>CAKXYN010000115.1:0-4800000 GCA_935064755.1 Tragelaphus eurycerus | reverse complement strand
AAAATGATAGGATACTGAAAGAGAAACTCCCCAGGTCAGTAGGGGCCCAATATGCTACTGGAGATCAGTGGAGAAATAACTCCAGAAAGAATGAAAGGATGGAGCCAAAACAAAAAGAATACCCAGCTGTGGATGTGTCTGGTGATAGAAGCAAAGTCCGATGCTGTAAAGAGCAATATTGCATAGGAACCTGGAATGTCAGGTCCATGAATCAAGGCAAATTAGAAGTGGTCAAACAAGAGATGGCAAGAGTGAATGTTGACATTCTAGGAATTAGCGAACTAAAATGGACTGGAATGGGTGAATTTAACTCGGATGACCATTATATCTACTACTGTGGGCAGGAATCCCTCAGAAGAAATGGAGTGGCCATCATGGTCAACAGAAGAGTCCGAAATGCAGTACTTGGATGCAATCTCAAAAATGACAGAATGATTTCTGTTCGTTTCCAAGGCAAACCATTCAATGTCACAGTAATCCAAATCTATGCCCCAACCAGTAACGCCGAAGAAGCTGAAGTTGAAAGGTTCTATGAAGAACTACAAGACCTTTTAGAACTAACACCCAAAAAAGATGTCCTTTTCATTATAGGGGACGGGAATGCAAAAGTAGGAAGTCAAGAAACACCTGGAGTAACAGGCAAATTTGGCCTTGGAACACGGAATGAAGCAGGGCAAAGACTAATAGAGTTTTGCCAAGAAAATGCACTGGTCATAGCAAATACCCTCTTCCAACAACACAAGAGAAGACTCTATACATGGACATCACCAGATGGTCAACACCGAAATCAGATCGATTATATTCTTTGCAGCCAAAGATGGAGAAGCTCTATACAATCAGCAAAAACAAGACCAGGAGCTGACTGTGGCTCGGACCATGAACTCCTTATTGCCAAATTCAGACTGAAATTGAAGAAAGTAGAGAAAACTACTAGACCATTCAGGTATGACCTAAATCAAATCCCTTATGATTATACAGTGGAAGTGAGAAATAGATTTAAGGGCCTAGATCTGATAGATAGAGTGCCTGATGAACTATGGAATGAGGTTCGTGACATTGTACAGGAGACAGGGATCAAGACCATCCCCATGGAAAAGAAATGCAAAAAAGCAAAATGGCTGTCTGGGGAGGCCTTACAAATAGCTGTGAAAAGAAGAGAAGCGAAAAGCAAAGGAGAAAAGGAAAGATATAAACATCTAAATGCAGAGTTCCAAAGAATAGCAAGAAGAGATAAGAAAGCCTTCTTCAGTGATCAATGCAAAGAAATAGAGAAAAACAACAGAATGGGAAAGGCTAGGGATCTCTTCAAGAAAATCAGAGATACCAAAGGAACATTTCATGCAAAGATGGGCACGATAAAGGACAGAGATGGTGTGGACCTAACAGAAGCAGAAGATATTAAGAAGAGGTGGCAAGAATACACAGAAGAACTGTACAAAAAAGAGCTTCAAGACCTAGATAATCATGATGATGTGATCACTGACCTAGAGCCAGACATCTTGGAATGTGAAGTCAAATGGGCCTTAGAAAGCATCACTACGAACAAAGCTAGTGGAGGTGATGGAATTCCAGTGGAGCTATTCCAAGTCCTGAATGATGATGCTGTGAAAGTGCTACACTCAATATGCCAGCAAATTTGGAAAACTCAGCAGTGGCCACAAGATTGGAAAAGGTCAGTTTTCATCCCAATCCCAAAGAAAGGCAATGCCAAGGAGTGCTCAAACTACCGAACAATTGCACTCATCTCACACGCTAGTAAAGTAATGCTCAAAATTCTCCAAGCCAGGCTTCAGCAATATGTGAACCGTGAACTTCCTGATGTTCAAGCTGGTTTTAGAAAAGGCAGAGGAACCAGAGATCAAATTGCCAACATCCGCTGGATCATGGAAAAAGCAAGAGAGTTCCAGAAAAACATCTATTTCTGCTTTATTGACTATGCCAAAGCCTTTGACTGTGTGGATCACAATAAACTATGGAAAATTCTGAAAGTGATGGGAATACCAGACCACCTGATCTGCCTCTTAAGAAATCTGTATGCAGGTCAGGAAGCAACAGTTAGAACTGGTCATGGAACAACAGACTGGTTCCAAATAGGAAAAGGAGTACGTCAAGGCTGCATATTGTCACCATGTTTATTTAACTTATATGCAGAGTACATCATGAGAAATGCTGGACTGGAGGAAACACAAGTTGGAATCAAGATTGCCGGGAGAAATATCAATAACCTCAGATATGCAGATGACACGACTCTTATGGCAGAAAGTGAAGAGGGGCTAAAAAGCCTCTTGATGAAAGTGAAAGTGGAGAGTGAAAAGGTTGGCTTAAAGCTCAACATTCAGAAAACGAAGATCATGGCATCTGGTCCCATCACTGCATGGGAAATAGATGGGGAAACAGTGGAAACAGTGTCAGACTTTGTTTTTCTGGGCTCCAAAATCACTGCAGATGGTGACTGTAGCCATGAAATTAAAAGACGCTTACTCCTTGGAAGGAAAGTTATGACCAATCTAGATAGCATATTCAAAAGCAGAGACATTACTTTACCAACAAAGGTTCGCCTAGTCAAGGCTATGGTCTTTCCTGTGGTCATGTATGGATGTGAGAGCTGGACTGTGAAGAAGGCTGAGCGCCGAAGAATTGATGCTTTTGAACTGTGGTGTTGGAGAAGACTCTTGAGAGTCCCTTGGACTGCAAGAAGATCCAACCAGTCCATTCTGAAGGAGATCAATCCTGGAATTTCTTTAGAAGGAATGATGCTAAAGCTGAAACTCCAGTATTTTGGCCACCTCATGCAAAGAGTTGACTCATTGGAGAAGACTCTGATGCTGGGAGGGATTGAGGGCAGGAGGAGAAGGGGACGACAGAGGATGAGATGGCTGGATGGCATCACTGACTCGATGGATGCAAGTCTGGGTGACCTCCGGGAGCTGGTGATGGACAGGGAGGCCTGGTGTGCTGTGGTTCATGGGGTCGCAAAGAGTCGGACACGACTGAGCGACTGATCTGATCTGAGAGGCTGCCTAGACCACTATCTCTTTTTATCCCTCCCCCAAAAGAGAAATTTAGAAGCTTTCCATTCCAGTCATCCACTTCTTACATCCTATTACTGTCCAGGGTTTTAGTCCACTGTTGTTTTAACCTCCAAAGTGAGTGAAGTCGCTCAGTCGTGTCCGACTCTTTGCGACCCCATGGACTGTAGTCTACCAGGCTCCTCTGTCCACGGGATTTTCCAGGCAAGAATACTGGAGTGGGTTGTCATTTCCTTCTCCAGGAGATCTTCCCGACTCAGGGATTAAACCTAGGTCTCCTCCATTGTAGGCAGATGCTTTACTATCTGAGCCACCAGGGAAGTCTTTAACCTCCAAAGCCAGATGTTATTATTTCATATAGGCAGTGTTTATGTAGCTATATCCACCTTTACTTTTTTGCTGACCATTGCTTCATTATACCTTAGGTTTTCTTGAACTATATCCTTTTGAATCTCCTTCAGTAAGGTTCTTCAGTGGTAAACTCTGTTTTTGTCTAAAAAACATCTTTACCCACATTTTTTGTAGGATAGTTTATCTGGATATACAGTTTTAGATTGAGTTATTTTCTCTATAAAGGTAACATTTGGCTTCCACTATTGCTCTTAAGCAGTCATCTATTAGTCTGCCTACCTTCAGGTAATCTCTCTCTGGCTGCTTTATAAATCTTGTCTCCTCCATCTGTACTGTATGTCTGTTTAGGTGTAGTTTTCTTTTTATTTATCCTATTTGGAACTTGATGGGTTTCCTGAATTTGAGAATTTATGTCTTTCATCAGTTCTGGAAAATTCCCTGCCTTTCTGTTATCTTTGATTGTTCCCTACATCCATTCTCTTTCTTATCTCCTTCAAACATGATTATGTATGTGCTGGACCTTCTCATTATATCCATCTCTAAATATACCTTTTATAGTTTCTAATACTTTCTTTACTATGGTTTCTTTTTCAGATTTCTTCCAGTTCATTAATTCTCTCTTTAGCCATATCTTGTCTGCTTTTACTCATCTTTAGTTTTTAATTTTATTCATTTATACTTTTCACTTTTGAAGTTTTTCAGTATTACCTTGCATTGAGATAATATACATTTCTTGCTCACATTTTGAGTTTCTCTTTTATTTCTTTACCATTTTCAACACAACTCATTTTATATTCTATATCTCACAGATCAATTACATGAAGCTCTGCCTCTGCTGTTGTTTTTGCCTGACCTTTGATAAAGATTTGTTTCCTCACATGTTTTGTAATTTTGTATTCTGAGATCATGTTGTCTAGGACTTCATCTGTGGGAATCCTAGAAAGCCTAACTGTATTTAGAGAGGATTTGTGTTTGCTTCTATAAGGTCCCACATGCACTACCATCCTGGGAGTACCTTAAGTTAATTTCCGTTCTTGGAGCTTCCCATCTAATGCAGGTCCAGGTCCATAATTCTTATTCATAATTTGAAAATCCAAAAAGCTCAGAAGAACAAAATTCTTTTGGAAATCATTTGTTGACAAAATGTGATCAGTCATAGCCATTTTACTACCTGCCTTGAAGGTTCATATATTGAGCTACAGAAAGACTGTTGTATGTATGTTGCCCAGATTATACGAGGTTACTTAGTTTATGGGTGTGTGCCTCATACTACTTTAGGAAAATCTGGAAAATCCTAAATTCTAAAATATATATGGCTCAAGGATCTTGGATAGAGGAGTGTGAATCTGTAATAAAAATTTGAATCACAACTTCCACCAAGGTGACAAGCTATGTTTACAAATGCACCAGAGATTTTTTCCCCCACCACATCTACCAAAGACCTAAGTCGAGTAAATTGTTTTCCTGTGATCTTCCTTTGCTTGACGGTGTTCTTAGTTGTTGTTTTTTCTCCTAATTTTAGTAAGGAAGTAACTTGAGGGTCCCAGCTCTGTGAGGAGGTCTTGGTTCCAATTAGCTGTCTTGCTTAGTCCCCACTGCCTGGTCTTTTGTTCTTCAAAGGGCTGTTAAAATCTAAGCTTCTGGCCACTCAGACTAGCACACGGCCTCAGGTCAGCCTTCTCTCAAGTATCAGTTTACCTACCATGTGGTTTTTTGCATCTTCTTTCGTTTCTGGCCTTAGGGATTGGTTTTACCTCTTCATGAATACAGCCAAATAAGTGGAAGGTGCCCATAATATTGATCTAAATTATCAAGTGTTTTTCCTCCTTGCTAGTTTACCTGTATGCTAGAAATGCAATCCATCTGTTTTCCCATCCTCTGTCCCCCATCCTCTTTGCTGCTGCTGCTGCTAAGTCACTTCAGTTATGTCTGACTCTTTGCGACCCCATAGACAGCAGCCCACCAGGCTCCCCTGTCCCTGAGATTCTCCAGGCAAGAATACTGGAGTGGGTTGCCATTTCCTTCTCCAATGTGTGAAAGTGAAAAGTCAAAGTAAAGTCGCTCAGTCGTGTCCGACTCTTGGCAACCTCATGGACTGCAGCCCACTAGGCTCCTGCATCCATGGGATTTTCCAGGCAGGAGGTACTGGAGTGGGGTGCCATTGCCTTCTCCACCCATCCTCTTTACACAACTCCATAGTTCATTCCAGAGCAACCCTGACATTCATCAGCTTCATTAAACTCTGCATTATTTGGGGGCCTTTGTACATGCTGCTTCTGTGTCTTTATATATTTTAAAATATCATTTCTGGAACCTACTGAAAAGGAATGAGTGAAGCTAGGTTTCAGAAATGAGATTTTAAATTTGGTTAAAATTACAGCCGTGATAGGAAAAGTGTTTTGGTTATGGATTTAAAGCATATATGTGCTTCTCTTGGTGTATATCATTACTGATGAGGTAGTGGATGATTGGATGTTAATATCAAGAAAACTTTTCACTAGCATCATGTGTGTGCAGATGTGTGTACCATTTGCTTGGTTTGTTTTGAGTTGGATACAGTTGGGTAGCATTGTTTTTCACTAGCCATTTTATAATTTATAACTACCTACATTATTAATGGTAAAGATAGTTATAGAATAAAACTTATTTCAAAAATAGCTACATGCTGTTAATTTACACTGAAATGATTATTATTCACTATATGTATAGTGATATAATATTACCATTAACAACTTGAGGGTTTTAGAGAAACAGTGAGGAAAGGAGACAGCTTAACTGAAAGCTTTGGATTCTTTTACCTTTGTAAAGAGAACAGTGAATATCAGCATATTTAATTTGGCTTTTCATGACCTGTTTAGAGAAACTAGAAGTTAATTTTAGTATTGAGTCTTTTAGTAGCTTTATTAAACACAATCCCATCATTTATTCACTTAACAAATATTTGAGTATTTACTAAATGCCAGGAATTGTTCCAGGCTTCCCAGGTGGCGCAGTATAAAGAATCCACCTGCCAGTGCAGGAGATGATAGAGACACAGGTTCAGTTCCTAGTTCAGGAAGATCCCTGGAGAAGGAAACAGCAGCCCACTCTAGTATTCAGGTGTGGGAAATCCCATGAACAGGGGAGCCTGATGGACTACAGTCCATGTGCTCGCAAACAGTCGGACATTACCAAGCACACACACAGCACCACCAATAATTGTTCCAGAAGGCGTGGGATGCTAGAGTGAGCAAGATACACAACTCTTGGCATCAGAGAGCTTGCAGGTTACTTGGGTAGACAGAAAGTGAAAAAAGCTAATTGCATGTTGTTCTCAAAGAAGTTTTAACAAAGGAGGTGAAGTCCTCCATGGAGGTGCATTGCAGTGGAGGTGATGTTTAAGTCTAGCTTTAAAGAATAAGCGTGACTGACCTGGGTGAGGGGTGGACCAGGGCTGTCGCAGAGTGTTATCTTGGAAGAGGGTTGGGGAGAGAAAGACACATTTTGGGAATTGAAAGACGTTAAATAAGGGCTGCTGAAAGACCGAGGTTAAGAAGACTGAGAAGGCTGTGAGACAAGACCTGAGTTGTGGGTAGGCCAGATCTGGAGGGTCTTCTAGGCTCCAGAGAATATTAGAAGTTGTCCAAGCTTTTCATTTTTACAGATGAGTCCCAAAGAGGTGAAAATCACACATTGTTTGTGTGTTAATGCTGAATACTTCTTTATCTATCTGCCTTGAGCAGTTGCCCTAATGGGTCATTGCTTTGTTCACCTAATTCTGATTGCTGTGCCTTTGCCAGATAATAATCTCTGTGTGGGGTCATGTGGGAAATGTAACATACATGCACGCATGTTTAAGAGTGTGAATTCAAATTCAGTTCACCATAAATGCAAACATAACCCTGGGCACTTGTGACACAGGGATTACCACGCAGCTGCCCCTGGTCGCTGTTCCAGACCTTATCCTGCCAGTCTGACCCCTACTTACCTTTTGCCTCTCCTTGTCTTTTGCTTGGTTCTGGGGTCCTGGTGCTGACACCAGAGAATGCTCCCTATGCCATTGGTGACAAGACTGTAAAGATTACAGACACGTGTCATTTAGTTGAAAGTCTTCTAAAACGTGTTAAACTTTAAGGTCTCTTAGTTTGATCTTCTTGTGGTGACATAATTTATAACATTCCTTAACTATCATGACTGAAATAACAGAGTTTTGTAAATCAGGTTCCTAACTATTAAACATCTAAAACAAAAACTCCAAAATACAAATCCCCCTGCTACTGCTGCGTCACTTCAGTTGTGTCCGATTCTGTGTGACCCCATAGACGGCAGCCCACCAGGCTCCCCCGTCCCTGGGATTCTCCAGGTAAGAACACTGGAGTGGGTTGCCATTTCCTTCTCCAGTGCATGAAAGTGAAAAGTGAAAGTGAAGTCGCTCAGTCGTGTTGGACTCCTAGCAACCCCATGGACTGCAGCCTACCAGGCTCCTCCATCCAAGGGATTTTCCAGGCAAAAGTACTGGAGTGGGTTGCCACTAAGCCCCCCAAATCATCATATATATTAAATATGTCTAAGTATGTTTGCGCCATACTTCATTGGGTTGGTCTATTAGCCTGTTAACACCAAAGAAAAAATACAAAGGTTGTTAAAATTTAGGTTAAGAAAATATCCATGTGAAGAATATTTCCTTTCTCCTATTCTTTCCAAAGCCAGTTCCTTTCATATCACCATCCTTTGTAATTTTTCCTGAGGTAAATACTAAAAAGATATCAGAAAATATCCTGTTGACTCTTCCCTAATAGAAATTTTTAAAACTTCATATAATCTCATTATCAACTTAGTTAGCATCAAATTGTACCGCTTACAGATCCGTCATCTAGCTAAACACTTCAGTTAGACCATGGCATAATTAAGTTTTGGTTTTTTTGGTCTTCCTATCCCAATAGAATTTCAGTGTGTTCATGTTTTTCTGGTTTCTTCATTAAGTATTTTAAGACTTAACACTCTGGTTTTGGCTACCCTATACTGAGCATGAGTGTACTCATTTAAGGTACATAGAAGAGTGATTTGAGCCTGTGCTAATGGACAGGCTGCACCGTTTTACACCTGCATCTCCTCTTTGCTTTGTGTTTCTCTCTCTGTTGTTTTTTCCCCCCAAGAATTCTCATCATGGTTCCAAAGGAGTCATTTAATTTTTAGTTACACTTTGCCTTTTTTTTTTTTTTTTTTGAAGAAAAGTGCACTGTAGTAACATTACTATGCCAAGAGTTGGTTCTGTGTATGTATGTGTGTGTATATATGGAGTGGTAGAACAAAGATTTGACTTTGCTCTTTCTTGTGGATCATACTAATCATTTCATGCAGTTACACTGTGAATTCAGCAAAAGATGCTTCTTTAATTGAGTTCAGTATTACTTTTTCAGGTGGAAAAATAAGAGTATAAGTTGGGCACTCAGTTGGCAGGGGTGTAAATTGATACAGACTTTTGGGAGGACAGATTGGCAATACTAGTCAAAACTCTTGAAAATCCTTTGGCTCAGGAATTTGTTATAAATTTGTCTCAGATAAATAATTGGAAAAATAAAGGAAAGTTTGCATTTAAAGGTATTTGTTGCATCAGTCTATAGGAATACAAGATAATACACCTAAATACTTGATGGTGTGTGCCCATAAGCAACTGAGCAGCCTTTAAAAATGAATTTCTTATAGCTGACATGGAAAGACAAGTGATGAGATATAATTCAGTTTTCATTTTTAAAGGAAGTATGTGTATGCCCATAGTATTTATTTTGGTAGAATATATGCAAAAATGTTACCTGTGGATGGAAGGATGTTTACTTTTTGCTTCATACTCATATTAATCATGACTGTTTTGAATGTGAGTTACAAGAATATAGATTAAATTATTTTGACAATTTCACCAAAAGAAAGGGACAGTCTTCTTAGAGCTGAAGTTTTAGACAAGCTTAAGGAAAAACACTCATTTACTTTGCCCAGGTCCTGGTTGACCTGTGTGAATATGTGGCATGATGCTAACAGTTTCTAGTCCAACCAGAGCTACTTAGTGGGGAGCCCTAAGAGCTAATGGCTTGATACAAGTTTTGTTTCTTGATCACATCACAGTTTGCTACAGATAGTTCATCCCATCTTGGCGAATTCATCACCTAGTGTTTCAGAGCCCTCCAGGATTCTATGCATCTGTCTGATGGAGGAAGGAAGACAGAAAGGGGAGTAAGTATTGCAGGAAAGATTGAGGTGATGATGCCTGGGCATCATTTCCACCTATTTTCCATTGGCAAGATTTCAGTGGCCTCACCAAAGTGTAAGAGAAAGTAGGAAATGAAGTCTAGCTATGAATCCAAGAGAGAAGGAAATGGGATGTGAACACACAATTGTTGGTTCCACCGTGCCCATAGAAAAAGAAGTTGGATTATAGCTTGTCACCTGTATCTTAAAAACACTTATTTTGTGCCACTGAGATCTCCAGAGATTTCATTGCTATACTAATGTCATTAAGATCTAGCAATAAGCTGCATGTGTGCTAAGTCACATCAGTCAGGCCCGAGTCTTTGCAACCCCATGGACTACAGCCTGCCAGGCTCCTCTGTCCATGGGATTCTCCAGGCAAGAATACTGGAGTGGGTTACCATTTCCTTCTCCAGGAGATCTTCCCAACCCAGGGGTTGAACCTGCATCTCATGTCTCCTGCATCAGCAGGCAGGTTCTTTACCACTATCGCCACCTGGGAAGCCATGCTAGTTGCTTTTTTTTTTTTTTTCCTGTGAGGCCAGATAATTCTGGAAATGGATGACAAACGGCTAGTCAATACCCTCACTGCATATTCCTCCATCCTTGGCAGACATTGCAGATTGATTCTGGCACTCTTTCTTCAGAGCCATTGATTTGGCCTCAGAGTGCACCCATATACAATGTTTTAGATTTCTACTGTCAATCATAGTTGACATTTAAGACAAAACAAATTTGCTGTCACTTGTCTAGGCAATTTATCTTTGCTGGCAACTGAGGCATACTGCCCACTAGATTTATTTATCTGGATTTATTTATCCAGAATTGACGTTCATCTTGGTTGGTTCCAGGCCTGAGGTTCATATGCCAATGGTCTTGTCTTTAAAAGCTGCTGCTGCTGCTAAGTCGCTTCAGTTGTGTCCGACTCTGTGCGACCCTATAGACAGAAGCTCACCAGGCTCCCCCGTCCCTGGGATTCTCCAGGCAAGAACACTGGAGTGGGTTGCCATTTCCTTCTCCAGTGCATGAAAGTGAAAAGTGAAAGTGAAGTCACTCAGTCGTGTCCGACTCTTAGCGACCCCATGGACTGCGGCCCACCAGGGTCCTCTGTCCACGGGATTTTCCAGGCAAGAGTACTGGGGTGGGGTGCCATTGCCTTCCCCGCTTTAAAAGCTAGTAATAGAGTATTTTGTATGGTTAGGCCTTGGGGGTTGGGACGGGGGTAGTTCTTCCTTGCTCCATTTAATAGCAAAAGGCTGCTGTTCTTGATTTTTTGTTTTGTGTTAATAGAGACAGTTATAGCAATTGTGAGACAGGGAAAGGATGCTTTGAATTTTTACATTTAAAAATCTATACTTTCTCTAGACGTGGAGTCTGGTATTAATCAATTGCCTTTCAGTTTTACAAAGCATAATAGAATTTTTGTACCAAGGAATTTTCTTTGAGCTGCTATTTAAGTGTCTATAGGGATATGATTTTTTTTTAATATGAGATGATTCTTGATTTACTTATTCGATGTCTAATATATTAGCAGTCTCTTTTTCCCTGTAAGATTTAAGTGAAGAAAAAGAAAGGAACTTCCTCCACCCCCACCCAGGGCTGAAAGGGGTGATCATTATACTTGGTGTGTGTATAGGATCAGTTGCTGTTATCTCCACAAACCTCTGTGAAGTAAATTCTCTTATCCTAGGGAGGTGGGGACACTCACCTAAAGTCCCACATCTATTGCAGGAAGGAGCCAGGGGTTCTAACTGCAAGACAAAGGATTTTTTTTTCCCCTTGTACTGTGTTTTTTGCTTGTTGTCTGAGTCTCTAGTATCACAGGTAGCAATAATCCAAAGGAATACCATGTGATTAAAATACCATGTGATTGTTGTAGGGAGGAAAAGTCAGGGTGAGCTCTGATGCCAGTCCACTAGCTAATTAGCTTGATGGGCAAAACCCCTGTGACTATTCTCTTCTGGCTAAGGGGAAAAAGGTGGATGGGGGTGGTTTCAAATGACTATCCTTAACCCAGTCTCACTCAACAGTTATGTCTCTTGATGATTTGCTACTGAAGACTTGATTTGAATGTATTGTTAATTAAGGAGTTTGGGAAGTGCTGGGAGGTGCAACAGGAGAACTGATTTGTGATTAGAGGCATATGTGCATGCTTAGTTGTGTCTGACTCCTTGCGGCCCCATGAACTATAGCTCCCAGGCTCCTCTGTCCATGAGAAATTTCCCAGGTTAGAATACTAGAATGGGTTGCCATTTCTTTATTCAGGGGCTCTTCCTGACCCAGAGATTGAGCCTGCGTCTCTGGCGTCTCCTGCATTGGCAGGCAGATTCTTTACTACTGAGTCCCCAGGAAGCCCTGTGATAAGAGGCCCTATGATAATTCCAGGCTCTTTTGCTCTCTGGCTGTGATGTTGGCCAGGTGAACTTCATTTCTTTGCACTTCAGTCTCTTTTTTTCCGAGGCATCATGGGGTTATGTAACATTTAAACGAATAGATTTGTTAAAAACAATAAACTTCAACCCTAAAGGGTACGTTAGTTGCTAAGCTGTGTCCCACTCTTGCAACCCCATGAACTATAGCTTGCCAGGCTCAACTGCCCATGGGATTCTGCAGGCAAGAATACTGGAGTGAGTTACATGTCCTTCTCCAGGGGATCGTCCTGATGTAGGAATCAAACCTGGGTCTCCTGCATTGCAGGCAGATTCTTTACCAACTGAGAGCTATGAGGGAAGCCCCAACCCTAAATGACTCTACAAATGATTTTTATTAGAGAAATAAGCCTTCCAAGCCCCAACAGTTATCGTCCTAGGAAATCTTTCAGGTATGCTGTGTGGCACTAAATATACGTAAAAAGCCCAGCCTCAGCTACTCTCCACTTATCTTTGGCATCAGCTGGAGAGATGATAGTTTATTCCTAGAAGATAAGAGAATTGGGCAATTAAACCCTCACTGTATGGTTTTCATGATCTTGTTTATATTCTGTTGACAGATGTTAGTACTAATTATCAAAATACAAGTAAAACTTGTGTTTGATTAGAATCAGCTACTAAAATAAATTGTTGAGACTTGATGGTATAGGCTTAAGCTTTGCATTTTAAGTATTCAGCTTTTCAAACGTGGAGTCTTTTAGTAAAAGAAGGTTGTTGCTTCTTTAAGAAAAATAATGGTAGTTGTTCACTGAGATGTTTGACAAGACATGTAGGCAGTGATAAAACTGAAACATATGGAGTGACTTTATTGTTGGATCTAGATTCTTCATGGTTAGCATTTTGTACTATTGTCAGTTTATATTTAAACACATGAATAGAAGTGGAGAGGCACTAAATACACTGATTTGCATTAAGCATTATTGAATTGAAGGATTCTTAAAATATTTACAAAAAATTTTTGAAGTGGAGTAAAATTGATTTTAAAGTTAAGTCAGTTTCATGATGAATCTCAATTTATATTTTATATACTAATAGGGAAATATATTTGAAGGATTTAATGATTTTTAGGGCTAATAGAAAGGTAAACAAGGCTTTGTAGAGCCACATAACAAAATGCAGCCGATAAGTAATGTTAAGGATACTGATGTTCACTTTTTGTGTTGAAAACATTTTAAAAAACCGTTGACAGAAAAATTGAATCCTTAAAAATTATACATGTGAAAATTTAGTTCTTATAGCTAACAGTAAGTTTTGTAGTTGTGGTTAAGAGTTCATAACATTTAATAAACTAGTTGGCCAGATGCAATATAACTGCAAGTGTGCTCAGTTGCTTCAGTCTTGTCTGACTCTTTGCGACCCTATGGACTGTAGCCTGCCAGGCTGCTCTGTCCATGGGATTTCCCAGGAAAGAATGCTGGAGTGGGTTGCCATGCCCTGCTCCAAAAAGTCTTCCAGACCCAGGGATCAAACCCAAGTCTCTTAACATCTCTTGCATTGGGGGATGGGCTCTTTACCAGTAGTGCCACCTGGAAAGCCCCTAAAACATTAGGAAGGTTATAGTCTGTAGAGCTTGTCAAAATCATAATTAGCTCATAATTATGAACTATTTCATTTTCAAACATTGTGTGTTTTTTGTTACTTATTTCTAAAAGTGTCTAAACTTGGCTGACCTCTGTTAACAGTGTGAAAAGGGGAAGCATTTGTCTTGATGTGAGAGTACCATTTTTTGAGTTAAAATTTTAATTAAAAACCCAGGAATTAATTATTGGTAGTAGAGCATTGGAATTGAAATGCATAAGATGTGGTATATTAGCAATGTTTGCACCATGTATATCATATCTTGGATATTTTCTATAAAATTGTGTTATATGGTAGTTTAAATAATTTTCTTTATATTATATGATGGTTCTTAGAAAAATTAATACCTTTCCCATTCTAATATAATAATTATTTCTGGACTGTATCACTTTTCACTTTCATACATTGGAGAAGGAAATGGCAACCCACTCCAGTGTTCTTGCCTGGAGAATCCCAGGGACGAGGGAGCCTGGTGAGCTTCCGTCTGTGGGGTCGCACAGAGTCGGACACGACTGAAGCGACTTAGCAGCAGCAGCAGCAGCAGTTAATGTAGGAGCCAAACTAATCCTGCCTGTCTCGTTTCTTTTAGTGCATAGCAGAAGAGATAAAATTGAAGGGTATTAGGGAATGAGATGGAAAAGCAGAAATTGCCATAGTTGTAAGACTTAACCTGTTTCTCTTGAGCTGAAGATTCACTATTCCTATTTCTAGACTTACTCCTATGAAAATGCATAAGGTTTTGTCCTGTCAGCCTTCTCTTTCCTTGCAGGCCATGTCAGTTTCGTTACAACCAACCAATCAAAACAACTTTAACAGAGAATTGAGTATTTTATTATTAATGTGTAACTGAGCTGAATTGTGTTTTCCTAGACCTACAAACCTTCTTCCAACAAGTGCTTTGTAACTAATTTTGACATCTTAAAATATGATTTATTCAGCAAAAGAAGGTTAATGAGATCACAGTTTTTTCAAAAGCCATGGATGGAGGAGCCTGGTAGGCTGCAGTCCATGGGGTCGCTAAGAGTCAGACACGACTGAGTGACTTCACTTTCTCTTTTCACTTTCATGCATTGGAGAAGGAAATGGCAACCCACTCCAGTGTTCTTGCCTGGAGAATCCCAGGGACGGGGGAGCTGGTGGGCTGCCGTCTATGGGGTCGCACAGAGTCGGACACGACTGAAGTGACTTAGCATAGCATATGCTGAGGAGGGGAACTTCAGAAATGTGTTCCATATCATAGCATATTCCTCAAGGAGAGGTTTGTTTATCATAGTAGTATTAGGAGGTGCTTCCTGGAAAAAATATAAATACTCAAGTTCAGTTATTGCTCTAGGTGCATTATCATTAGGAAAACCTTCAGTATGTGATGTTCCCTTTAATCCTTATGTTCAAGAAAATTTACCTGAGTGTTTTTTTTATATTCAAATGAATGCAAAGAAAATTTTAACTAATTGTTCAGAAATAAGGTAAAGTAGAAAGAAGTTAAGATGAATAAAAGTTTTTTTCAAAATTAGGGGCCTCATTCTTTTTGGTCCTCTTTCTTGATCTTTAGATGATAAGCGAGTACTTAAATGATAGAGTACCATCATAGTGAAATTGGGTTAATGTTTTTCAGATTTTAAAAATATTTATCCCAAAGTTTCCATTTTTTAGCACTTGTTTTCTGTATAATTTTATTTATAATCTACCTTTTTTTTTTTAACCATTCCTTGTATGATCAAAATGTATTTGGGTTCATTTGCCATTAATATGTTCAACATATGTCTGTTGAGGACCATATTCTGCTAGGTGTTAGGTTTCTTGCTCTTATGGTTTTACAATTTGGTAAGAGAGCCAAAATAGAGCTTTTAATTCCAAGAAATTAATTGGATGCTTGTTTGAAAGCTGTGCTATGTTGTTTCATAGGCATGTTATAAAGACTTCAGTATATTCAAATACACAGGATCCCTGACAATTCAGTTAACCATGAAGGCTGCTCTGTCATCAAAGTGTCTTGGCCTCTCACTCACGTCCCTTTTTCTGGGTGGTTCTAAATGTCCTTGTCCCTAATGTTGCAGATGGGACGGGGGAGGCTGTTCTAAGACCTACTCTGAATCTTGATGGGTGGCTCATCTGAAGGATGAAAGATTTTGAATCACAGGTACCTTTACTACCTCTGAGTGACACATAGTTTCACTGAAGGGTGGAGTGGGGACTCAGTTTAGCAGAGACTTTTCCATGAACCTACCGCTTAGTGAGATGCTGTGAAAAAGCAAGTAAGACAGAGCAGCTTCTATTGTGTCCTAATAGGGTGGATGTGTAAATAGACCAATAATAATATGCCATTATAGGTGATGTATGACTGCAGCCATGAAATTAAAAGACGCTTACTCCTTGGAAGGAAAGTTATGACCAACCTAGATAGCATATTCAAGAGCAGAGACATTACTTTGCCAACGAAAGTTCTCCTAGTCAAGGCTATGGTCTTTCCTGTGGTCATGTATGGATGTGAGAGCTGGACTGTGAAGAAGGCTGAGCGCCGAAGAATTGATGCTTTTGAACTGTGGTGTTGGAGAAGACTCTTGAGAGTCCCTTGGACTGCAAGGAGATCCAACCGGTCCATTCTGAAGGAGATCAGCCCTGGGATTTCTTTGGAAGGAATGATGCTAAAGCTGAAACTCCAGTATTTTGGCCACCTCATGCGAAGAGTTGACTCATTGGAGAAGACTCTGATGCTGGGAGGGATTGAGGGCAGGAGGAGAAGGGGACGACAGAGGATGAGATGGCTGGATGGCATCACTGACTTGATGGATGTGAGTCTGAGTGACCTCCGGGAGTTGGTGATGGACAGGGAAGCCTGGCGTGCTGCGGTTCATGGGGTCGCAAAGAGTCGGACACGACTGAGTGACTGATCTGATCTGATAGGTGATGTGGAGCAGGTATAACCAATATACTGGGAGAACATAGAAGAGGGATGATCAGTTTTACCAGAAGTGAGTCAGGAAAGGTTTACTGAACTGGTGATGTTTGGCTGCACATAGGGAGACTAATAGGAGTTTGCCAGGTAAAAGGTGTGACTAGGCACAACATATTTAGTGTGTAGTGAAAAGGAAAGAGAGGTAGACTGGGACTGCATCGTAAAGAATGATAGGGCCACTGCTGCTGCTGCTGCTGCTAAGTCGCTTCAGTCGTGTCCGACTCTGTGCGACCCCACAGACGGAAGCTCACCAGGCTCCCCCGTCCCTGGGATTCTCCAGGCAAGAATATCGGAGTGGGTTGCCATCTCCTTCTCCAATGCATGAAAGTGAAAAGTGAAAGTGAAGTCACTCAGTCGTGTCCGACTCTTAGCGACCCCATGGACTGGAGCCTACCAGGCTCCTCCGTCCATGGGATTTTCCAGGCAAAAGTACTGGGGTGGGGTGCCATTGCACTGCTAAGTTTCATTTTATAATGTAGTGAGAAGCCAATGCAGAGTTTTAAGCAGGGGAGTTCCATTATGAGATTTAATTTTTAGGAATATGTGAATATATCTGGTTACATAGTAGATGTCTGCATTTAGGGAGAATGGAGATTGAATAGGGATACTGGAGTGAGTCAAGTGAGAATGAGGGTCTGAACAAGGAAATTGCCAAGGAGACCAAGTGAAGAGGCTAGATTTGTAAGGATATTCTGCCACAGAAGCGGTGGGACTGTGTTTGAAGGGTAAGGGGGAAAGGTTAGAGACCAGAGAAACCTAAGCTTTTAATTTGGCTAACTATGGAAGCAGAATTAATGAGTTTGAAAACATCTAGACTCTTACTCTCTCGAAACATCCAAAACTGAACCATCTATTTTCCCCTCACACCCATTCTGTCTCATGTCAGTCATCTAAGTGTCGAAGATAGCAGCTTCATCCATTCCACTGCTTGTCGTCAAGGTCTTCCTCTTTCTCCTTTCTTTCTCTCCTCCTCTATTCTGTCAGTCAGGAAAACCTGTTGGCTCTGCTTATCTGCAAGCATGTAGTGATCCAGCCACTTGTCACCACCTCCTCTGCCAGTCCCAGCCACCACCATCTCTTACCAGGACAACTGCAGTAGCTGCATAACTGCAGCTTGAGCGATCCTTCTTAGTGTCATTCTAGTCTGTGGCCCCACTCTGCTCAAAACCTCCACTCCACTCATCCTCAGATGGAAAGGCTTTATAATGACCTCCAAGGTCTGTAGGATCTCTGCCCCCACCCCCACCCTTGGCTGCAGACACCTTGGCCTCTTACTGTTTCTGAGCGAGTCAGGCTGGCCTCCACCCTGGTACCAGCTGTTTCTTCTGCCTCAAATGCCTTTTCCTGCAAGTGAAATGGCCTCTACAATATAGTAGGAGAGAATGAAATGTATGTAGAAAGAAGATATTATTTATTAATCACATTATTAATTTTATTTAGGTTCTCAGGTGAATTGTGATGCAGGGATAGTTTGGCAGTTCTAGCCACAGTTGTATGTTAGCTGAACTTCAGGTGAACTTCATCACAAACATGGGACCCATGTAGGATTAGTTTCCTGAAGGGCATGGAATAATTTGCTGTTTTTGTTGTTAAAACAGGGGTTTTTGTTGTCACAGTGCTAGGTAAGAATAACTAAATTCATGTAGTAAACATGTACATGGCAAATGAGTGATTAACCCCAAATTCCCCCACACCCCTTACTCTGCCTACATTTTTAGAGTTTGTCAAACCCCAGGATGAGCTTGAAAAGCTTCAGTGAGGCATAGAATTCCTGGCTAACTGCAGTTCACCCAATCATGTTAAATTTTGTATCACGTCCATTTCTAACTACAAAAACTTGATAAACTGAATCTTTATCATAAGGACTTAAATTTTTGTATAAAAATTATTTTCTAAGAAACCCAAACCCCAGTGGATATAACTATTTCTTAAAGATCAAAAGGGTCTAAATGGACTTGAAGCCCATTATTATTGTTTTTTTTTTCTTAATATTTATTTATTTGGCTGTATTAGTTGCAGCATGCAAATTCCTAGTTGCAGCATGTGGGATCTAGTGTCCCGACCAGGGATCAGACCCAGGCCCCCTGCTTTGGAAGTTCAGAGTCTTAGCCCAGGACCACTAGGGAAAGTCCTCCATCATTATTGTTAATTAGCAAAACTGTGCAATTATCAATAGACTCTCAAACCGTGTTTTTTTTTTTTTTTTTAACAAACATGTTAGGAGTTGACATCAACTTCTTTACTCTCATCCCTTCTTTGCTTTCATCCCTTCTTTACTCAGTTGTACCTTTGTATGAAACAGCATTGAAGAAAAATTTAAGTTGTACTAATCGAAATTAGAATTGGTATATTTAGTGCCAGTTGTTGTATGATTTCATTAATCTAAGTGGATGTAGCCATTGGCCTAAAGTATATTTAAGCTCTAACATATTGTACTTGAAATCCCTCTAGGTTGCCTATATAATAACTAGGGTATAAAAAAGTAAAGTATGAAAGTGATTTTACCCCCATATAGTGGCCTGGGCCAAAACTGAGCTCTCAATTTAAGTAATCTGCTGAATTTGTCAAGAGAGTTTCTTTAATATTTAAATTTCAATAAATTCATTACAGTCTATTCCCTGCTTGTCGTTAAATACCTCTGTGGCCAGTAACTCTTAAAAAAACAAAATGGTGAATTTTATTAGGTAAATATGACCAACCTATTCTGAAGAATATTCGATGTAATAAAAATAGGGCTTAACTAAGGGGCCAACTTACACCTGAGAGACTTCATCTAATTTTATCTGTTTTTCAGGCCTGGTGCAGGAAGAACCCAGATAAAAATTTGAGGAAAAAAATCAGGGCTGACTATATGATATGAAGGAAGGCTAGAGTTGGGCAGTTGAGATAAAGACAGGGTGCATGCCAGTTTAACAATAAATATCAGTGAATAGGTCTCCTGTTCACCAGGTCCTGTTCTGGATACTTGGGGGTGCATCAGTGAACCAAATAGATGAAAATACTTCCCTGGTAGTGTTTACCTTAAAGGTGGGTAAGACGGTCAATAAGCAATAAACATAAATAAATTGAGTTAGATGTTGAAGGCAAAAACTGGGATAGAGCAAAAGAGAGATGAAGGCACAGATGTAGAAATTCATTCAGTGGGACCTTGAATGTGAGATAAAAATGACTGGATTTTATGTGATAGACCCTTGAAATTGATGTTTATTGTAATGGTAATCATCATGGTTTTCCCCCTCCATCTCTTCTTCCTTTAAGAAAGAGGAGTCATTATATCATGGCTCAGAGGTTTCTTGTAAGAGAAGAATCAGCTCAAAGAGATGATTTTGAGAACCTTAGTCTTGTTGAATGTAGAGAGGGTGGGAGGAATGGGAATCTCCTTGGTAGAATTGTCTCCTCAGAAGACCAGGTTTTGAAGGGTTGGTAGGTGGTGTTTACAAGGAAATTGGGCAGAGTGGATAGAATAAAAGGCTTGAGGATGTTTGCAGCACATAGTGCTGTGATCAGGAAAGAGGGATGCCAGGGCTCGCAATTCTAGTTTAGTCCCAGAATGGTTGAATAAGAAGTTGAGCAGTTAACAAAGTTAGGGATGATCCCTCTTGGTGTTGAACCTCACTTTAATTCTCTTGAATCACAATGAGGTGAATGTTTTGGACAGGGAAAATCAAAGTAATTATGATTTCCTCGATTCTTTCTTGGTCTGTGCCAAACAACACATTAGGCATTGCTGAAGAGACGTCTCCTTATGTGGAAAGATGCCTGAACTTTCAAGCTGGTACACCCACTATGCTTGCAGAAGGCGTACAAGGGTTGTGTTCTAAGGGCACAACCAGGCAACTGTCCATGTAGGGTGTGTTCCAGCCCTTATTATTAATACATCTTTCTCTGATGTGTAAATGTTGGGTCCGAGGCACCCAATCATTTTTTGCCTTGTTTACACACTGAGGCACAAATTTGGTTCCTTTTTCTACCAGAAACTTAGAGCAGCAAACAAATACGGTGTTTAAAAAGAATTTTAACAAGGTCTTCATGGATATTTCTCATTGTCCTTCTGGTTTTTTTTGGTCACATGTTGGTTATCTTCAGGGGTGGAGCTATAGATCTTAGTGTAGCTCATTGTGTCAGTAGTCATCATGGCTTTCCCCCTCATTCTTGTCCTTTAAGAAAGAAGAGTCTTTACATCTTGGCTTGAGGGTTTCTTGTGATTAATGTCCGTGTGATGTTACATAGTTTCTGATATTGTTAATGAGTGGACAGAGCCCCAAGAATTGAAGTTACTACTGCAGGATTATGGAAGAAGAAAGTTACTATCATTCTCTCCAAAAAATTTTATGGCATATCCACTGTTTTAGGGATTTTGGTGGTGAAACAGAGTTCACATCCTCATAAAGCCTACAGATATATGAATTAGCTACATATTATTGTGAGATGAGCTTGAAAGATGTGTCCTGAGTGGAAAGGACTGTGTTTTGCATAATCCAAGAAAGCTGATAAAGAAAGCATTACGTGAACACCCAGGATGCATTTGAGCCCTTGAGTGTTCAAGTGCAAGAAGAGAATGTTAAGCCAGGGAACCACATGTGCAGTGCACACAGGCGTGCAGGATCATGGGGGTCCTGTTTGGAGGCAGGTGTGTGTGAAGAAGTAGCAGGACATGATGGAAGTCAGGCAGGGGGATGTCTGTGTTAGTCTTTCTCAACTGGGGTGACTCATCTGAACCACAGAACAGAGAACATGATTTAAATGACTTCTTTCCTCAGTTCTCCCAGTGGTGGTTTATAGCTAACAGTGTTCCAGATCCGTGCAAGAGCTGTTAATTTGTTGCATACAGTGGCTGCTCTAGGGTACTGGGGAACCCAGGTTGAAAAGGACAGTATTATATGAAGATATTCATCAGTAGGATGAGATGATCACATTTGTATTTAGAAATACACTTTTGAGAGCTGATTAAAAATCAAACAAGAAAAGGAGAGGGAAACAAGTTAGGAGGTAATTGTGAGAGTGATCCTAGTAGAAGATAAGATGATTAAGCAGAGCAGAATAACAGTTTCAGAGATATGTAGGCGGGAGGATCTGTATGACTTGGTAATTAAATACAAAAGACAAGAGAGAAGACAGAGAGGATGCTGAGCTAGAAAGTGAGGTGCCTTGTGGCTGGTGGCCCCATTGTCTGGGTGAGGCAAAGTAGGTTTGAAGAAAAGGTAATGATTTGTGTCATGTTGGTCCATTTCAGATTATCCAGGTCTAGTAGAAGTCCAGGCATGGAAGAGAGTGTTTAAAAGAGAGTCTTGACTGTGAAAAGAAAGGTAATCTTAGGAATATCCAGTATTTAAGGGGTTGGAGGAAGAAGTAATGGAGACTAAGAAAAGGTAGAGATAAGAAAAGGGCCAGATTTCTCCAAAGAAGACATACAGATGGCTAACAAACACATGAAAAGATGCTCACCATCACTCACTATCAGAGAAATGCAAATCAGAACCACAATGCAGTACCATCTCATGCCAGTCAGAATGGCTGCTGTCCAAAAGTCTACAAACAGTAAATGCTGGAGAGGGTGTGGAGAAAAGGGAACCCTCTTTCATTGTTCGTGGGAATACAAACTAGTACAGCCACTATGGAGAACAGTGTGGAGATTCCTTAAAAAAACTGGAAATAGAACTGCCATACAACCCAGCAATCCCACTGCTGGGCATACACACGGAGGAAACCAGAATTGAAAGAGACACGTGTACCCCAATGTTTATTGCAACACTATTTATAATAGCCAGGACATGGAAGCAACCTAGATGTCCATCAGCAGATGAATGGATAAGAAAGCAGTGGTACATATACACAATGGAGTATTACTCAGCTATTTAAAAGAACTCATTTGAGTCAGTTCTAATGAGGTAGCTGAAGTGTTCTTGCCTGGAGAATCTCACGGACAGGGAAGCCTGGTGGGCCGCCGTCTATGGGGTCGTACAGAGTCGGACATGACTAAAGTGACTTAGCAGCAGCAGCATACAAAGTGAAATAAGTCAGAAAGGAAAACACCAATACAGTATATTAATGCATCTGTATGGAATTTATAAAGATGGTGATAATGACCCTATATGCCAGACAGCAGAAGAGACACAGATATAAAGAACAGACTGTTGGACTCTGGGAGAAGGTGAGGGTGGGATGATTTGAGAGAGTAGCTTTGAAGCATGTATATTTCCATGTGTGAAATTGCCAGTCCTAGTTCGGTTCATGAAACAGGGCACTCAAAGCCAGTGTACTGGGACAACCTAGAGGGATGGGGTGGGCAGGGAGGTGGGAGGGGGTTTTGGGATGGGGGACACATGTACACCCATAGCTGATTCATGTCAATGTACAGCAAAAGCTACCACAATATTGTGAAGTAATTTGCTTCCAATTAAAATAAATAAATTAATTGTTTTTTTTTTTAAATGAAAAGGGCCAGAAATAGCTGACTAACAGCTGAGTAACAGCTATGAAAAGGAATGCATTTGAGTCAGTTCTAGTGATGTGGATGAACCTAGAGCCTGTTATACGGAGTGGAGTAAGTCAGAAAGAGAAAGACAAATATCGTGTATTAACGCATGTATATGGAATCTAGAAAGACAGTACTGACGATCCTACTTGCAGGGCAGCAAAGGAGACATAGACATTTTGGACTTAGGGAAAGGAAAGGGTGGGATGATATAAGAAAATAGCTTTGAAACATATATATTACCATATGTAAAATAGATAGCCAGTGGGAATTTACTGTACGATGCACGGAACCCAAAGCTGGTGCTGTGTGACAACCTAGAGGGGTGACGATGGGGAGGGAAGTTGGAGGAGGGTTCAAGAGGGAGGGGACACGTGCATATCTAATGCTGATTCATGTTGATGTATGACAAAACCCATTACAATATTGTATAATAATTATCCTGTAATTTAAGAAAAATTTAAAAAAGGAAAAGAAAAGGACCAAAATGGGTGCTTTCCCTAAATCCCACATAATGACTTTAAAAATAAATTTTTGGAAAAAAGTTACTCAGTGGCACATGGAATGGAATAGAATGGGTACCAGAGGATGTGCATTGGTTTTGGCAGCTTAGGAGCCACTGCTGACCCCAGAGCAGATTGAGTAGCATGATAGGGGACGATTGTCATTTTGTAGAGGCTCCTGTGATTGTGTTCTAGTGGATTCCAGAGGCTTGACTGAAGAAATGGTGAGAGAGAAGGTGCGAGTTCAGGACATCTAGAGTATAACCCAGGGTCAAGAGAGGGATTGCTTGTTTGTTCACCCTCCAAGAGGGGTTATGTTGACCTTGTATTTAGAAGACACAGAGGAGGGGATATGATGGAAAGAATAGAGAGACGGAGTGAGCAGAGAGGCCTGGGGACATGAGAGCCCAGACTGAGGCCTGGCTGTAGGAAGGAGGGAGGGACTCATCAGTTCTCCCAGGTGGAAGAGAGAATGCAGAGACTGTTATGCCACCAATGGAAGGGAGCTTCAGAGGGATTCAGCAGAATTTGATGGAGCTTTCATTATCCTGTGATTCCAAAGAACATTCCCAGGTGCGAGTTGCACCCCCACTTCTGTGACTTGATCGTGGGAGCTCTGTCCCAGAGAGCTGGAAGGTTGACTCCTGCGTTTCTGCACACTGGTTTTGAGTCAGGGTTACTGGCATCACTCCCCATTTCAGAACGCTTGGTAGGAATGGCAGAGCACAGTGAGTCATCTTCAGTACAAATTATCATGTGCAGAGTTGATTGCTGCTTAATGACTAACCCTCCGGCCTATATCTCAACCCTTGCTCTCATCCACAATGCAGAATTGGTCCTCACGATACTCAGCTTCAGTTCCCTGTGTTCTCTAGTGTTCTTAACTTGCAACAAGCTCAGTTCTCTCTCTTTCCTCATCTGTTCTTTGACGTTTTCCAGCTTTTGCTTTTGCCTCTGAGCTGGCTAGTTATCTTTGTTATTTTGTCAACTGTAGATCAGTTCTGAAGTGGACTTCTGTTGATACCAAGGTGTATGATTTGTGTTTATCTTGGGGATCTAGATCAATGGGAGGAAAGAGCTGAAGAGAAACAGGAAACTGACATATCTCTCAGTCTCCGGACTGCTGGGTCTTAGAAGAGCTGAAAGGCAGTGCATTTTTCCACAGGGTCTGGAAAGGTGGAAAACCTCATTAGAGGTGGAGACCGTGCTTGGTGAAAATGAAAATACGAGTCAGTAGTGCCCGATGACCTTGAGATGAAGGGGTAGCAGGAGTAGAATCATTATATAGATTTGTGTGGGGACTCACTGTTCCTACAGAAGGAAATGGTTAGGTTGAATGATGTGAAATTGCACATGTTGTTAAACCATTTTTTTGATTGATGAAAATGGTAATTTCGGTAGCTCAACTGCATGTGTTCCTGATTCTAAGTACAACTGTAAACTTTAAAATCATTACAGTCATACACTTTTGAAAGCTTGGAGCTGCTGTCCTCGATTATGTGTGAGAGTTCCTTTTGTGTAAGTCTTTGGTTACAAAAGCACATCTTCTCGGTGTATGTTCAGTTCTTACAACCTGTTATTTATGCTCTGTTGTCCTTTGTTCACAACTATAGCTGGAAAAGATACTGGTCACGGGCTGGGACTGCTTCCCTGGGGACCTCATCTAGCTTAACTTCAGCTCTCAAGATCTCCAGGTTCTTACTCCAGACAAGCAGTTCTTACTTGGGGGAAATGCCCCATGGGGAAACTTAATAATGTCTGGAGATGTGTTTGACTGTCTTGGCTTGGTGGGGGGTAGGGTGAGGAGGAGAATGCTAAACATTAACATACAGTAGCTCCTAACCAAGAATGGATCTGGCCCCAAATGCCAGGAGTGCCAAGACTAAGACACTTCTTCTAGACTGAGACATCAGGGAACTTAAGAAAACACACAAATCATAGTTCTTAGTGGTGAGCCTGAAAAGTGGGAAAGGAGATGGGCAGAACTTGGAAGAATAAAGTTTGGAAAATGTAACAGAGCAAAACCAAGGGCTTCAATATCCTAGATTTCTTAGGTTGCTTGTCTGCAGAGTGCACTCAAAACGCTACACATGGACAGCTCTAAAGACGAGTTTGTATTTGGAGTATCAGGAGTTGACGAACTGGTTTACCTTTCTGCTGCTGCCATCTGTTATGTCTGAGCTTCTGACCATCTTTCATCTTCCCATAGTTACTCATCTGTACCTGTAGTCTGAACAGCTTCTCTTCTGTGTCTCTAGAGCAATAATAAAACCTTTTTTTAGCTTTTCCCTTATCTTCGGACTTCCCTGGTGGCTTAGACAGTAAAGCGTCTGCCTACAATGTGGGAGACCTGGGTTCAGTGCCTGGGTCGGGAATATCTCCTGGAGAAGGCAGTGGCACCCCACTCCAGTACTCTTGCCTGGAAAATCCCATGGATGGAGAAGCCTGGTAGGCTGCAGTCCATGGGGTTGCAAAGAGTCGGACATGACTGAGCGACTTCACTTTCACTTCCCTTTATCCCCTAGGGATTAAATATATATATGAAGGAGAGGTCTAAATACTCCCTTCATTTCACTTAAATATTTTTCTTCTCTCTTACTGCAGTAAAGGTAAAGCAATATATATTTGTATAATATATATTATTTGTGTATGAAATATATATTATTTATGTGTTAATTTGCCAGAGAAGGCAATGGCACCCCACTCCAGTACTCTTGCCTGGAAAATCCCACGGATGGAGGAGCCTGGTAGGCTGCAGTCCATGGGGTCGCTAAGAGTCGGACATGACTGAGCGACTTCACTTTCTCTTTTCAGTTTCATGCATTGGAGAAGGAAATGGCAACCTACTCCAGTGTTCTTGCCTGGAGAATCCCAGGGATGGGGAGGCCTGGTGGGCTGCCGTCTATGGGGTTGCACAGAGTCTGACACGACTGAAGTGACTTAGCATAGCATAGCATATATACTATTTATGTATTCAATAATACTAAATATGTATTTGCAACTTTATTCCTTGGTATTTTTGAAAGAAAATAGACAAGTCTTTTGGAGACATTTCTTTCTAGGAATTTCTGTAGAGGGTTGTGAAGAATAAAAAACATTAAGACTTTGGGTAAGGCCAAGGAGAAGGAAATGGCAACCCACTCTGGTATTCTTGCCTGGGAAATCCCATGGACAGAGGAACATGGTAGGCTACAGCACAAAGGGTTGTAAAGAGTTGGACACGACTTAGATACTAAATAACAACAACAAGGAGATGCGATAGTGCTGAGAAGTGTTGTCAAGGATCTTTGCCTAGAAGAGGCACAGGAGTTGTAGGTAGATAAGATCGAGCCCTGTACTATCCTTGGAATGAAAAATGGCTAAGCGTTTGGGAGGAACCCTGAGACAAGACTGTAGATATAGCAAAGGAGGAAAGTTCTAAATGTCTACAGCAGGAGCTGTCTTTTCTGGATGCTACTTATTTTTAGGAAACATAAGCTTCACATATGTGGGTGGGGAGCTTGATTGAAATCAGAAAACTGATGCCTCATTTCTGCTCCTTGAGTCCTCACTATGTAAAGCTGCTGTTCTCTATAGCTTGAGAAGGCTCCAAAAGAAGGTGTTGAATATAAAGAGTTAACTGAGGTTGGAACAGCTCTTCTTTTCTGAGGGTGGATTAAAAAGTGATGGGCTGTAGTTAGTGCATGAAGGACTCAGGCTAGACATTTAAAAAGACATGTAGAGTTGATCAGTGTTTGGAACATGGTAATTTACTGACATGGCAAATTCTTCTCCAGACACCCTTCAAATGTTGTGTGGGGATAACTTAAAATGTAAGCCCTTTAAGCTTAATTGTAGTCCAAGGCTCTGTGGAAAACAAAACTGCGTGTAAATAGGGCACGAGTTAGTTTACCTGACGCACTTGAAGATTAGACATAGGTAGCTTGTCGTGTGGCTGTCGCAGGAAATCAGAAACCCAAGCTGCACATACCTTCTAAAATCTCCCTGGCAACAAAGTCAGCAAAGGCCGTCCTTTCAGCAATTACTGCCAGCTTAGAGAACTGGCTTAAGATTCTTTGTGGATTGCCCAGAACACCATGATCTTCTGTTTCAGTGGTTCTGTTACAAATGTCATCTCCTACCTCTGTATTACTGTCATCTTTTTTTGTATGCTTTTAAAATTCTCTGTTTATATAAATTGTCATTTGATTCTTAAGGCACAGAGTTCTCTTGAGAACCCGATGATAATTTATAAGAACAAAATTGGAAAAGGATAACATATAAGAAAACAATGTAGTGTTTTGGCTGGTGGACATATGTGATTACTTCTACCTCAAGGTTACATTGTTAATGCCAGAACTAGCTGTGTACAGATTCTTAAAAGGAAAAAATATAACCTTCCAATTTTTGTCCTAATAATTTTCTACTACTCTAGGGCTTCCCTGGTGGCTCAGATGGTAAAGAATCTGCCTGCAGTTCAGGAGCCACAGGAGGCTTGGGTTTGATCCCTGGGTTGGGAAGATCCTCTGGAGAAGGAAAAGGCAACCCACTCCAGTCTTCTTGTCTGGAAAATCCCATGGACAGAGGAGCCTGGTGAGCTACAGTCCATGGAATTGCTAAGAGTCAGACACAACTGAGTGCTTAACATACACACGCGTTAACTGAGGGTGCAGTATTTGGTACATGGACTGCTTACCTGCTCCCCACCCCCAGTCCCAAGCAATAGTGGTCTTTGGCCCTGGATCCACAGTCATGCAGTCTGGCAGTTGAGCACTTGTCTTGTTCCTTGCAGCTCTGTCAGTCACGATCCTGCATTCAGAAGGCTGCAGGGTTGATACCTCCTCTACTCCAGTTGATCAGAGGAATCACAGTCATTTAAATGTTCATTTTAAAAGTTGTCTGTGCCTGCATCTCATATCAGCTCATGTTTAGAACTCTTTTGGGTATAGGTTCCATGATGTTTAAATGATTGGCATAATACTTGGGACATCCTTTCATATGTTCCACAAACAACAGACCTTCCGTTGGATGTAGCTCAAACATTGCACCGGGCATAGGGTGCCCTTTGGATGGGAGTAAAGTCCAAGAGGAGAGTGATAAAGTGGGTGAACGTGAATAGAAAGAGAAACATGAACACAAATACAAGAATATGCCAGTCGAGCTTCTCTTTCCCAGACAGTACAAGAGGCAATTCTTCCAATTGTTCAGGTGCTATAAGCTTATCATTCTTGATTCTTCTCTGTATCTCTTGCCTCCCATCAAATCCACCTGTTAATATTTGTGGCTCTACCTCTGAATTATCCAGAATGCTATCTTTTGTTTTGCTGCTTCTAGCCCATTATCACCTCTCACCCGAATTACTAAAATAGCCTCCTTTCTGTGTCTCCCTAACTCCACTCCCTCTACCCAACATAGGCTCCACCTTGCCACCAAAGTAATTCTTCCAAATATGTCAGATAATGCCATTCTCCTGATTAGGACCCTCCAGCCACTTCTCACTGCATTCTAATGAAATGCCATCAAGTCCTTCCTGTGACCTGTGATGCTCTGTTGCCTGGTCCTGATCGATGCTCTGCCACTTGCTCGTTGTTCCCCAGGCACCCTGGCTTTCTTGCTATTTCTTGAATCCATCAGGCATGCTCTCACCTCAGGGCCTTTGTGTCTGCTCTGTTCTGCACAGAACATTCCTTCCTCGCTGCATCTAGGTTGCTAATGTGATTTCTGTGGAGCAGCTTTTACTGGTCACCCTCTCTGAAACAGTACCCACTATTACTCTGTCCCCTTATTTCTCATCACATTATTTAGCTCTACTTGGCACATGATAAGCATTCAGTAAATATTTGTTAATGAATGAATCAGTTGAATGAATTAAAGTACTTGAAGTCTTTTTTGATCAGGATAGCAGAAGGATGAATCTGATTATAATTATATGTGTATATTCATCCCTTTAGTGTATGTGTGTATAAACATATACATGTGTATATGTATATATAAATAGTGTATATATATGTGTGTGTGTATATATATATATATATATATATATATAAAATTATGTGTCTATACATACACACATCTCAAGCAAAGTATCTAGCACACAGCCTGAAATATTATCAAAGTATCCATCCCTTATAGCATGATCAGGCTCTGTGTTAGATTTTTTTCTGATATTTTTGGTTTTTATTTATTAATTTTTATTGGAGTATAGTTGCTTTATGATGTTCTGTTTCTGTTGTACAGCAAAGTGAATTAGCTATATGTTTACATATATCCTCTCTTTTTTTGGATTTCTTTCTCATTTAGGTCACCACAAAACATTGAGTAGAGTTCCCTGAGCTATACTGTAGGTTCTCATTAGTCATCTATTTTATACATAGTATCAGTAGTGTATGTATGCCAATTCCAATCTCCCAATTCATCCTACTCCACCCTTTCCCCCTGGGTACCCATAAGTTTGTTCTCTCTCTTTGTGTCTCTGTTTCTGCTTTGCAGATAAGATCATCTGTACCATTTTTCTAGATTCCACATTGTGCAAGATATTTTGCTTGCATTACCTGCTGTAATGATACCTGCTGTAATGAAACAGCTCTCAGATACGATTATTATCCTCATCACAGTAATGCAGAAATGGCAGTTAAGAGAGGCAACTTGGCTCAAGGTCACACAGTTTTTAAATAACAGATGGTAGTGAACAGGATGTGGTCTGGCCCCAAAACTTTAAGTGAGTGACTTAACTGTGCTATCTGTATGCTATCTCCTGATTTGGAATTTGCTAGAATCCTATAGGGGAACAAATAGGATAAGAAGGAGAATTTTGTAGTATGTGTTTCTGCAAAGGACTACAAAAAGTTGCAGGGTATACATAGTTTTCTTTGAGATGAAAGAGGTTCCTGTAGTAGTTTAGAAATTAGATGACATTAAAGTTCACCTGTAGTAATATGAAAATACAAAGAAAGTTTTTTATTTCTTGTCCACACCAATGGCATGTGGAATCTTAGTTCCTCAAATAGGGATCGAACACATGTCCCCAGCATTGAAAGTACAGAGTCTTTTATCACTGGACCACCAGTGCCCCAATAAAGATTTTATTCAGTTTAGTTGACTAAATTAAGAGACAAAAATTTAAAGATTACATTTCATACCTTCCGATTTAAAGAAGAATTTGAGGGATATCTGTTATTCTGCATCATGTGTTCATCATATTGGGCACATTTACAAACTTCTCCCCCTTCTCTGTAAACTGGAAGGTATTTATTCTTTTATTTCCTCCTCCGTTCATCCTTGTTATCTACACTTAACACTTGAAGGACATCAGAAGGACATCCCTTCTTATTCTTGCTGTCTCCTCCTTTGCTTTCCTGCATGTAGCTCAGTGGGCCTTAGGAAGCACTACTGTTAATAAAGCTAGTGGATGTGATATAACTCCAGTAGAGCTATTCAGAATCCTAAGGATGATGCTATCAAGTGTTGCATTCAGTATGTCAGCAAATCTGGAAGATCAGCAGTGGCCCAGGACTGGAAGAAGTCAGTCTTCATCCCAATTCCCAAGAAAGTTAGTACTAAAGAATGTTCTAACCATTGGATAATTGTACTCATCTCCCATGCTAGTAAGGTCATGCTTAAAATCTTGCATGCTAGGCTTCAGCACTGTGTGAACCAAGAACTTCCAAATGTCCAAGTTGAGTTTAGAAAGAGCAGCCAGAAATCAAATTGCCAACTTTAGCAGGATCATGGAGAAAGCAACGAAATTCCAGAAAAACATCTATCTCTGTTTCATCGACTATGCTAAAGCCTTTGTGTGGATCATAACAAACTGTGGAAAACTCTTAAAGAGATGGGAATACCAGATCATCTTACCTGTCTCCTGAGAAACCTGTATGTGGGTCAAGAAGCAACAATTAGAGCCCTGCATGGAACAACTGCAGAGAAGGCAATGTCACCCAACTAGTACTCTTGCCTGGAAAATCCCATGGACAGAGGAGCCTGGTAGGCTGCAGTCCATGGGGTCGCTAAGAGTTGCACACGACTGAGCGACTTTACTTTCCATTTTCACTTTCATGCATTGGAGAAGGAAATGGAAACCCACTCCAGTGTTTTTGCCTGGAGAATCCCAGGGATGGGGGAGCCTGGTGGGCTGCTGTCTGTGGGGTCACACAGAATCGGACAGGACTGAAGTGACTTAGCAGCAGCAGCAGCAGCAGTAGCATGGAACAACTGATTGGTTCAGGATTGAGAAAGGAGGTGTCTGCTGTCATCCTATTTATTTAACCTATATGCTGAGCACATCATGAGAAATGAGTTACAAGCTGGAATCAAGATAGGGAGAGGAAACATCAACAACCTCAGACATGCGGATGATACCAGCTCTTAAGGGCAGACAGGAAGAGGAACTAAAGAGCCTCTTGATGAGAGTGAAGAAGAGTTTACGAGCTGGCTAAAACTAAATATTAAAAAAAACTAGGATCATGGCATCTGGCCCCATTACTTCATGGAAAATAGGAGGGGAACAGGTAGAAACAGTGACAGATTTTCTCTTCTTGGGCTGTACAATCACTGTGGATGGTGACTGCACCCATGAAATCAGAGGGTGATTGCTTCTTAGCAGGAAAGCTATGACAAACATAGACAGTGTGTTGAAAAACAGAGACATTACTCTGATAATGTCTGATAATTACTCTGATCCATAAAATCAAGGCTATGGTCTTCCCAGTGATCATGTACAGTTGTGGGAGCTGGACCGTAAAGAAAGCAGAGCACCAAAGAATTGATGCCTTCAAACTGTGGTGCTAGAGAAGACTCCTGAAAGTCCCTTGGACTGCATGGAGATCAAATCAGTCAACCTTAAGGGAGATCAATCCTGAATATTCACTGGAAGGACTGATGCTGAAGCTCCAGTATTTTGGTCCTCTGATGTGAGTAGCTGACACTTTGGAAAAGTCCCTGATGCTGGGAAAGATTGCAGACAGAAGGAGAAGAGGGAGTTAGAGGATGAGATGGCTGGACGGTATCACGGATGCAATGGACATGAACTTGGGCAAACTTAAGGAGATGGTGGGGGACAGAGAGGCCTGGTGTGCTGCAATCCATGGGGTCACAGGGTTGGACATGACTGTGTGGCTGAATGATGACAATCACCACTCTTGATCTTTGTAAACTGGAAGATGTTTATTCTCCTATTTCCTCCTCCATTCATCCTTGTTATCTACACTTAACACTTGAAGGGCATCGTTTCTTGGTCTTGCTGTCTCCATCTTTGCTGTCATTCACGTAGCTCAGAGCACAGTGACTTCCCCTCTAAGCCCTTACTGTTGTTCTGTCATGTCAACTCCTTGTGACCCCATGAATTGAGGCACACCAGAATTCCCTGTCCTTCACTGTCTCCCCAAGTTTGCTCAAACTCATTTCCATTGAGTCAGCCAACCGTCTCATCTCTGTCACCTCCTTCTCCTCCTGCCCTCAATCTTTCCCAGCACCAGGGTCTTTTCCAGTGAGTTGGCTTTGCATCAGGTGGCCAGAGTATTCGAGTTTTAGCATCAGTCCTTCCAGTGAATATTCAGGGTTCCTTTAGGATTGACTGGTTTGATTTCCTTGCTGTCCAAGGGACTCTCAAGAGTCTTCTTCAGCACCACAGTTCACAATCGTCAATTCTTCATCACTCAGCCTTCTTTATGGTCCAACTCTCACATCCAGACTTGACTACTGGAAAAACCATAGCTTGGACTATACAGACCTTAGTTGGCAAGATGATGTCTTTGCCTTTTAAGAAAAGTCACAGCTTTTCTTCCATGGAGCAAGTGTCTTTTAATTTCATGGCTGCAGTCACCATCCACAGTGATTTTGGAGCCCCAAATATAAAGTCTGTCACTGTTTCTGTTTCATTTCACATGTTAGCCCTACCCAGACTTCTCAAGGTTCTCCTCGTACTTCCCCCTCAACTTCTTTTCTTTCAGGGATGTCCATGCAATATCTGAACAACTCCTTTATATTTTTGTTTTCATTATTGTCTAGTCTCCACCATGTTACCTCAGAGCTTCTATATGTAAAATGTATATTTTATAAAATTATTTAACATTGTTAGGGTCTTTCTGTAGGATACAGACACTCTCCTTCCCCAAATACAATTCTTTGAACTACTTCACCTGAAACAGAACTTCTGTGCAGTGGGTGCTTATCTCAAGAGAAAGCATTAAGGGGATGTTGAACACTCTGTAAAAGTCCAGAAGCAGTGTGATTTTGGGACCAGTGAGATCCTCAAAGGATGTTACAGCTGGAAAGTACTGTAGAGGTCACAGGCCTGGTTCCTGTTGTTGTGGTGTGTTTGCGTAGGTTGTATCACTTTGTATGCTTTTGGCTGTGAATAGCAGAATACCCCCGGAGAAGGCAATGGCACCCCACTCCAGTACTCTTGCCTGGAAAGTCCCACGGACAGAAGAGCCTGGTAGGCTGCAGTCCATGAGGTTGCTAAGAGTCGGACATGACTGAGCGACTTCACTTTCTCTTTTCACCCTTGGAGAAGGAAATGGCAACCCACTCCAGTGTTCTTGCCTGGAGAATCCCAGGGACAGGGAGGCCTGGTGGGCTGCTGTCTATGGGGTCACACAGAGTCGGACATGACTGAAGTAACTTAGCATAGCATAGCATAGCATAGCAGAATACCCCAAGTAAAGAATTAACAGGATTACCTACTGTCTTCCTTAACAAGATGCCTGGAGAGGGGTCAGTTCCTACATTTGATAAGAAGCTCATCATCAACATTGAACCGGGTGCTTTCCATGGTTCCCCCACTGTCTTCAGCTTGTTGATGTATTAGTTTCAGGTGTATAGCAAATCAATTCAATTATTTTTTTCAGATTATATTTCATTATAGGTTGTCTCAAGCTGTGCTATACAGTAAATCCTCGTTGCTTATCTGTTTTCTTAGGTTGGTGCAAAAGTAATTGAGATTTTGGATCTTGAATTTTAAATCATTGTAACTAGACTCAAACACATCTTTATGGATCAAAATAGGAACCATTACGATCAGCACATTGAAGCACTGATTGTGGGATGTATGGTCTGGCGTTGTCATGGAGAACAGGGCCCTTTTTGTTGAGCAGTGCCAGCTGCAGGCATCTCATCAGTTTGCTGAGCATACTTCTCAGATGCTGAGCATATTTCTCATACTTCTCAATACCAAAGTAATGGTTTTGCCAGGATTCAGAAAACTGTAATGGATCAGACGGGCAGCAGACCACCAAACAGTGACCATGACACTTTTTTGGTGGACATTTGGCTTTGGGAAGTGCTTTGGAGCTTCATATCAGTCCAGCCACTGAGGTTGTCACCAATTGTCACATAAAATCTACTTTTTGTCACATGTCACAATCCAATCAAGAAATGGTTCGCTGTTGCTTAGAATAAGAGAAGACATTTCAAAATGACGATTTTTTTGATTTGCAATCATCTCCTGAGGCCACCCACTTGTCAAGCTTTTTCATCTTTCCAATTTGCTTCAAATGCCAAATGACCATAGAATGGTCAACATCGAGTTCTTCAGCAACTTCTCGTGTCGTTGTAAGAGGATCAGCTTCGATGATGCCCACAGTTGGTCTTTGTCAGCTTCTGATGGCTGGCTACCGCACTCCTCATCTTCAAGGTGCTTGTCTCCTTTGCAAAACTTCTTGAACCACCACTGCACTGTATATTCATTAGCAGTTCCTGGGCCAGATGCATTGTTGATGTTATGAGGTGTGTCTGCTGCTTTCTTACCCATTTTGCACTGAAATAAGAAAATCACTTGAATTTGCTTTTTGTCTAACATAATTCTGTAAATATAAAATAAATTGCAAGTAATGTCAGCAAAAAACATAAAATGAGAAATGTGCATTAAAATGATGTACAACATAACCACATTTATTAAGAATGTATTCCAATATCAAACAGTGAAGTTCAACATTGCAAAAAACCACAATATGATTGCACCAACCGAATATCTATAGTAGTCTGTATCTATTAATCCCATACTTCTCTAATTTGTTTCTCGTGCTTTCCCTCCCTCTCCCCTTTGGTAACCATAAGTTTGTTTTCTGTGTCTGTGAATCCATTTCTGTTGTGTATACAGACTCTTTAGTATTGTTTTTAGACTTCCCATATAAGTAATATATATTTATCTTTTTCTGACTATATAATATTTGTCTTTTTCTGTCTGTCTTCACTCAGTAAAATATTCTCTAGGCCCACCATGTTGCTGCAATATAGAAATATTTCATTCTTTTTTTTGAATAATATTCCTATATATATATATATATACATACACACACCTCACATATTCTTAAGCCAGTTCTGTTGACAGGAACTTGGGTTGCTTCCATGTCTTGGCTATTGTAAATAATGCTGCTATGAACATTGGAGTGCATGTATCTTTTTGAATTAGAGTTTTTGTTTTTTCTAGATATATACCCAGGAGTGGGATTGCTAGATTATATGGTAGCTCTATTTTTAGTTTCTTTAAGGAACCTCCATTCTGTTTTCCATAGTGGTCGTACCAACTTACATCCCCACTGACTGTGTCCAAGGGTTGCCTTTCCTTCACAACCTCTCCAACATTTAATTGTAGACTTTTTGATGGTGGCCAGTGTGAGGTGATACCTCATTGTGGTTTTGATTTGCATTTCTCTGATGATAAAAGATTTTGGGCATCTTTTCCTGTGCCTTTTGGTCATCTGTATGTCTTCTTTGGGAAAATGTCTGTTTATGTCCTTGGCCAATTTTTATTTGGGTTTTTTTTCTGCTACTGAGCGGCATGAATTGCTTGTGTATTTTGTAGATTAATCCTTTTTCAGTTTTTTCATTTGCAAATATTTTCTCCCATTCTGCAGGTTGTCTTCATTTTGTCAATGGTTTCCTTTGCTATGCAAAAGCTTTTACATTTGATTAGATCTCATTTGTTTCTTTTTGCTTTTATTTTATTTGCCTTGGGAGCGGGAGCCTGACCTAGGAAAATATTGTTGGGATTTGTATTTGACTATGTTTTGCCTGTTATTTTCTAAGAGTTTTATGTTATCATGTGTTATATTTAGGTCTTTCAAACCCTTCGAGGTTTTTTGTTTTTTTTTTTTTTTTTGGTTTACAATGTGAGGGAGTGTTCTAACTCCATTGATTTATATGTAACTGTCTAGCTTTTAGGGTGAGATTTTTAAATGTAAATAAAGATACTTTTCTAAATGTAGGCTGCTGATAAAAGTATGTGTAACAATAGAATAGAAAGTAATTCTTCCTGTCTGATTTGATGATTCAGTTATGTCCAGTAGGGGTTTATGGTAAGAAATAGCTTCTAATACGTATCAATTTTATCTTGAAAGTATTTTAAATTGAGGCAGATAATGTTAAGCCAGTCACTGCCATTTTGTTTACTAAGTTTCTTTTATATGTTAGGGACTGTGTTAGGTACCAGGGATCTAAAGATATAGATATGGCCTCATTCCTACCTATTGGATCTCTTCAGCTTCAATGGGGCAGATCCCTATGTCAACACACAATTACAGTTCTAGGATCTAAGGACTACAACAGAGATGTGTAAAGAAAGGATTAGCACAACGGACAGTGTCTGTCCTGTAAGCTAATTAATATTATTCTCATCTCTAGGTCAAAAAACAGAGCCACAGTGTAGTCAAAGTAACTTATACATCAATAGCAGAGACAGGTTGTGAACTGAATCACTGGCTTCAAGTCCCGTGTCCTTTGTCCTGCTCTGCATGGAAAGAAAAGTCTAGCCTTTCTTCCATTTGAGGGTGATGTCAGAAAAAAACCTCCTGGAGGCCACAGTATTGATTGGCTCTGAGAGATGAGACATCAGAAGGGTGAGGGCAGAGATGTTCTTCCCATCAGAGGAGCATGGAAGGCTTCAGTGGTATATTGTTGGTGCGTGATTTATAGCAGAGAAAAAATTAGGGAAGGAGCTGAGCCTTCTAATGAAAGAGCTTCTGAGTTGACATATTGAATTCAATGAACAGCAAGAGGACCCAGGGGGTTTTGAGCAGGTGACTTCTATAACCAAAAGGATGCAGTTATTTTTGCACAGACATACCTAGCTGGGCTGGAGGTGATCCAGAGAACAAGCTAGAGGTCCAAGTAAGAGGTAACAAGGACCCTGTCATGTGCTAACTTTCCACATGGCTCAGGTGGATGAGAGGCTCAGGCAGTCATGGAACAAGAAGCAGGTGATCCCAAAATTGAGAGCCATCTGGGTTTGCTCCTATTTTCTTCTTTTAGTGAACAATCATTTACAATTTCTAAAAATTCAAGATTTCCACCCCCCCAGTCCCATCTATTTTCTTTATTCTCTTGTGCTATAATCTTGCCTCAGATTTTTCTAAGACATTTTTAGTTGCTTAAGGCTACCGAAAAGAGACACTGATACTTAGTGGCAAGATAGAGTAGCAGGGTATCTTCCCTCCTACCTGAAACAGCTGAGAAACTGGACAAAGCATATGAAATAACTCTTTTCAATATGTTGGACATTTGGCAGTAAAAGACAGTAATACCTGAGAGATGGGGAATAAACATGGTTAGCTCTAGGATTGTCCAAGTTCACAGCCACGAGAGGGTCTCCATGCCATAGCACAGGATGCTGTGACCCAGCTGGATCCTGAATGGTGGAGATGGAGCTAGTTTTTGAGAACATGGACACAATTTAAATGCCTTTACCCAGGCTGATCAGAAAAGATGTAAATTATTAATACCAGGTAATTAAGAGAGGGGGTGACATTACTACTGATTCTGTAGGTGTTAAAAGGACAAAAAGGGAATGCTGCTGTGACTTGATGCCAATAAATTCAGCAACTTATATGAAGATGAGAAATCTGTTAAAAAGCACAAACTACCAGGCTCATTCAAAAATAAATTTAAAACCTGAAAAACCTTGTATCTATTAAAGAAATTGAGATCATGATTAAAAACCTTCTAACAAAGAAAACTCCAGGTGAAGATGACTTAATTGATGGATTCTGTCAAACATTTATAAAAGAAATAATCCCAAAGCCTTTCAAGAAGAATACACAGACTCTTCCAGAAAATTGAAAACAAGAGAACACTTCTTCTTCTATGAAGACAGCTTGCCAGAGACATTACAAGAAAGAAAAACTATAGATCAATACCCCCCATGAACATAGATGTAAAAATTCTTCAAAATTTTAGCAAATCAAATCCCAACAAAATTTAGATAAAATATCATGACCAAAGAAAGGTGTTTATCCAGGAATGCAAAGTTGGTTTAACATTTGAAAATTAGTCAGTATAATTCACCATAATAATGGTCTGAAAAAGAAAATTGATTATCATCAGTATTTGACAAAGTTCAATATTCATTCATAAGAAAAAGATCTCAGCAAGCTAGGAATAGAAGGGAGCTTTCTTAACCTGACATAGGACATTTGTGAAAAACCTACAGCTAACATTGTGCTTACTAGTGAAAGACTGAATGCTTTCTCTCTAAAGCTAGGAAGAAAAAGTCAGGAATATCTTCTGTTACCATTTCTATTCAGATTACACTGGAGATTCTAGCCATTGCCGTCAAGTTAAAAAGAAAGAGAAGGAAAGGTATTGAGATTGCAAAGAAGTAAAAACTGACTTTTATTACAGACCACATGATCACCTATGCAGAAAATGTGATGGAATTTACCGAAAAGAACTATTAAGTGACTTTAACAAACTTGTAGGATACAGAGCCAATAATACAAAATAAGTTGTTATTTCTCAGTATTGGCACCGAACAATTAGGAATTGAAATGGAAAATAATATCATTTACCATATCAAAAATATGATATACTTTAAATGCATCTGATAAAATATGTGTGAGACTTATATACTGAAAACTACAAAATATTGCTGAGAGAAGATAAAGCAGATCTAAATAAATTGAGAGGCAGGCTCTATATACATGGATTGGAAAACTCTATATTGTTAAGATGTCAGTTCACTCCCAACTGATCAATAGATTTAATATAATCTAAATCAGTATCCCAACAGACATTTTTTGTCAAAGTTGATCAGCTCTGTCTAAAACTCAAAAGGAAGTACAAAGGATTAAAAAGTTAAAACAACTTTGGGAAAGAACAAAGTTGGAAAAGTAACTTTACCTGATTTCAGTTAATATAAATTTACAGTAAAGATAGTGTGATATTAGTATAAAGTTGGGCAGATAGATCAACAGAACAAAATAAGGAATTATTTAATAGAACCAAAGATATGTGATTAAAATTTATTTTTAACAAAGGCAATACAGTGGGGAAAGAATAGTTTTTTCAGCAAATAGTGCTAGAACAATCTGATGTCCATCTGCAAAAAAAAGAAAAAAGATCATATAACCATAGCTCACACCCTTTGTGAAAACTGACAATGTATTATAGACCTAAATGTGCAACTCTAAAATTATAAAACCTCTAGAAGAAATATCAGATCAGATCAGATCAGTTGCTCAGTCGTGTCCGACTCTTTGCGACCCCATGAATCGCAGCATGCCAGGCCTCCCTGTCCATCACCAACTCCCGGAGGTCACTCAGACTCACATCCATTGAGTCAGTGATGCCATCCAGCCATCTCATCCTCTGTCGTCCCCTTCTCCTCCTGCCCCCAATCCCTCCCAGCATCAGTCTTCTCCAATGAGTCAACTCTTCGCATGAGGTGGCCAAAATACTGGAGTTTCAGCTTTAGCATCATTCCTTCCAAAGAAATCCCAGGGCTGATCTCCTTCAGAATGGACTGGTTGGATCTCCTTGCAGTCCAAGGGACTCTCAAGAGTCTTCTCCAACACCACAGTTCAAAAGCATCAATTCTTCGGCGCTCAGCCTTCTTCACAGTCCAACTCTCACATCCATACATGACCACAGGAAAGACCATAGCCTTGACTAGGCGAACCTTTGTTGGCAAACTAATGTCTCTGCTTTTGAATATGCTATCTAGGTTGGTCATAACTTTCCTTCCAAGGAGTAAGCGTCTTTTAATTTCATGGCTTCATTCACCATCTGCAGTGATTTTGGAGCCCAGAAAAATAAAGTCTGACACTGTTTCCACTGTTTCCCCATCTATTTCCCATGTAGTGATGGGACCAGATGCCATGATCTTTGTTTTCTGAATGTTGAGCTTTAAGCCAACCTTTTCACTCTCCACTTTCACTTTCATCAAGAGGCTTTTTAGCCCCTCTTCACTTTCTGCCATAAGGGTGGTGTCATCTGCATATCTGAGGTTATTGATATTTCTCCCAGCAATCTTGATTCCAACTTGTGTTTCTTCCAGTCCAGCGTTTCTCATGATGTACTCTGCATATAAGTTAAATAAACAGGGTGACAATATGCAGCCTTGACGTACTCCTTTTCCTATTTGGAACCAGTCTGTTGTTCCATGTCCAGTTCTAACTGTTGCTTCCTGACCTGCATACAGATTTCTCAAGAGGCAGATCAGGTGGTCTGGTATTCCCATCTCTCTCAGAATTTTCCACAGTTTATTGTGATCCACACAGTCAAAGGTTTGGCATAGTCAATAAAGCAGAAATAGATGTTTTTCTGGAACTCTCTTGCTTTTTCGATGATCCAGCGGATGTTGGCAACTTGATCTCTGGTTCCTCTGCCTTTTCTAAAACCAGCTTGAACATCAGGAAGTTCACGGTTCACATATTGCTGAAGCCTGGCTTGGAGAAGAAATATAGGAGAAAATATTTGTGACCATAACTTAAACAAAGATTTATTAAATATGACACCAAAAAGCATAATCCATGAAAGGCAAATTTGATCAGTAGGGTTTCATCATAATTTCTGCTCTTTGAAAGACACTGTTAAGAGAATGAAAAAGAAATCTGTACACTGGAGAAAGTATTTGCAAATCATGTGTCTGATCAAGGACTTTTATCTAGAATCACTCAGTAGTAAAAACAAGTTAATAAAAATGTGCAAAGAATATATACCAATGGCAAGTAAACTAATGAAAAGCCCATGAAAAACATGTTCAACATCGTCAGTCATCAGGGAAGTGCAAAGAAAAACCACCATAAGATACCATACTACACCTGTTAGAATGGTAAAGAATAAATAACCTGAAACACATATGTACTTCTGGTAGGAATATAACATGATACAATCATTTTGAAAGTAGTTTGGCGGTTTCTTAAATATTTAGTTCCAAATGACTTGAACACTCCACTCCTGGGCAATTACCCAAGGGAAATTAAAGCATATGTCCAAACAAATACTTGTATAGTAATGTTCATAGCAGCTTTACTTGTAATAACCAAAAACTGGAGTCATGTCAGATGTCCATCCATAGATCAATGGATGGACAGTTTTGGCATGTCCATATAAGGCAGTACACCTCAGTTATCAAAAGGAATGATACATGCAGCAATACGATGAGTCTCAAAATGATTATGTGAGTGAAAGAATCCTTTCCTGCCCCCATCCCCACCCAAAGAAAAAAGTAAGCTTTTCTTTACAGAAAATTTAGAAAATACAAGCTAATGTATATTTACTGAAAATGAATTGGTGGTGGCTAAGGGACAGCAGGGGAGGCAAGTGAGGAAGGATAGGAAGGAGGATTTATACATGAGATCGATCGAGGAAACCTTCAGGGGGATGGATGCACTCATCATCTTGATGATGGTGATAGTTTTACAGGCACATACATTTGTCAACACTTATCAAATAATGTACTTTAAATACATGCAGTTTTGTGTATCTCAATTATACTTCAATAAAACTATTTTTTAAATTACCAGAATGACACCAGATTTGTTTCCCCAAGTTCAACTAAGACTTTGCATTCTAAGGAATTCAAATGTGATAGATATTTAGCGTTTAGATTCTCGTGATTTTCAAGAATTTTTTCTGCATGTTTTATGTCTTTGTTCAATTTTTTTTTAAATTTCTTTGCCTGGAAACTCTTTATTTCATGAAGAAGTAGAGCAGTATAAATGCATACCAACTGCTGGTGAGAATATGTGCTCATGCTTAAGTCGCTAAGTCCTGTTCGACTCTTTGTGACCCTATGGACTGTGACCTGCCAGGCCAGTCTACTCTGTCCATGGGATTTCCCAGACAAAAATGCTGGAGTGGGTTGCCATTTCCTCCTTCAGGGGATCTTCCCAACCCAGGGATCCAACTCACCTCTCCTACAGTGGGAGGCATGTCCTTTAGTACTGAGCCACCAGAGAATGTAAATTGGTGCAATCAATGTGTTAAAACATTGCTAATGTAAAATATGCATGTCCTCTACAACCAAGCAGTTCTTTTTCTAGGTATGGATCAAAAAATAGCAGTTCTTAAACTGGTCTCAGGTCATTTTTGTACCCTTTAATTATTGAGGAATTCAAAGAGCTTTTGTTTATGTGAGTTACATCTTTAGATATTTACTTGTGTTAGAAATCAAAACTGAGAAAAGTTAGAAATATTTTTCATTTTTAAATAATTACAGTAAACATACTAGCATGTTAACACAATACTTTTAGGGAGAATAATCATTTTTCAAAACAAGAAACAAATAAGGGTGGTATTGTTTTATGTTTCTATAAATCTCTTTAATATCTTGCTCAGTAGAAGATGGACACTTGTATCTGTTTCTATATTCAGTCTGTTAGAATATGTTTTCTTAGTTGAAGTGTATGAGGAAAATCTGGCCTCACACAGATAGACAGTTGGAAAAGGAAGGACCTTTTCAGATAATTGTGGGTATTCTTCTTTGATGTGAGCTGTGCTGTTATAGTTGCTCAGTCGTGTTCGACTCTTTGCGACCCAATGGACTGTAGCCGTCAGGCTCCTTTGTCCATAGGAGTTCTCCAGGCAAGAATACTGGAGTGGGTTGCCGTGCTCTTCTCCAGGGGATCTTCCCAAACCAGGGATAAAACCCAGGTCTCCTGTATTGTAGGAGGATTCTTTACCATCTGAGCCACCAGGGAAACCCAAAAATACAAGGGCTCATTTGCGACCTGAACCCTGGACCTCTCGCACCTGAGGCAAGAACTATCCCCCTAGACCAAGCAGCCAGCCTGCTCTCTAAGTGGTGATTTCTTAAAATTAAGTAACAGTGTTGAATCTGAAATCACATCGGTGAACTTTTTATACTCTGTTGCATTAAAATCCTTTGGCATTTGTTGATTTGTACTTTGAATGTATTGATTGCATTATTTTGTAATTTGCACTAGTCATTTGGAAAATACTGGCTCAGTTGAGTTATTCACATCTTCTAAATGTTGACACATTTAATTTGAATAGTATCAACAAATAATGCTCATTAATATCACCAACAATTTTATCAGAAAAGTCTTTAAGTACTAGAGAGTTCCCAGGCTTGCCATGGCAGAGATAAGTTTTCTGAAATCCTAATTTTTACTGAAAGACTGAAATTTATCAATGGCAACCAGTGCTGTCATTCATTTCTTTGAAGTGACAGGTTCATTTTATTTTTGAGAAATAACTATGGAATACCAAGTCTGAATCATGATGGTTTGAAATCTGTTGATCATACTTTTAAGTGAAAACAGTAGTCTGTGACAAAAGTGCTTAGTTCAGCTCATAATTCAAACACACAATTGCTTTTTCTTGAAATAGACATTGCTATTTGTTAGACATCAGAAGTGCCTTATGCATCTTCCTGTTTAGGAACAGAACAGGGTCACCTAACATTTTCTGTAAAGATTTAATGAGTAATATATTAGGCTTTGTGAACCATAGAATTGAGTTTGAGTTGAGTGTTATAATGATTCACCTATATCACTGCAATGTGAAAGCAGCCTAGACAAAATGTAAACAAATGAGTGTGATTATGTATCAATAAAACTTTATTTACAAAAACAGGAATCACTCCCCAAAACCAAAAGTCCAGGACAAGATGGCTTCACAGGAGAATTCTGTCAAACATTCAGAGAAGAGCTAATGCCTCTCCTTCTAAAACTCTTTCAAAAAATGGCAGAGGAAGGAACACTTCCAAACTCATTCTACAAGGCCACCATCACCCTGATACCAAAACCAGACAAAGAAAACACAAAAAAAGAAAACTATAGGCTAATATCACTAATGAACATAGATACAAAAATACTCAACAAAATTTCAGCAAACAGATTCAGCAGCACATCAAAAATCTCATACACCATGGTCAAGTTGGATTTCTTCCAGGGATGCAAGGATTCTTCAATATATGCAAATCAATCAATATGATACACCATGTTAACAAATTGAAAGATAAAAACCATATGATCATCTCAATAGATGCAGAAAAAGCCTTTGACAAAATTCAGCACCCATTTATGATTAAAACTCTTCAAAAAATGGGCATAGAAGAAAACTACCTCAACATAGTAAAGGCCATATATGATAAGCCTACAGCAAGCATTACTCTCAATGGTGAAAAACTAAAAGCATTCCCCCTAAGATCAGGAACACAATAAGGGTGCCCACTTTCTCCACTGTTGTTCAGCATAGTTGTGAAAGTCCTAGCTAGAGCAATCAGAGAAGAAAAAGAAATACAAGGAATCCAGATCAGAAAACAAGATGTAAAGCTCTCACTGCAGATGACATGATACTGTACATAGTAAACCCTAAAGATAGTATCAGAAAATTACTCAAGCTAATCAGTGAATTTAACAAAGTTGCAGAATACAAAATCAATAAACAGAAATCACTTGCATTTCTTTGTACTAAGTGAAAAATCAGAGAAATTAAGGAATCAATCCCATTTACCATTGCAACAAAAAGAATTAAATATCTAGGAATAAACTTACCTAAGGAGACAAAAGAACTGTACACAGAAAATTATAAGACACTAATGAAAGAAATCAAAGATAACATAAACAGATGGAGAGAGATTCCATGCTCCTGGGTAGGAAGAATCAATATTGTGAAAATGACTATACTACCAAATGCAATCTACAGGTTTAATGCAATCCATATCAAATTACCAATGACATTTTTCACAGAACTAGAACTAAAAATTTCTCAATTCATATGGAAACACAAAAGACCCCGAATAGCCAAAGCAGTCTTGAGAAAGAAGAGTGGAGCTGGAGGAACCAACCTGCCTGACGTCAGGTTATACTACAAAGCTACAGTCATCAAGACAGTATGGTATTGGTACAAAAACAGAAACATAGACCAGTGGAACAAGATAAAAAGCCCAGAAATAAACTCATGCACCTGTGGGTACCTTATATATGACGTAAGAGGCAAGAATGTACAGTGGGGCAAAGACAGTCTCTTCAATAAATGGTGCTGGGAAAACTGGACAGCTACATGTAAAAGAATGAAATTAAATTCCTTCCTAACACCACACACACAAATAAACTCAAAATGGATTAAAAACCTAAATGTAGGACCAGAAACTATAAAACTCTTATAGGAAAACATAGGCAGAACCCTCGATCACATAAATCAAAGCAAGATCCTCTATGACCTACCTCCTAGAGTAATGAAAATAAAAACAAAAGTAAATAAGTGGGACCTGATTAAGCTTAAAAGCTTTTTCACAGCAAAGGAAACTATAAGCAAGGTGAAAAGACAACCCTCAGAATGGGAGAAAATAATAGCAAATGAACAACTGACATAGGATTAATTTCCAAAATATATAAGCAGCTCATACAACTTAAGGCCAGAAAAACAAACAACCCAATCAAAAAGTGGGAAAAAGACCTAAACAGACATTTTTCCAAAAAAGACATACAGCTGGCTAGCAAACATGTGAAAAGATGCTCAACATCGCTCAATGTTGCTGCTGCTGCTGCTCTAAGTGGCTTCAGTTGTGTCTGACTCTGTGTGACCCCATAGCGGGCAGCCCACCAGTCTCCCCCATCCCTGGGATTCTCCAGGCAAGAACACTGGAGTGGGTTGCCATTTCCTTCTCCAATGCATGAAGGTGAAAAGTGAAAGTGAAGTCGCTCAGTCGTGTCTGACTTTTAGCGACCCCACGGACAGCAGCCTACCATGCTCCTCCATTCCATGGGACTTGCCAGGCAAGAACACTTGAGTGGGGTGCCATTGCCTTCTCCCGCTCAGTGTTAGAGAAATGCAAATCAAAGCTACAATGAGATAATCACCTCACACTGGTCAGAATGGCCATCGTCAAAAAGTCTACCAACAATAAATGCTGGAGAGAGTGTGGATAAAAGGGAACGCTCTTGCACTGTTGGTGGGAATGTAAAATGATACAGCCACAATGGAAGATGGTATGGAGATTCCTTAAAAAACTAAGACTAAAACCACCATATGACCCAGCAATCCCACTCCTCGGCATATACCCTGAGGAAACCCAAATTGAAAAAGAGACATGTATCCCATTGTTCATTGCTGCACTATTTACAACAGCTAGAACATGGAAGCAAACTTCAGTTCAGTCACTCAGTCGTGTCCGACTCTTTGTGACCCCATGAATCACAGCACGCTAGGCCTCCCTGTCTATCACCAACTCCTGGAGTTCACCCAAACTCATGTCCATCAAGTTGGTGACGCCATTCAGGCATCTCATCCTCTGTCGTCCCCTTCTCCTCCTGCCCCCAATCCCTCCCAGCATCAGAGTCTTTTCCAGTGAGTTAACTCTTCGCATGAGGTGGCCAAAGTACTGGAGTTTCAGCTTTAGCATCAGTCCTTCGAAAGAACACCCAGGGCTGATCTCCTTTAGAATGAATTGGTTGGACCTCCTTGCAGTCCAAGGGACTCTCAAGAGTCTTCTCCAACACCACAGTTCAAAAGCATCAATTCTTCAGTGCTCAGCTTTCTTCACAGTCCAACTCTCACATCCATACATGACCACTGGAAAAACCATAGCCTTGACTAGATGGACCCTTGTTGACAAAGCAATGTCTGCTTTTTAATATGCTATCTAGGTTGGTCATAACTTTCCTTCCAAGGAGTAAGTGTCTTTTAATTTCATGGCTGCAATTGATGTACATCAATAGATGAATGGATAAAGAAGATGTGGTACATATGCACAATGGAATATTATTCAGCCATTAAAAGGAAACCTTTGAGTCTGTTCTAATGAGGTGGATGATCCTAGAACCTATTATACAGAGGGAAGTAAATCAGAAAGAGAAAGATAAATGTTGTATTCTAATGCATGTATATGGAATCTAGAAAAATGGTCCTGAAGAATTTCCTTACAGGCAGCAGTGGAGAAGCAGACATAGAGAATAGACTTGTGGACACGGGGAGAGGGGACGAGAGGGTGAGATGTATGGAAAGAGTAACATGGAAACTTACATTATCATATGTAAAATAGAGAGCCAATGGGAATTTGCTTTATGGCTACGAAAGTTAAACAGGGGCTCTGCATCAACCTAGATTGATTGATGCTGTTATTTTCTCCCATTCTAGAGGGGTGGGATGTGGAGGGAGATGGGAGGGAAGTTCCAAAGCATGTGGATATATGTACACCTATGGCTGATTCAGGGTGAGGTTTGACAGAAAACAAAAAAATTCTGTAAAGCAATTGTCCTTCAATAAAAAAATAAAAAAGCATCATGAAAAAGCAATAAATAAAGGATGATTTGAAAACCAAAAAAAAACACCATCAAGCAGACCTGGTTTGCCCAGCAAGCTGTAGTTTGCCATTCCTGACATAGAGTATTACAAAGATGAGTATACTAAAATTATGATTTAATAAAATTAATAGCTCACTGCTTCACCAGGGACTTGCTTCTCAGTGGCCTTCTTTCTGTCATCCTTTTCCCGTCTCCATTCAAGAGCACCCATCTTTACCTCTCTTCATTGTGTAACCCTCCCTGAGGCTAATCCCAACATCTGAGCCCTGGGTTCTAGACCTTATCCTGCCTGGAGAACATGCCATAAATTACCTCTTCTCTCTTTTCAAACTCAGCTCTTTTTGACTTTTCCTTCTTGGTCTCAAACAAGCTTAAATGCCTCCTAGCTTTAAATGTCACATCCAGTCGGTGCTTGGGCTTTCTTTATTTCTTTTACATGGCAGCAGTCTCCTAGTCACACCTTCTGTTCTTAGGGTTCTAGTTGCTCGGATTTCTGGAGTGTTTGATACCAGTTACCCCTAATTGCTACTTGAAATATTTGAAGCTCTCTTCTTAATTGGCTCCAAAATTTAATTTTCCTGGGCTTCTCTTTACCATTGTGGCTGCTGTTTTACTCAGTTCTTTTCCAGTCATCTCTTAAATATTAGCATTAGTCACTTGGTTGTGTCTGGCTCTTTGCAATCCCGTGGTCTGTCCATGGAATTCTCCAAGCAAGGATACTGGAGTGGGTTGCTGTTCCCTTCTCCAGGGAATTTTCCTGACCCAGGGATCAAACCTGGGTCTCCTTCCTTGCAGGTGGATTCTTTATCATCTGAGCTACCAGTGAAGCTCTCTCAAATATTGGTCTTCCTTAATATTGCCTCTTATTTTCTTACTTGTAACGAATACTTTTCATTGTTCTGTGTATGATCCGTGGGTTATCTCCTCTGCATACATGATCTCATCTCCTATATCACTGCTGCTGTTGTTCAGTCGCTCAGTTGTGTCCAACTCTTTGGAGCCTGTTGACTGCAGCATGCCAGGCTTCCCTGTCCTTCATTATCTCTAGGAGTTTGCTCAAATGCATGTCCGTTGTGTTGATGATGCCATCCAACCATCTCATCCTCTGTAACCCCCTTCTCCTCCTGCCCTCAGTTTTTCCCAGCATCAGGGTCTTTTCCAGTGAGTTGGCTCTTTGTATCAGGTAGGCAAAGTATTGCAGCCTCAGCTTCAGCATCAGTCTTTCCAATGAATAGTCAGGGTTGATATCCTTTAGGAGTGACTAGTTTGATTTCCTTGCTCTCCAAGGGACTTCCAAGAGTCTTCTCCAGCACCATAGTTTGAAAGCATCAGTTCATCAGTGCTCAGCTTTCTTTATGATTCATCTCTCACATCTGTACATGACTACTGGAAAAACCATAGCTTTGACTATACAGACCTTTGTTGGCAAAGTAATGTCTCTGCTTTTTAATATGCTGTCTAGGTTGGTCACAACTTTTCTTCCAAGGAGCCAGTGTCTTATAATTTCATGGCTACAGTCACCGCCCACAGTGATTTTGGAGCCCAGGAAAATAAAAATTCTGTCACTGTTTCCATTTTTCCCCATCTGTTTGCTATGAAGTGATGGGACTAGATGCCATGATCTTAGTTTTTTGAATATTGAGTTTTAAACCATATTTTTCACTCTCCTCTTTCACTCTTATCAAGAGGCTCTTTAATTCCTCTTTGCTTTCTGCCATTAGGGTGGTGTCAGTCATCTTCACATCTGAGGTTATTGATATTTCTCCCTGCAATCTTCATTCCAGCTTGTGCTTCATCCAGCCCGATATTTCATATAATGTACTCTGTATATAAATTAAATAAGCAGAGTAACAATATAGAGTCTTGACGTCCTCCTTTCCCAATTTGGAACCAGTCTGTTGTTCCATGTCTGGTTCTAACTGTTGTTTATTGTTGCTGGTGACTCCCAAAGTTGTGTTTAGGCCATGCATTTCTCCTAAGCTTTAGAACCAGCTTCCAGTCCCCTGAGCTTCCCTGGTGGCTCAGATGGGAAACAGTCTGCCTGCAATACTGGAGACCTGGTTTGCCGGGTCAGATAGATCTCCTGGACAAAGAAATGGCAACCCACTCCAGTATTCTTGCGTGAAGAATCCCATGGACAGAAGAGCCTGGCAAACCCCAGCCCATGGGGGTCGCAAAGAGTTGCAGTCAACTGAGTGACTAACATTTCATTTCTTTCCAGTCCCCTGTCAAGCATCTCAACTTGAGTTCCAACAGCTACTTCAACTATAAATCTATAATTAAATTTAAGATTCGTTTTCCTTTTACTTACAATATCTGTGTGCTCACTTGCAAATCCCCATCAGCTTTACTTCCTAAATATTTTTCTGCTACTTTCATCATTTCTCTCTGTCTCCACTGCCTTTTCATGAGTTCAGGTTCATCTCCTCCCTGGCTCTCAGCTGGGTTTTCTAACTTGCCCTTGTCTCTATTGTATCTTTTCAGACAAAGGTAATTATTTCTTAATCTTATATATCTTTTTACCTTGCAGATATTATTTAGTAGTCGGCCAAGTCATGTGGTTGCCTGTAAAAGAAAAGTTTTACTGGTACTCTCCTGCTGAAATACTCCCAGGGGTTCCCCTTGCTCCACAGGTTAAAGTTGAAACTCTTTAATGTGACGTGTGAGATCTCTCACTGGCCTTTCCTTGGCTCTCTAGTTAAGCTCTCCCCTCCATCTGCCCACATATGCACAGCCCCAGACCACCACAGTTCTCCTAGGAGGCACTCATTTTTTAAAATTTTATTTATTTTTAAAACTTATTTAAATTGGAGGCTAATTACTGTACAGTATTGTGGTGGGTTTTGCCATACATTGACATGAATCAGCCATGGGAGTACATGTGTCCCCCATCCCAAAACCCCCTCCCACCTCCCTCCGCATCCCATCCATCTGGTTTGTCCCAGTGTACCAGTTTTGAGTGCCCTGTTTCATGTATCAAACTTGGACTGGTCATCTGTTTCACATATGATAATAATATACATGCTTCAATGCTACTCTCTCAAATCATCCCACCCTCACCTTCTCCCACAGAGTCCAACAGTCTGTTCTTTATATCTGTGTCTCTTCTGCTGTCTCAAATATAGGGTCGTCATTACCATCTTTCTAAATTCCATATAGATGTGTTAATATATTGTTTTGGTGTTTTTCCTTATGACTTACTTCACTCTGTATAATAGGCTCCAGTTTCATCCACCTCATTAGAACTGACTCAAGTGCGTTCTTCTTAATAACTGAGTAATATTCCATTATGTATATGAACCACAACTTTTTATCCATTCATCTACCAATGGACATCTAGGTTGCTTCAATGTCCTGGCTATTGTAAACAGTGCTCTGATGAACATTGGGGTACACGTGTCTCTTTCAATTCTGGTTTCCTTGGTGTATATGTCCAGCAGTGGAATTGCTGGGTCGTATGGCAATTCTGTTTCCAGTTTTTAAAATAATCTCCACACAGTTCACCATAGTAGCTGTACTAGTTTGCATTTCCACCAACAGTGTAAGAGGGTTCCCTTTTCTCCACACTCTGTCCAGCATTTATTGTTTGCAGACTTTTTGATAGCAGCCATTCTGACTGGCATGAGATGGTACCTCTTTGATTTATTTTTTAATTGGAGGATAATTGCTTTACAATATTGTGTTCATTTCTGCCATATGTCAGCATGAATCAGCCATAGGTATACGTATGTCCCCTCCCTCTTGAACCCTACTCCCACCCATCTCACCCCTCTAGATTCAAACCCAGTGCTCTGTCACAGTCATCATTTTTTTTTTTTTTTACAGCTTTACTCTTTGCACATTTGCTAAAAATGTCCTCACTCCCCTCCCACATCACAGCTGACTTTAGGGTCCCACTCAACTCTCCATTCCATGGCATCTTTGCTAATGCCCCACCGTATTCTCAGTGCAGTGTATGGATCACAGCATTTATAAGCATTTACTTTGGGTACCTACTTTCTTCAGACCATTTGTAATCTCTGTAATAACCCCGTGCTCAGTCACTTCAGTCACGTCCTGTACGACTCTTTACGACCCTATGGACTGTAGCTGGCCAGGTTCTTCTGTCTGTGGGATTTTCCAACAAGGAATACTGGAGTGAGTTGCCATGCCCTCCTCCAGGGGATCTTCCCGGCTCAGAGATCAAAACCAAGTCTCCTGCAGCTCCTGCATTTGCAGGCTGAGGTTTTACTGCTGAGCCCCCAGGGAACCCCTGTGATAACTCTGAAAGTAGTAATTATTACTGCCATTTTAAAGTTAAGGAACCAAACCACAGGTATCTTAAGTGATTTCTCTAAAGTTGTACATCTAAATGGTTGTTGAGCTGGGCTCTGGACCTGGGCTCTTTCCTGCTCTGTCATCCTGCATCTCTGTATTCTTCCAGGGACTTCTTTATTATCTGAGCATGTATTCATCTACTCTGATCAGCAGTACATTTCCACATTACCAGTTCAATAAATAAAGGAATAGAAGAGCTTGTAGCTGATAATGAGTTTCAGGTATAAAGCAGTCCTATGATATAATCTTGGAAAATCATGTTAGAGCATAGCAATTTGTCTTTTTCAAAGAACTGTTTATTTGGATTTAGGGAAAAGTATTTTGGTTATTATACATTTTGTTCAACACATGTTTACTGCATGCTGTGTTCTCCAAAGCCCTGCCAGGAAACACGTTGGTATGCTTGTTTCCATCCTCAGGGAACTATAGGAATTTATGACAGACAGACATCTGATGTGGGGGGTGTGTGTGTGTGTGTGTGTGTGTGTGCGCGTGCGCGTTCAGTCATGTCCGACTCTTTCCAACACCTTGGACAATAGCCCGTCAGCTTTTAGGCACTAAGAATAAAATGCCTCATGTTTTTAAGCAGAGGAACATGTGAATACGTTCAAATAGGACCAGGAAAGATTTCCTGAAGAATGAGTAGAATTCCAATAAAAGGAGACTTTATGAGATGGCTGTTCAGGGACTTGAAGTTTAAAATAAATAGAAAGAAATCTGGTTTGGTCCATTTATAGTTCATATCAACGATTGATACCCTTTAATCTTGGAGCTATTTCAGTGATGGAGTATCGATTTTTAAAAATCTATTTTTTTGTTAAATAGATGCATAAGACAAATGTGGAGCTTAATGAGTACTAAGTGTGGATTTTAAGTGAGAAACAGGATGGGTTTGTCGTTGTGTTCTTGCATGGAGTATCCTAGGCCCTGCGTATCACATATGGTCCTCTGCAGGGTGGGGATGACCTCTGATAGAATTCCTGCAGTTTTGTTTTGCTGAAGAGGTCACCTTGTGCTCTTGCAGTAGTCTTCTTAAGGCCACACTGCCCCAGAGTGGCTTCGCTTGTTCCTTAGCACATAATCTCTGGTTGCCTCTGCTAACTTTTTGACAGTGCTCTATTTTCTGGATTCTGGGCAGCCTCTTTTTGGGCGATAGACTCCCCCCCCCCCCCGCCCGAGGTACAGCTGGAATCACAGCTAGTATGTAGATGTGGACAGTCAATGTGTTACAAAGATTTGCTCTCTTATAAACTCAGGTCAAATCATAGTAATTTAATGCCTGTATGATGTTCTGTAAAAGCTATAGATGGGTTGAGAGGCATTCTTCCCTCTTTTAGTGTTTACTCTCCTCTGCCACTTATATGACAAGTGTGTTCATTAGCACCCATCAAAATTAAAATCCAGATGAAGTAGGCTTTTTGATATAATGTTTCAAAAAATATGGTGTTGCCTTCAGATGGTGTATAGAATAAACATCTGCCTGTTTGAGACATTGTTCTAGAAATGATAACAAAAAAGATTAACATGAAGCTTAGCATTCCTGGAGTTTGTTATTTCTAAAACATGACACTGGGGCCAGAAAATGGATTAAATTCAGAAAAGGATACAGAGGAGAATTCAATAGAAGAAAAAAAAGCCCAAGAAAAAGTAAATACATTGGGTAAATGTATTTATTAATATGTGTCCATGTGTGAAAATATTACATACAGTTTTTGAACATTTGTTTAGCTGTTGTCAATGCAATTTTGAACTCATACTTTTGTAAACAGGTTTAAATGTTTAAAATTTGAAATGAATTTTTTTTTTTATGCAATCATTTGTGTTATTGACTGAAATCTTCTGTTCTCATAGATTTGATCCAGGCTACCAATGAGACCAACGTTAATATTCCTCAGATGGCAGACACGCTCTTTGAGCGGGCAACGAACAGTAGCTGGGTGGTTGTATTCAAAGCTTTAGTCACTACACATCATCTCATGGTGCACGGAAATGAGGTAAAGCTTGTAGACCCAAGTGTTCTTTTTGTGGCAGGGGAGGAACTGATAAGCCTTAAGGCCCTCTACACTTATACTAGTTAGAAAAATAAGAGGAAGTATATAGAAAAGTCATCTGGAGTACAGTTTTGCTCTTCTGTTTACCTGTTTTTCAGAAAAATGTTGTTAGACATGTATTAAATATGTATATACCATGTAAACATATTGATGGACAAAAATGTTAGGAGAAAGAAACAGCAAAATTCTTTTTCCCATTGGAAGTACTCCTTTGTGCCTCTGTGTGAAAATTGCGTACATAACAGTGTTTCATTTTGAAAAATATTGACAAACTAAAAATTAGCCATTTTATATGGGATGCCTACTGAATCCTATTAAATTTGAATGTTTCTGTTATACACAGAAATGCAAGATCATAAAACTTAATTCTGATTCAGTGAATATAACTCAGTTTTTATTTCCTCTTAGAGAAAACCAGGAGACTAGGAAACTATACTGAGTGAAAAAAAAAATCACAATAAGAATGCATATTTTTAGAAATTCCCTAAAAATTCCCTTTAATATCAGAAATTGTTAAAATTAATGCTTTGAGAATATTGATATTTGATTCTGATTTTTGTTTTTCAGAGATTTATTCAGTATTTGGCTTCTAGAAATACACTCTTCAATCTCAGCAATTTTTTGGACAAAAGTGGATCCCATGGTAAGAATATTATGTTTTATAATTTTCTTGCTAATCCTTTTGGTTCAGAATCTTTTGATTTTTTTAATTATTCAAAATTCATTGAAAATCATTGTAACTGATAGCTCCACTGCATATGTAAGAATAAAATATAAATTAACTATATATAGTTACTTTATAGTAGCTTTAAAATATTTGTTAGGCAACTCAGCATATGAATTATATATTAATTTTATTTTTTGTCTTTCAGTATTTACCTTAAAAAATAACAGTGGGTATTCTAGACCCACAGTTGTTTGTTTATGAAGGTATAGGAGGCAGTGAAGTTAAAAATACATTCCCAACTTAAAAGTACTCAGTTTTAAATGTTTTTCTAAATTAATAGGATTTGTACTGCAATCATGTATTCATTCATCATATTTTCTGCTTGTCTATTATGTATAGGCAAGCACACCAAGCATGAATAGTTCTCAGATAACTACATGTATTAAGTCTGAAATAATGAACAAAAATGCAAGAAAAAAATCAGAAAAGACATTCTGTGCAAAGACAGTAGCATAACTAAATGGAATAGTCTTGGAATGTCTCATGCCAAAAGTATTTTTGCCTGAAGTAGGGTTTTAAATGAGGCCTTTCTGGTACACTTATTCACCTCATCTTAGAATTATTTACATTTGAGGAGTTTAAAAAAATTGGAACTAAGCAAAGCACAGTTGAACATATTTTATTAATTAGTTTTATTTCCTCTGCCCTTCCTCCAGGTTATGACATGTCGACCTTCATAAGGCGCTATAGTAGATATTTGAATGAAAAGGCTTTCTCTTACAGACAGATGGCATTTGATTTTGCCAGAGTGAAGAAAGGGTATGTTTTTTGTTTTTTTTCTCATATTTGTTTGCGCAGAGTAAGTCTTTGAGACATACTTGATTTATCTTAACTAGTTAAATACCAACTAATTTTGGTCATGGAGGCCCAGTTTACAATCACCTTAAAAAAAAAAAAGAAACTCAACTAGTAATATTATGAAAGTTAGCCTTGAGGTTGCAGTGTTACTGTGCTTTTATTTTCATGCAGAAAATCTAATTTGCTGCTCAAAGTTGACATGGTACAACAGTTTATTTTGTTAAAATCAACTCAAAATTATTGAATACTTACATACTTTTAAATAATTTTAAATGGAGAGAATTTAAACAAGTTTCGTTTAAAAGAATGTGGCTGTAGCTGACAATAATTATTTCAGTATGTTTTGTTTGAGGTGAAACTGAACTGTGTGTATGCACGGAGATCTGTTTTTGACAGGTAATACTATCCTACTATTATGCATTGTTGTTGCTGTTGACCTATTAAGTCTTGTCCCACTCTTTTGCAACCCCATGGATGTAGCCCAGCAGACTTCTCTGTCCATGGGATTTCCCAAGCAGGATTACTGGAGTGGGTTGCCATTTTCCTCCTCCAGGGACCAAACCTGCGTCTCCTGCGTTGGCAGGCAGATTATTCACTACTGAGCAACCAGGGAAGCCCACACTATTATACATGCACACACACAAGCACACATACAAACACACCATAATTGAACTGATAGTACTCATGTCCATTGAGTTGATGATGCTATCTAACCATCTCTTCCTCTGCAGATCCTGTATCCATTCATAATTTGAAATAATGGCAACATATAGAAGATTTAATATTTTAGTCTCAAGAATCACCCCCAAAAGATATAGCTCTATTTTCTGATAGCTGACCTAAATTTAGCTGAAAAATACAATCTTGCCTGTTCAAAACAGATTAGTTTCTTGTGGGTGAACATTTTATAAATTAAGATTTTGGCTTTATCCCCTTCTATTAGAGATGATTCTGGTTCATATGCCTTCCTCTGGCTTCTTTATGTGGCCCTGGGCAGCCTTAGCTGATGTTCTAGCTCGATCATGACCTCTCCACAGTAGGGCCACAGTCTTCTTAGAAACTGCTGAACCCTGAATAGGCAAATAAGGGCACTTGCAGATGCTCTTCCTGCCCCAAGTGGGAGAGACCCCAAAAGCTGCCATTATCAACCCATTCACATCACCTGGGCATTTTCCTCCACTGTTCTGGTCCTGCTGCCCCTTGACTATTTGGATACAGGGGCTCCTTAGGAAGCCTGCAGTGAGTGCTCCCTGCAGTGCTCCATGCAGTCTCATTCTCTTCAGCTGGTTATTTACACTCAGCTCTTTTTGACCAACCTGCAAATCAGAATGTCCTTTTCATCACTTGATGGTTAATAGTATAAATTCTGCTCCTAGTCTACAGGTTTTGAAGTCTTCCAAGACATGTTTTATCTCTCAAAAACAAACAAGCTGGGGTTTAGGGAACCTAGAGTGTTAATACTAGTATTAATATTTTTGTTGTCGACTTAGAAAAGTCCATTCATAAATTCAACTGGCCTCTTTCGTCCAGACCACACTGAGGGTGGTGCATAGAAAGCACTGCCTGTGTATTTGAGGATTGTGAGTACAGAGAGGAGAACCAACACGGCCTCTTCCTATCTCAAAATCAACCTGCGGGGCTCAGATGGTAAAGAATCCGCCTGCAGTGTGGGAGACCTGGGTTTGATCCCTGGGTGGGGTTCCCCTGGAAGAGGAAACAGCAGCCCACTCCAGTATTCTTGCCTGGAGAATCCCCGTGGAGAGGTGCCTGAAGGGCTATAGTCCACGGGGTCACAAAGAGTTGGACATGACTGAGCACACACAGCACAGAAGGAAAATAGCTTAGAACAATGTGCATGGTCTCAAGTTTTCCACATACAAGTAAGTTTTGCCTTTTCCTTTCTTTATTAATTGTAGGGCTGATGGTGTCATGAGGACAATGGCTCCTGAGAAGCTACTGAAGAGCATGCCCATACTGCAGGGACAAATTGATGCACTGCTGGAATTTGATGTGCGTATCTTACCAGAAAATGCATCTTATGCAATTATGTTGCCTTTTGGAAAGTGGGCTGCAGATAAAGAATTTCCTCAGGAAGTAGATTTAGATTCCCCTCATGTCAGTGAGGGAGAAGGCACTGGTGACCCACTCCAGTACTCTTGCCTGGAAAATACCTTGGATGGAGGAGCCTGGTGGGCTGCAGGCCATGGGGTCACTAAGAGTCGGACATGACTGAGCGACTTCACTTTCACCTTTCACTTGCATGCATTGGAGAAGAAAATGGCAACCCACTCCAGTGTTCCTGCTTGGAGAATCCTAGGGATGGGGGAGCCTTGTGGGCTGCCCTCTATGGGATCGCAGAGTCGGACACGACTGATGCGACTTAGCAGCAGCAGCAATAGCATGTCAGTGAGGGGCTTCCTGGGTAGCTCAGTTGGTAAAGAATCCACATGCAATGCAGGAGACCCTGTTCAATTCCTGGGTCGGGAAGATTCCCTTGGAGAAGGGATGGTCTACCCACTCCAGTATTCTTGGGCTTCCCTGGCAGCTCAGCTGGTGAAGAATCCATCTGCCATGCGGGAAACCTGGGTTCGATCCCAGGTTTGGGTTGGGAAGATCCCCTGGGAGAAGGCAATGGCAACCCACTCCAGTGTTCTTGCCTGGAGAATTCCAGGGACAGAGGTACAGTCCATGGAGTTGCAAAGAGTTGGACACCACTGAGCGACTAACACTTTCATTTTCATGTCGGTGAACTGGATGAACACTTAGTTTAGGCTGTCAGTGTGGTGGAGGTAATTTTGGTTGCCCAGATTGTCAGGGCAGTTTACAGGTGTTAAATAACTTCAGTCATGGAAAACCACAAGCAGTGCGTTCTTGGATCCGTATGTTCAGAGCAGGATGGTGGCCTCCTGTTGTGTTTGACAGGATCAAGTGGCTGCAGAAGGGACGTCCAACAGGTAAATACCCCAGCCTGCTATTAAAAACCATTTTATACAGTCTGCTTGTGTGACACCATCCACAGAAGAGAATTATTTTTCTTCTGTCATGGTCCTTTTGGTTGATACCAACATGACTTGTTTCTTAAAACCATACCTGTGTCATGACTCTGGTGTAACCACACTAGTTTATACATGTAAGATTATATAGAACTAGACACATTTGTAGCAAGTAAAATTGGAGAAATCTGAATAAGATTGGTATATTGTATCAGTATCCATATCCTGATTGTGAGATTGTACTATAATTTTGTAAATAGAATGTGGAATCTCTGTTGTGTTTTTTTTTTTTTTATAATTGCATGTGGACTTGCAGTAATTTCAAAATAAAAGTTCAATTAAAGAAACATTTCTGATACATGAAAATAAAATATTCTGACATACAGGGAGAGTTATAACTCAAATTGTTAGCTTTCCTCTTATTTTGGTGGTTGACTAAAACAAAGATTTTCCTCAAATACTATTTTTTGAAATCTCTGTTAAGATTATTTGGGTTAGTCTATCACCAAGTCCTAGTCACAACACCCAACTCCTGTGAAATTTCAGAAAAATCAGCAAACCATGTTACTGTCTTATGAAAGATTTTACACTAAGGAGTTCCCTTAGCTATATGTGGAACTACTTCCCTGAACTTTTTTGTCTTTATTCATTAATTTTTCTTAGCTTTCCTTACCTTTAATGATGGTATTGTCTTAATTAAAAGAGAAAAGAAGTCATAGAATGAGAAAGAGCAGAGCAAGGATTGGGAAATGGGGAGAAATTATTCTTCTTTGTGCTGGTGATTAGAGTGTTTGGTGGGTGGTGGGTAAATGCTATGAGTCTCAAGAATTACTTTAGGGGTAGTTGGCTAAGGTATCTGTTCCCTATGCGAGGCTTCCTCTCTGAGTCACTGCAGGCCCCTGGTGTCCGAACCCTTCCAAAGATACCATTACATATGGGGAGGGAAAGAATGTACTATAACACAGTGAAAGCAGCAAGAGGACAGGTGTTCAGAAGTTGGGTTTGATTTTTCTGTGGCTCATTAATCAAATGTGTATTTTTCTTATACTTGATAGGCCAACTTCATTGACTTAAATTGAAGCAAACAATTGGCAATCCTTTTTTATATATTAGTAGGATTACTAAAAGAGTTAAATAGCATCTGTTAAAGTCAATTTCTTGGTAATAATTTGAGACTTTTTAACGCGCTCTGAGAAAAATTGTCATTTGATGACTTGCAGTTAACAGATGAAATTTTCATCTTTTTCTAGGTGCATCCAAATGAACTAACAAATGGTGTCATAAATGCTGCATTTATGCTTCTTTTCAAAGACCTTATCAAACTTTTTGCTTGTTACAACGATGGAGTGATTAATTTACTTGGTAGGTAGAATTACTGAACGGTATCTATGAAGAGAGACTGTATCAGAATGCAGAGATTTAGATACCACAGACTTCGTAAAAAATCTTGAAGACATGAGTCAGTCAGGTCATACTTCTGTGAGTGTTCTTATGTCAAGGTTAAGTGCAGGGAATGGAAAGCACTCTAGGTATTTTCAGCAGAAAGGGATTCCATATAGGAGTTTTGGTGCTTAGAAAATTTTGGATTGACTGAAGGAGCAGATTCTGGGCTTTGCCTCTTGGATTAAGACTCATAATGATTAATAACTTCCACTGTGCTGACAGCCACCTCTGAAGCCACCCCTGACATGCTCCTATTTTGAAGTAATTCCATACATCTCACCATCTTTCCTTCCACATAAAGTGAAAAGGAGATAGAGATACTGCTTGACAATTGGCCTACAATAATAAAAGATTTCTTTCTACTGACAAGTCACCCCTTCCTGGGATGTAATGATTCAGCAAACCTTTTCCAGCTGGTGCCAGTTTGAGAAAACATCTCTAAGTCAAGCTTGAATTCTCTTTTCTGTCAACTGGTCATAGTAAACTCCCCAGCGACCATAGGCATCATTTTTGGGGAGAAATGGTTATCCAGAAGACATAGGTGCAGTGGGAGTTGAGCCACGTGTTCATACAACCTTACCTGAGTGTTCAGGAGCTACTCCAGGCTGATCTCTTATATTACCATCTCCATTTGGTGATGGATTATATTCTCACGCTTGTTCAGCTTTATGGTTTGGTGTATTAGATATTGCTTGGTCTTATGATCACTTGGTGTTCTCTGAGGTCAGAACCCTTAGTCTCTAGAAGCAAGCCAAGAGCAATTTTTCCGAAGGAGATTAGTTACTGTCTAAGAAAGACATGGCCCTGCTTCAAAGCACTAGAAGTGTCTACTGTATTTTCCTACTGGTGTGTGCCAGAGCTGTCCTGCAGCATTTGGATCTGCTGCAGACACTCTGAGTACCTTTCCATCTGCAGGATCTAAAGCCCCATGGTGCTCCAGGTTGGAGCAGTTGCAGAGTCATCCTTAATCTGGGCCCTGCTTCCACGTGACACCATACCGGATGCTCTGTTTAGAGCGGCACATACACATGTTGTGTGTGTTACCTCAAAACTGAGAAAAACTCAGCAAAACACCTGCATTTTTGTTATAGGAAGTGCAAGGTGAAGCAGTGTGTTTTTCCTGTGGAGGGGACCTTTGGACCTGCAGAAACTGCATTGAGGTAGCAGATCCCTAGGCTTTCATAGACTCTCTCTCCTTCCCTTTGACCTGCATGTGACCTATTAAGGCACCTGCTGCTGCTGCTGCTAAGTCGCTTCAGTCGTGTCCGACTCTGTGCGACCCCATAGACGGCAGCCCACCAGGCTCCCCCATCCCTGGGATTCTCCAGGCAAGAACACTGGAGTGGGTTGCCATTTCCTTCTCCAAATTAAGGCACCTACCATATATGAAATTCTTGCCCACCAGCTACAGTCAGCCTGATGTCATCAAATAGTATCCATTGACGTTAGTACAGATTAATATACTTAAAATAAGACAGTGAACATGTGCTGGCATCCTTGCCAGATGAAAGCAAACTACTTCTAATGGGCTCTGCTTACTGGACTAGGTACAAAAGAACTTGCTAGTTTGTTAGATGCTTATCCCATGTCAGGAACTGTGCTGATTTTATGCTGGAAAGGAAAACACATCTGGATGTCTGTAAGTAAGAATCATCACCTGATCAAGCTTCCAGTAATCTGTGGTTCATCTCTAAAATCCACGTACCTTTTGCACAAGCCAGATACGAAAGTTTAACTGGGAATATGATGGAACTGCTACCCTGTATGTTTGCAGAGATCAGGAAGCTGGTGTGAGGATTCTGCTAGATTCAGAGTTATGTTCCATCTACATATTAAGAAAACTGGGAAAATAACCAATGTTAGTTTTGTGCATCCACTGATTATAATTTTTTAATCTCCTAATTCCCAGAAAGCCTTCACTCAGATTGGTAGAAAACAATAGCAACATTTTTGGGATCCCTAGAGAAGAGCATCAGCTTAGAGACTGTGTCCCTGAAAACTGAGTCTGAGTCTGTGTCCCTGAAAACTGAGTATGTCCCTTTCCTACCTGTGTAGTCACTCTGGTAAATGTCCCTTTGCCATAGAGTAGGAATAGATACTTTGGGCTGTCTTTCAAGGCTTTGACTCAAGAATATCTGGAGGGCTTATTAAAATTGAGATTGCCTGGACATTAACCCAGAGTTTGTAATTCAGTAGATCTGGAGAAGGCAATGGCACCCCACTCCAGTACTCTTGCTTAGAAAATTCCATGGGTGGAGGAGCCTGGTGGGCTGTAGTCCATGGGATCGCTAAGAGTCGGACAGGACGGAGTGACTTCACTTTGACTTTTCACTTTCGTGCATTGGAGAAGAAAATGGCAACCCAATCCAGTGTTCTTGCCTGGAGAATCCCAGGGATGGGGGAGCCTGGTGGGCTGCTGTCTATGGGGTTGCACAGAGTTGGACACAACTGAAGCAACTTAGCAGCAGCAGTGGGAAGGGCTTGAAAGGTACCGTTACCACTGATCTCTGGGACTTCCATTCGGGAACCACTGTGTTAGAGCCACTCACGGGTGCTCAGGCCAGTATATTGAATCAGTGATTTTTGGCCTGTTCACTGACATTGATGAATTATCAGTGACAACACAAAAGAGAACGTAGTGGTCCTTCTTTCCTGCTCAAAACCTTTAAAATTGGTTTGGTTTCTCTAGACTTGTATCAATTAGGATTGTCCAGTTCTGGAGGAAAAAGAATACTAGACATGTAGTTCTGTTTGTTTTCAGATCAGCATGAGTAAGTTTTTGAGTATAAGTAAGTCCCCTAGAAATCTTGGAGCTACTTATGTTAAAAATTATTTTTTTACGATTTAAATTTTACTCAGGGTCATGTATCTTGGAACCCTACTGCCAACATGCGTGGACAGTCTTGCACTGCTTTTAGTATGTATGGTTTTTTCCTCTTGAGGCAGACTTTGTACTTGTCTCCCAAGGGCAGGCTGGATTGCTGGGTTCTACATCTCATTCTCCAAATCAAAGCAGTTGATGAGGGGAGAAGAGTAAGAAGGGGCATAAGGAGAATTTTTATTTCCCTGTGGCAGGTGGGCTTCCCAGGTGGCACTGGTGGTAAAAAAAAACTTGACTGCCAATGCAGGAGACAGATGCAGGTTTGATCCCTGGGTCAGGAAGATCCCCTGGAGGAGGAAATGGCAACCCACTCCAGTATTATTGCCTGGAGAATCCCATGGACAGAGGAGCCTGGTGGGCTACAGTCCATAGGATCACAAAGAGTTGGACATGACTAAAGTGCCTTAGCATGCATGTGGAAGGTGGGGTGATTATAGAATCTCCAAGAAAGGCAGGACCAACATCTTCAGACTGAGAAGGAAAAGCTTTTTCCAGCAAAGGTAGCTCATTTTGGTTTGAATCTACCAAGTACTTTCCTTTCTCAGTAAGAGCCCTAGCGTTCACAAAGGAGACCACGCTGAGGCTAGAAATTTAATTGAGCCACACATGTTATAATTCAGCAACTCACAAGATTAGACTCTGACTTTGGCAATGACAGCCCTGTGACTGCAAGGATAAGATTATTGCAGGGCAGCATGGAGTACCATAGTCTGACTGGAGCCTTGAGCCAATCATTTTAAATCCTGTGTTGTCATTTTCCTTTTTAAGCTCTCGGGTGGAGTCAGAAGCAGGCGCCCTCCCCACCGTTCCATCTGCCTCATTCTCATCATGTTTCTCCCCCAGCCGCTGCTTGTTCTGATAAGCTTCATTCTAAGGTGCTCATTTCAGAAAACCACAGGCCATAATTTAAGTAATTATTTTGCTCCTCTGCAGCACAAATTCCACGAATCCATTTCTCCTCTAGTTGCAGGTGGTCATCTCTGCCTTCAAATTCAGTCAGGTTACATATCTGATCCCAGACTCCCCCCTTTATTTTTGAGGGTCTGATTTCTCAAGCCAGTTCAGCATGGAATATTGTGTCTATGCCAGAAACAGAAACCACTCTATGTATTCTAAATAGAAGAGGATTCAAAACAAGGGGTTGGGTCCTCACGTAATTGCTAGAAGCCTGCAGGAACTGGTTCTGGGCTCAGCCTTGGGAGATGCTTCTGAAGTAATAAGTTCCTGTGCGCTAGGGAAGCTGCTGCTTCTGAGCACTCCTTTAAGGTGTGCTGAACCCACCTTGGCTGCCTTGCAAACTGGAAAGCTGGAGAAGCGACCCTGGATGCTGTAATCCAGGGATTTAGGGAGTCAGAGCCAGTGGCTGTGACTGCGACCATTACCCTCAAAGCCTAGGAAGCTGGAGGGTGGCAATGGAGCGGTGAGGAAGATGTCTACCCTCCCAGGAGCTCATCACTTGCTGTAAGAGAAAGCTGGACAGGTACAGGAAGCCTTCTGCTGCCTCATTTTCCCCTTCCAGATCGCCCCAAAGTCTGTCTAATGTGCAGAGCTGAATTTGCCATCCTGGCTTCTCATGAGGATAGAAAAAGAATGGACTTGGGCACACCAGTGACTGTCGAATACAGGGCCCTGGGAGGTTTTGCCTTTTGTGGGGAAAAATTCCTACCTGTGGTTTGCCGTTCAAAATCACATCACTTTTATTTCAGGTGGGAGAGTTTGTCAGCAAGCCAAGTAAGATTTTTGCCAACCACTTTTGCTGACTGATCTTGTTACTCTTCTTTATGACTCATAAATGTAAGCTTTTGCTGAAGTTCATTTTCAGCCATGTACTATTTGGCTTTTTTTGTATGTTCTTCACTGGAAAACTTTTATCTGCATTATGATGAGTCTCATATCAATTCTTTCAGTTCTTCCCTTTCTCCTGAGCTTCAGTTTTGCATGTCTACTGATTTGGTGACATTTAAATTTAGATACGCTAGTAAAGTAATGCTCAAAATTCTCCAAGCCAGGCTTCAACAATACGTGAACCGTGAAGTTCCAGATGTTCAAGCTGGTTTTAGAAAAGGCAGAGGAACCAGAGATCAAATTGCCAACATCTGCTGGATCATCAAAAAAGCTAGAGAGTTCCAGAAAAACATCTATTTCTGCTTTATTGACTATGCCAAAAGCTTTGACTGTGTGGATCACAATAAACTGTGGAAAGTTCTTCAAGAGATGGGAATACCAGACCACCTGACCTGCCTCTTGAGAAACCTATATGCAGGTCAGGAAGCAACAGTTAGAACTGGACATGGAACAACAGACTGGTTCCAAATAGGAAAAGGAGTTCGTCAAGGCTGTATATTGTCACCCTGCTTATTTAACTTATATTCAGAGTACGTCATGAGAAATGCTGGACTGGAAGAAACACAAGCTGGAATCAAGATTGCCGGGAGAAATATCTATAACCTCAGATATGCAGATGACACCACCCTTATGGCAGAAAGTGAAGAGGAACTAAAAAGCCTCTTGATGAAAGTGAAAGAGGAGAGTTAAAAAGTTGACTTAAAGCCCAACATTCAAAAAAACTAAGATCATGGCATCTGGTCCCATTCAGATCAGATCAGATCAGATGAGTCGCTTAGTCGTGTCTGACTCTTTGCGACCCCATGAATCGCAGCACCACAGGCCTCCCTGTCCATCACCAACTCCTGGAGTTCACTGAGACTCACGTCCATCGAGTCAGTGATGCCATCCAGCCATCTCACCCTCTGTTGTCCACTTCTCCTCTTGCCCCCAATCCCTCCCAGCATCAGAGTCTTTTCCAATGATTCAGCTCTTCACATGAGGTGGCCAAAGTACTGGAGTTTCAGCTTTAGCATCATTCCTTCCAATGAACACCCAGGGCTCATCTCCTTTAGGATGGACTGGTTGGATCTTCTTGCAGTCCAAGGGACTCTCAAGAGTCTTCTCCAACACCACAGTTCAAAAGCATGAATTCTTCGGTGCTCAGCCTTCTTCACAGTCCAACTCACATCCATACATGACCACAGGAAGAACCATAGCCTTGACTAGATGAACCTTTGTTTGCAAAGTAATGTCTCTGCTTTTGAATATGCTATCTAGGTTGGTCATAACTTTCCTTCCAAGGAGTAAGTGTCTTTTAATTTCATGGCTGCAGTCACCATCTGTAGTGATTTTGGAGCCCAGAAAAATAAAGTCTGACACTGTTTCCACTGTTTCCCCATCTATTTCCCATGAAGTGATTGGACCAGATGCCATCTTTTTTTTTTCTGAATGTTGAGCTTTAAGCCAACCTTTTCACTCTCTACTTTCACTTTCATCAAGAGGCTTTTTAGTTCCTCTTCACTTTCTGCCATAAGAGTGGTGTCATCTGCATATCTGAGGTTATTGATATTTCTCCCGGCAGTCTTGATTCCAGCTTGTGTTACTTCCAGTCCAGTGTTTCTTATGATGTGCTCTGCATATAAGTCCCATTACTTCATGGTAAATAGATGGGGAAACAGTGGAAACAGTGTCAGACTTTATTTTTCTGGGCTCCAAAATCATTGCAGATGGTGATTGCAGCCATGAAATTAAAAGACGCTTACTCCTTGGAAGGAAAGTTATGACCAACCTAGATAGCATATTCAAAAGCAGAGACATCACTTTGCCAACAAAGGTTCACCTAGTCAAGGCTATGGTTTTTCCTGTGGTCATGTGTGGATGTCAGAGTTGGACTGTGAAGAAGGCTGAGTGCCAAAGAATTGATGCTTTTGAACTGTGGTGTTGGAGAAGACTCTTGAGAGTCCCTTGGACTGCAAGGAGATCCAACCAGTCCATTCTAAAGGAGATGAGCCCTGGGTGTTCTTTGGAAGGAATGATGCTAAAGCTGAAACTCCAGTACTTTAGCCACCTCACACGAAGAGTTGACTTATTGGAAAAGACTAATGCTGGGAGGGATTGGGGGCAGGAGGAAAGGGAACGGCAGAGGATGAGATGGCTGGATGGCATCACCAACTCTATGGACATGGGTTTGGGTGAACTCTGGGAGTTGGCGATGGACAGGGAGCCTGGCATGCTGCAATTCATGGGGTTGCAAAGAGTCGGACACCACTGAGTGACTGAACTGAACTGAACCGAACTGTGTTCTTTTTTATGGAATTTAAAAAAATTTGGCTCTGTCAAGTCTTCGTTGTGGCACATGGGATTTCATTGCAGCGCACATATTCTCTAGTCATGGTGCAGGAGCTCAGTAGTTGTGGTGCATGAACTCAGTAATTATGGCACGTGGGCTTAGTTGCACTGTGGCATATGGGATCTTAATTTCCCAACCAGGGATTGAACCCACATCCTCTGCGTTGCAAGACAGATTCTTAACCATTAGACCACCAGGGAAGTCCCAGATATTATGTTCTTACCTAAAACTCGGCAGTCTCTGAAACAGCTCTTAAATTTGTCCTTCTTAACCTCCTTGTTTCTGTTTCTAATAATTATCATTAGTTATAATAATTAGTCTTCTAAGCCTGAAACCTCAGTTTGAAACTCTTTGAGTTGCCCATTTACTAACATCCATGCCAGTCAGAAATGATTCATTTTTATCCTCTCTCCCCAGGGTACCCCCTTTTCATCCCCACTTCTGTTTCAGGAACATTGGATTTAATGCCTTTATGATTGATTTAGCGATTAAAGATATTAAGTCACATGACTCTATTCTGTTTTTGTCTTGAACAGTTCCTTCCTTCAATGCCGCTTAGCTTTATGTTGACTTTTTTGAAGGATTATACTAAACATACATTTTCTCCTTAAAATAATAACACTTCAATAAATATTTTGATTTAATTAGAAAAAGAAGGTCTCTTGGCTGTGATTAGGAGCAGAAAAGAAGAAGAGTTGTACCTTTTAAAACTAGAGACCTGAGTTCTCAATAGTGGTAGTTGTACACTCTGGCATTGAATGGTCTTTTTTCATCATTGTTGTCAACTTGGTCTTGTAAAAGTAACACTCTAGAAAATAAAAACTACATTCAGTATCCTGAGTGTTTTGAGACAGGTCTGTTTGTGTTTGTTTACTAAATGGTGTTGGGAATTAACTTTATATTATAGGTGAGTTTCAGTCAAGGACTTCATGACCAATTCTCTGTATCTAAAGTTGGAATCTATAGTGGTGCGGATATTTGCAAGCATTTTCTCGCTCTGCCCTATGAATAAGAAGATGCTTCCCTTACTGACTAATGGCCATTAGTAAGAGTCCACATGCAAAGTCTCAGTTTGTTTCACTGGAATGAGATACCTTTTCATCTGGTCCTTTTCTTAGGATAGTTATTCTGTGAAAGTCAGTACTAATATGACAAAGGACTTTATTAGCACTTTGTTAAGATTCATGTTACAAATGTCAGAATTTGATCATTTCAAATACTGAAAATCAACATGTTATCTTTAATATGAAAGAAAAACATGCATTTCTAGGCCCAATCCCCTCTGTTAAAAGTGTCAATTTCTCTGGTTTCTAAAGGGATAAGAGGACTTCAGCTTAGCACTGATCAGTACCTGTTGCCTTTCTGTGTCATTACCACTGTTACAGACACATTTATGAGATTATAACCTAAAACCATCATCATTGAATCTCTTTTGTTCCTTAATCCTAAATTACCAAGAAAAATAAAATACAATAATACAATATAAACAATTTAAAAAGCATACAGAGGAGACAAAAATTGCTTAAAATTTTGGTGCCTTGGTTCTAAGAGGAAATTGGGATATTCAGCTTGATTTCTCTTTTTGTGTTGTCACTGAAGATCTGATTCAAATACATAAACTCAGATTATAGTTAAAAAAAAAAAAAGTAAGTTAGACACTTAGAAGAAATTGTTTATGGGAAGATTGTTTTAAAAGAAAAAAATGTTTTACAGAATAAGTCCTAATTTTCAAAGATTTAAACTGGAAAGATTTGTTCCCGTATAGCACCATACATAATACTGTCTCTAGTTTAGAACACAGGGTAGGGTGGATAAAGAAGGTATCCTAAAATTTGGTCATTTTTTAAAAGATCCACTTTCCTCTCAAATCTTAACAAGTAGAAAAACAGTATGTGTTTGTTTTCTTGGTCTTTTTGCTTCTCTTGAATGCCCTACAGGGGAGATCCATGTTAAAAAGTAAAATTACCAAAAGACTGTCAACCGAAGGTAATGAGTAGCTACCCTTGATAATTAGTTCTTTGTGTAATTATATATTATTCAACTTAAGAAAATTAAAAATACTTTTGAGGTAGTAAAATAACATGCTGAATGAGATCCAGAACTTTCAGATGTGAGAAGGCATAAAAATAGCATACGTTGTACAGATATAAAATGATGAAGATACTGAACCATTAGTTACAATCTAAGGTTGCCCAGGAGCTATTGTAGACATTGGCTGACTGTGCCTCTGTCTGCAATGGCAATAATTTTTCCCTGAATGAATGGAGGAATGATTGGCTAGGGAAACTACTGTTAACATACTAGTTTTCTTCAAAACATGTATGGAGAAAATACAGTCTCATACTGTAATTATTATTCATGGCTGAATTCTAGTCTTGGGAGGCAGAAGAGAGCAGCAAAAGGATTCTGTAATTCTCTCTAGAGAGGATATGATTATAGACTAGAAAATATGAAACTCCACTGTTTTATAACTAAAAGAATAATGTTTGAAAGAATTAGTTGATGAGCGGTAAAAGCAAATGTTATTTACATGGAATGTAGACAATTTAAAGAATTCTTTAATCCAGGGAAGTTTATAGATGATTACTTTATAATAAATAGATTATTGCTTTATAATGAACTAGTAAGAAAATCAGGATGCTGTAGGATGCAGTCATAACTTTTGAGATTGTTATCAGCAAGAATTTGGGGTAGTTTTCCGAAACTGAGTAACAGGGTATATGGATCGTGAAGTAAACCTGTCGTTACAATGAATATATTCTTCTACTTTAACTGTATTTTCATTATTTAAATCGTTTCGTGCGAGACACTGTAGAACATAATACCTTTCTTGAACTACTGGAAGCTCCCTTGTTCAGGCGTCTTCATACTTAGCATACATTTTAGTCCCAGTTGTTTTAATTCAGACGTTAAATTTATAAGTAGTAGTATCAGGGTAAGCTTAGAAGAAGATTGAATATAATACTCTTTTTGAAATGCTTATCTGCCTCTTCTAGAAAAGTTTTTTGAAATGAAGAAAGGACAATGTAAAGATGCTCTGGAAATCTACAAACGATTTCTAACTAGGATGACACGCGTGTCTGAATTTCTAAAAGTTGCAGAGGTAAGTAATATTAACTCATATATCTGGAGTAAACAATAGAATTCATAATGTGGAGAGACATTCTGCCACAGAGTCACAGTGTATTAGGGGCAGAAGTCATCTCATCCAGGTTCTCACCCAGATCTATGCTCCATACTTCTGCATTTCAGTCAGATCGCTCTTTTGTCCAAATAAAAGTTGCGGGGATGCTCAGCTCACTCACAGCTTTGCAAGGTGGTTCATTCCTCCATCCCACCCTATGACTGTTCTTGATTGTAAGAAAGTTATTCCTTTGTATTGAACCCTAGAAAAAAGCCCTTAAAAAATCTGTCCATTGTTCTCAGTATGTAAATGACAAGCCATAAACTCTCTTTACTTTCCTATTTTGTTATAATAATGTAATATTTTTCTTTACTTTCTTTATTATTTTTTCAAAATGATTTAAACACAAGAAAAAAAGGAAACAAAGTATAATTAATTTTATAAAGTTTATAAATTGTTTCTTAAGGATGTCTCTTTATAAGTAATCACAGTAAATGTGTAGCTGTACAGTCCTCTTCCTGGAGTTATCCGTAAATTGGTGTTTTCTCTTACGAAATCCAATGATCGACTCATACTGATAGTGGAGATTATGACATTTTACTAACAGTCCTTTGTCAGGATGAATTAAGGGTTCCCTGGCGTTTCAGCTAACTGATTCCTAACCCCTCAACTTTGTGAGAGGGGTTCTGAAGCTCATCAGCAAAGAATAAAACAGTGTGGATGTGGGACATTTATGCCATGTTTTTGCTGTTTTCACCATTTTCAGGCTATTACACAAGAATAGGAGTTTTATACATGTAATTTCAAAACTGGTCTGTTATTTTTCAAATTTCATTTATTCATAGGAATGATAATTGTCACATTCAAATTCCAAGATCAGAATAATCTTGCAGAATGCTATCTCTTGAGCTTAGACCCGTTCAATTTATAATCAGAAATTAAAAAAAAAAAATTATATGGAAAACAAAAGGTAAGGATTAGCTGTATAAATTAATGCTTTAAAGTATTCATGTGTACTTCCATGGGTTTATTGAAGTTGGTGGCCTTTAAGAAAAATAGAACTGCTTGAAACTTTTGCTGCTCCACAAGTTTTTTGTATTTGATATGATTTTCTCATGATTTAACCATAAGTATCAGTATAATCTAGTAAAATTTGCCTACTTTTTTTCTGTGAAAAGATACCTAAGCACCCAGGGCAGAAGATCATTTCATGGTTCAGTTAATTCCTGGTACACATTCTTTCCAGTGTTATCATCTGATATTGTGTATATCAGAAAAATAAAGCATTGGACATGTTAAAATTTGAGGTATATATTTCTCTAATCAACATGAAAAGGCTGGGATCAAGGTCTTCATGAGAAAAGGGGTGCTTATTATCAATTCATTCCATTCTTACATGTAAAATTTTATTTTGTATCTCTTGATAACCTTATGTTATCTCAGACCCATTTTAAGCTGCTGAGAAGGAGATATACAGAAATTAGATGTCATATTTAGAGTTTTAAGTATTTTTGTTTTATTCAAACTTTATGCCTAAGACTTTTTGTAGATTTGATGGAAAAAAAGTGAAAATGAGTTGCTCAGTCATGCCCAACTCTGCAGTCTCATGCACTGTAGCCCACCGAGCTCCGCTATGTGGTTTCCCGGGCAAAAATACTGGAATGGGTTGCATGCCCTCCTCCAGGTATCTTCCTGACCCATGTATCGAGCCCAGGGCTCCTGCAGCTCCTGCACTTCAGGCAGATTCTTTACCATCTGAGCCAACAAGGAAGCCCAGAATGGATACTAATTGACAAAGTTGTTTTTGGTAGAATAAATTTTAATCGCAAGGGGCTGTGTTCTCTTTCATATTTAAATTACGTTGTCCATAATTTAAACACTAACTGAATACCAATGTTTAGTGGTTTGGTTATGAATGTTAAATACAGAGAATTTTCAACAAATGTACAACCCTTCTCTTTCTACGAAAAGTAATTATGTGGGTACCTATGTATGGACTTCCCCCAGTAAGCTGCCCTGTAGTTAACACCATTTGTCTGAAGGATGTGTAGGAGACTTCCACAATGTTGTTTACGAAATATGACTTTATTATAGGCTGTTTGGCAAATGTTAACATTAAATTGTCTATCATATTAAAAGAAATATCCACAGTTCCTATGGCCATATCCAAATTTTGCAGAGGAATTGCTTGAAGTACAGAAAACTTGCCATGTTTTGAATTTTTATGCTGAAGCTTCTAAAGCAGACTGAAACTTTGTAAAATGGTTATTTAACAGGTAATAGGCATGTCTGCTAAACGCACTTCTCTTTTATAGAATGAAGTTATTCTTAGTTTGTGATTCCAAGGTAAATACCAACTCGTAGGAGTTATTTCTCCCAGAATACTTCTAAACAGAAAGTGATGAGATTTCTGTAATACAGTCACACTTCAGTTCTATCCCCCTACTTAAGTGTTCAGGGCAGTAAAAATAGCAAATAAAGGAAGAATTCCTAAACTATGTCTTTAACAGAGTTTCCCAGTTAATAGAATCACATCACCTTTTACCTACATGATTCCATTATTAAGAACCTGTAATGCTTTTGGTTTCCCTGGTGGCCCAAATGGTAAAGAATCTGCCTGCTATGCAGATGACCCAAATTCAGTCCCTGGGTCAGGAAGATCCTCTGGAGAAGGGAATGGCTTCCCACTCTAGTATTCTTGCCTGGAGAATTCCATGGACAGAGGAACCTGGTGGGTTACAGTTCATGGAGTGGTAGAGTTGGACACGAGTGAGCATCTCATAACACACATAATGTTTTAATTTCAAACATGCTGACTTCATTCATATTAGTATTTTAATAGATCATCTCAAGAGGTATTGATATACAGAAGTGTGAAGTTGCCTTAATTTATAATTCCATAATTTGAAAGAATGTGAGTTTAAGGATGACACAGACAGCTCCCAACAAAAAATTACCATCCCAAAATGTCGATACCGCCAAGGTTGAGAAACCTTTTTGGAGATACAGAGAAGGCAAAAGGAAGAAGTTAGTTTGTATGTGTCACTCATGTGGATTTTCCACTCTCCAGTTTGACATACTGTCTTTGCAGAAGCCTGACACTTACACTTCATGTGTGTGCTTCTACATTTCCATCAGCTTAACAAAGCACTTCGATGCTCAGAGAGATACGTTTTTCTGTAAGCCTCAATTTCCTCATTTATACAGCATGAGACAATTAAAGTTACGATTTGTATTTTATCCCAACTTTTTATTTTGAATAATTTTCAAACCTATAAAAAGAGTTGATAGAGTTGTATGGTGAACCCCTGTATACCCTCTTCATAGACCTTAAAAAAGTGAATCTATACCCATATTTGCATTCTTACTAGCTCTTTGTTTTTCTATCCCTCCCTCCCTTCTCTTCCTTCCCCAAGCTACCAAGATTAAAAATTCACATGTACTTTTGTCTAGTAATTCTACTTCCACAAACGTGCCCTACAGATGTATCCACACAAGTGGAAAATTATGCGTGCAGCATTGCTTGCAGTGGCAAGAGATGGGAAGCAACTCAAATGTGCATTAATAAGTGACTTGTTAAATGAGTTATAGGATGAGGAAGCTGCTTCAAAATAAATACGTAATTATTTCCCACATTACTATACAATAACAGTATGCCATATACACTGGGATTATGCTTTTCATTTGACAATGTATCTTACAGCCATATCCATACTAATATACAGAGTTTCCTCAGTTTTTGAAGCAGCTTCCTGCTAGTTGCCATTAACCATGGAGGAAATTTTTTACACTTCAGTTTCTTAAGTTCTTTTTTTGGGTTCAGCAAAATTCTGTTCATTTGTTATTTCTAGCTCTGTTGCCAAAATCATTGCTCTTTTGTTGATTGGGAAACTACACAAAAAGCACATATTCAGACTGAGATTAATGTACATAATAACAACTATTTTTTAGCAAGATTGAGCTGTGCTTTTAACTAATACACTAGGTGATCTAAGAAATTAATTTTTAAAATCCTGTTAAGTAACTTTTTTTTTTTTAATCCACAGCAAGTTGGCATTGATAAAGGTGACATTCCTGACCTCACTCAGGTGAGTGATTGTCTAAGTGAAAAACTTAGTATGCATGAAATTGTTAATCCATATTTTACCATAAATGGTCTTACTGAGGACAGAGTCTTGTAAGCATTTGATGCATTTTGAATGTAGGCCAACCACCTTTCTTGGAAATCGTTCTAACTTGCTTATTTTTTCTAGCTATTGAATATATTTCTAGAGATATGGAGATTTTCCTACTCTTAGAAAATTTCTTTTTAAAAGGCAACTGAATATACTTTTATTGAGCTCATTTTTTCATTCTTAAATTTGAACCAAAAGGAAGCTTTAATATAATGTTTAAAAGGTGCTTTATCCATGAAACATGACTATTTGTAGACATATAATCAGAGCATTTGAACTGTTCTGCTTCTTCTAGTTTTCAATGCGTCCCGGGGATGGAGAAGAGGGCACGAATGAGAACACTGATGTCATAGTTCTACTACACTAATTCTTTTCTCCCCTATGAATGGGAGGGATGTCTATATACGAAAGAACCCTTTTTAAAAAAGTAGTAGTGGTAGATAGTGATTTTTCTGGATACTTTCTAGAAAGCAAAAGCAATAGTAGTGCTTCCTTATGAATCCTTTTATCTGTCCAGAGAGTACAGTGTACAGCTCCTCTGATGTAGAACTGAGGCCATTCACACATGCTCAGAGTTATTGTAGGACCTTTCTCCTAATTAGCTGGAACTGTTTTTGTTGAATCAGCTTGTCGGCCTGTTATAGTAAATTTTGGTCCCAAACATGATTCTTTAGCTTAAGACAGGTAATAGGAGAAAGTATAGAACTGTCATCATATATACCAGTAATGAATATATGAGTTTCCTGTCTTTGTAAATTAAAAAAAAGTTATTATTATCCCTTAAAGTGTCTCTATATTTAAATAATGTTAGCCTTAAATTTTTGTTAAAAATCAGAGAAACCCAAAGTAATGATCTCTGTATTTACAGTATTAAAATATCAATTAAATACCAAGGATTCTTTATAAATAAAACTCAAAAAACAATTCAGAACATGAGGGCATTGTGATTTTTGATTTAAAAGTTGGGCAATAGCAAGCTTGCCTGACAGTCCAGTGGTTAAGACTTCACACTACCAATGCAGGGGTTGTGGGTTCGATCCCAGGTTGGGGATTTAAGATCCCACATACTGTGTGGTACAGCCAAAACATAAAGTTAAAAACAATAAAATCTGGGAGATAACACCTTCTATTAGAGTATGTTATACTCTATTATGGAAGTATTTTATACTTCTAATAGCATAAAGTAGTTCTGCTACTATGAGAAGATAATGTTCTTTAATCAGTTACATACCTAAATAAGATATTGGTATCATCTTGGTTATGGTTAAAGATTAAGTGTGCACAAAGTACTATTAAAAATATCTTTATTAGATAAAAATTTATGAATTTTGTATCACTATAAGAAAAAGCAAAAAATCAGTGTGCTTTCATTTAAAATTATTTAATTATAATAAACATTTTCATGGCAGTTTTTAAAACTAACCTAGATAAATTATGTTAACCTCTCCCCCCCAAAAGGTGGATATTTAACTCAAAGATTAGCTTTTAGAAATGTTGAATCATCTTTGTTTCAACTACATAGACTGTTCTCGCCATGGAACAGAAGTAAAACTAGATATATTGTTTAATAGGCTGGCAGGTAAGAAGAAAATAGGTCCTCAATTGTCTCACTTAGTTTGGGCAGAGTCTGAAGGGAGACAAAGAAAGGTTTAGAAGAATATTTAAATACCTTATTGTTTGTAAAATTAGAAAATTATTAAAAGAAGATTTACAAACTTGGGTTTAATTTTAATGATATGTAATATTCATTATAATTTATATAATCTCTCAAGTCTAGAGACATAATATTTTAATGATGTCTGAATTGTCATAATTTGAGGAACAGAGCTCCACCCTCATCCTTAAAGAAGATAAATCTTGCTCTGAATCTGGTATTAATAGAAAGCTGTTCTGATGCAGAGATTCATTAGACACTGGTAACACTCCTCTGCTTTAGTTATGACCTTAAGAGTCACATAAACTTCAATATTAGCATTTATTTTAAAATCACTTGCTTATTAAAAAAAATCCTCTACTTCATTTCTCCAACATATATTTAAATCTCAATTCAAAAGTATTGTGTGCTTCTGAAATTTCTTAACAAGTAACCTAATTGTGGTTTTTGTTGGGATCATGAGCAGCAAAACTAAACACACTGCCTAATTTTTATTTAGAAGTCTCCATAGGTCTTATTGGAGGTTCATCATTGGATGGGGAGGTTAGACCCATTGTGACATTCTGGTCTGATCCAAGCTGAAAGGTGAGCTATTCTAGGATTAGTCCTTCAGATAGGGGTCAGATCAGATCAGATCAGTCGCTCAGTCGTGTCCGACTCTTTGCAACCCCATGAATCACAGCATGCCAGGCCTCCTTGTCCATCACGAACTTCCGGAGGTCACTGAGACTCATGTCCATCGAGTCAGTGATGCCATCCAGCCATCTCATCCTCTGTCGTCCCCTTCTCCTCTTGCCCTCAATCCCTCCCAGCAACAGAGTCTTCTCCAATGAGTCAACTCTTTGCATGAGGTGGCCAAAATACTGGACTTTCAGCTTTAGCATCATTCCTTCCAAAGAAATCCCAGGGCTGATCTCCTTCAGAATGGACCGGTTGGATCTCCTTGCAGTCCAAGGGACTCTCAAGAGTCTTCTCCAACACCACAGTTCAAAAGCATCAATTTTTCAGCGCTCAGCCTTCTTCACAGCCCAGCTCTCACATCCATACATGACCACAGGAAAAACCATAGCCTTGACTAGGCGAGATAGGGGTAGATCAGGACTAATCTGGAAATGGGTCAGAAATGCCAACCTGTGTGAAGTCTAAGATCTCTCAGATTAGATTCTGGTCTCTGCCAGCCTTCTCTGTGGCAGCCATGACTACTGAATCTAGCCATGGCAATGAGCAAAAATACCCACCAAGGAAGAGAATTAAAGAGGAGATGAGGACCAGAAGGGCTCCCTATTGACTGGCAATAGGAAAAGCCTGTTCCTAACTGAGAAAGGATTAGAATTCCTTTTGCAGCAAGATGACACATAATTGAATGGATATCTTTTAACTTAGAAAATGCACAATAAATACCAGTGTGGCATCTGTAGCCCTCCTTAAGTTGTGCATATAGTATCATCATAACAGCATTTTAAATGATTTATGCTGCTAAGTCGCTTCAGTCGTGTCCGACTCTGTGCGACCCCATAGACAGAAGCTCACCAGGCTCCCCCGTCCCTGGGATTCTCCAGGCAAGAACACTGGAGTGGGTTGCCATTTCCTTCTCCAATGCATGAAAGTGAAAAGTGAAAGTGAAGTCGCTCAGTCGTGTCCAATATTGAAGAAAAATATTTTTAAAGACTCAAAAGTACAGTACTGAATAAGAAGTGAATGTGATATCAGAACTGAAATATTTTCTCCTCAGCCCTTTCCAGTGATTTCTTAGAGCTAATGATCAAAAATTAGAATGCTCTTTTCATTGCTTTTTTTTTCATTTGGTTTTAATGACTGGCATCTGACTTGTAGATGGATGGTTCCTTTCAAAATCAGCTATGAATTTTTTCCAAGAAAAGGATTTTCAAAATAGTATTTCCTGTTTGGTATGTGTGCATGCATGTTCCAAATTTAATATGTCTCCATTTATGAAAAATATCTTAGGTTTTGATATCAGGAATTCTGGTTGATCTGAAAACTACTGGTGAAGAAAAGTCTCCTTTTAAAGACTGTACCAGTGAATCAGTAACCATGATATATCACTGTTATTTATTCGCTTTCACTAGCTGCCTCTTATTCTTTGGGTTGGTGTTTTCATCTGATTGGTCTATTGACTTCGGCATTATTTAAAATAAGCCACTAAGGATACTGCTAATTATTCTGAAGTTCCTTTTACAACAGCAGAGGCATTCTCAAAATTTTGCCCCTTTGGAAATTTGAGACAGTTTTCATTTTTGTCCGCTGCATGGCAGGATGTGCTCAGTGCCATAGATGAACTTGAGAAGGCCAGCATTCCTACACTCACAAATTTTATTATCAGTTTCTTTCCCTCTGAAAATATTTGTGTTTATTTCTGTTAGATTTAAAATGTGCTAATAAGAGATATAAATAATAAAGCATTTTGAACCTCTAAGGTAGAGTGCTGAAAACTTAATTTTATGTGCAATGCATTGCAAAGTAACACCTCAGAGTCAGTTTTGCAGTCTGTGTTTGTCTCAACTATTGTGATTTTTTAACTACTACTTTGTTTTTAATTTTTTTTCTTAAATTATTGAGAGATTTAAAAAATGAAACTGCAAACTATCATCCTAGTTTTTAACATTTTGTTTTAGATAATTAAGAAATTATTTATATAGGAAAAAATAACTACTACTTTTGTTATCAATTTGTTGTCAATTTAATGTAATGTTCTCTATTTTATAACTATAAATAGCATTTTTAAAACAGATTTAGCACAGAATCACATTTCTTTTATATTGCATCTAATATTCAGAGGACCTAAATCTTTTAAAGTTCTATGCCTAGGCCTCCTAGGTTCCATTATTATGACAATTATAATATTATAATTATAACAATATGGCAGTTTCGAAGTTATCAAGTGTGGATTCATCTAAAAATTGTGAAGCCATTTCTGTCTTCTTCTTTTCAAGGTGTCAGTATACTTTCTGTTTATTAAGTGATCACATCTTAGTAGTTTATAGTTTTGCTGTAGAGCAAAATTCCCTTTATCGCTTGAAAATTCATTTTTTATAGCTTAGAAGTATACCCTTAGTTTCAGTTTACTGTAATTTGCTAGGTCCCCTTTTACCTGAGCTGTATTTAAAAATTCTAATTTTATAGTTTTCAAAATTTATTATATCCCCTGATAATCATTTATTCTGTAGACATTAACTTTTTATATAATGCTCATAGAGCTAGCTATCTCTTTGTACCCTACCTTCAGCACTTTGGTCAATTTAATATCTTTATTCACTTACTAATTTATAAATTTATGTTTGGCTCACTTAGTAATTTACACTTAAAATAATCATGTAATTACACATATAATAGTATTGTTAAAACAGCTTATGAACACACGAAAATGAATATTAAATGTCTGAACTTTCTGAATTAAAATATTTCAGTAAGAATTTTATTTTCATTTGTCATTATAGGTACAATGTAAAATGCACAGTTGTATAAATTGCCTTGAATTCTGTGAGCTCTTTCAGCATTTAGCATAGTTACCTTAAAATGCTTCAAAATTAATTTTATATTAAAAAATTGTTATCAAAATTAATTAATCTATAAATATTATGATAGTCTTTGAATGCCTATGCTGCTGCCAAGGTCTAACTTGAGTTAAGATTTTTCAAGAGAGGTGAAATCAGATTTCTAATACTTGAAGAATAGATGGGGTAGAATATTTATATGAACCTGTTATTTCTCTTTTTAATATACTTTATGTTGCCTAATCACTTTATATTGCTCAAAAATTATGAAAACAAACATTCAGGTACATCTTACTAAGAGTTGAAAATATGTATTAAATTTGTCAAAATGCAGTAGTCTTATTAAAACATTAATATTTCCTAAAGTTCCTATATTATGTATATAAATATATCAGCAATAAGAAAATCTTAATTGTGGTCAACTATTAAAATTATATTTCCCCCCCACAACTTTATCTGAGCCACCAGGGAAGTCCAAAGATTTTTTAAGAAAGGTGAAATTAGATTTCTAATACTTGAAGAACAGATGGGGTAGAATATTTACATGAACCTGTTATTTCTCTTTTTAATATACAGTAAAATGCCATCACTTTATATTGCCTAAAAATTATGAAAACAAACATTCAGGTACTTCTTACTAAGAGTTGAAAAAATATGTATTAAATTTGTCAAAATGCAGTAGTCTTATTAAAACATTAATATTTGCTAAAGTTCCTATATTATGTATATAAATAGCTCAACAATAAGAAAATCTTAATTGTGGTCAACTATTAAAATTATATTTCCCCCTACAACTTTCACTCTCCCTTTTTTAATAAAGTAATGACTTTATCTTCTATTTCAGTCAAGTGTAGATAAGTGAGATTTTACTGTACTTTCATATTTCTGTACGTTTGTATTTGGGCACTTATATTTTTGATTTGGATGTAAATATTTACTTTTTCACTGTGGTCTTATGGAAATACATTGTTACTTTGATTTAATTGTTTACTACATTTAAATAATATCTTTTAAAAAAGTCTATCCAATGTAATTTATACACTGAAACCACACTGTAACACTATTTGTTACGCAGTGAAGTTATGTATATGTAAGATGGGCCTGTTTGAGATTGTGTGAAATTTAAATACTTAAATACTAAAATCACCTGGAATGAAATTATCTCCCATATGTACTGGGGTACACAGACCTCCACTATTCAAAGTTACAGTGATGTTCCAGTGTGTTTATTTTGAAAGAAAGCAGTGCAGACATTTATTTTGTACTTTCTTATTGTAGGCTCCCAGCAGTCTTATGGAGACCCTTGAACAGCATCTAAATACATTAGAAGGAAAGAAACCTGGAAACAAGTACGCATTAGTTGTATATTCTGAATAAGACAGAAAAATACTAGAGTTGTTCTTTGTGCAATGAGATTTATCATGGTACTGCAGTTTCATGGTATGCTTTATTGTACTTCTCAGTTCCCTCAAAACCCCCACCCTTCCCGTTAACTTATGATAGCGTGACCCCATTTATAGGTGATCTATCTGTGGGCTAATGCAGCAGATTAGTAGATTTTACCTGTGTTGGCTGAACTTGCTGACTTATTTGCCCTCAGAAGGGATTCAGAGAATTCCTCAGAAAAAGAGTTGCTTCTGTCTAAAAGTTGAGGCTGTTGTCAATGGGCACAAGTAAGAATGAGACCAATTTCCCAAGCAGCCTTTGAACACTGTTAGGTTACCAGCCCCACTGTGGAAAAAGCAAAGCCCTCTGGCATCGCTTTCTGCACTCTAGACTCTCCCCACATGGACCCTTCGGCGTGGCATGCTGCTGACACTTGACTCAGAGATCTTTTTCTAGACAGAGTAGCAGTCGAGCAGCGAGAAGTGCACTTTTAGTATGTTTTCAACCTTTGTGTTTGGACACTTAGATTTATATACATTTTTCCCGATCACATGCCGGAAATGTCCAGGTTCCATTTTTGTTCTCTTCAGCCGGGGTCATACTTGTCTGTTCACAAGACCTGATCCTTTTCCGTTTCAGTGCCTTGCTTAGACTGTAATTCTGCTAATCTTGGATGCCTGCCTCTCCTTGTCTCTGTGTGTGGGCATCTTATATGTCCCAGGAGGGCCATCTCATGAAGCCTTCCTTAATCATGCACTGCACTGTGCTATGACTTCCCTTCTCCTCTTCCCCCCACCCTCATATGTGGTTTAAATGGATTTTCTGTTTCCTAAGGTCAGAGACTATTTTGTAATTCATTATCTTCATCTAAAAACTTAATGTAGCTCTCGCTACAGAGCCAGTTTGAAATCTGTTTTTGTTGGTGTTCCCAGCTGTATGTTGATTCTGTTTAGACTGACAGCAGAAATTGGCAGAGACAACCCATGAACTGCTCATCGCAGGGCTGTCGGCTGAGCATGGATTTTACCTGTGATACAGCTATTAAAATGCATCTCCTTTCTGCTTGTTTCTCTCTGGGCATTCTCCTAGAATCGAGATTGTTGTGTCTCAAAGTCACTTTTTTGCTTGTTGTTTCATTAGCTAAGGATTATTTGTCATCTGTTACAAGTTAGTATAAAAATTATTGCATGTCTTAAATTTTCAATAATAATAAACAAATGACGTGGGACTCTCTCAGGCAGTGATGGCAGAGCTGTTTGGAGTGACGAATGGCAGGACCTCTCAAGGGCTCTGTCAGCGTTGTACTATTGTCCCAGATCTGTCCCCACTTCACTGTTGGCCAAGGATGATTGTACTTTTGGGGGTAGATTGTCGTCAACTAAAAAGGCATGAGAGTAGAAAGTCATAAAAGGAGGTGGCTACTTCCGGTAATTGCAGCCCCTTCCCCCATACCATATTAGGGTGTCTAGGAAGCCAGATGAGTTACCTAGGATTTAAACCAAAGGATACAGGAAGGCTGAGCAGTGTCCCTGCTCCTCTGGCCTGTGGATCCGTTTAGATGAGGAAATGTGCACATCCTGGAGTGAGAGCCTCTCCCTGGGCAATGCAGAATGTGTATGGGTGCAAGGCGGATAAACTGGTTTATCTGCCGTCCTTCCCTCTCAGGTCCTCACACCCGGCACAGGTCTACCTTTTTCCCTGCTTAAATCTGCCAGGACAACATTCATGTGAAAAGCCATCTCCCAGAGTGAATTTCATCAGCCTAACTTCAGATCTCAAGCTGCCCCCTTGTGGCTGCTGCAAACTATTTTTGGGCTATTTAGCTATGCACATTTAGAGTAGTAAAATAAAAACTTAATGGTCTTTTGTTTTGAATTACCTTTGACTGAGCATAATTTTCCTCTCTCCTTTAAAATCATTTAATGCTTGTCAGATTTCTTTTCTGAAGTGGCTAAGACCACCTCTGAACTTGTCTTTGCTTATTCCCTATTTTTAAAATTAATAACTATAGTAGTTAACTGTTTATTTCTTTGTATGTTTGTGCTTACCTGGGAACTTAAGTGAAGGGTGAGTACTGTATTGAGTGAATTTTTTGCATTTGGTTATTACTAAAAATGCAAAAAACACTCTTAAGATTCCACATTTGGTATTTAGAACATTTAAAACTGATTTCTGTCCATTTTACATATCTGTGTTTTTTCCATTATACTTTTGAAATTTGTCATTCAAAGTGACTGGCATAAATGGTTTTACTTTATTTTGGTGTTAAATCAAGACTAACAAACTCTCTTAGGTGGCTGTACAGATATTCCTCTGAGATTTTAGAAATCAAAGACTTCTTCACTTGTTTAGTAAACAAAGGATTTCCCTGTGGCTCACGGCAGAACTGCCAAAAGACAATGTTACAGAGAAAATTAATTAAAGAGGTTTTCTTTGTCTTCTAGAAGCAGTATAAAATTATTCTAAGTAGATACTTGCTGCTAAGTCACTTCAGTTGTGTCCGACTCTGTGCGACCCCATAGACCGCAGCCCACCAGACTTCCCTGTCCCTGGGGTTCTCCAGGCAAGAACACTGGAGTGGGTTGCCATTTCCTTCTCCAATGCAGGAAAGTGAAAAGTGAAAGTGAAGTCGCTCAGCCGTGTCTGACTCTAGCGACCCCATGGACCACAGCCTACCAGGCTCCTCTGTCCATGGGATTTTCCAGGCAAGAGTACTGGAGTGGGGTGCCATTGCCGTCTCCCAGTAGATACTTAAAAAGAAGCATTTTAAAATGTCTGCTAACAAATATGTAGGCCTTTTCTATTTAGTGCCTTATATCCACTGACAACTCATTTTGAAATTTTCTACAATACTGTGTGATATACATTTGTACATTATCTGTTTCTGTAATTCCACAGAACAAAAGAGAGAACTTGATTTTTTTTTTTTTTTTTATGTGGATTTACTAGCTGTTGAGGGTGCAAGAAACCTCAAGTTTAGTGTAATTAAAATTATTTGGAAGAGACAGGTTTTTCTCATATGTGTTTTGTCTGTCTTTCTGGCTAGCATTTATGACCAAAACTGTGTAGGGATTAGTGTTATGAATAAGAAATAAAATTTCTTCTTTTGATAGCTTATCATTTAACACATTGGTAGCAAACCTTGGCATTTTATGTGTTGGTCATTAAAACCCATGGTTTGTTTGTAATGTTTTACAAGATTTAGGGTACATTACTATAGGTCATTCATTCTTGTCTTAAATTACATTCATGCCTTATTTTTCCCCAACATGATTCACTGTGTACTAAATTTCTCTAGCTGAAGTAATTGAAATAAGTACTGAAATAAGTACTAGGCTTTAAATAATGTCATATTTTATATCTAAAGATTATAGCATTTTCTTTTATAAAGGGCTAACAGCCGGTGGTAGGGTAGGGAATCAGCTAAGGAACAGGTTAAAAGAAGCAGTCCATGTGTTATGTAAGAGAAGAACAAATGTACTTTTGCTCCCCTGGGTTTTTCATCAGGACAGGCTGGAATGTGAAACATGCACAGACAGACTTGGACCGTAGCCTGAAATCCACCATTAAAGAATGATGAGGCTTGGGCAAGTTATTCACCTCTTTGAGCCTCAGAGCCCTCAGACTTTAATCAGTGATAAATGATGCTTCTTAAAGCAGTGGCCCCAATGGGAACACCTCTGGTTCTCCCTTTTTGGGGAAATTATGACGAAACCTGGTTCTGGTCCATGGAAACAGAGATCGTACATCCTGACAGTTTAGTTTCATAACAAAATAACTGTTAAGATGTTCGGATAATTTATCCTGCAATGTATTTATCTGCTATAAAGCAATGAGATAGATTCGCTTCCTTCCAAAAATTTGGCATCTAGTGGTGAAGACAGGCAAATAAGATACAGTGCAATAAGTGGAATGATTGGAGAAGACAGATAGTAGATTTTTGCTTAATCCACAAGGTAACTACAAGTGTCATTTAGTAATAGCATTCATGCAAGAGCTTGGCAAACTGATTCTTGTGCCAGTGATGATATTTTGTACTTAGGTTTGAGCATGGTATTCTTTAACAGTAGGTAGAGAAATTCTGTCATTTTTACTATATCTTTATTTTGCTACCGCATAGAATATGTCAGAAACTTTTATATAGTAGTTTGGACCTATAGTTCAAAAAGTTCTTGTTCCTCCTCAGTTCTCTTTTCTGCATTAATATTTCTCATTGTGTCAGTGCCACTAAGAATTGATTCACGAAAAGCTCTTGAGAGAGAAACAAATTCATTTCAATTGACTCATTCTTAGAAAATGACCATATCAGGTGCCTTCTGTGTTTCTGTTTTGGCTTTGCAGGGTTAAGACTATTACTTTCTTGAATTTTTATTTAGACCTAACTCCTTTCCTTTTCCACATATTTAAAGAGAAGAAATGGTGGGAGTGGAGAAATTATTAACCAAAAACTCCTTAAGGAATTTTCAACCTTAGTACTAGATTTGTAGGTTCCTAAGTTTCTGAGATACAGAGACTACTGTAATTCCATTTATTTCGGTAGACCCTTAATGAGCAGCATAGATAAACATATATCCTTTTCTCCATAGGGTATATTATACACTGAAGATACAAGCCAAGCTAAACATAACCTAATCAAGCATTACCCTTGGGCTTCTATCTTCATTATATCACAGAGATCTCTGTGAGCGATCTCTTTATTTCATGTTCATTTTCAGTAAAAAACTAAACAGGAAATGGCAGGCATGTGTTTGCAGATGAAATTGAACATAAGAGATATTAAAATGCATCTAAGATTGTTAAATTTCTTTTGCTATATCCAGTAAAACAAAAAATTCATGATACTGTACCACGCTCCAGTTACTAAATCTCTGCTAATTTTATTTTACTCCTGCCATGTGTGAATAAGTAGAAAACTATCCTCTAAGACCCTGATGATAGTCTTCTTATTGAAATCTTTTTTTTTCCTTCATCATGTTTTCTTACTAATTTATTTTCTTCCAATTCAGGGTAGTAAAATCTAAGCTGTTTAGGCAGTTGTTTCTGAAGCATTTTGCTGGAAATGATATACAATAATCAGTGCCACCAGTAATCTAACTGAAAAAAGAAATGTATTTCATCCTGATTTTCCCTCATTCCTTTAGAAACAAGCATTGAGGTTACCATTCTTTTCAAGCTCTCAAGTTTTCACAGGATAATGAGAACATTTCTCATAGATAGTTTTCATTAAAGCCATGAAAAAAAAAGACAAGCTCTAGGACATGAAAGTTGAGACACTTATCAGGCGTGTGTAGAGATTTCTTTTTATTCTAGTGTTCCTTTTATGTATCACAATTTGATTAAATAAATCACAGTGTACTTTCACCTTCATAGGTTTTCTACCTTTTAAAAATATTAAACCACATAGTTTTGAAAAAAAATCTATAAAGCATTATTTTTCCCAGGTCTTCTTGGGCAAATTTTTTTAAATTCCAAGTTGAGCAGTTTATTTTTGATGGATGTAAGCAATACAGATCAACTCCAGTAGTTAGTTGCTAGAGATTAAAAAACAAGATTTTGAATTTAAGAATTTTTAGCACTAGAAATTAAGTGGATGGAAAACATTAGAAGCAGATATCAGATAAAAATTGTTTTTAGAAAATAGTTTATGCATTACTAAAAAAAAGTCTGTATATAAACAAGTTAATGCTTGACCAAGTATCAGACTTAAATGCTTCTACAAATGTATTCAGGTTTATTTAGTGTTTATTCTTCTTGGTTTCCTTTTAGATCTGGTGCTCCCTCTCCATTAAGTAAGGTAAGTTTGTCTTGTGTTTTGTTTTGACCTTTTTAACAACTTTCGATTGTAGAGTTCAGTGGCAGTAAGTACATTCACATTGTTGGGCAGCCATCGCTATTATCCATTTGGAGAACATTTTCTTCCCAAGCTGAAACCCTGTACCCTTTAAACACTTCCTCATCATTCCCCACCCTCATCCCCTAAACCCTCAGCTCCTGGCAAGGCACCGTTCTACTTTTCATTGCTATGATTTTGACAACTCCAGGTGCCTCAAATAAGTTGAACCTCTCAGTACCTGTTCTTTTGTGACTGGCTTATTTTACTTAGCACAGTAGCTTCCACATTCATCCATGTTGTATTGGGTTGGCCAAAAAGTTCGTTTGGGTTTTCCCTTAAGATCTTAGCATGTGTCAGAAATTTCCTTTCTTTTGAAGTCTAAATACTATTGCATTCTATATATAAACCACATATTCATCCATCCCTCCATAGATGATCGCTTAGGTCACTTCTACCTTTTGGTTATTATAAATAATGCTGCCGTGAATATGGTATACAAATATCTGTTCAAGTCCCTGTTTGCAGTTCTTTAGAGTCTGCACCCAGAAGTGAACTTGCTGAATCATATGATAATTTTGGAGGAGGGCATGGCAACCCACTCCAGTATTCTTGCCTGGAGAATCCCATGGATGGTGGAGCCTGGTGGGCTACAGTCCATGGGGTCGCAAAAAGTCGGGCTGACTGAGTGACTTTGATGGTAATTTTATTTTTAATTTTTTGAGGAAAGGTAAGGTAATTTTTAATTTCCTCTTACATTAGCTTCTCAGTCCAATATAATATAGCAATGTCTACTTAGCCCTCTATCTGGGCTAAACATTTTTCTAAGTAGGAAAAATTTTCATACATTTATATTACAACTGAGAACAAATATATCAGTGTAACACCTTTCTAGTTTCAAAGGACTTTCAAGAACTCTGAATCATAGCCTGGTGAGATAAATAAGGCACATGATGTTGTGCCTGCCTTGATGGTGCACGCGTGTTAAGTCGCTTCATTTGTGTCCTACTCTTTACGATATTATGCACTATAGCCTACCAGGCTTCTCTGTCCATGGGATTCTCCAGGCAAGACCACTGGAGTGGGTTACCATGCCCTCCTTCAGGGGATTTTCCTAACCCAGGAATTGAATCTGAGTCTCTTAACGTCTGTCTGCACTGATACGTGGGTTCTTTACCAACAGCACCACCTGGGATGGTAAAGAAACCAATTGTCATTGGGTATCCTTCCAGACATGTCTTTTAGATGGTCTATTGTCATAACGATCATAACTCCCTCAACTCCCTGTCTCCTTTAGCGTCTTGTAAGGACAAGATTAGGGTTGTCAGTGACAAGAGTGATTTAGTTGTAGAGGTCGGAAGTTTCGATTTGCCATTGTATTTTTCAGGCAAAAATGTGATAAATGTGCTCTTTTCTCTTTGCCGAATGTCTGTCATGTAACTAATGTTATTACAGACAAGAAAGATGGCATTATGACTGCACAGGGTACCCCAGACAGCCTGTACTCTGTCAGTACGTGGCCATCTGCCTAAGAGTTCCTCAGGGAGCGCCATCAGTCACACAAACAGCTGAAGCTCCCTGGTGATCATGCTACACAGCTGGATTTAAAATCATGTCTGTTAAAGAATTCTGCCACAGGACTGCTGAGTAGAGTGAGGTAAAATTCTGGAATCCTTTAGGATGGTCTGTTGTGGCATTTTGGCCAAATCAAATTTTGACTGTTTTCTTTTTGTAATAACAGGATTATTTTGGTTCTGTTTTCCCCCTTCCTCATCTCTTCAGAGCTTATTATTACAAGGCTGTTTTTAATAAGCCTTTGGAGACCTTCGTTTCTGCATTTCTGCTGGTAGATTCATTGCCGTCAGTACATTCTCCTTGGTATTTCGTAAACATCACTTTCTAAGCTTATTTACATGTGTCAGTTGAAACAAAAACCACAAATTTATTTCAGAGTTGTCAGTATCCACAGGGGACACCATGCAAATTCGTTTTTTGTCAGTTGTTTCTATTCCCTTGTAACTCTTCCACATTCCATTTGGAAACTTTGAATTTTTGATGAAGAACAAAGCTTGAGTTGACCCTCTCTGAGCAACAGTATTCATACTGCTCTTGGGTTTATCTTTTATCTCTTTTGGAAGTGCTGAGTGCTTGGCGCTTGTATATCTTTGGATTTTGAATTATTAGCTATATTCTTAGTGCCTGTGCCCATACTCAAGTCACTCAGTTGTTTCTGATTCTTTGCAATCCTATGGACAGTGCCCGGCTGCCCTGTCCACAGATTATCCTGGCAAGAATGCTAGAGTGGGTTGCCAAGTCCTCCTCCAGGGGATCTTCCTGACCCAGGGATTGAACCTGCGTCTCTTAGGTCTCCTGTGTTGGCAGGTGGATTCTTCACTGAGCCACCTGGGAAGCCCAAGTAAGAATACTGGATCAGGTTGCAATTTTCTCCTCCAGGGAATCTTCCTGATCCAGGGATCAAACCTGTCTCCTGTGGCCTCCTGCATTTGCAGGCCAGTTCTTTACCACTGAGTCATCTGGGAAGCATATTCTTAGGCAAATAGCTATATGTTGTTCAGTTGCTAAGTGGTGTCCCACTCTTTGCAATGCCGTGGACTGCAGCATGCCAGGCTTCCCTGTCCTTCACTATCTCCCAGAGTTTGCCCAAACTCATGTCCATTGAGTTGGTGATGCCATCCAACCATTTCATCCTCTGTTCTCCCCTTCTCCTCCTGCCCTCAATCTTTCCCCACATCTGGGTCTTTTCCAGTGAGTCAGTTCTTCCCATCAGGTGGCCAAAGTATTGAAGCTTCAGCTTCAGCATCAGTCCTTCCTATGAATATATAGGATTGATTTCCTTTATGAATGACTGGCTTGATCTCCTTGCTGTCCAAGGGACTCTCAAGAATCTTCTCCAACACCACAGTTTGAAAGTATCAATTCTTTGGCACACAGCCTTCTTTATGGTCCAGCTCTTAACATCTGTGCATGATTCCTGGAAAAACCATAGCTTTGACTATATGGACCTATTAAACAGATACTATTTAAGTCTGGAAACTCCTATACATTGTTTATCTCCTTAGTCCTTTTTCTTAATTTATTCTTTTTCAAATTTCCCCTACATTTGGTCTGCTTGAAATTAGGTGTCCTGTTATAGCAGTGACGGATGGCCCTTGCTTGATCTTGGTCTTCGTGCATTTTGCTTGCTGTTATGTCTCATTTCCACTTATAGAACTGAGTATCAGTGGATTGTTTTGAAATGATCCATCCATCTTTCTCTCGTGAATACAGGCAAATTAAATATACCCAGTAAAAGAAAATAGAATTAGGATAGTTACTATACAGTTCAGTTCAATTGCGCAGTCATGTTCAACTCTGTGACCCCATAAATCGCAGCACACCAGGCCTCCCTGTCCATCACCAACTCCCAGAGTTTATCCAAACTCATGTCCATCAAGTCAGTGATGCCATCCAGCCATCTCATCCTGTCATCCCCTTCTCCTCCTGCCCTTAATCCCTCCCAGCATCAGGGTCTTTTCCAATGAGTCAACTGGTATGAGGTGGCCAAAGTATTGGAGTTTCAGCTTCAGCATCAGTCCTTCCAATGAACACCCAGGACTGATCTCCTTTAGGATGAATTGGTTGAATCTCTTTGCAGTCCAAGGGACTCTCAAGAGTCTTCTCCAACACCACAGTTGAAAAGCATCAATTCTTCAGCGCTCAGCTTTCTTCACAGTCCAACTCTCACATCCGCACATGACCACTGGAAAAACCATAGCCTTGACTGGACAGACCTTTGTTGGCAAAGTAATGTCTCTGCTTTTTTATATGCTGTCTAGGTTGGTCATAACTTTCCTTCCAAGGAGTAAGCATCTTTTAATTTCATGGCTGCAGTCACCATCTGCAGTGATTTTGGAGCCCCCAAAATAAAGTCTGACACTGTTCCACTGTTTCCCCATCTATTTCCCGTGAAGTGATAGCACCAGATGCCATGATCTTCGTTTTCTGAATGTTGAGCTTTAAGCCAACTTTTTCACTCTCCACTTTCACTTTCAAGAGGCTCTTTAGTTCTTCTTCACTTTCTGCCATAAGGGTGGTGTCATCTGCATATCTGAGGTTATTGATATTTCTCCTGGCAATCTTGATTCCAGCTTGTACTTCTTCCAGCCCGGCGTTTCTCATGATGTACTCTGCATAGAAGTTAAATAAACAGGGTGACAATATACAGCCTTGACGTACTCCATTTCCTATTTGGAACCAGTCTGTTGTCCCATGTCCAGTTCTAACTGTTGCTTCCTGACCTGCATACAGGTTTCTCAAGAGGCATGTCAGGTGGTCTGGTATTCCCATCTCTTTCAGAATTTTCCACAGTTTATTGTGATCCACACTATACAAGCATCTTATTTTTTTAATTATTAGCTGACTATTAGGTCCTCTTCTTAAACCAGCATAGGACAATAAATGTTGGGTTTTATTTCACTTTTTAAATTTTATCTTTTCACATTGGTGAAGGTCTATTCTTAAGCTGTCAGTTACTTGAATCTTGTCTGGGGATAGTTCTCTGCTGTTTGTGAACTATTTTTTAAGTTAGATTTCTAGATGTTACAGGCATCTGAGAAGACTTTGCATGCAGTCTGTTTAAGATGCAGAAAAGAATGGCCTGGGTTTTAAAGCAATCATTGCAATTGATTTTTTTTTTTTTTTCATTTTTGCAGCTAGCAAGATCTTTCCCACTAATTTTTTGTTTAGGAAACATGTTTGGCCTTCATTTTACTTTTTTTAAAAAATTGTAGTATAATTGATTTACAACGTGGTAGTAGTTTCTGATATTCAGCAAAGTGAGGCAGTTTTATATATGTGTGTTAATTCTTTTTCAGTTTCTTTTTCCATTACAGGTTATTACCAGATGTTAAATGTAGTTCACCATGCTATACATATTCAGTAGGACCTTGTTTGTCTGTTTTACATATAGTAGTGTGTATTTGTTAATCCAAGCTCCTAATTTATTATTTGGCTTCGATTATAAATATATGCAGAGAAGTCATTGCCAGGTTAGGACAAATACTTTGTCATGATTCTATATAAATTACATATAACTTGTAACATTTGAAACATCTTCTGTCCACTATTGATTATTTATTGTAATTCTCAATTTGAAAATTTCTTGAGTTTTTTCCTCCCATGAGGAGCTACCAAATGGCATAGGTCTGCAGAGTGGGGGCCTGTCGCCTTGTGTCCTGTAGATTCAGATTTGACAAGAGCGTGCTGTGCTTCTTCCCTTTCAGTCTTCTCCAGCCACAACTGTTACATCACCTAATTCTACACCAGCTAAAACTATTGACACATCGCCTCCGGTTGATTTGTTTGCAACTGCATCGGCAGCTGTACCAGTCAGGTTAGTTCATGAGAATGCAGCAAACTGTTTATTAATATTTTGGTTAGGTTTTTGTTTTATTTTTATGTATTGAACCCAAATGACTTCACAAAATGAAAAGTTATTCTAGTAAATGTATGCTATTTTGGGTTATTTTCAGGTACACAGAGTAAGTTCTACACCTTATACAGTTATTTAAGTTTGTACCTCTCAAAGTGTAAGTAAGACCTAAGCTCTAGGAATTGCCTTGTTCAGGTCAGATATTTGGGAAAGAAAGTGGAAGAAAGATGCACACATTTCAGGTTCTTCTGAAGTGGATGATATGGACAGTGTTTTCTGAAATTGATTTCTTCTTTTATGAAATTTAAAGGCTGTCTTGAAGTGCTATAAAATGAAATGAAGTGAAGTGAAATGCAATTGTAGGTCTAGTAGGTGGTACATATAGGAACTCAAACTCTGCTTGTAGGAAGAAACTGTCAGGATGCTCCTAATTGCTTTTATAGCGCCTAAAAGCCAGAATAGTAGTGAGAAAGATGGGGATGACTGTGTGTTGTATGAAATCTCTGAGGTGCCTAAAAGGAAGCCCCAACTAAGAGAGGCTTTCTCAGGTATTATTTTTAGATCAACTCTTTGTTTGGTTCTTTTGCCTTGAGAAGATTCTGGTCCCATCTTATAGTATCTGGACTCTGATTATGAATTCTCTGTACTTGGAGACTTGAATTTTGAACTGAGCAATAAATCCATATAATATATCCATGTAAACTATGCCTGTTGGTCTCCACTCACTTAATCTAGTTTTATAATCACAGGCTTAGAAAGGCCAAGTCCTTTCTGCCTCTATACCAAGATAAATTGCTTATAAAAGCTTTGATTCAGGTCTTAATAATAAATGTTTCCCTATTCTGGCTCTTAAACCAGTAGTACTTATGAAATAAATATCAAAACTAGGCAAGTTTCAAAGAATATTACTTGCCTATCTAATATGTAAAAAAGATAGGGATTGAACTGCTAGACCCTGATGGCTTAGTACCTGATCTTGCAGCCTTTAAGCCAGTGCTCCTTGAACCAGAATGGACAGTGAACACCTGGGGTCACAGTAAAATGAAGACTCTGATATAGTAGATATGGGGTAAGCCTGGAACTTTGCATTTCTAACAAGGTCCCAAGATGCTGTTTGTTTGGAGACTGTACTTTGAATAGCAAAGCTCTAGGCTCTTCCTTGGAACTTCTATAGATGAAAGAGCTTTGGAAAGCACAGCCCCATCTGAGTAAGAGTGAAGAAATATGGAATTGTTTACAGATGAAGCCTCTTACAGGCCAACTTGATATGTTGCAATTTAATGTAGAAAAAAGGTACAATAGTGATTATTCTGGAGAAGGCAATGGCACCCCACTCCAGTACTCTTGCCTGGAAAATCTCATGAACTGAGATTCATGGTGGGCTGCTGTCCATGGTGTCGCTAAGAGTCAGGACGCGACTGAGCAACTTCACTTTGACTTTTCACTTTCATGCATTGGAGAAGGAAATGGCAACCCACTCCAGTGTTCTTGCCTGGAGAATTGCAGGGACAGGGGAGCCTGGTGGGCTGCCGTCTATGGGGTTGCACAGAGTCGGACATGACTGAAGTGACTTAGCAGCAGCAGTGATTATTCATTTTAGTGTTCTTTGGTTTATAAATAAGTTCTTCTTTTCAAGATAAGAATTATTTACCATGACACACACACAAAAAATACAAAAAATTTTAGGAAATAGAGAAAAGGAAAAAATTACCAATAATTCTCTTTAGTATTTAGAGCATGTTTCCTTTTGTCAGAGTCCTCATAATTAGCATTTCAGATACTATCAGTAGACATAACATGTTTAAAATACCCCCTTACTTTGAGGCATTTAGATTTTCCCTTTTTCTTTCTGCTCTGTGATTCACTGAGTAAGCCATTGCTTGAGGTATGATTTAACTTTGTTATCTGTGCAGCAGGAGTTGGCAGACGATGGCCCATAGATCAGATATAGCCCACTGTCTTTGTAAATAAATTTTTATTGCAACAAGGCATGTTTGTTTGTTTACACACTGTGTCTTTTTCCTGCTGCACTGGCAGAATCAAGTAGTGACAGAGGCTGTCTAGCCCACAAAACTAAGATGCTTAGCATCTGGCCCTTGACAGAGGTAGTTGGCCAACTCTTGGTATAGAGGAACATATGTTTTACTGCTGTACTTTCACAAATATTATTCTCTTGCTGAATTTAAAATTTCCAAAATCTGTGATGTTTTCTGCATAAGTCTTTATTTTAAAAACATCTTTACATTTTAAAATCTCAAAAATCTGATTGTAGAATGATATTTGCCTTTCAGCACTTCAAAACCATCTAGTGATCTCCTGGACCTCCAGCCAGACTTCTCCCCTGCAGGGGCAGCAGCGGCGGCACCAGCACCAGCACCCCCTTCAGGAGGCGCCACTGCGTGGGGAGGTGAGTGGAATCAGACAGCTGTGCCGTTTTTCTATTTAGCTGTTTTCATTCAGGTTACATTTGTTACTCTTTCTGGTTATCCAAAATGGTCCTAGAAAATGCTAAAAATGGCATTGATTGATTGACATATACATTGAAAGAAGACAAAAGATACCCGCATGTGTTATGTGCGTGTGCTCTGTTGCTCAGTCATGTCCGACTCTTCCCAGCCTCATGGAGTGTAGCCCTCCAGGCTCCTCTGTCTGTGGGATTCTCCAGGCAAGAATACTGGAGTGGGTTGCCATTTCCTCCTCCAGAGGATCTTTTCGACCCAGGAATGGAACCCATATCTCCTGTGTCTCCTTTGTTGAAAGGCAAAGTCTTTACCTCTGAGCCACCTGGGAAGCCCCCAAAGTACCCATAATACAGTTAAAATATTGAAGTAATCACATGGTTTTATTATTAAAGTTGAAACAGTGGGAGTATTTTTTCTTAGCTATTCTCAAATCCTGATTATCTTTAGTAATTGCTCTCTAAGAGTTCAGGCCTTAGAAGATTGCGTGTTTCCTTCAGAAATTATGAGATTACTGAAAGACAGCATTTTGAATTTGGTTTGTTCAAGTGCAGTCTCCCTAGTTGATTTCTTTAGATCTGAATTGGTTTTATTCATATTGTATTTGATTTCATGCAACTGGAAATCTGGGATAGATTCTTATTTGTACCAGAAAAGATCTATACTGAACTTGTTAAGAGCAATCACATGTAAGTACTTGATTTCCACTTTATTCATGGATCATGGAAAAATTACACTTCTATACATATTTGATTTAAAAGGATACTTAATGCCAATATAAAATTAAGTTGGTTATTGCTTCGTTCTTAAAGTTTTACAGAGTTGGTATTAAATACCTTACTCTACCACATCAAACTATCAAAGTAAAAAATTTTTTTAAGTTTGAAAGTGGCTCATACAACTATAGAAATAACACAGAGGGAATGACATAAGCAAGATGGTCAAATAGGAGGTGTCCCATCATACCTCCCCACAGAAGTAATCATTTGGCAGCCACCCACAGACAAAAGTGCCTTTGTGGGTGCTTTGGGATCCAGGAAAGAGGTTGCAAAGTCCAAGATCAAGAAGGCTTGATTTGAGAAGGCAGGTCCAGGTAGGAGACTCATCAACCTTGGTCCTGGCAACAGACCTGGAAACACTGCCATGCCCCTGTGGACTCATTACAGTCCTCTTTGGCCATGATCCTGCCACCAGCAACACCTGCTAAGGGACCGGAACCATACACACCCGTGCATTAGCTAAGAGGCCTGCTGACCTTGGTCTCAGCTGTGGACCGTGAAACTGCCTGTGACCCAGCTCCAGCCTCTCTCAGTCTTGGTACAGGAGCAGTCTCGCCTTCCCAGAGATCTACCAGGAGACATACCTGTCTGTGCACTTAAAGACAGGCCCAGTGACCTTAGTCCAACCTCAAACCCTAATGAAGCCTTGTGACTAAGCTCAGCCCCTTCCAGCTGTAGTCAGAAAGCTGTCCTGCCCACCTGGGGACTCTGTGGGAGACAGACTTATCCATACTCATAAGGCCAGGCCTACAGACCTTGGTCCCAACTGTGGACCTTCAAGCAAATATCAGACTTGATTCAGCCCCACTTAGCTATAGTTCAGGGCTAGTCCTTCCCAGCCCAGAGACCTAGTAGGAGCTACACCCAAACATGTACTTGGTAACAAGCCCACCACCACTGAACTCAACTGAAGACCCTAAAGTGGACCCTTGTTCTAGTTCCAGCCCTACTAACCAAGGTTGTGAAGGTAGTCCTGTCCACTCAGGGACCAGGAGGCAGGATCGGCACCCACCTAAGACCCTGGTAACAGACCCACCAACATGGGCACTACAGCAGACCCAGGAGTAGCCATATGAACTTCCCCCAACCCCATTCAACTGCAATCCCAGAGGCAATTTCATCACCCCAGGGACCTGACAGGAGAAGATCTTCACCTGCCAAAACTAGTGTTTAAAACAGGAAGAGATGTTTTTCCTTCAAATGCACAGGCACCATCACAAGGCTACATGAAATACAAAGTATCAGGCAAAGAAAAACTCCATGACACTGACAAAGGAAACTAATAAAGCTCAGTAACTTACCCTAAAGAAATCTAGATTGTCTGCTAATGAATTCAGAATAATCATCCTAAAGAAGCTCAGTGAGATTCAAGGAAACACACGCAGGCAAGAAAACAAAATCAGGAAAACGATACATGAAATAAGAAAATAGAAACTATACAAGAGAACAAAGCAAATTCTGAATAAAATAGAATACAGTGACTGAACTGAAAAGAAAAACTGTAGAGAGCTTCAACAGAAGACTGAATCAGAGTAAAAATCCACAAACTCAAAGATAGGTCATTAGAAAATAGCCAATTAGAGGAATAAAAAGGGAAAAAAGAGGTTGCATATAGGACCTATGGGACATCGTAAAATGAATGAAGATATGCAATGTAGAAGTCTCAGAAAGGAAGAAAGAAAGTGAAGTCACTCAGTCATGTCTGACTCTTTGTGGCTCCTCTCCATGAAAATACCTTCATGGTATTTTCCAGGCAAGAGTATTGGAGTGGGTTGCCATTTCAGAAGGAAAGCTTATTTAAAGAAATAGTGGCTAGTGGTGGTGATGGTTTAATTGCTAAGTTGTGTTGGACTCTTGCAACCCCATGGACATTAGCCTGCCAGGCTCTTCTGTCTATGGGATTCTCCAGGCAAGAGTGGGTTGCCATTCCCATCTCCAGGATATTTTCCCAACCCAGGAATCAAATCAAGGTCTTCTGCATTGCAGGCAGATTCTTAACCAACTGAGCTACCAAGGAAGCCCAAAATAGTGGCTGAAAACTTCTAAATCATGAGAGAGATATGGACATTTAAATTCATGAAATTCCAAAGTCTCCAAGCAAGATCAACCCAAAGAATATCACCTAAGACACAGTGTATAATCTAATTGTCATAAGTCAAAGACACAGAGAAAAATTTGAAAACAACAAAAGAAAGCAGTTTCTCCTATACCAGGGAATCCTGGTAAGGCTATCAGCATATAATGGTAAAATCAATTCATTAAGACACTTGCTCCTTGGAAGAAAAGCTATGACAAACCTAGACAGCATATTAAAAACCAGAGACCTTTGCCTACAATGGTCCATATAATCAAGGCTATGGTTTTTCCCGTAGTCATGTATGGATGTGAGAGTTGGACCATAAAGAAGGCTGAATGCCAAAGAATTGATGCTCTTGAACTGTGGTGTTGGAGAAGACTCTTGAGAGTCCCTTGGATTGCAAGGAGACCAAACTGGTCAATTGTAAAGGAAATCATTCCTAAATATTCATTGAAAGGACTGATGCTGAAGCTGAAGCTCCAGTACTTTGGCCACCTGATGTGAATACCTGACTCATTAGAAAAGACCCTGATGCTGGGAAAGATTGAAGGCAGGAGGAAAGGGGGATGACAGAGGATGAGATGGTTGGATGGCATCACCGACTCAATGGATATGAGTTTGAGCAAGCTCTAGGATGTGATGAAGGACAGAGAAGCCCAGCATGCTGCAGTCCACAGGGTCACAAAGAGTCGAATACAACTGAGCAAGTTAACAATAATGATTCTTTCAGTTCAGTTCAGTTCAGTCGCTCAGTCATGTCCAACTCTTTGTGACTCCATGAATTGCAGCTAAGAGGATGTAAACATCAAAATACCTAAATGTGTGAAGCAAATATTAATAGAAGTGAAGGAGGAAGTAGACAGCCATACAATAATAGCAGGGGGCTTCAGTATGCCACTTTCAACAGCAATAGATTGGTCATCCAGATGGAAAGTCAGTTATGAAATAGAAAACTTGAATAACAGCTTACCCCAAATGAACCTGCAGACATATACAGAAAATTTCTTTCAATGGGGCCAAATGTACTTTCTCCTCAATTGCACATAGAAAATTCTCCAGGGTGGAGGATGTTGGGACAAGAAAAAAATTTTGATGAAGAAAAGTGAAGTCATATCAAGTATTATTCCTGATCTTCAGTGGTATAAAACTAGAAATCAGTAACATAACAAAACTTTGAAAATTCACAAATACATGGAGATTATGGCCAACCAATGGGTCAAAGAAGAAATTAAAAAGAAATTTTAAAGAACCTTGAGACAAAAGAAAATGGAAACACAGTATATCAAAACTTACCTGATGCTGCAAAAGCAATACTAAGAGGCAAGTTTATAGTGCTAAATGCCTCCGTTAAGAAAAAAAGATGTCAAACAATCTAGCTTTACATCTCATGGAATTAGGTAAAGAACAAACTTAGCCCAAAGATAGCAGAAGGAAGGAAATAATAAAGATTAGAGCAGAAATAAATGAAATAGAGACCAGAAAGACATTAGAAAAGATCAACAAAACTGAGTTGGTTTTTTGAAAAGATAAAATTACTTTTGCACGTGTGCATGCTCAGTTGTATTTGACTCTTTGCAACCCCAAGGACTGTAGCCCACCAGGCTCCTCTGTCAGTGGAATTTTCCAGGTGAGAATACTGGAATGGGGTGCCATTTCCTACTCCAGGGAATCTTCTTGACCCAGAGATCAAACCAACATCTCCTGTGTCTCCTTCATTGCCAGGTGGATTCTTTACCACCGAGTCACCTGGGAAGCCCAAAATTACCTTCGGCTAGACTAAATAAGAAAAAAGGGCAGTGACCCAAACTAAAATTATAAATGAAAGAGGAAACATTATAGCTGATACCATAAAAATGCAAAGAATCGTAAGAGATTGTTGTGAGCAATTATATGCCATGATTGGATAACCTAAAAGAAATGGATAAATTCCTAGAAACATACAGCTGACCAAGATACAACTGACCAACAAACATACAACTGGCAATCACGAAGAAATAGAAAATCTGAACAGACTTACGTGAATAAGGAAATTGAAGCAGAAATCAAAAACCTCCCAACAAAGAAAAACCCTTGATCATACAGCTTCATGAGTGAATTCTGCCAAACATTTAAACAGAAATTAATGCCAGTTCTACTCAAATTCTTCCCAGAAAATCGAAAAGAGGGACCACTTCCAACCCAAAAAATTGAAAAGAGGGAACACTTCCAACCTTTACTTTTTTGAAGCTAGTTTTACGGTCATACCAAAGCCAGATACACACACTGTAAGAAAAGAAAATAACAGGACATCATTCCTGATGAACATAAAACTGCAAAAATCTTTCACAAAATATTACAAACTGAATTCAACAGCACATTAAAAGGATCATACACTATGATCAAGTGCGGTTTCTCCTTGGAATGCAAGGATGGTTTGACAGTTGCTAGTGATACACACCACGTGGTAGAATAAAGGATGAAAATCATCTGATGATCTGAATAGTTGCAGAAAAAGTACTTAACAGAGTTCAACAAACTTTCATGATAAAACTGTCAACAAATTAGGTAGAGGAGGAATGTATCTCAACATAATAAAGGGTATATATGACACATCCACAGCAAACATGATTCTAAATGATGAAAAGCTGTAACATTTTCCTCCAAGATTAAGACAAGGATGCCTTGTCTCTCGAGTTTTATCCAACATAGTACTGTAAATATAAGCTAGAGCAATTAGTCAAGAAAAAGAAATAAAAAGCATCCAAATCGGTAAGAAAGAAATAAAATTGTCTCTGCGTCCAAATAGGAAAGGAAGAAATAAAATTGTCTCTGCAGATGACGTGATCTTACATGTAGAAACCCAAAAGATGCCACCAAAAAACTGTTAGAACTAATAAATGAATTCAGTAAAGTTTGGGAATCAAAATTTATGTATAAAAATCAACTGCATTTATATACACTAACAACAAACTATCTGAAAGAGAAGAAAATAATTCCGTTTATAGTAGCATCAAGAAGAATAAAATATTGGGTTGGCCAAAAAGTTTGTTTGGATTTTTCTGTAACAACCCAAATGAATTTTTTGGCCAACCCAATACTTAACAATAGACTTAACCAAGGAGATGAAAAGCCTCTACACTGAAAACTATAAAACATTGATGAAAGAAATTGAAGACAAATAAATGGAGATATATCCTTTGCTCATGGACTAGAAGAATTAGTACTGTTAAAATGTCCATACTACCCAAAGTGATCTACAGAATCACTGCAGTCTGTAGAAAAACTGTAATGGCATTTTCCTGTAAATAGAAAAAAAAAATCTATCATTCATATAGACCAAAAAAGACCCCACATAGCCAGGAACTCTTGAGAAAGAAAAACAAGGCTGGCTACATCAAACTTCCTGAAATCAACCTAAATTACAAAGCTATAGTAACCAAAACAGGATGGAACTGGAATGAAAGCAGACAACTCGACCAGAACAAAACAAGAATGAGAGAGTAGAGAGCTTAGCCCAGAAATAAACCCACCTTTAGCTCACCTTTCACAGGGTTGCCAAGAATGTGCAACAGGAAACAGATAGTCTCTTTAATAAATGGCATTGACAAGACTAGATATCCATGTGCAAAGTAATAAAATTGGAAACTTATCTTACATCATACAGAAAAATTAACTCAAATGGATTAAAACAAATGTAAAACCTGAAACCATAAATCCTAGGAGAAAACAGGGATAAAAAGTCCTAGGCATTGATCTTAGCAATGGATTTTTCAATTTGCCACCAAAAACACAGGCAACAAAAGCAAAAATAAGCAAGTGAGACTACATTCAAAGTAGAAAGCCTCTATACAGCAAAGGAAACAATCAACAGAATGAAAATGCAACCTGTGGAATGGGAGAAAATATTTGCAAGAAAAAAAAAAGAGCCCAAATACCTTTATTTTAAAATGGGCAAAGGACATAAATGGACATTTCCATATAAGATGTGCAGATGGCTAACAGGTATATGAGAAGGTGTTCACTGTCATTAATCATCAGGAAAATGGAAATCAGAACCAGAAATAACACCCCACACTTGTTACAATGATTATTATTAGTAAGAGAAGAGAGAAGTGTTTGTTGAGGGTGTGGAGAAAGGGAATCATGAGCAGAGACATTCCTTTGCCAACAAAGGTTCGCCTAGTCAAGGCTATGGTCTTTCCTGTGGTCATGTATGGATGTGAGAGTTGGACTGTGAAGAAGGCTGAGCGCCGAAGAATTGATGCTTTTGAACTGTGGTGTTGGAGAAGACTCTTGAGAGTCCCTTGGACTGCAAGGAGATCCAACCAGTCCATTCTGAAGGAGATCAGCCCTGGGATTTCTTTGGAAGGAATGATGCTAAAGCTGGAACTCCAGTACTTTGGCCACCTCATGTGAAGAGTTGACTCATTGGAGAAGACTCTGATGCTGGGAGGGATTGGGGGCAGGAGGAGAAGGGGACGACAAAGGATGAGATGGCTGGATGGCATCACTGACTCGATGGACGTGAGTCTGAGTAAACTCCGGGAGTTGGTGATGGACAGGGAGGCCTGGCGTGCTGAGATTCATGGGGTGGCAAAGAGTCAGACACGACTGAGCGACTAATCTGATCTGATCTAATCTGATACACTGTTGGTGGGAATGTAAATCGGTACAGCCGTTGTGGAAAAGGGTAGAGTAGAAGTTTCTCAAAACAATGAAAATAGAACTATTACATGGTTCCCCAGTCTCACTTCTAGGTGTGTGGATATCTGTACTCCCATGTTCATTGCAGCGTTAGCCACAATAGCCAAGATAAAAAAATAACTTGTGTTTGTCAGCAGATGAAAGGGTAAGGAAAACACGTTGTATACATTCAGTGGAATATTATTCAGCCCTTTTACAAAGAAGGAAATCCTCCTATGTGTGACAATATGGATGACATAAAGGACACTGTGCCAAGTGAATAAATATGCCAGACACAGAAAGACAAATATGTACAATCTCACTTATATGTGGAATCTTAAAAAAGTCAAACTCATAGATGCAGAAAGTAGAAGTTGCCTGGGGCTGTTGTTGAGCAATGGAGGGCAGGGCATGGAATGGGAAGATGTTGGTCAAAGGGTACCAAAGGTCAGTTGTAAGCTGAAGAAATTCTGGAGATCTAGTGTACAGTATGGTTACTATAGTTAATAATACTGTGTTGTATATTTAAAACTTGCTAAAAGAGTAATCTTAAGTATTCCAACTACAAAAACACAGGAACTGTGTGAGATGATGGATTTGTTAGTTTGATTGTGGTCATCTTCTCACAATGTATATGTATAACAAATTATTACACTGTGCATCTTAAATATGTACAATTTTTATATATCTGTTATACCTCAGTAAAGCTGTGGGGTTGAGAAACAACACTGGTAAAAGACATTAAGTGGCTGGTGAGGAAACCAGTAAGATGATAAAGCTGGTTGAAAGAGCATTTTGAGGAATTGGGATTTACAGAAAAGGAATGTTAAAATAAGATGGCTAGGTTGGGTTCAAAACTGGTTAATGTCCAATAGAGCAATAAACAGAGAAGGCAATGGCACCCCACTCCAGTACTCTTGCCTGGAAAATCCCATGGATGGAGGAGCCTGGTAGGCTGCAGTCCATGGGGTCGCTAAGAACTGGACACGACTGAGCGAATTCACTTTCACTTTTCACTTTCATGCATTGGAGAAGGAAATGGCAACCCACTCCAGTGTTCTTGCCTGGAGAATCGCAGGGATGGGGGAGCCTGGTGGGCTGTCGTCTCTGGGGTCACACAGAGTCGGACACAACTGAAGCGACTTAGCAGCAGCAGGGCAATAAAAACCATGTCTTGAGGTTATCTTTTCTCCAAAACATAGTATTATATCACTAGCAGACAAGAACTGTAACTTGATACATCATTTCAGAATCAGAGTCCTTTCAGTTGAGTTCAGTTCAGTCACTCAGTTGTGTCCGACTCCTTGCGACCCTATGAATCGCCACACGCCAGGCCTCCCTATCCATCACCAACTCCTGGATTTCACTCAAACTCACATCCATCGAGTCGGTGATGCCATCCAGCCATCTCATCCTCTGTCGTTCCCTTCTCCTCTTGCCCCCAATCCCTCCCAGCATCACGGTCTTTTCCAGTGAGTCAACTCTGCATCAGGTGGCCAAAGTATTGGAGTTTCAGCTTTAGCATCAGTCCTTCCAATGAACACCCAGGACTGATCTCCTTTAGAATGGACTGGGTGGATCTCCTTGCTGTCCAAGGGACTCTCAAGAGTCTTCTCCAACACCACAGTTCAAAAGCATCAATTCTTCAGCACTCAGCCTTCTTCACAGTCCAACTCTCACATCCATACATGACCACAGGAAAAACCATAGCCTTGACTAGACGGACCTTTGTTGGCAAAGTAATGTCTCTGCTTTTAAATATGCTATCTAGGTTGGTCATAACTTTCCTTCCAAGGAGTAAGCGCCTTTTAATTTCATGGCTACAGTCACCATCTGTAGTGATTTTGGAGCCCAGAAAAATAAAGTCTGACACTGTTTCCACTGTTTCTCCATCTATTTCCCATGAAGTGATGGGACCAGATGCCATGATCTTCATTTTCTGAATGTTGAGCTTTAAGCCAACTTTTTTGCTCTCCACTTTCACTTTCATCAAGAGGCCTTTTAGTTCCTCTTCACTTTCTGCCATAAGGGTGGTGTCATCTGCATATCTGAGGTTAGAACTGGACATGGAACAACAGACTGGTTCCAAATAGGAAAAGGAGTATGTCAAAGCTGTATATTGTCACCCTGCTTATTTAACTTATATGCAGAGTACATCATGAGAAACGCTGGACTGGAAGAAACACAAGCTGGAATCAAGATTGCTGGGAGAAATATCAATAACCTCAGAGTCCTTAATTAATGTTAAATTGCAACATCAAATGAAGCTTCATTCCATAGGTAATTAAATAATCCTTGGGTGAGCTTGGTAAATCCCATGGATGGAGGAGCCTGGTGGGCTGCAGTCCATGGGGTCGCTAAGGGTCGGACACGACTGAGCGACTTCACTTTTACTTTTCACTTTCCTGCATTGGAGAAGGAAATGGCAACCCACTCCAGTGTTCGTGCCTGGAGAATCCCAGGGACGGGAGAGCCTGGTGGGCTGTCGTCTATGGGGTCGCACAGAGTCGGACACGACTGAAGCGACTTAGCAGTAGCAGCAGAGCTTGGTAAACATTGGCAGAATGATATCAGAAGTACCTGCTATAATCTCTTGATTTTTTTTCCAAGTTTTTTGGTAACAAAATGAAAGTAACTAGTTGTGAAATAAAGTTGCTAACTGTGTAGATGAGCATTTAAAATATTGGTGCTTTTCCATTTAAATGCTTCAAACTTCTCCCTTGTTAAAATGTTCAACTCCTAAGCCTACAGCTGTCATTTTTTAAAATAAAAAGTCTCAACATCACTTAACTTTATTAAATCTCTGTTGGTAAAGGAAAATATTGTTGAATTAGTTTTATAAAGGGCCTTCTTTTTTAAAAACCGTATTCAAGTGTTCATGGTGGTATGGTGGTTTTTTTAATTGTAGTATAGTTGCTTTACATCGCTGTTAGTTGCTGCTACACAACATGAATCAGCTATAAGTACTATAAGGGCCTTCTGGTCCTTATGCTTTCTCATTCTGACCTTCATCTTTTTGAAATGTTTATTTCAACTTCTAACTTATTTTCGTTGCCCCAGTATCTTATACAACATATTATATTTTCTTGTTTATTAAAGAATGCTTCAAATCTATATCCCTAAATCAGACTTTCTCTGTCATAAAATTCATATGAATGGCTTTTACAGAACTTTTATAATTTAACATTTAGTGTTAATTACAAATTCGTGGGGTTATACAAAATTTTTTCAGTATTCAGATCAGATCAGATCAGTCGCTCAGTCGTGTCCGACTCTTTGCGACCCCATGAACCGCAACACGCCAGGCCTCCCTGTCCATCACCAGCTCCCGGAGGTCACCCAGACTCATACCCATCGAGTCAGTGATGCCATCCAGCCATCTCATCCTCTGTCGTCCCCTTCTCCTCCTGCCCTCAATCCCTCCCAGCATCAGAGTCTTCTCCAATGAGTCAACTCTTCGCATGAGGTGGCCAAAATACTGGAGTTTCAGCTTTAGCATCATTCCTTCTAAAGAAATTCCAGGATTGATCTCCTTCAGAATGGACTGGTTGGATCTTCTTGCAGTCCAAGGGACTCTCAAGAGTCTTCTCCAACACCACAGTTCAAAAGCATCAATTCTTCGGTGCTCAGCCTTCTTCACAGTCCAACTCTCACATCCATACATGACCACAGGAAAGACCATAGCCTTGACTAGGCGAACCTTTGTTGGTAAAGTAATGTCTCTGCTTTTGAATATGCTATCTAGGTTGGTCATAACTTTCCTTCCAAGGAGTAAGCGTGTTTTAATTTCATGGCTGCAGTCAGCATCTTCAGTGATTTTGGAGCCCAGAAAAACAAAGTCTGACACTGTTTCCACTGTTTCCCCATCTATTTCCCATGTAGTGATGGGACCAGATGCCATGATCTTCGTTTTCTGAATGTTGAGCTTTCAGCCAACCTTTTCACTCTCCACTTTCACTTTCATCAAGAGGCTTTTTAGCCCCTCTTCACTTTCTGCCATAAGAGTGGTGTCATCTGCATATCTGAGGTTATTGATATTTCTCCCAGCAATCTTGATTCCAACTTGTGTTTCTTCCAGTCCAGCATTTCTCATGATGTACTCTGCATATAAGTTAAATAAACATGGCGACAATATGCAGCCTTGACGTACTCCTTTTCCTATTTGGAACCAGTCTGTTGTTCCATGACTAGTTCTAACTGTTGCTTCCTGACCTGCATACAGATTTCTCAACAGGCAGATCAGGTGGTCTAGTATTCCCATCTCTTTCAGAATTTTCCATAGTTTATTGTGATCTACCCAAAGGCTTTGGCATAGTCAATAAAGCAGAAATAGATGTTTTTCTGGAACTCTCTTGCTTTTTCCATCATCCAGCGGATGTTGGCAATTTGATCTCTGGTTCCTCTGCCTTTTCTAAAACCAGCTTGAACATCAGGAAGTTCACGGTTCACGTATTGCTGAAGCCTGGCTTGGAGAATTTTGAGCATTACTTTACTAGCGTGTGAGATGAGTGCAATTGTTCGGTAGTTTGAGCATTCTTTGGCATTGCCTTTCTTTGGGATTGGGATGAAAACTGACCTTTTCCAATCTTGTGGCCACTGCTGAGTCTTCCAAATTTGCTGGCATATTGAGTGCAGCACTTTCACAGCATCATCTTTCAGGACTTGGAATAGCTCCACTGGAATTCCATCACCTCCACTAGCTTTGTTTGTAGTGATGCTTTCTAAGGCCCATTTGACTTCACATTCCAAGATGTCTGGCTCTAGGTCAATGATCACATCATCATGATTATCTGGGTCTTGAAACTCTTTTTTGTACACTTCTTCTGTGTATTCCTGCCACCTCTTAATATCTTCTGCTTCTGTTAGGTCCACACCATCTCTGTCCTTTATCGTGCCCATCTTGGCATGAAATGTTCCTTTGGTATCTCTGATTTTCTTGAAGAGATCCCTAGTCTTTCCCATTCTGTTGTTTTCCTCTATTTGCATTGATCACTGAAGAAGGCTTTCTTATCTCTTCTTGCTATTCTTTGGAACTCTGCATTTAGATGTTTATATCTTTCCTTTTCTCCTTTGCTTTTCGCTTCTCTTCTTTTCACAGCTATTTGTAAGGCCTCCCCAGACAGCCATTTTGCTTTTTTGCATTTCTTTTCCATGGGGATGGTCTTGATCCCTGTCTCCTGTACAACGAACCTCATTCCATAGTTCATCAGGCACTCTATCTATCAGATCTAGGCCCTTCAATCTATTTCTCACTTCCACTGTATAATCATAAGGGATTTGAGTTAGGTCATACCTGAATGGTCTAGTAGTTTTCCCTACTTTCTTCAATTTCAGTCTGAATTTGGCAATAAGGAGTTCATGGTCTGAGCCACAGTCAGCTCCTGGTCTTGTTTTTGCTGATTGTATAGAGCTTCTCCATCTTTGGCTGCAAAGAATATAATCGATCTGATTTCGGTGCTGACCATCTGGTGATGTCCATACAGGGTAGGCAGGAGGGTTAAATGAAGAGATCTGTTGAAGGAAAATTAATTAAAAAAAAAAAAAAAAAAAAAAAAAAAAAAAAAAAAAAAAAAAAAAAATATAAAATAAATAAATATAATTTCTCACTATATCAGTAGATATTTGACATTTTGTAGTTTTTAGAGGCTTATCAAGCATAGTGGTTTAGTGATTTAGAAACTTTAGTAAGTAAATAGTGGTATTGTTAACTGTCTCCTTTCACCATATTCTCCAGTGTCAAACTGAAGAGAAATTGTGTCTTTTTTGTTTGGTTTGTTTGTTTTACACCAAAGGAATAATAAAAAGAATAACTCTAGGTAAGATATTTTTAAACTGTACTGTAACATTTTAAAAAAATTTGACCACACCACACCCCAACCAAGGACTGAACCCCTGTCCTCTGCAGTGGAAGCACAGAGTCCTAACTACTGGACCACCAGCAAATTCCCAACATTTTTATTCATATTCATCTCTCAGTGCTTTTTGCTAAGACACACAATACTATGAGAAATAAGTTATAATAGCCAATTTTATTATAACACACTTCAGTTTTTGCTTGTTAGGAGTGAATAGCTATTGATGATTGAAACGTTGAGGTATCGGTGGATATAGAAGAAAGCAGATGAGTATGGTTTAGCTAGGGCTGTGCAGTGTGGATCTGCAGTCTGTCTTTCTCAAAGGTAGGGAAAGAGGTCTGAAACTCAGCCTGCTTTCTGTTGGCTAAGCTGTGGCTTTTTTCATCCTTGAGGAATAAGGAAAACCTTTTCCAACTTGCTGGCTCAGCAGAAACAGTTTTTCATAATTAGTACAAAGCACATTATAGTGTATCATAGTGTTGGCTTGGGAGCTGATGGTTAGACAGCATTAGTCTTTTGTCTCAACAAAATATCTATAGCTATTTTCATAGCAGTAGAAAAGTCAGCTGTGGAGGAAAATACTAGTAAATAAATTCTCTAGTTCTTAAGCAAAATAGTAAAACTCCTAAGTCTTAATAAATTCAAGTAAACTAGTATAATATGAAATTGAGAGATAATAGTCATCTTTGCTGATACTGTTTAGTTGCCAAGTTGTGTCCAACTCTTCTGTGATCCTATGCACTGTAGCCCACTAGGCTCCTCTGTCCATGGGATTTCCCAGGCAAGACTACTGACTTGGGTTGCCATTTCCTTCTCCAGGGGATCTTCCCAACCCAGGGCTTGAACCTGCATCTCCTGCTTAGTAGGCAGATTCTTTACCACTGAGCTTACCTGAAAGGCCCCATAGTTATCTTGAGTTTGCATTTATTCCACAGATACACAGCGATATTTGAAGAGGATTCTAAATTATAACAAATATGTTTTGTTCTGCTTTATTGACTATGCCAAAGCCTTTGACTGTGTGGACCACAACAAAGTCTGGGAAATTCTTAAAGAAATGGGAATACTAGACTGCCTGACCTGCCTCTTGAGAAATCTGTATGTTCTTATCTGGCCATAATGATAGTAAGAGAAATTCATTTTCTAATGATGTGTCCAAATCAAGTGTTTACAAATTTCTTGTAAGGGTTCTGAGTACTGATAAATATTGCCAATTTAGGGGACATATTGTAAAGGATAGTACTTCTTGTTGGTGTGAAGCAAATTTAGCATATTCATATTTTATAAATTTAATTTAAATATTTAGTGCATATTACATGTGGCATTCTGCTGGCCAATAATGATCGTCTTTGACTGAAAGAATACAGGGCGTTTTTTAAATCCCTGTCTTTCTCCCCATAATAGGGAGAGTGTTTTTTTCCTTCATAATAAATGCATCCCTCTGTACAAACAACTGAGTGTGTGTGTATTATATTTCTGTGCATCCTAGAAGTGGAAAATGGCTAATTTCTTATTGTAAATGCTTGAAGTAAAATTTCTCCTTTTTGAGAAATACAGAATTACTCCTAGGGTTTTCTTAGAATTAATAGACTAGGTCAGGAAGCAACAGTTAAAACAGGACATAGAACCACAGACTGGTTCCAAATAGGAAAAGGAGTACGTCAAGGCTGTATATTGTCACCCTGCTTATTTAACTTATATGCGGAGTACATCATGAGAAACGCTGGGATGGAAGAAACACAAGCTGGAATCAAGATTGCTGGGAGAAATATCAATAACCTCAGATATGCAGATGATACCACCCTTATGGCAGAAAGTGAAGAGGAACTAAAAAGCCTCTTGAGGAAAGCGAAAGAGGAGAGTGAAAATATTGGCTTAAAGCTCAACATTCAGAAAACGAAGATCATGGCATCTGGTCCCATCACTTCATGGGAAATAGATGGAGAAACAGTGGAAACAGTGTCAGACTTTATTTTTCTGGGCTCCAAAAATCACTGCAGATGGTGATTGCAGCCATGAAATTAAAAGATGTTTACTCCTTGGAAGGAAAGTTATGACCAACCTACATAGCATATTGAAAAGCAGAAATATTACTTTGCCAACAAAGGTTCATCTAGTCAGGGCTATGGTTTTTCCAGTGGTCATGTATGGATGTGAGAGTTGGACTGTTAAGAAAGCTGAGCGCCGAAGAATTGATGCTTTTAAACTGTGGTGTTTGAGAAGACTCTTGAGAGTCCCTTGGACTGCAAGGAGATCCAACCAGCCCATTCTGAAGGAGATCAGCCCTGGGTGTTCTTTGAAAGGAATGATGCTAAAACTGAAATTCCAGTACTTTGGCCACCTCATGCGAAGAGTTGACCCATTGGAAAAGACTGATGCTGAAGGGATTGGGGGCAGGAGGAGAAGGGGACGACAGAGGATGAGATGGCTGGATGGCATCACCGACTCAATGGATATGAGTCTGAGTGAACTCTGGGAGTTGTTGAGGGACAGGGAGGCGTGGCGTGCTGCAATTCATGGGGTCGCAAAGAGTCAGACATAACTGAGCAACTGAACTGAATAGAAATTTATTAACACACTCTTGAAGGCTCATCAATATTATGTGACCACTTTGTTTCCATGTGAATATTATTAATAGCTATACTATAAGCAGTGTTTGTGACCCATATTACCTTTTGCTTGTTAGTTAAATCTAGGTGGGGCACATCTGTAGGTTGTTTTCATGCACATTCATGAATACACACACACACACACACACTTTCTCTCTGTGAAAGATTTATAGAAACTTGGAAATTCATAGTCCTATGTTAACTTAAATGTTAGCTGTTGCTCTTTTTTATTGAAGTATAATTGGCATACACCAATTATATTAGTTTCAAGTATACTACATTCAGCATTTCTTTATTCTGAAATGATCCACACAATAAAGCTAGCTACCAACCAAGCCATTGCTATTATTAACTTTCATTATCAAGCATTTGATATGTTCTGGATATGGGTGAGCACTTAAATATATTAACACACTTAATCTAAAGTGTGACTCCATCTCACTGCACCATATAGATCTCCTTGTTAATTTAGTTGTAGTTCTGTTTCCTTGGTTACAGGGAATGTTTTCTAGCAATTTCTGTAATACAAAAAAAAAAATTGCTCTGATTAAGTACTACTTGCAAATGAATTGGAACTCTTATGCTGTAGAGGGTTTTTTTAAATAATTTAATCCTCTATGAAAAGTAGCAGTTTTGAGAATATTTGATAACTGTTCCCATCATCCTGTAATAGGAACTTGCTTTTATAGTAGAGAAAATTTTGCACAAACCAAGAAACACCTAAGATAAATTATGCTTCATGTGGAAAATTAAGATTTTGGAGAGTAAAACTTGTGGTTTCCAAGAGTAGAAAAAGGTTTTCAGCATCAGTTATCCACCAATATGCTTAATCACTGTACATTTTCCTAGAAAATTTTACTTTCAAACTTTTTATATCATTCTTGTCACCCTCTATCCTAACAAAACATTGGTTAAGATCAAGGAACTAATGTTTTAATCTTTCATACTTTTTTGTTTTAAATCCTTTCATTTTTGTTCCTTCTAGTGTACATAAACAGTCTTCTCCTTTCTCAGTTACCAAATGTATGAAATAAATTACCATCCCCTGTCATAGGCAGTGGGAGGTCTGGAAACTTAAATCACTTGGTTCTTAGCTCTTCTGCTAAATCACATCACAGCTTAAGATAGCCATTGATAAGGGCAGAGGTAGGGAAAGCCCCACCAATGCCAGGAAAAGAGAGAAACCAAGTCCCTCTGCCTTCTGATGAACCATGTTGGTTTCTAATTTATATTTTTAGGATGTGTGACTGTAGAGTAACAATTGTGTTGGGCCAGGTCCGTTTGGTTTGAGCAATTATTTGAAAGATCTTCTCCTTCTCAGGATTTGGGACCTGGACACCTAACAGCAAAAAGTACCCTAGACTTAAATCAGCATAGTTCCTTTTTTCCAGGTCTTTATTAGACGTGCATTCTGAAATTTAAAAACTATTTCTAATGTCAAGAACTCCATGTGGTATAATATTCTAATGTTGCTATGAAATATGTAAGATTTGTTTAGGAAGAGCCTTGGCTATCTTAGTGGACCTGTAGAGTGCTGTGCTTGACATTTATTGGGTTTGCAAATTGCATAGTTAAATGAATGTGATTATGTTTTTCTTCCAGTTTTCAGGTATAATTGATATACATCACTTTAAGGTGTATTCTGTAATGATTTGACTTGCATACATCAAGAAATGATTACCACAATAAATTTAGTGAACATCCATCTTTTCATATAGATACACAATTAAAGAAGTAGAATAAAGGTTTTTTTGCTTGTGATGAGAACTATTAGCATTTACTCTCTTCACAACTTTCATATGTAACATACAGTGGCACTGATTATGTTTGTCTTGTTGTATATTATATCCATAGTACTTATTTATCTTATAACTGGAAATTGGTATATTTTGACTGCCTTCATCAAACTCCCCTTCACTCTTCCCCTGCCTCTGGTAACCACAAATCTGATCTCTGTTTCTCTGTGTTCATTTGTTTTGAAGTATATTTGACCTAAAACACTGTTAGTTCCCATTATACAATATAGTGATTTAGTGTTTCTATACATTTCAAAGAAGTCAGCACCTTAAGTCTTGATATAATCCATCCCCATACAAAGATGTTATGTATTAATAACTATATTCCCCACAATACATTTCATCCCCATGACTCATTTATTTTGCAACTGAAAGTTTGTTCCTCTCAATCCCTCTCACCTATTTCTCTCCTACCCTAGAACCCTTCCCCTCTGGCAACCACCTGTTTATTCTCCATATCTATGATTCTGTTTCTATTTTGTTATGTTTGTTCATTTGGCTTGTTTTTTAGATTCTACATATAATCGTACAGTATTTGTCTTTCTCTGACTTTTTTCACTTAGCATAACAACCCCCTAGGACTATTCACATTGTCACTGATGACAAAAATTCGCTCTTTCTTATGACTAAGTAATATTCCATTATAGGTAGATAGCTAGATAGACAGACAACACACACACACACACACACGCGCGCGCATCTTTATTCATCTAGTGATCGGCAGTTACATTGCTTCCATATCTTAGGTATGCTGCAATGAACATAGGGATGCATGTATCTTTTCTAATTAGTGTTTTCATTTTCTTTGGATAAATAACCTGGAGGAGTGGAATTGCTGGGTCACATGGTAGTCCTGTTTTTAATTTTTTGAAGAATCTCTGTACTGTTCTCCATAGAGGCTGCACCAGTTTACCTTCCCTAACAGTGCATGAGGATTCCCTTTTCATCACATTCTCACCAACACTTGTTATTTGTTGTCTTTTTGATAATAGACAGTCTTGCAGGTGTGAGGCAATATCTCATTGTGATTTTGATTTTCATTTCCCTGACGATTAGTGATGTGGAGCATCTTTTCATGTGTCTGATAGCTGTCTGTATGTCTTCTTTGAAAAAAAAGTCTACTCAAGTCCTCTATCTCTTTTATAATCAAGTTGTTTGCATTTTTGTGGTTGAACTGTATGAGTTATTTGTGTAATTTGGTTATTAACCCCTAATTGGATTTCTCATTTTCACATGTCTTCTCCTGTTCAGTAGGTAGCCTTTTCATTTTGTTGATAATTTCCTTTACTGTGCAAAAGCTTTCTGGTTTGACATAGTCCCATTTGTTTTTGTTTCCCTAGTCTGAGGAAACATACTCCCCAAAATATTATTAAGGCCAATATCAAAGAGTATACTGCCTGTATTTTCTTCAAGAAGTTTTATGGTTTCAGGTCTTACATTTAAGTCTTTAATCCATTTTGAATTTATTATTATACATAATGTGGGAAGGTCTAGTTTGACTCTTTTACATGTAGCAGTTCAGTTTTCCTAACACCATTTTTTGAAGAGGCCATCATTTTCGCCCTGTATTGTTACCTCCTTTGTTGTAAATTAATTGCCATATAAGTGTGGATTCACTTTTTGGTAGTTCACTCTTAGTGTATAGAAACTCAACAGATTTCTGTATATTAATTCTGTATCCTGCAACTTTACTGAACTGATACGATTTTAGTAGTTTAGTAGTTTTATTTTGGTGGCATCTTTAGGATTTTATGTGTATGGTATGTCTTCTGCAAAGAGTGACAGTTTTAATACTTCCTTTCCAATTTGGATTACTTTCCAATTTGGATTCCTTTCATTTCTTTCCTGATTGTTTTTGTATGATTGTTGTGGCTAGGAGTTTCAATATTATACTGAAGAAATGTGGCAAGAATAGGAATCTTTTCCTATTCCTGATCTTAGAGGGAAAGCTTTTAGATTTTCACTGTGGAGTATTATGTTAGCTGTGGGTTTGCCATATGTAGCCTTTATTACGTTAAGGTATATTCCCTCTATGTCCCCTTTGTTGAGAGTTTTTATCATAAATAATGTTGAAATCTGTCAGAAGTTTTTTTCCACATCCATTGAGGTGATCATATGATTTTTATTATTCAAATTGTTAGTGTGATGTATCATACTGATTTGTAACTATTCCCGGGGTAAATCCCATCTGATCATGATCACTAATGTATTGCTAGATTTTGTTTGCTAATATTTTCTTGAGGATTTTTGCATCTGCATTCATCAGTGATATTGGCCTGCAATTTTCTTTTTTGTGATATCTTTGTCTGGTTTTGGATCAGGGTGATGCTCGCCTTGTAGAATAAGTTGGGAAGTGTCCCTTCTTCTGCAGGTTTTTGAAATAGTTTCAGAAGGATAGGTGTTAACTCTTCAATAAATATTGGGTAGAATTCATCTGTGAACCCATATATCTGGTCCTGGACTTCTGTTTGTTGGGAGTTTTTATAATTACTGATTCAGTTTCACTACTGGTAACTGATCTGTTTTATATTTTTTATTTTTTCTTGATTCAGTATTGGGAAATTATCCATTTATTCTAGATTGTTCATTTTTTGCCGTTTAATTGTTTGTAGGACTCTCTTATGATCCTTTGTGGTCTTGGTTACAACTTGCCCTTTTTCATTTCTGATTTTATTGATTTGGAGCCTCTCTACTTTTTTCTTCCGTGATGAATCTGGCTAAAGGTTTATTTATTTTTTCAAAGAGACAGCTCTCAGTTTTATTGATCTTTTGTATTATTTTTGAATCTCTATTTCATTTATTTCTGCTCTGATCTTTATGATTTCTTTCCTTATTCTAACTTGTTTGATCTCCTTTTTATAGTTCTTTTATGTGTAAGGTTATGTTGTATTTTAGATTTTTCTCATTTCCTGAGATAGGCTTGTGTTGCTATAAAGCTTCCTCATAGAATTGTTTTTTCTACTTCCCATAGATTTTGAGTCACTGTATTTAATTTTCACTTGTCTCTGGGTATTTTTTATTTCCTTTTTTATTTCTTCAGTAATCCTTTATTTACTAATGTGTTGTTCAGCCTCCATGGATTTGTGTTTTTTGAACTTTTCTCATGATTTCTGGTCTCAACATTGTGTTTGGAAAAGGTCCTTGATATGATTTTAGTCTTAAATTTACTGAGACTTCTTTTGTTGCCTAGCATATGATCTATCCTAGAGATTGTTCCATGTGCTCTTGAAAAGAATGTGTTTTCTATTACTTTTGGATGTAATGTTTATATATGTGTGTGCGTAAACATTTAAATTTATATAAAATTAAAAATATGTATAAAGTCTATCTGATCTAATAATGTAGTTTAAGGCCAGTGTTTCCTTATTGATTTTCTGTTTTGATCATCTGTTAATTGATGTAAGTCCCCTGCGCCTTTTGTGTTACTGTCAGTTACTCCCTTTATGTCTGTTTAGATTTACTGTATTTAGGTGCTCCTACATTGGTTGCATGGGGCTTCCCAGGTGGTGCATTGGTAAAGAATCTGCCTGCCAATGTAGCAGACACAGGAGACTCGGATTTGATCCCTGGGTCAGGAAGATGCTCTGGAGTAGGAAATGACAACCTGCTCCAATATTCTTACCTGAAAAATGCCATGAACAAGAAAGCCTAGAGGGCTATAATCCGTGGGCTCGCAAAGAGTCGGACATGACTGAATGAGCACACACACACATACACATACATGTTGGATACATACATGTTTACAATTGTCATATTTTCTTCATTAATCAATCCCTTGATTAGTATGTAATATTTTTCTTTGTCTCTTATAACAGTGTTTATTTTCAGGTGTGTTTTGTCTCACATAAGTATTGCTACCCTGGCTTATCCTTTCTATTTACATAGAATACATTTTTCCATCCCCTCCCTTTCAGTCTGTGTATCTTTATGTCTAAAGTAATTATTACTAATGTCAAATTTATGTTTCTCAGCCTTTTAAATGTCTTCTGGAACTTTTGGTTTACTGAGTTCTCATATCGTTTTTAAAGCTCTGAAAAAAATAGCTTCCAAATGAGTTTTGATAAAGTTTCTTCATGTTTAAAATAAATTTCCAGTAACATTCATGAATTCAAATGTGATGCCTGAGATGTATCACGTGACTGATACTAGAGGAATGCATTGGACACTCTAAATGTTTAACTTAAAGTCATAGTATAAAAATAATCCCTCTTAGGCTTATTATTTAGGATGCCATCTGTAATCCCACTGTTGATCACTAAGAAAGTATGAACCTCTCAAAGGAATGCTGACCTCAGAAGGGCTGAAAAGTTTTGATACTATAGAATCTCTCACATTCATCTTGAAAATAATTTTCATATGTTGTCACATAATGTTTATAAGCATAAAAGTCATATATTAAATGGAAAAACATCTGGTAATGTGAAACTTATGAAGAAGAAAATAGGTTTGAGTTTCTTTTCTCTAACTCTTAAACTTTCATTCAAGTTAATATGTTGCACAGTCAAACTATAGCCATTTTAAAGCTTCTATTCATGCTCTGGTATTCTATACTGAAGTGACACATCAAATAAAGAGGATCAACAAAGTTCAATTAACTATGGTTTCTTCAGAATTGACAATTATAGTATAATGAAATCAACCAAAGCAAATGAAATGGTAACTCTGATAAGAAATCAGTTGAGTTCATCAAAATCATTTAGACCTAACTTAAGGTAAGTCTCATGACCTCCCTTGCTTTCACTTTTCCCATCAATGAAATTGGAAATTTGATCTAGAGGATCCCTGAGGTCACTTCTGGCTCTAAAGTTCCATGATAAGAATAGGTAACATTTATTTTTTAATTACAAATGGTCCAGAAAGGTACATAAAGCTAAAATTTCTTCAGTTAGTGCCTCACTCTGCTTGGACATTGGTGTGGTTGAAAGTTTCAACTTTATCTCTTATTTCTTCATATGCTGACCCCATGGACATCAATAGACCTTTTGGGAGAGGGTGAGTAAAGCTTTATCTGTAAACCTCTGTTTTGAGAGACTTTCATATCTTAATAATTGTCCTCGCTTTGATCATTTGGAGCCTGGTATATCTCTTGTGCTTTCCTCTTCTTCTCTTCCATTTGTTCTGTGTCTGGTGCGACGTAGATTCTCTGGCTGCACTTCCCTCTGTTCCCTCCGAAGCGCAGATCTCAGATCCGTTTGCACCAGAACCTACTCCTCCTGCTACAACTGCTGAAACTGCAGCTGCTGCAGCCTCTGCCTCAACCACCACAGCTGTCACTGCTGTCACTGCTGACGTCGATCTCTTTGGAGGTTAGTCAGTCACGTCCCTCCTCTTTCATTTTCCTTCCAGGATTACTAAAATCACCATAGTATGAAGATGTTTAAAATATTGTACACAATGGAACAGTCAGACACAACTTTTAAGTACTTTTTAAATGTTTATTCATATATATCTCTGCTCAGTTTGTCAACTTCATTTAGTTTTAGTGGTTTTGGAGCACAGGTTGCAGTGCTTTGGATCTGTTTTATTTTCTGGTTTTTTTGCAAAGTTAGGATTTAAGTCACTATTAGGACCCTTGTCCCATATATGGGCTCCAGCCCTGCAGTATCTATAAGAGTGGTCTCAGACTCTTCTATCCTCTCATATTTAGGATTAGGTTTTTTGGAATTTCTTTTTAGATTTGAACTAGCTGAGAAGTAAAAAAAAATATTTGGGCAATATGGGAGGAGAAATTCTGGTCTAAGTTATTTTTTAAGTTTTAAGACAAAAAGTCCTCTATAAGTTCAGACCTAGAGGTCTCTGAAAAGAGTTTAAGGTCATCCATTTTTGCAACCTTAAGCTTGTTCTTTGCAAGCAAAGATTTGGATTATCTTTGGCTTCAGAACTTTGAGAGATCACTGGAGTCAGTACTTGCAACGCTGATTGAAAACAGGTTTATATCAGACTTTGAAATGATAGTCTGAAAATATTTTTTCCCATGCAAATGTAAGTTCTGACAGAGTTGATTTACAGCTGTAAGCCTGAGTCAGATATCCTAGGCTCTGCCAGTATAACATGCCTGGACCCAATGAACCGTCTGAAGCCACTTTATTTACATCTTCCCATCTTGAGTGGTGCTTATGTCCAAACCTGGAGAAGTGCTCATTTTAGATGTGTACATTGAATAGTGTTATAATCATCATAGTTTTGTGTTTCTTCATTTCAACATATTTCCCAGGGCATTTTGAGAATATGGTAAAGAAATCAGAGGATGCAAAAAAAAAAAAAAAAGAAATCAGAGGATTCAAACAATGTGGTGGGGGCAAGAGTTTCTGCAAGTTCTAATAGAGTTCATAAATTCCCCTTGGAACATACACTTACACACCATCATGTAACACTGCTACGTGCTCCATTCTCTGAAGCTCACCAACAGTGTCTAAGACAAGGAGTCCTCAGCTTGACTCTGCATTGTTGGCTCTGTTTCATGTGAGGCAATTTGCTGCTGCCTTGCTACACTGCCATGCTATTACAGAAAAAATCTGCTTTTATTAAAGTAGAAGGGATTTTCAGACTCTTAAATAATTTATTATAAAGAATTATTTGCCAGAGAAAGTTAGTTTTTCATTATTCCTCTATAACTTTTGAGACCAGAAATTAGAGTTTTAGTTTACATTTATAAAATCAACTTCTTCATCCCCTCCTTCTTCCCCCATGATTGGTCTTGAGTATGGATGGTTTCTCATAGGCTTATGTTAACAGGAAAATTCAAGAAAAAATATGAGCAGGGTGGTAACAATTTTGTATGTATACATTTCTATTCCTTTAGCTATTTAGATTTTTGGTTTTCAGTCCATTTGAAGGAGGTTAATTGCCTATAAGAAATCAATCAACTCCATCTTGCTTCTCTCATGGTCCTCTGAAGCCTAAGATATTTCTTGGAAATATTCTTTGTGCCATTACGCTGTTTGTGTTGATCATTACTGCTTTGATGACATCCATCAAGCAGAAGAATCTGTATGTTTGGAAATATTTTTATGATGTCATTCTTTCTCCCTGCAATACAAGTTTAAAAGGTCAGTACTGTAGCAAATCATATTACTTAATGCCAAAGAATGGAAGCTCTTCTCTAATTTCACCAATACCCTTTCTAGTCATCTGGCTGGAGACTGAGGAGATGAGTATCTCTGCAAATCTCATTACAATTATTTTTACTAATCTTTCTAATTCTGTAAACTGTCTCCTGGCCACTGGTAGCTGTAAAATCTCTAACCTTTATGTTCATAAATTTATGTGTTTCACTGTATGTTTAATGTTAGTACTTTTCAGTGATATTCCCTGGTTTCTTTCATGTTCTTTATGGATTTATAAGAAATCATCTAGAGGTAGGACTTTAAAATTCAAACTAAAATCTCTCCGGTCATGTTGTGTGGCCATTTAAAATAAATGTATCTTTAAAATGGGTAAGTGGTAGAACTTTTGATTAATAAGAGCATCAGTTATTTCACATATATGACTTTAAAATATGCCCCTATGAGGTTTTATGTAACATGGCTAGCAGGATTAAATAGACTTTAGAAATAGGGTTAATGCATTTTTAAATGGCTAATTTTAAAATTTTCAGGAATATGAAATATTAAACATTAAAATTTTCTGTGCATTTTAGTCTTATATTTTCATTACAGATTTGAGAAATAGGGACTATCTGTTATTTTAAAATACTCAGATTGATACCTACAACCTACATAATGTTTTAGTCATTTCAGTGTAAGTCATTAAAAGCATTTTTTAAGAAACATTGTATTTGCTAAATGCTTTATTTTTTAAAAGGAACTTAAAAAAAATCTGTCTTCTCTGGTCAGGCAGAACAGGACTGCAAGACAGTGTTGTGCTTTAAAAAATAAAATAGATATTAAGAGAAAACACAAAATTTTTTAAAACATTGTTTTTCATTGATGTAAACTTTAGTAACAACAGCCTATTAGTTTGTTTTGTTTTTTTTTTAACAACACAGTGTTTTTCTAAGCAGTGCAATGCTAAATTGATGCCAATTCCTCTTGCATTTGCCAGGATACCCTTTCAGTCAACTGTGTTAATTTGTGAGCATCCTGCATGAAGATGGTAGGCTGCAAGCACAGAACCAAGTGGCTGGAAAACCAAAGGACTTGCTTCCCAAGCCTGACTTCATTTGTACAGGCTGCTTAACAAACTAAGTTAATTAACCTTCCTTAAAATCAATACTTAAGTATAAGCCCTTACAACTAGACTTAATGGAAGAATGTTATAATCTGAGACCTCTGGGAAGGAAAATGAAATGCTGGTGACTTTTGGGCTCAAGATGATTGAAACCTTTGAGCCACGTATGTGATTTAAAGATGGCTTATGTGGCTGGAGAAGACAAGGAGGAATAGTTCAGCCTGGGGAGGACTGTAAGAGCAGTAAGAAATTTTCACATAGGAAGTCAGGCACATGATAAAAATTTAGAGGGAAAATTCTTCCTATGTTGCCAGAAGGAAGAGAAGGCTCGTCTGCACAATGTCTGAGACACTGGTTTTCTGGGTAAGACTGGACCAAGTCCATAACTGTAGAAAAGCAGGAATAGACATTTCCTAGAACTAGCAGGGGTTGGTAATTGGCAGAATGTAGACATGAACTGTGAGTGGTAACAACGGAAAGAGAACTAGATTGGAGGTGGTTTTAGCTTTCAATGCTGGAAGGATAATGAATCGTTGCCATTGATTATGAAAGAAAGCTGAGTAGCTAGGAAGTTTTATTGTTTTTTAGAAAACAACATCATAATTGCTTTATTATCTCTCACAGTCTCACAGTCTTGGGGGTCTGATGAGCTCAGCTGGACAGTTCTCTCTCAGGGTTCCTTGCATGGATACAGTCATACAGTGGCTGTGGGGCTGGGATCATCCAGATTCATTCATTCACATCTCCATCTCCTGTGCTGGGAAGACTTAAAAGCCATGGGCTGGAGCAGCTGGGGGTCCTTTGTTTAAGAGCAGTTTTGACAGTAGTAGACGAGTTAAGTTTATGTTCAGTTTCAGAGAAGCATTAAAAGGAGATGTCTTGCTGACAGGGGAAGAATAAAAAACCACCTTTCCTGAAGATAAAGCTATAAATATGGGTTTCATCTGCTTACACAGAAGTGATCGTTAAAGAGGCACACCCGTGAATACTTGTTTGAACTCAGCACTGATGTAGAAAGAAAGTGAAGTCGCTCAGTCGTGTCCGACTCTTTGTGATCCCGTGGACTGTAGCCTACCAGGCTCCTCTGTCCATGGGATTTCCCAGGCAAGAATACTGGAGTGGGTTGCCATTTCCTTCTCCAGGGGATCTTCCTGACCCAGGGATGGAACCCTGGTCTCTCCTGCATTGTAGTCAGACGCTTTACCGTCTGAGCCACCAGGGAAGCCAACAGCACTGATGTAACTGATACTTAATTCAGTCCTACAAGGAGGGAGCAGTGTAGTAGAAAGTGGCACAATTCATCACAGTAGAGTGATTAACCACACAGCTTACAGCCAAATCCTGACTCCACCATTTGCCAAACCTTGGGCAAGTCCTCAGAGTTCACAAGTTTCCATTCTCTTATCTACAAAAGTGGAGATGATAGAACTTACATCCCAAGAGAGTTGTAGGAATTAAATGTAATAATGCCAATGAACTATTTACCTAGTGACTGGCACACAAATAGTGACTGCTATTACTGTTTCTATTGCTTCCAATCACACTATCCTCAGTTCCAGATTTTACAAGACTAGGAAGAAAACAGACCTGACTCACGGCAAAATGTTTTCAACAGTCCATGGGATTGCAGAGTCGGGCATGACTTAGCGACTGAACAGCAACAAACCTTCTCTTAGACTGTTGGCCCCAGTTCTTAGTGCTTTCATGTTGCCCTGTCTTCTGTGATAGTATCTTTAACATGGCATCTGGGGGGTCTGTCTGTCCTATCCCCGAGTGTTTTTTTCCTATGCCATTACTATTATTCACCATCTCCCTTGACTGACCTTTGCCAGAACGTATTCCCTCACTGTAGCTGTGAGAAGCAATCAAATCAAATCAAGCTGTAACATATGATTGTCCTATTGTCTATTCCAGCGATATTGGTGTTTTTATAAAGAACCTTTTAACCCACGTGGGTCTCTAATGTTTAATGTTTGTTAATGCTGGGTTTCAGGGTGTTACCATAATGTGTCTTATACTCAGATCCATTTGAAACACTCTGGGTTAAACTGGGAAGTGTCCTGACTCTAGGATTTCCTACCGCTTAATAGACCAGGTAAATCTCTGAGAAAGGGGAAATACTGGGTAGCATTTTGTTTGACAAATTCTTTTTAATGGCTGGAGGAGCAGTGTTCTAGGGAACGCTGGTAAGTCTTGCAGAAGGCAGCAGTTTAGGACATAAGTCTAGCAGGTAAGTGGCAGGTACTTTTTGGTCCCCACTTTCCAGGAATTTCTTCTAGGCAGGTTGTATTTATGATAACTTCATTCCTTTTGTACTTTGGAATGAAAGAGTTTCTTTGAAAACTCATGGTAAAACTAATTTTACCATAATTAACATGGTGTGTTGACAGAAACACATTTGGGATCCTTTGCACACATCAGCCATTTATAAATTGGGCATTTATAAATGGAGGCTGCCTGTATGTTAATGGATCTATTGTATATTATTATAATTTACTATAAATAGTTACACACTTGTAGTTTCAAAACATGAAACTATATTTTTAGTTCATTGAAAACAGGTAATTTTCCACATAACTAGAGCAATGCATTATTTGAAAATAGCCATAAATGTAAGTCAAAATAAAGGCATTATGGCATCATCTCCTAATTCTTTTTCTTTAGTTCTTTAAAGCAAATCCTTGGTTGTGTCTGAAAATGTTTCTCAGGGATAATGAAAGTTTAACTTATGAATATTTATATATGTCATGTTAACAGTGCAATTTTGCCTAGACTATAAAAGAAAATTGAAATTTAAATAGTTTATGTCATTGTATATTTACTTTTATTGGCATTAAAGAGGACATCCATGCTTGCTAGAAACCATGAGTCAGAGACATCGTAGTAACATAGTATATAAATAATGAAAGCTCAATGTCTCAAACTGCCTAAGAAAGTAATTTTTATGTTTTAATTTTCGCATCCATTACTTTATAGTGATGCATAAAACATGCTTCTTAGAGCCCTTATACAATGAGAATCCTGTTACCCTTTGGATCCTCACAGGTCTCAGCAGGCTCCACACTGCACCACTTTGCATGTAACCAACATGAAAGGGCGCCAGGAGTCATTGTTCTGTGACTGCCAATAGTGCATGGGCTGTAAAAATGCATTTTAAGAATTCATGTTGTATAAGGGAGCCTTCTTTGCAATTTAACTTGGTTCTTTTACTATATTTTTCTTCTCTTTTTATCCCTTTCATTTCTTTTGTTTTAAAACCTGCACCCAAGATGCCTTTGCAGCTTCTCCCGGGGAGGCCCCTACAGCATCCGAAGGGGCCACCACGCCGGCCCCCCAACCCCCGTAGCAGCGGCACTTGATGCTTGTTCAGGAAATGGTGGGTTTCCGATCCTGAGCCCGTCTGTTGTCGTTTTGTCCTGATGTGAAACCCCCGTAGGTAGACATGGCCCTCTCTGTTTCTAATTTTTCTTTCTTCTGAGCATAAAATATCACTCCTCCTAACAGAAGGAAGAATGCTGACACTTAAAACATTAAGAAAACGAAGGGCATACTTATCAAAATTGACAATTTCTCAAGATTGACAATTTTTGTCACTGCAAGTATGCTGCCTTAATGTTTTTGTTCCCCTCTAATGCTACTGATGGACTTCCCTGTTGGCTTAGTGGTAAAGAATCTGCCTGAAATGCAGGAGACGTGGGTTCGATTCCTGGGTTGAGAAGATCCCTTAGAGAAGGAAATGGCAACCTACTCTAGTATTCTTGCCTCGGAAACCCCATGGATGGAGGAGCCTGATGGGCTATAATCCATGGGGTTGTAAAAGAGTCTGACACGGCTTAGCAACTCAACAACAACCATAAATGCTATCGATATATTGTACTCTTTTTGTAACACTGAATTCCAATATATAGGCATGTTTTCATGAATATTCCAAGCTACCAAGTTGACCAGATTAAGTGAGCATTTAAAAAATAACAGTCTCCAATCCTAGACCATAGTCTAATCTGACAAATACTTGTTAAGTGTTTCAATTTCTGAATTTGTGCTACCTGCTAGATTTTCTTTTCTCTTTAGAAGAACATGCTAAACACTGACCCCCACTAGTAGGGTACTAGCTCAAAGCAAGCAGCCTAATGCGTAGCCAGCCGCTAATGTGTAGCCAGCAGCTAATGCCTAGCAAGCAGCCTAAAGCCTAGCTAGCGTGTGAATATCTGTGCCAGGTGTCTTGGTCCCCGTAGTTATAACGCTACTCTCTTGCCTGTTTCCTTACTGATGCTGTGTGTGTGTCTCCACTTTCCTTTCCCCAAGACCCCTTTGCCCCGTCTGAAGGTAGTGCAGAGGCTGCACCCGAGCTGGACCTCTTTGCAATGAAGCCACCTGAGACCAGTGTTCCTGTAGTTACCCCTACAGCTAGCACAGCCCCTCCGGTTCCCGCCACTGCTCCTTCTCCTGCTCCCGCCGTCGCAGCTGCCACTGCTGCCACTACCGCTGCCACCACCGCCGCCGCCACCACTGCCACCACCTCCGCCACCACCACCTCCGCTCCTCCTGCTCTAGATATCTTTGGTGGTAATTTTTTTGTTGTCATTGTCGATGTCATTGAACTCTTGCCACCCAGTGGATTGTATTCCGGTCCTTGCGGTGTCCTGCATACGCAACTCTTGACTGCATGATGTCTGTGTCATGAAATGGTTCTCCAGCAACCATTTGCAGCTCGTTTCAGAACTCTTCCAAAAGTGCTCACCCGCAACTGGAAAGTGAGGCGGTTTCTGGCGGGTCCGTCCCGTTGAGTAAAGGCATGTGTGTTCTTGGTCTTAGATTTGTTTGAGTCTGCTCCTGAAGTCGCTCCTGCGCCTAAGCCAGAGGCTGCTCCTAGCATAGACCTATTTGGGACAGGTAAAGCCAAAGCCCCCTTTCTTTACGTGAGTTTGCCTCGATATTTTCATGAAAAAGCCCTTTGTCCACCCCTGTGATAATGCACTTGTTAGATTTCTGACTGTGATTTCAGCTCTCTACTCACTTCTGCTTGGTTTTGGTTTGTTTCACTTTGGGAAGATGCTTTCTCCTCTCCACCACAAGGGGCCTCTCCTGTGCCTGAGAGCTCTCTCACTGCTGACCTCCTATCCGGTGAGTGTTTCTGCCAAGATCAAGCCTTCCTAGATGTTTTAGTGGTGGGGGTGGGGGTTATGTGTGGAGAGACAGATGCAAAAATATGAGGGTTGCTTGAGTTCTTTTACACTCAAAATTCACTTTAAAAAAAAAATCTCATTTTTGGTCCATCCCCAATTGATGACCCCCTATATTTCAAATCTGCTACCAACTGAAAAGAGAAAAACTCTTTTTCATACTACATCCTGTGACCTCAGGGAGTCAAGTTTTATTTTCTTCTGTGAAATATGTATTTTTAAAACTGTTGGCTTTTACTCAACTGTTAAGCCTGTCTAACTTAAGAGGATAGATCTTCCTGCTATTCAACATGAAATCTCAGGAAGCTATTTGTCGAGGCTCAGGGTTTTGTTTTCCTTTGGGTGACATGCCCTTTGTCCTGTTATGTGCTTTGCTCCAGTGGATACGTTTGTAGCACCATCTCCTGCAACCACTGCCTCGCCAGCAAAAGTGGATTCTTCAGGTGTGATAGACCTTTTTGGGGGTGCGTATCTCTCCACCTTCAACACTCACAAAATCCTCCCCACCCCCTGCCTCAGAATAGTTTTGAGATCTTGTACTTCATTATTTTTTTCTTTTGACTATGTGAAGTTATTTTCATCTTTTAAATGTGAACTTACGTTTTTAAGATTTTTCCATTTCTTTGTCATCATCATCTTCATCCTCATCGGCTCATCCTATTTTTTAGTGCATGTCCTAACAAAACCAGATGATTTTTCATTTGCAGTCTTGTGTTTTTAACTTTTCATTCATCCTCATGTAGAATCAACTGATTGGAATTTCCTGCTACTGCTCTTCCTTGGTGATCCTGATCTGTCAGCTAAATCAACGTTTCCAAGTTCTTTAAAGCAATATAAACATAGATAATTTGGAACTGAAAAAAGATAAGCCAGTCAGAATTGAAAGCATAAGCTCTAGATGTCATGCATTATTTCATAGGGTTTATTTATGTTGAGTTTAATGTTCCTAAATCCTCCAGAGAACTAGAAGATGTTTCACTGACTTAAATGCATTTTTCTTTTCCTGTATGCTATTGGAAGAAAGGCAGATGTACTGAATTAACTTTATTTTATTTTTTAACTTTACAATATTGTATTGGTTTTGCCACATATCAAAATGAATCTGCCACAGGTATACATGTGTTCCCCATCCTGAATTAACTCTAGAACTACTCATTTGGATGATACATTCAGTGTCTTCTGTTAGCAGTAAATTTATTGGGGAAAGTCCAAGTTTGGAGTGATTTCTTTATGAATTTCCATAAATGCATATGCTGTGGGCTAAAATACCATCCTTAGCAAGTGAAACCCACATTGAGTAGTTAGGAAACATTGATGCATTATGGTGAGTGCCATGAAAGGAATATGAGAGGTACAAATGTGTCACAGTTTGTGACATTCAGAGGCTCAAAACCTGTGGCAGAATCATTAAACTTTGATACAAGTAGGGCAGCTGCTGCTTGAATTGTTTGTTAAATTTTGTTTAATAGAGTTCTAATGGGAGGGGATTCTTTGCTTTGAGCAAAAAGCCTTAAAACTTTGATCCTGTTTTGACAGATTATAGGATTCAGCCCTTAAAAAAAGAAGAAAAATAATTTTCTTACACCTACAAAGCGGTGTTAATTTTTAAGTATCCTAGAACTCTTCTTTTGAGAGAATGAACTGGTCAGAGCATAATTCAATCCATTCAGTCATTTCACATATCCACAGGAGACAAGCTTACCACAGAGTGTCATGTCTGTGCATTTCTCAGCAAATCACTTCCCTTACTTACTGTTTACACTCTTTTACTTTTTTTGCTGCATAATGGATAATGGGTAGATGCATTCGGAAGTAGTGCTTCTGAACCCCAACCTGCACCTCAGGCTGCTTCTAGCTCGTCAGCATCGGCAGACCTACTAGCTGGTAATTAATTGCATTAAAATAAAATAGTATTTTATGAAAGTTGTTTGGATATGTTTTTATAAGTAACAGATAATATATAAATTTCAAGGTGCATGTCTTCTTTTCCTTTTAGACATGAAATTGAAAAATAAGACATTGTATAATAGAAAGTTGATTATTTCCCAGGAGTTGATGAAATTGGTCTTAAAATCACAGTTGTATGCAAGCCACCCCTGCAGCTCATTAGATGCTCTTAATATGCCTTCCTTTCAGTTAGCATGTTTTTTATTAAAGAAATAATATGCTTAATTCAGCAATTTTTATCTTGTATTGCCCCCCTCCTTTTTTTAAAGGAATTTGGGGGGAAATGTACCATGATATTTGACAGTTCTGTAATATGTGAATACTCTAAGAGAAGCTTTTCTACATTTCCACCATTGGTTAGATATTTTCCCCCTCTTTTTTTTTAATTGGAATATAATTGCTTTACAGTGCTTTTTGAGTAAATAAAATTATATGTAAATACAAAAGGAAATGCAATAAAGATATAGTATAACTAAATGTTAAAAATGATTTTTAGAGATTTTAAACCAAAAATTAAGGAGCATCTCAAAATTGGGGAGAAAGCGCTATCAAAATTTAGTATGTGAGTTCTCCTTCCTCGCGATGTTTCTGCCTCTCCGTGCGAGACTGGTGGCTTTGCTCGTGCCCATTGCATGTTGGGAACGGCAGTTCGTCTGACTGGCTACGTCGCCATGAGTTGCCAGCACTCGTGTTAAGTTCAGGTCCGGTCCGGCTTTGCACGAGCCACTGCGTTCCACGATGACAGGCATGGCACACTCCGGTCTCCGTTAGGCATGCACGACAGGCTTTCAGAGCGAAACAAGCCGAAAACCTACGACTTCTCATGAGCTTGTGCTCTTGGCGAGGCTCGTGCTGCTCACGGACCGGCTGTCTTCGTTCCTCTTCTCCCTACTCCAAAAGTTTGAGCTTACTGTTGGCAGGCCCCTGGGCAAACGGTGTGTGAGATGGGACGGTCGTCAAAGGACAAGCGAGATGTCTACTACCGCCTAGCCAAGGAGAAAGGCTGGCGTGCCCGCAGTGCCTTCAAGCTGTTAGAACTTGACGAGGAATTCCAGCTCTTCCAAGGCGTGACGCGGGCTATTGACCTGTGTGCGGCCCCAGGCAGCTGGAGCCAAGTGCTGAGCCAGAAGATTGGGGGCCATGGTTCTGGCCATGTGGTGGCTGTGGACCTTCAGGCAATGGCTCCACTACCAGGTGTGTCACAGATCCAGGGGGATATCACCCAGCTGTCCACTGCCAAGGAGATCATCCAGCACTTTGAAAACTGCCCCGCAGATCTAGTGGTGTGTGACGGGGCTCCTGATGTAACTGGCCTCCATGATGTTGATGAGTATATGCAGGCCCAGCTCCTCCTAGCTGCTCTGAACCTTGCTACACATGTCTTGAAGCCAGGGGGCTGCTTTGTGGCCAAGATCTTCCGAGGCTGGGATGTGACACTGATTTACAGCCAGCTGCATGTCTTCTTCTCCAGTGTGCTATCTGCCAAGCCCAGGAGCAGCCGAAATTCCAGCATTGAGGCGTTTGCAGTCTGTAAGGGTTACGACCCCCCTGAGGGCTTCCTGCCCGACCTGACCAAACCCTTGCTGGATCACTCTTACGATTTCAACCAATTGGATGGCCCCAGCCGCATCATTGTGCCATTTGTGACCTCTGGGGACCTGAGCTCCTATGATTCAGACTGCAGTTACCCACTGGACCTAGAGGATGGCTCAGAATACAAGTGCACTCCAACCAGGCAGCCCCCCATCTCACCACCCTACCAGGAGGCCTGCACATTGAAGAAGAAAGGGCAGCTGACCAAGGACAACGAGATCTGCCCCCAGGACTGCCCCATGAGCACAGTGGACAGGATGCCCCAGTCCCTGGCTGCTCCACAGCGCCACACCCTGCAGCCTTCTGAGGTGGAAGACAGTGGAGTGAATTATTCGTCTTAACATGTTAAGTTAGCTGACAATCTGATAAGGACTGGGAAGCTGTTTGCTGTCAGAAAAACCAGAACTTGAGTTGATGAACTTGTTTTCAAAAATCTCCTCAACCGGTCTAAACATACAAACTCCAAGTGGGAACATCCAGCAACTGCCACAAATAGGAGGAAAGAAACATCCCAGAATGTCCATCTTCACTACAGAGGGGATTCTTGAGTGGGGTCTCGCTTCTTCTCTAAATCTTTCCAGCCATGGGTCCCGAATATGTCCAGAACTCACCCTCAAAGCAGGGTTCTTAACCCTGGGTAAAAGTCAGGGGTATCTGTGAACTTGATGGAGGGAAACATTACATTTTTATTTTCACTAACTGAAATTTTAGCTTTACTCCAGAATCTGAATGCTGGCAGCAAATCAGAATTATAAAATTACTTTTACAATAGTAAAAGCAGTGTCTGCAACTTTTCCACCAATAGAGGTCACAGTTACTTGTTTAATGTTATGTTATAGTTGTTGTGGATATCTTGAAATACTGTTCACATTGGTCACTACTTTGAATAAGATCCTTTTTTTTAACTTGTCTTTTTGATTTAAAAGATAATTGCTTTGCAGAATTTTGTGATTTTCTGACGTATATCAACAGGGATCAGCCATAGGTGGGGTCAGCCATGGGTGGGGTCAGCCATAGATGTGCCCAGGTCCCCTCCCTCCAGGCCTCCCTCCCAGCTCCCTCCACGTCGCACCCTTGTCATAGGAATTGTCACACGGCCCATGTTTGAGTTCCCTGGGTCATACAGCAGGTTTTCGTTGGCTCTCTATTTCACATGTGGTATTGTAGGTTTCCATATTGTTCTCTGCATACGTCGCACCCTGTCCCTCTTCCCCTCCCCATGTCCATGGGTCTCTTCTCTGTGTCTGTTTCACCATTGCTTCCCTGAAAGTGAATACATCAGTACCATCTTTTTGGATTCCATATATGTTTGTATCCATATGATGTTTATATTTCTCTTTTTGGCTTACTTCACTCTGTGCTATGGGCTCTAGGTTTGTCCAACTCATTGGAACTGACTCAGATGCATTTCTTTTTATGGCTGATGGTATTCTGTTGTATATATGTACCACAGCTTCTTTTTCCATTCATCTGTGAATGGACATCTAGGTTACTTCCATGTTCTAGCTATTGTAAATAGTGCTGCAGTGAACATTGGGGTACATGTGTCTTTTTCAGTTTTTTAGGTTCCTCAGGGTATATGCTTAGGAGTGGGATTGCTGAGTCATATGGTAGTTTTATTCCTAGCTTTTTAAGCAATCTCCATACTATCTTCCATAGTGACTGTATCAGTTTACATTCCTACCAGCAGTGCAAGACGGTTCCCTTTTCTCCACATGCTCTCTGGCATGCATTGTTTGTAGACTTTTTGAAGATGGCCATTCTGACTGGTGTGAGGTGGTATCTCATTGTACTTTTCATTTGCATTTCTCTAATAGTGAGTGACGTTGAGCATCTTTTCATGTCTTTCTTCGTCATCTGTGTGTCTTCTTTGGAGAAATGCCTTTTTAGTTCTTTTTCCCACTCTTTGATTGAGCTGTTCGTTTTTCAGGTTTTGAGTTGCATGAGCTGTTTGTATATTTTGAAAATTAATTCTTTGTCAGTTGTTTCATTTACTATTATTTTCTCCCATCCTGTTCAGTTCAGTTGCTCAATTGTGTCCAACTCTTTGAGACCCCATGGAAGCATGCCAGGCTTCCCTGCCCATCACCAACTCCTGGAGCTTGCTCAAACTCATGTCCATCAAGTCAATGATGCCATCCAACCATCTCATCCTCTGTCGTCCCCTTCTCCTCCTGCCCTCAATCTTTCCTAGCATCAGGTCTTTTCCAGTGAGTCAGTTCTTCGCATCAGGTGGCCAAAGTATTGGAGTTTCAGCTTCAGCATTAGTCCTTCCAATGAATATTTAGTACTGATTTCCTTTAGGACTGACTGGTTTGATCTCCTTACAGTCCAAAGGATTCTCAAGCGTCTTCTCCAACACCAAAGCATCAATTCTTCAGCACTTACCTTTCTTTATAGTCCAGCCCTCACATCCATACATGACTACTGGAAAGATCATAGCTTTGACTAGATGGGCCTTTGTCGGCAAAGTAATGTCTCTGCTTTTTAATATGCTGTCTAGGTTGGTCATAGCTTTTCTTCTCCCATTCTGAGGGTTGTCTTTTCACATTGTTTTTAGTGAATAAGATCTTATAACTTGATGTACTAATAAAAAAGTTCATATATTGTAGCACCCCCCCCAAAAAAAAATTTAAGTGTGTAATTTAAAACTCAAAAACAAAGACTAAATGCATAATCTCTTGAAAGGACACATATCCCAGAAAAACTAGTTATTCTTCACTTAATTTATTTCTAGAGCTATGACATAATTGCAATTCCAGAATTGAACTGTGAATAAAATATCACCTTAGTCTTCTCCTTGAGTAAAAATTTCAGGTTCTATTTGGTGTACCTAGTGTGGTGAAACTAGAGAACATTCTAGAAGGGGCAACTTCTGTGTCCAAGGAGGAAAGGCTAACAGAATAAATCTCTCCAAGTCATTAAGGTTGCTGGTGGGTTATAGGCATCACCCACATCTAAGACAGAGTCTGGCTGGAAACTTGAGAGTTATTATAACAAATGAAATGTTATTTCACCCAGTGAAGAGTAAAACCATCAAATTCCTCTCATGAGATATCAACTGAAGATACAGATTTTTGAAAGATGGAGACAGTTTCCTGGATGGCTGTGTAGAAATGGACTATTAAGGAATGTTAGGTATGTTGAGGGATGTGCCTAACTTCTGAGGTTGACATCAAACAGGGAAAGCATTTTCTTCCATAAGAGAGAATTCTGGGATGACAGCACCATAATCTGTACTAGCATAGGTCTGTGCCTGTTCCTAGTTTTAATTCCACAGGTATGGGAGAGTAACGTCCTGTAGTAGGAGGGAGACCTTTCATAGTTTCACATTCTCTGTTAACCACATGGCACAGGTAGCTTTAGCAGGGCCACAGAAGTCCTTGAACTGATTAAAAATATAAAAACTTTCAGTGTGCAATTAATAACAGTTCCCACTAACTGGTATGGTCTATAGAGGACCAATCATTTCATCTCTGGGGGTCAGAAGCAGAACAGACAGAAGGTTCTCAGGCTGTTACTCTTAGAAATATTGACTCTCTCAGATTGATTTTAGTAAATGGACTTAATAACTGTACCACTGAGAATAAAGGAAATGACAGCATCTTTAACATAATAGAGCACCTGTGAGTGTGGGGAAATGTATGTGGGAGTGTATTTATCTACCAGTAATTTTAACATGGCACTCTCTCGATTCAAGTAATGTGTGTAGACGACGACTGTCAGTTTTGATATGTCTCTATTAATAGAACTTCATTAAGTGTGTAGGCCATTCCCCTGTAGAGAGATACGTTCATAAGACTGATCATCTGTGATAAAAGGCAGTGTCTGCAGCTGGTGATTCATGTAGGACAGCTCAAACATGTCTGCAGGACATCTGAGACATATATATATATATATATATATATGTATATAGGCAGGAAGCCTAGTAGTTATTACTTTTATTTTCAATTGCACAGACTTTCTTAATATAAATTCAGAAACAAAAAGAAAGAGTCGTCATTAGTGTTCTCTTACTCCTTATCACTATTCCAAGTCTCTAAAACTTTTCACTTAACAGGAGTTCTCCAAACTCCTTATTAATGCCTGTCATTTTCCTGCTTAACTCTTCCTTTAGAGTAAAGTGGCAGATTTTTCTTCCTTAACATAATAATCAGTTGGTTATTTTATATAACTTTTATAGCTTTGTAATTAGTCTAGGTTTGTGAAGGTGCCTGCTTCATAAGAACTGAGTATAATGGGGAAAAGCCATCTTTCCAGATCTCTGTTGACTTTATAAACCTATCAGAAGGGGATAACTCTGGCCTCACACCTGGCTGTAGGAAAGAGGCCAAGTAGTATTGTGGGGAAGAACCAGGGTTCTGGAAGATTCCTTTCTGAAATCCTGGCTCCGCACTTGCCATCAGGTCACCTGAGTCAAATTATTTAACCTCTCTTGCCCTAGTTTCCTCATTCATGAAAATTTCTGGAGTGATTGTGAGGCTTAAATGAGCTAATACATGTCTTAGGTTGAATTATATAAAATTGGTATTTTTGTAGGATCAAAATGTTCAAATACTGGCGGTGTATGTGGCTCAGATAGTTCAACCTAAAAAAATTGCTCAGAATGTGCCTGTCTTTTGGTGAGCCTCTTGCAATTTTAGCTAAACCTTCACTTTCATAGAGAAAACAGTGATTTTTTTTTTCATTAAATAGTATTACTTATTTGTCTATGGGAATGAACCCCTTACCTTATGAAACTCAGCAGCACTAAGCAGTTGAGCCCTGGGTAAATGCACATGGTTTTCTCTTTTTATTACTGAGTCACGGGTGGTGTATTAACTTCCCTTTGCATCTTTTCCAGCTGTGAAAAGATAGGATTGAATCCGCTGATCTTAATGTCCTTTCCAACACTGATATGCTGTGACCCTAGAATAAATTGTCCTTTCTTGACCAAATTTTAAGAAACTTAAGCGTCAGGTACAGTTGTTTCCATGTTATCTGTAACAAATAGAACCACACCCTTTGCATAGATTTCCGACTGCCGTATTCCAACTTGTGGGGGATGTTTCCAAGAAGTCAGCCTTAACGCAACAACCAGCCTCCCTAAAACCAAAATAGTCATATCCTCAAAAATAATTGCATTTATCCCATCTTCTAGAAAAGTAATGCTCAAAATTCTCCAAGCCAGGCTTCAGCAATACATGAACCATGAACTTCCAGATGTTCAAGCTGGTTTTAGAAAAGGCAGAGGAACTAGAGATCAAATTGCCAACATCCGCTGGATCATGGAAAAAGCAAGAGAGTTCCAGAAAAACATCTATTTCTGCTTTCTTGACTATGCCGAAGCCTTTGACTGTGTGTGGATCACAAACTCTGGAAAATTCTGAAGGATATGGGAATACGAGACCACCTGACCTACCTCTTGAGAAACCTGTATGCAGGTCAGGAAGCAACAGTTAGAACTGGACATGGAACAACAGACTGGTTCCAGATAGGAAAAGGAGTACGTCAAGGCTGTATATTGTTACACTGCTTATTTAACTTATATGCAGAGTACATCATGAGAAACGCTGGGCTGGAGGATGCTCAAGCTGGAATCAAGATTGCTGGGAGAAATATCAATAACCTCAGATATGCAGATGACACCACCCTTATGGCAGAAAGTGAATGAGAACTAAAGAGCCTCTTGATGAAAGTGAAAGAGGAGAGTGAAAAAGTTGGCTTAAAGCTCAACATTCAGAAAACAAAGATCATGGCATCTGGTCCCATCACTTCATGGCAAATAGATGGGGAAACAGTGGCTGACTTTATTTTTCTGGGCTCCAAGATTGCTGCAGATGGTGATTGCAGCCATGAAATTAAAAGGCGCTTACTCCTTGGAAGGAAAGTTATGACCAACCTAGATAGCATATTGAAAAGCAGAGACATTTCTTTGCCAACAAAGGTCCGTCTAGTCAAGGCTATGGTTTTTCCAGTAGTCAAGTATGGATGTGAGTGTTGGACTATAAAGAAAGCTGAGTGACAAAGAATTGATGCTCTTGAACTGTGGTGTTGGAGAGGACTCTTGAGAGTCCCTTGGACGGCAAGGAGATCCAACCAGTCCGTCCTAAATGAGATCAGTCCTGAGTGTTCACTGGAAGGACTGATGTTGAAGCTCAAACTCCAATACTTTGGCAACCTGATGCGAAGAACTGACACATTGGAAGAGACCTTGATGCTAGGAAAGATTGAGGGCAGGAGGAGAAGGGGACGACAGAGGATGAGGTGATTGGATGGTATCACTGACACAATGGACATGAGTTTTAGTAAACTCTCGGAGTTGGTAATGGACAGGGAGGCCTGGCATGCTGCGGTTCATGGGTCGCAAAGAGTCATACACAACTGAGTGACTGAACTGAACTGATCCCATCTTCGCTTCATTATGATATTAATTTTTAAATATCTACAGGATGTCTTTTATCTTCATTTAGGAAGGTTACATGATCCTTAAGTCACTTGAATACTGCTGAAATCACTTCAGGTAGTCCCCATGAATTTTAGAGAGCATCTTCTAATAGGTAACAGTTCTCCAAGTTGCATTTTTTCATACATAAACAAGGAAACCTAAACAATGTCACTATCCATTTCCAGGGACAGCATGATTTTCTGGTTAGAAATAGTAACTAGAGAATTTCAGTGGAAGTCATTTCCAAAATTATAAATTGACTGTTACGAAGTGTAAGCTGAAGGTTTTTTTGTAAGCATTCTTTATGTTTTTTGGCATGCATTTTGTGAAGAAAAGATATAGCTAGATGAGAAAAGAATACATTTATATATATTATATATATATATATATATATATATATATATATACCCAAACTGAGTATAAAAAAGACTTTTTTAATTTTGATACATGTTTGATAATAGGACATCATCTCATGTCTTCTTAAGGAGTCACTTTCTTCATGAAAGTGAAAGTGAAGTTGCTCAGTCGTGTCTGACTCTTTGTGACCCCATGGACTGTAGCCCACCAAGCTCCTCCATCCGTGGGATTTTCTAGGCATAAGTACTGGAGTAGGTTGCCATTTCCTTCTCCAGGGTATCTTCCTGACCCAGGGATCGAACCCAGGTCTCCCTCATTGCGGGCAGATGCTTTACCGTCTGACCACCAGGGAATCCTTGCATCTTTTTGTACAGAAGCAATACAGTGAGCTCTGCTTCTGTCTGTTGATTGAGAGCAGTAATTTACTTCCAGGCTTTAAAAGAGAAACACTTAATTTGGGGTCTTTGCTTTCTCCTCACCTTTTAAATTCAAAAGTACCCTTCTTTCAATAAGTGTTAATTCAGTGTTTTAGACATTTGACTGAGTATTCATGGAAAACATGAAAAAAGATGGTTCCTGACACCAAAAAGCCATCCCCAGGGTGAGGACTTGGGGTGGAAATAAAGTATGGTATATGGGTAGGGTGGGGAGATGTACCAGTGCTGAAAGCACAGAGGCAGGACACATCACCCACGTATACCAGGTGTGAGAGGGGCAGGTTCGTTGTGGCTGGTAGCTGTGGGTGGTAGTAGGAGGCAAAGAAGCCCTCCTGGGGCTGGTATTTGACTCATTGTGATGTATTATGGCCACAACTGAGTTTGCAGGGAGGGGAGAACACTATATAAAGGAACCCACATTATATGAATCTGAAAGTTCTGGGGAGCCCATGAAGGATATTAGAGAAGTAACTTTGTCAGCATTGTCTACTCAGAAAGATCACTCTGGTTGCACTGTAAAGGCTAGGTTGGAGGAGCTACAGATTAGAGGCAGAAAGTCGCTTTGTGTTGTATTGGGTGAGCCTAAATTTGTCAATGGCAGCAATGGAACTGGCACATGTAAGAAATATATTAAGGAGGAGTTGATGGCAGGATACATGCATATTTTTCTGATTTGCATTTTATTATCCTGAGCCAATGTGTAAACTAAGCATTTTCAAGGTACCTGGTATTGTGATTTGAAGAAATAAAATTTAAATACAAAAATAACTATCTGAAGTTTAACCATAGTAAAACCATCTCAGCTTTATGTACTCCATCATAACGGTAGATTGGATTGCTGCAGGTTCTCTTAACAGGGACATAAAGTCTTATGTGCTCTCTGATTTGCAGTTAAATTAAATCTCTCATTATTATGTGTCAGATTTTAAGATACTTGAAAAACTATTCCAAAAGCATAACTTCATGGGTTTTATTGCCTTCTCATCCATATGTACTCAATACCTTTTTGGTCTTCTGTTACTTCTGCTGACTCTGTTTTATTGGCCTTTACCTATCTTTAGTTGTTTCTGCTTATATTTTTCTGGAACTATTTTTTTCCCAGGATTTGGGGGTTCTTTCATGGCTCCTTCTCCATCACCAGTGACTCCAGCTCAGAATAACCTGCTACAGCCCAATTTTGAGGCAGCTTTTGGAACAACGCCTTCAACTTCTAGCAGCAGCTCCTTTGATCCTTCAGGTAAGGCAGTGATTTTTCAAATATTCTTTTTATTTGTTCTGTTTCTAAAATACACCACCTCAGGTTCGTGTGATATCAGGAAATTTATAAGCAAATATTGAATGAAGACCTGGTTTTAAAACTGTTCAATAAATCTCTCCTTCTGTAACCTAAGTAAATATTTTCCATACATTTTGGTGGCTTTAAGAATAACCTGCAGTCTCTTTCTTTTTGTTTTTATTTTTTAGCAGAAATTTAACTTAACATGCACACCACCTGTTTGCATGAGCTTATATGCACATGGTTTGGAGAAAGTTAAGGGAAAACAAATACTTTGTGCTAAATCTTTGTGCAGTATCTCAGTGTGTAGACACTCCCACTGCTGTTGCTTACACTCTCTGAAGTTTGCCTGGCCCTCCGTTTGATGAAGTTGACACGGATAGTATTCTTTGCCTGCCTTTAACCTTTCATCCTGCTGTCATTTTGTTTGTATTTTCTTCCATTCTACTCTTCTCATGCTGGGTCCCTACTACAAATTTTCAATTGGTGAGTTTTTGGTAACTGTGTTTCAGAAACACCCCAACTATATCCTCTGCCTGACAATTTGGTTGCTTCCATTGCCAGTGCTGAGTTGAATGCTGTCTTTTTTTTTAATTTAGAATTATTGTAGAGTGGTGTGTGTATATGCATTTATATATATATATATATATAAAAAATAGCAACCATAAAACTTTCGATGTAGGTATCAGCAGAAGCTTTTGTACAAATCCAATGAGCCAGCATTTTTGAATAGTCTTTCTGTATTCCAGGAACTAAACAAATGGTCATTTGTTACATGCTGATCAGGAACCATCAATAATAGCATGATTCTTAATACTGAAAATAGCATATATTGCAGCTGTGCCCTTAAAGTTAGAACCAGAAGTGGTTCTGACTTTCATACTACAATGAAAGAAACAAAAATCAAAATTCTTACTTGTACAGTATGTTTTTCAGATATTTGTTAATAGGTACTAATCATCAGATCAGATTTTACTCCAGCACTGATTTCATAGGAATTAGGAGATTCAGACTTACTTTCTCATTTAAGAATTTTTATAAAAGTAGGCATTGTAACTACCACATATTGAATGCCTATTTTGAGTGAGCATTATAGTAAAGGCATGACGTATATCATCTAGTTTAATCTTCACAACAAATCCATGTTGTAATTGTACTCTTCCCACTTACAGGTAATAAAAACTCAGACAGTCACTCTCTCAAAGTCACACACCAGTGAGGCAGGCAGCTGACATGAGCCCAATTCTGATTCCCAAGTCTGTGTTCTTTCCTGAACGTTACACAATTTCTTTTTTCCACTTTCATGTTCATTAGTATTTCCATACTTTACGAGTAGCCATATGTAGAGATGTTCTTTTGGTGTTATAGTCATTGAAAGTATGGATTAAATGCCTTCTTTGGTAAAATTGTAAATGTACTTGTTTCATTCTTTTTCAAAAGAGTTTCCCTTTGACTTTGCATATTTCTTTTGCAATTATTCTGAACCTGTTCTATTTGATTTCCAGTGTTTGATGGTCTAGGTGATCTTCTGATGCCAACCATGGCACCAACTGGGCAGCCTGCACCCATCTCACTGGTACCTCCAAGTCCTGCAATGGCGGCAAGCAAAGCCCTTGGGAGTGACCTTGACTCATCTCTTGCCAGCTTAGTAGGCAGTGAGTAATAGAATAGTTTTCTTTAGCAGAATCATATGTGAATTTTTTTCTCTCTCTTTTTTTTGTATGAATTGTTTCTGAATTCACTTACAGGTGAGTATGTCAAGGAGTAGACAAAAATTCTTAGTGTTTTACCCACTACAATTCCTTGGAAGATATACAGTCCCTGTGCCATTGTCTCACAAGCAACATGGAGGCCACTTTTAATCTGAATTACCAAAGGTGTAATTAGAGAGCATGTAGAGTGAAATCTAAGTGTATTATCTTAAATAAAGTACTTAATTTTTTATTTCATTGGGAAATAACATATTTACCAATTGAGTATCCAAATTAGTTTCAGTTATTCATTGAACAAATATTTATTGAGCACCAGGCAGTCTTCCAGGCTCTAGAGATAAATCAGTGAACAAAGCAGAAAGAAATTTCTGTTCTTACAGTGCTTAGCAGGGCAGAGAAAACATTAAATATTTTCAAATAAATAAATTCTCTAATAGGTTGTAAGTGCCATGGAGAAAAACCAGGACAGCCAAAGAGGGTCTGTAAGTGCTACAGAGTAGCCCTCACTGAGAAGGTAAAATTTGTGCAAAGATTTGAAGGTAAAGGAATGAATCATATGGATATCTGAAGGAAAAAATTTGCGAGCAAAGGAGATTGCCAGTGCAAAGGCACTGGGGCAGATGATTGCCTGGCATACTCAAGGAGTTCCACGGACATTAGTGACTAGAGCTGGGTAAGTGAAGGAGAGAATCCTAGGAGATGAGGGAGCTATTACAAAGATTGGTTGTTTTAACTCTGAATTCAATTCTTTTGTTAAGGTGAATGGGCTTACCATGACTGATAGCTTTTGTTTCACTCAAGGCTATATCAAAAGTTTATCAGATCCCTGAGACACCTTTTTTCCTATGTAGTATTCCTGCAGACATATTTTTGTTTCCCATTCCCATGACTTAAAGAAGACATTTCTCCAAAGAATATATACATATGGCCAATATATATACACATGTAAAGGGGCTCAACATCAGACATCCGTGAAGTGTCTATCCAAACCACAGTGAAATATTGCTTCACAACCATTTTTTTCCATTTAGTTGCTATATCATGTCCAACTCTTTTGCGACCCCGTGTACTATAACCCGCCAGGCTTCCCTGCTGTGAAATTCTCCAGGCCAGAAAACTGGAGTGGGTTGCCATTTCCTTTTCCAGGGGTCTTCCCAACCCAGGGATCGAACCCAAGTCTGCTGCACTGCAGGTGGATTCTTTACCACTGAGCCACCAAGGAAGCTAGTTCATGCCCATTAGGATGGCTGTAATAAAAAAGATCATAACTAGTCTTGATGAAGACATGGAAAAATTAAAACCCTCACTTCATGGGAAATAGATGGGGAAACAGTGGAAACAGTGTCAGACTTTATTTTTTGGGGCTCCAAAATCACTGCAGATGGTGACTGCAGCTGTGAAATGAAAAGATGTTTACTCCTTGGAAGGAAAGTTATCACCAACCTAGATAGCATATTCAAAAGCAGAGACATTTCTTTGCCAACAACGGTCCGTCTAGTCAAGGCTATGGTCTTTCCTGTGGTCATGTATGGATGTGAGAGTTGGACTGTGAAGAAGGCTGAGCGCTGAAGAATTGATGCTTTTGAACTGTGGTGTTGGAGAAGGCTCTTGAGAGTCCCTTGGACTGCAAGGAGATCCAACCGGTCCATTCTGAAGGAGATCAGCCCTGGGATTTCTTTGGAAGGAATGATGCTGAAGCTGAAACTCCAATACTTTGGCCACCTCGTGCGAAGAGTTGTCTCATTGGAAAAGACTCTGATGCTGGGAGGGACTGGGGGCAGGAGGAGAAGGAGACGACAGAGGATGAGATGGCTGGATGGCATCACTGACTCGATGGATGTGAGTCTGAGCGAACTCCGAGAGTTTGTGATGGACAGGGAGGCCTGGTGTGCTTCGATTCATGGGGTTGCAAAGAGTCGGACACAACTGAGTGACTGAACTGAACTGAACTGAACATTACTGGGGAGAATGTATTGATAACATTGAGCAGCTGCCATGAAAAGTGATTTGGCAGTTTCTGGAAATGTTAAACATACAGTTACCATTCACCAGAGGGTACCAGGTGACTCGCCTAGAAAGCTCTTCCCCAGATCTCTGTGCAGCTTTGCACAAGCCTCATCCCATGAGGCTTCCTTGAGCACCCTATTTAATCCTGCCTGCCCCCACTCTCAACCTAACCCACCAGCTCTCTCTTACCCTGTTCTTCATATTCACTTTTCCATAGGCTTGCTGTATTGCCTCTAGTAGCTTATATACTCTTCTATTATTTTGTTGTTTTATCATCCATCTCACCCCAAGAGAATGCAAATTCCTCTGGGACTGGGATCTTTATTTGCATCACTGGCTTATCTCATGTGCTTAGAACAGTGCCTGATATATGGGGGCTCAATAAATATTTGCTGTAGTAGTCAATGATTTGAGATTAGAGCAGAATGATTTAACCCATTGGGTCAGGAGTTGCCTAGACAACTCACATAATTCGTAGATTCACTAGAAGGACCCAAGGGAGTCAGCACATGGTTGTACTCACAGCTGAGATTACAGCAGAGTCGTAAGGATACACAGCTGGATCATCAGGGGAAAAGTCTAGAAGAATCCACACATGGACTTCCTTATGCTTTCTCCTCCCTAAGAGTGGAAGAACACACAAACATACGATAACACACAAAGTTTTCTGCCCAGGAAAGCCCTTTATAAAGATTCAGCATCCAAGGTTTTTATTGGATCCTCATCCTGTAGGCACTCTGCCTAACATGTACCAAAATACCAGCCAGTCTCCTGAAAGGAAAGCAGATTTTCAGCATAAACCTAGTTGCTTGTACAGTTCAGACAAGTGAGCCATGCTTATCATTAGGAAAGTATTATCTCAGAGAACAATTTGGCTTCCCAGGTAGCTCAGTGATAAAGAACCTGCCGGCCAATCATCCCTGGGTCAGGAAGATGCCCTGGAGAAGGAAATGGCAAGCCACTCCAGTATTGTTGCCTGGGAAATCCCATGGAGTCTCAAAGAGTGGGACACGACCTAGCCACTGAGCACAGAAAACAGTTCATATTAGCCAAGTTCCCAGCCACACAGGCCTAAGATAGCAATCTCAGGCCTCCTAAGTTGACACATTTCTGAATACAGATTGACTTGAAAGTTTGATTCTTAAAAATAATGTGAAGTGAAAGAAAATGCTGGACTTGTGAATATGTTTCCTAAAGTGGTTTCTCTTCTGTAAAACTAAATGCAGTCATTTGTATGCAAAATACGGACTTTTTTAGACCTCTGATTCTTTGATCTTTTAAATGTCATATCATTTAAGCTGAGTATAGAGATTTAAATTCTTTTTTCTCTTATCCATTTATAGATCTTGGAATTTCTGGTACCACATCCAAAAAGTAAGTATTTTTGAAACTGGTTTTCTTATGACAGTATATTTGTACTTGTTTGAGACTATCAAACCTTGTACTTAATGGAGTATTACTCATTCTCAGGCTAGGTAACTTCTAAATTGGTTTTTATTTCATTGTCAGTTTTTGTTTTGTTGTTATTCTACTGGGATCTCTATTCCACTATTGACTCTACAATGAAAAGGAATAATCTGTTTCAGTCTCCAGATTCACACTAAATTATATCTAGAAATACTTGGGAATTGTGGTTTGAATACTTTAAATTCTTAAAGTATTGAATACTTAAATTCTAGATTCATTGTAATATTCCTCGCCAACATTGATTTTAAAAAGTGTTTCATGGAGTCAGTTCTAAGGAAGAATAGTAAAAATGACAATGTACACGTTTTTTAGATGCATATTTCAACATCTTTGAAATTGGGATGCATTTAACAATAGATATAATCTTATAATCACTGGAAGGCAGGTGGTAGTCATGATTCAATTGTGTGAAACCTTCTGTTGAAGCCACTAAGATCCAGAAAGTGCCATCATGGATTCATTATCAGTTCAGCGAAGGATACACAGTATTTATGACTTACTTGGAAGTTTTTGTAACCAGTGATGAATTCAGTTGAATTTTGTGGCACATTTTTCCATGAGCAGGACAGGAAATTCCTGTTATCACTGAGGTCAAAACTCTATAGATTTTTTTGTCAAATGTTCTTAAGGTGTCTTAGATACAATATCATAAGACTCTTCCGTCTGTTTGATCCCATTCTCTTTATTACTTCTTGACCCCAAATACAAATAAACATTTAAGGAGCCACATACTATTCTTTTCTGATTGTGTGTGTGTGTTTTGCCTGGTTTATTTTAGGGGAGATCTTCAGTGGAATGCTGGAGAGAAGAAGTTGACTGGGGGAGCCAACTGGCAGCCGAAAGTAGCCCCTGCCACCTGGTCAACAGGCGTTCCACCCAGCGCACCCTTGGTACGTAGCTCCCAGAGGCCAGAGTGTGCCAGTTTCCAGGTGTATGGAGCATGAAGCATGTTGTTGAATTTTGCTACTGATGTTGTACTTCTTGATCCGTGTTAAAGAAATGGAGCAAGATGCAATATTTACCAAAAGGCAAATTTCATTGACTTTATATTTACTAAAGATTATGACCTAGCTTTTTAAGTATTTCAAAATAGTATTTATACTTCTTCAGACATTAATTTTTTATTTCTACAATTATAGAAATGATATTTTGATATTTCGAAACATGTAATACCATTGATCTTTATGTTTTTACCACATCTCTTGCCCACATTTTCTGATGGTCATAAATAATGAAGACTTTTATTCTTAGCACAAAGAGTGACCTGTTCTCTATTGTATACCTGAACTTTCATTTTAAAACCCTATGAAATCTTCTCACTGTTTTTTAAATTTGAAACTACCATCACCACCTTTCCTATGAAATTTAGATAGGTCTCATTTCTGTATCCCCTGGAGTAGAAAATAGCAACCCATTCCAGTATTCTTCTCTGGAGAATCCCATGGACAAAGGAGCCTGGCAGGCTGTAGTCTACAGGGTTACAAAGAGTTAGACCCGAGTGTGAAATAACACTTTCATTTTCAATACTATTATTATTAATTGAACTACAACTTAAGTGGTAGTTTCTATAGGAAAATATCTGCTCAGACTTGGTTTCCAAAACCCACTTCCTCTGGTCTCCCTACTCCACCCTCTGGTGTTTGTAAGAGAGCAGGAAACTCAAGGACTAATGCTCTCTGCCTTTGGTGAGTTCAAAGTGTGAAAGAACAACTTAATTTTAAGAAGTGATTTCTAAAAGATAACAATGAGAAGATTGCCTATTACATCTGGATGTTTACCTTTTAAAATCTTTCTTTGCACAAAACAATGCTTAAGAGGGCCATTTTTGTATTTATCTATAAATAAAGTTCCATTTTAATTTTTGTAAAGGATACTTAGTAGAAAACTACCCATCTCTTTTAAACTGACCTATGGGTCGGGAACATCCCCTAGAGAAGGAAATGACAACCCACTCCAGTATTTTGCCTGGAGAATCCCATGGACAGAGGAGCCTGGCAGGCTGCAGTCCATGGGGTCACAAGAGTCGGACCCAACTTGGCGACTAAACCACCACCACCATGCCCAGGATAACCATATAATTTATTGTGCAAACTAGTGCTCTTTGAGGACAAAAGGAAGCATAATTGTTACTCTGGGACCCCAAGCATATGTCTGGTGACCCACATAGATGCTGAGACCATAGGCAGGTAACACTCTGGGCCTAGGCAGCTGCATTCCATTCTTTATTTTCTTAGTCTATTTTTTTGAAGTATAGTATATTTACAATGTTGTGTTAATTTCTGCTGTACAGCAAAGTGATTTAGCTATGCATATATATATATGCTAAGTCACTTCAGTCGTGTCCAACTCTGTGCGACCCCATAAATGGCAGCCTACCAGGCTCCGCCATCTCTGGGATTCTCCAGGCAAGAACACTGGAGTGGGTTGCCATTTCCTTCTCCAAGGCATGAAAGTGAAAAGTGAAAGTGAAGTCGCTCAGTCGTGTCCGACTCTTAGCAACCCCATGGACTGCAGCCTAACAGGCTCTTCCGTCCACGGGATTTTCCAGGCAAGAGTACTGAAGTGGGGTGCCATTGCCTTCTCCGTATATATATATATATATTCTTTTTCATACTCTTTTCCATTATAGTTTATCACAGGATGTTGAATATAGTCCACTGTACTGTACAGTAGGACTTTGTTGTTTATCCATTCTCTTTATATAAGAATTTGATTCTGCTAATCCCAAACTCCCACTCCATCCCTCAACTGTACTGCATTCTTAAATACAAAAACAGTGTTGGGGGTAGAGGGAGAGAGACTCAATAACTCTGAATAAAATCCCTAAAGAAAGAAAAAGCTTCTTCAGAACGCATCTTATACATCTGTTAATACTGCATATTGTCAAGAAATCACATAATTTATATTATCATCACCAAATTAAAAGAAGTCATTTTTCTATGCTCTTCTATGCAAAATTAAAGAGATCTTATACACTGTCCTAAGTAGTTGATACTTTAGTAGTGTTGCTCTGATCAGCAAGATAAAGCTGTTGAGTGTTTTGGTTTGGATTATTTTTCAGTTAGGGGGTAGTTGCTTTACAGTGTTGTGTTAGTCTCTACTGTACAACAAAGTGAAACAGCTTTTTGTGTGTGTGTCTATATATATATATATCTCCCTTCCTCTTGGACCTCTTTTGTTTTCTCCCACCTACTTTCCCTTTTTCTTCCACCCCCATTCCAAAAGTAAATAAGTTTTTTAACTGGTCTGTCCAGTTAAAACTGTCTTCCTGAAACAAATTCTAAGAGGAGATAGGTGGTGGAGGCACACAGTCATAGCTTATGGCATAGTCAATAAAGAGAAATAGAGGGGCACTCGGAAGTACGGCACATATGCTGAAGCCTGGCTTGGAGAATTTTGAGCATTACTTTACTAGCGTGTGAGTGAGTGCAATAGTCCGGTAGTTGGAGCATTCTTTGGCATTGCCTTTCTTTGGGATTGGAATGAAAACTGACCTTTTCCAGTCCTGTGGCCACTGCTGAGTTTTCCAAATTTGCTGGCATATTGAGTGCAGCACTTTCACAGCATCATCTTTCAGGATTTGGAATAGCTCCACTGGAATTCCATCACCTCCACTAGCTTTGTTCGTAGTGATGCTTTCTAAGGCCCACTTGACTTCACATTCCAGGATGTCTGGCTCTAGGTCAGACCATCGTGATCACACCATCATGATTATCTGGGTCATGAAGCTCTTTTTTGTACAGTTCTTCTGTGTATTCTTGCCACCTCTTCTTAATATCTTCTGCTTCTGTTAGGTCCATACCATTTCTGTCCTTTATCGAGCCCATCTTTGCATGAAATGTTCCTTTGGTATCTCTGAGTTTCTTGAAGAGATCCCTAGTCTTTCCCTTTCTGTTGTTTTCCTCTATTTCTTTGCATTGATTGCTGAAGAAGGCTTTCTTATCTCTTCTTGCTATTCTTTGGAACTCTGCATTCAGATGTTTATATCTTTCCTTTTCTCCTTTGCTTTTCACTTCTCTTCTTTTCACAGCTATTTGTAAGGCCTCCCCAGACAGCCATTTTGCTTTTTTGCATTTCTTTTCCATGGGGATGGTCTTGATCCCTGTCTCCTGTACAGTGTCACAAACCTCATTCCATGGTTCATCAGGCACTCTATCAGATCTAGGCCCTTAAATCTATTTCTCACTTCCACTGTATAATCATAAGGGATTTGATTTAGGTCATACCTGAATGGTCTAGTGGTTTTCCCTAGTTTCTTCAATTTCAGTCTGAATTTGCCAATAAGGAGTTCATGGTCTCAGCCACAGTCAGCTCCTGGTCTTGTTTTTGCTAACTGTATAGAGCTTCTCCATCTTTGGCTGCAAAGAATATAATCGATCTGATTTCGGTGTTGACCATCTGGTGATGTCCATGTATAGAGTCTTCTCTTGTGTTGTTGGAAGAGGGTGTGTGTTATGACTAGTGCATATTCTTGGCAAAACTCTATTAGTCTTTGCCCTGCTTCATTCCGTATTCCAAGGCCAAATTTGCCTGTTACTCCAGGTGTTTCTTGATTTCCTACTTTTGCATTCCAGTCCCCTATAATGAAAAGGACATCTTTTTTGGGTGTTAGTTCTAAAAGGTCTTGTAGATCTTCATAGAACCGTTCAGCTTCTTCAGCGTTACTGGTTGGGGCATAGACTTGGATTACTGTGATGTTGAATGGTTTGCCTTGGAAACAAACAGAGATCATTCTGTCGTTTTTGAGATTGCATCCAAGTAATGCATTTCGGACTCTTTTGTTGACCATGATGGCCACTCCATTTCTTCTCAGGGATTCCTGCCCACAGGAGTAGACATAATGGTCCTCTGAGTTAAATTCACCCATTCCGGTCCATTTGAGTTCGCTGATTCCTAGAATGTTGACATTCACTCTGGCCATCTCTTGTTTGACCGCTTCCAATTTGCCTTGATTCATGGACCTGACATTCCAGGTTCCTATGCAATATTGCTCTTTACAGCATCGGACCTTGCTTCTATCACCAGACACATCCACAGCTGGGTATTCTTTTTGCTTTGGCTCCATCCCTTCATTCTTTCTGGAGTTATTTCTCCACTGATCTCCAGTAGCATATTGGGCCCCTACTGACCTGGGGAGTTTCTCTTTCAGTTTCCTACCATTTTGCCTTTTCATACTGTTCATGGAGTTCTCAAAGCAAGAATACTGAAGTGGTTTGCCATTCCCTTCTCCAGTGGACCACATCCTATCAGATCTCTCCACCATGACCCGCCCATCTTGGGTTGTCCCACGGGCATGGCTTAGTTCATTGAGTTAGACTAGGCTGTGGTCCTAGTGTGATTAGATTGACTAGTTTTCTGTGAGTATGGTTTTAGTGTGTTTGCCCTCTGATGCCCTCTTGCAACACCTATCATCTTACTTGGATTTCTGGCAGATCAACCATAGGTTAAAAAAAAAAAAAAAGATTTGGAGCCAGAGATGGAGAGTAAGATAAGAAAGAAAAGTCTCAGGCAGAATCCACTCAACTGGGGATTATTATGAACAAACTCAGCAAGACACTGGCTGCCAGGTTTCTTTATGGGGCAGTTTGCTGAGTAATGAGGCTGTTATCCCTTAAGGGGAACAAGGGAAAAGTATTTTAAAGACAGTGTTGAGCTGGAGAGCTTCCTTGACCATCACCTCCCCTAAGAGGAAGATTTTAACCATACACAGTCAAGAATTCATCAGATACTTAATGAACAACTATTTGCTTCTCCGGGACTACAAGGTCACCAGTTATCTGATTGGCAGGCAGCATCCTTGAGACTGAGATTAACATTCTCATTTCTTTTAAAGCCCCAAACACCTTATTTTTGTTTATGAGGCAGAAAATTTTACACTGTTAATAATGAAACTCAAGAAAGTTAAAGACAGTAGACTTTAGCATAAAATGTCCATAGCAGCTGTGGAAAGAGAAATTAGAACAACAAAAGTAATCTTTTAGGAGGGCAGAGTTGCCTAAACAGAGTTGTAGTTCTGTTTCTTTTGTTTATTTTCCTTATGTTTTAGGCAGCAATATGAAGGCAGTTATTTTTTCATTGTTAACCCTCACTTAGTCACAAAATTTTACTACCATTTGCTCCATTTACTGCAGAACTGTACTTCCTGATCAAAATTCTGGTTTGCTTTCACTTTAATCATTCTGAGTTTCTCTGGCTTCCATCCACCCCATTTCTCTCATAAAATGTCTCTTGCATTTTTCTATTCCTTAAATACGTTTGAGTCTCTTTTTCTAAGGACAGTCAAGAAAAAGGAGAGAGAGCTGAGGTGTGCTTCAGAAGCAATGAGGGAGGGTTTGCAGGTTTTCCCATTAATCTTCAGGCCTTTGTTTTTGAGTAGGACATGAAAAGGCAGATGTCAGGGTGAAGACCCTTCTGCTGCCTTTTATAGATTTTATTAAGAGACAAGAGCTAAGGTTACTTTTCTCAGTTTGTTTTAAATTCTCCTTAAATGCTGCTTAAAGGTGCAACTCTAAAATTTTTCATTTATTTATTTATTACCATTTTATTTATTTATTTATTATTTACTTTACAATATTGTATTGGTTTTGCCATACATCAACATGAATCTGCCACGGGTGTACACATGTTCCCCATCCTGAACCCCCCTCCCACCTCCCTTCCCATACCATCCCTCTGGGTCATCCCAGTGCACCAGCCCCAAGCTTCCTGTATCCTGCATCAAACCTGGACTGGCGATTGGTTTCTTATATGATATTATACATGTTTTAATGCCATTCTTCCAAATCATCCCCCCCCCCGCCCCCCACAGAGTCCAAAAGACTGTTCTTTACATCTGTGTCTCTTTTGCTGTCTCACATACAGGGTTGTCGTTAACATCTTTCTAAATTCCATATATATGCGTTAGTATACTGTATTGGTGTTTTTCTTTCTGGCTTACTTCGCTCTGTATAATAGGCTCCAGTTTCATCCACCTCATTAGAACTGATTCAAATGTATTCTTTTTAATGGCTGAGTAATACTCCATTGTGTATATGTACCACTGCTTTCTTATCCATTCATCTGCTGATGGACATCTAGGTTGCTTCCAAGTCCTGGCTATTATAAACAGTGCTGACAGTACCTAAATTAGATCTAAAAACCTTTAACAGGACTGGCATACTGTCATGGCCATCAATAGGGTTATTCATTCCTAGTTTTGAGCACAACAGACGTGCCAAGTTTCCATCAGACAAACTAGGAAGGTACTTGCAACTCAGAAATATGTGCGTTTTGTAGGAGGCCAAAGTTCTGCCCCTAAAACCAGCTAAACTTTATACGTCTATAGGTGAAACATTTTGTCGAGGATTAAAAAAGAAAATAATTTTTTAAACCTTAGGATAAATAATATTGAGGAGATAAATTATTGAGTTAATCTACCATTTGAACAAAATGACAGACTCTCTTTAAATTTTTGACCCATTTATTTGATCAGGAATATCTGCAGGTTCATTTTGTTTTGATAACAAGTTAAAAACCTTTTTGCTTTCACATCACTAAATCCTAATGATACAATTCTTGTAAAAAAATACAACTGTTATTGTAAGGTACAATTCTGATAAAGCAATTCCAATCAGTGATACAATTCTTGGTCTGGTGAGTAGCCTACCCTTAGACTGTTGAAATAATGAGTAGAGTGAATCTGAAATACAATATTTCTCTTATAGAGAAAGAAAAATAACTTTCCCTCTATCCTTCTAAGTTCTTAGTGGAGACTCCTGTAGTAACACACATTAACAAGAGAAAAACAGAAACTTGTTAACATGTATGCTTCATATATACATGAGAGATACCAAAGGGAAAAAATGACTAACTCCCTGAGGTGATCTAAGCCACTGGCTTAAATAACCATCTTCAGCTAAAAACAAAAGAAAAATATAGGGTGGCCAGTTAATGGAGAGGTTACCAGGAAAAGCGGGCCAACAAAGCTCCCTGATGGCTCAGCGGTATAGAATCCGACTGCCAGTGCAGGAGACAGAAGTTTGATCCCTGACCCAAGAAGGTCTCACATGCCACATCACAACTACTGCGCCTGTGCTCTAGAGCCTGGGAATCGCATACTGAAGCCCTCATGCCCTGAAACCTGTGCTCTGCAACAAGAGAAGCCACTGCAATGCGCGCTGCTACTAGAAAGGAGCCCTCGCTTGCCACAGCTAGAGAAAAGCCCATGCGGCAACAGAGACCCAGCACCCGCCAAAAATAAATAAGTAGAATTATTTTTAAAATTAATTACTTACATTTAAGTCAATGACTTCTCTATTGATGAGATTCTCTTGTGATTTAGTCATCCTACTCTTCCTAGTACAGAAAGGGAGAGACCCTTAAGTGGGATCTCCTTTGTAAATCTAAACACACCTTACAAAAGTTTAATGTCTCCTCTTCTCAAGGCTCCTCCTCCATCTGCTGTTCTTCAAAATAATCAGCTCATAAGAATCCTTGTGCCAAAAAACATATTGGGGGGATATTTTGCTACCCTTCAGTATTTTCTTTCTTTTAAAAAAATGTTTTAGATAAATTTGTGTAACATTAAGTTACAACTTTAGAAGTGTATAATTCAGTGATTTTTAGTATTTTTTTGATGTTGTAAAACTGTTACCATTCTCTATAATTCTAGAATATTTCCATCACCCCAAAGAGGAACATGGTCTTTCCCAATATTCTGCTTCCCTATTCCATGACACCCAAAAATTTACTGTTTCTGTGGATTTGCCTCTTCTGGATTTTTAATATAAACAGAATCCTACACTAGGAAGTCTTACGTGCATGACTTCTTCCACTTAGCCTAAAGTTTTCAAGGTTGATCTCTATTGTAGCATGTAACAGTACCTCATTATTTTATGGCCGACAGTTCTGTTGTTTGGATATACCACATTGTGTTTGTTCATTCATTAATGAATGGACATTTGTGTTGTTTCCACGTTTTAGCTATTATGAAAGGTACTTCTGTTATTTGTATACAAGTTTTGGTAAGGATATATGTCCTCAGTTTTCTTGGGAATATACCTAGGAATGGAATTGCCAGAACTTGGGTGACTCTGTTGAGCTTTTTGAGGAACTGACAGACTTTTCCACAGCAGCTGCATCATCTTATATATTTACACCATCATTGCATGGGGTTTCAATTGTGACTTTCATATGCATTTCCTTAATGACTAAAGATCTTGAAAATCTTTTCATGTGCCTAATGGTCATTTGTATATCTTTTTTTTTTTTTTTTTTTTTTTTGAGAAATGTGGTGAGTTCTAAGGGATCTTTATTATTCTGGATACTAGATACTTATGAGACATATGATTTGCAAATATTTTCTCCCATTCTATGAGTTGTCTTCATTTTCTCGATAGTATATTTTAATGCACAGAGTTTTAAATTCTGATAAGCTCCAGTTTTATCTATTTTTGTTGCTGTTGCTTGTGCTTTTGGTGTCATGTTCAAGAAACCGTTGCCTTATCCAAGGTCTTAAAGATTTATACCTAGACTTCTTTCTAAGAGTTTATAATTTTATCTGTTACATTAGGTCTTTGACCTATTTTTTAGGCTCATTTTCATATGTGGTATGAGATAGGAGTCCAAATTGTTTGTGTTGCATGCACAAATCCAGTTAATCCGAGAACCATTTGTTGAAAATACTGTTTTTTCAACAATATTCTTCACAGTCTTCTCAAATATCAGTTGACCATAGATGTGTAGATTTATTTCCAGACTCTCTGTTCTGCTGTATGGATCTATGTGTCTGTCCTCATGCCAGTACCACAGTGTTTTGATCAATGTAGCTTAGTTGTTGGAGAAGGCAATGGCACCCCACTCCAGTATTCTTGCCTGGAAAATCCCATGGATGGAGGAGCCTGGTAGGCTGCAGTCCATGGAATCGCTAAGAGTCGGACACGACTGAGCGACTTCACTTTCACTTTTCACTTTTATGCACTGGAGAAGGAAATGGCAACCCACTACACTGTTCTTGCCTGGAGAATCCCAGGGATGGGGGAGCCTGGTGGGCTGCCATCTATGGGGTCGCACAGAGTCAGACACGACTGAAGCGACTTAGCAGCAGCAGCAGCTGAGTTGTAAGTTTTGAAACCAGAAAGTGTGAGTCCCCCAAATTCGTTCTTGTTTTTCAAGATTGTTTTGTCTATTCTGGGTCATTGGATTTCCATATAAATTTCAGGTTCAGATTGTCCATTTTTCCAAGAAAACCAGTTAAACTTGATAGGGATTAAAATTTTGATAGGAATCACACTGAATCTATAAAGCGAATTGGGAAGTATTGTCATGTTAACACTATTAAGTCTCCTAGTCCTTAATAGATTAGACAGTGTCTATTTTCCAAGTTGTCTTTAATTTCTTCAACAATGTTTTATAGCCGTCAGTGTATAAGTGTTGTACTGTCTTGTTAAATTTATTTCTAAGTGTGTTATTTTTAATGCTGTTATAGATTAAATTTTTTGTAATTGCATTTTTATTGTTCATTGCTAGTGTGAGCACCACATTGGTTTTTGTATATTTATTTTTTATCTTGCAACTTTGCTGAACTTGTTTATGAACTCTGATGGTTTTTTGTGTGTGAATTCTTTGATTTTCTCTATATATGATGATGTCATCTGCAAATAGAGATAGATTTATTTCTTCCTTTCTTATTTCAATGCTATGTGTTTCTTTTTCTTACCTAATTGCACTGACTAGATCTCCCAGTACCTCTTTATCTTGTTCTTAGGGAGAAAACTTTCAGTCATTCAGCATTAAATATGATATTCAGTTCAGTTCAGTTGCTCAGTCATCTCCAACTCTTTGCAACCCCACGAATAGTAGCACACAAGGCCTCCCTGTCCATCACAAACTCCTGCAGTCCACCCCAAACCCATGTCCATTGAGTCGGTGATGCCATCCAACCATCTCATCCTCTGTCGTCCCCTTCTCCTGACCTGCCCTCAGTCTTTCCCAGCATTAGGATCTTTTCCAATGAGTCAGCTCTTCTCATCAAGTGGCCAAAGTATTGGAGTTTCAGCTTCAACATCAGTCCTTCCAGTGAAGACCCAGGACTGATCTTGTTTAGGATGGACTGGTTGGATCTCCTTGCAGTCCAAGGGACTCTCAAGAGTCTTCTCCAACACCACAGTTCAAAAGCATAAATTCTTCAGCACTCAGCTTTCTTCACAGTTCAACTCTCACATCCATACATGACTACTGGAAAAACCATAGCCTTGACTAGACGGACCTTTGTTGGCAAAGTAATGTCTCTGCTTTTCAATATGCTCTCTGCTGCTGCTAAGTCGCTTCAGTCATGTCCCACTCTGTGCGACCCCATAGACAGCAGCCCACCAGGCTCCCCCATCCTGGGATTCTCTAGGCAAGAACACTGGAGTGGGTTGCCATTTCCTTCTCCAGTGCATGAAAGTGAAAAGTGAAAGTGAAGTTGCTCGGTCATGTCCGACTCTTAGCGACCACATGGACTGTGGCCCACCAGGGTCCTCTGTCCATGGGATTTTCCAGGCAAGAGTACTGGGGCGGGGTGCCATTGCCTTCCCCAATATGCTCTCTAGGTTGGTCATACCTTTTCTTCCAAGGAGTCAGCATCTTTTTATTTCATGGCTGAAATCACCATCTGCAGTGATTTTGGAGCCCCGAAAAATAAAATCTGACACTGTTTCCACTGTTTCCCCATCTATTTGCCATGATCTTCGTTTTCTGAATGTTGAGCTTTAAGCCAACTTTTTCACTCTCCTCTTTCACTTTCATCAAGAGGCTCTTTAGTTCTTCTTCACTTTCTGCCATAAGGGTGGTGTCATCTGCATATCTGAGGTTATTGATATTTCTCCTGGCAATCTTGATTCCAGCTTGTGCTTCCTCCAGCCCAGCATTTCTCATGATGTACTCCGCATATAAGTTAAATAAGCAGGGTGACAATATACAGCCTTGACGTACTCCTTTTCTTATTTGGAACCAGTCTTTTGTTCCATGTCCAGTTCTAACTGTTGCTTCCTGACCTGCATACAGATATCTCCAGAAGCAGGTCAGGTGGTCTGGTATTCCCATCTCTTTCAGAATTTTCCACAGTTTATTGTGATCCACACAATCAAAGGCTTTGGCATAGTCAATAAAGCAGAAGTAGATGTTTTTCTGAAACTCTCTTGCTTTTTCGATGATCCAGCAGATGTTGACGATTTTATCTCTGGTTCCTCTTACCTTTTCTAAAACCAGCTTGAACATCTGGAAGTTCATGGTTCACATATTGCTGAAGCCTGGCTTGGAGAATTTTAAGCATTACTTTACTAGAGTGTGAGATGAGTGCAATTGTGTGGTAGTATGAGAATTCTTTGGCATTGCCTTTCTTTGGGATTGGAATGAAAACTGACCTTTTCCAGTCCTGTGGCCTCTCTGAATTTTCCAAATTTGCTGGCATATTGACTGCAACACTTTCACAGCGTCATCTTTCAGGATTTAAAATAGCTCCACTGGAATTCCATCACCTCCACTAGCTTTGTTCATAGTGATGCTTCCTAAGGCCCACTTAACCTCACATTCTAGGATGTCTAGGAATGGCTAGGAAGGCCAGGATGGCTCTAGGTGAGTGATCACACCATCATGATTATCTGGATCGTGAAGATCTTTTTTGTACAGTTCTTCTGTGTATTCTTGCCATCTCTTCTTGATATCTTCTGCTTCTGTTAGGTCCATACCATTTCTGTCCTTTATCGAGCCCATCTTTGCCTGAAATGTTCCCTTGGTATCTCTAATTTTCTTGAAGAGATCTCTAGTCTTTCCCATTCTGTTGTTTTCCTCTATTTCTTTGCATTGATCACTGAGGAAGACTTTCTTATCTCTCCTTGCTATTCTTTGGAAGTCTTCATTCAAACGGGTATATCTTTCCTTTTCTCCTTTGCTTTTGGCCTCTCTTCTTTTCACAGCTATTTGTAAGCCCTCTTCAGACAGCCATTTTGCTTTTTTGCATTTCTTTTTCTTGGGGATGGTCTTGATTCCTGTCTCCTGTAAAATGTCATGAACCTCCATCCATAGTTCATCAGGCACTCTGTCTTATCAGATCTAGTCCCTTAAATCTATTTCTCACTGCCACTGTATAGTCATAAGGGATTTGATTTAGGTCGTACCTGAATGGTCTAGTGGTTTTCTCCACTTTCTTCAATTTAAGTCTGAATTTGGCAATAAGGAGTTCATGATCTGAGCCATAGTCAGCTCCCAGTCTTGTTTTTGCTGACTGTATAGAGCTTCTCCATCTTTGGCTGCAAAGAATATAGTCAATCTGATTTCAGTGTCGACCATCTGGTGATGTCCATGTGTAGAGTCTTCTCTTGTGTTGTTGGAAGAAGGTGTTTGCTATGACCAATGTGTTCTCTTGGCAGAACTCTATTAGCCTTTGCCCTGCTTCATTCTGTACTCCAAGGCCTAATTTGCCTGTTACTCCAGGTGTTTCTTGACTTCCTACTTTTGCATTCAAGTCCCATATAATGAAATAGACATCTTTTGGGGGGTGTTAGTTCTAGAAGGTCTTGTAGGTCTTCATAGAACCTTTCAACTTCAGCTTCTTCAGCGTTACTGCTCATGGCATAGACTTGATATACTGTGATATTGAATGGTTTGCCTTGGAAACAAACAGAGATCATTCTGTCACTTTTGAGATTGCATCCAAGTACTGCGTTTTGGCCTCTTTTGTTGACCATGATGGCTACTTCATTTCTTCTAAGGGATTCCTTCCCACAGTAGTAGATATAATGGTCATCTGGGTTAAATTCACCCATTCCAGTCCATCTTAGTTCTCTGATTCCTAGAATGTTGATGTTCACTCTTGCCATCTCCTGTTTGACCACTTCCAACTTGCCTTGATTCATGGACCTCACATTCCAGATTCCTATGCAATATTGTTCTTCATAGCATCAAACCTTGCTTCTATCACCAGTCACATCCACAACTGGGTATTGTTTTTGCTTTGGCTCCATCCCTTCATTCTTTCTGGAGTTATTTCTCCACTGATCTCCAGTAACATATTGGGCACCTACCAGCCTGGGGAGTTCATCTTTCAGTGTCCTATCTTTTTGCCTTTTCATACTGTTCATGGAGTTCTCAAGGCAAGAATACTGAAGCGGTTTGCCATTCCCTTCTCCAGTGGACCACATTCTGTCAGACCTCTCCACCGTGACCTGTCCGTCTTAAGTGGCTCTACACGGCATGGCTTAGTTTCATTGAATTAGACAAGGCCGTGGTCCATGTGATCAGATTGGCCAGTTGTCTTTGATTGTGATTTCCATCTGTCTGCCCACTGATGTCCTCTTTCAGTGCCTACCTTCTTACCTTGGATGTGGGGTATCTCTTCACGGCTGCTCCAGCAAAGCACAGCTGCTGCTTCTTACCTTGGACGTGGGGTAGCTCCTCCCAGCAACCGCCCCTGACCTCAGGCATGGCATAGCTCCTCCCTGCCGCCACCCCTGACCTCATTGTGAGTTTTTGTAGATGCCCTTTATCAGGTGTAGGAATTCCCCTTCTATTTCTAGTTTATTTAGTGTTGTTGTGTCATGAATGGATTGTGGATTTTCTCAAATGCTTTTTCTGAATGTACTGAGATCAATTTTTCTTTTATTTCTTATATTATTACAATATATTACATTAATTGATCCAACCTTACATTTCTGGAATAAATCTCACTTGGTCATGGTGTGTAATTCTTTTAATATGCTTCTAGATGTGGTATGCTAGTATTTTGTTGAGAATTTTTATATTTATATTTGTAAAGAATTTGGCTGTAGTTTTCTTATGATGTCCTTGTCTGTATTTGGCATCACAGTAATAATGGCATCAAAGAATGATTAGAAAGTGTTCCTTTTCTGTTCTTTTGAGAGCTTGAGAAGGGTTTATATTAATTCTTCTTTATACCTTTAATAGAATGAACCAGTGAAGCCATCTGATTCTGGGCTTCTCTGTGATCAAAAGTTTTTGATTACTAACTCAGTGTCTTTACTTGCTATACATCTATTTAGATTTTTTTATTTCTTCTTGAGTCAGATTTGGTAGTTTGTGTCTTTCTTGGAGTTTGACTGTTACATCTAGATTATCTAATGTTTTAGCATATAATTTCTTATAAAATATCCTTTTAATTCTTTTTATTTCTGTGAGATTGGTAGTAATATCTCCACTTCCTTTCCTGATTTTGGTCATTTGGTTTCTCTTTTTTCTTGTCTACTTGAAAGTTTACTCATTTTATTGATCTTTTCAAAGATCTTTTCTTTCCTCTTTTGTTTTCCCATTCTTTTTTTCATTTTTCTCTGCTCTAATTGTTTTTATTTCCTACCTCTGCTCACTTCAGAATTAGTTCTTCTTTTTATAGTTTCTTATGTTAGAAGTTTAGATTATTGAGTTGAGATCTTCCTCCTGCATATGAGCTATATGTTCTTGTTTCTTTTCATATCTCATAATTTTTTATTGGAACCTGGATACATTGAATATTATAGTACAGCAGCAGCACTGAAAATAATGTTCTACCCTTCCCCAAGGTTTGTTGTTGCTACTTTTTTTGTTATTGTTGTTTTGCTACTTTGGTAGAGAGAGTTATTTGCTTGTTTGTTTTGTCCTGTAGCTACTTGGTCAGCTGAGAATTAGACAGATACTACTTAAACTCCTGGAACCAAAAATATCTCCCGGTATTTGCAGAGGGGCTCTGCTTGTGTGTTAGGCGTGACTTGAGACTCAACCAGGCGGGTTGTAACCGTAGCAATTACTACTGCTTGCTTACAGCCTCCAAGTCAGCCCAGAGGCATCTCAAGTCTTTCCGGAGTATGTGCATAGCCCTGGGCATGTGCGTGGCTATCTAATTTCCCAGGAGGATGTCTGGATTTTTCAAACCCTTAATCCTCAAAGCATCTCATTCTCCAGCCTTTCCTCTGAGCTTTTTGTTTAGGCTGCTATTTGCCATGACTAATATCCATTACCTGATACAGCAACAACTGAAAAATTTGCCTTTAAGTATTTTCCACAAATGTCTTCAGATAACAGCTTTAGCACTACATGGATTCCCAGTTTGGCTGGGATAACAATAAGCCTTTTGAGCAACTGTTTTTAGGAAGCCGCCTAGACAAGAGACAAGACAAAGCAAATAATTAAAATATTTTCTCCTCCTTGCGATTCTATTCCTGGGAATGTGTGCTGTTATTTTCAAGGCTACATCTGAACTGGAGGACAGGGTAAATTTCAAGGGATTGCAGTAGGGTTAATTTAATGCCTAAGGGAAGTATTAGGGGTTTTGGTATATGACTGAAAACTCTCAAACCTGAGCCTGAAATGGGATATGTGAACAGTATCATGTGTAGTCCTCTAAATGCTTCTTAAAACTTGGAATTAATTTTGGTCTTTGTACAAACATACAGCAGTCAGAAGTCAGAGAGGTGCAAATATAACACAAAAAAGAATACTATAAAAAACTGGGAATAAAACCACCATATGACCCATCAATCCCACTACTAGGCATATATCCTGAGAAAATCAAAACTGAAAAAGATACATGTACTCTAATGTTCATTGCATCTCTATTTAAAATAGCTAGAACATGGAAGCAACCTAGATGTCCACGGACAGATGAATGGATAGAGAAGGTGTGGTACATATACACAGTGGAATATTACTCGGCCGTATAATGTAATGCATTTGAGTCAGTTCTAATGAGGTGGATGAACCTAGAGCCTGTTATACAGAATGAAGTCAGAAAGAGAAAGATAAATATCATACGGTTTGTTGGTGGTTGTTTCGTCACTCAGTCGTGTCCGACTCTATGCGACCCCATGGACTGTAGCCCGCCTGCCTCCTCTATCCATGGGATTTCCCAGGCAAGGATACTGGAGTGGGGTGCCATTTCCTTCTCCAGGGGATCTTCCGAATCCAGAGATCGAACCTGTATCTCTTGCATTGGCGGGCAGATTCTTTACCACTAACCCACCAGGGAACCATTGTACGGTTGGTTGGTGGTGGTTTAGTCACTCAGTCGTGTCTGACTCTATGCGACCCCATGGACTATAAATATTGTATACTAATGCACATATATGGAATCTAGAAAGATGGTACCAATGAATTTATTTGCAGGGCAGCAATGGAGAAACAGACATAAAAAAAGACTTATGGACACAGGGGGAGGAAGGAGAGGATGAGATGTATGGAGAGAGTAACATGGAAACTTATATTACCACATGTAAAATAGACAGCCAATGGGAATTTGCTGTATGACTCAGGGAACTCAAACAGGGGCTCTGTAACAACCTAGAGGGGGGGATGGGGAGGGAGATGAGGGGAGGTTCAAGAGGAAGGGGACATATGTATACCTTTGGCTGATTCATGTTGATATTTGGCAGGAAGCAACAATATTCTATGAAGCAACTATCCTTCAATTAAAAAATAAATTAATTTTTTTAAGTGAGGGGAAATGGAAACCAAGCTTTAAACATGTAAATGAAAGCATTCCTCAAATTTCTAATTCAATGCCTATTGGAGAATATAATGATTAGACAAAAAAAAAGTTTAGAGAAATTTGACTTCTTTACACTGAAGGTGGCATACTTATAGAGAGCATAAGCTGAGCCCAGGAGCTCCACAATGGCAAACAGCATGTTAGTGACCTTTGGACCACTGGCATGGTGCTAGTGCCTATTTTTAAAATTGAAAACTGAAATTTGAGCTTTCTTTATATCTTTACACATACTTAGGAGCATGCATTCAAAAGTTATATTCTGTCCTTTTAAAGCCATATTGTATTGGTTCTTTTTTGTTGTTGTTTGTGTGTGTGTGTTTGTGTCTGTATGTGTTTTGTGGTTTTTTTGATAGCAAGGAGCTGTACCTCCAACCAGTTCAGTTCCTCCTGTTGCCGGGGCCCCATCTGTCGGACAGCCTGGAGCAGGGTTTGGAATGGTGAGTGATGACCTGTTTTAAAAATTGTAATTAATACTTCTAAGGACTTTGCCAAATCCCAGATTAACTGTAGAATATAATTCTCCCCATAACCCAGAAGAGTAAAATTTAAAAATGAAGTCATCTGCTTTAGACATTAAGTAGTCTACACAGGACATGATCAAGTCAGTTATAAGACACTTAAAATAATTTTCCACCATCAAAATAACTTTTGTAGTGCACTGATAATGTCATTTTTGGAGTACTGTTTACCAAACCAGTGACCTGGGCTCTTGGCTCAATCATCAAAATCAACTTTTCATCAGTATACTGACTTTTCACTTACCACTTTATCACTAGCAAATTTTAGGGCCATTTCCCATAAAGAAACAAGTCTTTACCTCTTTAAGAACTATACATACAGAAGATACATAAACAACAGCAAAGCCTGGTTGGGGTAAGGATGCTATCTGGCCAGCCAGGCTTCTCAGGCACTTCAGTGGTTCCCTGCCATCTGCCAGCCTCACAACACCCATCATTCTAAGTTACAAGTTGTAGGAACTTATCTGGTGGTCTGGAGTTTCCAAGGTGGGCTCAGTGGCAAAGAATCTGCCTGCCTATGCAGGAGACACGGGTTCAGTCCCTGGGTTGGGAAGATCCCCTGCAGGAAGAAATGGCAACCCACTCCAGTATTCTTGCCTCAGAAATCTCATGGATAGAGGAGCCTGGCAGGCTACAGTCCATGGAATCGCAAAGAGTCAGACACAGTTGAATGTGCACCCTGGCAATCCAGTGGCTAAGAATCCATGCTTCCATTGTAAGGGTGCACAGGTTCAGTCCCTGGTCAGGGAACTAAGACCCCCACATGCCACACAGCACGGCCAAAAGCATAATATAAAAATAAATGTAAGTAAGCATCTTTGTAAAAAATTACAAGTGATACTTTTTCACAAACCTGGATTCCTCAGAAATTTTCTTTAACATATTAAAGACATAAACGTCAGGACATTGCCAGAGTGGACTCCTCTCACACTGTGAACCCCGTTTTTCAGCCTCCAGCGGGGACAGGCATGCCCATGATGCCTCAGCAGCCTGTCATGTTTGCACAGCCCATGATGAGGCCACCCTTTGGAGTTGCAGCTGTACCTGGCACACAGGTCAGTTTTTAAACTTCCACAAAAGAGTAACATTAATTTATAAGTGTAAACTCTCATGTGACCAACAATTTAAAAATGTTTTTACCTGATGCCATCTTCATGTTTGTTGCTTGGGAAGAAGTAAAGGGAACAAGGAAGACAGATGAACAGTGATGACATTTAAAGGAAAATGATAGAAAAAAGTGACTGTCCTAAGGTCCCTCCATTCCTTCTGTTAATTTGGAATGTTTCCGGAGAATTACCAGGTATCTAAAATATCTAGGCATTTATTCCATGAAAAATGAGTAGCTCTAATCCATTGACTTACTACATGTTCCTAGAGTTAGCCAAAATTAAGGTTCAGTTCAGTTCAGTTGCTCAGTCGTGTCTGACTCTTTGCGACGCCATGAATCGCAGCACTCCAGGCCTCCCTGTCCACCACCAACTCCCGGAGTTCACTCAGACTCACATCCATCGAATCAGTGATGCCATCCAGCCATCTCATCCTCTGCCGACACCTTCTCCTCCTGCCCCCGAATCCCTCCCAGCATCAGAGTCTTTTCCAATGAGTCAACTCTTCGCATGAGGTGGCCAAAGTACTGGAGTTTCAGCTTTAGCATCATTCCTTCCAAAAAAAATCCCAAGGCTGATCTCCTTCAGAATGGACTGGTTGGATCTCCTTGCAGTCCAAGGGACTCTCAAGAGTCTTCTCCAACACCACACTTCAAAAGCATCAATTCTTCGGTGCTCAGCCTTCTTCACAGTCCAACTCACATCCATACATGACCACAGAAAGACCATAGCCTTGACTAGGCGAACCTTTGTTGGCAAAGTAATGTCTCTGCTTTTGAATATGCTATCTAGGTTGGTCATAACTTTCCTTCCAAGGAGTAAGTGTCTTTTAATTTCATGGCTTCATTCACCATCTGCAGTGATTTTGGAGCCCAGAAAATAAAGTCTGACACTGTTTCCACTGTTTCCCCATCTATTTCCCATGTAGTGATGGGACCAGATGCCATGATCTTCGTTTTCTGAATGTTGAGCTTTAAACCAACTTTTTCACTCTCCACTTTCACTTTCATCAAGAGGCTTTTGAGTTCCTCTTCACTTTCTGCCATAAGGGTGGTGTCATCTGCATATCTGAGGTTATTGATATTTCTCCTGGCAGTCTTGATTCCAGCTTGTGTTTCTTCCAGTCCAGCATTTCTCATGATGTACTCCGCATATAAGTTAAATAAACAGGGTGACAATATACAGCCTTGACATACTCCTTTTCCTATTTGGAACCAATCTGTGGTTCCATGTCCAGTTTTAACTGTTTCTTCCTGACCTGCATACAGATTTCTCAAGAGCCAGGTCAGGTAGTCTGGTATTCCCATCTCTTTCAGAATTTTCCACAGTTTATTGTGACCCACACAGTCAAAGGATTTGGCATAGTCAAAAAAGCAGAAATAGATGGTTTTCTGGAATTCTCTTGTTTTTTTCATGATCCAGTGGATGTTGGCAATTTGATCTCTGGTTCCTCTGCCTTTTCTAAAACCAGCTTGAGCATCAGGAAGTTCACGGTTCACATACTCCTGAAGCCTGGCTTGGAGAATTTTGAGCATTACTTTACTGCGTGTGAGATGAATGCCATTGTGCGGTAGTTTGAGAATTCTTTGGCATTGCCTTTCTTTGGGATTGGGATGAAAACTGACCTTTTCCAGTCCTGTGGCCACTGCTGAGTTTTCCAAATTTGCTGGCATATTGAGTGTAGCACTTTCACAGCATCATCTTTCAGGATTTGGAATAGCTCAACTGGGATTCCATCACCTCCACTAGCTTTGTTCGTAGTGATGCTTTCTAAGGCCCACTTGACTTCACATTTCAGGATGTCTGGCTCTAGGTCAGTGATCACACCGTCATGATTATCTGGGTCGTGAAGATCTTTTTTGTACAGTTCTTCTGTGTATTCTTGCCACTTCTTCTTAATATCTTCTGCTTCTGTTAGGTCCATACCATTTCTGTCCTTTATCGAGCTCATCTTTGCATGAAATGTTCCCTTGGTATCTCTAATTTTCTTGAAGAAATCTCTAGTCTTTCCCATTATGTTGTTTTCCTCTATTTCTTTGCATTGATCTCTGAGGAAGGCTTTCTTATCTCTCTTTGCTATTCTTTGGAACTGCATTCAGATGTTTATATCTTTCCTTTTCTCCTTTGCTTTTTGCTTCTCTTCTTTTCCCAGCTATTTGTAAGGCCTCCCCAGACAGCCATTTTGCTTTTTTTCATTTCTTTTCCATGGGGATGGTCTTGGTCACGAACCTCATTCCATAGTTCATCACGCACTCTGTCTATCAGATCTAGGCCCTTAAATCTATTTCTCACTTCCACTGTATAATCATAAGGGATTTGATTTAGGTCATACCTGAATGGTCTAGTGGTTTTCCCTACTTTCTTCAATTTCAGTCTGAATTTGCCAATAAGGAGTTCATGGTCTCAGCCACAGTCAGCTCCTGGTCTTGTTTTTGCTAACTGTAGAGAGCTTCTCCATCTCTGGCTGCAAAGAATATAATCAGTCTGATTGGTGTTGACCATCTGGTGATGTCCATTGTATAGAGTCTTCTCTTGTGTTGGAAGAGGGTGTTTGTTATGACCAGTGCATTTTCTTGGCAAAACTCTCTTAATCTTTGCCCTGCTTCATTCCATATTCCAAGGCCAAATTTGCCTGTTAATTGCAGGTGTTTCTTGACTTCCTACTTTTGCATTCCAGTCCCCTATAATGAAAAGGACATCTTTTTTTGGGTGTTAGTTCTAAAAGGTCTTGTAGGTCTTCATAGAACCGTTCAACTTGAGCTTCTTCAGCGTTACTGGTTGGGGCATAGACTTGGATTACTGTGATATTGAATGATTTGCCGTGGACACGAACAGAGATCATTCTGTCATTTTTGAAATTAAGGTTAGGGACCCCATACTCCTTGCTGCTAAGTTTGCCCAAGACGAGTGACACTAACTGCAGTGAGTCTGCCAAACTATAAAGCCTAGATCTTTGGCATCTGGTCCCATCACTTCATGGCAAATATATGGGGGGAAAATGGAAACAGTCTATTTCCTTGGGCTCCAAATTCACTGCAGATGGTTTCTGCAACCATGAAATTAAAAGGCACTTGCTCCTTGGAAGAAAAGCTATGACCAACCTAGACAGCGTATTAAAAAACAGAGACATCACTTTACTGACAAAGGTCTGTCTAGTCAAAGCTTTGGTTTTTCTAGTAGTCATAAACAGATGTGAGAGCTGAACCATAAAGAAGGCTGAGTGCTGAAGAACTGATGTTTTCTATCTGTGGTGCTGGAGGACTTTTCAAAGTCCCTTGAACAGCAAAGAGATCAAACCAGTCCATCCTAAAGGAAATCAACCCTGGATATTCATTGGAAGGGCTGATGCTGAAGCTGAAGCTCCAGTATTTTGGTCACTTGATGCAAAGAGCTAACTCATTGGAAAAGACCCTGTTGCTGGGAAAGATTGAGCGCAGGAGGAGAAGTGGGCAACAGAGCATGAGATGGTTGGATGGCATCACCGACTCAATGGACATTGAGTTTGAGCAAACTGCAGGAGATGGTGAAGGACAGGGAAGTCTAGTGTGCTGCAGTCCATGGGGTCACAAAGAGTCAGACCCAACTAGTGGCTGAACAACAACAACAAAGCCTGAGGGAGCAATTCCCACAAGACTGCCCTCATCAGACGCTTCAGGTCCCAAAGGCCATCCTCACTTCAGACCAGCTGCCTGCAGATTTAAGGGTTCCCATGACCACCCTCAGATGAGGCAGTTTTCTAGAAGGAATCATAGAACTCAAGGAAACACTAACTTTATTTACAATGAGTTTTATTATAGTGAACAGATACAAACAGATCCAGCCAAAAGAAGAGATGCACTGAGCAAAGTCTGGGAGGATCCCACATGCAGCTTCTTTGTCCTCAGGGATGCGTTACCCACCCGGCATCACTGTGTGAGGATACACATGCAGTACTGCTAACCCAGGAAGTTCACCTGAACTTCAGTACACAGAGTTTTTATTAAACTCTCATTATATAGGAATGACTGACTGCAGCCATGAAATTAAAAGATGCTTACTCCTTGGAAGGAAAGTTATGACCAACCTAGATAGCATATTCAAAAGTAGAGACATCACTTTGCCAACAAAGGTTCGCCTAGTCAAGGCTATGGTCTTTCCTGTGGTCATGTATGGATGTGAGAGCTGGACTGTGAAGAAGGCTGAGCGCCGAAGAATTGATGCTTTTGAACTGTGGTGTTGGAGAAGACTCTTGAGAGTCCCTTGGACTGCGAGAAGATCCAACCAGTCCATTCTGAAGGAGATCAGCCCTGGAATTTCTTTGGAAGGAATGATGCTAAAGCTGAAACTCCAGTATTTTGGCCACCTCATGCGAAGAGTTGACTCATTGGAGAAGACTCTGATGCTGGGAGGGATTGGGGGCAGGAGGAGAAGGGGACGACAGAGGATGAGATGGCTGGATGGCATCACTGATTCGATGGATGCAAGTCTGAGTGACCTCCGGGAGCTGGTGATGGACAGGGAGGCCTGGCGTGCTGCAGTTCATGGGGTCGTAAAGAGTCGGACACGACTGAGTGACTGATCTGATCTGATATAGGAATGACTAACTGAATTATGTCTCACGTGGTTGAACTCCATCTCCAGCCTACCTCCCTCCCTGAAGGTCAGGTTCATATCCTGTGGGCCCAAAGACTGAACTGTAATCACATGGTTGATTTTCTGGCATGGCCAGCCCCCAACCCTGAGTTACTTAGTTAGCATAAATTATCAGGTGTGGTGCCACAAACCCACTCTGAATAACAAAGACGTTCCAGGTACTAGGTAAATTCCAAAGGTTTAGAAATCATCAGCCAGGGTCCAGTACAAAGGGCAAACCTCTCTTTAGATGAGGCCAAGTTTCTTACTATACAGCGTGCTACCTTTATTTGCAAAGACGCTAAAATATGTGCATTTGTTGAACAGTTTTGCTGCTAATAATGATGTTCATGCTGATAAATCACCCTTTGTTTATTCCTTTCATAAAAGCCTGGCCCAAGTGAAGGTATATGTAGAACCAAAGAAGTTTTCTCCATGAGAAATTGATTTAGGATGGAGGAAGAACATTGTAACTACTAGCACCATGCTGAGCACTCAAAACGCATGGCTCTAAGATATTTTAAGGATATCAGTAAATGGTTTCACTTCTAGTGTATAATTTTTAAATTTATCACGTGTGTTTATATTGTCTCAGTCTCACAGTAGGAATCCTGTTGTGAACCTTCTGAATGTACTTTAATCCCCTTTTCTTCCTTGAATCATCTCTAAATTCTTTCTCCACCTGTTCCCAAAACTGGCTTCAGTTTCTTTACTTTAACCCTTCAAAAGCTATAATGACCAGGAGAGTGATAGTGGGTGTCCAAAAAGATAAAGTGTAAGAGACTCCAGCCTTCAAGGCCATCACCAAAGCACTGGTTTCCTGAGAAATTTTCTCTTCTGCTCTGAGATAATGAGTGTTGTTTGGGGTTGGGGAGGGTGGTGGGCGGGGGAGTGGATATGGAGGGAGGTTTTGGGTTTTACAGTTGGGATTACAATCAATCTAGATATATTTAAATTCCAAGAAAGAATCTCACTAATGAATATTTCCCTGATGGTTAAATATATCCATGACTATCTGCCACCTTTTTGAAAAACAGAAATTGAAGGGATGTTACTGAGATTTTTTAAAAGTCTTATTGTATTTGGTGTGCTGAAAGCTTTAGAAATAATACAGTTTTATTATATAAGGTAGTTTTCCTGCTTGATACCAGTGTTGCATAGCATCAATTTGTTTACTTAATTCAAAGGATGAAAATGAAAAATAGATGATACAATGAAAACAGTGCTTTAATCATTTAATTGAATTTATGGTAATTTGGAAATGGTATGCCATAGTTATGCAGTCTTTAAGTTGTATTTCCTACATCAGAGAAGAATCATAGCTGATTAGATACTAGATAAGAAAAACATGAGTCAGTTGCTTTGGAAGACATAGAAATTTTTCATTACTGGTGTGTGGACTCTTGCACTGTAGGTCAGTTGGTTGGTGTCTCAATGTTATATCACCTAACTATTAATTATGGACCAGTCCTTGAGTTTCTTACCTTCCAAACAACTTTGACCCTTTATGTTTTTTTTTTCCTGGCCTTTCCATGAGATAGGATCCCAGTTTTAAAAATGGAAATTTGACTGAAACATACTACAGTTAATAGTTTATGGACAAAGGAACAAATCTAAAACTCCTTATTTCTGGAGCTTTGTTTACAGAACCAAAAAAAGAAAACATACATCCCTGCCCTTCAGTCCCAGGTTCCTGAGTTTCCATCTTGTTACAGGCATAGAAGATTAATTAGCTCAAAGGATATATGTTAGTTATTGTTCTATGTAGACTCCGTGACCTTTTCAAGGCCTTGAACCCTAACATTCCTGCAAAAGCCTGTTCCCAAATCTTATGTTTGTCACACAGTGAAATAATTCAGGTATTCATTAAACAGAAACAAGGTAAGTACATTTTTGGTTGCTTTTGCTTCAGGTTTACTATGATTCTTCTCTGTAGTATCTAGTAATTAATCTTCTCTACAAGCTGGATAGGCAAAATTGGAATTCGGTGACGTTCACAACTAGACTATTTGCTCATCCGAAAGCAAACAGTGCCCCCAGATTTGACAGGTGTTCACTTAAAATACTTTATATGAAATTCTAGTCTATTTAGCTAATATTTTAAAGTAATTTCTTAGGTGACCTTCTGCAAGCTGTTTTCTTTCCATTTTTCCTTCAAATTCACTCTCACTCTGAGAAAAGTCATTTATATTCCTTTATTAGTTTAGAGGTACTAATAACTCAAAGTCACAATGCTTTGAATAGGGAAGTTGTTTTTTTCACTGTGTATTCATAATAGCTTTAATGTGACTAGTTTTTCACATCTTCCCTAACTAACATCCATATTGTTCTACAAGAGTCCTCAAATTTTACTTTGGCTAAATTTGATGTCAAGTAATTTCAAGAAAGCCAATATCCTCTGAAGTGTGTTTTTAAATCCAAAATCCAAAACAACCCTGTGACTTAAGTAGAACAAAGTAGATTGTGTAAACTTTTAGCCATCTAATCTTCTGCATGTTTGTTTTCTGTGGTATGTGCTTGGCCTAATGCTTATCTATCTCTGTTTGCTTTCTGTTTCCACTGTCTTGGGCTGGCTTTTCCTCTTTAGCTTTCTCCAAGCCCTACACCTGCCTCTCAGAGTCCCAAGAAACCTCCAGCAAAGGACCCATTAGCGGATCTTAACATCAAGGATTTCTTGTAAACAATTTAAGGTATCTAGTATTGAGCTTTTCCTGTGGGCTTGTAATAGTGACCTATGCTATGCTTAGCTATTTTATTAGGTATAATATTTGTACTTCTGTGTCTTTAATACATATATATAATAATAATTGTTTGAATGTGTATGCTTTTGAAATCCATATTGAAAGCTATCTTTGTCAGTGATTTTTTAATCTTAATTTGCAAAATTAAGAGGGAGAGAAACCTCCAAATTTTCCTTACCCTGGAAAGCACATAGGTTATACTAATAAAGCAAAATTTTGCCCAAGCTACTTCATAAATTAGAATATTACTACTGCATTCTATGATGACTAGAATTTATAGAAAGGTAACATTTAAAATACTTCATTTAGAAACTAAGAATATATTTGGTGACAATTGTAATTTTAATTTGCTATTCTTATTTGGCCTCATCAAGTAAACCTTAGATTTATTACCCTTTGTATCTCTGTATTCAGGCAAAATTTTCATTTCTAACATTCTGGTTTTAAATTTCTAATGTAATTTGTGAAATTACATTGTGGCTAATAGTGGACTTATAGAAGGAAACTAAAGACGATTTGCTGTTAACCCCAGAACCTGACACAGTGGATAGCTTCTCAACAAATATTAAGTTGGCTGAAAAGTTCATTCAGATTTTTCATGTTACAGGAAAACCAGAGCGACCTTTTTGGCCAACCCAATACTTGCTGAATGTGGGTGAACGCTAGTAATGATGCTTTTCATTTACACAGTATTTTTCACTCTTCCCAGTAATTAGCTCTTTGATCACCTCTGTTGTAGATCAAACCCTGCAGGATAAGCTAGCCAGACACTTTGGCCTCCATTTCACAGCTAAATAAACGGTCCCTTGGCATCAAGTGATTTGCCCAGGGTCACACTGGAAGAGAAGGATGAGTGTTGAAGTTTTTGAACCCCTGTCTGGTGTTCTTTTTGTCATACATCTACTGTATATATATATATATATATATATATTTTTTTTTTAAACTTCCTCTGATGCCTATGATGAATTTTGTGGATTTCTGCCTTGTGATTTTTTTTTTCTTCATACAACATTAATAATTTATCATTTTAAGGCCTTGACATCTCAGCCGAGTAATTCTCCTTGAGCCCAACTTTTCTGTTCTACTTTGGGCTGGATTGGGCTGAGGTAGGCATCATGTAGATGCATAAATAAGACAATAAGCACTTATTTCTTAGCAGCTGAAATTTCAGAAATGACCAAGAGTGCAGCAGGAAGCAGCACTTGTTGTTCAGAAATGTTGCTGTCAGCATGTGCTGGAATTCTGAGACGCGCCTGAAACAGAAGTGCCTGAGACACCCTCTGCTCTCAGATTCCGTCAAAAGAGGGACAGACACAGACTATGTTACAACGGAGAGTTATGCCCATCCTAAACCTGCAGACCCCAGGAAGGGTTTCCGGGCAGAGGTGACACAGCGTGGGAGACAGCAGCGAGGGGAGAGGGCATGTAAATGAAGGCTCTTTTAATTTTCCTGGATGAAATTTAAGCTTGTCTTAAAGAATTGTGAAAAGTGTTTCAATGTGACTTTGGTAATATGAAGACCTGCTGTGTAAAACAGCGAAGTAAAATTGCAAGGAAGGTAAAATGTTTGAGAACTACATGATACCGTTTTCTAATTCAAGTGCTTTTTTATCTTTACAGCTGCAATTTTTGTGACTGAATAGGAAAAAAAAATAATGACTTTGGAGACTTCAAATAAAATTGACGCTCAGAGTTTCAAAGGGAGCCACCAGTACCAATCCCAATGCTTATTCATAACTTCTCTTCCAAAATGTGTAGCACAGCTGTGAAAGTGAACATTAGGAATGTGTACTACCTTAGCTGTTATCCCTGCTCTCAAAGTTGTAGTGTATGTGGGTTCTTCGTGTGTTGTGTGGCGTAAACAATGAATGGGTGTTACTGATGCCTTTAGTGCTCTCTGGACCTCGCCCATGGACAGATGATGCACCTGTCGTGTGGTGAGCCATTGGGAAAGACGTGTCTGTGTTTTTGAAGGTTTCAATGTATATATAACTTTTGGACACACCTGAACTCTCCCCATAAATTCTCTTTTCTTCTGTATCTGCGTTACAAATATAGTGTATAATATCAGATAGTAAGGAAAACACTCTTAAATATACAGAACTTTTTTCGGTGTGGAGTACACTTTTCCAATCACAGGAACTTCAGCTGTGGTGGGAAATGTTTATTTTTGTGGCACTGTATATGTTAAGAAATTTTATTTTAAAAAAATATATAAAGGTTAATGTCCATAACAAATATTTCCCCTCAAAGCTACCTTAATCAAGAATGAAAAATCATATGGGAAGAATTCCATATTTAATCACTGCTGTATTAAATTATCTATTTTAATTATGTTTGACAGGTTTTGCATCTAAATTGACCTACTTGTTCATTCTTGATTCAGTGCACTGAAAGTAAAGGGTCTGTTTCCATCCTGTCTGTGAAAATGCAATTAGAAGTGTGCTATTCAAGTGATTATGAAGGCACCCCAAGGTATAGCTGTAATTTAAAGTTTACTGCAAATCTTTTTTTTTTCTTGTGGGGTTTATGTACATCTGTTAATTTAGTATTTCTTTGTGTGTTCTGTAGACTAGTGTTCTTCCATCCCTCAATTGAGCTCTAAGTAGGTTTTGTTGTACCATTGTGATTAGAATTTAAACAAAATCAGAGAACTGTATTCTTTACTGTACATACTGTATTCTTTAATTTTTAAGTTGTCGTCATATTGTCTGTGCTGATGGCTTGGCTTAAGATTTTGATGCATACATGAGGTCACTGTTGATCAGTGTTGCTAGTGGCTTGGCCGCTCTTTGTTAAAGCATATTGGGTTGGAAAGGTGTTTGCCTTTTTTTCAAATTACTCAATAGATGTATGGTACCATTTAAAAGTGGTTGTATCAGAATTTACTGTGGGGATAACATACACTGTAATGGGGAAAATTACCTAAAACCAATTTCAACATGGCTTTTCTTTGTATTTCAGTTCAAAAATCCAGTGCATGTACGCCCTCTGAGATGCAATAAACACCTCGAACAAAGAAAATGCAAACATCATCTTTTTCTCTTTGATTATTTTTAATGGGAAAAAGTCTGTTTCAGATGACACACATATCATATACAAAATATTGCAAATGTTAAACCATTTAGGATGAGAAATACAGTCTGTGCCAACATGGTTTTGATTCTTTTTCAATAAAGTCAAAGTAAGGGGGAAAGAAACCATTGTAATCAGCTGTCATTAAACTTGGGACTCCATGGCTGCTGCCAAATAAATTTAAACCCCATATTTCAAAAAAAGAAAAGGATGAACTTTCTTTTAAAATATGCAATTAAATTCTTTTATTTGCATGAATTTTCTGTGGAAGTTGAAGAGTTAATGATTTGGGGTCATAGTTTCCATACTCATGGCCTTCCCTTCTGGCTCAGCTGGTAAAGAATCCACCTGCAATGCGGGAGACCTGGGTTTGATCCCTGGGTTGAGAAGATCCCCTGGAGAAGGGAAAGGCTGCCCACTATAGTATTCTGGCCTAGAGAATTCCATGAACTGTATATACTCCATGGGGCTACAAAGAGTTGGACACAACTGAGCAACTTTCACTTCACTTCCATACTCACACACTGGCATGCACAGATACTCAGACACAAAATCTAGATTAGCCAATTTTAGTAACATTGCATGACTTGATGCCTGTAACTAGATTGTTACAATGTCTCAAAAAGTAGTCCAATCTCAAATAGAAGTGTTCCTTAAATAGAAAGTGAAAGTGAAAGTCTCTCAGTCAAGTCCGACGTGTCGTGACCCCATGGACTATACAGTCTATGGAATTCTCCAGGCCAGAATACTGGAGTGGGTATTCTGGAGTGGGTATTCTTAGAGTTCTCCAGGGAATCTCCCCAACCCAAGGATCAAACCCAGGTCTTCCTCATTGCAGGTGATTCTTTACCAGCTGAGCCACAAGGGAAGCCCAAGAATACTGGAGTGGGTAGCCTATCCCTTATCCAGAAGATCTTTCTGACCCAGGAATCAAACCAGGGTCTCCTGCATTGCAGGTGGATTCTTTACCAACTGAGCTATCAGGGAAGCCATTTTTCCTCAAATAGAAACATATTTCTATTTCTAAATTGTCTTTCCCTGAGTTACCTAGGATTTCTGTCTTGAGAACTAGCTTTCAGAAACTACTATCTGATTATATAATGTGATTTTTACAGATTATAGTATGATCATATGTTACTTTGTGGGCATATTGTAATAAAATGTATTTCAGATTATAAATAATTTTAAGCCTTTAGTATTGCATTTTTAATATGCTTTGTCTGTTCATTGGCCCATGTGGCATAAATTCTTAATAGGCAAAGATATAAGAGCATTATTTTTCAATTGGACACTGAAACCTTGCTGTGCTAAGATTCTTCATGTCCTTGTCGGGAGAATTATCTCATAGAAGAGATGCTGGATAAGGGCCTCTGCTCAAACAACTCATCTTTCTGGAGAACCTTCAACACAAGTCCATTTTACCCATGGTGTTCTTCTACGTGGTAAGGGTGTCTGCCCTACCTCACCTGGGCTCTGCATGCATGCACACGTGAGCACAAGTACACTATTTGGGTTGTGACCACATCACTGCTCACACAAGGCATCAGTTTGCCAGCCAACACATGGCCCTCTGCCTAAATCGCCTCTCCAACCCCACAGTGCGACTCACTCCTCTGTCCATCATGGCTCCCTACCTTCCTTTTCTCAGGGCCCAACTTTCATCAGCCTTGACAGCACTTGACATACTGTGTTATCATTGTCTGGGAAGGTGGCTTCTGCCCTGGCCATTTGGGAGCATGGAAGGCAGGAAACATCTTCTCTTGTTCAAACCTTCAGCAACTAGCACTTCAGTAGGTGTGTGTCTGAAGGATAAACATAATAATGTTAGTTCCTAGAGGCCTTACCACTTACCTGGATACTGCTCAGCTGTTAGCATAGTTCTGATGACTGAAGAATAATTCTTGTAGTGCATTTATTGTTTGTTAAATTTTACTAGAATTTGAATAGCTCTCTCTCAGCTCATTGCAATGGAAAAAATAACAGCAATTGAAAACCCATCTTGAGTTGAAGGTTTGAATTACTTCATATATGGTGAAATAATTACTAGTGGTTCTCTTAGTACGAAAGTGTCTCCTCTGTTCTCTTTCATGTTATTTATTGTGCTTTTAAAAAAAAAAGGAATAGAAACTTTGAGGGAGGAGTCGTGGGGCTCAGAAGAGGAAGAAAGGAGTGGACATGAAAAATACATGAAAAGTTTGAGTCACAGAAAGATAAAATGTGCAAAGTCCTCTTTCTGCCTCTTAAATAGACACACCTTTAACAATCAGATCAGATCAGTCGCTCAGTCCTGTCCGACTCTTTGCGACCCCATGAACTGCAGCGCACCAGGCCTCCCTGTCCATCACCAACTCCCAGAGGTCACTCAGACTCACATCCATCGAGTCAGTGATGCCATCCAGCCATCTCATCCTCTGTTGTCCCCTTCTCCTCCTGCCCCCAATCCCTCCCAGCATCAGAGTCTTCTCCAATGAGTCAACTCTTCGCATGAGGTGGCCAAAATACTGGAGTTTCAGCTTTAGCATCATTCCCTCCAAAGAAATCCCAGGGCTGATCTCCTTCAGAATGGACTGGTTGGATCTCCTTGCAGTCCAAGGGACTCTCAAGAGTCTTCTCCAACACCACAGTTCAAAAGCAAACAATAGGGTCCCCAAATTTTAAAGGTGGAAAAAGAGCATGGTCTTGGAGCAGTAATGACAGTGTTTTCATGTGTGGAAGTGGTTGATTAAATGTGTGTTGTCCTGGTTAAAAAGTCATGTTGGTCTATACTTCTGAGGCAGCAGGCTTTGCGGTAGTTTGTTACTCATCCTCGTGGACTGTAAGAAAACTTCTGTTTCTCATAGCCTTGCTGACAGCACCTTTCACTGCTGTATACACTGTTCAGGCCTCCTATATGAGTGAAATGTGTGAGGGAGCAAGATTGTGTGATTTAGTGATAATGGTCACTAAACTCTCAGAGCTACAACACTAAATCATCCAAGTTCACTTCCATTTACAACATGTCTCTTCAAGTAATTCTGAAATAGGAAGCCATGCTATCATTGATTCTATAATATTCTATATCTGATCACAGAACAGAGGTGTTCAAACTCTGTATTTTCAGAAGTAAAATTTGAAAAAAAAAAAATTTTTTTTTTTTTGTTTGGCCACACTGCCTTGCAGGATCTTAGTTCCCCAACCAAGGATCAAACCCAGGCGCCTTGCCATGGACACATGGAGTCTAACCACTGAACCTCCAGGGAATTCCCTGAAATGTATTTGTTTGTATGGCTTATGTCTGTCAGTACTTACTATGTTAGAATTTACACTGTTGGTGGGAATGCAAACTAGTACAGCCACTATGGAGAACAGTGTGGAGATTTCTTAAAAAACTGGAAATAGAACTGCCTTATGATCCAGCAATCCCACTGCTGGGCATACACACTGAGGAAACCAGAATTGAAAGAGACGTGTACCCCAATGTTCATCTCAGCACTGTTTATAATAGCCAGGACATAGAGGCAACCTAGATGTCCATCAGCAGATGAATGGATAAAGAAAGCTGTGGTACATAAACACAATGGAGTATTACTCAGCCATTAAAAAGAATACATTTGAATCAGTTCTAATGAGGTGGATTAAACTGGAGCCTGTTATACAGAGTGAAGTAAGCCAGAAAGAAAAACACCAATACAGTATACTAACGCATATATATGGAATTTAGAAAGATGGTAACAATAACCCTATATACAAGACAGCAAAAGAGACACAGATGTATAGAACAGTCTTTTGGACTCTGGGAGAGGGAGAGGGTGGGATGATTTGGGAGAATGGCATATGAAACGAGTCCCCAGTCCAGGTTCGATGCACGATACTGGATGCTTGGGGCTGGTGCACTGAGATGACCCAGAGGGATGGTATGGGGAGGGAGGAGGGTTCAGGATGGGGAACACATGTATACCTGTGGCAGATTCATTTTTATATATGGCAAAACCAATATAATATTGTGAAGTTAAATAAAATTAAAAAAATTAAAACAATATTTTAAATTTTTAATTCATTTTTTAAAATATTAAAACTATTCTATAGTAACATCAGTGAAATATTTTAATGAAAAATCCCAATTTAAAAAATTAGAGTAACATTGTTTTGCTGTCTTTAACCTCTTTAATGGTAGACTTAACAGAAGACAGCTACCCTTTTATATGTGCTTCTGCATTCAATCTGTTGCGATATGTCATGTAGTCATGGAATATTTTACCGTGAGCACACTTGTGGAAAAAATGAGCATCTTAGTATTATTATGAAAACAGTTTTTACCATACAATATGGCTATAAAAATTATTTTGACCTCACAGACCCTCTAAAAGCATCCGTGGGTTCCTCAGGAGTCCCCAGACCATGCTTGGAAAACCACTTCTTCAGATCTCAAAGAACTATTTCTGGGACTTCCCTGGTGGTCTAGTGGTTAAGACTCCATGCTTCCACTGCGGAGGGCGTGGGTTCCATCCCTGGTTGGGGAACTAAGATTCCACATGATGCATGGTATAGCCACACACACAAGAATATTGTCCTCATGTTCTTTGAAAGAGAAAAAATTTACTAGTTGACAAATTGTATCATTTACTACGTGTGTGAACAGAATAACCCCACCACCACCACTGTCTTCTGTTCAACGTCTTTCCAAATGCCCTCCTCCACTGCCCCTACGTTACTTCTTAAGGGATGCTGAGGCATGTCCAGGAATGAGAATTCTGCATCAAACTCCCCGGAATCCCTGCCCAGGCACCTGCTTTCACCTTAGCCAAGTTACTTAAGTTCTCTAGATTTTGTTTTCTTGTCTGTGGAAGGGAGAAAATTTAGTCTATGTACTTATTCTTCCATGAAATAATACCTGGAAAATGCTTGACACAAAGGCAGTGCTCTATAAATATGACTTGTTATTTTTAAGCATTATTACTGTTATTTTTGCTATAGATTTTGTCATTTGTGTACAACTTTTAAGAATACAAAAGTATAGCTATTATATAGTAGTCCCAGGAATCGTCTTTAATAAAGTACAATCCTAGAAGTTCTAAATGTGTTTTAAAATTTGGTCAACATTAAGTGCCTGTTACACATATAAATACAACTCAAAATTCAACTCAGAGCTGGAGGATGAGGTACAACCCAGCATCCATCACAGAATTACTCCTGATTCCCTGGAGCTGCCTCCTGAGCACACTTTCCAGTATCTAACGACACTGTTTAAGGGCATCCATGAAAGATGCTGATATGATAGATGCTTTGTGCCAATAATAGAATTGTTTCCATTGGCCAGAGTGTTTCCACTTGGAGATCAGATATATTCAACAAATATACTTGGTTTGATGGTGATCTTTTAAAAAAACTAGAAAAATATTTAGTGATTATTTGACTGAGATGGAAGTTAAAAATATCCAGAATGGACATAGTATGTGCAGGTTGCGATGCTGAGGACTGGAGTAAGGCGATAATTTTGAACAGACTATAGCCTGGGACAAAACCCACATCTGTAGACAACAGCCCACAGGTGGGTAGGATCTCGAAGGGTCCTCTTCCAACAAGGAGCTAGGGGAGAAATAGTCCTCTTTGAGTAATCATGTTCTCTGCCGTTAAGCCACTCTTCAATGCTAAATTCATCTCCAGATACCCAAACAGCCCGTGGATCATCTCTGTCCTTCAGACTAGGGAACATCTTTGGGGTAAGTCAACTAATTTTGTAATTAGTAACTGTCTTTGTAAAACCTAAACAGGAAGTTAAGAACATATAACCTGATGTGACTTACAAATCTTTGTCAAGGAAATTTGGAGTTATTTTTAAAATCTGCTGTTTTGGATCACATGGCTTTGGGTACTCTATTGAAAACAGGGCATGGAGTTGTGACCATGTGTGTAATATTTTAAATGTAAATTTGGGGCCAGATTTTTTAAAAAACCTAACTCTTCTCATAGGAAAATATATATATGACTTCAAACTACATTAAAAAGAACATTTCATTTAGAACAGAGACAAAGGTGTGATTCCTATTTGATTGGGTTCAGAACAATATATAGTTACATAAGTGACGGGTTGATGATGTGTTAACTAATCGGTTAGTTTGCTATAAACCACATCATATTTATAATTTAACTTTTTTGTTACTTTATATCTGGGTGTTACCAAACTTATTAACAAATATTCTAAAAAATCTTTAACATGTCTGAGAGTGAACTATATTTCTCTCAAGTCTGATTTTCCTATCTAGGTTGGTGGTCTCTGTCTCCCTAGACTCCCAAGCCAGAAACCTGGGCTGAAATGACACCCTCAGTTCTTCTCTCCCACATTCAGTGAGCCACTAAGTGTACTGAACATTCTGCTCTTAGAATGGAAGTTGCCGCCTCCTACCATTCCTGGTACCACTTCCTTGGAACAGCAGCCTTCTACTGGTCTCTTTGTCTCTAGTCTAACCCCCACCCAAACCCACCCCAGTCCAGCCTACACGGTCGGCCAGGTTTTCCCTCTCAAAATTCCCATGTGATCACATGACTTTTCCTTGATTTCAAAACCTTCATCTAAAGTTGAAGACCAAGCTCTCTACTGGGGCATTCAAGTCTTAAAGTCTACTCAAGGCTAGAAATCTGGTTTGGAGCCTCACTCCTTGCCACTAGGAGGCGCTAACCTTCCATAGCTGCAATTCCCAGACATTGCACCCTAAACACACGGGAAACTGTCACACGTTCATACGTTTCCACAGGCTGTTTCATCTCCTTTAGATGCCCTCCATGCCCTCAAGCCCCTCACTGATAGGCTGGCAAACTTCAACGCATCCCCAATCGGAGTATCACCTCCTCTAGGTGATGATAAACCTTTCTTTTCACCACATCTGTTCACCCTAATAGAGTTGATCCTTCTCAGATGTGTTCCTTCAACAACTTGTACTTGCTTCACCTTTTTCACACTATTTTTAAAATGTCTTTCTTACCCTATCGTGAATTCTTACCCTACCATGAAGAACAGTAGAATCTAGGACCTAATTCTGTATCCCATGTGCCTAAGATTGGACTCAATAAAAGTTTGTTGAGCTGTATTGATATTTGATCTAATCGATAGTGTAAAATGGATTGTGAATTAAAAGAACACAGTATCTAATTTCCAGGAAATAAGTAAAAAATTGGACTTTGTCACTGACTGTAAAATGATTGCCTATGTTCAGGAGTTTTATAACTTTGATTCTTTTCTTACCATCATAAGGGCTTCCCTGTGGCTCAGACAATAAAGAATCTGCCTGCAAACTAGTAGACCTGGGTTTGATCCCTGGTTCTGATCCCTAGGTCAGCAAGATCCCCAGGAAAAGAGAATGGCAACCCTCTCCAGTATTCTTGCCTGGAGAATTCTATGGACAGAGTAACCTGGTGGACTCCAAGTCCGTGGGGTCGCAAAGAGTTGAACACGACTGTGTGACTAACACTTTACCATCATGAAACAGAACTTGACAATGTTATTGCTAAAATGTGTTTCCACTTACAGAAATACCAAAAAGAATACCATCTATGTATTTTGATAGTTTTATCATCACTTATATTACCAAAGTACTTAAGGCAGTTTACAGGGAAAAAATATAAAGGTAGATAAATCTGAGAAAACACTTAATTGGGGAGAAAAAGACAAACATCGTTGTGCACAGAGGGAAAACTGGAAGGACGATTAATTTAGGAAAGATGGGTTGTGACAGTGGTTCCCAAATCAAACTGAATCCTGTTCATCATAAGTACTTGGAGAGCCTTATCAAATATAGATTTCTAGAGATAGATCTCAGTGGGACCCTGAGAGCAAGATTTCTAAAATAATTCCCTGGTCCTTTCAGTGAGCAACCGTAATTGTCGTCGATGTTGTTCAGTTGCTCAGTTGTGTCTGAGTCTTTGCGACCCCATGGACTGCAGCCAAATTTGGAAACCACTAAAATATCACAGATCTGGTAGACTCACAGGATGTAGCTCTATTTGAAAGTTATAGGTGATTCCAACAAAAGAGGGAATTTCTAGATATTTCAAAATAGGAAATCCACAGAAAGTTTTGTGGGTTTTTTTTTGTCTTTAGCCTCAAAATTGAGACATGTAGCTCCTGGTCATAAAAAGATGGTCCCTAAGACATTATGATACATTAGCTTGCACCAAAACCCAAGCTTTCATTTGGTGGCTGTGTGCAGGAAAGATGCTTGACCGATGAATGCCCAGGAGATCTTCCACGAGCCACATCAGCCACGTACCAGCTACATGAAGTGAGGCTGCTGCCCATTGGGTGGGTACAATGGTGTCGCTTATTTTCCCAGGCCACAAAGAGAGCCTTTTAAAGTACATGTTCCAAGTACAGTGGCAGAATACTAAATTTGGTTCTGTCTCAAAAATAATACGCTTTTATTTTTAGGCAGTTGCTTGATAAAGTGGTACTTTTGTTTCGCAGTAGAATTTTGGCCCCAAGCCCATTCTGATTTTTTAAAAAGAAAAAAAGAAAAAACTAAATGGTCCTTTGTAGATATTGTAAAAAAAAAAAACTACTGCAAAGTTTAAAAGGTGCATCTTCTAAGATTATTCACTGCAAAGTTTTCTAACAACTGATCCATTTAAAGGCATTTTGAGGGGGGAAAAATGAATGTGTTCTTTTAGATCTCTCTACTGTTTACTAGTATGTTTTATTCTCCTATACCCTGAGGTTTATGTTGTTTTGTGATCTGGTGTCGGGGTCAGTAGCTGTAGTTTGAATCCTAAGTAAAGGAAAAGTTGCAGTTTTTACTCCTGTCAGTTAAAACGAGAAGAACACAGTATGCTTGGAATGGAAAGGGACTTCTTATCTTCCAGAAACCTCTGTAGTCTAAGGATTACTCTTGGGAAGCCCCTTAAGGGCTTTATCTAGCTGAGACAAGAGTAGTTCCTTAATAGGCAGTTCTTAGCAAAACATTGTGTTGTTGGCGAAAACCCCAGGAAGCTGGAAACTTAGGAGTGACTTGATGGGGAGGGGAAGTTGACTAGTTTCAGAAACCAGAGTTTCTGGTTGCATTACCCCAATGCTCCCAAGACATGCCAGCATACACATTCATTCACACTCACACCAGTTCTTTAATGATTGACTGATGGATGATCTCTGCCCTTAGGAAATTCCAGTCTTTCCTCCTTTCCATCATAGTGGATAATTTCTATAATTAGTATTATAATTGTAATTAATTAGTAATTATGTAATTCTAATTATATATTGTAGTTAGTATTACAGTTATCAGCATATTATATCTGGTGGCCATTTATTTTATACAGGGCAGTCTACTAGGGTTAGACAATTAAAAGTACTGTATTTCACATCCTGAATTTTTTCCAGTACACAAGAGTCACTGTTTGTCTGCCATAGTGCTGTGTATGCATAAATTGGATTCAGCTGTATGACTACTTCTAAACTTTCAATACTGCTTTAACAGTCAAGATTCACAAGTATTTAAGTGGTTAAGGATTTGGAGGGTATAATAAAATATTTAGGAAAGATTTTTTTTTATTTCTTGATTTTTGATCTTAAGATTTCACTTGGTACAAAAGCAAGTCAATTCTGTAGACCACAGGTGTTTCTCTTCTTTTAAACAAAGCTTTAAAAATATATGTTAAACTCTTTTATGAAAAACATTCTATGATCCCTTCTAAAAGTCAGACTGAACATAACTAAATTTTATGTCAATTGTTCAGTCAACACTGGAATATAACATATATTGGTATACTTTCATAAGCTAATATCATTTGCTTAGCTACTAGCACCAAAATCAATTGCTTCAAACTCCTATAATTTTGTAGCTTTTAATACCTGTTTTTGTTGTTGTTTTAGTAGTTTAGTTTGCATATGCAGTAGTTCAGATGCAGTTTGTCTGCATCCTTCTTTGTCAGGCTGTCATTTTGGGGCATTGTTCTCAACTTGTCTTGGCAGCTGTCTTCAATTATGTTTTGGGAAATGAGACATTAATATCATTTCTAAAGTAAAAGTAACTTCATGTCACCCATTTTGGTCAGCAGAGAATAACATTTAGAACTTAATATTTTTGTTGTATTTTGGATACTTGAAATTACCAGCAAAGGAAATTCTGGATAAGTGAGATGTTCACTATATGGTATGTTACAAATCACTGATGAAATTGAATGGTAGTTATGCTGAGCGAAAGGTGAGAGGAACTTGCCAAACTCATCTGTATTGTTGTGTGAACAGTTTGCAGAGTTTTGCTCTTACCTATGCCATATGCATTAGAGTATGTATCACACACATTTCAGTGTGTAAATGCATATGCAGCGATTTCAATAACATAAATGCAAGTTTTAGTACTAGTAAAACATTTACAAATATAGATAAAAATATCACATTGTCTCAGTTTGGTAAAACTACACTGGAAGGGAATAATGGATTACATGGTCACAGTCACTGCAGTGTGGATTTAAGTAGATATTCTATGTAGACTACTTGTCCCCAGGTTTGGGAAAAAGAGATGCATTTTAACATGTTATTGGAAATTTTAAAATATTGCTTAAAGGAAAGACTTGGAAGGCAAGTTTTGAAGCAGAGATTATCTGATGAAATGTTTACAGAGCAGAGCAGGAGATGAGGTGTGACTACAGGAGCCTGGCACCCTTTGGTTTGAAGATACATTTATCAGAAATACCATAGCCACTAAAGGAATGTGGCATGGGTCTGACTCCTATAGCATACTATGATATTCTGATATTAAAATTCTCATTGCAAATAAACATCTCTATTACTTGAACATACACAATATGCAGTTACGCTAATACCTTTAGTATTTGGAGCCTTATCATACAGTACAGAGTAGGTGCCCTGAAAGAATAAGCTTCAAGGTATACTGGCTGATATTTTTAAGCATATATTTAGCACATCCTCTGTGCCAGGTTATAAACACTTGAGATAATGATCATGAAAGTGAGGAAAAGGGGATTGGTTAGCCTGGGCTGCCATTCTACCCCATTGCCTAGTTCCTCTGTTGACTGCTTTGTTTATGAGTTCCCTTGGCCTGATACAAGTTTCAACTTGTGGGTTTGGAATAGATACTTGTTATAGGCTGAATGTTTGTGTCTCCCCAAAATCCATAGGTTGAAGCCCTACCCCCACTACAATGGTATTTGGCAGCTGGGCTTTGTTGTTGTTTTTCAGTCACTCAGTTGTGTCCGACTCTTTACGATCCCATGGACTACAGCACCCCAGGCTTCCCGTCTTCATCATCTCCCGGAGTTTGCTCAAATTCGTGTCCATTGAGTTGGTGATGCCATCCAACCATCTCATCTTCTGTTGTCCCCTTTTCCTCCTGCCTTCAGTCTTTCCCAGCATCAGGGTCTTTTCCAGTGAGTCGGCTCTTCGCATCAGGTGGCCAAAGTATTGGAGCTTCAGCTTCAGCATCAGTCCTTCCAATGAATATTCAGGGTTGATTTCTTTTAGGATTGACTGGTTTGATCTTCTTCCTGTCCAAGGGACTCTCAAGAGTCTTCTCCAGCACCACAGTTCAAAGGCATCAATTCTTCAGCACTCAGCCTTTCTTATTGTCCAGCTCACATCCATTAGATGAGGTCGTGAAAGTTGGGCCCTCATGCTGGGAATAGTGCCCCTGTAAGAAGAGACACCAAAGAGTGTGTTCTCTTCCTCTTTCTGAGAATACACAAATAAGAGGTCATGTAATCACAAGCCAAGTTAAGAGGCCTCAGAATGAAACCTACCTTGCCAGACTTCCCAACCTCCAGAACTGAGAAATAATTTTTTTGTTGTTTTTGCCACCCAGTCTATGCTATTTTGTTATGGCGGCCCTAGTTGATTAAGACAATTAACCTTGCCTGTGGGTAAAGCAGACTAGCCCAAACTGGGATCACAAGTTACTTCGGCCATCCTCCTCTAGACAGGTTCACTAACTGGATCAAACTGCACTTCCTAGGTGGCACTAGTGGTAAAGAACCCACCTGTCAGTGCAGTTTAGACATGAGAGATGCAGGTTCCATCCCCAGATTGGGAAGATTCCCTGGAGGAGGGCATGGCAACCCACTCCAGTGTTCTTGCCTGGAGAATCCCATGGACAGAGGAGCCTGGCAGGCTGCAGTCTATAGGGTCACACAGAGTTAGACACAAGTGAAGCAACTTAGCATTCTAGACTAGACTTTAGAAAAGAAAACTATCAGAGTGTGATTTTCCCCCTTAGTTGAATGGTGAATCAGTAAAGAATTGTGTATCTGCCTATACACTGACTCCAAATGATGAGAACATGATTTCACCACCAATTAGACCAAATATCCTAAATATCTCTGAACTTTATGATTTGACCATTGAAGAAAGAAAAATCATTTTATTAAAAAGATTCTCCTGTTAATCAATTGGAGCTTTAAAAAACTGGACAAGTAACATCTCCAATGTTTGTAAAACTCAGTTTCAATAAAAATATTTTTAAGCCTTGGCAGGTACTTTTAAAAATCAGTAGCCAAAATAAACATTACAAGAAAACCACATTAATGAATAATGAAGATATTTTCAGGCTCTTTATACCTATAGAGCCACCTCCTTATAATGCCCAGTGCTTGGTTCAGTTCAGTTCAGTCCCTCAGTCGTGTCCGTCCAACTATTTGTGACCCCATGGACTGCAGCACGCCAGGCTTCCCTGTCCATCACCAACTCCCGGAGCTTGCTCAGACTCATGTCCATCAAATCGGTGAAACCATCCAACCATCCCATCCTCTGTCATCCCCTTGTTCAGTCTTTCCCAGCATCAGGGTCTTTTCCAGTGAGTCAGTTCTTCACATCAGGTGGTCAAAGTATTGGAGTTGCAGCTTCAGCATCAGTCCTTCCAGTGATATTCAGGACTCATTTCTTTAGGATTGACTGGTTTCATCTCCTTGCAGTCCAAGGGACTCTCAAGAGTCTTCTCCAACACCACAGTTCAAAAGCATCAATTCTTCAGTGCTCAGCTTTCTTTATAGTCCAATTCTGACATCCATATGTGACTACTGGATAAAACCATAGCTTTGACTAGAAGGACCTTTGTTGGCAAAGTAATCTCTCTGCTTTTTAATATGCTATCTAGGTTGGTCAGAGCTTTTCCTCCAAGGAGCAAGCGTCTTTTAATTTCATAGCTGCAGTCACCATATGCAGTGATTTTGGAGCCCCCAAAAATAGTCTCTCACTGTTTCCATTGTTTCCCCATCGACTTGCCATGAAGTGATAGGATCAGAAGTGATAGGATCAGATGCCATGATCTTAGTTTTTTGAATGTTGAGTTTTAAACCAACTTTTTCATTTTCCTCTTTCACTTTCATCTAGAGGCTCTTTAGTTCTTCTTTGCTTTCTGCCATAAGGGTGGTGTTATTTGCATATCTGAGGTTATTGTTATTTCTCCTGGCAATCTTGATTCCAGCTTGTGCTTCATCCAGCCCAGCATTTCGCAAGATGTACTCTGCATCTAAGTTGAATAAGCAGGGTGACAACAAACAGCCTTAATGTACTCCTTTCCCGATTTGTAAGCAGTTGTCCAGTTCTAACTGTTGCTTTTTGACCTGCATGTAGATTTCTCAGGAGGCAGATCAGTTGGTCTGGTATTCCCATCTTTTGAAGAATTTTCCACAATTTGTTGTGATCCACACAGTCAAAGGCTTTGGCATAGTCAATAAAGCAGATGTTTTTCTGGAACTCTCTTGATTTTTCTATGATCCAGTGGATGTTGGCAATTTGATCTGTGGTCCCTCTGCCTTTTCTAAATCCAACTTGAACATCTGGAAGTACATGGTTCATATACTGTTGAAGCCTGGCTTGGAGAATTTTGAGAATTACTTTGCTAGCGCGTGAGATGAGTACATTTGTGTGATAGTTTGAACATTATTTAGCATTGCCTTTCTTTGGGATTGGAATGAAAACTGCCCTTTTCCAGTCCTGTGGCCACTGCTGAGTTTTCCAAATTTGCTGGCATATTGAGTGTAGCACTTTCACAGCATCATCTTTCAGGATTTGAAATAGCTCAACTGGAATTCCATCACTTCCATTAACTTTGTTCGTAGCAATGCTTCCTAAGGCCCACTTGACTACATTTGCAGGATGTCTAACTCTAGCTGAGTGATCACACTCTTGTGGTTATCTGGGTCATGGAGATCTTTTTTGTATAGTTCTTCTGTGTATTCTTGCCACCTCTTAGTATCTTGTGCTTCTGTTAGGTCCATACTATTTCTGTCCTTTATTGTGCCTGTCTTTGCATGAAATGTTCCCTTGGTATCTCTAATTTTCTTGAAGAGGTCTCTAGTCTTTCCCATTCTATTATTTTCCTCTATTTCTTTGCATTGATTGCTGAGGAAGGCTTTCTTACCTCTCCCTGCTATTCTTTGGAACTCTGCATTCAAATGGGTATATCTTTTCTTTTCTCCTTTGTCTTTAGCTTCTGTTCTTTTCTCTGCTATTTGTGAGGCCTCCTCAGACAACCATTTTGCCTTTTTGCATTTCTTTTTCTTGAGGATGGTCTTGATCACCACCTCTTGTACAATGTCACAAATTCCGTCCATAGTTCTTCAGGCACTCTATCAGATCTAATCCCTTGAATCTATTTTTCACTTCCACTGTATAATTGTAAGGGATATGCTTTAGGTCATACCTGAATGGTCTAGTGGTTTTCCTTACTTTCTTCATTTTAAGTGAATTTTCCATTGGTGGTACAGTGGTTCAGTTGCCTTAATCCAATATTCTTAGTTAATGATCACAGTTCATTTTTGGTGAGAGTAAATATTTGATTTACTAGTATAAGGCCAAAGAATTATGAGTAATTAAAATTGTCAAGATTGGGTTAAAATGCAAGATAAGCACTGTACAGTTTTTGCAATACATAGCAAAATGAACTAATGATTTAAAGCAATAAATTATATTCCTGAATTAGTTTTAATAACTAATAATCTTTAAGTGGTGAAAGATTTTTCTTATTACTAGTCAGACCCTTCAGTGGAATGCTATGGAGGGAAATTAAAATGTAAAATGTGGAATTAAAATAGATGATCTTTATGTTCTCTTCTAATCCTGGGATTCTAAGGAATAAGAATTTCAAAGAATTCTTTGACCTACAAATAAAAAGGGTAATGATTTGTCTAAAACTCTGATCTTGATTATACATATATTTAAATCTTATTCAAAATGAACATTTGGGATTTAACTAAGAAGCATATCAAAAAAGGAAAAACTGTTAAGTCTCTTCTGCCCATACACTTATGAGCAAGAAAAAAACATAAATAAAATGAAATATTTTATTTGGGTAAAGAAAAAACTCACAATTCTAAGTTTCAGTTGTTTTAGGAATACTTCTTTGAATTCACCCCTTGATAAGTCTCTCTAAGCAGTAGGTCAGTATCATACTTGGCACACAGTAGACAGTGCCTGTGTATGTGGGTATATGTGTTTGGCTAAGAGAATTCAAATTAATTTTCTATTTTAAATCTGATAAGTGTAATAGAAAAAGTATGTGAAGTTAAATTGAGTAATATAAATAGTACATTTTAGTGGTCCCAGATGAGTCATGGAAGATTCACAATTCTCTTGGGAAAGAGAAGAAAATGAGAGAATCAAATCTCTGCAAATAAACGGAGCTAAAGCTTTTGTATTTTTGGAAAGTATATTGTACAGTGATTTTAAGGAAATCATGTACATTCAGAACTTAACCTTAAGACCCAAACTACTGATGCTGAGCATTCTAAATTCCTCCAAACTGACTCAAACCCAGCACTTATTTTCTAAGAGTCTAAGATGAGCAGTGTGTGTGTGTTTGCAAGTGTGCAAATGTTTGAGTCACAGTGGTCATATAGATGTTTCCCCAAAAAGGATCTGATCAAAATTTTTGAGACAACAGCCCTATTCCACTACTACTGGTAGTTAAATACTTTCCAGCAAAAAGTGCTTAGAATTAAATAGAATTTTTTAATAAGCAGTTTAATTGAATACTTGCTAAAACCCTGTATATAAAACATATATACAAATGTAGTAAGAGTTACAGTTGATTTATTTTTTATTGAATAATTTCTAACAGATTCATGTTATAAAAGAATATAACTTGTATGAAATTTCAGCTATTTTCAACACCATTTACAAAATCACTTTTTATAATAATCTAGTCATGTATTCCCTTTGCATACTAGACAAGGGTATAACTTCTTACTATGGCAAATAACAACAAGTAAAATAACTTTGAACTCAGGCAGAATCAATGACTTGGGTTTGTTCCAAAAGAAGAGTATGTATCCTTGAAACTGCCAGGAAGAACAGCCCAGAAATCAGGGCTAGCTACAGCTCCTAAGTTTTATAGTGCACTCAGTTACAGATCACTAAAACCCTTTCAACACAATGGCCTAAACTAACGCACTTATGTGTCAGGAAGATCCCCTGGAGGAGGAAATGGCAACCCACTGCAGTATTCATGCTGGGAAAATTCCATGGATAGAGGAGCCTCGTGGGCTACAATCCATGGGGTTGCAAAGAGTTGGACATGACTAAGCAACTGAGCACAGCACAACCTTCTTACAAGTCATTCAGCAAATATCTGTTCATTGAAGAAACAGTATTCAGTGCTACTCTGAGTTTTACCCCAGGGCGGTCTCTGGACTCTTGTCTTCTGAGATTGCCCAAGTGAGGATATAGCCTTGGTCCCTAGTAAAAACAATCAGAATTTTTTAAAAAATTATATTCATAAATTATACTCATCTTGTTAAAAGGACATATATAAAAATCCCCTAATCACAGAAATCACCAATAATATATCTCTGGCCCTATTAAGAAAATAACTTTGTCAAGGGGATGAAAGGGCTTTTCCTTGAAAAAGACATAGATTTCCTTGTCTAAAACTGTAACACCTCGTTCATAGGAGATTGTGTGGCATAAAATGATGCAGGCTTTCAATATGAGATGGTTTATAAATTTCCAACGGTCTTCCCTATGCATACCTGAAAAGTCCATATTTTGAATATGAGTTAAAGACTTGAAATCTTAAAATGTTTCAACTTCCCTATTTTTAAACTAAATTTATTTCATAGAGCAAAGTATTTCTCCCATAAATAAGAACACTGCAGTTGGTATTTTTCAGGCAGCAAAATAGTTAATAGTTTTATTTATAAAGTTTTCTGTTCCTTGTAATTCTTAAAAATAAAACAAACCTAAAAGCTTCTTAGACCCAATGGAAAACACAATATAAACAAAGAGGGATAGCATAGGCTGAAGGGGTCTATCTCAGAGCAGTACAGAGTGTGTTGTAAATTACTGCCTCACATGTGATTGTAGCCATGGGACTGTCCACTTCTGTATATGCAGTTTCACATTTAATATGCAACCAGCACCCTATAAGCCTCTTTTTAGAGTAGGACCCTGAGAGTTAGTCCATTGAGAAATCACATAATATTTATGCTTGAAATTTTAAAGTGTCCAATCTTTAAAAAGGCAGAAAGAACAAAGCCTTTCCCACAAATGAAACTTATCACCATGTAAAGAAGAATATACACTTGGCATTAAAGTACCCATCTAGTTTCAAGATGTATACCTACACATCTTTTTAAATGTATGAATAGCTCCTAATGTTGAAAAAAGGAAACATTAAAAATGTTGAAATGCTACTGGTAGGGTTCAAGTCCGGGCAAAACCTATGAAGTGATCTTTGCTACAATAAATCAAAACTGCTTTCCTCTGCCATGTCCGGATCATCAACAACCTTGTTTCAGGTATCTGTTAGCCGTGGGTACAATTGGCATCATCCCCATGCATCCAGAGGCAGATCTGGGCATACTTGAGGGGTGTGATGCGCACGGCCACGTTGTAGTCCTTCTGAACACCGTGCACGTCCACCCACTGGTGGCCAGAATAGATGGCGATGATTTTGCGTTTCCACCTCTTTTTGTCTGGCTCTTTCAAACGCAGATAGACCCCGGAGCCAGTGGAGCCTGATTCAGCATCGCAATATTGATAGAGGAGGTCATTGGACTCATCAGACACGCTGCAAAACCGGTAGACTAACTGATCTGCCCTGTCCTGATCGAAGCCTGAGAAGTGGATCATCCCACCGGGCAGCTTCTTGATGGTGGGGCTGACTCCCAGCTCCATGTATTTCTTCTTGTGAGGGCGCTTCAGCTCCAGAAGGGCGTAGTCATAGTCCAGGGCCGGGTCCCCGCCCTCTCCTCTAGCCCAGCCCTTGGGGATGTGGGTGTTCTTGACCCGGGTCCACTGGAAGGAAGGCCTCCCATCAGCAGCTCTCTGACCCCGAGCAGATCCCTTTCTCCTCCTTCCAGCCTTGGCTGTCTCCTTCAGACTGTCTTGGCTCCCCTCTCTTCCAGCACCACTCACTTCCCTCCTGTTCTTCCTAGACCCCCGACGTCTCTTGCCACCACCTTTATTTCTCATCTTCAGCAAGCCTACTCTTAGCTTTCTGCTGCCTTTGATGTAGTCGTTTCCATCGTGGACACAGTGGGCAGCGGTTAGGACGTGGTTGGGAGAGATGAGAATGCCGCTGCAGCCTGTGGAGAGCTTCACCGCCGTATTGAAAGGGAAATTGGTCAAGAACTTCTTATCCAGGATGCTGAACCTGCTGTCGGTGCCGTACACCTGTCTCTTTCTCCTCACGGGTGCTCCTTGTGAGGTGAGGTTTTGAGTTGGCTCAGGGACCCAACCTTGAACTTTCACTCTGGTCAAGGTTCGGCTCCCATTCTCAAAGACAGTCTCGTAGGAGAGAGAGTCTTCCAGGTCAGAAAGGCTGGGGGCTGGGAGATCTTTCTGGCATTCGATGCCACACACTCGATTTAACACCATCTTAGCATCTGCCTCAAAGGCAGGGCTGGTGAGATGGAAGGTCCTTTCACTGACAAGTCGGGGTATTTTTCTCACATGCCACATAAAATCCTGTTCCATTTCAGATCCATCGATGAGGGTCCACCCAAGGGTGAAAAGCATCAACCCGAAGAGCATAGCTCCCATTTTGTTCTTCTATCTTGTCCTTTAAAACAGGAAAAAAAGAAGCTTTATGCTTTTTGTCTTATTGGGGTATAGTTGCTTTACCATATTGTGTTAGTTTCTGCTAACAAACTACAACAAAGTGAATCAGCTATAGGTAGGTATACATGTATCACCTCCCTCTTAGACCCTCACCCCCCAATCCCAGCCACCTAGGTCCCCACAGAGCGCTGAGCTGAGCTCGCTGTGCTGTACAGCCGGTTCCCACTAGCTATCTGTTTTACACCTGGCGGTGCACATACATTACTCAGAAAGAAAAATAAGAACCATATATTAATGCATGTATGTGGAATCTAGAAAAATAGTACAGATGAACCTATACTGCTTTCTGTTTAAACGTTAATTATCATTCATTTTTTGTACAGGTGTTTTTGCTTGCTTGCATTTCTTTTCCATGGGGATGGTCGTCAAGGCTGTATATTGTCACCCTGCTTATTTAACTTATATGCAGAGTACATCATGAGAAACGCTGGACTCAAGTTGGAATCAAGATTGCCGGGAGAAATATCAATAACCTCAGATATACAGATGACACCACCCTTATGGCAGAAAGTGAAGAGGAACTAAAAAGCCTCTTGATGAAAGTGAAAGTGGAGAGTGAAAAGGTTGGCTTAAAGCTCAACATTCAGAAAACAAAGATCATGGCATCTGGTCCCATCACTACATGGGAAATAGATGGGGAAACAGTGGAAACAGTGTCAGACTTTATTTTTTCTGGGCTCCAAAATCACTGCAGATGGTGACTGCAGCCATGAAATTAAAAGATGCTTACTCCTTGGAAGGAAAGTTATGAACAACCTAGATAGCATATTCAAAAGCAGAGACATTACTTTGCCAACAAAGGTTTGCCTAGTCAAGGCTATGGTCTTTCCTGTGGTCATGTATGGATGTGAGAGCTGGACTGTGATGAAGGCTGAGTGCCGAAGAATTGATGCTTTTGAACTGTGGTGTTGGAGAAGACTCTTGAGAGTCCCTTGGACTGCAAGGAGTTCCAAACCAGTCCATTCTGAAGGAGATCAGCCCTGGGATTTCTTTTGGAAGGAATGATGCTAAAGCTGAAACTCCAGTACTTTGGCCACCTCATGTGAAGAGTTGACTCATTGGAGAAGACTCTGATGCTGGGAGGGATTGGGGGCAGGAGGAGAAGGGGACGACAGAGGATGAGATGGCTGGATGGCATCACTGACTCGATGGATGTGAGTCTGAGTGACCTCCGGGAGTTGGTGATGGACAGGGAGGCCTGGCGTGCTGCGATTCATGGGGTCGCAAAGAGTCGGACACGACTGAGCAACTGATCTGATCAGATCTGATCAGATCACCATTCATTTAGATCTTGAATCCTAAATGTAGCTTCACCACTAAGAGGAGTCCCTATTTTCACTGTACTTAGATTTTACTGAGATTAGATAAACACCATACTAAGCAGGCTCCTGCTGCTGCTGCTGCTAAGTCACTTCAGTTGTGTCCGACTCTGTGTGACACCAGAGAGGGCAGACCACCAGGCTTCCCCGTCCCTGGGATTCTCCAGGCAAGAACACTGGAGTGGGTTGCCATTTCCTTCTCCAATGCATAAAAGTGAAAAGTGAAAGTGAAGTCGCTCAGTCATGTCCGACTCTAGCGAGCCCATGGACTGCAGCCCACCAGGTTCCTCCGTCCATGGGATTTTCCAGGCAAAAGTACTGGAGTGGGGTGCCATTGCCTTCTACAGACATCCAAAATCAGTAAATTTGATTTCACTCAAACTTCCCTCCACCAGCACTAATCCCCACGCATCCCACCCCCGCCTACCATCTTTCCCTCTTCCTCTCCAGACAGGCCAACACATGGGAGAATAAGAAGAGGGGCAAGTGGGGTCCTCTGGTGCCTAAGCCACACTTTCTTCCTTCCAAGGTCTCCTGCAACCTTATCTCCAGATGATTTAGAAATAAAGATAACAACAGATGTCTGACACTATCCCTGAACTTAGCGTCTTAATAAAGGCACGGACCATAAATTCCTCATCTCTAGAATGTAAATGACTAGCACAGAGCTCAAAAAAGCATTCACTGGAAAAAAATTTTTTTTAAAAAAAGGCCTTCACTAGAATGCACTATTTCTGTAAGTTACGGCTTGCAGACCAAGCTGATTGATGGTGCAGTTAAAATCATTAAATAATAGAGCCTTCCCTGGCTGTCCAGTGGTTAAGACTTCACCACCACCCTGCTCCCCGCCCCCATCCCCAACCCCAGATGCAGGAGATTGGTCAGAGGACTAAGATCCCACATGCCTCACAGACAAAAAAAACAAAATGTAAAACAGAAATGAGCCTGTTATACAGAGTGAAGTAAGTCAGAGATAAACTATTGTATATTAAGGCATCTATATGGAATACAGAAAAAGGGTACTGATGAAGCTATTTGCAGGACAGAAATAGAGATGCAGACATAGAGAACAGACTTTGGACACAGCGAGCGAGGGTGGGACGAATTACGAGTAACATTGAAATATACATTATATATAGCTCAGTTGGTTTAGAATCTGCCTGCAATGCAGGAGACCCTGGTTCACTTCCTGGGTCTGGAAGGGCCGCTGGAGAAGGGAAAGGCTACCTACTCCCGTGTTCTTGGGCTTCCCTTGTGGCTCAGCTGGTAAAGAATCCGCCTGCGATACGGGAGACCTGGGTTCGATCCCTAGGTCGGGAAGATCCCCTGGAGAAGGGAAAGGCTGGTGTTCTGGCCTAGAGAATTCCACGGGCTGTATAGTCCATGAGGTGGCAAAGAGTCGGACACAACTGAGCAAGGAGAAAAGAAAAAGAAAAAAATGGGAAGTTGCTGTATAACACAAGGAGTTCAACACAGTGCTCTAACAGCCTGGAAAAGTGGGATGGGGTTGGCAGGATGTTCACGAGGGATGGGACATAATTATGGCTGATTTATGTTGTATGGAAGAAGCCAACACAATATTGTAAAACAATTATCCTCCAATTAAATGTAAATTTTTAAAAAGTTTAATGAACATCATAAATTAAAAGAAACTTCAGAAATGGTCTACACTTAAAAATTTTTTTAAATCATCAGATAATATTCTAAAATATTCAGTAGAAGTTTTAGAAATAAAGGAGCTCCTCTACTATTGACCTGCTTTGATTATTTTTACAAGCAGAATCCCTTATAAAGAGTACACAGCACAGGCTATTTTATTCAAAAATAAGAAAACTATACCCTGTTCTTTTTTAAAATGAAGTTGTGCTTGGAACTACCACCCAAGCAAAGCAATATACAAAAATGAGTTATAGTGACATTTTGCTGCTACTGCTGCTGCTAAGTCACTTCAGTCGTGTCCGACTCTGTGCGACCCCATAGATGGCAGCCCACCAGGCTCCGCCATCCCTGGGCTTCTCCAGGCAAGAACACTGGAGTGGGTTGCCATTTCCTTTGGATATTAAAATTGTAAGAATTTATGGAGCACAGGCAATTGTCGTGGATTTACCACTTGGGGGAGCATGATCATTATTAAATCATAGGTTTAATGGGACCCTTTCATCATGGTCTCATCCCCTGAGAGCCGTTGAAAGTTGCCAGTACTTGGTGAATTGTACAATATCTCATCTATCATTTACATCTTCTTGCCTTCTTTTCCTGCTTCCCTGGGTTTAGGCTAGGCTAGTGAAAAGTGAAAGTGAAGTGGCTCAGTCGTGTCCGACCCTCAGCGACCCCATGGACTGCAGCCCTCCAGGCTCCTCTATCCATGGGATTTTCCAGGCAAGAGTACTGGAGTGGGGTGCCATTGCCTTCTCCGTTCCCTGGGTTTGCTGGTATGTAAATCTCTTCCTAGAACTGCTGTTTGTCAGTTATGGCTTTGTGAGAGTCAAGGGGAGTGTAGCATTCTTTGGAGCAGCAATTTGGAAATTTGTGAGCTATGTTCCAAGTTGTTTTTAACTAATAGTTAACATAACCAGGTTTACCAAATGCTTTGCACCTTGTATAAAGCAGAGGCAGTTCAAGGTTAGTTTATTCCTATAATACCTTCACTCTCATGGCTTTCTGATAAGCCTTTGCATGGAAAAGAAAGTTAATACAGAATGTCAGGAATGGCCCACAAACCAGGGTGCACCCCTAAGATCCTAAGCACTGGCAGGAAAAGCAAAAGTTGCCTCTGATGCAGAGCCAAATATGGGCATCTCGTGACACAACAGAGTTCATCTTGCCATATCCAAGTATGGAATTTTATTAACAAACTAATAACATGCTTCTGATAAAACAAATCATATACTACATTAATCTCTTTGTTGTTTAAACATGATCTGTTCATTAAAGTATGATATAATTATTTTGAATCATTGTATATTAAAACACGGAGAAGGCAATGGCACCCCACTCCAGTACTCTTGCTTGGAAAATCCCATGGACAGAGGAGCCTATTAGGCTGCAATCCATGGGGTTGCTAAGAGTCGGGCACGACTGAGTGACTTCACTTTCACTTTTTACTTTCATGCATTGGAGAAGGAAATGGCAACCCATCCCAGTGTTCTTGCCTGGAGAATCCCAGGGACGGGGGAGCCTAGTGGGCTGCCGTCTATGGGGTTGCACAGAGTTGGACACGACTGAAGTGACTTAGCATATTAAAACATGTTAAGCAAGTTTAGAATAATCTTTATTTTTACTTTAGAATGATCTTTACCATTTTTTTCTATTTGCTCACACTTGAATGCTAAGTAATGGTGATTTTGGTGAATATTAAACTGTATTGTTTGCCTAATAGCTTGTACTTTATTTTGGAGACAGGCCATTCTTCTGTAGACTGATGGATATTGTCCCCCAAATCAGTAAATACATTTCAGGAAAAATCCACACTCATGTACAATATTTTCTAATCATTACCATGGCAAATTTGATTTTACACAAAATAGTAATTATATTGGTAATGATTTTGTTGAACCATTTAGTATTTTGTACCTTCTATGCAGTTTTCCAGAGAAGGCAATGGCACCCCACTCCAGTACTCTTGCCTGGAAAATCCCATGGATGCAGGAGCCTGGTAGGCTGCAGTCCATTTGGTCGCTAAGAGTCAGACACGACTGAGCGATTTCACTTTCACTTTTCACTTTCATGCATCGGAGAAGGAAATGGCAACCCACTCCAGTGTTCTTGCCTTGAGAATCCCAGGGATGGGGGAACCTGGTGGGCTGCCATCTATGGGATTGCACAGAGTCGGACACGACTGAAGCGACTTAGCAGCAGCAGCATGCAGTTTTCATAATGAGTATTTCATCCATTTTATTTAATTGGATTGGAATGAATAAGGCTAACAGCTCAGTAACTACTGAGATCTTGAAATTATATGTTTTATTGGGTAGTTCCCAAGATGAAAAGTTGTCTTCCCCTTAAAATGAAATGCTAAAATCAGTTATTTGCTGCCTCTTAGTTTATCAACAGACCAAAGCAGATGATTTTTTAAAAGATACATATATATATATATATTTTTTTATCTATTTGATCCTTAACAAAATGTCAATCAAACAAATTTTTTGGTATAGGAAATATTTTTTAAAATTATTTTAAGTTAGCCCTACATGCATGATAACAGCCATTCATTGTATACTTAATATATGAGTACATTAAAGACTGAGTCAGCCAATTATCTTCATTAAAAACTACAGAGAATCACATTGTACATTTTAACATTTGATAATAATGATCTGTGGAGTAGTAAATGTGTCAAAGGCATTCCCAAGCAAAAGAAAGAGCATCTACATCTAGGTACTGTGGTACTGCTCACACGTTTCTGTTTTTGTTTTCAGTACTGTTTAATTTAGCCTTGCAAGTTTTCAGCTACTTAGGGCTTGGATACTTCTGCTGCTATGATGCTTCAGCCGTATCTGACTCTGTGCGACCCCACAGACGGCAGCCCACCAGCCTCCAAGAGTACTGGAGTGGGGTGCCATCTCCTTCTCTGAGGGCTTGGATAGGCATAATGCAAATACTGAATTATAATTTACAAGATGGTTTTTTTACTATGCAAATCACTGAACTGGAATATGAATCAAGTTTCCCTGTTCTTTACCAAATAAAAGATGTGCCCTGGGCATTAATTCTGTAGGCAGACTTTTAAGAGCCACACGCCATGGTTAATTTTATGTGCCAACTTGACTGGGCCAGAAGGTGCCCAGACATTTTGTCTAATATTATCCTGGGTATGTTTGAGAGGGTGTCTCTGGATAAAATTAACATTTGAATTAGTAGACTAAGGTGAGCAGATTGCCCTCCCTAATGTGGGTGGGCCTCATCCAATCAGTTGAAGGCCTAAATAGAAAAAAAAAAGGCAGACCCTCCTGTGAATAATGGGGAACTCCTCCTTCCTGACTGCTCTGAGCAGGGACATTGTTTTTTGTTTTTTCCCTTGCCTTTGGCTTCAAAATGAAGCACCACTCAAAAGAATATTTTTAGTTTGTTAGTAGGATTCTATACTTGCATGTTGCAGAATAAACTGTCACATCAAGGAATTCCCAGGTTGTAGTCCTCAAACAAGCAGTGTCAGCATCCCCTAGGAATAAAAATGCTCATTCTCAGGACCCAACCCAGACCTACTGTTCACAACTCTCCAGGAGGGATGTGGGTTCCCAGCTGTGTATGTTTTAACCAGCCCTGCAGGCAACTCTGATACTCAGTACAGTTTCAGAACCACAGCAGCCAAAGCCCTAGTGCAGCAGCTCGAGACCCTCCTCAGAAGGTTTTTCCAGGGATGACTGCTTAATCAGGTTTCACGTGACCCCTGCTTCCTCTTTGTGTACAAAGTAAATTTTTTCTGAACTTCACGCTTTTCCTGTGTTAGCAACAGCTATTACAGAAAGAGTCCCTGGAGTAGGAAATGGCATCCCAGTCCAGTTTTCTTGTCAGGGAAATTCCATGGTCAGAGGAGCCTGGCAGGCTACAGTCCATGGGGTCTGAGTTGGACATGACTTAGCAACAAAACAACAACAATAATATTGGAAGACTCAGCCTTTGGTAGAAAAAAAAACATACTTTCATATACGTGATTTAACAATACATCTGAAAAGAGTCCAATTCAGTAGGTTTGTCTGTAATGCCTCCAACATCCAATGCTACAGATAATGCAAGAGCATCAATTGGCCAGCCCTGGCCAGTGCCTTTTGAGGGACTCAGCTGCAATGTAGCACAGGAATAAAAGCCATGCCCACATCTATCCTTGGGCATGGGAAGGGCAGAACCTTGTCATATGACCTCAGAATCACAGTAATAAAGGACATGGGTTTAGTCTAATTTGGCCTGTAATTTCAAATTGGACAAATGTCTCGGGACACTTTCTTTTGGAAAATCTAAGTTTGTCTCGTGGTAAAATGTCAGTGCAGTGTAAATGATAGTTGTTACTGATAGAGCAAGCCACGGTTGAGTGGACACATGCACAGACGCCTGTCATCCCCAAAGCACTAACTAAAGAGACATGGCCCCGGCTGTGGAGCAGCTATAGTATTTTGAAAGCTTTAATGTCTCTTGTTGTCCCTCAACCTCCTCCTTTTCCCTGTCTTCCATTATAATTGTGACCTTCCCTGTCACTTTCCAGATGGCTTGGATTTAGGGCTTCAAATTCCAGTTTTGGTTAATGAAAGTGAGGTTGCAGTTATGGTTCCTCAGTGAGTCAGTGTACACATAGATGATTATGGGTTGGACCATGGAGATGGATGGAGCCAAAGGGAGTTAGAGAGGAAACAAGGAATACCAGCATTTGTAGACAAACTCTTACTGATGGAGCAGATAGTATTCCACATTTGTACCTGGTTTATACTATTAACTTATATGCAGAGTACATCATGAGAAATGCTGGACTGGAAGAAACACAAGTTGGAATCAAGATTGCTGGGAGAAATATCAATAACCTCAGATATGCAGATGACACCACTCTTCTGGCAGAAAGTGAAGAGGGGCTAAAAAGCCTCTTGATGAAAGTGAAAGTAGAGAGTGAAAAGGTTGGCTTAAAGCTCAACATTCAGAAAACGAAGATCATGGCATCTGGTCCCATCACTGCATGGGAAATAGATGGGGAAACAGTGGAAACAGTGTCAGACTTTGTTTTTCTGGGCTCCAAAATCACTGCAGATGGTGACTGCAGCCATGAAATTAAAAGACGCTTACTCCTTGGAAGGAAAGTTATGACCAACCTAGATAGCATATTCAAAAGCAGAGACATTACTTTACCAACAAAGGTTCGCCTAGTCAAGGCTCTGGTCTTTCCTGTGGTCATGTATGGATGTGAGAGCTGGACTGTGAAGAAGGCTGAGCGCCGAAGAATTGATGCTTTTGAACTGTGGTGTTGGAGAAGACTCTTGAGAGTCCCTTGGACTGCAAGAAGATCCAACCAGTCCATTCTGAAGGAGATCAATCCTGGAATTTCTTTAGAAGGAATAATGCTAAAGCTGAAACTCCAGTATTTTGGCCACCTCATGCGAAGAGTTGACTCATTGGAGAAGACTCTGATGCTGGGAGGGATTGAGGGCAGGAGGAGAAGGGGACGACAGAGGATGAGATGGCTGGATGGCATCACTGACTCGATGGATGCGAGTCTGAGTGACCTCCGGGAGCTGGTGATGGACAGGGAGGCCTGGCGTGCTGCGGTTCATGGGGTCGCAAAGAGTCGGACACGACTGAGCGACTGATCTGATCTGATCTATACTATTAACAGAAATAACCAACTGTAACTACAAGGGGTTACTTGCTCTTGCTTTTGTTTGTTTGCTTGCTTATGCTTTCTTAGAAATATGAATGCTGACAAGTATTTAGTATATTTGGATTTCTCTACCAGCATGGTAGTTTTCAGGGCAGACCAAGGAGTAAGAAGACCTGGGCTAAGTCTCATCTTCATCACTTATTAGGTATCTGATTCGGGGCAGTTCATTAACATCAATGAAGTTTCTGTTTCCTCATCTGCAAAATGGAGATAATAGTAATTTCAACTTCATAATTGTGAGAATTAAATAAATTGATATATGCAAAGAATTACCATTGAGCCCAGAGCATGGACACATTCAATTATAAGTTCTTTTATATTGGGTTGGCCTAAAAGTTCTTTCAGGTATTTCCATACACGGTTATGGAGAAACCAAACAAACTTTTTGGCCAACCCAATAGTTATTATTCTACCTTAGTATGTAAATTAATATCATTTCAAAACAGTTAATTATATAAGGCAAAGTTATAGCACTTTTAGTTTTCTAAAAAGTCAATTTTACACTCAAATATTTTTATTTCAGGATAGTTTCTGACACACTCTGAAAACTCCCTTTTTCTTTGTTTTGGTTTTTGTTCAAGGACAGCTTCATTTTAGAGATGTCCCAAATGAATGCCTTCCTAACTACTCATTTCTATGAATATCTGTGGGTTTGTAATATATTTTTCTCATTGCTATTAAACTTAAGTGTAATTAAACACTACCCAGCCACAGAACATTTGAATTGTATTTCCTATGTATTATTTTAAGCCTGGACCTACCCTAAGAATTCTGGAACTGCAACAGGCCTTCAACCTAAAAGGAAACAGGCAATGTCAAAATATTACTCTGAGGGAGCAATTTACAATGAAAAAATAAACAACAAACTTTTTAAGTGAATCTATTCTGAAGTATATAGCATAGCATGACATAATAATATTCTCAGGCTCAGTTTCTCTTTTGTTTTTTGGTTTGTTACCCTTTAAAGTTTACGTTTTAACTTAAGTAGGGCAGGCAGATGAAGGAAAGATTAGATGCTTACTTACCATATTAAATATTTTGAATAAGTTTTTTTCCTATATATGAACAAGAGCTGATTTACCATCAGAGATCTGTACCAGGTCATAGAGTCACTAACTTGGTCCTTTCTTTTCACCTGGTCCCTTGTAACAGACAGGGAGGTAGTTGTCCAAGTTCATGTGTGTAGTTTGCTGCCATGGGACGTAATTTTGCATTAATGTGTCAAACACTTTGCGGGGGCTCAGTCAGATCAATGGCCTTGTAGGACCAACTGCATAACCTCTTTTGACAACTTCCCAGTCTTTTATCTGGCCATTCGTGATCCAAGCCACCCGCCCCTCCCAGCATCACTGCCTACACTCACCCACATGCATAAACGTGAAAACACACTCCAGCCATCTCTCCTCCTCCACTTTCACTCTCCCCCTGCTCAGTCAACACTGACACACGAGGGACAGACATCATGGTCTGGATCTGCAGACAGAACTGCTGGCTTAGGCAAAAGGCCGGGGCAGGAGAGGAGGGGCCTAACTAGTGACAGCAGACAGCTGGAGAGGGAGCATTAACTGTGTTAGGTCTTGGAGAATACTTGTAAAACTTTCATAAGTCACTTTTGCATATGCACAGGAGACTAGGTATTTTATAAAGTTCAATTCCCGGTGCAGCGAAGCCCCCAGAGAAGGGGGGCTTCTAACTAGACACTAACCAGAGCACTGAAATGTATGCAACATTTAAGCTAAAAAGTGTGCGATCAGGATGACGGGAAAAGGAATAGTGTTCGATGTGTGACCAAGAGGGACAGTGAGAAGTGGGGTGCTTCCAGGATGGTGGAGGCAGTGTGTTTTGAAGTCAAACCAATTAAATCCACTTGTGACTTCTTAGCACTATGATTTGTGAAGATCACTTAGTTTCCCCAAACCTTATTTTCTACATTTGTTCAACAGGGAATAATACTTTGGAGTATTTTTGTGAGACACGAATATCATTAAGTTGGTGCAAAAGTAATTGCGGTTTTGCATCATTGAACTTGCCCGTTGATATTGGAATGCATTCTTAAATAAATGGTTATGTTATGTATCATTTTAATGTGCATTTCTTGCTTTGGTTTTTTTGCTAGTGACATTACTTGCTGTTTATATTTATTTTAGACTATAGAGATGATGTCTAAAATGTCATGTCTGCCATATCCACTTGACCTCTCACCAACCAACTACCACTTTTTCAAGCATCTCAACAACTTTTTGCAGGGAAAACACTTCCACAACCAGCGGGAGGCAGAAAATACTTTTCAGGAGCTTATCAAAACCTGAAGCACAGATTTTTATGCTACAGGGATTAGCAAACTTACTTCTTGTTGGCAAAAATGTGTCGATTGTAATGGTTCATATTGTGATTAATAAAGATGCGTTTGAGCCTAGCTATAATGATTTAAAATTCACGGTCTGAAACTGTGAGTACTTTTGTACTTACCTGTACATAAACACGATGCCCAGAGAACAGTAAGCCCTCAGCAAATGGCAGCAATTATTATTATTAGGATCAAACACTAAGAGTCAAAACACTGGTAGATATATTTATAAAGGATTTCACGCATCTCTGACTGCTGTGGACCTCACCGCAGTACGCCAAGTACAAGCCGACCTCGTTTCATTGGGCTTCACTGCAATTCACAGATACTGTGATTTTTCACATATTGCCACATGGCAACCCCGCACTGACCAACTCTCTAGGTGCCATTTTTCCAACAGCATTTGCTCACTCTGTGGTCTCTGTGTCACGTTTTGGCAATCCTTTGTCTTTATTAGGGAAGGCAATGGCACCCCACCCCAGTACTTTTGCCTGGAAAATCCCATGGACAGAGGATCCTGGTAGGTTCCAGTCCATGGGGTCGCTAAGAGTTGGACACGACTGAGCGACTTCACTTTCACTTTTCACTTTCATGCACTGGAGAAGGAAATGGCAACCCACTCCAGTGTTCTTGCCTGGAGAATCCCAGGGATGGGGGAGCCTGCTGGGCTCCTGTCTATGGGGTCGCACAGAGTCGGACATGACTGAAGCGACTTAGCAGTAGCAGTAGCAGTTGTCTTTATTATTTGTTATGGTGATCTGTGATTGGTGATCTTTTGAGGGCACCACAGACCACATCCAAATAAGACGGTGAACTTAGTAAGTCCTGCGTGTGTTCCGACTGCTCCACGGACTGCCCTCTCCCCCAGCTCTCTCCCTCTCCTCAGGCCTCCCTGTTCCCTGAGACACAATTTGAAATTAGGGTTGAAATTCATAACCCTACCATGGCCTCGAAGCATTCAAGCGAAGAAAGAAGAGTTGCATGTTGCACTTTAAATCAAAAGCTAGAAATAATTAAGCTTCATGAGGAAGGCATGTGGAGAGCTGATATCATCAGCTGCAAGCTAGGCTTCTGGGCCAGTTAGCCAAGTGGGGAATGCAAGGGAAAAGTTCTTGAAAGAAATTAAAAGGACTACTCCAGTGCACGCGCAAATGATAAGAAAGCAAAACAGCCTTGTTACTGATAGGGAGAAAGTTTTCATGGTCTGGCCAGAAGAGCAGGCCAGCCACCACATTCATTTAGGCCAAAACCTAAATCAGGAGCAGGGTACTAACTCTCTGCAATTCTGTGAAGGTTGAGAGAAGTGAGGAGGATGCAGAAAAAACTCTGAAGCTAGCACAGGCTGTTTCACGAGGTTTAAAGAAAGAGGCCATCTCCACAGCCTAAAAGTGCAAAGTGACACAGCAAATACCGATGCAGGAGCTGCAGCAGGTTATACATAAGATCTAGTTAAGATAATTCATAAAGGTGGCTACACTGAGAGACAGATTTTCAATGCAGATGAAACAGCCTCCTATTGGAAGAAGATGCCATTGGACTTCCATATCTAGAGAGCAATCAATGCTTGGCTTCAAAACTTCGAAGGACAAGCTGGCCCTCTTGTTAGGTGCTAATCCAGCTGGTGACTTTCAGCTGAAGCCAATGGTCATTCACCATCCTGAAAATCCTATAGCCCTTAAAAATTAGGCTAAATTAACTCTGCCTGGGCTCTATCAGTGGAACAGCAAAACCTGGATGATGGTACATTTCTCTACAACACGGTTTGCTAATATTTTAAGCCCACTGTTGAGACCTACTCTCAGAAAAAAGATTCCTTTCAAAATATTACTGCTCATTGATTTTGAATTTTGAGAACTGTAAGTTATGTTTTCCTTGATAACGCACAAATGTTTATAAGAGATGAACTGATTCTAAGTAACTGAATCTAATTAAAATGGAATCTTAACCCAGAAAAAAAAATATTACTGCTCATTGATGTACCTGATCACCCAAGAGCTCTGAGAGAGATGAACATAAAATGCATATTGTTTTCATGCCTGCTAACACAACATCCATTTTGCAGCCCACAGATCAAGGAGTCATTGTGACTTTCAAGTCTTAGTATTTAAGAAATATATTTCATAAAGCTACAGCTGCCACAGATAGTAATTCCTCTGATGAATGTGGGCAAAGTCAGTTGAACACTTCTGGAAAGGAGACACTACTGTGGGTACTATTAAGAACATTCGTGATTCATGGAAAGAAGTCAACGCACTAACAACACAATTTGAAAGAGATTGGTTCTCATAGCCAACTTTGAGGGGTTCAGGCCTTCAGTAGAGGAAGTGGTGGCGGGTGTGCTGGGAACAGCACAGAAGGAGAGGTGGAGCCTGAAGATGTGACTGAATTACTGCGATCTCGTGAACAACTTTAATAGATGGAAGAGTTGCTTCTTATGGATGAGCAAAGAACATAGTTTCTTGAGATGGGGAAGATGCTCTGAAGACTGTTGAAATGACAATAATGGATTTAGAATATTACAGGAACTTAGTTGATACAGCAGCAGCAGCCTTTGAGAGGCCTGACTCCAATTGTGAAAGTTCTCTAGGTGAGTAAAATGCTATCAAACAGCATTGCATACTGCAGAGAAGTCATTCCCAAAGGAAGAGTCAATCAATGCAGCAAACTTCATTGTTGTCTTACTTTAAGAAACTGCTACAGCTGCCCCAGCCTTCAGCAACCACCTGCTCAGTCAGTAGCTCAGTCAGTAGCCATCAGCATCAAGGGAGGAGCCTCCACCCGCAAAAAGATGGACTTGCTTAGCTCAGATGATGGTTAGCATTTTTAGCAATAAAATATTTTTCAACTGTTATATGCATTGTTTTTTAGACATAATGCTACCCACACAGTAGACTACGGTAACTTTTATATGCTCTGGGACACCTTGCTTTATTGCAAAATCTACTTCTTTGCAGTGATCTAGAACTAAAGCCATAGTATCTCCAAGTTATGCCTGTCACAGCTCCCAAGGAGAGCCGCATCTTAATCCCCAGGACCTGCGCCTATGTTCCTTAACTGGTAAAGGAGACTTTGCAGATGTGATTTAGTTAAGGGTTGTGTGATGAGATTAGCTTGGGTTACCCAGGTGAGCACAATGTAATCACAGGGCTCCTTTTATAAGAAGCGGGCAGGAGGGTCAAGAACCTGAAGGAGCTGTGAAGTTGGAGGCAGAGGTCAGGGTGAGGCCAAATCGTAAGCTGCAAAATGCGGGTGGCGGCTAGATCTTGCAAACGGTAAGGAGATATTCTCTCCTGGAACTTCCAGGAACCGTGCTTACCCTCTTTGGACTTCTGGCCTCCAGAACTATAAGATAAGGTGTTGTTTTATGTCACTGAATTTGTAGTAGTTTGTTACAGCAGCAGTAGGAAATGAATATACTCAGGTAAAAAAATGTTTGGATTGTCTGCCTCGGATGTTTAGAAAGGAAGAAATAGTAGGGGGAAACACTGTCTGGGTCAGAGACCTAAACGAAAATTTTCATTTTTAGAACTAAACCTTGAAGATTATGATAAAACACTACAGTGATGTGGAGTAGTATTTCTAGGCTGACTGGAGAGCTGGAACCGGGTGGATAAATTTGTTTTTTCAACAAAACCATACAGTGTTTACAATCCGATGCATCGTTTCAAAGCCTCTCTCCTTGCTTAAGAATCTCTGCGACAAATCCTCTTTAGTCTTTAAGTTGAACTAAAAACCTGCTAAGATATCTTTCAACATTAAAAGTTCTAGCTTAAATCACAAAGGAAAAAATACAAGTCACTTACTCATCAGTGAGCCTCGAGCAGTTTAAATTCCTAGACTCCTAGGGTAGGAACTTGTCTGCTATCCCTATTGCTACCACTAGGAGGCGAAGCTAGCCTGCTGTCTAATCTAAGATCTCACATTTAAATGGTTTACATTCATTAAGCTACAAAATCAAATTTTAAAAAACATGTAGGATTCATGGGATGGGGAAAAGTCTAACTGGTTAATAATATACTAGATTGGTGTCACATGTGGCATTGATCACATTTAGAAAACCCACCTCCAGGCCACAGAGCCCATCCTGACGAGCTGTGGGCTGATGATGTTGTCTACAGCCAGACAACCTTCTGGCAGGTGGTTTCCCAAAACCTCTGTGGTGCCAGCACGTTTCCAATATGATCTCCAGGGCCGCTAAACAATCCCCCAAAGGTGCGGCAGTTCACTGAGGCATGAAAAATCTTCAGCCTGCCAAATATTTCACATGTCTACCAAAGGCTTCATAATCCATTTCTAAAGGGTAAGCTTGCCACTGATCCTATGCTAAAAATAAATGGCAAGGAAGTTCACTGACAGTGTGCCAGTTTCTATTCAAAATACGATAGCACTATCGTCAAGTTTAGTTTCAGGAACGAGACAGAATAATTAATGTCTGCTTAAAATTTTTGGCAGTAGTGGAGGGAAAGGAAGATGGTAAAGTTACACAGTTGATTATTTTACAGTAACCCACAACTTCTGTTTCTCATCACAATTAAAAAAAAAAAAAAAAACCTCCTCTTTGTTTTTTAAGTTATTTTTCCAGGACCTGTACACTTCAATTTGTGCAAAGGATATGCTGTGTGTAAATTGAATTTGGGGTGAAAGGCACTAAGGAAGCCCCAAAGGGGACCCTCAGCTGACTCTCTCACCCACTGACATAGGAAATGCACAGCAGATGGCTCCTGACTTGTTTTCTACCTTGCAAGTTGGCCTTTGAAAGCAAAGCCTATCTGTGACTGCATTAGGTTTGCTACTCTTCAGGCTTTAAAGCATCTTATGATCACTGTATTTTTAGCTAAGCAAACATCTGTTAAAGTTTCTAAGGCTTTTGAAAATATTCTAGTTAAGCAAAGTCATAAAATAATAACTTTCATACTTAACTTTGCTATTTCCAACCTCTCATCTCAGATTTCTCATGTGCAAAGTTAACCCAGTGAGGGAGCTTCAATTTCCAAAATTCTGAATCTCATCCCACTGTTAAAATGCAATATGCTTGCCGTGGATAGTTGAGCACTGGGCAAAGATAAATAATTAACTCACATTAGCAATTGATTGGAGAAGGAAATGGCAACCCACTCCAGTGTTCTTGCCTGGAGAATCCCAGGGACAGGGGAGCCTGGTAGGCTGCTGTCTATGGAGTCGCACAGAGTCGGACACGACTGAAGTGACTTAGCAGCAGCAATTGATTATTTTAACACGATGAGCACATTCTATGTGCCAAGCACTAGATTAAACAATCTCACATTTGAAAATACAGAGAAGATTCTTAAAAGCACAACAGTTTCCGAGCTGTCTGGAGGAAAAATAAGAAAGAGTATCCATGACCAACTTCTTCTCACATTAAACTAGCTCTTCTAGTATTTCCTAATAAAAATAAAATTCCATATGATGCTTGGGCACTACTTTCAGGCTGAGATGTCGTATTTGGCTGGAATTTTAACCTTCTCTTTTCTAAATTATAAACCAGATTCTAAGCATAGTTCTCCAGGCAACAGCGCATGACTTTTATCATTCTCTGTGGGGATAGATGCACTTGGGATAGAATGAGAATTAATTTCAGAAGTGAGAAAGATTAATAGGGAGAAAAACCACCTCGCCAGGATATGCAGCTTCTTTCAAATCAATGATAGTGTGAAAAGGTCAGAGGAATCAGGCAGGAAGTGTTTCTACAACTTTTCAAAAAATTTTTATGATAGAAAATATCAAAAGTAGAGGGAAAACTATGAAATAGAATGAAACAGAAAACTATAACCCCTACGTGCCCATCACCCTGTGGCAACAACTACCGATATTTTGCCAATCATATTCCAGTGGTCTCCCCCGCCCCCCCCCCCCTTTTTTTTTTGCTAGAGTTTTGTAGAGCAAATCCAGGACTTTTCAATTTCATCTTCTCACTATAAAATGTTCTTCACTGCTCCCTTCGCTGACCTGTGCAGCCAAGTTGATGAGAGAGCAAGAGATTCCTAGCTTTCATAGTAATCCTGCCAAAGAGGCTTTCAACCAGAGTAGACCTTCCAGGAATGCATTTTACACCTTTTTCAATGGCATCTGTTAATAATCATAAAAATAAAGAGGGTCCCCTCTGGTAGTGCTTAAGTAAAAAATTCCATTTATATTCCAATGCAAACACTTTTACTGTTAAATATTAACGGTGCAGAGGCCAGCACAAAGAATTGCTTACTTGCAAGAGCCGTTTCTTTGATGGCTTAAAAGTGCTAAGTTTGATCTCTACCTTTAGCGCCCTTCAAAGGAACTCTCCCTGGGGTGGGTCCTGCGTTTCTCAGGAACACTTCTAGGTTCTGGGGTCTTGCCCTTTCCTGGGGCGGGGGAAAGGGTTGGGGGTGTCTCCATCCTTACCTGCGAAGCTTCCTCAGTCCTCAGGGGCGCTGCCCAGCTCGAGTCAAAGAATCCCTAAGGCGGTCACCAACGCTGGCGAGGCAGGAGAGCGGGGTGGGGCTCCGGGACAGCGCGAGTCGGAGCCGGGGCGCCCGGCCACCGTCCGCCAGCACCGCCTGGAGACTGTGGGGGAGGTGGGCGGCGAGCTGAGCGCCACGGCCGCGAGATGGGAGGGGAAAGGGGGCGTGGATGCGGGCGGACGCTGGGAGAGGTGAGGGGAGAGGAGGCGGCGGGAGGGCTTGGAAGCAGGAGAGACGCAGGCCTGGGGAGGGTTTACTAAGAGTTGGGCCTCTCATTCCAGAATCTCTGCCCCCAACATTAGGAAAAATTCACGACTGAGTTCACAAGGGATGTCTGTCGCTCTGATCGTCTGCATCCCTTAAATAGTGTCCAGAAGATACTCCCGAGTGTGTGCTTGGAGGAACTGGGGGTGATCAGGACTGTCTTTGTGTCCCAGTCCCCCAGCTCGAGTTTAGACGCCAGCTGTCTAGAAGAACCAGGGCCATTTCCCCAACCCCATCCCAAGCCCGTCTCCATCAGGGACCTCGCCACCCGGGACAGGCTCTCCACCAGGCAAATCCTGAGTCTCAGGCTCCTGCAGGCATCCACAGGCGACCTGAGAACACGCGACCCTCGTGGGCTGCGACGTGGGTCACCTTGCAAGCATCCCTTTCGGCCTCCAGGGGGCGCGCGTCAGTTCCCGTCTGTCTCCAGGCTGGAAGGCTTTTTCTACTTCGGAAGAGCATCATTGAAGATGTTTGCCCGCCTCTGTCCCACCAAAATTTTCACCGCATCCTTTCTTAATCTTTTATTCTCCTCCTCAGCAGAGGTGCTCCTTTGGGGTGGGTGCTGCGCAAGGTCGGGGACTCCAATTATTCAACATCTGTTGATCTTCTGGGTGGGAGGTCTGGAGCAAAATGCACCAGTAGAAAACTAAGTACAGAAATTTGATGCTGGCCCTCAAGGAAAGGAGATCAAATAAGTGCACAAGTATTTATAACACACGGTCTTAGCATGTCCCATAATGCTTAGCTCATTAGTGGTTAATTTCATTTCTAAAATTTCTATGTATTTTTTAAGCAATGAAATCAGAACATATATACAATTTAATTTCCTGTTTTTCCACTTAGTGTTTTCATTTATGCACTTAGTCATATAATTTAAATCTACTAATAATTTTATCTGGAATAAAATGACTAAAGCTCTCTGAAGCTCTCTGTCTCACCAGTCAGATCATAATCTTCAAATGCATCCTTGAATCACCACCCTCTACCACAGGGGTTGGCTTATAATGGCTGCTGATAGCGTTGAGCTTAAAAATGTTTCCTAGTAAAATGGAGTGTGCGTGCATGCTCAGTCATGTCCAACTATTTGGGACCCTGTGGACTGGAACCCACCAGGCTCCTCTGTCCATGAAATTTTCCAGACAAGAGTACTGGAGTGGATTGCCATTCCCTACTCCAGGGGGTCTTCCTGACCCAGGGATCAAACTCAAGTCTCCAGCATCTCCTGCATTGGCAGGCGAATTCTTTACCGCTGCTCGACCTAGGAAGCCTGAAATAGAGTGTGGGGAAAAAAATAAAGTCCAGCATTCAGAAGGAGAGTCTTCTATGACACTAAATAGATGTGCCCTGGGCCTCAGTCTCTTCATCAGTAAATTAAGAAGGTTGCACTGGAGAACTTCTGCAGTCTGTACTTCTCAAATATTTTGGGGATTGTAACACTGCATCTAGTGTGGGCATGGGTCTGATTCCTTTAATTCCCTCAGCATCCCTCATTGACATCACATAAAGCTAAACTCATCGCTCTTACATTTTCGGGGTCCCTTCCTGAGCCGTTTGCCCCAAACCATATTTTTTCCCCAGCTTTACTTAGATATAAGGGACATGTAGCCTCGTGTAAACTGAATATGTACAATATGATGATTTGTGAAACGTATAGCAATATGTTTGCCACAATAAGGTTAGTTAACACATCCTTTACTTCACATAATGACCATTTTAAAATTGTTGTTAAGGTGGAAACATTAAAGCTTTGTGCTCAGAGTAACTTTCCAGATACAATATAGTATTATTAGCTATAGTCACCAACCACCCTGTGCATTAGATCCTGGGAACTTATTCATATTATAATTGAAAGATTATACCCTTTAAGGCAATGGCACCTCACCCCAGTACTTTTGCCTGGAAAATCCCATGGACGGAGGATCCTGGTAGGCTCCAGTCCATGGGGTCGCTAAGAGTCGGACACGACTGAGCGACTTCACTTCCACTTTTCACTTTCATGCATTGGAGCAGGAAATGGCAACCCACTCCAGTGTTCTTGCCTGGAGAATCCCAGGGACGGGGAAGCCTGGTGAGCTTCCGTCTATGGGGTCACACAGAGTCAGACACGACTGAAGCAACTTAGCAGCAGTAGCAGCATCCCCTTTGAACCTGGAATGTTAGGTCCATGAATCAAGGCAAATTGGAAGTGCTCAAGCAGGAGATGCAAAGAATGAACATCGACATCCTAGGAATCAGCAAATTAAAATGGACTGGAATGGGTGAATTTAACTCAGATGACCATTATATCTACTACTGTGGGCAGGAACCCCTTAGAAGAAATGGAGTAGCCATCATGGTCAACAAAAGAGTCTGAAATGCAGTACTTGGATGCAATCTCAAAAATGACAGAATGATCTCTGTTCATTTCCAAGGCAAACCATTCAATATCACAGGAATCCAAGCCTATGCCCCAACCAGTAACGCTGAAGAAGCTGAACTTGAACAGTTCTATGAAGACCTACAAGACCTTTTAGAACTAACACCCAAAAAAGATGTCCTTTTCATTATAGGGGACTGGAATGCAAAAGTAGGAAGTCAAGAAACACCTGGCATAACAGGCAAATTTGGCCTTGGAGGATGGAATGAAGCAGGGCAAAGACTAATAGAGTTTTGCCAAGAGAACGCTCTGGTCATAGCAAACACCCTCTTCCAACAACACAAGAGAAGATTCTACACATGGACATCATCAGATGGTCAACACTGAAATCAGATTGATCATATTCTTTGCAGCCAAAGATGGAGAAGATCTCTATAGTTAGCAAAAGCAAGACCAGGAGTGACTGTGGCTCAGATCATGAACCCTTATTGCCAAATTTAGACTTAAACTGAAGAAAGTAGGAAAAAACCATTAGACCATTCAGGTATGACCTAAATCAAATCCCTTATGATTATACAGTGGAAGTGAGAAATAGATTTAAGGGAATAGATCTGATAGACAGAATGCCTGAAAACTATGGACGGAGGTTCGTGACATTGTACCGGAGACAGGGAGCAAGACCCATCCCCAAGAAAAAGAAAGGAAAAGAGGAAACTGGCTGGCTGAGGAGGCCTTACAAAGAGCTGTGAAAAGAAAAGAAGTGAAAAGGAAATGAGAAAAGGAAAGATATAAGCATATGAATGCAGAGTTCCAAAGAATAGCAAAAAGAGATAAGAAAGCCTTCCTCAGTGATCAATGCAAAGAAATAGAGGAAAAAAACAGAATGGAAAAGACTAGAGATCTCTGAAAGAAAAATACAGATACCAAGGAAACATTTCATGCAAAGATGGGCTCAATAAAGGACAGAAATGGTATGGACCTAAAAACAGAAACAGAAGATATTAAGAAGAGGTGGCAAGAATACACAGAAGAACTGTACAAAAAAGATCTTCACAACCCAGATAATCATGATGGTGTGATAACTCACCTAGAGCCAGACATCCTGGAATGTGAAGTCAAGTGGGCCTTAGAAAACATCACTACGAACAAAGCTAGTGGAGGTGATGAAATTCCAGTTGAGCTATTTCAAATCCTGAAAGATGATGCTGTGAAAGTGCTACACTCAATATGCCAGCAAATTTGGAAAACTCAGCAGTGGCCACAGGACTGGAAAAAGGTCAGTTTTCATTCCAATCCCAAAGAAAGGCAATGCCAAAGAATGCTCAAACTACCATACAATTACACTCATCTCACACGCTAGTCAAGTAATGCTCAAAATTCTCCAAGCCAGGCTGCAGCAATATGTGAACCATGAACTTCCAGATGTTCAAGCTGGTTTTAGAAAAGGCAGAGGAACCAGAGATCAAATTGCCAACATCCGCTGGATCATTGAAAAAGCAAGAGAGTTCCAGAAAAACATCTATTTCTGCTTTATTGACTATGCCAAATCCTTTGACTGTGTGGATCACAATAAACTGGAAAATTCTGAAAGAGATGGGAATACCAGACCACCTGATCTGCCTCTTGAGAAACCTGTATGCAGGTCAAGAAGCAACAGTTAGAACTGGACATGGAACAACAGACTGGTTCCAAATAGGAAAAGGAGTATGTCAAGGTTGTATATTGTCACCCTGATTATTTTACTTGTATGCAGAGTACATCATGAGAAATGCTGGGCTGGAAGAAGCACAGCTGGAATCAAGATTGCCAGGAGAAATATCAATAACCTCAGATATGCAGATGACACCACCCTTATGGCAGAAAGTGAAAAGGAACTGAAGAGCCTCCTGATGAAAGTGAAAGAGGAGGGTGAAAAAGTTGGCTTAAAACTCAACATTCAGAAAACTAGGATCATGGTACCTGGTCCCATCACTTCATGGGAAATAGATAGGGAAACAGTGGAAACAGTGTCAGACTTTATTTTTCTGGGCTCCAAAATCACTGCAGATGGTGATTGCAGCCATGAAATTAAAAGATGCTTAGTCCTTGGAAGGAAAGTTATGACCAACCTAGATAGCTTATTAAAAAGCAGAGACATTACTTTGTCAACAAAGGTCCGTCTAGTCAAGACTATGGTTTTTCAGTGGTCATGTATGGATGTGAGAGTTGGACTGTGAAGAAAGTTGAGTGCCAAAGAATTGATGCTTTTGAACTGTGGTGTTGGAGAAGACTCTTTAGAGTCCCTTGGCCTGCAAGGAGATCCAACCAATCCATCCTAAAGGAGATCAGTCCTGGGTGTTCTTTGGAAGGACTGATGCTAAAGCTGAAATTCCAATACTTTGGCCACCTCATGCAAAGAGTTGACTCATTGGAAAAGACCCTGATGCTTTGAGGAATAGGGGGCAGGAAGAGAAGGGGACAACAGAGGATGAGATGGCTGGATGGCATCACCAACTCGATGGACGTGAGTCTGAGTGAACTCCAGGAGCTGGTGATGGACAGGGAGGCCTGGCATGCTACGGTTCATGGGGTTGCAAAGAGTCGGACACGACTGAGCGACTGAAGTGAACTGAACCCTTTGACCATCTTCTCCCCATTTCTACCCTCCCATCCACCCCTCCCCTCTCCCCCTGCTTCCCTGGTAGCTCAGATGATAAAGAATCTGCCTACAGTGCACAAGACCAGGGTTAGCTCCCAGGGTTGGGAAGATCCCCTGGAGAAAGGAGTGTCAACCCACTCCAATATTTTTGCCTGGAGAATCCCATGGATAGAGGAGCCTGGTGGGCTACAGTCCCTGGGGTCACAAAAAGTCAGGCACCACTGAGCAACTTTCACTTTTCAGCCCATTGAGCATTCTTGGCTCTCTTGTCAAATATTGGTTGACTATGGGCAAAGACTAACAGAGTTTTGCCAAGAAAATGCACTGGTCATAGCAAATACCCTCTTCCAACAACACAAGAGAAGACTCTATACATGGACCTCACCAGATGGTCAACACCGAAATCAGATCGATTATATTCTTTGCAGCCAAAGATGGAGAAGCTCTATACAATCAGCAAAAACAAGACCAGGAGCTGACTGTGGCTCAGACCATGAACTCCTTATTGCCAAATTCAGACTGAAATTGAAGAAAGTAGGGAAAACACTAGACCATTCAGGTATGACCTAAATCAAATCCCTTATGATTATACAGTGGAAGTGAGAAATAGATGTAAGGGCCTAGATCTGAGAGATAGAGTGCCTGATGAACTATGGAATGAGGTTCGTGACATTGTGCAGGAGACAGGGATCAAGACCATCCCCATGGAAAAGAAATGCAAAAAAGCAAAATGGCTGTCTGGGGAGGCCTTACAAATAGCTGTGAAAAGAAGAGAAGCGAAAAGCAAAGGAGAAAAGGAAAGATATAAACATCTGAATGCAGAGTTCCAAAGAATAGCAAGAAGAGATAAGAAAGCCCTCTTCAGCGATCAATGCAAAGAAATAGAGGAAAACAACAGAATGGGAAAGACTAGGGATCTCTTCAAGAAAATCAGAGATACCAAAGGAACATTTCATGCAAAGATGGTCTTGATAAAGGACAGAAATGGTATGGACCTAACAGAAGCAGAAGATATTAAGAAAAGGTGGCAAGAATACATAGAAGAACTGTACAAAAAAGAGCTTCACGACCCAGATAATCATGATGGTGTGATCACTGACCTAGAGCCAGACATCCTGAAATGTGAAGTCAAGTGGGCCTTAGAAAGCATCACTACGAACAAAGCTAGTGGAGGTGATGGAATTCCAGTGGAGCTATTCCAAATCCTGAAAGATGATGCTGTGAAAGTGCTGCACTCAATATGCCAGCAAATTTGGAAAACTCAGCAGTGGCCACAAGATTGGAAAAGGTCAGTTTTCATCCCAATCCCAAAGAAAGGCAATGCCAAAGAATGCTCAAACTACCACACAATTGCACTCATCTCACACGCTAGTAAAGTAATGCTCAAAATTCTCCAAGCCAGGCTTCAGCAATATGTGAACCGTGAACCTCCTGATGTTCAAGCTGGTTTTAGAAAAGGCAGAGGAACCAGAGATCAAATTGCCAACATCTACTGGATCTTTGAAAAAGCAAGAGAGTTCCAGAAAAACATCTATTTCTGCTTCATTGACTATGCCAAAGCCTTTGACTGTGTAGATCACAATAAACTGTGGAAAATTCTGAAAGAGATGGGAATACCAGACCACCTGATCTGCCTCTTGAGAAATCTGTATGCAGGTCAGGAAGCAACAGTTAGAACTGGTCATGGAACAACAGACTGGGTCCAAATAGGAAAAGGAGTGCGTCAAGGCTGTATATTGTCACCATGTTTATTTAACTTATATGCAGAGTACATCATGAGAAATGCTGGACTGGAAGAAACACAAGTTGGAATCAAGATTGCCGGGAGAAATATCAATAACCTCAGATATGCAGATGACACCACCCTTATGGCAGAAAGTGAAGAGGAACTAAAAAGCCTCTTGATGAAAGTGAAAGTGGAGAGTGAAAAAGTTGGCTTAAAGCTCAACATTCAGAAAACGAAGATCATGGCATCTGGTCCCATCACTACATGGGAAATAGATGGAGAAACAGTGGAAGCAGTGTCAGACTTTATTTTTCTGGGCTCCAAAATCACTGCAGATGGTGACTGCAGCCATGAAATTAAAAGACGCTTACTCCTTGGAAGGAAAGTTATGACCAACCTAGATAGCATATTCTAAAGCAGAGACATTACTTTGCCAACAAAGGTTCGCCTAGTCAAGGCTATGGTTTTTCCTGTGGTCATGTATGGATGTGAGAGCTGGACCGTGAAGAAGGCTGAGCGCCGAAGAATTGATGCTTTTGAACTGTGGTATTGGAGAAGACTCTTGAGAGTCCCTTGGACTGCAAGGAGATCCAACCGGTCCATTCTGGGGGAGATCAGCCCTGGGATTTCTTTGGAAGGAATGATGCTAAAGCTGAAATGCCAGTATTTTGGCCACCTCATGCGAAGAGTTGACTCATTGGAGAAGACTCTGATGCTGGGAGGGATCCGGGGCAGGAGGAGAAGGGGACGACAGAGGATGAGATGGCTGGATGGCATCACTGACTGGATGGATGTGAGTCTGAGTGACCTCCGGGAGTTGGTGATGGACAGGGAGGCCTGGCGTGCTGCGATTCATGGGGTCGCAAATAGTTGGACATGACTGAGCGACTGATCTACTCTGATACACGTATTTCTGGGCACTCAATTCTGTTCCACTGGTATATGCATGTGTTTTTGATGTATAGATATTTAATTAGATTGGTTAAATTTATCCCTAAGTATTTTATCAGTATTCTTTTATTTTTGATGTTACTGTAAATAGAATTTTTTAAAATTTGTTTTCAGATAGTTCATTGTGTGTGTTTAGAAACAACAGATTTATATAGATTGATTTTGTATCCTGAAACTTGACTGAATTTGCTTTTTAGGTCTAGGAGGTTTTTTTGGAGTCTGGCATTTGCTCTGTATCACTCTATACAAGACAATGTTATCCGCAAACAAAGACAATTTTACTTCTTTTTCCTGATGTCTTCTGCCCCCGCCCCCCACCGATGCCTAGCCCTTACTCTAGCCAAGACTTCAGTACTATTATGAAGGAGAATAGTCATTCTCATTTTTTTCTGCTCTTAGAGGGGAAGTTTTCAACCTTTCACCATTGAGCATGATGCTTGCTGTGAACTTGTCATAAATGGCCTTCATCTCGCTAAGTATGTTCCTTCTATACCCAATTTCTTGAGAGTTTATTTTTTTATCAGGAAAGGAGGTTTAATTTTATTAAATGCTTTTTCCACATCTATTGAAATGATCCTATGATTATTTTCTTTCTATTAATGTAGAGCATCACATTTCTTGACTTGCATATGTTGAACCATCCTTGCCTTCCAGAGATACATCTCACTTGACCATGATGTATGATCCTTTTGATGTGCTCTTGAACTCAGATTACAAGTATTTTATTGAGAATTTTTGTATCTATATTCAGTAAGGATATTGGCCTTTAGTTTTCTTATATCTTTATCTTTGGTTTCAATGTAATGCTATACTTGTAAAAATGAGTTTAAGAGTGTTCTCTCCTCTTTAGTTTTGTTTTGTTTTGTTTTGTTTTTAAGAGTTTGAGAAGACTTGACATTAATTCTTTATATGCTAAGGTTCGCAGGTGGTGCACTGGTAAAGAATTCACCTGCCAATGCCTTTACATGTTTGGCAAAATTCACTTGTAAAGCCATCTGGTCCTAAGCTTTTCATTGTTGGGAGGGTTTTGATTACTGATTCAATCTCCTCACTTGTTATTGGTCCATTCAGTTTTTACTTCTTCATGACTTTAATTCTATCAGCACCCCTCATTGATATCATATAAAGCTAAATTCGTTGTTCTTACATTTCCAGGGGCCCCTTCCTGTGCCTTTTGCCCCAAACCATGTTTTTCCGCAGCTTTACTGAGATATAACTGACATGTAGCATTGTGTAAACTTAAGATGTACAACATGATGATTTGTAAAATGTATAACAGCATGTTTACTACAATAAGGTTGTATATTTCTAGGAACTTATCCATTTCTTCTAGATTGTCCAATTTGTTGGCATATTCACAGTTGGCATATTCACAGTACTCTCTAATGATCCTTTGCATTTCTATAGTATCAGTTGTAATGTCTTGTTTTTTCATTTCTGATTTTACTTGCGTCTTCTCTCTTTTTCGCTTCTTAAGTCTAGCTAAAGATTTGTCAATTTTGTTTATCTTTTCAAAAAATAACTGTTTCATTAACATTTTCTATTTTTTTCTATTCTCTATTTCATTTATTTTTACTCTGATCTTTGTTATTTTCTTCCTTCTACTAACTTTAGGTTTAGTTGCTCTTATTTTTATAGTTCCTTGAAGTATAAAGTTAAATTGGCTTGAGAAGTTTCTCTGTTCTTAATGTAGAAATTTATTGCTATCAACTGATTTCTTAGCACTGCTTTTGCTGCATCCCACAGGTTTTGTTATGTTGAGTTCCTATTTTCATTTGCCTTAACATATGTTTTGACTTCCTTTCTGATTTTATCTTTGACTTATTTGTTATTGAGAAGTGTGTTATTTAATTTCTACATATTTGAAAATTTTCCTCCTGTTTTTGATTATTCCCTCAACCACATTTTCTGTTTTTGATGTCACAATATACATTTTATATTATGTATCCATTAACAAATTAATGTGGCTGTAAATTATTTTTAGTACTTTTGTCTTTCAACATTTATAATAGAGCCAAGTGGTTAGCATATCACCATATTACACTATTAGAGTATTCTGGATCTGGTTATATACTTGCCTTTACCAGTGTGTTGTTTATGTTTATATGTAGTCATGTTTCTAGATAACAGCCTTTAATTTCAACATCTCTTGTAAAGCAGGTCTAGTGTTAATGAACTCTCAGCTTTTGCGTGTTTACAAAGTCTTTATCTTGTCTGCACTTCTGAAGGACAACTTTGCTGAGTATTCTTAGTTGGCAATTTCTTTCATTTAGCACTTAGAATATCATCCTATTCTCTCCTGCTTCATAAAGTCTCTGCTAAGAAATATGCTGAGAACCAAGTACAAACATATGAAGGGGCAACCAGCCCCAGGTGGGGCTTGGTAGCTCTTTGACTTGGACCACTGGGGTCCACAGAATTGACTTGGTGAGTACTGCAAGGGCTCTTAAGAGGCTGCAAGTGCTGTTCCAGTCTCCAGCAGTTAGGGACCAGGGCAAATACCAGTAGTGGCCAGTCAGTGATACACACACACTTGGCTGAGGGGGCCAGCTGTAGGCAGCTGTATAGTGGCAGGGATTGGTTGCAAATACACATGTCGTGCCAAGGCAGGCAGCAAGGGTTGGGGCCAACTACTGGTGCACGGGTAGCTGCAGAGGCCCTGGTTATTGGCATGCCCTACCATGGCTGCTGGCTCTTACCGTGTGCTCATGGCAGTGGAGGCTGGTGATGGAGACTGGGCCAGGGGCATGCAGGTGCACTAGCTGCACAGTGCAAGCAAGTGATGGAAAGACAGAATCACATCTGGGCCCACAAGCAGCTACAGGGCCTCTGAGCATTGACATGCTTTTCCATGGCTCACAGTCTTCCCCCCAAGCAGACACATGACAGCGAAGTCTGAGGAGAGATTGTAGGCAAATACAAAGCTAGAGAGGCTAACCCTTAGTACACACAGTGGTAGAGGTTGGTCTCGGTTGGGTCTAGGTCTCTGAGGTCAAGGCTGGTGTTCTGTGCTCAGCCACAGAGGCCTGAACTGGCTGTCGGTGTGGTTCCTGGGTTCTTGTAGGGTTTGGGGATGAGGAGCTGGGAAAGACTCAGGTAGCTGACATGAGTGAACATAAATACCTATGGGATGAAAGCCAGTGAAATGTGCACAGCCGCGATGGTTGTGTTGGCCATTAAGTTCGTCAGTGGTGAAAGCTGTTGGGTTTATCTGCAGAGCAGATCGCTGAGAACCATGATCACACCCACTAGGCGGCTGCTACTGGTAATCCCTGTGCTTTTCTCCCTTGTTCCTGGCCATCTCTATTTGTCTCAGCTCTGTGACCCCTGGGCAGTGCAGAACCAAGGCAGGACCTTCATGCAGCGCTCTGAAAGGCTGAGGAAGATGGTGGCTCACATCATTCTTCCTTTCCCTATGAAGGCAGCTCTTTCTAGTTGGGATGTTCCTTCCCTGTGCTGAGCAGTGCCAGCTTGGGGGTGGTGGGGGAGGGATGCAATGACACAAAATAAATGAAGTTGTCTTCCTTCCCTTTTCGGGTGCTTATTCTCAGGGCTTTTTGTTCCACTGTTTTGCTGTTCCACTTTCTTAAGTGGACGCTAGAGATCTTCCAGGTCTGTTTTGTTCATGGATTTCTGTCTGATTGCTGATCTTTGTATGGATGCATAGGCTGGAGTCTCCTGCACCTTGGTGACATCACTCCTTAGTGTATCCCAAGTCCCCTTGTACTCTATATCTGGATCTGTTCAAAGTTGTCTTAGCATCAACTTGGAACTTAAAAAAAAATAACCAGCTCCTTAATTAATTTCTAGCTTTACCTCATCTGGCCTTCATGCTTGATAAATACTGCTTCTCTGCTTTCAGGATTCCAGCTTGTCTTAATCAGAATTTCTTCTCCTGAGCTCACCTGGTCCCTCATGTTTTCTGTAGCCTTGGATGAGCAATTTAGACACGCATACCAATGCTCACAGAAAGGCCCTTTGCCAGCCCCTCAAGTTCCCAGTTCTGGTTCTGTTACAATCCTTCAATTTTCCAATGCTCCTCAACCATTTTTCTCTGTGAGAATGAACACTTTGTACAATATGACTGACTTCTACCATGTTTTTTTTTGTTGTTTTTGAACTTTTTATTTTGTACTGGGGTATAGCCGATGAACAATGTTGGGATAATTCCAGATGAACAGCAAAGGGACTCAGCCATACCTATACATGTATCCATTCTCCCCCAAACTCCACTCCCGTCCAGGCTGCCACATAACACTGGATAGAGTTCCATGTACTATACAGTAGGCCTTGGGGGTTATCCATTTGAAATAAGGCAGTGTGTACATGACTATCCCAAACTCCCTAACTGTCCCTTCCCCCCAGGCAACCAAAAGTTCATTTTATAAGTCTGTGAGTCTCTTTCTGTTTTGTAAGTTCATTTGTATCATTTCTTTTTAGATTCCACTTATAAGGGATGTCACATGATATTTCTCCTCCTCTGTCTGACTTACTTCACTCAGTATGACACTCTGTAGGTCCATCCATATTGCTGCAAATCTGATTCCTACCATTTTCATAAATACATTGTAGGGAATGTTGTCCCTACAATAAAACATGAATAATGAAGTTTCTAGGCTTCATTCCCCAACACTCCTAGGCTTACTTTTCTAGAATTGGGACTATCAGGACCAAAGATTTTATCCAATTACTTTCAATACACTCTAAGCCCTCCATTAATGGAGGAGTAGAATTCATAATTACCCACCCTGTGTGGGGCCCCTAGTGGGCTCATTTGTATACCTTCTGGAAATGGACCAAGAGGCTTGAGCACATCTCTTAACGCATTTCAGATCATTAGAGATATTGTGACCTTGGGAGAAGTAATGACCCCTGTCAGGCCTGGCCATGATTAAGGCTATATCACTTAGCTTTTTTTTGTCTCCTAAACGTTATTTCCCAAGGGACTCAGACCAAAATGGAAGAGCTCCCTTTCCAAGGCTAAATTTTTCTTGTCATGGAAATGTACTTGGAAAGTTTTAGCCAAGGAAAGACAGGAAGAGGTGATACTTCATGGTCTATGGTTAAGTCTAAGTGATGACTCAACCCTGTAGAAGGGGCATGACTTGGCTGTGACTGGAATCTTCCTTGTTAACTTTTAAACCCAAGGTTTGATCAAAACCTTTTATTTATTAGGTAGTATGCATATGGATCTTCATGTTTAAAACCTCAGAGCCTCTTGACTAACACAGATGGAGAAAATGAAGCAAATGTGATCATCAGATCAGATCAGTTGCTCAGTCGTGTCCGACTCTTTGCGACCCCATGAATCGCAGCACGCCAGGCCTCCCTGTCCATCACCAACTCCCAGAGTTCACTGAGACTCACATCCATCGAGTCAGTGATGCCATCCAGCCATCTCATCCTCTGTCCTCTCCTTCTCCTCTTGCCCTCAATCTCTCCCAGCATCAGAGTCTTCTCCAATGAGTCAACTCTTTGCATGAGGTGGCCAAAGTACTGGAGTTTCAGCTTTAGCATCATTCCTTTCAAAGAAATCCCAGGGTTGATCTCCTTCAGAATGGACTGGTTGGATCTCCTTGCAGTCCAAGGGACTCTCAAGAGTCTTCTCCAACACCACAGTTCAAAAGCATCAATTCTTCGGCACTCAGCCTTCTTCACAGTCCAACTCTCACATCCATACATACATGACCACAGGAAAAACCATAGCCTTGACTAGAGAGACCTTTGTTGACAAAGTAATGTCTCTGCTTTTGAATATGCTATCTAGGTTGTTCATAACTTTTCTTCCAAGGAGTAAGTGTCTTTTAATTTCATGGCTGCAGTCACCATCTGCAGTGATTTTGGAGCCCAGAAAAAGAAAGTCTGACACTGTTTCCACTGTTTCCCCATCTATTTCCCATGAAGTGATGGGACCGGATGCCATGATCTTTGTTTTCTGAATGTTGAGCTTTAAGCCAACTTTTTCACTCTCCACTTTCACCTTCATCAAGAGGCTTTTTAGTTCCTCTTCACTTTCTGCCATAAGGGTGGTGTCATCTGCATATCTGAGGTTATTGATATTTCTCCCAGCAATCTTGATTCCAACTTGTGTTTCTTCCAGTCCAGCGTTTCTCATGATGTACTCTGCATATAAGTTAAATAAACAGGGTGACAATATACAGCCTTGACGTACTCCTTTTCCTATTTGGAACCAGTCTGTTGTTCCATGTCCAGTTCAAACTGTTGCTTCCTGACTTGCATACAAATTTTTCAAGAGGCAGATCAGGTGGTCTGGTATTCCCATCTCTTTCAGAATTTTTCACAGTTTATGTGATGATAAGAAAAATTAAAAGATAAGGTGACATTTACCCTCAGATTAAGATTTAGCCAGATAGAAGCCACCTATGATCAGCTAATTTGAAGAACAGTTTCTGGCTCTCCACAGACCTACAGAACCATTGACTTTCTCAGTCTTTCTCTGTGACCCAAGGAGAAGCAATGATGGGCTTCTCAAAGAAATCTGACAGCTGGTGTAGCCCTCCTCCAACTGGACCTGGTCTCTCTGATAAGTGGAGAGAGACCTGGTGGCTCAGACAATAAAGAATCCGCCTGCAATGCAGGAGACCCAGGTTCAATCCCTGGTGGGGAAGATCCCCTGGAGGAGGGACTGCCAACCCACTCCAGTACTCTTGCCTGGAGAATTCCATGGACAGGGGAGCCTGGTAGGCTACAGTCCATGGGGTTGCAAAGAGTTGGACATGACTGAGAGACTAACACTTTCACTTCACTTTTTCTCTAAGTGGTATTGATCCCTTCCTCCTGGGTGCCCACACTGGACCTGGATACTTGTCATACTTTTTTTTTTGAAATTGTTTCCATGCTTGCTTTCCAGAGTGGACTATGAAAGACCCAAGGGAATCAAAACTTTTCTATCTCTAGCACCAAGAAGTACCTGAAATTTATTTAGTATTCTTCTTGATATGTGTTGGCTGCATCGGGTCTTAGCTGTGGTGTGCAGACTCTCTGGTTGAGGCGCACAGTCTCAGTAGTTGTGGTAAACCCACCCAGTCACTACATGGCATTTGGGATCTTGGTTCCCCAGCCCGGGATTTAACCTACACCCCCTAACCTCTGCACCACCAGGGAGTCCTAGGAACTAGAATTTAGACAGTCAGTGTTAATTGTGAAGATGAGAAGGCCTCCAAAAAGGGACCAGAACTAAGAGATTCTCTCCCACTGTCATCTTTGAATTAGAACAGAGAGGATTATCAGGAGAAACCAGATTTCCCACAGGAATCACTAAGACTTGACTTAGAACCATCACAAATAAGTACAAATAAAAAACCTGAAAAGGACCTGGACTCCAAGGAATGCAGCTGGGATGAAAACACTGATTCCCAACTAGAAAGGCTCCCAGAGACAGGATTTCATAGGTCATTGCTAGAGGATAGAGACCTTTGGAAAGCTGAATTTATGGAAATGTATATGGAGGCTAATGGAGCAGAACCACATATATTCCAAGCTTGGAAGTTCATGATAACTTTTTGTTTATTATTACAACTTTTTTCTCTTATTACTACTATTCTGGGGGAGGGGGGAGTGAGGGGGTTCTGGAATTAGTGATAAATAATTACAAGACATGAGCAAGCCTTTAATAAAGATCTTTAACACAGTCAAAATGATCCTGGGAAAAGTAAGCTTTCCATCATGTATCCAATCAGAAAGAATACAGGCTATTCTCTGAACATGGCACTGAGCTTGTAATAGCAATACTCTCAATGGAAATGGGAACTGAACACTATCATTTATTAGCTATGTGACTTTGTCAATCATTCACCCTCTCTTTGCCCATGTTTCCTATCTGAAATTTGACATGACAAAACTTGTCTGAATGAGGGGTTATGAAGCATAAATGTGAAAATGTATGTGAATATTCTTAGCTGTGGCCTGGTCCATGATAGGTGCTCAGTACCTAGATTCCAACTCCACAGAGTCAGAGAAGTGGCCCCCCAGAATATAGTGGGTGACTTGTGGCAGAGGTCACTACTTCACTGCCAGATATAACTCTAAGCTGATTTTTGTGACTCCCAGGTAAGAGACCCAGGGACTTCTAATGTCAGCTTCTTCTCTCTGTTACGCTTTCCCTTCTTCTTTTTTCTGATTTAAATGTGTTTGTTTTTTTTTTTTAAATTGGGGTATAATTGTTTTACAATATTGTGTTACTTTCTGCTGTACAACAAAGTGAACCAGCTATACATGTACATACACCCGCCTCCTTCTTGAGTTTCCCTCCCACACCCTCCCATGTGTTCTCTTTGTTCCCTGACCCTGACTGCATCCAGAGACCATGCATCAGTGAAATCAAACAGCCGTCATAGCTTTGAAGTAACCTGGTAGAGGGTGAACAAATAGGGACTGATCTCTAGAGGGTAGGGTGAAGGGCATGAAGGAGGAGCAGTGAGAGATGGAAATAACACACAGCCCGGGCCACCTCTGGTCGGGATCCATGCCTCAGATTGCAGAGGTTTTGATTTTGCAGTCCATTGGAAGTATACCATGAAAATCCTGATTTCTAGGGGTTTTCTGTGAAAAATGAGAAGATCGTGCAAGTCCAACTCACATTCCCTTGTGGCAAGAGTCTGTTGCAGCCAAGGAGGAGCTAACAAAGGGGGTGGGGTGGCCCAGCCCTTCTCCAACTTGACAGTTGCCTCCTCTCCTTTTATCTGCCCTGTATCCCATCTGAATACTGGTTTCCATCTCTTATCTCCATGTGTTACTTGCTTCTCTTTGCCAACTGTACTATTGACACAGTAGGGAGGTACCAGAAAAGATAAGATCGGTTTGAGTGTTAGAAAGATAATCTTGGAAGCTAAAGGATTTGTTACTGTGACAGAGAGAGAGAGAGAGAGAGAAAGAAGGATGAAAGATCAAAAGTAGAAATATCAGCTTGGAGACTGCAAAGTTTAAACATTATAAACATTCCAACTGGGCAGTAGTCCTGGAGGTGGGGAGAGAGAGGACAGACTCCAGAGATAGTCTGGGAGTAAAATTGAGGGAGTCGGTGACTGAACGTGGAGGGAAAATGAAGGAAAGGGAGCAAATGGAGAAATTCAGGGCTCAAAATAAATCAAGGCTATGCGTGGGGATCATTATTACAACAATTTTTGTTTAGTGGCAGAAAAACAGAAACCAAGTGGGTACCCATCAGTGGAAAATGGTTGAATATACCATGCTTGTCCATACTCTGGGACATTGTAGGTCCAAACTGTCTGCCATGGAGGGAGTTCCTCTGAGTGTGAGTGTGTGTGTGTGCCAAGTCATTTCCATTGTATCTGACTCTTTGCAACCCTATGGACTACGCCAGGTTCCTCTGTCCACTAGACTTTCCAGGCAAGAATATGCCTTTCTCCAGGGGATCTCCCCTACCCAGGGATCGAACCCACGTCTCTTACCAGTCTTCTGCACTGGTAGACGAGTTCTTTACCACTAGCGCCACCTGGGAAGCCCTGTGAGTGTACTTAGGTGAAATGCACTGAGGAACATAGATGATTACATTAACAAAAACACAACAACCCCCAAATCTTCATGTGTATGTATGTGTAGGTAGGTATGTATTCATTCACAAATACATATGTGAGTATGTGCATGTGTCTGTGTGCATGTATGTGTGTGTATATTTGATTACGAGTATATGAACAAAGGAAGAAGGATGAGAAATATTGATAAAATGTAGGAGGATGAAGGAAGTTGGAAAGCAAGAAAGAAACTACTATAGTTAGAAAATGTGGTCTTTGAATTTTTAAAGCCTGTATATTTTATTGTTGTCGAATTGCATATGTGTGTGTAACTGTAGAAAAGGTGCATGAAATGGTTATATGGAACTTGAGGGATCCCAACCAATTTTAACTTCTTAGAGTTAAAGATTATAACATTGGTTTAAAACCCCCACAAAACCCCCCACAAAATGTGAACCTAAAACTGCTGAAAAAATGACGTGTTTTAATTTTGTAAAAACCCACTAGACGTTTTTTCATTGTAGACAAGCACAAATCAAGGTATATTTTTCAGTTATCTTAACATTCCTCTCGTTTTCTGTTTAAATCCTGCCATGGTTGTTTACCATCCGGGTGAACTCAGGCCAATTTATTTTATCTCTCTCTCTCAGCCTGATTTTTCTTATTTGAGAAAGAGGAAAGACCATCTTAACCCTGAAAGGTTGTTGTTAGGATCAAATAAAAGAATATCCATAAAGTGCCTAGGAGGCTTTCCTCAGATGGAAGCTACTATTTTTTAATACTTTTAGAAAACATTTTATCCCTATCCTGCTCACCAGAGAGACCATGATGGATGATTCCAGCCATGACCTTCTGTTCCTCCCCGACCTCCACTGAAACTTATCTGTTCAGCTCCAGTGATAACACTCCCTCCTCTTTTCTCTAGACTTTAATCAGTCACTTGAGGCCAAGGAAGGGATTCTACCCACTGGCCAGTGAGCAAACATCACAGTTTGTTTCTCATACTATTTTTAGCTGATCAGACTTCTTAGTTCAATACTTAGCATCAAATTCAAAGTCATTTTCAAGTCTCCTCATCACATTTAACAGGTAGAAGCTTTCCCAGGGGACAAGTGTTTTCTAGTTTGGCAAGTTTTATTTTCGAACCTTTTGCTCACAATGTAAAGAAAAAGATGAAGCAAAGGTGGGATTTAGGAGTGATAGCATTACTAAGTGCTAGGTAATAATTCGGAGAAGGCAATGGCACCCTACTCCAGTACTTCTGCCTGGAAAATCCCATGGACAGAGGAGCCTGGTAGGCTGCAGTCCATGGGGTCGCTGAGGGTCAGACATGACTGAGCAACTTCACTTTCACTTTTCACTTTCATGCACTGGAGCAGGAAATGGCAACCCACTCCAATGTTCTTGCCTGGAGAATCCCAGGGACGGGGAAGCCTGGTGGGCTGCCATCTATGGGGTCACACAAAGTTGGACATGACTGAAGTGACTTAGCTGCAGCAGGTAATAATTAATATACTTACAGAGGCATCCTCCTTCCCAACCCCATCAAAATAGAATAGAAATTATTTGGACTTTTGATACAAATAGAGTCAAACTGATTTACAGGAAATAAATCACTTTATATTTGCATAATTTTTTACTGTCTCCACTGCTGCAGAAATCGGAAGTACTGAGATATTTCAGGTGAAGCTGTACTGTGTCCCCGTTGAAGTTACTTAAGGTGTTTCTGTTTTACTTTTAGCTAAGAAATTCCATTTAAGTCTGGAAAAAAAAATTGTCATCTTGTCTATTTAGGTCTAAAATAAATCACTGATAAAGGGGAAATATATAAATAAGTTTACAAATGTAAATCACAATTAATTAAAAACTTTCCTCAAAATTTGGTTGATAGTACATAATACCTTAGAATAGGACTGTCCTGCTGCTGCTGCTGCTAAGTCACTTCAGTCGTGTCTGACTCTGTGCGACCCCATAGACGGCAGCCCACCAGGCTCCCCCGTCCCTGAGATTCTCCAGGCAAGAACACTGGCGTGGGTTGCCATTTCCTTCTCCAGTGCATGAAAGTGAAAAGTGAAAGTGAAGTCTCTCAGTCGTGTCTGACTCTTAGCGACCCCATGGACTGCAGCCTACCAGGTTCCTCCGTCCATGGGATTTTCCAGGCAGAAGTACTGGAGTGGGGTGCCATTGCCTTCTCTGAGGACTGTCCTAGCCCAGAGCTTTTCATAAAGAACCACAGGGGTTCTTTTATAATGAGGAGTTAGACTTTGAGTACTTCTTGGTCTGTTTTGTGTTTCGTTTTGTTTTTTCTTATTTGTGTAAGAATTCTGAATATAGTTTCCTCTTTTTTGGTCTCTAAATTATACTTTAATCTTCAAAACAGAGTACTTAAAATATTTTAGAAAGTAAACCTTCAGATGTGGCCCCTTCTGGGTAAAAATTCTATTCCATTTGGTTTCCCACGATTAATAGAAAAAAGAGAAACCAACATTTACTGTTTATCATGCCTCAGGCATTGTTCCGAACAGAGTTCCTTCCTCAACCTTGGCACCATGGAAACTTTGGACTGGATGATTCTTTGCTCTTTGAGGATGTCCTGTACCTTGAATCCCGCTCAACAACATCCTTGGCCTCTACCCACCACATCCCAATAGCACACATCTGTCCTTCCTCCACCAGTTGTGGCAACCCAAATGTCTCTACACATTGTCAAATGTCCTTTGAAGGGCAAAATCACCCCAGTTAAGCATCCTCCACTGTTGCAGACACTTTTTCATTTTATTTACTCTTTACAACAGAGATGATGAGAGTTTACATTATTTTTTCCAAGGTTACATAGTGGGTTAATGAGTGGGTTCCTGGGATTCAAATTCCAGTTGGTCTAATTCCATAGTTCCTCCTCTTTTAGAGATCATGCTGGGAGGTGGGGGGAGATGGAAAGAAAAGAAAAGAAAAAGATTTCTTAAAACATAAAAATTAGTAGGTTTTTAAATTTTTATGTTTCAAGAAATAGGTTCAATGAAAATTATTCTGAATGCTATCCCTAATACTTTCTACATCTTCAAACCTCATTATCATCCCTAGGATGTGCTTTTTTAGCTGAAAAGTCAACCCCCAGCCCTTTCTCCCAACAAATACCTCATTTTTTTCTGAGAGATGAAAGTTGTCCAACATGAGTTTTTTCCAGCTTTTTCCTCTTCATTTCAAAGTTTTCCAGCAACTAACCCGTCCTTTCCCATCCTCCTTTCTAAGGCCAACCCCTCTGCCTGTACCTAGATCTCACCTCCTCCCTTCTCTCCAACCTTGCTTCATGAATGATCGCTACAAATTGTCCCTATGACAAGTCTTCAGTTCTTCCCTAGGCCTGACAACATGCCTCTCTCTTTGTAATGGTTAATTTTATGTGTCAACTTGAGTAGGCCATACCTGGTACTCAGTTCTTTGGTCAAATATTCCTCTAGTGAGTGCCGTGAAGGTATTTTTTAGATGTGATTAGAAATCAGTAGACTTTGAGTAGAACAGATTACACTCCATAAAAGGGGTGGGCCTTGTCCAACCGGTCAAAAGTTGGCCTCTCTGGAAGAAGAAATTCTTAGGACTCAAACTGCAATTGTGTTTTGTTTTGTTTTTTATCTTTTTTTTTTCCTTGCGAAGGGAGCTTTTTAAATTTTGTGTGTATTTATTATTTATTTATTTTTCGTTGTGCCGGCTCTTCCTTGCTGTGTGCAGGCCTTCTCTGGTCGCTGGGAGCAGGGGCTGCTCTGAATTGCAGTGCGTGGGCTTCTCATAGCAACGGCGTCTTTTGTTGCAGGACGCAGGCTCTAGCTGCATGGGCTTCAGAAGTTGTGGTACGTGGTCTCAGTAGTTCTGGCACATGGAATTAGGCTCCACAGCATGTGGAATCTTCCTGGACCGGGGATCAAACTTGTGTCCTCTGCATTGGCAGGCGAACTCTTATTTACTGTACCACCAGGGAAGTCTGAACTGCAGCTCTTGTCTGGGTCTTCAGCCTGCCAGCCTACCCTGAAGATTTTGGATTTGCCAAGCCTCCATAACAACATAAGCCAATTCCTCAAAGTATATCTTTCTCCCTATGTGTACACCCTATTTGCTGTATTTCTCTGGAGAATTCTAACACATTCTTTTTCCTTAAAAAAAAAAAAAAAAGACTTGAAACTGCCTTGCAACTAAGCTAACATGGCTCCTTCTCTACAAACTCAGCACTACTGTGCTGTCTCCTTCTGCTGACTTCTGCATAAGGAGATGTTTGAAATGCTGGGGCTTTTTGCTTTGTGAAACAAGGACTTTATCTAACTCATTATTGCATTTCCAAAATTTGTCTAGCACAATAACTTGAATGTTGTGGATACTTGAGCTTACTCATTTGAAATGTCAAGTCTTTTCTCTAAGTAAAGCTGAAAAACAACTGAGAAAAATGCAACAATAAACATTTCCTTTGATATTTCTGGACTTAGATGTTTGAATTTGAACTCTGTTTATTAAAAAACATTCTTGTTGGGCAATTTAGTCCTCTTTTCTCTCAAAAATTGTTTTTCAGAGGTTCAATAAAAAGAGTGACCCAAATGCAGAACAGGATCAGAAAAATCAATCCCCACTTCTCATGAGTGGCTGGTGGACACTTTTCTATTTTACTACTACAACTTTAACTCCTTTGTTTCTGTCCATGGCACCTAGAATGCCCTTATAAAATTAGAACATTAGGAAAAGTTTGGGTTAATTATGTTTAATTAGATTTTTTTTAAGTCAATAAAGAGAAAAAAGAAACACGGTCAGAGAAGGAGTATTACTGCTGTTACTGAAAAAAGTTATGTTGGTTGGAATTTTGACCTTTAGGGTGAAAATAAGAAAGTGAGTTTTAAAACAGAAACATATTTTTAGGGAATAAGAAAGAGTTTTTTAAAAATTCAGTGGGAACTTAGCATTGAGTTTTTAAAATAAGAATTTAGCAACACTCAGAGCACTCTAAATTGAAAAGAGAAAAAAAAAATTACAATAGCAAAAACACCATAAATCAAATCACTTCCACTTTTATATTTGTTTTATTTTTATAGTCCTTGCCCATTTATATAAATTTATAATTTTTTCCAACAATATATTATGAAATCTTTCAAACAAATCACTCTATCCATCTTATTTTTATTTTAAATACATTTCAAAGTAAGTTGCAGACAACAGTATACTTTACTATGACCAAATGGGATTTGTTCCAGATATGTGAGGCTAGTTGAACATTCAAAAATCAATTAATGTAATACATCACATCAACAGGTTAAAGAAGAAAATCATATAATAATATCAATAAATGTTGAAAAAAATTTGACAAATTCAACATTCATTCATGATCAAAACTCTCAACAAACTGGGAATGCAGAATAACTTCCTTAACTTAATAAAGAACATCTATTTAAAAAACCTATAGTTAGGATTATAATTAATGATAAGAAACTAAATGCTTCCCTCTAAAATTAAGAGCAAGGATGTCTCTTTTCCTATTCAGCATCATACAGGAAATCCTAACTAATACATTGGAATGAGAAAATAAAAAGTATATAGGATGGAAAGGAAGAAATGAAACAGTCTTTGTTCCCTGATGGCATAAATGTCTATGTAGAAAATACCAAAAAAACAATCAAAAAACTGCTGACACTAATAGGCAATTACAGCAAAGTTTCAGGATACAAGATCAATAGTTACTTTCTTATATGCCAGCAAATGAAAAGTCAATTACTTTCCTATATGCCAGCAAAGGAACAATTGGAATTTGAAGTTAAAAAAATAACACTACTTACATTAGCATCAAAAAAATTTGAAGAGATACTTAAGTATAAATCTAACAAAATATGTATAAGATCTATATGAGAGAAACTACAAATCTTGGTGAAAGAAATAAATGAAATTGAAATAAATGGAGACTTTATTTAGATAGAAAGAAAAGAATATCTAAATGGAGTCCATGTTCAGTGATTGACAGAGGTTCGGGCAAAGGGAGGGAAATTTGAATAAGTGGAATCTGGGACATTTTGGGGACCATGAAACTATTCTATACAATACCATAATAATGGATTCATGAGCTTATGCATTTGTCAAAACCCATGCAACTGACAACACAGAGAATGAGCCCCAATGTAAACTATGGACTTAGGTTAATAAAAATGTATAAATATTGGTTCACCAATGTTAACAAATGCTTCACACTAAAGCAATGTGTTAATCACAGGTGAGACTTTATGCAAGAGTTACTTTCTCTGCAGTTTTTCTGTAAACCTAAAGCTACCCTAAAAAATAAAATTTATTAATACATTAAAAATTAATATTCTTAATATTAAAATTAGTATCAAATATAACTACCCATTTTTTCTTCACAAATATGTGTACTGTAATATAATACCCATGTTTTCCAGTTGTTTATCATGTTCTTTTTTTTTTTTTTTATCATGTTCTTAAAAATATTTTTCTGGATTGCTGTTGACATTTTAAAGTTGAGGATTTTTTGTTTGTTTGTTTACAGAAGACTTACCCCAAGTCAACTAAAAATGTAGCATATTTGTGACCTAATGGTGATAACTCTGGTCCACTTTTTTAAAGAAATGCTATGCTATGCTAAGTCACTTCAGTCGTGTCCGACTCTGTGTGACCCCATAGACAGCAGCCCACCAGGCTTCCCCATCCCTGGGATTCTCCAGGCAAGAACACTGGAGTGGGTTGCCATTTCCCTCTCCAATGCATGAAAGTGAAAAGAGAAAGTGAAGTTGCTCAGTCATGTCTGACTCTTAGCGACCCCATGGACTGCAGCCTACCAGGCTCCTTTGTCCGTGGGATTTTCCAGGCAAGAGTACTGGAGTGGGGTGCCATTGCCTTCTCCATTTATTTTTTGGCTGCTTTTAGTCTTCTCTGCCATGTGGAGGCTTTCTCGGTTGCGATGATCAAAGGTGGCTCTCTAGTTGTGGTGCATGTGCTTCTCTCCTTGCAGGGGCTTCTCTTGAGGGGCATGAGGGGTTCACAGACTCTGGAGTATGGGATCACTAGTTGTAGTGCAGGGGCTTAGTTGCCCTCCTATAGGATCTTAGTTCCCGGACCAGGCATTGAACCTGTGTCCACTGTATCGGCAGGTAGATTCCTAACAAATGGACCACCAGGAAAGTTCTTGATTGACTTTTTAAAGAAAAATAACATTCACCTTGAATATGTGAAATATTTAGTTATTTTCACTTCTGCTCTGAGTCTCCATGTGAAGAGGTTGAAAATAAGGAAAGAGGTCAGAGCCATCCACATCCCCTTAGAAAGCAGTTGTGCTTCACCATAATGGTGCAAGCCTGCCTGCCAACTAGGACCTTGTTGGAGGTGATGGTGGTTGCCAGGAACCATGTGCTGTGCTTAGTTGACCCCCATGGACTGGAGCCCACCGGGCTCCTCTGTTCATGGGGATTCTCCAGGGAAGAACACTGGAGTGTGTTGCCATGCCCTCCTCCAGGGGATCTTCCGAACTCAGGCAAAAAACCCAGGTGTCCTGCATTGCAGGCAAATTCTTTACCATTTGAGCCACCAGGGAAGCCCCAAATCACATACTCCCCTTTCATCAGAGACATTAAGGAAAGGTTACGAATTTGTTCATATTGAGTGTCTACAAAACTTAAAGCACACATTATCCCTTCTAATCAATTCTGAGGACCACTCACCTTTTACCACCCTCTTCCTCTCCAACTCTTTTTCCTCTGTTTTTATGCTTGGTCCTGCTCTGATCTCTCAACTTCCTTTTATCTTCCATTGCTACATTCCATATCATTTTCTCCAATATATCTTCCAGTTTACTTTATATCATGTGTTGTTAAAGCCATCTATTGATGCTTTTGTAATTTTATTTCAGACAATTTCAAAATTCTCCAAACATGTACATTTGCAAAAAATAAAGTATAATAAGTGCCAATGGTCCCATGGCCCTGCTTCAATAAGGGTCTTTTTTTCACTTTTACTCGCATATATGTTCTCCACAATAAAGTATTGTTTATAGCAAATCTGGTAATCTTCTTTCAAGACTGCTTTTAAACATGTCGCTACCGCTCCTTGATCATCATTCCTTGGCCTCTGCTCATTTGTTCTCCTCTCAGAGACTCTATCTGAGTCTTAGGGTGTAGTGAGGAAAAGTGGGGAAAGTGTGACATACGCAGGCAGAGAAGAAACTGGCACTAGAGGTCTCAGGGCTGTTGCCTCTCCTGGGAGTCCTGTGGCACAATGATCAGTTTGTAATTACAGTGTAATAGTGACCTCTGTCATAAACCATTTGTTTGATTCTGTCTCTGGGTCACTCCTCTGGGTCCATGGCTTTGTGGCTCAAGAAGTTGCTCGTCTGAGTCCTTTTATTGTATATGCGTTGAAATACTTCCAAAAAAAAAAAAAGACCTCAAAATAATTCCTTGAGATACATTTCTGAGGAAAATGAGTGGACGAAGACACGTGAGCAAGAATCCAGGAGAATCAGACCAGCAGAGACTGCAGACAATTTTAACATGAACTTTGTCATTTTATCATTATAACTCTGTTAAGTTTTGCTTCATATTTTGAGGCTCTTAGTTGGGATGCTTAGTCCTCTTACATTTAATGTGATACTGACATGATTTTAAGTCCATCATCTTAGTATTTGTTTTCTACTTGTTCAGTGTGCTTTGCTCTTCTTTTGCTGGATTTTTTTTGTATTAATCAAATATTTTCCTCCTATCTTTTATACTAGCTTGAAATGTTTTGATGATGTAGGGAATAAATTGCTAACTCAAAAACCTTGTATACCAAAATTCACATAGTCACAGTTCTTACTTTTGTACTTTTGCACTGTAGTTATTATTTTTCTATATGAAATAATTTGGTCTCCTATGACAAGGTATATGTGGGTCGTATAATTGTGTAGGAGTAGATGCGTGGGGGGCTATGTGTGGTGCATATGTGAATGTATTGCATATATGCATATGTGTACATGTGCATACAAACATGTATGCTTGCACATGTGTCTGCATATATAGTGTGCCAAGTGAGTATTGCCTTTAATTTCTAAAAAACTAGGTGATGAGTTTTAAGAGCACATTTCATAATTTAATGACATCACTTTATTAATTTCTGAATACAATGAAGTAATTCATTAAAGGAGAGCATACTGGTCTTTCAGAATAAATGGTTCTGTCAAACTGCTTTAACTTGTAAGCCAGAATTTAACTCAAGTATCTGAAGAAAAAAGTTGTGCATTCATAAAATCTCTCAAGGGGAAGATATGAATGATGTCCTAATTTAATTCAGCATGCATTTCCATAAACTCTTACAGCAAAATTCATAAAACATAGTAAGATATCATGTCAGCCACTTCTAGCATGGGAGAAATATATGCTGTTTTGGTTTCACGTCAACTTTTTTTTTTTTTTTTTTTTTTGACTGATATCTTAAGGAAATACCTTCCTCTCCCTCCGGTAATGTGTGTAAACTTTGTTTGGAAAGCTTCAGGGGAGGGAGGTTTTAAGGAGGTCTGGAGCAGACTGCCCAGAGAACGAACTTCCCTTGGTGATTGATATGATCCAGGCTTACAGCATGCAGGTATGATGCAAGTCTGTGCATGTGTAGAGATTATGTTTAACCAAGAGTTTTCTTAGTGAAGGAATGAAATTGAACTCTGGGGAATTTTGAGAAATAATTCTGCAAGGTATAATTATAACTAAGGTCTCTTTGATGTGGCCAAGTTCTTTTCTATTAGCAGTATTATATTTATTTTACCTTGATTTTGGTACTGTGACAAAGACAAAAACAAACAAACAAACAAACACTGTCATCCAATACATTAATTCACAGTTTTTAAATACTTGTAGTCCTGGGTTTTCTGCCAGGCACCATGGGCAATCTGACATGAAAAAGTCTGGGTTACTGTTTAAGGAAGACACAGTCTAGTAGAGGGAGCCATATGAGCATAGATAATTGTAGGATAAAGTAGAAAGAGACGTGCACCTTAAATTTGCCCAGCAGAGGCTGGGATTGATCAAAGAAAGCCTCATGAAAGACAGGACATTGGAGCTGGGCCCTAAAGGATGAGCAAAAATTTGATAGCCACTGATGAAGTGGATGGTGTTTTTAGGGGCAGACACACGGCCAAAGGTACAGTAGTGGATTTAGAGGAAAAGAAACAATTCTGTCTTGTTGATATACAAAGTGCAAGAGAAAGCAGTAATAGATAATTCAGGAAAGATAAGGTGGACTATACTGAGGAGGATGTTAAATGCCAAGCTACCATTATTACCAACTGAACGATTAACTGTTTATTATTCCCCTCACTATGTGTTAAAAATAGGACCAGCTGCTGTGTAGACATATAGAAGAAGGAAACACGGTCTATATGCGGCTAGGAAATAAAATATAGTTCAGTTCCTCCAATTTTAAATTGTCTCCACCCCTTTTAACATTATAAATATTTGGGGTTTTAAAATGCCTTGTTTACATTAATATTTAGTTATGGGACTTCTTGGTGATCTAGTGCTCCAGACTTCTGCACTCCCAACGCAGAGCGAGTCCAGGTTTGATTCCTGGTTGAGGTACTCAATCTCACATGCTGCAACTAAGACCCAGGGTAGCCAAATTAATTAATTTAAAATTTAGTTACGTATAGATTTAACTTTGTATTTATATTAAATTTATACTTACTATCATTTACAGGCTTCCCAGGTGGTGCCAGAGGTAAAGAACCCACTGTCATGTCAAAGCAGGAGACATAAGAGATGCAGGTTTGATGCCTGGGTCTGGAAGATCCCCTGAAGGAGCATATGGCAACCCACTCCAGTATTCTTGCCTGGAGAATCCCATGGACAGAGGAGCCTGGTGGGCTACAGTCCATAGGATCACAAAGAGTTGGACACGATTGAAGTGACTTAGTGCTTCAGCACTCACACACACATGCACACACACACACGCACACACACACACACCATTTACATTGGCATTAACTGAAAAGCTGGTTCAAATAACAAAACAGTTTTCCATCAACCTGCTCATGGTTCCTTTCATCAGTACCACCTGCCTATAGTATTTATTCCTTTCTGAGCTTTAGTCTGCCAAGGTCAGAGATTTCTATAAACTTTTTTTTATCATTCCTTAAATATTAAGACTGAAGAATTTCAAATATTCTTGCCAGTCTTTAACATTAAACATCTAGGATATGTATGGCCACTACTTAATAATTCCCCAGGTATTGACCTTCTATTCTATGTTTTCTCCAGTTTCAGTCCGTGGTAGGTAGAAGACAGAATCTCATTTTTTAAATTTACATTTATTTGTCAATCACCAATAAGCTTGAATGTCTTTTCCTGTATTTATTTTACATTCAAGTTTCTTATTCCATGAAATGACCCTCTGTCCTGCCCTTTGATCTTCTATTAAAACATTTATCCTTTACAAAAATTGATTTGTAGGATTGTTTACATGTTTTAAACACCAATCCTTTATCAAGTATATGCCTTATAATAAATTCCTTCAGTTTGAGGTTTATCTTTGTTTCATTTATGGCATCTTTTGATATACAGAAGTCTTAAATCTTAATTATCCTAGTTTATGAATCTTATCCTTTATGATATATAGTTTTAAAATCCTGCCTGAAATCATCCTTTCCTAATCCAAGATCATAGTTATTTTCCTATATTTTCTTTTAAACATTTTAAAGTTTTTATGTTCACATTTACATCTTTTATTCACTTGAAATCTGTTTTGTGGAATGATATGAATTAAAGATTTAAATATAGATTTTTAGTATGGACAACCAGCTCCTCCAACATTCTGCCTTCCCAGGATTCAATGGCTCTTCTGGTAAATAAGAAGCTTCCTTATATGTGGATCTGTCTATAGGCTGTTCATCAGTCTAGCTGTTCTCTCCCTGTGCTAACCTACTCTATGATTAACTACAGTGTGCTTTAAGTACAAAATTAATAGCTTTAAGATACAAGATGCATGATATTTTTTTAATTAAAAAATATTTGTTGAACTATAGTTGATTTACAATGTTGTGTTAGTTTCTGGTATGTAGCAAAGTGATTCTGTTACACATATATTGTTTCTTTTTCATTATGGTTTACTACAGGATATTGAATATAACTTCCTATGCTATACAGTAGGACCTTGCTGTTTATCTATTTTATATATAGTAGTGTGTATCTCGGGAAAGGCAATGGCATCCCACCCCAGTACTTTTGCCTGGAAAATCCCATGGACGGAGGATCCTGGTAGGCTCCAGTCCATGGGGTCGCTAAGAGTTGGACACGACTGAGCGACTTCACTTTCACTTTTCACTTTCATGCATTGAAGAAGGAGATGGCAACCCACTCTGGTATTCTTGCCTGGAGAATCCCAGGGACGGCGGAGCCTGGTGAGCTTCCGTCTATGGGGTTGCACAGAGTCGGACACGACTGAAGCGACTTAGCAGCAGCAGCAGCAGCAGTGTGTATCTGGAGAAGGCAATGGCACCCCACTCCAGCACTCTTGCCTGGAAAATCCCATGGATGGAGCAGCCTGGTGGGCTGAAGTCCATGGGGTCGCTAAGAGTCGGGCAAGATTCAGCAACTTCACTTTCACTTTTCACTTTCCTGATTGGAGAAGGCAATGGCAACCCACTCCAGTGTTCTTGCCTGGAGAATCCCAGGGACGGGGGAGCCTGGTGGGCTGCTGTCTATGGGGTCGCACAGAGTCGGACATGACTGAAGCAACTTGACAGCAGCAGCAGCGGCAGTGTGTATCTGGCAGAGAAGGCAATGGCACCCCACTCTAGTACTCTTGCCTGAAAAATCCCTTGGACAGAGGAGCCTGGTGAGCTGCAGTCCACGGGGTCGCTAGGAGTCAGACACAACTGAGCACACTTTCACTTTTTACTTTCATGCATTGGAGAAGGAAATGGCAACCCACTCCAGTGTTCTTGCCTGGAGAACCCCAGGGGCAGGGGAGCCTGGTCGGTTGCCGTCTATGGGGTCACACAGAGTCAGACACGACTGAAATGACTTAGCAGTGTGTATCTGCTAATCCCAAACTCCTGATTTATCACTTCCTTACCCTCTTTCCCCTTTGGTAATCATAAGTTTGTTTTCTATATCTGTGAGTCTGTTCTGTAAATAAGTTCATTTGTATTATAGCAATACTTTAGATGCCATATATAAATGATATCATATGGTATTTGCCTTTCTCTTTCTGACTTCACTTATTATCATTATGATAAGTTCTAGGTTCACCCATGTTGCTGCAAATGGCATTATTTCATTATTTTTCATAACTCAGTAGTATTCTGTCATATATATATGTATATATGCATATATATGTAATAAAATATATAGTATTCCAGTATTTTTTAAAAGCTATTGAAGAAATAAATGTTCATATATGGAAAGTCTCAACAACATAAAGACATCAGTTCTCCCAACAGACTTTTACTTTTGGTGAAAGTTAAACCATATGACTATTCCAGTATTCTGGAATACTACTCAGCCATGAAAAATAATGAAATAATGTTTTATATATATATGTATCATCTTCTTTACCTTTCATCCATCAATGGACTTTGAAAATGCATTCATGTCTTGGCTATTGTGGACAGTGCTGCTGTGAACATTGGGATGATGCATCCTTTCAAATTAGAGTTTTCACTTGATATACAAAAGGCATGATATTTTAAAAAGTGGGTCCTTTTTGTTGTTCTTCAAAATTATGTTGGCAATTCCTGGCCCTTTGATCATTTACATGGACTTCAGGGTAATACAGTTTAACTTCATCACAAGTAAAAGTCTACTGGGAGAACTGATACCTTTATTTATTGAGGCATTCCATGCCATGCATGAATATTTATTTCTTTAATAGCTTTCAAAAAGTTTTTTTCTGTTATAAACATCTTACACACTTGTCAAAGATTTATTTCTAGATAGCTTAAACATGTTGTTTTGCTATTAATATAATTATTTAAAATTCATGGTCTGAAACTCCAATTATGTTTGCACCAACCTAATATTTCAAATGACACCTTTAAAAGTTATATGTTGAACTATTTGTTGCTGGTTTGGGGAATGCAGTCAGTTTACATAATCATTTATCTGTTGGAATATATATATGCACTTCTCTATTTTGTGTAGAGAAGCATATAAGTTGAAAATAATGACAGTTTCATGACTTTTTCCCTAATCTTTTTATATTCCTTTTAGTAATATAATAACTATATATATGTGGTGTGTGCATGCATAATCTATTGCTCAGTTGTGTCTGATTCTTTGTGGCCCCACGGACTGCAGCACACCAGGCTCCTCTGTCCATGAGATTCTCTAGGCAAGAATACTGGAATGGGTTGCTTTTCTTTCCCCAGGAGATCTTCCTGACCCAGAGACTGAACCTGCAGCTCCTGTGTCTCCTGTATTGGCAAGGGGATCTTCTAACACTGAGCCGCCTGGGAAACTCATATATATGTATATGATATTTCTACATATAATATTGTATAATATAGTATTGGCAACCCACCTCCAGTATTCTTGCTTGGGAAATCCCATGGACGGAGGAGCCTGGTAGGCTGCAGTCCATGGGGTCACAAAGAGTTGGACACGACTGAGTGACTTCATTTTCAATTTTCACTCTCATGCATTGGAGAAGGAAATGGCAACCCACTCCAGTGTTCTTGCCTGGAGAATCCCAGGGACAGGGGAGCCTGGTGGGCTGCCATCTATGGGGTCACATAGAATTGGACATGACTGAAGCAACTTAGCAGCAGCAGCATACTATAAATATATAATTATATATAGACACTATAAGAAGAAAAGCTAACCTGTAAAGTGCTGTCTATGATTATTTTTAGTCGTAAGTCCAGGCGCTGGTTTAAGTTTAGTTCAGTTCAGTTCAGATCAGTCGCTCACTCGTGTCCGACTCTTTGCGACCCCATGAATTGCAGCACGCCAGGCCTCCCTGTCCATCACCGACTCCTGGAGTTCACTCAGACTCACGATTCAATAATTTATTATTAGGATTAAACCTATAAATACATTTCAATATTTGCTTGAAATAAAGTCAGATATGCTGTTTATCAGGATCCATTAACTTAGGCTCTGTACTTTGTCAATTTTCCAGAAATTGTAATAAATTTGTATTGACCCAACTCAAATTTGCTATAGAATGTTTCTGAAGACCAAAGACATAGTATTATTAGGTTGGTACAAAAGTAATTGCAGTTTCAGATCATGAGTTTTAAATCATTATAATTAGGCTCAAACACATCTTTATTGATCAAAATAGGAACCATTATAATCAACGTATTTTTGCTAACGAGAAATAAGTTTGTTTATTTCTGTAATGTAAAACACTGTGCTTTGGGATTTGACACCCCCTTGGAAAGGATTTTCTGAATCCTGTAGGTTGTGGAAGAATTTTCCATGCAAAAAGTTGTCAAGTTACTTGAAGTATTGTTAGTTGATTGGTGAGAGGTTAGGAGAATATGGCAGATGAGGCAAAACTTCATGGCCCAACTCGCTAAACTTTTGAAGCACTGGTTGCACAACATGTGGTCAAGCATTGTCATAGAGAAGAGCTGGGCCCTTTCTGTTGACCAATGCTGGCTGTAGGCATTGTGATTCTTTTGTGCATCTCATCAATTTGCTGAGCATACCTCTCAGATGTAATGGCTTCACCAGAATTCAGAAAGCTGTAGCAGATCAGACTGCTCATAACACATCAGTCGCTCAGTCGTGTCCGACTCTTCGTGACCCCATGAATCGCAGCACGCCAGGCCTCCCTGTCCATCACCAACTCCCGGAGGTCACTCAGACTCACATCCATCCAGTCAGTGATGCCATCCAGCCATCTCATCCTCTGTCGTCCCCTTCTCCTCCTGCCACCATTTCCTCCCAGCATCAGAGTCTTCTCCAATGAGTCAACTCTTCGCATGAGGTGGCCAAAGTACTGGCATTTCAGCTTTAGCATCATTTCTTCCAAAGAAATCCCAGGGCTGATCTCCTTCAGACGGACTGGTTGGATCTTCTTGCAGTCCAAGGGACTCTCAAGAGTCTTCTCCAACACCACAGTTCAAAAGCATCAATTCTTCGGCGCTCAGCCTTCTTCACAGTCCAGCTCTCACATCCATACATGACCACAGGAAAGACCATAGCCTTGACTAGATGAACCTTTGTTGGCAAAGTAATGTCTCTGCTTTTGAATATGCTATCTAGGTTGGTCATAACTTTCCTTCCAAGGAGTAAGTGTCTTTTAATTTCATGGCTGCACTCAGCATCTGCAGTTGTGTTGGAGCCCAGAAAAATAAAGTCTGACACTGTTTCCACTGTTTCCCCATCTATTTCCCATGAAGTGATGGGACCAGATGCCATGATCTTCGTTTTCTGAATGTTGAGCTTTAAGCCAACTTTTTCACTCTCCACTTTCACTTTCATCAAGAGGCTTTTTAGTTCCTCTTCACTTTCTGCCATAAGAGTGGTGTCATCTGCATATCTGAGGTTATTGATATTTCTCCCAGCAATCTTGATTCCAACTTGTGTTTCTTCCAGTCCAGCGTTTCTCATGATGTACTCTGCATGTAAGTTAAATAAACAGGGTGACAATATACAGACTTGATGTATTCCTTTTCCTATTTGGAACCAGTCTGTTGTTCCATGTCCAGTTCTAACTGTTGCTGCCTGACCTGCATACAGATTTCTCAAGAGGCAGATCAGGTGGTCTGGTATTCCCATCTCTTTCAGAATTTTCTACAGTTTATTGTGATCTATACAGTCAAAGGCTTTGCCATAGTCAAGAAAGCAGAATTAGATGTTTTTCTGGAACACTCTTGCTTTTTCGATGATCCAGCAGATGTTGGCAATTTGATCTCTGGTTCCTCTGCCTTTTCTAAAACCAGCTTGAAGATCAGGAAGATCATGGTTCACATATTGCTGAAGCCTGGATTGGAGGGGAGAATTTGGAGCATTACTTTACTAGTGTGTGAGATGAGTGCAATTGTGCGGAAGTTTGAGCATTCTTTGGCATTGCCTTTCTTTGGGATTGGAATGAAAACTGACCTTTTCCAATCCTTTGGCCACTGCTCAGTTTTCCAAATTTGCTGGCATATTGAGTGCAGCACTTTCACAGCATCATCTTTCAGGATTTGGAATAGCTCCACTGGAATTCCATCACCTCCACTAGCTTTGTTCCTAGTGATGCTTTCTAAGGCCCACTTGACTTCACATTCCAGGATGTCTGGCTCTAGGTCAGTGATCACACCATCATGATTATCTGGGTCGTGAAGCTCTTTTTTGTACAGTTCTTCTGTGTATTCTTGCCACCTCTTCTTAATATCTTCTACTTCTGTTAGGTCCGTACCATTTCTGTCCTTTATCGAGCCCATCTTTGCATGAAATGTTCCTTTGGTATCTCTGATTTTCTTGAAGAGATCCCTAGTCTTTCCCATTCTGTTGTTTTCCTCTATTTCTTTGCATTGATCGCTGAAGAAGGCTTTCTTATCTCCTTGATATTCTTTGGAACTCTGCATTCAGATGTTTATATCTTTCCTTTTCTCCTATCCTTTTCGCTTCTCTTCTTTTCACAGCTATTTGTAAGGCCTCCCCAGACAGCCATTTTGATTTTTTGCATTTCTTTTCCATGGGATGGTCTTGATCCCTGTCTCCTGTACAATGTCACAAACCTCATTCCATAGTTCATCAGGCACTCTATCTCTCAGATCTAGGCCCTTAAATCTATTTCTCACTTCCACTGTATAATCATAAGGGATTTGATTTAGGTCATACCTGAATGGTCTAATGGTTTTTCCTACTTTCTTCGATTTAAGTCTGAATTTGGCAATAAGGAGTTCATGGTCTGAGCCACAGTCAGCTCCTGGTCTTGTTCTTGCTGACTGTATAGAGCTTCTCCATCTTTGGCTGCAAAGAATATAATCGATTTGATTTCAGTGTTGACCATCTGGTGATGTCCATGTATAGAGTCTTCTCTTGTGTTGTTGGAAGAGGGTGTTTGTTATGACTAGTGCATATTCTTGGCAAAACTCTCTTAATCTTTGCCCTGCTTCATTCCGTATTCCAAGGCAAAATTTGCCTGTTACTCCAAGTGTTTCTTGACTTCCTACTTTTGCATTCCAGTCCCCTATAATGAAAAGGACATCTTTTTTGGGTGTTAGTTCTAAAAGGTCTTGTAGGTCTTCATAGAACTGTTCAGCTTGAGCTTCTTCAGCATTACTGGTTGGGGCATAGACTTGGATTACTGTGACTTTGAATGGTTTGCCTTGGAAACAAACAGAGATCATTCTGTTGTTTTTGAGATTGCATCCAAGTACTGCATTTCAGACTCTTTTGTTGACCATGATGGCCACTGCATTTCTTCTGAGGGATTCCTGCCCGCAGTAGTAGATATAGTGGTCATCTGAGTTAAATTCACCCATTCCAGTCCATTTTAGTTTGCTGATTCCTAGAATGTTGACATTCACTCTTGCCATCTCTTGTTTGACCACTTCCAATTTGCCTTGATTCATGGACCTGACATTCCAGGTTCCTATGCAGTATTGCTCTTTACAGCATGGGACTTTGCTTCTATCACCAGTCACATCCACAGCTGGGTATTCTTTTTGCTTTGGCTCCATCCGTTCATTCTTTCTGTAGTTATTTCTCCACTGATCTCCAGTAGCATATTGGGCCCCTACTGACCTGGGGAGTTCCTCTTTCAGTATTCTATCATTTTACCTTTTCATACTGTTCATGGGGTTCTCAAGGCAAGAACACTGAAGTAGTTTGCCATTCCCTTCTCCAGCGGACCACATCCCGTCAGATCTCTCCACCATGACCTGCCCATCCTGGGCTGCCCCACGGGCATGGCTTAGTTTCATTGAGTTAGACAAGGCTGTGGTCCTAGTGTGATTAGATTGACTAGTTTTCTGTGAGTATGGTTTCAGTGTGTTTGCCCTCTGATGCCCTCTTTCAACACCTACCGTCTCACTTGGGTTCCTCTTACCTTGGGCATGGGATATCTCTTCCCGTCTGCTCCAGCAAAGCACAGCCATCACATCTTACCTTGGAGGAGGGGTCTCTCCTCACCGCTGCCCTTCCTGACCTTGGAGGAGGGGTATCTCCTCACCGCCGCCCTTCCTGACCTAGGTCGTGGGGTAGCTCCTCTCGGCCGCGCTTAGTGTGCCGGTCGCAGCCGCGGAGGCCTGCTACAGACCACCAAACAGTGAGCACAACCTTTTTTTGGTGGAAAGTGCACGCTCTCTCTGTTGTCTCTTCTCAAAAGGACACTAATCCTGTCAAATCAGTTCCCTACCCTTAAGACTTAATTTAACTTTTAATTACTTCTTTATTCTAAAACAGCAGAGTTAAGGGTTGGGGCTTCAACATAGGAATTTGAGAGAGATGCAAACATTCAGTCCTTACCAAGTAGCTATTTATTAATAAATACCTTTATTTAACTTTTTTTCCAGATTAAGTAGTTCTCTTCATTCCCTTTTAAAAAGCATATATACTTAAACGGCCGGACAAATGCTCCTGACTAGAAGGCCACTCACTAGTATGCCCCAAAATCATATTCCCACATTTTGAATGGTCAATTGTATTGAACCAAACCTATTCATGCCCCACTGAACTTGTAATTGTATAATTTAATGTCATACACAAAGAGCGCGGGTGGCTGCGACGGCACGCAGAGTGCGGCGGAGAGGAGCTACCCTAGGTCTGAGGTCAGGGGCAGAAGCCAGGAGGAGCAATGCCACGTCCAAGGAGTGGTGGCTGCGGGGCGCCGGAGGGCCTAAAGGAGCTATTCCATATTCAAGGTCGGGAGGGGCGGTGGTGAGGAGATACCCCTCCTCCAAGGTAAGAAGCACCGGCTGTGCCTTTCTGGAGCAGTCATGAAGAGAGCCCACAGCCAAGGTAAGAGAAACCCAAGTAAGACGGTAGGTGTTGCAAGAGGGCATCAGAGGCAGACACACTGAAACCATAATCACAGAAAACTAGTCAATCTAATCACACTAGGACCACAGCCTTGTCTAACTCAATGAAACTAAGCCATGCCCTGTGGGGCCACCCAAGATGGGTGGGCATGGTGGACAGGTCTGACAGAATGTGGTCCACTGGAGAAGGGAATGGCAAACCACTTCACTATTCTTGCTTTGAGAACCCCATGAACAGTATGAAAAGGTAAAATGATAGGATACTGAAAGAGAAACTCCCCAGGTCAGTAGGTGCCCAATATGTTACTGGAGATCAGTGGAGAAATAACTCCAGAAAGAATGAAGGGATGGAGCCAAAGCAAAAACAGTACCCAGTTGTGGATGTGACTGGTGATAGAAGCAAGGTCTGATGCTGTAAAAGAGCAATATTGCATAGGAACCTGGGATGTTAGGTCCATGAATCAGGGCAAATTGGAAGTGCTCAAACAGGAGATGGCAAGAGTGAATGTCGACATTCTAGGAATCAGCAAACTAAAATGGACTGGAATGGGTGAATTTAACTCAGATGACCATTATATCTACTACTGTGGGCAGGAATCCCTCAGAAGAAATGCAGTGGCCATCATGGTCAACAAAAGAGTCCGAAATGCAGTACTTGGATGCAATCTCAAAAACAACAGAATGATCTCTGTTTGTTTCCAAGGCAAACCATTCAATATCACGGTAATCCAAGTCCATGCCCCAACCAGTAACACTGAAGAAGCTCAAGTTGAACAGTTCTATGAAGACCTACAAGACCTTTTAGAACTAATACCCAAAAAAGATGTCCTTTTCATTATAGGGGACTGGAATGCAAAAGTAGGAAGTCAAGAAACACCTGGAGTAACAGGCAAATTTTGCCTTGGAATACGGAATGAAGCAGGACAAAGACTAATAGAGTTTTGCCAAGAAAACGCTCTGGTCATAGCAAACACCCTCTTCCAACAACACAAGAGAAGACTCTACATATGGACATCACCAGACAACACTGAAATCAGATTGATTATATTCTTTGCAGCCAAAGATGGAGAAGCTCTATACAGTCAACAAAAACAAGACCAGGAGCTGACTGTGGCTCAGATCATGAACTCCTTATTGCCAAATTCACACTGAAATTGAAGAAAGTAGGAAAAACCACTAGACCATTCAAGTATGACCTAAATCAAATCCCTTATGATTATACAGTGGAAGTGAGAAATAGATTTAAGGGCCTAGATCTGAGAGATAGAGTGCCTGATGAACTATGGACAGAGGTTCGTGACATTGTACAGGAGACAGGGAGCAAGACCATTCCCATGGAAAAGAAATGCAAAAAAGCAAAATGGCTGTCTGGGGAGGCCTTACAAATAGCTGTGAAAAGAAGAGAAGTGAAAAGGAAAGGAGAAAAGGAAAGATACAAGCATCTGAATGCAGAGTTCCAAAGAATAGCAAGAAGAGATAAGAAAGCTTTCCTCAGCGATCAATGCAAAGAAATAGAGGAAAACAACAGAATGGGAAAGACGAGAGATCACTTCAAGAAAATTAGAGATACCAAGGGAACATTTCATGCAAAGATGGGCTTGATAAAGGACAGAAATGGTATGGACCTAACAGAAGCAGAAGATATTAAGAAGAGGTGGCAAGAATACACAGAGGATCTGTACAAAAAAGATCTTCATGACCAAGCTAATCACAATGGTGTGATCACTCACTTAGAGCCAGACATCCTGGAATGTGAAGTCAAGTGGGCCTTAGAAAGTATCACTACGAATAAAGCTCGTGGAGGTGATGGAATCCCAGTTGAGTTATTTCAAATCCTAAAAGATGATGCTCTGAAAGCATTACACTCAATATGCCAGAAAATTTGGAAAATTCAGCAGTGGCCACAGGTCTGGAAAAAGGTCAGTTTTCATTCCAATCCCAAAGAAAGGCAATGCCAAGGAGTGCTCAAACTACCGCACAATTGCACTCATCTCACACGCTAGTCAAGTAATGCTCCAAATTCTCCCCTCCAAGCTACGCTTCAGCAATATGTGAACCATGAACTTCCAGATGTTCAAGCTGGATTTAGAAAAGGCGGAGGAACCAGAGATCAAATTGTCAACATCCACTGGATCATCGAAAAAGCAAGAGAGTTCCAGAAAAACATCTATTTCTGCTTTATTCACTATGCCAGAGCCTTTGACTGTGTAGATCACAAAAAACTGTGGAAAATTCTGAAAGAGATGGGAATACCAGACCACCTGACCTGCCTCTTGAGAAACCTATATGCAGGTCAGGAAGTAACAGTTAGAACTGGATATGGAACAACAGACTGGTTCCAAATAGGAAAAGGAGTACGTCAAGGCCGTATATTGTCACCTTGCTTATTTAACTTATATGCAAAGTACATCATGAGAAATGCTGGGCTGGAAGAAGCACAAGCTGGAATCAAGATTGCCATATCAATAACCTCAGATATGCAGATGACACCACCCTTATAGCAGAAAGTGAAGAGGAACTAAAGAGCCTCTTGATGAAGGTGAAAGACGAGAGTGAAAAAGTTGGCTTAAAGCTCAACACTCAGAAAACGAAGATCATGGCATCTGGTCCCATCACTTCATGGGAAATAGATGGGGAAACAGTGTCAGACTTTATTTTTCTGGGCTCCAGAATCACTGTAGTTGGTGATTGCAGCCATGAAATTAAAAGATGGTTACTTCTTGGAAGGACAGTTATGACCAACCTAGATAGCATATTGAAAAGTAGAGACATTACTTTGCTAACAAAGGTCCATCTAGTCAAGGCTATGGTTTTTCCAGTGCTCATCTATGGACGTGAGAGTTGAACTGTGAAGAAATCTGAGCGCCGAAGAATTGATGCTTTTGAACTGTGGTGTTGGAGAAGACGCTTGAGAGTCCCTTGGACTGCAAGGAGATCCAACCAGTCCATTCTGAAGGAGATCAGCCCTAGGATTTCTTTGGAGGGAATGATGCTGAAGTGGAAACTCCAATACTTTGGCCATCTCATGTGAAGTGTTGACTCATTGGAAAAGACTCTGATGCTGGGAGGGATTGGGGGCAGGAGGAGAAGGGGACGACAGAGGATGAGATGGCTGGATGGCATCATTGACTCAATGGACGTGAGTCTGGGTGAACTCTGGGAGTTGGTGATGGACAGGGAGGCCTGGCATGCTGCAGTTCATGGGGTGGCAAAAAGTCGAACACGACTGAGCAACTGAACTCAACTGAACTGAATGTCATACAAACTGGTGGATCAGTGGTAAAGAATCTGCCTGCACTGCAGGAGACACGGGTGACACAGGTTCAATCCCTGGGTTGGAAAGATCTCCTAGAGGAGGGCATGGCCATTCCCTCCAGTATTCTTGCCTAGAGAATCCCTTGGACAGAGAAGCCTGGCGGGCTACAGTTCATAGGGTTGCAAAGAGTTGGACAGAATCGAAGCAACTTAGCATGCACAGCAATGCAAACTGATAGATGTGAACAAAAAAGAAAAAAGTCATTGTTTCTATGGAAACGAAATTGGCAATTCTTGGTTAGATCCTTTTCATAAGGGTAATAATAGTTGACAAGACCACTGTAAGATATTGCATGCATGCACGTTCAGTCTCTTCAGCTGTGTTCAACTCTTTGAACACCATGGACTGTAGCCCTCCAAGCTCCTCTGTCCATGGCATTCTCCAGGCAAGAATACTGAAGTGGGTTGCCATGCCCTTCTTTAGGGGGTCTTCCCCACCCAGGGATTGAACCCAGGTCTCCTGTATCTTCTGCTTTGCAGGCGGATTCTTCACCTCTGAGCCACCAGAAAAGCCCCCTGTAAGAGATTAGCAAACAGTAAGCGAAAATCTAGGATCTGCACTAAAATTGTTTCGTAAATGTCTTTATTTCTCCTTCCACTTTAAAGAAACTCAAACTGGATATCATAGCAAATGTGTTACATGTATTTTTTATGAAAAGATCTGGTTGTGCATCTTCCAAGTCAGCAAATTCAAAGCATGGATATTATTAAGCATGTTCACATCCTGTGCACTTACACATTTCACTGTAAAATGTTAATGCATGTTTTTGAAAAAATATTTTTAACTGCCTTTATTGACTATCTGCTTTTCCCAATCACATCAAAAAAAAAAAAAAACACAAAACATTCTATTGCTAACCAGGGCTACATTGGGGTCATAATTAGTACCCTATTGATTGACACAAAATCTAAGCCGCAGATAAAATTCCAGTCTTCAACATTGTCTCTCTTGTTTGTTTAACTCAGCAGCCAGCCACCCACATGTATAGAGGAGCTTTGTGCAGGCACCAGTTATCAAAAGGCTGTGCTTTCATCCACACCATTAATTTTTGAAGTCAGAGGACAATGTGAGTGCACTGGCAAACAGTACTACACAGACTCCTGGGACACACAATCCTAGGAAAGGTCATCTCCTCGAGGACTAAACAGACCTTCATTTCTTAACCTAGTCACCTGCAGTGTGTATTGATTATAGTATGGGTGGGGCTTCCCTGACGGCTCAGATGGTCAAGAATCTGCCTGTGATGCAGAAGACCTGGGTTCGATTCCTGGGTGAGGAAGATCCCCCAGAGAAGGATACGGCAACCCACTCCAGTATTCTTGCGTGGAAAATCCTATGGACAGAGGACCCTGGCCGGCTACAGTCCATGGGCTCAGACACGACTGAGTGACTAATGTTTTGCACTTTCATGTGGGAGCTGGTTACTTGACCAGGGACCAACCAGCACCCACCGTGTTGAAAATGTGGAGACTTAACCACTGGACCACCAAGGGATTCCCCACATTTTTCATTAGATTCTGTCCTTTGTCCTGACTGCACTGCAGTGGACGAAATAGCAATTAAGTCATGTTTTTGTTTCCAAATATCAGAACACCGCACCCAAAAGGAGCCCACTTATTTACTCACTTATTTTGAGTAAATAAGCCCACTTATTTACATAGAAGATTTTCCTCTGCTTCTACCAGATCTGGTCTTACTTCATCTTCTCCACCAGGCACACGTATTCAGAAAGTTCTCACCGCAGTCAGCTTTGCCAGACCCTGCTTGTGACCGTCTGTTGCCTGCTGCTCTCTATTTGGAGACTACATTAAACAGCTGCGTACGTTTAACTACGTTAAACAGTTGGCAACTGCATCTCCAGTGTTCCCTTTCCTGCTTAATCCACACAGGGCAGAGGTTGTGGCCAGGGGGAGAGAGGCACGTCAGCTACAAATCTCAGCGCCCCCGCTGCCATCTAGTATGACTTTGCTGACTGCAGTGTTTCCAGACTCTTTTGTATTACCAGCATCACAATGACAAATTCATTCAATTGACTAGAATGACTCTTTGAACTCTAACCAGAATGGACATGTTATATGTAACAAGGAGTGCTATGAATTATGTTCATTAAGGTTATTCCCTGTGACCGGTTCCATGGGCTTGTCTAAATGAAAATGACTTGGGCTTAGAACAGCCATAATTAGGAGGGAAAGGTAGTGCTGAGCACTTTCTAAATTGGTGTAAAAAACAGTGGTAGAATAAAAGACTCAAAGAGCTGGGAGGAACATTGGAATTCATCTAGTCTAAACGCTCATTTTACGGATTAAGTAATAGCCAACATGTTTCTCATCAGGAATATCATTGGCGTTTGGCAGGATAATACTTTTGCTCTGAGGGACCATCCCACACATTGCAGGATGTTTGGCATCCCTGGCACCTGCTCACTGAATGCCAGGAGGTGCCAGTCATTATGACAACCACCATTCCCCCACCAACTTCCCAGTGCGCACTCCCCAAGGGAGTGGTACCCTCCCTGTTGAAAACCTTTGAGCCACATGGGTCAGAGAAAACCAGGAAACCCATGCTAACACAACTGACTCATTGACACCCCCTCTGAAACTTTAACATGTGCGGAAATCAGTGAGAGATCTTATTTAAAATGCAGACTCTGATTAGGGAGGTCGCAATGGCACCCCACTCCAATACTTCTGCCTGGAAAATCCCATGGGTGGAGGAGCCTGGAAGGCTGCAGTCCATGGGATCACTGAGGGTCAGACACGACTGAGCGACTTCACTTTCTCTTTTCACTTTCATGCATTGGAGAGGGAAATGGCAACCCACTCCAGTGTTCTTGCCTGGCGAATCCCAGGGACGGGTGAGCCTGGTGGGCTGCCATCTATGGGGTCACACAGAGTCGGACACGACTGAAGTGATTTAGCAGCAGCAGCAGCAACCAGCTTGTAGGTGATGCCGAGACTGTTAGTTTGCAGACTCCACTTTGAGTAACAAAAGAGACCAGGGATCTAAATGACAGGATGTCTGAAGTCTCTAGGTGTCCTTACCAGGTCCTTATCCACCCAGAGCTGTGGCTGCGGAATTCCGCAAATGGCACCTGCCCTCTGTACAAACTTCTCAGGAGAACAGCTCTAGCTTTGTCTTAGGAACTCTGCCTTAGTCTGAGCCTTCTTGTAGGTGATTTGATGGCAGTCTTTGCCTTTATCTCTGTGCACAGCAGGCTTAAGGTTATTATTTTATTTGTTTCCAGAGCCTGACTTTAGGAAAGGTCCCCTCTTGGAGTCTCATTTCTTCACCTGTCCAGCTGCAGCTCCAGGAAACCCAACTGAGACCAAAACCAGGGACCTGCTTCCTAGGTAAGCTGGTGGAGGCAGGAAGGTTCTGGGAGACCCAATAGCTGTCATTTGTCTCAATGACAGAGCTGAATAGACCCTGGGTTTCCTGCTTCCTGCTCAGAGATCCTCTCCAGGGACCCATGTTCTCATCCCTACTGGTCCTACCATCAAGTGAAACTCTGTGTCACTCAGTACATCATCTGTTTAACTCACCAGGGAACTGCCACCCACTCTGCTTTAGCAAGTCCATAGGGGCCAGCTTCCTGGTTAAAGTGCAACACTGAGAATCTTGCAGCATAGAACAAATGGCCTAATGAGAAGTGAGTCACCACAGGCATTGTTGATGGTTTTTTTTTTCCCCCACCTCCCTATTCCTGGCATTTGGAAGCAGTTGCTGGGAAGATTTTGAGTTGGGCTCATCTCCACTGGTGATAAATTAATTGAGATACAAAGAAGTTCAACCACTACTCACAGAATATCATCTCTATATCCTCCATGACCTTTTCTGGTCCTTCTGTTCCTTTTCAGCCAAAGAAACAAGCCAGAAGGCGATCCCTGTGGGTGGGTAGACATTTTATGGGGAGCCCCTGGTGGCTCAGACAATAAAGAGACTGCCTGCAGTCTGGGAGACCCAGGTTTGATCCCTGGGATCCCAGGATCCCAGGTTTGATCCTGGAGAAGGAAATGGCAAACCACTCTAGTATTCTTGCTTGGAAAATCCCATGGATGGAGGAGCCTAGCAGGCTACAGTCCATGGGGTAGCAAAGAGTCAGACATGACTGAACGACTTCACTCTTTCTCTTTCAATGTTCTCCGAAACTCTATAATGTCTGTCTTAACCTGGGTTCCTCTGAAACCAGAGGCTGAGACAAATGCTTGCATGATGGCAGATTATTTGAGAATGGAGATTCCATGAAGAAGCATGGCAGACAGAGGAAGTCAAACCGAGAGGGAGGGGAAGAAAAATAAGGATAATTGTCAAGTTGGGCCCTTGACAGGTGGTGGTGCTGGCTTCTTCCTGGATCCTATGAAATGACCTGAGAACTGACTAGAGCAGCAGTCCCCAGCCTTTTTGGTACCAAGGATCGATTTCGTGGAAGACAGTTTTTCCACAGATGTGGGTGAAGGGTGTTTTGAGGATGATTCAAGTACATTGAATTTATTATGCACTTTCAGTTCTGTTCAGTTCAGTCACTCAGTTGTGTCCGACTCTTTGTGACCCCATGAATCGCAGCACGCCAGGCCTCCCTGTCCATCATCAACTCCCAGAGTTTACTCAAACTCATGTCCATAGAGTTGGTGATGCCAGCCAGCCATCTCATCCTCTGTCATCCCCTTCTCCTCCTGCCCTCAATCCCTCCCAGCATCAGGGTCTTTTCCAATGAGTCAACTCTTTGCATGAGGTGGCCAAAGTACTGGAGTTTCAGCTTTAGCATCAGTCCTTCCAATGAACACCTAGGACTGATCTTCTTTAGGATGGACTGGTTGGATCTCCTTGCAGTCCAAGGGACTCTCAAGAGTCTTCTCCAACACCACAGTTCAAAAGCACCAATTCTTCGGCACTTAGCTTTCTTCACAGTCCAACTCTCACATCCATACATGACTACTTGAAAAACTTGACTAGATGGACTTTGTTGGCAAAGTCTCTGCTTTTTAATAAGCTATCTAGGTTGGTCATTGGAGAAGGCAATGGCACCCCACTCTAGTACTCTTGCCTGGAAAATCCCATGGACCGAGGAGCCTGGTGGGCTGCAGTCCATGGGGTCGCTAAGAGTCGGACATGACTGAGTGACTTCACTTTCACTTTTCACTTTCGTGCATTGAAGAAGGAAATGGCAACCAACTCCATTGTTCTTGCCTGGAGAATCCCAGGGATGGGGGAGCCTGGTGGGCTGCCATCTATGGGGTCGCACAGAGTTGGACATGACTGAAGCGTCTTAGCAGCAGGTTGGTCATAATTTTCCTTCCAAGGAGTAAGCGTCTTTTAATTTCATGGCTGCAATTACCATCTACAGTGATTTTGGAGCCCCAAAAAATAAAGCCTGACACTGTTTCCACTCATTTCCCATCTATCTGCCATGAAGTGATGGCACCAGATGCCATGATCTTCATTTTCTGAATGTTGAGCTTTAAGCCAACCTTTTCACTCTCCTCCTTCACTTTCATCAAGAGGCTTTTTAGTTCCTCTTCACTTTCTGCCATAAGGGTGGTGTCATCTGCATATCTGAGGTTATTGATATTTCTCCCGGCAATCTTGATTCCAGCTTGTGCTTCTTCCAGCCCAACATTTCTCATGATGTACTCTGCATATAAGTTAAATAAACAAGGTGACAATATACATCCTTGATGTATTCCTTTTCCTATTTGGAACCAGTCTGTTGTTCCATGTCCAGTTCTAACTGTTGCTTCCTGATCTGCATACAGGTTTCTCAAGAGGCAGGTCAGGTGGTCTGGTATTCCCATCTCTTTCAGAATTTTCCACAGTTTATTGTGATCTACACAGTCAAAGGCTCTGGCATAGTGAATAAAGCAGAAATAGATGTTTTTCTGGAAATCTCTTGCTTTTTCCATGATTCAGCAGATGTTGGCAATTTGATCTGTGGTTCCTCTGCCTTTTCTAAAATCAGCTTGAACATCTGGAAGTTCACAGTTCACGTATTGCTGAAGCCTGGCTTGAAGAATTTTGAGAATTACTTTACTAGCGTGTGAGATGAGTGCAATTGTGTGGTAGTTTGAGCATTCTTTGGTATTGCCTTTTTTGGGATTGGAATGAAAACTGACCTTTTCCAGTCCTGTGGCCACTGCTAAATTTTCCAAATTTGCTGGCATATTGAGTGCAGCACTTTCATAGCATCATCTTTCAGGATTTGAAATAACTCAACTGGGATTCCATCACCTCCACTAGCTTTGTTCATAGTGATGCTTTCTAAGGCCCACTTGACTTCACATTCCAGGATGTCTGGCTCTAGGTGAGTGATCACAGTATCGTTGTTATTGTAATGTAATGCCGCCTCTGATCTGACAGGAGGAACCAGTCCATGGCTGGGAGGTTGGGGACCCCTGAACTAGAGGACAAAAGGAAGAAGGCTTAACAATTACCTCTCACTTCAAGGGTGGGCCTATGGGGGCTGACTCCCTGAGCTTTCAGGTTGTGTAGCTATGAGTGCCCCGTGAGTTCCTGAAGGAATCTTAGGGCAGAAGCTGAGGTTGAGTGAAATGTTAAGGGTTGCCTGAGAGGCAGTAATCCTAGAGCCAATAGAGGATACTGGAAACAGCTCCAGGAATCCTGGGAGATGGAGACAGCAACACCCCCCACCCCCGAAGTGTCTTTGGCAGGCCAAGCACTGGCTCTTTTCTTTATATGGCGCTGTACTTTCTGAAAGTCATATTTCCAACCTGAATTCTATAGCCATGCATTGTCATAGCGAGGACCTCAGCAGGAGTCTGGAAACTTTGTTCTTAGAGAATTACAGACTCAGTTTAGAGCATTTCCCAACGGTTGATTTCTCACTGTGAATTTGGGAAGACTGGCCATAAAAACAGCTTTGGAAAACTCGATGTGTATGTTCATGCGTGCTAAGTCGCTTCAGTTGTGTCTGACTCTTTGTAACCCTATGGACCATATCCTGCCAGGCTCCTCTGTCCATGGGATTCTCCAGGCAAGAATACTAGAGTGGGTTGCCATGCCCTTCTCTGGAAAACTGGATATGTACATGCAAAAGAACTACTTATAACATATACAAAACTTAAGTCAAAGCTCCGCAAAGACCTAAGCATAAGAACTAAAACTGTAAAACTCTTTCAAGACAGTAAAGGGGGAAAACGTCCTGACAGTGAATTTGGCAATTATTTCTTGGACATAGCACCAAAAACAGGCAAAAAAAAGTAAAAGGAGGTAAATTGGATGGCATCAAAATTAAAAATTTATATGCACTGAAGGACCCTCAACATGGAATGGAAGAAAATATTTATAAATCTTATATCTGATAAGGAGTTGACATCTGCTACCTGCTAAGTCACTTCAGTCGTGTCCGACTCTGTGCAACCCCACAGACGGAAGCCCACCAGGCTCCCCTGTCCCTGGGATTCTCCAGGCAAGAATACTGGAGTGGGTTGCCATTTCCTTCTCCAATGCATGAAAGGGAAAAATAAAAGTGAAGTCGCTCAGTCGTGTCCGACTCCCAGCGACCCCATGGACTGGAGCCTACCAGGATCCTCCGTCCATAGGATTATCCAGGCAAAAGTACTGGGGTGGGGTGCCACTGCAGAACTCCTACAGCTCAACAACAAAGAAACCAACTAACTACTCAATTTAAAAATGGGCAAAGGACTTGAATAGATAGAATCTCAACAGAAGCCACAAACAAGAAAAGCACATAGAAAGATGCTCACCATAATTTTTAGGGAAATGCAAATCAAAACCAGAACGAGAGGCCACCTCATACGCATTAGGGTGGCTACTGTATTAGTTTGTTATGGCTGCCATAAGAAAATACCACAGGCTGGGGCGCTGTAATAGTAGAAGTTGGTTTTCTCACATTTCTGGACGCTGGAAGTCCCGAGGTGTTGGCAGCTTTGGGTTCTTCCAGGGCCTGTCTCTGTGGCTTGCAGATGGCAGCCTTTTCACTGTGTCCTCACCTGGCCTTTTCCCTGTGTGTGTACATTCTTGGCTTCTTTCTGGATGACCAAATCCCCTTTTCTTATGAGGACACTAGTCAGATGGGTTTAAGGCTCACCTTAACGGCTTCATTTTCATTTAATTACCTCTTAAAGGCCCTATCTCAAAATATAATTACATTTAGATACTGAATGGGACTTCAACATACTAAATTTGAGGGGGCATAATTCAGTCCATAACAGCAACTACGAGAAAAAAGACAAAATAACAAGTGTTGGAAAGGACATGGACACATTGGAACCCTTGTGAATTGTTGGTAGGAATGTAATGTCATACAGCTGCTACAGAAAGCATAGAGTGGTCTTTATTTTTTTAAATTTTAATTTAAATTTATTTATTTTAATTAGAGGCTAATTACATTACAATATCATATTGGTTTTGCCATACATCAACATGAATCCACCACGGGTGTACACATGTTCCCAATCCTGAACCCTCTCCCACCTCCCTCCCTATATCATCCCTCTGGGTCATCCCAGTGCACCACCCCAAGCATCCTGTATCCTGCATCGAACCTGGACTGGCGATTCGTTTCTTATATGATATTATACATGTTTCAATGCCATTCTCCGAAATCATCCCTCACCCCCTCTCCCAGAGTCCAAAAGACTGTTCTATACATCTGTATCTCTTTTGCTGTCCACATACAGGGTTATTGTTACCATCTTTCTAAATTCCGTATATACGTGTTAGTATATTGTATTGATGTTTTTCTTTCTGGCTTACTTCACTCTGTATAATCGGCTCCAGTTTCATCCACCTCATTAGAACTGATTCAAATGTGTTCCTTTTAATGGCTGAGTAATACTCCATTGTGTATATGTACCACAGCTTTCTTATCCATTCATCTGCTGACGGACATCTAGGTTGCTTCCATGTCCTGGCTATTATAAACAGTGCTGCGATGAACATTAGGGTACACGTATCTCTTTCAATTCTGGTTTCCTCAGTGTGTATGCCCAGCAGTGGGATTTCTGGGTCATATGGCAGTTCTATTTCCAGTTTTTTTAAGAAATCTCCACACTGTTCTCCATAGTGGCTGTACTAGTTTGCATTCCCACCAACAGTGTAAGAGGGTTCCCTTTTCTCCACACCCTCTCCAGCATTTATTACTTGTAGACTTTTGGATCACAGCCATTCTGACTGGCGTGAAGTGATAGAGTGGTCTTTAAAAAATTAAAAACAGGTTTTTTCACCTCCCCGCCTAGGGGCTGGATCGGGTCTCCACTGGCTGGGTTTGGTTCCCGTTGCTGTCAGACTCTCCGTTCAGCCGTAGGGCTGGGTGGCCCGGGAGTGAGCTCGCCCCGGGACCAGACTCGCTCCATTACCAGCCTTCAGGAAGCTGCGTGGATTCCTGGCCTCCTAGCAAGGAGGGCCCAGCTGCGGACTGGGCCCGGCTGTGGACTGAGCCAGGCCCGTAGCTGTCCAAGCAGTTGGGGCGCTATCCAGAATCCCCAAGCCGGACCCAAATGGGAGCCGAAGAAAAATAAATAAATAAATTAAAAAAATAAATTTTAAAAAATAAAATAAAAATTAAAAATAAAATTTTGTTATGATCCAGCCACTCCACTTTTGCATATGTACTGCAAAGAACTGAAAGCAGGGTCTTGAAGAGATTTTTGTACACACATTCATAGCAGCATTATTTCCAATAACTAAAAGGGAGACATAACCCAAGTGTCCATCGAGGGGTGAATGGATAAACAAAATGTTGTATATGCATCCAAATGAGTATTATTTAACTGTAAAGAGGAAATAAACGCTGACACATACTACAACATGGATGAATCTTGAGGACATTATGCTAAGTAAGCCGGTCACAAAAGGACAAACACTTATGATTCTACTTAAATGAGACAGTCAATTTCATAGAGACTGAAAGTAGAATGGTGGACATCAGGAGTGGGGTTGGATGTGAAGGCAGGTGGATGAATGGAGAATTGTTGATTAATGGGTGTAGAGTTTTACTTCTGCAAGTTGACAGACTTTGGAGATTAGTTACACAGTAATATGAATGTACTTAACACCACTGAGCAGCATACTTAAAGATGCTTGCGTGTGTACATGTGTGCTCAGCTGCTTCAGTCGTGTCTGACCCTTTGCGATCAGACACAGGAGCCTGTAACCCGCCAGGCTCTTCTATCCGTGGAATTCTCCAGGCAAGAATGCTGGAGTGGGTTGCCATGCTCTCCTCCAGGGGATCTTCCAGATCCAAGGATTGAACCCACGTCTCCTGTGGCTCTTGCATTGCAGGCGGATTCTTTACTGCTGAGCTACTGGGGAAGCTCTAAAAATGCTTAAGGTGGTAATGTTATTATATATATATTTTTTTCTGAAATTGAAAGTAGATAGAACAAAATAAACAAAAATAGCTATGGAGGTAATAGAGGAGGAAAGTCATCAAAAATGGGTGGGGAGGGACTTCCCTGGTCCACTGGTTAATAATCCATTTTCCAATGCAGGGGGGCAGGTTCAATCCCTGATTGGGGAACTAAGATCCCACATGACATGGGCCAACTAAACCTGTGTGTTACAACTCCTGGGCCCATGCCACAACTAAAGAGAAGCCTGTTTGCCCCAACAAAGAGGCCACGCAACACAGTGGAAGAGCCCAGGTGCTGCAACAGAAATCCTGCAGGCTGCAACTGAAGACCCAACAAATAAATAGAAATAGTTTTTAAAACATTTTAAAAAGAAGAAAAGTGGGTGCGGAGTTGGATAAATGAATGAACTGAGTATGAGCAAGTGGAAACTTTCAAGCCTCAATAAAAATGTTTCATTACTAAATGGGGATGATTTAAACTACTGAATTTTGCTGATACACAATAGCTGTTGAGAAATCTGCTGCAAAGGCAGGAACAAACGCTGTAAATCTTGATCTCTTCCCCAGCCTTTGCTCATGAGGCCGCTCTGCACCGGTGCTTAAAATCAGACCATACACCACAGGGCAGTGAAAAGAAATGTCCCTAGGGGATCAGCGGCCCCCCTGACTACTGCTACACATCTATAGGGTTCTTTCTGGGCACTGCTGGTGCAGGAGGCTAATGCGCTTTGCCAGCTGTACTTAAATTAGTAACGAGGACAGCATGAAGATGTCAGCTTGCAAGCCATTCAAGCAAATTGAAAAGTCTAGAAAGATGGTTACACTGGGGGTAGTTGTTAATGCACTAAGTCATAAGTCTAACACTAACATTATGTTACCTAACATGCAATCAGCTTTAATAGCCACTAGAAACCCAGAGTCACTACTCGTGTAAAGCAGCAGGGCCGTGGGGAAGACAAAACCCTTCAATTTTTTTTTTTTTTTTTAACATTTTGAACAGACTGATTTTCCATTTAGATTTTGCTGATGTCTCTGCTATTTGCTCATAAGATTTTATGGACACTTTGTAATCGTCTTCAAAAATGTAAATAAAATAGTATGTAATTCACTTTAATTACATATTTTTAGCTGTTAAAATAACCAATTTTTATAAATAGATATAAGAAGCAATTTTTCTGACTGCTAAAATTATTTTATAATAAACACGATAAATGTTAGCATTTGTGAAGAATCTTTAAAAGAGATGACAAAGCTCAGAATGAAGGAAAGCGAAAATCATTTAAGACTTGAGTTCCTACTACACTCAATTTGTGGTTATGTTTTTTTGGTTTTACTTAAAACAGTATTCCTATTGTTTTAAAAGTTCTTTATGACTTTAGTGTCAGGAAAGATTAGTCCCATTTAGCAGGATAAATTTTTAAATTAATTTTTATTGCAGTATACTTGCTATACAATTTTTAGTTTCTACTGTACAACAAAGTGAATCAGCTATATGTATTCATATATCCCCTATTTTTTGTATTTCATTCCCAGTTAGGTAACCACAGAGCACTTAGTGGAGTTCCGTGAGCTGTACACAGTAGGTTCTCATCAGTTTATACATATATATTTATAAATAGAGTTTATCTATTTTATACATAGTATCAATAGTATATATACATGTCAATCCCAGTCTCCCAATTCATCCTCCCCCCAGCAGGATAAAATTTTTATATTAAATGTAAAACCCAATTTTTAGCATTGGTTTTTAAGGGAAACAAATATACCTGAGTACATCATGAGAAACACTGGGCTGGAAGAAGCACAAGCTGGAATCAAGATTTCTGGGAGAAATACCAATAACCTCAGATATGCAGATGACACCATCCTTATGGCAGAAAGTGAAGAAGAACTAAAGAGCCTCTTGATGAAAGTAGAAGAGGAGAGTGAAAAAGTTGGCTTAAAGCTCAACATTCAGAAAAGGAAGATCATGGTATCTGGTCCCATCACTTCATGGGAAATAGACGGGGAAACAGTGGCTGATTTTATTTTTGGGGGCTCCAAAATCACTGCAGATGATGATTGCAGCCATGAAATTAAAAGACGCATACTCCTTGGAAGGAAAGTTATGACCAACCTAGATAGCATATTAAAAAGCAGAGACATCACTTTGCCAACAAAGGTCCATCTAGTCAAAGCTATGGTTTTTCCTGTGGTCATGTATAGATGTGAGAGTTGGACTGTGAAGAAAGCTGAACACTGAAGAATTGATGCTTTTGATGATTTTGAACTGTGGTGTTGGGGAAGACTCTTAAGAGTCCCTTGGACTGCAAGGAGATCCAACCAGTCCATCCTAAAGGAGATCAGTCCTGGGTTTCATTGGAAGGACTGATGTTGAAGCTGAAACTCCAATACTTTGCCACCTCATGCGAAGAGTTGACTCATTGGAAAAGACCCTGATGCTAGGAGGGATTGGGGGCAGGAGAAGAAGGGGATGACAGAGGATGAGATGGCTGGATGGCATCACCGACTCAATGGACATGAGTTTGGGTGGACTCCGGGAGTTGTTGAGGGACAGGGAGGCCTGGCGTGCTGCGATTCATGGGGTTGCAAAGAGTCGGACACGACTGAGCGATTGATCTGATCTGATCTGATCTGACAGATAACAGTAACTACAGTGGAAGGGTCTAAAATCATTTTATGTGCTAAATGATTAATAAGCCTAACAATACTAATTTAGAGAAAATTTGAGACAAATGTTCATGTTAAAGTACTTGAAGAGTGATTGGTTAAAAGATAAATTCCGTTTCTATGACACCAATGGTAGAAATATGGCTACTGTATAGAAATTAGACCAGAGAAATATTTTGGCTATTATAAAGGTTAAAATTCCAATTGCTAGTGAGGAATTTTTAAGTCACATACTAAGGTACACAAAATGTAATTTTGTTTTTACTGTCAGATTTTATCTCAAGTTTCCAAGTGCAGGGAAAATGTCATTTCAAGGAAAATCAGATCAGTTCAAAATTCCTCAAATAGAGACCATTTTTCTTGCTATAGATACACCAAGCGTGCACCAGGGCACAGGCATTAGTTAGGGATTCACAAGCAGGCCATTCTCAAGCCACAGATCACAGGTCCTGAGGGAGACAGGCAGAGGTGGTTTCAGGTAGGTATGGTCCAGGGACACTTTAAGTCTTATACTCTTTCTATTTCTCTGCCTCTCTCTCCCCTCAGTTCACAGAATCTTTATGGATTCAGGGAATGGGAGGAGGCAGGATAGAAAGGAATTGGGTTACTTATTCATCCAGATCCTTCTCGAAGAACTTGACATTTTGAAGTCTTGTTTTGTTTGCAGTAACGCATTTGAGGCAATGGAAGCTTCAGACTGTTCTTCCAGTGGCCCCAGTGGATGAGATTCTTGGGGTGAGAGGTATGAGGAAGGAACCCATCATAAATAGCAATAAAATTTTCCCTGACCTCCATGGATTGGATGCTCAGTATTGCCAAATGTTGTTGTAGGCACTCACATTCATCCCTACTTAGCCCTGTGAGATAAACAGATTTATAGCATAACAACACTATCAAAATATTATCAAAACAAAACCAAACATCATTACTAACATCACTAATATACAGCCCCTATTAAAATGTCCCCTACTACCCCAAAGGTGATTTGATGACATTTTATAAAAGTCCAGCATCTAGTTAAATTTCCATATGACATCTGGTGATTAAATTTTTTTAGCTTATGCTGATGATAATCTCTGAATAAATTATTATATTAAAGGTTGCAAAATGCTGATTTTAATACAGTCATTCATCCTGTGCTTATTTGCTGTTTTTCTTAAAAATTTATATTCATATCTAGTTTAACCTGTAGTGAAGTAGTGAAACTGTTAGTCGCTTTGTCGTGTCTCTTTTCGACCCTCACCTGCCAGGCTCCTCTGCCCACAGAATTATCCAGGCAAGAATCCTGGAGTGGGTAGCCATTCCCTTCTCCAGGAGATCGTCCCGACCCAGGGATCGAACCCCAGTCTCCCACATTGCAGGCAGATTCTTTACTTTCTGAGCCACTCGGGAAGTCCCTTTAAGCTATCGAAACATGGCAAAAGGGATTTCTCTGGTGGTCCAATGCTGAAGACTCCCGCTTCCACTGCAGGGGCATGAGTTTGATCCCTTGGTCAAGGAACAACTTGGCAAAAAAAAAAAAAAAAAAAGACATAAATAAATTTGTAAAACAAAGCAAAAACACCCCTTCTTTTAAAAAGAAACATAGAAAAATCTGTTTTACTTTTTTAATGTTTTTCCCTCCAGTTTTATTGAGATATAATTGGCATATATCATCGTATAGGTTTAAAGTTTACAGCAGGATTGGACTGACATATGTCATGAAATGATTATAATAGGTTTATCATCTCATTTAGATTCAGCAGAAAAGAAATAGAAAAAAAATGTTTCCTTGTGATGAGAGCTCTTAGAATTTACCCTCTTAACTTCCAGTGCAGCAGTATTAAATTATCTTTATCATGGTATCCATCATACCGCTAGTACTTAAAACTGGAAGTTTGTACCTTTTGACCAAATCTGATCTCTTTTTCGACGAGTTTGTTTTTGAAGTATAACTGACCTATATCAGATAAATGCTTCTATTGTATCAGTTTACAAGGTTAATATCTCCAATATCACAGCTGTAAAGAAGCACAAGTGAGATCTGAAACTATAGCTGCCTCATCCAAAGCTTGTAAGTTAATATTTTTGGTTTTATGTGCTACCACTGCTGTATGTACTAGGAATAAATCTGTGTCAAACCATTATGCTCCCTTAAAATAGACTGTGTCAAAGAATTGAACTTTCTTGATCACCAGAGACATTTAGGCAAGAATAGAAGTCCTATTGGCTAAGACAGTTTCTATTGGGCAGTAATCTGTAGCATTCATTTCAAATTAATAAAATATTAAATTTGGAAGGAAATGATCATTTAATCCAACCACACAAGAATGAGAAGCATAATTTTCCCTTCTAATTCCATAAAATGCTTATTAGATTTTGAGTGCCTAGTAACCTTTATGCTATGCTATGCTAAGTCACTTCAGTCATGTCCGACTCTGTGTGACCCCATAGACGGCAGCCCACCAGGCTTCCCCGTCCCTGGGATTCTCCAGGCAAGAACACCAGAGTGGGTTGCCATTTCCTTCTCCAGTGTGTGAAAGTGAAAAGGGAAAGTGAAGTCACTCAGTCGTGTCCGACTCTAGCGACCCCATGGACTGCAGCCCACCAGGTTCCTCCATCCATGGGATTTTCCAGGCAAGAGTACTGGAGTGGGCTGCCATAATCTTTATGAAATTGCACTAATGCTAGAACTGCAGCAACTGGGCATGGTTATACTGTGGCTGAGCACATTTACAAATAAACAGCTCCACGATCTGAACAGTGTTGGCTGAATTTTAGAATTGCTTGATCTCCTGCAGGGTAATAATTCAATCTCATAAAAAGAATTTTTCAGAGTATATGAGCCATGGAGATTGGGCATAAGCAAAGCATGGCTGAACTCCCTACTGGTTGTGACAGGCCCAGCCTGACTCTCTTTGGGGATGTGCCATGAGAGACTTGCTTCAAATGCACAGTAATCGTAAATGTACCTTTACAATTACTAAAGAAGAAACATACCTTCTGCTGAACCAGAGGAGAAATTCTGCTCCACCCTCCTATACCCAGAAGGGAGTAACAGCTAACAGTTATTACATTTGTTATACTTGTTGCATAATAAGGCAGAAATGCACCTGGAGATGACTTACACCACTAAGTGTTCTGTTTCCATTATTCGCACATGGAACACTTAATTGATTTGAGAAACTGACAAATACTATTGAAGATTCAGTTCAGTTGCTCAGTCATGTCTGACTCTTTGCGACCCTATGAATTGCAGCACACCAGGCTTCCCTGCCCATCACCAACTCCCGGAGTTTACTCAAACTCATGTCCATGGAGTTGGACATGGCCATCCAGCCATCTCATCCAATTACAACACCTTAAAACATAAAGCATAATGTCAAGGTCTCTGAACCTTCTCCCATCACATTTATGTGTGTGCAAGGGGCCATTTTAAAATATAGTATGTGTGCATGCATGCTAAGTTGCTTCAGTCGTGTCTGACTCTTTATAAACCTATGGACTTAGCCCTTCAGGCTCCTCTGTCCGTGGGATTCTCCAAGCAACAATATTGGAATAGATTGCGATTCCCTTCTCGAGGGGGTCTTGCTAACCCAGTGATTGAACCAGTGTCCCTTACATCTCTTGCATTGGCAAGCACGTTCTTTACCACCAGCCCCACATGGTAAGCCCAAAATACAGCCTATAAAATGCATATAATGTAATACATAATAACAACTACCGTTAAATGTAATAAATAACAGATAGCTATATTTGCCTCATCCACCCATTTGTGTTCTGTGTTCCTTGACTCCTAAAGGTAATGTGCATAAATATCATCTATGTGTTGATGGCTCCCCAGTGGACACCCTGAACTTGAACTCTTTCCTGACTTATAGATTAATATATGCAGGGCCTGATTGACATTACCTTTTAAACTTACCTTTTTTCCCCTAGAAATATTCCTTAAGCCATCAGGCAGTGTGGCTTCCTTTCCCTTTATCTAATCCATTCGCAAGTCAGTTCCCCTTTCAAATATATCCAGATTCTGTTCATTTTCATCTCCATTGGTTCATCTCATCAACCTTATCCTCTCTGCAGCTACCACACTAGTACAAACTTCCATCACATTTTCTCCAGATTTTCTAATACCTTCAAATCTGCTTTCCTATTTCCACTCTTATCCCCTACCATTCTTTTACACAGGCAATCAAAATGATTACAGATAGATAGATGATAGATAGATAGATCTATCCTTCCTGAGTTTTCAGTGCACTTACTCCTCAGCACTGCCTCTAAAGTCCCATGTGACCTGGCTCTCCTTCAACCATATCTCTGCTCATTCACTATGTTTTAGTGTCTCCTTTCTGTTCTGTAAACTCACAAACACTATTTCCACATCAAGGCATATGCACATGTGCCCTTTGTCCAGAATGCTCTTTCCCCAGATCTCTGTACAACCACAGGATCATTCAGACTCCAGCTCAAATGTTTGCTTAGAGAGGTTCTCTGAGCTCCAAACATAAAGCAGATCCCTCCTGAGGATTCACACTTATCACATCACCCTGTTTGGGTTCAGTTCAGTTCAGTTCAGTCACTCAGTCAAGTCTGACTGTTTGTGACCCTATGAATCGCAGCATACCAGGCCTCCTTGTCCATCACCAACTCCCAGAGTCCACCCAAACCCATATCCATCAAGTCGGTGATGCCATCTGGCCATCTCATCCTCTGTCATTCCCTTCTCCTCCCGCCGCCGATCCCTCCAAGTATCAGGGTCTTTTCAGCTCTTCACATCAGGTGGCCAAAGTATTGGAGTTGCAGCTTCAACATCAGTTCTTCCAATGAACACCCAGGACTGATCTCCTTTAGGATAGACTGGTTGGATCTCCTTGCACTCCAAGGGACTCACAAGAGTCTTCTCCAAAACCACAGTTAAAAAGCATCAATTCTTCAGCATTCAGCTTTCTTTATAGTCTAACTCTCACATCCATACATGACTACTGGAAAAACGATAGCCATGACTAGACGGACCTTTGTTGGCAAAGTAACGTCTCTGCTTTTTAATAAGCTATCTATGTTAGTCATAACTGTCTTTTAATTTCATGGCTGCAGTCACCATCTGCAGTGATTTTGGAGCCCAGAAAAGTAAAGTCTGACACTGTTTCCACTGTTTACCCATCTATTTGCCATGAAGTGATGACACCAGATGCCATGATCTTCATTTTCTGAATGTTGAGCTTTAAGCCAACTTTTTCACTCTCCTCTTTCACTTTCATCAAGAGGCTCTTTAGTTCCTCTTCACTTTCTGCCATAAGGGTGGTGTCATCTGCATATCTGAGGTTATTGGTATTTCTCCCAATAATCTTGATTCCAGCTTGTGCTTCTTCCAGTCCAGCGTTTCTCATGATGTACTCTGCATATAAGTTAAATAAGCAGGGTGACAATATATAGCCTTGACATACTCCTTTTCCTATTTGGAACCAGTCTGTTGTTCCATGTTCAGTTCTAACTGTTGCTTCCTGACCTGCATACAGGTTTCTCAAGAGGCATGTCAGGTGGTCTGGTATTCCTATCTCTTTCAGAATTTTCCACAGTTGATTGTGATCCACATAGTCGAAGGCTTTGGCCTAGTCAATAAAGCAGAAATAGATGTTTTTCTGGAACTCTCTTGCTTTTTCGATGATCCAGTGGATGTTGACAATTTGATCTCTGGTTCCTCTGCCTTTCTAAAACCAGCTTGAACATCTGGAAGTTCACAGTTCACGTATTGCTGAAGCCTGGCTTGGAGAATTTTAAGCATTACTTTACTAGCTGTTTGGGTTAAATTACAGTAGTTGGGTTTCCCTGGTAGCTCAGTGGTAAAGAATCTACCCACAATGCAGGAGACTCAGGTTCGATCCCTGGGTCAGGAAGACCCCCTGGAAAAGGCAATGGCAACCCACTCCAGTATTCTTGCCTAGAGAATCCCATGGACAGAGGAGTCTAGTGGGCTACAGTCCATCGGGTCACAAAAGAGTCAGACATGATTTAGTGACTAAACAACAATTTTTAAAAGTATTTTTTTTGTGTGTTATTTAATTAATGTATATATTTATGGCTGCACCGGGTCTCCAGTGTATGACTGACTGACTTTGCTGTACAGTAGAAACTCATACAACATCATAAAGCAAATATACTCCAATAAAAATTAATTTTAGAAAAGAATGTGAGCCCCTTAAAGACAGAGATCTATTTGGCTTGTCCACTACTGTATCCTCAGAGATGAGCATAGTGCCTAGAACATGAAGGGCAAGCAATGTTTTGTTGAAATGCTTTGGCATTTCCTTAGGGCACAAAATGTATCTCAAGGTAAAATACCTATGTGAGGGCAGAGTCTATTTGCTTCCTGACAATAAAAGATGCAACTCAAAGACACATATAGTAGAAGTATCAGCATTTGCTTTCTGAATAAACTCTTTTTTCAGCATCATAGTCCACCACTACAGTTTAAATTTCTGTCTCTCAGAATTTAGTGATAATAGACATCTCAAGTTCATTGAGTCTGACTGTTGCTTTTCAGAAAAAGCATAAGTCTGGAAAATCAAATATGAAAAATTAAACAATTTCACTTTATTCTTTATGGCCTCTTCTTGACTAGGCCTCAGACTTTGCCCCTAAGAACTGTACTTTTTAGCACAAATGGTTTTATCCATACTTCACACTAAAAGACTTGAACAAACACTAATATAATTTCTATTAGCTCAAGAGTGTGTTTCTAGGATGACAATCCCAGCTCCCTTAAAATGCCAGGCCTGGGAAAACTCAATACTGCCTAAAGAATTTATTGTTTGTTCTAGCAAAAATTTGACTACAGGCTCCTGACCTCACTTTTCTTAAGAGCATTGACTTTAGGAAATGTGCAATTGTTAATCTTCTCTCTGTCTCTTTGAATTTTGCTTTTCTCTGGGTTTAGCCCCGCTAGTTGAATTGCTGAGTCATACGGTAGTTCTATTTTTAGTTTTTTAAGGAACTAAAAGTTACATATTTTCCATAACTCAGAAATGTCTTTCTCAAGAATCTGAGAGCCAACCCTTTAAAATGTAATCATCAAGGCCAGGGGACTTGTCTCCTAGTCCCTTTGGGAAAATAGGGGCCTACCTTCCACAGGTGCCAGTTAGCAGACACAGCCTAATCTCAACGACCAAACCACCTTAATGTCCTTTAGTAATGCTCCTTTAACACATCCAGCATTTTTAAAATTTATTTTTTAATTGACGTATATTTGCTTTTCAATGTTATGTTTGGTTCCATTCTGTCGTGTCCGACTCCTTGCGACCCCATGGACCACAGCACACTAGGCTTTTCCTGTCCATCACCAACTCCCGGAGTTCACTCATGTCCATTGAGTCGGTGATGCCATCCATTTCATCCTCTGTCATCCCCTTCTCCTCTCACCCTCAATCTTTCCCAGTGTCAGGGTCTTTTCAAATAAGTCAGCTCTTTGCATCAGGTGGCCAAAGTATTGGAGTTTTAGCTTCGACATCAGTCCTTCCAATGAACATTCAGGACTGATTTTCTTTAGGATGGACTGGTTGGATCTCCTTGCAGTCCAAGGGACTCTCAAGAGTCTTCTCCAATACCACAATTCAAAAGCATCAATTCTTTGGTGCTCAGCTTTCTTTATAGTCCAACTCTCACATCCGTACATGACTACTGGACTAATGTTAGTTTCTGCTATACAACAAAGTGAATCAGCTATATGTATACATATATCCACTATGGGTAAATGTATACAACCATATGGAGATACAACCACTATGGAGAACAGTATGGAAGTTCCTTAAAAAACTAAAAATAGAACTACCGTATGACTCAGCAATTCAACTAGTGGGGCTATACCCAGAGAAGAGCAAAATTCAAAAAAGACACAGGTACGCCAATATTCATTGCAGCACTATTTACAATAGCCAGGACATGGGAGCAACATAAATGTCTATCAACATATGAATGAATAAAGAAAATATGGTACATATATACAATATAATATTACTCAGCCATGAAAAGGAACAAAATTGGGTCATTTGTAGAGACATGGATGTATCTAGAGGTCGTCGTATAGAGTGAAGTAAGTCACAAAGAGAAAAATAAATATCATATATTAATGCATATATGTGGAATCTAGAAAAATGGTACAGATGATCATTTTGCAGGGCAAGAATAGAGACACAGACATCCAGCATTTAAAAGCCTCCTGCCTTTTGTTTTGCCAAGTTTAGTTCAGTTCTACAGTGAAGTCTCTTTCCCCTACTGCAGTAGCTTAAGTAAAACCTGTCTTGCTCCTTTAACCAGAGTCTGGTGAATAATTTCTCTTTAACATCATGAACTGGCCCTTTATTCTGTGTGGCATACCAGACTCTGTATTAGTGTGGGTGAATTCTCCCAGATTGTATACTTCATCTCAGCAGCACTTCAGGCTCCTGAAGGTGAAGCTATTCCTCAGGAATGGTTATTAACACAGTCTTCACTGGGATGGGAGCTGGACTTAGGGAAGAAACTAGTGATGAACCTCCATCTAAAAAAGGGAAAATGATCGAGCTATGCCCTGAAGCAATGCCCAGGCACCTGTCTCCAACTTTCTCTTAAAAGTCTAAACTCAAGTCACTCTGAATACCTTGTGTTATGTCACTTGGGTCTTGAAGTTTTGAGTAATTGTAGAGACTCTGAGTTTTGCAAAATAGTGGATATGTGGTCTAGTGCTCAGGAGAGAGATCTGGCTTGGACACACAGAGTTGAAGCAATAAATTTTCAGATATAAGTTGAGTAGGTAAGACTACTCAGCAAGAATGAGTTGACTGAGGGACTTCCCTCATTGCCCAGTGGTTAAGATTCCTCCTTCCAATGCAGGAGGCACAGGTTTGATCCCTGGTTGGAAATCTAAGGGCCCACATGCTGCAGGTCATGGCAATTTTTTTTTTTTTTTAAGTGAATTGGCTGAGAGGAGGGCTAATATGATACTCCTAGGAAATATGAATCCTTTCAGAAAAGGTGAAGGAATGTGTGTTTCCCAACTTTAAACATATAGGAACACACAGATAATAGAATTTGTATGGAACATTGCATGCTGCGGGTAAGCTGTGACAGATTTAGGGGTGTCTATATGGATGTGGTAAAAATTTTCATTACTTTATATATTGGTTTTCCTAGAGCTTCTATAACAAAGTACCACAAACTGTGGCTTAAAAGAACAGAAATTTATTGTCTCACAATTCTGGAGGCTATACTTCCAAAATCAACGGTGCCAGCAGAGTCATGGTACTTTTGAAATCAATGGAGGAAATCTTTCCTTGTCTCTAGTGGTTTGCCAGCAATCTTCGGCTCTTGGGTTTGTTGCTGTTTTTTTGTGTGTGTGTCTTGAAACTGCATAACTTGGATATCTGATGATATTCTTCCTGTGTATCTCTCTGTTTTCATATGCCCATTGTTTTCTTAAGGTACCATGCACCTTGTGCTCTGTGCTGAGTTGTGTCTGCCTCTTTGCGACCACATGGACTATAGCCTGCCAGGCTCTCTGTCCATGGGATTTTTCAGACAGAAATACTGGAGTGGGTTGCCATTTCCTCATCCAGGGTATTTTCCCAAATCGGCGATTGAACCCGCATCTCCTGTATCTCCAGCATTGCAGGTGGATTCTTTACATATTGAGCCATTGGGGAAGTTTGTTTTGTAAGGACACCAGTCATATTCAGTTAGGGCTTCAGCCTGCTCCAGTAAGACCTCATCATAACTAATTATATCTGCAATGGTTCTTTTTCCAAATGATGTCATATTCTGAGGAACTGGTGGTTATGACTTCAACATATGTTTTTATGGGGAAAACATAATTCAATCCATAATAACTTCTTTTCATGGCACAACTATAATAAAATAAAAGTAGTAGGAATGCTAAATATTGAATTTATAAAATACTTAAGCTGGCTTTTTAATATCAAATTTTGTTTGAAATGGATTTCTTTCTAATTATTTGTGCTCTCTTCCATTTCCTTTTTCCTCTTGCAAATCCCTTTGAATGAAGCCACAGGCAGCAGAATATACAGCATGGTTTAGATACACAGCATAGCAGGGCCTGGATAATGAGATAATTTTCCCCACATCTTGGGGAAAAGATGATATGTATCTCTTTATGAGCACTATGTTTAAAATATAAACTCACAACATTCTCTAGGAGTTAGAGCCCAAGAGACGCCACTGGCGAGCCATCATCCATTGGAGATAGCCTCTAGGGAGAGGTAGGGAATTTCTCCAAGGCCAGGAGGGGCTGCAGCAGCCCCCACCTTTGCTGGAAACTTCAGGGAGTGAGGAGCAGCAACGAAGGAACAGAGCAGATGGCGACAGTGTTTGGCAGGTCTTCAGAATCTCCGTCACAAATATCCAGGAGGATCCAGTTGGCAGCCTTGACAGTGGGGCCAGAGGGGTGGAAGAGGGACTTCCTTGGTGGTTCAGGGACTCCACACTCCCAATGCAGGGGGCCGGTGTTTGATCCCTGGTTGGGAAGCTAGATCCCACATGCCACAAGACCTGGTGCAGCGAAATAATTAATTCAAAAAAGAAGAAGAAGGGCAGAGAGATGGAAGGAGGCTTTTCCTTCATGGGGACACAAAGTTTGCTTGAAGGGAAAGAGGAAGAGGAGATGAGGAGCGGGAGGGCACAGGTGGCTCTCAGAATCTGCCACCTTGGCAACCTCAACTGGATCAGAGCCAGGGCAACACAGGCAGGTTAAAACCAGTTTTAATGACAGGTTAAACCTATCAGCAGGAGGATGCAGAGCCCAACCACTGACAGGTTTTGGACACTTGGGTTAACATCTGTTGCAAAGCCTTTCTCTACCAACTTGACATCTCAGGGAATTTCTGAGCTGGAGTAGGCTCAGTTGGAGGTGCCTTTACTGCTGCTCCAGGCCAGGGCCCTGCTGCTCTTGGAGTCCATGATCCTCCTGTGCCGCACAGTTCTGGTGGAGCTGGACACTGTGGGCCCTATGGCTTGTGGCACTTTGGTTTGTGAATCAAAATTGGTGAAAAGGTAGATGGAGGTGTTGCTGGACTTCCGGTCTCTTAGCTGGTACATGGTAGGATCCAGGTTCGGAATATTCACTTGCCATTTAGTTTTAAAACTGACAAGGTGTTTTTGCTCAGGGAATTTGATTCTCATATTCTTGATTGTTATAAACAATAAGAAATGTTTCACTCAAATGTTGCTGTTGGTCAGTCGCCAAGTCATGTCTGACTCTTTATGACCCCATGGACTGCAGCACGCCAGGCCTCGTTGTCCCTCACCATCTCCTGGAGTCTGCCCAAGTTCATGTTCATTGAACTGGTAAGATGGAAGGAGCCTTTCTTTTCACTTAGATAGGTAATAAAAATTTTTTATAACCACTCAAATGTTTATGAAGGTTAAATTTACATATAAAGAATCTATCAACCCTTCCTTTTTAAAAAAATTTGATGACAAATGTAACAGTAAATTGCAGAGGTGAAAATGGATTTTGAATCCAATTGAATTTTCTTTTTTGAAATATAAATATAATGTTGATTTACAATGTTTTAGTTTTACATGTAGGTCAAAGTGATTCATTTTTACATATACATATATCTATTTTTTTTCAGATTCCCTTCTCTTTTAGGTTGTTATAAAGTATTGAGTATAGTTCCCTGTGCTATAGGTACTTGTTGTTTATTTTATGTGCAATAGTACATATATATATTAATCCCAAATTCCTAATTTATCCCTTCTCCCAGCCCTCCTCTTTGGTAACCATAAATTTGTTTTCTATGTCTGTGAGTTTGTTTCTGTTTTGTAAATAAGTTCATTTGTATCATTTTTTTAGATTCCCCACATAAGTGCTGTCACATGATATTTGTCTTTCTCTGTCTGACTTACTTCACTTAGTCTGAAAAACTCTAGGTCTATCCATGTTGCTGAAAATGGCACTATTTCATTCTATTTCATGGCTGAGTAATATGCCATTGTAAGTATATAGCACATCTTCATTCATCTCTTGGTGGATATTTAGGTTTCTCCCATGTCTTGGCTGCCTGGAAAATCCCATGGATGGAGGAGCCTGGCGGGCTGCAGTCCCTGGGGTTGCTAGAGTCGGACACGACTGAGCGACTTCACTTTCACTTTTCACTTTCATGCACTGGAGAAGGCAATGACACCCCACTCCAATACTCTTGCCTGGAAAATCCCATGGGCGGAGGAGCCTGGTGGGCTGCAGTCCATGGGGTTGCTAGAGTAGGACACAACTGAGCAACTTCACTTTCACTTTTCACTTTCCTGCATTGGAGGGGGAAATGGCAACCCACTCCAGTGTTCTTGCCTGGAGAATCCCAGGGATGGGGGAGCCTGGTGGGCTGCCATCTATGGGGTCGCACAGAGTCGGACACGACTGAAGCGACTTAGCAGCAGCAGGATGTCTTGGCTATTGCAAGTAGTGCTATAATGAACGTTGGGGTGCATGTATCTTTTTGAATGATGACTTTTCTCTGGAGTGGGATTTCCAATCGAATTTTTCTCTTGATGATTAAGTCTGTCTTATTAGGATGGTCATCCTGCAGCTACCTTGGAGACTACTAAAAGTAGAGTTGGCACTAATATCCTTGGAGAGTGAATTTAGCCCTCTGAATCCTGCTCCCATAGGAAGGAATTCCTCACCACCACCAGCTGTCTTTGGAGCTATGCATTCACCTCTTTGGGCTCATAAAATTGATGTGCAACTTGGCCTTGGTAGTGAGTTCCATATGCTGCTGAGGAGATAAACATACTTTAGGACCCACTCTTCTTGCTACTGCTACTGCTAAGTCACTTCAGTCATGTCCGACTCTCTGCGACCCCATGGACTGCAGCCTACCAGGCTCCTCCGCCCATGGGATTTTCCAGGCAAGAGGACTGGAGTGGGGTGCCATTGCCACTCTTCTTAGATGGCCCTTAAAGAAATGGCAATCCACTCCAGTATTCTTCCTTGGAAAATGCCATGGACAGAGGAGCCTGGAGGGCTACAGACCATGAGGTCTGTAACTCACGGACTGGCAACCCATGGCTTGGCATCGAATCACACAATAAATGTGCTTGTAATGACAGCCATCAGCCAGGAGGTTCTGTACTTCAAGGCACACTCTGGGTAAAGCAATCCATATCTCTCTGCCTCCTGCCTGTTGGGAAGCTCTGAGGTAGAGGTTACATCCTTAAAAGAGCAACTTGTTAAGCAAGAAAGAAACAAAAAAGTATAGAGTCCCAGAAACCAAGGAGGGTGTGGCCCACAAAGTCAAGTGCAGAGGATACTCTTGGAAGATAAGGCCTAAAAGGTTCCCACGAAGAAGTTGTGAGAGACCTCGGAGGGAGTGGTTTCAGTCAGTGGTAGGAACCCAGGCACAAACTGCCATGTGTTACAGAGAAGGCAATGAGAAGTAGGGCAGTAGAGGCAGCCGACATCTCTTCCCTAAGTGCTGCCACTTGGTGTCTCTAAACTTCCTAATTTGCTTTGTTTTGTTTTTGTAGAATATTAAAACCCACCCCACAGGATTGTTGAGAGGATTGAAATAATTAACACGAAAAGTTTCTGAAAATTATAAAGCATCAGAAATGTAGAAATATATATATAATCAGGTATCTTCGTGTGTGTGTGCGCGTGCGCATGTGCGCACATGCGCACGTGCATGCTCAGTCATGTCTGACTCTTTGCAACACCATGGACTCTCGCCCAGCAGCTTCTTCTGTCCATGGGATTTTCCAGGAAAGAATATCGCAGTGGGTTGCCATTTCCTACTCCAAGGGTCTTCCCGATCCAAGGATCGAACCCATGACTCTTGCGTCTCCTGCATTGGAAGGCGGATTCTTTACCACTGAACCACCTGGGACGTCCATCAGGTATCTTTAGTTCTAATGAAAGTGTGATTCCTCTATGCCCACTTCCATTCCCACCTCCACCCCCAAAAGCCATCTCTTTCTGGCTGGAATGGGTCTTTGTTGCTACACGGGGTTTCCTCTAGTTGCAGCCAGCAGGGGCTACTCTCTGGTCGTGGTACACGGCCTTCTCATTGCAGTGGCTTCTCTTACTGGAGAGCACAGGCTGTAGGGCATGTGGGGTTCGGTAGCTGTGGCTCCTGGGTTCTAGAGCACAGGCTCAATAGTTGCAGTCCACAGGCTCTGCGACATGTGGGATCTTCCTGGATAAGGAATCAAACCTATGTCTCCTGCATTGGCAGACAGATTCTTAACTACCACAAAAGCCCAGTTGTCTTTTTTCAAATGTAGTGTTTTTTGTTTTTGTTTTCAAAAAAGTGGTAGTGAACCAGGAACGAGAGCTGGATGGAGTCAACATTCGCTGACCACCTGGACCCCCAGGTGATAAGTGGAAGGAAATGCCTGAGGTGTCTCAAAGAAAGGAAAAAAAAAAAATCCCTTCAAAGAGCCTTCTCTCTACAAACTATTGGATTTACTCTTCTGAGAGGCAACTGTTTTTGTATTAATAGTGATTCAGCTTTGGCAAAATGCTGAGAAGCAGCCCACAGACATGATGATTAATTCCCTGAAATTTGCAGAGAATATAAAATAGAGGAAGGACTGGGAGTCTAGATTTGGGCTAGAAGTGGCCTTGACTGAGCCTGCAAATCCTAATGGAAACAGATCTCTAGAATGCCCCACCAGTGAACCCAACTCCACCTTTCCAAGCCTAGGTGGGGTGTACTTTGATGTTCAGCTTGAGGAAGAACATGTTCCAGAAGAAAGTGTTCGTGGATCAAAAAGCTTGGCTTCCTTTCCCATCAGGTTTGTATGATCGATCAGTTTGACTGGGTAACAGGTCTGTGTACCATTGCAGTGGTATCAGGCCTAGTTATACATAATTGCAATTTTGTATTTACCTTTGCAATCAAACTATTTCACTTTGCACACATAACTGTCTGATTACCTATGTAGATCATTCAACAGGTGGTTGGCCTTAGGGGAAAAAAAAAAAAACAACTCAAAAGTATTTTTGGTATAAACTGAGACAGTAGTTTGAGTGACTATTTTCACTTTCTGAAAACTTTCTTCAAAGCCAAAATTGTACCAGTTAAATAGGCAAGGAAGATTTTATTCAAGGCTATTGCGTTAGGGGAGAACTAACTCTGAATGTCAGAATTGACTCTGAACTCAACTTTGCTGGAGAGTAGGTAGGCTGCAGTCCATGGGGTCGCTAAAAGTTGGACACGACTGAGCGACTTCACTTTCAATTTTCAGTTTCATGCACTGGAGAAGGAAATGGCAACCCACTCCAGTGTTATTGCCTGGAGAATCCCAGGGATGGGGGAGCCTGATGGGCTGCCGTCTATGGGGTCGCACAGAGTCAGACACGACTGAAGTGACGTAGCAGCAGCAGCAGGTAGGTTTTTTAAAGGTTGGGGGAAGCTGGAGAATGTTTGAAGAAGTCATAGGTCATCTGTGGCTTCAACCAAATAAAAAAAATGAACTCCTCCTACTTTTTCAACATTCAGAAAACGAAGATCATGGCATCTGGGCCCATCACTTCATAGGAAATAGATGGGGAAACAGTGGAAACAGTGTCAGACTTTATTTTTCTGGGCTCAAAAATCACTACAGATGGTGACTGCAGCCATGAAATTAAAAGACCCTTACTCTTTGGAAGGAAAGTTATGACCAACCTAGATAGCATATTGAAAAGCAGAAACATTACTTTGCCAACAAAGGTTCATCTAGTCAAGGCTATGGTTTTTCCTGTGGTCATGTATGGATGTGAGAGTTGGACTGTGAAGAAGGCTGAGCGCTGAAGAATTGATGCTTTTGAACTGTGGTGTTGGAGAAGACTCTTGAGAGTCCCTTGGACTGCAAGGAGATCCAACCGGTCCATTCTGAAGATCAGCCCTTGGTGTTCTTTGGAAGGAATGATGCTAAAGCTGAAACTCCAATACTTTGGCCACCTCATGTGAAGAGTTGACTCATTGGAAAAGACTCTGATGCTGGGAGGGATTGGGGGCAGGAGGAGAAGGGGACGACAGAGGATGAGATGGCTGGATGGCATCACTGACTCGATGGACGTGAGTTTGAGTGAACTCCAGGAGTTGGTGATGGTCAGGGAGGCCTGGCGTGCTGCAGTTCATGGGGTTGCAAAGAGTCGGACACGACTGGGCAACTGAACTGAACTGAACTGAACTTTTATGACATACGGTAGTTTTGCAACTTGGAGGAAGGTGCCCAGTGAAGTTAGGCTCTTCCCTCCCAGGGAACTGGGAGATAGAGGGCCATCTCCTTTGAGGGTTACATTAAAAATTTTTTTAATTTAATTGGAGACTAATTACTTTAAAATATTGTGGTGGTTTTTCCCATACATTGACGTGAATCAGCCATGGGTGTAAATGTGACCCCCTCCACCTGTCCCGAACCCCCTTCCACCTCCCTCCCCATCTCAACCCTCTGGGTTGTCACAATGCACCTGCTTTGAGGATTACATTTTAAAGAGATAGTTCCCAGGTCATAGAGAAAGATATTCTTGGGTTGTAAAACTTGCAAGAGGCTTTTAAAGGGCATCTCAAAGAGGCAGAGAAATAAGTCACAAGTTTTCTTGGCTTCCCTGGTGGCTTAGTCAGTAAAGAATCCACCTACAATGCGGGAGACTGCCTGCAATGCAAGAGACCTGAGTTCAATCCCTGGGTCAGGAAGCTCCCCTAGAGGAGGAAATGGCTACCCACTCCAGTATTCTTACCTGGAGAATTCCATGGGCAGAGGAGCCTGGTGGGCTACAGCCAATGGGGTCACAAGAGTTAGACATGACTTGATTAAACAACGAACTGAAAGCAATGATCTAAGAAAAAGGTCAGAGGAAGAAGCCTGCTTAAAGTTCAGTCAGGCTGAAGGGAAGTTAAGGCCACCATAGGCACTGGTCACATGATAAAGGATCATTTGATATTGAAATAATTTTCCTCAATCTAATGATTAATTTTTCTATCAAATCCACTTTTGTTTTATCCAGTGAAATTGTCATCTCTTCTAATTGTTACAAATCTACAATTAGCACTTTCCAATAAAACAGTCTACAATAATGGGAGTATTATCTGCATTGTCCAACTCGGTAGACACGAGCCATGCAAGGCTATTGAGCCCTTGAAATGTGGCCAGTGTGGCTGTGGAATTTTTAATTTTAATAGATTTAAATTTAAATAATCAGACATGGCTAGTGGCTGCTATATTGGAAAATGTAGCCTCTAAATCTATCTCACCATCATTTTACTGGCAGAAAAAAATACTATCAATGTAACATCCATGACTGTATCATTCTCAAGGGAGAGTTATCAATGGAGTTTAGGTATACTTACACTCACTTTGCAGGATGTTGCTAAAACTGAGCCAGATACTGTGTGTGAAAGTACCTAGCAAAATGCTTAGTGCAAAATAGGTATCCAACAATGTGAGTTTCCTTTTCAGTCTCCTTCAGCGGGTAAGTAATGAATCATGGCAGGGTCTTCACACCATTTGGAACATAACAACAGAGCCTTGGTTGTGTGTTACTGGAGCAGATGTGCTAATGTTCCTCATTGTTACAAGGCACAGTTGCTCTTGCTGTTTTGTGATCTATAGAAAGTTAATCTTGGAAACAATCACCTTCCTTGTATTGCCTCCCAATAAAAATGCCAAACTTTCAAATTAGAAATTGCAAGCATTTGAGTTACTCTCAAGGCATTTAATACTAATTATCTCTTATTGCATGATGTCATTGATGTACTCTTTTCTTAGAAGAACTCAAACAAAAGCTGTAAAAAGACTGTATCAGAACATCCATCCTCTGAAGATTCCTCTGGGGTAAGAACGTGATTTTATCTATTATATGTTTGTAAAAGAACTTACCTCTTTATGGAGGGTTATTTATATCATTTAGGATGCGGGATACACAGAGGGGGAAAGGAGGAACACGTATAAAGGGGGAAAGAGAATGATATTGGCAAATCTTGGTGTTCTGCAGTTAGCCTTAGTCTGAAGTGAAGAGGCTCTAGCCCCTGTCATTAGGAATGCATAGTATTAAGTTGTGGTCACACAGCTGGTTTCTCCCACATACTATGTTCTTGCCTATGTTGGACCTGGCTTTTTCTCCGTAGCCTATCAGGCTCCTCTGTCCATGGGATTTTCCAGGCAAGAGTGCTGAAGTGGATTGCCATTTCCTTCTCCAGGGGATCTTCCTGACCCAGGGATCGAACCCAGGTCTCCCGCATTGCAGGCAGACACTTTACCATCTGAGCCACCAGGGAAGCCCCCATTGTTAACTACTAACATGTAAATTTTCACTTGTTTTCCATAGTTCCATCTCAGCTTTCTCTTGGGAACTGTACAATGATCAGTAGCCCCAAGAGATAAGTTCACCAGGGTATTTATATGAAAAGTAATTATTTTGAATAACCTACACTTCCTCTTCTGATTCAAGAGTTTGGAGTGTTGTATTCAATGAAAAGTAGAATAGTGGAACCCCTGCTCTTAGATCCCATCACACTGACATTCATGAATAAATGAATTGTAGCAGTTTATTTCATAACTGGGTTGAATATGGAGGTGTCATATAATGCTTTTTTATTCTGAATCTTATGCCAAATAGGTGTGACTCATTTCTCATTAGCTACAAAGGTGTCCTTTTAAGCAAAATTTTCTTGCTGCTGCTGCTAAGTTGCTTCAGTTGTGTCCAACTCTGCAACCCCATAGACGGCAGCCCACCAGGCTCCCCCATCCCTGGGATTCTCCAGGCAAGAATACTGGAGTGGGTTGCCACTTCCTTCTCCAATGCATGCATGCATACTAAGTTGCTTCGGTCGTGTCCGACTCTGTGCAACCCCATAGACAGCAGCCCACCAGGCTCCTCCATCCACAGGACTCTCTAGGCAAGAATACTGGAGTGGGTTGTCATTTCCTTCTCCACTAAACAGGCTAATATGCAATATAATTTGCTTTCACTCAATTTTTATATCAATTAAGAAGCACATTCATTTCATGTGAATAGCTGCTGAACTCACTATAGACTTTAAGAATATTAACTTAAAATTATTTTTTCGATAAAGAACTAGAAATATCCTTATTTACAAGCTGCTGCTGCTGCTAAGTCGCTTCAGTCGTGTCCAACTCTATGAGACCCCATAGACGGCAGCCCACCAGGCTCCCCTGTCTCTGGGATTCTCCAGGCAAGTACACTGGAGTGGGTTGCCATTTTCTTCTCCAATGCATGAAAGTGAAACATGAAAGTGAAGTCGCCTAGTCCTTTTCGACTCTGTGCAACCCCATGGATTGCAGCCTATCAGGCTCCTCTGTCCATGGGATTTTCCAGGCAAGAGTACTGGAGTGGGGTACCATTGCCTTCTCCAAGCAATAAAAAGCTAAACCAAAAAGATTAGCAAAAAATTGGGAAGTAGGGAAGTGCTTAAGATTTCTGAAAAAATCTTTTACAAAGTTAGTCCCTTGTAATCTTTCTAGAAGCCATGATTTATTGTTTTATTTCTACATTATAACTAATCTTTTTGCAGTGTCTTTTGTCTACAAATCCAAATGTAACTTCTTTCAAACACCTGGGGTAAACATTTCTGATTTATGGAAATTTTTTTCATTTCTTTGGCCACATGGCATATGGGATCTTAATTTCCTGACCAGTGATTGAACCCATGCCCTCGCAATGAAAGTGTGAAGTCTTATGCACTGTACCACCAGGAAAGTCCCTGATTAATAAAATTTTCATCATTGACCCTTTAAAAACTTCAGTACTTGACTTAAAAAACAACAACAACAACAACAACAACATGATTCTGATTATATTCAAGGTATAAGATAACAGTTAATCCCATTAATGCTAATACTGTGATGGGTAGACTAATTCTTTCCAAGAATGACTCCTGGGACATTGCCAAAGTCTGTTTCCTTTTTCCATTGTTCGACTTCTTTTCAGTTTTATGTAAGCTTTGCTTAGACATTCACCCTGAGATCACAATACAATTTTCTTACTTCACTGAAAACTTTCTTAGTTTCAAAGTTTTGGATTTTTTTTTTTTCACTTGTGGACTACAGGGACTACCATTTGAAACACAAATATATTTCTGTGTTCACTTTCCACACCACCCAGCTAGGATTAAAGGATAATGTTTTGGTAGTTGTGTAAATTCACCTTCTTGGGTTCCGAATAACACTTTCAGAAGAGGTTTGCTTTCTTCTTTGTGATTTCCAAAATGAAGAAAACCTGTTGCAGAATTGGTTCCCATCATGAATGGGCTCCTTCCATCATGGAATCACAGACTCTTACAGTTGGATCTAGTCCAACATTCCACCCAAATTAAAAAAAAAAAAAAATCCATGATTTAGTATAACTTGGCACTCTGATAGAAGGTCATTTAGTCTTGGCTTGAAACCCACCCATGATGGGAAATTCATCATAAAAAACCTTGTTCTGTTTATGGCATAGTGTAAAGCCCACTGATTTTGGAAACTGACAGACTAGTTTACAATTCCCGTTCTAGCAACCTGAGGTGGGGCAAAGTTATTTACCTTCTCTGAGCCTCGTCATCTTTGCCTATTTCTGGCATGTGCTGGTGGTGATTTAGTCGCTAACTCGTGTCCAACTCTTGAGACCCCATGGACTGTAGCCTGCCTGTCTCCTCTGTCCATGGACTTTCCCAGGCAAGAATATTGGAGTGGGTTGCCATTTCCCTCTCCAAAGGATCTTCCTGACCTGGGGATTGAACCCAGGTCTCTTGCATTGTGGGCAGATTCTTTACTGACTGAGCCACCAGGGAAGCCCATTTCTGGCATATAAGTGATCAAAAAAACAGCTAAAACTGGTTAATGTATACTTAATATATACTTAAACTAGTTAAGTATACTGGTGTATACTTCAAATATTTATACCATAATGTGCTACGGTGTATACTTCAAAAACTAAACAAAAGAATTTAGAATTAAAACTTTGAAACTTGGCATAAAATGAATGCTCAGAGGACCAACAGTGCTTTTCTGAGTGTGGGAAAGCATTTGCCTTTGAGAAAAATTTAGGATAAAAATTTCTTTTGCTGGGTGTGGGCAGAGAATTTGTCCTTATTCAGAGAGAAATTGTTACATGATATTATTGTTTTGACACAGTGTGCACATAGAATACATTGACCTTGTGAAGTTTCAGTTTGATATGAATTTTTATCTAGCCTTTTATTTCCCTAAAGACATGACACTTGAATCTGATTCTTTTTTTTTTGTAAAATTTAATATTGCCCTTTTCCCGAAAACTTGCCAGTGAAGTAGACATGATCAGGGATCATCACCTTAATGACATGGTCCTCTTTTCACCATGTCCCAGGTCACTTGCTGATCTTGGGGCAAGAGCTGATGGGACGTGATGGGTGGAGCTATGCCATTGGCTCAGTCAGAAAAGGGGGAGAGGACTGAGATGAAGAACATTCTTTGGTTGATAAAACATTCTTTGGTTGATAAAACACAGCACTGTGTTTCTAATCAGTCTCCCTAGAAAGAATGCATATGGTCTTGATAAAGATATTTCTTTTGTCATAACAGATCTCATATTAATGACATTCTTTGATTTTGACTGAAACCTGCGAGAGGGAAAATTGTACTCTGCATCTTACTACTTAAAAATAGAGGTTAGAGAAAGTCTCAGGGCATGTGCAGTCCCTCTATGGTTAGACTGTCTCTCTCCAAGTGCAGGTAAAGAAACATTTCTTGAACTACTAAGCCCAAAATGCTGGGAATTCAAGGATTAATGAAATGTATGTCTTGCTCTCGAAGAGCTCATGATCAAGCAAGAAAGAGAGACACTTACAAAGTTATGCCCAGGTAACTGTATGATCACAGAGTTCCGTTCAGTTCAGTCACTCAGTTGTGTCTGACTATGCGACGCCATGAATCGCAGCACGCCAGGCCTCCCTATCCATCACCAACTCCCGGAGTTCACTCAGACTCACGTCCATCGAGTCAGTGATGCCATCCAGCCATCTCATTCTCTGTCTTCCCCTTCTCCTCTTGCCCTCAATCCCTCCCAGCATCAGAGTCTTTTCCAATGAGTTAACTCTTCGCATGAGGTGGCCAAAGTAAGGGGGACCACTAATCCAGCCTAGAGGGATTCCTAGAAGAAGTGATCCCTCTAAGCCTAGAATATAAACTTCTCAGAGCAACAGGCTCATCTCTGCATCTCCAGCATCCAGCCCAATACCTGGCCCATAGCAAGTGCTACATAAATATTCACTGGACTGAACTGAGGGTATTTTGCTGATGTCAAAAGTTTTATGAAAGATCAGTAGGGCTGATGTATGGAGAACTGTATATTCCCATTAAAGCTTGAAATAATTCAGGAATAACCTGTTTATTTTCTCTGCAATGCAATATTGCACACATTACTGTTTACTTTCTTCCACCCACACTCTCAAGAATGTGAGGACGGGACTTGTATTAATATTTCCATTGCCGAAACTGGCTGGGATTTAGTGATACTCAATAAATATTTGTTGAGTGAATATAGAACTCAACATTAGTTACATTGATGAAACAGATAGTTTAAAAGCAAATTCAATAAATTTTAATTACTTTTTGTTGTTGTTGTTTATATGAAGCAAATTCATGAGACTCTATGTGAGAATTCAGTGCCTAAATTCCTGTTGCCTAGGGCAATGGTTCTTGTTCTTTTGGGAAGTTCATGAATGCTATTAACTCCTTCTACAGGAAATGCATATACACATCAAGTTATGACAATTATAAATATACAGAAATATCTGGTTGAGAACTCTTGACCTAGTGAGAAGGGGAAGTTTTTAAAAAGAATTGACTAGACTAGTTTTGTGGTCTTATTTTTTGAAAATGACTTTAATGTCTACTTAACACTGCCCTTTTTCTTAATTTATTTACAATATGGGAGTTATGAATGACGTTTGTGTCAAACAAGCTATATTCCATGACATTATCTGGCTCAATACTGAAACATATTTTGGAAAAATATATTATTCATTTCATTTTTTTCTCCTTTTGACTCCTTTTAATTTTGGTTAGTCAAAAAGAGTTTTTGATATATCAAATATTCTGATGCATATTCATTCATAAGTGAACACCAGACGATTGTTTTAAAATATGTATAAGAAATTGCTCCCTTCCCTCATTAAAATTTTTAAAAATACAAAATAGACCACATTTTATTAAAATTAAAACCAGTAACCCTTGGAAATGGTTATCTAAAAGCATTGAGATCTGGAATATCTCTGAAATTATAAAGAATTTCCCATGTGAGGTGTGGTAGGCAGTCTCTAACATGGCTCCCAAAGGCTGCTGCTGCTGCTGCTAAGTTGCTTCAGTCATGTCTGACTCTGTGCGACCCCACAGACAGCAGCCCACCAGGCTCCCCTGCCCCTGGGATTCTCCAGGCAAGAACACTGCAGTGGGTTGCCATTTCCTCCTCCAATGCATGAAAGTGAAAAGTGAAAGTGAAGGTGCTCAGTTGTGTCCGACTTTTAGCGACCCCATGGACTGCAGCCTTCCAGGCTCCTCCATCCATGGGATTTTCCAAGCAAGAGTACTGGAGTGGGGTGCCATTGCCTTCTCCGCCAAAGACTGCTACCTCCTGGTATTTACACATTCTGTACAATCTCCTCTCCTTGATTGTAGATCAAACCTAGAGACTTGCTTCTAAAGAATAGGGCAAAAGTTATGGATGTCACTTCTGAAATTTGGAAGGCCATGCCCTATTCTCTCTCTCTGGTTCTTCTTCTTTGTTCTGAAAGAGCAAGTTTCCATGGTTGCTGTGCCCTTGGGGAGCCCCATGTAACCAGTAAGGCCAACTAGAAACTGAATCCTGCCAACATCCACATCAGTGAGCTTGGAGTCTGATCCTTCCTGGTGGAGTTTTGAGACAAACGCTGTCACCTTGAAGCAATCTTGAGAGAGACCCTGAATTAGGGTATCAAGCCAAACTGCCTCTAGATTCCTCTCCCACAAAGACTGTGAGATAAAAATGTTATTTTAGATCACTGAATTTTGCAGTAACTTCTTACACATTAACAGATAGCAAATACTCAAGAACTGCCTTATCTACTGCCAGGAAGACACTAGTGTTGTAATTAAAATGTTAAAATGACCTTTAGGGGTAAATGCCAATAAATCAGTAGTATTTCATAATAAGCGTGGCATATTACCTGCAGAACTATCCTTTCTAAAATTTCAGTTGACTCGTTTTTAAAAATTATCTAATTTCACATTTCTTCAACAACATTTTATCCCCCTCTATGTTTTTATTTTTAGCATTTAACTTCTGTTTCACTTTAGTAAGTTGAATAGGTAGAAATGTTTACAATGTCTTATCAAAACTAATAGATTTTTTGAAGGATTTTTTAACTTATTTTATTGACGTATAGTTGATTTACAGTGTTGTATTAGTTTCTGGTATACAGCAAAGTGATTCGGATATATATATCCTTTTTCATATTCTTTTCCATTTTGGTTTACTATAAGATATCACATATAGTTCCCTGTGCTACATGGTAGGATCTTGCTGTTTATCCATCCTATATATAAGAGTTTGCATCTGCTAATCCCAAACTTCTAATTCATTTCTCCCCCACGCACAACCACATTTGTTCTCTATGTCTGTGACTCTTTCTGTTTCATAGATACGTTCATTTGTGTCATATTTTACATTCCATGCATAAGTGATATCAAATTATATTTGTCTTTCTCTGACTTGTTTCACTTAGTATGATAATCTCTAGTTCTATTCATCTTGCTGCAAATGGCATTTTCACCCTTCTTAGATGGCTAAGTAACAGTCTGTCGTTCATATGTATCACATCTTCTGTATCTATTTTTCTGTTGATGGACATCTAGGTTGTTTCCATTTCTTGCTATTGTAAATTGTATTGCTGTGAACATAGGGATGCATGTATCTTTTCAAATTATGGTTTTCTTTGATATATACCTTACAGTGGTATTGCTGGATCATATGGCAATTCTTTTTTTTTTTTTTCAATTTATTTTTTTTATTGAAAGATAATTGCTTTACAGAATTTTGTTGTTTCCTGTCAAACCTCAACTGGAATCAGCCATAGGCATACATATATTCCCTCCCTGTTGAAACTTCCTCCCCATTCCACCCCTCTAGGTTGATACAGAGCCCCTGTTTGAGTTTCTTGAGCCATACAGCAAATTCCCATTGACTATCTATTTTCATATAGTATTGTAAGTTTCCATGTCACTTTTTCCATTCATCTCACCCTCTCCTCCCCTCTCCCCGTGTCCATCACTGCTGCCCTGTAAATAATTTTTCAGTACCATTTTTCTAGATTCTGTATATGTGCACTAGAATACAATATTTATCTTTCTCTTTATGACTTACTTCACTCTGTAAAATAGGTTCTCGGTTCATCCATCTCATCAGAACTGACTCAAATGCATTCCTTTTTATGGCTGAGTAATGGCACCCCACTCCAGTACTCTTGCCTGGAAAATCCCATGGACAGAGGAGCCTGGTAGGCTGCAGTCCATGGGGTTGCTGAGTCGGACACGACTGAGCGACTTCACTTTCACTTTTCACTTTCATGCATTGGAGAAGGAAATGGCAACCCACTCCAGTGTTCTTGCCTGGAGAATCCCAGGGACGGGGGAGCCTGGTGGGCTTCCATCTATGGGGTTGCAAAGAGTCGGACACGACTGAAGTGACTTAGCAATACTCCTTTATGTATATGTACCACAACTTCTTTATCCATTCATCTGTTGATGGGTATCTAGGTTGCTTCCATGTTCTAGCTATTGTAGATAGTGCTGCAATGAACAATGGGTTATGTGTGTCTCTTTAAATTTTGGTTTCCTTGGGGTATATGCCTAGGAGTGGGATTGCTGGGTCATATGGTAGTTTTATTCCTAGTTTTTTAAGGAATCTCCATACTGTCTTCCATAGTGGCTGTATCCATTTACATTCCCACCAACAGTACAAGACTGTTTCCTTTTCTCCACACCCTCTCCAGCATTTATTTTTTGTAGACTTTTTGATGATGGCCATTCTGACTGTTGTGAGGTGACATCTCATTGTAGCTTTGATTTGCATTCCTCTGACACTGAGTGATGCTGAGCATCTTTTCTTGTGTTTGTTAGCCATCTATACATCTTCTTTGGAGAAGTGTCTATTTAGGTCTTTTTCCCACTTTTGTATTGGCTTTTTTGTTTTTTCTGGTATTGAGTTGTATGAGCTGCTTGTATATTTTGGAAATTAATCCTTTGTCAATTGTTTCATTTCCTATTATTTACTCCCATTCTGAAGGTTCTTTTCACTTTGCTTATAGTTTCTTTGCTGTGCAAAAGCTTTTAAGTTTAATCAGGTCCCAATTGTTTACTTTTGTTTTTATTTCTATTACTCTAAGAAGTGGGTCATAGAGGATCTTGCTTTGATTTATGTCATTGAGTGTTCTGCCTATGTTTTCTGCTAAGAGTTTTATAATTTCTGGTCTTACATTTAGGTCTTTAATCCATTTTGAGTTCATCTTTGTGTGGGTGTTAGGAAGTGTTCTAATTTCATTCTTTTACATGTAGCTGTCCAGTTTTCCCAGCACCATTTATTGAAGAGGCTGTCTTTGCCCGATTGTATCTTCTTGCCTCGTTTGTCAAATATAAGGTGCCCATAGGTGCATGAGTTTATTTCTGAGCTTTCTATGTTGTTCCATTGGTCTATGTTTCTGTTTTTGTGCCAGTACCACACTGTCTTGATGACTGTAGCTTTGTAGTATATTCTGAAGTCAGGAAGGTTAATTCCTCCAGCTCCATTCTTCTTTCTCAAGACTGCTTTGGTTATTTGGGGTCATTTGTGTTTCTATATGAATTGTGAAATTTTTTATTTTAGTTCTGTGAAAATGCCATTGGAAAATGATAGGGATTGGGTTGAATCTGTAGATTGCATTTGGTAGTATATTGATTTTCACAGTATTGATTCTTCCTACTCAGGAACGTGGAATATCTCTCCATTTATATCATCTTTGATTTCTTTCATCAGTCTCTTATAATTTTCTTCATATAGTTCTTTTGTCTTTTTAGGTAAGTTTATTCCTAGATATTTAACTCTTTTTGTTGCAGTGGTGAATGGGATTGATTCCTTAATTTCTCTTTCTGATTTTTCATTGTTAGAATATAGAAATGCAACTGCTTTCTGTGTATTTATTTTGTATCTTGCAACTTTACTAAATTCACTGATTAGCTCTAGTAATTTTCTGATACTGTCTTTAGGGTTTTCTATGTAGAGTATCATGTCATCTGCAAACAGTGAGAGCTTTACTACTTCTTTTCTGATCTGGATTCCTTTTATTTCTTTTTCTTCTTTGATTCCTGTAGCTAGGACTTCTGGAACTTTGTTGAGTAATTGTGGGGAAAGTGGACACCCTTGTCTTATTCCTGATCTTAGGGGGAATGCTTTCAGTTTTTCACCACTAAGAATAATGTTTGCTGTAGGCTTATCATATATGGCCTTTACTATGTTGAGGTAGGTTCCTTCTATGCCCATTTTTTGAAGCATTTTAATCATACATGGGTGCTGAATTTTGTCAAAAGCTTTTTCTTCATCTATTGAGATGATCATATGGTTTTAAACTTTGAATTTGTCAATATGATGCATCACATTGATTGATTTATATATATTGAAGAATACTTGTATCCCTGGAAGAAACCCAAGTTGATCATGGTGTATGAGCTTTTTGATGTGTTGCTGAATTCTGTTTGCTACAATTTTGTTGAGGATTTTTGCATCTATGTTCACCAGTGATATTGGCCTGTAGTTTTCTTTTTTTGTGTTGTCTTTGTCTGGTTTTGGTATCAGGGTGACGATGGCTTCGTAGAATGATGTTGGAAGTGTTCCTTCCTCTGCCATCTTTTGAAAGAGTTTTAGAAGGATAGGCATTAGCTCTTCTCTGAGTGTTTGGTAGAATTCTCCTGTGAAGGCATCTGGTCCTGGGCATTTGTTTTTTGTGAGATTTTTGATCACAGCTTCAATTTCAGGGCTTGTAATTGTGTTGCTCATAATTTCTGTTTCTTCCTGGTTCAGTCTTAGAAGATTGAACTTTTCTAAGAATCTGTCCATTTCTTCCAGGCTATCCATTTTCTTGCTATATAGTTATTCATAAATATTCTTTTATAATCCTTTGTATTTCTACATTGTTTGTTGTAACCTCTCCTTTTTCATTTCTAATTTTGTTGATTTTATTCTTCTCTTTTTTTCTTAAGAAGTCTGGCTAAAGGATTTCAATTTTGTTCATCCTCCCAAAGAACTGGCTTTTTATTAATCTTTATTATTGTTTCTTTCATTTCTTTTTCATTTATTTGCACCTGGATCTTTATGATTTCTTTCCTTCTACTAATTTTGTTTTTTGTTTGTTTGTTTGTTTTTCTTTTTCCAGTTGTTTTAGGTGTGAAGTTAGGCTGTCTATTTGGTGTTTTTCTTATTTCTCGAGGTAGGATTGTATTGCTATAAACTTCCTTCGTGGGACTGCTTTTGCTGCATCCCATAGGTTTTGAGTTGTCATGTTTCATTGTCATTTTTTTTCTAGAAATTTTTTTATTTTCCTTTGGTTTTCTTCAGTAACTTGTTGGATATTTAGAAATGTGTTGTTTAATTTCCATATGTTTCTGTTTCTTACAACTTTTTTCTTTTAATTGATATCTAGTCTCATAGCATTGTGATCAGAGAAGATGCTTGATTTGATTTCAATTTTCTTAAATTTACTGAGGTTTGATTTGTGACCCAAGATGTCTATCCTAGAGAATGTCCCATGTGCACTTGAGAAGAAAGTGATTTCTGCATTTGGATGGAATGTCCTGAAGATATCAATGTGATCCATCTCATCTAATGTATCATTAAAGACTTGAGTTTCCTTATTAATTTTCTATTTTGATGATCTGTCCATTGGCGTGAGTGGGGTATTAAAGTCTTCTATTATTGTGTTACTGTCAATTTCTCCTTTTATGTCTGTTAGTGTTTGTCTTATGTATTGAGGTGCTCCTATGTTGGGTGCATCGATATTTACAATTGTTATGTCTTTCTCTTGGATAGATCCCTTGATCATTATGTAATATCCTTCCTTATCTCTTGAAATCTTATTTTAAGGTCTGTTTTGTCTGATATGAGTATTGCTACTCCAGCTTTCTTTTGCTTCCTATTTGCATGGAATATATTTTTCCATCCTCTCACTTTCAGTTTATATGTGTCTTGAGGTCTGAAGTAGGTTTCTTGCAGACAGCATATATATGGGTTTTGTTTTTGTATCCATTCAGCTACCCTATGTCTTTTGGCTGGAGCATTTAGTCCATTTACATTTAAAGGAATTATTGATATATATGTTCCTATTGCCATTTTCTTGTTTGGGGTAGACCTTTTTTATTCTCTTTTATTTCTTGACTATATAAGTCCATTTAACATTTGTTGTAAATGTTTGTTGTAAAGGTGGTTTTGTGGTATTGAATTCTCTTAACTTTTGCTTGTCTGAAAAGCTTTTTATTTCTCCATAAATTTTGAATGAGATCCTTGCTGGGAATGGTAACCTTGGATGTAGATTTTTCCCTTTCAGTACTTTAAATATATCCTTCCATTCCCTTCTGGCCTGCAGAGTTTCTTGTGAAAGATGAGCAGTTAAGGGTATAGGGTTTCCTTATATGTTACTTGTTGCTTCTCACTTGCTGCTTATAATATTCTTTCTTTGTGTTTAGTCTATATTAGTTTGATTGGTATGTGTCTTGGCATGTTTCTCCTTGGGTTTATCCTGTATGGGACTCTTTGTGCCTCTTGGACTTAATTGACTATTTCCTTTTCCATGTTGGGGAAATTTTCCACTATAATCTCTTCAAAAATTTTCTCCTACCCTTTCTTTTCCTCTTCTTTTTCTGGGACCCCTATAATTCGAATGTTGGTGTAGTTGATATTGTACCAGAGGCCTCTGAGACTGTCCTCAGTGCTTTTCATTCTTTTCACTTATTCTGCTCTTCAGAAGTTATTTCCACCATTTTGTCTTCCAGCTCACTGATCCGTTCTTCTGCTTCAGATATTCTGCTATTGATTCCTTCTAGAGTATTTTTAATTTCAGTAATTCTATTCTCTGCATGTTTATTCTTTAATTCTTCTAGATCTTTGTTAAATGATTTTTGCATTTTCCCCATTTCTTTTTCAAGGTTTTTGATCATATTTACTATCATTATTCCGAATTATTTTTCAGGTAGTATGCCTATTTCCTATTCATTTACTTGGACTTCTCACTTGTTTCTTTGTTTGTATAGTATTTCTCTGATTTTTCATTATTATTTTTTTAACTTATTGTGTTTGAGGTCTCCTTTTCCCAGACTTCAAAGATGAATTCTTTCTTCCTTTTGGTTTCTGCCCTCCTGAGGTTGGTCCAGTGGTTTGTGTGAGCTTTGTGTAGGGTAAGATTTGTGCTGAGTTTTTGTTTGTTTATCCTCTGATGGGCAAGGCTGAGTGAGGTGGTAATCCTGTCTGCTGATGATTGGGTTAGTATTTTTGTTTTGTTTGTTGTTTGGATGAGGTGTCCTGCACAAGGTGCTATGGTGGTTGGGTGATGCTGAGTCTTGTATTCCAGTGGTTTCTTTGTGGGAGTTCTCACTATTTGATACCCTCTAGGAGAAGGCAACGGCACCCTACTCCAGCACTCTTGCCTGGAAAATCCCATGGATGGAGGAGCCTGGTAGGCTGCAGTCCATGGGGTTGTGAAGAATTGGACATGACTAAGCAACTTCACTTTCACTTTCATGCATTGGAGAAGGAAATGGCAACCCACTCCAGTGTTCTTGCCTGGAGAATCCCAGGGACAGGGGAGCCTGGTGGGCTGCCATCTACTGGGTTGCACAGAGTCAAACACAACCGAAGTGACTTAGCAGCAGCAGCAGCAGGGTTAGTTCAAAGGTCCGTCTAGTCAAGGCTATGGTTTTTCTAGTGGTCATGTATGGATGTGAGAGTTGGACTGTGAAGAACGCTAAGCACGGAAGAATTGATGCTTTTGAACTGTGGTGTTGGAGAAGACTCTTGAGAGTCCCTTGGACTGCAAGGAGATCCAACCAGTCCGTTCTAAAGGAGACCAGTCCTGGGTGTTCATTGGAAGGACTGATGCTAAAGCTGAAACTCCAATACTTTGGCCACCTGATGCAGAGAGTTGACTCATTGGAAAAGACTCTGATGCTCGGAGGGATTGGGGGCAGGAGGAGAAGGGGCCAACAGAGGATGAGATGGCTGGATAACATCACCAACTCAATGGACATGAGTTTGAGTAAACTCTGGGAGTTGGTGATGGACAGGGAGGCCTGGCATGCTGCGATTCATGGGGTCGCAAAGAGTCGGACACGACTGAGCGAGTGAACTGAACTGAGGGTTAGTTCTCTGGTAGTGTAGGGTCTTGGAATCTGTGCTCCCATTCCAAAGGCTCAGGGTTTGATCTCTATGCTGGCAGTCCCTCCCCAAAGCTTGTTTCAAGCATCCTTTGGGCAGGATGCTTCAAAATCTCAGGTCTCTGCTGGGATCCAGTTCAGAAGGCAAAGTCAGGTGGAGGGAGGACAAATACAGGGAAATTTCCTAATGCCCTTGCTGGTTCAGACTGCTGGCAAACTGTGCCTCATAGCTACACCCACCACCATTCTACAACCTTTAGCACTGCAGCCCTGGCAATTCTATTTTTAGTTTTTGAGGAACCTCCATACTGTAAAATTAATAGATCTGACATTTTCATTAAAATGACTATATAGAAATAAGGAGATACCTGAAAAAAAACACCTAACTATTATGGTTATAAATAAATTTACAATTACTGATGATTTTGAAATATTTGGCATGGGTGTGTGTGTGCTCAGTCACATCTGACTCTTTGCAACCCCATGGACTATAGCCCACCAGGCACCTCTGTCCAGTGGGATTTTATAGGCAAGAACACTGGAGCGTGTTGCCATTTTCTTCTCCGGGGATCTTCTTGACCCAGGGATAGAACCCACGTCCCTTGCATCTTCTGCATTAGCAGACAGATTCTTTACCACTAGTGCCACCTAAACATTTATTTTTTAAGTTTCTAAAAGGAATCTCTATAGGAAGATTTCAATTTTAGTCTGGGTTTATTTGGTACTCTTATTCCTGTAAGAATATCACAGACAAAGATTATCAGGAGTGAAACTGGAAATGAAAGGAACTTAAATTCAAGTAAAAATGTATTACTGAAGGGAAAGAGTAGCTGTTTCTTCTCTGTTTGATAATAATTAAAAAAATTTTTTTGATGTGTACATTAAAAAAAAAAAAGATTTATTTTTTAATTTTTATTTTTGGCTGACCTGGGTCTTCACAGCTGCATCTGGGCCTCCTCTAGTTTCTGTGAGTGAAGGGGGCCACTCTTTGGCTGTGGTGCACGGGCTTCTCCGTGTAGTGGCCTCTCTCATTATAGAGCACAGGCTATAGAGCACAGACTCAGTAGCTGTGGCACATAGGCCCAGTAGCTCCATGCACATGGGATCCTCCTGGACCAAGGATTAAACCATGTCTCTTGCATTGGCAGGCAGACTCTTCACCACTGGACTACCACCCTGATAAAGATTTTAAAGCAAGTAATTAAAAAAAAAAAAAAAAAGATTGTAAGGCCATATCATCCTTGAGATGTAGGGGCTGGGAGAAGGGCTTATGAAACACTGGAATCTTTAGGTATAAGAGGTAAAAGAAAATTAAAACACTGTGCCTCTCTGCTGCTCTTTAATTGTTCAGAAACTATATAAGGCTTCAAGTTTATATAACTTTGTTCTTATACCCTTTTACTTTTCCTATGTACAGATCTATCCTAAAGAATACGTACAGACTGAAGGACAATATTGTGATTAAAAGAACCTATTTTATTCTCATGAAATAGATTTAGTATCTCTCCAACAGATATTATCAGGAAAATTGCAAGCAAAACTTATGTAACAAAGTCCAGGTGATTTAATATTCACATTTTCTATTATGTATTGGTGATGGACAGGGAGGCCTGGCGTGCTGTAGTCCATGGGGTCACAAAGAGTTGGACAGGACTGAGTGACTGAACTGATATTGATGCTGATTTTGTATTGGATTCCCTGCAGAAAAAGATAAATATGAATCAGCTCTGGGATGTGACCTGTACAACTTTTAAGCATTGATTCAGACAAATGGAGAGTTGTTTCTAACTTAATTCCAAAAGCTTGAAGAATATTGGCATACTCCTTTTTTTAAAAAAAAGTTTTTATTTATTTATTTTTGGCTGTCCTGGTCTTTGTTGTGGTGTGAAGGTTTCTCACTGTGGTGGCTTATCTTGTTACGAAGCACAGGCTCTACAGCCCGGGCTCCAAAGTTGTGGCAGCCAGACTTAGTTGCAGCCTTAGCCTGCGGAACCCTCCCGCACCAGGAATCAAACCCTTGTCCCCTGCATTGGTGGGTGGATTCTTTAGCACTGAGCCACTGGGGAAGTCCCCAGCAAATAATAGCTACCTCCAAATCTGAATATGTACAGGGCTGGAAATACAGTATTACATCTAAAGCTCCTCTTTCAATATAAATTCTACTTGAATTTGGAAATCTTACATGAGTCAAGGAATACGTATGGACAAACACCCAAAGTCTGATTCTTTTCTATTTTTTAATTTAAAATTATTTATTTTATATTTGAGTATAGTTGATTTTGGAGAAGGCAATGGCAACCCACTCTAGTACTTTTGCCTGGAAAATCCCATGGGCGGAGGAGCCTGCCTGGTAGGCTACAGTCCATGGGGTCGCTAAGAGTTGGACACGACTGAGCGACTTCACTTTCACTTTTCACTTTCATGCATTGGAGAAGGAAATGGCAACCCACTCCAGTGTTCTTGCCTGGAGAATCCCAGGGACGGGGAAGCCTGGTGGGCTGCCATCTATGGGGTCGCACAGAGTCAGACACGACTGAAGTGACTTAGCAGCAGCAGCAGCAGTGTGTATATATATTAGGAGGTTGGGATGAACATAGAATAAATCCCCAACTTTCTAATGTATCCCCCAACTTGCACCTTTCCCCTTTAAGCCTGATTATTTTCAAAACCCCAAAATGACTTCATAACTGTCCTACTGAATCTCTGCAATATTTTTTCCTCCTGCCCAAAGATTCCCAATGTCCCTACAGAAACTAGACCATGTCTTTAGGAAAGTGACTGGTCTTGCTATTTCCACTACAGTGAAATTTATTTTAGTACTCCACATTTCCACCCTGGACTACGTGCTTTCTCCCAAGCCTCCTCATCTGTCATGAATGAATCTCTTGTATAACTCTCCTGAGTACAATCTTTCATGCACATTTTCTCCCTCTCCCATAACCCAGGAGGTCTGGAGCTCTGCCATGGTATTAGAGCTTAAGCTTAGGACTAGACTTGAAATGCCAGGTTTCTGGTGCCATTAGAGATTGATAGTTGGTGCCTAATTCTGGCTTAGTTATATTTCTGCCAAATCACTAGATGCTAACCACTAGATACAGCCCATGGGCTCCAAATTAACAAGGTCAATGTATTTTGTGTTGATCTCCAAAAACACAGACTATTCTTTTAAACTTCAAGTTGGATAAAGCAACAAAATAAGAGTAGCTTTTATTTGTGTGATTTTTTATTCATTTTTCTAACATCTGTTTGAGATACAAAGGCAAATAATTTAACACACTGTCAGGCATGAATGGCAATTTTAAAGCAATTACTAGCTGTTCATTAAAAGGAGAAATTGAAGTAGTTTTTTGAACCCTTTTTGGTGCTTGAAAAACTTTACTTGAAAATAAATTATATTTGATACGTATTTTCTCTAACTGTAGCATCAAATTTTTCAAAATATGAAGCAGATGTGTGTGTGTGTGCATGCTAAGCTGCTTTCAGTCGTGTCCAACTCTGTGACTGAGAAGAAAAAAGTCACAAAATATTGTCATTTATAGAACATCATGTTATATTTGAAAATCAATTATTTGTTCACTGAATTCTGTGATAATCTGTTATTTAGGTGAGTCAGGGTTAACTGGTAAATTCAATATATAGTGTTATGAAAAATGGTTACCTTTCTACACAGCTTTTTAACTTTAAATTTGAATCCTTATTTTTTTTTTTTTTGGCTTGTTTTTAGTCCAGCTTTTTCAAAGTTAGACAAGTAGGGTGGATCTACACAGGTGTTTGGCAGAGGAGGGTATTATGAAATTTATCCTCCCTGTCTCAGAGTCGCATTATGTGGCTGGCTTTAGTGCCTCCTGGCAAGCAGAGATTTCAGGTATCCATACTGTAATGTGGTATAATGCCAAACTGTTGTCTCAATTTAACCTTTGGAACAAAGAAGAAAATTTGTTGAGATTCCTAAAATTGTACAATATATTGTTTTAATTATAGATACCCACTGGGTATGTTCCAAAGTTTAAACTTTTGTTTCTTCTGAATGTAAAAGTAATATGTAGTCTTTATACAAACTTCATACATTACAGAACTATAAACTAAAACAAATCATCAACAATTTGGAAGCAGAGTTTTCCAAGTTAAAAAAAACAAACCTCTATCCATTTAGTATTCAGTATTACTTTTTGTGTTTTTTAAGGTAGACCCTGGCCTTAGTAGGCTAAATTTCAACTCTTTAAAGTCAGGGTTTAAGTCTTTGTTGAATTTGTTACAATACTGCTTCTGCTTCATGTTTTGGTTTTTTAACTCTGAGTCATGTGGGATCTTAGCTCTCCAACCAGGGTTTGAACCCACCACCCTGCATTGGAAGGTGAAGCCCCAACCACTGGGCCACCAGGGATGTCCCCAGTATTACTTTTAATAGGATATTCTTACTACAGTTAAACCAGTACATGGTTCCTAATAGACCACATAGCTTTGGTTTCTAATAAATAATTCTTTCACTGCTGCTTGTTAACAGTCTAAGAAATGAGCCTCATTTAGTAACCTCCTAACTACTTAAGATAATTAAAGTATTGTAGAATATTGTATGGAGAAGGCAATGGCAACCCACTCCAGTACTCTTGCCTGGAAAATCCCATGGATGGAGGAGCCTGGACACGACTGAGCGACTTCACTTTCACTTCTCAGTTTCATGCACTGGAGAAGGAAATGGCAGCTCACTCCAGTGTTCTTGCCTGGAGAATCCCAGGGACGGGAGCCTGGTGGGCTGCCATCTACGGGGTCGCACAGAGTTGGACACGACTGACGTGACTTAGCAGCAGCAGCAGCAGCAGAATAGTGTATTACAGCTAATTTAATATTCTGGCACTAATATGTATATTTTCTATAAACTGTCATTTTTCAAAATATTAAAAGAAAATATACCACATTAAATCACATTGAAAACAATTTTAGAAAGTACTTTGAAATCTTGTATTCACGATAATCATCGGTGACTCCAACATCTGATATACTGAAGATATAGTAAGGGTTGGGGTCTGTATCTAAACTGAACTATGGCTTAGCCTCTAGTTTACTTTTCTGGAATAAATTTTTCTCAACTTGTTTCCTTATGTACATTTTCAATCAGTGTCAAGAACTTGTATGTATCAAGTGTACCACCCAATGCATATTTTAGATGATCTAATGTCCTAAAAAAAGTGGTGGGAACAAGCAGTCTAATAGATTTCTTCGTACTCCTATGTGGCAGGTTGTATTTTCCAAATGGTTGCAGCAAATCTCCTATCTACATGCTCTTCTTCCAGTGTGGCTTTGGCACCCTTCCCATTGAGATGGGTTTTTGTGACTACATCAAGAGAGTATGGAGAAGGGACAAAGGTAAATAAAAGGAAGAGCTTTTTTTCCTAGCCTGGAATACTTGTGCTGGAAGTCTTCAATCTCCAAATAAGCAGTTTGCCCTGAGGCTGCCGTGCTGTGAGGATCCAAATAAACCCAGAATGAGAGACCCCATGGAAAGAGCCTGAGAACACTTGAATAGAGAGAGACAAAGAGAAGTGTCTGGACAGCCGTCAACTACTCTAACCTACCCCTTTTCACTGGAAGCAATGATATAGATTTATTCTTGACAATGATGGGAGGTAGTTTTTATCTAGGTTGAGTAAAGCAAATGTAAGGAAGTAGTAAAATATTAATTCAATGAAAATGAATAGCAAAAATATTGAGCTGGGTCTTTTTCATAATATATGTAACTTTACATTTTAAATAATACAGTAAGTTTGTGTGTGTGCTCAGTCTTGTCCAACTCTTTGTGACTCCATGGACTGTAGCCCACCAGGCTCCTCTGTCCATGGAACTTCCCAGGCAAGAATACTGGAGTGGGTTGCCATTTCCTACTCCAGGAGGATCTTTCCACCCCAGGGATTAAGCCCATGTCTCCTGCATCTCCTGCATTGGTAGGTAGATTCTTTACCACTTGGGTCACCTGTGTGTGTGTTAGTCAGTCATGTCTGACTCTTTGTGACCCCATGGACTGTAGCCCTCCAGGCTCATCTGTCCATGGAATTCTCCAGGCAAGAATATTGGAGTGGGTTGCCATTTCTTTCTCCAGGGGATTTTCCTGACCCAGAGATTGAACCCACGTCTCTTGCATTGCAGGCAGACTCTTTACCAACTGCGCCACCAGGGAAGCCAAACAATACAATACAATACATGCTATTAATGCACGGAAATTTTATTGACAGTATATATAATTTTACAAGGTGCTGAAACATTATACAATGGTACAATCCAGATAAGTATTCATCAGAGAACAGTCTCAATCAAATTTATGCCATTCTGTAGGAATATAGTAAGCAAGTTTTTCAAGAACAGTTTGAAAACCAAGGATTATTTGAAATGTTGAATTTTCTATGTCCAATTCTGGTGGCTCATTAATTATTTCTAGATAAATTTTTTGCCAAAGAGGAGAGGATCTATGCCCTTTATGCCGAAGACTTAAAGAAGATAGTCAAATAAATACTCGTGAAAGAAAAGTGTATATGAATAAATAGATCATGAAATAAGTTAGAAAAGTTGTTTATGTGGAGTTCTGGAACAAAGGAGTGATGGGTTTCACAGAAAAGACCAAAAGATGTAAAATCAGCATTGTTATGGAGTTAACATGTGAGCATTCATAGTGGTGAGATGATAAACTAATAAATGAATTGCATATTATATTTAAATATAAAAAGTTCTGTGGAGAAAAGTAAGGAAGACCTATAGAGAGTAAGGAAAATGTATAAAGGAAGAATAGTGATTGCTGTATTCCATGGCATGGTTAGTGAAGGCCTGAGTTGAAAAACGACACTTGGGCAAAGACTTGAAGGGATTGAGGTAGCTATTTGGGGGACAAGTGCTCCAGAGAAGGACCAGTAAGAGCAAAGGCCACGAGGCAGGGATGTGTGTATTCTGTTTGGGGAAAAGTAAGACAGTCACAGTCAGTTAGAACAACAGGAAAGAGGAGTGGGGAGATAAATGTAATAAGGCCACAGAGATAAAGGGACTGGAACAGTTTCTATGGGGCCTTGTAAGTCAGCTAATGACTTTGGCTTCTACTAGGAGTGAGGTGGTTGCTGTTGGAGAATTTTGAGCAAGAGGATTTAAATTTAGAACTAGTCTTTATTTTTAATTTTAGGCTAGAAAATCTGAACCATATTTTGCATTTGGGAATATTCCTGTGGGGTTTTTTAAGGCCCAGGTTGTATGAATGCCCTTTATGTATGCAGTGAGATAGAATACTTATTATTTCAAACCAGATGTGGCTAGTTGATTCTGCCTTTTAAAGCAAATGACATAGTTCATATCTACTGAGAAACAAATGTTTATATTATTATTGTATTTCCCCAGGGTATATAGAAAGATAACTCTACTCATGGAATATTAAATTGGAACTTGTCAGACATTTTATTCAGAAATATTTTATTTTTAAAAAACTTTAGGAAGACTCTTTTATTCTTTGTATGATATTTCCAACATTATATGTTAATGGGCTTTTAAGGGGAGAAGGAAATGGCAATCCACTGCAGTATTCTTGCCTGGACAGAGGAGCTGGTAGGCTACAACCCAAAGGGTAGCAAAGAATTGGACATAATTGGATGTCTAAGTGTGAATGCACAGGCTTTTAAAACTAGAATGGAAGCATTTGTTGTATTATGGCTACAAAAAATGCAATATGATTTGTAAATCATTGACTTACACATGAACTTTAGGAACATAATTCATTACCAATTTGGAAATTGCCTATACAAATAAGTAATTTTTTTTGGTTTTTTTTTTTTTTTATGTGAACAATTTTTAAAGTCTTCATTGAATTTGTTACAGTATTGCTTCTGTTTGATGTTTTGGTTTTTTTGGCTGCAAGGCAAGTGGGATCTTCGCTCCCTGACCAGGGACTAAAACTATAACCCCGGCCCTGAAAGATGAAGTCCCAATCCTGGACTACCTGGGAAGTCCCAGGTAGGAAATGTTAATGGTTAACCTTCAGTAGACCAAGTAGTCTTAGATTTTTCAAGTATGGAAAATAAGATTTTAATTTAAATATAAAACTCAACTTAGTTTTTAAAAAGTTCAAGTATGTTTGTAGCAACTTGAGTATATGCATCTATCATTTCAACTGTAAATTTTATAAAATCTAAGTAGAGAACAAGTACTTCTGATAAAAATTTGGTGTCAAAATTGAGATGTGCTTTATGTATAAAATACACATTAGATTTCAAAGACAGTACAAAAGAAAAATGTAAAACATGTCATTAATTTTACATTGATAACAAATTGACATACTCATATTTTGGATATAGTATTAGGTTAAATAAAATATATAATGAAAATAAAATTCAACTTTTTTTTACTTTTTAAAAACTTGGCTACTTGGAAATCTTTAAACTATATATATGGCTCACATTACATTTCTTTTGGATAGTGCTGTTCTAGACCATGGAGAAGGCAATGGCAACCCACTCTAGAACTCTTGCCTGGAAAATCCCATGGACGGGGGAGCCTGGTGGGCTGCAGTCCATGGGGTCGCTAGGAGACAGACACGACTGAGTGACTTCACTTTCACTCTTCACTTTCATACATTGGAGAAGGAAATGGCAACCACTCCAGTGTTCTTGCCTGGAGAATCCCAGGGACGGGGGAGCCTGGTGGGCTGCCGTCTATGGGGGTCGCACAGAGTCGGACACGACTAAAGCAACTTAGCAGCAGCAGCTCTAGACCATTGGTTCTCAAAATGTGGTCCCTGGGCTATCATCAATATCATCACCTGGGATCTTGTTAGAAGTGCAAATTTTGGAGCTCTAACTCCCACTTTATGAATCAGAGACTCTGGGGGATGGGGCCCTGCTTTAAGGAGCCTTGCAACTGATTCTGATGCAAGCAAAAGTGTGATAAACTTTCGTCTAAACCAGGGGTCTGGAATTCTAATTTGGCTGCAAATTAGGATCATCTGGGGACCTTGGAGCACAGAATCCTGGTGATAAAGTTATCACCCAGACCAATGAAATCAACAACTCTGGGTCCAGTCAAGAGTGTTTTTAAATCTCCCCAGGGGATTCTAATATGGGGAAAAGATTGTAAACCACTGGCCTAGATCCTTGATTTTTAACCTGGGGCTATAGGAGGCCTGACCATGCTTTCTTTTCAGCCTTAGGTGTGTCTGTTTAGTTCTTCACCCTGCTCACCCTGGAAAGCCCACTGTTGTGATTTTCCTGCATGGATGGGGAGATACAGCAGGGGGGAGGCAAGAAGCCTTTGCCGGTATCAGAAGTTCACATATCAAATACACCTACCTGCATGTGTCTGTTAATCTGTTCCATTAAATGTCAACATGGCTGTGACTTCTTGGTTTGATATTATTGGGCTTGATTCAACAGGAGGATAAACCTGGAATTAAACAGGCAGCAGAAAATGTAAAAGCTTTGATAGAACAAGAGGTGAAGAAGAGTATTCCTTTATTCCTTTTAAGATTATTATTTTGGGTGGGCCTTTTTCAGGTAGGAGCTTTATCTTTGTCCACCACTGTTACCATTCAGCAGAAACTGGAAGGTAACACTGCGTTCAGTTGCTGACGTCCAACAAGGGTCCTAACAGTGGTGCTAATAGAGACGTTTCTGTCTTCAGGGTCATGGAGATTACTACCTTTAAGTTGCTCTAATGGTCAGTTCTCTTACTGTAGAAAAGTTAAAAACATTGGTAACCCCAGCCAATGTAACCTGAAAAACCCAGTCCATGTCACCAGGAAATGATGGATATCAAGCAACTCTGATAAACTCCCACTTCCAGTTGATTGACATCACAAAGAGGCATTGTGAAGAAGTATGCAACATCATTGTAGTAGAGTATATACCTTTTCCAGTGCTCCATCTTGAAACTTCTGATGTTTGCAGTGTTAAAATGTTTTACAGATACATACATACCAGTGACACAAACTAAATAATGTCTTCTTTTGGGAGATTTATGATCTAAGTTTCTGTACATGTATAATATCCAGAGCATACTAGTATTGAAATAGGTGAAACAGCTAGCTTCTTTTTCCCAAATGTAATTCAGCCAAATACTGCAAGCACATTTTTATTACATCATTTGAAAATTATTAGCATGCTTAATGAAAACCTTTTCAGGTATAAATGAACAGTTAAGTTATAAATGATTTATGCATGTTCTGACTCAGTCTATGGATTCACCCCAAAATTATGAAGTCAGCATGCAGTATCTGTATTTTTATATATGTTTTCATATATATTTAATGATTGTAATATATAATAAGAATGAAGTGGTATTACATTATTCCTAACAGTAGAGATAATGCTTTTTAGGGGTTAATAAAGAGGGATATTACTTTTGTCAAAAAAAAGTTGTCTTCTATGGAGCTCTAGACATTCTGTAGGGTCCCCCTAGAGCAGGGTTTCCCAATCTCCAGGATCTAATGCCTGAGCTGATGTAATAACAGAAATAAAGTGTACAATATATGTAATGTGCTTGAATCATCCTGAAGCCATCCCCTCATCCCAGTCTGTGGAAAAATTGTCTTCCGTGAAACTGGTCCCTGGTGCCAAAAAGGTTGAGGACCACTGCCTTAGAGGATGGGGCTTTTGCATAGACTTTTGTTTTCGAATAGATTAAAATAAGTTTACAAGGATTCCCTGGTGGCTCAGTTGGTAAAGAACCCACCTGCAAAACAGGAGACCAGGGTTTGATCCTTGGGTCAGCAAGATCTCCTGGAGAAGGGAATGGCAACCCACTCCAGTATTCTTGCCTGGGAAATCCCATGGACAGAGGAGCCTGGAGGGCTACAGTCCATGGGGTCACAAGAGTCAAACATGACTTAGTGACTAAATCACCACCAAAATAAGCGTACATATCTTTAAACCTTCTAGTGAAATGACTCACGTACCCATTTCACCTATTACTATAACATTCAAATACCAATAACTAATAGCTTGGTTCATCAGGGATTCCTTAGAGTCAGGTAAAGTCACCCCAAAATATGAGGGCCAGGGGAATCTGCAAACAAATCTTATTCTATTAGTTTCTTCTCAGGTATTTATCTTCCTACAGTTTGCTGCCCTTGGAAGCCTAAAACAGCTTTCCTTTGTCATGTCATTTCTCTACCAATTTCTTGTTCTTTGTTGAAGATGATGTATAGGCTGCAGTTCTAGGCTACTTGCTTTAGCCGCTCTTCATTTCAGTTTTCTCCTGGATGACGTGTGCTGTGTGTGTTAGTTAATAAACTCTTTCTCGTTTGTTAACATGTCATCTTCTTAGAGTCCCAGCTGCCCACCTAGGATGGGTAGAGGTCAACTGTTGCCATCTCCATGTTGGCACTTATTCAAGTCCTGTTCTCACTGCAGTATGTAGGTAAAAGGTCAACTCTCACCATGGTTGCCAATTACACTGGGGCTGGCCATGTTTGAGTCAGCTGTCTGTTTTTTAAAAAATATTTACTTGGCTGTGCCATGTCTTAGTTGCAGCACACACTATCTTCAATCTTTGTTTTGGCATGTGAACTCTTAGCTGCGACATGTGGGATCTAGTTCTCTGACCAGGAATTGAACCTGGGCCCCCTTGTATTAGGAGTCTAAGCCACTGAGCCACCAGGGAAGACCCCAGCTGCCTACTTTTGATTCTGAACTTGTAGGGTCAGCCACTCTGGTAGACTTTCTCTTAATATATTGAACACTGGAATTCTCAGAATTAGAACCCTAAAAGGTCAAAGTTTTTTGCTCCATACAGAAACAAACCAAGAGTCAGGCATGTTAAGATATTCAACTTAAAAAAAAAAAAAGAACTTATTTTAAATAACAGTAATGTGTTTTTGTGTGAAGAAATACAAAATCATTTACTTAATATCACAAACCATCATAGAGCTACATCTTTTTTCTGTTAGATTATCTTTTATTCTCATGAAAGTTTCATTTGAAATGTTACATGTCCTGTTAGGTATTTCCTGAATTTTCTCTATGTGAAACCTCAACAACATTAGGTAGAAATGCTATAATCATACTTAAATATATTTACAGTTCACTGTACATCAAACTTGGGTACCAAAAATTTTGATTTTGATATAGTATTCTCACAGAGCATCAGAAACTATAGATTCTACTCCCTTGTTTGTGAATCACACCCATTCTTTGATCAACTGTGTGTAGAGTGACTTAGTCTTTCACAAGGAAAATTCTAACAAGTTTTTTTTTCTGTTGTTTGGTGTTTTTTTTTACATGTTTTTTGCAATAAAACCTAACTTCACCAACTTTAAAAAGGATTGAAAAATTGGTGTCCTTCCTAGTTGACATTTAGGTGGAAAAATAGGTTCTTTCTGGTAGTTTTGGTACTGCACACGGATATACAAAATGGCTTCCCCAGCTAGGCCTCATCTCTAGAGGGTTGGAGGGTTGGAGCTCTTTTCAAGAGAGAAATAAACGTAATGGAAGAGAGATGGGAACTTTACCTGCATTGGCAGGATCATGTAATCCCTCTGTAATAATGGCTTGGTGGATAAGCCCACACACTCTTTGGGACTACTCTGTATTTACTTCAGCTTTTCTATCTGTAAATATATCACAGAACTAGGACTAGACAGATAATGTGTGTAAATTTATGTACTAAGAGCTGTGTTATAATAAGGTTCTGCTGTATTTACATTTTTGTCTCTTTTTCAGTATCTTGTGTTTTATTTCCAGGCCTGTCATTGAACTGTTTTTGTCTTCCATGAAATACTTTTAATTGTAATGTGCCTGAGTTAATTCAAGAGAATGAGTTTTGTAAAGTATACCTTCTTCTCAGATGTTGCTGGGTTAATTATTTATGTATTATAGAACTCACAGTGAAAAGTGTTACTGAAATGCAAGGAATCAAAAGAATTCTGTGACACAAATATTCCCTATTAAAAAGCAACTGATTCTAGATAATTTAAAGGCCAGGACTAAGAAACTGCTGGATATACGTGTGGCAAAAAACAGTACTGTAACAAGTCTTTCTGGTAAGGAAAAGTAACATAATTAGAAATAAAACTCTTTGGTTGAATGTCTAGTTTATGGATATATAAAATCAAATGTGTTGCTGTGTTGTGCTAAGTCCCTTCAGTTGTGTCTGACTCTTTGCAACCCTATGGATCATAGCCTGCCAGGCTTCTCTGTCCATGGGATTCTCCAGGCAAGAATACTGAAGTGGGATATAAAATCAAATACTGAATCCCAAACACACCTTTTTATACAGTCATTAGGTAGGAACAGGAACAGGGCAGAAACCAGCCATCCTCTTAACTGAAAAGGAAACTGGGGCCCAGAAAGCTTTTAGTGTGTGCCGTGTTGGACACCCCTTTTGCCTGTGATATGACTTCTTCAACATTCCTTGAAACTTAAAGTATAAATATCAATAACAGAATTCCAGCATTGGGAGTTCTTTTACTCTGACTTTCTCGGTTTACCAAAGAAGAAACTGAAGCCCTTAAAGATTGAGGGCTTTATTATCATCATTCAGAGAGGCAGGTTCTTAAACATCCTGGTCTCCAGAACTTTTAGGAACAACATTCGCAGGAAAAACGTGACTGTTCATTGGGATCTAACATTTGCACCTTGTCTTTTAATGAAAGCATTAAAATAAAATTCCCAGGGATGGCACTCTCTTCTCTGGCCTTTCTCCCAGTTCTACCCGGGGCCGAGGCTTTCTGGGTCAAGGTTGGAAGCTTCCTCCGGCCCTGGCAGGCATCCAGAATTGTGAATAGAGAGTTTGGAAGCGTCTGATAGGAGACGCTTAGATGAATTAGATGAATTAAAGATGAAGTCTAATTGTCATCGGTCAGCTGAGGTCTTTTGCAAAGAGCACCCCCCGTGCCCCCTCCCCACCCTGGGTCTCCCTCTGTGCCTGGGCAGCCGTCCTCAGCCCAAGGCTCTGGGTTTCCCATCCTTTCTCAACCTCCCCGCGGCTGCGACTGCGGGGGGCACCTCGGCCTGGGGTGATGGTACCCCCAGGCCGGGCGGGGGAACCTGACCTTGCCCCCTGCCCGTTAGGTGCTCCATTGGAAGCACGTCCCGCACGCAGGGATGGGCCGGGACGGTTGCGACTGTAAACCGATGGCGAGCGGGGGAACCCTGGGTGTGTGGAAGGGAGCGGCGCCACCCGGGCCTCGCTTTCCTCCTCCTCCTCGCTCGCCGCTCGCCTACCATGACTCAGCGCTTCTCTCAGGCTGCCCGGCTGGGGACACCGGCTCCTCGCCGGCTCCTCCCGCCGCGTCCACCCCCTCTTGCCACCCACGCCCGCCCCCCGGCCGCCGGCCCTTTCTCCGCGCCGCCGCTGCCGCCGCTGCCGCCGCACTCCGCGCCAGCGTCCCGGCAGCATCCGCCGCCCGGCCCGCTCCCACTCGCCGCGCACGCTCGCCCCCCGCCATGGAGCCCCGGACTCCTCGCCGCCGCCACACCCCCCAGCGCGGCTACGCCGTCACCCGGAACCCCCACCTCAACAAGGTGAGCCCGCCCGCCCCTCCGCGGTCCCCGACTCCGTCCGGCTCACGGGCAGCAGCACCCCGACCCTCCCCCGGCGGCTCCGCGGACGCCGCCTCGCCCCCTCCGCCCGCTGCCCCCGGACGCTCCCCGGGGCAGGCAGACCGCCGGGCGGCCTCCGGGGCGACCCCCCACCGCACCCCACCCCACCCCGAGCCTCGGCGCTGGCCTAACGGAGGGGCCGCCGGGGGCGGGGGTGCGGTTACCCTGGGACGTGATGGGAGGCCGGGGGTTTGGCTCGGCGCCTCGGCATCTCGTTTGGGGAACGCAGGAGATGTACAGCTTGTTTTTAAATACTTCTCTGCTTCTCCAAAAGCAGAGCCAGGGCAGAGAAAGGAGTGGCAGAGAAGGGCGTGAACGGTTGTTGTCTGTGAGGGTAGCAGGTGGGCTGCCCGCTGGGGCCTCGGGGTGCCAATCCACATAACGAGGTCCACTCTGGGGTGCCGATCCCCGGAGGCTGCTGTGGGAGCGAGGTGGCCCTACTGGTCCAGCCAGGATGCAAACGTGCTCCTAGAGTGGCGGGTCACGTGAGCAACCTGAACGTCAAGGCCTCTTGGTTTCTGGAGCGTGCCTGGTGGGTGGCTTCAGCCTCAGGCGTTGCGTGGCCTGGTTCACCACCCTGCCCTAGACTTGGGGCTGTGGGGAGAGCCTTTGAATCGGGCCTTCTGGAAATGAATTTTCTAAGACCTCCCCTCCTTTTCATTAAAAGGGCGATTCAGTGCAAGAGACCCCTTTTCAGATCCGTTTCCTTTTTCTTCACAGGTTAAACGCCCAAGATCTCTCTCAAACGAAAAAACACCTCGGCATGTATACATTTGCTTATTGGCTATTTAGCATTCACCCTCTTTTTATAGTTAGGTTTGTCTGCAGATGGTTCCTTTTGTGTAAAGGTGTGCTTTTTTGACGTTTCCTTTGAATTTGGTATATGGAAAATGCCATCAGTCAGCACGGAAGCCTGTTGGTTCATTTTGGGATTCTCTTTACTAGACACTTTTTTCCATCAAAAACTGGACTCAGCACCCCTCTCCCCCGACTATGGTGCCTGGTAATTTGTATATTGTTATTAATGGCATGAAGACCTGTGGTTTCTTTGATTTAATAAGTTCTAGCTCCTGTGAGTTCTTTTTGATGTTTATGATGACAGGCAGTTTTACATATCTATAATTATTTAGCATTTCTGGTCATAAAGCATTATGAAGTTTTAAATATTTCCCACTAATTTTTTCCTCAATGATTTTAATTGCTAGCTTGATTTTTTTTCTTCCTTTTTATTCTAAAGGTTGGGGCCTATTTTAGGTAGGAAAAAAGGGAAATTTTGATATGACAAAACAATTTATTGCTTGTGTACCTGCCTGCTATAATTCATGACCAAGTACTGGGTAGCCTCTTAACAAGAATCACATGAGTGGTATAACCTGTTTGTTGTTTGAATTTCCTCAAGTCGCTGAGGAGGGTGCCTGTTTCAAGTGGGTTGATGGAATAGGCAATCCCAGAGCAAGAGTCATTACGCCATTACTGTTTACATCAAGAATTTATGATCTTGACATATTTTCAGTGCTCTTCATGAGTAAGGATTAATTTCTACTTAAGAATAATAGTATCACAGAGATCTTCCATCAAAGGCATTAAGGTGTAGGTGGCATTAATGTGTTAGAAACACCTTTTTTGAATTTGTAATTGAATTTTATTGCATAGTCTCAATTTGGACTTAAAATTCAGGTGGCCAACTTTGGCGTGATTAATGGAGTAAGTTTTACTCTTGTACAGTCCTAAGACTGTGTGGTCCTCATGGAGATAACAGAGTATCTTCAGATGAACCATTGAAACTATAGCTGTGGGATCTCCTGAAGATCTCTGAGCCTTTAAGTTTTCCTCTAGCCCAAAAATTTTTGTTGGCTTTTGTGGTAACTTTGGCTACAAAGAAACACTAGTCGATGTTCCTCCTGTAACACCCTACCTAGCCTGTCAGCTGGCTACACTAAGCCTTCTTCAGCCTCTCACACAGACCTTCATCACCTTACCTTTGGGTAACTGAGACAGTTTTTCTGGTTTTATTTTCAGTATTATAGTCTGTCTTACATGTAGATGTGAAAGAAAGATCTTCATCAATTAGCATGTTCTTCACGTTCTGCTTCTGTTATCTGAGTATTTGCTGTATGATATTATTTCCTTTAATGTGATGTGTGTTCTCAGTCGTGTCCGACTCTGGGTACCTTGGGCTGCAGCCCTCCAGCTCCTCTGTCCATGGAATTTTCTAGGCCAGATTACTGGAGTGGATTGCCATTTCCTCCTCTAGAGGATCTTCCCAACCCAGGGACTGAACCCACATCTCTTCTGTCTCCTCTATTGGCAGGCAGAATTTGTTTTTTACTACTGTGTCACCTGGGATGCCCCCTCTATTTCCTATTATGTTGAGCATAAAATCAATCTGTCAATTAGGTTTACTGTCTTCTCCAAATTTATCTCATTAGTTCCTCAGTTTAGTTTTCCACTTAGAATATATTTGCTGAATCTCTTACTACCTTTTGTCTGTGTGTTATTCCTACAATTAAAATTAAAATGTTTAGTTGATTTAGTTATCTCTTCAGGGAACAATCTCCTAATTATCTTAGTCTTATTATCATACTTAATACCTTTGTTTTTTATATGGTCTATTGTAGCATGTCATTTAGCATTTACTACAGTGTATTTTTTATTTGAGTTGGATTGTCATAGGGCAGGGATTGTAATCCTTAGTACAGAATTTTGCTCAATGTACATTAAATATTTAATGAATAAATGAACCATGTTTAAGAACTGTTTTTTGTCTTTCAAACAGAACTCAACTTTTAAAGCAGGTAGGTCTTAAAGTGGTAGTTTGAGCATTATTCTAAGACATTTACCCTTTTTAGTGTAATTTCTTGAAAGTAAACTCACATTGAAAGCTAAAGCTCAGTTGACTTCATATACTATTATATTGTATTGTGTAATGGCATATAGTCAGAAACGTTGGAATTTGGTTTAAGCCTGGGCATGCCATGAAATTTGATTTATTTGCTGGATAACCTTTGAGAGGTGCTTAATCTTGGTACAAATTGAGTTTAACAGTAGATGTGATCAGAATTAAAAAATAAAGAATTTAAGAGAATTCCCTGGCAGTCCAGTGGTTAGGATTCTACCCTTTCACTGCTGAGAACTCAAGTTCAATTGCTGGTCAGGGAACTAAGAACACATAAGCTGTGCAACACGGCCAATAAAGAAAGAAAGAAAGGAAGAAGTTAAAAAACCTTAGAGAAGTAGAATCTTTCTTCACTGGTAATAATCCTGTCTGGTTCTCACTGTTTGTATATTCATGTATGCATCACTGCAGGTAGAATTGCCTTGTAGGACGTGGAGAAGCATTTCTGCCTCACACATAGGAGTTGAATATCTTTCTGTTCATAGCCCAAATTGCTTTTGAGATGCTTATCTTTGTCTGAGTTACATGTCCTCTGATTTAACATTTAATGTTTATAATTTTCAAGGATATCCTCTTAGATCAGTTATATTTCAAATTTTTTATCAGGAATTTTCAATAATAAAATAATGTTTCATAAATCACTCTTCAGAGTTAAAATTCTACATACAAAACTAATCGCACTTATTTTTTTAATTTCCCAACTTATTATTTAGCTGTATTTCTTAGTGCAGTGGTAGAAAACACTAGTTGATAGGTGTGTTACAATTAAGTTGTGTTTATATGGCTTCTATATCTTTAAGATGAAATGATAAATGTGACCTATAAGTACATTCAGATCAGATCAGATCAGTCGCTCAGTCGTGTCCAACTCTTTGCGACCCCATGAACCGCAGCACGCCAGGCCTCCCTGTCCATCACCAGCTCCCGGAGGTCACTCAGACTCACACCCATCAAGTCAGTGATGCCATCCAGCCATCTCATCCTCTGTCGTCCCCTTCTCCTCCTGCCCTCAATCCCTCCCAGCATCAGAGTCTTCTCCAATGAGTTAACTCTTCGCATGAGGTGGCCAAAATACTGGAGTTTCAGCTTTAGCATCATTCCTTCCAAAGAAATTCCAGGGCTGATCTCCTTCAGAATGGACTGGTTGGATCTCCTTGCAGTCCAAGAGACTCTGAAGAGTCTTCTCCAACACCACAGTTCAAAAGCATCAATTCTTTGGCTCTCAGCCTTCTTCACAGTCCAGCTCTCACATCCATACATGACCACAGGAAAGACCATAGCCTTGACTAGATAGACATTTGTTGGCAAAGTAATGTCTCTGCTTTTGAATATGCTATCTAGGTTGGTCATAACTTTCCTTCCAAGGAGTAAGCGTCTTTTAATTTCATGGCTGCAGTCACCATCTGCAGTGATTTTGGAGCCCAGAAAAATAAAGTCTGACACTGTTTCCACTGTTTCTCCATCTATTTCCCATGTAGTGATGTGACCAGATGCCATGATCTTCGTTTTCTGAATGTTGAGCTTTAAGCCAGCCTTTTCACTCTCCACTTTCACTTTCATCAAGAGGCTTTTTAGCCCCTCTTCACTTTCTGCCATAAGAGTGGTGTCATCTGCATATCTGAGGTTATTGATATTTCTCCCAGCAATCTTGATTCCAACTTGTGTTTCTTCCAGTCCAGCATTTCTCATGATGTACTCTGCATATAAGTTAAATAAACATGGTGACAATATGCAGCCTTGACGTACTCCTTTTCCTATTTGGAACCAGTCTGTTGTTCCATGACCAGTTCTAACTGTTGCTTCCTGACCTGCATACAGATTTCTCAAGAGGCAGATCAGGTGGTCTGGTATTCCCATCTCTTTCAGAATTTTCCATAGTTTATTGTGATCTACACAGTCAAAGGCTTTGGCCTAGTCAATAAAGCAGAAATAGATGTTTTTCTGGAACTCTCTTGCTTTTTCCATGATCCAGCGGATGTTGGCAATTTGATCTCTGGTTCCTCTGCCTTTTCTAAAACCAGCTTGAACATCAGGAAGTTCACGGTTCACATATTGCTGAAGCCTGGCTTGGAGAATTTTGAGCATTACTTTACTAGCATGTGAGATGAGTGCAATTGTGCGGTAGTTTGAGCACTCTCTGGCATTGCCTTTCTTTGGGATTGGGATGAAAACTGACCTTTTCCAATCTTGTGGCCACTGCTGAGTTTTCCAAATTTGCTGGCATATTGAGTGCAGCACTTTCACAGCATCATCTTTCAGGATTTGGAATAGCTCCACTGGAATTCCATCACCTCCACTAGCTTTGTTCATAGTGATGCTCTCTAAGGCCCATTTGACTTCACATTCCAAGATGTCTGGCTCTAGGTCAGTGATCACATCATCATGATTATCTGAGTCGCGAAGCTCTTTTTTGTACAGTTCTTCTGTGTATTCTTGCCACCTCTTCTTAATATCTTCTGCTTCTGTTAGGTCCATACCATTTCTGTCCTTTATTGTGCCCATCTTTGCATGAAATGTTCCTTTGGTATCTCTGATTTTCTTGAAGAGATCCCTAGTCTTTCCCATTCTGTTGTTTTCCTCTATTTCTTTGCATTGATCACTAAAGAAGGCTTTCTTATCTCTTCTTGCTATTCTTTGGAACTCTGCATTTAGATGTTTATATCTTTCCTTTTCTCCTTTGCTTTTCGCTTCTCTTCTCTTCACGGCTATTTGTAAGGCCTCCCCAGACAGCCATTTTGCTTTTTTGCATTTCTTTTCCATGAGGATGGTCTTGATCCCTGTCTCCTGTACAGTGTCACGAACCTCATTCCATAGTTCATCAGGCACTCTATCAGATCTAGGCCCTTAAATCTGTTTCTCACTTCCACTGTATAATCATAAGGGATTTGATTTAGGTCATACCTGAATGGTCTAGTAGTTTTTCCTACTTTCTTCAATTTCAGTCTGAATTTGGCAATAAGAAGTTCATGGTCTGAGCCACAGTCAGCTCCTGGTCTTGTTTTTGCTGATTGTATAGAGCTTTTCCATCTTTGGCTGCAAAGAATGTAATCGATCTGATTTCGGTGTTGACCATCTGGTGATGTCCATGTCTAGAGTCTTCTCTTGTGTTGTTGGAAGAGGGTATTTGCTATGACCAGTGCATTTTCTTCGCAAAACTCTGTTAGTCTTTGCCCTGCTTCATTCCGTGTTCCAAGGCCAAATTTGCCTGTTACTCCAGGTGTTTCTTGACTTCCTACTTTTGCATTCCAGTCCCCTATAATGAAAAGGACATCTTTTTTGGGTGTTAGTTCTAAAACTTGTAGGTCTTCATAGGTCTTATAGGTCTTCATAGAACCGTTCAACTTCAGCTTCTTCAGCGTTACTGGTTGGGGCATAGATTTGGATTACCTCTTCTTTTTCTTCGATGTAAACTGTACTGGAATGAATCATTCAGAAAATTTTCACCTAGTATAGGCTTCCCAGAAGGCTTAGTAGTGAACAATCCATCTGCTAATGCAGTGCAAGAGACGAAATTGATCTCTGTGTCAGGCTGATCCTCTGGAGGAAGAAATGGCAACCCACTCCAGTATTCTTACCTGGAAAATCCCATGGACAGAGAACCCTGGCAGGCTACAGTCCATAGGGTCCCAAAGAGTCAGACATGATAGCACCTGAGCACACAGTTCTCTCCAGTTGCCTCAGCAGTATGAGAAACTGATATATTATTTAATGTGAAATCTTACTGGTGTGAAGGCCATCATAAGATGTACAGCCACATGCCTCCATATTTGTCTGTTGCCTTGGTAACACAGGATAGCACAAAACAAAAAAATGTTGTGTTCTAATGAATAGAAGGATGAATTCGATTCGAGAACTGGTGATGTGGAGTATGGGCTTTGCTGGTGGTTGAGTAAAGAATCTGCCTGCAGTGCAGGAGATCTGGGTTCGATCCCTAGGTAAGGAAGATCACCTGGAGAAGCGAGTGGCAACCCACTCCAAAATTTTTGCCTGGAGAATCCTGTGGACAGAGGAGCCTGTTAGATTACAGTCCATAGGGTTTCAAAGAGCTGGATATGACTGATGTGGAGTACAGAAAATGTTGGAGAGGAATAGCTTTGCAGTTTTTCATTTTGTGTTCTGATGTCCTTCAAACTTGTGGACAAATGTAGAAATATGAAATAATAGAATGAAGCCACTAAAACTTTGTGTCTAGAAGAAGTGAAGCCACCAATTCTTTTCATTTGAGTGAGATTTTCTTAACTGGCTTCATTTATTTTCTTTGTAATATAGAGTGATGATATCATTTATTTCTTTTACATTTTAACATATTTATTCAGAATCCACTATATGCTAGGTAATATTCTGGATACAAGGGATATTCAATGAATAAGATTCTTGCTTTAAATATACTTACATTTCCATTGTAATATGATTTCTGTTTTATCTCTTTGCTCAGATATTAAAGAGTATAGGTTTTCCTTGAATTATATATTATAAAACAGGTTTTTATTACAACTAATTACTGATACATTTTTATATGTAGAGTTAGAACTCATAGCTAGAAAGATTATGAAGTACTTATTTTTTTAGTGTACTTTTTACTCCCTTCTCTCTTGAATTTTTGATTTAGCAAATTGAGCATGATTGTGTGACTTATTAAATTAATGAATTTTATAGTAAAAAAAACCCCTATATTTAGCTCTGGGTGAAACAGATTTACGTTTTAGTCTCAGATTCATGTAAATGTCCTCGACTGACATCAGATGACTTTTGCAGTCTTTCATAGATTTTCACAGAATGCCAGGTGGAGGTTAAAGAATGTCTCTGTGGAGAAAAAGAACAAGGAAAGCTTTTTGCTTCTCAGGACTCTGCTCCAAGTGTGTAAGGGCTTGGAAGTTTATGAGAGAAAGATAGAGGTATGCCCTGGGGAGTTAAACTTTTTGGGGTGAGTGCACTGAAATGCAAAGATAAAAGATTTCAAGAGTCCAGTGAAACCAGCCTTTAATATATTTGACTTTGGAAGTAATCAGGACTCAGACAAGACAAGTATTTGGACTGTTTTCCAATGGTTTTCAAAACTGACATGATCAAATAGTGTTACAGACTCCAGGTGGCCTGGTTTGGTCTATTTATTACATCATTATTTATTTTATGTTACTAAGCCAACTCAACAAACACGTTGGCAGTGTATGCACCCAGAATTGATCAGCAGACATGTTGCAATTCAGCAGGACTGATTTGGGACTGTTGGTACCCTAAATTGTTAAGAAATTGTTTTAGACATGGGGCCTAAATATACAGTGTGGTTTTTATATACTTAAAGTGCTATTTAAAATATTATTTGGCTTATATATTAATTTTTACCCATCTAACTTAGTGTATGTAGTATAGTACATTTTAAAACAAAGGATTATTGTTGCTGTAAATGAATTTAGAATATTTAAAACAATTTAAAGAATTTAGAGAATTTAAAACAAAGGCCCTGAAGATATATCTAAGTTAGCCATCAACTAAACTGGTTTCAGATGCTTGAGGCCTTTGAAATTAAAGACAGGGGAGACACTATGCCTTTAAGCTTCTGTAGTTTAACCAGGTAGTTTGGAAAGTCAAAATAGTAATTGATAATGTTCTCTAAAAACATGGGAATATAATTACCAGAGGTTCAGTGTAAATAAACAAACTCTAGACCTAACAACTATTATATTTTTACTATTCAGGTAATGCTTAAGTACGTTAGCAAGAGTACTTACATGTTCGTAGGAACATGATTATGTGAGTTATATCATGATTACATTATGAGTAGCCCAGTATTAGTTAAATTCTAGACTGTCTCATTAAGACTTGGAAACTGAAGGAGGCCTAAGTCTCCATTATAATATTATACTTGGGCCCCTAAAGCTTGTAATATATTAAAATACATTTAAAACATCTATTCAGAGCCCTCTAAAATACTTTCAAACTTCTTTGATTGTAACACTATATATGTATAAGTATATTGTTATGGGCTGAATTGTGTCCTTCCTGAAATTACATGTTGAAGCTTTAACTTCCTGTTTCTCTGAATTTAAGTGTATTTGGAGATAAAGTCTTTGAAGAGGTAATTAAGGTAAAGTCAGGTCTTTAGGATGTACCCTAATCCAATACTACTGGTGTCCTTAAAAGAAGAGACTGGGACTCAGTGGGATAAGATAGGCATCTACAAGTCAGGGAGAGAAGCCTTACTAACTGAAATCTTGGTCTTGGACTTTGAGCCTCTAGAATTGTGAGAAAATGAATTTCTGTTGTTTTAGCCACCCTTTGTAGTCCATCGCAGCTGGCGCGCTTCTCAAGATCTTAAGACATGCCGTGTGGGGCCACCCAAGATGGGAGGGTCATGGTGGAGAGGTCTGACAGAATGTGGTCCACTGGAGAAGGAAATGGCAAACCACTTCACTATTCTTGCCTTGAGAACCCCATGAACAGTATGAAAAGGCAAAATGATAGGATACTGAAAGAGGAACTCCCCAGGTTGATAGGTGCCCAATTGCTACTGGAGATCAGTGGAGAAATAACTCCAGAAAGAATGAAGGGATGGAGCCAAAGCAAGAACAATACTCAGTTGTGGATGTGATTGGTGATAGAAGCAAGGTCCCATGCTGTAAAGAGCAGTATTGCATACGAACCTGGAATGTTGGATCCATGAATCAAGGCAAATTGGAGGTGGTCAGACAGGAGATGGCAAGAGTGAATGTCGATATTCTAGGAATCAGCAAGCTAAAATGGACTGGAATGGGTGAATTTAACTCAGATGACCATTATATCTACTACTGTGGGGAGGAATCCCTTAGAAGAAATGGAGTGGCCATCATGGTCAACAAAAGGGCCCGAAATGCAATACTTGGATGCAATCTCAAAAATGACAGAATGATCTCTGTTCATTTCCAAGGCAAACAATTCAATATCACAGTAATCCAAGCCTATGCCCCAACCAGTTTAACGCTGAAGAAGCTGAAGTTGAATGGTTCCTACAAGACCTTTTAGAACTAACACCCAAAAAAGATGTCCTTTTCATTATAGGGGACTGGAATGCAAAAGTAGAAAGTCAAGAAACACCTGGAGTAACAGGCAAATTTGGCCTTGGAATATGGAATGAAGTAGGGCAGAGGCTAATAGAGTTTTGCCAGAAGAATACACTGGTCATAGCAAACACCCTCTTCCAACAACACAAAAGAAGACTCTATACATGGACATCACCAGATGGCCAATACCAAAATCAGATTGATTATATTCTTTGTAGCCAAAGATGGAGAAGCTCTGTACAGTCAGCAACAAGCCTGGGAGCTGACTGTGGCTCAGATCATGAACTCCTTATTGCCAAATTCAGACTTAAATTGAAGAAAGCAGGGAAAACCACTAGACCATTCAGGTATGACCTAAATCAAATCTCTTATGATTATACAGTAGAAGTGAGAAATAGATTTAAGGGGCAAGATCAGATAGAGTGCCTGGTGAATTATGGACAGAGGTTCGTGACATTGTACAGGAGACTGGGATCAAGACCATCCCCATGGAAAAGAAATGCAAAAAAGCAAAATGGCTGTCTGGGGAGGCCTTACAAATAGCTGTGAAAAGAGAAGCCAGAAGCAAAGGAAAAAAGGAAAGATATAAGCATCTGAATGCAGAGTTCCAAAGAATAGCAAGAAGAGATAAGAAAGCCTTCTTCAGTGATCAATGCAAAGAAATAGAGGAAAACAACAGAATGGGAAAGACTAGAGATCACTTCAAGAAAATTAGAGATACCAAGGGAACATTTCATGCAAAGATGGGCTCGATAAAGGAGAAATGGTATGGACCTAACAGAAGCAGAAGATATTAAGAAGAGGTGGCAAGAATACACAGAAGAACTGTACACAAAAGATCTTCACGACCCAGATAATCACAATGGTGTGATCACTGACCTAGAGCCAGACATCCTGGAATGTGAAGTCAAGTGAGCCTTAGAAAGCATCACTATGAACAAAGCTAGTGGAGGTGATGGCATTCCAGTTGAGCTCTTTCAAATCCTGAAAGATGATGCTGTGAAAGTGCTGCACTCAATATGCCAGCAAATTTGGAAAACTCAGCAGTGGCCACAGGACTGGAAAAGGTCAGTTTTCATCCCAATCCCAAAGAAAGGCAATGCCAAAGAGTGCTCAAACTACCGCACAATTGCACTCATCTCACACGCTAGTGAAGTAATGCTCAAAATTCTCCAAGCCAGGCTTCAGCAATACGTGAACCATGAACTTCCAGATGTTCAAGCTGATTTTAGAAAAGGCAGAGGAACCAGAGATCAAATTGCCAACATCCGCTGGATCATGGAAAAAGCAAGAGAGTTCCAGAAAAACATCTATTTCTGCTTTCTTGACTATGCCAAAGCCTTTGACTGTGTAGATCACAATAAACTGTGGAAAATTCTGAAAGAGATGGGAATTCTAGACCACCTGACCTGCCTCTTGAGAAACCTGTATGCAGGTCAGGAAGTAACAGTTAGAACTGGACATGGAACAACAGACTGGTTCCAAATAGGAAAAGGAGTACGTCAAGGCTATATTTTGTCACCCTGTTTATTTAACTTATATGCAGAGTACATCATGAGAAACATTGGACTGGAGGAAGCACAAGCTAGAATCAAGATTGCTGGGAGAAATATCAATAACCTCAGATATGCAGATGACACCACCCTTATGGCAGAAAGTGAAGAGGAATTAAAAAGCCTCTTGAAAGTGAAAGAGGAGAGGGAAAAAGTTGGCTTAAAGCTCAACATTCAGAAAACTAAGATCATGGCATCTGGGCCAATCACTTCATGGGAAATAGATGGGGAAAAGGGAAACAGTGTCAGACTTTGTTTTTGGGGGCTCCAAAATCACTGCAGATGGTGATTGCAGCCATGAAATTAAAAGACGCTTACTCCTTGGAAGGAAAGTTATGACCAACCTAGATAGCATCTTAAAAAGCAGAGACATTACTTTGCCAACAAAAGTCTGTCTAGTCAAGGCTATGGTTTTTCCAGTGGTCATGTATGAATATGAGAGCTGGACTGTGAAGAAAGCTGAGCACTGAAGAATTGATGCTTTTAAACTGTGGTGTTCTTTCTGCCCGTGGACGCTGCCGAGAAAGCATCGTTGAAGTCTTCCCCGCCTCCACTACCGTCATGTCTAAATCAGAGTCTCCCAAAGAGCCCGAACAGCTGCAGAAGCTCTTCATCGGAGGATTGAGTTTTGAAACAACCGATGAAAGTCTGAGGAGCCATTTTGAGCAATGGGGAACGCTCACAGACTGTGTGGTAATGAGGGATCCAAACACCAAGCGCTCCAGAGGCTTCGGGTTTTTCACACATGCCACGGTGGAGGAGGTGGATGCGGCCATGAATGCAAGGCCACACAAGGTGGACGGAAGAGTTGTGGAACCAAAGAGGGCCGTCTCAAGAGAAGATTCTCAAAGACCTGGTGCCCACTTAACTGTGAAAAAGATTTTTGTTGGAGGCATTAAAGAAGACACTGAAGAACATCACCTGAGAGATTATTTTGAACAGTATGGGAAAATTGAAGTAATTGAAATCATGACTGACTGAGGCAGTGGCAAAAAGAGAGGCTTTGCTTTTGTAACCTTTGATGACCATGACTCTGTAGACAAGATTGTCATTCAGAAATACCACACTGTGAATGGCCACAACTGTGAAGTGAGAAAAGCCCTGTCTAAGCAAGAGATGGCTAGTGCTTCATCCAGCCAGAGAGGTCGAAGTGGTTCTGGAAACTTTGGTGGCGGTCGTGGAGGTGGTTTTGGTGGGAATGACAACTTTGGTCGTGGAGGAAACTTCAGTGGTCGAGGTGGCTTTGGTGGCAGCCGTGGTGGTGGTGGATATGGTGGCAGTGGGGATGGATATAATGGATTTGGTAATGACGGAAGCAATTTTGGAGGTGGCGGAAGCTACAACGATTTTGGCAATTACAACAATCAATCTTCAAATTTTGGACCCATGAAAGGAGGAAACTTTGGAGGCAGAAGTTCTGGCCCCTGTGGTGGTGGAGGCCAATACTTTGCCAAACCACGAAACCAAGGTGGCTATGGTGGCTCCAGCAGCAGCAGTAGCTATGGCAGTGGCAGAAGGTTTTAATTACTGCCAGGAAACAAAGCTTAGCAGGAGAGGAGAGCCAGAGAAGTGACAGGGAAGCTACAGGTTACAACAGATTTGTGAACTCAGCCAAGCACAGTGGTGGCAGGGCCTAGCTGCTACAAAGAAGACATGTTTTAGACAATACTCATGTGTATGGGCAAAAAACTCGAGGACTGTACTTGTGACTAATTGTATAACGGGTTATTTTAGTTTCTGTTCTGTGGAAAGTGTAAAGCATTCCAACAAAGTGTTTTAATGTAGATTTTTTTTTTTTTTGCACCCATGCTGTTGATTGCTAAATGTAATAGTCTGATCATGACGCTGAATAAATGTCTGTTTTTTTTTTTTTTAAATGTGCTGTGTAAAGTTAGTCTACTCTGAAGCCATTTTGGTAAACTACCCCAACAGTGTGAAGTTAGAATTCCTTCAGGGTGATGCCAGGTTCCATTTGAAATTTATTTACAACCTGCTTGGTGGAGAAGCTGTTGTCTTCAGAACCTTGGTGTAGTTGAACTGACAGTTACTGTGTTGTGACCTGGAGTTCACCATTAAAAGGGTCACCCATGCAAAGTCATGGAGTTTTTTTGTTTTTTTTTTTTTGGTTATTAATGATTGTTGGCACATCCTATGCAATGTATCTAAATTGAATTATGGTACCAGATAAAGTTATAGATGGGAATGAAGCTTGTGTATCATCCATTATCATGTGTAATCAATAAAAGATTTAATACCCTCTTGAAAAAAAAAATAAATAAACTGTGGTGTTGGAGAAGACTCTTGAGAGTCCCTTGGACTGCAAGGACATCCAACCAGTCCATTCTGAAGGAGATCAGCCCTGTGTGTTCTTTGGAAGGACTGATGCTCAAGCTGAAACTCCAGTACTTTGGCCACCTCATGCGAAGAGTTGACTCATTGGAGAAGACTCTGATGCTGGGAGGGATTAGGGGCAGGAGGAGAAGGGGACGACAGAGGATGAGATGGCTGGATAGCATCACTGACTCGATGGATGTGAGTCTGAGTGAACTCCGGGAGTTGGTGACGGACGGGGAAGTCTGGTGTGCTGCGATTCATGGGGTCCCAAAGAGTTGGACACAACTGAGCAACTGAACTGATCCAAATTGAGGTATCTCTTTAAACAATAATCTGGAAACTATGAGATTGTTATTGTTGTTACTAATAGTGGCAGGTCTGGTTAGTCAGCAAAACAATAAGATCTTTTGTACCAAGAGCCAAAAGAAATTGAAACTTAGTGTTTTTATGGGCTTTTAAATTTTTTTCTTATTCAAAATTTTGCTTATATTTCATTTTTATGTATGTTAAGTATAACATAATGACAGAATTAAAAGCAGATTGGTCATTATCAATAAATATGAATGAAGATTAACTCACCTAATAAAATTATTTTTGGGTTGTTTCACAAAGTACAAGCAGACTATGCTGCGTATTGAAAAATAAATGTTACGGAAGGACTAGAAATAAAGATATGAGAAAATGAAAACAGCAAGAAACAGGGTTGTCCTGACATGAGACAATGTAAAGTTCATTTCAAAAAGCATTAAATGAGACAAAATACACTTTATAATGTTGAAAGGTATGATCCTGAGTGAAGTTTTAAATGTAATGAATGTCTGTGCACCAAGTAATACAGCAGCCACCTTCATGAAAAAAGACACTATAGGACATGCAAAGGGAAACATAAAAAACACTAACACTAGAAGACTTCAACAAATCTCTCAGTGCAGTACACATCATAGGGGAAAAAAGTTGTCTTCATAGAGCAATTTTTTCCTCAAATTTTTCAGGAAATTTATGTTTTTCCGTGTCATGGGAAAATTCATTTGAGGAATTGGGAAAATGAGAAAGCTTGGTAAATAACATAGAGATATCAGAGTTACTACTGATTTGAGAGACCCATTGACATAAGTCAAAAGGAAGAGCTGGAAATGATACTTGTAGAGTCAGATGTTAAGGCTTACATTCCCTAGGATCTTCACAGCAGTAATGATTTAATCAGTCAATTTTGCTTGTAGCCAAATTCTGACAACATCTGTCTTTTAATTTCTCTGTTTAGACCATTTACTTTTAATGTGATTATTAATGTGGGCCTCCTAGGTGGCTCAGTGGTCAACTCTCCATCTGCAGTGCAGGAGTTGTGGCTTACATGGGTTGGAGTTCTGGGACAGGAAGATCCCCTGGAGAAGGAAATGGCAACCCATTCCAGTATTCTGTCCTTGGAAATCCCATGGATAGAGATACCTGGCAGGCTACCATCTGTGGATTCGAACACAACTTAGCGACTGAACAGTAATGATTATTAATATGCTTGAATTTCTGCCCAGCATTTTATTATTAGGTGTCTGTCCTCTCTGCTTTTCATTCTTCTGTTTCTGTTTCTCCTTTCCTGCCTTCTTGTACATTATTTGAATGTTTTTATTATTCCCTTTTGATCTCTCTGTTTTTGACAATATCTCTTTGTGTAGACTTTATTAGTTGCTATGGAAATTATGATATACATACCTTTTAATAATCTACTTAAAAAGAATATTTTACCCCTTGAATTGGAATGTAGAAATCTTACCATCATAGAAGTCTCACTGCTTTCCTCTTTATGTTACAGTTGTTATATGTATTATATCCATTTACATCTTCATGCATGTATTATATAATGAGATTATTATGTATTACAAATTGAGATATAATTGACATATTGGCTCAAAACTCAGCATTCAAAAAACTAAGATCATGACGTCCAGTCCCATCACTTCATGGAAAATAGATGGGGAAACATGGAAACAGTAGCAGACTTTATTTTCTTGAGCTCCAAAATCACTGTGGACAGTGGTTGCAGCCATGAAGTTAAAAGATGCCTGCTCCTTGGAAGAAAGCTATGAGAAACCTAGACAGCATATTAAAAAGAAGAGACATCACTTTGCTAACAAAGGTCCACATAGTCAAAGTTCTGGTTTTTCCAGTAGTCATGTATGGATATGAGAGTTGGACCTAGAGAAGGCAGAGCGTCGAAGAACTGATGCTTTCGAACTGTGGTGCTAGAGAAGACTCTTGAGAGTCCCTTGGACTGCAAGGAGAGCAAATCAGTCCATCTTAAAGGAAATCAACCCTAAATATTCATTGGAAGGACTGATGCTGAAACTGAAGCTCCAGTACTTCAGCCACCTGATGTGAAGAGCCAACTCACTGGAAAAGACCCTGGTGCTAGAAAAGATTGAAGGTAGGAGAAGAAGGGAGCAACAGAGGATGAAATGGTTGGAGTGCATCATTGACACAATGGACATGAGTTTGAGCAAGCTCGGGGAGATGGTGAAGGACAGAGAAGCCTGGTGTGCTGTGTGCAGTCCAGGGGGTCACAGAGTCAGACATGACTGAGCAACTGAACAACAACAATAATTGATACGAGATGTTATACTAGTTTCAGATATACAATATCAAATCAGATCAGTCGCTCAGTCGTGTCCGACTCTTTGCGACCCCATGAATTGCAGCACACCAGGCCTCCCTGTCCATCACCAACTCCCGGAGTTCACTCAGACTCACATCCATCGAGTCAGTGATGCCATCCAGCCATCTCATCCTTTGTTGTCCCCTTTTCCTCCTGCCCCCAATCCCTCCCAGCATCAGAGTCTTTTCCAATGAGTCAACTCTTCGCATGAGATGGCCAAAGTACTGGCGTTTCAGCTTTAGCATCATTCCTTCCAAAGAAATCCCAGGGCTGATCTCCTTCAGAACGGACTGGTTGGATCTCCTTGCAGTCCAAGGGACTCTCAAGAGTCTTTTCCAACACCACAGTTCAAAAGTATGAATCCTTCAGTGCTCAGCCTTCTTCACAGTCCAACTCTCACATCCATACATGACCACAGGAAAAACCATAGCCTTGACTAGACGAACCTTTGTTGGCCAAATAATGTCTCTGCTTTGATTCAATATTGTATATATTGTGAAATGATTACCACAATAAGTCTAGTTAACATCCATCATTGTACAAGGTTGCAGAAATTTTTTTTCTTGTGATAAGACCTTTTCAAGTGTACTCTCTAAGCCGCCTAACTTGCAATAGGATTTTATTAACTGTAGTCACCTTGCTGTACATTTCATCCCCTGGACTTATTTTATAACTGGAAGTTTGTACCTTTTCATCACCATCACCCATTTTGCCCATTTCTTAGTCCCCACCTCTGGCACCCACCAATCTATTTTCTATATCTGTGAGCTCCTTTTTGTCATTTAAAAAAAAAAATCCACATATAAGTGAGATCAAAGAGTATTTGTCTTTCTCTGTCTGACTTCACTTTAGCATAACGCTCTCAGGGTCCATCCAGCTTATTGCAAATGGCAAGATTTCTTTCTTTATGGCTGAATAATATCCCATTGCATATATTTACACCACACTTTCTTTATCCATTCATCCATTCATGGACACTTAGTTTGTGTCCCTGTCTTGACTGCTGTAAATAATACCTCAGTGAACATGGGGTGCACATATCCTTTTGAGTTAGTGTTTTGTGTTATACAGATAAACACCAAGACGTGGAATTTCTGCATATGGTAGCTGTATTTTTAATTTGGGGAAGAACTTCCATACTGTTTTCCATAGTGGCTGCCCCAGTTTCACTTGTACCAACCATACATGAGGGTTCTCTTTTTTCCACGTCTTTGTCAACACATGTTATTTCTTGTCTTTTTGCCAATAGCGATTTCAACAGGTATGAGATGTTATCTCATTGTGGTTTGGATTTGCAGTTCCCTGATAATTGGTGATATTGAGGACTTTTTAATGTACCTGTTGGCCATCTATATGTCTTCTGTAGAAAAATGTCTATTCAGATCTTTGGCCCATTTTTTAAAAGACAGAATTCTTTGTTTTTTAGTTATTGTCTGGGAAGTATTTTTGATGTAATAATTTAATGTTTATAATTTTTTAACTGTCATACTCATTTTAAAGAATTTCAGAGGGAAAGGACAATCTATTATAGTTACCCAAATAGTTACCATTTCTCTTACTCTTCTTTCATTCCAATGTTTCAGATTTTTCTTAGGTATCATTTCTCTTCCAACTAAAGAATTGTCTTTAGCATTTCTTTAAGAGGATTTTGCTAGAGGCCAGTTGTCTGTTTTTTCCTTCATCTGAGATGCCTTTATTTCATGTTCATTTCTGAAAGATACTTTCACCAGTTATAGAATTCTGGGTTGACAGTTGTTTTCCTTAAACCCTTTAAAAATGCTCTTTCTCTTCGTTTTGGCACCTCTTCCATCTGATGAGAATCTGCAGTCATTTGAAATATTCTGTGTTTGTAATGTGTTGTTTTTCTCAGAGTCCTTTAAAGATGTTTTCTCTATTTTTATTTTTCAGCATCTTAAATTTTTTTTTGGATTTGGCTTTCTGTATCTTCTTGGCTTTTGCTGAGCTTATTGAATTTATCAGTTTATTTCTTGTACCAAAATTGGTAATTTTTTAGCCATTATTTCTCCAGATTTTTTTTTTTTTTTTTTTCCTCTTTTGAATTCTTTTGAAATAAATGTTAGGCCTTTCGGTATTGTTCCACAGGTCCCTGAGGCTCTTAACTATTTTCTAGTCTTTTTTTTTTTTTCTTTTCAGATGGTTAAATTCTAAAATTTTCTATCTTTTAACTGACTGTTTGCTCTCACATCTCTGTTCTATTCTTGAGCCCATTGTTAAATATTTTATTTCAGTTATTGTATTTTTCAGTTCTAAAATTTCCATTTGGTTCTTTACAGCTTTTATTTCTTGGCCAAGACTCTTTACTTTCCTTTCAAAGTTTTGCCCTTATAGATCGCAGCAAAGTACAATAACTGATTCTAAGTCTTCATCTAATAACTCCATTATATGTGTCATCGTGGGATTGGTGTTTGTTGATTATTTTTTACTTCGAGAGTTAACATTTTTTGTTTCTTTGTATGCTGAGTAATTTTTCCATCTACTTTGGATATTTGAATATTAGAAGATTCTAGGTTTTGGTTAAACACTCAGATGAATAATGTTCTTTTTAGTTTTTTAGAGCCATTCAACCTGATTGAAAGTGAAAGGGTTAGTCGCTTGGTCGGGTCTGACTCTCTGGGACCATGTGGACTGTAGCCTGCCAGGCTCCTCTGTCTATGGAATTGTCCAGGCAAGAATATTGGAGTGGGTTGCCATGCCCTCGACCAGGGAATCTTCCTGACCCAGGGATCAAACTCAGGTATCTTACATCTCCTGCATTGGCAGGCAGGTTCTTTACCACTAGTGCCACTGGTTTGAAAATTGGATCCACCTTCTGTGGATTGTGGTTCCAGGATCAATTATATTTTCAAAGCCTACTTCCTAGTGTCGTTTGGATCTGTTCATCATGTGTACCACCCAGTGGCCAGTGTGGGATCTACGCAGTGGTTTAGTCTGTGGTTTTCTCATCCTTTGTTACGCTGTTTAAAATCAGGTCTATACATGAATCAAGATTGCCGGGAGAAATATCAATAACCTCAGATATGCAGATGACACCACCCTTATGGCAGAAAGTGAAGAGGAGCTGAAAAAGCCTCTTGATGAAAGTGAAAGAGGAGAGTGAAAAAGCTGGCTTAAAGCTCAACATTCAGAAAACGAAGATCGTGGCATCTGGTCCCATCACTTCATGGGAAATAGACGGGGAAACAGTGGAAACAGTGTCAGACTTTATTTTGAGGGGCTCCAAAATCACTGCAGATGGTGACTTCAGCCATGAAATTAAAAGACGCTTACTCCTTGGAAGGAAAGTTATGACCAACCTAGATAGCATATTCAAAAGCAGAGACATTACTTTGCCAACAAAGGTCCGTCTAGTCAAGGCTATGGTTTTTCCAGTGGTCATGTATGGATACAAGAGTTGGAGTGTGAAGAAAGCTGAGCACCAAAGAATTGATGCTTTTGAACTGTGGTGTTGGAGAAGACTCTTGAGAGTCCCTTGGACTGCAAGGAGATCCAACCAGTCCGTTCTGAAGGAGATCAGCCCTGGGATTTCTTTAGAAGGAATGATGCTAAAGCTGAAACTCCAGTACTTTGGCCACCTCATGCAAAGAGTTGACTCAGTGTAAAAGACACTGATGCTGGGAGGGATTGGGGGCAGAAGGAAAAGGGGACGACAAAGGATGAGATGTCTGGATGGCATCACCGACTCAATGGACATGAGTCTGAGTGACCTCCGGGAGTTGGTGATGGACAGGGAGGCCTGGCGTGCTGCGATTCATGGGGTTGCAAAGAGTCAGACATGACTGAGCGACTGAACTGAACTGATACATGAATAGCCCAGAGGTGTCTCAGAGTTCATAAACAACTTTATGAGATTGCTTTTTTGAGTTCTCTTTCCCCTGTGATCTTTCTGATATTTCTTCTCTTCTTAGGGTCCACACTTTCCAGCCCACTTGCCAGAAAACTGGGCCTTTAGTTTCCCCACTTCTGTGTACTTCCTCCAAATGCATTTGGATAGGGGGCCAAGAGAGAAAAAATGCAAACCAGACATTTGATCTATGATCTTGGGACCATCACTCCTTTGGTGGAAAAGGATTTTCATCCCTCAGAGATTTTAGTTATCTGCAGTGATCATCCTTCTGACATCCATTACAGAATTGTTTGGGGGTTGGGACTGGAGAGAATGGAAAATAATAGTGAATTTACATGCTCTGTGGTCTTTAAAAGCATACCGATTTCTGTTTTTTTGACTAGAAAGAGAAATCTTCTCTGAGTACTCTTTTTGTATGCACTCAGTTGTACGTCCAGCTTTTCTGTTGCTTTTTGAGAGGCCAGTTGATGAGAGGGGGATTAAAAAAAAAAAAGGCCAGATCATACTGAAGGGCAGAACTCTAGGGAACCTCAGTGATGGTTTGGTGATACTTTGGATTCTGGTCTTTTCTCAGGTTTTCTGCTACCATTTATTTTTCAGAATCTTCAGATGATTTCTCAATGCATTCTGTACAAGGTCTATAGTTGGATTCAGTGGGAGAGACAAGGAAAAGTATGCTTATACCATCTCTCATAGGACCAGAACTCTCAGATGGTTTTTTTTTAAGATGTGAATGTGTGAATCTAAGTCTAACTTGATGTTTAAGTTTCAGGGGAAAAAATCAAGAGATGAGCTCTCAAACATGTATTCACATTTTTGCCCACTTTCCTGAAAACTTATTTGTTACAAGCAGATAAATAGTAGTAGTAAAGGTTATTCTGTGGAAAATCATCCATTTCTATGTAGAGTTCTATGGAAAATTTTCTGTATTCTAAGGATTTCGAAAGATGGTTGGTCTTTTTAACATCTATATAGTACTGCACTTCTGTTATTCATGTTGCGATGGCAAAAATACTGCAGAAATTACAAGATTCAAAGTTCCTTGGTAGAAGTGTGTTATCCTGGTTTTGTTATAGCTTCAGCTTTCAACATAGTTGCTCAGAGGACCTGGAATATGGGTAAGTATTCTATAAAAAATAGTTTATTAAAGAGATAAATGAAAGATTATTCTTGAAGTCATTCTGATAGCTGTGTTCTACCTTTCATATGTGGCCTGAAGCTCTCAACAGATCACACACCACTTTGGAGGATGTTCATACTATTACGTATGTGTCAGAGAATCTCTTTCCTTTAATAGGTGTAAGGATGACCCATGTATCATTTAGAATTAGACTTTGCTACATGTAACAGGCTTCCCTGGTGTCTCAGATGTAAACTATCTGCCTGCAATGCAGGATACCCAGGTTCCATCCCTGGGTCCAGAAGATACCCTGGAAAAGGGAATGATAACCTACTCCAGTATTATCTGGAGAATCCCATGGACAGAGGAGCCTGGTGGGCTACAGTTATTGGATCAGAAAAGATTCCAACATAACTTAGTGACTAACACCACACACACATATAACAACCAGTTCAGTTCAGTCGCTCAGTCGTGTCTGACTCTTTGTGACCCCATGAACCGCAGCACGCCAGGCCTCCCTGTCCATCACCAACTCCCAGAGTTCACTCAAACTCACGTCCATCGAGTCGGTAATGCCATCCAGCCATCTCATCCTCTGTCGTCCCCTTCTCCTCCTGCCCATAATCCCTCCTAGCATCGGGGTCTTTTCCAATGAGTCAACTCTTCGCATGAGGTGGCCAAAGTACTGAGTTTCAGCTTCAACATCAGTCCTTCCAATGAACACCCAGGACTGATCTCCTTTAGGATGGATTGGTTGGATCTCCTTGCAGTCCAAGGGACTCTCAAGAGTCTTCTCCAACACCACAGTTCAAAAGCATCAATTCTTTGGTGCTCAGCTTTCTTCAGAGTCCAACTCTCACATCCATACATGAATGCTGGAAAAACCATAGCCTCGATTAGATGGACCTTTGTTGGCAAAGTAATGTCTCTGCTTTTGAATATGCTATCTAGGTTGGTCATAATTTTCCTTCCAAGGAGTAAGCGTCTTTTAATTTCATGGCTGCACTCACCATCTGCAGTGATTTTGGAGCCCCCAAAATAAAGTCTGACACTGTTTCCACTGTTTCCCCATCTATTTCCCATGAAGTGATGGGACCAGATGCTAAAACCCAACAAAACAGAAGTGACTCAATTAAAATCTAGCTTATTTCTCTTTCATACATGAAGGAAATTAGAGTTGGTCTGGGAATCTTTGTTGGGTCCACAGAGTCATCAGGAATGTTGCAGCTCTGCTGACTTCAGGAGCACTTTGTGGTCCTAATGACTATGGTTTATAGACATCATATGCTCTTTCCAAGCTGGCTGCAAGACAGGAACACAAGAAAGTTCACTTTCTGGTGGAGTCAACTCCCTCAGAGGAGCCCTCCCACAACCCACACAACACTTCTGCTTCCATATCATTGTTTAGGACTTTGTCACATGACCACATCGCTCTCCAGGGTGGTCTTTTTGTGATGTATGACCACCCTACATAATATTAGGATTTTCTTACGGGGGAAGAAGGGAAGAACGGATGTTACAGTAGGCAGCTAGCTGTCTTACCATATCCAGAGCTGCCAGAAACAAAAGGATGGAGATTGAACCAATGTAAATAAGAGATATGATCATCATATTCTTAGAAAATGAGGTAAATAGTTCTTAATATGCTTCAAGATCCTTGTAGATTCACTGTAGAAAAATAAAAATACAAAAATGTGACAAGTTTGTTTCCTTCCCGTTTCTGTGCCCCAAGCGAGTTGATTTCCCTTTCTGGAGGCAACTACTATGTCCATTGACAAGGATTTCCATTATATATTAGAACTATTATACACAGTGTGACTGTAAATGTTGTATGAAATTAATTTTATATATTAAAATACATTGATGTGGGGCATGGGTCCCTTGGCGTGATGAAGACGAGATGGTGTTATAAAGAAAAAGGGTGTAGTTGGGAGTATGTGTGTGAATCAGATGGGTACACGAAAAAACAGACTGAGAATCATGATCCCAGGCTGATGACCCCTCTGTCAGCTGTCTGGTGCCCTGAAACTGGTTCTGAAGCTTTGTTTTCTCTTTCTTTGCTGAGCTAGCTTGAATACGGGGATTCCTCAGAGTCAGAGTCAAAGATACTGTTGGGTGAGTGCTCCTGACTGCCTTAAGCATTTTCATGAAAGGGCATAACTCATCAGGATGAAAAAAAAGCAACCTAGGTTTAAGGTTTAAAACCTTACCTGGTCAATGAGGACTTGCCTCTTTTATCATTCTTCTCACAGCTGCTGTTTCCTTCCCTCTGCTTTCTCCAAGAAGCCATGCATTTCTGCCTCAGGGTTTGTGCCTCCGTTTCTGACAATGCCACCCCCAGAGTTTTTAACCCTCTCAATGAAGTTGGATCTTAAGTTTTCCCTTTTCTTTCTAAAGTTCATGAAGCTTTGAAGTGCATTACATATGTTAATGTATTAATATGAACAGTCATATGAACAGTCACTGTTCCTTTGGTTTAGTGCCTGCAATCACTGTAAGCATCCACTCAACATAAGTTTGTTGAAAAATATTTGGTGAGTATGATGATTAATTTTGTGTCAACTTGACTGGGCCACTGGATGACTAGGCTTAGTCAAATATTCTGGGTGTGTCTGGGAAGGTGTCTCTGGATGAGATTAACGTTTGAAGTGGTAGACTGAGTAAACAAGACTTCCCTCCCTAAGTAGGGAACTCCTCTTCTTTGCCAGTAAGCTGGGCTTCCCTGGTGACTCAGATGGTAAAGCATCTGCCTGCAAAGCTGGAGACCCAAGTTCGATCTCTGGGTCAGGAAGAGCCCCTGGAGAAGGAAATGGCAACCTATTCCAGTACTCTTGCCTGGGAAATCCCATGGACAGAGGAGCCTGGTAGGCTACAGCCCATAGGGTTGCAAAGAGTTGGACGCTACTGAGTGACTACTTACAGGCTGGGACATGAAGTTTTTTTCCCCCTACTTTTGGACTTGAGCTGAATCCTTGACTCTTCCTGGGTCTTACACCCGGTGGCCTTTGCTCTAGAACTATACTATCAGCACTCCTGGTTTCTCCAGTCTTTGGACTTGGACGCAACCTATACTGTTGGCTCTCTGAGCCTCCAGCCTACCAACTTCAGACCAGGGGACTTGTCGGCTTCCATAATTGCATGAGCCAATTCCCTATGGTAAATTGCTTCACATGTATGATGTATACACATATACCCTACTGGCTCAGTTTCTTTAGAGAACCTGGATCAATACACTGGGCTTTACAATCTTCTGTAAAGTAACTCTGCTGCTAAGTCACTTCAGTCGTGTCCGACTCTGTGCGACCCCATAGACGGCAGCCTACCAGGCTCCCCTGTCCCTGGGATTCTCCAGGCAAGAACACTGGAGTGGGTTGCCATTTCCTTCTCCAATGAATAAAAGTGAAAAGCCGTGTCTGACTCTTAGCGACCTCATGGACTGCAGCCTACCAGGCTCCTTTGTCCATGGGATTTTCCAGGCAAGAGTACTGGAGTGGGGTGCCATTGCCTTCTCCGGTAAAGTAACTCTAAGAGGAGACAAAATATTTCTGAAAATCTCCGCTGTGGATCTGAAGTAAGAAAGCCATCTTGTGGTGTTTCTGGGAATATCATGTGAAGTATATATATCCTTAGGGAACTGAGGCATAATTCTTTGCAACAATTCTTAACATATTTTTTGCCAAAGTGCCCTTTGGTTTTGGTGAAATCTGTGTGACTCCTTAAATCAAAGGTTTAAGTAAATAATTTTTTAAATAATACTGTTGCTTAAGAAACCAATTATAATAAAATGTAGCTATCAGAACATGGAAAAACAAATGTGGGATATTATAAGATATATTCCTCTTTAAGACTTAAATAACAAGATAATATATTTAAATGTGGACAATTTAAAGTAAAATTTGGGGACTTTCCTCATGGTCCAGTGGTTAAGAATCTGCCTTGTAATACAGGGGATGTGGATTTGATTCCTGGTCAGGAAACTAGGATCCCACATGCCGAGGAACAACAAGCTGACCCGCTGCAATTACTGAGCCTGTGCACTGCAGCTAGGGAGTCCATGTGCTGCTATGTAAGAGCCTGAATGCTGCAACTAATACCTGATGCACACAAATGATTATTTTTTTAATTTATTTTTTAAAAAGATTGTTGAAGGTCATCAACATGACTAGACTACATGTCTGTTCATGTTCTAAAACAACCATATTTTGGTCCTAAAACTGTTGTAATTTCAAAATAATGATAAATGATATTTTAAGATATATGCCACAGATTTAATGTGATATGAAAAAATTTGTATTTCTATTTATGACAGAGTCACAGGAGCTACTAATATTTCCTTTGTTTCCTTCCTTCTTTTATAATGGAAGGAAATACTTAGTTTCATAGACTTAGTGAGGAAAGATGTCTGTGCTTAAAGACTCTGACTTACACCTCCTCATTTCTTGGGGGTCTGTGATTATCAGGTATATGGACCTTAGGCTCACAACCTTTGGTAGGGAACTAAATTGGATCTTCACAAAAAGTACAGACAGGGTGTCTAAAAAACTGATTCTTAAATTCAGGAGCTTTCTGACAGTACCAAGACCATGAAGAATAAAAGTCAATATTTACTTAGCTCTTGTGTATTCCTTGGAAGGAAAGTTATGACCAAACTAGACAGCATATTAAAAAGCAGAGACATTACTTTGCCAACAAAGGTCCATCTAGTCAAGGCTATGGTTTTTCCAGTGGTCATGTATGGATGTGAGAGTTGAAATATAAAGAAAGCTGAGTGCTGAAGAATTGATGCTTTTGAACTGTGGTGTTGGAAAAGATTCTTGAGAGTCCCTTGGACTGCAAGGAAGTCCAGCCAGTCCATCTTAAAGGAGATCAGTTCTGGGTGTTCATTGGAAGGACTGATGTTGAAGCTGAAACTCCAGTTCTTTGGCCACCTGATGCGAAGAGCTGACTCATTGGAAAAGACCCTGATGCTGGGAAAGATTGAGGGCAGGAGGAGAAGGGGATGACAGAGAATGAGATAGTTGGATGGCATCATCGACTCAATGGACATGGGTTTGGGTGGACTCTGGGAGTTGGTGATGGACAGGGAGGCGTGGTGTGCTGCGATTCACGTGGTCACAAAGAGTCGGACACGACTGAGCGACTGAACTGAACTGTGTATTCATGATTTTGTTTTAAAAGTAACACAAGCATTTTTATAATACTTTATAATTTACATAAGATGTAGAAATATCTGGTCTCACTTTTATCTTCTCAACAACAGAGTGAGACACATATACACACAGACTGTGTATTCCATATGTTTGATTACTCCTGTTTAGTAGATGCAAAAGTTGAAGAGAGTCTCCATTTAACCCCAAACACTTTTAAGTACCTACTCAAAACCACAGTGTTAAATAATATCTACTTGTGAATTAGTGTGTGTGTGGTCAGTTGTGTCCAACTCTTTGCTATCCCATGGACTGTACCCCACCAGGCTCCTCTGTCCATGGGATTTCCCAGGCAAGAATACTGAAGTGGGTTCTTCAGGAGATCTTCCCGACCCAGGGATTGAACCTGCATCTCCTGCATTGGCAGACAGATTCTTTACCACTGCGCCACCTGGGAAGCCCACTTGTGAATCAGATTTGGGTCTCAATGCAAATAGATTTATGTTGCCATGAATTTATGTTTGCTGGTGAATTATGCATGTAAGTTTAAAGTGTACGAATCAATGGAACCTGTAATATACCCAGAACGTACTAGACAGCTGCCTACAAGAAAGACTTATCTAGTCCAAAATGTCACTAGTGCTGAGGTTGAGAAGCCCTTGTTTAGATGAAAGTACTTAAAATCCCCACAAGCTCTGGCACTTAAGGATGGTAGGTGGAAATGTCGTTTTGTCCAACCAAGTTGATCTTGAATGCCTGGTCAAAGTCAATTTAAAAAGCTGTCACAAGTGGATTAATTTAATTGTATGTGTGGAAAGTTTAGTTGTTACTTGAGAGATTTCAAACCATCGGCTCTCTGTATTATTGTATACATTAAATTTTTTTTTAGTTTGAATGGGGTGCATTGGTTGTTCAAAATAGAACTACATAGAACTGAACTATGTGAAACTGACAAGTTGTTTCAGATCCATATATTTATTATCCATTTGTTTATCTAAAATTGACTGAGGCACTACTCCATCCTGACTTTGAATTAGGTACTGTCGTACAAATATGAGTAGCATAGTGCCTGTCTTTCAGAAGCATCTAGATCTCTGGGTAAAATGGCTGTTAAACAGAAATAATGAAAAATAGGAAGTTCATGATAGAAGTTCATGATGATGTGAGAGAACATTGGAAGACATCTCTCTAACCCAGAGAGAAAGAGGAAAGCTTTCTTGAAGGGGATTCACCATTTAGCTATAGGCAAGGGACATTTACACATGGATGTATAATTTAACTGGTAGCTAAATGTGTTGAATTGCTGTCTAATTTTCATACTCTGTAGATTCCTTCTTTTTAAAAATTGGGGTATAGTTGCTTTACAGTGTTTTGTTCTTTTCTGCTGTACAGCTAAGTGAATCAGCTATATGTATACATATATTCCCTCTTTTTTGAATTTTCTTCCCATTTACCCTGTAGGTCACCACTCTATAGATTGTTCTGCTTCCTCAAAGAGTTAAGAAATCAAATTAAGTCACCATAGACAATTATCTTGTAATCCTAATCTTTTGGTTCACTATCTGAGCAATTACTTTACGTATTATCATAGGCATACTTACAGAGTTTGTCTGAAACATACACACACACACGCATATATTTGTTGTTGTTCAGTCACTAAGTCATACCTGACTCTTTGTGAATCCATGAACTGCAGCACGCCAGGCTTCCCTGTCTTTCACTGTCTCCCTGAGTTTGCTGAAACTCATGTCCATTGAGTCAGTGATGCTATCCAACCATCTCATCCTCTGTCACTCCCTTCTTCTCCTGCCTGCAATCTTTCCCAGCTTCAGGGTCTTTTCCAGTGAATTGGCTCTTGGCATCAGGTGGTCAAAGTATTGGAACTTCAGTAGCAGTCCTTTCAATGAAGTGCAAATGTCCACGTGATCACTAGAGACTCTTCTGGTGATAGGTATTACGCATTTGGTTTGGATTATTCATACACATTTTGAACCAGGATCTTAGACTTAGTTTTATCCTTTGTGTATGTTGGTAGTTTCAATAGTTTACTAAGAATTACCGGTCTGCTTATGTAACAGGAACTTTTTGCCACTGTGAAAAATGTGAAATTTACCTAAAAACTTCTTTGAGAACAACAACACTCCATCCTTCTGAAAGGATTCTGAAACTTTATTAATGTTAATGTTGACATTGATGGTTAACAATTTCTCAGCCTTTACAAGGAATATATAAAATTCTGACTTTTAAGTAAGAAATACTTAAGCTAATTAAACCTCTTGTCTATATTTTCAAAATGCATTTGCTGTCTTAATAGAGGTGTTCTTTCTTTTTTGAAATTAAGCAAACATCACTTAAACTACAATATGGTTTACTTGCTCATATCCTGTAATGCCTAGATGGAATAAGTTGGGGGTGTTGTATGATTATGATATTTTCTTATAAGTTTTAGAGCATCTAGGGTCAAGTATATTTTAGGTATATTTTTATAATCATTACTTATATAAGTTTGAAAATGAAAGCGTTAGCCACTGACTCTTTGTGACTCCCATGGACTGTAGCCCATCAGTTTCCACTGTCCATGGGATTCTCCAGGCAAGAATACTGGAGTGGGTTGCCATTCCCTTCTCTGGGGGATCTTCCCGACTCAGGGATTCAACCCTGGTCTCCTGCATTGCAGGCAGATTCTTACCTTCTGAGCCACCAGGAAAGCCTGAATTACTCTATACTCAGTTCAGTTCAGTCGCTCAGTTGTGTCTGACTCTTTGCAACCCCATGAACCGCAGTATGCCAGGCCTCCCTGTCCATCACCAACTCCCAGAGTTTACTCAAGCTCATGTCCATTGAGTCAGTGATGCCATCCAAACATCTCATCATCCGTTATCCCCTTCTCCTCCAGCCTTCAATCTTTCCCAGCATCAGAGTCTTTTGCAATGAGTTGGTTCTTCCCATCAGGTGGCCAAAGTATTGGAGTTTCAACTTCAACATCAGTCCTTCCAATGAGTATTCAGGACTGATTTCCTTTCGGATGGACTGGTTGGATTTCCTTGCAGTCCACGGGACTCTCAAGAGTCTTTTCCAACACTACAGTTCAAAAACATCAATTCTTCGATGCTCAGCTTTCTTTATAGTCCAATGCTCACATCCATACATAACTGCCAGAAAAACCACAGCTTTGACAAATGGACCTTTGTTGGTAAAGTAACTTCTCTGCTTTTTAATATGCTGTCTAGGTTGGTCTTAACTTTTCTTCCAGGAAACAAGTGTGTTTTAATTTCATGGCTGCAGTCACAACTGCAGTGAGTTTGGAGCCCCCAAAATAAAGTCTGACACTGTTTCCACTGGTTCCCCATCTATTTGCCATGAAGTGATGGGACTGGATGGTCTTAGTTTTCTGAATGTTGAGTTTTAAGCCAACTTTTTCACTCTCCTCTTTCACTTTCCTCAAGAGGCTCTTTAGTTCTTCTTCGCTTTCTGCCATCAGGGTGGTGTCATCTGCATATCTGAGGTTATTGATATTTCTCCTAGCAATCTTGATTCCAGCTTGTGCTTCATCCAGCCTTAATATGATTATGGCTGCAAACATTAAAGTTAATGAGTTCTGTTGTCATAATGAATTCCCACATGTGTATAGATTGTCTTCAAGAAATTTCTGATTTAGTGTTTGCCTTTTTGCCATCCAGCTTGATTCCTTTTAGTCATTATCTAGAAAAAAGAAGGCAAACTACTGAAGTTCACTGGAAACAATAAAGATTGTTATCATGGAATGTAGATCTTATTTGTTCTGTTCTTGTGGTAATAGTTTCTAATACATTACTCAGGACAAAGTTTCTTTCTCACTTATGTTTGCTCTGTGCAAACATGGTTTCCAATATGTCTTCTGTTATGCCAGGAATTTTGTTTTCATTTCTCCTTGGTAGTCTCAGTTTTCTCAAGAAGATATACAGAAATTAATTATTAGTGTCCAGAAGAATAGTTGTGCTGTTTGCTGCCCTCAGAAGTGAAACCACATACCATTCTTATGTCTAGGGATTTAGTCTAAAAGGTTTTTTAAGAAGGCAAATAATAGAAAAGAAGAAAACCAGACTTGAACGTTGAGTGTAAGAGAATGCTTTTAGGGAATTAGAATCATAAATGGTCTGGAAACCTAATATATGTATAGCTAAGCTTTTGAACTACATGAAAAAGACTCAATAGAAGTCATTTGAAAGTTAGAACCTGCATCTGTACCTTGGACACACTGTCCTTTCTTGGCCCTGCAGGAGAACCCTAAGGTTAAAATTCTTTGAAGCAGATATGTTATCTCATCTTTCTAATAAGAATATATTAAAGGTAGCATGTCACTGTCAGTTTTTAGATATGACTGATCTGTGTATAAATTTCTCCAAAATTTATCTTTATTAATATGTCTCTGTTATAGTTTGAAACAATGAAATAGGAAGCAGGGATTATTACATTGTTCAATATTCAACTTAGTGTTTTTCTGAATATTTTTTTGGAAGCTCCTGGTTGGTAGGAATCACACTGATGTGTCATTCTTAAAACTGCCATGTATATTTAAAAATTTTTCAGGGGTTTTAAGATTTAAGTTTACATATTCATTGTTTTTCTGTTTAAATTTATTTGGCTATGTCGAGTGTTAGTTGTGGCATGTGGAATCTTCATTGCATCATACAGCATCTTTCACTGCAGAGCATGAACTCTGTAGTTGTGACGTGGGCTCAGCAGTTGCTGTATGTGGGCTTAGTTGCCCCACAGCATGTGGAATCTTAGTTCTTTGACCAGGGATTGAACTCACATCCCTGCATTGGAAGGCGGATTCTTAACCACTGGACCACCATGGAAGTACCAATAGTCATTGATTTAAAAAAAAAAAAAAATTCATAAAGAGTAGTGGTAGCTCAGCTGGTAAAGAATCTACCTGCAATGCAGGAGATCCTGGTTCGATTCCTGGGTGGGAAAGATTGCCCTCAAAATGGGATAGGCTATCCACTCCAGTATTCATGGGCTTCCCTGGTGGCTCAGACGGTAAAGGATCTGTTTGCCATGTGGAAGACCTGAGTTCGATCCCTAGGTTGGGAAGATCCCCTGTTGAAGGGCACTGCAACCCACTCCAGTATTCTTGCCTGGAAAATCCCCATGGACAGAGGAGCTTGGTGGGCTACAGTGCATGGGGTCACCAAGAGTCCAGCATGACCGAGTGACTGAGCATGGTGCACAGCAGTATGATGTGAGCCCAGTCATAGCACTTGAACTCAGCCCGGTGTTCCAGATTCCCAGGTCCTAGTGTTTGTTTTTGTTTTCTTAAGAGTTGAATTGGCACTTTAGTGTATCTTGGGAAATTTGGCTAACAGTGTGTGGAAGTTTGTAGTTATTAAACATCAAACAATATCAGGAGATACCCAGATGTCATTTTTGTTTACATGGCATAAGGTATGCCAGACCTGTTAGACTGAGGAATTGTTTCAGACCAGACACTGGAAAATTCATGTAAAAAGACTGGCTAATTTCACCAGTACAGGAGTTAGTGCCTTGTAAAGCAGAAGAACAAGCCTATGTCAGTACTTCTAATAATGAGCCTTATTCTCAGAATATTAGTATTTTGATTACTATTTTTGCAGGTAGATTTTCAAGGGCATAACATTCAGAAGTTTGCTGCTTCTTCAGATACATTTATATGTTTTAGAGACTTTAACTTCAGCCCAGCATTTTTTCCCCCATTTTTAACTTACAAGTTTTATTTCAAGCTAAAGAAAAGTCTGTTGAGGCTTCTTTTACAAATACATTACTATATATAATTTTGCTTCAACTCTAGGAGTTATTTCCTGACATTTTACTTTGTATCTTTATTAAAAGTTGTATCTTTAGCTGGTGAACTATGCCTTCCATTCTGTAGATTCTTTTTTCACAAAAACATCCCTTTCTGGTTACTTTAAATGTAAAATATAACTTTACCAGGCTTCATAGGCTAATCAGTGTCCTGAGCAGCAGTTTTAATGCTTTAACATTTTTAATGTAAGTTTGTAAAATTTTTAAAACTTTGTATTTTGTTTATGTAGCACATTGTGCATGCGTGCTCAGTTGCTTCAGTTGTGTCTGACTCTTTGCGACCTTGTGGACTGTGGCCCACCAGGCTCTTTTGTCCATGGGATTCTCCAAGCAAGAATACTGGAGTGGGTTGCCATGCTCTCCTCCAGGGGATTTTCTGACCCAGGGATCGATGTAGCACATTACTGAGGTCTAATTAGGTTGGTTAGTATTCTGAGCACTAGGGATAAAGTAGTGGGAAAAAAGAGATAAAATTCCCTGATCTCATGGAGTTTGCATTGTGAAAACAAAGCACAAATAGAAAATGGCATGGAAAGGTTTCAGCAATGCCATGGGGTCCCCCAGTGCAGACTGGGATCCAGGCAGAGGACAGAGAGGCTGGCTGGTTTGCTGTGCTCCAGGCAGCCAGGAGTGGGGGCACTAGACTGGATCGGCAGGGGTCTCCTCTCAATGGGGGACCATCCTGCTACTGTCCACGTGCATTAGACTCTAAAGGACTCACTGCCAGCCATGTAACACTGGGGGCTTTTGCACTGAAGGGAATGGTTGCTAGTGGAGCAAAACATCTTGGAAATGGGCACCAGCTGTGTGGATAGCATGTAGAGCAAAGGCAGGCGTGGTCATGGTAGGGCCAGACTCAGAGTGGGCACAGTCTAATCAGACAAGCCTCTTGGGCTTCAGTATCTGGATCAAGAGACCTTCCCAGCGAGACTCCTCATCCCAGTCCATCCAGGTTCATGACTACGGTGGTTTCTCTGCTCTACTTGCCTCATATTATATCTCGGCCTGTCTCTTAGGTCCATTCTGCGTTTTTGTATCCGTTCATCAGTTGTATTTAGTTTCTTGTTTTTGAGCCTCATAGTTTGTAAAGTCAGTGTTCATGTAAACTGATAATGTAGGTATAATAGTAAGGTTCCAATGGGCTTACTGGGTGAGACTGGAAAGGCTTTAGAGAGGAGGTGGCATTCAAGATATGGCTTGGAAGGAGAGAAGCAGGGAAAACTTTCTTGTCCATGGTATCCTGGAAGGGTAAAGGAGTGTGGTGTGTCCAGGCAGTAGGGAGAAATTTTGTATAACTAGAAGTGTATAAAAGAAGCAAGAGATAGTTTGGAAGAGGAGTGTTGGAAAAGTTGCCTTGAAATCATAGATACAGTGTCTCAAACCTATTTTGTATGTATTACTGCTAAGTCATTTCAGTCGTGTCTGACTCTGTGCGACCCTATAGACGGCAGTCCACCAGCTTCCCCCGTCCCTGGGATTCTCCAGGCAAGAACACTGGAGTGGGTTGCCATTTCCTTCTCCAACACATGAAAGTGAAAAGTGAAAGTGAAGTCGCTCAGTCGTGTCCAATCCTCAGAGACCCCATGGACTGCAGCCTTCCAGGCTCCTCCATCCATGGGATTTTCCAGGCAAGAGTACTGGAGTGGGGTGCCATTGGGTTGGCCAAAAAGTTGGTTCAGCTTTTTGTGTGCTGTGTGACAGAAAAACCCAAACAAACGTTTTTCGCCAGCCCAATAGAAACATAGCAGATCACAGGCGACCTCCTCATGTTCCTCATTTTAAAATCTTATAATAACTGTTATTCATTTTTCTATTTAATGATTCCAATACTGACAATTATATCTTCTTTCACTTGGGTTCTTCAGATAATCTCCTCCTATGCATCACCTGATTTTATCCGAACAATATCTAAGTGACACGAATCTGAAAATGCTATTCTAATATTGAAAGGTGAGGAAACTGAGGTGTGGAGAGACCCCATGGTTTTCTCACAGTCACATGGCTGCGCTTGAATGGATGCCAGATCTGATTTTCAAGTCCACATACTTATGATTTCACTAGCGTGTAGATAAGCGTTTTGTCCTTTTCCCCCTCGAATTATTGTGTTTTCCTTTTCTCTATAGGACTTGGCTTTTACCCTGGAAGAGAGACAGCAACTGAACATTCATGGCCTGTTACCCCCCTCCTTCATCAGTCAGGATGTCCAGGTCCTTCGAGTACTTAAGAATTTCGAGCGTCTGAACTCTGATTTTGACAGGTAACATGTTCCCGAAGGTGATTTTTTTATATTTCTCTGAGGCAGCTGTCTAGTTTATGTCTTATTAGATGAGCAAATTTAAATACTTAGTGCTTTAGAAAGAGAGGTCAGCTTTGAGGAAGATTTGCCTATAAATACAATGATGTTTGTAAAAAAATTTACCCTGTGTAGGAACATCTGAAGAAGATAAAATTTTATTTTCTAAACTATATCCACAGAGAAGTGACTTTTTTTTTTCCTGTGACAGAGTTGTTGCTATCAAGGTCAGTGACGGGGAGATGCCATTCCAGACTAGGTGAAAGTGGCTTTGAGTCAGACCTCAAGTACATTATAGGTGAAAGTGCACTGTTCAGGTTTCCAAGTGTGGCTCCAACACTGTTCAGAGTCTAAACTCTGAACAGTCACTTTGTCTGTAATCCAGTTTCTGTGTTTATACAAGGGTAAAGGTAACATTGTTTTCTACCTTTGGAATTAGCCAGCTGAAGTTGAAATGCCAGCTGTACCTCACTAGCATTGGATCCTTGAGTAAACCATTACAACCACTGCCGTGACCACTGCATGTGTCTCACTGTTTTCTTTGGACCCTTTTTGTATTAAAATGTTGCATGCGTGCATGCTAAGTGGTTTCAGCTGTGTCTGACTCTGCAACACCGTGGACTGTAGATCACCAGGCTCGTCTGTCCATGGGATTCTCCAGGCAAGAATAGTGGAATGGGTTGCCGTTTCTCCTCCAGGGGATCTTCCCGACCCAGGGATAGAACCTGCAGCTCCTTTGGCTCCTGCATTGCAGGTGGATTCTTTACCAGCCACTAGGGAAGCCCCTTACTGTGTTAAACCCACCTAAACCTCAGTTTTTCCATCTCTGGGTTGAAGAGAATAATAGTTACTTGAAAATGTTATTGTGAAGGTTAGAAGAGAGAGCTAACCCAGTATCGAGTAAGTCTTCATAATAGGGTTCTCCAGAGATATAGAACCAACAGGATGTGTGTGTGTGTGTGTGATTATGTACATAATGAGAGGGGGAGGGGTTTATTTATTTATTGATTGATTGATTTTGATTGTAAAGAATGAGCTCAAGTGATTATGGAGGCTTGGTCAGTCCTAAATCTGCAGGTAGACTGGCCAGCTGGAGCCCTGGGGAAGAATCTGATTCAAGTTCAAAGGCTTGAACTATTTTTTTGATGAGGAGTTAGAGGGAAGGCCAGTCTTTGTTCCATTAAGATTTTTAAATGATTGAATATGAGGCTTACCAACATTATGGAGGGTATTCTGCTTTATTCAAAGTACACCAATTTAGATGTGAGTCTCATCCAAAAACTACCTTCACAGAAAAGTCCAAAATAGTGGACCAAATATCTGGATACTGTGTCCCAGCCATGTTGATACATAAAATTAACCTTTCCTTTTCAACTTGGAAGTCATGCCTTTCTCCTTAAACTAAACTTAATCTCTGCATAAAGACAATAAAAAGGTCCTACTGGAGCTTAACATGATAGAACTAGCCCATGAAAAACTGCAAACATGCTAACACTTAACCTAAAAGAGGATGTAAAACCCTAGGAATATGTTTACTTTTCTCCTTGATATCTTTTAACTTTAATACCATGATGTAAAGTTACCAATACATTTGACCCTTGAATCACATAGATTTGAATTATATGGGTCCGCCTATATGTGGATTTTTCTCAATAAATGCATACTACAGTACTTACACAATCCATAGTTGATTGAATCCTTGAATGGGAACTACAGATGTAGAGGGCCAACTGTAAGGTATACCTGGATTTTTTACTGTGTTAGGGTTGGCACCCTTAACCGCCACATTGTTCAAAGTGTTCAGCTCAGTTCAGTCGCTCAGTCATGTCTGACTCTTTGCGCCCCTATGAACTGCAGCACACCAGGCCTCCCTGTCCATCACCAACTCCCGGAGTTCACCCAAACCCATGTCCATTGTGTTGGTGATGCCATCCAACTATCTCATCCTCTGTCGTCCCCTTCTTCTCTTGCCCTCAATCTTTCCCAGCATCAGGGTCCTTTCAAATGAGCCAGCTCTCCCCATCAGGTGGCCAAAGTATTGGAGTTTCAGCTTCAACATCAGTCCTCCCAATGAACACCCAGGACTGATCTCCTTTAGGATAGACTGGTTGGATCTCCTTGTAGTCCAAGGGATTCTCAAGAGTCTTCTCCAACACCATAGTTCAAAAGCATCAATTTTTCGGTGCTCAGCTTTCTTTATAGTCCAACTCTCACATCCATACATGACTACTGGAAAAACCATAGCCTTGACTAGATGGACCTTTGTTGGCAAACTGTATTCAAATACTATGATATACAGTCAATACGTCTTATGTAACATGATAAAGGAATAAAAAAGGGAAAAATTATATTTATTTATGTATCTTTGCATATGTATTATACGTATTTTTATATGCACAGATATATATGTATTTATGTACACACAAACGTATTCATAACACAGTAAGGAAGAAATACTCATAATAACTGCATTCCTCATTTCTATAGTTGGTCATATTATCATAGCTGATATTTATAACTCTCTTCTTCCCCTACCCATTTCACATTTCCCTTGATTTCAGCAAGTACTTCAGCCAGTCTTGATTCTTCCCCTGGTAGAGTAAGCCAAATTTTTAATTCTGAAGGGTCTGGCCCATTAGTAGTCCTGTCGGAATTGGGTGTTGTAGTTTTCCATTGACTTTAATTGTGGGGACGCCCTAAGGGTTCTCTTATATTCCAGACATCCTTTTCCTTACCTCCATTATGGAGTGGTAGTCTAGTTTCCCTTTGGAGTCAGGATTAGTCACCCCCACCAACACGGTAACTCCCTTCTGCTGCTGCTACTGCTGCTAAGTCGCTTCAGTTGTGTCCGACTCTTTGCGACCCCAGAGATGGAAGCTCACCAGGCTCCCCTGTCCCTGGGATTCTCCAGGCAAGAACACTGGAGTGGGTTGCCATTTCCTTCTCCAATGCATGAAAGTGAAAAGTGAAAGTGAAGTCGCTCAGTCGTGTCCGACTCTTAGCGACCCCATGGACTGGAGCCTACCAGGATCTTCCGTCCATGGGATTTTCCAGGCAAAAGTACTGGGGTGGGGTGCCATTGCCTTCCCCGAACTCCCTTTGCCTGTTAATTCAGAGGCATGTGGTACCTAGAGTGGCCATTGGCGGTCTTAACTTCCAGTTCATTGGAATCACTGTCTCCCAGTAAGACATTCTTCCCTTTGCAGTGAACACTTTGGGGCCAGCTGAGCATAAGATCTCAGGGACAGGAAGCAGGAATTGATCGTGGATCACTTGGGGGCTTCCTAGGTGGCTCAGTAGTAAAGAATCTGCCTGCCAAGCTGGAGATGTAGGTTTGATCCCTGGGTCAGGAAGATCTCCTGGAGGAGGGAATGACAGCCCCTTCCAGTCCATAGGGTTGCAAAGAGTCAGACCTGACTGAAATGACGAAGCACGCACAGATACTTGGGAATGACAGTGTTGCTGCCCCCTTGATTTTGGGACCTGTGAATGCTGGCTGTGGGAGAAATAGAACCATATGTTGGGCACTGATTCAGAGCAGGTATTGCTTCCCAGAGAACCTTGCCCAGCTTTGCAGTGTGTTGCCCCCTAGCTGGTACTGTAACTGAATCTTCAAAAGGCCACTCCAGCATTCTGTTAAGCCAGCTGCTTTAGGATGTTGAGGAACATGTAAGAACAGTGGGTTCGATTAGCAGGGCCCATTGCCTCACTTCATTTGCCCAGACGTGAGTTCCTTGGTCAGAAGCCATGCTGGGTGGAGTACCATGATGTTGAATGAGGCATCTTGTAAGTCCCTGGAGGGTAGTGTTGACAGGAGCTTTGTGTGCAGGGAAGGCAAGTCTTCATACAGAATGAAGGTCTGTTCCAGTAAGAGCCAAAGCCATTCCTTCCATGATAGAACCTCTCCAATGTAATCAACTTGCCACCAGGGAGTTTGCTGATGACCACATGGGACGGTGGCATTTCAGGGGCTCAGTGTCAGTCTCTGCTGCTGGCAGTTTGAGCCCTCAGCAGTGTCTGTGGCCAGGTCAGCCTTGGTGGGTGGACGCTCATGTTGCTCAGCTCATGGATACCCTTCATCCCTGCCATGACCACTTCTTTTATGAGCCTGTAGGTGATAATGGGCTTCCCAGGTGGCACAGTGGTAAAAAATTGGTCTGCCAAGCAGAAGACATGGGTTTGGTCCCTGGGGTCAGGAAGATCTCCTGGAGGAGGAAATGACAACCCAGTCCAGTATTCTTGTCCTGGAGAATTCTGCTGACAGAGGACTTGGTTGGGCTATAGTCCACGTGGTCGCAGTCAGACATGACTGAAGAGCTCCCCTCCACACACACACAGGGGGTAATGGGTCAGCTGAGGAAAGGCTGACTGGGTTATTCAACCATGTGTATTTGCTTCTTAAACTTTACCATCTCTTCCATGTGTTTCTAAAGTCCTCCCTTTATTCTCTTCCATTTTTACTTTACATTCTTTTCCTGGGCCATGTGACTTTTGTATTTTTATCACAGAATGTCCCTCATATACTCACCGAGCATCAGCTTAGTGTCAGGTGCTCTTTTCAATACTGGGATTAGAGACAATGATCTCTGCCCTCATGAAACTTAGGTAAATTATTTTTGAAAAGTAGTAAATGGTAAAATAATGAATAAATTATTTAATCTGCTGCTGCTGCTAAGTCACTTCAGTTGTGTCCGACTCTGTGTGACCCCATAGATGGCAGCCCACCAGGCTCCCCAATCCCTGGGATTCTCTAGAAAGTGACAAATGCTCATGAAAAAAAGAGAAGAGGGACTGAGAATGTGAGGGGGTGGGTAGGGTCACTTTGTGTTGTTTAGTCCCATGGTCAGGATGGACTTCAGTGAGCAGGTGGGTTATGAGTGAGTAATGAAAGGCAGTGAGACAGTTAGCCATGAGGAGACTGAGGAGCAGTGTTCTTTCAGCTGGTACATTCAGGGACAAACAGGGAGACGTGTGTCTGGAGCAGGATAAGTGAGCGGGAGAACAGTAGGTCAGGAGAGGATGTTAGTGAGGTCATGGAGGACAGATTGTTAAAGATGTATGACTTTTGCTGTTTCTCTGAGTGAAAGAGGGGCTCATTCAAGGTTTTGAACAGAAGGTCAGCATGATCTGAGCTATATTTCTAGAAGACTTTGCAATGTTGAGAATAGAATGTAAGAGTATTTAGGAGATGTACAGGCAAAACATGATGATGATTTAGATCCTGGATGGTAGCAATGAAGGTGTGTAGATTTGAATAGATCTTGAAGCCAAAGCACTGCAGATGGTGGCTGCAGCCATGAAATTAAAAGACACGTACTCCTTGGAGCAAAAGTTATGACCAAACTAGACAGCATATTAAGAAGCAGAGACATTACTTTGCCAACAAAAGTCCATCTAGTCAAGGCTATGGTTTTTCCAGTAGTCATGTATGGATGTGAGAGTTGGACTATAAAGAAAGCTGAGTGCTGAAGAATTGATGCTTTTGAACTGTGGTGTTGGAGAAGACTCTTGAGAGTCCCTTGGATTGCAAGGAAGTCCAACCAGTCCATCCTAAAGGAGATCAGTCCTGGGTGTTCATTGGAAGGACTGATGCTGAAGCTGAAACTCCAATACTTCGGTCACTTGATGCAAAGAGCTGACTCATTGGAAAAGCCCCTGATGCTGGGAAAGATAGAAGGCAGAAGGAGAAGGGGACGACAGAGGATGAGATGGTTGGATGGCATCACCGACTCAATGGGCATCAGTTTGAGTAAACTCTGGGAGTTGGTGATGGACAGGGAGGCCTGGCATGCTGCAGTCCATGAGGTCACAAAGAGTCAGACACGACTGAGTGACTGAACTAAACTGACCTGAAGCAAAGCCAGGTATGCTAGTGGTAAAGAATCTGTCTGCCCATGCAGGAGACATAAAAGATGCAGGTTCAATCCGTGGGTTGGGAAAATCCCATGGAGGAGGGCATGGCAACCCACTCCAGTATTCTTGCCTGGAGAATCCCAGGGACAGAGGATCCTGGAGGGCCATAATCCATGGGATCACAAAGAGCTGGACATGACTGAAACAATTTAGCACTGAAGCAAAGCCAGCTTGACTCTTAATGTAATAGAGATGAGTGTTAGAGAACCTCTAGAGTCTAGGAGAAAACAGCAAAGAAAGAAAAAAAGGAATGATCAGTGAAAAGGGAAAATCGAGAGAATCTGGTGACCTGGAATTCAGGTAGAGAGAGTGTATGGAGCTGTAGGGAAAACCACTTGTGTCAAGTGTCCTAAAAAGTGTTGACTTAGTGATGATGATTTCCACATGGCTAGATCAGTGTTAACATCATCTTTTAAAAGCCATCATTTTCTTCCCAGTTGTTAGAGTTGGGAGTTGAAATAACATCTATTTGCCAAGGATTAGAATCCTTGTGTCTCTGACTCCAAATTCTATGCATTTTCAACTATTCCAGAGAATGAGCATTAATCCAAAAAGGCTGGTAGGACTATTAAGGACAGTTTTGCAAGATTCCTCCAAGTTGTACCAAACAGTTGGAGTTTTATTGTATAAACCACTGAAGATTACAAGTAATATGAGAAGGTTGATATTTTAAAAGATAATTCTGGTTCAGAAATGCCTCTAGAAAGAAAAAGACCTCTTGATCTAAATAATTAGAAAAGTCCCTTAAACTTTCTTACATTAGTAATTTTTAGGGTCATTGTTAACATTCTGTAGTTATTTTCTGCTTGTCATTTTTCTTGGCTCTTCAGTACTGCAAATTAAATGATGAAGTCTTTTTATTTAGTTAATTAAGTTCCTGTCTAAACTTTATCTATAGTGGTATTTTTCATTTGTCTTTCATTTTAAAATAGGGATAAAGTCATTTAAATATTAAATAAAACTGTGCTGTTTCAGCACTGATTTTAGTGTTTGAATGACACAGCTCAGATTTATTGTTCTTTACTTTTTGAGATGATTAGGAATATTTCTTTATTTTTTTAAACTGCAACCTGATCCAATTTTTATTTTATTATTATTTTGGCTACACTGGGTCTTTGCTGTGGGGCTAGGGCTCTTTATTGTTGCACATGGGCTTTCTCTACTTGTGGTATGCAGGCTTCTCGAGTGAAGCAAGGGCTCTAAAGCATGAGGGCTCTCTAGTTGCGGCGTGCGAGCTTAGTTGGCCCATGGCATGTGGGATCTTATTTCCCTGACCAAGGATCAAACCCATGTCCTCTACATTGGAAGGTGGATTCTTAACTACTAGACTACCAGGGAAGTCCCAGGAATATTTCTAAAGTCTTTTTTGATCAGAAGTTTTCTATGTGACCTAAAAAATACTGTATGTGTTTAGTAGCTGCGTCATGTCCAATTCTTTGCTACTCCATGGACTGCAGCACGCCAGGCTTCCCTGTCCTTCACCATCTCCTAGAGCTTGCTCAAATTCATATCCATTGAGTAGGTGATGCTGTCTAACCATCTCATCCTCTGCCGCTCCCTTCTCCTTTTGCCTTCAATTTTTCCCAGCATCAGGGTCTTTTCCAATGAGTTGGCTCTTTGCATGAGGCACTCCAAGTATTGGAGCTTCAGTATCAGTCCTTCCAATGAATATTTAGGGTTGATTTCCTTTAGCATTGACTGGTTTGATCTCCTTGCAGTCCAGGAGAATCTAGTCTTCCCCAACACCACAATTTGAAAGCATCAGTTCTTCAGCACTCAGCCTTCTTTATGGTCCACCTCTCACATCTGTACATGACTACTGGACAAACCATAGCTTTGCCTATGTGGACCTTTGTTGGCAAAGTGATGTCTTTGCTTTTTAATACTTTGTCCAGTTTTGCCATAGCTTTCCTTCCAAAGGGCAAACATCTTTTAATTTCATGGCCACAGTCACTGCCCACAGTGATTTTAGAGCCTAAGAAAATAAAATCTGTCACTGCTTCCACTTTTTCCCCTTCTGTTTCCCATGAAGTGATGGGACCAGATGCCATGATCTTCGTTTTTTGAATGTTGAGTTTTAAGCCAGCTTTTTCACTCTCTTCTTTCACCCTCATCAAGAGGCTCTTTAGTGTCCCATTTTCTGCAATTAGAGTGGCATTATCTGCATATCTGAGATTGTTATTTCTCCTGGCAATTTTGATTATAGCTTGTAATTAATCTAGCCCCGCATTTCACATGATGTACTCTGCATATAAGTTAAATAAGTAGGGTGACAATTTACAGCTTTGAGGTACTCCTTTCCAGTTTTGAACCAGTGTATATGTTGTTGCAAACATTTAGTTTTATAAACAGCTATTTTATGACTGTGTTGGAATGTAGATCTAATTATGTCCCATTTCCACAGGTATCTTCTCTTAATGGATCTTCAAGATAGAAACGAAAAGCTCTTCTATAAAGTGTTGATGTCTGACATTGAGAAATTCATGCCTATCGTTTATACTCCCACTGTGGGTCTAGCTTGCCAACAATATAGTTTAGCATTTCGGAAGCCAAGGTATGTAAAGTTTTATTTTAAATACAGTTTGTGTCTTCATTTATTTTTTTGTCAAGTTTTTGCTATAATTAAAAAAATTATGTAATGAAATAGAAGTTCAGAAAAATCTAAAACTTCATTTGGGCCCCTGGTGGCTCAGACGGTAAAGAATCTGCCTGCAGTGTGGGAGACCTGGGTTCGATCCCTGAGTTGAGAAGATCCCATGGAGGAGAGCATGGCAACCAATTACAGCATTCTTGCATGGAGAATCCCCATGGATAGAGGGACGTGGTGGGCTAAAGAACATTAAATATAAAGGTATATATGACGTTTTAAAATACAGTGTTTCATTCCTAGATTTAAGATCATAGGGAAGTTATTTTTTATAAACCAATTTGTATTTCCTTTTACAGATACTAAATGAACATTTTTTTTGGTAAAAAAGGTAGTTGATCATAACTAAGTTTGTCTTTGAGATAGTAATTGCCTCTATTATGTGTACATTTTGTAACTTAAAGATTTTAGATTTTCCTGAAAATAAGGAATATTGTTGTTTAGTCACTAAATTGTGTGCAACTTCTGTGATGCAGTGGACTGTAGCTCATCAGGTTCCTCTATCCATGGGATTTGTGGGTTGCCATTTCCTTCTCCAGCAGATCTTCCTGATCAAGGGATTGAACCCAAGTCTCCTGAACTGGCAGGCAGGTTCTTTACCACTGACCCACCATAGAAGCCCAAGGAGTATATTATTTCCTAAATTCAGAGTTGGCATTAAATAGGCTCTTTTGTTGATTTCCTTTAAGTGAAATTGTAACCATCTTTAAAGATATGTAAAATATAAAATGTAGTTTTTTAAAACCATGGCTTTACTTTATCATATTACTTTAAATACTTTCGCAGCAAGAAACAATTGAAATAAATATTAATGCTTTTAACAGCAGCAACAACAAAAGCTCAAGTTGAATATTTATGTGCTGCTTATAGTTCTGAATTTAAAATAAAAAGAAATGTTTATAAGTTTCTATCTCAAATATAAAAGCCTACTGTAAGTTCTGTCATTGAAAGGAATGTTTCAGAGGTAAGATCTGAAAGTTAGTAGATTTCACAAAGGAGTATTGATGTAGTGGTAATATTTTGCACATTTGTGCCAATTGCCTTTTTTATAAAGAAAATAATTAGCTACATTATCCCTTATATAAAGAGAATTATCAATTGTAGATGGTCTGTTAAATTTCCTTAATAGCACATATCTGTATTGCATTTATATAATGGCTATGTTAACAGAGAATTTTTTTTTCATAGAAAAACAAGAGTTAGAATTTAGCTAGTAACTGTATTATGATGAATAATTCTTTTTTGAGTATATAAAGATTTTCTTTTTAAATTAAGCAATGCTGCTGCTGCTGCTGCTGCTGCTGCTAAGTTGCTTCAGTCGTGTCCAACTCTGTGCGATCCCATAGACGGCGGCCCATCAGGCACCACCATCCCTGGCATTCTCCAGGCAAGAATACTGGAGTGGGATGCCATTGCCTTCTCCAAATTAAGCAATACATGTTCATTATTGAAAAATGAGAAAATACAAATATACAGAAGAAGTATTTTAAGAAAACCTAGAAAGCAGTGGCACCCCACTCCAGTACTTTTGCCTAGAAAATCCCATGGATGGAGCAGCCTGGTAGGCTGCAGTCCATGGGGTCGCTAGAGTTGGACACGACTGAGCGACTTCCCTTTCACTTTTCACTTTCATGCATTGGAGAAGGAAATGGCAACCCACTCCAGTGTTCTTGCCTGGAGAATCCCAGGGACAGGGAAGCCTGGTGGGCTGCCGTCTGTGGGGTCACACAGAGTCGGACATAACTGAAGCGACAGCAGCAGCAGCAGTTTCATGATAACAAAAAAACTCAATACAATACTTTTTTCCTTATAGAAAGGATCATACTATATAAACTGTTGTTTACCTATCAGGTTATAGGTAGGTAAGTAGATAGATAAATAAATAGGAGGGGAGAGGGGAGGCAGAGATGGTGTGAGACATAGCACAGCATTTGTATCAAAATGCTCACGTGTTGATTTTAGGTGACGTATTCATGGTATTCTATCAAATTTTATGCAGTATTTCAAATTATTTTTTAATTTTTTTATTGAACAATAATTGCTTTACAGAATTTTGTTTTTTTCTGTCAAGCCTCAACCTGAATCAGCCATAGGTATACATATATCCTCTCCCTTTTGAATCTCCCCCGTCTCCCTGCCCACCGCACCCCTATAAGTTGATACAGAGCCTCTGTTTGAGTTTCTTAGCCATATTTCTTAGCCAAATTCCCATTGGCTGTCTATCTTACATATGGTAATGTAAGTTTCCATGTTACTCTTTCCATGTGTCTCACCCTCTCCTGCCCTCTCCCCATGTCCATAAGTCTGTTCTCTATGTCTGCTTCTCCATTGCTGCCCTGTAAGTAAGTTCTTCAAGACCATTTTTCTAGATTCTGTATATATGGATTAGAATACAATGTTTATCTTTCTCTTTCTGACTTAAACTTCACTCTGTATAATAGGTTCTAGGTTCATCCACCTCATCAGAACTGACTCAAATGCATTTCTTTTTATGGCTGAGTAATATTCCTTCATGTATATGTACCACAACATCTTTGTCCATTCATCTGTTGACGGGTATCTAGGTTGCTTCCATTTTCTAGCTATTGTAAATCGTGCTGCAGTGAACAATGGGATACATGTGTCTTTTTCAATTTTGGTTTTCTCAAGGTAGATGCCTAAGGAATGGGATTGCTGGGTCATATGGTAGTTTTATTCCTAGTTTTTAAAGGAATCTTCATACTGTCTTCCATAGTGGCTGTATCAATTTACATTCCCACCAACAGTGTAAGAGTGTTCCCTTTTCTCCACACCCTCTCCACCATTTATTGTTTGTAGACTTTTTGATGATCACCATTCTGATTGGTGTGAGTTGATATCTCATTGTAGTTTTGATTTGCATTTCTCTAATAATGAGAGATGTTGAGCATCTTTTCATGTGTTTGTTAGCCATCTGTATGTCTTCTTTGGAGAAATGTCTGTTTAGATATTTTTCCCACTTTAGTATTGGGTTGTTTGTTTTCCTGGTATTGAGTTGTGTGAGCTGCTTATATATTTTGGAAATTAATCCTTTGTCAGTTGTTTCATTTGTTATTATTATTTTCTTCCATTCTGAGGGTGTCTTTCCACCTTGCTTATAGTTTGCTTTGCTGTGCAAAAGCTTTTAAGTTTAATCAGGTCCCACTTGTTTACTTTTGTTTATATTTCCATTACTCTAGTAGGTGGGTCATTGGAGAAGGCAATGGCACCCCACTCCAGTACTCTTGCATGGAAAATCCCATGGATGGAGGAGCCTGGTGGGCTGCAGTCCATGGGGTTGCTAAGAGTCAGACACGACTGACCAACTTCACTTTCACTTTTCACTTTTATGCATTGGAGAAGGAAATAGCAACCCACTCCAGTGTTCTTGCCTTGAGAGTCCCAGGGACCGGGGAGCCTGGTTTGCTGCCGTCTATGGATTGCACAGAGTCAGACATGACTGAAGTGACTTAGCAGCAGCAGCAGCAGCAGGAGGTGGGTCGTAGAGGATCTTGCTTTGATTTATGTCATCGAGTGTTCTATGTTTTCCTCTAAGAGTTTTATAGTTTTTGGTCTTACATTTAGGTCTTTGATCCATTTTGAGTTTATCTTTGTGTAAGGTGTTAGGAAATGCTCTAATTTCATTCTTTTACATGTAGCTGTCCAGTTTCCCCAGCACCATTTATTGAAGAGGCTGTCTTTGCCCCATTGTATCTTCTTGCCTCATTTGTCAAATATAAGGTACCCATAGGTGCGTGGGTTTATTTCTGGGCTTTCTAAGTTGTTCCATTGGTCTATGTTTCTGTTTTTGTGCCAATACCATAATGTCTTGATGACTGCAGCTTTGTAGTATATTCTGAAGTCAGGCAGGTTGATTCCTCCAACGCCATTCTTCTTTCTCAAGATTGCTTTGTCTATTTGGGGTCATTTGTGCTTCCAGAGTTGACTCATTGGAAAAGACTCTGATGCTGGGAGGGATTGGGGGCAGGAGGAGAAGGGGACGACAGAGGATGAGATGGCTGGATGGCATCACTGACTCAATGCATGTGAGTCTGAGTGAACTCCGGGAGTTTGTGATGGACAGGGAGGCCTGGTGTGCTGCAATTCATGGGGTCGCAAACAGTCGGACATGACTGAGTGACTGAATTGTGCTTCCATATGAATTGTGAAATTCTTTCTTCTAGTTCTGTGAAAAATGTCATTGGTAATTTGATAGGGACCAGATTAAATCTGTAGATTGCTGATTCTTCCTACCCAGGAACTTGGAATATCTCTCCCATCTGTTTATGTCATCTTTGATTTCTTTCATTCAGTTCAGTTTAGTTGCTCAGTCATGTCTGACTCTTTGCAACCCCGTGAACTGCAGCACGCCAGGCCTCCCTGTCCATCACCAACTCCTGGAGTCCACCCAAACCCATGTCCATCGAATTGATGATGCCATCTAACCATCTCATCCTCTGTCATCTCATTCTCCTCCTGCCCTCAATCTTTCCTAACATCAGGGTCTTTTCCAGTGAGTCAGCTCTGTGCATCAGGTGGCCAGAGTATTGGAGTTTCAGCCTCAACATCAGTCCTTCCAGTGAACACCCAGGACTGATCTCCTTTAAGATGGACTGGTTGGATCTCTTTGCAGTCCAAGGGACTCTCAAGAGTCTTCTCCAACACCACAGTTCAAAAGCATCAATTCTTCGACGCTCAGCTTTCTTTATAGTCCAACTCTCACCTCCATACATGACCACTGGAAAAACCATAGCCTTGACTAGATGGACCCTTGTTGGCAAAGTAATGTCTCTGCTTTAATATGCTGTTTAGGTCGATTGTAGCTTTGCTCCAAGGAGCAAGCGTCTTTTTATTTCATTGCTGCAGTCACCATTTACACTGACTTTGGAGCCCAGAAAAATAAAATCTGACACTGTTTCCACTGTTTCCCCATCTATTTCCCATGAAGTGATGGGACCAGATGCCATGATTTTAGTTTTCTGAATGTTGAGCTTTAAGCCAACTTTTTCACTCTCCTCTTTCACTTTCTTCAAGAGGCTCTTTAGTTCTTTTTCACTTTCTGCCATAAGGCTGGTATCATCTGCATATCTGTGGTTATTGATATTTCTCCCGGAAATCTTGATTCCAGCTTGTGCTTCCTCAAGCCCAGCGTTTCTCATGATGTACTCTGCATATAAGTTAAATAAGCAGGGTGACAATATACAGCCTTGATGTACTCCTTTTCCTATTTGGAACCAGTCTGTTGTTCTTTTATTAGTGTCTTATAATTTTCTGTTTACAGTTCTTTTGTCTCCTTAGGTTAAGTTTATTCCTAGATATTTAATTCTTCTTGTTGCAGTGGTGAATGGGATTGATTCCTTAATTTCTTCTTTTGAGTTTTCATTGTTAGTATAGAGAAATGCAAGTGATTTCTGTGTATTGATGTTGTATCCTGCAACTTTGCTAAATTCACTGATCAGCTCTAGTAATTTTCTGATACTGTCTTTAGAGTTTTCTATGTAAAGTATCATGTCATCTGCAAACAGTGAGAGCTTTGTTGCTTCTTTTCCGATCTGGATTCCTTTTATTTCTTTTTCTTCTCTGATTGCTGTTGCTAGGACTTCCAGAACTATGTTGAGACACCCTTTTCTTGTTCCTGATCTTAGGGGGGAATGCTTTGTGTTTTTCACCATTGAGAATAATGTTTGATGTATGCTTAAAATGTACGACTTCCCTGGTGGCTCAAATGGTAAAGTGTCCGCTTGCAATGCAGGAGACCCGGGTTCGATCCCTGGTTTGGGAATATCCCCTGGAGAAGAAAATGGCAACCCACTGCAATACTCTTGCCTTCAAAATCCCATGGACAGAGGAGCCTGGTAGGCTACAGTCCATGGGGTCCCAAAGACTCAGACATGACTGAGCAACTTCATTTTCTTTTCTATCATATATGGCCTTTACTATGTTGAGGTAGGTTCCTTCTATGCCCATTTTTCCAAGAGTTGTAATTATACATGGGTGCTGAATTTTGTTAAAGGCTTTTTCTGCATCTGTTGAGATCATATGGTTTTTAACTTTTAATTTGTTAATATGGTGTATCACACTGATTGATTTGCATATAGTGAAGCATCCTTGCATCCCTGGAATAAACCCAACTTGACATTGGTGTATGAGCTTTTTGATGCGTTGCTGAATTCTGTTTGTTAAAATTTTGTTGAGGATTTTTGCATCTATGTTCATCAGTGATACTGGCCTGTAGTTTTCTTTTTTTGTGTTGTCTTTGGTTTTGGTATCAGGGTGATGGTGGCCTCGTAGAATGAGTAGAATGAGTTTAGAAGTATTCCTTCCTCTGCCATTTTTTGAAAGAGTTTTAGAAGGCTAGGCATTAGCTCTTCTCTGAATGTTAGAATTCTCCTGTGAAGGCATCTGGTCCTGGGCTTTTGTTTTTTTTGGCAGATTTTGGTCAGAGCTTCAGTTTTAGTGCTTATAATTGGGTTTTTCATAATTTCTGTTTCTTCTTGGTTCTCTCTTGGAAGATTTTTTCTACGAGTCTGTCTGTTTCTTCTTCCAGGTTCTCCATACAGTTGTTCATGATAGTTTCTTATAATCCTTTGTATTTCTGCATTGTCCATTGTAACCTCTCCTTTTTCATTTCTAATTTTGTTGATTTGATTCTTCTTTTTTTCTTAATAAGTCTGGCTAAAGGTTTGTCGATTTTGTTTATCTTCTCAAAGAACCAACTTTTAGTTTTATTAATCTTTACTATTGTTTGTTTCATTTCTTTTTCATTTATTTCTGGTCAGATCTTTATGATTTCTGTCCTTCTACTAATTTTGGGAGTTTTTGATTCTTCTTTTTCCATTTGGTTTAGGTGTAAAGATAGGTTGTCTATTCAATGTTTTTCTTGTTTCTTGAGGTAGGATTGTATTGCTGTAAACTTCCCTCTTAGGACTGCTTGCTGCATCCCATGGGTTTTGAGTTGTCACGTTTTCATTGTCATTTGTTTCTAGAAATTTTTTGATTGCCCTCTTGATTTCCTTCAGTAACCTGTTGGTTATTGAGAAACATATTGTTTAATCTCCATGTATTCGTGTTTCCTACAGTTTTTTCTTGTAATTGGTCTCTAGTCTCATAGCATTGTGGTTGGAGAAGATGCTTGATACAATTTCAACTTTCTTACATTTACTGAGATTTGATTTTTGACCCAAGATGTGGTCTATCCTGGAGAATGTTCCATTTAAACTTGAGAAGAAGGTGTATTCTTCTGCATTTGGTTGGAATGTCCTGAAGATATCAATGAGATCCATCTCATCTAATATATCATTTAAGACTTGTGTTTCCTTATTAATTTTCTGTTTTGATGATCTGTCCATTGGTGTGAGTGGGGTGTTAAATGTCTCCTACTATTATTGTGTAACTGTCAGTTTCTCCTTTTGTCTGTTAATGTTTGTCTTAGGTATTGAGGTGCTTCTATGTTGGGTGCATTGATATTTACAATTGTTACGTCTTCCTCTTGGATTGATCCCTTGATCATTATGTAGTGTCCTTCCTTATCTCGTAATCTTTATTTTAAGGTCTATTTTGTCTAATATGAGTATTGTTACTCCAGCTTTCTTTTGCTTCCTGTTTGCATGGAATATATTTTTCCATCCTCTAATTTGCAGTCTATATGTGTCTTGAGGTCTGAAGTTGGTTTCTTGTAGACGTCATATTTATGGGTCTTGTTTTTGTATCCATTCAGCCAGTCTGTGTCTTTTTGTTGGAGCATTTAATCCATTTACATTTAAAGTAATACATGTTCTGATTGCCATTTTCTTAATTGTTTGGGGTTGATTTTGTAGATCTTTTTTCTTCTCCTGTATTTCTTGAGTATATAAGTCCCTTTAACATTTGTTGTAAAGCTGATTTGGTGGTACTGAATTCTCTTAACTTTTGCTTGTCTGAAAAACTTTATTTCTCCATAAGTTTTCAATGAGATCCTTCCTGGGTACAGTCACCTTGGTTGTAAATTTTTCCCTTTCAGTACTTTAAATATATCCTGCCATTCCCTTCTGGCCTGCAGAGTTTCTGCTGGGAGATCAGGGTTTACATGTATGGGGTTTCCCTTGTATGTTACTTGTTGCTTTTCCTTTGCTGCATTTAATATTCTTTCTTTGTGTTTAGTCTTTATTAGTTTGATTAGTATGTGTCTTGGCATGTTTATCCTGTATGGAACTCTTTGCACCTCTTGGATTTTATTGACTGTTTCCTTTTCCATGTTGGGTAAGTTTTTAACTATACTCTCTTCAAAAATTGTCTCATATCCTTTCTTTCTCTCTTCTTCTGGGACTCCTAATATTTGAATGTTGGTGTGTTTGATATTGTCCCAGAAGTCTCTTAGACTAATCCTCAGTTCTTTTCATTCTTTTTACTTTATTCTGCTCTTCAGAAGTTATTTCCACCATTTTATCTTCCAGCTCACTGTTTCGTTCTTCTGCTTCAGTTATTCTGCTGTTGATTCCTTCTTGGAGTATTTTTAATTTCAGTAATTGTGTTGTTTGTCTCTATATGTTTATTCTTTAATTCTTCTAGGTCTTTGTTAATTGATTCTTAACATTTTCTGTGTTCAAGGTTTTTGATCATCTTTATTATCATTATACTGAATTATTTTTCAGATAGTTTGTCTATCTCCTTTTCATTTCTGTATTTCTAGTTTGTTCCTTCATTTGTGTAGTATTTCTTTGCCTTTTCATTATTTTTTTTTAACTTACTGTGTCTGAGGTCTCTTTTTCCCAGGCTTCAAGGTTGAATTCTTTCTTCCTTTTGGTTTCTCCCCTCCTAAGGTTTGTCCAGTGGTTTGTGTAAGCTTCATATAGGGTGAGATTTATGCTGAGTTTTTGTTTGCTTGTTTTTCCTCTAACGGACAAGACTGAGTGAGGTGGTAATTGTGTGTGCTGGTGATTGGGTTTGTATTTTTGTTTTGTTTGTCGTTTAGATGAGGTCTCCTGCACAGGGTGCTACTGGTGGTTGGGTGATGCTGGGTCTTGTATTCAAGTGGTTTCCCTTGTGTTGCTGCTGCTGCTAAGTTGCTTCAGTCATGTCCGACTCTGTGCGACCCCATAGACGGCAGCCCATCAGGCTTCCCCATCCCTGGGATTCTCCAGGTAAGAACACTGGAGTGGGTTGCCATTTCCTTTTCCAATGCATGAAAGTGAAAAGTGAAAGTGAAGTCACTCAGTCATGTCCGACTCTTTGCGACCCCATGGGCTGCAGCCCACCAGGCTCCTCTGTCCGTGGGATTTTCTAGGCCAAAGTACTGGAGTGGGGTGCCATTGCTCTCTCCATCCCTTGTGTTAGTTCTCACTATTTGATACTCCCTAGCATTAGTTCTCTGGTAGTCTAGGGTCTTGGAGTCAGTGCTCCCTATCCACAGGCTCAGGGCTTGATCTCGAGTTTTGTGTGGTTCTGTATGTTCTTTTCCACTGGTCAGGTACTCTTGTCTGCTCTCAGCCGGTGTTCTGTATGCACTTCTGTGTCTGAAGGTGTATTCCTGATGTATCTGTGGAGAGAGAGGTACTCCATATCCATCTACTCCTCTGCAATCTTGTTCTCCTTTTTTTTTTTTTTTTTTCCATTTGTGCTTTGTAGTTTCACTGGCTCTTAAGGTGGCTGGGCCCAGAGGCCTCCCAGCTGGTGCTTCAGATCCGAGTCTGTATGGCAAAATCAGTATTTGAAATTTAAAAGAACACTTTACTAACAGAGAGAAAGTAAACTTTGCACTTATTTGTAAATGATTACTTTACGGAAGTCTTCTGTCATGTGGATCTTTAATGTGTATATTTTGTTAAATTTTTGATGATTTTTGAAGATATTTTTATTGAGATAATATTTGAAATGTTTTAGGTAAATAATGGAACAGTTGATTTGACATTTAAATACATTACAAAATGATCACCACAGTAAGTTGTCTAGTAACTATCTGTCCCTACACAAATTTATTACAGTGTTATTGACCATATTCCTTATGCTGTATATTATATCCCTGTGACTTAACTGAAAGTTTGTAGCTCTTAATCTTCATCTTTTTTGTCCAATTCCCCACTCTGCCCACCTATGATAACCACCTGTTTGTTCTTTGTATGTACGAGTCTGTTTTCTTTCTGTTTATTTTGGTTTTTAGATTCAACGTATTAGTGACATCATATGGTATTTGTCTTTCTCTTGACTTATTTCACTTAACGTGATACTCTGGATCCTCCCAGTTGTTCCAAATAGCAAGATTTAATCCTTCTTATGAGTAATATTCCATTGTGTGTGTGTGTGTGTATATATGTATGTATATATATGACAATAGTGTGGTGTCAGTCACTCAGTCGTGTCTGACTCTTTGTGACCCCATGGATGTAGCCCACCAGGATCCTCTGTCCATGGGATTTCCCAGGCAAGAATACTGGAGTGGGTTGCCATTCCCTTCTTCAGGGGATCTTCCCAACACAGGGATCGAAATCTGGGTCTTCCACAATGCAGGCAGATTCTTTCCCATTTGACCCACAGGGGAAGTCCATATGTACCATATATGTAGTACATATATATATGTATATATCACATCTTTTTTATCTATTCATCTATCACTATACACTTAGTTTATTTCTGTATCTTGGTTGCTGTAAATACTTCTGCAGTGTACATTTTCTTTGAGTATATACCCAAAAGTGAAATAGCTGGATCATATAGTAGTTCAATTTTTAATTTTTTTGACGAGCCTCCATAATATTTTCTATAGTGGCTGCAGCAATGTGCAGTCTTACCAATGTTCCCTTTTCTCCACATTCTCACCAACACTTGTTAATTTGTTGTCTTTTTGCTGATAGCCATTCTGACAGGTGTTAGGTGGTATCTTATTGGTGGTTTTGATTTGCGTTTCCCTGATGATTAGTGATGTTAATAATCTTAATTTATTTTAGATGTTAATCCCTTATTGGACACATATTTGCTATATCTTGGGTGGTCTACCTCCTAGGTCACTGGTTTGTTCTTATGTACCATTTAATCAACTGCTAAATCTAATTTGTACCGTCTAATTCAGTCCTTGTAGTGTGATTTTCTTTCAGTTATTCTTCAACTCTGATTGGTTCATTGTTAACATTTTTTAACTCTTTGTTGAAATTTTCACTGTTTTCGTCCATTTTTCTCCCAATTTTGGTGATCATCTTTATGATCATTACCTTGAATTCTTTTTTTAAGTGTATTACTTATCTCTGTTTCATTTCACTCATTTTCTGAGATTTTGTCTTTGTTCTTTCAGTTGGGACATAGTCCTCTGTCTTCACACTTTATCCAATTCTCTTTTTGTATCTGAGTCTTTTACGTCTTTTATGTCTCCTAGTCTTGGAAAAGCGGTCTTATGTAGGAGACATTCCATGAGTCCTAGCAATGCACTCCTCTCTGGTCATTAGAGCTGTGTGCACTGGGAGTGCTTCCTATGTGGGCTGCATGTGCCATTAGTTGGGGTGGAGCTGACTTCCCCCTGCCCAGCCCTGTGTGGTTACTGTGGGTACAGCCCAGGGTGGATGGAGCAGGTCCCAGAGTTAATGGGCTGGAGGGAGGATTCAAAGATGGTGCTTGCCAACATCTGTATCAGCACAGTGCAATGAGAGACCCAACCCCAGGGGGGTCCCATCTGCCTCCTGTCCCTCTGGAATGCATTCCACGATCAACAGGTGGGTCTTACACAAGCACCTCTCAAATTACTACCATTGTGCTAGGACTCAGCTTGTGAGATTTTCTTCTCACTCTTTAAGGAGGAGTCTCTGGCTCCTGTATCTCTCCTGCTCTCCCAAATGTAGGCTCCACTGGGACACATCTTCTGGTACAGGATCCCCAGCCTGGGGAGCCCAGAATGGGTCTCAGACCCTCTGTTCCTTGAGGAGGACCACTGTGGTGGTGATACTCTTCCTGTGTGTGGACTGCCAGCAGGGTCATGTGGGTCCTGAGTAAGCTGTGTCTTTACTTCTTCTATGTATCCATTTCATTGTGGCTCCTCTCTATATATATTTTAGTTCATTTCAGTCGCTCAGTTGTGTCCGACTCTTTGTGACCCCATGGACTGCAGCACACCAGGCTTCCCTGTCCATCACCTACTCCCAGAGCTTACTCAAATTTATATCCATCGAGTCAGTGATGCCATCCAACCATCTCATCCTCTGTCATCCCCTTCTCCTCCTGCCTTCAGTCTTTCCTAGGTTCAGGGTCTTTTCCAATGAGTCAGTCCTTCACATCAGGTGGCCAAAGTATTGGAGTTTCAGCTTCAGCATCAGTCTTTCCAATGAATATTCAGGACTGATATCCTTTAGGATGGACTGGTCGGATCTTCTTGAAGTCCAGGGACTCTCAAGCGTCTTCTCCAATACCACAATTCAAAAGCATCAATTCTTTGGTGCTTAGCTTTATGGTCCAACTCTCGCATCCATCTGTGACTACTGGATAAAACCATGGCTTTGACTGGATGGACTTTTATTGGCAAAGTAACATCTCTGCTTTTTAATATGCTGTCTAGGTTGATCATAGCTTTTCTTCCAAGGAGCAAGCATCTTTTAATTTCATGACTGCAGTCACCATCTGTGGTGGTTTTGGAGCCCCCCAAAATAAAGTTTCTCACTGTTTCCATTGTTTCCCCATCTATTTGCCATGAAGTGATGGGATCAGATGCCATGATCTTAGTTTTTTGAATGTTGAGTTTTAAGCCAACTTTTTCACTTTCCTCTTTAACTTTCATCAAGGGGCTCTTTTGTTCCTCTTTGCTTTCTGCCATAAGAGTGGTGTCATCTGCATACCGGAGGTTATTGATATTTCTCCTGGCAATCTTGATTCCAGCTTGTGCTTCATCTAGCCCGGCATTTCACATGATGTGTTACGAAATGTTATATATCTTTAGTTGTGAAAAATCTTTTCTGATAGTCTTTTGTTGTTATTGTTCAGTTGCTAAGTCATGTCCAACTCTTTGCGACCCCATGGACTGCAGCACATGAGGCCTCCCTGTCCATCACCAACTCCCATAGTTTACTCAAACTCATGTCCATTGAGTTGGTGATGCTGTGCAACCATCTCATCCTCTGTCACCTCCTTCTCCTCCTGTCCTCAGTCTTTCCCAGCATTAGAGTCTTGTCCAGTTAGTTGGCTTTCCATATCAGGTAGCCAAAGTATTGGAGCTTCAGCTTCAGCATCAGTCCTTCCAGTGAACATTCACGGTTGATTTCCTTTAGGATTGACTAGTTTGTTCTCTTTGCCATCCAAGGGGCTCGTAAGAGTCTTCTGTAGCACCACAATTTGAAAGCATCAGTTCTTTGGTGCTTAGCCTTCTTTATAGTCCAGCTCTCACATCTGTACATGGCTACTGGAAAAGCCATAGCTTTGACTATATGGACCTTTGTTGGCAAAATAACGTCTCTGGTTTTTAGTATGCTGTGTAGGTCTGTCATAGCTTTTCTTCCATGGAGGAAGTATCTTTTATTTTTTTATTTGTAAATATATGTTTTTTATTGAAGTATAGTTGATTTACAGTGTTACAGGTGCACAGCAAAGTGATTCAGTTATACAAATACACATATATTATTTTTGAAATTATTTTCCAGCATAAGTTAATTGCAAGATATTGACTGTAGTTCCCCGTTCTATACAGTAAACCTTTGTTGCTTGTTGCATATCTATTTTTTTAATTGGAAATCTTGCATTCTACTCATACTAAGTCAAACAAGTAGAATCAAAATGTCATAATGTTTTTTATTTAGGCAAAAATTCGTTTTCATAAAATATATGTATTATATGTATATATACACACACAAAAGCTTTTCTACTACACTTGATAAAGCCTTGGGAAAGAACATCCAAAAAAAGAGGGAGATGGAGAAATTGGAGAACATAGACTAAATGAAATGGAAGCACTGAATATTAAATAGAAAAAGTGAAGCAAATTAGGTAAAAGTAAAAAAATCAGCATATAGTTCAGTTGTTTTTAAACATGACTACTCATTATAAACATATCTGGAACTCTGGAGAAAAAAAGCCATACGTGAGCATTTGTATTTTTCAAAAAATTTCAAGATAATTCTGATATGCATCTGGATTTTAAAAAGTGGTAACAGGTTTTTCTATTAGATCTTAGTTTTGGAGATTTAGAGTTCTATTATTTTTATGTTGATCAATTATAATACAGTGGTATTAGGTGAGTAATAGTTAAATAATCACAATAGTAAAAGATGTTTATCAGTTTTCACAATCAATAGCCAGACAGAAAATAAAAGATAATTACAATTGCAAACCATAATGGGAACATGGATTAACTTAACAATATAAAATAATTACATGCAATTTGAGGGGGGTCAAGCAGATTGATGTGGTAAGTAGAATTGCATACATGGACATGTTTTCATCCACCTAGGCAGTCTGTCTTTTGGTTGGTGCATTTAATCCATTTACATTTAAGGTAATTATTGGTATGTATGATCCTATTACCATTTTCTTAATTGTTTTGGGTTTATTTTCTGTAGGTCTTTTCCTTGTCTTGTGTTTCCTGCATAAAGAAGTTCCTTTAGCATTTGTTGTAAGGCTGGTTTGCTGGTGCTTAATTCTCTTTAACTTTTGCTTGTCTGAAAGCTTTTGATTTCTCCCATCAAATATGAAGGAGAGTCTTGCTGGGTGGAGTATTCTTGGTTGTAGATTATTCCCTTTCATCACTTTAAATATATCATGCCATTTCTTTCTGGCTTGTGGAGTTTCTCTTGAGAAATCAGCTGATAGCCGGATAGGAGTACCCTTGTATGATACTTGTTTTCCCCTTGTTGCTTTTAATGTTTTATCTCTGTCTTTAATTTTTGTCAGTTTGATTACTATGTGTCTTGGAGTGTTCCTCCTTGGGTTTCTCCTTCCTGGGACTCTCTGTGCTTCCTGGACTTGGTTGACTGTTTCCTTTCCCATGTTCAGGAGGTTTTTCAGTTATTATCTCTTAAAAGTGTTTTCTCAGTCTTCTCTCTCTCTCTTTTTTCCTTCTGCAAATGTTGGTGCATTCAGTGTTGTCCCAGAGATCTCTTAGGCTGTCTTTATTTCTTTTCTTTCTTTTTTCTGTATTCTGTTCTGGAGCAGTGATTTCCAACATTCTGTCCTCCAGGTCATTTATCCATTCTTCTGCTCAGTTATTCTGCTATTGATTCCTTCCAGTGCATTATTTGGAGAAGGCAATGGCACCCCACTCCAGTACTCTTGCCTGGAAAATCCATGGATGGAGGAGCCTGGTGGGTTCCAGTCCATGGGGTCGCTAAGAGTTGGATATGACTGAGCGACTTCACTTTCACTTTTCACTTTCATGCTTTGGAAAAGGAAATGGCAACCCACTCCAGTGTTCTTGCCTGGAGAATCCCAGGGACGGGGGAGCCTGGTGGGCTGCTGTCTCTGGGGTCACACAGAGTCGGACACGACTGAGGTGACTTAGCAGCAGTGCATTATTTGCCTCTGTTTGTTCTTTAGTTCTTTGGTAAACATTTCTTGTGTCTTCTTAATCTTTGTCTCAATTCTTTTCCCAAGATCCTGGATCATCTTCACTCTTATTATCCTAAATTCTTTTTCTAGAAACTTGCCTATCTCCACTTAGTTGTTTTTCTGGGGTTTTATCTTGTCTATTCACCTGTGACATAACTTTCTGCTTTTTCACCGTGATTAACTTCCTGTAATATGTTTTTATTTTAACCACTGTGAGACTGTGCTTCTTGTTTCTTCAGTCTGCCCTCTGATGGCTGAGGCTAGATGCTTGTGTAAGCTTCTTGAGAGGGACTGGCGATGGGAGAAACTGGGTCTTGCTCTGGTGGGCAGGGCCTTACTCAGCAAAGCTTTAATGCATTCTCTGCTGATGAGTGGGCTTGCACTCCCTCCCTGGTAGTCTTGCCTGAGGTGACCCAGCCCTGTGGTCTGTGGGCTCTATAGCAGGGTTACTGTCAGAGAGTTTACACCAAAGGGGACCTTCCAGTGCCCCCGTCCCACTGGGGAGCCCCTGCTGACCCACACCTCCACAGGAGGCCCTCCAACACTAGCAGGTGATTTTGGTTCAGTCTCTTCTGGGGTCACTGCTCCTCTCCTCTGGGTCTTAGTGTGCACAAAATATTGTTTGTGCCCTCCAAGACTGGAGTCTGTTTCTCCCAGACCTCTAAAAGTCCTGTAATTAAATCCTGCTGGCTCTCAAGGCCAGATTCCCTGGGGATTCCCAGTGTCTTTGTTGGGTACCTAGGCTGGGAAGCCTGATGTGGGGTTCAGAACCTCCACACCAGTGTGAGAACTTCTTTGGTATTATTGTTCTCCAGTCTGTGAGTCACCCACCCTGTAGGTATGGGATTTAATTTTATCATGTTGTGCTGCTCCTACCGTCTTGCTGTGACTTCTTTGTCTTTAGACGTGGGATATCTCTTTTTGATAGGTTCCAGCATCCTCTTATCGATGGTTGCTCAGCATAGTTGCAATTTTGGTGTTCTTGCAGGAGGAGATGAACACAAGTCCTTCTCTTCCACTTTCTTGAACGGGAAGCCTTGCAAGTGTTTTTTAATTTTAGGGCTGTTGTCAACGTCCATAGTGATTTTGGAGCCCAAGGAAATAAAGTCTGTCACTGTTTTCGTTTTTCCCATCTATTTGCCATGAAGTGATGGGACCAGATGATCTTAGTTTTTTGAATGTTGAGTTTTAAGTCAGCTTTTTCACTCTTGTCTTTTACTTTCATCAAGAGGCTCTTTATTTCCTCTTCACTTTCTGCCATAAGGGTGGTATCATCTGCATATCTGAAGTTGTTGATATCTCTCCTAGCAATCTTGATTCCAGCTTGAGAGTCATTCAGCCTGGCATTGGGCATGATGTACTCTCCGTATAAGTTAAATAAACTGGGTGACAGTATACAGCCTTGATGTACTCCTTTCCCAATTTGGAACCAGTCTGTTATTTCCTGTCCAGGTCTAACTGTTGCTTCTTGATCTGCATATGGGTTTGCCTGCAATGCAGGAGACCTAGGTTCGATCCCTGGGTTGGGAAGATCCCCTGGAGGAAGGCATGGCAACCCACTCTAGTATTCTTGCCTGGAGAATCCCCATGGACAGAAGAGCCTGGTGGGCTATAGCCCATGGGGTTGCAAAGAGTAGGGCACAACTGAGTGACTAAGCACAGGTTTCTCAGGAGGCAGGTATAGTGGTCTGATATTCCCATCTCTTTCTTAATTTTGTCTTGTTTTTTTTTTAATCGACACAGTCAAAGCCTTTAGTTAATGAAGCAGAAGTAGATGTTTTTCTGGAATTCCCTTGCTTTTTCTATGATCCAGCAGATGTTGGCAATTTGATCTCTAGTTCCTCTGGCTTTTCTAAATCCAACTTGTACATCTGGTAGTTCTCAGTTCACATACTGTTGAAGCCTATCTTGAAAGATTTTGAGCATTACCTTGCTAGCATGTGAAATGAATGCAGTTTTAAGGTAGTTTGAACTTTATTTGGCACTGCTGTTCTTTGGGATTGGAATCCATAGTCTTTAGGTAGTCTTGATGACATTAGTGGTAAAGAACCTGACTGCCAATGCAGGAGACGTGAAAGACACAAGTTTGGTCCTTGGGTTGGGAATATCCTCCAGAGAATGGCATGGCAACCCACTCCAGTAGTCTTGCCTGGAGAATCCCATGGACAGAGAGTCCTGGAGAGCTACAGTCCATGGGGTTGCACAGAGTCAAATAGTACTGAAGCAACTTTAGCATGCATGCATGCACACAGAGAGTTGCTCTTTAAGCAGTTGTGATTTTGGTGTGCTCATGGAGGTGGTGAGTTTAGGGCCATCCTACTCTGCCATCTTGATCCCACACCCCACCAATTCTGTGGTAGAATAATTCTCATGTCTTCTTTTATGATTGTGAGAAAAGCAACCTGGTTGGAAATGTGTTACATGGCATGTATTTAGATATTATGTTAGGAAGGAAATTGTGATTGTGTTTGAATAGTGATGGATATTTCAGGTGTCATTTAATATCTGTATTATTTCTTAATTAATTTTTATTGGAGTATAGTTGCTTCACAATGTGGACTATTTTTTTAAAGTCAAAATTGACAAATGCCTTTTTAGCTTTTCCTATTGCAACAGTAGGTATTCTAAGACATTTAGAAACTAAACAGAAGGATTATACCCCTCATTATATTTAGTTTGTGAGTTTGATGGTAGCAATTAGGAACATAATTAGTGAAAGTTAAGCATTAATAGTACAAGTACTCAGCTTAATACACTTGCAAACAGGTGTATCTTTTGATCTTATGCTTTTTAATAAATCTTAATGACATGATACTTTCTTGTGGCTAGATTTTTATTTTTCATTTTGAATATGGCATTAAAATCTGGTTGGGCATCCAAGAGTAAATTCTTATATGAATAACTCTACTTCTAACATTTTTCCTTGAGGTATGATACTGGAATAGTCATTTATTGGTACTGTATGGAATTTCTTTTCTTTTTGGCATGAATGTATCGTGTGGATTTTTCAAGGTGTTGTGGATAATGATTTTCTAAGGCTGTTGTTGACTTTGTTTAGATTATCTTGTTCCCATAATATTCAGTTCTTGCAAAATTTTCAGTATTTGGTAATGCAGTCTGTTTATGTCAGTATACTTAATTGAGGCTAATTTGTAGATAGAGGTGTCATTTTTGGAAGCTAAAGACAATTCTTTTTTATATTTTTGCAGAATGCTGATCCCACTGTATTACTTAACTTACTTGTATTCTGTGAAACTGTTTTTAAAGAAAAGTTTTGTGGAAATTGATAATGCAGGTATATGTAAAGTACAGCTAAAGTAGTTTTGCATAATTTCTTTGGAAATATTTATACCTGCTGTATTTACCTGCATTTTCCAAGAATCATCTCCCTTTTCCTATGAGTTTTTATTAGCTGCATATCACTTTACCATGCCTTTGGCAGTTAATCGTGTTCCTATTTTTTGAATTTTGAATGTTGTATCAAGGTACTTAATCTCTTTCTTTTTTAATTTTATGCATTTCAGTTTTTCAATTAAGGTAAAATTGACATATACTATTAGTCCCAGGTATATAATGTAATGATTCAATATTTGTTTATATTGTGAAATTATCAACACAGTAAGTCTAGTTAACATCCATCACCATACATAGTTACAGAAAAACTGTTTTCTTGTGATGAGAACTATTAAGATACACTCTCTTAGCAGCATTCAAATATGTAAAGCAGTATTATTAACTATAGTTGCTATGTGTGTATTACATCCCCAGGCCCGACTTATTTTGTAACTGGAAGTTTGTAACTTTTGCCCTTTACCCACTTCTCCTCATCCCCCACACCCCATTTCTGGCAATGGATAGTCTCTTCCATCTACAAGCTCAGTATTTTTTTCCTTTTGGTTTCTTTTGTTGTTATTTTACTCTTCAGTTCAGTCACTCAGTCGTGTCCGACTCTTTGCGACCCCATGAACCGCAGCACGCCAGGCCTCCCTGTCCATCACCAACTTCCAGAGTTCACTCAAACCCATGTCCATCGAGTCGGCGATGCCATCCAACCATCTCATCCTCTGTCGTCCCCTTCTCCTCTGGCCCTCAATCTTTCCCAGCACCAGGGTCTTTTCAAATGAGTCAGCCCTTCACATCAGGTGGCCAGAGTATTGGAGCTTCAGCTTTAGCATCATTCCTTCCAGTGAACACCCAGGACTGATCTTTAGAATGGACTGGTTGGATCTCCTTGCAGTCCAAGGGACTCTCAAGAGTCTTCTCCAACATCACAGTTCAAAAGTATCAATTCTTTGGTGCTCAGCTTTCCGTATAGTCCATCTCTCACATCCATACATGACCACTGGAAAAACCATAGTCTTGACTAGACAGACCTTTGTTGACAAAGTAATGTCTTTGCTTTTGAATATGCTATCTAGGTTGGTCATAACTTTCCTTCCAAGGAGCAAGCATCTTTTAATTTCATGGCTGCAGTCACCATCTGCAGTGATTTTGAAGTCCTCAAAAATAAAGTCAGCCACTGTTTCCCCATCTATTTGCCTCTTCATTTAGTTTCAACTAGATTATAAGCATCTAGAGAGAAGGGATAATATTTTATAAATTATTACTGTATTTCCCATGCTATTTAAACTTAGTGTCTGGTTTGTCTTGAATATGTTGTTTTTTTACCTCATAGAAATAGTAACTTAATATTACTCTATTCATCCACTCACAAAGAAAAACAAAGTTTTGATTATTTCTCCTACTGTTTTAAGCATACTGTTCTAACAGGCAAATTCTCATAAATAATAGATCTGAAATAAATTAGTTTCATTCCAAGGAATCAGGCTGTGAGGAATAATATTTTGATTAAATAGAGACTATACAAACTTAAAGGGGTTTCCCCCATAGCTCAGTCAGTAAAGAATCCACTTGCAATGCAGGAGACCTGGGTTTAATTCCTGGGTCAGGAAGATCCCCTGGAGAAGGAAATGGTAACCCACTCCAGTATTCTTGCCTCGAAGATCCCATGGACAGAGGAGCCTGGAGGCTACATGAGGCTGCAAGAGTCAGACAAGACTTAGCAACTAAACCACCATACAACTTTCAGCACCTACTATATGCTTTTCAACTACTCATCTTTGTACTGAACATCACTGATATAATTTTGGCAAAAAAAAAAAAAAAAAAAAAAAGAGCTAATACAACAGTTTGTTGGTGACAGGTTTTTTAAAAAAACATTTCCATAGTCTGATCCAACTAGTATCATTAATTGGTTGGCTAAAAATGAGGTGAAAAAGCATTCAGTGCTCAAATTAATCAGAGGAAACTGGAATTAACTAAAATTAAATAGGACCCTTTATTGTAAGATTTCTCAGAATAATATATGTTTTGCAGGTTTTTTGAATGAGGGGAATTAGGTTTAATCTGGATAATATATTTAGCATAATCTTGATAGAAAGAGTTTTTCCCAAGTGGTGGTTATTACAACTGGTATTACTGTAACTCCTGGATTTCTTGATGACTAAATGGATGATGGTATCATTCACTGAGTTTTGAAATAACCAAATATGTTTGTAAGGGAGGTAGAAAGTTCTTTTGGGGACATGTTGAATTTTTTTTTTTTTTTTCTGGACATTTTATTTTTTACTGAGGTATATAAGTCTATATATATATATATATATATTATATATATTTCACTTTTTTTTCCATTATGATTTCTTGCAGGTTATTGATTATAGTTCCCTGTGGTATAAGTAGGGCCTTGTTGTTTATTTTATATATAGTAGGTTGTATCTGCTTGGAGAAGGCAATGGCACCCCACTCCAGTACTCTTGCCTGGAAAATCCCATGGATGGAGGAGCCTGGTAGGCTGCAGTCCATGGGGTCGCTAAGAGTTGGATACGACTGAGTGACTTCGCTTTCACTTTTCACTTTCATGCATTGGAGAAGGAAATGGCAACCCACTCCAGTGTTCTTGCCTGGAGAATCCCAGGGACTGGGGAGCCTGGTGGGCTGCAGTCTCTGGGGTCACACAGAGTCTGACATGACTGAAGTGACTTAGCAGCAGCAGCAGCAGCAGGTTGTATCTGCTAATCCCAAACTCTTAATTTATTCCTTATCCCCTTTGGTAACCATAAGTTTGTTTTCTATATCCATGAGTCTGTTTCTGTTTTATAAGTAACTTCATTTATATCATTTTTTTAGATTCCACATATAAGTGACATGATGTTTATCTCTCTGTTTCTGAGTTAACTTCACTTAGTATGATAATCTCTTAAATACACCCATATTGCTGCAAATGACATTATTTCATTCTTTTCTATGGTCAAGTAGTATTCCATTGTATATATTTACCACACCATTTTTATCCATTCATCTGTCAATGGACACAGGTTGCTGCCATGTCTTGACTGTTGTCAGTCGTGCTCCTGTGAATATAGGGGTGCATATATCTTTTGAATTACAGTTTTGTCTGCATACATGCCCAGGGGTAGGACTGCTGGATCATATGGCAACTCTGTTTTCTGTTTTTGTTTTAAGGAACCTCCATACTGTTTGCATAGTGGCTGCACCAGTTTACATTCCAACCAACAGTATAGGAGGATTCCGTTTTCTTCACACTCACTGCAGTATTTATTATTTGTAGACCCTTTAATTCTGACTGGCATAAAGTGGTGCTTTCCCTTTGTGGTGGCCCAAAAGTTCATTCAGGTTTGTCTGCAAGAGGTTCAGTTCAGATCAGTCGCTCAGTCGTGTCCAACTCTGCGACCCCATGAATCACAGCACGCCAGGCCTCCCTGTCCATCACCATCTCCCGGAGGTCACTCAGACTCACATCCATCGAGTCAGTGATGCCATCCAGCCATCTCATCCTCTGTTGTCCTCTTCTCCTCTTGCCCCCAGTCCCTCCCAGCATCAGAGTCTTCTCCAATGAGTCAACTCTTCGCATGAGGTGGCCAAAGTACTGGAGTTTCAGCTTCAGCATCATTCCTTCCAAAGAAATCCCAGGGCTGATCTCCTTCAGAATGGACCGGTTGGATCTCCTTGCAGTCCAAGGGACTCTCAAGAGTCTTCTCCAACACCACAGTTCAAAAGTGTCAATTCTTCAGCACTCAGCCTTCTTCACAGTCCAACTCACATCCATACATGACCACAGGAAAAACCATAGCCTTGACTAGGCAAACCTTTGTGGGCAAAGTAATTTCTGCTTTTGAATATGCTATCTAGGTTGGTCATAACTTTCCTTCCCAGGAGTAGATCAGATCAGATCAGATCAGTCGCTCAGTCGTGTCCGACTCTTTGCGACCCCATGAACCGCAGCACGCCAGGCCTCCCTGTCCATCACCAGCTCCCGGAGGTCACTCAGACTCGCATCCATCGAGTCAGTGATGCCATCCAGCCATCTCATCCTCTGTCGTCCCCTTCTCCTCCTGCCCTCAATTCCTCCCAGCATCAGAGTCTTCTCCAATGAGTCAACTCTTCGCATGAGGTGGCCAAAATACTGGAGTTTCAGCTTTAGCATCATTCCTTCTAAAGAAATTCCAGGATTGATCTCCTTCAGAATGGACTGGTTGGATCTCCTTGCAGTCCAAGGGACTCTCAAGAGTCTTCTCCAACACCACAGTTAAAAAGCATCAATTCTTCGGCGCTCAGCCTTCTTCACAGTCCCAGGAGTAAGCGTCTTTTAATTTCATGGCTGCAGTCACCATCTGTAGTGATTTTGGAGCCCAGAAAAATAAAGTCTGACACTGTTTCCACTGTTTCCCCATCTATTTCCCATGAAGTGATGGGACCGGATGCCATGATCTTCGTTTTCTGAATGTTGGGCTTTAAGCCAACTTTTTCACTCTCCACTTTCACTTTCATTAAGAGGCTTTTTAGTTCCTTTTTACTTTCTGCCATAAGGGTGGTGTCATCTGCATATCTGAGGTTATTGATATTTCTCCCGGCAATCTTGATTCCAGCTTGTGTTTCCTCCAGTCCAGCGTGTCTCGTGATTTACTCTGCATATAAGTTAAATAAACAGAGTGACAGTATATAGCCTTGACATACTCCTTTCCTATTTGGAACCAGTCTGTTGTTCCATGACCAGTTCTTACTGTTGCTTCCTGACCTGCATACAAATTTCTCAAGAGGCAGGTCAGGTGGTCTGGTATTCCCATCTCTTTCAGAATTTTCCACAGTTGATTGTGATCCACACAGTCAAAGGCTTTGGCATAGTCAATAAAGCAGAAATAGATGTTTTTCTGGAACTCTCTTGCTTTTTCAATGATCCAGCGGATGTTAGCAATTTGATCTCTGGTTCCTCTGCCTTTTCTAAAACCAGCTTGAACATCAGAAAGTTCACGGTTCACATATTGCTGACTGCAAGAGGTTACAAAAAGTCCAAATGAATTTTTGGGCCAACACAGTTTTGATTCCCATTTCTCCAATTAAGTTGAGCATCTTTTCATGTGCCTCTTGGACATCTGTCAGGACATGCTGAGTTTTAAATGTCTTTGGGACTTCCAAAGTGAGGGGGTGTCTAAAAGGCAATTAAATGTATAGACCTGGAGCTTAATAGATAATGTACATGAGGATCCTAATATTTTAACTCACACATTAGATATACTACATAAATGGTACATATTTTGATTTTGACAACGATGAAGATGATTAAAAAGACTAATTGTCAAAGAGAATAAGATATGGGTTTTTTGCCATCTTTTTTCCCAGAAAATTATTAGAGAAGTGCATAGAAGGAAATACTAAGACAAACCAAAACAAAATACTAAGATAGTTTTTCTGTATTTATTGTTTATTTGTAAATATATTTCCTTTTGGAGAAGGAAATAGCAACCTACTCCAGTATTCTTGCCTGGAGAATCCCACGGACAGAGGAGCTTTGCAGGCTACGGTCCATGGGGTTGCAATTGTCAGACACAACTTAGCAACTAAACCACATACTTCTTTGGAATCCCAAAAAGGACTTGAAGTATATTATTTGTTATTTAAATTGAACTAAACTTTCTTTATTACCTTATGTGTAATTTCATATGAGGATGTCTACCTAGTAGTACAGAAATGGTCATAAGCATGACTATGATTCAATCACGGTTATCACCATGGAAACAAAGTTTCTGCAGGTACACCAAGAGGTCAGCAAATTTTGTAATGTTTTTGGATGAGGGTATGACATCTGGTCCCATCACTGCATGGGAAATAGATGGGGAAACAGTGGAAACAGTGTCAGACTTTGTTTTTCTGGGCTCCAAAATCACTGCAGATGGTGACTGCAGCCATGAAATTAAAAGACGCTTGCTCCTTGGAAGGAAGGTTATGACCAACCTAGATAACATATTCAAAAGCAGAGACATCACTTTGCCAACAAAGGTTCGCCTAGTCAAGGCTATGGTCTTTCCTGTGGTCATGTATGGATGTGAGAGCTGGACTGTGAAGAAGGCTGAGCGCCGAAGAATTGATGCTTTTGAACTGTGGTGTTGGAGAAGACTCTTGAGAGTCCCTTGGACTGCGAGAAGATCCAACCAGTCCATTCTGAAGGAGATCAGCCCTGGAATTTCTTTAGAAGGAATGATGCTAAAGCTGAAACTCCAGTATTTTGGCCACCTCATGCGAAGAGTTGACTCATTGGAGAAGACTCTGATGCTGGGAGGGATTGAGGGCAGGAGGAGAAGGGGACGACAGAGGATGAGATGGCTGGATGGTATCACTGACTCGATGGATGCGAGTCTGAGTGACCTCCGGGAGCTGGTGATGGACAGGGAGGCCTGGCGTGCTGCGGTTCATGGGGTCGCAAATGAGTCGGACACGACTGAGCGACTGATCTGATCTGATGGCGAATTGATATTTGTTTTGTGAAATAGCAGTAAGAAAAAATGCTTAAAAGGAATAAATGTAAAAAGAAACCTTCCCAAAGCCAATACTCCTTTAACCCAAGCATATTCTTATATGCTACAGATTTAATTAGAATAGCTGTCAAGTGTATAGTTAATAGAATGGACACTTTCATATTGTATTCTGTTTTATAAATTTTCTCATTTTAAATCTACCTAGTTTTCCTAACAGGTCTTTTTTTTATTATGTACTGCAAAGTTTTGTGATAGCAGTTTATTAAGCTATTAGTGTTTTAATTAACTCAGTAATGAATTATAAATAAGGAGAATTTAAATTGCTTATGGAAAGTATGATTTCACAGCCAGTTTTAATAGCTTATGAGTTATATGTTTAACCCCTAAGGCTGTGGTGCTTTGAGTAGTTTTATTTTTTGTGATCCGATTGTTTGTGGTCCATTGTGATGTAAACTGCCAAGTGATCCAGTGCCCAGAGGTTAATAGACATCTCTTGATTTCCCAGGTCATCTTACTTCCAGAGCTAAGGAGTTTCTGGGAAGGGATCAAAGGAGGTCCTAAATCTCTTAAGTAGTCCTGGATATAGAGTGGCCCAGATGGACCAGAACTATTCTCAACTGAGAGTAGCTTCTTTCTGTTAAGCCACTTTAGCATCTTTGGAAATACTTAAGAGTTTTGACAATATTTTTGGCTTATAGCTCTGGTTCAGTTTGTAATTTTTACTTTTTATTGTATTGGAAGCTTCTATTTCTATAATTTTATTGTTTTAGAGTCTCTAAGAGTCGGGCACGACTGAGCGACTTCAATTTCAGTTTTCACTCCCATGCATTGGAGAAGGAAATGGCAACCCACTTCAGTATTCTTGCCCGGACAATCCCAGGGAGAGAGGAGCCTAGTTGGCTGCTGGATATGGGGTTGCACAGAGTAGGACATGACTAAAGTGACTTAGCAGCAGCAGCAGAAATTGAAATGGTTGGTGTTTAAGAGAACAACTAATTTTTAATGCTTTTAGAAAAGTGAGCATTTAAATGTTAGATATTAATAAACTTTTTTACCCTTACCCCTCGGACCATGAACTCCTTATTGCCAAATTCAGACTTAAATTGAAGAAAGTAGGGAAAACCACTGGACCATTCAGGTATGACCTAAATCAAATCCCTTATGATTATACAGTGGAAGTGAGAAATAGATTTAAGGGCCTAGATCTGATAGATAGAGTGCCTGATGAACTATGGAATGAGGTTCGTGACATTGTACAGGAGACAGGGAACAAGACCATCCCCATGGAAAAGAAATGCAAAAAAGCAAAATGGCTGTCTGGGGAGGCCTTGCAAATAGCTGTGAAAAGAAGAGAAGTGAAAAGCAAAGGAGAAAAGGAAAGATATAAACATCTGAATGCAGAGTTCCAAAGAATAGCAAGAAGAGATAAGAAAGCCTTCTTCAGTGATCAATGCAAAGAAATAGAGGAAAACAACAGAATGGGAAAGACTAAGGATCTATTCAAGAAAATCAGAGATACCAAAGGAACATTTCATGCAAAGACGGGCTCGATAAAGGACAGAAATGGTATGGACCTAATGGAAGCAGAAGATATTAAGAAGAGGTGGCAAGAATACACAGAAGAACTGTACAAAAAAGAGCTTCACGACCCAGATAATCATGATGGTGTGATCACTGACCTAGAGCCAGACATCCTGGAATGTGAAGTCAAGTGGGCCTTAGAAAGCATCACTACGAACAAAGCTAGTGGAGGTGATGGAGTTCCAGTGGAGCTATTCCAAATCCTGAAAGATGATGCTGTGAAAGTGCTGCACTCAATATGCCAGCAAATTTGGAAAACTCAGCAGTGGCCACAAGATTGGAAAAGGTCAGTTTTCATCCCAATCCCAAAGAAAGGCAATACCAAAGAGTGCTCAAACTACCGCACAATTGCACTCATCTCACACACTAGTAAAGTAATGCTCAAAATTCTCCAAGCCAGGCTTCAGCGATATGTGAACCGTGAACTTCCTGATGTTCAAGCTGGATTTAGAAAAGGCGGAGGAACCAGAGATCAAATTGCCAACATCCGCTAGATCATCGAAAAAGCAAGAGAGTTCCAGAAAAACATCTATTTCTGCTTTATTGACTATGCCAAAGCCTTTGACTGTGTAGATCACAATAAACTGTGGAAAATTCTGAGAGAGATGGGAATACCAGACCACCTGATCTGCCTCTTGAGAAATTTGTATGCAGGTCAGGAAGCAACAGTTAGAACTGGTCATGGAACAACAGACTGGTTCCAAATAGGAAAAGGAGTACATCAAGGCTGTATATTGTCACCATGTTTATTTAACTTATATGCAGAGTACATCATGAGAAATGCTGGACTGGAGGAAACACAAGCTGGAATCAAGATTGCCAGGAGAAATATCAATAACCTCAGATATGCAGATGATACCACCCTTATGGCAGAAAGTGAAGAGGAACTAAAAAGCCTCTTGATGAAAGTGAAAGTGGAGAGTGAAAAGGTTGGCTTAAAGCTCTACATTCAGAAAACGAAGATCATGGCATCTGGTCCCATCACTACATGGGAAATAGATGGAGAAACAGTGGAAACAGTGTCAGACTTTATTTTTTGGGGCTCCAAAATCACTACAGATGGTGACTGCAGCCATGAAATTCAAAGACGCTTACTCCTTGGAAGGAAAGTTATGAGCAACCTAGATAGCATATTCAAAAGCAGAGACATCACTTTGCCAACAAAGGTTCGCCTAGTCAAGGCTATGGTCTTTCCTGTGGTCATGTATGGATGTGAGAGCTGGACTGTGAAGAAGGCTGAGCGCCGAAGAATTGATGCTTTTGAACTGTGGTGTTGGAGAAGACTCTTGCGAGTCCCTTGGACTGCAAGGAGATCCAACCGGTCCATTCTGAAGGAGACCAGCCCTGGGATTTCTTTGGAAGGAATGATGCTAAAGCTGAAACTCCAGTATTTTGGCCACCTCATGCGAAGAGTTGACTCATTGGAGAAGACTCTGATGCTGGGAGGGATTGAGGGCAGGAGGAGAAGGGGACGACAGAGGATGAGATGGCTGGATGGCATCACTGACTCGATGAATGTGTCTGAGTGACCTCCGAGAGCTGGTGATGGATAGGGAGGCCTGGCGTGCTGCGGTTCATGGGGTCGCAAAGAGTCGGACACGACTGAGCGACTGATCTGATCTGATCTGTTCTGATACCTCCTATGGTAATATACCTTTGTTTTGATTTATACGTATTCCAAAATATTCTTTTGTTCATTTATTTCTTTTCTCATGACATAGGTTGAATATTTGCATCTTTTGTTTCTACAGCACTACATGGTGAAATTTTTTTTCCCAAAAGGATAAAACAAATTATTGAAATATTTGGGCTAGTTCAAGTCTCTTAATTACTTTCTTGATTACTGTTACCTCAGTGGATTTTTTTAGAGATAATTATTTGCAAAAAGTTGATTTTCACTTATTGAGATTTAGAGGATGTACTAATTAATTTGAATTGACTATTTTTTCTGAGCAGACTGTCATATTTATGAAAGTGTATGAATATATGTGATTTGTTTTAATAGGAGTGAGGTAGAGTAGCCTGTTATATTAAGTACTAGAAATTCAGTGTATGCCCACAAGCAGCTTAAAATACCAAAATATCTTCCTTCTTAAGTAATTCCTTAATTATGAAAAATCTGGAGAATGAAAAAAATGTAGCCATTATTCAGACATTATTTTTTCACATCAGTATATAAGTATTATCTATATGTATGTATAGACATACAACTGCTTTGTAAAGCAGTGAGTTATCTTTTACTGTAAAAGACCCTTAAAAAGTGTAATGTAACAGTTCTTTGAATCTCCATATTCAGCTGGAGACTTTATGTGTGGAAAACTTGAATGGAAATTTAAGTTTAGGGTCCAAAAATAACTTTGCTACAATCTGTGTGGTACACCCAGGTGTTTTGATTTAAGTTTACACATAGCATATGGAAAATTAAGAAAAATTACCAAGTTTTATCTAAAGTAGTATTTGTGAAAGTGTATTAATTTGGGTGGTGTTGGGTGTTTTTAAGAAGGATTACATGTGTCAGTCTTTATTATTAAAAATAAATAACTTTTTAAAAAGAGAGGCAATAAGTTATCCTTTCCAGATCACATCTGGAATATTGTGTTTAGTTCTGGATTTCATATTTTTGAAAGGACTTAGGCAAACAGATATATACAGAGAAGAGTGACCAAAGCAGTGAGTTATTGAAAACTAGATAATGAGAAAGAGTTGGGGTGAATAGAAATGTGGAGCCTTAAAGACAACACTTGAACAGGACATAGTTAGGTCTTAAATTATTTGGAAGATTTTCATGTGAGAAAAAGAATACACTTGTGTGGAATAGCCTCAAAATATAGAACTGGGACATGTCACAACTAATTCACACGTCATTTCAAATAGCCCTGCTTTCTAATTCAGAAAGTTTTTGGTAGTAACTTTAAATCACAATTTTAGGGCATAATAAATTTATTAGATTTTCAAATAAGAAAGATTTTAAACAGGTTTAAAGTGATCTGATGACACAGCTCATCAAAATTCCTATTCTTTCCTCTCAAAATATGCATAAGCACCTGTCAGTTTACACAGCTGTATCCTAGTTATAGGCTGGTTTATTTTCAAAATTTCTCCAATTTGAATGGATAAATTTTTAATGTTGACATTTTCTCATCTGAAGTAATTATGTTCTCATCTGATTTTTAATTTTTTTGTAGTTTTTTTCAGACCATTGGTTTTTCTGTATATGCTTTGAAACTGTTGTTTATTTTTATATATTTTATTTAACTTAGTTACTTAATTTAACTTAGTTAACTAATTTTAGCTAGTAGAGGAATTATTAGGAAGAATTTTCCAGGAGGTAATGTTTTGCTCCTCCCCTCAACCCCTCTCCACCAACCTCCATTCAGTAATTGAGTAGAAACAGCCAGCCTAGATGTTTGCTTTTATTCTTTCCAAAATTTCCTACATGCTTCTTAGGTATACTTCTGAAAATTTGAAAGTCTATTTTCATGACAAAATAATCTGTATTTAGTATTGTCTAAGAATTCTTTTATATACCTTTAAAAAATATTGGATATTTTATTTTATTTTTAATATAAATTTATTTATTTATTTATATTGAATCATTTTAAACAATGAAAATTAATACTATGATGATAATAATACCAATATTTATTGAGTACTTATTGCATGCCAGGCACTATTCTAAGATTTTTGTCTGTCTTTCCTATTCAACCTATGAGTTAACTTCTAGTGATATTTTTCTTTGAAAGATGAGACTAGTGAAATACAGAAAGATATTTTATACCTAGGTAATTTTATAGTCTAAATTTCAACTCTTTGAAGTCATAATTGAAGTTGTCAATTTCAGTGCCTTACTATATATTTTATGATGATATTTTATGTTCATTGTAGTAAAATTTATATAATATTTGATAGAATTCCACATTACATAATACTTAAAATAAATCATGAAAGTTACTGAATTTCATTTCTAAGCAAAGAAAATTTTCATTTATCAATATAAATTCTAGTCTTACATTGATTGGTGACTGAATGAATGACATTTATAATAATTTGGAGGGTGTCATATTTTATACATTTTACAGAATTACTGCTGCTTTGTGAAATAAGACATTTTCACTATGAAATGAGGTAATATATTTTAAAAGCTGAAAATGTGTAAGTATGTTATTTCCCTAATGGAAGAACTTAATTTTCACTAACTGTGTGCCAAATAAATGCCATCTGTTTGATAAATTCAGTGTTACCTTAGGATTCTTTCCAGTGTTTTCTACCATGGAAAGTACTTTGGATTTTAACTATCAAAACAGCATCTATTAATTTTAGCTTAATTAATTGGAATGCTCCTATCAGTTTTAAAATGAATAAAGAGGCTGCTGCTGCTGCTAAGTCGCTTCAGTTGTGTCTGACTCTGTGCGACCCCATAGATGGCAGCCCACCAGGCTTCCCCATCACTGGGATTCTCTAATAAAGAGGAGCTTATCTCAAATTGATTTTATAAGCATTTACAGTTCACATTTATTTGGAAATAGTTGGTGAGTGAAGTTTGTGGAATATGTGGAGATGGAGTCATTAACATTTGGTAGCTGGTAGTTTTAAAAATCTATTTATTTTATAAATAATTTAAAACAGTCATTCCGAGAAGTTCAGTACCAAGTTATAAGTACCAGAGTTGGGGCTTGAACTCATTTTTCTTCCTTGTTTTTCTCTGTAATAGAGTTCTGCAGAAAAAGAGAATCAGTAATATGTGTGTATCAGTTCAGTTTAGTTGCTCAGTCGTGTCTGACTCTGTGACCTCATGGACTGCAGCACACCAGACTTCCCTGTCTATCACCAACTCCCGGAGCTTGCTCAAACTGACATCCATCAAGTCGGTGATGCGATCCAGCCATCTCATCTGTCGTCCCCTTTCCTCCTGCCTTCAATCTTTCCCAGCATCAGGGTCTTTTCCAGTGAGACAGTTCTTCCCATCAGGTGGCCCAACTTTTGGAGTTTCAGCTTCAGCATGAGTCCTTCCAATGAATATTCAGAACTGATTTCCTTTAGGATTGACTGGTTGGATCTCCTTGCAGTCCAAGAGACTCTCAAGAGTCTTCTTCAATACTACAGTTCAAAAGCATCAATTCTTTGCTGCTCAGCTTTCTTTATGGTCCACCTCTCACATCCATACATGACTACTGGAAAAACCGTAACTTTGACTAGATAGACCTTTGTTGGCAAAGTAATATCTCTGCTTTTTAATATGCTCTCTAGGTTGGTCATAGCTTTTCTTCCAAGGAGCAAGCATCTTAATTTCATAGCTGCAGTCACCATCAGTGATTTTGGAGCCCCCTAAAATAAAGTTTCTCACTGTTTCCATTGTTTCCCCATCTATTTGCCAAGAAGTGATGGGATCAGATACCATGATCTTAGTTTTCTGAATGTTGAGTTTTAAGCCAACCTTTTCACTCTCCTCTTTCACTTTCATCAAGAGGTTTTTTTCTTTCTTCTTTGCTTTCTGCAATAAGATTGGTGTCATCTGCATACCTGAGGTTATTGATATTGCTCCCGACAGTTTTGATTCCAGCTTGTGCTTCATCCAGCCCGGCATTTCTCATGATGTACTCTGCATATAAGTTAAATAAGCAGGGTGATGATATACAGCCTTGATGTACTCCTTTCCCCATTTGGAACCAGTCTGTTGATCCATGTCTGGTTCTGACTGTTGCTTCTTGGCCTGCATACCAGTTTCTCAGGAGGCAGGTCAGGTGGTCTGGTATTCCTACCTCTTGAAGAATTTTCCATAGTTTGTTGTGATCCACACAGTCAAAGGCTTTGGCGTCGTCAATAAAGCTGGAGTAGATGTTTTTCTGGAACTCTATTGCTTTTTCTATGATCCAATGGATGTTGAAAATTTGATCTTTATGTATATGTATATGTGGTTGTGTGTATGGAGAGAGAGATTTATTTTAAGGGATTGATTCACGTAGTTGTGGAAGCTGGCAAGTCCAAAATATTCAGGGTAGGCCTCCAGGCTGGAGAACCAGGGAAGAGTGGATGCTGCAATTGACTCCAAAAAATCCTTTACCAGCAGAATTCCCTTTCCCTTGGGGAAGGTCATATAAGTCTTTTGAAAGATCTTCAAATGATTGGATGAGGCCTGTCCACATTATGGAAGGTAAACTGCTTTATTCAAAGTCTGCTGATTTAAATGTTAATCTCATCTAAAAATTAGCTTTACAGAAACATCTAATGTTTGACCCAATTACCTGGGTACTATGCCTAGCCAAGTTGATACATAATATTAACTGTCACATCCTAGACTAATGTTGAGTCTTCTTTTTACATTGATTATATATTCAATCTTGAATCTGAGTTGTTCAGAGAAGCTATACTCTTAACATGTAGCTTCTTGGGCTTTTCCTCATTGACTAATATGTGTTCTGATTTTCAAAAGCTAAATGTATATATTGTGTTGCTAAGATTTTTCCCCCAGCCATGAAATTAAAAGACGCTTACTCCTTGGAAGGAAAGTTATGACCAACCTAGATAGCATATTCAAAAGCAGAGACATTACTTTACCAACAAAGGTTCGCCTAGTCAAGGCTATGGTCTTTCCTGTGGTCATGTATGGATGTGAGAGCTGGACTGTGAAGAAGGCTGAGCGCCGAAGAATTGATGCTTTTGAACTGTGGTGATGGAGAAGACTCTTGAGAGTCCCTTGGACTGCAAGAAGATCCAACCAGTCCATTCTGAAGGAGATTAATCCTGGAATTTCTTTGGAAGGAATGATGCTGGAGCTGAAACTCCAGTATTTTGGCCACCTCATGCGAAGAGTTGACTCATTGGAGAAGACTCTGATGCTGGGAGGAATTGAGGGCAGGAGGAGAAGGGGACGACAGAGGATGAGATGGCTGGATGGCATCACTGACTTGATGGGTGTGAGTCTGAGTGACCTCCGGGAGCTGGTGATGGACAGGGAGGCCTGGCGTGCTGCGGTTCATGGGGTCGCAAAGAGTCGGACACGACTGAGCGACTGATCTGATCTGATCTGATCTGAAGATTTTTCCCCCTGATATGGAGTGTTTACATGTAAAAAATTTCATGTATTTCTTTCTAGAAGACTTAATTCTAATAGATATTCCATAGGAATATTGTTCAAATATGGTTTCACCTTAAGAAATTTCTAACACTAATTGATCTATTGATAAATAATTTATCATTTAAATCTAGTTTTAGACATTGTCAAATAACACTGTTGATCACTCAGTGCTTCTGGAAGGGCCTTGCTTTGTTTTCTTTCCAACTCTGCCACCTCTTCAAAACCTTTTTGCTGATTCTCTGTGTTCATGATTTCTTCTCACCTTCCTTTCTTCAACAGAAATATATTGTGTCCACTGCATGCCAGGCACTTTACTAACTGGATATGGGTAAATAAAAGACACATTTCCTGCCTTTGTGGAATTTACAAGTGAAGGCATACCTTGGAGATATTACAGTTTTATAGTTTACCACAGTAAAGCGAATATTGCAATAAATGAGTCACACAAATATTTTTGGTTCCCCAGTGCACATGAAAGCTATGTTTATACTGTACTGTAGTCTGTTGAGTTGTGCAATATTATGTCTAAAAAACCAATGTACATGCCTTAATTTAAAAATACTTTATTGCTAAAAATTCTAACCATCATCTGAGCCTTCAGTCAGTTGCAATCTTTTTGCAAGAGTAACATCAAAGATCAGTGACAACAGAGCACTGAAACAAAAATGAAAAAGTTTGAGATACTAGGAGAATCACCAGTGTATGACCCAGAGATATGAAGTGAGCAGATACTGTTGAAAAAATGGTGCTGATAGACTTGCTCAACAAAAAGTTAGCACAAACCTTCAATTTGTTTTTTTTTTTTTTTTGAATATTATATGCCTATAATATTCAGGTGAACAAAGAAAGACTTGAGTACAGCTTGGGTTATGAAGGGAAATGAACAGGACAGTGATGAAGAATAACGAGGGGATTTCTTTTCATGGTATAGCCAGGGATGTGCCTCTGAGGGGATGACATTTAAGCTGACACCTGAAGGATGAAGAAAACCAGGAAAAAAATTTTTTTTGAGGCGAAGGAAATAACATGTTCAAAAGGTGTGGAAGTGAGAAGGGTAGCATGAGACAAGGTTTGAGATAGTCAGGAATCACATGATAATGTTTCATTGTTATTTTTAATCCGCTTGTGGAGCCACCAAGTTATTTGAAGCAGAGAATTAACAGCCTCCATTAAAGGTTTAAAAGATTATTCTGCCTGTTAATGTGGTTGAAGATTGGAACTGAGGGGCTAGAATGGAAATGGGAGGACTCATTGATGTTGGCTTCCCTCCATCGATCCAGACCACTTTGAGTGGACTTGATCCCCTTAGGCTATGGAGTGAGGAAACCAAGCAAGGCTATTTAGTAAGCTAACTCAGTTTCCAGTCACAGTAACCCATTCACATGGGAGTAACTCCACAGTCTCTTGGGCATGCAGTGATGGCTCTGGGTGAGGTGACTCAGATATATGACACCCTAGTGTGTTCACACTGACCCTAAAAGCATTAGCAGAGATAAGATCTGCTGTATATAAGAATTTCTCAGGCTTGCAGATTTAGTACAGATTTTATTTATAACCCAAGTCAGTTCTCCTATGGTCTTATCCTATGTTCATTGTACAAATCCATCCGGAACCAACCCTTTTTTCCCCTAAAGAAAGAGCCAACTAGGCCATGTTTTACACTGCAACTACATCCTATTCATTTCCTTTCTGTGCACGTATTTTTTAAATTAAAATATTATTAACGTGGGATTGGAGCTCCATAACTCTGCCTGCGTGGCTCAGTCTCAGCTGGATCTCCTGCTCCGCAGAGTTGAACTCCAGCTGTGTTCTTGGCTCATCTCACCCTTGTGGTTGCGAGAATGTAAACACTCTGCCTGATCCTCCTTATCTCATATATTCCTCTCCATTTCCCCTAGGAATCCATTGGCTTAACATTTTATTTCCATGAACTAAACTGAATCCATTTATGCTCTTCAATGTACTTCCTTCTTAGTCTACACAGCTAAGTTTAGTGGTCCTCCCCCTCCACTAAAATGTCAGTGCACCCCACTATTTTCATGTAGGTCCTATTTTCTGTCTCTTCTGTTACTCCCCAGCATACCATTGCAGTCCTCCAGGCTTCATTGCTGTTTGTTTTTTAATTTCTCTGGCTGAGCCGGGTCTTAGTTGTGGCTTGACCAGGGATTGAACCCTGCTCCCCTGCACTGAGAGCATGGGGCCTTAACCATTGGACCTCCAGGGAAGCCCCGCCCCCGGGTTTCTTTGGAAAGTGCACACCATCCACTTAGTCACCTCGACCAGACACCTCGGAGATTTTCAGGATTTTAACTCCCTTTTCTTTCCCATTGTGTACCTTGTCGATTTTCTCTCTTAATTATCTGTTGGCTCGCTCTTCTCTCACTGACATTCAACCCCAGTGCCACTCTATTAGGCCCTTCCCATTTCAAAAGAGAGTGAGGTTTCAAAAGGGGATGCCTAATTATGTCACTTTTGTGACTAAAATCATCCAGTGACTCTTCATTTCCCCCATCATATAAGTCCAGACTTCCTGGCATGGCCTTCAAGAACTTCTGTAATCTGGTGGCACTGGCTCCCTCTCTGTCCTCGTGATTACCCCTTCTCTCCTCTTCACGTCCTCCTCACCACCCCACCCTGAGTGTCCCCACACCCCCTCGGTGCTTTCACAGGCTGTATCACGCTGACATATACCAAATGACTTTCTTTTCTATTTTCCTCTAGGGTAGCGACTCTGTATCCTTCACCTCTTACCCAGAACCTAGTAGAACTTGCAGTCTTTGTTGAGTGGATAATGGGCAATAGGGCCTGAATAAAAACTGCCAGCCTATTATGTGCCTTGCACCCAAAGAGGCTTGGTATGAATCTCTTTATTGCTGCTTATTAACTGTGTGGCTTCTTGGGTCTGTAACATAAATTCCCTGACCTTTAATTTCCTCTTCTGTAAAATGAACATTGTTATTATATTCAAGTAAGATATTTTATTTATTTATTGGCCACACTGCACAACGTGCAGGGTTAGTTAGTTCCCCAACTAGAGATTGAACCTTAGCTCCCTGCAGTGAAAGTGTGGATTCTTAACCACTGGACTGCCAGGAAAGTCCTAAGATGATCTTTCCTAAACCTTTTGACAGATGTACAGCAGAAATTAATAATTAGCTTATCTCAAGTTCAGATATAGTTATGTTTCTCAAATATGAATTTCTTAACTTATGAAGTGGAAATTTCATTTTCTAAGTATTGCAATTTAGTTTAAGGATGGTAGTCACAACTACCACATAATTAGTTAAGATGTTTTAACATATACTTAGTAAAATATAAGGAAGGGAAAAAATGAGTTTCACATGAGTCATCAAGTCAAACTATATTTTCAGAATTAGAATATTTCTCAAAATACTATGTACAAATATAAATTATGTATTATAAATATAACTAATGAAGATACTTCTAGCAAATCAAGACCTGCAAAAAGCTACTGAAAACATGTGTTTATAAGTATTCATCAAACACAGTGGAAGTTTATATATTTTTCTGCTTCATAACCAGTATATTTGGTGCAAATATCTCTGAAAACAGATGGAAAGTGTTAAGTATAAGTAATAATTTAAGCTCTGTTAAGTTTCTCAAGGAAACACTCACCCAGAAGAAGTATCCAGTGGTATCAGGGAGTTCTCTTTCTTGCACATGAGAGGATGAGCTCATTAATTTTTCCAGTAAGACAGATGGGATACTGAGATTGCATACTCCTTTTTGCAAAGTTTATTTTTATACCAAATTTAGCTTTTAATTTATTATCTTGTAGTTATAAGACATTCCTAACATGTGACTTAAAGTCTTGGAGATGGTAATGTGGTTTTTTCCTTTATACCCTTCATTATTTCTCATGTAACAGGGTAGAGCACAGAGTTCATCAATAATGTGAAAAGTTGTACTAATGAAATACACTTTATTAGTAATATAAATAAAGAAGTAATTGGAGCACTGTGTATATTAAAGTTTATAACACTAACATGAGTAATCCCAAAGGGTTTAATATATAGGTATATAGGTATGGAACTGCCTTCTTCTTGCTTTTACTTAGAAAGAGTTGCATGCCCCACGTCCAATAAAAAATGTGAAACAATCTCAGAGGACAATCGTCATTCTTTACCCAGAGAAAACCACAAATGCGTATAATGGCAAGAATTCCTTGTGGTTGGAAAAACAGATGAATAAGTTGCACGAAGGCTCATTTATGTATTAAGCTAGCTGAGTCAGCATAAGAAAACTTACACATATGAATGTTTTCTGTCATGCAACTGCTAACTGCTACCTGGACTTTATATAAAACGTTCCCTCCCCTCATACACCCCCCCAATTAATAGATGAGTAATTATTGAGTAGAGAATATACCTCCCAGTTTGATACTTTAACAATATGCAAAGTATGCTCCATAAAATTTAGTTTTGATTTATTCAACTTGGTTTGCAAGCATTCATAATTTAACATTATATACTATTTTTATTAGGGTCCATATGAGAAAGAAATGCCAAATAGAGAAGATTCTTCTATATCTTGCATTAAAACTTCTGTTGGAAACAGTGTCCTTTATATAAGACTCATTTGATAGATTTATCTCAGATTTGAAGAAGTACCTTTTATTTCTTTACCAGTTACACTGATATGCTTCCTTATATAGATTTAAAGACTAATTCCATGTTCACTCTTGGACTTTGACTGTATTTAGCACTCAATTGCCGGGGAAGGCAATGGCACCCCACCCCAGTACTTTTGCCTGGAAAATCCCATGGACGGAGGATCCTGGTGGGCTCCAGTCCATGGGGTCGCTAAGAGTCGGACACGACTGAGCGACTTCACTTTCACTTTTCACTTTCATGCATTGGAGAAGGAAATGGCAACCCACTCCAGTATTCTTGCCTGGAGAATCCCAGGGACGGGGGAGCCTGGTGAGCTTCCGTCTATGGGGTCGCACAGAGTCGGACACGACTGAAGCGATTTAGCAGCAGCAGCACTCAATTGCAATGGTTCTCTTTATATCATCTTCTTCCCTGTCTCCCCTTCTCCCTAAAAACTGTATTTTCTTTGAGTATGTCTTGCAAACCCTGAGTTTAGATATTAACCCTGCAGTTCTTTCCAGGCTAACTGGAAAGCCCATGTCCTCTTAAAAAGTATAGCATCTTATTAGAATTTTTCACTTTCTACCTTCTCCAAGGTAGGTGGCTTCCTGCACCCCAGGAAAAACAGAGTAAAGTTTGCCAATCTTGTAGATTCCTGTGTTTACTGTCATTTTCCTATGATTTGAATGATTTCATCCATGAATGTAAAACTTGTATTGGTTACTGTCCTAAACCTTTATTAATGTAATGAAAACATTTATCAGTTTATCAATTCTAGTTTTACTTTAGTTTTAAAGAAAAAAGCCCCCCAAACAGAAGCTAAAACCATCATTTCAGTCTTTGTTTTGTTCTGATATTTTCTGTGCACCAATCCCTTTGTTTTCCCACTTGTAAACATGTTGTTATTCAGTTGCTCAGTTGTGTCTGACTCTTTGAGACCCCATGGACTGCAGCATGCCAGGCTTCCCTGTCTTCCTTTGCCATCTCCCGGAGCTTGCTCAAACTCATGTCCATTTGGACAAAATGGTTAGGCTGTCTAACCGTTTTGCCCTCTGTCGTCCCCCTTCTCCTCCTGCCTTCAGTCTTTCCCAGCATTAAGGTCTTTTTTAATGAGTCAGGCCTTCACATCAGGTGGCCAAAGTATTGGAGCTTCAGCTTCAGCATCAGTCCTTCCAATGAATATTCAGGGTTGATTTCCTTTAGGATTGGCTGGTTTGCTGTCCTTGCAGCCCAAAGGACTCTCAAGAATCTTCTTCAACACCACAGTTCAAAAGCATCAGTTCTTTAGCACTCAGCCTTCTTTATGGTCCAACTCTCACATCCATACGTGACTACTGGAAAAATCATAACTTTGACTATACGTCTGCAAAGTAACATCTCTGCTTTTTAGTATGCTGTCTAGTTTTGTCATAACTTTTCTTCCAAGGAGCAAGTGTATTTTCATTTCATGGGAGCAGTCACCGTCTGCAGTGACAATCATATGTGAACATGTGACATAGTTAATTAGCAAGATCTCAGGGGAAATGGATGGCTGAGATCCTTAAGATGTCATACATTTTCTTTCAAGTGATTCTTCATCAACCTGTTGCTTTTTCCTTTTCAATTAATTTGTTAAATATTTGGGAGCTTAAAAGATTATATTCTTTTGATTGCCAGTATACTGCCAAACATTAGGATATGTGTGTACTCCTTCACCTCAGTTGTGCTTGACTATTTGCAACTCTGTGGACTGGAACCCACCAGGCTCCTCTATCCATGGGATTCTCCAGGCAAGAATACTGGAGTGGATTGCCATGCCCTCCATGGGATCTTCCCAACCCAGAGATCTAACCTGAATCTCCTAAGTCTCTTTCATTGACAGGTGGATTCTTTACCACTGCATCACCTCAGAAGCCCAGACATTAGGATAAGTTTAAATATTTCCAATAACCATATTCTCAAGTCTACAATAAAAGATTGAGAGTAACTGTGATAATTTCATCAGTTCCTAATGGTGTTTTTTTCCCCTTTCTGAAGTGACATTCTTGATAGAAACTTTTTTTCTATTACTTCATGTCATATTACAAATATGCCAATATTATAACTCCACCACTGAGAGAATTATGTGGCTATTCACAATGTATGGGAAGCATAAATCCTTAATTTAATAAGAACAGCCTAGAAATAGTAAAAAATAATTTCAGAATTCATGTTTCATCTGAAATATAGTGAAAAGTGTATTCCTTAGATTCTAAAACCATTGCCAATCCTTTATTGAAGTACATGTATCTTTGTATGTCATTCAACTGATTTAAGAATTTTGCTCAATTCTGTGGCCAGTCACAATCAGGAATAAATGTTAAATATAACAGTGAACTTTGACACATGTGGGAAACTAAGATAGCACATCTGTGATCATCAGTGAGGGCTCAAGATTATGTTTATTACTGTAGATCTGTGATCACCATGCCATTTCGCTTGTTAACTTTTTAAGAGAATTTTGAAAAACTGTGCACCTCTTGCTCTTCTTAACTTGATATATAAAAACTTTCATCATAAGTTTGAATAGTTGCAAGAAATGTAATGCCTATATTAAATTCTGGTATTGGACTTTTAGAAACAATTTGATAATACAGATAAATAATAAAAGTCATTAATTTTGCTAGACATAATGTTCAAACTTTCTGCATATTTAATGATAGATAAAAATACGTATTGCTAAAAACAAATTGGTTGTGGGTAATAATTTTACCTTATCGACAAAGCTGTAGAAAAATATGAAATGTTATGTAAAATAAAATAATGTGGTTAACTGTTGTAGGAATAATATTTTATAAACTTAATAAAATTATAATGTGTAATTAAATGTTAGACCTTTATTTTGAACAGAATCATATTAAAATTTTTAATCTGTAGGTTTTATCCATTATATCAATAAGTACTTAATAGTTTTGGAAAAATCATAGGTGGGGCGCCTAACTGGACAGAGCTGGAGTTAGGCACAACTCCTCAAAAGAAGTAGCTTGAGAACCCTACATTTAATTTTATGCCTTAATTTCCCCAAAGTCTTATTGATATTGAAGGGTTGTTGATGAACCACGAAAGATGCCAGGATTCTTAGCCTCTGGAGGAGAAGAATTCAGTCTGGTGCCAGAGACGAGGCTTGATTGCTCAGAGCTTTTATGTAATAAAGTTTTATTAAAGTATAAAAGGAATCGAGAAAGCTTCTGACATCAGAAGGGGGCAGAAAGAATAGCCCCTCCCTAGTGTTAGCAATGAAATTATATACCTTTTAATTAGTTATTACAGTTAATCAAAAGAATGTCTAGAGGTTGTAAAGACCTTACTAGACTCACTCCCATCAAAATTATCATTAAAATCATCACATTTTAAGATTACCATTAAAATCATCACATTTTAAGATTACAGGATTAGCCAGAAGGTTTTTTTTCTAGAAACTGTCCTCAAGCAGAAGATACATCATTGTTATATAATTCTAAGGAATGTACAGGAAAAAAACGTTTGTCCTTTCCTCCTCCTTGAGAATTCCAGACCCTTCTCTCCTTGGGGACCTCCGGACTTCTTATCAACCTGCCTAGGAATTGACTCTCTCAATATGATAATGTTACAGCTTATGCTGTTTGAAAGCATATTTCTCACTTTCAGTTCAGTTCAGTTCAGTTGCTCAGTTGTGTCCGATTCTTCACGACCCATGGACTGCAGCATGCCTGGCTTCCTTGTCCATCACCAACTCCCGGAGCTTACTCAAACTCATGTGCGTCAAGTTAGTGATGCCATCCAACCATCTCATCCTCTGTCATCCCCTTTTCCTCCTGCCTTCAGTCTTTCCCAGCATCAGGGTCTTTTCCAATGAGTCAGCTCTTTGCATCAGGTGGCCAAAGTATTGGAGTTTCAGCTTCAACATCAGTTCTTCCAATGAATATTCAGGACTTGATTTCCTTTAGGATTGACTGGTTGGATCTCCTTGCTGTCCAAGGGACTCTCAAGAGTCTTTTTTTCAACACCACAGTTCAAAAGCATCAATTCTTTGGTGCTCAGCTTTCTTTATACTCCAACTCTAACATCCATACATGACTACTGGAAAAACCATAGCTTTGACTAGATGGGCCTTTGTTGGCAAAGTAATGTCTCTGCTTTTGAATATGCTGTCTAGGTTGGTCATAGCTTTTCTTCCAAGGAACAAGTGTCTTTTAATTTCATGGCTGCAGTCACCATCTGCAGTGATTTTGGAGCTCCCCCAAAATAAAGTCTGTCACTTTTTCCATTGATTCCCCATCTGTTTGCCATGAAGTGATGGGACTGGTTGCCACGATCTTTGTCTTCTGAATGTGGAGTTTTAAGCCAATTTTTTCACGCTCCTCTTTCACTTTCTTAAAGAGGCTCTTTAGTTTTTCTTCACTTTCTACCATAAGGGTGGTGTCATCTGCATATCTGAGGTTATTGATATTTCTCCCAGCAGTCTTTATTCCAGCTTGTGCTTCATCCAGCCTGGCATTTCTCATGATGTACTCTGCATATAAGTTAAATAAGCAGGGTGACAATATACAGCCTTGACGTACTCCTTCCCCTACTTGGAATCAGTCTGTTGTTTCATGTCCAGTTCTAACTTTTGTTTCTTGATCTGCATACAGATTTCTCAGGAGGCAGGTCAGGTGGTCTGGTATTCCAATCTCTTTAAGAATTTTCCACAGTTTGTTGTGATCCACACAGTCAACAGCGTTGGTGTAGTCAATAAAGCAGAACTAGATGTTTTTCTGGAACTCTCTTGCTTTTTTGATGATCCAGCGGATGTTTGCAATTTGATCTCTGGTTCCTCTGCCTTTTCTAAATCCAGCTTGATTATCTAGAAGTTCGCGGTCACGTACTTTTGAAGCCTGGCTTGGAGATTTTTGAGCATTACTTTGCTAGTCCGTGAGATGAGTAAAATTGTGCGGTAATTTGAGCATTCTCTGGCATTGCCTTTCTTTGGGATTGGAATGAAAACCAACCTTTTCTAATTCTGTGGCCACTGCTGAGTTTTCCAAATTTGCTGGCATATTGAGTGTAGCACTTTCACAGCATCATCTTTTAGGATTTGAAATAGCTCAACTGGAATTCTATTACTTCTGCTAGCTTTGTTCTCAGTGATGCCTCCTAAGGCCCGCTTGACTTTGCATTCCAGGATGTCTGACTCTAGGTGAGTGATCACACCATCGTGGTTATCTGGGTCATGAAGATCTTTTTTTGTACAGTTTTTCTGTGTATACTTGCCACCTCTTCTTAATATCTTTTGCTTCTGTTAAGTCCATACCATTTCTGTCTTTTATTGTGCCCATCTTTGCATGAAATGTTCCTTTGGTATCTCTGATTTTCTTGAAGAGAGCTCTAGTCTTTCCCATTCTGTTGTTTTCCTCTGTTTCTTTGCATTGATCACTTAGGAAGGCTTTCTCATCTCTCCTTGCTATTCTTTGGAACTTTGCATTCATATGGTTATATCTTTCCTTTTTTCCTTTGCCTTTTGCTTCTCTTCTTTTCATAGCTATTTGTAAGGCCTCCTCAGACAACCATTTTGCCTTTTTGCATTTCTTTTTCTTGGGGATGGTCTTGATCACTGCCTCCTATACAGTGTCACAAATTTCGTCCATAGTTCTTCAGGCACTCTGTCTATCAGATCTAATCCCTTGAATCTATTTCTCACTTCCACTGTATAATCATAAGGGATTTGATTTAGGTCATACCTGAATGATCTAGTGGTTTTCCCTACTTTCTTCAATTTCAGTCTGAATTTTGCAATAAGGAGTTCATGATCTGAGCCATAGTCAGCTCCTGCTCTTGTTTTTCTGACTGTATAGAGCTTCTCCATCTTTGGCTGCAAAGAATATAATCAGTCTGATTTCTGACTTGACCATCTGGTGATGTCCATGTGTAGAGTCTTCTCTTATGTTGTTGGAAGAGGGTGTTTACTATGACCAGTGTGTTTTCTTTCAAAACTCTGTTAGTCTTTGCCCTGCTTCATTCCGTACTCCAAGGCCAAATTTGCCTGTTACTCCAGGTGTCCCTTGACTTCGTACTTTTGCATTCCAGTCCCCTATAATGAAAAAGACATCTTTTTTGGATGTTAGTTCTAGAAAGCCTTGTAGTTCTTCATAGAACCATTGAACTTCAGCTTCTTCAGCATTACTGGTTGGGGCATAGACTTGGATTACTGTGACATTGAATGGTTTTTCTTGGTATTGAACAGAGATCTTTCTGTCATTTTTGAGATTGCACCCAAGAACTGCGTTTTGGACTCTTTGGTTGACTATGAGGGCTACTTCATTTCTCCTAAGGCATTCTTGCCCACAGTAGTCTGAGTTAAATTCGCTCATTCCAGTCCATTTTAGTCCATTTCTCACTTATACTTGATTTAAAGGCAGTGTGACAGATTTCCAGTAATAGAATGAATTTGAATTTTTAGAGGGGCATGGTCTAAATGTGAGGGGCAATGGCCATTATTTGGTTTATGAAGTAGGATTGGAGGATCAGTTTCTTACCTCCAGCAGTGGCAACCTACCCTGGAAAATTCTTTGGAAAAGTTGAAGCCAAATCTGGCCTCTGTACCCTGACACCAAGTTAAATCTCAGAGACAAGAGTTTTGAGTGAAGTAGGAAAGAACTGCTCTATTACTTTGTGGGGGGCCACAGTGGTCTAATGCCCTCAAAACTGTGTTTTTCAAACTGGAGGGGTTAGTGAGGAGTTTTATGGTGATAGTTCAGAGAGGGTGTGACCAGCTCATGGACAATCTTCTGATTAGTTGTTGGTGAGGTAACTGGGAGTAAGCATCATCAATCTTCTGGTTCCAGCCAGTCTGGGATCTGTATGCTTATGGGCAGCATACTGTTGTTAACTGTTAACTTCTCCCTTCTAGTGGGGGTTTCAGTATCTGCTGCTGCTGCTAAGTCGCTTCAGTCGTGTACAACTCTGTGCGACCCCATAGACGGAAGCCCACCAGGCTCCCCCGTCCCTGGGATTCTCCAGGCAAGAACACTGGAGTGGGTTGCCATTTCCTTCTCCAATGCATGAAAGTGAAAAATGAAAGTGATGTCGCTCAGTCGTGTCCGACTCTTAGCGACCCCATGGACTGGAGCCTGCCAGGATCCTCTGTCCATGGGATTTTCCAGGCAAAAGTACTGGGGTGGGGTGCCATTGCCTTCCCCGTCAGTATCTGCAGATCAGCTCAAAGATGTTGTGTGTATCCCTTGATGAGGAACCAGGACCCTGCCCTGAGGCTGCGCTGTTGTTTCTTGACTGTTCCTCCCTTGTCTCACATCTACTCCCTTTCCTAATTAGCAATTGCTTGCATCTGTGTGTTGGAACTCAGAGAAGGTCACAAAGGCTGAATGAAGCATATTTCCTGTAGTAAAAGAAGTTGGGGGACACAGAAAGGCTTTATATAAACCCAGGAGCCCCACAGGGTCTTGTGTGACCTCAAAGTGGTATCAAAGTGACCTCACATCAAAGACATTTGCTTGAAGTTATTTGGCAGTACACCAAGTCTGCCTATGTGGCTTATATTTTTCTATTGATAAGGTTTCTTTCTCTGAAAAGGGAGGCAGAAAGACTACCTAGGGACAATACCTGTACATAGCAAGTTTTTTTTTTTTTTACCTTAATAAAGTTCTGTTCTTATGATTTGCTGCACATGCATATGAATCTGTTTTCTTCAGTATGAGAAAAGGAAGTGGGACTAACTGGGTGAATAGTTTGATCACTAGTTTTAGGTTTATGCAAACTCCTCTGCAAGAATACAGACTTCCAAAGGAAAGACTTCTGGATAAAGGCCCAGAGTGTAGGCTGTGGGATTTACTTTATTAGCCATTTGAAAGGAACCTGAAAGCAGAGCTTCATCTAAGAAGCTCTTGCTATCCAAAATGCTGTTTATCAGAGAAATGGGAGTGAAGGAATTAGGATAAACTTTAGTTGGTTTATAGCAACAACAGCATGCTTAATGAAAGTTGTTACATTCATGTCGAGATTCCTTTAAGATTTAGGACACGGGATCATGAGCCTGAGTGGGTAAATTTCATGTAAATATTAGGACAAATCTTAATGGTCTGAGGAAAGTGTTATATGTGGGAAAGTAATTGAATTCTTCTTTATCCTTGTTTTCATCACTGTTTCGTGTCCTTAGTGCCTTTGACTTCTTGCAGGGAAAGAAGTGGCGTTATTCTTGGGCAGTTCCATCATTAAGTGTCTCTAGGGCACTTCCATCGTTAAGTGTCTCTATTATTTCCGCTCTTGAATGCCATTGCATAGTCAGTTTATATTGGCCTTCGATGTAACTCTCATTCCATAGACATCAAGTAACCCAGGGATTTTTGTCCTTCCATTGCCAATAAAATGTTTGATAGGATATATGCATTTTCCCATAACAGTGAGAACAAAAATGCTTCCCCCCACTTCCCTTCATTGCTGTTATTTGTAATTTTGGAAGGAAACCTGAGATATCAGCTTAGATGTGAGCCTAAGCAATTATTCTATTTAATAGAGTTTGCTAATTCAAACAGAATGAATCAGATGGATACTTGGCAAGCAATTGGTACTAATGCAATTGTTTTTTTGTGTAGAGGAATCTACCATTCTATAACCGTTTCTCCATGTTTATCTATTCTCAGTTTAGCCTTCTGCTTCTTATCTCTGGGTATGTTTTTATTTTTCTAATTTTATGTCATGTTTAAATATGTAATTTTGGAAGGAAACCTGAGATATAAGCTTAGATATCAGCTTAGATTTAAATAATTTTAGATTATCCTGTGAGATATGTTTGATGTCTTTGCTCCTGCTTTCTTAGTAAAGGGGAGTTTAGAAGAAGCAAATATCATGTAAGGAAATGAACACAAGGTGGGTAAGATTGCCTTTTTCTGTGCAAAGTTAAATTGTCAACTTTTTTGTACCTTTTCTTTTCACCATCTAATATCTTGGAATAATGATAGTACAGACTGAGAAAGACCTGGATTTGTCAGCAGCTTTGTTTCTTTAATTTTTAATATCACAGAAAACCTTAAACACATATTCTATGATTTTCTTAAGCCTAACCATTTTGTTGGGTCAGCCAACTTGAACAAACTTTTTGGCTGACTCAATAATATTTAATAGCTTTTACAGATGCAAACCTTAATCACTTGTCTTTTATCTAAGTTTTTATTCTTGATTGAAATTTTAAAAATAAATACTCTTATACTCTTTGTAAGTATCCTATTTAAAAACTTAAATATGTTTAAAGATATTTAAATACTGTTATCTTTTTCTCTTTATGTCTTCTCCACTACATCCTTTCAAAACTTTTCCTTTAGAGGTTTCCTTTTAAAACATTGAGTCACCTTTGCTGTCCTTTTAAGATTCTTTAAAAATCTATGGTCACTTTAAATCTTACTAATTGACTGAAAATATGTAGGAATTTTGATATAATGACTGCCAGGTTTTGATCTGAGAAAGAGCACCCTCCTTCCTCTCAAATTATTGTAAAAAAATTGTTTTCTATGGCTTTCACTTCTGGAGGTACTAGATATTCTTGCTGTTTCCTTATTTGACATTTTGCAATAAATGAGAATGTCCTTTCCCAAGGGGTTAAGAATTGAACTCTCTTTTTCATTGACTGAACATTCAGCATAGGATATGTTTGTCTTGTTCCTGTAAGTGATAGATAGTTATATATAAGGCCAAAGTTTGTGTATTTCCATAATAATAGAGAATAGATCACTTACATTTTATGAAATGACTAAACCAGCATCCTTTATGGGAATGGCACCAGCCATATGAAGAGAGCTGCTGGTTCAGATTAGTTGGCGTGGCCAGTGTAGAAGAACCTGTCATATTCTTTAAAATATTTTTATTTATGATGCATTTTTAATGATCACGATATTATTGGTTTGTACTGATGCATTGAACAAAAGGAAAAGTAGTCCATTGTTACGCTTGATGAAACAGTCTTAAAAATGATCAACTGTGGTAAAAATACATCCTTGTAACATTAATAATAACCTTAGGAAATAGAAGGGTCATTTTTCTACCAGTCATTCAAAATGGAAGATGTTATTTCCAGCTTAGGAATAAAAATATTATGTTTATATAATGGCAGACTTAGAAAAAAAAAAAGAAGAAGAAAAAAAGGAAAAGAGAAGAAAGAAAAAAAAAGGAAAAAAAAGAAGAAAAAAAGAAGAAAAAGAAAAAGAAGAAAAAAAAATAGAAAAAAAAATGGCAGACTTTGCATTTATATAAAAGGGGAAAATGAGGTCATTGACTTGTCGGAAAAACTAAGGACTTGCTTAAAAAAAAAAATCTCACCAGCCAAAATTCTCTAAATAAAGGATATTTTTTAAAGCACGATGCAAACATATTTCAGTTCATTTCAGCAGATACTCAGCCTAGGAATTTGCCTGTGTTTGACATGATTTGGTGTCAGGCATAGAAGTGAAAGTTCCAATGACATGTTCTCTGTGATCTCCCAACACTCTGTTGATCTGTGACTGCCCACTTGTCATCCCTCATTTTCCTTTATGTAATGACCCACATGACCTGATTCTTAACTATGTGCCTGAAAGTTCCAGGAAAATAGGACAAAATTGACAGGAGAAAATTCTATAAAGCGTATCTTATTTTTTTTATGGGGACCATTTTAAAAGTCTTTATTGAATTTGTTACAGTATTGTTTCTGTTTTATGCTTCTGTTTTGTTATTTTGGCCACAAGAGATGTGGGAATTTAGCTCCCTTCAGTTCAGTTCAGTTGCTCAGTCATGTCCGACTCTTTGCGACCCCATGAATCGCAGCATGCCAGGCCTCCCTGTCTGTCACCAACTCCCGGAATTCACTCAGACTCACATCCGTCGAGTCGGTGATGCCATCCAGCCATCTCATCCTCTGTCGTCCCCTTCTCCTCCTGCCCCCAATCCCTCCCAGCCTCAGAGTCTTCTCCAATGAGTCAGCTCTTCGCATGAGGTGGCCAAAGTACTGGAGTTTCAGCTTCAGCATCATTCCTTCCAAAGAAATCCCAGGGCTGATCTCCTTCAGAATGGACTGGTTGGATCTCCTTGCAGTCCAAGGGACTCTCAAGAGTCTTCTCCAACACCACAGTTCAAAAGCATCAATTCTTTGGCTCTCAGTCCTCTTCACAGTCCAACTCTCACATCCATACATGACCACAGGAAAGACCATAGCCTTGACTAGACAGACCTTTGTTCGCAAGGTAATGTCTCTGCTTTTGAATATGCTATCTAAGTTGGTCATAACTTTCCTTCCAAGGAGTAAGCGTCTTTTAATTTTATGGCTGCAGTCACCATCTGCAGTGATTTTGGAGCCCCCCAAAATAAAGTCTGACACTGTTTCCACTGTTTCTCCATCTATTTCCCATGAAGTGATAGGACCAGATGCCATGATCTTTGTTTTCTGAATGTTGGGCTTTAAGCACTTTTTCACTCTCCTCTTTCACTTTCCTTTAGCAGGGGTCAAACCCACACTCTCTGCTTTGGAAGGTGAAGTCTTAACCACTGAACTGCCAGGGAAGGCCCTATAAAATATATGTGTATGTATGTATGTGTGTATATATATATGTTTCTTCATTCACACTTCCTGTAGTTGGAAAATTCTGTTGAAATCTCAGGATTGGGAAAGCAATATCCTAGACACAGAGAATAGTGAGACACAGCTTACTGTCATTCTAGATCCTTTGTGAGTTACTGAAACTAGAAAATTTAATTGCCTGACCTAGAGTTTTGTGGAGAAGGCAGTGGCACCCCACTCCAGTACTTTTGCCTGGAGAATCCTGCGGACGGAGGAGCCTGGTGGGCTGCAGTCCATAGGGTCGCTAGAGTCGGACACGACTGAGCGACTTCACTTTCACTTTTCAGTTTCATGCATTGGAGAAGGAAATGGCAACCCACTCCAGTGTTCTTGCCTGGAGAATCCCAGGGACGGGGAAGCCTGGTGGGCTGCCGTCTCTGGGGTCAGACAGAGTCGGACACGACTGAAGCGACTTAGCAGAGTTTTGTAGCTATGACTAAAACTTCTCTTCCTATCCAATACTGTTCTAGAATATGGAGCCCAAAAGGTATGATATGGTTTACTCATTATATGATTATATACTTCAGTTCCATAAACTGGTGTCCTAAACTGTGAGATCAACATATGTAACTTTATTGTATTTTCATTCATTATAGTATAATATTTAAGTAACTCCTTTGAAATCAGAGGACTAACTACAAGAAAAATGGGAAATGTATAGAGGCTAGAAAAGTAATAGAATTAATAATTAAATATTATTAATGCAAAGGTCATGGAAAGAGAGAACCAAACTTATTAATATGCTTGAACAAATTATTAAAACATGGTTTTTATGCTATAGTTTTACTACTTTAAAGATTTGTTTCCTGGCAAAGAGACAGTTAAGCCAAGAGGAATGTCACAAAAAGTAACATTAGTTCCCAGTTCAGTTCAGTCCAGTCTCTCAGTTGTGTCAGACTCTTTGCGACCCCATGGACTGCAGCATGCCAGGCTTCCCTGTCCATCAGCAACTCCCGGAGTTTACTCAAACCCATGCCCATCGAGTCAGTGATGCCATCCAACCATCTCATCCTCTGTCGTCCCCTTCTCCTCCCACCTTCAATCTTTCCCAGCATCAGAGTCTTTTCCAGTGAGTCAGTTGTTCACATCGGTGGCCAAAGAATTGGAGCTTCAGCTTCAGCATCAGTCCTTCCAGTGAACATTCAGGACTGACAATTCTTATCTTTGTACTATCCCCTGCACTCTATTTCTCCCTCTCATAAGTCTCAGACCTTCTTGTTAGGCAGTTGATTTACGTCCTCAATCCTCAACTCCCCTACCTTCATCATTAGCCCATGGCTTTTCTCTTTCATCATTACATATGCTGAGCTATTTTTGTTTAGATTGGCCCCAGACCTCTTTCCTGTGAATAAGAAACCCTGATTGCACATGACCTGGTCACCTGGGCTCTACCTCATCTCCTCTCTTGCTGGTCAGCTGGCTGTAGATGCAAATGGTGTATAATACAGGTTAGCCCTTTATATTAGTGTTTAGAAGGAGTTTACATCTCACAGTAATGTGGAAGGGGACTGCTCTAAGTGTCCCCAAATCAGAGTCTTTGTCCTGCTTCTACTACTAAGTAGTTGTCCAAGCCTGAAAAAAATCATTCTTCTCCTGCTCAAAGAGAAATGTATTTATTTTTTCACTTAACTTTTCTCTTAAAGATGTGAAATAAAATCATTTCTTGAAAAAAGTCAAAATGTAGGAAAATTGCAAAGACTAATTACCCATACCCATCATTTGATTTACAGTATGGTACTGGCACAAAGACAGAAATATAGATCAATGGAACAAAATAGAAAGCCCAGAGATAAATCCACACACCTATGGACACCTTATCTTTGACAAAGGAGGCAAGAATATAAAATGGGGAAAAGACAATCTCTTTAACAAGTGGTGCTGGGAAAACTGGTCAACCACTTGTAAAAGAATGAAACTAGAACCTTTCTAACACCATACACAAAAATAAACTCAAAATGGATTAAAGATCTAAACGTAAGACCAGAAACTATAAAACTCCTAGAGGAGAACATAGGCAAAACACTCTCTGACATACATCACAGCAGGTCCTCTATGACCCACCTCCCAGAATATTGGAAATAAAAATAAACAAATGGGACCTAATTAAACTTAAAAAGCTTCTGCATAACAAAGGAAACTATAAGCAAGGTGAAAAGACAGCCTTCAGAATGGGAGAAAATAATAGCAAATGAAGCAACTGACAAACAACTAATCTCAAAAATATACAAGCAACTCCTACAGCTCAATTCCAGAAAAATAAATGGCCAAATCAAAAAATGGGCCAAAGAACTAAATAGACATTTCTCCAAAGAAAACATACAGATGGCTAACAAACACATGAAAAGATGCTCAACATCACTCATTATCAGAGAAATGCAAATCAAAACCACAATGAAGTATCATTTCATGCCAATCAGAATGGCTGCTATCCAAAAGTCTACAAGCAATAAATGCTAGAGAGGGTGTGGAGAAAAGGGAACCCTCTTACACTGTTGGTGGGAATGCAAAGTAGTACAGCCACTATGGAGAACAGTGTGGAGATTCCTTAAAAAACTGGAAATAGAACTGCCTTATGATCCAGCAATCCCACTGCTGGGCATACACACTGAGGAAACCAGAATTGAAAGAGACATGTGTACCCTGATGTTCATCGCAGCACTGTTTATAATAGCCAGGACATGGAAACAACCTAGATGTCCATCAGCAGACGAATGGATAAGAAAGCTGTGGTACATACACACAATGGAGTATTACTCAGCCATTAAAAAGAATAAATTTGAATCAGTTCTAATGAGGTGGATGAAACTGGAGCCTATTATACAGAGTGAAGTAAGCCAGAAAGAAAAACACCAATACAGTATACTAATGCATATATATGGAATTTAGGAAGATGGTAACAATAACCCTGTATGCGAGACAGCAAAAGAGACATAGATGTATAGAACAGTCTTTTGGACTTTGTGGGAGAGGGAGAGTGGGAGGTGATTTGGAAGAATGTCATTGAAACATGTATAATATCATATAAGAAACGAATCTCCAGTCCAGGTTTGATGCAGGATACAGGATGCTTGGGGCTGGTGCATTGGGATGACGCAGAGGGATGGTATGGGGAGGGAGGTGGGAAAGGGGTTCAGGATGGGGAACACATGTACACCCGTGGCGGATTCATGTTGATGTATGGCAAAACCAGTAGAATATTGTAAAGTAATTAGCCTCCAATTAAAATAAATAAATTTAAATTAAAAAAATTAAGGATAATATTGAAGTCCCCTTTGGCCTTCAGCCCATTCCCATTACCCTCACCCCTTCCTTAAGGCAGTTATTGACCTGAAATAAAATTTCTTAAAATATCCATCATACAGCATTAGATGAGATGAAAAGTAAGTTATAATGAGGTGGTTGTTGTTATTTCTAAAGTGAGCTGCAAAAAAAGGAATTCTTTATTCCTCAAATGTATGGTCCATTTTTCTGCCCGTATATTCCTGTTTTCTCACATAGTATCTTAGAATATTAGTACACTGTATCTGCGTTTTTTCAGAGAATACTGCCAGTGCTTCGTTTTGGAATTCTAAAAATCGAGTTATAATAGCTATCAAGGTACTGCCATTTGGAAGAATATTACCTATCTTAGTAGTCACTTTTGATTTCTGGAAACTATAGCCACCTCTGCTAAATAATGCTGTGCATTGATGATTGGGTCACAGACTGACAACAGAGCTGTTCAGCTGTGTGGGTAGTCCTCTTGTATTTTCCCTGGCATCAAGCACTGTATCATGTCTTTCATAAAATAAATATGAATCAATGATAAATATGGAATGAGCATCTGAATTTTACTTTTTAATATACATACTGTTTGTTTCAGGGTTGTATTGCTGTGTTACACATTACTACAAACTTAGCTGATTAAGACAACATCCATTTATTAGCTACCAGTCCTGAAGGTCAGATTTCTGGCATAGTGTGGTTGGGTCTATGTTTAGGGTATCAGAAAGCCTAAATCATGGGACTGATCTGTTCCCAAGGTGACTCTTGTTGGCAGAGTTCAGTTCCTTGCGATTGTAGAACTGAGGTCCCCGTTTCCGTGCTGGCTGTCAGATGGAGACTGCTCTCAGCTGCTGGACGTAACTGTGATTCCTTGCCACTTGGTGTCCTCTAGATTTGCAGTAGTGCTTGCAGTCCTTCTCACTCCTTGAGCCTCTGACTTCCCCTTCTTTGAACAGCTGGAGAAATTCTCTAAATAAATCTCAAGAGTATGGACCCACCCAGATAGTCTTCCTATCTGCAGGCCAGCCGAACTTTCCAATGTCATTTACCTAGAGTACAGTCCGTGCACAGTCCTAGGGCTGATTCAGGATGTGAACATCAGAGAGGTGGGAAATCTTGGGACCATCTGTCCCAAGATGGTAGAAATCTGTCTACCACACTAATTTTCACTCCTCAGGAAGACTGAGACTAAAAATAGAGCTTTAAATATTGTCTACAGTAAGCAAAATGAATTCACAAGATTATCATTGCAGAGCAAAATCAAGTAGTTATGCAATGAAAAATGTCATGCATGTTAGCAGTGATAGGATATTATGTATAAAACAAACACCTCAGAACTCTTACTTTTGGAAGTTGATGACCAGAAGAAGTTGGAAATCTACTTTTCTCTTCTAACCTCAATTAAAAATTTTTTTACTTTAATCATAAATTGCTTTTCAATCAGAAGGCCCCTGACTTTCCGCTGGGTCCTTCCTAACTATAGACTCTGTCTCATCCCAGTTTTATTTCTAAGTTAAACCAGAATGAAGCCCAAGGTGATTAAACCACTTTATTTACCTGATGTGATCTTGTAATAATCTGTGATTCTTCCTTGGACGTAGTAGCTCTTGAAGCTGTCAGTTGGTTCTCTCATTATTTCTTAAGTCTTTTGCCATCATTAAAACCTTTTGCCCCCAGGTTAACGCTAAGAATTCAAATTGCAGATCTGTTAGAGCAAGTACTCCAAGTCCTAGAACTGGGCACTGGGTCTGGTACTGTACTTTTCCAGGGACTTTTCCCATACGTTGTGGTTCCTTTTGTCTGTTCCTTGGCCTTGTCATTTTCAGAAGACCCCCGAAATTATATATGTTGACCACATAGCACCTGAGTGTTCTCTGGCCCAGATTTTTTGCTGTAATGTTTTCCCCAACATTGGGTTGGCTAGTGCCAAATCATGTCTAAACTAACTTTCCCTTTTCTCCTTTCATGCTATAGCTCCTTGTTTCCTTCTTCTTCTTCTTCTTTTTTTTTTTTTCCTAGCAGAATTCCTGACTTCAAGAGTTTATAATATAATAGGACAAACATATAAGAAAGTGAAAAATTATATGACAATATGATGAGTATTATGTTACAGAAAAGCAGCAAGGGCCTCTGGGATTAGAGACATTCCAGCTCAGCCCGAATGTTGGTCAGGAAATATTTCCAAGAGGAGGTAACACTTGCATGGTCTGTGATAAGCAATTAGGAGCTGGCCTAGTGGGGAAGAGGAGCTGGGGGCATTGGAGGGAGGCCTAAATGAATCCTTTAAAGATGATCCAGAGTTGGAAACAAGATCGTCCTCAAGCTGAACTAGTTGAGCAAATGCCAAGAGGAAAGGATGGGACCAAAAATGGGAGATAAAGCTAACTGATCAGATACTCTGCAGAAGCTGAAGCAAATTGAACCTTGAAAATGAGTCCAAGGATGGGAACAAAGCTGGGTCCCAAGACCTTCACCGGGCATGAGAATGAGAAAGAAAACTGTTTCTAGCCTGAAGAGTGCCAGCATGTAAGGGCTGCTGCTGCTGCTAAGTCACTTCAGTCGTGTCCGACTCTGTGCGACCCCATAGACGGCAGCCCACCAGGCTCCCCCGTCCCTGGGATTCTCCAGGCAAGAACACTGGAGTGGGTTGCCATTGCCTTCTCCAATGCATGAAAGTGAAAAGTGAAAGTGAAGTCGCTCAGTCGTGTCCGACTCTCAGCGACCCCATGGACTGGAGCCTACCAGGCGCCTACGTCCATGGGATTTTCCAGGCAAAAGTACTGGGGTGGGGTGCCATTGCCTTCCCCGGCATGTAAGGGCTAAATAAGCAGAAATAGGAGATGGTGAAGGAGACCAGGAAGTGGTCCGAGAATGACAGCGTGAGAGCAAACTGCGCTTGAAGACAGAGTTACTGGGGCCTTATTCACGGATGAATAGTGAATAATGTGAGGAGGTTTCTAGGTGGAGAGCTTACAGCTGAAAGTCTCTGTTTTGTCTTCCGAGTGAAAAATGATGTCTGAGTCTGATGAGAGTGTAGAACGGTGGGGATAGGGGATGGGGAACAACGAAGTAGCTCTTGTGGTCAGTCTCAGAGAAATCAATAGGAGGTCCTCGTGGGTGGCTGAATTGTGAGGACCTGGCTGACGATGGGGAGGCTGTGAGGTTTTAGTGGATCTAACACGCTTGGTTGAGCTCCTGTCTCAAACAGCACTCTGCGGCAGGGCTTGAGGGAAAGAGGAGGCAGATGGATTGATTTAGATTTGGTGGTTTTCTGCAAGGGTGTGACAGAAAGAGCAAAAAGGCTAGGGAGTTAAGAATGGTTGGCAGAACAGATAAAATCTAGCTGAGTAAAGAAGGACTTTCAATCAGCGTAGACTGCTAATTTAGAGGGAAAAAATAAAAGTAGGGACCAAAAGACAATGAAGTCAAAGGGTAGTTATACCAGAAGAGGCGATATTTGGAGAAGTATGACATGGATTATTAGATCCTCATATCACAGGCTCTGCTGTCATTTCAGATAGATTCAAAGACTTAGACCAGGCTTCCCTGGTGGCTAAGTGGTAGAGAGTCTGCCTGCCAGTTCAGGAGACACAGGCTCAATCCCTGGTCCGGGAGGATTCCACCTGCCGTGGAGCAGCTTGTCCCATGCCTCACAAATACTGAACCTGTGCTCTAGAGCCCAAGAACCACAACTGCGAACTCATGTGCTGCAACTACTAAAGCCCGTGTCCCCTAGAGCCCAGATTCTGCAACAAGAGAAGCTGCCATAGTGAGAAGCCCGCACACTGCAAGTAGAGAGTAGCCTCCATTTGCCACAACTGGTGAAAAGCCCACACAGCAACAAAGACCCAGTACAGCCAAAAATAAATAAGTAGAGAGTAAAATTTAAAAATAATAATAAATAAACTGAAAAAAAAAAAAAAAAAAAGAACTGGACCAAACCAAAAAGAAAAAAATTAAAATACAGGAACATGATTGATGAGGGAAGACTTTGTATACTTAAATGTATGAAATCTGACAGAAAAATCAACTTGTTTTACTATAAATGCATGAAAAACAATGACAAAAGTGTAAGATAAGAAATTAAGAAACTAATTTCTGCAATTACGATAAGCAAAGGGATAAAAGAGCTTCCCTGATGGCTCAGATGGTAAAGAATCTGCCTGCAACTCGGGAGACCTGGTTTCAATCCCTGGGTTGGGAAGATCCCCTTGAGGAAGGCATAGCAACCCACTCCAGGATTCTTGCCTGGAGAATCCCATGGACAGGGGAGCCTGGTGGGCTACAGTCCATGGGGTCACAAAGAGCCGGACACGACTGAAGCGACTGAGCATGCACACATGCACACAAAGGAATAAAAATCCTTCACCTGTAAAGATGGGATCTAGGTTGGTATTTCCCCAGCAGCTGTGGATAATTGTAGCTTCTTTTTGCACATCCATCACCAGTTTTTCTGCTCCTCAACAAGTAGAGCAGCAGTCAGGCTGTATCCTCTCTCTGCTTCATGCTCCTCCTGTCTCTGATTAAAAGGCCTGGAGGGCCCAGCAAAGGTTTTTGGAGCCTGGGCGGGGTGGAGGGCAGCCTGGCTCAGGTGTGAGCCAAGCAGGTGGAAGGGAGGATCTGGTAAGAGAATGGTCCAGCACCGGGTGTCAGAGCCCCAGGGGGGCCATCTGTCGGGGAGGGCTGCCCACTTCAGAGACTGGCACCTTGGTGAAGGAAATGGGGCATGTACGCAGAGAGGGGACAGGATTGATTTCATACAAGGCGGCTGATCAAGTAAGGAAATGTATGAAGCATTATGGGAGTGCGGTTTCTTATTCTAGACAAAAGTTGTCACAAATGGGAAAACCAAGGGGGAGAACATGAGGATGAATACTGTGGTGGTGTTGAAATTGGAGGTATTAGTGTGAATTTATGGTTTGCAATGTATAGACAGATGAATGTATAGTTATAGAAATATATATATATGTGTGTGTGTGTGTGTGTGTGTGTATCTATATGTGTGCATGCTTGCATGCTAGGTTGCTTTAGTCATGGCTGACTCTTTGTGACCCTATGGACTGTAGCCTGCCATTATTGTCCATGGGATTCTCCAGGCAAGAACACTGGAATGGATTGTCATGCCCTCTTCCAGGAGATCTTCCCCAAGCAGGGATCGAACCTGTGTCTCTGTATCCCGCATTGGCAGGCGGGTTCTTTACCAGTAGTGTCACCTGGGAAGGATGTAAGAAGTATGTATGTACACACATATATTCTCTAGTTCTGTCTATTGAGTTGGCTTGGCAGCAGTGACACCCCAGTAACAAGGAGTACACTCAGCACTCAGATCTAAATGCTGTTCTCTGCCAGAAAAGGAATCAGAACTCCTTAGGAAAATAGCTGATTCTAGGGCTGGGCCAGGATAAGCAAATGATGAGCTTGGAACATCCTGTCCCACAAAATAAGGAAGTGCTCAAAGGATGATGGGGATGTGTCGAAAGGACATAGAAACCAGCTTGAAGAGGTTCCCACTGGCCAATTCTGGGACATTTTAAGCATTAAATAAATAATGTTTGCAACAGATTAAAACCTATTTAATGAAATGATAAACACAAGTCCACAGTGATATGAATAAATTTAAAGTTGAATGGAGGAACAGGGTTTTTCAGTTTTGAAGAATCTTCCCATAAAATAATTGTTCATTACAAAGAGAAAAAAGATCACATCAATCAAATGATCAAAGGGAACATTGTCAGTAATGGGACAAAGCAGGAATGGCGTCACCTGAAAGGATGCAAGGAGAAGCAGCTAGAATCACTTCTGGCGTATTCTTGACCAACATGGATAGTCTGAATGGGAACATGAGGAAACACCAGTCAAACCTACATCAAGTCAAACCTACCGGTCAAACACCAGTCAAACCTACCAACCTACATCATAGAACAGTTTACAAAAACACCTGTAGCTTCAAAAGCATTAAGGTCATGGGAAGTCAAGGAAGGACTGAGGAAATGTTTCAGACTGAAGAGGAACAAGGAACATGACAACCAGAATATAGTGGACTCTTGTTATGAAGGAGGTATAGTGAAATGTGAATGATGTCTGAAGATTTCATGATAGCAGTGTATCAATATTAATTTTCTGATTGAATTATAATTATGTAGCAGAATATTTTGGAGAAGGAAATGGTAACCCACTCCAGTATTCTTGCCTAGAGAATCCTGTGGACAGAGGAGCCTGGTGGGCTGCTGTCCATGGGGTCGCACAGAGTAGGACGCGACTGAAGCGACTTAGCATGCATGCATGCATTGGAGAAGGAACTGGCAACCCACTCCAGTGTTCTTGCCTGGAGAATCCCAGGGAAGGGGAAGCTTGGTGGGCTGCTGTCTATGGGGTCGCACGGAGCTGGACATGACTGAAGTGACTTAGCAGCAGCAGAATATTTTTGTTTGTAATGCACTCAATTATTTGGTAATGATGGGGGATCGTGTTAGCTACTTAGCTTGCAAATACTTCAGGAAAAAACAATTTTTGTCATATATTTAGACGACTTCTTTTAAGCATTTCCTGAAGTAGAGAATAATATTAAAATAGTTTGCATCTGCTAGTCCCAAACTCCCAATCTTTCCCTCCCCCAGCCCGTCCCCCTTGACAACCGCAAGTCTGTCCTCTGTGTCTGTGACTCTGTTTGTTTTGTAGATATATTCATTTGGGTCATATTTTAGGTTCCACATGTAAGTGATACCATATAGTACTTGTCTTTCTCTCTCTGACTTAATTTTGTTTAGTATGATAATCTCTAGGTCCATCCATTGGATGGTGCAAATGGCATTATTTCATTCTTTTTTAAGGCTGAGTGATATTTCACTGTGTATGTGTGTATTGTGTGTGTATGCTCAGTTGTGTCCCACTTTTTGCAACCCCTTGTACTATAGTCCACCAGGCTCCTCTGTTAATGGGATTTTCCAGGCAAGAATACGGGAGTGGATTGCCATTTCCTCCTCCAGGGGATCTTCCCAATCCAGGGACTGAACCCATGTCTTTCGTGTTCAGATGGATTTTTACACTGCACTACCTGGGAAGTCCGTGTGTGTGTGTGTGTGTGTGTGTGTGAATGGACATTTAGGTTGTTTCCATATCTTGGTTATTGTGACTACTGCTGTTGCTGTTGTATCTTTTCAAATTATAATTTTGTTTTGATATATGCCTGGGAGTTGAATTGCTGCTGCTGCTGCTAAGTCACTTCAGTTGTGTCCGGCTCTGTGCGACCCCATAGACGGCAGCCCACCAGGCTTCCCCGTCCCTGGGATTCTCCAGGCTGGACCATGTGATATTTTTATTTTTAGCTTTCTGAGGAACCACTATACTGTTTTCCATAGTGACTGCACCAATTTATATTCCCATCAACAGTATAGGAGGGTTCCCTTTTCTCCACGCCCTCTCCCACATTTGTTATTTGTAGACTTTTTAATGATGGCCATTCTGACCTATATGAGTTGGTATCTCATTGTACTTTTAATTTGCATTTCTCTAATAATTAATGATGATGAGCATCTTTTCACGTGCCTATGTTTTCTTGTTCCAAGCTGTCTTAACATTGTCCTCCCTTGACTTCCTATGGCTTCAGAAACACTGGTTGTCTTAGATTTTTTTCGCAAGGACTCTTCTTAGTCATCCTAATCTTCTAGGAGAGATATAATTTGTAATATTTCCTCTCTGACCTTCTCTTCGTTCTCTTTTATTCCTTTCAACTCCAGGCATATGATTCTTAACTCTGCATCTTTATCCTAGGTCTCTCCGGATAGGAGACTTCATTTTACCTGAATTAGCTGGTAAAGAATCTGCTTGCAATGCAGGAGACCTGGTTCAATTTCTGGGTCAGGAAGATCCCCTGGAGAAGGGATAGGCTACCCACTCCAGTATAATGGGGCTTCCCTGGTGACTCAGATGATAAAGAATCTGCCTGCAATGTGGGAGACCTGGGTTCAATCCCTGGGTTGGGAAGATCCCCTGGAGAAGGGCATGGCAACCCCCTCCAGTATTCTTGCCTGGAGAATCCCCATGGACAGAGGAGCCTGACTGGCTTCAGTTCATAGGGTTGCAAAAAGTTGGGCATGACTAAGCACAGCACAACACAGCTTTTGTGGGCACATTTTTTTTTCTCATTAGCCTAGACTCGTTGGAGTAACCCAGCTTTCAGTTAGCTACTGGGGCTCACTAATGCAAATTCAAATTTTGTGAGAATTACAGAGTCTAAATTTCTTCAGCTTCTATAGGAGAGCATTATTACTGAAAACTGTAGAATGATTGCTTCCTCCTCTGGGTCAGGAGCAGTCATGAATTCATTGCCGTAAGAAAATATGTAAGTCTGGTTACCACAGAAAGTTGCATGTTAGAAAATGAACTCTATTTTGATATGAAATTAATTTCATTAGAGATGTTATGTGAGACAACATCAAGTAAGAATCTTATCTGACAGATCTGTTTTAGAGTGGAATATATACCATATCAGAGGTTATGAGAAAAGTTTGAAGTGCATATCTGAGAAAACGATCCACATTTTTAAATTGTCTCAGTTCTAACATGAATTAGACACAATAGTATGAATATTTTAATTGGCATGGTTAATATGCTTTGAATCGAGATTGAGTATTTTAAAGAAATTGATGAGTAACCTACGAACTTGGACCAAGAAAATATGTTTATTGTAATCCCATTCATTTAAAAATATCATTGATAGATAATTTTCTTGTCTGAACTTTTCATTTTATGAATGTATATATTTATGTATGTTGAGATTAATGTTTCATGTCCAATTTTTATACCAGGAAGCAGGAGTCTTTGCTGACACACTTTTGGATCTCTTATTAAATTTCTCATCAAGGAGACATTCCAGAAGTTTTACAAATTATTCTATCAAAATGCTAGACTTTGGTGGGACATTACAGATTCTTCATTTTTTGAGCTTTCTCCAAAAGTAAGCACTTTTGCATAAATGAATCTGCTAAGTGCAAGAGATTACAAGTGTCCAGATGGCTCTCACTGAAGTTGTGCTCATACATTTGTACAATAAACTTGGACATTTAACTGATGCAAATTTTAATATATTCGTTGTCCTTCTCATTTAAAACAAAGATGCTGTTTCCTGAGATCAGTGTTACTTGGAAAACCTTGGCTATCTAACAAGTTCCCAAGAAACATTATTTAATGTACATTGCCAAGAACATCTTAGATAATTCAACAGCATTGCCTTCTTTAAAAAGTCCAAATATATTTCCTATAAATGTGACATTTACTGAGACCTTGTTGATTTTGTATTTGGATATGACAGGGTTCCAAAAGAAATATATAATTTATAATGAGCATATAATCATTCTGGAGAAGGAAAATAACTTCATATGAAACAGCAAAAAATAAACAGGAAAGGATGTAATTTAGTGCCAACTTGGTAAATTAATATTTTTGTTGAATCAGATGGTCATCAGTCATCTGCTTGTGGTACTTACTATCATAATATAATTTTGGATTACTTAAGTCAGTATAAGTCTGGGTTTGCTTCATGTTTTCTGAACTTAAAAACTTTTTTTTTTAATTTGGAAGGTTTATTTTTTTCAGCACTTTGAAGTCAGCACATATTGTTTGGACACATACTATGTGCCAACACACTTATAGACATTGGGCTTATAAATATGAGTAAAACAGAGTCTCTGTACTTAAGGAACTTGCTGCTTTGTGTATATATGTGTCCTGGAGGGTAGGGGGCTGTGGGCAGTAGCAAGGAGGAGACAGATGGCCAACATACAAGAGAATAGGTAAGGGAACTTCAGAAACATAAAAGTATTATGACAATGGGAAAAATATTCGAGTGGAGGTGCTTGGACTGCTGTTGTCGGAAAAGTCCTGTCTGAGGAACTCAAGTTTGAGTTGAGGTGAGCCTGAGTGATGAGAGGGCTTAGACACCTAGTTAGATTTACAGTTTGAAGCCCCAGGGAGTGGTCTCGGTGGAAGACAGACATCTGAAAATCTTCACTGTGGACGCGACACTGAAAGCCAAGCTAGTCACAGTCGGGATATTAAAGAGGGTGAGAGTTGAGAGCTGACCTTTGTCTTTATCAGATGTCTGTCAGCAGTGACTTTGGGAAGAGCTATTTTTGTGGAGAAGTGAGGGAGGAAAAGCCTAATTTACAGTGAAAAGAGACTGGGAGATAAGGATATGAAGGCATTAAGAATACACACGTCTTTGTAGGGTTTTGCTCTGAAGGAGACAGAGTAGAAGGAGGGTGGCCTTAAACAGTTGTTAAGATTGTGCATTTGTTGTGTGTGCTTCTCTGCATTTGAGTTGGATTTAACGATACTACAGAAAAACTTATAAATGAAGTTAATGTTGCCAAAATCTTGACCCGCTTGTCCACCAGTGCTGAATGAAAATGCTGAAACAGAGTTTTGGAGGAAATAGAAAAATGGCTTTATCTTTTCTTGGCAAAGTGGAATGCACAGCAGACTAGCACCTCAAGTACTGTGCTCCCCATTCCTGGGAATAGAGAGAGGTTATATCCCGGGGCTTGTAGTCTGTGGGTAGGTGATAAGGCGCAAAGCAATGAAGCTCTTGTGTTTTGTTTTTCCTTTTGCTAAGTTTCAAAATGGCCACAGCTGAGATCATGCAGCTCAGCAACTGGGTCTGGTGTCCCTGAAGTTATCAGCCCGTGACCTTTCTGAAATGCTATCAGAATGGTACAACACAGTGAAAGGGGAGAAGAATGCCAGGTGCAGAGTGTAATCTATATGGAGTTAGGGAGTAATTATTAATAGCTTTGTGAAGGACAAGTCTAGCTACAAGTGTTTGTTAGTAGTAACAGCTAAAGAATAACCAAGATTGTTTAACTCTTGCAGGCCTGTTTGACTCGTATGTGCCAAAGACTGTTCACTCATTTATGTTTTTGTGGTAATGTTAAGACATCTGCACATTTTTTACTTTAATTTTTAAAGTTCCTTGTTAAGCTTTCGTAGGAAGTGGGAGGCCATAGGAGAGCACTGTTAAAGACTGAGAGTTAAAACTGAGCGTGAAGAACAGAGTTACAGACAACTGAGACCACAAAGCAAAGAATCAAGTGAAACTGAGTTCTGGTAGCAGGAGTCTGCAGCAAAGGGTTTGTTGCAGGAAGCCAAACAAAGGAGTGGGGGATAAGCTTGGTCTTTGAGTTGGGTGTTTTTAAAGGGGAAGAACAGAGGCTGGGGTCAGTCATAATCTTACATTTAACTACATTCCTTAATCATGGTTTCGAGTGTCAGAATGCTTCTGGTTTGGATTCTCTGGCCAGGTGGTCTGTGGCTTGGGGGTCTGTTAGCTCATCTTACCTTAGAGAAACAATCCAAGGTTGTGTGTTAATAATGTTTATCTATAGTAGCAATGATATTATCTTTACTACATCAACGATGATATCAACAACAGCAATTTTAGTGCCTTAACAGTGTTAACAGTAATTTTAGCATCTGACTCAAATTGATTGAGGATTGAGGGGACAAGAAAGAATAAAGTTTTGGATAGAGGGATTAATCATAAACTCAGTTTGGGGGAGCCTCAGTATCAGGGTTTCACAGGTAATTTTCACATTAAAGGTCTGCTCAGCATGTGTTTGTCACTTCAGCCCACTCCTATAGGTGGTCCTGTCTTCACAATGTGAATATGTAATAATGGAATAGTGAAAATGTCTGTGTACATATGCTTCATGCTGTTTTTGAAAGTGCTTTTACATGTATTTTCTTATTTAATGAAGACTATAAATTAATCTATGGGAGAAATGATAATGCTATTTAAACTATGTATAAAAATTGGGATTGTTACACAAAAATACTTAAGAGTATGTGTTATAAGGATTAACCTGCCTTTATTGTAGATGTCAATATATTATTTAATATGATAACTAACAATATTGCAAGTAATAACATTACTTATAAGATTCCTGTCCCTTATTTGTTTAAGGAAATAATTTTGGTAAACATTATTGATAAAGATGGAAATACATTGAATGGCTTTGATAAAAATTATAGGTAAAACTGGAGATACAGTAAATGGATTTAAAAATTTTAAAAAATGTTCCTGAGAGTTTGACAGGTCTGAAGTAAATTAAAATTACTCTTTTTTTCTTTCCTGTCAGAGGTCTCTTTATTAGTATCCATGATCGAGGACATATTTCTTCTGTTCTTAATGCATGGCCAGAAGATGTCATCAAGGTAAGTTAGTTACCACTTTTTTTTCCATTGTGGCACATTTGTTCTTTTTCCTGTCCCATAACATACTGACCCTTTTCATAATACTAGGTAGCGGTGCCATTCTCTAGCTTTTCAATTTATATCTGATTGATTTTTGCATAGTGGATTAATTTTATCTTGATACCATTTAGATTCTAAGTTTCCCCTTTATTTCTGTCAAGTTTTTTTAATATTTCTTTATTTATTGTAAGTGATGATAAGTGTTGAAAAAATGTTGAAGTAGTATCTGAAGTATTTCTTTAAGCAAACTCCTATTTCTTCTGTAATTATTCATCTACTTAGAAGAATCAATGGGGGCAAAAAAAAATCTGTTAATTCATTTCCTTTATCATGGTAACCTCAAGTATCTCATGGGACTTCCTCTGGGAGGGAGGAAGCTAATGAAAACAGAATCATGTTGTATCTGACATTTGGTAGCTTTCTGAGTGAGACACTTTACCTAGATTAACTCATGTATTTAGTATCATGGTAATTCCATGAGGAATGGAAGGCCCAAGTGGGTTACACAGTAGTATGTGGTGGTGGTGGGAACTGAATGCCTGTGTCTCAGGGCCGCCTCCAAAACAGCCTAACATATTGACCCTTTGTAATGAGACGTGGAAGATTTGACAAAGATCAGCTTTATGGAATATGCAGAAATACTTTTCACCCTCCTCTTCAATGTATTTACTTTTAAGGCAGTTCTTTAAGAGCTGCGTAACATTGCCGGGAGAAATATCAATAACCTCAGATATGCAGATGACACCACCCTTATGGCAGAAAGTGAAGAGGAACTAAAAAGCCTCTTGATGAAAGTGAAAGAGGAAAGTGAAAAGGTTGGCTTAAAGCTCAACATTCAGAAAACGAAGATCATGGCATCTGGTCCCATCACTTCATGGGAAGTAGATGGGGAAACAGTGGAAACAGTGTCAGACTTTATTTTTCTGGGCTCCAAAATCACTACAGATGGTGACTGCAGCCATGAAATTAAAAGACACTTACTCCTTGGAAGGAAAGTTATGTCCAACCTAGATAACATATTCAAAAACAGAGACATTACTTTGCCAACAAAGGTCCATCTAGTCAAGGCTATGGTTTTTCCTGTGGTCATGTATGGATGTGAAGTTGGACTGTGAAGAAAGCTGAGCGCCAAAGAGTTGATGCTTTTGAACTGTGGTGTTGGAGAAGACTCTTGAGAGTCCCTTGGCCTGCAAGGAGATCCAACCAGTCCATTCTAAAGGAGATCAGTCCTGTGATTTCTCTGGAAGGAATGATGCTAAAGGTGAAACTCCAGGACTTTGGCCACCTCATGTGAAGAGTTGACTCATTGGAAAAGACTCTGATGCTGAGAGGGATTGGGGGCAGGAGGAGAAGGGGACGACAGAGGATGAGATGGCTGGATGGCATCACTGACTCAATGGACGTGAGTTTGAGTGAACTGTGGGAGTTGGTGATGGACAGGGAAGCCTGGCGTGCTGTGATTCATGGGGTTGCAAAGAGTCGGACACAACTGAGCAACTGAACTGAACTGAATATAGGTGAATATAAAACTAAATGAAAAGATCGCAAAAATTTTTGTATACGCATTATTGTGTGGTAGAAAAAGCAAGCACTCAGGTCTTGGTTCTTTGACATTAACCAGATAAATCACCTGAGGCAAATTATTTCAGTTCTCTGATCTTCAGAGGGAGGGAAGAGGGATAGAAAATAAGAGGTATAGACTGAATATACTCCAAATCTCCCCTTACTTCCAAAATGCTCTGATTCTATACATTAGTCCTTATGATAATAATAGTATTAATACCTACAGTTTTTTTGAGAATTTGTAATGTATCGGGTACTGTAATTAGTTCTTGTATATCATGATTTCATTGTATTGAATCATCAGTTCAGTTCAGTCTCTTGGTCTTGTCTGACTCTTTGCAACCCCATGGACTGCAGCATGCCAGGCCTCCCTGTCCATCACCAGCTCCCAGAGTTTACTCAAACCCATGTCCATTGTGTCGGTGATGCCATCCAACCATCTCATCCTCTGTCACCCCCTTCTTCTCCCACATTCAATCTTTCCTAACATCAGGGGCTTTTCAAATGAGTCAGTTCTTCACATCAGATGGCCAAAATATTCGAGTTTTAGCTTTAACATCAATCCTTCCAAAGAATACCCAGGACTGATCTCCTTTAGAATGGACTGGTTGGATCTCCTTGCAGTCCCTGGGACTCTCAAGAGTCTTCTCCAACACCACAGTTCAAAAGCATCAACTCTTTGGCGCTCAGCTTTCTTTACAGTCCAACTCTCACATCCATACATGACCACTGGAAAAACCACAGCCTTGACTAGACGGACCTTTGTTGGCAAAGTAGTGTCTCTGCTTTTTAATATGCTATCTAGGTTGGTCATAACTTTCCTTCCAAGGAGTAAGCGTCTTAATTTCATGGCTGCAGTCACCAGTCACATCCACAGCTGGGTGTTGTTTTTGCTTTGGCTCCGTCTCTTCATTGTTTCTGGAGTTATTTCTCCACTGATCTCCAGAAGCATACTGGGCACCTACCGACCTGGGGAGTACCTCTTTCAGTGTCCTATATTTTTGCCTTTCATACTGTTCGTGGGATTCTCAAGTAAGAATACTGAAGTGGTTTGCCATTCCCGTCTTCAGTATTGAATCATAGATTTATTCAATTCACTAATGCTTGTTGATCATTTTCTATGTGCCAAGTGCTGAGCTAGGTGTTGGTGTATGGTGGTGAGCAAAACACAGTTGGTTCCTAATTTTATGCATCTACTCTGAAAAGTACCTTTTTTATCCCATTTTTATCTATAAGAAACAGCTTTAATTCATCAGTTTATCCAAAGTCAAATAACTCATATTTTATTCTAGGCTCAATGGATATGACGGATATAGTAGTTTGTAGTAAGTCTAATAAATTTTGTCTCACAAAATTGGTTTTGCTTGAATTCATATAATGGCCATGAATTACAGAATAAAGATGATAGATCCATTAATTTCAATAAAGACAACAAATAACTTAGAATTAAAATCTCCAAATGATTAAAATGCATGCTTTTTGGATATAAAAATAAACTAAAATTAGAAATAAACTAAAATAAACTTAGAAATAAACTAAAATAAAAAAAAAATTGTTTAGTAATACTCTACTGTCAGTTAAGAATAGCAATGGACCATGCTTGCTAGAACAATATCCAGTGTCATAAGAGTTGAAGAGGATGAATCAGCATTGTTATGAAATTTAGAGGATACATAAACTAAAGATCAGAGCACTGGGGACTCCTCAGTAATTATGTGCTACTTAATCATGGGCTCTCCTCTAATGGTACTCAAAATGGCTGTGATTAGTTTCCAAGCTGTCGTAAGTTTCACTTTATTTCCCGGTTTGAGCTTTTTATTTATGTGTACTCTGCCCATGTACTCCTCCTGATTGAAGACTGAGTTCTTTGAGTTGTTTGAATCTTTATGGGCATACCTTGTCTTTTTATTTTTAAACAATCAAATTAATCACCTGTATATATTTTAAAACTACATTTAAAATACATGTTTCCAATTTATTCTCCGCACTCTTCTACACTTAATGATTATACAAAATCATTCCCATCATTTATGATCATATAAAATCATGTCCATCACTTATGTTTTCTGATAGCTTGGTATTTCATTGCATAAATATTTAACTTCAGAAATAGAGAGTAGGAACTATGGCCCAGGATTTGCAAACATCTATTAATATATTTTTCTTTTTATTCAAGGCTATTGTGGTGACTGATGGAGAACGTATTCTTGGCTTGGGAGACCTTGGCTGTAATGGAATGGGCATCCCTGTGGGTAAACTGGCTCTGTATACAGCTTGTGGAGGGATGAACCCTCAACACTGTTTGCCTGTCATGCTGGATGTGGGAACGGAAAATGAGGTAAACACTTTAAGTCTGTAACAGCTATACACCTTAAAAAGTAGTACCATTCCTGCATTTTGGGATTATTTTAGGAACCTCATGAAATTCTTTTTTTTTCTCTTTGATTCTTTCTCTCTCCTCAAACCCATCCCTCAACTCTTATAAGAATTATTCATTCTCTTTTCCATTTCTTTTCTTCTTTTCTATAATATGAATAATCTTTCACCGGCTTCTTTAGTGTTTTATTATCCTTTAGTAAGCACTCAGCCCATTATTCTGTAGAGTGTATGATTTACTTTAGGGTATCATAGTTACTTTTAAAAAATTACTGTTTTTATACTAGACAGAAATTTATTAAGTATAGTCAGTTTGATATCTTGTTCTAAAAGTCTGCAGTAGATTATTTGGAGTTTAGCATTTCTCTTTACTGCATTGATAGACTCTTAAAGTTAAATATTAAAGTGAAGTTGCTCAGTCATGTCTAACTCTTTCCGACCCCATGGACTGTAGCCTGCCAGGCTCCTCTGTCTATGGGATTTTCCAGGCAAGAGTACTGGAGTGGGTTGCCATTTCCTTCTCTAGGGAATCCTCCCAACCCAGGGATTGAACCCGGGTCTCCCGCATTTGTAGGCCACTGCTTTACCGTCTGAGCCACGTAAAGCATCGGCATACAAATGCGGGAGACCTGGGTTCAATCCCTGAGTCGGGAAGATCTCCTGGAAAAGGGAATGGCAACCCACTCCAGTATTCTTGCCGCTGCCCCCCCCCCCCCCAAAAAAGTTATATATTAACCAGTACATAATTTTGGTCATCTGTAATTGGTAATACTTGGATTAGTTGTGGGTGATAGATGAGCTTGCCAGGTGGCATTAGTGGTAAAGAACCCACCTGCCAGTGCTGGAGACATAAGAGCCATGGGATCAGTCCCAGGATCAGGAAGAGCCCCTGAATGAGGGCATGGCAACCTACTCCAGTATTCTTGCCTGGAATCCCATGGACAGAGGAGTCTAGCGGGCTATGGTCCATAGGGTCACAGAGTCAGACACGACTGAAACGACTGAGCACACACACATGGGTGATAGATACTAGAAATTAAAGGTAGAATTTTCTGAAATAGAGATGAAAAATAATGGTCAATTAAGATAGACTTTTAAAAAGTTGCATGTAAATATCAAACCTAGGCCTAGAATGTCATCATCAAATGAGATCTTTATCATGTTAAGGTGAGTTCTCTCTGTACCCACGGTGTTGACAGTTTTTATCATTAATGAATGCTGAATTTTGTTAAAAGGCTTTTTGGCATCTGTCGAGATGATTATATGATTTTTTTTATTGTTTAATTGGTTAATGTGGTATCTCACATTGATGTGTTATGTCACGTTAATTTGCTGATATTGAACCATACTTGCATTCTTGGGATAAATCCCACTTGATTATGGTGTTTGATTCTTTTGATGTATTGTTGAATTTGTTCTGCTAATATTTAGTTTAGGATTTTTATTTCTATATTCCTCAGTGACATTAGCTATTAATTTTCTTTTTTGTGTGAAACATCCTTCTCTTATTATTTATCTCAAGGTGATAGTGGCCTTTAGAATAAGTTTGGAAGGATTCCTTTCTCTTCTAGTTTTTGGAATAGTTTGAGATAGATAGGTGTTAACTCTTCTTTAAATGTCTTATAGAGTTTTCCTGTGAAGCCTCATGGTTCTGTACATTCATTTATTGAGATATATTATTATTATCACTGATTAAATTTCATTTCTTATAAGTTCATATTTTGTATTTTTTCCTGATTCAGTTTTTGGGAGATGTAAATTTCTAAGAATTTATTCATTTCTAGTAGGTTGTCCATTATATTGGCATATGATTGTTCATAGTAATCTTTTATGACCCTTTGTGTTTATGTGGTGTTTCTTTTTTAACTTTTCATCGTTTATTTCTGATTTTATATATTTGGGCCCTTTCTCTTTTTTTCCTTGATAAATCTGACTATAGGTTTATTAATTTTGTTTATCTTTACAAAGGACCAGCTCTTAGTTTCATTGGTGTTGTCTATTTTTTTAGTCTCTATTTCATTTAGTTTTGCTCTGATCTTTATGATTTTTTTCCTTCTTTGGGTTTTGTTTTGTCTTCTTTTTGTAGTTCTTGAGGTGTAAGTTTAGATGGTTTTAGATTTTTCTTGTTTCCTGTGGTAGACATATATTGCTATCAACTTTCTTAGAAATGCTTTTGCCTAGTACCTTAGGGTTTTGTTTTTATTTTTGTTTTAATTGATGTATAGTTGATTTACTATGTATTATGTAAGTTTCAAGTGTACAGCATAGTAATTCACAATTTCAAAATCTTTAAAGGTTATATTCCATTTATAGTTATTATTATATAAAATATTGGCTATATTCCCTGTGATACACAATATATCCTTGTAACTTATTTATTTTATACATAATAGTTTTGACCTCTTAATCTCCTATCCCTCTATTGTCCTTTACACCATCTCTCTCCTGTACTGATAATCACTAGTTTGTTCTCTGTACCTGTGTCTGTTTCTTTTACATTATGTTCACTAGTTTATTTTGAGATTCCACATATAAATGATATCTTACAGTATTTGTCTTTCTTCGTCAAACTTATTTCACTTTCACTTTAAGATAATACCCTGCAGGTCCATCCATGTTGTTATAAAAAGCAAAAGGTCATTCTTTTTTATAGCTGAGTAGTATTCCATTGTGTGTGTGTGTGTGTGTGTGGCGCGTGTGCATGCGCACACGCACATATGCCACATCTTCTTTATCCATTCACTTCTTGTGGATACTTAGGTAGCTTCCATGGCACCCCACTCCAGTACTCTTGCTTGGAAAATCCCATGGATGGAGGAGCCTGGTAGGCTGCAGTCCATAGGGTCGCTAGGAGTCAGACATGACTGAGCAACTTCACTTTCATGCATTGGAGAAGGAAATGGCAACCCACTCCAGGGTTCTTGCCTGGAGAATCCCAGGGATGGGGGAGCCTGGTGGGCTGTCGTCTATGGGGTTGCCCAGAGTCGGACACGACTGAAACGACTTAACAGGTAGCTTCCAAACCTTGGCAGTCATAAATAATACTATGAATATTGAGGTGCATGTATCTTTTCAGCTAAGTGTTTTCGTTTTCTTTGGGTATATAAAGTGAAAGTGAAGTTGCTCAGTCGTGTCTGACTCTTTGCAACCCCATGGACTGTAGCCCACCAGGCTCCTCCGTCCATGGGATTCTCCAGGCAAGAGTACTGGAGTGGATTGCCATTTCCTTCTCCAGGGGATCTTCCCAACCCAGGGATCAAACCCAGGTCTCCCGCATTGCAGGCAGACACTTTAACTGCTGAGCTACCAGAGAAGCCCTTCTTGGGTATATAACCAGAGTGTAATTGTGTGGCCATATGGTAGTTCTGTTTTTAGTATTTTGAGAAACCTTCATACTATTTTCCATAGGGGCTGCACCAATTTACTTTCCCACCAGTGATGTATGAGGGTTCCCTTTTCTGCACATCCTGCCAACATTTGTAATTTGTGGTCTTTTTGATGATAGCCATTCTGAGAGGTGTGAGGTGATATCGCATTGTGGGTTTGATTTGCATTTCTCTGATGATTAGTGAGGTTAAATATCTTTTCATGTGTCTGTTGGCCATCTGTATGTCTTCTTTGGAAAAATGTCTATTCAGTTCTGTCCATTTTTTAATCAGGTTATTTGTTTTTTAATATAAGCTGCCTCTGTATTTTGAATATTAACCCCTTATTGATATCATTTGCAAATGTTTTCTCCCATTCAGCAGGTCATCTTTTTGCTTTGTTGACGCTTTTCTTTCCTGAGCAAAAGCTGAGTTTAATTAGATCTGATTTGTTTATCTTTGCTTTTGTTTCTTTTGCTTTTGGAGACATACTCAAAAGCATTGTTATGGTTTATGTCAGAGTGTTCCAGCTATGTTTTCTTCTGGGAGTTTTATAGTTTCTGGTCTTACATTTAGGTCTTGAATCCATTTTGATTTTATTTTTGTGTGTGATGTTAGAGAATGTTCTAATGTCATTCTTTTACATGTAGCTGTTCAGTTTTCCCAGCACCACTTATTGAATAGATTGTCTTTTTTCCATTTCATATTCTTGCCTCCTTTGTCATAGATTAATTGAATATAAGTGTGTGGGGTTTATTTCTGAGCTCTCTGTTCTATTCAGTTGATTTATGCATTTGTTTTTGTGCCAGTATCATGCTGTTTCGATTATTATAGTTTTTAATATAGTCTGAAAACAAAGGTCCGTCTAGTCAAGGCTATGGTTTTTCCACTGGTCATGTATGGATGTGAGAGTTGGACTGTGAAGAAATCTAAGCGCCAAAGAATTGATGCTTTTGAACTGTAGTGTTGGAAAAGACTCATGAGAGTCCCTTGGACTGCAAGGAGGTCCAACTAGTCCATTCTAAAGGAGATCAGTCCTGGGTGTTCTTTGAAAGGACTGATGCTAAAGCTGAAACTCCAGTACTTTGGCCACCTCATGCAAAGAGCTGACTCATTGGAAAAGACCCTCATGCTGGGAGAGATTAGGGGCAGGAGGAGAAGGGGACGACAGAGGATGAGATGGCTGGATGGCAACACCGACTCAATGGACATGAGTTTGGTGATGGACAGGGAGGCCTGGTGTGCTGCGACTCATGGGGTCGCAAAGAGTCGGATACGACGGAGCGACTGAACTGAACTAAACTGAAGTCAGGGATCCTGATTCCTCTAGTTCTGTTCTTTCTCAAGATTGTTTTGGCTGTTGGAGTTCTTTTGTGTTTCCATAGAAAATTTTAAATTGTTTGTTCTAGGTTTGTGAAAAATGTCCATGGTATTTTGATAGGGACTGCACAGAATCTATTCAGTGCCTTGGGTAGAATAGGCACAGAATGTTGTCATTTTAACAACATTAATTTTTCTAATCCATGAACATATTATATATTTCCATCAGTTTATGTCATCTACAATTTCTTTCATCAATGTCTTACAGCTTTCTGTCTTTTACCTCCTTAAATAGGTTTATTCCTAGGTGTTTTATTATTTTTGATGTGATGGTAAATGGGATTGTTTCCTTAATTTCTTTTTCTGATCTTTTGTTGTTAGTATATAAGAATCCAAGAGATTTCTCTGCGATAATTTTGTGTCCTGCAACTTTGCTGAATTCTTTGGTGAGCTCTAGGAGTTTTCTGATAGCATTTTTAGAATTTGCTATGTATGCGCTAAATTGCTCAGTGTGTCTAACTCTTTGTGACCCCATGAACTGTAGCCTGCCAGGCTCCTCTGTCCATGGTATTCTTCAGGTAAGAATACTGGAATGGGTTACCATTACTTTCTCCAGGGGATCTTCCCAACCCAGGGATCGAACTTGTTCCTCTTACATCTCCTGCATTGGCAGTCAGGTTTTTTACCAGTAGAGCCACCTAGGAAATCTCATTGCTATGCATATTATCATTTAATCTACAAACAGTGACAGTTCTATTTTCTTTCCAATTTGAATTCCTTTTATTTCTTGTATAATTGCCATGGCTAGGACTTGCAAAACTATGTTGAATAAAAGTGATGAGCGTGGATATCCTTCTCTTGTTCCTGGTCTTAGAGGGAATGTTTTCTGATTTTCACCATTGAGAATGATGTTGGCTATGAGTTTGTCACATATGGCCTTTATTATATTGAGGTAAGCTCCCTGTATGGACACTCTCTGGAGAATTTTTATCATAAATGAGTATTCAATTCTGTCAAAAGCTTTTTCTGCATCTATTGATGTTATGGTTTTTATTCTACAGTTTGGTAATGTGGTGTATCACACTGATTGATTTGCAGAAATTGAATCTTTGCATTCCTGGGATAAATCCCACTTGATTATGGTGTATGATCATTCTAATGTATTGTTGGATTCAGATTGCTAGTATTTTGTTGAGGAGTTTCGAGTCTGTGTTCATCAGTGATCAGATCAGATCAGGTCAGTCGCTCAGTCATGTCCGATTCTTTGCAACCCCATGAATCGCAGCACGCCAGGCCTCCCTGTCCATCACCAACTCCCGGAGTTCACTCAGACTCACGTCCATCGAGTCAGTGATGCCATCCAGCCATCTCATCCTCTGTTGTCCCCTTCTCCTCTTGCCCCCAATCCCTCCCAGCATCAGAGTCTTTTCCAATGAGTCAACTCTTCGCATGAGGTGGCCAAAGTACTAGAATTTCAGCTTTAACATCATTCCTTCCAAAGAAATCCCAGGGCTGATCTCCTTTAGAATGGACTGGTTGGATCTCCTTGCAGGCCAAGGGACTCTCAAGAGTCTTCTCCAACACCACAGTTCAAAAGCATCAATTCTTTGCACTCAGCTTTCTTCACACTCCAACTCTTGCATCCATACATGACTACTGGAAAAACCATAGCCTAGACTGCTGCTGCTGCTAAGTCACTTCAGTCGTGTCCGACTCTGTGCGATCCCACAGATGGCAGCCCATCAGGCTCCCCCGTCCCTGGGATTCTCCAGGCAAGAACACTGGAGTGGGTTGCCATTTCCTTCTCCAGTGCATAAAAGTGGAAAGTGAAAGTGAAGTCGCTCAGTCGTGTCCGACTCTTAGCGACCCCATGGACTACAGCCCACTAGGGTCCTCCGTCCATGGGATTTTCCAGGCAAGAGCACTGGGGTGGGGTGCCATTGCCTTCCCCATAGCCTTGACTAGACGGACCTTTGTTGGCAAAGTAATGTCTCTGCTTTTGAATATACTATCTAGGTTGGTCATAACTTTTCATCCAAGGAGTAAGTGTCTTTTAATTTCATGGCTGCAGTCACCATCTGCAGTGATATCAGAGCCCCAAAAAATAAAGTCTGACACTGTTTCCACTGTTTCCCCATCTATTTCCCATGAAGTGATGGGACCAGATGCCATGATCTTCGTTTTCTGAATGTTGAGCTTTAAGCCAACTTTTTCACTCTCCACTTTCACTTTCATATTGGCCTGTAATTACTTTTTTTGTGTGATACCTTTGTCTGATTTTGGTGTCAAACTGAAGCTGGCCATGTAGGAGTTTGGAAGTGTTCCTTCCTCTGCAGTTTTTTTTTTATATATTTTGTAGAGAAATGGTATAAACCTTTTTTGAATGTTTGGTAGAATTTACTTTTGAAGCCATCTGGTCCTAGACTTTTGTTTGCTGGGAGTTTTTAAAATTACTCATTCAGTTTCATTACTGGTATTAGGTCTGTTCACATTTTCTGTTTCCTCCAAATTCAGTCTTGGGATAGTGTACCTTTCTAGAAATTTATTCATTTCTTCTCAGTTGTCCATTTTCTTTGTTTATTGTAGTCTGTTGTGATCTTTTGTATTTCTGTGGTGTCTCTCGTATCTTCTTTTTCATTTCTGACCTTATTGACTTGGGCCTTCTGGATTTTTTTTCTTGACGAGTCTGGCTAAAGGTTTATCAGTTTTGTTTACCTTTTCAGAAACCCAGCTCTTAATTTCATAGATCTTTTTTAAAAGTTTCTGTTTTATTTATTTCTGCTCTGACCTATATGGTTTCTTTCCTTCAAACTTTCAGATGTTTTGTCCTTTTTCTAGCTCCTTTGGGTATAAAGTTAGATTGTTTGAGAGTTGTCTTAGTTCCTGAGGGAAGCCTGTATCAGTATAAACGTCCATCTAAGAACTGCTTTTGCTGCATCCCATAGATTTTGGATCATTTTGTTTTTATTTTATCTCCAGACATTTTTTGATGTCTTCTTTGATTTCTTCGGTGATCCATTAGTTGTTTAGTAGCATATATTTTAGCCTCCACGATTTTGCTTTTTTTTGCATTTTTTCTTGTAGTTGATTTCTGGTCTCATAGCATTGTGGTTAGAAAATATATTTGATATGATTTCAATTTTCTTAAAGTTACTGTGGCTTGTTTTGTGGTCTAGCATGTGATCTGTCCTGAGAATGTTCCATGTGCACTTGAAAAGAAATGTGCATTATGCTGGTTTTGGATGGAATGTTTCATAAATCTATTAAGTACATCTGGTCTAATGTGTTGTTTAAGGGTGATATTTCCTTATTGCTTTTCTGTGTAGATGATGTGTCTATTGGTGTAAGTGGGATGTTACAGTGCCTTACTATTATTACTGTTGCTTTCTCCCTTTATGTTGTTAATACTTGTTTTATGTATTTAAGTACCACGTGTTGTTGTTCAGTTGTAAGACATATCTAACTCTTTGCAACTCCATGGACTGCAGCATGCCAGGTGGGTTCCCTGTTCTTCACTATCTCCTATTTCAGTTCAGTTCAGTTGCTCAGTCGTGTCCCACTTTTTGCGACCCCATGAACTGCAGCATGCCAGGCCTCCCTGTCCATCACCAACTCCCGGAGTTCACTCAGACTCATGTCCATCGAGTCAGTGATGCCATCCAGCCATCTCATCCTCTGTCGTCCCCTTCTCCTCCTGCCCGCAACCCCTCCCAGCATCAGAGTCTTTTCCAATGAGTCAACTCTACACAAGAGGTGGCCAAAGTACTGGACTTTCAGCTTTAGCATCATTCCTTCCAAAGAACACTCAGGACTGATCTCCTTTAGAATGGACTGGTTGGATCTCCTTGCAGTCCATGGGACTCTCAAGAGTCTTCTCCAACACCACAGTTCAAAAGCATCAATTCTTCGGTGCTCAGCTTTCTTCACAGTCCAACTCTCACATCTCCTAGAGTTTGCTCAAATTCATGTACTTGAGTCAGTGATGCTATCTAACCATCTCATCCACCGCCACCTCCTTCTCCTTTTGCCTTCAGTCTTTCCTAGCATCAGGATCTTTTCCAATGAGTTGGCTCTTTGCATCAGGTGGCCAAAGTTGTTGTTAGAGCTTCAGCTTTAGCATCAGTCCTAAATAAATATTCAGGATTTATTTCCTTTAGGGTTGTCAGGTTTGATCTCCTTGCAAGTCCAGGGGACTCTCAAGAGTCTTCTTTAACGCCACAATTCAAAAGTATCAATTTTTTGGCACTCAGTCTCCTTTATTGTTCAACTCTCACATCTGTACATGACTACTGGAAAAATCATAGCTTTGACTATATGGATGCTTGTTAGCAAATTGATGTCTCTGCTTTTTAATATGCTATCTAGGTTTGTCATAGCTTTTCTTCCAAGGAACAAGCATCTTTTAATTTCATGGCTACAGTCACTGTCTGGAGTGATTTTGGAGCCCAAGTAAAGAAAATCTGTCACTACTCCCACTCATCTCCCTTCTATTTGCCATGAAGTAATGGGACAGGATGCCATGATCTTAGATTTTTCATGTTGTTTCAAGTCAGCTTTTACACGCCCCTCTTTGACCCTTATCAAGGAGGCTCTTTAGTTCCTCTTCAATTTCTGCCATTAGAGTTGTATCATCCACATGTCTGTGCTTGTTGGTATTTCTCCTGGCCATCTTGATTCCAACTTGTGATTCCTCCAGTCCAGCATTTTGCATGATATACTCTGCATAGAAGTTAAATAAACAGGCGACAATATACTCTTATTGTATTCCTTTCCCAATTTTGAACCAGTCTGTTCCATGTCTGGTTCTAACTGTTGCCTCTTGACCCTGATGCAGATTTCTTAGGAAGCAGATAAGGCAGTCTATTATTCCCATCTCTTTAAGAGTTTTCCACAGTTTGTGGTGATCCACTCAGTCAAAGGCTTTATTGTAGTCAGTGAAGCAGAAGGAGATGTTTTTCTGGAATTCCTTTGCTTTCTCTATGATCCAACAGATGTTGGCACTTTTATATCGTTATGTAGGAGATGTCCTAGGGGACCCAGCAGCAGTCTTATCTCTGGTTACCAGAGCTGTATGTTGTAAGAGTATGCCCTGTGTGGACTGGGTGCATCCTTCTGTTTGACAGGGTCAGCTCCTGTGGGCATGCTGGTAGTCAGGGCTGGTTCCTGTGCTGGTTGACTGTGAGGCTGTGCCTCATGAGGTAGCTCTAGGCCTACTGGACAGGAGAGTAGACTTCCTGTGCATTTGTCTGCATGACACAGGGTTGCACTGGCCTGCTGCCAGCCTACTGGTGGGTGAGGCCGGGTCTCTACATTGTTGGCTGTGCAGCTGGGAAGCCTGTGGCTAATGCTGGCCTGCTGGAGTATGGGGCTTTGACCTTGGTGTTAATAAGCTAGCGGGAAGAGACCAAAATGGAGCTTTGCCAGAGCCAGTGTTAACATAGTAGAATGAGCTCTCCCAAGTGGCTGTTGCCAGCACTTCTTTTCCTGAGGGCAGTTCTAGTTGCTTCTTGCATATTTAGGTGGCTCTCTAAGATTAACAAGTGTGTTGGACCCAGCCCCCTTTCAAACTACTGCCTCTGGACAGGAAATTGGAGTGTGTGAGAACTTTGCTTATACTTTTTAAGAGCCAAGTCCGTTTCCTACTGCCGTCCAGCTCTCCCAAATAGAACACCTACTGGTTTTCAAAGCCTGATATTGTGGGAACTCATCTTTGCAGTACAGAACTCCTGGGCTCAGACTCCTTGCTCCTTGGGAAGAACCTCTGAATGTGATATTCCTCCTATTTTTGGCAGCTGCCATATGGGTCATGACTATCTCGTCTCTGGCCCTCGTCTGTCTCATTGTGCTTCTTCCTGTCTTTTTCTTTGTAGAAAATCTTTTCTGTAAAACTTCAGGTCTTTCTTATAGATACTTGTTCTGTAAAGAGTTGTCATTTTGGTGTGTCTGGGGGGGTGAGTTTAGGGTCTTCTTATTCCCCTATCTTGGACACATATTCACACTCTATCCTCTTTATCCTTGTACTACTACTTTACTGAGAAGACAAACAATTCACTTCACTAAAATATGGTTGAGTTGATGGGTTTGTGGAAAATGTAGTTTTGATGTTGCCATTCTTTGTTCCACTTTCACATGTGGAAAAACCACTTGTAGTCAAAATATCTGTAATAGCAGTTTTTAATCTCATCCCTTTTGTGGATCTCTGTTCAGTTTATACTTCATAATAAAAATACAAAATTAATTGATCACAACATTTAGGGTTTTTTTTTTTCCAAAATGTAGAAAATTTCTTGAGAATTATATCTCCTTTTAATAAATTATTTTAAAAATATTTTCTTCTTTTATCATAAATACCTATATTGAGTAGTAATGAAAGTAGAAAAGGAATTAACAGCTGATTGGTAAGATAGTCCTCACTTTCTGACTTCTTAAATCTCTGCAGCTTACAACTTGAAGTTTACAGAAGCACTTGGCTAATACTCTTATTTTTTAAGTTAATAATGCAAAGCATTTATTTAGGTAGGATGATTGTGTTTTTACCTTATCTTTAATCTGTAATTTCATAGTCCATGTTTTCTTTAATTTACTTATAAAGCAGTCGCTATATAAAGTTTATCTTTTACCTGAAGTAAATTGTTTTTGTCTTTAAGAGAATGGGCTTCCCTTGTGGCTCAGCTGGTGAAGAATCTGCCTGCAATGCAGGAGACCTGCGTTCAATCCCTGGGTTGGGAAGATCTCCTGGAGAAGGGAAAGACTACCCACTCCAGTATTCTGGCTTGGAGAATCCCATGGACTGTATAGTCCATGGGGTCACAAAGTCAGACACGACTGAGGGACTTTCACTTCACTTTATGAGGATCCCATACTTTATTTCTTTTTTTCCCTGTTGTTGCCAAATCTTTTCATAGCGGCTTCCCTGGTGGCTCAGATGGTAAAGAATCCGCCTGCAGTGCAGGAGACCTGGGTTCAATTCCTGGGTTGGGAAGATCCGCTGGAGGAGGGAAGGCTCTCCACTCCAGCATGGTGGCCTAGAGAGTTTCACGGACAGAGGCGCCTGGCAGGCTACAAGTCCATGAGTTCACAAACAGTCAGACACAACTGAGTGACTTAAAAAAATATATATATATATACACACACACACACACACACATATATGTGTGTGTATAAAAGTTTATCTTTTACCTGAAGTAAATTGTTTTTATCTTGTAAGAGGAGCCATACTTTTTTCCCCTATTGTTGACAAATCTTTTCATGGAAGTTATGTTTATCATTTGTCTTTTAAGTAAGTGACCGATATCAAAGCTTGATATTTTACTAAAAATGTGAGTAAATGTGCCTTGTGGACCCTCCACACTTTTCCATGTGTTGTTAGGCCTTAAACACTGCTACATGTGTCACATGGGGTAAGCTTGCTAGGGCTGCTATAACCATAAACTGGGTGGCTTAACCAATAAAATTTATTTCTCACAGTTCTAAAGGCTAGAAATCCATGATCAGGGTATCAGCAGTCAGTTTCTTCTAAGGTCTCTCTCTTGGCTTGTCTTCCTTCAGTATCTGTACATGGTTATTTCCTCTGTGTCTCTGTGTCTTAATTTTTTTCTTAGAAGAGCACCAGTCATGTTGGATTAGGGCCCACCCTAGTGATATCATTTAACTTAATTATCTTTTTAAAGAGTCTGTCTGCAAATACAGTCATATTCTGAGATACTGGGATTTGGACTTGAACCTATGAATTTGGGGGAGGTTGAGCCTGTAACACACAGTCAGTTCTCAAGAGGCGCTGAAGAATTCATACTCCTATTCAGTATGTATAGGAGGTTATTGTCTCTACATAGTCAGTCTCTGTTTATTAAACCATTGCTCCAGGTCTCAGCTTTTCTGATCTGGTTTTATATTCGGTCTGACCTTCAGATCATGTGTACAATGTATTGAGATCTAGAATCATCTAGATCTTGTGATGGAACTTGAAGTCACAAAGTTGAAGTCTCTTCCACTGAGGAGGTTCCTACTTGTGTTCTGGAAAGAGCTCTTTATGTTTGGCATGAAGCAGCTTGTTGGAGAGAAACTGAACAAAATCAAAACCTTATAGATTTTCTGTTATATGTACCTGCTACGTATTTTTTAGCTCATGTACAGAAGTCAGTGTTGACATTAGAATGTGGCCAGTATTAGGTTTCTGTTGCTACCATGACAAATTATTACAAACTTAGTGGCTTAAAACGGCACAAATATATGACCTTATAATGCTGGAGGGCACAAGTCTCAAAAGGCTAAAATCATTAAAGACGTCAGCAGGGCTGAGTTCCACACCCTTGTCTTTTCCAACTTCTAGAGGCTTCATCTGTTCCTTGGTTCGTGGTCCCCTTTATCTGTTTTCAAAACGAGCAATTTAGTGTTGCTCTGACTCTGCTTCTTTCATCACATTTCTTTCTCTGACTACAGCCAGAAAAGGTTTTTTCACTTTTAAGGATTCACCCTTCATCACATCTGCAGCGTCTTATGCCATATAAGGCAGCAAGTTTACAGGTTTGTGGGGAGGAGCGTTTCATTACTCTGTCTACCACGTGGTCCCAGCTAGATTGTCAGCATTTCTCTCTCAAGTCTCCTCACTGTTTATCTTTGTCTTTTCGTATTATGCTTGCCACTTCAGACAAGTGATCCTGCATTTGAATGACTCCTAATCATTATAGTAAAGTCAGAGAAGAGAAGATAATCCTCACTGCCTAACTTGGTTTGTATTGTCACATGGTTTCTTTTTCACTGTCTCCTCTTAGCTCACCCTCTCTAAATTAGTGCGACAATGGATTATATCAAGGATTAATTCATCTGTTTTCTGAGGCACAACACCAATGCCTTGGGAAAGAGAATGGGGATGTCAGTTTGGTTTTATATGCACCATAGGTCTCAGGAATTCCTTGAAGTTTATGCCTGTTATATAAACTAAAATAGAAAAAAATTTACCTGAGATGGGAACTTTTAGGGAAGTAGAATACTTTTATTTTAGCTAAATAATTTAAGTGGTTCTCAGTGTACGTCTCTTGAATGTTCAGTTCAGAATTAATGAGGGGATGTGTTAAGAATGCAAAATCCCAGGCTCTGATCCAGACTTACTGAATCACAGTCAAATTTTAGTCATTTTTATTTTCACAGCTTTTTAACATTTCATGCCAGCTCATATGCATGCTGACACTTTAAGTATTGCTTTAGACTCTTGATGACCATTGGCAATTAGATTGCTTAATCATATTGATGGCATGAACCAGCAAAACAACAAAAATTTTACATAATTTCTTTGCAGAATTTGGTCTTTTATTTGAAAAGAATGAGTAAATAGCAACATAGAGTATGATTATCTATATATTACAAATATAATTTAAACATAAATGCTGAAAAGGAAAATATTCATAACATTTATGGTAGATAAAGATTTTAAATGTTCTTAGTATTCAAAGAAAACTTTTAAGTTAATAAGAAAATGCTAAATGTGAAATACACAAATTGCCTAAGAAAACATGGTTACAGGTAATTTTAAAATGAAGACGTGAAAATGGTCAATAAATTTATGAAAAATGTTTAATGATATTAAGTTCAGTTCAGTTGCTCAGTCGTATCCGACTCTTTACAACCCCATGAACTGCAGCACACCAGGCCTCCCTGTCCATCACCAACTGCTGGAATCTACCCAAACCCATGTCCATTGAGTTGGTGATGCCATCCAACCATCTCATTCTCTGTCGTCCCCTTCTTCTCCTGCCCTCTATCTTTCCCAGCATCAGGTCTTTCAGATGAGTCAGCTCTTCGCATGAGGTGGCCAAAGTATTGGAGTTTCAGCTTCAAAATCAGTCCTTCCACCCAGGACTGATCTCCTTTAGGATTGACTGGTTTGATCTCCTTGCAGTCCAAGGGACTCTCAAGAGTCTTCTCCAACACCACAGTTCAAAAGCATCAATTCTTTGGCACTCAGCTTTCTTTATTAGAAAAGATATATAAGTGCACACTACTTTAACATTACAAAAATATATTTATATATTATATATTTTACATTTATATTTCATATATGTACACACATATATATGTGGAAAGATAAAAATCTTCCTTTGGTTGCCACAAAGTAACATATTACTATATATGTTGGTGGGGTATGGGGATTGTAAATCTGTTCATCCTTTCTAGAAAGGTAGAGTTCCAATACAGATCACAAGTTTTAAAAATAATCATCTGGTGAGTGATGTGAAGACTTTTTACAATATATTCTTATGTGAAAAAGGGTTATAAAACAGTCTATGATATTGTCCCCAATTTGGACAGATAATATTGTACATGCATAGATGCAGAGAGAGTGGCCTGGAAGAATATGCATCAAGGTGCTAGTGGTGTGTTGTTCTGAATGGGTAGAGCTTATTGGTTTTCTTTGGTTTTGATTTTACATTTTGGTGCTCTCAAATTTTCTGATAGGAAGTATTATTTTTTTGTAATGATTTTTTTAAAGCCTTTCAAAAATTTTAAATGAGAAAGGTAGGAATGTGAGAGATACGAACAAGGTGAAAGTTAACAGTGATTACTATTCAAATCAAAATTTCCAAGGTTTCAGAATTGTGGCAGTGCTAAGAAGTAAAATAATTAACTTTACCAATATATGCACTCCTTATCTCCTCTTTGGAACTCTTCTTGTGTCTCCATATGCTTTGTTCTTTACTCTCCTTAATGCTTTTCCTTTTCACATGCTTCTAAGTCTTTGTAAGTCTTCAGTGACAACAAATGCATTGCATGTGACACATCTTGTTAAAGAAGGTCTATCTTTTTTTAAAGTGTTTGCTTAATACCAAGTCTTTCATTTATTTTCCAGCAAACATCTATTAAGTGTTTACTCTTGGCTGCGAGAAACTTTTAATCCAACAAATTAATGTCACCTCTGTGCCAGGCTACGTGGTCTGTGGAGCCATTGTTAAAATGGGATAATCTTGTTAAATTGCTTTTTGTAGATGTTATTTTTTTGTCAGCCAACTTTCCAAGAATGCACTCATTATTGAAGCCTTAATTATCATGAATTTTTTTTTTAAATAGTAATTTTTGACAGAGACATTATGGCTAGAAGAATTTTTTAACTTCCTGAATTAATTCAAAAGCTATCTTGTTCATAGATTTTCATAATTGACACTTCACTGTAGCCAGACTTATTTATGATATACTTTAATTATTAGCATGGGAAAGAATGAGAGAACAAAGCAGGGGAAACGTGTGACATCTTTTCTCAATTGTGTTCTTTTTCTGATTCACGTTTTAGAAGTCCAAATATATCCCAGACGTGGAGAAAGTATTTTAATTCTGGCAGCCGTTAATCGCTCATTGGCACTTCAACATCAGCTGTTCAGAAGACTGCCAGTAGATTGTTTAAAGTTTTTAGACTTCAAGGAACAGCTGGGCTTTACAACAGCACTCAGTTTCAGATTCTACATTTCAAGTGAAATACATTTTTATGATTTGATGTGTTAACTTCCAGCTTGCCAGAAAGCCTTAACTCATTGTTGTGCACTACGTTATAAGTGGGATGACCAACAAAATGTATTGGCCAAACCAAAGCAGTTTCACAGTGAGAGAGAATGCTATTAGTAATTAAGACACCAGATGTGAACTGGGCTATAATTCCTGTTGGCTTTAAGCAAATTCCAACTCAAGTAATTCACATGGTTTAACTGTCTTAATAACATAAATATACCTACAAAATCTTATTGTTTATAACAAACCTATCTAAACATAGTGACTTAAAATAATTACTATTAATAATCATGATTCCCTGAGATGGCTAGGGAGGCTGGAATGCTTGGGACATATAGATTCTCATCCTTCTTATAGATTCTAATTCTTCATATGTCGTTCACACTCTGCAGGTAAGATGTGCTTGTATCCATCCTAGGTTTCCAAAAATGTCATCCCAGTAGCAACAGCAGGCCCAAAGTTGAGGATCCCATCATCTAAATCAGATGTAGATGCAGATGAATATTCTTGTGTTTTGCTCTGTGGTGTGTGACTGGTCTTATCTGTTCCCACATACCAGACATAGAGTGGATGGCAAGGACAGAACTACCACAATAAACACTCCCATCCAGAATGGCGGGGATAAGAATCATATAACACTAAGTGGTTCATAGCAGTTCTGAATTTGCACTGGACGTGTTGCCAGGCCACCTACTTGAGGGACAGGGAATGTTCTTTGAATCGGGCCCAGTTTCATTTCCTCAGAATGTGATTCTGTAGTTCATTGTTCTCCTAGGCTTTTGGCTCTGCTGGCTGGGTTCTTGGTTATATCCTCTTAGATAGTCTTCCTTTTCCATAAGAAATAGCTGTGTTGCAGCCTGAATAACTTTCTCAGCAAGCTTCTTGCCTGTGGATAGTTGAGGACCCAGGGAAGTATTTTCATTTCCAAGTGTCCCTGTGTCGGTTAATCCAAGTTGGGCAGTACCCTTACTTTTTTTTTTTTTTTTTTTTAGCTTTCTATGTATTAGATTATAGTCTCCTCCATTAGATAAAGGCCCTACTCACAGTTCTTTTCAAAACAGACCTCTGTATATTGGCTGACATAGCAGAGTGCTGTGGACCAGCCCCACTGAACTAGACAAAAATCTTTTAGGAACCTAAGTCTCTTAGGTCCCGCTTTAAATCATTCAGAGGTTCTCAAAAGACTTGTTACAGTCGCACACTTAATTTGATCTTTGGCTGCTGGCCTTATTTTACTTTAGAAATCTTTTACAGACAAGTTTTGTGCCCTCTATATTCTGTTTAAATTTTTCTCAGAGACTGAACATTTCCTTCTATAGTTCTTATCCATTTTAGCCTTAGCATACAGCCAATTTCGGGGAAGGCAATGGCACCCCACCCCAGTACTTTTGCCTGGAAAATCCCATGGATGGAGGATCCTGGTAGGTTCCAGTCCATGGGGTCGCTAAGAGTCGGACATGACTGAGCGACTTCACTTTCACTTTTCACTTTTATGCATTGGAGAAGGAAATGGCAACCCACTCCAGTATTCTTGCCTGGAGAATCCCAGGGACAGGGGAGCCTGGCGAGCTTCCGTCTATGGGGTCGTACAGAGTCGGACATGACTGAAGTGACTTAGCAGCAGCAGCATACAGCCAATTTACACATTCAACATTATTCCTGAAAATCTTTTTAGTCAGATTTATAAATTCATTAAGTACATTTTCCTCTTTTCTAGATTACTGAAGGTGATAGTTTTGTACATTGTTTCTTTTTTTATCACACAGATTACCATTTTTTCCCAAAAAAGTTTGTCTTTGTAATTTCTTTTAGCAATATTTTGTGGTTTCTGGTATATAGGCCTTACACATATTTTGTTAAATATGTCCCTATCATGTTCTGGAGTGCTATTATAAGTGGAGTCATGCATTTTATTTCATTTTCAACTATTCATTACTGCTGCTGCTAAGTGGCTTCAGTCGTGTCTGACTCTGTGTGACCCCATAGGCAGCAGCCCACCAGGCTCTCCCATCCCTGGGATTCTCCAGGCAAGAGCACTGGAGTGGGTTGCCATTTCCTTCTCCAATGCATGAAAGTGAAAAGTGAAAGTGAAGTCACTCAGTCGTGTCCGACTCTTAGCGACCCCATGGACTGCAGCCCACCAGGCTCCCCCAGTCCATTGGATTTTCCAGGCAAGAGTACTGGAGTGGGGTGCCATTGCCTTCTCTGATTCATTGCTAGTATATAGATATACATTTGCTTTATGTAAATTGACCTTATATTCTATATTCATGTTAAATTCACACATTTTTTTCTAGTAGATTTCTTGCATAGATTCTTTATTATTTCCATGTGCATGATCCTGTTTGTACAAATAAAAAGTTTGTTTCTTCCTTTCCAATCTTTATTCCTATTTTTTCTTTTTCTTGTGTAACTGTAATGGCTAGAATCTCTAGTATATATAGCATTTGATAGAAATAATGAGAGTAGAAATATCTTTGTCTTGTTTCTAGTCTTAGGGGTTGTTGGTTGTGGGTTTTGCACAGATGCTCTTTACTAGGTTGGGGAAAGAAAAGAAAATTTTAGTTGCTCAGTCATGTCCAGCTCTTTACAATCCCATGGACTATAGCCCTCCAGGTTCTTCTGTCTATAGGATTCTCCAGGCAAGAATACTGGAATGGGTTGCCATTCCCTTTTCTAGAGGATCTTCCTGACCCAGGGATTGAACCCAGATCACCCACATTATAGGCAGATATTTACCATCTGAGCTATCTGGCAAGCCCAGGTTGAGGAAGTTCCTTTCTATTCATAGTCTACGGAGAGCTTTTGTTATAAATGTGTGCATATTACTGTATATAAATTATACCTCAATTAATAACTAATAAGATTACCCATTCTAAAGCATAAACAGAGTAGTGTTGTCTGATATGTATTAGTTTGGGAAAAACTTAAACTGTGTAAAGTTTTAAAAGTTTAAGAAAAATCTCATTTAAGACTAAAAGGTTTTTAACATCAGTCAACAGTCTTATTAAAGATATAATCAAAATGTTTAAGATTTTTCTTTCAAAAACAAAAAATAGATCTAAGAAAGGAATTGTTGTGTTTCCATTTACTAAGCTAATATGATACTTCAAAACTCTGTTATTTTTCTGGGTGATAAAGTTTGCCTGTAAAATCTGAATTTAGCACAGCTGAGAGATTGTAATACCTTTTCTTTTCTCAAGAATAAGACCTAAGAATAACAAAGAAAACATAAGAATGCTTTTAATGTTTAGTAATTATATTTTGTGTTATTAACACTGTAGATATATATAATACTAAATAATAACTCTATAGGTTAATTCTGAAACAGTATAGCTAGATTTTATTTAAATTTATACTCTTATACATAGGAGAAAACTGTGGCTTACTCAGAAAAAGTAAAGATTTGCCTTTTGTTGTTTGTATATTTATGGTAATTTTTTTTAAAATAGGAGTTACTTAAAGATCCATTGTACATTGGACTACGGCAGAGAAGAGTAAGAGGTCCTGAATATGATGATTTTTTGGATGAATTCATGGAGGCAGTTTCTCTCAAGTATGTATAATCTTTATTTTGTCTACATTTAAGTTGGATTTCAAAAACTTAAAGGTAATCTAACATACTAAACTATAAAAATGTTCAAGTTTGGTATAATATGTTTAATAATTATAAGTGATTTGAGTGAAATATATATATATGTATATCCTCATAAATACTGCTGACCAAATGATAATGTCATGTGTTTATGCCCCCAAAAGTTGTCTGTGTTTCTATCCCTGAAGATACTTTTTTCGTACAAGAAACTTCAGCTTCTATGGTTTGGGATTCATAATTATGGTGAATGAGGCAGTGGCCAGTGACTAAATTACCTGAGTAAGCCTTTTCATGATTATTGGCAGTCTGCATTTTGTTTCTGGCTGCTGATAAAAATCTGGTCTTCCATCCTATTCCTGAGTGAATCTAACTCTTTTGTGGTAGGAGAGGCAGAGAAGTGAGCATGAGTTAGTACGATCCACAGGGTCCAGAATGAAGCAACATCCACGAATCTCTGATTAAGTCTACTGTATTTGATTAAGATACAGTACAATATTTCACTGAATACTTCATTTAATTGTGGAGCAAGGGCTGCTATAAAATTTTCTGTTTTTTTCCGTCAAAGTAGAGACTTCTGCCATAATTTAGTAACATACTCTGAGAGAATTTTTTCACACAAACAGTGGTCCCATTTGTCTCTGTATAGCCACAGAAACCATGTACTACTTTAAAACATATATGTTGCTTTGGTTTTTCATAGAAATGAATTCATCACTGGCATCAACTATAACTACAGACATACTTCTGGTTTCTTTTTATTATAAGGTTTAATTTGAAGAAGCTGAGTTCAATAGCAGAAAGTGCTCTCATCAGCTTGCAAAATATTTAGAATATTTTGAATGTCTTGTTACCCAAGGTTTTAGCGCAAAGTACATTTACCAGTTAGTATGGACTACTTTTTAAAACCCGTGTCTGATTTATTTCTTCTTATTATTTAACTTATTTAATTAAATTGTACTTACTCATAGACATAGTTGAGCATCTCTAAAATTCAAGAGTTCATGATACAGTTAATTACTAGAAGTTTTTCATATTTAATTTTAAATTTCTTACCCTTTAAAATTTATATAAGATTGTGCAATTATGTGTAACTTTGTAGGTAGCAATATTAATCAAGAGATTGTATAGAGAATACCAGAGGGTGGCATAAAAGAAAAAGAAATTCTTAGAATATTTGTTTTTATTTGTCTGTCTGTGTAAATAAAATTTATCTTTATGTGGGTGGCTTCAGTATACTTACCAAGAAACTGCTGAGTCATGAATATAGCATATATGGCCTGTATACTTAAATATTGTTGAAATAAAAAGAGAAATGTATGGCCTATATACTTATGCTGTTGAAATAAAAGAGAAATAATTCCACAGAAACAAAAAGAGAAATAATTCCATAACCAGTGAAAAGCTTTCTGGATGAAAAGCTAATTTTGAATGAGCTTTGTCAATCTAGAATCAGAAAAACTGTGTGTGTGTGTGTGTTTAATGTTGAATTGAGAAGTTACCTAAGATCTAGAATAAGAAATGAGGATTGACAAAAGTCAACAATAATTTAAAATGCAGAGACCACCTATAAATCAGGAATTACATTTCTGGGCTCTTCCCAGAGAAAAACCCCACAAACTTTTTAAAGATACTTTCTAGTATAACTCTACTTTGGGAAGAGTTTTCTAGAAACGAAACCTACTACCACTACCAAATTAAATTGGGATGTAATCCTGAAGATAAACCCAAAACTATTTAAAAAGGAAATGTAGTGTAAGGTGGCAAATGCCTGTTAGGAGTTGGCTTAGCCAGGAATCAGATTCTAGATGGAGTTATTAAGGAGTACAATTGAAATCTACCCTTTTGTAAGGGAAATAACAGGAAAAGAAGTGGATGAAGGAGAAGGTGAACTACAGTGTGGACTTGCCGACAGCCCTTGGGACCACACTTTCATGCTGTCTATTTAGACCCCTAGGGAAAACTAATTTCCATTTCCCACTCCCCAACCAATATTATGTTGGTTTTCTAATTTACCTCTTGTGAGGATTGAGTTGGGGCAGTTGTAATTTCTTCCTTTTGGCTTTCTCCACAATTATGTTTCTTAGCTCATGGGCCAAAGACTTGTTATGGGTGTTGCAGCCGTCACCAAGTAGGTATCTGTCCTGGTTCTGTATTTGAGGACTGAGGAAATCACTACCATGTGGGTCTGTGGTCCCAGGGCCCATTATAAGCTAGACGTTGGCCAGGGCTCCATTTGTGATTGGGCTCCAAATCCTTCTAATGGGGAGTGACAGCATATTGATGCTTCAGGTCTCCAAGTATCTCTGTCAGCTCTGTGCCCTCAGAATGTCTGAGTAGTCTGTCTCCCCAGTGCACAGTTGCTGGATTAAAGGGCTGTAGGTCCCTCCGGGGGAAGGTTGGGGAAATTACTACTTTGTATTCTTGTTATAATGTTACATGGTCCTTCCCTCTGCAGACTAGATGACTTCTAGTCTCCAGTCAGTGAGTTCTGGGTCCAAAAGTTAGCTAAGATTTGGAAACTGAGTCAGTGATTGAGACATTATTGAGGCAACTACTCTCCACTTTGTGGCCATTCGTCTTTGATTTATTTTGAATGTACATGTTGAATAGTCACCTTGTTGGGATGCCGTATTTTATTAATTATGTCAATAACTCTCTGTGGGTCAAGCACACCCCACACACCAGCCTTGCCACTCTCAGGATAATTGTGCCCACCTGGCTTCTGGTGGCTTCCGATCTGCGCCTGGTTCTGTTATCCCCATTGCTGTTGATGAGCCTGATTCTCTTACATACCTTCCCTCTGTCACTTCTGGTCTTCAGAAGAGAGCCACCACTCAGAACCTAGTAAAGAGATGTCGTCTCACTAGTGCCTTCCTTGCAACTGAGGTTAGTGGTGTGTTTTCTGGGCCTTCCTGTGGAATATCTCCGTCTGATGGGGTTCTGGCCCTATACAGCATGTGCACCCCAGAATATACTCTCTGAACCTGTGCACCCCTCTTCTGACCCCTGCCATAGAGTTTCTGGCATTTCATATTTAACATGAGCCATTACTTTATCCTTGTTTTTATGTACCATCCTAGTAGCCAGTTTGCACATTTTCTGAGGTTCTTGCTGGTTTAAAGTCTTGCTTCTCAGGATGGCGCCCTCACATGGATGGTGGTGGTAGTGCTGATTTAGCACCTCAGTCGTGTCTGACTCTTGTGACTTGATGGACTGTAGCCTGCTGGGCTCCTCTGTCCATGGAGTTCTCCGGGCAAGAATACTTGAGTGGGTTGCCATTTCCTTCTCCGGGGGATCTTCCCCACCCAGGGATCAAACATGGGTCTCCTGCATTGCAGGCAAATTCTTTACCGACTGCCTGAGCTACAAGGGAAACCCTCCCTCACATGGATAAATTCTCCCTTGTCTAATCTTAAATTCCAGCCCCTTTGATCAAACACCTTCAGTATTTAACCTTACATGTACTCTTCTTGCTAATGTAAACTTGCTAGATCTTTCAGTTCCTTCCTCAAATAGTGTCTTTCTTTCTTAGGTCTCATCACCCTATGTGAGTTATATTGTGATATAAGCCTAGTTACATAGGCCTGAGCGTCTGGAGAGGAGATGAGGATGGACAGATGGGGGGTTAGGGAGAGATAGGTTGTCTTATTGGGGAGAAGCCTCTGCCTACATCCTCCCCAAGAAAGAAGGTACAGGGCTATTTATATTGGTTCAGAAAGTTCTGGGGAATTTGAGAGTTCAAGATTTGGGGGAGGTATCGAGTAACACATCTTGTGCCATGTGGCAGGAACCTGGTCTTTTCCAGTCAGGATGTTGACTTAGCACATCTCCCGTGCCTGCAGGTTTGGGAGTTTTTGACTGCTCTGACACTTAATCCCAGCTCCTGGTCATTAGCTTTCTCTGCCCTAGAGACCTGATACCATTTTCATACCTACCAGAGAGTTCCTCTGGCTTTCAGGCTGGTGGTTACTTGCTTTTAGCTTTTTTATTTCTTTCAAATTTCCAAATGCATTCTTTTTCTTTTTAAAAATTTTATTGGAGTGTAGTTGATTTACAGTGTTGTATTAATTTCTGGTATATAGCAAAGTAAATCCGGAGAAGGCAATGGCACCCCACTCCAGTACTCTTGCCTGGAAAATCCCATGGATGGAGGAGCCTGGTGGGCTGCAGTCCATGGGGTCGCTAAGAGTTAGACACGACTGAGTGACTTCTCTTTCACTTTTCATCTTCATGCATTGGAGAAGGCAATGGCAACCCACTCCAGTGTTCTTGCCTGGAGAATCCCAGGGACGGGGGAGCCTGGTGGGCTGCTGTCTATGGGGTTGCACAGAGTCGGACACGACTGAAGCGACTTAGCAGCAGCAAAGTAAATCAGTTATATATGTATTGCCCTTAGCTTTTTATTTCCTTTGCCCATTGTCCTTAAAGTTATTATTTCTCTTCTGTTTCTCAAATATCATTCCAGCTACACTGTTCCCTTCTGCTGACATATCAGCCCAACCTGTCCCTGGCGAGAGCTTTAACTGTTGGACAACCACCTTGTGCCAGGGCTTCTCTGTGTTCCCCTGGGGTTAGGGTCCTCATTGCCAGCCAGACAACTAGGGATCCAGCTCCGCAGCCCCATCCTGTCACCTGCTTTCTTGGACCACTCCTGGTACCATCGGTCACAGATTAGGTTATCTGGGACATATTCAGAAGCACACTTTGGTCTTCAAGAGGTTTGTAAGAAGTGCCCTAGAGGTCAACTCCCTTGAAAGGGGTGCAGAGGGAGAAGAAATGGGCACAGGGACAGAAGTGAGCTGGGATGCAGCACAAGACACCTTCCTCTGGCCCCATGGAAAACTCTAGAACAATAGCGGCTTTTCAGAGTTGTCCTCCATTGCCTGAGATGGCCAAGCCTTCCTTTTCCTGCATCATTTAGTCGTTGAATGTGGGCCCCCCTGAGAAGGAGCATGACCTATGATTTAGGGTTCCCTGTAGCTGAGACAGTCCCTGGGACAACAATGGGGAATCTGAGAGCCATGTCCCAGTAATGTTTAGATAAAGATAAAAACTGAACAGAAAAAAGTATTGAGGTTTGTAATAAAGGCACGTGCTAGAGTCTTAGGGGGGACCATATTTCTGATATTCTAAGTCATATGACAGACAAATGCTAGCCTCTGCACAGTATTCTCGCTTTGGAAGCATTGACCATTGGAGAAAACATTGAGTTGCTTCAGGAAACCATCTGCTAAAAGAAGCTCAATCTCTCCAATAAAAATGTCACGTCAAACTGTTTCTTCTTTCTCACTGTTTTGATCCATTTGTTCATTTATTGAAATCCAAGCACTGTGTTTGGTGCTGGGAATATGGGACTGAATCAGACAAAAATAATCTTTGCCTTTCACATAGCTTCTTTACTAGAGGAGTCAGATAATAGACAAGCAAATAAGGAAATGAAACAATGAAATTTATGGTAATTGCAGTGAAAGAAACAGGAAATTGTACGGAGAATAATAGGAAATGACTTAATTTATATGTCAGGTAAATCATTAGATACATTCTATGAAGTCAGTTGTCATGATACTTTTTTTAGGCATGATACTTTTGTTGCAAGTTGGTAAGAGCTCTTTGATTATAGTTAGGTAAATTCATAAACAGTGGAAAACTGAATCTAGAAAATATTGATTAATTAGAACAGATACTAAGTAGCATCTCCTGTGGAGTAATACCACAGGTCCATTTCCCTAGTACTTGCCTTTTCAGTGATTTTATCAGTTGGTCCTATAATTACATATTTGAGAATATCGATTAAGAAAATAATCCTGAGTAGAAAATAGTTTCTATATCCACATATGTTCACTGAGCATTTTTATCCCATGGTTTTCTTCCCTCTGTGTCCTGAGTAGCACACCCTCCTTGCTTTCTTCCTATCTCACTGGTTGCTCCTTCACACCTCTCTTGGCTTCTTTCTTCCCCTCCCCTTGACCTCTGTACCTTATGGTACTCCAGGGCTTGGTGCTTTTCTAGGTACTGTTTATCTTCACTCCCTTGATGACCTCCTCTGGTTCTTCTTCTTGTATCTGTGACTCCCAAATCTGTGTTTTGAGTCTGTATCTCTTGGAACTCTAGAATTGTAGTCAGCGTCCTCCTTGACATAGATCTGTAATAGAGCATATGGAGAAGTCCAGAATTGGACTCCTGACCTCCACCTCCCTGACCCCTGCTCCTGCTGTAGGGTTTCCTATCTCAATAAATGACAGCCCCATTTGTCCTGTTCGTGAGGTGAAACTCATTGGCATTATCACTCCGTACCCATACTACCTACAAAACCAGTTAGCTTTAACTTCAGAGTATATCCAGAATCTAGGCACTTCTCATTGCCTCTGTTATTACTTCCCAAATCTTCTCCCTGATTGTTGTCACAGTCTCCTAACTAGTTTGACTGCTTCCTCCCTTGTGTGCCCGTTTAGTCTGTCCTCAGCACTGAGGCTAAAATGATTGTAAGTTAGGTAATTTCTCTGCTCAGAATCCTCAAGGGCTTACCATTTCATGCAGAATTAAAATGAAAAGTCAAAGTGTGAAAACACTAGTCAGTCAGTCATGTCTGATTATCTGTGACTCCATGGATTGTAGCCCGCCTCTGTCCACGGGATTTCCCAGGCAAGAATACTGGAGTGGGTTGCCATTCCCTTCTCCAGAGAATCAAACCCGGGTATCCTGCATTGAAAACAGATGCTTTACCTTCCAAGCCAAGTGGGAAGCCCTGCAGAGAATAAAAGTAAGTCCTTGCAATAGCAGAAAAAGACCCCAGACCAACCGACTGCTTGCTTGCTATTTTTCTGAGTAAACCCAGGCATGCTGATGCCTCAAGGCTTGCCATTTTTTCTTCTTGAAATCCTTCCCACCCTCACCTTACCCAGTTTTCCACGTGGCTAGCTCTCTTGCCTCCTTTAAAGAGATATTTAAAATCCTGCTCCCTCCCCTGCTTGCCCAAGGGATTTTCTTGGCAGTGCAGTGGTAAGAACTTGGGCGCTTTCACTGCTAGGGCCCAGGTTCCATCCCTGATTGGGTACTAAGATCCTGTAGCATGGGGGAGAAAAAGAGAGAAATAATAATATAAAAGAAAATATAATTTCCTCAATAGTTTCTTCCTCAGTGAGGCCTTCCATGACCAACTTCTTTATAATTATACCTCTAATTCATTTTTTTCTTCCCTGCATTTATCAGTATCTGATGTATTTATATTTAATTATTTATGTTTTGCCTACTCCCCTACACTGTAAGTTTCACGAGAGCAGGAGTTTTCTCTTTCTTTCACTGCCATATCCCTGGTCTTTAAGATATTATCTAGCATGTGATAAGTACTCAGTAAATATTTGTCAGGTGAATGATTGAATTTGATTTATTTTGTTTATGTAGCTTAAAAGATAGATATGAATAGAAGAACTCTGGTATTTTAAATAAGTCACATAAATATTTTCATGTAATTTAATTTCAGGAAATATTAAACCTCTTATAATCCTTACATACTGCCAAGTACATATTAAAAATACTACTTGTAGGTTACTCCTTAAATATTTGTTTCTATTTTGTGGTTGTACTTAAAGTAGCTTTTGTTTTCCAAAATCAATTGCATCTGAAAGTTAATAAGAACAGTAATGACACCTTCAGCTCTATTGTCTAAAATCCTTTGGAATTTCATTCATAGTTATTAACCATTATGAGAAAACAAAAAAAAAGCAGTACCTCAAGAGAGCTTTAAAAAGCTAGTATTAAATTTTTTTAATGAAAGTAATAGAAGCTATTCATCTGTGACTTAATCTTTTTTCCTTTTTCTTTTTAAATGATTAAAAAATCACTTGGAAGCACTAGGAATGGCAGCAGAGATGATTATTATATTTAGACCTCAACCTTGGCTGCCATCACAGATTTTATTATGTTCCATCACTTAACACTTAAGGAAAGTAATCTTAATCTGAAGCCATACCATCTGCCACTTCTGATTGGACACTGAACCAGAGCCTTGACAGTTTGCCTGAGACACACCAGACTATTCAGAGAGGTTATTAATTTGGTCAGAGTTCTCAATATTAGGTTCCAAAGGAATAAGACATATAGCCCCTGATTATCGTGGCCAGATTTACTAAATATATTTTTATGATTATTATAATACTTTCTCTTTCTAAAGATGTCATCAGATATCCACGTTAACGTGCTCTTCATCATTACTCAGGGCTGCAGTTCAACACTTTCTCCACCATTCTACACTGAATCTTTGGTTGCGCCTTATGGAAGGGGCCTCGTTACTTCCCTGTTATCGTTCTTTCTCCTGTTTCTGCTGCAGTTAATTTCATGGCTGACTTTCTGTGCTGCCTTCTTCCACCTGTTCCAATCATTGCCTTTTATTCCTGATCCTTTTTTTAGCTGAATGGGTATATTTATAGCTTAGATGATTTTATCTATAAATCTCTGAGGCCCTTTGGATTCCACCTGTCACTTTGATCAGCATAAGTTCCTTAGGTTTTCATAAGAAATTTAATAAAAACATATGACTGTATGGGACACCACCTGCTATTCTTCCTTGTGGTCCAAACGTGAGGTAAACCATTTGAAAAAAAAAAAAATCAAGTGGAAAGAATGTCTGTCAATATAAGAAAAATCAGCAACCTTGTAACTAAGGAACATGACTCAAATCAAATTTATGACTCAGATGTTTTTTTCTATTTTTCCATCCAAAGAAAAATCAGATTCACACTTTAACTATAGCCATATTTTTCTTGAAATGCCAGGTATTTCTATTTATAACTTTCTCTCCACTTTTTTTCAAGTACTTGAAAAAGATAGGTCATGTAAGTATTAGCAATCTATAGGTGTGCTTTATGTATACATATGTATAAATATATATATACAGTTTTATTCCCTTAAAGATTTAAGATGAATGTGTATTGGGTTGGCCAAAGAATTCGTTTGGAGTTTTCCATAAGATCTCACAAGAACCTGAACAAACTTTTTGGCCAGTCCAGTACTTCAGTATTTTAATGCTAGTTTTGCATCTTTGCCCATATTCCAGTCTAGTCTTGGAGGAGCCAGTTTGACTTGGAAGAACAAATCAAATTTATTATCTCTTTCTGAATATAGTTTGCAACTCTTTTCTTGCAGATGCTTTTCTTTTGTATTTTATTCTAAACATTAATTCTAATTGCATTAATTCCAGCATTCCTTTAATATAGATGCAGACTTTTTACACTGGTTTTATTCTGTGTAAGTATTACATATGTTACTTTATTGTGCCCTGTTTTCCTTACTTGAATATGAGTTCTGTCAGAATAAAACTTGGTTATAAAGGGATGGTTTTTTTCTCACTGTCCCACATTATACTGTACCACGTGAAAGTGAAAGGCGCTCAGTCATGTCCTACTCTGCGACCCCATGGACTATACAGTCCATGGAATTCTCCAGGCCAGAATACTGGAGTGGGTAGCCTTTCCCTTCTCTAGGGGATCTTCCTAACCCAGGTCTCCCTCATTGCAGGCAGATTCTTTACCAGCTGAGCCACAAGGGAAGCCCAAGAAAACTGGAGTGTGGGTAATCTATCCCTTCTCCAATGAATATTCCCAACCCAGGAATCGAACGGGGGTCTCCTGCATTGCAGGCCAATTCTTTACCCACTGAGCTGTCAAGGAAGCCCTACTGTGCCACTGCTGCTGCTGCGTCGCTTCAGTCGTGTCCAACTCTGTGCAACCCCATAGACGGCAGCCCACCAGGCTTCTCCGTCCATGGGATTCTCCAGGCAAGAACACTGGAGTGGGTTGCTGTTTCCTTCTCCAGTGCATGAAAGTGGAAAGTGAAAGTGAAGTCACTCAGTCGTGTCTGACTCTTAGAGACCCCATGGACTGCAGCCCACCAGGCTCCTCCATCCATGGGATTTTTTGGGCAATAGTACTAGAGTGGGGTGCCATTGCCTTCTCCCACTGTGCCACGAGTGAGTATAAAATAACCCTGTTGAAAGCATTACTTAAATGTTGAAGCCATCAAAACTACTGTGACATGTATCTGAAGGAAAGGTGATTTTCTAACATAAACTAGAGAATCATACAGTTTTATGAATAAAGTGGCTCTGCTGGTAGTAAACTAAAGGTTTGAATTTTAATTACAGAGAGACATTTATGTTTTAGAGTTTACATTTTCTCTAAAGAAGAAAAGTGTTTTAATAAATTCCCGTTGTATCCATTACTGCCTGTCTTTTTCTCTTTGAATCAACAAGCATTGAGATCTATATAGAGGAATCCATTGATCTTTTATCTGAATTTATGAAAGTTGTATCATTTTATTTAAAAAGATAATCATTGTGGTTTGACAGTTTGTATACCATGCTTCTTCTCCTTCTTCTGACTTTCATTTAGCTAACTGAACCCTAACTTCTTTTATTTATTTATTATTTTTGGCTGTGGTGGATCGTCATTGCCGTGTGGGCTTTTCTCTAGTTCTGGTGAGCGGCTTCTCACTGTGGTAGCTTCTCTCATGTAGTATGGGCTCTAGGGCACATCAGTTCAGTTCAGTCCAGTTCAGTCGCTCAGTCATGTCTAACTCTTTGCGACCCCATGAATCACAGCACATCAGGCCTCCCTGTCCATCACCAGCTCCCAGAGTTTACCCAAACTCATGTCCATCGAGTCGGTGATGCCATCCAGCCATCTCATCCTCTGTCGTCCCCTTCTCCTCCCTCCCCCAAATCCCTCCGAGCATCAAAGTCTTTTCCAATGAGTCAACTCTTCGCATGAGGTGGCCAAAGTATTGGAGTTTCAGTTTCAGCATCAGTCCTTCCAGTGAACACCCAGGATTGGTCTCCTTTAGAATGAACTGGTTGGATCTCCTTGCAGTCCAAGGGACTCTCAAGAGTCTTCTCCAACACCACAGTTCAAAAGCATCAATTCTTCGGCGCTCAGCCTTCTTCACAGTTCAACTCTCACATCCATACATGACCACTGGAAAAACCATAGCCTTAACTACATGGACCTTTGTTGGCCAAGTAATATCTCTGCTTTTTAATATGCTGTCTAGGTTGGTCATAGCTTGCCTTCCAAGGAGTAAGCGTCTTTTAATTTCATGGCTGCAGTCACCATCTGCAGTGATTTTGGAACCTCCCAAAATAAAGTCTGACACTGTTTTCACTATTTCCCCGTCTATTTTTCATGAAGTGATGGGCACGTGGGCTTTGGTAGTTAAAACACATGGGCTCAGTAGTTGTGACCCATGGGCTCAATTGCTCTGCAGCATGTAGAATCCTCCCAACCCCGGGATCGAACCCGTGTCTCCTGCATTGGCAGGCTGATCCGTTACCACTGAGCCACTGTGGAAGTGCAGCCCAGTTTCTTAAAACTTTTCTTTCTTGCTATTGTCCATCTATATTACCATATGCATTAAGTTAGAAAAATTTGGATATATCTGCTAGTTGCTGATTTTATTAAAAAAGAATAATCACTGTAGATTTCCATAGTGATATTCATCATTAACCTAAAAACAAAAACCAAAAAACCACTACAAGTAACAATGCCTTGCGGATCACAATAAGCTTATCATCTTTCCTGCCTCCCTTTTTTTGTAATCTTCTTTTCCTGTCCTCCTTAGTTTACATGTCTTTATAAACAGAGCAGATAGATCAGATCAGATCAGATCAGTCGCTCAGTCGTGTCCGACTCTTTGCGACCCCATGAACTGCAGCACGCCAGGCCTCCCTGTCCATCACCAGCTCCCGGAGGTCACCCAGACTCATACCCATCGAGTCAGTGATGCATCCAGCCATCTCATCCTCTGTCGTCCCCTTCTCCTCCTGCCCTCAATCCCTCCCAGCATCAGAGTCTTCTCCAGTGAGTCAACTCTTCGCATGAGGTGGCCAAAATACTGGAGTTTCAGCTTTAGCATCATTCCTTCTAAAGAAATTCCAGGATTGATCTCCTTCAGAATGGACTGGTTGGATCTTCTTGCAGTCCAAGGGACTCTCAAGAGTCTTCTCCAACACCACAGTTCAAAAGCATCAATTCTTCGGCGCTCAGCCTTCTTCACAGTCCAGCTCTCACATCCATACATGACCACAGGAAAGACCATAGCCTTGACTAGGCGAACCTTTGTTGGTAAAGTAATGTCTCTGCTTTTGAATATGCTATCTAGGTTGGTCATAACTTTCCTTCCAAGGAGTAAGCGTCTTTTAATTTCATGGCTGCAGTCACCATCTGCAGTGATTTTGGAGCCCAGAAAAAGAAAGTCTGACACGGTTTCCACTGTTTCCCCATCTATTTCCCATGTAGTGATGGGACCAGATGCCATGATCTTCGTTTTCTGAATGTTGAGCTTTAAGCCAACCTTTTCACTCTCCACTTTCACTTTCATCAAGAGGCTTTTTAGCCCCTCTTCACTTTCTGCCATAAGAGTCGTGTCATCTGCATATCTGAGGTTATTGATATTTCTCCCAGCAATCTTGATTCCAACTTGTGTTTCTTCCAGTCCAGCATTTCTCATGATGTACTCTGCATATAAGTTAAATAAACATGGTGACAATATGCAGCCTTGACGTACTCCTTTTCCTATTTGGAACCAGTCTGTTGTTCCATGTCCAGTTCTAACTGTTGCTTCCTGACATGCATACAGATTTCTTAAGAGACAGATCAGGTGGTCTGGTATTCCCATCTCTTTCAGAATTTTCCATAGTTTATTGTGATCTACACAGTCAAAGGCTTTGGCATAGTCAATAAAGCAGAAAGAGATGTTTTTCTGGAACTCTCTTGCTTTTTCCATGATCCAGCGGATGTTGGCAATTTGATCTCTGGTTCCTCTGCCTTTTCTAAAACCAGCTTGAACATCAGGAGGTTCACGGTTCACATATTGCTGAAGCCTGGCTTGGAGAATTTTGAGCATTACTTTACTAGCGTGTGAGATGAGTGCAATTGTTTGATAGTTTGAGCATTCTTTGGCATTGCCTTTCTTTGGGATTGGGATGAAAACTGACCTTTTCCAATCTTGTGGCCACTGCTGAGTTTTCCAAATTTGCTGGCATATTGAGTGCAGCACTTTCACAGCATCATCTTTCAGGACTTGGAATAGCTCCACTGGAATTCCATCACCTCCACTAGCTTTGTTTGTAGTGATGCTTTCTAAGGCCCATTTGACTTCACATTCTAAGATGTCTGGCTCTAGGTCAGTGATCACATCATCATGATTATCTGGGTCTTGAAACTCTTTTTTGTACAGTTCTTCTGTGTATTCCTGCCACCTCTTCTTAATATCTTCTGCTTCTGTTAGGTCCACACCATCTCTGTCCTTTATCATGCCCATCTTTGCATGAAATGTTCCTTTGGTATCTCTGAGATAAGCACATATGAAAGCAGTTTAGTTTTTACTTTCAAAGACTAATCTTAATCTATATGGCTGGGTTTGATGGGGGAAATAGTGTTACCATACTTGAATGAAATGATAGAGTTTTACTATTGGATATTAAAGATGTTGAAAGGAAAAGGGAATTAGGCAAAGTCAGAAAGGTGGTTTGGAGAAGGCAATGGCACCCCACTCCATTATTCTTGCCTGGAAAATCCCATGGACGGAGGAGCGTGGAAGGCTGCAGTCCATGGGGTTGCTGAGGGTGGGATAGGACTGAGTGACTTCACTTTCACTTTTCACTTTCATGCATTGGGTAAGGAAATGGCAACCCACTCCAGTGTTTTTGCCTGGAGAATCCCAGGGATGGGGGAGCCTGGTGGGCTGCCGTCTCTGGGGTCGCACAGAGTCGGACATGACTGAAGCAACTTAGCAGCAGCAGCAGCAGCAGCAGAAAGGTGGTGGGGATAAGGTCAAAATTAAAAGGGACTCTTTTGTTCTCCACGCAGTTTGGAATCTAATTTGCAGTTAATGTTGTATCTTAACTTAACATTATTGCTGATGGTCAGCACGTCTCAGTTAGTAAAAGTCAGAGCCCCTGTGCTGGCCCGTCCTGATATCCTGTGCAGAGGTCACTCTGTGCAGAGGTCACTCTGTGCAGAGGTCACTCTGTGCAGAGGTCACTCTGTCTGCCCTGCCTGCCCTGGCATTGGACTCTCAGGGCATGTTCCCACCTCAGAACATTTGCGCCTTCTTGTCCTTCTTTCTAAAATATCCAGTCTCCCCCACCTTCCCCCTTCCCTCCCTGAAATCTACTTGGTTAACTTGGTTTTTCAGTCTGTATTGAAATCTTACCTTCTCCTGAGCCTGAGCCTTATCCTTGTTCCCCCGTCCAGATAATAACTGAAATCAACCCAACCTTCTCACCACCCCTGGCTCTCCTGATACTATTGTTTGGTGTGACTTTTTCCTTATAAGATAACTTTTTTTTTTACTTTTTTTTTTTTTTGAGGTGGACCATTTTGAAAGTCTTTATGTCTTTATTGATTTTGTTGCATTACTGCTTCTGTTTTATATTTTGGTTTTTGGCCACAAGGTATGTGGGATCGTAGCTCCCTGACTAGAGATCACAGCTGCACCCCCTGCATCAGAAGGTGAAGTCTTAACCCCTGGACCACCTAGGAAAGTCCCTTATGGTATAACTTTATATTATTTGTATAGATTACATCATTGTATATAGTTTATTTATTATATTTATTGCTTACTGTGTGTCTCACCCACTGGAACGGATGTTCCCCAAGGACAGTGATCTAGTTTGTTCATGTTATGAGCAAGTTCTTATGTTAATGCCTGATACAGAAGAGATATATATTAAACACTTGTTGAACTGAATTGAACTATACTCGGGGGAGACCACACAAGAGAATATGAGTGAATAGGTATAAATGTTTCAGTATTACTAGGAAATTAAATTTTAAACATGCCTTCCTTTTGATGAGTTACTTGCATCAATTTCATTGGAAAGAGAACCATAAAGATGTTGTGAGTGGTGAATACCTGATTTTCTCAGGTCTCGTGAATAGACTATTTCTTGAGGGACTAAAAATAAATACTGAAATTGGTGTGTTATATAAAATAATGACTGTACATTTAATGCAAGCTGGTAGTAGATCTTTTTGAGCTGATAGATTTCCAAGTTCTATTATTTAAAGCTGTAACAAAATTTGTGTAAAATTTGTCATAATCAAGACATAAGAATAAAGTAATTATTCATATTACCAAGATGATTACATTCTGGCTAATTCAATTTTCCATCACTTGACTGTTATTTTTGTTTCACAAATTACAAAGCAAGCCAGAATTAACACATCATGCCACAATTCTGACTTAACCATGATGTAGTGGTTAATTCTTTAGACTGTTTTTCTTTGTGGTGTCCACAGATGGTGACCCATTTTTTTTTTTTTTTCACATCTTTAGTCAAAACAATTCCACATCCTACACAGTGTGCATGTAAAGACTGCCACATTTGCAAATAGGAAGAATAATAAGCAGCTGTTAAATGTATTGTTAGCCAGTATGGTGAGATTGGGATTATAGAAATTCTAATATAAAAAAAGGCTCAGTCATTTTGAGGCTAGGTTGGAGTGGGGTCGCCTGGGATAGGTTCAAAGTTCATTTCTTCGGAGCCCTCCTAGTGTGACATTTCTTATTTCAGTGAGTTCACTGTAGTTTGGGATCTGACTTTCAGCTCAGGAAGTTTAGAAAGCTGACTGCAAAGCCCATATCTCAGGATCATGTGATAAGTAAAACCTGGGCTTTAAAAAGTGCATGGCCAGATGCACTTAGGTATATAGATTTCTCTCTTCAGTGAGAGGCTGGATTATAATTAAACATTCTCAAAAGTGTTCCAATTTTAGGAGTTTATTTAAGTACTGAAGAAGCTGTATTTTGTTTCAACATTCAGGGCTGAATCTGTTTCATAAAACATGGTGATTGAAGAATATCTGTGATCATTATGAGTCAGTTTAAAATGTTGGTCACATCATCTAATTATACTTTGACCCAGAGGAATAAACTCACTCAATGTTTTAAACTACTTTGTTCTACATAAGCTTTAACTTTTCTTCTGCTGCCCAAAGTTTATTTTAGCAGGAGCTCAAAAGACAGTTGGCAAAGGGAACAATTGAAGAGAAAAAAAATTTCACAAGAGATATTTGATTTGCCTTGCATTACTTTCCCTGTGCTACATATTAATTGTATAGTCAGCTTCAAAGCAAGTTCATGATAAAAATTACTTCCACAATTAAAAAATGGTACAAAGATACTAAAAGTTGTTGAATTAACTGTGCAGAGATTAAAAATGAGATTTAGGCTTGCATAAGCTATTTATGGTAATCATGTAGACCAGTTCTTTGGTCTCTCTGTGTGTTTTTAAAACATCTATATTAGTACCATTTGATTATATTCTGAAATAGAGACAAATAACTTCTTCTTGAGTATTTGGTTGTATCTTATCTGATTATATTCTAAAGCAGAGACAAATAATTTCCTCTTCTTGAGTATCTTCTTTGACCCCTCAAAGTTTTCTTGTGCATGTATCTCATGAACAAGCTCATTATTAAATCCATCTGACATTTCTACTGTTATGTCCTTGATCCATGCCCTGACTCCATGTCTATCATCATAACCCTTCTTCTTAGACCTTGACCACTTCTGTTCTTTGTCACCATACAAAACCCTTCAGTAACTTTTGCATCATAGTAATAAGTCTTCATACACTTACCTTCACCCCTTTTAAACCCTTTTTACCTTCCACACATACACCCCTTTCTGATCTGTTCCTTGCACTTGATCTTTTTGTCTTGCCACCTTCCACCCTCCATGTATCCTTGGTACAATTCATGAAGATCTAGTTTTAGTTGCCTGTACATGTACTTGTCTATCACACCTTTGTACATATTGCTCCTTCTTGCCTCACTGTTTTTGATTATTTAATAATTGCTTGTCTTTTATAAACCAGTTGCAATCTGTAGACTATCCTTGTCTAGGTAATAGAGGCTTCTCTGGTAGAGCTAGTGGTAAAGAACCTGCCTGCCAGTACAGGACACATAAGAGATGTGGGTTCGAACCCTGGGTCGGGAAGATCCCCTGGAGGAGGGCCTGGCACCCAACTCCAGCGTTGTTGCCTGGAGAATCCCATGGACAGAGGAGCCTGGCAGGCTATGGTCCATAGGGTCACAAAGTGTCGGACACAACTGAAACGACTTAGCACGTAGCACACATATATGGTTCCTTAGCTCGGAGAAGGCAATGGCACCCCACTCCAGTACTCTTGCCTGGAAAACCCCATGGATGGAGGAGCCTGGAAGGCTGCAGTCCATGGGGTCACTGAGGTCGGACACGACTGAGCAACTTCACTTTCACTTTTCACTTTGATGTATTGGGGAGGGAAGTGGCAACCCACTCCAGTGTTCTTGCCTGGAGAATCCCAGGGATGGGGGAGCCTGGTGGGCTGCCGTCTCTGGGGTCGCACAGAGTTGGACACGACTGAAGCGACTTAGCAGCAGCAGCAGCAGCATGGATACACCCTAATAGTATGCATCACACTGAGTTGTAATTACATTTATTCATCTGAGTTAGCACTAAGTCTTGGAAATACTAGAGGTCAAGGACTGGGTCTTTTTTTTTCTTTTCCTTTATAATACCTGTCATAATACAGAATAGGTGCTCGAAAAATGGTTGTCAAATGAGGACTGAGGTGAAATTGTACAGTTCTGGAATGTTGGAGATATAAGTATCTGAAGACTGTATAACTTTAAGGGAAAGTATGATGATTACTTGAAATTAGAACTGAATTGCATAAAGAAATAGTGTTTCCACTCTCTGTGGCCTTAGAGTATAAAACTAACAACTCTTTATAGATGAACAAATCATCCATAGAGTCATTATTCATGTTTCTGGATAGACTTTAGTATTTTATATGCATTACAAGGGTAAAAGGACTTTTTGCATAGGAAGTAAAAGTGTGTTGTCATTCAGTTGCCCAGTTGTATCCAACTCTTTGCAACCCCATGGACTGCAGCACACCATGCCTCCCTGTCCCTCACCATCTCCCAAAGTTTGCCCAAGTTCACGTTCATTGTATCGGTGATGCCATCCACCCATCTCATCCTCTGACACCCTCTTCTTTTTTTCTGCCCTCCATCTTTCCCAGCATCAAGGACTTTCCCAGTGAATCAGCTGTTTGCATCAGGTGACCAAACTTCTGGACCTTCAGCTTCAGCATCAATCCTGCCAATGAGTATTCAGGGCTGCTTTTCCTTAAGGTTGACTGGTTTGACCTTCTTGCTGTCCAAGGGACTCTCAGGAGTCTTCTCCAGCACCACGGTTTGAAAACATCAATTCTTTGGCATTCTGCCTTCTTTATGGTCCAGCTCTCACAACCGTACTTGACCACTGGGAAGACCATAGCCTTGACTATACGGACCTTTGTCAGCAGAGTAATACCTCTGCCTTTCAACACACTGCCTAGGTTTGTCATAGCTTTCCTGCCAGGAAGCTATCATCTTCTGATTTCATGGCTACAGTCACCATCCACAGTGATTTTAGAACCCAAGAAGAGGAAATCTGTCATTACTTCAACCTTTTCCCCATCTATTTGCCATGAAATAATGGGGCTGGATGCCATGATCTTAGTTTTTAAAATATTTAGTTTTGAACCAGCTCTCACTCTTCTTCTTCACCCTCATCTTGAGGCTCTTTAGTTCCTCTTCGCTTTCTGCCATTAAAGTGGTATCATCCCCATATCTGATGTTGTTGATATTTCTCCTGCCTATCTTGATTCCAGCTTGTAACTCATCCAGCCCAGCATTTCTCATGATGTGCTCAGCATATAGGTTAAATAAACAGCAGACAGACAGTCCTTTCGTACTCCTTTCTCAATCCTAAACCAGTTGGTTGTTCCATTCAGGGTTCTAACTGTTGCTTCTTGATCCACCGCATACAGGTTTCTCGGGAGACAGGTAAGATGGTCTGATAGTCCCATCTTTTTAAGAACTTTCCACAGTTTGTTATGGTCCACACAGTCAAAAGCTTTGGTGTCATCAATGAAACAGAGGTAGATGTTTTTCTGGAATTCCCTTGCTTTCTCTATGATCCAGCAAATGTTGGCAATTTGATCTCTGGTCTGTCTGCCTTTCTAAACCCAGCTTGGACACCTAGAAGTTCTTGGTTTGTGAAATGCTGAAGCCTAGCATGCAAGATTTTAAATATGACCTTACCAGCAAGGGAGATGAGTCCAATTGTCCGATTGTTTCAACATTCTTTAGTACTACCTTTCTTGGGAATTGGGATGAGGGCTGACCTTTTCCAGTCCTGTGGCCACTGCTGGACCTTCCAGATTTGCTGACATATTGCATAATAACACTTTGATAGCAGAGTAGTAGAAGTTTAACCTTATGTATGTCCCATATTTATTATGAGTTTGTTTACCTAAAAGCACTGATGTTGCTTTCTGGTTACAAACAGTTAAGGATATAAACAACTAATAATTCTAATCTTTTTTAGCTTTATTAACTAAACTCTGGATTTACTAACTAAACTCAGGCTTCCCAGATGGCTCAACAGGTAAAGAATCCACCTGCAGTGCAGGAAACACAGGAGACACACACAGGGTTTGATTCCTGAGTCAGGAAAATCCCCTGGAGAAAAAAATGGCAAGCCACCCCGGTATTTGTGCCTGAAATATCCCATGGACAGAGGAAGCTGGCAGGCTGCCGTCCACAGGGTCACAGAGAGTCGGACGGACTGAGCACCTAAGCACCTGGTAGCAACCTAAAAGCACTGATGTTTTTTTCTGGTTACAAATAGTTAAGGATATAAACAACTAATAATTTGAACCTTTTTTAGTTTAACTAAACTCTGGATTATTCTAATGGATTTCTCCACATCTATAGTCTCTGCCCAGTAGAGTTTCAAATGTTGAAAATCACGTGTGCACATAGGGAGTAAGTAAAAAGATGCTATAAGTTAATGCAACAGAATAATTAAAATATTTAAATCATTTTAATGGTATTTGTGATAAAAACTGATGCCAGAAGAGTTGTATGGTATCTATAAAAGTGAAGTGAAAGTGTTAGTCTCTCAGTTGTGTCCAACTCTTTGTGACCCAATGGACTGTAGCTTCTCTGTCCATAGATTCTCCAGGAAAGAGTACTGGAGTGGGTTGCCCTTTTCTTCTGCAGGGGATCTTCCCAACCCCGGGATCCAACCTGGGTCTCCCTCATTGCAGGCATCTTCTTTACCAATTGAGCCAGCAGGGGAGCCCCTGTGGTAGCTATGGCCTTTGTTTATTTCTTTATTTTTAAAATTTCTTTGAAAGATTTCACATTGACTCCAGATTTTCTATCACAGGTCTTTATTTTTTTGTCCGTACTCTTGCAGGATCATAATGCCCCGACCCGGGATTGAACCTGGGCCCTGGCGCTGAGTCCCAACCACTGGACCTCCAGGGGGTTCCCTAGAGATGGTCTTTGGAAATACCTAGACTGAGGGCAAGTGCAGTGGGAGGAGTGACTCGACAGCAGACGCAGTTCGATAGTGCCTCCCTCTCTCTCATCTTAGCCCCTGCTCACGCATACATATGGTTGGTTTTCTAAGTGAAATTCATTTCTGTTCTGTTTATTTTAGGAAACGTTTCTTGCTCAGGTCAAAGTGCTAGGTACTGAATCTTCACTTTCAGTAAAACATACCTAAATAAAATTTTCCGATAAGAAGATGCTAGTGGTTGAATCTCTTCACATGAAGTGTCTGGAGTAGTCAACATCATAGGACCAGAAAGTGGAAATGTGGCTGCCAAAGGGTGGGGAAGGAGAGGAGAATTTAGAGTTTAAAGGGTCTGAGCTTTGCAAGATTAACAAGTTTCCAGAGATCTGTTGCCCAGCACTGGAAATATACTTAAATTATTGAACTGGACACTTAAAAATGGCTAAGATATTAAGTTTAATGTTAGGTGCCGTTTTTTGCCACAATAAAAAGGAGAAATTGTTAGTAAAGTTTTTATAGATGAAAAACTTAAGTAAAAAGCTTTTTAAAGATTTGCAAAATATCATTTAGTGTTAGAGACTAAAATATTTCTTATTGTTATGATTACATGAAATATTCAGCCCATGTAAAGTGTTTGGAATATTGAAGCTCAATAATTTTGTAATTGAATATAGTAACTTTCACTTTTCAATGCAGTTTGATGTTAATTCATTTTATACTCCTTTTACTGACAGGATACTGGCATTGTAACCCAAAGTGATCTGATATATTTCACGAGAGCTACTTTTATAAACAGAACACTTTGAGGCTAAAAGGAAATTTTTAATATAAATATGCATTTTTCTGTTTATTTTATGCTTTGTGAATTTCCATGGAGTAGCTATGCTGGGCTGCCCTTCTGTTTATTACTTGTTTGTATTTTTTCCTAACTGGTATAAAATACAAGAAAGGCAATGCCAAAGAATGCTCAAACTACTGAACAATTGCACTCATCTCACACGCTAGCAAAGTAATGCTCAAAATTCTCCAAGCCAGGCTTCAGCAATATGTGAACCGTGAACTTCCTGATGTTCAAGCTGGTTTTAGAAAAGGCAGAGGAACCAGAGATCAAATTGCCAACATCCGCTGGATCATGGAAAAAGCAAGAGAGTTCCAGAAAAACATCTATTTCTGCTTTATTGACTATGCCAAAGCCTTTGACTGTGTAGATCACAATAAACTATGGAAAATTCTGAAAGAGATGGGAATACCAGACCACCTGATCTGTCTCTTAAGAAATCTGTATGCAGGTCAGGAAGCAACAGTTAGAACTGGACATGGAACAACAGACTGGTTCCAAATAGGAAAAGGAGTACGTCAAGGCTGTATCTTGTCACCATGTTTATTTAACTTATATGCAGAGTACATCATGAGAAATGCTGGACTGGAAGAAACACAAGTTGGAATCAAGATTGCTGGGAGAAATATCAATAACCTCAGATATGCAGATGACACGACTCTTATGGCAGAAAGTGAAGAGGGGCTAAAAAGCCTCTTGATGAAAGTGAAAGTGGAGAGTGAAAAGGTTGGCTTAAAGCTCAACATTCAGAAAACGAAGATCATGGCATCTGGTCCCATCACTACATGGGAAATAGATGGGGAAACAGTGGAAACAGTGTCAGACTTTGTTTTTCTGGGCTCCAAAATCACTGCAGATGGTGACTGCAGTCATGAAATTAAAAGACGCTTGCTCCTTGGAAGGAAAGTTATGACCAACCTAGATAGCATATTCAAAAGCAGAGACATTACTTTACCAACAAAGGTTCGCCTAGTCAAGGCTATGGTTTTTCCTGTGGTCATGTATGGATGTGAGAGCTGGACTGTGAAGAAGGCTGAGCGCCGAAGAATTGATGCTTTTGAACTGTGGTGTTGGAGAAGACTCTTGAGAGTCCCTTGGCCTGCAAGGAGATCCAACCAGTCCATTCTGAAGGAGATCAGCCCTGGGATTTCTTTGGAAGGAATGATGCTAAAGCTGAAACTCCAGTATTTTGGCCACCTCATGCGAAGAGTTGACTCATTGGAGAAGACTCTGATGCTGGGAGGGATTGAGGGCAGGAGGAGAAGGGGACGACAGAGGATGAGATGGCTGGATGGCATCACTGACTCGATGGGTGTGGGTCTGGGTGACCTCCGGGAGCTGGTGGTGGACAGGGAGGCCTGGCGTGCTGCGGTTCATGGGGTCGCAAAGAGTCGGACATGACTGAGCGACTGATCTGATCTGATCTGATCTGATAAAATACAAAAGTATTTGTTTTTAACTATACCTTTTACATACTACTGAACACTCAAAATATTAAATATTGCAAGGCATATTTTCTTCTAATTTAGAAATTACCAGAAGGTGACTTCATTTAAATGCATTGTTTTCTTGATATTTAAGATTATCTATTTAAATACAAGAATGAATACTTTATACATTCAAATGGTATCATGGATTTGAATCTTCAAAAGTTCAGGAATGACTTTTACCACTGAGAGAGAAAAGAGATTAAACATTAAGGAAGCATTGGGATGTCCCTGACCGTCCAGTGGTTAAGACTCCATACTCCCAATGCATGGGTTTGATCCCTGGTCAGGGAACTAAGATCCCACATACCACACAGTGTGGCAAAAAAAAAAAAAAAAAGAAATTGTAATATCTTCTTATTTTGGATATGACACATTAAAAAAAATGACCAGATGTCTTCCATCATTAATAATAACAGTAACAACTACAATGACAGCTAATATAATTTTAGGATATGCACCAGCCTCTGTTCTCAGTGCTTTTACTGTCTTTTCATCCTCAAAACAAGCCTGTATCATCCTTACAATTATTTGACCCCATTTTTCAAATAAGAAAACAGAGGCACAGAGAAATTAAGTAAATTTCTATAGAAAAGTAACAGGCCAGAGATTTTAATCCAGACGGTCTGGCTCCAGAGCCCATGCTCTTAATCAACATGCTACATTCCTCTCTGATTTGAAGGAATATTATCCAAAAATGACAAGTGCAGATAACATAGCCTCTATTGTCCATTCTGAGTTCAGATGTCATAAATGCAACTTTTGGTATAATGATGAAAATAATAGGGATCACAGTAACTCTAAGCTCTAGACTGAATTTTAAACATATATCCACAGAGATAAGCAGTGCCCTAACAACTGTGAAAATTTTAGCAGTTATGGAAGATAAGGTGATTTTGTTTGAAACTATGCATTTTCCTGTTTCCCTAAACATTATAACTTTCTTAAACAAAACAGTTTGATGATATTTTGTGGTATCTGAATGATAAATGGATAGGAAATTCGTGTGAATTCAATAGAATTTTTCTTCCATGGGAATTCCAAATCTTACTGTTTCATGTAGTAAGATTTGGAATCTTTTTTTTGTTGTTGTTAAGGATCTTCTTTTTTTAAAATTTTTTTAATATTTTATTTTATTTTTTAGCTTTACAATATTGTATTGGTTTTGCCATATATCAAAATGAATCCGCCACAGGTATACATGTGTTCCCCATCCTGAGCCCTCCTCCCTCCTCCCTCCCCATACCATCCTTCTGGGTTGTCCCAGTGCACCAGGCCCAAGCATCCAGTCATTGAACCCGGACTGGCGACTTGTTTCATATATGGTATTACACATGTTTGAATGACATTCTCCCAAATCATCCAACCCTCTCCCTCTCCCACAGAGTCCAGAAGACTGTTCTATACATCTGTGTCTCTTTTGCTGTCTCGCATACAGGGTTATCGTTACCATCTTTCTAAATTCTATATATATGCGTTAGTAAACTGTATTGGTGTTTTTCTTTCTGGCTTACCTCACTCTGTATAATAGGCTCCAGTTTCATCCACCTCATTAGAACTGATTCAAATCTTAAGTAAGAACACTCCTACCTCAGTTCTTTGCTCCTGTAGGCTTTCTGTCTTCCTCTCCATCCCCTGCTTTTAGTCTTTACTCACTTGTCATCTTCTTAATGAAGTGTGCTCTGCATTATTCTGTTATAAATTGCACCCCCTTACACTGGCTGGCTTTCTCTGTCTCCTTCCTCTGGTTTATTTTGTTATAGAGCTGCTTGTCACCTTATAACATGTTATATAATTTACTTATTTATTATCTGTCTCCCATAAACGGGTAAGGAGTTTGTCTCTTTGGTTCAGTGTTTTATCGCCAGAGCCTGGCTCCTAGGAAACACTCAGTAAATGTTTATTGAATGCATTCAACCTCTCTGTGGTTTCTTAATAGTTCAGATTAAGATTTAGCTGGTAGTTAACTGAATGAAGAGCTTCCCTGGTGGCTCAAGGGTAAAAAAATAAAATCTGCCTGCAATGCAGGAGACCCACATTCAATCCCTGGGTCAGGAAGATTGCCTGGAGAAGGGCATGGCCACCCACTCCAGTTTTCTTGCCTGGAGAATCCCACGGACAGAGGAGCCTGGCAGACTGTAGTCCATGGGGTCGGACACAACTGAGCGACTAGCACTTTCACTTTAAAAGAATGAAATCTTTCATGCTTTTTGTTGCAGGTGAAAGAACAAAATGGAGGAAATTTATCCACTTAGGTTCTGAACAGTCTCTAACATATAAGATGCTTTCAGTAACAGTTAAATACATATTTTACTTTGGTGGTTCAGGTTGTTGTATTAGTCAGTTTTATAATACGTTGTACTCCTATTCCTATTTTTCATTCTTAATATTCTAATGTTAATAAAAGACAAAATAAGCAACTATATCCCACAATTATGCATATTAAATTGTAAACACATAGTTGATTTCTTCTGAAATTATATTCTGTCTTCTAAGATTTAATCCAGCTAAAGCACTGGAGGTCATTACATTCTTTTGCCTTTTGTTCCTAAATTTAATACTAATTTAGGTTGACATATATGGGGCTTCCCACATGGCACAGTGGTAAAGAATCCACCTGCTAGTGCAGAAGACTTGAGTAACTTGGATTCGATCCCTGGATCTGGAAGATTCCCTGGTGTAGGAACTGAGAACCCATTCCAGTACTCTTGCCTAGAAAATTTCATGGACAGAGGAGCCTGGTGGGCTACAGTCCATGGGGTCACAGAGAGTCAGACACATCTGAGCAACTGAGCACACCTCTGTGTCACCTTATTTAGAAATTCCTGCATTATTTTTGTAAAAACTGAAAAAGAATGCAAGTCATATTTTATTTTTCTTTAGAATCACTTCATACCCCTACTATGCATTGGTTGCCATGAAATGTTGATTTATAGCTGTGTGTTATTATTCATTGAACTGGTAAATCATTGATGTCTGGAATTTTACATGGTGGAATGCCAGCCTAGAAAGGTAGAGAATTTTCCCAGACATCTTTCATATGGAAAGATAGCCATTTAAATTTGGTTGGTTTTAGCAACCTGATACAGCATGTAGGCAGAAGCGTGCCATAGCCAAGTGGGACTTTATGTGAACTTCAGTGTAGGTTCAGTGTCAAACCAATGTTTTTATAGTTGAGTAAGTTACACTTTTTTTTTTAGGTAAGTAATACTGATATATTGAAAACCGAATAAATGGTAAGTAAGGGTAAAAGAACAAAAACAAAAATCAAATATTGTTGACTGGTCTACCGTGAGAGGGGCTTTCCTTGTAGCTCAGCTGGTAAAGAATCCACCTGCAATGTGGGTAGACCTGGGTTCGATCCCTGGGTTAGGAAGATCCTCTGGAGAAGGGAAAGGCTACCCACTCCAGTATTCTGGCCTGGAGAACTCCATAGACTACTGCATAGTCCATGGGGTTGCAGAGTCCGACACTACTGAGTGACTTTCACTTTCATACAGTGAGAGAAATTAGCTCAGTCTTCTGCAACTATACTTCATCATATTAATGATTTCTATAAACTTAGTCAAAATATTTATGGTACCTTGAATTATCTGTTCATTCAGTAAGCACATCAAGCACCTGTATGTTCCAGGCATTCATTTTGCTAACTTCTATTAAAGAATTCAGTCTAGTTTGGATAGAGAAATAAATCAACAGATATTTTCAGTAAGCCCTGTAGTAGAAATGAGTCAAGTACTGTAAGAGACTATAGGAAATAGTGTACCTAATAAGTAATGTGGGGAAGATGAGTTGTCAGAGAGGACCTATCTCACTTGTCTCTTCTGGCTTTTGTAGAAAGGGTAGTTTAGTATTCACTGTTCTTTATTTTCAAGTGCCAAACCATATGAAATTAAAATCAGGGGCAGATTTGCTTACTATGTTCCTTTTGATTCACCATCATCCCTTGATATTTTGAAATGTTATATTAAATTTCCATGGAATTGGCTTTAATCATGGAATAAGGCTGCCTAAATCTGCATATGTATCTGGAAAGGTTTCAAAGTATTTTTTCACAAGTGAGTGTTTTGCGTTTAAAGACTTAGACACCTGGCCTCAACACCTTTTAATGTGCCAGATGTAAGATCTTTCCCAGGCATACTCTTAAATACTTCTGCAAAGTTAGATTTCAGAAATGCACACCAGTATAGGAGATTTCATTTTATTTGTGAAATGGTTGTTAAAGCAGGTTGACAAATAATATTAAAAAATATTATTTCTCAGCAAGTATCAAATATTCTTCCTTTTAGCATCAGTTCATTTATTCATTCAATAAGTAATGTGTATTTGCTATATGCCAGGTATTGTTCTAGGTACTGGATGTATATTTTGATTATTAGTAGTATTAGACTCACCTGCCCAGAGTTGTTGTATCAACTAATACCTACTTACATGTTCCTGGTGAGGCAAGAGTTATAAAAGTTTCTGTCACACTTTGAGGTCTTTAGCCAGTGCGATTATTGCATCAGTTCTTTCACTGTTGTGGGTAGCCTTTTCTGTCTGTCTGTTGAACTTATTCATCATCTTGCCAAAACATGAGTATCTAACAGATAGAGTAGTTTGAAGAACCAAAACTTGAATTACATAGAGCTCTAGTAGACACATCCAGCATGCTACAAGTAAAGGGAGACCAAACAGTTAATTAGTATACCAAGAAACTAGTACTGACGTGCATTCGTTTTTCTCTCCCCTACTAGTGTATAAATTATACTTCTTTTAAAAAAAATTTAGTGATTCACCCAGAATTTGTGTTACACATTTGAAGCTAATACTAGACCCCTTTCAAGAACCTGTATCGCATCATGGGTAGTGTAGGTAGCTTATGACAGAGTATTCCCAGTTCTCCAGCCATCCCTTACTGCATTACTGTCTTTCATTTCACTTACCCATACGCTGTAATTGTCTAATACATTCCTCCCGTTGTTTTGAAAAAGCTGTTATCTATCAAATCAATTAAGACAAAGAAACAAGATTTTCTTTTACTTCCACTTATTTCTTCCCTGATGCACTTTCTGTCATTATGTAGATCTGAGTTCCTGACCTACATCATTTTCCTTCTCTCTGAAGAACTTCTTTAACATTTCTTGGAAGGCAGGTTTACTGGTGATATAGTCCTTGAAGTTTTATCTGAGAAAGTCTTTATTTCTTCTTCTCTTCTGAAGGATAATTTTTCTGGATACAGGTTTCTAGGTTGGTGTGTTTTTTTTTTCTTTCAACATTTTGAATATTTCATCCTACTTTATTCTTGCATGGTTTCTGGAGAGAAATCTGATGTAATCCTTAACTTTCTTTGTCTGTAGGTAAGATATTCCCTTCCCCCTGACCCATGTATTAAATACTTTACTTCAAAACCTCTTTCAAAGTTTTCTCTTTGTTATTGATTTTCTTCAGTTTGAATATTACATACTTAAGTATAGTTTTTTGTTTGAGGGTTTTTTGGGGGGGTATTTATCCTGTTTGGGGTTCACTGAATTTCCTGGATCTGTGGTTTGGTATCTGTCATTAATTTTGTAGAATTTTTAGCTGTTATTAATTTAAATATTTCCTCTCTTCCATTCTTTTTTCTCCTTCTGGTATATCCATCATGTGCATCCTACACCTTTTTTAATTGTCCCACACTTCTCGACTGTTCTTTTCTTTTTCTCTGTTTACATTTCAGTGTTGGAAGTTTCTATTGACATTTTTACATGCTCATGAATTCTTTCCTCCTTTGTATCTCGTTTACTGATGAGCCTGTCAAATGCAGTCTTCATTTTTATTACTATGATTTTGATTCTGAGCATTTCTTTTTGACTCTTTCTTAGAGTTTCCATCTTTCTGCTTCCATTACCTATATGTTCTTGCATGTTGTTTGCATTTTCTATTAGACTCCTTAGCATATTAACTGTGGTTATTTTAGGTTTCTAGTCGGATTATTCCAAAATCTCTACCATATCTGAATCTTATTCTGATCCTTGCTTTACATTTTTACTTTTATCATGCCTTGTAATTTTTTGCTGAAAACTGAATATGATACTTGGACTCCAGTCAGAGGGTTGCTCCTGGTCTTCTGTTCCTGATAAACCGTGATTCTCTATGTTTGCTGGGTCATCTCTCCAGTTTTCAGAGCAGCAGCATTGGTCTAAGAAAGGAATTATTAATTTTGAGTTTGTTCAGCTTTTTTTTTTTTTTTTTCTTGTAAAGACTGAAGCACCAACTTTCAGGCTGTTTGCATGTCAGACTGGAAATCTTGACCCCTAGATTCACAGGTCTGGGATGCAGATGGCAGGAGGTTCAGGAAGAAGAGGATGCTTTCAAGCACATTGAATTAAAATTCTAAATCTTATGTTTGTTTTCAATTTTAGTTTGTTAGTCCAGACAATGGCCTTGCCTTTTCATGTCCTATGTGAATCCTTTTCCCTCATATTACCTTAAATGTCATAGTTTTCTAACTGTTCTGCCACAGACCAGCCAAGCCTTTGATCTTCTGTGACCCAGAGCTAACATACTGTGGTGGGCATGTGACCATTGGTTTTCAGATGTGTTTTCTGCTAAAGAAGAATTATTAGTTGATCTGATTAAAGTGTTGGAAGATTTATACTCAGATCCCAAAAGACACTGAATTTCTCCCATTATTGAAAAAATTGTAGCAGTTAAGTGGTAGACATTACACCTCTTGGCTCTTACAGTGAGTGAATTTAAGAATATAAATATTCTGTTTACAAAAGACAATGTAAATGGGCAGACTTATTGTAATTATTTAGTTCACAAAATCTATTAAAAGTTATATTAGAATGTTTATTGCTATGTTTTCCTCTAAAGGAATTCATCTTCTCAAGTATTTTTTTTGAGGTGGGATTCAGTTCATTTAAAAACAGATGATTCTGTGTCCTAAGACTTGATGCCCTAGAATTCATTCTAAAAATCTTTATTTTCTTAACTGTTTGTTGTGGAGCTAAAGAATTGTTAACATATAAATTAGTTGTTTTTAGAATTAGTCTCTTTTCTGTGGCAGTTTATTAATAGATATCTATTAAAAAGCAGAACTTTTTGCAGTTAATAGATTCATAAAAACATACTTTCCATCCGTCTTTCTTTTAGTTTAACTGTGGAGATGAACACTTAACAGTATCTCAAGAGAAATCAAAATGGAAATTGAAAAAGTCAGATAGTGGAACTTCCCAAGTGGTCCAGTGGTTAAGACTTCGCCTTCCAATGCAGGGGGTGCGGATTCAATGCCTGGTCAGGGCGCTAAGCTCCCACATGACTTGGGGCCAAAAACCAAAAGATAAAACAGAAGCAGTATTGTAACATATTTAATAAAGGCTGTAAAAGTGGTCTACATCCAAAAATTTTTTTAAAAGTCAGATAGTAGGCGTAAACTAACTTTATGTTCTCCTTCTCCATGTTTCGGTGTTAGTAGAGGATTGGGAAACCAGTTTTGGAGTATTATTAGCACAGCCGAGGAAAGGAGACAGATGCTGGAAATGTAGCAGTGAGGCTCGGGATGAAAGTTTCAGCAAAGAGGGGTTAATAGGGCCAAACACAAGTGAATCAAGTAAGGGTTAACTTTTTTCTCTTGAAAATTTCTTCTTTTTTTCATTGTAAAATAAGATACTTGATGTGAAGGGGTTAAGAGGCACTTAACCGAATAAGGTCACTGGGGCACACAGGGGAGTGCAGTTAGAGAGCCTTGGCAGAAGAAGACGTAACTGAAGGAGCAGAGGCAGGATCATATCACTTTCATTCCATAACAGAGAACATGAAATGGATTCTTGTCAGCAGACATAAAATCTTCTTCCAAAAATCGTAGTGACTTTACCTGATTTGGCACTGTAAAATCAATCATCTGAATATTTTACGATAATTAAGGAGAAGGCAAAATCAAGCTTTTTTTTTTTTTAACCTCTACCTTTTTTGAGGATAAGAAATGCCTCATCATAGAAGGAAAACTGTTTTGCAATCATAGAATGAGGATTTTGATTGTAGAATAACACAACTTTGGGGATTTTTGTTGAAAACATGAGTTTTGACTTCAGATGGTTGATTTTTTTTTTTTATGGCTTCTAAAGCATTTTGTTAAAAATTGATAATGGTGGAAAACTTGAAGAGCAGTCTTTAAACCAAGGTTCTCGTGAATCCGAGCTAGGGGGAAAAATGTATATATTTAGTCATTATTTATATTTAACTGTGATTTTTCAAAAGATTAGCTCATTACAAACATTAAAACTTTCTTATTTTATATCTTCTTAAATGAGATCATTTGAAACTCATTTTAGAGACAAATATTGGGGCTTTGTATCTTTTGCCTCTATTTTGAGGGGCTATTGGTTGCTTTTATAGAATTTTTTTGCTTACAAACAGCACCACTCTGAATCTGTATTCTCTTTTCTTGAAAAATTTCTTTCCTCTCAATTTGGGATTTGAAAAATATAAACCTTACTCTTTTCACCGGATACCACAGAATCCACAAAATGTTATTGTTATCAGTTTATGGGAAAACAAAGTGACTAATCCAGCTCATATGAGCAGAAAGAGCAAGGGCGTCTTTACTCCACACATGTTTATGATTTAAGCATCCAGTTCTCAGAAAACCAGCTTCAGCCTCTGTGTGACTCAGCTATAGCCACAGGAGGTTGTAACTTCAAGTAAAAAATCAACTTCATAAGCAGAATATAGGCAGTAAGCATGACATTTAAAAAACATGGACATCTTTAAACCAACTCTTCAGATAGAGTAACAGGATCCTAGAGATATGAATATGAAGTATTTTTCTTGTATATATTCTCCTTTTTCCACTGAACTGCTGTATAGCAATTCTCTTATGATTCGCTAGAGTCAGCCTTAGGAAGAGAGAAATTGGTACATTTATAAAACTATGTCTATAAAATTGTCAGTAGTGATTACTTTGGCAGAGCAAAGTATAATATTTAAGTGAGATTTGTCCTAAGTAAAGATCAAGCTTTTTTAAATTGTGAGGGGATTTTAGGGAGAAGAGGGATTTTGATCATTTACCTATAAATCTGGAATCTGGTCTGTGCTGGAATTTAGCTATCAAGTACAAAAAGAAATGAAGAATTATGGTTTAGAAGATAAGTTATAGTATGTAAAAGTGGATATAGCTTGGTTAAGAGTATATTTTAATAGTATATATGGCTTAGAACAGGCTTCCCTGGTGGCTCAGTGGTAAAGAGCTGGCAATGCAGGAGACCTGGGATCAGTCCCAGGGTCAGGAAGATCCCCTGGAGGAGGGCATGGCAACCCACTCTAGTACTCTTGCCTAGAGAATCCTATGCACAGAGGAGCCTGGCAGGCGGCAGTCCATAGGGTTGCACAGATTCAAACAAGACTGAGGCAACCAAGCAGCAGCAGCAGCATGCCTTGGAAAACTCAATAGAACTTATTATGCAGATCAATTAATGTATAGTAATATCACTCATTTCACTGACAAAATAGTACATATCTTTTTCTACCACTTGCTCCAGCACTGTTTTTAAATATTTTTTAAAATATTATTATTGTAATGATTTATGTATTTTTGGCTGTACTGGATCTTCCTTGCTGCCCAGGCTTTTCTTTAGTCTCAGCACACAGGGGCTGCTCTCTGGTTGTGGTGTGCGGGCTCCTCAGTGCAGTGGCTTCTCTCGCTGCAGAGCACGGTCTCTAGGGCGTGCAGATTTCAGTAGTTGCAGTGCACGGGCTCAGGAGTTGCAGCTCCTGGGCTCTGGAGCACAGGCTCAGTAGTGTGCTGCATGGGCTTAATTACTCCACAGCATGCGGGACCTTCCCAGACCAGGAAGCGAACCCACTTCTCCTGCGTTGACAGGCGGATTCTTTACCGCTGAGCCATTAGGGAAGCCCGGCACTGTTTACTGATGCATTATCTTGTTTTTTTGTTCCATTGGATGGAGAAAGTATGGGACATATGGTCTTTTTGCATGAATGCATTACAGAGGTCTGTAGGTATGGACTTCTAGGTATATATTTTATCCAGGGTTTTGGAACAATATAGAGGTTATTTTTCTTGCTATGGAGAAATACAGAGTTTTGGAATGAGACAGAAAAACATATTTCAAAAAGTTAATGGAGACTTTTACTTTTCCAAGCATCTACTTATTCCAGAAGTTTACACTTGGCCAGACTCCTAGTTTTAAAACCAAAGATAGGGATTAGAATCTCATTACAATCAATATTTGACTGGGTCATTCTTAAAGACTTAATGTTCCTCCAAATTCTCATTCATCTGGTCTCCAAGGACAAGAATGCAGGAAGAATACCTTAGTTATTGCACTTCTTTCCTGATCTTTCTTCATAGATAGGTTTCATTCTGGCTTTTAATTATTGTGAATTTCAGAAAAGTATCGATGAAAAAAGGGGGAACTGGTGTGTATATCTGGAAAAATAATTTTAGGGGGAGAAGCTAATTTTAAAAAAGAATATCAGCTATGCTTTGACTTTTGCATTATTTTGAAAATAATTTATATTGTTTGACTTATCCTTAGTATTTCCCCTCTACTAAACTAATACAACAGTCTCAAGCTTTTTGGACTATGAAATCCAAATATATGATAGTCTTTATGAGAGAGAAGACATTTTACTGAAAGCTTCCTAAGAATGTTTCTCAAGTTTTATAGTTTGTTTTCTTTAATGTTAGTTTTTTGTGTATTTTATTATAAGCAAAAAAAAAAAAAAAAAATCAAAGCACAAATGGTAGAGGACCAAGTTTTAGAGTATAGATTAGTCATTGACAAAGAGAATTAGACTGGAGGTATTTATCATCACTGAATATTTTATTTGAGATGACCCTACCTTTACCCTGCAGCTTCCCTGGTAGGTCAGACAATAAAGAATCTACCTGCAAGGCAGGAGACCTGGGCTCGATCGCTGGGTTGGGCACCTCCTCTGAAGAAGAAAATGGTAATCCACTCCTGTATTCTTGTCTGGGAATCCCATGGGCAGAGGAGCCTGGTGGGCTACAGTCCTTGGGGTCGCAAAGAATCGGACATGACTGAGCAACTAACACACCCACATGTGGTGTACCTGCAGTACCTTTACCTATGTGCTAGAGTGACACTTATATAAATATATCCATGTATCTAAGGAAAGGACCGATAAATGTTCCCAGATCATTGTTTACTCAGTCATGGTTTCTTATATTCCCAGGCCTAATCACTGCTCTTGTGATAGATAAGAAAATCACAATGGGTGAATAAAAATAAATACTTTATTGAATGCTTGTTATGTGTTATCAATTGTTCCAGTGGCTTATATTAGTTCAATCACACCTATGAGGTGGGTACTATTATTATTCCCATTTTAGCCATGGGGAAACTGAGGTGTTCAGTTCATTCCAGTTGCTCAGTCATGTCCGACTCTTTGCAGCCCCATGAATCGCAGCACGCCAGGCCTCCCGGTCCATTACCAGCTCCCGGAGGTCACTCAGACTCACGTCCATCAAGTCAGTGATGCCATCCAGCCATCTCATTCTCTGTCGTCCCCTTCTCCTCCTGCCCCCAATCCCTCCCAGCATCAGAGTCTTTTCCAATGAGTCAACTCTTTGCATGAGGTGGCCAAAGTACTGGAGTTTCAGCTTCAGCATCATTCCTTCCAAAGAAATCCCAGGGCTGATCTCCTTCAGAATGGACTGGTTGGATCTCCTTGCAGTCCAAGGGACTCTCAAGAGTCTTCTCCAACACCACAGTTCGAAAGCATCAATTCTTCGGGGCTCAGCCTTCTTGACAGTCCAACTCTCACATCCATACATGACCACAGGAAAAACCATAGCCTTGACTAGACGGACCTTTGTTGGCAAAGTAATGTCTCTGCTTTTCAATATGCTGTCTAGGTTGGTCATAACTTTCCTTCCAAGGAGTAAGCATCTTTTAATTTCATGGCTGCAGTCACCATCTGCAGTAATTTTGGAGTCCAAAAAAATAAACTGAGGTATAAGGAAATTAAATAATGCCCAGTGTCAAGAGGTAATAAGAAGTAGAACTGGGATATTAACTCAAGCAGTTTAATTCAGTAGAGGCTTGGGCTCTAATCTACTCCATCAAGACACCAACTTGAGTTGTTCATGAAGCAGTTCCTGAGATAGAGTTGAGGTATGAGGAGTATGCTGGGGTTAATGCCTGTGAAACTGGGAGGGAGAAAAATTGGGCAGGAAAGCCTTCAGATTGGAGCACATCTGGAAACAGAACTGGGCAGAGAGCACCACGGACTGTAATATATATCTGCCAAAGTCTCAGCCAACTCCTCAGGAGCTGTAGAGCAGAGAGTGCTCGTTAGATGAGTTCCACATTGAGTGGGAATGGCCAGCCCCCAGTACCGCTGCTGTGCTCAGACACTGACAGGGGACTCCCGGGAAGAGCATGGCCTTGGATGGAATGCTGCAACCCATCTTCCAGCATTGTGGCCAGAGGCAGTTACCTAACTGTACTCCTAGGCAAGTTTTGTTCTGGAGGGATGTCCAAGCAGCACGTTTCTTTTGCTGCCTAACATCATCCTACCATCTTATAGATAAAAATACCATTTCACATCCATCAGATGGGCAACAGTGATTGAATCTGACAATGCCAAATGATTGGGAGGCCGTGGATGAATATGTCCGCTGCTTACAGGAGTGTACATTCATAAAACACTTTGGCAATATGGTTAAGATTATAGTGATCTACTGCACAGCTCTTGCACCCCAGAGAAGCTCCTTGTTAAGGAGACATGTACAGAAATTTTCACAGCAGCATTATTTGTAGTTGTAAAAAATTAGAAGCAGTCTAAATGTCCGTCAACAAGAGAATTGATCATTTCTGCTGTGTGTGTCTGTGTGTGTATGTATGTATGTATGTATTTGGGCTTCCTTGGTAGCCCAGACGGTAAAGAATCACCTGCAATGCAGGAGACCAGAGTTTGATCCTTGGGTCGGAAAGATCCCCTGGAGAAGGGAATGGCAACCCACTCCAGTATTCTTGCCTGGAGAATTCCATGGACAAAGGAGGCTGGCGGGCTACTCTGGGGTGGCAGAATCAGACACGACTGAGCAACTAACACACACAGAGAGAAACTGCAATATCACATAGTACATAGAAATATTATGAAATATTACTTCATGTGTCCACATGAATATCAGAGAACTGAGGAACAAATTCCCAAAGGAGACTTTTTAACTCAGCCTGAGTCCTTAATAATGGCACCCTACTGTCACTTCAGAAGAATCAGATACTGTTCAATATCCATCAGGTTCATATACAGTTATTCATGAATACCAAGCTTAAAAGCAGTGCCATGTTTGCTTTTGAGTCATGTCCTACTCTTTGCGACCCCGTGGACTATAGTCCACCAGGCTTCTCCGTCCATGGGATTCTCCAGGCAAGAATACTGGAGTGGGTTGCCATTGCCTTCTCCAGGGGATCTTCCCGACCCAAGGATCGAACCCAGGTCTCCTGCATTGCAGACAGACGCTTTAACCTCTGAGCCACCAGGGAAGCCTAGTAAAAGTATAGCTTGCATGAGGATGATAAACTTCAAGTTTAGGTGAGTGGTTGCCTGAGGTAAGTAGGATCAAGGAGGGGCATAGGGAATTTCAAGTCATGTGTGACTTTTTTTGTGGTCTGAAATATAATAAGTATGGCATAGTGTTAATATTTCACAAAGTTGTTTAGGGGAGCATGTAGATGTTAGTGAATTTTCTCTAATGCTTTTCTCTATGGTTAAACTATTTTGTTAATAGATTTGTGGATATTTAGTAGTGAAACAGTAGGTGTGCATCTAAAATTTACTTTCACATGCAAGGTGTCCTGTCTACAGATCCAAATAAAATCCTCCATTCAAGGAAGATCAGTGCCATTTCACTGAAATCCTTTGTTAAAATGTTTTATGGCATAAAAACATAACTCTATTTTTTAAAAAGATGTTAACTTCACAGAAGTTAATAAAATCATTCAAAATTCTATAGAAATATAAAGGACTTAGACTAGCTAAAAGAATTAAAAAAATAAAGTTGTAGAATTTATACTCTTTCATTCTAAGACTTATGACTGTGTAGTACACCAAGATAGCCTGATATTATAAGGCAATAGAACAGAATAAATCAAAGAATAAAAAAAAAACACAGAGACCCATGTGAAGATGGCTAATTGATTCTTGATGACATATCAATGTAATGCAGGGAGATTAGGATAGTACTTTCAAGAAATAGTCTTGGAACGATTAGATATTCATAAGGAAAAGCAAGAGTCTCAACTCTTATCTCTTACCCCACAAAAATGAACTCAGAGTGGGTTGTAGACTTAAACATGAGGCTAAAACTATAAAACAGTTAAAATACAGGAGAAAATCTTTGTGCTTTGGGTTTGACAAAATTTCTTAGAGAAAGCACAAGTCATAAAAGAAAAAGTTTTTACATTGAACTTAAAATTATTAATCAAAGCAAAGCTCTTCAAAAGATACTGTTTGGGAAATGACAAGGCAAGCCACAAACTAGGGAAAAGATTTATAATACATACATCTGATGAATGTCCAGCATCCGGAATATATTTAAAAGAGAAGAACAACTTGTACAGCTCAAGATAAAGAACTTGATTTCTTAAAAGAGGCTGACAATTTGAAGCAAGACTTCACAATGATAATTAAACACTTGTAAGCTCCTAAGTTATCAGGGAAATGCAAATTAAAATCAAATGAGAGGCCGTTACATACCCATTAGATGTCTAGAGTTTAAAACACTGATGCCAGCAAGTATTGGTGAGCATTTCCAACAAATGGCCCTCTTATACATTGCTGGTGGGAGTCTAAAGTGGCGGAACCACTCGGGAAAACTGTTTAGCATTTATATTTTTTATATACCTACCATACTACCAAGGTTTTTCTGTCACGTACAGACGTGAGAATTGGATCATAAAGAAGGCTGAGTGCTGAATAAACTGATACTTTCAAATAGTGGTGCTGGATAAGACTCTTGAGAGTCCCTTGGATGGTAAGGAGATCAAACTAGTCAATCCTAAAGGAAATCACTGTGTGGATCACAACGAACTGTGGAAAGTTCTTCAAGAGATGGGAATACTAGACCACCTGACTTGCCTCTTGAAAAATCTGTATGCAGGTCAGGAAGCTAAAGTTAGAACTGGACATGGAACAACAGACTGCTTCCAAGTAGGGAAAGGAGTACGTCAAGGCTATGCAGAGTACACCATGAAAAACGCTGGGCTGGATGAAGCACAAGTTGGAATCAAAACTGCCAGGAGAAATATCAGTAACCTCAGATATGCAGATGATACTACCCTTATCGCAGAAAGTGAAGAAGAACCTAAGAGCCTCTTGATGAAAGTGAAAGAGAGTGAAAAAGTTGGCTTAAAACTCAACATTTGGGAGAATGGCATTGAAATATGTATAACATCATATATGAAACGAGTCGCCAGTCCAGGTTCAATGCACGATACTGGAAGCTTGGGGCTGGTGCACTGGGACGACTCAGAGGGATGGTATGGGGCGGGAGGAGGGAGGAGGGTTCAGGATGGGGAACACATGTATACCTGTGGCAGATTCATTTTGATATATGGCAAAACCAATACAATATTGTAAAGGTAAATAAAAAAAAAAAACAAAACTCAACATTCAGAAAACGAAGATAATGACATCTGGTCCCATCACTTCATGGCAAATAGATGAGAAAACAATGGAAATAGTGACAAACTTTATTTTTTTTTAGGGTCCAAAATCACTGCAGATGGTTACTGCAGTCATGAAATTAAAAGATGCTTGCTTCTTGGAAGAAAAGCTATGACCAACCTAGACAGCATATGAAAAAGCAGAGACATTACTTTGCCAATAAAAGTCCGTCTAGTCAAAGCTATGGTTTTTCCAGTGGTCACGTATGGATGTGAGTTGGACTATAAAGAAAGCTGAGTGCTGAAGAACTGATGGTTTTGAACTATGGTATTGCAGAAGACTCTTAAGAGTCCTTTGGGTAGCAAGGAGACCCAGTCAGTCAATCCTACAGGAAATCAGACCTGACTATTCACTGGAAAGATGGATGCTGGATCTGAAACTCCAATACTTTGGCCACCTGATGCAAAGAACTGAGTCATTGGAAAAGACCCTGATGCTGGGAAAGATTGAAGGTGGGAGAAGTGAACAACGGAGGGTGAGATGGTTGGATGGCATCACTGACTCAATGGGCTGAGTCTAAGTGAGCTCCAGGAATTGGTAATGGACAGGGAGGCCTGGCGTGCTGCAATCCATGGGGTTGCAAAAAGTCAGACATAACTGAGTGGCTGAACTGAACTGAAAGGAAATCAACCTTGAATATTCACTGGAAGGACTGATGCTGAAGCCGAAGCTCCAGTGCTTTGTCCACTCATGGTGAAGAGCGTGCTTTTGTTTCTGGGAAAGATTAAGGGCAAGAGGAGAATGGGGTGGCAGAGGATGAGATGGGTGGGTGGCATCACCAACTCAATGGGTATGAATTTGAGCAAACTTAGGGAGATAGTGAAGGACAGGGAAGCCTGGCATGCTGCAGTTTGTGGAGTCACAAAGTCACGACTTAGTGACTAAACAACAACAACAGTACTGCCAAGGAATTCCATTCCCTGGTATTGGTTTGGCCAAAAAGGTAATTGATGTTTTTCCGTAACATCTTATGGGAAAACCCAAATGAACTTTTTGGCCAACCCAATATTTTCAAAAGAGAAAATGAAACCTTTCAATTTTTCATGGCAGCTTTATTTGTAAGATCCCCAAACTGTGATCAACCAGATGTCCAGATGTCATGATATATCCAAATTGTGGTATAGCCATATAATGGGAAAGTATTAAGCAATAAAAATAAACTATCAATTCATGCAATAACATGGATGAATCTCCAAAAACCAAGTTGAACAATAGAAGCTAAATACAAAAGATTTCTTGACTATTCTTCCATTTATATGAAATCTGGAAAAGACAAAACTAATCTTTAGCAATGGAAAGTAGATCAGTGGTTGTGTGAGACCATTGTTGGGCTGAGGGTTGATTAGAATGGGCTACATGAGTGCTTTGGGGGATGTTGTCAAATATTCCGTATCTTACTTGTAGAGATGGTTCGATGGGTATGAAGTGAAATGAAGTGAGTGAAAGTTGCTCAGTCATGTCCGATTCTTTGCAACCCCATGGACTGTATAGTCCCTGGAATTCTCTAGGCCAGAATACTGAAGTGTGTAGCCTTTCTCTTCTCCAGGGGATCTTCCCAACCCAGGGACTGAACCCAGGTCTCCTGCATTGCAGGCAGATTCTTTACCAGCTGAGCCACAAGGGAAGCCCAAGGATGCTGGAGTGGGTAGCCTATCCCTTCTCCAACGGATCTTCCCAACCCAGGAATCGAACCTGGTCTCCTACATTGCAGGCAGATTCTTTACCAACTAAGCTATGCATTTGTCAAAACAGTCAAATTGGACACCTAAAATGGTTGTTTATTATCCTGTGTTATTAGAGTTGATTTTAAAGGCAGCGAGACACAGAAAAATCTTAACCTGACAAAAAAGCTGTTACAGTTTCATATCATTTATTGAGGTGACTTTGTGGATTTTGTTATTATTTCATTATTTAGGTTTTTCAGTCACTTTCTGTATTTTCCTCCTGTCTAAAGAAAAAAATCTCCTTTCGGCAGTTTCACTGTGTAGTAGAAAACCTAATGGGGTCTGAAAAACAAAAAAGAGGAATCATTATTTGAATTGACCAGTTAAGACTGAATGAGGAGAATGTTGAACCTATTAGTTTGTTATAAAAGGTTATCAGATAGCTTGTATCTGTATTCCTATTCTTCAAATAGTCTCCAGTGAAGTACCAATGGTGAAATGGATCACATATATACAATATTTATGTATATACATAAATATATAAAACAAAGCTATGAGAAATCGAGTCAGGATTTCTCTTGGTTTTTATGTGCATGGTCAGTTGCTCAGTCATGTCTGGCTCTTTAGGACCCTATGGATGGTAGCTCGCCAGGCTCCTCTGTCCATGGAATTCTCCAGGCAAGAGTACTGGAGTGGGTTGCCATTTCCTCCTCCAGGGGATCTTCCCAATTCAGGGATCAAACCTGCATCTCCTGCGCCGGCAGGTGGATTCTTTACCAATGAGCCACCTGGGAAGCCCTCTCTAGATTTTCATTCGTCTACTCTTGCTCAGAAGTAAGAATGGGATTCTTTTATTTTTACACATGTGAATTCTAACTACCTTTTTTCAGAAGTTACTTATGTTTCTTGCACATCTATGAAAAATGGGTGTGTCAAAATACTCCTGGACAATACAAACTTTAGACATCTTGCCAGGTATATCTACCTTATCAGTAATAATAGTTTTATTCAGAAATCTCTCATCAGAGAGGCTACCTCTGTTCTCCATTTGGACTGCATGGAGAGCAAAATTATCAGATTTTTATTTCCTTACCTTTCACTAATCAGGTTTGTAACAGCGTCAGATTTTTCAAAACTTGAATACTTTGCATAGTGGTATGCGTTGTTAATGACCTCTGTTGAGTATGTTTTTTCAATTCTTTTTATTAATTTAGGATTGTAAAATGAGTTCTCAGAAAGGTAGTGGAAACACAGAATTTGGCCCCAAAGACTCTTGTAAGTAAGGAGGCAGAATAGGCAGGTAGATTCTAAGCCCATTGGATTATTGCTACTGCTGCTGCTCAGTCACTTCAGTCGTGTCCAACTCTGTGCGACCCCATAGATGGCAGCCCACTAGGCTCCTCCGTCCCCAGGATTCTCTAGGCAAAAACACTGGAGTGGCTTGCCCTTTCCTTCTCCAAGGCATGAAAGTGAAAGGTGAAAGTGAAGTCGCTCAGTTGTGCCTGACTCCTAGCGACCCCATGGACTGCAGCCCACCAGGCTCCTCCGTCCATGGGATTTTCCAGGCAAGAGTACTGGAGTGGGGTGCCATTGCCTTCTCCTCATTGGATTATTCGCTTCCTCTTAAGTATTGTTTTTCAGGAAGTACTGTTTTAGGCATAGAAATACTTTGTCTTGGCTCGTATTTCTCAGTGGTGCCAGAATAAAATTATTAGTTTACATATGACAAGTTGTCATACTTCCGCACACACTTGTCTAAATTCAGGTTTTGGAAATGTCAGTATTGCAGAGAAAGAGTTGCGTTCTTGAAGACTTAGACTGAAATATGTGTATACTTGTTTTCAAAAGGGTTTCCCTAGTGGCTCAGACAGTAAAGAACCTGCCTGCCAATGCAGGAGACATAAGAGATGTGGGTTTGATCCCTGGATTGGGAAGATTCCCCTGGAGAAGGGAACGGCAGCACACTCCAGTATTCTTGCCTGGGGACTCCCATGGACAGAGGAGCCTGGTGGGCTGCAGTCCATGGGGTCGCAGAGAGTCAGACACGACTGAGGGACTAAGCACACTGTTACTTCAAAAAAAGCGTCAGAGTCATTTCAAAATGATTTAATGCAAAAGGAAGCTTCAAAACAATTCTTAGAACTGTGTCAGATTTTGTCCCCAAGGATTGTTCAGAATTAAGTAAGGACTCTGCAATAGGATTCTAATTGTAGTATGTTAGGTTTTAGATCACTTAAACTAATTATTGAGCTATTTAAGTGGGGGGGGGGGGAGGGAGTCATTGACATGCAGGGAAATGTATCCACATAGGTGCCAGTAGACACAGTCTTGGGGAAGGCAATGGCACCCCACCCCAGTACTTTTGCCTGGAAAATCCCATGGACAGAGGAGCCTGGTAGGCTCCAGTCCATGGGGTCGCTAAGAGTTGGACACGACTGAGTGACTTCACTTTCATTTTTCTCTTTCATGCATTGGAGAAGGAAATGGCAACCCACTCCAGTGTTCTTGCCTGGAGAATCCCAGGGATGGGGGAGCCTGGTGGGCTTCCGTCTATGGGGTCGCACAGAGTCGGACACGACTGAACCGACTTAGCAGCAGCAGCAGCAGCAGCAGACACAGTCTTAAGCAGTTTAGGCTTAAGACCTTCAGGATCACTGGAACACATGATGATTTAGTTCGTGAAGTCCCTAGTATGTGGGAAGAAAAGAGCTTATTAAGAAAGCAGGGAGTATGATATGTTTGGCATTTTTATTAGTATTAGACAATAATACTCCCATAAGAAATACTATTAATATGGAAATATAAATAGATATAACTTCAGGGCACATTATTGGTAGATGGATTCTAGTTGTGGAAAATGGCTAGTGTTCAAACCTGGACGTTAGTCCAGACGACGGCCAGAGAGGCCAGGTTTGTCATTTTCAGTGGATTTGTGCCTTCAGCTAGTTCCACACGTATAGTTTTCAGGCTTTTATTGAATAATATGCATAGATTCCTCTTATACAGTGGCATAAGAATGGATATCATCTTTCCAAGTTTGTAAGTAGTGGTGTATGCAAAGCCCTTTTTCATTTTAAAATTGATTTTGAGGTTTCCCTATAAAATAGTGTGATTGATTCTTTTTAAAACAAAGTTAAATGCTAATGAGTGTTCTCTCTTTTCAGGTAATACCCTAGAAATCTGTACAATGATCACTGCCAGTATTTGTAGTACTTTTGGGATGCTTCTCTGAATATTATGCTTAGAACTTTTAGTAATTCTTTTAAATTTCACAATGATGGGATTTAAAGAAAAAAATCCTTTGAGGCTGATAGTGATTCTTAAGAACAGAGTGAGGATATTGATCCAAGTCAGTATTTAGATCTAGTGCTTGTTCACAACTATTTCTTCAGATTCTTTTTATTGTTAGTTAACAAAGAAGGAATAAAATGACCTAAAATACAGAATGATAAGAGTGGTGGTGGTATAGTCACTAAGTCGTGTCCGACTCTTGTGACCCCATGGATTGTAGCTTGCCAGACTTCTCTGACCATGGGATTCTCCAGGCAAGAATAGTGGAGTGGGTTGCCATTTCTTTATCCAAATGATATGAGTAATAGAACTGATTTTAAAGTCACTTTGAAAATAGTTGAACAGTTTGCAGCATCATTGGATATACAGTATGAAAGTGGACACTCAGAGGCTAATGTTCATATTTACTTGAATATATAAATTTTTATAAGTATCTGTGAAAATATAAATATTCTGTGTTTTTATAGTCTAAAATAAGATATTTTCCTACATCAAAAAAAGTCTGGTATCGTAAGTGGCTGCTGTACTTGGGCCTTCTGGCTTTCCTCTTAGCGATGTTCACTAGTGCCTGCTCCTGTCATCCTGGGTTTTATTTAATAACCTTCCTGGGCATTTCTTGTTGTTAAATGGTCTCCAAGGACCTTTCTAGCTTGAAAATTTTATGGCTCTGATAATCTTCAGCAAAATCACATACAGTTCTCTTTGCTGCTCAAAGCTTGATTACCAGTGTTTTGTGGAAGTTCTTGGCTTTTAGAAATAAACAGTTTGATCCAGACTAAATTGGGAAGGAAGCACAGACAGATTTATTGATTCAAACTGCAAAAGTAAATGACATGATTGAGGTTGGGGATAAGGTATTTATTGGAACATGCATAGAGACTTTTAAATCTCTATGGTAAGTTTGAGACGGGAGTTTATAGAAATGTTTTCCAAATTTCTGCATATTTTATATGAAGGCATTCTGGACATGGGAATTCATGCATACTAGAAAGGAAGGATCAAAACGCAGTGACACGTTGAAGCAGAGATCTGTCCATTAGAGTCAGAGCTGCCCTGAGGATTTGAGCCTGTACCGGCACTGCTCAACTCATAGATACCAGGATGCAACTTTCACCCAGCCATAACCCACCTCCTCGCACTCCACCTTTGCAGTCCATCATGTGGGCTCTGAGCATTGTTGTTCAATCGCCAAGTCATGTCCAACTCTTTGTGACCCCATGGACTGCAGCGTGCCAGGTTTCCCTGTCCTTCACTATCTCCCAGAGTTTGCTCAAATTCATGTCCGTTGAGTCAGTGATGCTATCTAATCATCTCATCCTCTGCCGCTTCAGTCTCCTTTTGCCTTCAGTCCTTCCCAGCATCAGGGTCTTTTCCAGCTCTTCACATCAGGTGGCCAAAGTAGCGGAGCATCAGCTTCAGCATCAGTATTTCCAATGAATATTCAAGACTGATTTCCTTTAGGATTGACTGGATTGATCTCCTTGCAGTCCAAAGGACTTTCAAGAGTCTTCAGCAGCACCACATTTCAAAAGCATCAGTTCTTCCGCACTCAGCTTTCTTTATAGTCCAACTCTCATATCCATACCTGCCTACTGGAAAAACCATAGCTTTGACTATATGGAGCTTTGTAGGCAAAGCCATGTCTCTGGTTTAATTCACTGACTAGGTTTGTCATAGCTTTCCTTCCAAGGAGCAAGCATCTTGTAATTTCATGGCTGCAGTCACCGTCCGCAGTGATTTTGGAGCCCAAGAAGATAAAATCTGTCATTGTTTCCATTTTTTCCTTTTCTATTTGCCATGAAGTGATGGGACCAGATACCATCATCTTAGCTTTTTGAATGGTGAATTTTAAGCCAGTTTTTTCACTGTCCTATTTCACCCTCATCAAGAGGCTCTTTAGTTCCTCTTCACTTTCTGCTTCACATTAGTCTCCCATTTTAATGTAAAAATAGCATGTCATTTTTCTCTTCCCATGTACCCTTTCACATACTTCATGCTTTTTCATATTTCAAGTTTTGTGTTTCCTTTCCCCTAAACCAAACTCCCAATATTCCCTTCCCTCTCAAAACTTTCCACTCCGCCTTTGGAAATCTGTTCCTTAATAAGGCTCCCTGACTTACTCACTGGATGGTTCCTTTGCCTTCCTGCTTTCCTGAATTATGACTTTTATTTAAGACCTCCACTTTTCTTGAACTGCTTTCTTTCTTTCAAATATATATATACATATATTATGAATTCCTCTAATCTATAAATATATTACATATATATATTTAATTTAGCTGTGCCAGCTCTTAGTTGTGGCATGTGGGATCTAGTTCTCTGAACAGGGATCAAACTCAGGCCCCCTGTGTTGGGAATGTGGACTCTTAGCCAGTCAACCAGCAGGGAAATCCCTGCAGTGCTTTCAAAGAGTCATGCTTGTTGGTCCACACAGTGTTTTAGGGTTGGGAAGTGAGATCCGCACCTTCTCCCGTCTGTGCCTTTTAGACTATTTTTCCTTCATCCTTATGTAAGCCCTCCCCCGACATCTTTGATGTTTCTGTCAATTAGGTTTATCTTATCTCTATCTTCTTCCAGTTTCTTAACTAACCTCTAATTCTTAATCATTTTCAAAGCTTTTCTTTCCGCTGACTTTCATTTCCATGTGGATAGTGTGTTTGGGAGGTTTTCTTGTTCTTAGGATCTCATTTCTGATGGCCTTTATCCCGCAGTACTTTAGATTCCCACTCGTGGCTGCATCATGGGCCTTATCTTCACAGGCAGCTGCTCAAACTCTGGCATACTGAAGTCACACACCTTAATTTTTCACAGCTTCCTCTGCTTGTGTATCTCTGAGGTTGCTCTAAAGCTGTGTTTCCAAAGCAGAACTCGTTATCTTCCCTACTAACCCTGCTTCTTCTCCTGAGATTTCTTTTTTTTTTTTTAAAATATACTCCATCCTCTGCCACATGGCCCAAATTAGAAACTTGGAATTTATCCTTGATTTCTTTTTTAAAGAAAAAAGAAATCTCATCTACTACTCATCATCTACTCCTCTTCACTTAACACAGTCCCTTCTGTCTCCTGAATGTTTCTCAAATCCACCTATTTCTCCCCATCCCCACTCTCATTGCAGATGCAGGCTTGGTATTTCATGGCAGCCTCTTAAGAAAGCTTCCTACATCTAGTCCTGCTTCTCTCTATGCCATTCTTCATCCTGATCACACAGGATGTCTGTATCATCTAGTCTGCTGCTGCTGCGTCGCTTCAGTCGTGTCCAACTCTGTGTGACCCCATGGACTGCAGCCCACCAGGCTTCTCTGTCCATGGGATTCTCCAGACAAGAACACTGGAGTGGGTTGCCATTTCCTTCTCCAGTGCATGAAAGTGGAAAGTGAAAGTGAAGTCGCTCAGTCGTGTCCGACTCTAGCGACCCCATGGACTGCAGCCTACCAGGCTCCTCCATCCATGGGATTTTCCAGGCAAGAGTACTGGAGTGGGGTGCAATTGCCTTCTCCCTGATCTAGTCTAGGAAGTCTAAAATGCAAATTGATCATGTCACACTCCTGTTTAATGTCCTATTTATAGAATCAGGTATGCGAACACCTTAATACCAATTAGAGGACCTGCATAATCTTGCTCTACTTACATCTATAGCCTTAATTCTTATCTTTTTTCCATCAAGCCTAGTGTTTTGATCATAATTTATTTCAGTTCTTGAAATATGCCATTTATTTATTTAACCTTGGGCCTTTGAGCATGTTCCCTGTTCCTCATAAATTCTTCTTCCCCTTAACTTGATAAACTGCTACTCATCCTTCAGGCTTTAGCTTCTTCTAGAAAGCAACCTAGATAGCATATTGAAAAGCATAGACATTACTTTGCCAACAAAGGTCCGTCTAGTCAAGGCTGTGGTTTTCCCAGTGGTCATGTATGGAGGTGAGAGTTGGACTGTGAAGAAAGCTGAGTGCCGAAGAATTGATGCTTTTGAACTGTGGTGTTGGAGAAGACTCTTGAGAGTCCCTTGGACTGCAAGGAGGTCCAACCAGTCTATTCTGAAGGAGATCAGCCCTGGGATTTCTATGGAAGGGATGATGCTAAAGCTGAAACCAGTATTTTGGCCACCTCATGCGAAGAGTTGACTCATTAGAGAAGACTCTGATGCTGGGAGGGATTGAGGGCAGGAGGAGAAGGGGACGACAGAGGATGAGATGGCTGGATGGCATCACTGACTCAATGGACGTGAGTCTGAGTGAACTCCGGGAGTTGGTGATGGACAGGGAGGCCTGGCGTGCTGCGATTCATGGGGTTGCAAAGAGTCGGACACGACTGAGCGACTGAACTGATCTGAAGAAAGCCTTTGCTACCCTTCTTAATTCTTGGTAGGTGACCCTGCTCTGTTTTGGAATGCTGAATTTCCTCTGTTACAGTGCCTACCAGACTGCGTTATATTCTCCTACTTACTGTATCCACCATAAGACCACAAACCACATGTATCAACCGCACCTGGAACAAATCCTCATCCCTAGTAGGTGCTCCCCTGAGGGAGGGCATGGCAGCCCACTCCAGTATTCCTACTAGAGAATCCCATGGACAGAGGAGCCTGGAGGGCTACAGTCCATGGGGTCACACAGAGTTGGGCATGACTAAGCACAAGCATTAGTAGGTGCTCAGTATATTATTTGGTAAATGAATAAATAAAGGAAGAAAGGAAGGATAAGGTTTCTTTTTTAGAATAAGGGGATATAAGTTTAGATGAGATCACATTACAGAGGACCTGCTTTAAAATAGGATAAACATATTTTTTTTTTTCTTACTGTGTAAACTGGTTTCAGTTGGGCAGTATACGGAAGCAAGGAGACTAACCAGTAAATTGTGGTGCTATGGCAGTGATGTGGTCCAAAGAACCTGGACTTGAATTGAGGCACTTAGACTAGAAAGCATAACAATTACTATGAAAAGTGTATCAGAACAACGTATAACAGAGCTTGACCACTAGAGTATAAGGTAGAAGGCAAAACAGAAATTGATTATAATATTTTACTATTGGTGGAAATAGGAAAAATTTGGATCCGTTTTGTAAGGAAAAAAGTTTAGAGTTTCTCGAAGTTTAATATAGAACAGTCTTTTGGACTCTGAGAGAGGGAGAGGGTGGGATGATTTGGGAGAATGGCATTGAAATACATCTAATATCATATATGAAACGAGTCGCCAGTCCAGGCTCGATGCACGATACTGGATGCTTGGGGCTGGTGCACTGGGACAACCCAGAGGGATGGTATGGGGAAGAAGGAGGGTTCAGGATGGGGAACACATGTATACCTGTGGCAGATTCATTTTGATATATGGCAAAACCAATACAATATTGTAAAGTTAATTAAAATTTTAAAAAGTACTTTTATATTAAATTAGAATTGTTAGAGAAATGATTTCATTGATTCTGGAGGCACAATGTAATTCTGAAATGTTTTTGAGTAAAATATACTAAATATAAATTTTAGCTATAAATGCAGTTTCAGAATTTGTTGATATTTACGGAACTTAAATTTTAACAAATCCTGCTATTTTTTTGAGAAGTAGATGACAACCAAAGAAAATAATTCTATTTTGTTGATGATACATTGTTTGTCCTTAATGTTATAAAGTTGTTAATTTTTTGATACTATATATACTTCTTGTACTATAAATAACAGTAAGAATTATTGACAACATATTAAAATATTATCATATATGGATTTATTCCTCATTATAAGCTAGTGGAGGTGATGGAATTCCAGTTGAGCTATTCCAAATCCTGAAACATGATGCTGTGAAAGTGCTGCACTCAATATGCCAGCAAATTTGGAAAACTCAGCAGTGGCCACAAGATTGGAAAAGGTCAGTTTTCATCCCAATCCCAAAGAAAGGCAATGCCAAAGAGTGCTCAAACTACCGCACAATTGCATTCATCTCACATGCTAGTAAAGTAATGCTCAAAATTCTCCAAGCCAGGCTTCAGCAATATGTGAACCGTGAACTTCCTGATGTTCAAGCTGGTTTTAGAAAAGGCAGAGGAACCAGAGATCAAATTGCCAACATCCGCTGGATCATGGAAAAAGCAAGAGAGTTCCAGAAAAACATCTATTTCTGCTTTATTGACTATGCCAAAGCCTTTGACTGTGTAGATCACAATAAACTGTGGCAAATTCTTCAAGAGATGGAAATACCAGACCACCTGATCTACCTCTTGAGAAATCTGTATGCAGATCAGGAAGCAACAGTTAGAACTGGACATAAAACAACAGACTGGTTCCAAATAGGAAAAGGAGTACATCAAGGCTGTATATTGTCACCTTGTTTACTTAACTTCTATTGAGTTACGCTGGAGAAACGCTGGACTGGAAGAAACACAAGTTGGAATCAAGATTGCTGGGAGAAATATCAATAACCTCAGATATGCAGATGATACCACCCTTATGGCAGAAAGTGAAGAGGAACTAAAAAGCCTCTTGATGAAAGTGAAAGTGGAGAGTGAAAAGGTTGGCTTAAAGTTCAACATTCAGAAAACGACGATCATGGCATCTGGTCCCATCACTACGTGGGAAATAGATGGGGAAACAGTGGAAACAGTGTCAGACTTTATTTTGGGGGGCTACAAAATCACTATAGATGGTGACTGCAGCCATAAAATTAAAAGATGCTTACTCCTTGGAAGGAAAGTTATGACCAACCTAGACAGCATATTCAAAAGCAGAGACATTACCTTGCGAACGAAGGTTCGCCTAGTCAAGGCTATGGTCTTTCCTGTGGTCAGGTATGGATGTGAGAGCTGGACTGTGAAGAAGGATGAGCACCGAAGAATTGATGCTTTTGAACTGTGGTGTTGGAGAAGACTCTTGAGAGTCCCTTGGACTGCAAGGAGATCCAACCAGTCCATTCTGAAGGAGATCAGCCCTGGGATTTCTTTGGAAGGAATGATGCTAAAGCTGAAACTCCAGTATTTTGGCCACCTCATGCGAGGAGTTGACTCATTGGAGAAGACTCTGCTGCTGGGAGGGATTGGGGGCAGGAGGAGAAGGGGACGACAGAGGATGAGATGGCTGGATGGCATCACTGACTCTATGGATGTGAGTCTGAGTGACCTCCGGGAGTTGGTGATGGACAGGGAGGCCTGGCATGCTGCGATTCATGGGGTCGCAAAGAGTCGGACACGACTTGACTGAGCAACTGATCTGATCTGATCTGATAAAAAGGTTTATAATATAACATTTTCCCATGCCTCTCTTACTATCATTTTGGCAATGTGGAGTTTCTTTAAAGGATTAGTGACAGAAATTATCAATTTAGAAGTTATTCATCTTCAGATGATTACTGAATCCCCATGCATGGGTGAATTTAATAAGGAAATGATTATAGGAGGAAAGAAATGTTTACAATTTGCAGTGTCAAAGAGAATAATTAAGTGTCAGGAAATATAACAGAAAGAATAATGAGAAAAATGAAAGATATTATATAAATGTTAGGAAATAATACAGAAACAAAGTAGTAGGGATTGGAGCCATATTACAGTAGATTAACAAAGGAGTAAACACATTTTCTTAATTCTTACTGACAAGGAAAAACTAAACTTGAATGGTTCTTACCAAAGAGAATTTCAGTCAACTTCAAATGACTTATCCTAGCATTCAAGACTATATATAATCTGAAATTCAGTGGCCATTATTGATCTTCGGTTCCTCAAACTATTGTCCTTAAGCACAAACTCTGAGACCTCTGTAGTTTTATTTCCCACTTCAGTCTTTCTCATTGGAATCCTACCTAAGGGCTTAGTTTAAACCTCAAGTTAATTCATGTTGTCTTCCCTAAATACCATAGTGATCTCTTTGTGTACCACTGATGTTGCTTTTAATTTGAACCCTCATTAAATTACTTGTATCTTTTGTCTTCCCTATGAGACTGTAAGCATTTTAAGGACAAGATCCATGTTTCCTGTTTGCTGCTCAAGTTGCTCAGTTACATTATTGAAAATGAGTAATTTGTCTTTAATGTACCCCTCAGAGCTAAAATGCTCTGGATCTTAAATGCTGCATAATTCGACATACATAATTGTTCATTGTTGTTCAGTCGCCAAGTTGCGTCTGACTCTTTGCTTCCCTATGAACTTCAGCACGCCAGTCTCCCCAGTCCTTCACTCCTTCTCAAACTCATGTCCATTGTGTTGGTGATGCCATCCAACCATCTTATCCTCTCTTGCCCCCTTCTCCACCTGCCCGTGATCTTTCCCAGTATCAAGGTCTTTTTGAATGAGTCAGCTTTTTGTATCCATTAATAAATCCTAAAAAAATTTATTAAGTCAAAATATGCTTGGTTGACCTAGTTAAACAGTGACTTCTTGATATTTTGTAATCAAAGAAAGACTCATGTTTTCACCAACATCTGCCCATACACTTTTTAATACAAAAATAATGTAGTATACTGAATGCATAGAAATGCATTATGTTAAAATTTTATGATAAAATTATAACTCCCTTATTTTTTCAGTACAGTCCCTTTCTTTCTAAAGAAAGCACTTCTTTGATGTTGACATTGGTGCTCTGTAGAAGCCAGTATATAAAGTAGTTAAAACCATTGGCCCTGTGGTTCAGCCCATACTCTACTAGTTATTAGCAGCATGAACTCAACCATGGCCCTAAATCCCTCTGAGCTCAGGTTCTTCATATGTAAAATGGATAATAACTGCCTTCCCCATTGAGTTGCCGAGAGAGTTAAATGAGATAATTCCCATGAAGTGTGGAGAACTATGTCTGGCACTTAGTAAGTACTGTCAACTGTAAGAAGAGTTTTGTTTAATTTAACAGTGCCACAAGAGAAAGTGCTCTGCAGTTCTTACATATTAATTTTATGGGTGGTATTTCTGTTAACTTCTAAAACTATATACTCACTGTTTTATGTGATATTTTGATCATGAAATAGTAGGTTCTTTTCATAGTCATGTAGAATCCAGTTGGCTAACACCCTTGTGTTCCACTGCTTATAATTTCATAGAGAAAAGGCTGGTTCAATCTGGAACAAAATATCCCTTCCATGGCTTTCTTTCATTATATGATGCAAGACTCTTGTATCACAAAATGAATTCAGGATGCCTCTCTCTAAATCTTTAGGACTCAAATCAGAGTTAACTACCAGGTAGAGAAAATTCATGAAATGAAAACTGATAGGTGGTATTCTCCAAGGAATGATTCTAAAATACCCTTTTGTAAATGATAAGGTCTCTTGTGTATTCCTTTACTACCTATGCCTATTCCCAAATTTCCCTTAGAAAACATTATAAATTTATAGCCTGACCACATTGTGTCCTAAACACTGAAGGCAAATCATATTGTGGGGATTTCATTTTAACCACAAAGAAGTTGGAAACAGCCCCAAACCATGGGACCAAGTAAGTAGTAGGTCCGGGAATAGAACTGAGAAGGCTCTGATTCCTCCTCACATCCTGTAACCACAAGGCTCTGGGGCTTTGAAACATAATAACAGAGCATCTGGTGCTGCTGGACCACAATACATGACACAGCAGGAGCGAAGCATAGGAGGACACTGTCTGAAAACATGCAGCCTTTACTTTGTGACGGAGAAGGCAATGGCACCCCACTCCAGTACTCTTGCCTGGAAAATCCCATGGATGGAGGAGCCTGGTGGGCTGCAGTCCATGGGGTCGATAAGAGTCGGACACGACTGAGCAACTTCACTTTCACTTTCATGCATTGGAGAAGGAAATGGCAACCCACTCCAGTGTTCTTGCCTGGAGAATCCCAGGGACGGGGGAGCCTGGTGGGACTGCTTAGGAACCAGAAAAGGAACCATGGGAAGTAGCCATGATGAGTACCAGATGATGTTTGACTGATATTTATGTTTGGGGTGATCAGTTGCTGCCACAAAATTTGATTCTCTGCTAAGGTTGTTTTTTTTTTTTTTTAAAGGGTAATGATTTGTAACTATGGAGACGCTTTTACCCATTCTTAATAACATTTTAGTAATTTTTAATCAGGATAGCTAAACAGTTTCCTAGAATGGCATTATATAGCATTATGGTATCAGAATTTGGTACTTTAAAACTTCTTTTTTTAAAAAATAATTTTATTTATTTTTTATTGTGCTTGGTCTTCTTTGCTTCACGGGCCTTTCTCTAGCTATTGCAAGTGGGGGCGACTCTCTAGTTGCAGTGCACAGGCTGCTGGTTGTGGTGGCTTCTCTTGTTGCCATGGGGCACAGGCCCTAGCGCATGTGGGCTTCAGTAGTTGCAGCTCCCAGGATCTAGATGACATGCTCCATCATCGTGGTGCATGGGTTTAGCTGCTCCATGGCACGTGAGATCCTCCCAGATCAGAGATCGAATTTGTGTCTCCTGCGTTGGCAGATGGATTCTTTACCAGTGAGCCACCAGGGAAGCCCTCAGACTGTCTCAGAATTTATAGGCCTAATGTTAACAAGATGTGAAAAACGAAGGACCCTGCTTCAAGGCTGCATTATTGTTTATTAGCTTTTCCTCTCGTGTCTCTGCATCCCCTCCCTTCCCTGATTAGCAGCTGTTTCTTATGTGCCCTTAGGAACTCAGGGAAGTTCATGGAGGTTGAAGGCTATTCTTCACAATTAAGAAACAGGAGACAGAAAGACTTCTGTGTCTAGGAATCCCACGGATCCTCCTTGGTTTCACTAGGGGGACAGTCAGTGCAAAGCTGAAGTAACTTTCTTCAGCATACAGAGGTGAAAGTAGGAAGAATAAACTTGAGGGAAAGAAAGGACCAAATGAAGAACAGATTGTGTACTGGAGAAGAAGTTGGTGGAAGACTGGGAAGACAGGACTAGGGGCAGAGTGGAGAGTATTGGAAATTTTATTCATATAAATAATCTGGCTGTAGAACTTTTAGACAATTAACTTCTTATTAATTCATGTCCTATTAGTCTTTTTGTTCATATGGGAATTTTCTAATACTGCTTGCTGCTGCTGCTGCTGCTAAGTCTCTTCAGTCATGTCCGACTCTGTGCGACCCCAGAGACGGCAGCCCACCAGGCTCCCCCGTCCCTGGGATTCTCCAGGCAAGAACACTGGAGTGGGTTGCCATTTCCTTCTCCAATGCAGGAAAGTGAAAAGTGAAAGTGAAGTTGCTCAGTCACGTCCGACTCCTAGTGACCCCATGGACTGCAGTCTACCAGGCTCCTCTGTCCATGGGAGTTTCCAGGCAAGAGTACTGGAGTGGGGTGCCATTTCCTTCTCCAAATACAGCTTAGTTGGGCTGAAATATTACTTCTTTTAATGACCTAAAGGACTACTGTAGAAAGTCTTCTGATCAAACAACTAATATTTCCAAAACGACTTTGATAGAAAGACAAAAGAATAAGGAACAGAATTTTAAAATGCTGATGGAAAAAATAGTTTTGTAGGAATTTATTTTCTTAGGTAACTAAAATAAGTAGTTTCAAAGGAGGGGCAAATAAATATGAAGAAAAATGATAAGAGTAATTGTGACTTGCATAATTTAACGTCATTTAAATTCCTGTTTGTATTTGGGAATTTATCCAAAAGAGAAACATGTGTTTACATCTTATAAGACTAAATGAGTTATTTGAAAAATCTTGGTTTGACTAGACTAACCTTTTTACTTCATTAACAGAAACTTTGGATACTGAAAACTTCTATAGCCTACTTAGTGCCAGTTCTTTTAAAAAAGTAACATGAATTTGATTTAGTTTCTCGTTAAATAGTAGAGAAGTTCTAAAATGAGTCATTATTTAAATAATAGAAAGATTATGCTTTTTTTGAACTAGTATGAAAAATGCTAAACTCTAAAACTTCTGGAATTTGGGCAAATAAAGGGACAACCTACTCTGATGCAGTATTCTTGCCTGGAAAAGTCCATGTCCAGAGGAGTCTGGTGGGCTACAGTCCTTGAGGTCACAAGGAGTCAGACTCGACTAAGTGAGCACAAACGCATGTCTGAGCACTACTCTGATGCAACATTCAAAACAACTGATATTCATAGTATTCAGCAGTGCAGATTACCAAGTAATAAGTTATTGTATGAAATAAATTTTTTGCTTATATTTTATATTCACTTGATCTTTTCTCTACTGAAGTAGTACTATTGGATAGAGTTTTAAGTCTCTTAAGAACTGTTAATCTAGTTAATGAAACGTCTACACACTAGCAGTTTTAGACCCAATGTAATTGATATAGAAAATATTTGCCAATTCAAGAGTAATGGTGATTTGCAATGGCAGTGCCTTAATAAAGACACAGAGGGAACTCAGTGCTCTGTGGTGACGTAAATGGGAAGGAAATCCGAAAAAGAGGGCATGTGTTAATATATATACATGCGGCTGATTCACTTTGCTACACAGCAGAAACCAAGACAACATTGTGAAGCAACCCTACACCAGTAAAACTTAAAGGAAAAAAATAAAGATGTGGGAAGGAGGACATGGCGTGTTTGAGAGTGGAGGAAAGTGGTGCGGTGGGGACAGGACTTACCCTGGAATACAGGGAGAGATAAAGCAATTTAAAAGATAATATTTGATGATAGGCCCTTGAGTTTAAGGAATTTGGGTGTCATCATCAAAGCAATCCACTCTGAATTTTGAGCATAGAAGTAGCTGGAGGAGGTTGCTATTTATAAAAATTTGGCAGCTCTGTATCACATGCTTGAGGGAAGCAGAGAGAAGCAGAGAGACCGATAGACTTTTTGCAGCCCTAGCAGGAGCGAGACTAATTTCTTTGGCTACAATAATGTTTAAATAGTAAAAATGATGTGTGCTAAGTTGCTTCAGTCGTGTCTGACTCTATAGAACTCTATGGACTATAGCCCACCAGTCTCCTCTGCCCTGGGATTCTTCAGGCAAGAATACTGGAGTGGATTACCATGCCCTCCCTCCAGGGGATAGAACCAGCATGTCTTATGTCTCCTGCATTGGCAGGTGGGTTCTTTACCACTAGCACCAACTGGGAAGCCCCAGAAATGATAGGAAATAGTAATTAAATGAATACAATGTGGTAAAAAATAGATAGTAAGACAGTAGCTTTAATCTTTGGGTCTCTGAGACAGGGAAATACATGTTTTCATTAAAAAAAAAATTGTTGAGGTTGCGAATCAAGAGACTACTTGGCTTTGGAAATGTTCCATGCAGATGATTGATCTGGGTTAGATCTGGGTTAGAAATACAGAATAGATGATTTGTAAGAAGGTGTTTGTTTAAATCTTGAGGAGACAGACTTCATCATGAAGTGGCAGGACCATAACAAACACTGAAAAACCAGACCTATGCTTAGCATCTTTGTATTAACAGTTGGTTTGCAATGAAACATAGCCCCTATTCAGTCTTTTGCACTATTCAGTCTTTGCACTAGTTCATTCTTCTGATTAAATTTTATAAAACTTTTCTGTTGTATGTCTCCTTAGTTTTAGGACTTGGCATTATTCAAAGATACATACTTAAAGGTATATGTAATGACCTACAGTGTAACAGAAAAGAATCAATCATAAACTTAAAACTTACTTTAAACATCAGACTCTTCCACATTGTCAGGCAAAGCTGAATGCAAATCTCCCCTCCTCAGCTTACTAGGAATTCAAGACTTTTCTTACCTATATGACTGTACCTTGAGCTTAAATGAAAAGGTATTTGTAAGTTACAGTCATCCAACAAATATTTACTGAGTACTTAATAGATTCTTTGGGAATATAATGAGTTTAATTTTGAATTTTTCAATTTGAGATTTGTTCAAATGAAATTATCCAGCTGATCATGAGATTTATAAGTTTGAAGTTCACAGGATTAGACTAGAAACATACATTTGGGAGTCACTGTACATAGTGATTAAAACTATGAGTAGGATTGTATCTGTCAGGACACACACACACACACACACACACACACACACACACACACACACACGCACACCATGCTGTAGACCAAGGACAGAGTCATGGGAAACACCAATGTTTGCATGCTAAGAATTCCCTAAGGGAGAAAGGAGAAATGATCAGTAGTTTGGGGGAAAGCAGAGAAATGCATGATATCACAGAAGCCTAGGGAACAGAGTTTCAAGCAAAAAGAAACAGAATTAGCGGAAGTGCAGCAAAGAGCTCTAGTCAATTTAAGGTTTGAAAGAGTGTTCCTTGGATTTTTATTTCAGAAATACTCTAATTTTAGAGCACACAATTTTAGTAGAGTTGTGAGGGCAGAAGGTAAATGACAGAGGATGGAGAACAATGTCAACTATAAACTGTTATTTCATGTACATTAAAAGGAAAGGATAGGAAAAATTTGGGGTTAAGACTTCTCATTTCTACCTCTGAGAAGCTCAAAATCAGCTGTTGATAAAGAGGAAGGAACTTGTCCAGAAGAGTGTTGTTGTTGTTCAGTTGCCAAGTTGTGTCTGACTGTTTGTGACTCCATGGACTGCTACATGCCAGGCTTCCCTGATCCTTACTATCTCCTGGAGTTTGCCCAAGTTCATGTCCATTGAATTGGTGATGCCATCCAACCAATCTCATCCTCTGTCGCCCCCTTCTCCTTTTGCCATCAATCTTTCCCAGCATCACGATCTTTTCCAGTAAGTCAGCTATTCGATCAGGTGGCCAAAGTATTGGAGTTTCAGCTTCAACATCAGTCCCTCCAGTAAATATTCCTTTAGGATTGACTGATTTTATCTCCTTACAGTCTAAGTTTCTCTCGAGAGCCTTCTCCAGCACCACAGTTCGAAAGCCTCAGTTCTGCAACACTCTGCCTTCTTTATGGTTCAGCTCTCACAACTGTATATGACTATTGGAAAAACCAAAGCCTTGACTATATGGACTTTGGTGGCAAAGCGATGTCTTTGCTTTTTAACATACTAAGTTTGTCATTGCTTTCCTGCCAAGAAACAGTTGTATAATTTCATGGCTGCAGTCACCATCCGTAGTGATACTAGAACCAAGAAGAGGAAATCTGTCACTGATTCCACCTTTTCCTCTTCTATTTGCCATGAAATAATGGGACTGGATGCCATAGTTTTTTAAATATTGAGTTTTAGGCCAGCTTTTTCATTCTTCTCCTTCACCTTCATCAAGAGGTTCTTTGGTTTCTCTTCAGGTTTTGCCATTAGAGTGGTATCACCTGCCTATCGGAGGTCCAGAAGAATGCATTGTAATAGATAGGAGAAAGGGAGCTAATTAAGAAAGAAGGGATGAAAATGTGAACACTGGTGGTGAGTTACCTTGAGCAGGAAGAGGAGCACCTTGTTGATGGATGCCTGAAGGGTAGTGCTGAAGACAGAGACGTGGGGTACAGTGGGGGGAGAATAGTCGAGGGAGGTAATGTATTATGCCCTCATTATGCCCGGAAGTAGGAGAAAGTAAAGAGGTCAGGATTTTAAAGGACTGGCAAAGATTAGGAATAGTCTTTGGGTACAGTGGAAGTGGAAGCTGACCAAGGACAAATAAAAGGAATCACACAAATAGAATGGCAGTGAGAATCTAGCCAAGATTGGAGACCAAGTATCTCTAAATCACGTAGCAAGGAGGTTCCTGCCTACAAGGCTTTCCCTGGCAGTTCTCAGATACATGAGGTATCAATGGTGTTAATTTCCCTTGCCTTGGATGGCTAGGCTATGGATGGTCATAAAAATAAAGATTCGAACAGGTTAATTTCAGAAATAAAAACCTCTATACCTCAAAACTCAAAGGCTTTTAACTGTAACTATGGAACAAACAGCAGAATCCTAGGCTAGAATTTTTATAGTTTTCAACATAAAATTCTAACTTTGTCTTTCACTACACCCTTACATGTACCAAATACGACATTTTAGCCAAATAAGGCTTCTTGCTGTTTTTTTTTTAAGATTTTTTTTGTTTCCTAAATTTCACTTCAGTTACTTTGCTTCTGCTATTTACTCAGCTTATGAAACCCTACATCTCTTTTGAAATCATGAGGTGATTAAAACTCAATTTGTTACCTGGTTTGTAAGCCCAATAAAGAATGTTGCCTGTCTTCTTAGCATCTGTTATACCACTTCTATATTACTTTTCATGTACTTCCATATATTTCAGAATATCTTAGTTTCTACTAACTTTTAAATTTCTTAACTGCAAGTACCATATTTTTGTCATCTTTGTAGCTTGTCACAGTGCCAGTTAAATGCTTTTTCTGTAGTAAGCATGTAGTAAATATTTACTGAACTTACATTGTATTTCACATTTGTACTAAGTAGTAAGATGGGACCTTTAAAAGAAAATAATGTTTTGCCTTTTCTGTAGGCCAGTGAACTGAACTGAACTGATAGGCTAGTTTTAAAGGTTTATTTTAAAATGTTATTTCATTAACTTCTTCTAATGTGAATGTTTTGTCCCACAGGTATGGCATGAACTGCCTTATTCAGTTTGAAGATTTTGCCAATATTAATGCATTTCGGCTCCTGAGAAAGTATCAAAACCAGTATTGCACATTCAATGATGATATCCAAGGTAATCAGATTTTCACTGCATATGGATCAAAAACAATGTGTCTTAATATTAGTTCATAATTTTCTAAGGATTCAAATTTAATAAGAAATGTGCACTAGACACCTATGAAATGCCAGGAATTTTTTTTGATGATTTCACACATTGTTTCTCATTGAATTCTACATATTTGAGAAAAGTACTCTGACTTTCTCAAATATGTAGAATTCAATGAGAATTTAGAATGTACTGTATTGTGCATGAGCTGGAGAAAGAGTGCCCTACCTAGAATCTGATAAAATCCCCAGTGATTATGGCTGAACAAAGAATGAAATGTATGAAAATATATTATTCATTGTGTAAAATGAAGAGTGTATACACTTCTCTCTTCATCCTTCATCTCAATCAGCCACAGTTTCTAAGCATCGCTATAGCAGAAGCTGCCTTTGTATACAGCGTGTGCCAGATTCTGCTGTTTGTCTTTGACTGATTGTAGATCCTTGGCTACCTGCTTTTGTCTGACTTGTTTTATTTTTCTCTAAGCTTTGTTTTCTCCTTTCTCTAGATCCACCTCCCCCAAACTACTTCCCAAAATCCAAAACCTCCCAGTGAGAATCTTACTGTTCCTGTTTCATGAAGGGCAGGTAGAATAAAAGCACAGAGAGTCAAAGGAGAAAGACCTGATGAGTTCTCACAACTTAAAAGATCACACATAGACTTCCGTTTCACTATTCCCAATGAACATTTTTCCATGTTGACCTGACTGGGATTCTCAGCAGCTTTTAACATTGTGGACCCCACTCTCTTCCTTGAAATATTCTCTTCTATTAACTTCCATGTCACAGACCCCCCTAACTTTCTTCCTACCTTATTGAATTTTTGCCTCCCCCCACCCCCAAGTTTCATCCTTTACTGACTAGCTATTAAATGACAGAACACTTCAGCATTCAGTGCCAGGCCCTTTTCTCTTTGTTCTGTGTTATATGTTGGGTGTATACTTCAGGGTCACATATTTCACATAGATTTATATCTCTAGCCCAGACTTCTTTGAATTCTAGGTCCATATACCCATTGGGTTATTTTAAACTTCCTCTAGGGATATCTCAAAGTTATCTCATACTCAGCCTCCCCACCATCAAACTCTTATTTCCCAACCAAACTTGACCTTCTCTGTGTGTTCTCTGTCTCCATGAATTCCTGATGTCTCCCTATTCTTCACCTCCCTCTGCCAAATATAGCCCATCACTCATCCTCCGGACTTTTAGCACTAAGTTGGATAGAGAAGGAAGTGAAGATGTAAGGACAGGTAGATAGGGCAAAAGGGTCTAGATTCCCTATCTTTAATAAAGTTAAAGACTAAGTATAATGCGGATAATTGAATAAAGAACTGAAAAGGTAGAAGGTTGCAGACCATGTTGAGTGAGTTATTCTAATGTAGGTCTTCCAAGAAGAATTAGTTCTGAGTGATGGTAAGAACCAAGATACAACTTATGATGGGAGGAAGACAGCCAAAGGGGAGTAAGATGAATGTCATTGGAAATGATGGGATCCAAGAAAAGTTTAAATGTAAAAGAAGAATAAAATTTCTCTCATAGAGTTTTTATTGTGGATAAAATAGTTATTTGTGAAAATACCCAATCAACTGAAATATACTGTATAAATATAATTTTTAAGATTTGCTATGCTTAAGTTCTTTAGTATAACATAGCTATGTAAATATAATGTCTCTTTACATTTTGAACCACGCTAACGTAATTGGTCTAATCTTTCTTTTCCTAACATCCTTTGTGATGCCAATTATATAATTTATTGTCATTTTTATGACAAAGATGCTTATGTTATTTCAGCTTTCTTCTTTTTGTATTCATTTTTTGAGTGTTTTATTTATGAGAAGTGAATGTTCGGAGGATTTCAGAGAAGAAATGATGGCAGTCTAATGTGCTACGGCTCTAATCTGAAATTGCAGTGAATAGTGATGGAATGCCTTTGATGCTATAGACAAAGGCTTTGTAGACCAGTGTCTCTAAGTCATTTACTGTTCGTTTCATTGTTGCCTCTAAAGTAGCCACCAGTTAAACTGTTAAACAAACCTATCCTGTCCTTTCTTTAATATTCTCTATCTTTCAATTTTGGGGTCTCACAGAAATGTCTGTGTACAAGTTAAAAACCAGGATTGCATAATCTTGAATCATTTTGCAGAATTAATAGGTATCAGAGGTTAAGGAAAAGAACGTGAAATCCAAGTCATCAAACAAAATGAGCAATTAAGAATTAGGTTCAGCATTTCTGTCAACTGTCGTCAAGAATTTAGGAGTCAAGTCTTGGCTGCCTCAGAATTAAAGTCAGGAGCACAGGAAATAAAGAGACAGATGCCAAGCCAAGACCAAGAGCACTACATGTGGAGTTGCCCTGAGAATTCACTGCAGAATATTCCCCACGGCAGGTCACCACTGCGGAGGCGTTAAATGACTAGTTTTTCACCCCAGCTAATCAATCTTCAAATATGATCTACACACACATAGTCTGCATTATCTCTGTAGAGGTGTTTTCGTGTCCTGCAGCCTTAGCCAACAGAAAGTTAGGTTTGAGAAAATGGGACTAATCTCTGACTAGAGAAAACTTTTGGCAAGTTATTGAGGTTCTAACTAGACATGACCAAACTATTTTTTGCTTTCTTCTTCATACCGAAATAGTGTCCTTAGTGACACATCTTCCCCATATGTTTCTGTTTTACCTTTTTAACCTTATGTTTTTACCATTTTGCCCACAAATGTAATACTTTCCTCACTGTGGGCATAGAAATTGCATTCTAGTGCCAATGAAAATAGTCATGTAACTATTACAGCCTTACCATGTAAATAAATGCTTTTAACTATACGCTTGGGGGGACTTTTTTCTTAACAGATGTGTTATTGAAATGTATTAACTTTTTATGAAAAGTATTTGATTTTTAAAAAATACTTAAATTCTAGTGTATTAATGATCTAAGATAATGTTAAATGATAAAGATTTTGGTTCAACTGCTATTTAGACCTTCATGCATTCTAGTTGTAAATTATTGCCAACTAGAAAAAATGTGCAAATTAAATCTATTAAGGAATGGATATTTAATAATATAATATGGAAACCATCAGATTTCAGCAAATTCAGATCAAAAGAATGAAGTTTCATCCTCTGGTCATTTAAAATCATCTACAAAAAAGAGATTTTTCTTCCCATAATACCCTCTCTGGAATGACTATGTTCTGACTTGATATTTCTAAGTATTTTGCATACAAATTTTTGCCATGATAAACTAGTTAGGATTTTTTTTTAAATAAGGTAATCTTGTACCAAATACTTTGATCATTGTAAAGATCAAAGATAGACGTGGTAGAACATTTTGCAAAAGAAGGAATACCATTGACCTGAAAACATGTTTTAAAGTTTAACCACAGTACATTTTAAAAAGCTTATTAGACGGCAAATGAGATACTAATTTTCTCTGTCAAGGTGGCAAAGATTTTTCTTGTAATCCCAGCTGTTAATGATGCTTTAAAAAATGAACACTCTTGTACATCGATGGTGAGAATATAAATTGGTACAACTCTTGAGGAGTCAATATGTGTCAAAAACCTTAGTCATAGGCAGATCTTTGATCCAAGATTTCTATTTTTAGAAATGTATCCTCAGTAAATGAAGGTGTGTGAAATAAATGTACAAAGATTTTTAGTTTATATATTTGTTTATTTTAAAATGGAGATATGGTTGACATATAACATTGTATTAGTTTTAGATATACAATATAATGGTGTGACATGTGTATTTATTGCTAAATGATCACTGCAAGGAGATCCAACCAGTCCATTCTGAAGGAGATCAGCCCTGGGATTTCTTTGGAAGGAATGATGCTAAAGCTGAAACTGCAGTACTTTGGCCACCTCACGCGAAGAGTTGACTCATTGGAGAAGACTCTGATGCTGGGAGGGATTGGGGGCAAGAGGAGAAGGGGACGACAGAGGATGAGATGGCTGGATGGCATCACTGACTCGATGGACGTGAGTCTCAGTGAGCTCCGGGAGTTGGTGATGGACAGGGAAGCCTGGCGTGCTGCGATTCATGGGGTTGCAAAGAGTCGGACACGACTGAGTGACTGATCTGATCTGATCTGATCTGATCACTGCAATAAGTTAACTTAACATCCGTCACCACATATAATTACAAATTCTTTCTTTCTTGTGATCAGAACTTTTAAAATCTACTCTTTTGCCAACTTTCAATGTACAATAGAATGTTATTAACTTGGTCATTATGAGGTGTTACATCCCCAGAACTTATTTGTCTTATAACTGGAGGTTTGTGCCTTTTTGACTTCCTTCACACATTTTTGCACAACCCCCACCAATCTGTTCTCATATCTATGAGTTTGGTTTTTGTTTTAGATTCCACAAGTAAATGAGATTATACAGTGTCAGTCTTTCTCTGGTTGACTTATTTCACTTAGTATAATGCCCTCAAGGTCTATCCTTATTGACACAAATGATAAGAGTTTCTTTCTTTTTTTAGTGGTTCAATAATAAATATGTATCTACTTCAAATTTTCTTTACCACTTCATTTGTCAGTGGACACTTGGGTTGTTTCCATGTTTTGGCAATTGTAAATAATGCTGCCATGAACATACATGAGCCTCCCAGGTGGCACTAGGGGTAAAGAACTCGCCTACCAATGTGGGAGACATAAGAGACCGGGGCTCGATCCCTGGGTTGGGAAGATCCCCTGGAGGAGGGCATGGCAACCCACTCCAGTATTTTTTGCCTGGAGCATCCCACCAACAGAGGAGCCTGGTAAGCTACAGTCCATAGGGTCACAAAGAGTCAGGCACGACTGCAGTGATTTAGCACAAACATAGGAGGGCATATATTTTTTCAAGACAGTGATTTCATTTCCTATAGCTGAATACTCAGGAGTGGAACTACTGGGTCATGTGGTAGTAATTCCAGTACTCTTGCCTAGAAAATCCCATGGACAGAGGAGCCTGGTAGGCTGTAGTCCATGGAGTCGCAAAGAGTCTGACACGACTGAGCGACTTTACTTTCACTTTTCGCTTTCCTGCATTGGAGAGGGAAATGGCAACCCACTCCAGTGTTCTTGCCTGGAGAATCCCAGGGATGGGGAGGCTGGTGGGCTGCCGTCTATGGGGTCGCACAGAGTCGGGCACCACTGGGGCGACTTAGCAGCAGTAGCAGCAGCAGCAGTGGTAGTAATTCTACTTTTAATTTTTTGAGGAACCTCCGTACTGTTTTCCATAGTGACTGCAACAGTTTTCATTCCCACCAACAGTACACCAGCATTCTCTTTTCCCCACATCCCTGCCAATACTTGTTATTTTTTTTCTTTTTTTGAATACCAGAAATTAAGTTTATTCAGGAATAGAAGAGGAATTGCAATTTGGGCAACACATGCTGTAGCAAGCTACAGGCAGTTCCCTTGTCTATTTGATAACAGCCATTCAATCAGGTATGACGTGATAGCTTATTTTGGTTTTGAATGGCATTTCCCTGATGGTTAGTGATGTTGAGCTCTGTTTCATGTACCTATTAGTGATTTGTATGTCTGCTTTGGAAAAATGTCGATTTAGGTAAAGATATTTGTTGCACTGTTGTATTTATGGTGAAAATCATAAACCTTTTAAATATCAAAAAATATAGATTTGGTGAAATAATCATCACATGTTCATACTATGCAATATTTTAAGTATGCAAAATAATATTTTAAAATATATTATTGATGTGGTAAGATACTAAAAAATATTTTGTGATAAAAAGTATATGAAAATAGTAAGCATGGCATGAAATATTTTTTATAAATTAAAATTTTCTTCAATTTCCATATATCAGATATAGAAAAAATTTGTGAGACTGTACATTAGAATGTTGAAAATTATCATACCTAGAAAGTGGGATTATAGGTGACTTATTTATCATTAAGATTAGCCAAAAAGTTCACTTGGATTTTTCTGTAAGATATTATGGAAAAATCTGAGCAAATGTTTTGGTAACCCAATATTATTTATTATCTGTGCCAGTATCAACTTTCTGCCAGTATTCTTGGAGTTAAGTAGAAGAGGAAACATCCATTGAATCTTCTTTTTCATGTGGTGCCACTGTGCTTTTTTCCCTGGTAGCTTGCAGTAATGACTGGTGTCTTACAGTTTGGGCACTCTCTAGAGATTAAACCTCTAGTTGCTTTCTAGACTTCCAGTGTGTTGGGCGAGCCATTAGGAGAGGAAAATAGATCTGGGTTCAAGCTACTTCTTAACAGATTTGGGGGCAGCTTCCTGTGGGTAGTCTTTCTGATTCCCCCCACTTCCAGAGGTACTTGGTGCCTCCTACACCCAGGCCTTTTGAGAGTTTTGCTGTGTCAGTCTGCTGCTTAGCAGCCCTCATGACTGGCCAAGAATTCACCTTTCTCTACTAATTCAGTTACCATTTGCCCTTTGGGCTTCTGAAATTGTCTTTGTGTTCTCTTCTGCTGCTGCTGCTAAGTTGCTTCAGTCGTGTCCGGCTCTGTGTGACCCCATGGACTGCAGCCTACCAGGCTCCTCCGTCCATGGGATTTCCTAGGCAAAAGTACTGGAGTGGGGTGCCATTGCCTTCTTCTGCTAGCCTCTGATTTTTAAAGGTCTTTTTTCTGTTATTTTAGTAGAGCTTGTTGATGGGAAGGAAGGTAAAGTGTGTGTTCGGTCCCTGGTTTGGCACTGTTAGCCCTGCCTCCCTGTCCCTGCACTTGCCTTTCCTGCATAGTGTGTCCTCCAGCCCAGGGTCCTGTACCTCTCACATTCATCCTTCACTTCTGTGCTCAGGTGAGGAAAGAAAGTGAAAGTGAAGTCGCTCAATCGTGTCCGACTCTTTGTGACCCCATGGACTAGCCTACCAGGCTCCTCTGTCCATGGGATTTCCCAGGCAAGAGTACTGGAGGAGGGGTGCCATTTCCTTCTCCAGGGGCTCTTTCCCACCCAGAGATTGAACCCAGGTCTCCAGCATTGCAGGCAGATGCTTTACTGTCTGAGCCACCAGGGAAGCCCACTAAACATCCCCGCTTAAAGTAATTTAAGTAATTAAAGTAATTGACACAAATGATAAGAGTTTCTTTCTTTTTTTTAGTGGTTCAATAATATGTATCTACTTCAAATTTTCTAGTTCTCATACTCCACCTTCTAGTTCTCATACTTCACCTGATCTATGTATTTAGTAAAGCACATGAGCATTATAATTATTTGATTACAAACCCACTCCAGTGTTCTTGCCTGGAGAATCCCAGGGACGGGGGAGCCTGGTGGGCTGCCATCTATGGGTCACACAGACTGAACACGACATGACTGAAGTGACTTAGCAGCAGCAGTCCTTCTCTGGACTTCCCTAGTGGCTCAGTGGTAAAGAATCCACCTGCCAATGCAGGAGATGTAGGTTTGATCCCTGGGTTGGGAAGACCCCCTGGAGAAGGAAGTGGCACCCCACTCCAGTACTCTTGCCTGGGAGATCCTATGGACAGAGGAGCCTGGCAGGTTACACTCCATGCAGTCACAAAGAGAGTCAGATATAACTTAGCGACTAAATGAAAACAACAACAAAGTCTTCTCTACTAGTTTTATATAGTAATTCTAATCAAATTAACAAACAAATTGCATGGATAGAAGTAATTCTTCCTTTGATAAAAGGTAAGACTGATGTTTAATAACCACAGCAGAAGGACAGCATAACTGGTGACTTCTTTTCACGTTAAAGTTGTATACAAATATGAATAGAAGTTTTTATACTTTTAAGGTTGACTCTCTTTATTATCTTGCTAACAATGTTAAATATTATGTACTCTTCAAAAGTGATAGTACAAAAGATAAACTTTAACCTGTCTTTGATTTACTAAAAGTTTATTTTTCAAGCTCAAAGCAAAAATTATTTTGAACAATTTATTGTGGAGGCTCATATGTTTATATAACGTCAATTTACCATATTTACTCCCTTGATTGCAGTGAAGTTTAAATCAAAATAGCACTAGGAGGTAGGACCAGGTTATGTATAAGAATCATGTTCAAGTTCATCTTTTGGGAGTACTAAAAATATCTTTCTAGTTTTGTTAATTTTGTAAAAAGAAGCTTAAATGTTTCATTATGTCCTCAGGAAATATTATAGATATACTTGTAAAAATATAAGGCTCTGATATCCAGTATAGATAGAGACTTATTTTGCCTTATTTGGGGTAATATAGTTGGAACTTAAAACACTTTGATCTTTACTACAGAATGATGTAGCATGACCATATAAAAATAAGTCACACGTTCTAGCTAGTATCTTCTGGAATATTTTATTCTGTCTACCCTCAAATGCCCAGTTCTATTTAAAAATCAAAGCAAGAATACATGGATTGCTGATGTTACATGAACTTTGAGTGTTCAGTTGGTTAAAACTTGGGGTGGTGGCAGAATTTGTTGAACCCCCTAAAGTTTGTCAGAAATAGAAGGGTGCTTAGAGTCCCTCAAATTCAAACTTCTGGCCAATGTAGCTGCTAAGCTGCTAAGTCACTTCAGTCATGTCCAACTCTGTGCGACCCCATAGAGGGCAGCCCACCAGGCTCCCCTATCCCTGGGATTCTCCAGGCAAGAACACTCGAGTGGGTTGCCATTTCCACAGCATAAAATGCTATTTGTAAGTGTTCGTCTAGTGACTGGAGAGTTATACCTCTTTCATTAAAATTTTCTTTTCATCTGTTTAACAACTCTAGTGAATCTATCTCTTTTTTAAAATTAAAAAAAAATTTGTGCCACATGGCATGCAGTATCTTAGTTCCCCATCAGGGATAGAACCCGCACCCCCTGCAGTGGAAGCACAGGGTCCTGACCCCTGGAGCCACTGGACCGCCAGGGAAGTCCCAAATCTACCTTGATGTGTGAGACAAGTATCATTCTTAGTCTTGCCATGGTATCTTTCCTACATAGATCAGTATTTTACTCAGGCTTTCATTCTAAATAATATATAGAAGAGTGGCTTTTATGTCATGTGTGACTTTCACAATTCATAATTTGTTGCATGGTAGCTCAAAATTTTGGAGAAGGCAATGGTACTCCACTCCAATACTCTTGCCTGGAAAATCCCATGGATGGAGGAGCCTGGTGGGCTGCCGTTCGTGGGGTCGCTAAGAGTTGGACACGACTGAGCGACTTCACTTTCACTTTTCACTTTTATGCATTGGAGAAGGAAATGGCCACCCACTCCAGTGTTCTTGCCTGGAGAATCCCAGGGACGGGGGAGCCTGGTGGGCTGCCGTCTATGTGGTTGCACAGAGTCGGATACAACTGAAGCGACTTGGCAGCAACAGCTCAAAATGGCAAGCCTTTACTTTTTGTGTTCCTAAATGAAAAACATGCAAGAGACACACAGGTCTTCAGCAATCATCATTTAGTGTGATCTTATTTGTAACTACCAAATTCTGTAAGAAAGAAACAACCAAAAGATTGAAAAGAACGTATCTAATGATGGTGAAATGTTGAGTGCATCTTCGGTAGCTGGCATACGTAACACTTCATCACTGTGTCATTCATCAAATCTATTCTAATCTGATTTTCATTGTTGTTGTTTTTAACCAAGTGAGGGAGTTTAAAGTTTCGCTGGGCTTTACTACCCTTCTGAGTGATCTAGGAATCATGAGTGGAGTGTTACTTTAGAGGAGTAAATTGTAGGTACAGCTGGGAAGTAGTGCAGAAAACTCCAGAGTTTCATTTCAGATGTGAACCATAAAGAAACTGAGCCATGTAATTATGTTCAAAGCAAAAGAAACACTCTGTGATCTATGAAAGTTTAAATGGCAAAGTAATAAAATTAGAGCTGGTGAAGTGTCTACTACTATGAGGCATGATGAGGAAAGGTCAGTTTTTATCCTAAATAAATTTTGTGTTAATTTTGTCTAGTATCTTTGAGATTCACCAATGACTTATCATAAATATGAAACTGACCAAAGACTGCGCTGACCTCAGATTTTCATTGCTATTAAGCATTAGTTTTTTCAGTTGAAAATCAAAACATTTAAATTTTCAATGGCACCCCACCCCAGTACTCTTGCCTGGAAAATCCCATAGACAGAGGTCCCTGGTGGGCCACTGTCCATGGGGTTGGTAAGAGTCGGACCCGACTGAGCGACTTCTCTTTCACTTTTCACTTTCATGCATTGGAGAAGGAAATGGCAACCCACTCCAGTGTTCTTGCCTGGAGAATCCCAGGGACGGGGGAGCCTGGTGTGCTGCGGTCCTTGGGGTCGCACAGAGTCGGACACGACTGAAGCGACTTAGCAGCAGCAGCAGCAATGGCATCTAGTTCTTTTTATCTCATACACTGAATGATTTTATAGCTAAGGAAAATGATGGACCCAATGATTTTTCTAAATTCATTCAACTAGTAAACAGGTTGAACTGGAAATCTACCGGAGAATCCAAACCTCGTGTTCTTTTTAATTAATTAATGTATTTATTTATTTTTAAGTTGAAGTATAGTTTACAGCATTGTGTTAACTGCTGCTGTACAGCAAAGTGATTCAGTTATATGTATATTGATGTATATATATTCTCTTTTTAAATGTTCTTTTTCATTATAGCTTATCATAGGATACTGACTTTAGTTCTCTGTGCTCTAATGTAGGACCTTGTTTACCCATTCTGTATATAAAGATGCCATCTGCTAACCCCACCCTCCCACTCCACCCCTCCCCTAACTTTCTCCCCCTTGGCAGCCACCCATCTGCTCTCTGCGTCTGAGTCCATTGCTGTTTCATTGATGGGTTCATCTGTGTCATATTTTAGATTTCCACATATAAGTGAAGTCATGTGGTATTTGTCTTTCTCTTTCTGACTTACTTCACTTAGTATGATAATCTCTAGTTGCATCCATGTTGCTGCAGATGGCATTATCTTGTTCTTTTTAATGTCTGAGTAGCATTCTATTATACATGCACGTGTGTGCACGCGTGTGCATGCATACACACACCACACACACACACCATATCTTCTGTATCCATTCATTTGTCGATGAACATTTAGGTTGCTTCCATGTTTTGGCTGTTGTCAGTAGTGATGCTAGGAGCATAGAGGTGCATGTATCTTTTTGAATTAGAGTTTCGTCTGGATATATGCCCAGGAGTGAGATTGCTGGATCATATGGTAATTCTGTTTTTAGTTTTCTGAGGAGCCTCCATTCTGTTTTCTACAGTGGCAACACCAACTTAACTTTCCTATCAACAGTGTAGGGGGGTTCCCTTTTTTCCACATCCTCTCCAGTGTTTCAAACCCCAGGTTCTTAGTCATCACATCACCGAATTTACGGTTGAAAACTTTTTTGGAAAGTTTTCAACCGTAGTAAGTTGCTGTCTTAAAAGACTGATGTCAGTAGCTTGAGGATTTCACATCAGATGCAAGCATGGGTTCAGACAACTGCAGGTTCCCTTTCTGAGTCAGTTAACCTGTTGTGTGATGATTTTAAGAAGTGAGTATCGATTTGAGGCTTGGGATTCGGGGTACTGTAGCGCCCGTGTGAGGATCGCTGAGGCTGTCTCTCACTTGTTGCAGGAACAGCATCTGTTGCAGTTGCCGGCATCCTTGCAGCCCTTCGAATAACCAAGAACAAGCTGTCTGATCAAACAGTTCTATTCCAAGGAGCTGGAGAGGTACCTGCCTTATGGAGTGCTTATGTTCTCCTAAACTAGTGAATATAGCATTCATTCTAGTAGCTCATGAATTGTAAGTCTGAAGTAGTTCATGAAATTTTTAGTTTATTGAAATTACAGGTTTTGTTGAAAGATTCTTTAAGTTTTGAGGCTTATTAATTTTTCACAGGAGACTTTAGAGGCATAAAGGTATTTTTTGCAGCTATCAATTTGTAAAATTGTCAGATGTTTCCATGGGTTTTTGGTAGGCATATTTAAGGTGCCATGCATGAACCAAAAGTGTTTCCAATGTATGATTAATTATGTATAGAAACCTTTAAGCTATTACAGCCAGTGCTAACTTTTAGTATTCTCCAGTGTCACATACCAAAATTTTCCTAATTTGACTCACAATTCAGTATGCACATATATAACTATATACAGGATTTTTTAGAAGAAATATTTTGAATCGGCGATTCATCATTCAGTATAACAATTCACATGCGAAAGAACTAAAACATTTTAAATTGTTGGAAGGAGATGGCAGCAATACAAAATAATGCTATATCCATTTAAGAAGCCTTAGATTTTATAATTTAATATGACTATGAATAAATGTATTACACTGGTAGAAACTATGTATACTATGTTGAGTTTGATTTTACTTGTTCTTAAAGCAAAATATGTGAAGCTAAAATTTGCATGCCAAGTTATAAACGTGAACGTATTCAGAGTGTAAATCTCAAATTTATTTTCACATCAGAATGAAAGCCAAGGTTAAATTACAGCTCATTAAGATTTGAGATTTTTTTTTAATTTTCGTGAATTGTTATATGCTGTACTTAATTTTAGTAAACTTCTTTAAATTTCTGAAGGGTTTTTGTTGAATGCCACAGGCTAGTTCTTGATACTCAGCAGGGAAGAGGTATTCATGGTTGGATGATCCAAAACTGGCCCTTCTTTGTCCCTGAAAAGGTTTTGGAAATTTCACAGATCATCACCAAATTTATCATATACCAAAGGAGTTGATTCCTTTAATCTTATAAGAAGTCTCACAGTACTTTCTTTGTCCAAATTAAGAGAGTAAATAATGCTTGAGAACACACATCTTATGTGTTCTGTTTTGTTGCCTAATTGGTGAAGTTCCCATCCAAATCACCCAGCTTCATTCTTCAAATTCAATTAGCAGAACAATAAGCAATACAGTCCGATAAGCCAGGGTGAGCAGTTCATTATTTTAAATTCAGTATTTTCTAATCAGAGGAAATCTTAATTGTATGAACAGAATTAAAGATACGGAAAACCAAGGATATCACTGGTTTATCTGTGGCTAAATATCAAGCCACATAATAGTGATTCTATTGTAATAAGAGTAAATAATTGTCATTTAGCATAGTAAACTCTGGGAGTTGGTGATGGACAGGGAGGCCTGGCATGCTGCAGTCCATGGGGTCACAATGAGATGGACACTACTGAGTGACTGAACTAAACTGAACTGAAATGTGACAAAAAATACTTTGCTCTCCAAGGTTAAATTACAGCTCATTAAGATCTGGGTTCTTTTTTTATTTCTGTGAATTGTTACATGCTGTGCTTAACTTTAGTAAACTTCTTTAAATTGAAGTTTAAAGGAGCTTTGAATGAATATAGCTCTTTGGATTGGTAGAAAGAGCCATTTTGTACTTGTTTATTAACAGTGACGAAATGAGGTAAAATGTAACTCTTGATAAGGGATTATGTAGAACCACTTGAAACATTTTTGTTTTTCAGGCTGCCTTAGGGATTGCACACCTGATTGTCATGGCCATGGAGAAAGAAGGTTTATCAAAGAAGCAAGCCATAAAGAAGATATGGTTGGTTGACTCGAAAGGATTAATAGTTAAGGTAAGAGTTCATCATTTTTAACCAGGTACAGTATTTTAATCAATATGCCATTCTAGATGCCCATCTCTCAGACAACTACTGTTTCCACCTGCCCCATCCCCAACCCTGTGTTAAAAGAGTGTCTAGGGAAACCTGGCTTGCTTCCTGACTCAAGGATTAAACCCGGTCTTCTGCATTGCAGGTGGATTCTTTACCATCTGAGCCATCATGGAAGCCCACAGTGATAGGTTATACTTACCTAAATAAAGGATACTGTGACATGAATTGGGTAGTAGCCATATAGGTGTAATATACAGGCTTAAAGTTATTTTCATGGCTTAGTCGGTAAAGAATCTTCCTGCAATTCAGGAGTCCCGGGTTCAATTCCTAGGTCGGGAAGATCCCCTGGAGAAGGAAATGGCAACCTACTCCAGTATTCTTGCCTGGAAAATCCATGGACAGAGGAGCCTGGTGGGCCACAGTCCATGGGGTTGCAAGAGTCGGACACGACTTAGTGACTAAACCACCACCACCAAAGTTATTTTCAAAGAACTATAAATAGCATTAAAGGATTCATTATTTAATATTAGGTGAAAATAGGAAAATGTCATATTACATACAACTATTTTGCTTTAAAATTTGAGTTGCATATAAAAATCATAGAAAGAAATGGATCGAATACATATTACTTTAAAACTGATTTTAGCGCTTTTCTACATATTCTAAATTCTCCTGAGTACTTATTTTTCTTTAAAGCTAGAAAAATGTTCATTTTTAAAAGGATTTAGAGAAATTTTGTTTTGAATGAAACAAAAATATGGTTCATAACTTTTTGTAGCAAATGAGTATCTATAAAGCTGTGACGTAAGACTGAAAGTACTTTTACAACATCTCCTGAGGGCCAAATAATAGTCATTTTATTAACAATAAATGACAGTATAACTGTTTATAGTATACAGGAAATAGTTGTACATTTCTTGGTTTAAAAATTGCTATTGCTTTAAAAAAATCAGCATAATTGTAAGAAACTGTACACTGCCATATGACACATCCTGTCATGAAAGTAAGAACGTCTGCTGAGTGAAGTCATCTGCAGCTCGGGCTTTGTGCTTATTGTGGGGACACTGTAAGGCTCTTAGTGTCAGGCCTCATGGGAAAAACTCCAACAAGCCAGGAGTTACAACTCCACATGACAGTGCTATAGAAATATGTGGTTGGTGCCGGGGTGCACAGGAGATGGTGCTCCCGCCACACCAGAGAGAATCACGGGGAGGCTGAGGATGGTTCCAAAGCAAGATGTCTCTCCAGCTAAGTTTGAAAAGAAGAGTTAGAAGTTGATCTAGAGTCTCCATGGACATCTTCAACTTCTTACATGCAAAACTGAAACAAGGGAAGTTGAATGGCAAATTCACTCAGATCCTGACTGAAGTTACGAATCATGTATTCCAACTCTCTAATATCTTCAGAGCCCTGCTAGTGTTGAGTTATTGGCCATAAGTGTATTATTAATAAATGAAATAATGACTGAGTGCCTTCTGGACAGACTAAGAGTATTTGCAAAAGAAATTATTTTGAGAAAAATATTTAGGATTAAGACAGAAAGGAATAGAGTGACAGGTGATGAAGGCTCTTCTAAATTCTGAACTTGAGCAGTTTTCAGGCTCTTGTCACTCTAATGGCATCGCGGAGGATGGACTGAAATGAGGTGAGGCTGAGGAAAGGTAATTAGGTACAAAACTGTTGCATTAATACAGATCGAAGGTAATTGGGGCCTGAAATAAAGCAGTGAGTGAGAGATGTTTGATTTGATAGGTATGTAGGAAGTAGGATTGGCATACTCCGTAACCAGTTAAATGTGGAGGGAGGGTTAGAGTAGAGGAAGGAACCTAGCAGTTCGCGTTGGGTGTCTGTGTAAGTGATGTGGCCATTGCTGTTTGTTTGTTTAAAAAGGAAGAAAGAACAGGCCCGTTTGAGGGAAAGATAACAAGATCGGTTTTGGACATAGCAAGGTAAAGGTGTCTCTGGAGACCTCAGATAGAGATGTCCCCTTGGCAGTTGAAGAGACAAGACTGATGCTCAGAAAAAGGATTTGGACTCCCAGAAATGGAGATTTGGGGATAATCCACATATATATATTGGAGAAGGCAATGGCACCCCACTCTAGTACTCTTGCCTGGAAAATCCCATGGACGGAGGAGCCTGGTGGGCTGCAGTCCATGGGGATCACAAAGAGTTGGATACAACTGAGCAACTTCACTTTCACTTTCCACTTTCATGCATTGGAGAAGGACATGGCAACCCACTCCAGTGTTCTTGCCTGGAGAATCCCAGGGACAGGGGAGCCTGATGGGCTGCCGTCTGTGGGGTCGCACAGAGTCGGACACGACTGAAGCGACTTGGCAGCAGCAGAAGCAGCACATATATATAGTGGGAGCCACAGGAAAAGCTATATACACTGTGCTGTACTTCGGGGTGCAGTACATTCAAGAATCAAAAAGGTCAAAGTCAACGACTGTGATTTCTAATGACATTTTAAAGAGAAATCTTCATAAAAATACATAAATTTTAGCATCTCAAGTAATTTTAACAGACTTGTTGAACTGAGACTCCGAATTCCATGGATTACAATACTTAGAATAATGGGTTATAGCATGACTAGTATTTGGAATAACTGGGAAGTTGTTGCCTAGACCTAATTCATCACTCTTATTTCATGTTTTTACTTGCCAAAGTAAAGAACTGCATATATTCTCCTTGCCAAGATAAATAAAGTTATGTTTAAAAAGATTGTTATATGTTTAATAGTTTTGCACTATTTAATATGAGAAACATATGAAGCTTCAATTCACCACTGTTTTTTCTTTCATGTTCTTAAACAGTCAAAATTACTATGTTGATTTTTGTGGCGAAACTAGTAAATCTTAGAATAATTACTAAATTAGTATAATCTAGCTCTTAATTTTATATGATCTTTCTGTGCTTGTTATCCTTTATCCTTAGCATTTTTTTTTTTTTTAAATCAAGAATCTCTTTTATTGATTATCAGAAACATTACAAACATCTAGTATGAACAAATTGTAACATGATAGTGTTTAGTTTGAAAATTAATACATTTCAATAAATATTAACTATTTCAATGCTTTCTCCCCAATCATCCCACCCTCTCCTGGTCCCAGAGTCCAAAAGTCTGGTCTATACATCGGTGTCTCTTTTGTTGTCTCGTAAATAGGGTTATTTTTTACCATCTTTCTAAATTCCATATATATGCGTTAGTATACTGTATTTGTGTTTTTGTTTCTGGCTTACTTCACTCTGTATAATAGGCTCCAGTTCCATCCACCTCCTTAGAACTGATTCAAATGTAATCTTTTTAATGGCTGAGTAATATTCCATTGTGTATATGTACCACAGCTTGCTTATCCATTCATCTGTGGATGGACATCTAGGTTGCTTCCACGTTCTGGCTATTGCAAACAGTGCTGCTATGAACATTGGGGTACAGGTGTCTCTTTCAATTCTGGTTTTCTCAGTGTATATGCCCAGAGTGGGATTGCTGGATCATAAGGCAGTTCAATTTGCAGTTTTTTGAGGAATCTCCATACTGTTCTCCAAAGTGGCTGTACTAGTTTGCATTCCCACCAACAGTGCAAGAGGGTTCCCTTCTCTCCGCACCCTCTCCAGCATTTATTGCTTGTGGACTTTTGGATAGCAGCCATTCTGATTGGCGTGAAATGGTATCTCATAGTGGTTTTGATTTGCATTTCTCTGATAATGAGTGATGTTGAGCATCTTTTCATGTGTTTGTTAGCCATCTGTATGTCTTCTTTGGAGAAATGTCTATTGAGTTCTTTGGCCCATTTTTTGATTGGGTCATTTATTTTTCTGGAATTGAGCTGTAGAAGTTGCTTGTATATTTTTGAGATTAGTTGTTTGTCAGTTGCTTCATTTGCTATTATTTTCTCCCATTCTGAAGGCTGTCTTTTCACCTTGCTTATAGTTTCCTTTGTTGTGCAAAAGCTTTTTAAGTTTGATTAGGTCCCATTTGTTCATTTTTGATTTTATTTCCAATATTCTGGGAGGTGGGTCACAGAGGATCCTGCTGTGATGTAAGTCAGAGAGTGTTTTGCCTATGTTTTCCTCTAGGAGTTTTATGGTTTCTGGTCTTACATTTAGCTCTTTAATCCATTTTGAGTTTATTTTTGTGTATGGTGTTAGAAAGTGTTCTAGTTTCATTCATATGGAGGGGTCTTGTTTTTTGTATCCATTCAGCCAGTCTCTGTCTTTTGGTTGGGGCATTCAACCCATTTACATTTAAGGTAATTAATGATAAATATGATCCCATTGCCATTTACTTTGTTGTTTTGGGTTTGAATTTATATATCCTTTTTGTGTTTCCTGTCTAGAGAATGTCCTTTAGTATTTGTTGGAGAGCTGGTTTGGTGGTGCTGAATTCTCTCAGCTTTTGCTTGTCTGTAAAGGTTTTGATTTCTCCTTCATATTTGAATGAGATCCTTGCTGGGTACAATAATCTGGGCTGTAGGTTCTTTTCTTTCATCACTTTAAGTATGTCTTGCCATTCCCTCCTGGCTTGGAGAGTTTCTATTGAAAGATCAGCTGTTATCCTTATGGGATTCCCTTGTGTGTTATTTGTTGTTTTTCCCTTGCTGCTTTTAATATTTGTTCTTTGTGTTTGATCTTTGTTAATTTGATTAATATGTGTCTTGGGGTGTCGTCTTGGGTTTATCCTATTTGGGACTCTCTGGGTTTCTTGGACTTGAGTGATTATTTCCTTCCCCATTTTAGGGAAGTTTTCAACTATTATCTCCTCTAGTATCTTCTCATGGTCTTTCTTTTTGTCTTCTTCTTCTGGGACTCCTATGATTCGAATATTGTAACGTTTAATATTGTCCTGGAGGTCTCTGAGATTGTCCTCATTTCTTTTAATTCGTTTTTCTTTTTTCTCCTCTGATTCCTTTAATTCTGCCATTCTATCTTCTAATTCGCTAATTCTATCTTCTGCCTCTGTTATTCTACTATTTTTGCCTCAGAGTGTTTTGGATCTCATTTATTGCATTATTCATTATATGTTGATTCTTTTTTATTTCTTCTAGGTCCTTGTTAATCTTTCTTGCATCTTCTCAGCTTTTCTCAGACTATTTATCCATGATTCATTTTGCTTTCATTTTGGATTATTAACTATCATTATTTGGAATTCTTTATCAGGTAGGTTCGCTATTTCTTCCTCTTTTGTTTGGTTTGGTGGGCTTTTATCCTGTTCCTTTACCTGCTGGTCTTCTGTCTTTTCATCTTGTTTATGCTAATTTGGGGTGTCTTTACTGTATTCTGGTAGTCTGTGGGTTCTCTTTATTGTGGCGTTCTGCACTATATGTGGGTTTGTACCGGTGGCTTGTCGAGTTTCTTGTTTATGGAAGCTTGTATCGGTGTTCTGGTGGGTGGAGCTGGATTTCTTTTCTCTGGGGTGCAGTGGAGTGTCTAGTAGTGAGTTATGAGATGTCTATGCTTTTGGGGTCGCTTTGTGTAGCCTGTGTATTGGAGCTCAGGCTGTGTTCTTGTTTTTCTGGAGAATTTGCTTGGTATGTCTTGTTGTGGAACTTGCTGGTCTTTGTGTGATGCTTGGTTTCAGAGTAGGTATGGAGGCTTTTAATGAGCTCCTGTCAATTAGTGTTTCGTGGGATCAGGGTATGGACTTAAGCCTCCTGGTTCCAGTTATTGGTCTTATTTTTACAGTAGTCTCAAAAACTTCTTCTTCTATAATGCATTCCACAACTGGACTGCTCAGAGATGTTCACGGAATTATACATAGAAGGAAAAAGGGAGGAAGGAGACAGAGGTGGTCAGGAGGATAAAAGGAGGGAGTGTGAAGGAGAGAGACAGATCTAGTCAGTAATCAGTAAAGAAAAGAAAAAAGGAAAGGAAAAAAGCAAAGGACAAAAAGGAAAAAAGAAAAAAAAAAACAAAACAGGGTCGCAAAAGTTATATCTAAACGTGGAGATTAAAGAAGTACTAGAGGATAAAAATAATAATAATAATAAAAAAATAAAAGAAAAAAAAAAAAAAAAAAAAAAATTAAAAGGAAAAAAAAAATTTGTTTTCTTTTTCAATAAAAAAAAAAAAATAAAAAATATATATATATAAAAAAAGAAAAGAAAAAAAAAGGAAAAATGATGGTAAAAAGTAAATAATATAAGAGTTTCTCTATTATTGTTGTGGGTTCAGTTCATTTTCAGCTAGTTCCTTGTTCCGGCTATTCTCAAGATCTATAGGCCCCTTTCTCTGTGGTTGGTCTGTATAGTTCTTTGTTCTGTGCACGGTTCGGCGGTGTTCTGGGCCAAGGCCCGCCACTCGTGTGGTCGGCGCTGCACATTTGGATTGCCGGCCCAAACTACTCCAGTTAGGCAGCACTCCAGACAATCAGGCGACGAGTCTGCGCTGAGGCCCGCAGAGGGGGAGGGGTCGGCGACGGGAATGGCGGGGCGGGCGGGTGGGGGGAGGGGGATGGGGTGGCCCTCGTGGGAGCCGCCGGCACAGCGGGCGGGGGCACGCCTGCGCGGGAGTGGCCGGCGGGGGAGCGTCCAGTGGGGGAGAGTCCCGCGGGGGAGCGTCCCTCTGGGGAGCGCCGGCAGCGGAGCGTCCCGCGTGGGAACGGCCAAGGCGTCTCCCTGCCCAGCCCCGGCTCCCCAATGGCAGATGCGGGCGTTTGCAGCGGTGTTTTCCGCTGCGGAAGTTACCGCAGGGCCCGCAGTCTGTGGGTTCTAATTGCTCAACTGTTCTCCTCCCTGTTATGATAGTCTCCGTGTTTCCCAGGTTCGGCTCAGATTCCGCAGGGAGAGTGTTTCCTGGTGTTTGGAAACTTCTCTTTTTAAGACTCCCTTCCCCGGACAGAGGTCCGCCCCTCCCTCTTTGTCTCTCTCTGGCTTCTATATTCTTTCCTACCTCCTTTAGAAGGCAGTGAGTTGCTTTTCTGGGTGTCCGACGTCCTCCGCCAGCACTCCGAAGCTGTTTGTGGTATTTACTCGGCGCCCAGATGTCCCATTGATGAATTTGTGGAGGAGAAAGCGTATTCCCCGTCCTAATCCTTCGCCATCTTAACCGGAAGTCTATCCTTAGCATTTTTACAACCTCTCTTGAGAGCCAATTATAATCATTTTATTAATTTCATTAACTTACAATGCAATTGTTTATAAAAATTATCTTAAATTATATATATATTATATAATTTTTATATAAAAATTATCTTAATGTGTTAAGTTAAAATTTGTGTAAGTCAAACTCCTTCAGTTTTTAATATATAAAAATTATCTTAATGTGTTAAATAAAAATTTGTGTAAGTCAAACTCCTTCAGTTTTTAAAGACATAAAACCAAGAACTAAAAAGTATCACTGTGAAGTTAGTGCATGTATGGAGTTTATCATCATCAGACTAGATAATTATTATTCTAACATATTTTCTGCTTTCATTTTCAGCATGATATCTATGGTATTTTCTGTCATTTATTTCACATCCATATATGTTCAATAATATCAGTATTTTAAATAATTCATCAATATCAGTAAGGTTGATTGAAATGAATTATTTGGTCACTGATAATACTCAGATAGTTTTAGTATCTTATAGCAAGAAACAGTTGACATATCTATTTAGCCAACTAATATTAGTATATTTTAATATTAACAAACCAATATTTTCTTTAAATCATTCCAAAATAAAATTAGATGGAGAATAAATACAGTTAAGAAAGGATAAAAGAGGAGCATTGCTGGCATGACTAGGATTTGCATTTCACAGTGATAATTTGGACCATTTTTTAGGGAGGACAAGAAATCACAAAACCTTTTAGGGAGGACAAGAAATCACAGAACAAACCAATCCAGACTTAACCTCTCCCTTAAATAAATATATTTGACTTTCACTAATGGCCAAATTAGTGCTAAGGCATAAATCTCAAAAATAAAAAGTGGAGTGTTAGTAGATATCATGAAGGATAAACTTCATCTAACCCAGAATGGGACTATAGTATTTTGTTTTTATTTTAATTTTCTTTTGCTCTAGTTTACATAACTCTGTTCTCAATTTTTAAAACAATTTTTTCTTTATAGTTATTTCTTTTAGTTCAGTGTTTGGTTCCGATAAGGCAGAGGTAGTGAATAATAAAAGTATTTTATATGCTACAAGGGTAGTTTTGACAATATAGTTATTTCCTCCCTGAGAGTTTAATTTTTAGGTCTAGAACTTGAAACCCCATGCTGTTTAGAAAAGTTTTCCTTTTCCTTGTGATCTTATTGGAATTTTAGCCCCTGATACTTTCACCACCTTGAATGATGGTTCATATATTTCATACATTGTGGTTTAAAAAAATCTAACTCCTAAGAAACACTGAAGCTTGGTGAAAAGGATCCAGCTTGCTTTTCTCCCTCCCTCTTCTCCGTGTCTTATAGAGTATGATCAATATATATGTATGTATTAAACAGAGCAGAGGGAGAAGATTAAATTCATGAGTCTTACAGTCAGAAAACTATGGATTTTTAACAATTATTGATTTTTAACAATGCACAATTAAATATTTTTAAATTACTCAATTAAGTATTGATGGAGTTACCCACTTAGTATCTTCAATTATGGCCACTCTGCACCCTTTTTTTATGCTCTAACATGGAGTGCTTTTACATCATTCATCTTCTTTTAATCTGTTCTGAGATGATGAAACCCAGCTCTGAGCTCTTTAGCAGATGCACACACTTACACTGCAACTGAAATATTACTGATAGTGTGCTAGGAAGGTTCTGTCTTCAGGTAAAGAGGGGGCCAGATTCAACTCTGAAAAACTGATGACAACAGTATCAGGCCAGTAAAATGGGGCAGGTTGTCTAAGCAGGCATGCATTCAAGAGTTCTAGTGCCTGGAGAATCCCAGGGACAGGGGAGCCTGGTGAGCTGCCATCTATGGGGTCGCACAGAGTCGGACACGACTGAAGCGACTTAGCAGCAGCAGTACCTGTGCATAGGAAGGAAAACATATTTATCAGTGGCAGTGTACAATTAACTTTTTATACCTCCTGGGAAATGAAATGCTATATATGCTATATGCTATATTTTATATGCTATAAAATCTTGACAGTGTTTGCTACCTTCCTCCTCCAGGCCCCACCAGCACATAGGTGCTTTTGAAATAGATAGTTGTTAGTCTGGTTGTATCTTCTATACTAAGAATCAGCACAAAACAAGGAGGGTGGGCGGAGACCAAAGAGATAATAACATTTAAAGGAAATTCCTAGATATTCATAGTACATTTGGTATAAGTAGAGACTCCTAAAAAGAAAAGAAACACCATAGAATTTGAGGTTCAGTTCAGTCTCTCAGTCGTGTCCAACTCTGCGACCCCATGAATCACAGCACACCAGACCTCAGTGTCCATCACCAACTCCGGGAGTTTACCCAAACTCATGTCCATCGATTTGGTGATGCCATCCAGACTTCTCATCCTCTGTCGTCCCCTTCTCCTCCTGCCCCTAATCCCTCCCAGCATCAGGGTCTTTTCCAGTGACTCAGCTCTTCGCATGAGGTGGCCAAAGTACTGGAGTTTCAGCTTCAGCATCAATCCTTCCAGTGAACACCCAGGGTACTTGAGAGAAAAATTGGCAAATGCAGGCAAAAAGCATTTCATCAAGGGTTCCTGAAAAGGGAGACTGAACAGAAAAAAAAAAAATCTATATCTACTTCCAGCTAAAATATTTGGTGTAAAGAAGGTGTATTCCAAATTGCATTTTGAAAAGAGGAGAAAAGTGAGCCATTGGTACAGAAAACAGAAGTCCAAAGGTAAAGACATTTGCCTGAATATTACAGATCCAGAGAAGGTCCCATTCCAATAGTTTTTGAATCTAAACCAGATCAGCACATCAGCTTTGAAAATTGTATAGAAAATACTTAGGAGACCTTTATTTTTGTCTTTTGATTTTTCTGCTCTTGGCAAGTTGAGCCCTTTGGTGATGCTGGTATGCATGATTCCTGGCCTTCTTCAGCGTTCCCTCTGCATTCCTAAGTCCCCACTAAGAATTACGTCTTTGGGGGTGAGGCTGTAGGTAATTTATGTTTCTTGCTAGACACATGTCTTCTGGCCAAGCTCTGGCTTTAGTGGCCCAGAGCTGCCAGTGCTGTTACGATGATTAATAAAGTAAGATGTTCACGATAAACGCATAAGCATACATCTTTTCCTATGATGTTTATCAGTCTTCTTCATGATTTGTTTCTCATTCCAGGAAACTTAGGGGGTTTAAGCCTTATTAAATACTTTTCATGGTATCTCATGAAATATCCAAAAGAGCAGTACTAGAAATCTGTGCTTTTACATTATTTTGTAGCATTATTTCATTAGAACTCATCATTTTCTACTTTTTGAAAACAGATCACATACTAATATCTTTTAAAAAATGCTTCTGGTAGACATCTGATAAACCCTTTAGTGCAATGATGCTCAAAACTGGCTAATCACTCAAATCATCTGAGAAGTTTGAAAAAAAAAAGTACACACAGATGCCAGGGCCTCATCCTGGACTTGATTAAAATATCTGCAGCAGGGCTCAGGAATCTAATTTTCCTCAGGTGTGTCTGGCACTCAGTTGGCTTTGTAAAGCCCAGATCGGGCCCGTTTTCATTACACTGTCATCATCACCGAACCAAACCATTTTCTAGGTGGAGAAACTAGCATCCATGGAAGTACGAAAGGCCTTGCCCAAGGTCATGAGTGAACGGAGGGGCCCAAGGAGGACACCACTACCCTGAGCCCGTCCCATGTTCTGTCTCCAGCATTTGTAGATGGCATTTTCTGGGGAGGCTTTCTTTATTTTTTTGTATATTATTAAAGGTTTTGGAAGTAACATAAATGTATTTGTTCTTAGCTGTTAGAATGGACTCTGATACTAGTATTTATTCATGTCCCTAAGCCAAAAATTTATCACAATTTAAATCAGTTTATTTTGACCACAATTAATAGCTGTGAGAACAATGTTGTAAAATACATTTAAAAAAAATAATAATAAAATAAAATACATTTAAAGCATTTTTAATTTGCTGCTTAGGATAATCTGGGACAGTATACTGAGGAAAATATTTTGAATTACTTAACTAAAAAATGGGGGTTATGTCTCTCACTCACTCACAACATCTTTTAAATTCATTTCATATTATGGATTTGTAGGTCCACATTGAGTATAAACAGACAAGACCCTCTTCTCTTATTTATACCTGACTTGTAGCAGTGGTACCATTCATATTATACGAGGTTGAATATAGTTATTGCAGCTGCCCATAATATCATTTCTAAGACTTTTACTCTCATGCTGCTTTTATTTTCTCATATAGAAGGCTACTTCTTGGCTTGGTAATATAATGAAAATGAATTGTTGTTCAGTCACTCAGTCATGTCTGACTCTTTTCAGTTCCATGGTCTGTAGAACGCCAGGCTTCCCTGTCCTTTACCATTTCCCAGAGCTTGCTCAAACTCATGTCCATTAAGTTGGTGATGCCATCCAACCATCTCATCCTGTGTCGTCCCTTTTTCCTCCTGCCTTTAATCTTTCCCGGCTTCAGGAGCTTTTCCAATGAGGCGGCTCTTCACATCAGGTGGCCAAAGTATTGGAGCTTCAGCATCAGTCCTTCCAAAGAATATTCAGGATTGATTTCCCTTAAGATTGATTGGTTTGATTTCCTTGCAGTCCAAGGGACTCTCAAAAGTCTTCTCCAACACCACATTGAAAAGTATCAATTCTTCAGCACTCAGCTTTCTTTATGAAAATGAATAGGCGTTCATTTTTATATGGTCATATGAAAATTTATTTAAACCTGTATACCAGAAGCAGTTTGGATATGTTCTCATCGGCATGTTTGTCAGCAGCTAAATGGTCAAGAACGAGTTATTTCCTGACTCAGAAGCTTCAGTGAGCCCTCTCTGTGGCCTCCTCATTCTTGTGTTTCTCTCTGTGGGCCATGGTGTTTTACCATGGATTGTGTGGAATCTTCCTGTTTTGTGAGTGCAAGCATTTTTTTAGAATAAACAAATCAGGGACGCAGTCTCCTCTAAAAACTATTTTTAGTACTTCCTATTCTGTTAATAATCCTGAACATCTTATACATGTCTTTTCCTCACAGTCCTTTTGGTGGGGGTTCTGTTTTCTATTCCAAAGTAAATCACAGAAAAAGATTGATTATTGTATTTTAATGTTATTAAAGAAGAAAAGATGATACTCGAATGCACTAACATGGAAGGAAAGATCTAGGACGTACGGTAGTTCCTTTGACCGTATTCCGCATTGGTTATTCCTTTGTTGCAATGTATTTGCTTAGTACTTAAACCTGGTCAGGTGGAAACCAAAAGGCCAAGAGGCAAAACCCTTAGGTTCGTTCAGTCTTCTCTAAGGGGTACACTTACTATTAGCAGCCCTCAAGATTACATAACACTGGGTTGAGATGACTACAATTGTTTTGGAGTAGGTGAACAGTTATCCTGAGATATTTTTTTCTCTGTTAAAGAACCTAGCAGAGGTTCTGACAATCAGATCAGATCAGATCAGATCAGTCACTCAGTCATGTCCCCATGACTTGCGACCCCAATTGCAACCCCATGAATTGCAGCACGCCAGGCCTCCCTGTCTATCACTAACTCCCGGAGGTCACTGAGACTCACGTCCATCAAGTCAGTGATGCCATCCAGCCATCTCATCCTCTGTCATCCCCTTCTCCTCCTGCCCCCAATCCCTCCCAGCATCAGAGTCTTCTCCAATGAGTCAACTCTTCGCATGAGGTGGCTAAAGTACTGCAGTTTCAGCTTCAGCATCATTCCTTCCAAAGAAATCCCAGGGCTGATCTCCTTCAGAATGGACTGGTTGGATCTCCTTGCAGTCCAAGGGACTCTCAAGAGTCTTCTCCAACACCACAGTTCAAAAGCATGAATCCTTCAGCCCTCAGCCTTCTTCACAGTCCAGCTCTCACATCCATACATGACCACAGGAAAAACGATAGCCTTGACTAGGCGAACCTTTGCTGGCAAAGTAATGTCTTTGCTTTTGAATATGTGATCTAGGTTCGTCATAACTCCTTCCAAGGAGTAAGTGTCTTTTAATTTCATGGCTGCAGTCACCATCTGTAGTAATTTTGGAGCCCAGAAAAATAAAGTCTGAGACTGTTTCCACTGTTTCCCCATCTATTTCCCATAAAGTGCTGGGACCAGATGCCATGATCTTCGTTTTCTGAATGTTGAGCTTTAAGCCAACTTTTTTACTCTCCTCTTTCATTTTCATCAAGAGGCTTTCTAGTTCATCTTCACTTTCTGCCATAAGAGTGGTGTCATCTGCTTATCTGAGGTTATTGATATTTCTCCCAGCAATCTTGATTCCAACTTGTGTTTCTTCCAGTCCAGCGTTTCTCATGATGTACTCTGCATATAATTTAAATAAACAGGGTGATAATATACAGTCTTGATGTACTCCTTTTCCTATTTGGAACCAGTCTGTTGTTCCATGTCCAGTTCTAACTGTTGCTTCCGTACCTGCATATAGATTTCTCAAGAGGCAGGTCAGGTGGTCTGGTATGCCTATCTCTTTCAGAATTTTCCACGGTTTATTGTGATCCACACAGTCAAAGGCTTTGGCATAGTCAAGAAAGCAGAAATAGATATTTTTCTGGAACTCTCTTCCTTTTCGATGATCCAGCGGATGTTGGCAGTTTGATCTCTGGTTCCTCTGCCTTTTCTAAAACCAGCTTGAACATCAGGAAGTTCACGGTTCACATATTGCTGAAGCCTGGCTTGGAGAATTTTGAGCATTACTTTACTAGCTTGTGAAATGAGTGCAATTGTGTGGTAGTTTGAGCATTCTTTGGCATTGCCTTTCTTTGGGATTGGAATGAAAACTGACCTTTTCCAATCCTTTGGCCACTGCTGAGTTTTCCAAATTTGCTGGCATATTGAGTGCAGCACTTTCACAGCATCATGTTTCAGGATTTGGAATAGCTCCACTGGAATTCCATCACCTCCACTAGCTTTGTTCGTAGTGATGCTTTCTAAGGCCCACTTGACTTCACATTCCAGGATGTCTGGTTCTAGGTGAGTGATCACACCATCGTGATTCTCTGGGTCGTGAAAATCTTTTTTGTACAGTTCTTCTGTGTATTCTTGCCACCTCTTCTTAATATCTTCTGCTTCTGTTAGGTTCCTACTATTTCTGTCCTTTATTGAGCCCGTCTTTGCATAAAATGTTCCTTTGGTATCTCTGATTTTCTTGAAGAGATCCCCAGTATTTCCTATTCTGTTGTTTTCCTCTATTTCTTTGCACTGATCGCTGAAGAAGGCTTTCTTATCTCTCCTTGCTATTCTTTGGAACTCTGCATTCAGATGCTTATATCTTTCCTTTTCTTCTTTGCTTTTTGCTTCTCTTCTTTTCACAGGTATTTGTAAGGCCTCTCCAGACAGCCATTTTGCTTTTTTGCATTTCTTTTCTATGGGGATGGTCTTGATCCCTGTCTCCTGTACAATGTCACGAACCTCATTCCATAGTTCATCAGGCACTCTATCTATCAGATCTAGGCCCTTAAATCGATTTCTCACTTCCACTGTATGGTCTAGTGAATGGTCTAGTGGTTTTCCTGAATGGTCTAGTGGTTTTCCCTACTTTCTTCAATTTCAGTCTGAATTTGGCAATAAGGAGTTCATGGTCTGAGCCACAGTCAGCTCCTGGTCTTGTTTTTGCTGACTGTACAGAGCTTCTCCATCTTTGGCTGCAAAGAATATAATCGATCTGATTTCGGTGTTGACCATCTGGTGATGTCCATGTATAGAGTCTTTTCTTGTGTTGTTGGAAGAGGGTGTTTGTTATGACTAGTGCATTTTCTTGGCAGAACTCTATTAGTTTTTGCCCTGCTTCATTCTGTATTCCAAGGCCAAATTTGCCTGTTACTCCAGGTGTTTCTTGACTTCCTACTTTTGCATTCCAGTCCCCTATAATGAAAAGGACATCTTTTTTGGGTGTTAGTTCTAAAAGGTCTTGTAGGTCTTCATAGAACCATTCAACTTCAGCTTCTTCAGCGTTACTGGTTGGGGCATGGACTTGGATTACTGTGGCATTGAATGGTTTGCCTTGGAAACGAACAGAGATCATTCTGTTGTTTTTGAGATTGCATCCAAGTACTGCATTTTGGACTCTTTTGTTGACCATGATGGCCACTCCATTTCTTCTAATGGATTCCTGCCCGCTGTAGTAGATATAATGGTCATCGGAGTTAAATTCACCCATTCCAGTCCATTTGAGTTCGCTGATTCCTAGAATGTCGACATTCACTCTGGCCATCTCTTATTTGACCACTTCCAGTTTGCCTTGATTCGTGGACCTGACATTCCAGGTTCCTATACAATATTGCTCTTTATAGCATCGGACCTTGCTTCTATCACCAGTCACATCCACAGATGAGTATTCTTTTTGCTTTGGCTCCATCCCTTCATTCTTTCTGAGTTATTTCGCCACTGATCTCCAGTAGCATATTGGGCCCCTACTGACCTGGGGAGTTTCTCTTTCAGTATCCTATCATTTTGCCTTTTCATACTGTTCATGGGGTTCTCAAGGCAAGAATACTGAAGTGGTTTGCCATTACCTTCTCCAGCGGACCACATCCTTTCAGATCTCTCCACCATGACCTGCCAGTCCTGGGTGGCCCCACAGGGCATGGCTTAGTTTCACTGAGTTAGACAAGGCTGTGGTCCTAGTGTGATTAGATTGACTAGTTTTCTGTGAGTATGGTTTCAGTGTGTTTGCCCTCTGATGCCCTCTTGCAACACCTACCGTCTTACTTGGGTTTCTCTTACCTTGGGTGTGGGGTATCTCTTCAGGGCTGCTCCAGCAAAGCACAGCCATCGCATCTTACCTTGGACGAGGGGGTCTCTCCCCACCACCGCCCTTCCTGTCCTTCTAGGCCCTCCTGTGCCCGCGCAGCCATAGCTCCTAGGATGTGGGGTTGGTCCTCCCAGCCACCGCCCCTGGCCTTGGGCGTGGGATTGCTCCTCCCGGCTGCTGCCCTTGGCCTCGGGCTTGGGGCATGGGGTATCTCTTCCGAGCCGCCACCCCTGACCTCGGACGCGGTAACTCCTCTCGGCTGTTCCTGCGCCGTCGCAGTCTGGTACTCTTGATTGTTGCCCCTGACCTCGGACGTGGGGTGGCTCCTCTTGGCCACGCTTTAGCGCGCCTGCCAGCAGTTGCCTGCGTTTTAAATATTATTTCTGACAATAGGTATCCTGAAAAGCAAATCTCTAAACCTTTGAAGAAGTAAGCACCAGACTGAAATTTGATTTATACTAACTGGCTGCTGCTAAGTTGCTTCAGTCGTGTCCAACTCTGTGCGACCCCATAGATGGCAGCCCACCAGGCTCCCCCATCCCTGGGATTGTCCAGGCAAGAACACTGGAGTGGGTTGCCATTTCTTTCTCCAATGCATGAAAGTGAAAAGTGAAAGTGAAGTCGCTCAGTTGTGCCCGACTCTTAGCAACCCTATGGACTGCAGCCCGCCAGGCTCCTCCACCCATGGGAGTGGATGGAGGAGCCTGGTAGGCTGCAGACCACTAGCTAAACTGACACAATATAGTGTGTTACTTTCTGGTGTATAGCAAAGTGCTTCAGTTATACATATATACATATCTATTCTTTCTCAGATTCTTTTCCTATGTAGGTTGATAATAGCCTTTTAAAGCAAGAATATTGAACCAGGAGTAACAATTTGCATGCAGTCTGACATATACCATTTGTAAAGTGTTTTCTCCACAACTGGACTGTGTTGTATTATTGGAAAGACTGAGTTTCAGCACCTGCCTCAGGCAAGCTGCATACTGTCTTAGAGCCTCTGTTTCTTCACCCAAAAACCTAATTATATTTGCCCCACTTTTCAAATTGTTGAGGGGATCAAATGAAATATGTGAAGATAACTTATAAGCTGTAAAGTACCATATAAAGTTAGGTACTGATTTATTATGTAGTCAAAATCTTCAAAATTTATAGGTAGAGTATTATTATAATTTAAAAGTCAAGTTTAGTAAGTGTGAGTGCCAGGTCACTTGAGTAGGGTCAGACTCTGTGCAACCCTGTGGACTGTAGCCTGCCAGGCTCTAATGTCCATGGGATTCTCCAGGCAAGAATACTGGAGTGGATTGCCATGCCCTCTTCTGAGGCATATTCCCAACCCAGGGATTCAACCCATGTCTCTTAGGTCTCCGTCATTGGCAGATGGGTTCTTTACCACTAGCGCCATCTATTGTTTTTACAATTTAGAAGTCAAGTTTTAATAAGTAGCACACTTAATTTAACTATTTCTTCCTGTGAACAAAAAACTATTTCATCACTTATTCTTTGATGAAAGCCTCCCTGGTGGCTCAGACAGTAAAGAATCTGCCTACAATGCAGGAGACCAGGGTTCAGTCCCTGGGTTGGGAAGGTCCCCAGGAGAAGGGAACAGCTACCCACTCCAGTATTCTTGCCTGGAGAATTTCAAGGACAGAGGAGCCTAGTGGGCTACAGTCCACGGAGTCACAAAGAGTCTAACGTGATGAGTGACTAACTCTTTCACTGAAGTAAGGATAATGAATAATAGGTAAATGAAGAGAATTCTAATTTGAGCAGATACTATCCCTGGTCATAGAAGTGTAGATGAGAATTTCATCTTTGGATCTACTAATTATGTGGAAAGATAAAATACTGAAAGATCAGGGGGAAAATGAAGGAAGCACATTTTTAGATAACATTCCCTACCACCATCCTAAGTTCCCTTTTGTAGCTGAGATATTATAATTAGATGTTTCTTAAATAATACATGATACAACTATGATCAAAACATTACAAAATAAAAGCACATGAAGCTAGTGCTTATTCAGAACATCACAGTGTTACGTAAACATGGCATCAAGTTCCATTCTTAGTGAGTGGTCCGTAAAGGATTTGTGCAACCACTAAAGGCCACTCTGCACTCTTAAGACACAGCTTCGTCAACACAGATCATATCTAAGAAACGGTATCTTTATTTAAACGATATTTTGCATTGCCATTTGTTAACGCTTGCTTCTTGCAAGGGTCTGTAGAGTTAGGATTTTAAATATTAAATAATAGTTAAATAAGGGAAAGACTTTATTTTGTTCACTGTTACACCCTCATTGCTTGGAGAGTTATCTGAAATATAAACCTTTGTGACGAGTCAGTGAAATAATTCTCTGATAATTGGCGAAGAGACTTTAAGAACAGCTGAAAGACATACTGCATAAACCTATTCGGTATAAATTCTGCTAATATGTGTAATACTCTGGAACTTCCTTGACTCTCATACACTTGGCAGATTTATCATTTCTTCTTATTTGCTCTACTTAGGGACGTGCTGCCTTAACACAAGAGAAAGAGGAATTTGCCCATGAACATGAAGAAATGAAGAACCTCGAAGCCATCGTTCAAGATATAAAACCAACTGTCCTCATTGGTGAGCTTTGGCTTCTCCCCTCTCCTGTAAACCCTGTCCCCACCCCACGTGGGCCTGATTTGTTTCCTTACAGTTAATTTTTTTTAAAATTACTTATTGATTTATCTTATTTTGGGCTGCACTGGGTCTTTGTTGCTGCATGAGGGCTGTCTCTGGTAGTGGTTGCTACTCCTGTTGCAGTGCATGGGCTTCTCACCAAGGTAGCTTTACTTGCTGTGGAGCAAGGGCTGTAGGTCATGTGGTCCTTCAGTAGCTGTGGTCCACGGGCTTAGTTGCCACATCGCGTGTGGGCTCCTCCCAGGCCCGGGATCGAACCCGTGACCCCTCCACTGGCAGGCGGATTCCTGTCCACTGTACCACCAGGGAAGTCCTCTTGCTGCTAATTTTTGAGACATTCTTTAGCTTTTTGAAATTCTGGTCTTTGGAATTCCACAAAGTTACCTATTCCCTGAAGCAGCAGTGCCCCCTAGACGCCTAGATTTGTAAATTTAGTGCCGCCTTAATGTTACCAATGATGCCAGCTGAGGGGGGTGGTTCCCTCTGCTAACTCTGTCAACCTGTCAATACCTGGTACATCCAGCACTTTGCCAGGCCAATTATTCCAAACAGACAGTGGCTCTTGAATGGGAGCAATTTTGCCCCGTTCAGAAACATTTGGCAAAGTCTGGAGACATTTTTGTTGTCACACCTGGAGGGAGAATGTCAGGGCTGCCGACATCATTGGGTGGAGACGAAGGGACGGTGTTCCACCTCCTCCAACGCCCAGGAAAGCTCCCCTGCCCCCAACAAGGAATTGTCCAGCCCAGAATGCTCATGGGGCCAAGGTTAAGAAAGACTGAAAACAAGGACTGTAATTTCACGTCTTTATATCTTCCCCGTAGCAGACAACATGGTAGTTTCCATGCTGCACGCGCACAGAAAGATGTTTAGTGTGGACGAATTTGTTGTGGTTGGAAAAATATCTCAAAGATTTGAAGCTTTATGTCCTTTATTTTGTGTGTATATAATGCCAGCCTTTACTTGGTCTTACATTCCATTTCTAGAAGATCCCGTGCAACAGATGACGATATTGAGAATAAGGATGAGAACCCTAATAAAAACAAGTATTTACTCCATGACAGCAACTGTAGTAAACCTTTATTGTTGTGTTTTTATAAAATGTGTTCTATCAGGAATCTTACTGTTTAAAATTTTCATGATGCTAATTGCTTTATTTGTCTGTTCAAATTCTTTCAATGAGTCATACTTCAGTTCTGTCATTGAATGGGATGATTGACTTAAGTGTTAGCACTGGATTATAAAACGTGATTACTTGGTAGCCTCAGACACTGAAATAAACTTCTAGAATTGTTTACAGAGAGATAATATATATTAGATACATTTATTTTCCAGTAAAAATGCCTATTATCAGAATTCCTAGTGATTGGTCATTAAATCTACTCATGCTGCTGCTGCTGCTAAGTCGCTTCAGTCGTGTCTGACTCCGTGCGACCCCATAGACAGCAGCCCACCAGGCTCCCCCATCCCTGGAATTCTCCAGGCAAGAACACTGGAGTAGATTGCCATTTCCTTCTCCAGTGCATGAAAGTAAAAAAATAAAGTGAAGTCTCTCAGTCGTGTCCAACTCCTAGCGACCCCATGGACTGCACCCCACCAGGCCCCTCCATCCATGGGATTTTCCAGGCAAGAGTACATGAGCCGAATATTAAAACTGTTTTTTGGGTTTTTTTCATAGATACTATAACCTTAAAGGCTACTGGCATTAACGGACATCTCTTTTTGTCATTTTCATACAAATATTCTATGTTGCTTAGGGTATATTACAAAATGACCTGACATGTCTCATTGTTTGGTGGGGCTGGGGGCGGGGGGCATTGGATTAAATAACCAATGATGGTCCTGTTCACTGGTTTCTTGTTTCTGTTAGGAGTTGCTGCGATTGGTGGTGCGTTCTCAGAACAAATTATCAAAGACATGGCAGCCTTCAATGAACGGCCTATTATTTTTGCCTTGAGTAATCCAACTAGTAAAGCAGAATGTACTGCAGAGCAGTGCTATAAACTGACCAAGGTAAAGGAAAAAAACACACATAACTGATACTTTAATAGTCAAATTGTAATTCTTTATAGGGAAGCCCAGGGTATCTAAGGTGCCTGCCAGTTAACCTTTAAACATTTTACAACCAAGACTGAAGGAGAAGTGAACAGAAGGATAAGAACCATATCCTTTTTTAGAGTGTCATATAAATTCTGTTCTTCAATAAAACAGAATAAACTTTGTAATGTTTTATAGATAATTTTCCTTAAGTAAAAAAAAAAAAAAAAAAGGAACAAAAAGCTTTAAAAAAAAAAAAAAGAAAATTTTTCCTCAAAAAAAAAAAAAAAAAAAAAAAAAAAAAAAAAAAAAAAAAAAAAAAAAAAAAAAAAATAAAAAAAAAAAAAAAAACAGACCGGTAAAAAACTTGCGGAGAACTGGCGCGGACACCAGCATTTGCTATTGGCAAGTGGGGGCTGGGCTAGGAGGAGCGGCGAGGCCTGCTTTGCTTTGAGAAAGGATTTGGCCTGGCTATCTCAGGCGCTATCTGAGCGAAATAACTAGACTGTCGGTTATCTACTACATCAAAAGCCAGCCCTAACTTAAGACACCACCAGGACTACCTACGGAACAAAGGGCTGCACAGAGTTGGCCGGCTGCAGGCCGTCCCCTCCCGTGACAGGCAGCCAGGGCCAGAGGCGGGCAATTATAGCCCTAGAGGGACACTGTCTAACGGAACTGTGAGTAGGTCTCTGTGCTGACTCACGCTTCTTGGGGCTCTGGATGGTCAACATCTGCCTGAGAAAGTGCGCTGTTTGTATACCCAGAAAACTGAGCGGCGGAGAGGCGATAAGTCGCAGTACCTGCGCTCGCTGAACATTTCATCACCTGCGCTACTCGGATCTGGCAAGGGCATAAAACGCAGACTCAACCAAGTCTGTGCTTCTGAGGATTATCTGAGTGCCTGAACCTGGCCGGTTTAGATTTGGGTGTTCATCTCCGCCCTCTCTGTAACAAGGCAGAGATCAGATATTGAAAAGACCTGTAAACCGCCTCAATAAGAGAATTCAACAAACTACCAGAATATAGTAAGGACACTCTAAATTTGGCAATTTTAACAAAATGAAGAGACAAAAGAATACCCAGCAGCTAAAGGAACAGGATAGATCTCCACCAAACCAAACCAAAGAGGAAGAGATAGGGAATCTACCTGATAAAGAATTCCGAATAATGATAGCGAAATTAATTCAAAATCTCGAAATCAAAATAGAATCACAGTTAAAGAGTCTGGAGACAAGGATTGAGAAGATGCAAGAAAGGTTTAACAAGGACCTAGAAGAAATAAAAAAGAGTCAACACATAATGAATAATGCAATAAATGAGATCCAAAACACCCTGGAGGCAACAAATAGTAGAATAACAGAGGCAGAAGATAGGATTAGTGAACTAGAAGATAGAATCCTAGAAATAAATGAATCAGACGAGAAAAAAAGAAAAACGTATCAAAAGAAATGAGGACAATTTCAGAAACCTCCAGGATAACATCAAACGCTACAACATTCGAATCATAGGAGTTCCAGAAGAAGAAGATAAAAAGAAAGATCATGAGGAAATACTTGAGGAGATAATAGTTGAAAACTTCCCTAAAATGGAGAAGGAAATAACCACTCAAGTTCAAGAAATCCAGAGAGTCCCTAACAGGATAAACCCAAGGCGAAACACCCCAAGACACATATTAGTCAAATTAACAAAGATTAAATATAAAGAACAAATATTAAAAGCAGCAAGGGAAAAACATCAAATAACTCACAAGGGAATTCCCATAAGGATAACAGCTGATCTTTCAATAGAAACTCTCCAAGCCAGGAGGGAATGGCAAGACGTAATTAAAGTGATGAAGGAAAATAACTTACAGCCTAGATTATTGTATCCAGCAAGGATCTCATTCAAATATGAAGGAGAAATCAAAAGCTTCACAGATAAGCAAAAGTTGAGAGAATTTTGCATCACTAAACCATTTCTCCAACAAAAACTAAAGGACATTCTCTAGAGCAATACAATAATAGTGGGAGACTTTAACACCCCACTCATATAATCTGGCTGTAATAGACAAAGTAAAGAGGAAAACATATTTACTTATGAGCCTCAAAAAATTCAGTTCACTCAGGAGAGTTTAAAAAAAAAAAAAAAAAAAAACTTATTTGCTCACTCTGTAGAGGTTTATTGACTATTTTGTGGGTTTGGTACCACTTTGGGTAGTAGGGAGGAAGAGGTGACAAATGTGATCCTGTCCTAAATAATATATTGTGGTAAAGATAGATTTACCAATACAAAATACCAAGATGTGCCTAAAGATGAGGACACCCAAACTGGACTTTTTGTTTTCTGAACTTTTCATTTCGAGAACAAACCTCCTAATATAAGATGAACTCACCATGATTTTTTTAAGTGTTCTTTGTGATTAAAAACAGAAAGCCATTGGTTAAGAAATTACATATACTCCTCCCCACCATCACTCCCCTTCTTTCTTCCCATTTCCCTCCCACCCTTATTGCTCCTTTCCTTTGTCCATTTTCCCCCAAAAAAAAAAAAAAAAAAAAAAAAAAAAAAAAAAAAAAAAAAAAAAAAAAAAAAAAAAAAAAAAAAAAAAAAAAAAAAAAAAAAAAAAAAAAAAATAAATTTATTTCATTTATTTAAATTTTTTAAAAAGAAAAATACCAAGACAAGAGCTTTCTTTTCCCTTTGCGTGAAAAGAAAATTTTAAAAAAAAAGAAGAAAGGTTGAATAAAACTTAAAAATTTTTTTTATAAAAAAATAAAAAAAAAAAAAAAAAAAAAAAAAAAAAAAAAAAAAAAAAACATTCAAAAAAAAAAAATAAATAAAAAAAAAAAAATAATTTTTTTTTAATTTTTTTTTTAAAAATTTTTTAAAAAAATTTTAAAAAATTTTAGAAGAGATTCTCCATTTTTTTTTTTTTTTTTTTTGGGGTGGCCTTGGGTCCTTAAAAAATTTAAATTTTATCATAAAAAAAAACTCCAAAAATAAAAAAAAAAAAAAAAAAACAACCCAATAACAGAATCTTAGCATGGTGCATTACACATAATAGGCATATAATAAATAAGTGCTTAAGTATTTATTTTGTTTTGGCATATTTCAGTAGGTCTCAAAAGTTGATAGATTCAACGATAGTAAACAAAATTAGCCAAATTTATATAGTTGTGTTTTTAAATTTGAATGTGTCTGATATAAATGACCTAAACTCATGATTTTGCCTAATGCTCTTTGTTGCTATACATAAAATTAAAAGACATTTTGAAGCTGAAAACACTGGTTCAGCCAAAAGATTACAGAACAAGAAACAGGCTACCTGTTGCTGTGTGTGTGTCTCTACTGCTGCAGGCACAGGTGAAAAGTTATTAGGAAAGGTTCAAAATACAAAATACAAAAAGATTCTTGAATGCTGAAAAATAATAATTACATCAAAATGCTATGGAGAGGTTTCCTTCTCCATATTGACAGTCTGTATCGATGAGACTATTTAGCCATTATTTATTTAATACCATGGGCTTCTCAGGTGACTCAGTGGTAAAGAATCCACGTGCAATGCAGGAAAGGCAGCTTCGATCCCTGAGATGGGAAAATCCCCTGGAGAAGGAAATGGGAACCCACTCCAGTGTTCTTGCCTGGAGAATCCCATGGACAGAGGAGCCTGGTGGGCTACAGTCCATAGTATCACAAAGACTTGGACATGACTGAGTACACACACATAATATCCATAAAATACAGTGACTGTAGAGTGATAAGCAGGAGAAAGAGGGAAGGACAGGAGAGCAATAAACAAGTGTGTATATAATGTTGCAGGTCTCTTTCTCAAATATAGTTTTCAAGGATATATATCAATTATGTATGTAAATGATAATTTAGTTACATTAGAGATTTACTTATAATAGAACATTTTATCTCCTAGTCAGAGCTGATGGTATCAGACTTGTCTGAAAACAAAACCTTCTTTTGTGAAAAATATGACAAGTGTCTGATAAACATGTGGATGAGAATTTCTTTTTTTTTTTCATCTATTTTCCTCTTTTTATATCCCAAATAAGGTTGATTTGTATTATACTTTACCTTTACAGAAAGGGTGAAGTGAAGTGAAGTGATGTCTCTCAGTCATGTCCGACCCTTGGCGACCCCGTGGACTGTAGCCTACCAGGCTTCTCCGTCCATGGGATTTTCCAGGCAAGAATACTGGAGTGGGTTGCCATTTCCTTCTCCAGGAGGTCTTCCTGACCCAGGAATTGAACCCAGGTCTCCCGCATTGTAGGCAGATGCTTTTCCATCTGAGCAAGTTAATATAATATCATAATGGATTTAGACTCTAGGTGTAAGAGGGATGAAATTTATAATTCAGTCTATTTCCATTTAAACTGTACTTTGGGGATTTGGAGAAGGAAATGGCAACACACTCCAGTACTCTTGCCTGGAAAATCCCATGGACGGAGGAGCCTGGTAGGCTACAGTCCATGGGGTTGCAAAGAGTTGGACACGACTGAGTGACTTCACGTTCACGTTCGGGATTTAGTACTGTTTATGCTTTTCAAGAGCATTTCTTAGACTGTGATACTTTATTTGTTGAGGGTTTCTTATCCCTGTTTTCGAGGACTGAGTAGTTTCATCTATATCGCCTCCCAGATCACACAGATACCCCCTCGCTTTGACTGGCAGTCTGGAGTCTAGCCCCTGACAGGCCCTGAGTTCATGCTGTCTTAAAACTTGTAAATACGAGGTTCCTCAAAAACATGAGAAAATATTGGATTGTTTGTTTGAGTTTTTCCATATGAACTTTTTGGCCAACCCAATATTAAGACTAGGGGAAAAAAATATAAAGATAGTTTTTTACAATTATTGATAATTTATTCTTATTTGCTAATCCCTCTTGTGCTAGTGAATTTTTTTTCCTATGGGACTTTCCAGATAATTGTTTACAATGTATAAAATTTGTCCCAATGATTACATGAAAGTGTGTTGACCCCTAAACTCTAACCTACAATGTCAGCCTTTCTAGGACTCAACCCCCAACCCATCACGTTTGTCTTCAGAAGCCTATAAGTGGAAGCCTCTAGGCTAGAGATGGCTGATGGCCCTGTGTGCTGGACCACCGCTAACAACAGGTGGTGGTCTTGGGGTCTCCTGTAGTTTGTATGCTTCTCCTTGGAGGAGAGAGGAAGACAGAGAAAAATAAGCACCCACTTCAGAACTTACCTCCAATATCATGACAACTTGCTCATTCACACCTACTAATGAAAAATTAGACCTTTTTCTAAGTACTAAGTACTTGCACTATTCTCTTAGGATCCATCTGTTTGAAGACACCCTGCCTCTTTTCACGGTTGTGTGTCTGTCTTGCAGGGTCGCGCCATTTTTGCCAGCGGCAGTCCTTTTGATCCCGTCACCCTTCCGAGTGGAAAGACTCTTTATCCTGGCCAAGGCAACAATTCCTACGTGTTCCCTGGAGTTGCTCTTGGTGTCGTGGCGTGTGGACTGAGGCATATCACGGATAAGATTTTTCTCACCACTGCTGAGGTATTGTAAAATACTGTCTGTCTGTCAAGGCTCTGAAATCTCATATCAGCTCGTTGTAGGCCATCTGCATCTCAGCTCACTCCCTAGAAGGTGTAAAGTCCGAGGATCAAATCTTCCCCCAGGGGCGTAAGGGGTGGGTTGTAAGTTCACAGTGAGTCACTAGTAAGCATTGTTCTTCTATAGCGGGCAGAAAGACTGTGTTCTGATCCCTTAAAAGGGACCTTTTTTAAATTGATGTACAATATTATATAAATTACAGGTGTACAACATAATGAGCCACAGTTTTCAACGGTTATAGTCCATCTGTCCTATTATAAAATGTTGGCTGTGTTCCCGTGCTGTACAGTATGTCCTTGTAGCTTGTTTATGCACAGTAGTCTGCGCCTCTCAACCCCACCTCTGTTCTGCACTCCTCCTTCCCTCCCCCCACTGGTAACCACTGGTTTGTTGTCTCTGTCCGTGAGTCTGCTGCTGCTTTGTCATATTCACTCTTTTGTTGCATTTTTTAGGTTCCACATATAAGTGACATCATACAACATTTATCTTTCTTTGCCTGACTTATTTCACATAGCATAATGTCCTTCAAGTCTATCTCTGTTGCTGCAGATGGCAAATTTTCTTTCACTTTTTTTATGGCTGAGTAGTGTTCCATTATATGTATATACCACATCTTCTTTAGCCATTCGTCTTGATGACACTTATGTTACATCCATATCATGGCAGTTGTAAATAATGCTGCTCTGAACATAGGGACACGTGTATTTTTTCAAATTATAGTTTTGTCTGGATATATATATATATACACACACACTCTGAAGTGGAATTTCTGGGTCATATGGTAGTTCTAATTTTAGTTTGAGAAACTTCCATACTATTTTCCACAGTGGCTGTACCAGTTTGCATTCTCATTAACAGAGTTCAAGAGAAGGAACTTTAAAAAAAAAAAAAATCTGCAAATTTTGATCAAGTTCTGTGACAATAATGAGAAAATTAAAATTTTTGTTTCCAAATCATGAAATAAGATTTGGAGAATCTTCTATGGAGAACCTTCCTAAATGATGACATTTTGATGATTTGAAATAAAAGTCTGATTTGGTATAGTGAAGAAATGTTTATCATTCAGGGTTCATTGCAGAATACAGCAACCACTCTAGTATTTCAGCTAAGAAGAAATTAAAACAGAGTTTGGTGTTTGTAAAGTCATTAAAAGGACAGAAGCAGGCTCTTCTGTGGGCCATCAGGAAAGATTCACAGAACACACACAGCAGACCCCGTAAGGACGCTGCATTACACGACTGTTTGGCACTCTGAAGGATCTGAAATTTCACCTTTGTTATTTAGTCGCTAAGTCATGTCTGACTCTTTTGCAACCCCGTGGACTGTAGCCTGCCAGGCTCCTCTGTGCATGGGATTTCCCAGGCAAGAATATTGGAATGGGTTGCCGTTTCCTTCTCCAAGGGATCTTCCTGACCCAGGGATCAAACCTGCGTCTCCTGCATTGGCCGGTTGATTCTTTACCACTGAGCCACCAGGGAAGCCAAAAATTCAACCTTACTTGCAGGCTAGCAAGTCAGCCTGCCACAGATTCACAGATGCTGGCAAAGGACACAGAACTCCTAGGTCAGAGATAGAGGACTTTATTACTCGTGGCACAAGAGATAATGAGAACCTCAGGCTCCCATCAGTTTCCCTTGCCTCCCAAGCTTCGGGAGAATAACACAGTGGTTGGACCTCCATTTGTGAAATCATGAGCTTGTGATAATCAGAGTGTTCATCTTGTTGATACTTTTGAGGAGGATGCAATTCATGGGGAGACATTTAAGTGAGTTTCTTCTCTTAAAATTAACCCACTGCACAACATGCTAACTGAACCGAACCACATCCAGACTGATTAGTGTTCACATGATTTCATCACACATACAGGCTTTTCTGTCCACCGTGAAAGATGTGTATGTTACTGGCGTGATCTCAAGAAGCCTAATCCCAGGGTTTCGCACTTGTCATTCCGTGAGAACATCTCTCTGTCAGCCCTCCTGCTCGGTTTCTTTGTCCTCACTGCACAATGGCTAGGGTTTCAGAGCTTCTCTGACTCAAAAGTCGTGTTAAACGTAAGTAGGTGTCTACTTACTGAGAGCTTTCAAAGTTGTTCTTACATTAAGGAAAATGTAGTCACTGTCTTTTATAGCAGCCACATCGGAAGAAGAAAGATGATCTTTTATGGCCGCCAGTGATTTCTGTCCTAAATAACTCCAGCACCCTCTAGTGACAGATTTCTAGCCAATGCTCTCTCGGGCTAAATCTTTTGGCCTTTTCATCACTTTCTTCTTAGGCATCACATAATATTTCTGTTTCTTATGCCACATCAGTGCTTTCTTTGTGTCCCTTTCAAGTCCCTTTAAAAAAATGTTCTTAGAGTGCAGTTGCTTTACAATGTTGTATTAGTCTCTGCTGTACAGCAAAGTGAATCAGCCACATGCATACGTGGATCCTCTCTTTTTTGGATCTCCATCCCTTTCAGGTCACCAAGAGCATTCCCTGTGCTATCCAGTAGTTACCTATTGACTAAGCTTCTTCCCCAAATTCATTATCTTTTGTTCTCATTTTTCTCTTTTAATTTCTGCTTTCAGAGATCTCACTCTTTCTCTCGTTTCCATTGTCATCATTCTGAAAGGGGCCAAATATGGGTATCTCTGTTCTTATATTTTACCACATCTCCTGTGACCCAATAAGTATTTCCACTAAAATGCCCTGCCGTTTCTTTAAATACAGATGTGAAAAACCATCTTTCGTCTTCCCTCGCCCTCAATATCCGCATTTCTATTTGTGACACCCACTTGAAAGCAGGCTCCAAACCTTGGAAGACTGCCCTTCTTTTTATCCTTCCTAATCCCAAAGCCTTGAAATATACCACGCCTAGGAACAGCCATGGGACTGCCCTATGTATCGCCTTGACCTGAAATGATTCCTTCTCCACTGGTCTAAACCTATCTTCAGATCATGGCTTAAGTCCGGCCTCATCCTTGGCTCTTTCTGTGACTGTTCTGAATTATTTTTATCTTTCTCCTTAGCCATGACTATTTTTAGCAAACTCTTTGGTATTTCATTTGATTCCTCGTTGTATTATGCTTATAAGTGTTTCACATATCAAACAGTCAAGTCTTGCCTTATAACTAAATCATATGTGATATTCTGTAAAAACAGAAGGTCTCCCATATACATCTTTCAGAAGACCAGTAGCACCTCACACCATGCTAAAACACATAGCAGAAACTTACTAAATACTTATTCAATTAAATAAAACTAGTCACTAGTATTTATCAGTGAAAACACAGTACTACAGACACGCCTCTTGTTGTTCAGTGGCTAAGTCTTGTCTGACTCTCTGGGACCCCTCGGACTGCAGCACGCCAGGCTTCCCTGTCCTTCGCTATCTCCCGAAGCTTACTCAAACTCATGTCCATTGAGTTGGTGATGCCATCCAACCATCTCATCCTCCGCCGTCTCCTTCTCCTCCTGCCTTCAATCTTTCCCAGCATCAGGGTCTTTTCCAATGAGTTGGTTCTTAGGTGGCCAAAGAATTGGAGCTTCAGCTTCAGCATCAGTCCTTCCAATGAATATTCAGGGTTGATTTCTTTCAGGATTGACTGTTTTGATTTCCTTGCTGTCCAAGGGATTCTCAAGAGTCTTCTCCAGCACCATGATTCAAAAGTATCAGTTCTTTGGTGCTCAGCCTTCCTTGTGGTCCAACCCTCACATCTGTAAATGACTACTGGAAAAACTGTAGCTTTGACTAAATGGCTTTTTGTCTGTAAAGTAATGTCTCTGCTTTTGAATGCACTGTCTAGGTTTGTCATAGATTTTCTTCCAAGGAGCAAGCGTCTTTTAATTTCATGGCTGTAGTCACTGCCTGCAGTGATTTTGGAGCCCAGGAAAATAAAGTCTGTCACGGTTTCAATTTTTTCACCATGAAGTGATGGGAGCAGATGCCATGACCTTGTCTTTCTAGATGTTGAGTTTTAAGCCAGCTTTTTCACTGTCCTCTTTCACTCTTACTGAGGTGCTTTTTAGTTCTTCTTCACTTTCTGCCATTAGAGTGGTATCATCTTCATATGTGAGGTTGTTGATATTTCTTCCGCAATCTTGATTCCAGCTTGTGATTCACCCAGCCTGGCATTTCTTATGATGCACTCTGCATATAAGTTAAATAAGCAGGGTGACAATATACAGCCTTGACATACTCCTTTCCCAGTTTTGAACCTGTCTGTTGTTCCATGCCCAGTTCTAACTGTTGCTTCTTGACCTGCATACAGGTTTCTCAGGAGGCAGGTCAGGTGGTCTGGCATTCCCATCTCTTTAAGAATTTTCTGCAGCCTCTAGAATGCACAAAAAGAAGAATGTTCTTGTCTCTATTTTGTAGTTAACAAAAGTAGCATGTAAGAGATCTTGGTGAATGTTTTGTTTGGCCACCACAAATCTAGTAACTGTTAGGATTATTGTCAAAATGCTAGTTGGCTTTCTTATGGAACTAGAAATCCCACGGATTGGCACCAATCCCAAAGACTATTGCTGCAGATTTTTATATCACAAAGAGATTTTTGTCTTTCTGGTCCTCTGGACAGTCTCTTGGACTTAGAGTGTTCAGGGTCAGCGATACAGACTCCCAAGTAGTCTGTACAGCAGCCTGAAACAGTCTCCTGTCTCCGGTTCACATCTGGGAGGCAGACCTGGTCCTCCTGCTGTCACACACCTCCTCCTAAATCACCTTCCCCACCCTCTTTAATGTCTGCCCAGATGACTGTAGGGGGGAATCCCCCTGACAACAGCACCTGGAGGAGACTCTGATTCATGTAAGTCACTGGATAACTGAAAACCCAGCTACTTTTAATATTCATGTAATGCTATCTAATGTATAATCCAAATTCACATTTTGTCAGCTATTTATAAAAGACTTTTATAACCTGCAGAGTGCTCTTTTTGTATGTAAGAACACCTCAGCCTCTCTGTGTCTTTTCTGGCAATGGCATTTTGAAGAGCACAGGCCAGTTGTTTTTCGCAGTGTTCCTCATGATTTAATTCAAGTTATGTGGTTATAGGGTTTGGTTTAGTTGGCCCAATAATTATATCCTTCTCGGTACATCACATCAAGAAGCTCATGATGTCACTTTGTCTCATTTGTAAGCTATTTTATTGAGGTATGATTGACAAAAAGCCACAAATCTTTCAACTTGAGTTTAGAGATAAGTATACACCTTTGAAGCCATCACCACAATCCATACCATAAACAAATATATTACCTCCAGAAGTTTTTCCCACCCTCTTTATTATGTGTGTGTGTGTGTGTCTGTGTGATAAGAACATTTAACGTAAAATATCTACCCTTGTAGCACATTTTTATGTCTACACTGTTTCCTTTAGAAACAGGGAGTGTGTGGGGGTAGCCCATGATGAAGCTGGTTAGATGGTTCACATGATCCAAAATCTGTGTAAAATTAATATCCTGCTCTGCAATGTGACTCAGAAATAGCTTTCTCAGTCTCCTCTCTGCCTCCCATGTAAGAGTACATGAGCTGGGAGTAAGGCATGACCGACCTCTCCCCCCTCTGCTTTCAGGTCCTTTGCTATCACTTCTCTCATTGTCCTCTGAATTCCTTACTCCTCTGCCCCCGGTGCTCTAGTGCATCAGGTCAGAAAGCTGCCAGCATTTCACGGTGCAGTAGAAGAGGAACTGAGTTAAGAGGAAACCCAGATGCTCATCACCATCTTTTTCACTAATTATCTTCTCCTCCCAGTCTCCAAAAACACTTGCATACACACACCAGTCTCTAAGGCTCTCTGAGCTCCATTTTCCATTGAGAAAGGGAGAGATGCAAGTGCCTATGGCATTCATGTGATCTGCTTTTATCTGTAACGATATTCACCATTTTCCTCACAACTACCATGTTGTATGATATGAAGTGGTTTTTTTTGTCTTTTTTTTTTTTTTTTAAGGTCATAGCTCAGCAAGTATCAGATAAACACTTGGAGGAGGGCCGGCTTTATCCTCCTTTGGACACCATTAGAGATGTTTCTCTGAAAATTGCAGAAAAGGTAAAACCACTGTGGTTCAAGTCTCATTGTTTTTCCTTCCTTCTATGGCTTAAGTGTTTATATTCAGACAGTAAAATGGTAGTAAAAATGCACTTCCTTGAAATGTCTGTGTCCACTTCTTATGTCAGAAGTCAGAGAAATGAGGCACGGTGCCCTGACAGGGCGTAGGAAGTGTATTTGATCCTTCAGCTTGGGTTGAATCTTTGATTCCCCTACCCTTCTTTTTCTCTCCCAGAATTGAAGTAATTCATCAGGCTTTCATTTCAGCTAAGCTTCCCCAACTTCCCCTTGTTTGTTTGGTATTTTTCATATAACACTATGATAGTCACCACAATATTGCAAGTATGATAGAGTGACGTTTAGGCCTTTAACCACCCAAGTCTCTGTGATATGCGACATCTTAAAAATCACAGTTGATTAAATTGGGCAGGAAGCAAAACAGTGAGAACAGAGAACTCAAAGCTGTTGAGGTGGCAGATGAACTCTTCAAGGAGCTAGTCAAGAAGAATCTTACTTTTCTGTAACTAAGATGAGAGAGAAATGGACTTTTTTGTAGGGTGGTTGTAGTCATCTGCTAGGGCTGCCATAATAAACTGCCACCAGCTGGGTGACTTACATAACAGAAATTTACTTTCTCACAGTTCTGGAGGCCGGAAATCTGGGATGAAAAGGGTTGGCAGGTCCAGTTTCTTTGGTGGCCTCTCCTTGGTTTGTTGATGACCACCTCCTCACTGGCTCCTCTTGTGGCCTTTCTTCTGTGTGTACCCATCCTTGGGGTCTCTCTATGTGTCCATATTTTCTGTTTTTATAAGAACACCAGTCAGCTTGGGTTAGGGCTCACCCAAACAGTCTCATTTTAACTTAATTATCTCTCCAAAGGCCTTGTCTCCAAATGCAGTCCCACTCTGAGGTACTGGAGGTTAAGGCATCACATTTTGGGGTAGCATACTTCAGCCCACAGTAGTAGTCATATGTTGAAACTAGAATTTCACAACCTCAGCCCTGTGCACATGACTCTTTGTGCACTGGGTAACTCTTTGTTGTGGGGGCTACTCAGGGATTATAGATGGTTTAGCAGCATCCCTGGTCCTTATTCACTAGACACCAGTAGCCTCTGTAATGGGTGTGACAACTGAAAATGTCTCCAGACATTGCCAAATGTCCGCTTGGAGGCAGAATTGCTCCTGGCTGAAAGTAAAAATTTATTAGCAAATTTATCAAAACAATCCCACTTAGGATTCATACGTCATTATTTATCTTGTTGATTGAAAGTAGGCGCTTCAAAAACCAAGTAATCTTTCAAAAAAAAAAACAAAAACCTTTAAATAGTTCTGCTTGGTTATCTATTCATGGAAGAGTATGCTCATAGTTTCTCCCAATTTGTCTCTACTAGTTTTAAACCCCTAATAGTTTGGATTATTAGTACATGGAACATCACATTGTCATGTTAAGTTCCCTTTGAAGATTTCGATGAAAAGGAGTAGCATATGATCGGAGGAGAAAGTAAGATGATGAAGGACAGCAGGAGAGTACAAAGGACTCTGACATTTCTCCAGGCAAGAAGACTGGAGTGGGTAGCTATTCCCTTCTCCAGGGGATTTCCCAACCCAGGGATTGAACGGGGGTCTCCTGCATTGCAGGCAGATTCTTTACTGTCTGAGCCATCAAGGAAGCCCAAATTAACATGCTCCTAGTTTCTCCTGGAGAAGGCAATGGCACCCCACTCCAGTACTCTTGCCTGGAAAATCCCATGGATGGAAGAGTCTGTTAGGCTACAGTCCATGGGGTCGCTAAGAGTCGGACATGACTGAGCGACTTCACTTTCTCTTTTCACTTTCACGCATTGGAGAAGGCAATGGCAACCCACTCCAGTGTTCTTGCCTGGAGAATCCCAGGGACGGGGAAGCCCAGTGGGCTGCCGTCTATGGGGTCACACAGAGTCGGACACGACTGAAGTGACTTAGCATAGCATAGCATAGCATAGTTTCTCCTAATTTGTATCTACTAGTTTAAAACTCTCAGTAGTTTGAATTATTAACACACCAGACATCACGTTGTCATTTTAAGTTCCCTGTTAAGATTTCAGTGAAAAAGAGTAGCATATGATCAGAGGAGAAAATAAGACAATGAAGGACAGCACTCAAATATCACACCTATAAAGGGAAAAAAAAAAGCTGAGTGCATAAATAGAAGTTGGGAAACCAGGACAAAGAATCAGCTTCAGAGAGGAAGGTGGTATAGTAGACTGAAGGTTGTGGTATCCATGGTACATTCAGATGTACGATTCTAACAAGTAGATGGTGATGACTGAAACTTAAAGAGAGGCTGGATGTAAAGATGGGGGATCATTTATATGTGGTAGCAGGGGAAGCTCTCAAGGTAGTTGAGGTCACCAAGAGAGCAAGTGGAAACAAAGGAAAACTGAGGATAGAACACAGTTCATTATTCTGATCAGAGAGAGAAGAAAGAAACCAGTTAAAAAGGGAACCTTTTAAAAAGCAGAGGCTCAGAACTGAGCTGCTTGTCAGAAATTAGAGAAGACACCGTTTCAGGATGGGGGTGGAAGTTATGAGTGATGGAACCAAATCCCAGTGATAAGAACAGAGGAAGACATTTTATTTAGTGCTTAGGAGGCTTTCAGAAGCTTTTACAAACACAGTCACAGTCCCGCAAGAAGTTGAGAAGTCGGGGAGAATTAGGAAAGCAACAATATATAAGCCGCTCTCTAGGGAGTCTGGCACTGACGAGGAGGAGAGAGTGAAGAGGATGACGAGGGTGGAGAGCATTGTGAATACAGGGTGTCCTGGGGGCAGAAAGAGGAATGGATTTGCACAGAGTCTGGGTCAGGAATGAAACAGAACATTTTATTATAAAAATGATACAGCCATTGCAAAAGAGGCACAGGGGAACTTTTTGGGGTGATGGAAATGTTCTAAAACTGCATGTAGTAACAGTTGCCTAACACTATGAATTTACAGAGGTAATTGGATTGTATGCTTGAAATGGTTGAATTTTGTCATCACTGAATTGTAACTCAAGAATATCTGTTAAAACATAGTAATACCGTCTCATAGGCACTCTGGAAAGTGGAAAATACCTGATCTACTTTTCTAATGCAAGTATTGTCATCCTTTATTTTGGTGTGTTTGGTTGCAGTCTTTTTTCATTGGGTTGCTTTCTTTTCTAACATCATTATAATAAGGTATAAGCATGTATTCACATACTTTGATCCCTGGTTTTTATAAGCGTTTATCCATAATATAGCATAGTCTTTATAACTTTAATTTTTCAGAAATGCATAATTTTACATTGAGAAGAGATAGTTAATCATCCTAATATTCTTCAAAATCACACTTATTCAAATAAGTCTGTCATACAAACAGCTCTTTAAGGATTGCATTCTTAAAAAACTGGAGTGAATTAAAGAGCACATGGGGAGTGATTAATTTTGACAGTGGAATCCAACACAGGGGAGGAGAAAATGTCAAGACATGGAGGAGATAGTTTGAGATGATGAGAAATTGAGAGTCTTCTCTGATTAGTTGGAATTTTCTCAGCAAAGTGAGGAGAATCAAACTGATGCATGATGGGAAGGGAAGGTTTGAAATTGACTTGAGAGAAAGTTTTTTGTGAGTTTGTTTTTGAGTTTTAAAGAATAAAAGCATCATGTGTAAGCATGTGGGACCATGTAAAGTTAGGAAAAGTGTGACATGTCAGGCGACAACTATGAAAGGAGAAAGACAGTGCTGAGGATCACCCTGGCCGGGGACTAGAATGGGAACTATGACAGAAAGACGTGGAGACAAGGTTCTGTGGCGCCAGTGAGGCAGGGGGCGCCAAGACTGCCCGGAGCCCCACAGATTAGGGTGAGTGTCGCCCTAACTGTGGGATGAATACAGAGATTCTGTAGGAGGCTCAAAACTGAGATTGCTCAAAGTGCAGGATATCTGAGTTCAAACTCAGTTAATTTGAACTCAATACCTTAAACAATCAGGTCATTTCAAGGCTTTTAAGACTGACTCATCTGAGAAATTCTGGTAGGATCACTCATGAGTAAATCTCTGGCAGTCACACTTTGCTTTGTTGCTGACATCATAGTTTCCTCTTGTTACATGATTGCCTTTTCATTTTATATCTTTGTGATCGTGTGTTCTTATTATAATACACTGAAGTTTTTGGGAACAGGCAAAATGTAAATTATTTTTATCTTTTGAAACAGATATAAAATTTCTTTTTTTTATGGACGTATAGTTGATTTACACTCTTGTATTAATTTCTGCTGTACAGCAAAGCAATGCAGTTATATATATATATATATATATATATATATATATATATACACTTTCTTTTTTATATTCTTTTATGTTATGGTTATCATATTCAATATTATTCCCTGTGCTCTGCAGTAGGACCTCCCTGTTTATCTATCCTATGTATACTGATAATACCTGACACCTGCTAACCTCAATCCCCTACTTCAGTCCGGCACCACAAGTCTGTTCTTTGTGCCCATGAGTCTGTTTCTCTTTCATAGAGAGATTCATTTATGTCATGTTTTAGATTCTACATATAATTGGTATCATATGGCATATATCTTTTTCTGACTTATTTCACATAGTATGTTAATCTCTAGTTGCATCCATGTTGTGGCAAATGGCATTATTTTGTCCTTTTTTTAATAGCTGGGTAGTATTCCATTGTGTGTATTTACCGTGTCTTTATCCATTCATCTGTTAATGAAATCAGATGAAAAGTTTCTGATGTGCTCATCATCACTTCTATTCATTAAAATAATTAATATTCTTTTTTTATTTCTAGATTGTGAAAGATGCATACCAAGAAAAGACAGCCACAGTTTATCCTGAACCCCCAAACAAGGAAGCATTTGTCCTCTCTCAGATGTATAGCACTGACTATGATCAGATTCTACCTGATTGTTATCCTTGGCCTAAAGAGGCCCAGAAAATACAGACCAAACTTGACTAGTAGCATAATAGCTGACATTTCTAACTCCATTAATGAGGTCTTGAAGTCTTTCATGATTTTCAAAGATTGAAATCTTTTGTAACGATTCATAATATGCTAGATTAAGATAATTTTACTTTAACATCTAAAAATTTACAGAAGAATATTAATATACTTTAGTGTGATTATCTCATTGAACAGTTTGCTTCATTTACTTTCCGGCTATTTATGATTTTCTTCTTATTATTTTGCCCAAGTTCTCTTTAAAAGCTATTGTAACTACCACTGAGAAACCCATCATTTTTATATAGGGAACTAAGGGGAAGTCTAAAATTAGTAATAAATTGATATGATCAGTATTAAAATCCATAATTCTTTTGTTGCTCACTTTATTAAAAATCGACTTAAAATCAATTTAGGCATGGACGAACTTTCGCTAAAAACAGAAACAACACTTTGTTGCCTAGAGAAAAATAACTCCTCAGGTATTTTTATTCCAATCATGGATTATATGTGCTCTTTTGATGCAACAGAATTCTAACGTTTCTAAGAAAGATCATTGCTGTTTACAATGCCTTGTGCAGCCTTAGATTTTAATATTCTTTCGACATGATTCCATCTCCTTAACACCTTGGTCCTCCATCAGAAATCTCTTCGTAAAAGCACCTTTCTTTCTCCCCAACCAATGCCCTGTCCTTCAGCCCTTGCACATTGGCTGCTGGGCCCTTGCAGACTTGCAGACCATGGCCCTGTCCTGAGGTTGGTGCCTTCAGCTGAGCACAGCTTGAGAAGTGGGCAGAGCAGAGAGAGTGGGGAACATCTTGAGAAAGGGCTGCCTTTGGGGTCAACGTCTTCAGACACACATCTCCAAAGTCAAGGCAAGTGGGGTTTCCAACTGAGTAACCTGCCCAAGTGTCCCCTTGAGTAGCTCAGGTAATTAACAGCTCGTTGTGTTACAGCAAACTCACTTTCCTCTGAATTTGAAGAAAATTTTGTCACCTCTTCCCTAATATCAGAAACCTTCTTTACAGCAGATATTAAAATATTCTAATGACTATCAGTAGTTACAGTCTAGAAATGAACGTTAATTTCAGATTTTACTTTAGAAATTAATAAACCAATGCAGACAAGTTAAAATTCTTAAGCTCAGGTACAATAACATTTACTATTTATTTACAGAATTATATGGAGACTTCTTGTTTTTGAAGTAAGGCTTTCAAGGAGTATAAGAAAATGTTCAGGATAAACTGTAGTAATGATTTCATTGAAAGTTACACAAATTGTTGTAGTAGAAGGGATAGGGGTACTTCTGAAGGTAACGGTTAGTCAAGAATTTCCTCAATATAGTTATTTTGAAAAGATCTGGAATGCCTTTTCTAGTTTTCATTGTTTCTTGTCTAGTTTTCATGTTGTCTTGTAGCTCTAACTAAATGTATTTACCTATGCAAATGATTTATTAAAGCACTAGAAAAAGCAAATGAATAAAATGAGGAAGTAATTGTCTTTTTCTCAAAATATTGTTACACTTAAAAATGACAGTGCTGGGTCTTGGCAGTCATATGATTGAGAATTTTGAATTTTAAAAATATTCTAAGCTGATTTCACTTTGAACTTCATTCATTTAATACATGTGTGGTCATTTAATACATGTTTGCTATATACTGTTACCAGTGAACTACTTCCTTATCCTCAGAGAAAGATAATGAAGCAAACACTGGATGATCAGGTACCGTGTAGTCTGTATCCCTTATCTTATTTAATGAAGTCCTCACCATTCTCATATGAAGTAGATACTTTAATGTGCCATGTTCACAGAGCTCACAAGTGAAAGAGGGGAGCTCTGCATCCGTGGTTACCTTTCTCCATTGTCTGTTTTGCGTTTGCCAGAGTACAGTCAGAACAATACTGTCTGATAGAAAAAAAGAAAGTGGGACACATGAGTAATTTCTGTGGTCCTATAAGAAGTGAAGTGAAGTCACTCAGTCGTGTCCGACTCTTTGCGACCCCATGGACTGTAGCCTACCAGGCTTCTCCATTCATGGGATTTTCCAGGCAAGAGTACTGGAGTGGGTTGCCATTTCCTTCTCCAATAAAAAGAAGAAACAGGTAGAATTCATGTTCATGTATTTTATTGGAACCAATATATCCAGAATATTATGAAAAGAATTGAGATATTGTTATACATTTTTACATTTCTTTTTTATTTCTATCATTTATTTATATTGTGCCAAGTTGATTGCAGGACTGAGAATCTTCGATCTTCATTGAGGGATGCAAGGTCTTTTCGTTGTGGGTGGGGTGATTTTAGTTGCAGCCTGTGGGATCTAGGTCCCTGACCAGGGATGGAACCTGGACCGCCTGCATTGGAAGCGCAGTCTTAGCCACTGGACCACCAGGGAAGTCCCCATATTTTTGCATTATTTTGTTTACACTAAGCTTCCAACATCCAGGTATATACATCAGAGTCATGAGAAACATATAGAACAGTGTAATAGAACAGCTCACAGACAGACGCCCTGAATAGTTACAAAAGTAGCACAAAAATCAATACATAAAGAATGGTGTTCAGTAACCAGATTGGGACAGCTGACCTACTACATGGAGAAAATGGAAACTGGAACCCTGCCTCACCCTATATAAAAAGGAAGACTTCAGATGGATGAAAGACCTAAATACAAATGGTAAAAAATGTAAGTTAATAAAAATTGATGTAGCAATGTATCTTTGGTACCCTTCCCCCACTCCCACCCACCTCCCACCAGCCAAACACAAACATGAAATGAAAAATGGATGGATTGCATTATCTAAGGATAGGAAGATTTTGGCTGATAAGTGGGTGCTGCCATTTAACAGTATAAAGTGAAGAAATCTAGGACTGTGGAATATGTTGATTGCTTTTACAGAGATGGACTCATAAACAGATAATTTAGGCTCAGGGGCTTAAATTCTCAGTTCTAGTTACTATAAACTCTAGAAAAAAATGCCTTTTTTTCTAATTAACTTATTTTTTATTGAAGGATAATTGTTTTACAGAATTTTGCTGTTTTCTGTCAAACCTCAACATGAATCAGCCATAGGTATACATATATCCCCTCCCTTTTGAAACTCCGTCCCATCTCCTTGCCCATCCCACCCCTCTAGGTTGATACAGAGCCCCTGTTACTCGCCATAAGACTGAAATAACAGAAACCCCAAATCATAGGTCATCCTGCTGGTTGCCAAATTTTAAGGGGAGTTGCATTCACAACCTCACCAGGACTCTTACGTGAAACTAAAGAGTATTGACTAGGACACAGGAGGATGTTGATTTGGACTGGGGCTCTCTGGGTAGGGGGATTTGGAGGACTTGTAATACCCTAAACCTCAGCCTGTGTCCCAGGAGACCCCTCACTCCCAGGCAAACCAGGACAGTTAGCAAGTCCTTCCTTGCTCATCAACATGGGAGCTCTTCCTGCCTACAGAGGTTGTAAATGCCTTGTGTGAAGAGCCTGTAACAACCTCACTCCATCTCCTCTTCCTCCTCCCAGGTGATGTCTCGTGATCTCCATAGGCATCATTGAGACACCAGCATGGGGAGGAGCTGTGCTGGATACAGTTAAAAAGGCAAACCCACGAGGAGAAGACTCATACCAAAAAAAGTCTAGACTTCGCTCATTTATATTGGCAAAATCTCAGGGAAATAGATGGAATTCTGAAAATGTTCTGAGGATGGAACAGTGTCATTTGGGATTGGGCAGACTTTATGGTGGGCTTCCCAGGTGGCTCAGTGGTAAAGAACCAGCCTGCCAGTGCAGGAGCCACAGGAGACGTGGGTTCAATCACTAGGTCAGGAAGATCCCATGGAGGAGGAAATGGCAACCCCCAGTATTCCTGCCTGAAGAATCCCATGGACAGAGGAGCCTGGCTGGCCGCAGTCCGTAGGGTCATAAAGAGTCGGATACAACTGAGCAACTGAGCACACACGCACAGAGACTTGATAAATGGGGGGTGCACCTACTACAGATCCTGCGTTTAATGTGCTGCCTTGAGCAGCTGAAAATGACTCTGCTTGTTGGTTTAATTGACTGAAATGTAGACTTGACAATGATGCACATTAAATGAAATTGAGAACACAAACATTCCTTGAAATAATATAAAAGGATTCAAAGATTTACAAAGATAGGATTATAAGAGTAGATTTGCAGTGGGCAATCTGACCATTTCAATCCTAATGATCCCCTAAGTCTCCCAAGAAGACCTATTGGTGACCCTCCTTTCACTAAAGTCTTGAGATATAGACTGATGAAGGGATTAGTAGCATCAATGAAAAGCATTTTTAAAAATCGAGGTATAATTAATGTATAACATATTCGTTTCAGGTTTACAAGGTAATGTGATATCTGTATGTATTACAAGATGGTCACCACAATAAATCACCATAGCTAGTTACAAATTTTTTTTCTTGTGATAAGAATTTTTAAGATTGTATTAGCATCTTTCAAATATACAGTATTATTAATTGTAGTCACTATGTGCTGTGCTAAGTCGCTTCAGTCATGTCCAACTCTTTGCTACCTCATGGACTATAGTCTGCCAGGCTCCTAGGTCCATGGGATTTTCCAGACAAGAATATTGGAGTGGGTTACCATACCCTCCTCCAGGGGGTCTTCCTGACTCAGGGATCGAGCCCACATCTCTTAAATCTTCTGCATTGGCAGATGGGTTCTTTACCAACAATGCTATTAAATTCCCATGACTTATAACTGATCATTCATACTTTTTGACCCCCTTCACCCATTTTGCCCACTCCTCCATCCCCTGTATCTGGCAATGACCAACCCGTTCTTTGTATTTGTGAGCTTGTCTTTTTTGGGGGGGGGGATTCCACATATAAGTGAGATTACAGGATATTTATCTTTTTCTAACTGACTTATATCACTTAGTATAATGCCCCTGCAGTCCATCCTGTTGTTGCAAATGGTAAGATTTTGTTCTTTTTTATGGGGTGTGTGTGTTTTCTTTATCCATTGCATACTTACATGTCTTGGTTGTAGTGCATATTACTGCAATAGGGCAGCAAACTAGTTTTTATTTTCCTCAAACAATAACTGAGAAATGGGATTGCTGGACCTTTTGGTGGTTCTATTTTTCATGACTTTAGGAACCCGTGTACTTTTTCCATAGTGATTGTACCAGTTTACATTCCCCTTAGCAGTGCACAAAGGTTCCCTTTTCTGCACATTCTCACCAACATGTTTTATTTCTTGTCTTTTTGATTATAGCTGTTCTAACGTGTTATCTCATTGTGATTTTGGTTTGTGTTTCCCTGGTGATTAGTGATGCTGAGCATCTTTTCATGTATGTGTTAGCCATCTGTATATCTTCTTTGGAAAATGGTATTCAAATCCTCTGGCCATTTTGAAATCAGATTTTATTTTATTTTTTGCTAATGAGTTCTTTATATGTTTTGAATATTAGCCCCTTATCAGATATGCAATTTGCAAATATTTTCTCTCAGTAGGTTGCCTTTACATTTTGTTGATGGCTTTCTTTGTTGTTAAGAGCTTTTTAGTTCAATATAGTCCCACTTTGTTATTTTTACTTCTGTTGACTATGCTTTTGGTGCCAAACACAAATATCATTGCCAGAATTGATGTTAAAGAGCTTATCACCTGTTTTCTTCTAGTTTATGGACTTTAGGTCTTTCATTCAAGTCTTTAATCCATTTTGAGTTAATTTTTGTGTATAGTATAAGATAGTGGTCTAGTATTTTTTCTTTTGCATGTGACTGTCCAGTTTTCCTAATAGCATCTGTTGGGAAGACTGTCCTTTTGCCATTGTATATTCTTAGCTTCTTTGTCATAAATGATCATATATGTGTGGATTTCTGGGCTCTCATATTCTGTTCCATTGATCTATGTGTCTGTTTTTATGCCAATACCACACTATTTATTCATCTATTTAGTTGTTTGTCTGCATCAGATCTTAGTTGCATCACATAGGATGTTCATTGCATCATGCAGGATATTTTGTTGCATCCCGTGGACTCTCTACTTGTAGCTTGGGAGCTTCAGTAATTGTGGTATACAGGTTCTCTAGTTGTGGTACTCAGGCTCCAGAGCACGTGGGCTTCAGCAGTTGTGGCGTGTAGGCTGTCTAATTGTGGCACATGGGTTCAGTAGGTGTGGTGCACAGACTTAATTGCTTTGAGGTATGTGGGATCTTAGTTTCCAGATCAGGGATCAAACTTGCATCCCCTGCATTGCAGTGTGGATTCTTAGCTACTGGACCACCAGGGAATTCCCCATACTGTTTTGATTACTGTAGCTTTGTAGTATACTTTGAAATCAGGGAGTGTGATGTCTCCAGTTTTGTTCTCTCAAGAGTGCTTTGGTTATTCAGAGTCTTTTATCATGCTCTACAAATTTGAGGATTGTTTGCTCTATATCTCTGAAAAATGTCATTGTAATTTTGATAGGAAATAAATCTGTAGATTGCTTTTAGTAGTATGGACATTTTAATAATATTGAGCATATAATATCTTCACATTTATTTGTGTCATCTTCAGTTTTTTTCATCAGTGTCATAGTTTTCAATGTACAGGTCTTTTACCTCATTGGTTAAATTTATTGCTAGGTATTTTATTCTTTTTGCTACACTTATATGTGGGATTGTTTTCTTGATTCTTCTGATAATTCATTATCAGTATATAGAAATACAACAGAATTTGTGTACTGATTTTATATCCTGAAACTTTCTTTATTCTAAAATTATTTTGTAGGGTCTCTAGGGTTTTCTGTATTTAATATCATGTCATCTGCGGATAGAGACAGATGACTGTCTAATTTTACTTTCTAATTTGGATGTCTTTTATTTCTTTTTCTTGCCTAATTGCTCTAGCTAGGACTTCCAATACTTTGTTGAACAAAAATGACAAGAGTGGGCATCCTTGTCTTGTTACTGATCTTAGAGGAAAAGCTTTCAGATTTTCCCCATTGAGTATAAATGATGTTAGCTATGGGCTTGTCATATATGCTTTTATTTTGTTGAAATATGTTTCCAAGATACCCACTTTGTTGAGAGTTTTTAATAGATATTGAATTTTGTCAAATGCCTTTCCTGCATCTATTTGAAATGATCATTTGATTTTATATTCTTCATTTGGTAATATGACTATCACATTGATTGACATTCTGATGTTGAGCCATCCTTGCATCCCTGGAATAAATCCTGCTTGATCATTGTATATGATCCTTTTAATGCTTTGTTGAATCTAATTTGCTAATAATATTTTATTGAGGACATGAAAAGCATTTTAATGACTCTTCTCTGTAAGCTTGTAATTGCTATAGTTAAAATGAGCTCTTTATTTCAATAGAGACATCAGAATCTTGGGGCTACTAGATGCTTAAAAACAACACTTCACAGCAAATAACAAGTGGAGACAAGGGGTAGTAACCAGGACAGTGTAATAAGAATAGTTTGGCCTACAGAAATCTTTGGTGGTCACCAGTAAATCACAGGCTCCCAGAGCCAGAAATGATGCTGAAAAACTGAACTAGGACAGCACAGGTCTTGATCTAGAAAAATGGATGCTGGTGTATACAACTGATACAGCTACAGTAATGCATATCAAGTGAACAGCAAGTTGCATGCTAAGTTGCTTCAGTCGTGCCTGACTCTTTGGCGACCCTGTGGACTTAGCCCTCCAGGCTCCTCTGTCCATGGGATTTTCTAGGCAAGAATACTGGAGTGGGTTGCCATGCCCTCCTCCAGGGGATCTTTCCAACCCAGGGATTGAACCCACATCTCCTGCACTGGCAGGCGGCTTCTTTACAACTAGTGTCATCTGTGAAGCCCAGTTGAATATTAAATTGGCTTTGGCCAAAAAATGGGGGCCGCCCACATAAGCGATATGTATAACAACAGCAGAAAAGCTGGATCAGAGCCACCAAGATAGTATCAAGGCCCTCACTAAACTTACATGCACAGACATGAATCAAAGACCTCTACGGTGAAGAACTCTGTAATCTCATAAATATGTTTCCAAAATCTACTTTTGAGGCTCCATTTACTTAGATTTTCTGCATTGCAGAAAGACAGATGTGCTTAAGTTGCTTCAGTCATATCCAACTCGTTGCGACCCCATGAACTGTAGCTCACCAGGCTCCCCACTCTATGGGATTTATGCGGCAAGAATATTGGAGGGGGTTGCCATTTCCTTCTCCAGGAGATCTTCCCAACCCAGAGATCAAACCTGTGTCTCCTCCATCTCCTACACTGCAGGTGGATTCTTTGACACCCAGCCACCAGGGAAGCCGTAACCACTAGGCATTTTGGAAATCATCTGACAACAGCTCTGAAACCAGGATGGTCTATGAGATAAAGCATATGCTATATGAATGAACCCATTGTCTAGTTATTTTCACAGTGAAGAGTTAGAATTGATTTCTTCATCATCTAAGGCAACAACCCCCACTGGATCCATGCATGATGTATCAGTTCAGTTCAGTTCAGTGCAGTTGCTCAGTCATCTCTGACTCTTCATGGTCCCATGAACCGCAGCACACCAGGCCTCCCTGTCCATCACCAACTCCCAGAGTTTACTCAAACTCATGTCCATTAAGTCAGTGATGCCATGCAGCCATCTCATCCTCTGTCCTCCCCTTCTCCTTCTGCCTTCAATCTTTCCATGATGCATAGAATAAGAGTTATTCTGGCTGGAGTACCGAATGATTCACCAAGATAAATCCTACTATCAAAAGCTTTAAAAGAAACATGGGTGTGACTCTTATCATGTCTGGACTTAAATGATCTTTGGCATGTGCAAGAGACAGGGCTTTAAGAATGACAGCATTATGTTCATTAATCAGATTGTAATTCTAACTGTAGCAGTTGTCAAACAGGTTATCTTTCTTGGAGCAAATCAGTAGGTAGATATTAATTTGGCCAGCACATTTTTTGTCTTTATTCCAATAAGGAGAGGACATCTGTAGCAGCAGTTTATTGATAACCAACATCAAAGATTGTCTTAATGTTCCATTAACTTGCTGTGTGCCATTATATAATTCTTGATACTAGACCTTGATCATCTCATTATCATTCAGGGCATCACACTGGACTAACACATTGATGATATATGGTCATAAGACCTAGAGCACAGGTGTCATGAACTTCTCTGGATACCTGCTACGATACATCAGGCTGGACAGTAGAAGATAAATCCCGTGAAAGCACAAGATCCTGCCACCTCAGCCAGCTTTGTGCTGGTCCAGTTTCCTGGTGTGTTGGAATATTCCGGCCATAGTGAAGAGAAAATCGTGTGCTCTATTTCACCTACAAGTAAGGTGGACCCTCGGAGTTTGGTGGCTTGCTTTGAATTTTATGTGCAGTGCTCCAGCCCATTTATGGGTTGATCCAAATGCTTCTAGATTTGACTGGGCTCAGAAAAAAAAAGGCCTCTCCAGCTGAATCAGGTTGCAGTGAAACGTGGTTCTACCATGTGGACCCTATGAGGGAGATCCAACGGGCTGAGAATTTTGAGCAAATTAGGATTTTATATAAAATCAGGATTTTTGAGCAAACCACACTCCCTTCAGAAAATACCTATTCTTTCAACTTAGTACTGGGCCACTTGAAGTAAAAGAAAATTGTCCTGCTCAAGAGTGTTATATGAAGGCCTACAGATAGGCTCCTGCAAAGCCTTCTCAAGTTCTCAAAGGATAGCTTGTAAGCAGTCATACAGAAACTCAAGTTCACAGGCAACATATTTCTGCTTTAATATAGCAATGTTTTTGAAGTCCTTGTGTTACGGTGTGTCGGCTCATCAGACCCACTCTTCAATCCATTATGCAAGTATCCTCTGTCCTTAGCCTCACAGAATAGACCAGCAAGGAATGAAAAGCAGAGAACAAACTTGAAGAAGAACTGATTTAATTTAGTAAGCTTTAAGAAGACACAAGCATGTATAATGAGCATTCTTTCCAAATGAACATTTTAAACATATATGTATACAGTATCAGGATTCCTGAATTACAAGTAACAGAGGCTGATTCTGACTCTCCAGAAAAAAAGGGGGCAGATGTTAGGTGTTAATAGCTCACAGGTGGTTTTGGTCAACTGAGCATTCCATAGGCCAGGAAGGAGGGTGGCATTAGGGATTCTAGCAGCAAGAGTTCAAAACCATCTCTCCAGGAGACTGCCAGCTGGATTCCAGTCACTCCTCCCAGAGAAGGGGAGTTTCCTTAGTGTAAGTGTGTGTGTGTGTGTGTGTGTGTGTAAAGAGGTACCCACTCCTATGAGGCTGGGCATACAAACCAGCAGTGTATCTACTCTAGAATACCTACAAAGCTTAGTTTTTAATTATCATTACATAAAACATATATTTCTATAAAATCTACATTTCAATTATTAGTGCTTCTGTGACAGTTGGATGGCATCACCGATGAAATGGACATGAACTTGGGCAAACTCCGGGGGATGGTAAGGGACAGGGAATCCTGGCATGTTGCAGTCCATGGGGTTGTGAAGAGTTGGACATGACTCAGTGACTGAACAATATTAGTGCTTCTGATAGGGGAAAAAAAAAATTGGCACATGCTTCTATTTGACATGTCAAAGTAGGTCCTGAAAAACTATCATCAGAAATAGCTCCAGGAGCAGTAAAGTGTTCAAAAACCAGAATTTATTCCCTTCATTTGAATTATGTATGATTTTTGTTTCATATTCTTTAAACTTACCTTTCTGTGACTACTTTAACTCATTTAATCATAGAAAACACTATCTGAGTGGCTTAGGCACATATTAGATGAATGGCACCTATTACTGTCTCAGTTCAAAGGGGAAAAAGTTAACAGTTAACATCTGTTTAGGGCCTGAACCCCTGTGAACGCCGATTATGCTTCTTGATGGCTCTGGGGAGACGACATGGGAAGCCGACTCCTATGCTGTGTTGTTCTCAGTCCTGGTAAAGACTGAGGAACGAGTCTTTGGCAACGTCAGTCCTACTTCTTCCCTTTGTACACAGGGAAAATGAGTCCCAGCCATATGCAAAGCCACGATTAAAACACGAATGGGCAATCTGGATGAGCAAGCAAGGCAGGCCCATGACAAGAGTCTTGGTGTGAGCGTATGAGTTGCGCCCTGAAAGGAAACTCTGATGAGCTGAGTAGAGCTTAGGCAGGACAGAGTGGACCCCATTCCCAGGCCTCATGGTCAGGAGACTCAGCTTAGTGCAGGGTCTGCTATCTGTCACGTCCTGGCCCTGCCCGAGGACACGTGTCTGCATCCTAGACACAGAGGAAAACCAGACACTGGAATGGACTGTTTGACCAAAGATTCTATACGCGCCGCCAGCATATGCAGCAATTTTGGCATCTAACAGCATCCTAAGATGGGGAGTGAGGCATTCCATCCATGTCACTGAATCTCACCCCCAAACTCTGGGGACTGAGGGGTATCCTCACAGTGGATACATCCTTAGGGGACCAGGGTATCAGTGGAGTGTCTGTGACCCAGCAGGAGAATGGAATGCTCCCTGGGAAAGGACAGTAGTAAAAAGAGACCAAGACCAGGAAACCAGAGAAAGCTGAGTAGAGACAGCTCAGGAATGTCCTTCACCGCAGGTGAGACTCCTAGAAATTCCTGGCCAGGGGTAGATGCCTTGTAATAAAAAGGTTCGGTAAGAGCTGCTTAAACAGGGGCTATTATCATTAAAATAAACTCATTTTAACGAAGGCTGGTGAAGACTGTGGAGCTTGAAATTTTCAGAAGAGATGGTGGTGACATCATTTTTGTCCTCTAGGAAGCTGACAGTGAAGGGCCATCCACAACAATGCCCTTGGCCCACAGAACGATGCCAACTGGCACAGGGAAGAAGAGCCAAGCGCACAATCTGTGGGCCACTGTGGACAAGAAACCATATTTGGTTCTGTGGAGAAGAACCCAAATAAAAATACTGGTGCATGATCCTCAGTATTATGACTCAATTGATGTAAACAAGGAAAAACCCCACATAGAAGAATTTAAGTAAGAAACCTGTAAACACGTGTTCTCTCTTAGTTACTATTATCAACTTGACTGAGAAAAATGTGTGGCGTCCCCTGCCTGCTAGCGACAGGAAAAGAAGAAATGTTAATATTTATGAGTTCATAGCTGCAGTTTGACCACTGCCATTCAGCTGGGCTTTGAAAACTCCTTTTTAATCAAATTAGCTTCACTGGTTAGACTGACTGGTTTTTATTAGTTTACCGTGAAATAGTTTTCAATTAACACAAAGAACACAGAGGTAACATCGCCATCACACTGTTATAAAGTTAAAAGGCTTATGTGTTTGTTTCAATACCAGGGGAAAATACTGGAGCTAGGTTTCCCCACCGATGATGCTAACCAGCTACTAGTCCTTTTATTTTGCTCTTAATAGAAATATAACTTAGTGAGCTTAAGTTATAGCTTATGTAGGCCTCTTCATAGAGGCCTCTTCATAGCTTCCTAGGAGTCAGAACTTTTGCTTTCAATACCAAATAATATCTGGAAAACATGCTCACTTTTGTGTTTTTTGAGAAATTCCAAGAACTGGCCCAGATTCATGTGATAGTCATTCCTCAAGCCGTAGTCACCGTGGGCCTCAAGGAGTAATTCTTCAAAAGAATGGAAAAGGCGCAGGTCTTGCCCATCTCCTTCTGTTTCGATACTCTCCGCATGCTTACAGGAAATGTGCTTCCAGTTGGGGTACCTGATTGTATGCCAGAATTCCTCACAGTGCTCTTTGAAGCCCTCCACACAGATTATCCCTGGCTTTCCTGTCATGCAAAATCCTGTCACGTCCAACCTTTTCCCGACCTCCAGGATCTTTTTCCGGAGGTCCTGCTGATATATATGGTGACTGTAGATCCACATTCGGAGGAAGGTGTTCTTGACTGGCTTTGCTTGTGTAGATGGTCCGTCCATGAGCTTTCTGTTCAGGAAGTAGGAGGCACTGCTGTCCTGTAACCACTGGATGGCCGCACACACACAGAGCTCCCCTGGATCAAAAGTCCCAATGTAGGAAGTGAGGCCTTTGTTGAGAAGCAGCTGCTGCTGTCTGTCAAGTTCTGGTGACCGTGCAAACATCTGTAGTGCTACATAGGGGTAGCTGTGAGGCATGGTTACTTGCAAGTCAATTTTCACCTTAAAATGAAAAGCAAATAGATTTAAGTACCGTGAAATCACATAAGCTAGTTTATCAATGGCCACTGCATGATTCTGATCAAGGTATCAACAACAGTTACTACTTCTGTTGCGTGTCAGCTGTGTGCCAGACATTGTACAACTTTACAAACACAATTTTACACACAGATACAAACTCTTTCCATTGATGCATTCATTCCTTCCAATATTCATCAAACACCGAGCACGTGTCAGGTACCCTATGCTGAAAAAAATATTTCAAGATATTTCTTCTTCCCAAGAAGCTAGACATTAGTTCTGTCCTTTATGAAGTCTATAGCCTAGTGGAGGGGGCAGACATTAAACAAATCATTACATGTAGCAAGTATTTCATTGCAAAGGTGAGAAGCATGGAAGAGTAGAGGGATCCACTGAAATGTGTAACCAGAGGGGCTACATGAGGTGTGGGGAGCCAGGGAGTCTCCCCTGAAGGAATGATGACCCAAGGCTGAGTAAGTAAATAACAGGGGTTCTCAAATGCCGGACCACTTGTTACATGGGCGATGCTAACACTGCTGGAGATAAACAGATCAGAAAATGAAGGTCAATTCATTTTCAGAATTTAGATTTTCTACCTGTATTTGCTTTCAGGGTCATGGTGCCACCAAAGAAACAGTCATTCACTCCTTAAAAACAGTGCTGCCAAAAAGACACCATTTAGATCTGGGGAAATCATAACGTATGTACAAGATAGTCCATACTACAGTAGCAGGACTGGTTAAACTGGACGAGTGACAGAAAAATGGCAATATAAGACTGCAAGATGTGTTTAATAAAAACACCAGACATGTTGGTTTAAACGGTGAGCAGATGTATGTAAAATTCAAGATCTTTATTGGAGACAACTAACATTCCATATATTCCTTTCAAACAAGTAAAGGAAATATGCATCTGGAATATTCTCTATCTGCTTCTTGGAGAGGAAGCTCAGGCTCCACGTGTTTTCAATAAAGCCCGGGAACCTGGCAACAAGGAAAACAACTCAGGGCACCTACCTTGGGCTCCTCGATCTGCAGGGTGATCACAAATTCGATTTTTGGTGGCAGCGCCTCCCTTATGCCGTCCAAGTATCTCTTTATGTTCGTCAGGGCATTGACATCTTCAAGTTTTACTTCTCCTTGGTTAGGAAACATAGAAAACAGCATTTCCATCTCCAGCAGCTGAAGCTGAAGGCATTCCTTCATTGAAGCCGACATGCTGACTCGAAATCAACCTGCCAGGAAAACGGGAAAGGCCCAACGACACTGGGTTTGTCAACGTCGGCGGTGTCCTGGAAAATTTCCCGCAGTTCCCTTTCCGTGGTAACGGCTCTGCAGGAGCGCTATTACGCACCGAGAGCTATGGGCGCAAAGCGGACATTTACACTCTTCCGCTTTATTTCCTGACCCCCAAATCTAGCATACACATCTCCCAAAATGTGTCGTTAAAATTCAGATTCTCTTTTCCCCAGCCGCCCCCGGTTCCGATCTGGGTCCAGGTAATCTGGATTTTCAACAAGTGTTCGGAGTTATCCCGTTGCAGATGGCTGGCAAGCACCACCTGCGGACACTGCAAGCTTGAATTCTGGGAAGGGCGAGGGGCCCAGCTTCCAAATCTCACCCAGGTGTGGGGCTTGGGCGGCGGTGTCCGCAGCGATCAGAGAGGCCCGCAGCATCGGCGAGGCAAGGCTTAGGATCCCCGGGCTCCGGGGTCTTCTGGGCCCGCCGCGATCCACGCCAGTTGTAGCCCCCGCGGCTTCTGCGCCACGGACCCCTGTCCGGTGGGCCTTTGGCCTCTCGCAGTAGCCACCCCAGACTGGGACGGCAAATGTGAGTCCCGATGATTTGGATCCTCTTGGCTTCTGCCCCCAGGGGTTCCGGCTTAATGAGAGGGGTCTTCCAGGTAAATAAAATGACGTTTAATGCGAGCTGGAGGGGAGGGGAGGAGCGGCTCGAGAAAGCTTCCCAGAATAAAACGTTTGGGAGATGAACCTCGAGAGTAGAGAAGGGGGATGCGGGGCGCCGAGTGGCGCTCACTGGGGCTGGGACCACCTTGTTAGAGGTCCGTTTCGGGCCTGGTACCCTTTCCCCACTCAGGACCACTCGGAGCCCCGGCTTCCCAGGAACGTGGGCCTGTCACCCTCTGAGACCCGAATTTGGAGTCAGGGGCTGCGTGTTTTTTTTGCCCCTCGCAGCGCTCTGAGGGCTTGCGACCCTCAGCCCCAACCCCCGGGCCACCGCGGGGGCCTCACCCTTCCTGGTCATTCACAGGGAAACAGCCCCAAACCCTCTGGCAACCACGCAACGCGGATCCGCAGTTCCGCAGGCGCCAGCCGCGCGTGACGGGCAACGAGGCGGGGCGGGGCCAGCAGGCCGTCCCCCGAGCTGATTGGCTGAAGGGCGGGGCAACGAGCCGGAAGCCACGCAGAGCCACGTCTTCGGATTCTCAGCGCCGCAGTCGGTTCCCGGCGCTGCGGCGAGGAAGGTGGTCTGCGCGGTCGGGGTGAGGGGAGTGTCTTAGCGGAGGTGAGCGGAGCCCCGAGGCTTGGCGGCGAGAACGGGACGTTGCGGTGGGCGGGCGTTTGGCCACCCGAGAGGCTAGTGGGCCGTCTGGCCGACTGAGCTGCGGGCCGCGAGGGACACGCCTACTCGTTCTCGGGCTGGGGAGCGTGCTGGAGGCTCGGGCCCGAGGGTCGAGCTGGGGGAAGGGGTCTCGTCCATCACCTCAGTGCGGGCCTCAAGGCTGGGTGCCAGGAAGCGTGGGCAGATTCAGGGGCGAGGAGGAAGGGGAACTAACCAGGTGCTGAAGGTTGAATAGAGGGAAGGGGATCGTTCTTAAGCTTTTTTGAGTGGTCACAGTTTGGACTTGACATTACTTTCAATAAAAAACCTTTGCATACTCATCAAAAGTAGTTTTAGGACATAAAACTCTTGAAATGACGGAAGCATTTTATCTTGACTTTTTTTAAAAAAAGACTTGGACGAAACAGGTTTACGCCCTTACGAATAATTATGGTATATTGCCAGCTGGTCAGTTTTTAATGAAATGTCTTCATGCTTGAAAAATAGATTTGATCACTCTGGGTCAAACTTAATTAGCTTCCTAAATGCCAGTTTTTTCCAGCTGAACAAAAACATTTAACTGTTGTTCATTGAAGTAATGAAGGACAATAAAGGAAACAAGGAAGCCTAGTGGGCTACAGGCTGACCTTTGACTTTAAAATTAAAGGTAAAAGGAAGATGTTGCTTGTTTCAGAGCTTAATTTAGAAGGGCATCGGGATCCTCCCTTATGAAAATACAAAAATCCACCTCATGGTGTATGTGGAGGTCTGGGCAGTCTTGGAGAGGAGGCTTTTCCCCTTTGCTTTTCCTTTGGGAATCAGTCTCTGTAGCCTGGGAGGAATAGCAGAACTTCACAAATTTCCTATATATTTGGCATATGCAGCTTAGGTCCACTTGAGAATGTGACTTTAGGCCTCAGTCCATCAGCAGCTCCCCATGTAAAATTTAGATTGTGTAAGCTAGACCCAGAATTAAGTTTTCCCATTTATAAAATGAGATGATCCCAGATCATGTAGGATTTTGTGAATCGTAAATGGTCATATGTGTAGATTTATTTCTAGGTGCTCTTGTTCTATTCCATTGATCTATCTGTCTCTTTTATACCAAGGCCATACTGTTTTGATTACTGTAGCTCTGTAGTGTACTTTGAAATCAGGGAGTGTGGTGCCTGTTCTTCTCAAGAGTGCTTTGATTATTCAGCATCTTTTGTTGTGCTGTGGAATCTTCATTTTACTTGGGAGTGGACTGTTTAAAAGTTTGCCTTGTGTCCAGGAATTGCTGGGGACAACCTGATTTCTGTCCTGAAGTGGACAAAACAGTTAATGCTAACCCACGGATCTTTCTACTGTTCTTCCCTCTCAAACATAGGCTTCTTTGGGGAGGGTCAGAATGAGGCAGATGTATTAGTTTGGGATGACAGGTTTTGAAGCAAATGGTCCTTGGCATATTTCTTATTATACCTGAAAAATATTCCTTTATTTTGCAGACATGGATTTACATGCTGTTACAAAGCAGTCAGTGTTACATGCCAAGCCTGACGGGCTCATTCTTCAATATGGGACTGCTGGGTTTCGAACGAAAGCAGAACATCTTGATCATGTCATGTTTCGAATGGGATTATTAGCTGTTCTGAGGTCAAAGCAGACAAAATCTACCATAGGAGTCATGGTAACAGCGTCACACAATCCTGAGGTAATGCATTTAGTGCTCCAATAAGACAAGCTTTTATTTCCAAGACCAAACCTTAGTTTCTGAGCACTTTGACCCCAATTCAAATTCTAATTCTAGTACTTTGTTTTTTCTTTGTTCTATGCCTTTGTTTTTGAACAGGTACTTTTCTTAACAGGTGGGCATTTCGCTAACAACTCTTAACAGTTGTGGAGAGAATGAAATGAGACAGTCATTTTTTGTATTGTGTCCATGTTGAGAAATAATACAATGTCCTTATAACTTAGTTGTATTGAGACCCAGCATCAATAATAAAAACTGTTGCCTCTGTTAATGTGGCAGAGATTTGAAGAGATTGGAGGCAAGCTGGGGGAGGGGAGAGGACAAATTTTTGAAAACACTTAGCATACTTTGAAAATTTTCTGACAGCTTTTTTATAGCTAGGGAGTAATCTCCTGTTCTGAGTGAACAACTGGACATGTGACTTCAGGGATCCAGAAGTGAACATTGGACAGGATATTGATCAGGCCTGATGAGTCTAAGATTTATGACAATCAAGTTTTTTATTTTATTTTAGGGTGGCTCTAGAGTTTACAATATGTATTTTATACTTCTTACAATATGCCTTCAATTAATATTATACCCATTTCTTACATAAGAGCCTTCAGTTCAGTTCAGTCACTCAGTCGTGTCCAACTCTGTTGTTTTTTTTTAATTTTATTTTATTTAACTTTACAATATTGTATTGGTTTTGCCAAATATCAAAATGAATCTGCCACAGGTATACATGTATTCCCCATCCTGAACCCTTCTCCCTCCTCCCTCCCCATACCATCCCTCTGGGTCATCCCAGTGCACCAGCCATTAAAAAGAATACATTTGAATCAGTTCTAATGAGGTGGATGAAACTGGAGCCTATTATACAGAGTGAAGTAAGCCAGAAAGAAAAACACCAATACAGTATACTAACACATATATATGGAATTTAGAAAGATGGTAACAATAACCCTGCGTACGAGACAGCAAAAGAGACACTGATGTATAGAACAGTCTTTTGGACTCTGGGAGAGGGAGAGGGTGGGATGATTTGGGAGAATGGCATTGAAATATGTATAATATATATGAAACGAGTCGCCAGCTCAGGTTCGATGCAAGACAAGTTTTTTAAGTATTCCTCTGACACAATTTAATTATCTTATTCTGTACTGGCCTATAACTCACTAAAACATTGTTTAAATAATATGCTTCTGTTCTGTTGCTAAGACACAAGACTTTTGCCTTTGTAGCTAAATCAGCAGGTTAGTGAGGGATTGTAACCTCTTCCTCTCACACTCACCCCCACCAAAAAACAAGAGGATGTTGCTTAATGTGGATTGTTATAAATGTGTTAACTGTTTAAATGTCTAAATCACCACACTTGCTTAATGATTTGTAGGCAGAACCCCACATTTATTGTTAATTCCAGAAGCACTTCTTAAAACAATTTTGAGCTCTTGCCTTCCAGTGTGTTCTTTGGAGTGTAGCCAAAGGGAGAAGGATCTCCAGGGACCCTGGTTGTGCTGCAGTTGTGCCTCATCAGTTAATTGATGGTGAATGCACAGGTGACGGCCTTTTAAAAGGCTGGGGGGCACAGCAGCTGTTGGGTGTAAGAGTCAGATAGACTTGATGTTTTAACATCAGCACTGATACTTATAGCCGATGAACGTAAGCAGATTACTTGCTCTGAATCTCGGTTTTCTCAGAGATTGGAGTAACCATAGGACGATTAGTTACATTGATGACATGTGTCACGAGGATTCACTGAGGTGAGGTATGTACGATACCTGGTCCAGCACCTGCCCTTCAGTCATGGTCACCAGTGAAACTGCCCAGACATCACTGTCTTTTGTTAGGGGAGAAACAGCTTGGGTTTTCTTCCTCACCTCACCCTCATGACTGTGCACAGATGATTTATTACTTTTTATTTTTTTTTTTTAGGAAGACAATGGTGTAAAATTGGTGGATCCTTTGGGTGAAATGTTGGCAGCGTCCTGGGAGGAGCATGCTACCTCCTTGGCAAACGCTGAGGAACAACATTTGCCGAGAGTGTTGGTGGACATCAGTGAGAAGGCAGCCGTGGATCTGCACCAGGATGCCTTCGTGGTGATCGGTAGAGATACCAGGTGCCCATCAGAGCCACAGGGAAAGCTGATTTTTGAATGCCGCATAAATGGTTGTGTCAGTTTTAGCACCCGAGACAAATGGAAAGAGTCAAGTGGAATGGAACCACCCTGAGAGGTTCCTCCTGGTCTTTTCAGTAGGACGTAGGAGTTAAGTCACTGCTACAGCTTGGGCTTGGTGTCCGAGCCCCGACTCTCAAGCTTACTGTATGAGTTCAGCAAGTCACTTAACCTTTTGGAGCGTACCTTTGCTCACCTGTAGTGTTGATGGTGAGCCTGCCTCATGCAGGACTTCCTGAGGATTACATAGGATAATATAGGCAATACACCTATTTCCTGGCACAAGACAGGCACTTGCCAAATACCTCCCATCCCTTTATTTCTGTAGGTTTGCGCCTTTCCCCTGTAGAGTAAGAACATGTGATTATTACTTAACTGTGTTTAGGGATTATAACCTGTGTTGTTGTTGGCTCACACATCATTTTCTTCTGCTAGAATTCATTGGAAAGCATTAACCATCTATATTATTTCTACATGTTTGTCACATTTAGCAGCTCTTGCCTTTTTTCACAGAGAAGTGTTACTGTAAAATGTTAGGTTAAAAGTGTACTTGGAAACAGAAACATTCTCTTTAGCATAGGATCTGGTTCTAGCCAGAGATTTGTTCTAAAGTAAATTTCTGCTCAGTCTCCAAATGCCTTATGATTTTGCCCTTACCCATTAAATGTTTTACCCTTAACGTATTACCACTGATTGTGGATTTGGGTTTATGCTCTGAAGCAGATACCATCTCACGGTAAATCCATCCACATGTGTTTTCCTCTCACCTGTTCAATAGTTTAAATGATATAGAAAATCTTGTTCTATAAAGCAGGTATGTATATTGATCTTTATTTTCAGACAGAAAAATAATTTATTCTGACTTTTTAACATGAAAACTAGATTCTGTATCCTTAGTGGTTTAACACCTAGCCTTGGTTTTCACACGCGCTGTGTGTATTTACCATTACTGTTTTCAAGCAGTAAATGTGGTGTTACCATCAAACTTGAAAAAGTGTTCGAGTGTAGGAGTAATAAGTGTTACAGTTAGATTAGTGTTAAAGTTTATATCTAGTTCCTAAATTCATTTAAAAGACAAAGCTCTTTCCAAGAAACATTGAGAAAGGCTACTGGAAAATGCTTACACTTTTCCCATCTATTTCTTTTCATAGTTTTTGGGCTATGCAGGTTTCATTTAGTTTGAATACAGTGGACTTATTCTGAAATTTGTAACCCAGAATTTCTGGTTTGCTTTTAGAACTTGCAGCTCAGTTGGTCTTGGATTAGATATAATATTTTCTTCCTTTTCTTTCCTAGGCCTAGCAGTGAGAGACTTTCACAGTCTGTAATAGATGGCGTGACAGTTTTAGGAGGTCAATTCCATGGTATGTACTTGTTCTGATTTGTAAATTAATCTTTAAAAAAAAATCTCAAAGTGAATACATAATTTAATTTAGAAAAGTTTGAAAATAAAATTAAACTGAACTTATAAGCTACTAGCATTTTAAGTTAAAAGTTAAAAAAATTTTTTTTCTGGTCATGCGTGTTATATTTTACCTGTAGGAGATTATCTGTAGGCAGTGCTGATCTTAAACAACTTCCTTTAGTGAGGCTGAACATACTGATACAAAAACCCTTGAAGTTACTTGAAAAACTCATTCTGGGGAGTTGTTATTACTATCAGGCAGGTATTCTCTAATAACTGATCACGTTTGGATTCAGTGTGACAAATAATGATGAAAAATACCTTTGACAGACTTGTAATCATGATTTTTAAGTTTTGACAGATGATCTTTCCTATTTTACCAAGTGAAGAATTAAATGCAATGAAACAGGCTGGAATCCTTTTCTCACACTGGTTGTGCATCTTGTGAATGCAGTGACTCCACTAGGCTTGGAGGTGAATTTTCCTAGTGTCAGATCTCTCTCATTTAAAAGTATTTTCTCTTGATCCTCTCAACCTCCTGTGTGTTCCCTCAATTCCCAGTTAACCCGGCCTCTTCCAGATTCGCCTGGTTTGCTTCTCTATTTGCTCTTCTGATTATAAGAAGCCTGTTGGCAGTGAATCCCCGTCCTTGCCCCTCCAGGGAAATGTCTGTCCCAGCACTCATCTGCTAGGAAGCCAGAATTCACCTGGGGCCTGGGCCTCCCCAGGGACTGTTTGGTTAAGCTGCTGGACCCTGTGGACCTCTAGGTACAGTGTACCGTGTTACCTGCACAAGCACTTGTCTAGAGAGAGGAGTTGTAGCTTTTGTCAGATACCCAAAGGGATCTGTGACCTAAGAATAACTCTTGGAACTTACATTTTAATTTTTGTATTTCAGTTGATCTCTTGGCAGCTATCCACACTGTGAACTCTCCCTCCTTTTTCCCTACTTCCTTGACTTTGTTGCTCCATGTTGTCCTGTTCGCAGGATCCTCTTCTGTCTCTAATATTGGCTTTGCTCACTTCTTGCTTTCATTCTGCCTCATTTCTGAATGAACATCCTTGCTGCCATAGCTCCAGCTGCAAATATTGTTTTAATCATTCATTCATTAGTTCATTGGACAGTTTTGACTGCCTGCTACGTAGAACCCTCCAGGAGTCTGTTTCATGGCATAGCTCAGCCTGTAGTAAGAAACCCATTTTGTATCATGACATGTGTCTAAGGTGCTTATGTGAATAACTGAAACAGAATTTTCGGAGAACAGTGCTTACCATCCTCCATGACATGTGTTCATCTGTTTCATTAAAATAATGGAGAAATGCTGACCAGGTCTCACTAAGTATTTTCATCTGCACTGGGTCTTTGTTGCTGCATGCGGGCTTTCTCTAGTTGCAGCGAGTGGGGGCTGCTCTCTAGTTGAGATGTGTAGGCTTCTCATTGCAGTGCCTTCTCCTGTTGCCAAGCATAGGCTCAAGGCCCTCAGGCTTTGGTAGTCGCGGCTCTCGGGCTCAGTTGCCCTGTGGCATGTGGACTCCTCCTCGACCATCCCCTGCATTGGCAGGTGGGCTCCCAACCACAGACCACCAGGGATGTCCAGCAGGTGGTTTTGAAAGCACTGGTCTGAGTCATGTTTCCACGTAGGTGGCTGCCCACTCCCCCAGGTTCCCCCTGCCCCAAATCATGATGTTCTGCCATCCGCAGAATGAATGGTTGACCTTTCCAGCTCTGTCATTCTAACTCTAGAACCATCACTCTTCTAGTGTTTGAACCTAGGAAAATTTGAGAGTGATTTAAAAACTAACATCTTTTGCTCATTGCTCTCTTCCACTTAGTGTATTTCAGGAAATCAAAGGTAACTGATGTGGCTGCAGCTCAGGGAGACTGGGAGAAGCTACTAGAAGATAGGGTTAGGGAGGTGAGCAGGGGCTGGGTCATTTTAAGCCTTACAGGTCGTGGGGAGAATTGGGGTTTTACTTTCAGTATAGTGGGAGTCCACTGAAGGAGTTTATGCCAGTGAATGGGATCACATTTTCACTTTAAGCCAGTCCCTCTGGCTGTGGTTTAGAGAGAGGAGGGAGTTGGTCATCCGAAAGGAAGAGAAACCAGCTAGGAGACTATGTAGTAGATTCATGCAGGACTTGCTAGTGAGAAAAATGGGGAAAGGTGAAATTAGTAATGAATTTAAAGGATTTTTGTGATACATGGTGAGGTTAGAGGTGTGAAGAATGGCTGCTAGGTTTCTGGGTTGATCTGTTGAATGGATGGGGATGTTTTTATTGACTCACTGTCATTTAGTAAATGTTTATTTTGTAATTTTGATACTGGTCACAAAATCCACTTGGTTCAGATTTCAGTGTGTGTCTCTGGACTTTTGTTTGTCTCTCCTTATGCACTGCCGCTGAGCTGGTCTGAGCTTTTACCCACTTTTTTCTTAAAGCTCTTCCACCTTCTCCCATCTAATCCTTATACCAGAGCCAAATATCTGTTACACAGCTGCAGTGCTCAAGAACCTAAAGTGACTGTTTGCCTTCTGTCCAAACTCTTGTGCTTGACTTTGAAGACCATTGACAAATTTTGTCGCAGTGTATTTATTGGATCCTGGTCCACTTTTGCTGTTTCTCTTGCTTCTTACTCATAGTCCCTTTCTTGTGTGTTTAGCTATTTTTGACTGTAAGCTGTTTGTTTTCTGGGAGAACTATCTGTGGGACATTTTTGAGGTTTATGATGAAGGTGTATTGCCTGGCGGGGTTTAGTGTTTGCATCTGCTCGGGGTACTACCCGGCTGGTGGGTGATAGGGTTCTTTGATGACAGCATTCTTCTGCATCCCTATGGTTATTTGCCTCTGGGCTGGGAGTCCCTGGAGGCCTGTACTTGTGGTGACAGCTCTTCAGGAACGGACTTTCCCCTCTGCTCTGTTTGGTGCCAAGTCAGCTTTCTGGGGAGTAGGCCCTGGGGGCTTACTCACTTCTGACTCTGTCTTGCCCTGAAGAATTGTTGTTCAGTTGCCAAGTTGTGTCCAACTCTTTTGTAACCCCATAGACTGTAGGCCGCTAGGCTCCTCTGTCCTTTGGGTCTTCCAGGCAAGAATACTGGAGTGGGCTGCCATTTCCTCCTCCAGGGGATCTTCCCGACCCAGGGATCAAACCCTCCATTCATGCATTGCAGGTGGATTCTTTACCACTGAGCCACCTGGGAAGCTCTGCACTGAATAGTCCTTCTTTTAAAAATTTTAATTTTTATATCAGTTCAGTTCAGTCGTTCAGTCATGTCCAACTCTTTATGACCCCATGGACTGTAGCATGCCAGGCTTCCCTGTTGAGCAACTCCTGGAGCTTACTCAAACACATGTCCATTGAGTTGGTGATGTCATCCAACCATCTCACCCTCTCTCGTCCCCTTCTCCTCCTGCCCTCAATCTTTGCCAGCATCAAGGTCTCTTCAAATGAGTTGGTTCTTCACAGCAGGTGGCCAAAGTATTAGAGCTTCAGCTTCAGCATTAGTCCTTCCAGTGAATATTCAGGACTGATCTCCTTTCGGATGGACGGGTTTGATCTCCTTGCAGTCCAAGGGACTCTCAAGAGTCTTCTCCAACACCACAGTTCAAAAGCATCAATTCTTCAATGCTCAGCTTTCTTTATAGTCGAACTCTCACATCCATTTTATATAGGAGTATAATTGATTTACAACATTTAGTTTCAGATGTACAGAAAGTGATTCAGTTATACATATGTCCATTCTTTTTCAGATTCTTTTCCCATGTAGGTTATTATAGAATATTGAATAGAGTTCCCTGTGCTGTATAGTAGGTCCTTCTTGATTATCTGTTTTGTATATGAAGTGAAGTGAAGTCGCTCATTTGTGTCCGACTCTTTGTGACCCCATGGACTGTAGCCCACCAGGCTCCTCAGTCCATGGGATTTTCCAGCAAGAGTCCTGGAGTGGGTTGCCATTTCCTTCTCCAGGGGATCTTCCCAACCCAGGGATCGAACCTGGGTCTCCCACATTGTAGGCAGACGCTTTACCATTTGTATATAGTAGTGTGTATGTTAATCCCAACCTCTTAATTTATCCCTGCCCTCCATGTTTCCCCTTTGGTACAATAAGATTGTTTTTGAAGTCTGAAAGTCTGTTTCTGTTTTGTAAATAAGTTCGTTTCATTTTTTGAAAATTAGATTCCACATATGAGTGATATCATATGATACTTGTCTTTGGCTTTCTTCTAGTATGATCATCTCTAGGGCCATCCATGTTGCTGTAAATGGCATCATTCAGCCTTCTTTATGGCTGAGTAATAACCCATTGTAATATGTACTGCATCTTCTTTAGGCATTCCTCTGTCAGTGGGCATCTAGTTTGCTTCGTGTCTTGGCTGTTGTATATTATAAATAGTGCTGCAGTGAACCTTGGGGTGTGTAATGTGAATTCTGGTTTGAAGAATAGGCCTTTGGGACTTCTGGGATTTGAAAGCCTGTTCTGCTGTGTTGCATGTCTTAGATCAGCATGGATCTTCTACACAGAGAACCATCACTCAACTCCTAGTTTAGAGAAGTGCCCTCAGAGCAAAACTGGCTTCTCTTATCTTGCATCCTGGAATTCTCTCTTATTTAACTCTGGCCTAATTGGTACTGTAGTTCTTTTTGTAAAAGAGATAAAAGTCTTTTATCTTTCATTTTTGGTTGTTTTTAAAAGGAAGGTTCATCTGAATTACATCGTTTATAATGTTATGAAAATAGAACTCAGTTATTACTTTTGTACATTGCCAGCGATCTATACCAGATGACTGTTTTAGCTATCATTAGTAGTTCATATTTCTCTTAGAACTGAGTATGTGTCTAGCGTGTGCCTCTTGCACCACCAAACAGTTCATTCTGACTCCATCCACCTGGCAGCCACATCCCACGTGTGCAGGGCTCAGTGCCTCAAACCTTGCCCCTCCCCGCCTTCAGATGCCGCCCCCTGGGCTCCTGACCACTCTCTCCTTGGGCCGATTAATTTGTTTAGATAAGCACATAGAACTCAGGGAAGCATTTTACTTCCTAGAGTACCAGTTTATTATAAGGAGTGTAACCCAGGAAAGGCCAGATGGTAGAGATTTATGTGGGGAGGGGCATCGAGCATCAGTGCTCCCTGGGCACCCCAGTCTCCACTGGCTCCCTGTCCTGGAACCCCATCCTTTAGGGTTTTTATGGAGGCCTCCCTACATAGGCATGACTGCTTAGATCTTTGGTGTTTGAACTCAATCTCTTATCCCTCTTTTCTCCCCTCCCTGGAGTTTGGGAGGAGCTTGGAGGGGGTCAGGGAGGACTGTAAGTTTCAGTTCTCTAATCCTGTGGTTTGTTCCTGGGCAACCAGCTGCCACCCCTAAGGTTTCTAAGGGCCTTCTGAAAGTTACCTCATTAGCATAACAAAAGATGCCTTTCTGTGGAGGCTCTGCCAGAAATGGAGACAGATCAAATGAATGATTCTTAGTATAAATCACAGTATCACAGCATGACCTGTAGTTTTAATGACTTCAGGGGATGTTTATGCATATTTCTGGGTGGTTTAAAACTTAGCATTTCTTGTATTTTCTGAGATGTCTTTTTTTAGAGAGGATTTATGACCCTGGAGTTGACACAGTATGAGTCTTCAACTTTGTTAAGAACTGTGTGAAATGGCTTTTTGTGTTTCTGTGACAGATTATGGCTTGCTGACGACGCCCCAGCTGCACTACATGGTCTTCTGTCGAAACAGCAAGGGCCAGTATGGAAAGGCAACCGTCGAGGGTTACTACCAGAAACTGTCCTCGGCCTTTGTGGAACTCACCAAACAGGTCAAAATCTCTCCAGTGTGGTTAGAGTTTGAGCAGTTGCTTAAAAGAACATCAGTTGAACAGTTTATTTAAATATTTGCCACTTTTTTTCCCCCAAATTTGGCCTGTCTCCTTTTTCTTTCCAGGGCTCTGCAAGGTCTGGGCCTTGTACCCAGCTAACTGTGTTGCCATTTACTTGGCAAGGCACATAGTATGTTCTTGTTACCGACCAGGGTTCTTGGCCTCCTTAATCAGTAGAAATTGGTAAGAGGCCAGACAAATTCAGGCAGGGCTTTGTTGGGGCCCGTGCTGCAGCAGAAGGGAGCAAAACCCACAGATTCACTTGCTTGCTGAGGCGAGGCCAAGGTGGTTCCTTACACTGGAGAGGAAGAGGCGTGTCCAGGGTTCTGGCAAGAGGAGGGCTTAGGTGGTTTGTCCACCCCTTAGCTGGTGTCGCGTGCAGGGGGTGTGCACAGTACCCTGCTTTTGCTCCCAGCTCTTCAGAAGTAGCAGTTGGGTTTTTTGGATGGTTTTCGTATCGTGTCCATAATTTGCTCCAGCTGCACGCATGCAGTTATTTTCAGTCCCTCTTCTCTTCTCTGGAGGAGACTTTGTCTAGGTGCAAGCGCTGCAGCAAAGGGTCTCAAGTGCCAGCCTGTCTCATTTTGAGCTCACTGGGGAAGAAGCGTGATGAACTTGCAGTTTTCATAAGTGTTCATGCAGATGAATTTGCTCTTAGAGTTCCTGTAGGTGCTGTTGGCGTCATACTAGAAGCATCTACTGTTAAGAAAATCTGTCTTCAAGGTTTATTAGCTTCCTAAACCTGAACAAAGATTTGAGGGGTATAATTCACTTAGTCAGCCAATATTGAGCATATGTTATTGTCAGGAATTGTTGACCAAAACTAAGTCTTTGCTCTGATAGAACTTACATTTTGGGGTGAGGGTGGATAGGAGAGGAGATTGCCAGGAAAAAACCCACTTGCCTGGTGGTGTCATACACTGGAGAGAATGACAGATATTATTGCTGCTTATTCATCTGTATACTCATGCTCACATTTGAATGACAGCTATGGGATACAGACTAATAAGCTGCTAAGTCGCTTCAGTCGTGTCCAACTCTGCAACCCCATAGATGGCAGCCCACCAGGCTCCCCCGTCCCTGGGATTCTCCAGGCAAGAACACTGGAATGAGTTGCCATTTCCTTCTCCAATGCATGAAAGTAAAAAAATAAAGTGAAGTCGCTCAGTCGTGTCCGACTCCCAACGACCCCATGGACTGCAGCCCACTAGGCCTTTCCGTCCATGGGATTTTTCAGGCATGAGCACTGGAGTGGGGTGCCATTGCCTTCTCCGACAGACTAATGAGGGACCCTGCTAAATTATAATAAAGCTTCATTTCTGTAATTTATTCGGTCTGTAAAACTTTTCCAATATCTGTGACCAAAAAATGGTGTTTTAAAACCTTACCTTGGTGTTTTACAGTTTTCATATGAACATGTGTGCCCTTTTATTTCCTGGCTTAAAATAGACACTGAAATAATGGAAGCTGTTTACATATGCATACCTGCGCTTTATGCTTCACTTTGGTATCTTGAAATTGTTCTTCCATTTCTTTCAGGCCTTCTGCAGTGGAGATGACCACAGAACACTTAAGGTTGACTGTGCAAACGGCATAGGGGCCCTGAAGCTGGCAGAAATGAAGCACTACTTCTCCCAGGGACTGTCAGTTCAGCTGTTCAACGATGGGACCAAAGGGAAACTCAATCATTTATGTGGGGCCGACTTTGTGAAAAGTCATCAGAAACCTCCACAGGGTATGCAAAAAATGTGTTTTTAGAGCTCTGTCTGAAACCAGTCACTCAAACAGGTGGCAAAGAGAGAGTCGTGCAGCTGTCCTGGCCCCGCTGCTGTTAGACATCTGGGCCTCGTCCGCTTGCTGTTGCCACACAATGACACACACAACACGGCTGCTCTCGGCCCTGAGAGTCTTGTGACTCTTCACAGGGGGCAGGAAATCTGGTGGAAAAAGCAAAATCATGATGTCGGATTTTAGAGCAGTGATTCTTAAGCTTTAGCAGACATAAGAATCACCTGGAAGGCTGGTGAGCACGTAGATTTCTGGGCTCTACCCCAGGGGGTCTGATTCTGTAGGTCTCGGGTGGATTTGTCCATTTGCTGCTGTCCATCTGTTGTGGTAAAGGAACAGTCATGTTATCTAAAATTTGATGTGACACCTGCTCAGGTTTCAATAAACTGTGCAAATTATACAAGACATTAATCTCACTGGTTGTAATATTTTGCTCTGAAATACCAATGTTTCTTGTTACTCATATAAACAAATGAAAATCACTTTTTCAGGATTAAAGTACATACCATATCTGCTGCTGATTATTTTTTATGTAAGGATGAGCATTGTATGTAGTACATGGGAAATTGAATTCAATTTAATACCTATAGCTTTCAAAGCACTATGTAGGAATCTGTGTTGCCAAACCACTGGCTTGTAGAAGGGAATTTTATTTTAGTATCATATAGGGTTTCAGCTTAGATAGATTTTGAGTGCTCTTTTTTCACTTAGCTGTGAAAGAATTTACTGTGTAAAAATACTAGTAAACCTGTTACTATTTAAAGGTTAAGATACTGGTTTTATTTGGAAGGATGTTTATGTTTTATTTCCATTTAAATCAATTCTCTTCCCTTGATTTTTAAAGTTATCTCCATTCATGTTCAAAAACAATATATGCTTATGTAGAGCTTCAGACAGGAGGAACGATCAGGATTTTCCTCATTGACAAAATACTCCAGTTACTTATATTTGATTATACCCTCTGCTTGGTCACAGAAGGATAGAAATGGTTCTTTATCTACAGGTACAAAGACAGTTTTTCCTTTTAACTGGGCTTTAGTTCACAAATTGGGAGAAACTTTGTTCAGCTGAAATTTGATTTTTTTTAAACCTTAAGGACAGGCTCACTCTTTACCTAGCACATGTTTAATATTGCTGAAGTCCTGGAAGGATAATTTTAAACACCTCTTGAAAAGTCATAGTGGGCATGCTTCTGTATAACACAGAAGGTCACTTATAATCAATACTTAATGGAAAAAAAATTTCCCTCTGTAACTAGTGTGAGAGAAAAACCTAAAACTTTTTACATTAAATTTTATCCCCCTTTCTTAGACTGAAATGTGTTTTGATTTATTCTTGGTGCTAGGAATTGAAATGAGGGCCAATGAAAGATGCTGTTCCTTCGATGGAGATGCAGACAGGATCGTTTACTACTACCATGATGCAGACGGTCAGTTTCATCTCATAGACGGAGACAAGATAGCCACCCTCATTAGCAGTTTCCTCAAAGAGCTCCTGTTGGAGGTACGGTGCTGGGGCTGACCGCCCTTTCAAACAAGACTCACTGGGGAAATTGTTCCGTATCAGGCAGTTGCTGGAATGTCTCAGAGGCATGATTCGTGGGGAGTTCCTCACATCTGTGGCCAGAAAATACAAAAAGAAATGGTCGTTCCTGTCATTGCAGCATTAGGGCTCTGGTTTTGGAACCCAGAGGGAGTAGTCTTTTCTCTTTTGGCAGAGAGCTTCATGATTTGGAGCTTTACAAAGTTCTGGTTTCTTCATAGCTGCCTTTTTTCTTTCTTGGCCTAACTGTGGGGCATGTGGTATCTTAGTTCCCCAACCAGGGATTGAACCCACGCCCTCTGCAGTGGAATCGTGAAGTGTTAACCACTGGACCACCAGGGAAGTCGGTAACTGACATTTTAATGTGAGGGGTCCACGAACATCATTCCCCAGAGCCTTGAGTTTATATAAAAAGTCTCCTCTGAGGGATTTATTTACTATGATTATGATAACCTTAGTGACGTGAGGTTTATTATGTTATGCTCTTTTGGAAATCTCAGATTACCTTTAAGTATAAAATGTAATGATAATTATTATAATATGGAAAAGGTATAGTTTAAGAATTCAGTGTGTATTTTTATTAAAAACTGAAGAGATCAAGAAACGACAGGTTTCTCTAAAAAGGATTCTTTAGCAACTGAGATGTCCTTCATAGGTGAATAAACTTTGGTTCATCCAGACAAAGGAGTATTATTCAACGGTAAAAAAAAAAAAAAAAAAAAAAGCTATCAAGCCATGAAAAGACATGGAGGAAATGTGAATTCATATTTCTAAGGGAAATAAGTCAAACTGAAAGGGCTGTGTATATCACTATGGGTCCAACTATAGGATATTGTGCAAAAAACCCCGAAAACACAAAACTGTGGTGACAGTTAAAAGATCAGTGGTTTCAAGGGGGTGGGGAGAAATGAATGCTGAAGGATAAATAGATGGAGCACAGAGGATTTTTTCAGATCAGATCAGATCAGTCGCTCAGTCGTGTCCGACTCTTTGCGACCCCATGAACCGCAGCACGCCAGGCCTCCCTGTCCATCACCCCCCGGAGGTCACTCAGACTCGCATCCATCGAGTCAGTGATGCCATCCAGCCATCTTATCCTCTGTCGTCCCCTTCTCCTCCTGCCCTCAATCCCTCCCAGCATCAGAGTCTTCTCCAATGAGTCAACTCTTCGCATGAGGTGGCCAAAATACTGGAGTTTCAGCTTTAGCATCATTCCTTCCAAAGAAATCCCAGGGCTGATCTCCTTCAGAATGGACTGGTTGGATCTTCTTGCAGTCCAAGGGACTCTCAAGAGTCTTCTCCAACACCACAGTTCAAAAGCATCAATTCTTCGGCGTTCAGCCTTCCTCAGTCCAGCTCTCACATCCATACATGAGCACAGGAAAGACCATAGCCTTGACTAGGCGAACCTTTGTTGGCAAAGTAATGTCTCTGCTTTTGAATATGCTATCTAGGTTGCTCATAACTTATTTTTTAGGGCTCAAAATACTCTACATACTATAAGCATGGAAACGTGTTCTTATACATTTGTCCAAACCTGCAGAATATACAGCACTAAGAATGAATCCTAATGTAATCCGTGGAGTAATATAAAGGAAATATGGTGATTAAAAAGAATTCCTTGCAGAATTGCTTTAAATAATACTCAAAAAAGTACTTCGTTTTATGCAATAAACAACTCATGGAAAATTTACATGTATGCCAGCAAAAAACCTAAGTGATGGCCCAACTGGCCAATAATTTTGTCATCCTTTAGAACTCTGTTTATCGGTTTGCTTTTGTAGGGTCTTTGCCTTTGATGGCAAGGTAATTGTCCTTTTTTTTTGTCCAGATTGGAGATGGTTTGAGTCTGGGTGTTGTACAAACTGCGTATGCCAATGGAAGTTCAACACGGTACCTGGAAGAAGTTATGAAGGTATTGAACACTTTCCATTTTTTGGTAGCTTCTTCATCATTACCTAAAGTGAGGTATTTCTGTGAGGAAAATAATGCCCTCATAAAAATGAATAGATTGAAATGCATGGAACTGAGCTGTTGTCTACCTAAGGGTAGAAAGTGAAAGTGTTAGTCGCTCAGTTGTGTCTGACTCTCTGCAACTCCATGGGCAGTAGCCTGCCAGGCTCCTCTGTCCATAGGATTCTTTAGGCAAGAATACTGGAGTGGGTTGCCATTCCCTTCTGCAGGGGATCTTCCCGACCCAGGGACTGAACCCAGGTCTCCTGCATTGCAGGCAGATTCTTTACTGTCTGAACCACCAGAGAATCTGAACTTAAAGGTAACTAGAAATTTAAAAAAAATTAAATTGTCTCTAATGCAGAAAACGAAAGAGACTTTCCTTCCTCCCTTTTCCTAGAGTGTTTCTTTTAGCAAACTTATGTTTTCTCTGTCCTTTTGTAATGTCAATCTTTTGAAAGGCGAAATAGGCCAGTTTTACAGATAAGGTTTTTCTATAAGGGCGTACCTCTTTTTAACATAAACATCAAGGAAGGTAGCATCCCAACACTTAGCCTCCTGAGAGTTTGACCACCTTACCGCTTAGAGCTGGGCACCCATCTGTTTGACAGAGAGATGTGAGAAATTGTATCATTCCTTTGGAGAAGGGCAATTAGCCAAGCCCCGTGGCCACAGCTTTTGGACAGGCCCTCGTGGCTCAGATGGTAAGGAATCTGCGTGCAATGCAGCAAAGCCAGGTTCAGTTCCTGGGACAGGAAGATCCCCTGGAGAAGGAAATGGCAACCCATTCTGGTATTCTTGCCCAGAAAATTCCATGGACAGAGGAACCTGGTAGGCTACAGTCCATGGGATCACAGAGTCAGATACAACTGAGTGACTAATATGCACACACATGTATGACAAAAGGTACTGCAGTGTTCCTGAGAAGTAGAGCTGTTTGGTAGATAGACTGCCATGAGGTTTTGTAGGGGGAGAGACTGGGCTCAACTGATACAACAAGGAAAAGTGGAGATTTTATAGCCAAGGAATAGGATATGGGGGCAGGGATCAGGTTGGTGAATGGAAAATTGCCAAGAGGATCCTCAGGGAGGGTTCTGGCTAAACCAACCTAACAGGACTTCTGTTGACAGCAGGCCTGGGTGGTCAGATGGTACGGGGTAGGGACTTTGGGCTGATACGGAGGGTAGGGGATTCCAGCTAAAGTGATTGAGCGAAAGATTCTTTGTAAAACTGGGTCCTTGGAGACGTGGCCGAGGACAGGACCTGTTCAGGCTCAAAAGAGCCTGACTCTTATGTGGTTGAAGAGAGCTCTTGGTCATGAGTTATCTTGAGGTGTGTAAAAGGGTGGGATTGCTTTCTGTCTTTGCAGTCTCTTTCCAGGGGTCCCCAACCTTCAGGATATAGTGCCGTGATCTGAGATGGAGCTGCTGTGATGACAGTAATAGAAAGTGCACAATAAATGTAATGCACTTCAATCATCCCAAAACCATTTCCTGCCCCCAGGTCTGTGGAAAAATTGTCTTCCACAAAACTGGCCCCTGGTACCAAAAAGTTTGAGGGCCGCTGTCTTAGAGGATTGCCTGTGATGTGCATCACAGTCTGGTTTATTGGTTACTCACTAACAGAACTTGTCTTACTCTTCTGTGGAGATGTTTTGTGGGTTGGTAGGAGATTCTGTTTCTAATCATTTCCCCAGCATCCACCAGGTGACTCTCCCTTGTACATCTCACCTGCTTTAAGAATCAGAGGCGTCTGCAGAAAGTAATTCTTTGTCTCCCTGGCTAGTGTGATATTTTCCAACGTCAGTGTTATTCCTTGTCAAATTCCTGCATTTCACTAGTTTTTGTGGCCATCCCATTCTTTTTAAAGCAGGAATGGCAGAGTCAGGTTCCTTTCGGATCTGGATAGGAGAAGTGAATGAGTCCAGCAGGTGGGCACAGACTTGGAGGGTGTGGCCAGGCCAGCTGCTGTCACCTTTGGTCAGAGTCTTCAGGAGAAGCTGAAAATCTGAATTTTTGTGTGAATTTCTTACCTTTGAAGTCTTGGCAGCTCATTCAGCATTTAAAAGAAATGGTTAGGCCACATGAAACATGTCTGGAGGTGACTAGCTGGTGCCCTGACTTAAATATATGCTTACGGTAAATATATGCCTTAAATATATGGTTACAGTAAACCCACTCAAGGGACTCCATCTGGGGCCCACTTGCCTGCCTTTCACAAAGATTCTTGTTGTTTGAGTTATTCTGTATTTTCTTAATTTCTGTCTCAAAAATGGCTTTTATAGTAAGATGCCCTGTTGAGGAAACTGAACATTGGTAACTCTTCCTTCTCAACACATTCTCTTGTAGATTAAATATTTTCAGCCCTAGCCATTCCCGAGGTCTCCGAAACCCAATCAAATGCCAGGTCCGTCTGAGCTGGCTCTCTGTTGCAGTTTTGCTGCTGTCTTTCCTTAACCATTCTCTTGCAGATCCATCGCGACTTGCTGCCCACTGTTAGTACTCCAGTCACTGATTTCTTACTAGGAGTAGCCATAGAAACCACCTAACCTAAGCCAGAGCTTAGCAAACAGTGGCCTCTGGGCCACATTGAACCTGCCAGCTGTTTCTAGTTTCATGGGAATACAGCCATGCTCTTGTTTTCATATGGTCTTGTGACTGCTTTCTCACTACAGAGACAGAATGAGGCAGTTGTGATGGAGACCACGTGGCCTACAAAGCCTGAAATATTAGTTATCTCTTTATAGTAAAAGCTGGAAGACCCTGGTTTTAAGCCATTCTCCACACTGTAGCTAAACAGCTTTCTGAAACGATCAGATCAGGCCACTCCCCCAGTTGGGATCTTTCATTGTAAGGGGCCCCTCAGCTCTCACGCTGCTTTACCCTGGAATGTGTACTTCTGCCGTGCAGTCACTCCCCAACAGGGACACTTAGGCTTTGTATTGTCATTGCTTAATCTCACTAGACTAAGTTCCCGGAGCTTTGTTCCCGAGGATGGTAGGTGGTGGTGGTTTAGTTGCTAAGCCATGTCCAACTCTTTGCGACCCCGTGGACTGTAGCTCACCAAACTTCCCTGTCCTTCACCATCTCCCAGAGTTTGCTTAAACTCGTGTCCATTGACGTGGTGATACCATCCAACCATCTCATCCTCTGTCGCCCCCTTCTCCTCCTGCCCTCAATCTTTCCCAGCATCAGGGTCTTTTCCAGTGAGCCAGGTCTTCTCATCAAGTGGCCAAAGTATTGGACCTTCAGTTTCAGCATTAGTCCCTTCAGTGAATATTCAGAGTTGATTTCCTTTAAGATTGACTGGTTTGATCTCCTTGCTGTCCACGGGACTCTCAAGAGTCTTCTCTAGCACCACAGTTCGAAAGCATCAGTTCTTTGGTGTTCAGCCTTCTTTATGGTCCAACTCTCACATCTGTATGTAACTACTGGAAGAACCATAGCTTTTAACTACACAGACTTTTTCTCAGCAAAGTGATGTCTCTGCTTTTGAATATGCTGTCTAGGTTTTTCATAGCTTTTCTCCCAAGGAGAGAATATCTTTTAATTTCATGGCTGCAGTCACCGTCTGCAGTGATTTTGGAGCCCAAGAAAAGAAAATCTGTCAGTGTTTCCATTTTCCCCCCATCTGTTTGTCATGAAGTGATAAAATTGCATGCCATGATCTTTTTTTTTTTTTCAAACTTTTTATTGAAGGATAATTGCTTTACAGAATTTTGCTGTTTTCTGTCAAACCTCACCCTGAATCAGCCATAGGTATACATATATCCCCTCCCTTTTGAACCTCCCTCCCATCTCCGTCCCCATCCCACCCTGCTAGTTTGATACAGAGTCCCTGTTTGAGTTTCTTGAGCCACACAGCAAATTCTCCTTGGCTATCTACTTTACATATGGTAATGTAAGTTTCCATGTTACTCTTTCCATACGTCTCACCCTCTCCTCCCCTCTCCCCTTGCCCATAAGTCTGTTCTCTATGTCTGTTTCTCCATTGCTGTCCTGCAAGTAAATTATTCCGGACCATTTTTCTAGATTCCGTATGTATGCATTAAAATACAGTATTTTTCTATTTCTTACTTACTTCACTCTGTATAATAGGTTCTAGGTTAATCTACCTCATTAGAAGCGACTCAAAGATGTTCCTTTTTATGGCTGGATAATATTCCATTGTGTGTATGTACCACGACTTCTTTATCCATTCATCTGTTGATGGACATCTAGGTTGCTTCCATGTTCTAACTATTGTAAACAGTGCTGCAATGAACAATGGGATACATGTGTCCTTTTCAATTTTGGTTTCCTCAGGGTATAGGCAGAGGTTTATAACAACAATAAAAAATGTGACTGAGAAAAAAAAAAAGCTCAAAAGCTTAATTAGATTTCATCGTGCCAATAAAATGGACAACAGAGGGGGGTGGAAAGGAAAGACAAAATCGAAAAGAATCTACAGAACAAGTCAAAGCATAATAATAATAAATGTTTTTCTTGAGTCACTGCTGTCAGTCCTTTCCCTCTCTGGGAGTCACAGTCCACCTCACCTCCCTAGGATGCCCTCCAACACTGGACCTGCTGTGGGGGCAGCTCAGATTCTAATCTGGTCCTACTCCTCTGTTCGTGCCTCCAATGTCCACAGCCATCAGAACTAGTACTTTTTCTTATGTGGGAGCTCTCAATGTCCTTTTATATATTCCATGGACACAGAGTCTGCCTAGTTGATCGTTTGGATTTAATCAGCAGCTTGTACAGCTGGTGGGAAGGTTTGGGGTCTTCTTCCTTAGCCACACTGACCCTGGGTTTCAATTGTGGTTTTATTTCCACCTCTGCATGTTTGGGTCGTCCACTGGGGTTTGCTTCTGAGGCTGCCCTGGAGGACTTGGGTTTGCTCCATGAGGGCCTGGTGTGGAGGTGGTGCAGCTGCTTGGGTCACAGGTGTTCGGGCCGCACCAGGTACTTAGGGGAGTTGGCAGCTAGGGCAGCAAGAAATACAGTGCTCTAGAAGGGTATGGTAACCAGTATTGGCCAATACGCTCCAATATTGCCTGGAGAATCCCCCTCCCTGACAGAGAAGCTTGGCATACCACAGTCTACAGGGTCGCAAAGGGTTGGACACAACGGAAGTGACCCTGCGCCCATAGACACCAAAGATTTATTTTGCCTGTGACAGCTCTGTCCCTGTGTGAGTAGAGTGTAAAGGTGGCACAACTGATTGGCTGGCAGGGACTCTGGTGGTGCAAAATGTGCAGGGACGTGGACTGGCTCCGCTGCAGGAGTTATGGTCCTCTCAGAGTCTTTTTTGAGCCTCTTGTAGCTGGCGATCAGGCCTCTTTGGCCAGTCTTTCTCCGTAGCTCCACCCGTTCAGACACTTCGAGGGCTCTCTTGCCTGGGGTCCTTCTCTGTTGTTGGGCAAGTCAGGCACATGGCAGGGTGGCCCTGGCTGGGGTCCTACTCTGTAGTTCAGTGCATCGGGCATTTGACAGGCCAGCCTCTCTATTGTCCAGCTGCTGATGCTGGCGTGTGGGGAGAGAGGCCACAGTGATGGCTCTACCCCCCACGCATGACTCAGCAGGATCGCCTTGCTTCCATGGCTGCCTGGCTTTCCTCCACAGGCATTTCCCACCACAGTCTACTCCCTCACATCCCCTCAATCCATCTCTCTGCAGTCCACAGCAGCGCTTGCCCTGAGATTGCTCCACAATCCCTAAACTCCAGCTGCCAACCATTGCGCCTTCCAGGGGACCTGGGTCCCTGTCTGGGGTATGTATGGCTTTGGCAAGGACTGTCTGATTCTCATTCCATTTAGGCTGTGACAGATCAGCTATTTTACTCTCAGCCTTAAATGTTTCTTGTCTGACTCAGACAGTTGCCCCACTTGTGAGGATCAGATCCCTGCTTCAGTTCCCCCACCTGCCGAGGGCAGGTCCAGTCTTAGTAACACTCCTGCTTTTCCCCCTAGTTCCTAGGTCCTACTGAGTTTTGCATGGTTCTATATATTCTTTTCCACTGGTCTGGTACTCCTGTCTGCTCTCAGCTGGAGTGCTGCATGCACTTCTGTGTCTGAAGGTGTATTCCTGATGTATCCGTGGAGAGAGATGTACTCTACGTCCACCTACTCCTCCGCCATCTTGTTTTCTCCCATGATCTTTTTTTTAATGTTGAGTTTTAAGCCAGCTTTTTCACTCTCCTCTTTCACCCTCATCAAGAGGCTCTTTAGTTTCTCTTTGCTTTCTGCCATTAGAATGGTGGTATCTGCATATCTGAGCTTGTTGATAACTTCTCCCGGCAGTCTTGATTCCAGCTTGTGATTCTTCCAGCCCAGCATTTCCCTGACATACTCTGCATATAAGTTATATAAGCAGGGGGACAATATACAGCCTTGACGTACTCCTTTCCTAATTTGAACCAGTCTGTTGTTCCATATCTGGTTCACTGTTTTTTCTTGACCTGCATACAGGTTTCTCAGGAGGCAGGTAACATGGTCTGATATTCCCATCTTTTTAAGAATTTTCTGCAGTTTATTGTGATCTACACAAAATTTTCCAAATTTGCTGGTATATTGAGTGCAGCACCTTAACAGTATCATCTTTTAGGATTTTAAAGAGCTCAGCTGGAATTCCATAACCTCCACTAGCTCTGTTCCTATATTTCCTAAGGCCCACTTGACTTCACACTCCAGGATGTCTGGCTCAAGGTGAGTGACCACACCATCGAGGTTGGAAGTACCCAGTGAATATTTGCTGATTACCTGCTGTTGTTTTACACATGTGTGTGTTTCAGGTTCCTGTCTACTGTACTAAAACTGGTGTTAAACATTTACACCATAAAGCTCAAGAGTTTGACATTGGTGTTTATTTTGAAGCAAATGGGCACGGCACAGTAAGTTCTCATAAATAATGACCTGCCTTTAGCACGCACTTTTTTTAAAAGATGGAATTCTGTACCTAGTTAGTTAATAGGTAATATTGCACTTTGTTGAAATGATTGGGATGGTGACAGAATGATTTAGCTGATGTTTTATGTTCTGTGAAACCGTGGCTCTCTTTTAGATTGTAATGATCTTCCTTTGAATGTGAAGAGATAATACTAATTTGTTCCTATAATATATATTTTCTTTGAAAATATGTAGGTCTTAATTCCCCTGCAACTAGGCAATTTATACATCATTTAAAATTTTTCTTCAAAAGTGTTAGGTGGAGGACTAACTTATAAGCAACTAGAAATGAGTTTAAAGTAATTTGCAATAGGCATATAAAATTTTTTATGACTCTTAGCAGAGGGAGAATCAAAATTTGAGATATAATTTGCATATCCTGATACTCACCATTTTAACATATATTAATAAGTCTGTAGTATATTCATAAGGTTCAGAAGTTTTCATTATGTTTTTTAATATCTAGCCTCATTTCATAAATGGATTTGAGATGGTTAACAGAAAATGTTATCTAGGTCACATAATTCTCATTAATTCAAAATTAGCCTGAATAGGCCATGACTATAAGAGGAAAAATAATAAGTTACTAGAAAATGTAATTGAAGTATAACTTCAGTGATCTTATGCAGGGTTGGTAAATGGTTTTGAGCTAGTAAATATTTTAGTTTTCACAGGCCATAAAGTTTGTTGCATCTGCTCAGATCTCCTCGTGAAGTGTGTAAATGAATGTGAGTGGCCATGGTTCCACAAAACAAGTGACCAGTGCATCTTAAGTTACCAACAAACTGTTTCATCGAGTGGCCGAATGTACTGTGCTGCTCCTTTTCGGTATTGGGCCTCTGAAGGCACTAAAGTCATGTGTGGGCAAGCAATTCAAAGTGGCAGGAATCCTGAGCAGCATGATGTATATTATATTAAATATCCATGGCACTGTTTGCCATAGTGTAATATGTATGACGAACCTCTTTTCTACTTTTGCTTAGCTTATGTCCTTAAAAATTAAGTCAAGAAAACTGTACTAATGGCAATGAATTGTATTCTTCAAAGTAGAATGGATACAGGTCAGGCTTAAGGAAGCTGGTTGCCCAGAACTGGTTTAGCTGGCTGACAGCAACATCATACACCATCATGCACCATGTGCATTCGTTCACCTTTGCCAGGGTTGATTATTTTCTTGGTAATCTTCACATTTTGGTAACCAATTTTATAATCCTGTAATACGATCTGAGTTCTGATTTGATCTTAATTTCATATATTCTACAGTTGCCATTTTTATCCCCTTGGTTTCTCCCGATTCACTGAGAGTTTCAAAAGTAGTTTAGTTGGGATGATCGTACTTATGACTGGGGCATGGTTAGTATTTTTTTGGTATGCTTTTATTGTAGGTACTGTTTAGTAAAGCTGCTGAAACAAAGATAAAACAACTAGCAAAAGAATCAGAAGATGAGAAAAGGAAAGCTGCCAAGATGCTGGAAAATATAATTGACTTGTTTAACCAGGTGAGAACTGCGGGGGGGGGGGGGGGGTTGACTCTTGGTTGTGCTGTGCTTAGTCGCTCAGTTGTCTCCAACTCTTTGTGACCTTGTGGACTGCAGCCCGTCAGGCTCCTGTCCATGGGGATTCTCCAGGCAAGAGTACTGGAGTGGCTTGCCATGTGCTCCTCCAGGACTCTTGGTTACTTACACAGTCAGAAGGTAGACAGGGTCATGTACTGCATCAAACATCGCAGTGGAAAAGTTGTGGCAGCTTCCTTGCAGCTGTGTAGATTTATACTGAAATGCAGTGACAGAACATTCATGTGCTTCAGATTTTCAAGTAATGATTAGTTTACAGCTGAGGTCAACAGATTCAGCTATGAAGTATACCTGTGAGGCTAAATATACACACACACACATATACACATGTGTGTTTTGAAACCAACCTTGTCAAGGGAATTCAGAAAAAATAGTCTCTGATGAAGCACATCTGTGGGTCAGATGATTGGGACTGGAGTGGAGACTGGCAGTGGAAGAGCAAAGCATAGGTCAGTAGAAAGCGATAGAACTTATATTTGAGAGTCTTGCACATATTGGGCCGTTCATATACCTCAGTGTGTAATCCTTGTATAACCGGAAGAGTTGTTGGCATAACTCCTGTTTTATAAATGAAGAAACAGACTTAAAGAGTATACTCAGAGTATGGCAGAGTATCCAACTTTAGGTGTGTTTCACCACCAAAAGCTCCACTTTACCATGCATGAGGCCTTCCACCATCATGGCATAATATCTCAGAAGGGATCTAGTAATAAATAAAATGTTGATTCACAGAGTGTTAATGCTGGAACCTTCAGAGTTATCCAGCCTAACTTCACTTTACCTATGAGCAAGGAGATTAAAGGCAGGCTGGTCTTTGTATTCTCTATAGTCCTTTTATTGTTGCCTTCCATAGAGGTCTGTCCCTCAGTATAGTTCATTTACCCACCCCAGTTGGTCATGCAGCATGGGGGGAGGAGGCAGCCAGGACATGGTTTTCTGACAGAAGACATTCGTATCAACGCTGTGCTTGTGTTCTCGCATTTTGCAGACAATTGGTGATGCCATTTCTGATATGCTGGTGATTGAGGCCATCTTGGCTCTGAAGGGCCTGACTGTGCAGCAGTGGGATGCTGTCTATACAGATCTTCCAAACAGACAGCTCAAAGTTAAGGTGTGAGCCAGATCACTCCCTTTCTAAAAATTAACTAAAATAAGTTCATTCTACACATATGTATTGTATAGAAAAGGTTGCATTTTCTCACATCTTTAAAAACTACAGAATCTCTCTTAACCATTCTGTTATTTCCAACTTAATTATAAATATGTATCACTTTAAAAGATTTTATTTAAATTTTAAAGATGTGAGGAGAGAACAAAATAATGAACCCCCTTTACACTAGCTTCAACTAGTGTCTTCCACATCCCCAGTATTATTTTGAAGCAAGCCCTGGATAGCTTGTTGGTTCAAGTGTAGATGTTTCCTTCCTCTGCATTATTCTTGGTTCACATAGTACTTCCGGAAGCTAGATGCTGAGTAGTAGAATCTGGGCTGAAAGGGACACAGTTTTTAAAGGCATTTTAGATAAACTGCTGATTGTTTTCTATGTGGATATATACCAGATTACACATTTACCAACAGACATTTTTGAGAGATATTGAATCTAGAGTTCACAGAAATGACTGCTGATTGTTCAGTTTTTTGTTGTTTTTTTTTTAAGGAGATTATTATGATCCCCTTTTTAAAAAATACTTAAGATTATTTGATCAATGACTAAGCCATACAGTATCGGCCATTATTTCAGTAGTGACTACAAGACAGTCTGTGGTGATCTATTTCAGTACTGTACTTTGTGGTACAATCAGCTGAAATGTAGGTCTGCTCCTGTTGACATGAAATAGCCATAATCTTTTAGTGGGAATTACGTTGAATGGGTTAAGCTTCTGAAAGGGAGTATGATATAGAAAAAAACATGAAATGCTTATGCCTAGGTTGCAGACAGGCAAGTCATTAGCACCACAGATGCTGAAAGACAAGTAGTCAAACCCCCGGGACTCCAGGAGGCCATCAACGAGCTGGTGAAGAAGTACAGGCTTTCTCGCGCTTTTGTCCGGCCCTCTGGTACAGAAGACATAGTCCGCGTCTACGCAGAAGCAGACTCGCAGGTAAGCTGAGGCAGGAAGAAGGAATGTGCAGTGAGAATCTAAAGGAGGGGGAGGAGGGTAGTAGCAGGAAAGAAAACTATTTTAATGGTATTGGAATCTCTAATGTCCGAGATTTATGGAGCCTTTTTTCTTCAGTAGTAGTTACACAGTTGACTAAAACTCCCCCAGATATTCTTCTTGTAACGTATTCTATAGTTCCCAAAAGGGTCGTATTTCTAACTGCTCTAAGAATACTACTTAGTGTACCAATACATACTTAGTTTGACACACAGTAATTAAGCTTATACATCCTGAAGTGGAATATACTTTTTTCCTTCATGTAAAAACATCCTATTGCTTCATGAAAATGACGTACTTTGAGGTTCATGCTGCCTGAAATTTGTCCTTGTGTCTAGGCTTTCAATTTGGCTTTCAAAAATTTTCCTTTAAATGACAGCCTTGCTGTGTGCGTCTCTTTTCTTGATAGGGTCAGAGACTTAAGTGTTTTTTCAGCGGAGGCAAAGTTACAGGGGGGTGACCAGAGCCTCAATAAAAGATCTTTTCAATTTATATAGTAGCTGATAGCTTTTTTGCAGAAATTCAGGCCATTACAGAGTGTAGTAAATAAATATCCCTGGTGCATGAGGAAAGGATAACTGGGGCCTCAACAGTTGCTTGCTCTTTTGGTCAGTTGTGGCTTCCTTGCCATCAACACTGCCTAAAGAGTCAGTAACTCTTCACACTCTGACTGACTGGAGACGTACTGTGATGTCTTTTCTTATTATATTTATTCAGAGTTTTAACATGATAATCAAATCAGATTATAAAATAAAGTTAGCTAGGAACTTACCTGATTTAGAAGAATGTGACTTGTTTTCCACTTGTGTTTTGTTACTGAAAGATGAAAAAAAGTTCTCATTTGAATTATTTGTTAGTGAAACAAAATTGGAAAGCTTCCTCCCCAGGAGCTGCAAGTAACCTGGTAGCTGCTGTGTCTTTTTCATCTAATATCCTTTTATGTCACTTGCAGGAAAACACAGACAGCCTTGCATATGAAGTGAGCTTGGCAGTATTTCAGCTGGCTGGAGGAATTGGAGAAAGACCTCAACGAAGTTTCTGAGGACAAATTTTTATATTCTTTAGAAACCAAACTTTTTAAAAAAAACTTTTTTAAAAAAGTTCCTACAGAATAATATTACTGCCACTGTTGTGACAGGTTCATAATAATGTTTACAGTGTACCTTACTGGATTGTTTCTAGGTCTGATTGTTTTTCTTAAACACTACCAGAATCATTCTTAGAAATAAGTAAGCCTTATATTTGTTAGGTTTCATTTTTTAAAATAAAACTAAATTCACCTGTAATATTAATCACACTAATATAAAATACTGGAGCTCAAGTATAATATATGCAAGGAAAAATTCATGAAGGCTGCTAGAAAATTAAAGCTTATTTATTACCAACTCCTGTGGTATCTTTTCCATCGCTGTTACCTCCCCACGGTGTCATTTTGCAGTCCTGGTAGTCACCACTGGTGATACAACTGAGCAGGGTGGAGAAGACTTAATACAAATGCAACCAGTGTTTTTCATAGCAGAGTCTTCAAAGCAGTTCTTATATACTTACCTCTTGAGTTAACACCAGCGGGAACTCAGAGGGGTGACTGTGGAGGCTGTGGACCTCTACTTTGTACTGAGGTGGAGATGCCTGTGCTACATTTACTTACAAGGATGCATGGGCCAAGCCTCAGTTTTCTTTACTCCTCTTAGTGAAGGTAAGTGGGAGAAACTGGCTGTAAGACATTACCAAGCCTCTGACAGAGACGTGACACCATTTTTATACTAGAACGTGGTTAATAAGTCAAAAGAGCCTCCAACTCATCTAAATTAAACAAAGCCTGAAACGAATAGAAAAAATGTGCAGTGTGTATTTGGCAGATTTAAGACAACTCAGGACAATAAAACAATGGACTGTAGTGGACTATTTACGTATATATAGATCTCTCTTAGGCACCATAATCAATATGAGCCCACAGTTATTTAAACTTGATTCAGGCCACAGTCAGACATTTGTTCTTATTTACAAATATTTAAATACAACCTGAAACATGTTTTGTTACATACAAAAAAAAAGAAACTATACAACTCAGGAGCAAATGTTTTAAATAATTACATTTAAACTAAATGGAACCACTTGTGGTGCTCAAGTTTTTACCACCCCTTCCAGAAAATCTTTTTCTACCATCTCTTCTATTTTTTGCCTAGCTTTGCTGGAAAATGGTTTGTGGTTTTCCAGCTTCATGTCCTTGTTGGGGAAGGTGGTGGAGTAGAGGACGGGGCTCCCTGAGTGTCCTGCGCATCGGCTGGTGACTTTGCTGTTGAAGACTTGGCTGAGCACGTTGAAGAACGGCAGGAGCTGCTCGAGGCTGCGCACAGTGCAGGCGGTGAGCAGCAAGTGCCCCGGCTCCCAGCCCAGCGCTCTCCCTGAGTTGTCCTCCTCCGGATTTTTCTGCAGAAAACAGAGAGGCAACTGTTAGCAACAGACGGCCTTAGTCTGTGAGAAAACTTAAACAGAGTTAAGAAATGAATACAAATGATGACATTAAGTCTCCATTCCAGACTTGCTAAATCACCTGCTTCTGACTGAGGCCTTCTGGTGCCAATTATTAACTGTACCCTAGTAAGACTTTCCATCTAGAATGCACAAGCAAGCTTAGTTATTAGCGGAACTGGTTTTGGATATGGACAAATACTAAAGTTCATCTTGTGCTTTGCATATACTCAAAAAGCTCCCAGATTTCTGGACTCCCACTAATGTATCCGAGGACTAGGTCATAAAATGACCACAGAAGAAGGGACAAGTCTCATACATGTCACTGTTAGTACACCAATCAATTACATTGTGGCCAGAAGGCTTAAACCTGCCATGAGACAGTAGCAGAGTCCGATGAGTAATTACTACCACACAGGGAAAGGAGAGGCACTCCAAGGAGAGACCTGCTGTGTGCTTCTAGCTTGCAAACCACATGGGGAGGGAAAGCTGGACCTGGAGGCAAAGTTACTCCAGGGTTGGTATCCTGCTCTGCCAGGTCCTTACTGTGGGCAAGATACAACCTATAAAATGGGGCAGCAGAGAAGTCAAATGAGAATGTATGTGAAGACTGTCCACCAAGTACAAACAGTAATTTACATACTTAAGCAGCTAATTTGAGAAGCCACCTAAATTATACAAATATAGTTGTAGACATTAGTCTATCTACAGAATGTTCTGAGAGATCTGAAGATGTCTGAACTGGGGCAGAATCATAGATAGGAAAACATACTGAGCAAAGATAATGAAAACAACAGGTAGGAAAATATAAAGTGGGACTTAGGAAGCAGAATTATAGTCTGTCATATTAACAAATGGGGTTTGCCTTCTAAGATGTTGCTAAGAAACTTTCATTGTTTGCTTAGTATTTTAATATCACTAGTTTCCTAGTGGAGAAGCAGATGCAAAATCCAGCTAATTTTCTTGTGTGCTTAATATAAAATCCTGTTTGAATCTATTTTCCTTTCTCAGAAGTCTGTAGGAACAAATAAGAAAAGATCATTTTGTTCTTTATCTATGGCCAAATTAAAAAAAAAAAGCAGCTATCAGTTTATTTCTTAGTACAAAATCACTCCTTTCCTCTCGCTTAGTAATGCTGGCTTTAATGACAGTCCTGGGACTGGCAACTACACCACTTTTACTGCCCCCAAGTCCAAGAGTGATTCAGTAGCCATTTAAGGGTCTGCAGAGATGAACTGAGTCTGAAGAGAAACAAGTAATATGCTTGAAGCGTCTACACAGCTGATTTTCAAACGTAAGGAACTATGGTATAACCTTTGATTATATTCCTGCAAGAGGTATTTTTAATAGAAGGACTTTTTTTTACTAAAAAGCTCTTGACCAAGAAGAGTGCACTTGTTTTAGTGTTTCTGTTCGTAATCAGAACTAAATCACTGCCTCAGTAATAAACTTTTTAAAGTCAAACATGTTTCCACGTGAACGACTTCTTTCACTTCAGCAGTCTACACGGAAAGACTTCCTTCCTGTTTTACCTCTCTTGTACTGCTGAAATCCAGACCTGGGTTTGTGTCTCAAGATTTGGTCCAGATGTGGCAACTGTTGCTGCCATATCACAAGCATCAAAAAGCCACCCTCACCTGATGACTGGCCATCTCCAATCCCTCCAAAATCACTGTCTTAAAGTCCTCCTCCTTGTCCTGTGGAAGGAAAGATTAGAACTCATAGCCTTTGCTCCAGTGAAAAGTGGACTTGGCCATGAAGACCTTGTTTTAAGGTGTTTTGGATGAGAAAATGCTTTCTAATAAAACATTTTTTTTTTTTTTTGTGGGAAGAGTTCTATAAAAACTCATTACTATGAGATGCAGGGATGACAATGTACCTATAACCACATAGCTTCTGGATTTGTTGTCATGATTATTTTTTCAGATGCTGCAATATCAAAATGAAAGTACCCAAGTGTGCTCCTAAACTCTGGATTCAACTTTCACCTTCATCTCTGTTCTGTTACTTATTAGTCCCTAAAGAAACAACTTGATTTTAAGTCAAGTTCTGCATGTCCTTCGAATATAACCTCCTTTGAAATCACTGTCCTCCATTCCATCTCTGTAGTCTGTGGAATGTGGTTTAAGAGCTGCTGCCTAAATAGGGGACCCCAGAAGACTGGAAAATTTCTGAGCACTCAAAGCACGTATTACAAACTAGTACTCAAAATAACAACCGAGACTGTCCCCAAATTGTACAATTTAGTTTTGAAATTTTCTGAAGGCAAAGAAAAGACAAAAGATTTGTAACAAAGGCCTACTGATGAGAGTAAGAAACTATTTTCTTGGGTAAAGATCTGTAATTTATTAGCCTGATGCATAGTGGAAGTTGTATATAAGATACGCTATATCTCACAAATGTTACCTGCTTATACTTAACAAAAATAAATTGAAAAGAATGCAATACCTTTGCCCTTTTCCGAAGAAGTTTTGCTAGTCGTACTACGTAAGGTTTAAATTCTCGCTGATGTATGCCCTGCCTTCTGACTTCCAAACCAGAATCATCTGAGACTTCTGGAATGAAGGCCCAGCGGTACCTATGTATACAAGAATGGTATCAGTATCAGTAGGATACATGCTGTGCCTCTAAGACAAGGACACTTAAATACAGTAGACACATCACGACTCCACCACTACACGGATTCATGTTCAGCCGTGCCGCCTGCAGCCCTGTCACCTTGAGCTTGTTTCTTAACCCGAGCCTTCGTCAGTAAGTAAAGACACTGTCAACCACCCCACAGAGTTGAAGTGAGTAAATGAACATTCGTAATGAACACATGAAAACAGGAAGGTACTCAACACCGTTTTTTTCATGAGCACAACCAAGTACCATGTTTCATTACTAGGGAAAAATCTCTACCACATACTTGGCCAGTAGTTTCCTACCTACATAGTAAGGTGGGCAAAGGACTCAAAGGATTTAAGAAAGATCGAAGTAGGACTTCTGAGTACACTTCCATTCTATTTTTGTGTTTAAAATTTCATCTTTAATAAGTAAAATTAGTATATGAAAAAAATTGAAACAGTCTAAAAGGGTGTACCAGACAGGTCTCCCCTCAGCACAGCTTCCACCAATACTGCCAGTTTATATCCATCTGGAGTTTATGCATAAAAAACAGGAATTCACACAGGCAACCCCCATCTCTTTGAATACATAAAAATGACTGCTGTTTATTTTAATTACATATCTTGAAGAAAGATCATATAAAATGCCATCCTTTTTATAAGCTACATAGTCCTCCAGTGTTGGAAGGTACTGACTTAACCAGTTTCCTAGACTGTCCAATTGTTTGCTATTACAAATAGTGCCATAATGGATACCCTTATGAATTGCTGAATTTTGTGCATATCTCTGAGAGGACAGTGGTTGGATAAATCATAGGATATAGCAGAATTATTGGCCTATGCTATGCTATGCTAAGTCACTTCAGTCGTGTCCAACTCTGTGCGACCCCAGAGACGGCAGCCCACCAGGCTTCCCCATCCCTGGGATTCTCCAGGCAAGAACACTGGAGTGGGCTGCCATTTCCTTCTCCAATGCATGAAAGTGAAAAGTGAAAGTGAAGTCGCTCAGTTGTGTCCGACTCTAGCGACCCCATGGACTGCAGCCTACCAGGCTCCTCCGTCCCTGGGACTTTCCAGGCAAGAGTGCTGGAGTGGGGTGCCATTGCCCTCTCCATTATTGGCCTAAGGAAATATGTATTCTGAATTTTGGTAAATATAAACCTCTTGGGAGAAAAATTAGAAAATATCAATGTATACTTCCAACACTAGTAAGAATGTTTCTACTTAATGGTCAAAGGAGATACATTTTTAGATCTTTACCATTCTGATAGTTACTAATAACTTTAATTCGAATTTCTCTTATGAATAAGCCTGAGCATCTTTTTAAACATTTGAAAAAATCATGAATAAAAAAATATTACTCTTTCAAAAATTATTATATTCTCCATGTTATCTTTTACCACCTTATAGATTTTTCTTTAAGAAAAAAAAAAAAGACATAGTAGTTAAAAAAAAAAAAAACTGTAGTTGATATTACATTTTTGATCCCTTTTCTATATCTTGACAAGAGGGTAAGCTCGTTATGGTTCTCACTGTGGAAGCCAAAAAGGAAAGGTGCATGAAGACTATAGTTTTACTACCTCTGTGAACATAAGCTTCCTAGTTAATTTTGGACAGTTTCCTACAATTCTGCTTAGTATCCTTTTCTAAATTTCTTCAGGAGTAATATCATTTTAACAGACATCCAACCACTGAAATTCATTAAGAAGTGAATATATATGGTTTCAAATGGGGGAAGAAAAAAGGAATGGGAATTGATGTAAAAAAAATTTCTAGTTCTTACCATCACATTTAATGAAAAATAAGCTTGTGCAACAGCAGTTTTTAGAGAAAAAACGTTCTGGTATCTTACTCTTTTTCCTTTAATATTCCATTGCACCCTATTAATAGCTAATATTCTTGACTATATTGGATAGAATAATACAACACAATTTATAAATGCATAATTTAATCATGTGGATAAATTCTCCAATTATCTTAGCCACATATTAATTAATTAATATTAATGAAACAATCTTATCAGGGCTTGCACCCAGCTTGCATATTACTTTAACAAATATGAAAAAAAGTCAAAGTGATAGCTGCTCAGTTGTGTCCGACTCTTTGCAACCCCATGGACTATAGCCCACCAGGCTCCTCTGTCCATGGAACTCTCCGGGCAAGGATACTGGAGTGGGGAGCCATTCCCTTTTCCAGGGGACATTCCTGGCCCAGGGACTGAACCTGGGTCTCCTGCATTGCAGGCAGTTTCTTTACTGGCTGAGCCACCAGGGAAGCTCAAATATGAAAAACCATAATTAAATATTTTGAGCACTTATGAACAAGGCATTTCGTGAGAATTTAGTTATATTAATTTCTCCCTCTTCCCCTCTGCCATCTCTAGTTCAATTCACCATCATCTGAAAGAAGAGGTGGTAAAGAAGCTGCCTGCCAATGCAGGAAACACGGGTTCAATCCCTGGGTTGGGAAGATCCCTGGAGTAGGAAATGGCAACCCATTCCAGTATTCTCATCTAGAAAATCCCATGGACAGAGAAGCCTGGCCGGCTACAGTTCATGCAGTCATAAAAGAGTTGGACATGACTTTGCTACTACACTGCCACCACCACCTCCTGCACTGGGCCTGAAGCTGGGGAGTCAGGTGTCCCACTGCCTCACATCTGCTGGCTACCCAGTCTCTTGACTGAATGGTCTCTTGGTCTTAATAGATCCATGACAACCATTTCCAATACGTCCCAATAACAGTGTTGCCCCACCATCCTGCCAAAAAGAATTACATTTTAATAAAAATTATAAATACTTTGACTTACACAAAAAGTTCTATCTTAGATGTCACTGACCAAAGCAAATGCATTTCCAAAATGTCTACTTAATATCCTTATTTTACTTACATCTGAAATTGAGGAAGATTTTCGGAGGGCAATGCCAGAGCCAAATCCAAAAATTTGCAAGCAGAGAGATAGAGGTTTAACCACCGCTGGCTGTTGTATGAAGTAGAAAAGCCATTACCTCCCGTGTAGGTTGTCTCCAGACCAGCCACAGAGGGGCCTGAAGTCCTGTAGGCAGGGACAGTGCTGTCAGCAGTTGGACCCTCTTACTGACAAGTAATTCCTGGAAAATCTCAAAATGCCAGCTAATATTTTTCATAATCAGTCTGATAAATGTACCAGTAGTTGCTAAGCAAGGTCATGACTAAATTATACTGTTCTCAAATCAAAAATTCATTTCTGTTCATTTAAATATTAAGAATATAAAAATAGAGAATAACTATACTCAAGAAGGATAAAAATATAAGCTGTGAAACTAACAGGCCTCCCTGCTACTCAGTGCCCTTCTGTAAAGATAGAGGGAAAATTCCTCTCATAATCCACACGGTTATTAGGACAGGGACACTTAGAAAGCTAGCACTGAAAGAGGAGCAAACAAATTCAAGACACATAGTGTCAAAGGAACTTCTCAATTTATAAACGGATTTGTACAAAAATTCCTAAAAATAAATTCTGTTTAGTCATATATTAATAAACTGCTTCACTAAAAAGAATAAAATTCTAGTACATTAAACTGAGATCCTTCTGGAAGATATGGACATTTGAATACCTTACTTACAGGTTACCTGCCATAATAGATTTTGCTGCATGTTTCAGGGAAAAGACATGACCTACTAAAACCAACCTTGTTCACATAGCAATGTTGCTACATTACTGCAGTGACAGTATTGCAGAAACAGCATTGCCTGAAACTGTATTTATGTCTAGAGGCTGCTACTGCTGCTAAGTCACTCAGTCGTGTCCGACTCTGTGCGACCCCATAGACGGCAGCCCACCAGGCCCCACGGTCCCTGGGATTTTCCAGGCAAGAATACTGGAGTGGGTTGCCATTTCCTCCTCCAATCCATGAAAGTGAAAAGTGAAAGTGAAGTCACCCAGTCTAGAGGCCCACAGCCGCAAATTTGGATAGTTTAATTCAGTCTAAAAAACCTAAGGTATATATGAAGCTGTACTATAGCCCAAAGTGATAAACCGGATAACAACAGACTAAATACATAAACTATTCAGATGAAATAGTGTCTATCCCATCCTAGTTACACTCTGGATGATTTAGGATACTAAACACTGACAATACTGAAATGAATTACATATTACCGTGAAATATCTTCATCAGCAGTGAGTTCCTGCTCCATCAGTAAAAATACCTGTACCTGAAGACCACGGAATAAGTGTCAAATGTTTATCTAATCCTTCCTTCAAGTTATCTTTAGGCTATATTTTCATCAATCCAAACACAAATTTTAGGATACAACTTTAGGATCATGAAATTATACTTAGTTTCTAAAAATAAAACTCGATGTTTAGCACAGAGCTGTGCTATTTATCTGGCAGAGGTGGGATGAAAGCATGCTCTTATTTGGTGATTACGGAACAAAGTTATAGTTACCATAAAAAGACAAATGTTACAGCCATTTGTTTGTGAGCAAAGTATAGGGCTGGGTTTTCAAAGTTAAAAGATTGTTTTCTCTTTACTTACTCATCTCTTCCCCCCACCTCCCCGATCCCCACCCCGCAAGTCATTCAGATGAGGGTGATGGTTTGGTCTGAGAGGAGAATGGGCTGGTATCTGGGACTTAAGAAGGTTTATTGTTTGGGACTTTACAAAATCTTATCAGAGTGTCTCAGCAATTTATCTGGTTAAGTGCTGCATTTCAGAGTGATACATGCCTTTAGGCCACCTAAATCCAGCTAACCCACCTCTAATCACCCTGGAGGTTCTACTATAGAAGAGAATGAACTAAACCAGATCAGATGAAGTAATGATTCACAAGGAGCTAATAACCCTGAATATTGCATATTTCAAAGTTTAAACTATGGAGACATAATCTGACTTGTTTTACTATTTTCAGCTGTAAAAATTTTCGGTAACAGGCTTAACTAGAGTTCAATTCGCTTCCAAAATTAGTTTTTATCCAGTAAGCATGCTGATGCTTGTCACATTGTTTTATAATTCAGATTTACTACCTGAGTTAAAATTAACTCACAAGTTCTGTGATCATGGTAGGCCAGAGCGAGGTAAGATGTTGTGGAGACATTCTCAAAAGTAACACTCTGAAAAACAGGAATACTTGAGAGTGAAGAGTTGGCACCTGGGGCAGACGAAGACTCTCAACCAATCTCTCTGAAAAAAACAAAAAAACCCAGTATATTTTCAATATGTAAATATTTAGAATCACTTCCATATAAACGTTCCTATACAATCCAGTTCAGTATTTCCAAAACTGATGAAGAATCAACTTTTTAAAAAATTTGTAACCTGGTGCAGATACTTTCATTAATTTGATTAATCAAATTAATTTCATTAATTTAATTTTTGCTAGAAAATTTTACTAGAAATATTTTTATTAGAAAAATCAAATTAAATAAAGATATATAAAATAAAGTGTCATGTTCTTATTACTAGATTCAACAGATTCTATCAAATTACTGTAAAGGCTTAAAATGCTTACTCTGCATTTCTGTACTTATCTTGGATGGAATAACAGACTGATACTGGTCCATGGACCACACTTTGAGTAGCACCAATCTATGCTATGCTATGCTAAGTCACTTAAGTCGTGTCCAACTCTGTGTGACCCCACAGACAGCAGCAGCCCACCAGGCTTCCCCATCCCTGGGATTCTCCAGGCAAGAACACTGGAGTGGGTTGCCATTTCCTTCTCCAATGCATGAAAGTGAAGAGAGAAAGTGAAGTCGCTCAGTCATGTCCGACTCTTAGTGACCCCATGGACTACAGCCTACCAGGCTCCTCCGTCCGTGGGATTTTCCAGGCAAGAGTACTGGAGTGGGGTGCCATCGCCTTCTCCGAGCACCAATCTAGTCAATGTTTAAAAACATCACAGGACAAATAGTGTGTACAATGTACGCTGGATATTAGGTATAAAGAGTCAGAAAAGGAGGAGTCCTTTATCTTCAGAGAGAGAGGAATAATCTCTGTAAAGAGATAACAATCTCATTCTCAACCCAATCCCCAAGCCGCATGCCGAGGCTGGTGGCTGCCCGCACACTAACATGTGTGCGGCAAACACTTCTACCTGGGCAGGTTCACTCCCACTCAGGGCCGCTGGGGGCTCAGGGTGACAGCTGCACTGATACCCTCCAGGACACAGGACCACCAAACCCAGGTGATGGAGCTGATCAGAAACCTTACACAACCCGCTGCTCTGTCCCCAAATGCTAACTTTTAGCTAAGATTTCCTGGTTATGCGTCTATTTCAGTCGCCTCCTTTAAAGATGTATAACCTCTCATCCACAATAAAAAACAAAAACCAAAAAAACCCCACTAATATGCCTGGCTGCAGCAAAACAGCCTTACACCTCATTCTCAAACATGACTTCCCAGGAAATTTGACCCAAATAATAAAATAGAGACCATGTTTAAGCAAGTCCTATAAACCCAGTGTTTGATTTCTTTTACATACGAGTGATAATTAATTTCTGTTGTTTCAAAAGAATAAATTTCTAATTCCACAACATTGTCTATCCATCAACATTTGTGAAATATTTCACCCCAACTTACAACTTAGGGAAAGTATTTTCTAAGGAACAACAAAAACTCAACAGTTTGGAAAATAGAGAAAATAGTTTTCTACTGTTTACCTTGTATATCAGGAAGATATTTCTGATACTGGTCAATTTCACTGCTAAAAATAGCAAATGCTAATCTTTTCAGAAGCATGGCTCTCTGTTCTAGTTCCACATCACGGTTTGCAAAGAGATTAAGTGAACTGCTTTGGGCCACAGCCACACGAGCTGAGGGGACAAAAAAGCAAGAGAGGTTGTTACAGTCGCCTAGCGATTTGAAAAGAGATGCTTGTGCTTTTCATCTTTAAGAATGTCTAGAAACCCTATGACATCTGAGAGAGAGGCGCTTCAGGTGGAGGATTGGGAGCTCTTCTCTGAGGCACATGGGCTGACACACAGAACCAGCATACCCAAGTCAGAGACCAATTAGTAGGAAGTACAAAGTGGAGAGAGAAGAAAATTGAGGACTGACTGTAGGTTTCAGAAGGTGAAATCACTAACAATGCCATTTTATAAAGCCCTTTATTATTTTATGCCATCTGCCTAAATCCTTCTCATTGTTGTAAAAACTCCTGGCCTGGCCCAGCCTAGCCTACCGAGCTCTCCCTCCTCCTGTCTTGTACTCGCCCCTCTTCCCTCTTGGCAGCCACTCTGTCTTCTTTGCTCTTTCGTGAACTCAGCAAGCTTGTTCCTGTCCTGAGGACTTTATAACTTTTGTCCTTTATTCCAGAATACTTTGTCCCTAGGCATGCTCAGGGCTGTCTTCTTTTTTTGTTTCACCTCAAGTATGACCTCCTGAGCTGTTATTTAAAATCTATTGTAGCGCCCTATTTCCTTCACAGCTTCTTACTTGCTCCCTGAAATAATTTTACTTATTGGATTAAGGTGAGCATAATGCCTGGCGCATTTTTGTCTTTTAATAAATAACTGTTAAAAAGATGAATCTCAACCTTAAAACAAACCTGTGGAGATTAGAGAATACACTGTCCCTTTTGAGAGGGAAACTGCAGCCTGGTTAAGAAGGGACATAAAATTCTTGGGATTCATTCAACTTCACTGCTATTTAAGATCATTAGTTGGATAATTTTCAAACTTTAAGAAAATCAAGAAAACTTTTTTTTTCCCAGATGAAATACTATCGAGGAACCCCAATTTACAAACAAACAAAATAGAGAAGGAGTGGGGTGGAAAGCGATTCTGACTTCTTGGCTCCTCTCTTTCTTCATTTAAAGGAGATAAACACAGCCCCAGTATCTTCTTTTTCGCCCTGGCTCACAGCGTGGGTCTCACTTCCCTTCCCAAGGATGGAATCCAAACCCCCTGCAGTGGAAGCCTGGAGTCCTGCCCACGGGACGGACGGCCAGGGGCCCCCAGAGCCCTAGGACTGAAGAGTGAGTTGTCCGATAGGTCTGTCCCTGTTGCCTGCCCTTCTCGGCCTTCCTGGCGGTCAGTCCTTCCTTCAGTGATTACTGAGTGCCAAATTCCATGCCATGTGCTGGGCAAACAAATTAAGAGACAAATGTGACAAGGCCAAATAGTTCACCGATTATTTATCTACTATCCTGTCTTCCTCAAGTTTCAACATTATACTCCTGTAGAGTACTAAGTATCACTATAACCTGACAAAGAGCTAATTCAGTAGTTTCTGGACAAGAGCAAAGCACACAAGAATGGCTCCTGTACAGGAAAGACACTTAGGTTGTCCTCCATAGTACTCACTCATTAAATCTCTAAACGTTGTCTTATCGTGTGTCATCAGATTGTCCATAATTGCTCTCCAACTGAAAGAAACCAGGATCACGATATGTAATTAACATTTTGTTGTTAGTATTTAAAAAGCATTCTACTTTGCAGATAGCAGTTGATTTCAACAGATTCTGTGAGATGCATTAGCATGTTGAACAGAAGCAGGAGTACTTACTGGTTAACACAAGAGGCATCCATCTGAAAGAAACTGGGATCCATAAAGAGGTCAAAGGCTTCTTTTTTCCAAGCTCTCCGTGTGTACTGATACCCACTAAGACTGCTCAGCAGCTGGACACAGGCTCGATAACTGGGGGCATTATGTGCGCTGGGAGGAAGGAAAACCACATTAACCTCTATGTTATAACTTTATTCATCATATTGTTACTCATTAGTGTTCACATTTACCTAAAGCAATGGTGGAAAATAGAAAGCACTTGCATAAGAGAAACATTTTTTATCACTATAATTTAAGGTAAAAGTAAAGTCATTTTGTGATAATTTCATTTTTGGAATAAAGGAACACAACTTATTTTTAACAGAATACGAGTTAACTAACACATCTAGTTAAATAATAGTAGTACCTGTGATTTCGGAGGTAGGGCACAACATAATGCATAATATTTACAAGTAAAGGAATGACTCGCTCTTTTTCATCACTGTAGAAAACCATATCCAAAAGATGAGCCAAAATCTAAAAAAAACATAAATGAAATGGAATGTATAATCTGAAAGCTGAAACTGACAGCATCTAGAGGTGGTTTTCAGTCTGTAAGAACATCTAGAATACCTTAAAATTAGAAAAATCTAAAAGCAAATTCCTTAAATCCATTTTTACATGAATGGCTTCTGCAACTATTTGCATTTTTTCCCATTTTAACTAAAGAATATACGTATGGACAAATATTATTAGGAAGAAGAGAAAAAGAGAGGTTAAGAACCTTCCAATGTGATAGGGAATAAACACCAAATTTAAGACTAGAAACTCAGTACCTCTCTCCCTGACTGGGTTACAGGGGGTTTAGGAAAAATCCAACCTCATGAATTGGGATGCAACTCTGTCAATTAGCTATTTGCCTTTAGTCATACTGTTCTAATCTTTGTAAGGTTCAGTAACCACATCTGTAAAGGGGAAACAAAAAGGAACTGCAGGTCTGTATAACAGGGTATATAAAAAAAGAGCATGTCAGAGCATGTATATAAAAATGTTTGGTAAACTGTAAATACTTAATAGTGACCAGCATCGTTGTATCACTTCTACCCTTCCCTACCAAACTGTGATACGAAAGCACTGTTCAGTTTTAAACAGTACGCTTGTAAAAAATAGTGCATGGGGGGAGCAATGTCTAAAGTTGCTAAAGTCACATCTGACTCTCTGTGACACCGTGGCCTACACAGTCCATGGAATTCTCCAGGCCAGAATTCTGTAGTGGGTAGCCTTTCCCTTCTCCAGGGGATCTTCCCAGCCCAGGCATCAAACCCAGGTTTCTCACATTGCAGGTGGATTCTTTATGAGCTCAGCCACAAGGGAAGCCCAAGAATACTGCAGTGGGTAGTGTATCCCTTCTCCAGCCAATCTTCCAGACCCAGGAATCGAACCGGGGTCTCCTGCACTGCACGTAGATTCTTTACCAACTGCAGGGAAGCCCATAAAAATGTTTGATAAACTGTAAATACTTAATAGTGGCCAGCATCGTTATATCACTTCCACCCTTCCCTACTAAACTGTGATACAAAACACTGTTCATTTTTAAACAGTACACTTGTAAAAAAAAAAAATAGTGCATGGGGAGAAGCAAGGTCTAAATTGCTGTCATTAATATTTAACAAACTACTAATCTGAACACAAAGTCTAAACTTTATTTTATACTGATTTCTTGAACTACAAAATAGTATTTCAAATTAAAATCTCCTTTGTAAGAACTACTTACTAACTGTTTACTTGAAAGTTCATGTGAAAAAATCTGAAAATATTTACCTCAGAAAGTAATGTCAATGCATGGACACTATATACAGAAGGAGTTATGTTTGAGGTTTCCATTGCAGGTGATAACATATCTAAATAAGAAAAAAGACAGGTAAAGATATAGTTAGGTTTTTTTCCCCCCACTGAAAAAAACTACATGTTAAACACAGAAAAGGGAGGATTTTACAGCAATTACAGTGCTGACTGCAATAATTTCTTAATGAGTGGTGGTGGTGGTTCAGTTGCTAAGTTGTGTCTGTCTCTTGTGACCCCATGAACTGCAGCCAGCCAGGCTTCTCTGTCTGTGGGATTCTCCAGGCAAGAACACTGGAGTGAGTTGCCATTTCTTCCTCCAGGGGATCTTCCCGACCCAGGGATTCAACCTGTGTCTCCTGCATCGCAGGCAGATTCTTTACAGCTGAGCCACTAAGGGACAGATGCCTACAAATACAAACTTAAGTGTAGGGGGGTCAATACCTTCAACATCAGATTCCAAATTGGTTCCATCTACCATTATTTTGGGAGAAGGCTTAACTTCAAGATTTCGCCGCAGCCATGTTGTCTGTTCCAAAGAAGAACCAGCAATTGCACCAATTGCATCCACTATTTTATGAGTCACATCCTGAAGAAACAAGGAGAACCCATTATACCTCTGTGTGTATACAGGCACACACACGAAACTTCACAGATGATCTTATCTGACCTTCCCATTTTAGATTTGAGAGCACTGAGAAACAGAGTTTTGGCAACAGCGCTCAATTCGGAATGACTTACCTGGAGGTCTCTTTGGTCTTTTTTATTCTCCAAACTAGGGTTTTTCATGATAAACTCATTCAGAACTCTGAAAGGGTCAAAGAAAAAAACAAACAGGAAATACTAGTGTAAAGAAAATGATGTAACATAATTTTTCACAGCAAGTGGTTTTATGGTCTCAATTTTAACTTTATATGTATAACGAATATGGGTATACGTGGACATTCTATTACTCAGGTGAAATGCATAAACCTATGCATGCAAACACCTGTGCAAGGATGTTCATAACAGCAACATTTATAAAATCGAAATGTCCAGCAATAGAAGAGATAAACTGTGGTGTATTCATACTATGAAATACTAAACAGCAATGAAAATGAACAATTTATAGCTACATGAAATTACATGGATAATTTTTATTAAACATATGCTGTATGAAAGTAGTAGACATAAAACAGAGTTGTTTAAAAACAAGGCAACATTTATCTGTGGTACTGTATGTCAGAATAGAGACTATCTTGGAGAAAAGGGAAAGGACAGTATTTCTTAGTTTAGGTTTGTGATTGTACAGATGACATCTTCACTTTGTAATAACATAATTTGTATGTTTTCTGTGATTTATATATTAACAAAAAATTTAAAAATGTAAACCCCACCAATCTTAAATTGTAATATAAAAATGGTTTCTTTATGTGTATAATAGATTAAAAAGAATTCTTGAATGTAAGAAATCCATTTCCATTGTTTGCTAAAATTCTACTCAATATTTAACTTGATTTTATTAACTATATGCATAATTATTTCCAAACTAACATGTAAAGTGATACTGAAGAACAATCATATAAATTTCTATTTTATAATTAGGAATTTTTAGAAGATCAGTGGAATGGTTGGTAGGAAAAATAAACCACCCAATTTAAAAAAGGAGTTAGTTTTCTAGTATAAGTGAAAATGCCCAACTTTTAATTTAAATACTCAGACAATACACACATTGAGAAAGAGGTAGAACACTTCATTATCTGAGAAATGAGAAAGGAAGAAAAACAGGTGACAAAACAAAAAAATCTTGCAGAGGAGAAGGTACAAGTCTAACGTTGTTTTTAATTTTTAATGAGATTAGCAGGAAATTTGGTGATTATTCAAAGAGCTGTCCATATATTCCTTCTTTGAGCCTTAGAACAATTTAGAGGTAGGTAAGGCAGGTACTATTACTCTTGATAGATGGGAAAATAGCCTTGGAAAAGTTTACTGATGTACCCTGGGTCCCAGAGATGAGAGTTAGAACTAGATATCAAAAGAGAAGAATCAAAAATCTTCATGGGAACACTGTTCTGATTTCCAGGGTTTACAGTTATCTCTCATCAATAAAAATTATCATACACACTAGTTATCTTTATCTTTGGTCCAGAAATTGCAGACACTGAGTCCACTGCTCTTTCCACTACACCTTCAATGTCGTAAAACCCCTTTAGATTTCTGGTTTAGAAAACAGCACGAGGGTCTAGGGGTCATTGCTAGGGTTCACAGTGTTACTCGGCTTCTACAGGCTGACCAGCTCTCCTCCAGCTCTCATCCTTGTTCTTCCACCTGCTCTCTGCTTCCTGGTGTAAGACTACATTCCTACATTTACCAAAATCTCGAGTCCATTTTACCAAAGAACCCTCTAACCCTAACCTTCCCTCTACTTCAAAATTTTCTAGACCACCAAAGCAGAATCACTGGTTCCCTTCAGGACAACAGAGAAGCTAAGTCTGTACACAGAACCACCCAACTACACTTAGAAAAAACACCAGCAGACCTAAAGAGTTGACTAAGGTTGAAGTTCTTTGCATGTGGTTGAGTTCACATCCCATTCAGTGAACGTCTGAAGTAATGCAAACAGGTTGGAGACAAGGTTATTCCCTTTTGGGAATTCCCCTCTTCTGTCTTAAGCAGTCCTTTTCAAATTTCAGGATGTAATGTAATCACTTGAGACCCTTGTTAAACTGCAGATTCCGATTTGGGGGGTCTGGGTTGGAGTCTACATTTCCAACAAGCTCCCACGTGACTCTATTAGTACTGGTTGAAGAATCAACCTGAGTCACAAAGTTTTAGAGGAAATGCAGCCTTCTTTCTCATTCTTAGCTCTGCCATTCCCTGGTCTCCATCCCCTCCCAGCTGTCTTTGGAATCTGGTGCTCCCAAGGAGGCCCCCACCCCCTACAATCTCCTATGGAACACTCTCCCCTTAAATAATAGTTATTATCAGCCAGGCACTATTCTAGGAATTTAACAAATACTAACTCTAAATGATCCTTGTAACAACTTTATGAGGTAGGCACTATTATCATCTCCATTTTACAGATGGAAAGGTTATATAACCTGTGCAGGGCCTTATAGCAAAGAAGTAAAGGAGTTGGGATTTGAATTCAGGCAATCTTTGCCGTTCACTACTCAACATCGTCAGGTTTCCTTACCATTTCAAATCACATTTTCTGCTACCTTGTCAGTTCTCTTTCTTTTCGTGATCAAACAAACTCAAAGACTACTTCACACTAACTTTTTTCACTCTAACCCTTGCCCTTAACATCTGTGCTTATTATCTCATCCAACTCTTTTCTCCTAACTTACCAATCCTCTTCAGATCATCAATAAATACACCTTCTTTATATATCATCTTCCCTAATCTCTCTAAAGGGGTTAGCCATGCCTTCACTTCTCTTTGCTCCTAGAACACTGAAAATACCTGTTTTTATTCTACCTTTCTGATGTCTTTCTTTTCTATCTCCTTCGTTGGCCCCCTTTCCTTCTTTGCTTGTCCTGTTATTTCAATCTCATAATCCACAGCACACAAACTTGCTACCTCCCATTAGAAACGATTCTATCTTATTTCCCCAATGATCTATTCTACTACTAAATTGCTGGTCATATCCCTCCTCAAAAGCTGCCATCACTCCCATCCCCTGCCCAAGACCAAATTTCTTAAAAAAATGCAAATTCCTTTCCCATTCCAGCTCCCATCCCTGTCTCATTCACCCACCGTTCCACTGCTATGCCTACACCACAGCCAAAGCAGACAAGGTACCTTGCCCAGTATCCCCTCCCTGGTCCACAAAGGCTTTCCCCTCCTACCATCTCCACTCACTGAGCAAATATTTCCTGGGGACATATTATGAACCAAGAATAATGGAGAGTAAAAGATACTGTCCGGACACCATGGCGCTTGCAGTCAAGGGTAACTAGAATTTATCAAATAATCACGCACATTATTAACAGAGATCAGGAAACAACATGACAGACTTTTTATGTTAACGGTTCTGAACTCAAATGACTATTAAGTTCCCCTTCAGTCATCCTGCTCGCCTCTGCCCCTTTCAATTCCACACTTTCTCATCACTAAGTGACTACTGCTGCAACAGTTTTACATTAGCATGTTTACATTTTGCATATGTATTTTTTTGGGCTCCAAAATCACTGCAGATGGTGACTGCAGCCATGATGCTTACTCCTTGGTAGGAAAGTTATAACCAACCTAGATAGCATATTCAAAAGCAAAGACATTACTTTGCCAACAAAGTTTTGTTTAGCCAAGGCTATGGTTTTCCTGTGGTCATGTATGGATGTGAGAGCTGGACTGTGAAGAAGGCTGAGCGCCGAAGAATTGATGCTTTTGAACTGTGGTGTTGGAGAAGACTCTTGAGAGTCCCTTGGACTGCAAGGAGATCCAACCGGTTCATTCTGAAGGAGATCGGCCCTGGGATTTCTTTGGAAGGAATGATGCTAAAGCTTAAAGTCTAGTACTTTGGCCACCTCATGCGAAGAATTGACTTTTTGGAAAAGACTCTGATGCTGGGAGGGATTGTGGGCAGGAGGAGAAAGGGACGACAGAGGATGAGATGGCTAGATGGCATCACTGACTCGATGGATTCGACTCTGAGTGACCTCCGGGAGTTGGTGATGGATAGGGAGACCTGGCGTGCTGCGATTCATGGGGTCGCAAAGAGTTGGACACGACTGAGCGACTGAACTGAACTGAAACACACAATGTTGCCTCCATAATCCCACTCCCCCGCAGAAGGTAGAGATCACACCATCACCCAAAACATGTTATTCAGCAATCAGAGACAATGAACACTATTCTTTTATTTGAAATCATATTTTTTAAGTGAAACTGCTTACCCAAGTATAAGAAACTGCCCTGGGGCTGGAAGGCTCAGTTGTATGGAATCTTTCAGAAGTATCAACAGTGATGCCCAGCTATCCACTAAATTGGGCACTGGAATTCTGCAAGATGAACACAGTTTCTATACACAGAGAAAGCCAATATCAACTTTAATTTTCCCTATATTTCCCCAGTTTTTACCATATTTTCCTACTTTCTCTGAAAATTTCCTAAATTTGATAGACTGTGATACTGTTATAGAACATTTCTGAAAGCTTTATATTTTCTACTCTTATTATATGTAAAAAGAAAACCAAGCATACATACTTAAAATATCCAGTGTAACTTATTACAGTAGAAATTTTGCCATAGAAATACCAGTTCTTAACCACACGGACTCTCAAAATGCAGCTCAATAAATTTGTTTAATTACTGACATCATTGTTACCTACTCCCTTCCCTATTCTCTCCAATTCTCTCTTACATTAGCTCTTTCTCCTTCACCCATGAGTCTCCATCTCATCTAAGGGAGGGCTGTCAATCTATCCTGAATATCAGTCTCTCACCTCTAGAGAAATTAAGATTCTCTGTTTCTTCTTAACCTTAACCCTAACTCTTGTACCTAAACTTAGATTTTAGGCAGTCCCTAGTCTAAATCACAACCAGTGTAACCTAACTTTATAAATGTTAGTCATCAATCACAAACTGATGCCAAGTTTGATGATTAAAATGGAAAACATTCTTATAAGGAAGGATTAAAATTATGGTTCTTGAATAAGAAGTTTATCAAAACTCAAATCAACGAAATTCTGTTCAGATGTCAGCTAAATGCAAAACTGGAATGCCATAACAAGAAGATATTGTCATATCATTCCATTAAAAAAAAAAAAACAGATTAGACGACCTTGTGTTCTCACCAATATCAAAATAATGGGTCAGTGGAAACAGGCATAGTTTTAAGAACAAGATGTAGTTTGTTTATTTATATCTAAATGATTTTCTTACAATTCAGTGTTTTAATGTCCAGTGTATTTTAATATACTTAGGTCTTTATATCTGTAGGATCCACATGATTGGGTCATTAAGAGGCCAATTGTCTTTATTAATATTTCCACAAACAATGTTTTTCTGTTTCTAGTATTAGTTCTTTTAGTTTTAGAAGGAAAAAAAATAAGTAACTTCTTGAAAGAATTCAGGTGCCTTCTTCCTTGTTTCCTAATTTTTATACAGTGCTAAATAAAATGAGGAGAGATCCACAGCAGTTATCTTACCTTTGAATATAAGCATAGAAAAACTGAAGCATGCAGACTTCCAAAGAAAGATGTTTCTATAAACAAAAGAAACCAATTTTATAGTGAAGAAAATGCTGCTTTTTCTTTTCCATAGTTATAACTACTCTGTATTTTACCAGTTTTAAATTAAAAAAATTAAAAGCAAACAAAATCAAACACTAGGTTGTCATCCAAATCATGCAGCTCTCTTCCATGTAGCAGGCAAAACACAAAAGCTATTTAAAAAGCTGAAAATGGTTTAGAAAGAATCAAAAGATTCTCAATTCCCACCCACCTGCATATACAAAGCACACCCCAGTCATTATTTTTAAATGATCCATCGACTCTATAAGCATCAACATTATTTTAATTTTAATCAGCCTATGGTTGGCCGGGCTATCAGAATTAGGCTGACTTTTTTTTTAATAAAATGGAATTTAAATCTATTTTACCACAAGTTTCTGTTAAATTAGGATAGGTAGGTAGGTATGCTGCTAAGTCGCTTCAGTCGTGTCTGACTCTGTGCAACCCTATAAACGGCAGCCCACCAGGCTTCCCCAGCCCTGGGATTCTCCAGGCAAGAACACTGGAGTGGGGGTAGGTAGGTATAGTTGGTTCCAAATTTGAACTAACTTCTAATAGCCTAAAATCTATTATTTAAAGTTAGTGCTGAATGTAACATATAATAAAAAGAAGGCACCCGCCCTTAAAAATCAATCATAGACAAGAAAATAACACTGATGTCCACTTTCATTTACCCAATTTGATTTGTTATGTTTTGACACCAACTATTCCCTTGAAAAATTCCCATTGTACCACAAGAGGAAAAATCAAATATTTGACGAATTCAGAACTTAATATATTGAGAACAGGGTGGGCAGCAGTTGAGGAGTACAGAACTCGCTCTTATTTGATTTTATATCCTTCACACTTAGCCCAATGTCTCTGGCACAAATACGTGCTCAAAATAATTACACTGAATTGAGCTTTCACAAGCAAATTTAAAATCCTATCACAAATGCCCCAGTGGTGATTACAGAACAGTAAGGAAATTATTAAACAGTTAGTAAGGACACTGGCTATTTTTGTACACAAGTAGTACACTCTTTAGGCAATAGAAAAAAATAATGCAATAATTTCAGATATGTGCAATTATTCTTTTAAGGAAGTAATCAGGCCTATTTTGGCTTGGCCTAAAGTCTAATGTTGCTGCTGCTACTGCTAAGTCACTTCAGTCGTGTCCGACTCTGCGTGACCCCACAGACGTCAGCCCACCAGGCTCTCCTGCCCCTGGGATTCTCCAGGCAAGAAAACTGGAGTGGGTTGCCATTTCCTTCTCCAATGCATGAAAGCGAAAAAGTGAAAGTGAAGTCGCTCAGTCGTGTCCGACTCTTAGCAATCCCATGGACTGCAGCCCACCAGGCTCCTCCATCCATGGGATTTTCCAGGCAAGAGTACTGGAGTGGGGTGCCATTGCCTTCTAATGTTAGCAGTTGGTAAATATTTTTTAAGAAAATTGAACCTCTTAGTATTGCTGAAATAAGGAGCAGAAAAAGTAGACAAGTTCATAACTTAGTACTAACTTGTAGACTTTTAGGTCTGCCTAACTAGAGACAACGCATTGGGAGTGCAAAGGCTTTGTCACTGACTTCTTGGTAGCACAGATTGTCAACAAATGACACTGACTAGAACTAAAGTTATAGCAAAATGTGAGGAGCTTACAGACTTGAGACCCTCATTCCAAAGAGAGAGCAGCAGGAAGCTGTGAAAAAGACAACAACTGAAGTTAACAGACCTTGGGCTCTGGCTTCTGTGCTTTTCCTCTACACGACCAGAAAAATCTCACCTAAGAATCTGGTCTCACACTTACTCACTGCCTTAGACGTACATATGGAGCACTACGAGCAGTGAACTGCTCTTCACTGGCCACAGGGAGGATCATGCCAGTGGGTCACTGTAGATACTGGTAACTGTATTTATTAGGGCAGAGTGAGAACACATGCTCTCATCTCTGCAATCTATTTACAAGGATGCATTGTACAAAAAATAACTTCCCTACCAGGGTCACCTCTGAAACACAACTGTAAACAAATCAAAGGATAGCTCCTCTTACCTTGTCCTTGGCTATGGCTGGGGGCTGCTTTAAGACGTCTTTCACAGTCTGTATAACAGTCTCTGCTCTCATGACACTGATAGACCGAACCAGTTCTACTAGTAAGAGCTGTTCTTCACTGGCTGCAGGAATAACCTGGAGAACACATCATTGTATTCACTTATGTAGGGTACAGGTAAATCTTTTAAGAGAAATCACAGAATTAAGAGAATATTTTATGGCCTCTTTTAATATAAAGGCCCTTTCATGTCCCTTGATGACTTTAGATAAATTTTATTTTTTATCAACCTGTGTTACAGGTACATTGTTTCAAAAAGATGAACAAGACAAGGTATCTTTTAAGAAAAAATAGCAGTGTGCTTGCACTTATGCCCCAAAATGACGAGGCTCAACTCTTGGCTCTTTCCTATTATTTCTGAGTAATATTCGTGATTGTTTTTTTTCCTATTTCAGAATATTTTCTTCAGTTTTACACATTATCTACTGACATCCTACTTCAGAAGACAAAGTTCTGGTTCTATTACACTCTTCTCCCTATCCTTCCACCATAGTTACATCATAATTTCATTTAAATCTACACCCAGTATTCACATGATTACTTATAGTTATGCTGTATATTATCTGTATACATGTCCTCTCTTGTACGACTTTTTGTTCTTCCTAAACTGTTTTTTTCGTGTGCTAATTTTTAAAATAATCTTCATTTATTCATTCTAACTGAAAAATCTTGTCTACATTAATAAGATAATCTGCTTCAAAGAAATAGAATTGTTTTATTAAAATATTTATTTTTATTTATTTGGCCGTGCCAGGTCTTAGTTATGGCACGCAGGATCTTTAGTTGGTGGCATGCAAACTCTCAGGTGGCATGCAGTATGTGGGACCTAGCTTCCCAACCAGGGATCAAACCTAGGCCCCCTGCACTGAGAGTACGGAGTCTTAGCCACTGGGCCACATGGAAGTCCCAATATAATTGTTTTTACTTTAATAGTTTTTAAGGATCTTCATAAAGAAACACTGAATATGATGAACTACGCATGCGTACTTTCATGCATTTCAGAGTGGCTTATGATATGAATAATTATTTATGCATATTTTATGTTTCCCCTATTTTCACTAAAATCATGATAAAAAAATAAACGATGTAAGAATAATTACATATCAACCAGAAGATGTATGAAATGAATGAATATACATCAATGGAAAGTATTGTAATGCCCTATTCACAATGTTTTATATGTAAATATGTTTAAAAATATGATAGTATATACAAGAAAATATAGTTTTTCTTATGCAGTATGACTTCAGTTGGATTTTTCTATTTTTATAAAAAAAATCTTCCTTAATTGTCACAACATATTTAATAGAAGTGTGTGCATATACACAAGTGCATTTGTGTATCTACACTGTTTTTGTTTGCTTGGCCTTCTCTATTATAAGTTTATCCCCGAAGAATACAACAACTGTAAATCTCCTCTAATTATATGCTCAAAACATCAGATCAGATAACTAACCTACCTTTTCCCCTTCCTGCTTTCTCTTGAGATATCTCTGATAGATGTCTTTCTGTTCTACCCTGGGTTGGTTCTCTCTAGGCTTGCTATATAGTATCATCATGATATTTCTCCTGTGACCATCAGCCTTTCTTTTTTCCTGTGTTGGAACTCCTATTTCTTGGATTCCATGCTGCCTTCTTTCTTGTTTTATTCCTCCTCTGCTGGAGATACATCTTACAGCATTTGAGAAAGGGTGAATTCAATGTGATTTTTATTGAGACACTTCAAAGTCAAAACTCACCTGAGTGACACTATGGCTGGATAAAGTACTATAGATTGAAACTAACTCTCGAATCATAAGTTCTAGTGTTGCTAATGATAAGTCATATCATCATCCACTGAATATGACCAGTATTTTCTCTTTAGAAGGTATCAGACCTCCTTTTCATCTCTGGTGATCTGACATTACTTGCTGATCTTTATGTAGACAGATCTCTTTTCACAGTGCCTATAAAAACTCATTTCCTTTACTTCTGGGGAATTTCCTTGTACTATTTCTTAGATACTTTTCTCCTCTCATTTTTTTCTATTTCTTCTTTCTTCAAAAAGATACTGCACCTCTAGTATCATTTCCCTAATTTAAAAATCTCCTTTCCTCTATCTTCCACAACTCTGAATTTACATTCTACATCTGATATTTATCTACTTTCACTTCTCTTATACTGATTTTGTTTTGCTTCTGCTAGAAAATTTTGACATTTAAGACAATTTAAATTTTTTGCAAGAGTCCTTCTTATAATCTCTTATTTCATGGATGTAATATAATTTTACCTGGTGAAATTTACATTTTCTTCTGTTACTTGCACTATTACTTTTGACTTTCTCTATCTACTTGTTTTGGTCTTTATCTAATTTTCAGAGGCTTTCTCCATGTGACTGGTATTCTCTGGCTCTCTATTTCCCAGGTAACTCAGCTGGTAAAGAATTCACCTGCAATGCAGGAGACCCTGGTTTAATTCCTGGGTCAGGAAGATTCCCTGGAGAAGGGATAGGCTACCCACTCCAGTATACTTGCCTGCAAAATTCCATGGACAGAGGAGTTTGGCAAGTTATAGTCCATGGGGTTGCAGAGTTTGGGACATGACTAAGCATAGCACAGCAATAATAATAACTACACACAAATATATTTAGAGAGTCCTTATTAAGTGCCACGTACTGGTAAGTGCCATATATATATGCATAGCCTTCCTCCCTCCCTTGCTTCTTTCCACCCACCCTCCCTCCCTCCCTCCAGTTCTGATTCTCACAACCCTATAAAGCAGCAATGCTAACCTAAGGACGTTATATAGCTAGTGAGTGGAGACTCAATATTTGAACCCCAGGGACCTGGTTTCAAAGTATGAGGTCTTAACAACTATATTACTACTGCCTTTCAAAAAGAAATTAAAAGGTGATGGGAAGCCAAGCATTTAGGTGCAAGACTACTGGATAGGTGGCTCTTCCTGTGTAGTGCCAGCAGCCTAGTTTTGGAGTCCTTTGTTGTTGTCAGGAGATACAAAAATTTAAGTAGCTTAGGTCTTTTTTCTTGGTCAGGCCATTTTCCTAGAGACGAATCCTAAAATCTTGTACCTGAGGAACATAATGGCTTCCTGCCATCTTGCTGGGGTGAGGTTGATTCCACTTTTCAGAATGTAGACTTTTCCTGACTGCTGTTGCAGCATGATATCTAATTCCTACCTGTATGAACCTTGTTCTTGGATGCAATCTCAAAAATGACAGAATGATCTCTTTTCATTTCTAGGGCAAACCATTCAATATCATAGTAATCCAAGTCTATGCCCCAAGCACTAATGCTGAACAGTTGTGTGAAGATCCAAGACCTTCTGGAACTAACACCCCAAAATGATGTCCTTTTCATCATAGGGGACTGGAATGCAAAAGTAAGATATCAAGAAATACCTGGAGTAACAGGCAAATTTGGCCTTGGAGTACAGAATGAAGCAGGGCAAAGGCTAAGAGGTTTGTCAAGAGAACGCACTGGTCACAGCAAACACGCTCTTCCAACAATACAAGAGAAGACTCTGCACATGGACATCATCAGATGGTCAACATCAAAATCAGATAGATTATATTATTTGCAGCCAAAGATGGAGAAGCTCTATACAGTCAGCAAAAACAAGACCAGGAGCTGACTGTGGCTCAGAAGAACTCCTTAATGCCAAATTCAGACTTAAATTGAAGAAAGTAGGGAAAACCACCAGATCATTTAGGTATGAACTAAATCAAATCCCTTACCATTATACAGTGGAAGTGACAAATAGACTCAAGGGATTAGATCTGATAGAGTGCCTGAAGAACTATGGATGGAGGTTCGTGACACTGTATAGGAGGCAGTGATCAAGACCATCCCCAAGAAAACGAAATGCAAAAAGGCAAAATGGTTGTCTGACGAGGCCTTACAAATAGCAGAGAAAAGAAGAGAAGTGAAAGGCAAAGGAGAAAAGGAAAGATATACCCATATGAATGCAGAGTTCCAAAGAATAGTAAGGAGAGAGAAAGCCTTCCTCAGTGATCAGTGCAAAGAAAGAGAAGAAAACAACAGAAGGGGAAAGACTAGAGATCTCTTCAAGAAAATTAGAGATACCAAGGGAACATTTCACGCAAAGATGGGCTCAATAAAGGACAGAAATGGTATGGACCTAACAGAAGCAGAAGACATTAAGAAGAGGTGGCAAGAATACACAAAAGAACTATACAAGACAGATCTTTACAACCCAGATAACCATGCTGGTGTGATCATTCATCTAGAGCCAGACATTCTGGAGTGTGAAGTCAAGTGGGCCTTAGCAAACATCACTGCGAACAAAGCTAGTGGAGGTGATGGAATTCTAGTTGAGCTATTTCAATTCCTAAAAGCTGATGTTGTGAAAGTGCTGCACTCAATATTCCAGCAAATTTGGAAAACTCAGCAGTGGCCACAGGACTGGAAAAGGTCAGTTTTCATTCCAATTCCAAGGAAAGGCAAAGCCAAAAAATGTTTAAACTACCACACAATTGCACTCATCTCACACACTAGTAAAGTAATGCTCAAAATTCTCCAACCCAGGCTTCAACAGTACGTGAACCATGAATTTCCAGATGTTCAAGCTGGATTTAGAAAAGGCAGAGGAACCAGAGATGAAATTGCCAACAACTGCTGGATCATTGAAAAAGCAAGAGAGCTCCAGAAAAATATCTACTTCTGCTTTATTGACTACACCAAAGCCTTTGACTGTGTGGATCACAACAAACTGTGGAAAATTATTCATAGGAATAACAGACCACCTGACCTGCCTCCTGAGAAATCTGTATGCAGGTCAAGCAGCAACAGTTAGAATTGGACATGGAACAACAGACTGGTTCCAAATTGGGAAAGCAGTATGTCAAGGCTCCATATTGTCACCTGGCTCATTTAACTTTTTGCAGAGTACATTATGCAAAATGCTGGGCTGGATCAAGCACAAGCTGGAATCAAGATTGCCGGGAGAAATATCAATAACCTCAGATACTCAGAAGTCAACACCCTTATGGCAGAAAGCAAAGAAGAACTAAAGAGCTTCTTGACGAAAGTGAAAGACAAGAATGAAAAAGTTGACTTAAAACTCAATATTCCGAAAACTAAGATCATGGCATCCCATCCCATCATGTCATGGCAAATAGATGGGGAAACACTGTCAGACTTTATTTTTTTGGGCTCCAAAATCACTGCAGATGGTGATTGCAGCCATGAAATGAAAAGACACTTGCTCCTTGGAAGAAAAGCTATGATCAACCTAGACAGAATATAAAAAAGTAGAGACATTACTTTGCCAACAAAGGTCCGTCTAGTCAAAGCTACGGTTTTTCCAGCAGTCATGTATGGATGTGAGAGTTGAACTATAAAGAAAGCTGAGTGACAATCAGAATTGATGCTTTTGAACTGTGGTGTTGCAGAAGACTCTTGAGAGTCCCTTGGACTGCAAGGAGATCCAACCAGTCCTTCCTAAAGGAAATCAGTCCTGAATATTCATTGGAAGGACTGATATTGAAGCTGAAACTCCAATACTTTGGCCACCTGATGTGAAGAACCGACTCACTACAAACGACCCTGATGCTGGGAAAGGTTGAAGGTGGGAGGAGAAGGGGACGACAGAGGATGAGATGGTCGGATGGCATCACCAACTTGATGGATATGAATTTGAGTAAGCTCTGGGAGTTGGTGATGGGAGCCTGACATGTTGCAGTCCATAGGATCACAGTGTCAGACTGGCTGAGTGAATGAACTGAACTGTGAATCTTGTGCCCTTGGATCAAGGGTCTCTCTTCATAAACTCTTCACAAAGTAAATTTGACTCCAGTACCCTGATGAGGTAAGGTAAGAGAAGTGGGTGGCTGCTTGGGTTGGGAAAAGGGAACTATAAACTTTCAATCAGACCTCCAGATTTCAGCCCCATCCTAACTCTTTGCCTTTAGAAATACCTGATACTTCTACTTCTAGACTGTCTATAGATTTATATCAGTAATTGATCCTTTGCTTGCAACAAATCAGTAGAGCAGAGAAAACTGATATTGATATCCAAGTCAGTTATAACTCAGACGTGTTTTTCGTCGTGCAAAACTTTTTGACACTTGTGGTCATATGACATTTATGACCACACTTATGTGGTCACCCCTCCCAAGTTTTGTCATTGTAGGTTCTGTCATTAAAAATTTTTTTCACTCTCATTTTTGGTAAGAGGGAAGATAAAAATGCATGTGTTCAATATGCCATGTTAAACCACATGTGTTAACTAACTAAATAATCCAAGATCTCAATTCTGTCCAATGTAATATCTACTACTGAATCCTTACATGCAAAATGTCATATAAACAGAATGTTTATTTTTTATTACTTGAAATGTGTCAGCATACGTGTAATATGAAATCAGCACAAAAATAAGATTAGAAACCTTTAGCTAGACAAATCACATATCTTATAGGAATAAATTATTTAACAGCCTTAGTATTCTAGTGAGTCAGTATTTATATCCAATACAGAATAGTTTTTTGAGCTTTCAAACTCACAAAGCAACAAAATTTCCACAGATATAATCTAAAGACAATATATGAATTACATTTAAGCAGTCACATTGTAACGAAAAGCTAATCAAGATGAAAGTTTCTCTCCATACTCTTGCTATGCACTTTAAATGACTATCATTTAAAAAACATATTGTATCTGATTACCATTTCTATATAGCTACAGTTTTAATATAATATGAATTTCTTTTTTCACATAAAGTATCTTTTATATTTAGGAAATTTAGGCAATACATTATTATCTAAACCGGAAGACAAACTTACTTTTCTGCAACCCACCCCATCCCAGCCCCTAATCCCATTGCAACTAATGGAAAATTGAAACTCAGCATGTATTCACCATATGCTTACCAAGTGAAAAGATAAACACATACCTTGGTCCTGGTCGGAGCTTTGTTCTGTCTTCTCTCATTCCATACAAAGGCAATGGCAGCCATAAAGTGAACACCATGATTCATTGAAATGGGCCCCAATAATTCCAGGATCTGCTGCCTCAAGTTCTAAAAAAAATTGAGCAAATTACAAGTGCATTAAAAATTATGAAAGCATTAATAACTGGACTGTGCTTTTAGTTTTTCTTGGAAGAATATACAGAACTTGTTTAACGACCTAAATCGTGATAGTGAAGTGAAATGAAAGTCGCTTAGTCGTGTCCGACTCTTTGCCACCCCATGGACTATACAGTCCATGCAATTCTCCAGGCCAGAATACTGGAGTGGTTAGCCGTTCCCTTCTCCAGGGGGTCTTCCCAACCCAGGGATCGAACCCAGGTCTCCCGCATTGCAGGCGGATTCTTTACCAGCTGAGCTACCAGGAAAGCCCAAGAATACTGGAGTGGTAGATAATGGTATCTGTGGTAGATAATGGTGGAGGAAAGTTTAATAATGTTAAGAGATGCAACTATGATCATTTTAATTCAAAAAGAAAACAAATAACCTGTAACAGTTTAAGCCAAATATTAAAATAAAACATCATTTTATTTAAATTTTCTATTGATTTCCAGCCTTCCTCCACAGTGCCAGGAGTGCTCCCATGACTCCCAAGTCTAGGAAGTCAGATCTGGAGTAAGATTAGGTAATTGAGGGATATCAATTTGATGACTGGCCATAGCAAACATGCTTTTAAACATTTACCTAATTTCTCTCTAAATATAAAGAAGAAACTTTGGGAAATATCTGAAAGTATAAGAAGAAAAAAAATTTTTGAATCAACCATTAACTTCATCATCCTGAGATAATCACTATTAGCTCATGAATTTTCTTTATTCCTTCTTCTGCAGATTATTTTTTAACATAATTAGAAATACAATATTTGTTCAACTATTTAAAATTCCTGTTTTACTAAACTTTTAAGCACTTTACATTGACTAAGAATTCTTCAAAACCATGATTAGTGGTGACATAATGTGACATTGAGTAAATAATTTACTTAACCATTCCCTTATTGTTCAGGATCTCTTTATTTTCCTGCCATTAAATAAGGCTATGGTGGTGGTAGCTTAGTCGCTAAGTCATGTCTGACTCTTATGACCCCATGGAGTGTAGCCTGCCAGGCTTCTCTGTCCATGGGATTCTCCAGGCAAGAATACTGGAGTGGGTTGCCATTTCCTTCTCAGGAGATCTTCCCAACCCAGGAATCGAACTTGGGTCTCCTGCATTGCATGCAGATTCTTTACTGACTGAGCTATGAGGGAAGCCCATAATATTTATTATAAATAAGGCTATAATAAATATTATACATATTTACATAATTTTGATTACTTTAGAATTCATTACTAAAGAAGATTACTAGGTCAAAGACTATGTAACTTAAATATCTCTGTACATATTGCTAAACTATTTTCCAGGAGAGATTTGCATATTAAAATGTCAGCTTGAAATGTTCTAAAAAAGGAATAAAGTTATAACATGTATGACTGAATCTCAAAAATATTATGTCACATGAAAGAAGTTAGACATAAAAGATCAAATAATATATAATTTCTTTTTTATAGGAAATGGCCTGAAAAAGCAAATCAGTATACAGAGAAAACAGATTAGGGTTGATGGTGGTTAGGGATGGGAACCAAGTGCCTGCAGATGGGCATGAAGAATCTTTTTGTGGTGACGGCTATGTTGAAACATTAGATTGTGGTGAGAGTACTATAGTGCTTTAAATTTACTAAAAAAAAAAAAAAAGTATTATATATGCTTAAAAAGTGTGATTTTTTTTAATGTTGTTTCAAGAAAATAGTTAAAATTACTTGATAACTAATTACACAATCCACACAGAGTATCATAAATACTACTCAAATCATTCATAAATTTGGAACATAATCTCTAGGAGAGTTGTCATATAGACTCTTGAGCTCCAAGGGTAAAGTGTGACTTATCTAACCTTTGTGGCTCCAAGGTTAATAGTGGTAACAGAGGCAGATGCAGCAATGGTCATTTTTTCTGAAGAATCAGCCTGATGCAGCACGCTCCAAAGCAGTGTCACTGAGGACATGATCATGTGAAGGATGGAGAGGATTCCACTGCGGGCTTCAAACAGGTGTTTGTGATCTACATTGACCAAAAGCTATCAAAGTCAGGGGAAAAAGAAACATATCATTTACTGAGGTTTACAAATGGGGACTTATTAGGCCTCACCGTCTTTAAAAACCAGTCAAATATTTGTGCAGTCTCACTTGGTGATATTGTGTAGTAGGATCCAACAAACAGTAGTGGATAATGGCCGTGATCCCTTCCAAAAGGGTAAGAATCATATCTGGTGGGATAATTGATGCCATCCACAGAGGCCTGAAAGAAAATGTATCCATGTGAACACAAGTTCTGTGAACAAGAAGTTTGTGTTTCATCAATAATAAATGACCAGCATGTGCAAAGCACACAGCAAGGGCTCAATAAATATTATACAATAAATAAATTAGGAGCTTTTATATCCTCATCTAATAAAATAAGTGTGACACATTAAATGTACTAAAGTTCTTTGGGGATAACAAATTCTAAACAAAATAAATAAATACAGCCAGCAAATCTTTGGCAACCATGTAATGGCAGGCATATCAGTATTAAAGGATACAGCCAGTTTTCTTAAATCCAGTACCTGAGCTCACACAGGAGATAAACCGGACACTAGTCTATTAAACACCCAGATAAATTTTGACAGATTAATTTTGAATATGGCCTGGGGATACAGATAAAATTTGACACCAGACAATTAAAATTCAAAACAAGAAATAAAATCAGATGGGAAAAGAATTATTCATAATTTTAAATTAATTTTAGTGTGATATTAACTTGCACTTACATCGACATATCAGATAAACCAAGGAAACCCTTTGCAAAGCTTTCTGCTACTTTTGCCAGCTCAGTCAAGAAGAGCATCAAAATTAATTTCAGCTCTATGGAGGAAAAAAGTCCTGTTTATCTATTTCTTCTGTTTTCCATTCTTGATTCTTTTATGGATACTATTCCTCAATTTTCTTCTTTATGAAAATAACATACTCCGTGTAACCTAACAATAACCTCTAATTTATTTACCCAAATTGCAACTGACGTTCTAGATGATGAAGTGGTCATACATGTAAAAAATGTGAATAATGACAAAATTAAAAATCAATTCTTACCTACTATCAGATAATCCTGTTTCATATTTGTACTGTTGAATTAAATTATCTAAATTTCTACAAAGCTGTAGTGTCACAGAAACAACCACTCTCTGGAGAACTTTTCCCATGTAAGGCAGAGTAGATGTGATTAAACCAATCCACTGTGGGTGCATCTTACAGGCACAGTGTTGATGTAAAGCTCGTATCACTGCACAGAGGAACATGCCTTGAGATGTGATCGGCTGGGCGTGCAAATACTGAAGAGAAGTCATGGGCTGATGGGGATTGATGTGCTCCAGATCAGACACCACAAAATCAAAACCTGTTTCATTCTCTTCAGGGATAGTCATTACCCTGTGTTCGAGAACAATGAGCCTCTGAAGCACTTTGAGAAGTTGTGACTGGAGTGTGCTGCCATTGTCAAATTCGTCTTCAGAGAAGTTGATCAGGCTGTCCTCTGAGAAACCTTCTTCCACGGCGATCATGTTCTTACCCGCCATCTTTTCACTGTGCCATTTCTGTGCACTAAAGATAGATGACAGCAAACAGTGGAGAATCACCTTCTGAACTTTGCACTTAGATAACATATCAGAGATAAAACTAGGGAAACCTTTTGCTGAACTTTCTATGACTTTTGCCAGCTCGGTGAAGAGGAGTGTCAAAATTTCGATGCTCATCATCTGCATGTTTCGATTGCCTATTAAATCTTGTGCTGTAACCTTGACATGAGTTGGGTAATGGCTACGCATATAATACAAACAGAGAGAAATAAGGATTTCTATGTACATAGAACTCCGAAAGTTATGATTTGAGTCCACTGGAATGTGACTATAAAAATCTTTTCCCATAACAGAAATCCGGTGTCTGGCCAAAAGATTCTGAAGCAGAGACAATTGAGGCGTATATGCGTTATTTACACTAGTGGTTGAAATGGCATTTACAAAAGCAATGGGGTTAGTTTTCAAGATGGCCTTAATGGCAGAAAAAGCATACAGAGTCCTGGATGAATCGTACAACTGGAGATACAAAAGCACATGTTGGTAGAGAGGATGGATGTTGAAATTGGGAGATTTTCGTGATCCTGGAGAACCCATGTCACTCTCAATTTCAGAAATTTCTCCCTCCCCACAGCTGTACCAGTTCTCTAAATCCAGACCGTCGCTGAAGAAAACACTGGTCTGCTTGGGTTTTTCATTTGAAGCTTTCTTCTTGTCATCATCCTTTTTTCTGGCAAGTTTTACTTTTGGTTTTGCTCCCGGTTGTTTACCTGACTCCTTAACAATTGTTTCTTTCTCGGAGACTTTTTCTGATAATTTTTCTTTGAAGCTGAACTGAATGCTACTGTGACTTCTCTGTCGACATCTGGTTTCTGTAGAAGCAACAGAAGAGTCGTGGAAAGTCTGTGCGGTTCCTGAAATACAAGGTGAGGAGCTGTTTCTGGAAATTCCATTTGGCATACACTCACAGCTTCCCTCTTCAGACACAGACAGAAACTGAGAACTGTCGTTATTCAGCAAAGCACTCTGGCTCTGCTGAGCAGGCTGATCTTCGTTGCTAGTCACCTCCTCGCCTGGATCCACAGCACTGTCCTTCAGGGGCAGCCCTTCAATTTCTGACTGAGATGTCACTGATGCAGATTCCGCTTCAAGGCCGCTGACAACTTTACATATCAGGTCAAAGACCACCTGCTGAACATCATCATCTGGGGAGCCTGCGCTTGGCGCCTGGGAATCGTCTTGAGCAGTCACGCTCTCAGGATCAGCTTCGTAACTCAAGTTGTCCCCAGCAGAGGACTGAGAACATCCTGAGTCAGACCTCTGAAGTATTTCTATCTGTTGGTCTGGCAGATCAAAATCAGACACAACCATAGGGATTGTCTCACTGCTGGTACTTAGGAGGGACAGTCTGTCACTTAATGGATTAACAGTAAGGCTGAAGTTCTCCATTTCGTCCATGGTTAGTGTCTTTTCACCATTTCCTTTCGATGCCATGAGTTGTACTTGGCTTACTGGCAAAGAAAGAGAGTAAAGAAAAACAATACAAAATACATTAAAATAATTGAAATGTAAACCAAACAAGATTTTTTAATCATTACTTTCATTACTTACTTATATTTTTCTATTAAAACATTTATTAATATGTTAGACCTTTTAAGTTAGAGTATTATGTAGATGACTACTAATTAGAATTTAATAAAGACACCTCAACATTAGAAGGGTCATTATTCAACTGAATTAAACAAAACACATTTAACAGAGATAAAATATAAAACGCTGCCCTTATCCCCAAATACGACATTCTTTTAAAATAGTTCAGTAGTTAATATATAAATACATAATCTCCTTGATTTTAACAAAATTCAGCAAGCATTTATAAATTATCTAGTTTGAGTAAGGCCCTAAATGAGGAGAAGAGCGTGAGAAAAGGAAAAAACATCACTCTTTACTCTGAGAAGTTTTAAAACGAGTAGGGGATCTCACAAATACCCATTTCTGTGCCTTTAGGGGAGCATTTCTTCAGAGAGGGTGGAAGGCTTAGTTCCATGCAAGAAGTGCAAAATCAGAAGCTTCAAATTCAGGGAAAACATCATGACATCACAGATGAGGTCTGAGAATGGTCTCAGAGAGGTGAGAATTCGGCAGACAGGCAGGAACTACTGCACGCAAAGTGTTAATGCAAAGAAGCCCTGGTGATAAGCAGAGTGGAGCATGTTCTTAAGAGGATTCAGGGGAAGCTGTGGAAAGGAAGCTAGAGAAAGGAACCATGGCTCTGTAGAAACACACTCAAGGTGAAGCAGAAGCACAGTCCCGTTCTAACTTCACCACCTACCAGCTGTGAGACTGCAAAAGCCACAGCCTCATCGGTAACATGACCTTTTCATTCCTGACCTTACAGGATTATTTTACAAGAGAGATAAATGAAGTTGATTCCTTTGTCCGTAAAGTACAATAATCTAAGGGGCCATTATTGGTGTATTATAGAGGGTATCATTTGATAATTTGTGAATATTAATTTCTATTATTAGTAATAGTATTCTATTAATAGTAATAGCAAATATTTATCAAATATTAATCATAACAGTGAACATTTATCAAACATTTATATGCCAGTCACTGCACTAAGCATGTCACTAACATGACCACACCCAACGCTCACCACGAAGTTTTGAGAGCTGGGTATAATCATCCTCATTTTACAGATGAGGGAAATGACACCTGAAATAGAAATGTGCACTGAAAGCTTACTATAGATTCCCAGTGGAGTATCTATAGAACACTGAAGGACCAGGACTATAAAGTCTACAGGTTGTTTGCTAATACTGAAGAATGCTTCTCACCAGAGCTATGCTAATGCCTCCCCCGAAAGAGTCAGCTGATAACAGAGACCCAAGTCCTCTAAGATGGTCAGTGATGAGGTACAAACTGACACACGCAAGCAGCACTACTGCATGCACAGGGGAAACCGGCCCATGGGGAAAGTCTCACGTTTGGTTCTCTTGACAATCACTGTTGTGTGTTCGCCTCTCTCTTTATTTATTAATTTAATTCTAAATAAAGTTGTTCTACTTCCATGTGATATTCACCATTATTGCAGGAAAAGTCCTGCATGAAATGCTTGTCACTCTCTTCTCCAGGAAAACAGGGAGCCTTATTCCAGTAACGTTCTGCTTGCACTCGCTGCACTGAAACCCTCTGAGTTTTGGGATGCAGTAAGAGCAATAGCAGTGGTTCCAAAACTCTCGCGATATCATGTCTTTGCAGAACTTGGTTCAGCCAGGCTTGTCCCACAGAGCTGGTGGAACCATCGAGACTGTTAAGGCTATCTAGCATGATGAACAGTGACCTACAATAAACACCAATAATTAAAACAAAGAACAGAATACCTACTTTAGTTTTAATACTCTAATTTTTAAAAAATTAACATTACTCTAAGTTGTATTTCTTACATTGAATTAACTATTTTAAAGTAGTTATATTTCAGAATAACTTTTGACTACAGCATTTTAATAAGCTTAATCCCCACTCTCAGTAGATACAATGAAAGAAAGAAAAAGAAAGTGAAGTCACTCAGTCATGTCCAACTCTTTGTGATCCCATGGACTGTAGCCTACTAGGGTCCTCTGTCCATGGGATTTTCCAGGCAAGAGTACTGGAGTGGGTTGTCATTTCCTTCTCCAAGGGATGTTCCCAACCCAGGGATCGAACCCGGGTCTCCTGCATTGCAGGCAGATGCTTTTACCATCTGAGCCACCAGGGAAACCAAAAAGACACGAGAAAGGAGAAAATAGTCCTCTCTCATACACCTTTTCTCATACACTTGTATTTTTTGAAATTTCACAAGCATACATTATTTCTATAAGATAAATACAGTAAAAAAAAAAAAAAAAAAAAAAAACTTGAGAATTAGTCTGTTTTAGCACCATATTAATGTTTGTATCATTAAATACAGACCCCTCTACAAGTCAACATTATTTCCATGTTGCTCTGTGCTCCTTTGCTCTCATTCTCTTTATTAGTTGAAGCCATGTGCTTAACTCAAGGAAAGACCTTCTGTGAAAGGTGTGGAGGTATGATTGGGATCAGAAAACCAAAGATAAATCTGGGCCATCTGCTTTATCTCATGTATGACGATCTTGAGCAAATCACTTAACTTCACTGTCATGATGAGAACAGGTGGTTACTGAATTAGAGGTGGTACTTGTGAAGTACCCTGTCCCAGGGCCCAGTTTACTAGAGGGGTTCGGTAGCAGACCATTAGAGAATGGTGATGCTGCTTTATACCAGCTGAGAACATCCAGCAGAACACGCATCTGATGCTAAATGGAGCTTCAAGCACAGTTAGATTTGGGGCCGCCTTGATGAGACTTGCTGGTGAGCCTGCGATGTATGTAAACCTACCTATAAATGGCATCTCCTTGGAAGTTACTGTAAATCTTATTTCTGGTGTCTGAGGCATCTATGTAGTCCAGACAAACAGCAAAACCACTCTCAGGCAACTAACTGTAGATTTTTTGAATCCACAGAAGTGATCCACAGAAGTGTCAGTATTTTAGTTGTAGATTCTAAGTCTGGTTCAGGCAAGACTGGGAATAATTGCTAGAAAAACACTTATACCTTCTACTGTTCATATGAAATTTCACTGAATGTAGACTCAAGAAAGCTACATCTGTTGCTATATCCCTGACACTTAGAATGGTGCCTGGCACATAGGAGGAACTTGATGAGGTCACCCGATGAAAGGAAGGGGCACTGGGTGCTCCAGAAACACAAAGGGAAAATCAGTTAGATAAATGAAAATGCCATGCCTTTTAACACAGCTTAGACTAAAAAAATAATTTATAAATTCTCTTTATGACATCTGCAAATTGCTCTCTCCTACTCCTGCCAAATTAGCCAGGGGATTCAAGAACGGAAACATTAAGATATCTTACTATAAAACCTGAATATAAGGGTCACACAATCTTGAGGGCATTAGCCCACTGTGGCCCCTTTGGCCTGGCAAAGCACTAAAAGTTACTCTTTCCTACTTCACGTCCCCTCAAAAACACCTGAATATAAAATGTAACCAACCTGTCGAAAGACCGTGCAAAAGATGAGGACTTATTTATATGGAGGTCCCTTGTTAGATGCCAAAGAACTGCAAACTTTGCATGTGCTTCCATCCTTATTTTCTGAGGAAAATATGGGAGATGATTTTATTATCCATGAATATATTGAGTGATTTTTAGTTAAAAAAAAAAAAAAGTTGCTATTTAAGACAGTATTATGTTCAGTGGGCACATGAAATAAACTGTATTTTTTTTATGGAAACAGAAACACACAAAATACTTAAATATATACAGAAATATTAAACCTAAAGGATCAGCTAATGCTGGCATATAAGTTATTATTTAGTTGAGGTGATTAGTTTACTAGATTATTTTATAACAGGGGATGGAAAGAACTAATAATGTACATGTTACTACATCTTGACTACAGGAAGCACTTTCTCCTTCATTTTAATATATGTACACAGTAGTCAAAACTAATTTTATGGCACTATATAATTTGCTTTTGCTCCCAGAAATTATATATTAATTCCAAATGAACTTACCATCACTTATAAAGCTGGTTTACTAGATTAAAAATTTAAGGACTTAAAAAAACTATTTCTACACAAAAACTATGACGTCACTTTTGGGATTATCTGGAAAAGATTATGTGATAACAATGGATAATATAATGTAAGAATAAATTTATAGAATGATCAATATTTGATATTAGATAATAATGCATTAGTAGAAATTATATTATAAGAAATTGTATAGTCTTTCTCCAGCATTTGTAGAATCCATCAAGTAAAAGATCCCCCAAATCAGACTGCAACTGTCTAAACTGTGACAGGTTAGAGGAATGCCTGCTTTTCCTGTCAGCTTAATACATGATTTCCCAATGAAGCTTGCATTTATTTGTAGATCAACCAATACAACACATTTAAAAAAAGTAAGTAATAACTGATACTTTAATTTTTTCATGGATATACAATATCCTTATTCAGAACTCAGAAATGTTATATAAGTAAACAGGGATATAATTTGTCCTAGATTTATACTTAAAGTAAAACAAACTATTACATTAAAATACAAGGCTTTATTTAAAAATTTCTGAACAATTCTGAAAGAATGTATTGAAGGACAACTAGAAAATTAACATTTCTCTTGGAATAAACTTTTCATTCCTCTCATTCACTCCATTTGCCACTTCCCTGCTGCCAAATGCTTCATTTACTCAACACAAAGCCTTTTGGGATATAACCTATTCAAACTCACTAGCATTTAGAATTTTTTAAAATGAGGGCAATCCACTTCTAAAAGCTGTTCAATAAAATTTCTATTAATATAAGAGACAAGACACAGGAAGACCTCAAACTTCATTGGGTTACCCTGCCCAGGTCAATCAAAATGATCATTACAGCTTCTTTTCAGGCCTGCTCATAATTCAGCCATCTTTAACTGACACTTACGAATCACACTTCATATACATAGGATACAAAATCCTTATTTATTCTCTGTCCGTGGAATTCTTCAGGCAAGAATACTGAAGTGGATAGCCATTCCCTTCTCCAGAGGATCTTCCTGACTGAGGGACTGAACCCAGGTCTCCTGCATTGCAGGCAGATTCTTTACCATCTGAGCCATTAGGGAAGCCCATAACCTGACATATTAGCATTCTGTAACTTACAAATGTCATTTCACACACATTAGCAAATGAGTCCATCAGTTTCATAACTGAGACCACTGAATACATCTGTAAACAACCCAAGAACTCAGACCAGCAACAACTTGAATCATCACTCCCCACTCCTAGATCACAAAATAAACCCAGCATTTGATTTAGGTTACTTGATTTTTCAGATTACTGTCACTTTTTATAAAGAACTTTCCTCTAAGAAGAATAGAACACATTTATTTTAAAGATATGATAATCATTCTGAATGAATGAAGTTATTTTATTCAGATACTAGATGTCACAATTTTCCTAGGGTTTCCTTAATTTACCTTTCAGTACAATGGGAGCAGGGGGTAGGGTGGGCACAGGACCAACAGAGAAGAATTTACCTTATCTTTATGGGTTAACTGCTGACTTATCACATCCTCACAGATGCTGGATGAAGGAACCAAGTTATGCAATTGATAAAACAGTTCCACACTCTTCTGGTGGTGCTGAGGTGTCGCGTCTCCCAGCTGGTTCCACAATGTTAAAGCTACATGCTATTTAAAAAAAAGATGTAAAAATCACCGTGTTATACAATTGTAAATGAGAACTTTTAAACATTTCCTATTAGGTACAAACAAGCCTCTGACTGCCAGACCAAGAAGGTCTTAATACTCATTATGTCACTGAAATGAGATTTAAAAGTGTAGCTTTCCATCTGCTTACTTCTTGTCATCCAGGTTTTTAGATCTCTTACAAGAGACACTCCTTTAACTAAATTTACTTTAAACACCAGATGTGTTAGCACTTTTTATAGGGCCCAGATAAGACCTCATTTCACTATTTTAGTGATGTTTAGTAAAGTGACGGTGCTGCTACTGCTAAGTCGCTTCAGTTGTGTCCGACTCTGTGTGACCCATAGACGGCAGCCCACCAGGCTTCCCATCCCTGGGATTCTCCAGGCAAGAACACTGGAGTGGGTTGCCATTTCCTTCTCCAATGCATGCAAGTGAAAAGTGAAAGTGAAGTCACTCAGTCGTGTCTGACTCTAGCGACCCCATGGACTGCAGCCCACCAGGCTCCTCTGTCTATGGGATTTTCTAGGCAAAAGTACTGGAGTGGGGTGCCATTGCCTTCTCCGAAAGTGATGCTAGAATACACTATCTTTAAGAGATGTGAACCCCACACTGAAGGAAGTTTAATGTTTATGGTTGTATGTCGCAAAGTGAAATATAATTCATAGTTCAACTATCCAAACTTCTTAAAACATAAAATAGGCTGTGTGTATTTCAGTGCTACATGTGTTAATACAGCACATGGTGATCTCTTGACAGTCATCAAGGTTCACCACCACATGACAGCCCAGCTTTAATCTAGCCCGACAGACTATCTGAGGGATACAATGACTTGAAGATTAAAATTTTTTATACATAAAGAATCTACCTGCTTATGCAAAATATACTTGATGTTCTTTCTATGCCAAGGATGTCATATGTGCTGCTGTGAAACAAATCAAAGGATATGCATGTATCACATATGATCATCACACAATTTAGGGTTGGAAAATTTTTTCTGGATATTTTGGAGACCTAAGGTTGTACTCTATGAAAAGCAAAAGTGTTACAACTACTTCATCTGGAAATATATTTTTCAGTATAAATGAACTTTTCTTTTTACCCCAGTACTCCTCTTATTCTTTTTTCCTCCTCATAAAACTGAGGGCAGGATTGGCCAAGCAGTACTGATCAAATATGGTATATGGTATCTTTTCCTTACAGTATGATGTTAAGAGGTGTTCAATTAAGCCTGACTATAATCTTTGAAATCTCTGCTAAGCAAATCAGGTCAAGTGTTGTCTTAGTCATGCTTGTAGTTCTTAGAACTTACCTTGAAAAATTCAGTCTTCTCAGCTATGTATCTCAGATTGCCCGGCGTGAGAGGAGGTCTAATCACCACAGCTACTCGTCCCTGGTTTGGACTTAAGGGCTGGGCAGGCTCCACACTGTTGATGTTTTCCCCAGTGACCATGGCCACAGACTGAGTCAATCCTACCAGGTCCATCATTAGTGAAATGGCAACACTCTGCACACTGAAATCACTTGCTTGGCTGCAAGCATTCATCAGCGTCTGGAGCCACAGTGGAGGCTGCACGTGCTCCCAGTCTGAAAGAGAAGCCGGAAGCCAACAGAGTTCATCACAGTGAACCTTTCACGCGTATTCTGTCTTCCAAGTTAATTTCTAAAAACAAAGCACTTATACCTAAGAACTTTAGGCCTTGCTCTGTGAACAAAACCATGGTTTCTCACATACACTACAGCTTCAAGAAAATAAAGCAGCAACAGGAAATTTCATAAATTTTTTAATATGTATTTTTCTTATGCCAAGTCACACAATCCATTTTCTGTCCTAAAAAAGTTTATTAATCAACAAATATTATGTAGCTCACTGCCCTGTGTGTGTGTTATACATAAATTTAAAGGAACGTAAATTTATATGATGCTAGTCATAATAAAGGAAATCAGCAGATCTGAATGTTATGTTAATTTTCTCCAGAGAAAGGAGTTAATTTCTTCCTTGGCGTTCCGCTTGCTCGCCAACAAACTGTGAGATATCATTACAAAATTCTCCAATATATCAATCTCCTCAAAATGACAGTATTTTGTTTCAAAACACAAATTAAAGCAACGCTTTTAAAAATTAACTGGCTAAAAAAAGAAATCAAATCCCAGTTTTAATATCTGAGCATTCCTTAAGGGTGAGTGGGTAGGAAGCATGCTATAGAAGATATTTTTAAATAAATAAAACAGAGACAACCTTACCAGTGTCTGATTTTTCGGAACGTAAGTCTGCGGTATGGTTCCCCTCAGCAATGTAAACTGGGAAGCTGGAGCACTCCAGGAAGAGCTGACAGGCAGCGAGGAACGCAGAGAGGTATTCTTTTGAGGTTTTTTGTTTACTTATATTTCTGTCTTTTACGTCCCCCTGGGAATCCCTGTCCCAGTTCGAAACCTCCCCGTGTTCTCCACTGAGATCCCCTTGATGCTCTGGAGCCAAAGCCTGAGAGAAGGCGTTGCTCTGGATGATGTAGAGGTTGATGAGTCTGGTGAGAAACTGCTGGACATACTCCAAGCAGCACTGCATTGCGGTTTTCTGGGCTGTCTTCCCACTTCGGGGTGCCGTCCCCTGAGCAATTATGGAAGGGGGCTGGATGACCGTTTCTTCAGACCCCACAGTGGAGGCCGTTTCTGTTTCAGAGGACGTGCTCCCCATTGGGAGGGCCGCTGCCCCCTGCCCCGCGCTCAGTTCTCTGTCAATGTCATCAGCTCTGTCTGCTTGATACTGTATGAACTCAGTGAACCCACTCTCTGACGAGCGACTACTGGGGGGATTTTCTCCATCTTCGAACACTTCGGTAGGATTTTCAAGAGAAACTGATGAGACCTGGTAGTCAGTAAAAAGAGCAGGAGGCTGAGTAGCTACATGTATATACTAGAAATTAAAATTAAACAGTCACATTTTGAAAGACGTCAGCTATGGATTAGACTTATTCACAACTTAACTCACATTTCACAATTTAATACATACATCTGGTTAACTCTTAAAACAGTTTCTACAACTGATTCATGTACCTATGATAACAGGAAATACTGACACAGTTCTAATTAATATATTAATATAAAGTCATTAAAGAAATATTTATTATTTGCTATGTGGATAACTTAAGCTTAGGTTCTTGAGGACAAAATATGTATACATAAAACTCTCTAAGATCTACATCCTTGTTTCAAACTACTAACAGTTTATTCAATCTATTTCATGAAATCACTTTCCTAATGTCTAAATAATGCATGGAAATGAGACATGCAAGGTTAAAAAAATCACATTTTAAGAACTAGAAATAAAATCTACTGGGTCTTCTATTTAGGACTATATGAAAGTGAAACTTCTGTCTGAAATACATAAAAGTTCCATTTTAATGTTTGCCATTAATCTTACACTCTTTCAATGAACAGTATTGAACCCATACTAATTGCCACATTAGGTACTAGCAATAAAAGGAATTATTTATAATCTAGAAGAGATAATTAATTACAACACAAACAAAAAACGAACCAACTACTGAAATAGAATAGAGCTAGAATAGATTAACTGTTCCTTCTCTATAAAGATAGGATGAGTATAATCATCAAGCATATTTTCTGGTTTAGTAAGTAAACAAAAGCTGTACACCATGAACTCCTTGGGTAACTGTACCAGAGCATAATCTGAACTTGAATAAGATGACTAAAAAGTGATCTTATGGACAATCCCTGAAGATATACACTAAATGCTGCCACAAAGCTGGGCCTCACCCAGAGTTCTTTGCCTCAGTGAGTGACACAACTGCTCATCCAACCAGGAAGGCAGACAGCTAAGGGCGCCTCTTGCTACCTTATCCACCACTCCTCCACACTTTCCCTACACCCATTCCAGTACAGTGGTCAAGGGTGCTGGCCATTAGTTTGCTAAGGCTCTGACATTTTCTCATTTGGCAAATTACTAAACCTCTCTAAACCCAGGTTACCTAATCTATGTAACAGAGATGGCAATATTTTGTACATTTAAGAATTACTATGAGGATTAAGTTAAGATAGTGTATACAGTAGGGGGAAAAAGTGAAAGGGTAAGTAGCTCAGTCATGTCTAACTCTTTGCGATTCTATGTACAGTAGGCTGCCAGGCTCCTCTGTCCGTGGAATTCTCCAGGCAAGGATGCTGGAGTGGGTAGCCATTGCCTTCTCCAGGCGGTTTTATTGACCCAGGGATCGAAGCCAGGTCTCCCACACTGCAGGCACGTTCTTTACCATCCGAGCCACCAGGGAAGCCCCTGTGTATACAGTACTTGCCAGTTATTAAACAATAAATGTTGGCAATCACTTGTTACCCTGCCAGTCCATTACTACAGCTTATGGACTTTTCCTCCTCAACACATGGCTGATCCATCCATTTCTGTCTTCACTCCCCCATGGTGGTAGTACATGTTTTCACCACCTCTCACCTGCACTACTGCATGTCTCCCCACATCCATTTCTTTTTCCCAGATCCATACCCCACACTGCAGAGTAACATTTCTGATACACAAATCTGACTATGTCACTTGCCTTTTTCCCATCAGTGTCTTTCCATTGCTGCTAAGATAAAGAATAAAAGCCGATGGTATGGGGAGGGAAGCGGGAGGGGGGTTCAGGATTGGGAACACATGTACAACTGTAAAGTAATTAGCCTCTAATTAAAATTAAAAAAATAATAATAAAAGCATTAGTACAGTGACAAGGCTCTCTAAGGCCTGGCCCCAACCTGCGCCGATAGCGGCGTCTCCCTCATCGTCTGCGCGGTGCTCCTTGCGCCTGAGCGCCTGTGCAGATGCTCCCTGCTCTGTCTAGTGCTCTCTGCGTCCCACCTCACCTGTGCTGACTCCTCTAGAGCTGCACTCAGACAACCCTTCCTCAAGAAAGCCTTCCCTGGCCCCTGATCTAGGTCAGAGCACCCCATTTCCCACATTCCGACCACTCTATACTTTCCTTCGTATATTTATCACAGCTATAATTAAATGTGTAATGATTTTTTTAATGCGTGTCTCCCAAGTAGAAGGAAAGTGTTGGGAAGGGCAGAGTTCACCAAAGTGTGCCTAGTCCACCGCTGGGTACACAGAGTGGGTGCTGAATGGAGGGAGGTTATTTTCTCTACTTCAAAGGTAAAAAAAAAAAAAAAAAAAACAAAACTGAGGCTCAGGGAAGTTCAATACAAAACTTGCCCAAGATCACAGAAAATAAGCTTAATATTTAGCCGAAGAGCTCAGATTAGATGATTCCAAGTTCACACTCCCTCCATGGCAGCAGATCACTGTCTCTATAACAGCGTAAGAACTGTCACATTACAATGCGAAAGATTAAAGGTGGCCATTTGAACTGAACCTGTCCATTTTCCTCCTTTGAAAAATCTTGTATTAATACATTAAAAAAAAAAAATCTTGTTTAAATGGTACTTATTATTACTTCTGTATTAATCTTTTTCATATGAAAAACTGTCATTAGCTTATTATTACTTCTGTATTAATCTTTTTCATATGAAGTTTATAGAACAATGGGTGACATTATGTTAATAGAATTCATACTATAAATTCAGTTACACTTGCATACATTTACAATACTTAGTTGTATGGTTTATATTACATAACTATGGTTCAGACAGCTTTTCAATAAAGTAACCTTCTGAAAATAGAAAGGAATGACGTTTGGACATTTGGATATAGAGATCTAGGGCACTGATTTTACAAAAATGTACTAAATGTATGGAGACAAAATTAGATTTATAATTTTTAAAAGAATCATTCCATCAGTTACAGTGTCAAAAAAATGAGATACATAAAATACTCTCAGCTTTCAAATATGATCAATTTTAGACATCTCAGTGAAGATAATACCATCAAGTTTCAGTAAAAAAAACAAAAACAAAAAACCCCAAAACAGAAAAACAACACAGATACTCTGGAAACAGGCAAGGAGATCAAAAGGTGGGGTGGGCTAGAAGCCTATCTAAGGTTAATCAACCACTATATTACAAAAGTATATTATTGAATTATTCTTCATTTAATGTGAATGGGTGTTCTTATTTACCTTACCTCTAACACTCCAGTACTTCTGCTGGAAAATCCCATGGACAGAGGAGCCTGGTAGGCTGCAGTCCATGGGGTCGCTATGAGTCAGGCACGACTGAGCGACTTCACTTTCACTTTTCACTTTTATGCATTGGAGAAGGAAATGGCAACCCACTCCAGTGTTCTTGCCTGGAGAATCCCAGGGACGGGGGAGCCTGGTGGGCTGCCGTCTATGGGGTCACACAGAGTTGGACACGACTGAAGTGACGCAGCAGCAGCAACCACCAATAATGTGCCTCCAGATGTTTTCTACATAATATGTGAATATGCTATTGAGAGAACACTACAGTCCCTCTTCAACTTTAAGAAATCTCATTAAAAAAAAAAAAAAAAAAAACAGTTAACAGTTAACATCTATTTTAGTTTTATTCCTAAGAAGATACTAGAGGCATAAAGGAAAAAGAGCACACAAAATGCACTGTCCAACAATGAAATTAATATGTACACCATATAAATAAGCATGTAGGAAACGGAAATAAGACAGACTAGTTTTAGTTTATGTAGGATAATCCTGGGATATATTTAAATTGTTTGGTGGTAATGCTCATTTCATATGTGAAAAGCAATATATTTAGGAGGTACATTAGGGTTAAGATTTGATGGAAAAGACTGTATAAGATCATCCTGATAATATTTTGCCAGGTTGACAAAATTAAAAAGCAAAAAAGTAAGGGCAAATACACAAACACAGGATTTAATGCAACAAATCTTTAAATGCTTATATGCTGCTGCTGCTGCTGCTGCGTCACTTCAGTCATGTCCGACTCTGTGCAACCCCATAGATGGCAGCCTACCAGGGTCCTCCGTCCCTGGGATTCTCCAGGCAAAAACACTGGAGTGGGTTGCCAGTTCCTTCTCCAATGCATGAAAGTGAAAAGGGAAAGTGAAGTCGCTTAGTTGTGTCCGACTCTTAGCGACCCCATGGACTGCAGCCCACCAGGCTCCTCCGTCCATGGGATTTTCCAGGCAAGAGTACTGGAGTGGGGTGCCATTGCCTTCTCCCGCTTATATGCTAGAAATTTTAAAATTTTTGTTTTAACATAATGCCTCTGTGCCTATATTCAATGAAATTACATGATTCCATTACTGTTTTCACTAATATTCACTAGAAAAGAATTGTAATATTATAAACTTGAAAGCTTTTAAATTCTTGATTTTTCCATACTTGTTTAAATATGCTACTAGTGCCAGACATTAAAATTATAGTTGATCCTGAGCAATGTGGGAATTAGAGGAACCGAGGTCCTACAAAGTCAAAAACCCACAGGTAACTTTTGATACCCCCAAACTTAACTACTAAAAGCTTACAGTTGACTGGAAGTCTTATCAATAACATAAATAGTTGATTAAAACACATTTTATATATCTATGTATATTTTATGCATTCATAACATACCTTTTTCTTAATTTTTGTGATTTTTTAGGCTCTATTATTTATCTGAGAGTTTTTTCAAATTGTCCAAATTTTCAAAAAATTTTCCAATATATTTAGTGGAAAAAAAAAATCTGCATATAAGTGGACCCACTCAGTTCAAACCTGTGTTGTTCAAGGGTCAACTATGTTACAATTCTATTCAACATCATAAAGTAAGCATTAAGAATCTGGAAGACTGAGGAGAGCAAAAAGATTCTGGATTTCAAGAAGAACATGTCAAAAATTTAGTGTGCATATGAAAAGGACCAATAAAGTTTGGATTATAAGCCCGCTGTTTAATAGGATAGTTATTAGATACATGTGGCCTACTGAGATGTTGAAATGTGCTGATCTGACAGGGAAATTAAAATTTTTAATACAATTAATTTTAATTAAAATTTTAGAAGTAATAGTTAATTTACTTCCAAGAAAACTTTAAAGTATGTTTAGAACAACCTGGGTATGTGAATTTAATTTTTCAAATGTAAATTTTACAAACTTCAGTACAGAGAAATTACTTCTAATAAAAATTTAGTATTTGAATGTGCTATAAGTAAAAAATACACAGTAGAATTTTGAAGGCGGTATCAAAAAATGTAAAATGTCTAATATTTTTTATGTTACATCAATTTTATATTGATTACATGCTGGAATGACAATATATTTGCTCTAATGGGATAAATATAATTAAGATTATTTTTACCTGTTTCTATTTTTTTAATGTAGTTACCAGAAAATTTTAAATTATATATGTTGCTTGTATATAAATTATTATATATATTTCTCTCGCAAAGTGTGAATACAGACAGTTATATTGCACTGGAGCCAAAAAAGCCTACAAAACAGTCTACTGTCAGAACGCTGGGAACATTCACTAAGGAAAGATTCACTAATATTTAACTGATTACGTGCACTGATTTTAGTTAGAAACTGTTCTGCCTTGAAGAAATATATTTGGTTTAGAATGAAAAATAATAGTGAAACATTACCTTTTTCTCTTCCCACTCCTTCACTGAGTTGTTCTGCCCACTTGGAAACTGCAACACACCTCCAGTGCTGGCAGATAACAGAGGAGGTTGAACCTTACTAAGAATCTTTGAGCAGAGCCTGAGCGAATCTGTGAGTTCGGTCAAGTGCAATGTCTGGAGGTGGCTTGTCAGGGCAGATATCATTCGGAGCAGCAACTGGGGTAAGTGTTCTGTTTGGATTTCAATGTAAGTCTCCTGAAAATAAATGTGAAATGACAAAAGTTTACACAGTGTATAACCCCACAGTTATGTTATTTGTTTTTAATCTATATATTGAAAAAGGAAATAATTTTAAATGTATCATGCTCTTAATTAACACTGGTCATTTATTACTGATGACATAAAATTTCTATTCCAAATTTCTCAGTTTAAGTACTTCAAAGCATGTATTATAGAAGAACCCCAGTTTTATCTCTTATAATACTGAAATTATAACATAAAAAAGTAAATAGAATCAGTTAAAAACAAAACAGGCTGAATGTCATACCTGACATAGCACCCTCATACTTCTAGTAGGCTTCAAAAGGAGAAAGCAAAGAATTGAGGAGAGAAAAGGGGAAAAGATTTCCAACAGTATTCATTTAATAGAATCATTAATGAATACAAAGGCAGCAATAGACTACTACATACTAAACATGTAAGATTTCAATAACATGCAATTACAAAATAAATTCCATTTATTATATAAGAATTATATATGTATTATAGATTATATAGGTCAGAGGACAAAACCTTTGAAAAATTTTACTTAAAAAGCTAGGCCAAAAGGGAAAATCAATTTAATTTTAAAAACGATACTTAATTGAAGATGAGGTCTATCTTCAACATGAAATATTTGAGCTGTGTTATTACATTTCCCCAATATTTTTTTTACCAAGGTGATCTTACCAAAGAAACTATATCCAACAAAAAATCCACCAGTAAGCAGAAATTGGTCAGCTGTAACTCAGATGACTCACTACTATCTCCAGGCCCAGTCTGAAGTCTGGCATGCAGTGTCCTCCTAAAAGGACAAAATTCACTTTATCAAGTATACGATCAACTGATCTGAAAACATGTGACTACACTGTTGCCTTTTTAATGTGAGTCACATCAACACTGGGATGCACATAATTAAGTTCTTGTGATGAAGTATGTTCCCTTTCGCCCAAGACACTACTGCATCTCTACATGGAAAATTCCCAAAGCAAGATTCCTAGGTTGAACCTCTCCCTGTAACCCCCATCCTGAACTTCCAAGTATTCTGGATGGTTCTATTTGGGACTTATTTCCCATTTCCCCCACTATATATTTCCTCTTAGTTAAAATGCATTATTTGTTGCTTGATTTTCCAGTGTTTGTTCATACCAACTTGTCCTTCTGGACTGTCATCCTCCCCTAACCTCATCCTTTCACATCCAGAACACAGCCATTCTTCAAGGTTTGAGATCAAACGTTACCTCCTCCAGGAAGACTCTTCTGATCCAAGCAGTAGAGATCATTCCTCCAACAAACATGCACATTAAATTGTATTAATGCTAAATGATCATACACTGCCCTACACCCTGAAGACACAAAGATGATGATCCAGTTCCTAGCCAGCAAGAAATATAAGCAGACAGACAATAATGTCAGTGTATGAGAAGCAGATTCTGATGCAGATTTGAGGTGGCAGGACCTCTTTATTGAACCTTTCCAGATGGGAGAGGGAGAAGAGTATTTTACGAGACAGCACGAGTGAAGGCTCAGCAGTAGCAGCACTGAAGGCTGTTAATGCTGTTCAGGGAACACTCCAGAGTAATTAGGGTGCACTTAATGTTCTTCAGGGAGTACTCTAGGTCAAATAAAGAAGGGTGTGTGCATGCATGCGTGCAAGCATCTGTGTGTGTGTGTGCATGTGAATATATAAAGTTCAGTTCAGTTCAGTTGCTCGGTCATGTCTGACCCTTTGTGACCCCATGAACTACAGCACACCAGGCATCCCTGTCCATCACCAACTCTCCGAGTCTACCCAAACTCATGCCCATTGAGTCAGTGATGCCATCCAACCGTCTCTCCCTCTGTTGGTCCCTTTTCCTCCTTCCCTCAATCCTTCCAGCATCAGGGTCTTTTCAAATGAGTCAGCCCTTTGCATCAGGTGGCCAAAGTATTGGAGTTTCAGCTTCAACATTAGTCCTCCCAACGAATAAACAGGACTGGTTGGATCTCCTTGCTATCCCAGGGACTCTCAAGTCTTCTCCAACACCACAGTTCAAAAGCATCAATTCTTCGGTGCTCAGCCTTCTTCACAGTCCAACTCTCACATCCATACATGACCACTGGAAAAACAATAGCCTTGACTAGATAGACCTTTGTTGGCAAAGTAATGTCTCTGCTTTTTAATATACTGTCTAGGTTAGTCATATCTTTCCTTCCAAGGAGTAAGCATCTTTTAATTTCGTGGCTGCAGTCACCATCTGCAGTGATTTTGGAGCCCCTCCAAAATAAAGTCTCTCACTGTTTCCATTGTTTCACCATCTATTTGCCATGAAGTGATGAGACCACATGCCATGATCTTAGTTTTCTGAATGTTGAGCTTTAAGTCAACTTTTTCACTCTCCTCTTTCACTTTCATCAAGAAGCTCTTTAGTTCTTCTTCACTTTTTGCCATAAAGGTGGTGTCCTCTGCATATCTGAGGTTATTGATATTTTCCCAACAATCTTGATTCCAGCTTGTGCTTCACCCAGTCCAGCATTTCACATGATGTACTCTGCATATACATTAAATAAGCAGGGTGACAATATATAGTCTTGATGTACTCTTTTCCTGATTTGGAACCAGTCTGTTGTTCCATGTCCAGTTCTAACTGTTGCTTCTTGATCTGCACACAGATTTCTCAGGAGGCAGGTTAGGTGGTCTGCTATTTCCAACTCTTTAAGTATTTTCCACAGTTTGTTGTGATCCACACAGTCAAAGGCTTTGGTGTCGTCAATAAAGCAGAAGTAGATGTTTTTCTAGAACTCTCTTGCTTTTTCCATGATCCAGCGGATGCTGGCAATTTGATCTCTGGTTCCTCTGCCTTTTCTAACTCCAGCTTGAACGTGTGGAAGTTCACGGTTCACGTATTGTTGAAGCCTGGCTTGGAGAATTTTGATGATCACTTTGCTAGCAAGTGAGATGAGTGCAAGTGTGCAGTAGTTTGAGAATTCTTTGGCATTGCCTTTCTACATTCCTACCACATCATAATCTCTCTCTTAAAGTACCTGTAAGCCTTTAATACTAGGAGTAAGCAGGTGCATGTCTTACTGGCTGTTGCCATGAGCTCTTTGAAGACAGGGACTCTCTACATGTCTAGCAGTAGCAGTTCAATGAGTAAGCATGCAACTTTCTAAATCATTAAATGGATTAATGGTTTATATTTTTAAAAGACTTCTAAATCCAAGATCATAAACACTTACTTGTTGACTATATGCCCTTGAGTCTTGAAGTTTAATTAATCTGGTTCTGAGAGGATTTGGTCTAGAATCCAGATAAAAATTCTACTGGGTCACTAGTATTACTGGGTTTTCAGAGCATTTTTTAAGCTGCAAGTCCTAAGGGGTGGATAACAATATAGGCTGCTTCTACGTTTTTAAAAACACAAAAGTGACCAAGGAATTTTTTGTTATTCAAAATGAGAAGCATTTTGGGAGAGTGTGCTGATTAGCCACAAATTTGCTATTTCCTCTACAACAATGAAAACCTAGATTACTATAGATTGGAAAGGGAAAATCTTTTTCATCTATTCTATTGACTCAATTACTCATCTCTAAACTTTTCAAAGCTAAGATGATATGATCAATGATTCTGTATTTTAGAATGACACAGCAGAGACAGATTATGGCCATTAAATAAATAATAATTGTTAGTAGTAGTACTAGACTGTATAAAAGAATATTCTTTTCATTAAACTCAAAAACTTAAAAAACAAAGACTATTAGATTAAAATGAATAAAACAATTTAACATACCTACAACATTCTTCAAACCAACGTGCAACATAATCCCACATATAATAAGGCTCAAAGGAATTAAAGAGAAGGTTGGCAGTTTTAATCAGTTCTGCAGTTTTCTTATTTTCCCTTAATTTACTAAAAAAAAAAAATACAAAAATTGATAAATGTTAACATTTACATTTTCACATTTAAATGTGACTGCAAAGTTATTAGGGGAGTACATGTTCCTAGAAAACTTGAAAATGACAATACTGCAACAAGTAATTTTTATCTACTGCCACTTTATGTGCAGTTATTTTTCCAAATTTGAGTTGTCACAACTTAAATGTATGATTAAGCTCAGAAATCAGCTTTGCATAAGAGAAAAAGTTGTGCTTCCAGCAAAACAGGAAGTTCTTTCTGAACTATTCTGAGAGCCTGACTGTGAATTTGGCATTAAATTTCTTTGTTTTCCTTAGAACATGTAAACTGAACTGTGATTTGATTTTGACAGCCTTGATTCTGAAAGAATTTTGTCTGCTTTCCTGCACTATTCAGGATTTGTTTGAGAAAGGTTAAGTTTATTTTGCGAGTTTCAGTAACAAAAAGAACTAATACTGTGAATAGTGATTCTTACTGAAATTCCACCAGGAAAAAATAACTTTGCTATTTCAAGTGGGAACCCTGTAGCCTATTAAATACTCACCTACCTACCATTTCCTTTCACCCTTAACAATTAAAACAATTGTTTTTATACATAGTGAGGTACTGTCGATTACAACAAGCCTGTTATAGCACAAAGCTAATTAAATATTTTACGTGCTCAGGAGTGCAGTTGTATCCGACTCTTTTCTGCTCCATAGACTGTAGCCCACCAGGCTCCTCTGTCCATGGAATTTTCCAGGCAAGAATATTGGAGTAGGTTACCATTTCCTACTCTAGGGGATCTTCCCAACCCAGAGATCAAATCCATGTCCCCTGTTGTTGCCTGTGCTGGCAGGTGAGTCCCCTGGGAAGCCCTAAATACTTTATAGGACAAAAGTATCAGGCAGTGTACAAAATGAAACAGAGTACAAGGTGGGCTTCCCTGGGGTGGCTCAGACAGGAAAGAGTCTGCCTATAATGTAGGAGACCTGGCTTCAACCCCTGGGTCAGGAAGATCCCCTGGAGAAAGGAATGGCTACTCACGCCAGTATTCTTGTCTGGAGAATTCCATGGAGAGAGGAGCCTGGTGGGCTACAGACCATGGGGTCGCAAAGAATTGGGTTACAACTGAGTGACTCATATACACACACACACACACACACACACACACAGAGTACGAGGTTAGTCAATAATTACTTCTCAAACAAAAACTGGAGAGGATTTTACTTACTAGAAAGCAAAAACTGTCTTAAAAGGCTTTAATATATAAAAGTATGTTTTAGGAAAGCCCAGGTTATCTCCAAAGTCTCACCAAGGTGACACTACTAAAATGCAAAGTGGGAATTTTCTGGCAGTGCAGTGGTTAGAACTCTGCACTTTCAGTGCTGAGGACCTGGGTCCAATTCCTGGTCAGGGAACTAAGATCCCACAAGCCACACAGTGTGGCCAAATAAATCAAATCAAATGCAAAGTATGTAAAAGAAATTGCTCTCTTGAATCCTTTGTCATAATGATAAGTGAGACGGGGGAAAAAGTATGCTCCTTAAAGTAGAAAAGAAATGAAAAAATGAGTGTCAATATGTATCTACCGCTGACTTAAGAGAATAGGATATGTTAACATTATCTGACTTGTCCCAGTCATTAAATACACACACACACGCACACACACACACACACACACACACACCCCCCCCCCCATCCCCCTGCCAGGTGGCACTACTGGTAAAGAACCTGCTGACCAAAGCAGGAGGCTTATGTAAGAGATGAGGGTTCAATCCCTGGGTCAGCAGGATCCCCTGGAGGAGGGCACGGTACAACCCACTCCAGTATTGTTGTCTGGAGAATCCCATGGACAGAGAAGCCTAGTGGGCTAGAGTCCATAGAGTTGCAAAGAGTTGGACACAACTCAAGTGACTTAACCCACACACACATACATAAACAATCTGAAAGAGGAAATAATTAATCAGTTGAAAAAAGTCGGTAAAGAACACCTATTGTTCTTTGATTCATCTGAAATGAATGTTCAAGTGTTTTTCTGATCTATTCTTTGGTCTCCTGAGTATGTCAAGGCACCAAGAGGCACTCCATGCACACTACTAGTCCTGGTTACCAAACAAGGTACGGCTTTCGTTATTAACTGATATGTGGCAGCTAATCTCTTGTGAGTTTGATAGATGTGAATGAATTCCCTGGAATCTATATCTTCACATTAATGGCTAAAATTTAGTTTTCTAAACTGGCAAGCTTGAGAGCCAAGCCTGGAAGGTGGTGGCTACAGAGCAGTCATATCTGTTTGAAAGGTCAGTGCAGTTAATTATGAAAGTTCATATTTCTAAAATATAGTAAGACCTTAAATTTACTTGTTCATTAATACAAATTTCATACAGAAATGTCTCCTTTTAAGTATTAGTAGATGAGGATCTTTGTGTCATGCTTAATTTTTTGGTAATCTACCTGCTTAACTGAGCATGATCTTTGCTGAAGGGTGGTTCCATTTGAAGATCCAATTCTGCTTTGCACTGAGAATATAATGTTCTAAACACTTCAATTAGGACATCTTCTAGGATTACAGGTCCTAAAATTAATACACATATTAAAGACAATAATTAACATTATAAATCATGATTATCTATAAACTGACACAATTAAAGTATGCTTTAAAACAAGTATTTTGAAAAAATGTTTTTTCCAGACATGAAACTAAACTTCACATCCTTAGAAGCTAACACAAAATAGTAAATAACTGAACAAATGTTTATTTAGAAATTACAGAATCAGGAAAATTGGTTTTGCCAGTTAAAAGCTCTTTCAGCTTGCACAATTTAAACTCCTTTGAATTTTAATTTCTTCATATAGAATGAGGATAATAAGAATAAATTTATAGGATGATCAATATTAAGGGTTAGGAAAAGTTTTGTAAGATAGGTAGCATAGTTTCCAGAATATAATGGGTATTCAATTAATGCAACTTATATTACTATTACTAATTAAAATAATACAAAAATTCACAAGGCTAACCTTTATTGCTGTAAGAGATACCAATCTTAAAAAATTTTCTGAGCGTCATCTATTATCAAATAATAGTTAAGATAAACTCTCAAAGCCATTGGTACAACTCAAGTTATCTTTATCCTTAAATTTTTTCATTTTTAAGAGTTGGTAGCAGAACTTATGCATGTTTTCTAAAATAGCTATATATAATTTAATAAAATTACATCTTATTATTTCATTTTATTTTGCCCAGGCTTTTCTGTACCAGCTGCCGTAACTGTCTTCCCAATAGATCAAATATATAAGAAATGCACAATGAAGAAAGGGAAAACACAAAAAAACAGGATGTGGGGAAGAAAGTTGAGGGATATGACTAAAATATTTTTGCCTAAGTCCTTGAATTCTGGGAATTATAAGACAATCATGACAGATCATCAATGTTTTGATTTCAGTAACTTAGCCAGGATTGAGGAGCTTAGATAGCATCTTAAAAGTGACCCTGCTATCTACGTAGTACAGGGTATACGTAAGATAACCCATCAGTTGAATGTATATCTGTATCTTAACGTTCTAGGGCAGTGGTCCCCAATCCTTTTGGCACCAGGGACTAGTTTTGTGGAAGACAATTTTTCCACAGATGGCTGGTGGGGAGGAGGGATGGTTTTGGGATGACTTGAGTGCATTAAGTTTACTGTGTACTTTATTTGTATTATGATCACATCAGCTCCACCTCAGACCATCAGGCTGGGGACCTCTGTTCCAGAGTGAATTTTAGCAAGGAATTATTGAGAACCTATATTTATAGGTCATCTCAAAATACGAAAAATTTTCTAAGTATTATTTTGTCTTATTTTTACTATGTAGCAATACAAAACAACCACGTGTGATCTTACGCCTCAGGATAGCATGTATTACCTAGCTCAGGTTTGTCCAGTAAACTGATTAAAATACGAAAAGGTTTTAAATCCTGCATTAAAGTGCTCTCTTCTCCAAATACATTCACTTGTAAGATTCCCACCATTGCCTTTAAAAAAAGAAAAGTATATTAGTCATTTAAGTAAACAAATTCAAAGGCTTTTTTCTTAAAAAAAAAAAAAAAAAAAATTTTTTTTTTAGATACAACCATATGTAAACAGAGATTTACATCTCCTATTGTTTTTCTGAAGCTCTTTTGCCAAAGCTGGCTTTTTTTGTTGGCTGGGGAGAAAATAATTATATTCATTTGTCTTGAAAGAAAGTGCTTTACATTGTCTCTAGGAAGAAAGTGAAAAATTAATGAAAATTTAGAAACATAAATTTATGAATTTGATTTCCTAAAAGATAAAATCATTTCTCTTGACAGTCAACATGCCCTAAATTCTGCCTGTTATCATGGTAGTATCGCTATTACACCATTATTTTCCCTTCGATAACTCAACACTGTCTTCTTATAACCTCACTCATTTCAAAATGTTTCAGATACCATGTATTTCCTCAGTTTATTTGGAGATATCCTGAATAAACATAATTGAAGTGAAAAATAATATGAAATAAACCTATGGATCATTGTAACATTTTCATCATAATAGCAGCTGTACCACATTGAGAATCCTGTTTCCACCCAAATTTCCCTGGAATTTCAGAGTAAGTAATACAGGCACGCACTCATTTTTGGAAGAGTTCCAACTTTTACAGGGACAGACAGGTGAGAGGCTGCAATTATGGTATAATGAAGTCAGGAAAACAAAGTAAATGAAAAAAAGATCTCAGAACTTACACAGAAGTAAGTCTAGCTTACCATAACTTACTCATTTTACTGTAGTCATTGGCTTGTTACAGTCATTCCTAGGAGGTCTCTGAGTCTTACCTCCACCCCTTCAACTGTAAATTAATTCAGTGAAGGCAGGACTTTGACATACAGATTACTTATTGAGTAACTACAGTGGTCATAGAGTAACAAAAAAAAAAAAAAGAAAGCTCCATTACCTGAACCAACAAGTCTTTTGAAAAGGTAGTAAAATAGTAAGTGGCATGTTCTTCAGGATTACTGTGTCTTGTGCTTCTGGGTCCTATGATAGCACCGTTGTTATCAAAACCTCCATGGAAACAAAGTGTAAAATAAATTAAAATTGAATTCTTAAAACTGTTGTTCACTAAATACCAAAACAACAAATATATCAGAAACAGCACTAAACACTTACCAATTAGTAGCCCAATCAATGTCAGCAAGAGAGATCATTTTAGATAGTTTAATAAAGGGAAACCAATTCAATACATAAGTGAGTATCATAGTATACTTTCAGAATTATCTTGTTTTTTTCTGAACAGTGAAATAACTGGAGATTCAGAAAATTCAAAATAAGTTGTACTGTGTCTTCTCACTCTGGGTAGTAGAGTCGTAAAGACTGGCCAAACATTCACAAAAAGTACGGAAGAACAAAGTGTCCACTGTAACTTACTGCCTGAGTGGGAGAAGGTACCATGTGTGGGACAGCAGTATAAGTCCTGATTCAAGTTTTGGATATTATGTCATAATTCTGATTATGAATTTATTCTTCTTTGTCTACATACTTAATAGTATAACAGCTTCAATTTATAAGGAGAAAAAAAAATTCTTGGCAAAGGGAACACGATCCATAGATTGAAATAGCTTTTTCAACTAAGAAGCTTTTGAGATTTCTTCATATCATATACTAATCACTGGTTTTTTGTTTGTTTACTGTTGTCTATTTAAGTAAATTTTAGTCTCTTCATTTAGGACATACATAAACTTGATAATACTTATGTATGGAAAAATTTCCCTTCATCCTTTTCCCAGATAAGACCACACACATCAAACACCTACCGAGAAGCCAGGCATAAAGTCTTCGGTTCAGGGACATATCCCTCCTCAGGACTACGTGCAGCGCTGCCGACAAGATCCGGATCATATCTGGTCGAGTGGCCTGCAACAGTTGGGAATGTGGTTGTACTTAATCACATATAAAAACATATCACATTTTTTTCCTCTTTAAAACAAATAATACCTCACAATATGTTCAGAACTTTAGGGCTTATCAGGTACTTTAATACAATATTATCTCATGTGATCTTCCGAACAGAGGAATTATTACTTATATTTTACAGATTAGGAAACAAGAAAAGGTGGGTAACAGTTATTTGGTTGCATAGCTAAAACTATAGCTGAATTATTTTAACCTCCATTTTAAAGTTCTTTATCCTATCCAACAGTAGCAAAATCAGACAGAAAACCAAGAAACTGGAGCAGGAAGGGATAGACACAAGAGAAGACTGTCTTCGGTGGTATGAACACTGACTATACACTCTTTAGAAGTTCATTGTTTTCATCAATTCTAAGTTTTTCATTTCTTGTTCTTTCTAAAATTTTTGATCTGTAGTATTTCAAACACAGAGAAATACAGAAAACAATATAATGAGCCCTTTTTGAACCCATTACCCAGCTTTAACAAATTGTAATTTTTTTCATCTTACTCCAGGTCTTTTAAAGAGAAATAGTTAATTTTTTTTTTTTTTTGCCTCTTTCCTAATAGCCTTAATTGGATGTTTAAAATATGATTTACTAAAGGAGATCTGGTTTTAGCTAAAAGGGTTAAAGTTAAAAGAGAAAAAGAAAGCAGTTAAATTGCTGTCAATTTTAAGAATATCACTAGATAGTTGCTTTAGAATTTTGGAATGTGAGCATTACAAGGTAAGGTAGAAATCTACTGGCCTCACAACCAGTTTAGAATAAAGGACCAGAGCCCCTCACAGGGCCAAAGCACTTAAATGCCTGGTTAGTGCCCCAGCTGCCTGAGGATGCACCTTTCCTTAATCAGACTAGGCAACTTTTTACTACACCATGCTTTTTGATAGACATTAGTAGAAAGGGATTGACCCAGCTTACTTATTTTAAAGGAATCTTAGACAAATAACTGATATGTTAAAGATCACAGATCAAGAGCTGGCAGAATACTGTTACTCATCTGAACACAGATATCTTCTATTAATCTAAGCAATTCTAAAACGGTGGTCCCCAGACTCCTGGAGATCTCTAAGAACCTTTTGAAGGCTCACAAGGTAAAGAAAATATTTATTACACAATACCAAGTCAGTATTTGCCTTTTGTACCTGTTAACATTTGCTCTGTTCATGCAATAGTGGGTAAAACTGCTCGCGTCTTAGCACAAACAGAAACAGTGCCAGCAGTGGCAGCCACTGTACTTTTAGTCATTGTATTTTTTACTGTCATATATTTTCAGTAAAAATTAAAAAAGAAGAAAAGTCAGTTTCACTTAAGAATGCTGCTGATTAAACAGCAAACATTTATTGCATTAAATATCGGACTCAAGTACATGTTGTACTCTGCACTATTCCGTGCAATGACAGGAGGACACATTAAGCACTCCTTCTGTAAACTGAAGCATGATGGATGTCTCAGGGGAAAACCCTTCTGTGACTATGTGAATTGTGAGGCGAACTACCAGCTTCTGTCATTCTACTTTCACCTGAAAGAATGACTGACATGATCTATGATTATTCAGGCTTGGACGCTTAGCAGAAACTTTCTCAAAAATAAACAAAGTGAGATCACTTCAAGAAAAACAATATTCATTGTTACAAATAATAAAATCTGAGCTTCCAAGAGAAAATTAGATTTTAGAAAATCTGTATTTGGATTGAAATTATACCGAAGTGAACTGACTTGAAAGCTTCCAATACCTAACAAACTTACTGATGAGATCAGTGGTCATGCTAGTAAACGTGATCATTTATTGCTGTGTTAGCACTTCGTAGTTTAGTCACTAAGTTGTGTCCATCCAACTCTTGTAACCCCATGGACTGTAGCCCGCCAGGCTCCTCTGTCCATAGGATTTTCCAAGCATGAATACTGGAGTGGGTTGCCATTTCCTTTTCCAGGGGATCTTCCCAATCCAGGGATCAAACCCGGGTCTCCTGCACTGCAGGCAGATCTTTTTACCAATTGAGCTACCAGGGAAGCCCACGTGTGAGCACTTGGGAGACACAAAAAGTTCAATAAAACAACACTTTCCAAACAGCCAACTGTGATGTTACAAAAGCATATATGGTACGAGATCCATTCAAAGTGTAAGACCAGTGGATTTTAATCAAATAGACTATGAAAAGTTCACTGATATGGTTTTTGACTTCATATTACATTCATATTACAACTAGTTTTTTTAAAAAACTATAGCTTGTCAAGTTTTGGAAAGCACCAAAGAATAATATACTATTTTAACAAAAAAAGACTATTGAAGTGCTCTCCTTTTCCAACTAGTATCTGTATGAGCTCTAACTTAATTCAGATACTTTAATCAAAAAAAAAAAACAACCCACAACAGAGTGAATGTCAAAGTAGATATCAGCATTCTGCTTTCTGTTAATGTGTTAGAAGATACTTTAATACTATGTGTTATAATGTGATAATCTTGTTATTATTTTTAAGTGAATTTAAATTTTAATATTTAATATTTAAATAAATATTTTATATTTATCAGTTTTAATTTCTAATATGATAAATATAGATTTAACCTATATAAGCAAAAGAATTTTTAGGATTCTCAATATTTTTAAAGAGTGTAATGGGGCCATGAAACCAAAGAACTGCTGATCTATTTAATCTCAGATATATACATTATAGATATTGTCACAAGATCCTAAATGTCTTCCAATCATTTTGAGAGGAAAAACATCCTTGAGAAAGAAAGAAGTCACTTCTTGTTTACTACTGATATCACCACATATTTCTAACATGGAAAAAAAATTCTGCTACAATCTCAATTAAAGGTGTAACTTCTAGAGATTAGGGTCATGCTAAGTCACTCCACTGTGTCTGACTCTTCACAACCTATGGACCTTAGCCCACCATGGCTTCTTTGTTCATGGAATTCTCCAGGCAAGAATGCTGGAGTGGGCAGCCTGCCCTCCTCCAGGGGATCTTCCTGACCCAGGGACTGAATCCGCCTCTTACATCTCCTGCACTAGCAAGCAGGTTCTTTACTGCTAGAGCCACCTGGGAATTTTCCGTAAAAAAATAAATAAATAAAAAGAGTCTAACAAACTTGGCAAGTGCTAACATCCTTAACAGCACTCTTTTTGGGATAAGGTAATGAAGGCTCTCTTCAACTACAAATACAACCGATACTGGTTATGAGTTTATTATAGGCAAGACATGGAAAGGAGGGAAGTGGGGAAGAAAGATTACTTGGTCATGATCCTTTTTCTCAGGTAACCTAATAATATGGTATGGTAATGGGGGAGAGAGAATTGGGTCTGGGTAAAGTATGTATTTTTTAATAAACATATTCAACATAGCTATTGTTTTCATAATGCAAATTATACACAAGGAAGCCAGAATAAAATCTTCTTGGCTGGTAGGGATACAGAAGTGGTAGAGTAAGCAAGTTCTGAAGGAAGCTCATGTTGGAAAAAGGTTGAGAAATACTAGTCCACTGAGATTACATGTTCTTCTCAAGTGAACTCTACCATGACTTAATTCTTTAGGTCTTGCTCAATCCTCTATCAGTATACTGAAGGATTAAGACTGCTGAATGTTTGAAAGGGAAGAAAGCAATGGGAATGCTTAAGAGTAAAAGTTAATGAGTTTTTTCAACCAAGGGCCAGATAATAAACATTTTAGGCTTTTGAGCCACATGTTTCTTTGTCATATTCTTCCTTGTTTTCTTTTATGAGCATTTTAAAAAGTAGAAAATCATTTTTACCTTGTAAGCGGCTTGCCCACCTCTACAGTGTAAGTTTAGATTATACTGATATGTCTCAGCAGGCATTTCAGTGAAAAGTCAGAGGCAGAACAAAGGCCCCTGGCTTAAGGATGGTACGTCTTAAAACAGAAACTAGGGGTAGTTTATGTCTTACCCCTGTAACATACTGTTACAGTATGTAGTAACATACTGTTCCTACTACTAGGAGCGGTATAGGCAATAAAGTGTAAAAGTCTTCAATTATTAACAACTCAATTTCAAACTGAATAAAGTAATAAGGAAAAATTTGAGCATGGCCAGTCGTAATGAAAATGCTGCTGCTGCTACTGCTGCTAAGTCGCTTCAGTTGTGTCCGACTCTGTGCGATCCCATAGATGGCAGCCCACCAGGCTCCTCTGTCTCACAAACATCATTAGCAGAAAAGACCATTATTTGGGGTTTTGTAAGGGCTGTTAATAGATAACTAGTGCATTTTCATTCGGGGGGGCCATTGGGGCCATTGCCTTCCCCGAATGAAAATGCACTAGTTATCTATTAACAGCCCTTACAAAACCCCAAATAATGGTCTTTTCTGCTAATGATGTTTGTGAAATAAACTTACTTTTCCAAGGTATAATTTCTTCATATTACATTTGTTAGGCATGTAGCAACACCATTCTGAATACTTACACATTGGTGTTCAACCTCATTCATCAGAGTTTATAACTCAAAATAATTTAGATGACTTCCTTAAAAAATCAGGATACTGATTCAATTAAGTTCCAGCTTCATTTATGATTTAAGTGAGCTGTTCTCATCTATCATGAAAGTACAGGTGACCCATGAACAACAAGGAGGTCAAGGGGAACTGACAGCTAATTGAAAAAATTCAAGGATAATTTTAGTTGGATCTCCATATCTGCAGCTTCACATCCCTGGATTCAAACAACCATGGATCCTGTAGTACTATAGTACTTACTACTGTATAGAATTTGTGTATAAGTGGACTTGTGAAGTTCAAACACTTGTTCAAGGTTCAATCGTACTAGAGAATGTCAGAGCAACTAGATATTTAGCTTTCAAATTATAGCCAACTCTGCTAATGGTCTGACACACATCCCCACAATCACCAAAAAAAGAAAAAATTACATTAAGACAAAAAATAACAGCTGGGCAGAAGGTCTCAAGAATGAGCTGTGGTTCACTTACAGCTAGCAATGAATATAGTATGTCTCTTGCTTTTGATAGGTTAGAACTTTTTGCTTAAGGTATGAAATAATCTATTTCATTTTCCATATTTTTACCCAAATCAATAAATCTTGTTTCCCCCCAAATTTCAGAAAGTCCATTCCTTAAAAAGGAAATATGTTTTCTGTGTACTTGCTAGTTGATAAACCAAGAGAATCCAACTTATATATAATTTTAAAAATAACAACAGATCAGGAATCTATGAATTTCCAAAGAATGCCTTATATTGAAACTGGCATTAATGTTTTACCTGACTCATGTGAAACGGAAAACAGAAGAGTATGAGGTCCAGTGTGCTTCTCTGGACGAGCACACTTGAATCCTGCACCGAAGTACTTACTGCTTCTACCTAAAATAAGAGAGCCTTTAGTATTTATTGTGTATTACCTCAGGAAATAGTTACCATGAAAATGTGACAATGCTTCAGTTCTCCCTAAAAAATAAAAATACGTTTTCAAATTTTTTTTTTTTAACCACTAATTATACATACTGACATTGCTTTGGATAGGTAAACATAATAGTTCAAAATTAAGAATAACTAAAGAGTACACAGCCAAAAGTTCTCTCCCATCTCTGTTTTTAATTACCCAGTTTTCTTTGTGCAAGCAATCAAGACTAGTGAATATTTTCTTCACGTGTAAGTAAATAAAAAACATGCAAGCATATATCACAAACTCTGCCTTTTTCATTTAACAGCACATTCTGAAGTGCTTTCTTTAACACTACAAAGAGTTTCAGTTTTTATAGCTAGAGAAATATTTCCTTTCATAGATTAATCCTAATTTAACTAGGCTCCTAATGATGGACATTTACACTATTTATATCATTTACTATTGTAAATTATGTTGCAATAGACATATAATGTACAAGCACACCCGTAGGACAAATCTTTCAAAGCAGAATTGCCATATCTTGGAATATATGCTGTTACAATTTAAATAAAGTAATGTTTTCTCTTAAGGTTTTGCATATTTATATTCTCACCAGCAATGTGTGACAATTCCCTCTCTTGTGTTTACCTGCACATTTTTTGTTTTTGTGAATCTAATACATGAAAAAGGGTATCTTGATACAGTTTAAACTCTTGCTTCTCTTATTATAAATAATGTTGAGAATTTTTTTAATATCTTTGAATTATTTTTATTTCCTTAGGTTAAGATTCTGTTTAAATCCATTGTTCTCCTTGATTGTTAACATTTACTTATTAATTTATGTAGCTTTTTGAATAATAAGGAGGTTAGTTCTCTGTGAAGTAATGTAAATTATTTTCCAGTTATGACACTTGTTTTTGAAAGAAAATTTAAACAATGATTTCTTTAACACTTCCATTAAGTTATTAAAAGGAAATATAGTAATACATTGGAAGACAGTTTGGTAGTTTCTTATAAAAAATATATTAGAAGAAAATATAGAAGTAAATCTGTTTGATCTTGGACACAATTTCTTAGATATATCTATCAGCAACAAATGACAAAAAAGAAAATGGGTAAATTGTATATGATCAAAATTAAAATTTCTGTGCTTTAAAGCACACTGTCAAGAAGGTGAGAAAATGATTCACAGAATGGGAGAAAATATTTTGAAATCATATGTATAATAAGAATTTAATATCCAAAATGTGCAAACTAAGCAAATCTATAGAAACAGGAAATAGATCAGTGGTTGCTAGAGACAGGAGTGAAGAGAAATTGTGATGTGATTAATGGGTATTGATGGGGTTTCTTTCTGGGGTGATGAAAATGTTCTCAAATTAGATAATGGTGATAGCTGTACACCTTTGTGAATACACTAAAAGCCACTGAAATATACAATGGAAAAGGATAAATTTCACAGCATGCGAATTATATCTCAATGTTATTTTAAAAAGTTAAACATATTTACCATATGAACCAAGAATTCCATTCCTAGGTATTTATTTTCTCAAGAAAAATGTCTGTTTAAAAATGTGGTACATATATATAAAGAAACACTGCTGCTGCTGCTGCTGCTGAGTCGCTTCAGTCGTGTCCGACTCTGTGCGACCCCATAGATGGCAGCCCACCAGGCTCCCCCGTCTCAGCCAAAAAAAAAGAATGAAATGATGACATCTGCAGCAACATGCACTGACCCAGAGATTATCATACAAAGTGAAGCAAGTCAAAGACCAATATCATATGGCATCAATTATGTGCAGAATCTTTTAAAACATGACACAAATGAACGTATTTATAAAATAGAAACAGATTCACAGACTTAGAAAACAATTTTATGGTTACCAAAGTGGGGAGGGATAAATTAGGAGGTTGGGATTAATGTATATACTCTATTATATTTAAAATAGATAACCAACAAGGACCTATTATATAGCACAGGGAACTCAATATTCTGTAATAACCTAAATGGGGAAAGAATTTGAAAAAGAATAGATACATGTATATGTATAACTGAATCACTTTGCTGCACATTTGAAAAGAACACAATATTGTAAATCAACTATCATGTGCTCAGACACTCAGTTGTGTCTTGACTTTTAAAGTTTAAAAAAAAATAGTTCTGAGTGGGGGAAAGAAAAAGAACATACATCTGTACAAATAACTGTATGAAAATGTTTATATTATTAGTTTTATTCTTAATGGCCCCAAACTGGAAACAATGCAAATGTTTGTTAATCACTAAACGAACAAATTGTGGTACATTCATAAAATACTAGATAGCAATATAAGAGATACTGATACATATTGACATATGCAAAACACGGATGACTCTCAAACGTGTTATACAAAATGAAAGACACCAGACAACAGCTAACACTGCATGATTCTACTTATGTAACATTCCGTGAAAAGCACAATCTAGAGGAATAGAAAATACAGCAGTGTTTGCAAGGGCCTGGGGGTGTAGGGAAATGGGAGAGACTACAAATGGACACAGAACTTTTGGGGGTAATGAAAATGTTCTTTATCTTGATTTTATAGTATTGGTTGTTTGTCTGTATGTATTTGTCAAATTCATTACAACTGTACACATAAGATGAGTTAATTTCAATGTATGCTAATTATACTTTAATATAACCAAAATATGTATAAAAATCTGTCAGTTCATAATTACATGAGGAGAAAGGAAAGGATGAGTAATCACAAAGTTTTTTTTGAAACTTTTCAAAAGGACCCTCTAGGGTTTTCTTGTTTTTCCATTCATTGTTCATTTTAAGAGTACACACTCTATAGGCATAAATGGTTTCCTTCTGTTCTTAATTTTTAAATTAAAAAGTATATGCAAGCAATTGATGTGAATTTTTCCAACTATCTTTCACTGTCTGCTTTAATAATACCTTCTTTTGCACAAATCCCATACAGAATCTGGCTATTACTTGGTCTAAAATCTGTCTTTCCTATGAAGAAAGCTATGATCCAAGAGAAGGTTCATTTTAGAATAATAGAATGAACGTGGCTATGTAAACAATGATCTGATCAGTTAGCAACATGGTAATAAAGACCATTTATTTGCTTGACTGATAGATAATGAAGATAACATATAAATGACAATCCCTTTTCTATGAAAAAGAAAAAAATTTGAACTTTTCTAAATCAATAATGTGACTATTTTGGTCTTTAAGTTTCCTTGATGAAAAATATAAGCCTCATGAAGACAGGAACATCATTTGTGGCATGATTTTCAGTATCTGGCTATAAAGAAATATTAGTTAAATGAGCAAACATGTGTAGACCTACCATTAGCTCAATATCACTGCCAATTATATAAAGCTGATCTTCCATGGAAAGCTTCCGGTTCAAGTGGGCAAGAACATAGGTGATTCCAGGCAGACGCACAGCAGGACTGGTGAGAAGGCTACCCCAGAGGGCACTGTAGAAGGCTGACTGGTCCACTGCAGCAGCAACCTTTTCCAGTAAAGTGTTTGTTCTGAGGTACAAAATAAAGTACTTTGAAAGGGGAAACATTTAGCTTCACATTGTTAAGCATAAACCATTATACTTTCCCAGAATGTATGAAAGCATCCTTGCTGTAGTCATATGTTCTGCCCTGGACACAAGAGGGGTGGAGGGGAAGAACCATACAGGTCAGAGTCAGAGGGCTGGGTATAAGTTCTGGTTCCACCACTGGCTAGCTGTGTAATTTAGGGAAATCACTTAGTCTTTCTTGAGTTCAGTTTCCTCATCTGTAAAACAGATAACAACAAAAACACCTCCACAAGTCCCATCTACCTCAAGGAACTGTTAAACCCACACTTTAGTTAATAATAATAAGGAACCTCATAGGAACCTCATGGGGTCGCAAACAGTCCGACACAACAGATTGACTTCACTTTCACTTTTTTCATAGAAGAACATATCTTTTGTTGACTTTCTACAAAATTTTAAAGGATATTTCCTTTTCTTGGAAATCCTATTACATAATTTACATCATGCGAAATGCCAGGCAGGATGAAGCACAAGCTGAAATCAAGATTGCTGGGAGAAATATCAATAACTTCAGATATGCAGAGGACATCACCCTTATGGGAGAAAACGAAGAGGAACTAAAGAGCCTCTTGATGAAGGTGAAAGAGGAGAGTGAAAAAGCTAGCTGAAAACTCAACATTCAAAAAATGAAGATCATGGCACCCGGTCCCATCACTTCAGGACAAATAGATGGGGAAACAATAGAAACAGTGATAGACTTTATTTCTTGGGCTCCAAAATCACTGCAGATGGTGACTGCAGCCATGACATTAAAAGACGTTTGCTCCTTGGAAGAAAAGCTATGACCAACCTAGTCAGCATATTAAAAAGAGAGACATTCCTTTGCCGACAAAGGTCCATCTAGTCAAAGCTACGGTTTTTCTAGTAGTCATGTGTGGATGTGAGAGTTGGACCATAAAGAAAGCTGAGCGCCCAAGAATTGATACTTTTGAACTGTGGTGTTAGAGATGACTCTCGAGAGTCCCTTGGACTGCAAGGAGATCAAATCAGACAATTCTAAAGGAAATCAGTCTTGAATATTCATTGGAAGGATTGATGTTGAAGCTCTAATACTTTGGCCACCTGATACGGAGAACTGACTCTTTTGAAAAGACCCTGATGCCGGGAAAGGCAGGAGGAGAAGAGGATGACAGAGGATGAGATGGTTGGATGGCATCACTGACTCAATAGACATGATTTTGAATAAGCTCTGGGAGTTGGTGATGGACAGGGAAGCCTGGCGTGCTACAGTCCATAGGGTTGCAGAGTCGGTCATGACTGAGCAATTGAACTGAACTGACAATTTAAAACAACTTGAATGAATTATGCTATGACAAAATATAAGATGCATTATTCAGGATAAACAAAGTAATACACAAAAAATTAATACACTGTTGCATAACAGATTCAGAATCAAGAGAATCTGATGAAGTTCTACTGTTTACTTGCTATGTGATTTAATACTAACACTGTAATCTCTTCTGGTCTCAACCTACTTATGCATTAAAAGAACATGTTTTCACATCTTTTTGTATTGAATAACTGGCAAAACATAATGCTATTATCTGAATGTTTTTGTCCCTTCAATATTTATATGTTAAAACCTTGATGCCCCAAAGTGACTGCTTTAGAAGATGGAGGCTTTGGGCACCCTCATGAAGATTAGTGTTCTCATGCAAGAAATTCCAAAAGAGCTCCATAGCCCCTTCCAGAAGGTCAAGATATAGGTAAAAGGCAGAAGGCACTCACCAGAACATGATCATGCTACCACTTTGATTCTGACAGCCAGAATCAAGAACAGTGAGAAATAAATTTCTGAATTTATTTTGCATTTCTGAATATTTTTGAGTTTCTGCAAATAAATTTCCACTCAGTCTGTGGTATTTTTTTAAAAAAAAGTCAAAGGGCTTTCAAGCTAAAAGGACTAAGACATATAACAAGATAAATCACACAGATATCATAGTCATAAAGATCATTATTCAATTTCCATGTTAAATTTTTAAAGATTTTATTGTTATTTATTTGATGGTATGAGGGATGTTTTAATTGCAGTATGTGGGATCTAGTTCCTGGACCAGGGATCGAACCCAGGCTTCCTGAATTGGGAACACAGCATCTTAGCCACTGGAACACCAGGAAAGTCCCCACATTAAAATTTTAGTTGTAACTAGCAGAGTTATAAAATTGTATTAATTCTATGCTTCCCTTAAGAGAATAGAACAATTTAAAACAAAACTGATTCATAAATTAAATAAAATAAGCTCACATCATGTTTCTAAAATTGTCCTGAAATGGAAATTAATTTTTTCTCAAAGTAGCTTTATAAGAGTGATCCAATATTTTCAGGGTTAGATTCCTACACCATTATGGCAGCAGATGAACATACAAAAAATAGAGTAACTTGTTTAAATAAATTATATAAATATAAATCATTAAGACTACTCATAAAGAAAGTTTGGCATTTTCTATTTCTGACATCTTAGTTCATAATTTCCTTTTTGGTAAGAATATCAGTAACAGAGATATTAAAGATACTTAATGCTATCAAGCATTTTATACCACTATTAACTTCCAAAGAAATAATAATAAGCTCTAAACAGACCAACTCATTTTCTTTGAAGAGTTAAAATAGCAAGAGTACCGTGTCAATAGCTACTTAAAGAGTGCTATATCTGGTGAGAGGCTATTTTTAACAATTTAAAACTGGATGGCATACTGCCCAATCTTCCACTCTTTTTATTAATCTAAATGTCCTATCTACTGTATTATTATTTTAAATTATGAGTCACAATTTTTTAAGTGACTTACAAGTGCTGAGGTACTGGACTAAGTAATTTCTATATTACAGTAATACATTTGAATCAGTTCTATTGAGGTGGATGGAACTGGAGCCTATTATACAGAGTGAAGTAAGCCAGAAAGAAAAACACAAATACAGTATACTAACGCATATATATGGAATTTAGAAAGATGGTAACAATCACCCTGCTTATGAGACAGCAAAAGAGACACTGATGTCTACAATGAATGGTATGTTTTTTAATAGATGAGGAAACTGAATAAAGTTCAGAAATGTTGAAAAAGTTTTCCTAAGCTCACACAGTATCTGCTGAACTAGGATTTGAACCCAGTCCAGCTAGCCACATCTATATTCTTACTACCCAGCTATATTTTCAGTGTGATACACAGATTAGATACACTACAAAAATTTTTTTTTGCTATAAAAATCTTCAGGTCAGGTACTAAAGTGTTTAGAATAATCAGTTTTTGTAATGTTAATATTAATGATTTAAGGATGTTTGCTGACAAATTCATGATTACTTTGGATAAGTAATCATGATTTGATTACTTAGCTGCAGCACTAACAGTAGCATCTTACCTCTCATAGTACTCTGATCCTTCTTCTAAGCCAGGAAGAATACCAGTTAGCAATCCTTGTAGACCAGGCTTCAGTGTTTTACCCAAAGGCAGATAATATATCTCATACAAACTCAACAATGTTGGTTTCACTGACATGGCAGCATTTGCAAGGAGAGGAAAGAGTCCAGAACTGTTTTAAAAAATAAAAACAAAAGTGAGAGACAAAATAACTACAAAATATTAATTCATATATACCAACATGTGTGTATAAATCTTTTAAAAATGAAATAGTGAGTTATACTGCTTAGCTTAAAATTATATCTATCCTGTATAGTGATGACTTCTATATCCATTAAACAAACCTACGTCTCTCATCTGAGCTTCATACTCATAAACCCAAAGGTCACCTAGCTGTTTCATAAGGCCTTCAAATTCCACAATTCGTAACAGAATTCCCTCTCTTTTCCTTCCCCAAAACCTGATCCTTCCCCTGTAATTTCCATTTCACAATATGGCAACAGAACTCATCTGTTTAACCAAAAACTGTGTATCTCAGAGTGATCCTTGACCCTTAAAAAAATAAAAACCTTTAAACTGGAATCAGTAATCAAGTTTTCTCTCCAAGCCATTCTCCTAGATATTTTTTGTTAAATATAATAAATTTTCTCCATTTCCACCAGATAGTTCCTTAGAAAAGACCACCGAGATATCTCAATCATATCTTACCAAACATATTTTAATCACTGAATTATCCAGTACTGCTTCAGTGTTGCTCTGAAGCAGCTGTTCTCAATAAAACCCTTCATTGGTTTCCTGCTGGTTATTGTCTAACTGCTTACTGTGGCTTTAACATCTTGCTACTACATACCTCTGTACAGCCCATGCATGCTCACCAATATCACTCCTGCACCCTCTGCTCCAGCTACACTGAACAATTCCTCTCAAGTTCACTTCAGAACTTTCCACACTCTCTTCAGCGCCCAGACCTTCTCACATGCTGTGCTGAAAGGTACAATCGCTGCTCCCTCACTTTCTCCTCATTGTCTGCATGACTCCTAGACTTTCAGGGATTGGCCTAAGCTGTTTCCCTGAGAAGATTATCTCCTAATTAGACTAGGTTAGGCTACTTATTAAATGTTCACATAGTACCCAATACTTGCTTATTTCTCATAAGTAACTTTGTTTTACTAACAATAAGTAAATCTATTGCTGTGCTAATAATAAGTAATGCTACTCCTTGAAGCAAAAGGAACCATCAACAAAGTGAAAAGACAACCTATAGAATGGGAAAAAATATTTGCAAACCATATATCTGATAAGGGGTTAATATCCAAAACGTGAAAAACTTGTACAACTCAATAGCAAATAATAATAATAACGTAAGTACAAAAGGGGCAAAGGACCTGAATAGACATTTCTCCAAAGAAGATACGTGGTCAACAAGTACATGAAAGGATGCTTAACATCTCCAGTCATCAGGGAAATGCAAATTAAAACACCATGAGATTGCATCTCATGCCTGTTAGAAGGACCATCATCAAAAAGACAAGAGGTAACAAATGGTGAGGATGTAGAGACAAGGGAACCCTTGTGCACTGCTGAAGGGATTCCAAACTAGTACAGTCACTATGGAAAACAGTATGGAGGTTCCTCAAAAAAGTAAAAATTCCACTTCTGGGACTACATTCAAAGGAAACAAAAACACTAACTCAAAAAGCTATCTGAAACCTCATATTCACAGCAGCATTATTTATAACAGCCAAAACATGGAAACTTAACTGTCCACTAATGGATGAACAGATAAAGAAGCTGTGAGATATATATATTATTCAGTCATAAAATGAGGAACTCTTACCATTTACAACCTCATGGATAGACCTTTAAGGTATTATACTGAGATAATTCAGACAGAAAAAGATCTCACTTACAGGTAGAATCTTAACTAACTAACAACAAAAAAAGACAAATATAAAACCCACACTCATAGAGTACTATGGATGTAATGTAAAACACAATGACTAGAGTTAACACTGCTGCATGACACACAGGAAAGTTCTAAGAGTAAACCCTAAGAGTACTCTAAGGAGAAAAATTTTCCCCATTATTCTTTTCTTCCTTCTTTCTGTTGTATTTAAATGAGATGATGATGTTCGCTGAACCTATTGTAATCATTTCATAATATATGTAAATCAAACCAACTTGCTGTATACCTTAAAATTATACAGTGATGTATGTCAATTGTTTATCAGGAAATCTGGGGGAGAAAGATTACTCTGTAATATCAGAAAGTAAGAGGCCTTTTGGCCTGGCTGGATGCCCGCTCTGCCTTTCGCTTCAGATGCGTGATCAGTGGAACTGGTGTATATAGGGCAATAACATATTGGCCCTGCTGCCTGCCATTATGTCCACTGCCTAGAAGGCCACTGCTGCGGTGATCTTCCTTTGTGTACTGGGAGACACAGGGCACGGAAGGGCAGAAGCCTTCACCGGGATCAGAAGTGTCCACATCAAATACATCTGCCTGCATGCGCTAGTTATGCCTGTAACGTTACATATGAACATGGTCATGCCTTCTTGGTTTGACATTACTGGGCTTTCGCTGGATTCACTGGAGGATGAAACTGGAACTAAGTAGCAGCAGAAAATGTAAAACCTTTGACAGAGCAAGGGATGAAGAACAGCAATCCTTCTAACAGAGTTGTTTGGGGAGGATTTTCTCAGGGAGCTGCTTTACAGTGGTACATGGCTCTGACCACACAGCAGAAGCTGGCTGGTGTCACTGCTCTGGGTTTCCTTTCCACAGGGCCTGATCAGTGGTTTGAGGAGAGATATTTCTATTCTTCAGTGCCATGGAGATCTGGACCCTTTAGTACCCCTAATGTCTGGTGCTCTTACTGCGGAAAAGCTAAAACCATTGGTAAATCCAGCTGATGTAACCTTCAAAACCTATGGAGGCCTGAGGCACAGTTCATGTCAACAGGAGACGATGGACATCATGCAGTTCATCAGTCAACTCCTACCTCCCGATGACCCATGCCACTAAGAGGCCTTGTGTAGAAGTGCATACCAGCATCGTCTATTAGAATACACACTCCTGCCTGTGCCCAACCTTGAAACCTCTAATGTCTGCAGTGTTAAAATGTTTTGCAAATACACACCAATGACACAGGCTAAATAAAGTCTCATGGGAAATGCATGATCTTTGAAGTTTCTGTATACGTATTTGTATATGATATAATCCAGGATACATTAGTATTAAACTAGCAGTATACATTAGTATTGAATACACTAGTATTAAAATAGAGAGAGAAGCAGCCAGCTTCTTTCTCCCAAATGCAATTCAGCAAAATAATAAAATACTGCAACCAGATTTTTTATTACATCACTTGAAAATTATTAGCATGCTTAATGAAAACTTGTTCAGATATAAATGAGCAGTTAAAATGTAAACGGTTTATGTGTGTGGTGACTTAAGGCTACAGGCTTACACCCAAACTGCCAAGTCACCATGCAGTATCTGTATTTTTATATATGTGTTCATATATACCTAATGATTATAATGCATAATAAGAATGAGGTATTACATTATTCCTAATAAAAGGGATAATGCTTCTAAGTGTCCATAAAGAGCAATATTGCTCTCTTCAATTAATGGCCCTTTTATTTTGGGGAACAGCTTTTTCTTTGCTGAATATACTTTAATACTCTTTTTCTCTGTAGAAAAGAAATGTGTTCCTTCTTTTTATCCTTCACAACAGACCAAATATTTCCTCTTTGCCACAGACACCTGCTGTCAATATGTGCTGTAATTTAATATTCTGGATCACACACATGATGGCACTGAAAATATATTTCTATTGACATAGAAAGAAACCAGACATCCTTTCAGAGTTTCTACACTACTTAAAGTGGACCTTTAGCCACAGCTTAGACCTGCAGAATTACTAGAATCTTCAGTCCAGGTAACGAGAATCATTCTGCATCTTCTTGTAATTAACTGAAAGAATAATTAGGTCATATTCTAGTATGTTCTGGGATATTTAAGGCCGATCTTAAAAACTGTAATTTCTAAGATTATTTCCTCTAAGGTGATTCTCCTCATAACATGCTGCTGCTGCTGCTGCTAAGTTGCTTCAGTCGTGTCCGATTCTGTGCGACCCCATAGACGGAAGCTCACCAGGCTCCCCTGTCCCTGGGATTCTCCAGGCAAGAACACTGGAGTGGGTTGCCATTTCCTTCTCCAATGCATGAAAGCGAAAAGTGAAAGTGAAGCCGCTTAGTCGTGTCTGACTCTTAGCGACCCCATGGACTGGAGCCTACCAGGCTCCTCCGTCCATGGGATTTTCCAGGCAAAAGTACTGGGGTGGGGTGCCATTGCCTTCCCCGCTTCATAGCATAGAATTTCCTTATTTTGCACATAGATTTGAAACCAACTACAGCAGGAAATGAGCAATTCAAAAATTTTGCTTTACTCTTATATGTCAATGGACTAATTTGAAATTTTCACGTAGTCAGATGATCTTTTAAAGTTAGCTTTTGTGCAAACATAAAAGTAGCAATTATTTGATTTTGAATAGATTTTTTCATATTATTGGTTAAAATTACTTGAAAACAAATTTCTGGGTAAATCTGTTTAGTCAGAACTCAATACAAATAGTGTAGTCCCCACACAGTTTAATATACAGCAAAAATGTATGCTTGATATTTCTGAACTGTTGTTAATTTTTCCGCTGAATTCCAACTGACTAGAACAATGTTAGGACTGCATCTTCACAAATGGGTGCTACTTGATGGAAATGATTTGGTATGGACTATAGATGATGTTAATAATTAAGCCATATATTTATACCTGGATTTACAATTTTTAAACAATCACTAAATCATTTTACTTTACCTACAAGAATATAAACTGTTGCTTCACTGACACAAATCAGTGAAATCTAATTTACAACAAGAAATATTCCATTGAAACACTGCGCTGTAACGTAAGAAAATGTAAATATTTTGCATGGTTTCTATCAATGTGAAATAAAATTGAATTCTTTTTTTTTTTATTTTGCTTAACTTTACAATATTGTATTGCTTTTACTATACATCAAGATGGATCCGCCACCAGAATACACGTGTTCCCCATCCTGAATTCTGACTTAAAAAGACTCTCTTTATTTCTGTATCCTAAGACCTTAAAACCAAGTCCTGCCTTTACAAAGTGCTTAATAAATGAATTAAGAATCTGTCTTGCTCCTACTTTATACTGAAAACAAAGGCCATCTAGTGGGAACTCCCTCAACTTCCCACATTTCTGCCTTCAACTTTAGGTACAATGTGACTTAAAACTACAGTAGTAGCCTTGCTTCAGGGTCCAATGTCTACCTTTCCCAGGGCCCTGCTTTATCCACCATACTTCTTCTTTCATATAATTTCTTTCTTCCTCCACTAACAACTGTGCTTACATCTTTCCCAATGATTCTAAAAAGAGAACAAATGACAACAAAATTCTAAAACCTTGACCTTAATTACTTCCTGGCTTGAAGTTGCCTTCCTACTTCAACTTTTGGAGAAAAAACAAACAAAAAAAAACACTTTGGTCTATCACCTTCTGATACATCTACCCGCTCTATTAAAACTGTTCTCAGTATCATTACCATTCTCTACTAAAGGCCACATTTGTTGGTCTACTTTCAGTACTGACTGTTTCATTTGTCTGCAGTATTTGATACTATTCACCACAACTTTCTCCTGAAACTCATTCCTCTTTTGGCTTCCAGGTGAGCTCTGTCTCCTGGTATATTTTCTACCTCTGACTCTTATTCCTTTCCACTGACTACTTTCGTCCACCTGCCCTTTAAATAATGTAACTCCTAAATATTCACGAGGCTTCCCATGAATATTTCCAGGTGGTTCAATGGTAAAGAATTGCCTGCTGATGCAGGAGATACAGGAGATGAAGGTTCGATCCTGGGTTGGGAAGATCCCCTGGAGAAGTAAATGGCAACCCATTCCAGTATTCTTGCCTGGAGAATCCCATGGAGAGAGAGAAGCCTGGCAGGCTACAGTCCATGGGTAACAAAGAGTTGGATAGGACAGAGCAAATATTCACAGAATGGTCTTGTTCCTTTTCCCTACTTATCATTCACAAGGTACTGGCTGATCTCAGTCATTCTCTGCCACTTGAATGCTGTCAGTTCTAAAATCCCTCTCTAGGATTTGTTTCATCAAAAGTTTACTTTACATACCCACTTAATATTTTATGGGGCTCAAATTGCACATCTAGTGTTCTTAGTGACAGCTTAGTATACTGTATCACATTAAAAAAAATAAACTTGAAGACACAATATGTTTTATCATGTTATAGGTTACAGAACTTTAAAAGTATTTGTATTTAATTATGCTAAAGCATAAACCTTGAGATTAAACTACTAAAAATTTAAAAATCCAACATAATACAAATTCTAGTTTTTAAATTAGCTATACTCTAAAAAATACAGAATAACAATTTTACTCCATAAGGTTTGTGTATGTAAGAATGTCTGCCATATTTAGACATGGTATTCTAGAATTAATTTATTCTTCTTATATAACATACTGCTAATAAAATTAGATACACTGCAACTTTGTGAAATAGTTGTTTCTTAAGACAAACTTTCTGTTTAAAAAGGAGCAGGCATGAGTTATATAGAAAAGTTTTGCCTTAAGGAAGGAATCTGTCAGTTATTACATGTAACACTGATGGAGCAATTCTCAGTTTTTTTTTTAAAGTGCTCTTCAACAGAGTAGTAATTATCAGTATTAAAAAATACCTATTACTGATTTTCAAAAAATCCACAAGGAATTTAAAGAGAAGAAACATACACAGTAAAATAGATCAATGAAATCAAAAGTTTGTTTTTAAAAAGACTAAAAAATATGATAAACTCATGACAAGGCTGACCAAAATGTACAAAAGGCTATCTGCATCGCCGGTGTCAAGAATGAGACAGGAAAACTAAATATGCACATGTAAAAGGATGAAATAAGATCCCTATCTCATGCCGTTCACAAAAGTTAACTCAAAATGGATTAAATACTTAAATATAAGGCCTGAAATTATAAAACAGAGGAGAATATATACATAAAAGTTCCTTGACATTGGTCTTAGCAGTGATATTCTGGGACAGGAAACCTAGAGCAAAGGCAGCAAAAGCAAAACTAAACAAGTAGAATTGCATCAAACTAAAAGGAAAGAGAGGATAAGATACGAGGAAGACAGAATGAAAAGTTCTAACATATTTTAAAGCATAGCTCCAAAAAAGGAAGAGAGGATATATGGAGTAAAGGCAATTTAAAAAGACTCCAGAATTGATGAAAAGTATTGAGTACATCATGAGAAACTCTGGGCTGGAAGAAGCACAGGCTGGAATCAAGATTGCTGGGAGAAATATCAATAACCTCAGATATGCAGATGACACCACCCTTATGGCAGAAAGTGAAGAGGAACTAAAAAGCCTCTTGACGAAAGTGAAAGTGGAAAGTGAAAAGGTTGGCTTAAAGCTCAACATTCAGAAAACGAAGATCATGGCATCTGGTCCCATCACTACATGGGAAATAGATGGGGAAACAGTGGAAACAGTGTCAGACTTTCTTTTTCTGGGCTCCAAAATCACTGCAGATGGTGACTGCAGCCATGACATTAAAAGACGCTTACTCCTTGGAAGGAAAGTTATGACCAACCTAGATAGCATATTCAAAAGCAGAGACATCACTTTGCCAACAAAGGTTCGCCTAGTCAAGGCTATGGTTTTTCTTGTGGTCATGTATGGATGTGAGAGCTGGACTGTGAAGAAGGCTGAGCACCGAAGAATTGATGCTTTTGAACTGTGGTGTTGGAGAAGACTCTTGAGAGTCCCTTGGACTGCAAGAAGATCCAACCAGTCCATTCTGAAGGAGATCAGCCCTGGGATTTCTTTGGAAGGAATGATGCTAAAGCTGAAACTCCAGTATTTTGGCCACCTCATGCAAAGAGCTGACTCATTGTAAAAGACTCTGAGGCTGGGAGGGATTGGGGGCAGGAGGAGAAGGGGACGACAGAGGATGAGATGGCTGGATGGCATCACTGACTCGATGAATGTGAGTCTGAGTGATCTCCCGGAGTTGGTGATGGACAGGGAGGCCTGGCGTGCTGCGATTCATGGGGTCACAAAGAGTCGGACACGACTTGACTGAGCGACTGATCTGATCTGATTGACTCAAATCCATTCACGGATCACAGTCTTGTTGTGGTGAAGATGCTTGTGCAACTCAAAGAAGCTATGAGCCATGCTGTGCAGGGCTCCCAGAGACAGATGGGTCATAATGAAGAGTTCTGACAAAACGTGGTCCACTGTGGGAGGGAATGGCAACCCATTCCAGTATTCTTGTCACGAGAACCCCATAAATCATATAAAAAGGCAAAAACACATGACACTGGAAGATGAGCCCCTCCAGGCTGGAAACTGCCCAACACACTACTGGGGAAGAGTGGAAGGTAATAACCGATAGCTCCAGAAAGAATAAAGCAGCTGGGCCAAAGCAGAAATGACGCTCAGTTGTGGATGTGTCTGGTAGTGAAAGTAAAGTCCGACACTGTAAAGAAAAATGGTGCATGGGAACCTGGAATGTAAGGTTCAAGAATCAAGGTAAACTGGACGAGATCAGGCAGGAGATGGCAAGAGTGAACACAGACATCTTAGGAATCAGTGAACTAAAATGGACTGGAATGGGTGGATTTAATTCAGATGACCATTGCATCTACCACTGTGGGCAAGAACCCCTTAGAAGAAATGGAATAGCACTCATAATCAACAAAAGAGTCTGAAATGCAGTACTTGGGCGTAATCTCAAAAACAAAAGGAAGATCTTGGTTTGTTTCCAAGGCAAACCATTTTATGTCACAGCAATCGAAGTCTATGCCCCAACCACTGATGCCGAAGAAACTGAAATTGACAGATTCCATGAAAACCTACAAGACCTTCTAGATCTAACACCAAAAAAGATGTCCTTTTCATCACAGGGGATTGGAATGCAAAAGTAGGAAGAGAGAGCCATAATAACAGGCCAATTTGGCCTGAGAGTACAAAATGAAGCAGGGAAAAGGCTAATGGAGTTTTGTCAAGAGAGCATGCCGCACATAGCAAACACCCTTTTCCAATAATCCAAGAGACAACTTTATATATGTATACCACCAGATGATCAGTATCAAAATCAGACTGATTATGTTCTTTGCAGCTGAAGATAGAGAAGCTCTCTATAGTCAGCAAAAACAAGACCTGGAGCTGACTGTGGCTCATATCATGAGCTCCTTATTGGAAAATTCAGGCTTAAATGGAAGGAAGTAAGGAAAACCACTAGGCTATTCAGGTATGACCTAAATCAAATTCCTTATGATTATACAGTGGAGGTGACAAATAGATGCAAGGATTCAGATCTGATAGACAGAGTGCCTGAAAAATGATCAACAGAGGTTCATAACATCATACAGGAGGCACTGACCAAAACCATGACCAAGAAAAAGAAATGCAAGAAGGCAAAGTGGTTGTGTGAGGAGGCTTTACAAACAACTGAGAAGAGAAGAGAAGTGAAAGGCAAGGGACAAAGGGAAAGATAAACTAAAGGCAGAGTTTCAGAGAACAGCAAGGAGAGATAAGAAAGCCTTCTTAAGTAAACAATGCAAAGAAATACAAGAAAACTATTAAATAGAATGAGAAAGACTAGAGATCTCTTCAAGAAAATTAGAGATACCAAGATAATACTTCATGCAAAGATGGACATGATAAAGGACAGAAACAGTAGGAACCTAACAGAAGTAGAAGAGAGTAAAAAAAGGTGGCAAGAATACACAGAACAACTATACAAAAAAATTCTTAATGACATGAATGACCACAATGGTGTGGTCCATCACCTAGAGCTGGATATCCTGGAGTGTAAAGTCAAGTAGGCCTTAGGAAGCATCACTACAAATAGAACTAGTGGAGGTAACATAATTCCAGATGAGCTATTTAAAATCCTAAAAGATGATGTTGTTGTTAAAGTGCTGCACTCAATATGTTAGTAAATTTGGAAAATTCAGCAGTGGGCTTAGGACCAGAAATAGTCCGTTTTCATACCAATTTCAAAGAAGGGAAATGCCAAAGAAAGTTCAAACTACCAGACAACTGCACTCATTTCATATGCTAGCTAGGTAAAGCTCAAAATCCTTCAAGCTCAGCCTCAGGAGTACGTAACCTGAGAATTTCCAGATGTACAAGCTAGGTTTGGAAAAGGCAGAGGAACCAAAGATCAAATTGCCAACATTGACTAGATCACAGAGAAAGCAAGGGAATTCTAGAAAAACATCTACTTCTGCTTCACTGACTACACTAAAGCCTTTGACTGTATCACAACAAACTGCGGAAAATTCTTAGAGATGGGAACACCAGACCACCCTACCTGTCTCCAGAGAAACCTGTAGGTCAAGGAGCAACAGTTAGAACCAGACATGGAATAGCTGAACTGTTTCAAATCGGGAAAGGAGTACGACAAGGCTGTATATTGTCACCCTGCTTATTTAACTTATATGCTGAGTACATCATGTGAAATGCCAGGCTGGATGAATCACAAGCTAAAATCAAGATTGCTGGGAGAATTCAACAACCTCAGACATTGCACATGATATCATTCTAGTGGCAGAAAGTGAAGAAGAACTAAAGAGCCTCTTGATGAGAGTGAAAGAGGAGAGTAAAAATGCTGGCTTGAAACAACATTAACAAAACTAAGATCATGGCAACCAGTCCCATCACTTCATGGGAAATAGAAGGAGAAAATGTGGAAGCAGTGACAGTTATTTTCCTGGGTTCCAAAATCACTGTGTGCAGTGATTTTGCACTGCATGAAATTGCAGCCATGAAATTAATAGACACTTGTTCCCTTCTGTCTCAGACAATAAAGAATCCACCTGCAATGTGGGAGACATGGGTTCGATCCATGGGTTGGGAAGATCCTCTGGAGGAGGGCATGGCAACCCACTCCAGTATTTTTGTCTGGAGAATTCCCATGGACAAAGGAGCCTGATGGGCTACAGTCTGTGGAATCACAAAGAGTCGGACACGACAGAGTGACTAAGCACAGCACACAGTCCTTGAAATGAAAGCTATGACAAACCTACACATCATATTAAAAAGCAGAGGCATCACTTTGCTGACAAAGTTCTGTATAGTTAAAGCTATGGTTTTTCCAGTAGTCATGTATGGATATTTGAGAGCTGAAACATAAAGAAGGCTGAGTGCTAAAGAATTGATGCTTTTGAATTGTGGTACTGAAGAGGACTCTTGAGAGTCCCTTGGACTTCAAGGAGTTCAAACCAGTCAATTCAACCTTCAGGGTTTGAATGAATATTTAATTCATTGGGAAGACTGATGTTGAAGCTGAAGGTCCAATACTTTGGCCATCTGATGGGAAGAGTAGACTCGCTGGAAAAGACCCTGATACTGGCTGGGAAAGAGTGAAGGCAAAGAAGAAAGGGTTGGCAGAGGATAGATACCATCACTACCTCAATGTACATGAGTCTGAGCACACTCCAGGAGATAGAGAATAGAGGAGCTTGGCAAGTTATAGTCCATGGGGTTGCAGAACTGAATACAACTTAGGGACTGAATGTAAGTAACACTGATTCACATATTTTAAAATCCCAATGAATCCCAACCAGGATAAATAAAAAGATAAAAGTGAAAGTGATAGTTGCTCACTTGTGTCCAACTCTTTGTAACCCTCTGGGCTATAGCCCACCAGGCTCCTCAGTCCATAGGATTCTCCAGGCAAGAATACTGGAGGGGGTTGCCATGCCCTCCTCCAGGGGACTTCCCAACCCAGGGATCTAACCTGGGTCTCCTAAATTGTTGGCAGATTCTTTACCATCTGAGTCACCAGGGAAGCCCATTTATCTTTAAATGTTGTGTTAGTCACTCAGTCATGTCCGACTCTTTGCAATCCCATGGACTGTAGCCTGCCAGGCTCCTCTGTCCATGAGATTCTCCAGGCAGGAATACATCACAGTAAAACTGCAGAGTACTGGGAATTCCCCGGTGTTCCAGTGGTTAAGACTCTGTGCTTCCATTCCAGAGGATCCAGGTTTGATCCTGTCAGGGAACTAAGATCTCAAAAGCTGCACAGTGAGCCACAAATTAAATAAATAAAACACAATGCTTTTAAATTTAAGTAAATTTTTCTAATGTACTTTTTTATCAAAATAATTATGATTGATATTGAAAACTTTCATCATTAAGGAATTTTCAATTGTTTAGCTTTTACTGCAAAAAACATTAAAAAGTTTAAAAATACTTTATTTACATGCAAATACATAGTAAAATTATCTCACCTATATAAAAAGAGATCTTTGGCAAGTCGCTTAGGTCCAATGATTTTGAAGATAATTTCGTATGTTTCAAGTGCCTTCCGATGAACTCCACCTGGTAGTGCTGGATGTAGACATTGAGCCAGGCGCTTGCCTATGGTCAGCTTTTTGGGTACTACTTGGTATTTTGCATTATTTTGTAAAACCTTGAAGAAAACATCTTAATTCAGTTGAGAAAGAATATTGCATTTCATTTTACTTCCATTTTCTGGCATAGTATCAAAAATCCTTGATATAGGACTTCAAAGGAGAAAAAATTATCGAGGATGTAAAAAAAACTTTTGTTTTTGTCTGTTACATCAGTAAAACTACACTGAAAATTAAAACTGAGGATTTAAAAATACTTACTAATTTGTTAAAAAAAATCAACTGGTTACATGTAAACAGAAATAACAGTTTTATGAAAAATAATAGTATTTTCCAAAATAAATTTGCTCAGAAGACAGGTACTATTTTAGATTTTTGAAAATCTTTTAACAGCCTTCAACCTTTTTTTTCCTGATACACTGTTTGAAATATATTTAGAAAACTGAACCTCAACAAAAACATGTAGTTGGAAGAGGAACAACCACTGCTGTAGTATATCATATTACAGCAAGAACACACATGAGATTATACTTGTCCATTTGCTTTTACTAATTTTCCAACTGGACCAAATACATATTGCTATATTCAACCACTACATTTCTTTAGAAAAGATGGTCAAGGTAGAATTTATAGAAGATGCAAACTCATAAATACCACCCAAAGGAGATTAATTTATTTAAATAATAGAAGACTTATAAATGAAGTTCTTCAGAGTATTATGGCAAAATGCTAGTAGTAGAAAATAAACATTCAGAATGAATATGGTACAACAGACAAGAATTGGAATTGAGATGAAACACAAAAGAAGTCCTTTATTTTAGAAAATAAAGAACTGAGGTTAAAATATATAAAATGATTGTTCTGCCAAAGGCAGTACAAAAGCAAAACACTAGATCCTTCCAGTTCATAAAAAAAAAAAAAAAAAGTAAAAAACTGAAGGGTCTGAGATCTACTTAGATATAACATTTTCAATGGTCTTCAATCCAGTCTTAAATTGGATGTAACCAATATAAATAAAACTAGACTTACAAATGCAAAGCAAATCAAGGCCACAACATCAATAGGAATTCAACTACAAAAAAATATTTTTTAAACTAGCTGCCTTCCATTTCTAAAACACGAAGTTGAATTTTAGATGTACGAGCAAAGAATCAATATTTACACATATTTGAAAGAAAAGTATAAATAATTATTACCAGAAGTTCCTCTGTAGAAGGAAAGTTAATGATCTATAACATAAAATACTTCAATAAAGAAATTCTGCTAACACCAAATAAAAATTTTTAATAAAGCAAAATACGGCACTATTTTCGAAAATCATTTGAGTTAGAAAACTTGTATAAATAAGGTGAAAATTTAGTATATTAATAAATGATAAAATTTTAAACTAAAATATATTTAGACTATCTGCAACAGATTGGTACATATATAACCCTTGCCTTGTATCACCATGACTTCAGTTTCACTGATGCATTGCATATCCTGTGTTGCGGTGTCTGGATACAGTGAAATCTGTTTTCATGATATTGATAATTATAAAAAATTAATTATGTACTTAATTAGGCAAATTAATTTCCAAAGTTTAATGAACTGCTTTTACACACAGTCCCTACTATGAGTAGTGTCAGTCGCTTGGTCGTGTCCGACTCTTTTCGACCTCGTGGACTGCAGCCTGCCAAGTTCCTCTGTCCATGAGATTCTCCAGGCAAGAATACTGGAGTGGGTTGCCATTTCCTCCTCCAAGGGATCTTCCAACCCAGGGATGTAACCCACATCTCTTACATCTCCTGCATTGGCAGGTGGGTTCTTTACCACTGGTGCCACCTGGGAAGCCCCAAACATACATTTTATAGCCAGGCAGTTCTGAGTTATAGTTTACAAAAGTGTGAAAAGCTTTTTACAAGTCTAAGTTCCTACTAAGTCTTCAGAAAAGAGACCCTTCAAGATAAGTAAAAACCTAACAACCTTTAAACAAATTCATACTTTTAGATGCAATTTATTGGGGATATTGTAAAAATTTTGAGAATTTATCAAACCTCAAATGATAAATGTTAGAAGTCAATATGTCAAAAAGAAGTTTGTGCATCTCATTTTAAGATAAGTCCATGGCACATGGAAAATTGAAGCTTTTCTTTTTAATTATCAGGGTAATTATCTATAGTAAGTATTAAAGTTGAAAACTATTGTCCTTGATATGTATTTCAGGACAAATTGTATGACTAAACTGTCTGATGTTAAAATAGTTACGAGAAGAACTCACTTTTCCTATCTGTTCCTTCGGTCCACTTAATATTTAGAAGCATTCGTATTCAATACAGGCTATTAAAAACAAACCTAAAGAAGCCCCCAATATCAAAACTATGGGTATGAAGTAAGAAAATTTTGATATAAGTTTAAAAAAAAGGGGGTGTCAAAATCCAAAGCTATGAGTTGAACAGTGATGCCACCATATTAACAGTGGATAAAAACCAGACATGTCAAGAAGGATCATCTAAGGCCTAAGCAATTGTTTGTCACTTTTGTAAAAAGCACTGACTATACCTAAGAACTGCCCAGATATAAAATATTTCTTTAATGCTATATTCCACTTGGAAAGGAAACAGCAGTTACTGCTTTTCATGTGCAACTCTTTATTTTGCTGCCAGGAACTCCAGAGCCATATCTGATACTCAATTATAAAAATTTGTTAACCTTCATGGTTAGCATATTTGTTTCCTAATCTTGCATTTATACGTAATAATAGATTAACTGTATTTTTCAAGTACTGTTGTAGTTTTGGTCTCAAAACAAAACAAAAGCCTAATTATAAGGCATGAAATTAATGAGGTAAAATAGCAGAATCAAAAGTAACTCAGCCTGGCACTCTGTGATGACCTAGAGGGGTGGGATAGGGAGTGGGAAGGGGGGCTCAGGAAGGAGGAGTCATATATAATTATAACTGATTCTCATCATTGTATGGCAGGAAGCAACACAACACTGTAAAGCAATTATCCTCCAATTAAAAAATAAAAAATAAAGAGGAAAATGTTCTAGATTGGAGAAATTTAAAAAAGTAATTCTGAGGTTATGTTTTTAAATTCTTTACTTCAAGGTTTAGAGAAATCCAGAAAACACAGATGCAGATTTCTGATTTTTATCCCTTCTTATGAAATGAGCAAGACAGACATACCTTATTAAGTTTTCCAAGTGCTGATATCAAATCTGCCCACTCACTGGAGTATTCAAAATTCTTCAGTGCCTTGTCAACTGCAGCTACATAGTTCCTGTATTTGGAGTCACTCAATAACTCCAGCTCTTCTGTGTTCATCCTCCCACAGCGTCCTCCTAGAGACTAATTCCAAAGTCATGTAAAATCATTACCTACAAAAACAAAGTTTGCAGGAGGAACCAAAGTTACAAAGGAAGGTATTAAAATGGGTTCTGAGCTAATGGCTAACTTTAAAATGTGTTTTGAGTTAGAAGTGATCAACACTCTAGGCAGCTAGCATTCAGGGTCATGGAAGTATTCAAAGACAGCTTCAGAGATAACTACTCATGTGTTCCTTCATAGGGACTGGAGAAATGGCTGTGAGCACTTAGGGCTTACGAAGAAGTAGGAAATATTCCTGCACTTAGTTCAAATTAGAAATCATGTTATTTCTCTGTCATATTTGCCAATATAACACTTCTGATACACATAAACCTCTTCTTTGTTTTGATCCTAAAATGTAATAAGATTGGTTAGATTAGAAACATCAGGGACTTTAAAAACAACAACAATAGGGGAAAAAAAAGAAATGAATGACTTGGAGATCATCTTATTTTATTAAGCAATAAAAGTATGGGCATATAGTATGAAAGAACATTAGCTTTTTGGAACTAATAAAACTGGGCTTCCCTGATGGCTCAGTGGTAAAGAATCTGCCTGCTAATGCAGGAGACACGGGTTCAATTCCTTATCCAGGAAGATCCCACATGTCTCAGAACAACTAAGCCCGTGCACCTTAACTATTGAAACTGTGCTCTAGAGCCTGGGAACCACAACTACTGAGCCCATGGTGCTCCAGCTACTGAAGCCCATGTGTCCTAGAGCCCACGCTCCACAACAAGGGAAGCCACCACAATGAGAAGCCTGCACTAGCCCTGCTCGCCGCATCTAGAGAAAAGCCCGCAGAGCAACGGAGACCCAGCAAACAAACAAACAAAAAAACTTCTAATTAGACTGACAAGTATATGTGGTAGTTTAAAATATGTCCACAAATTCTTTGATATTACTTTAAAAAATCAGTGCCTAATTCTTCAGTCCCTTGGGCTGGATTCTGGGACTCAATTCTAACGAAAATAATATGGCAGAAGTGATGATGTGTAATGGCCAAGACTAGGTCATAAAAGCACTTCAGCTTCATCCCTGGTCTCTGTTAGGTCACAGGCTCTGGGGAAAGCCAGCTGCAACAGCACAAGGACACTTCAGGAGCCTTATGGAGACGTTCCTGCAGTAAGGAACCGAGGCTTTCTGCCAACAGCCTTGTGAGTGAGCCATCTCTGAAGAAGATCCCTCATCCCCAGGCAAACCTTGGTTTGACTGTAGTACCAACTGACATCTTGACTGATGCCACGAGAGACTGTGTGCCAAAACTACATAGCTAAGCCTCTCGAATTCATGATCTACAGAAATTCTGCTGCTTTAGGCCACTGAATTAGGGAGTAATAGCTACACAGCAGTAGAATAGATAACTTAATACAGAGTACTAACAAGGATTTAATTGAGGCTCAATTTTAAAATCAATGTGGGAGGACTTCATTGGTGGTCCAGTGGTAAAGATCTACCTTGCAACGCAGGGGACAAAGGTTTGATCCCTGGTCAGGGAGGATCCCACATGAAGAAGGGCAACTAAGCCCACGCGCCGTAACTACTGAGCCTGCCAGAATGAATAAATAAAAAACAACGGAATATTATTCAACTATAAAAAGGAATGAAGTGCTGATACATATGACAACATGGATGAACTTTGAAAACATTATGCTAAGTGAAAAATATTCACAAAACACCACATATTTAATTTTATTTTTCTATTAAATGATAGTTGTGCTGCTGCTGCTAAGTCGCTTCAGTCGTGTCCGACTCTGTGCGATCCCATAGACGGCAGCCCACCAGGCTCCTCCGTCCCCAGGATTCTCCAGGCAAGAACACTGGAGTGGGTTGCCATTTCTTTCTCCAATGCATGAAAGTGAAAAGTCAAAGTGAAGTCGCTCAGTCGTGTCCGACTCCCAGTGACCCCACGGACTGGAGGCCACCAGGCTCCTCTGTCCATGGGATTTTCCAGGCAACAGTACTGGGGTGGGGTGCCATTGCCTTCCCCCAAATGATAGTTGTAGTGGTAGAGAATTATATTATTTTCTGTTAACCAAGCATGCTACAATGGTATTAAGTGAATAATAGTTACATAATTACAATAGTAAAAGATGTTTATCAATTTTCACAATCAACAGCCAGACAAAAAATAAAAGATAATTACAATTTCAAGCTATAATGGGAGACATGACTAACCTAACAATATAAAATAATTACATACAATTTAGGGGGTTAAGTAGAGTGACGGGGTAAATGAAATGCATACATGCACATGTTTTCATCTACCCAATCAGTCTATGTCTTTTGGTTGGTGCATTTAATCCATTTACATTTGAGGTAACTATCAATATTATGATTCTATTACCATTTTCTTAATTGTTTTGGGTTTATTTTTGTAGGTCTTTTCCTTATCTTGGGTTTCATGCCAAGAGAAGTTCCTTTAGCATTTGTTGTATAAAGAAGAAAGAAAGAAAACCTACAGAATGGGAGAAAATATATGCTAATGATGCAACAGAGAAGGGCTTAATTTCCAAAATATACAAACAGCTCAAACAACTCAACAACAAGAAGCAAACAACAAATCAAAAAACAGGCAGAAGACCTAAATATGTCTCCAAACAACATGTCTCCAAAGAAGAAATACAAATGGCCAATAGGCACATGAAAAGATGCGCAACATCACTACTTCTTAGAGAAATGCAAATCAAAATTACAGTGAGGTACCATCTCACACTGGTCAGCATGGCCATTATTAAAAACTCCACAAATAACAAATGGTGGAAAGAATGTGGAGAAAAGGGAACTATATTCAGTATCCTATGATAAATCATATCAGAAGAGAATATAAAAAAGAAATTTATAGATGTGTGTAACTGAATCTCTTTGTATACAGCATAAATTAATACTTTGTAAATCAACACTTCAATAAAAAAAAAACTTTATAAGGATGGTTACACAGCTCTATGAATAAACTGAAAACCACTGAACCATATATTCTAAATAGGTGAATTGCATAATATGTGAATTGTATCTCAATAAAGATATATAGCTATATTTATGTGTATATATGTAAGATCTACATGTATATACATTTATCAGTTCAGTTCAGTCGCTCAGTCATGTCCGACTCTTTGCGACCCCATGAATCACAGCATGCCAGGCCTCCCTGTCCATCACCAACTCCCGGAGTTCACTCAGACTCCCGTCCATCGAGTCAGTGATGCCATCCAGCCATCTCATCCTCTGTCGTCCCCTTCTCCTCCTGCCCCCAATCCCTCCCAGCACCGGAGTCTTTTCCAATGAGTCAACTCTTCGCATGAGGTGCCCAAAGTACTGGAGTTTCAGCTTTAGCATCATTCCTCCCAAAGAAATTCCAGGGCTGATGGCCTTCAGAATGGACTGGTTGGATCTCCTTGCAGGCCAAGGGACTCTCAAGAGTCTTCTCCAACACCACAGTTCACAAGCATCAATTCTTCGGCACTCAGCTTTCTTCACCATCCAACTCTCACATGCATACATGACCACTGGAAAGACCACAGCCTTGACTAAACGGACCTTTGTTATACATATAAAAACGGGCTTTAGGGATTTGTGCATTACTTCAAATTACATGCAAAATGTATATCTTACATTTTATTGGAGAATGGTGCACGTTTATTACAGTGTCAAAAACAGTTTTTTTTAAGTAATCCTCAAAAGGAGGAAATGGTAACCCCCTCAGTATTCTTCCCTGGAAAATTCCATGGACAGAAGAGCCTGACAGGCTGCAGTCCACAGGGTTGCGAAGAGTCTGATGTGACTGTGCACGCACACAGGCAAAAATGTTAAGAATCACTGCTCTAGAGAATATAACCTACATTAGTAAAAATCTGTTTGCATAAAAAAAACTAAACTAAAAAAGCCCTATTAAATTGAAACTTTCCTATGTAAGGTTACTCCAAAATGAAGCAATACATATTTTCCAATTCTCTATCTCAATTCTTTTATCCATAAAAACAAAACTAGACAGATCTTAAATCCCATCTTTGGAGAGACTATCACCTAAATATAGAGTCACTTGACATATGAAATTATTCACTTAAGCACATTAACTGCCAACCAGTATGTCTGCATGCTTACTAGACAGATTATCCCTGATCTCAGGATATTTTCCCCATTGGGAGGGCTGGGAGTGGAGAATATAAAGTAAGGTAAATCCTTCAAGATAATTAATCTACTTTTCTCATTAAAACTGTGTTATCTGACCCCAGGGGCTTAAAATAAAGTTTATGAAGGAAAAAAGTCCATTTTATTGTTCTATCTTCATGCTCTGAACTCTCAAAAGCAGCAAACCAAACATAAAGCAGTATTTTGAAGTACTCCTCTGAGAAATCCAAGACGACTTTCAAATTTAAATAAGTAAACAAAAATTGATCTCAACTAACTTCCATTTCAAAATTGATTCTGTTTTATAGAAGAGTTGCATATGTAATCCCTCTACTATGGTAGAAGTCCTTGAGAACAAGAACTATGTTTTATACACAGCACATAATTTACAATCCAACTGAAGTTGGACTCACATACAGTGATTTAAGTGTAATGGTTAAAACTGGGAATAAATTAAAAATTCTGAGAGCTTTCTTCATTAATCTATGGTTTCTTTATTTAAAACTAGACTTAACCACATCTATGAACAAACACACAGCCGTGTGTGCTTCAGATACAAAAGACTGACATAAAATATTTAAAGCTATAAACTTTGATAATATTAAAACATAATGATTTATGGAATGAAGGTTAGAAAGAACACAAATTAAAATGTTTCTAAGTTTGCTTCTGAAAATTCAGGAAACAAAGAACTGCAAAAACAATTAAATATAAGGAAAAATCAACTTGACTGGATTTTCTGAAGGTGTATAAAAACAGTACAAAATCACTATAAATTCTAATCATTAAATCTAAGAAAGCACTACTAATAGAATAAAGCACAGGCATAAATTTTACCGAAAAGAACATTTTTTTTCCTTAGTATTTCCAGTATAACACATCAATTTGAAGGTACACAATATTTGTGCCTGGGGGAAGATTAACCTAAAAATCAATTTAACTGTAACTTCTGACAAGGAACTCCTTATTGCCAAATTCAGACTTAAATTGAAGAAAGTAGGGAAAACCACTAGACCATTCAGGTATGACCTAAATCAAATCCCTTATGATTATACAGTGGAAGTGAGAAATAGATTTAAGGGACTAGATCTGATAGATAGAGTGCCTGATGAACTATGGAATGAGGTTCGTGACACTGTACAGGAGACAGAGATCAAGACCATTCCCATGGAAAAGAAATGCAAAAAAGCAAAATGGCTGTCTGGGGAGGACTTACAAATAGCTGTGAAAAGAAGAGAAGCGAAAAGCAAAGGAGAAAAGGAAAGATATACGCATCTGAATGCAGAGTTCCAAAGAATAGCAAGAAGAGATAAGAAAGCCTTCCTCAGCGATCAATGCAAAGAAATAGAATTGGAAAGACTAGGGATCTCTTCAAGAAAATCAGAGATACCAAAGGAACATTTCATGCAAAGATGGGCTCAATAAAGGACAGAAATGGTATGGACCTAACAGAAGCAGAAGATATTAAGAAGAGATGGCAAGAATACACAGAAGAACTGTACAAAAAAGAGCTTCACGACCCAGATAATCACGATGGTGTGATCACTCACCTACAGCCAGACATCCTGGAATGTGAAGTCAAGTGGGCCTTAGAAAGCATCACTATGGTTTGTCAATTTTATTTACCCTTTCAAAGAACCAGCTTTTGGCTTTGTTAATTTTTGCTATGGTCTCTTTTGTTTCTTTTGCATTTATTTCTGCCCTAATTTTTAAGATTTCTTTCCTTCTACTAATCTTGGGGTGCTTCATTTCTTCCTTTTCCAGTTGCTTTAGGTGTAGAGTTAGGTTATTTATTTGGCTTTTTTCTTGTTTCTTAAGGTATGCCTGAATTGCTATGAACTTTCCCCTTAGGACTGCTTTTACAGTGTCCCACAGGTTTTGGGTTGTTGTGTTTTCATTTTCATTCGTTTCTATGCAGAATTTGATTTCTTTTTTGATTTCTTCTGTGATTTGTTGGTTATTCAGGAGTGTGTTGTTCAGCCTCCATATGTTGGAATTTTTAATAGTTTTTCTCCTGTTATTGAGATTTACTGTTACTGCATTGTGGTCAGAAAAAATGGTTGGAATGATTTCAATTTTTCTGAACTTACCAAGGCTAGATTTATGGCCCAGGATGTGGTCTATCCTGGAGAAGGTTCCGTGTGCACTTGAGAAAAAGGTGAAATTCATTGTTTTGGGATGAAATGTCCTATAGATATCAATTAGTTCTAATTTGTCTATTGTATCATTTAAAGCTTGTGTTTCCTTGTTAATTTTCTGTTTAGTTGATCTATCCATTGGTGTAAGTGGGGTATTAAAGTCTCCCACTATTATTGTGTTATTGTTTATTTCTCCTTTCATACTTGTTAGTATTTGTCTTACATATTGCGGTGCTCCTATGTTGGGTGCATATATATTTATAATTGTTAGAAAATAATAGCAAATGAAGCAACAGACAAACAACTAATCTCAAAAATATACAAGCAACTTCTACAGCTCAATTCCAGGAAAATAAACGACCCAATCAAAAAATGGGCCAAAGAACTTAATAGACATTTCTCCAAAGAAGACATACAGATGGCTAACAAACACATGAAAAGATGCTCAACATCGCTCATTATCAGAGAAATGCAAATCAAAACCACTATGAGATACCATTACACGCCAGTCAGAATGGCTGCGATCCAAAAACCCACAAGCAATAAATGCTGGAGAGGGTGCGGAGAGAAGGGTACCCTCTTACACTGTTGGTGGGAATGCAAACTAGTACAGCCACTATGGAGAACAGTATGGAGATTCCTCAAAAAACTGGGAATAGAACTGCCTTATGACCCAGCAATCCCACTGCTGGGCATACACACTGAGAAAACCAGAATTGAAAGAGGCACGTGTACCCCAGTGTTCATAGCAGCACTGTTTACAATAGCCAGGACGTGGAAGCAACCTAGATGTCCATCCACAGATGAATGGATAAGCAAGCTGTGGTACATATACACGATGGAGTATTACTCAGCCATTAAAAAGAATACATTTGAATCAGTTCTAATGAGGTGGATGGAACTGGAGCCTATTACACAGAGTGAAGTAAGCCAGAAAGAAAAACACAAATACAGTATACTAACGCATATATATGGAATTTAGAAAGATGGTAACAATCACCCTGCTTATGAGATAGCAAAAGAGACACTGATGTATAGAACAGACTTTTGGACTCTGGGACTGGGAGAGGGTGGGACGATTGGGGAGAATGGCATTGAAATATGTATAATATCATATCTGAAACGAGTCAGTCCAGGTACGATGCCCGATAACAGATGCCTGGGACTGGAGCACTGGGATGACCTGGAGGGATGGTGTGGGAGGGGGGAGGGAGGAGGGTTCAGGATGGGGAGCACGGGTATTCTGGTGGCGGATCCATCTCGATGTATAGTAAAAGTAATACAATATTGTAAAGTTAAGAAAAATTAAAATAATAATAATCAAAAAAAAAAAAAAAAAAAGCATCACTATGAACAAAGCTAGTGAAGGTGATGGAATTCCAGTTGAGCTATTCTAAATCCTGAAAGATGATGCTGTGAAAGTGCGGCACTCAATATGCCAGCAAATTTGGAAAACTCAGCAGTGGCCACAGGACTGGAAAAGGTCAATTTTCATTCCAATCCCAAAGAGAGGCAATGCCAAAGAATGCTCAAACTACCACACAATTGTACTCATCTCACACGCTAGTAAGGTAATACTCAAAATTCTCTAAGCCAGGCTTCAGCAATATGTGAACCATGAACCTCCTGATGTTCAAGCTGGTTTTAGAAAAGGCAGAGGAACCAGAGATCAAATTGCCAACATCAGCTGGATCATCAAAAAAGCAAGAGAATATCAGAAAAACATCTATTTCTGCTTTATTGACTATGTCAAAGCCTTTGACTGTGTGGATCACAATAAACTGTGGCAAATTCTGAAAGAGATGTGAATACCAGACCACCTGATCTGCCTCTTGAGAAATCTGTATGCAGGTCAGGAAGCAACAGTTAGAACTGGACATGGACCAACAGACTGGTTCCAAACAGGAAAAGGAGTACGTCAAGGCTGTATATTGTCACCCTGTTTATTTAACTTCTATGCAGAGTACATCATGAGAAATGCTGGACTGGAAGAAACACAAGCTGGAATGAAGACTGCCGGGAGAAATATCAATAACCTCAGATATGCAGATGATACCACCCTTATGGCAGAAAGTGAAGAGGAACTAAAAAGCCTCTTGATGAAAGTGAAAGTGGAGAGTGAAAAAGTTAGCTTAAAGCTCAACATTCAGAAAACGAAGATCATGGCATCCGGTCCCATCACTTCATGGGAAATAGATGGGGAAACAGTGCAAACAGTGTCAGACTTTATTTTTCTGGGCTCCAAAATTACTGCAGATGGTGACTGCAGCCATGAAATTAAAAGGCGCTTACTCCTTTGAAGGAAAGTTATGCCCAACCTAGATAGCATATTGAAAAGCAGAGACATCACTTTGCCAACAAAGGTTCATCTAGTCAAGGCTATGGTTTTTCCTGTGGTCATGTATGGATGTGAGAGCTGGACTGTGAAGAAGGCTGAGCGCCGAAGAATTGATGCTTTTGAACTGTGGTGTTGGAGAAGACTCTTGAGAGTCCCTTGGACTGCAAGGAGATCCAACCAGTCCATTCTGAAGGAGATCAGCCCTGGAATTTCTTTGGAAGGAATGATGCTAAAGCCGAAACTCCAGTACTTTGGGCACCTCATGCGAAGAGTTGACTCATTGGAAAAGACTCTGATGCTGGGAGGGACTGGGGGCAAGAGGAGAAGGGGACGACAGAGGATGAGATGGCTGGATGGCATCACTGACTCGATGGACGGGAGTCTGAGTGAACTCTGGGAGTTGGTGATGGACAGGGAGACCTGGCGTGCTGTGATTCATGGGGTCACAAAGAGTTGGACACGACTGAGAGACTGATCTGATCTGATGATGAAAAGAGTTATCTGTAACTGGGGTTATTAGTGTAATTGTGAAGTAATGTTACCTCAATTGACATATCCTTCAGACATTTATTTCTTATTTGGTATTAAAAACAAAACAAAACAAAAACTAACCAATAATGACTGGCTAAGTTCTTGTGTTACATGCTTACAGCTAAAAAAGTTGAGTCAGGTAAGCAAATTGTATTTTCTTTATTTATTTAGCTAAAAAGGTTCTAAATATTCTAAATATTAGTTAAAAGACTGCATATTGCACAGGGCACATATAATACTAGATAAAACATCAAGAGCAAAATCTTATGAAAACAGTTGAAAACTGAGACAGAACACTCTGTAGAAGTTTCATCAGCAGTGAGCTATACTATTTTCTTTCATATGAAAAGGTGGTCAGATTTGGTTACACTTCCTCAATAATTTGAATGCAAAGGTCGAGGAATGATGAAAAACTTTTGAGTTTTCCATCCAATATATAATAAATGCAAATTCTTGTACTTGGGTATCCCTTCCTGTCATATTTTATTTTGAAGAAGCTTAGATGAGTAATTTTCAAACTATCTATAGTAAAGAACCAGTTTTCTCCTCCAACCCACGGCTGACTGATGCTTTTCTAAAATGTAAAATCATGTATATGATCAAATTGCTATAAATGTTTTCAAATGATTACTTTCTTCTCTATGCTTATCTTATGTTTCCTTAACAAATAATTTATGAATGGCCCACAAGTCACACTCTGAACAAAACTGACTTAGGTTATAATGCAAATGCAACATATTCCCATATTGCACTGAGGAAACTTTATATGCTGCCATTTCTCCAAAAGGGTGGTGGCATGTGGCAAAAAATACATTCAATAACAAAACAGTATTTTGTAGAAAATCCAGCCCATGAAAAGACAGGCAGGAGAGGGCAGGGCCTCCAAGCATTGGGTTAAAGTCAATACAGCTGGGAATCCAAATCCTAGTTCTAATACTTTTTTCTATGCAGAGTACATCATGAGAAATGCTGGACTGGAAACAGAAGTTGGAATCAAGATTGCCAGGAGAAATATCAATAACCTCAGATATGCAGATGACACCACTCTTATGGCAGAAAGTGAGGAGGGGCTAAAAAGCCTCTTGATGAAAGTGAAAGTGGAGAGTGAAAAGGTTGGCTTAAAGCTCAACATTCAGAAAACGAAGATCATGGCATCTGGTCCCATCACTGCATGGGAAATAGATGGGGAAACAGTGGAAACAGTGTCAGACTTTGTTTTTCTGGGCTCCAAAATCACTGCAGATGGTGACTGCAGCCATGAAATTAAAAGACGCTTGCTCCTTGGAAGGAAAGTTATGACCAACCTAGATAGCATATTCAAAAGCAGAGACATTACTTTACCAACAAAGGTTCGCCTAGTCAAGGCTATGGTCTTTCCTGTGGTCATGTATGGATGTGAGAGTTGGACTGTGAAGAAGGCTGAGCGCCGAAGAATTGATGCTTTTGAAGTGTGGTGTTGGAGAAGACTCTTGAGAGTCCCTTGGACTGCAAGAAGATCCAGCCAGTCCATTCTGAAGGAGATCAATCCTGGAATTTCTTTAGAAGGAATGATGCTAAAGCTGAAACTCCAATATTTTGGCCACCTCATGCGAAGAGTTGACTCATTGGAGAAGACTCTGATGCTAGGAGGGATTGAGGGCAGGAGGACAAGGGGACGACAGAGGATGAGATGGCTGGATGGCATCACTGACTCGATGGATGCGAGTCTGAGTGACCTCCGGGAGCTGGTGATGGACAGGGAGGCCTGGCGTGCTGCGGTTCATGGGGTCGCAAAGAGTCGGACATGACTGAGCGACTGATCTGATCTGATCTGATCTGATGAATTTGTGCCAGATGTCCCAAACTTGTTTCTTCCTCTGTAATAGGAGATAATATCTACCTCAGTCAGTGTCAAAATTTTAAAAAGAACATATTAAAGTTATCAGTTGAATGGTTCTATGGAGATGAACAGTTCTATGAAGACCTACAAGACCTTCTAGAACTAACACCAAAAAAGATGTCCTTTTCATTATAGGGGACTGGAATGCAAAAGCAGCAAGTTAAGAGATACCTGTAATAACAGGCAAATTTGGCCTTGGAGTACAAAATGAAGCAGGGCAAAGGCTAACAGAATTTTGCAAAGAGAACACATTGGTCATAACAAATATCCTCTTCCAACAACACAAGAGACAACTCTACATATGGACATTACCAGATAGTCAATACTGAAAGATGAAGATAGAGGAGCACTATATAGTCAAGAAAAATACAACCAGGAGCTGACTGTGGCTCAGTTCGTGAACTCCTTATTGCCAAATTCAGACGTAAATTGAAGACCATAGGGGAAACCACTAGGCCATTCAGCTACGACCTAAATCAAATCCCTTACAATTATACAGTGGAAGTGACAAATAGATTCAAGGGATCAGATCTGATAGAGTGCCTGAAGAACTATGGATGGAGGGTCATAACACTGTACAGAAGGCAGTGATCAAAACCATCCCTAAGAAAAAGAAACGCAAAAAGGCAAAATGGTTGTCTGAGGAGGCCTTACAAATAGCTGAGAAAAGAAGAGAAGTGAAAGGCAAAGGAGAAAAGGAAAGATATACCCATCTGAATGCAAAATTCCAGAGAATGGCAGGGAGCGATAAGAAAGCCTTCCTAGTGAACAATGCAAAGAAATAGAAACAAGAGAATGGGGAAAACAAGAGATCTCTTCAAGAAAATAAGAGATACCAAGGGAATATTTCATGCACAGATGGGCACAATAAAGGACAGAATGGTATGGACCCAACTGAAGTGATGGAATTCCAGCTGTGTTATTTCAAATCCTAAAAGATAATGCTGTGAAAGTGCTGTACTCAGTATGCCAGCAAATTTGAAAAATCAGCAGTGCCCACAGGACTGCAAAAGATCAGTTTTCATTCCAGTCCCAAAGAAAGGCAGTGCCAAAGAATGTTCAAACTACTGCACAACTATACTCATTTCACATGCTAGTAAAGTAATGCTCAAAATTCTCCAAGCTGGGCTTGAACTGTACGTGAACCGAGAACTTCCAGATGTTCAAGCTGGAGTTAGAAAGAGCAGAGGAACCAGAGATCAAACTGCCAACATCCATTGGATCATAGAAAAAGTAAGCAGATTCCACAAAAACATCTACTTCTGCTTCATTGACTATGTTAAATTCTTTGATTGCATGGATCGTAACAAAATTGTGGAAAACTCTTAAAAGAGATGGGAAAACCAGATCACCTTACCTGCCTCCTGAGAAACCTGTATGCAAGTCAAGAGGCAACAGTTAAGAACCAGACACGGAACAACGGATTGGTTCCAAATTGGGAAAGGAGCACATAAAAGCTAAATATTGTCACCCTGCTTATTTAACTTATATGCAAAGTACATCATGCAAAATGCCGGGCTGATTGAAGCACAAGCTGGATTAAGATTGCGGGGAGAAATATCAGTAACCTTAGATAAGTAGATGACACCACCCTAATGGCAGGAAGTGAAGAGGAACTAAAAATGAAAAGCCTCTTGACGAAGATGAAAGAGGAAAAGTGCAAAAGCTGGCTTAAAACTCAACATTCAAAAAACTAAGATCATGGAATCTGGTCCCATCACTTCATGGCAAATAGATGGGGAAACAATGGAAACAGTGAAGAGATTTTATTTTGGGGGCTCCAAAGTCACTGCAGACTGTAACTGTAGCCATAAAATTAAAAGACGCTTGCTCCTTGGAAGAAAAGCTATGACCAAGCTAGACAGCATATTAAAAAGCAGAGACATTACTTTGCCAACTGCGTAGAAGCGTGGTGGAGAGGAGCCACCCCACGTCCGAGGTCAGGGGCAGAAGCCCTGAAGAGATACCCCATGTCCAAGGTAAGAGAAACCCAAGTAAGACGGTAGGCACTGAGAGAGGGCATCAGAGGGCAGACACACTGAAACCACAATCACAGACAATTAGCCAATCTGATCACATGGACCACAGCCTTGTTTAACTCAATGAAACTAAGCCATGCCATGTGGGGCCACCCAAGATGGGCGGGTCACGGTGGAGAGGTCTAACAGAATGTGGTCCACTGGAAAAGGGAATGGCAAACCACTTCGGTATTCTTGCCTTGAGAACCCCATGAAGAGCATGAAAAAGCAAAAAGATAGGACACTGAACGATGAACTCCCCAGGTCAGTAGGTGCCCAATAAGCTACCGGAGAGATTGAGGGCAGGAGGAGAAGGAGACGACAAAGGATGAGATGGTTGGATGGCATCACTGACCCAACAGACATGGGTTTGGGTGAACTCCGGGAGTTGGTGATGGACATGGAGGCCTGGTGTGCTGTGGTTCATGGGGTCGCAGAGTTGGACATGACTAAGCAACTGAACTGAACTGAATCAAAGATATGGTTTTTCCAGTAGTCATGTATGGATATGAGAGTTGGACCATAAAGAAGGCTGAGCACCAAAGAACTGATGCTTTTGAACTGTGGTGTGGGAGAAGGCTCTTGCAAGTCCCTTACACTGCAAACTGATCAAACCAGTCAATCCTAAAGGAAATCAATCCTGAATATTCTTTGGAAGAACTGATGCTGAAGTTGAAGTTTCAATACTTTGGCCACCTGACACAAAGAACTGACTCATTAGAAAAGAGCCTGATGCTGGGAAATATTGAAGGCAGGAGGAGAAGGGGACGACAGAGGATAAGATGGTTGGATGGCATCACCAACGCGATGGACATGACTTTGAGCAGCCTCTGGGAGATGGTGAAGGACAGGGAAGCCTGGCATGCTGCAGTCCATGGGATCACAAAGAGTCAGACATGACTGAGGGACTGAATAACAACAACAACAACAACAACAAAAGTTACCAGAGTATCTGGCATGGAAAATGCTCTAAAAACAAAATTATTACCAATAAAAAACTAAACATAATACTAGGAAGCAAGTATGCTAATTATAAGGGTTAATAAACTATAATTAAGCATCAGATATGGCTCTGAAGTTACTGGCAGCAAAATGGTAAATTATTACCAATTATCTCATGAATACATATTAAAACTATCATGGTCAAACATACTTTCCTTTTTTTTCTTTTTTTACCATTTTATTAAACTACACGTATTTCACACACCTATTAGATGAGTTGTGATGAATGCATACACCCATAAAACCATCATGACAATCAAGATTTCTTACCATAATTAAGATACAGAACATCTCCATCACTCTAAACAAGAAACTAAGCATATCCATCACTTCTATCAAATAAGCTTTTGGTTTGAAATTTTAAAAAAAAATCCATTTTGTCTCAATAGATACAATAACAAACTAATATAACTAGGAAACTAGAAAATGTAAAAATAAACACATGTAAAAACTGTAACTTGTTTTTTTCTTAAAGTGATACAGATAAGTCAAAATAGCATTTATAATCTTTCAGGTGCTGTTAATAAGCGGCTTTTCTGACTTGATCTATAGTCTGCTTGGCAATTCAGCTGCAATTCTTTCAAACTTATATCTCAGATAAGTTGAGGCCAAAATGTCATAAAACATGTTTCCTATAGTGTTTTGTCACTCAAACATAAAAATGAAACAAAGTAGTTGTTTAAAACATAAAGATGTAAGTTTCTCTAGGTAAATTACACACTTGAAAATGATCAGGTGGTAAGGTTTATGTTTTCACACTTCACAGTGTAAAAAGGTAAATTTAAGGAAGAAATAAAACATTTCAACAGAGCATCTGAATTTTAGAAAAGTTTTGCTTAAATGCTTATAAAAAATGACTAGACATAATTTCAGAGTAACTGCACCAAGATACCAAGATACCTGAAGGTTTGAGATCAGGTTTGCTTATTACTAGCTGAGCTGGTATGCTTATTACTAGCTAAGCTTCCCCTTCCCTCCTTCCTTTGGCTTGAAAAGAACAGAGCAGGCTGAAGTGATCAAGAACAATTCAGTATTAACCAACTGTAAAGATGTACCTTTGGCCACCTGATGAGAAAGAGCTGACTCATTTGAAAAGACCCTAATGCTGGGAAAGACTGGGGGCAGGAGGAGAAGGGGACGATAGAGGATGAGATGGTTGGATGGCATCACCCACCAAATGGACATGAGTTTGGGTTGGCTCTGGGAGTTGGTGATGGACAGGGAGGCCTGGTGTGCTGCAGTTCGTGGGGTCACAGAGAGTCAAACATGACTGAATGACTTAACTGAACTGAACCTGGGGACTCTCTAAGTGTGTTATCATATCCCAAGGATGTATATATCATTTAAAGCATCATGCAATGCATAATATCAACAACATAACTGTCTATTATGAAAGAAAAAACACCTAAAAATGTTATGAAGATAATCTTTCCAAACTTTTTTGAGGAAACAAAAAATTATCATTAGTAACTGTTACCATCTAACAGATGACTGTGGCAATTATGGACAAGTCTATTTCATTTCGATCAAAAGTTCCAAATTTCAATGTTGACACTTTAAGCAAATGATCTCTTGCAAATCATTTATTTAGTCAATTTGTAAAGCCAGTTACTCCAGAAAATTGGTAAATGTCCCTGGAGGGCTAACAATATGAAGAGAAAAAAAGACCTACTAGATATTTCACAAATAGGTTAAGATTACGCACTAGAGTCCTGATGCCCTGTACTTCTCCCAGTCTGACCTGATCTCAAACCTTCAAAGAGCATATATTCTGAAACTCCAAACACATGATCAACAATCTCTGCAGGTCCTGCCACCTTCTGGTCTTAATTATATTCTAAGGAAAATACCTTCTAAGCAGCTCAGTCGCTCAGTCGTGTCCGACTCTTGCGACCCCACGAACTGCAGCACACTAGGCCTCCTTGTCCATCACCAATTCCTGGAGTCCACCCAAACCCATGTCCATTGAGTCGATGATGCTATCCAATCATCTCAACCTCTGCCGTCCCCTTCTCCTCCTGCCCTCAATCTTTCCCAGCATCAGGATCTTTTCCAATGAGTCAGCTCTTCGAATCAGGTGGCCAAAGTATTGGAGTTTCAGCTTCAGCATCACTCCTTCACCCAGGACTGATTTCCTTTAGGATAGACTGGTTGGATCTCTCTGCAGTCCAAGGGACTCTCAAGAGTCTTCTCCAACATTACAGTTCAAAAGCATCAATTCTTCTGGGCTCAGCTTTCTTTATAGTCCAACTCTCACATCCATACATGACCACTGGAAAAACCATCACCTTGACTAGATGGACCTTCTATGACGAAGTAATGCCTCTGCTTTTTCATATGCTGTCTAGGTTGGTCATAATATTCCTTCCAAGGAGTAAGCATCTCTTACTTTCATGGCTGCAATCACCATCTGCAGTGATTTTGGAATTGAGAAAAATAAAGTCAGCCACTGTTTCCCCCATCTATTTGCCATGAAGTGATGGAACTGGACGCCATGATCTTCGTTTTCTGAATGTTGAGCTTTAAGCCAACTTTTTCACTCTCCACTTTCACTTTCATCAAGAGGCTCTTTAGTTCTTCTTCACTTTCTGCCATAAGGGTGGTGTCATCTGCATATCTGAGGTTATTGATATTTCTCCCAGCAATCTTGATTCCAGCTTGTGCTTCCTCCAGCCCAGCATTTCTCATGATGTACTCTGCATCTAAGTTAAATAAGCAGGGTGACAATATACAGCCTTGATGTACTCCTTTTCCTATTTGGAACCAGTCTGTTGTTCCATGTCCAGTTCTAACTGTTGCTTCCTGGCCTGTATACAGGTTTCTCAAGAGGCAGGTCAGGTGGTATGGTATTCCCATCTCTTTCAGAACTTTCCACAGTTTATTGTAATCCACATAGTTCAAGTATTTGGTATAGCCAATAAAGCAGGAATACATGTTTTTCTGGAACTCTCTTGCTCTTTTCAATGATCCAGCGGATGCTGGCAGTTTGACGTCTAGTTCCTCTGCCTTTTCTAAAACCAGCTTGAGCATTAGGAAGTTCTCGGTTCACATACTGCTGAAGCCTGGCTTGGCGAGTTTTGAGCATTACTTTACTAGCGTGTGAGATGAGTGCAATTGTATGGTAGTTTGAGCGTTCTTTGGCATTGCTTTTCTTTGGGATTGGAATAAAAATGACCTTTTCCACTCCTGTGGCCACTGTTGAGTTTTCCAAATTTGCTGGCCTATTGAGTGCAGCACTTTCACAGCATCATCTTTCAGGATTTGAAATAGCTCAACTGGAATTCCATCACCTCCACTAGCTTTGTTTGTAGTGATGCTTCCTAAGGCCCACTTGACTTCACATTCCAGGATGTCTGGCTGTAGGTGAGTGATCACACCATCGTGATTATCTGGGTCATGAAGCTCTTTTTTGTACAGTTTTGTGTATTTTTGCCACCTCTTCTTAATGTCTTCTGCTTCTGTTAGGCTCCTACTATTTCTGTCCTTTATTGAGCCCATCTTTGCACGAAATGTTCCCTTGGTATCTCTAATTTTCTTGAAGAGATCTCTAGTCTTTCCCATTCTACTGTTTTCCTCTATTTCTTTGCACTGATTGCTGAGGAAGGATTTCTTATCTCTCCTTGCTATTCTTTGGAACTCTGCATTCAAATGAGTATATCTTTCCTTTTCTCCTTTGCTTTTCACTTCCCTTCTTTTCACAGCTATTTGTAAGGCCTCCTCAGATAGCCATTTTTCTTTTTTGCATTTCTTTTTCTTGGGGATGGTCTTGATTCCTGTCTCCTGTACAATGTCACGAACCTCTGTCCATAGTTCATCAGGTACTCTGTCTATCAGATCTAGTCCCGTAAATCTATTTTTCACTTCCACTGTAAGGGAATTGATTTAGGTTATACCTGAATGGTCTAGTGGTTTTCTCTACTTTCTTCAATTTCAGTCTGAATTTGGCAATAAGGAGTTCATGATCTGAACCACAGTCAGTTCCTGGTCTTGTTTTTGCTGACTGTATAGAACTTCTCCATCTTTGGCTGCAAAGAATATAATTAATCTAATTTCAGTGTTGACCATCTGGTGATGTCCATGTATAGAGTCTTCTCTTGTGTTGTTGGAAGAGGGTGTTTGCTATGACCAGTGGATTCTCTTGGCAGAACTCTATTAGCCTTTGCCCTGCTTCATTCTGTACTCCAAGACCAAATTTACCTGTTACTCCAGGTGTTTCTTGACTTCCTACTTTTGCATTCCAGTCCCCTATAATGAAAAGGACATCTTTTTTGGGTGCTAGTTCTAGAAAGTCTTGTACGTCTTCATAGAACTGTTCAACTTCAGCTTCTTCAGCGTTACTGGTCGGGGCATAGACTTGGATTACTGTGATATTGAATGGTTTGCCTTGGAAACAAACAGAGATCACTCTATTGTTTTTGAGATTGCATCCAAGTACGCATTTCGGACTCTCTTGTTGACTATGATGGCTACTCCATTTCTTCTAAGGGATTCCTGCTCACAGTAGTAGATATAATGGTCATCTGAGTTAAATTCACCCATTCCAGTCCGTCTTAGTTCACTGATTCCTAGAATGTCAATGTTCACTCTTGCCATCTCCTCTTACCTCTTACCACTTCCAATTTGCCCTAACATTCCAGGTTCCTATGCAATATTGCTCTTTACAGGATAGAACCCTGCTTCTTTCACCAGTCCCATCCACAGCTAGGTGTTGTTTTTGCTTTGGCTCCATCCCTTCATTCTTTCTGGAGTTATTTCTCCACTGATCTCCAGTAGCATATAGGGCACCTAGTGAACTGGGGAGTTCATCTTTCTGTGTCCTTTTTGCCTTTTCATACTGTTCATGGGGTTCTCAAGGCAAGAACACTGAAGTGGTTTGCCATTCCCTTCTCCAGTGGGCCACATTCTGTCAGACCTCTCCACCATGACCGGCCTGTCTTGGGTGGCCCCACAGGGCATGGCTTAGTTTCACTGAGTTTGACAAGGCTGTGGTCCATGTGATCAGATTGGCCTGTTGTCTGTGATTGTGGTTTCAGTGTGTATGCCCTCTGATGCCCTCTCTCAGTGCCTACCATCTTACTTGGGTTTCTCTTACCTTTGAACGGTTTGAAGAGAAAACATGAAGAGGTTTCTCTTCACGGCCACTCCAGCAAAGCACAGCCGCTGCTCCTTACCTTGGACGTGGGGTAGCTCCTCTTGGCTGCCATCTCTGTGCTTCACTAAATGGCAGGCACTGTTCAAATGGTTTTCATATTTTCATTCATTTAACCATATCTGATCTTTTGAAGTAGAGGTGCTTCTTACTATTACTACTGTCCAATTAAGAGATAAACTGAGGCATAGAAATACACATGACACAGTTAAATTCCAGAGCCAGGGATTTACATGTAAGCAACCTGGCTTCAGAGTTCTAACTCAGAACCACTACTCCTCACTCTCATGTAGACTGTTTTCCTTCTCATACCCAAACCTAACTCAGGGCCACGGAGTGAAGTGTCTTTCTTATTCCCCCTGTTAACACCTGCCTGGCAAAATCCCAATCCTGGTTGAGTTCAATTATGCCTGAACCCAAGCGATAGAACATCGCTGGAAAAAACTTACACAACCAAGCTGATCAACTGCACTTTAAATTGAGAAACACCAGCCTCAAATGCTCTTCTAATCCATTACATTGCTTTCATAACCTTACCTGCTTGACACAACTATTTCATACCTTCTCTTCTCAAAGCTCTAATGCCACCGTTTCTCCATCATTGCTAAAGACTGAGCTTCAAAGTAAGAAAACAGAAGAAAAAGGAACGCTCTCATATTCCCTCCAACAAATCTCCAAGCCTGTCTCCACTTAAACCCACACTCTCCACTTTCCCTCCTATCCTGGGAACAAGGGACCCTCTTCCTTTTGCTGTGTTCTGGATTCCACCTCCTCTACCTTCTCTACACTTCTCCCTAATTGCTTTACTGGCCTACTCTCCCCACTCAGTACCAGTGTCTCCTTCTCTCCAAGATCATTCTCCATCAGCTACAGACAAGCCCTGGACTCTCTCAGGGTGAAAAAGTAAAATCCTTAGCCTCCCTGTGACCCCCCACAGGCTCTCTGGCTACCAAACCATTTCTCTTTTCTCTATTATTACAAAACTTGTTGAAAAATTTCTCTGTGCTCACTACTTCATCTCCTTATCTCCTATTCACTACTTGGCCCACTTAAAAAATGCCTGATGATGCATGACCACTCATATAAAGGTCACTTCTCATGACCACTGATATAAAGATGCATGACCACTCATATAAAGGTCACTTCTCTAGGCCTTCATCTTCATCAGCTTTTCAGCAGTATTCAGTACCTTGTTCTTGGCCCTCAAGGTATGCTCTGACTTCTCTAGCCAATCTTTTTCAGTCTATGCTGGCTCCTTTGCTGTACTGAAATTTTATTTTACTATTATTATTTTTAAATGCTGAAATACCTCAAGGCTCAATCAAGAACTCTCCTCTTTTCTCTCTCCTGAGTTATCTCCTCTGGCTCTATAGTTTCAAACAGCATTTAAATGGTATAGCCTAAATATATAACCGCCTCTTCTATTATTTCCTCTTCTATTCTTCTAACCAGTTGATGTCAACTCCAGCACATCACTGAATCCTACTTCTATTCTTGAGCTCTATAATCCAACATCCACAGAGAAGTCAGAGATCTTTTAAAATTGCATCATTGTAAGAACATCTAAACTCAAACATAGCAACAAGTTTTGCACTGCAGAGGATCTTGTATTTGCTATTCTGCACACCTGGCAATTCTTAGGTCAACTCTGTGTGTGGCAAATTCTTTCCTATCTCCAAGTAATATCAAATCCTCAGAGAAGCCTTTCTCCATGGCCCACACGTGGCCCACAATTACTCCAGAATATCACATGGTTACCCTCCTAGCACTGATTACCATCTGGAATCGTCCTGCTTGCTAGTTTCCATCTACCCTCCCTCACTGGAATGCAAATGTCACGAGGCCAGGAACCCTACTGGCCTCATTCACTGCTGTATCAGCAGTCTCATAAAAGTGGCTGATGCAGTAGGCCCTCAAATGCTTTGAATAAATATATTAATCAGTCAATATGAACACAGTTCACAAACTATTTTGCTTCGTTTCTCTGAGAAAAGCTTTGTATAGAAGAGAATTACAGTTTTATTTATTTAGCCAGTGTAACCAAAATGCACTCCCTTCAAACAGACTATATTCATAACGACTGTTACATGCTTTAAAAGACTTAAAAGACTCCTCTAAGAATACTTATAAAAAAAATGCTATATCCAATTATATTTTAAAAATTAGCTCAGTTTAAGCATTTTTATTAGGCATAACTACTTAATGTGGAAGATGCCATTCTAGCCCTTGTGAAAGGAAATCCACTAAGTATGATACTCCTACAGGTCTAATCTTTAAAAATTAATTAGGTACCAATCTCTGATTGAAGAAAATTTTGACAAAGAGTCTTACTACACTTTATGCAGAGTTTCCCAAATGGTGCTCAGTTCAGTTCAGCCATGTTGACTCTTTGCGGCCCATGGACTGCAGCACGCCAGGATTCCCTGTCCAACTAGTGGTAAAGAAAACACCTGCCAACGCAGGAGACATAAGAGACTCGGGTTCAATTCCTGGGTTGGGAAGATCCTCTGGAGAAGGGCATGGCAACCCACTCCAGTACTCTTGCCTGAAGAATCCCATGGACTAAGGAGCCAGGCGGGCTACAACCAATAGGACACGACTGAAGCAACTCAGCACGCAGGCATACTTGATGTGTATATTTAGTTATATTTTTACTTTTGCTTTCAGTAAAAACTATAAAAATTAAAACTTTAAGATATGAAAAATCCCAGCATCCCATCAAAGTGAAAATCGGCAAATTTGATTTAATTTTGCTTTTTTTAATAGACATATACAAAAGTATGCATCTGTTAAAAACATCTTTGAATTCTATAAAAGTGGTATCTTAAGGTTCCTTGGAGCTTTAAATCCTGTGAGTTTTGTGACACAGAAGCAGTGTGAAGAAAAGTAACTTAGAAAATAGAAAACTGTGAGCACATATTACAACTTAAAATGATCCACTCATGAGCAGCTGGGATTCTATCGTGAGCATCACACTGTACACAGCTGTAACAGTGATCACTAAACATATATCCTTGAGTTATAGATAACCATCCTGCCCCCAAAGCACATCTGGCACTTCACTAAGCTCTTTTCCATGAATTATCTCACGTAATCTTTACAGCCAATCCATGAGGCATGTATGTTCATGGAACCACGTACAAATGAACACTGGGGTCTGAGGTTCCACAGAGAGTAAAAGGAGCAAACAGGAAGAACTCTGGCAGGCTGAATCTTGGATCTGGTCCTTAATCACTATTACTATCTTTCTGAAATTTTCTTTTTAACCATTTTTAAAATTTTATATTTTTTTAAATTAGAGGACAATTATTTTACAATATTGTGATTTCTGCCAATTTCTGTACGGTTTCTGCCATACACCAACAAGAACTGGCATTAGGTATACGTATGTCCCGCCCGCCCCCCCCCCCCCCCCCCCCCATTTCCCTCCCCTCTGAACTACTTTGTATTCACAGCTCTGAATTCTTCTGCCTGGCATATCCAACCTCTCTTTTTAAAAAGCCTGTTCAGGCTATCTAGCCTTTCTTGACTCTTTAACTCTCCCCATTTTTAGATACATTTTCTTTTCCTATTGCAGTTATTTCTTAAAAAAAGAAAAACTATAATAATGTAATATAATAATAGTACCTCTGTTGTTCCTTCTAGACCTTGACTTAAGCACAGGGACTAAAGCTGAACTCTGAATACTCCAACCTAGCTCACTGCTTGATCCTGACAGTGTTTAGGTCAAATTAAACTACAAGACTAAATGACTATAAATTCTGATATAAAAGGGTTTTGTCTTGGTTGTTACCTATAAAACAGTGATTCTAATTCATTAAATGACTACAATGGAAGAGGAACTATAATACAGTATATAGCATATGTATGTACCTATATGTACTATATATACAGTGTATACAACAACTATACATGGTATGTACAATCTACTTGCCTGAGAAAACAATTTCAAAGAAGTAAAAATATACTCTCAATTGGGATTAAATCTTAGAGGTGCTACAGGTTTGAGTTTTGTGTCCAAAACCAGTACAGCTGTGGCTGTCCCCAAGTTAATGATACTCAGGGCTGATGGATTCTGATGAATCAGAGGTATGTTCTATTTTATAAATTCTATTAATTAAGCACCGAAAGGATGCTTTACAAGACCCAGTAAAGACATTTATTTTGGTTCTCTTTTGGGAAAGGGAGATATAAGTCCTTTAAGGGCTGTTAAGGAATTAACAGCTTAAGGGCTGTTAAATAAGGCAACAAAATGCTAGTTCAAAATGCTAGAAAATAAGTATTTCAGAAAAATTTCTCACATTTCCATGAAACCTGTGGGCATCACTGACAATTCAATTATCTATCCTATTCTAGTTTAGTCATATACTTGTACTAAACATAACTATAAAAAAAGAAATGGTTGTGTTGATAATTCAAAACTCAGAATCTCAAACAACCAAATTTTGCTTTGGGGACTTATCATTTGCTTTTTAAAAAATATACCCTTTTAACATTTAGCATTTGCTAATATTAAAATCTGCTGGATTTCTCTACTGATGGGGATGGGAGACAGGAAGAAATAGTAATTTTTTAGGTGGCAAGGGTAAGTCAGCCTAGAGTAAATATCAGAATAATACACTTGCCAAGGCAGAAGACATAAGAGATGCAGGTTTGATCCCTGAGTCGGGAAGATCCCCTTGTGGAGGGCATGGCAATCCACTCCAGTATTCTTGTCTGGAGAATATCATGGATAGAGGAGGCTGGCAGGCTAAAGTCCATAGGGTCACAAAGAGGCAGACAAGACTGAAGTGACTTAGCATGCACACAATAAAACATTGCTTCTTTTTTTATATATGAGAACAATAATGATAAAAATGAGTAGCTATTCACAGTGATCTAAAAGAAAGATGTGAAACAAGATGGACACCTCAATAATGTTTATAGTACAATTAAATCTATCATACTAAGTTAATCGATTATTTCAAATAAATTTAATTTTTTAAGTTAATAATTTAATAAGAATGTTCTCAGCATTAAAAGTTAGTGAACAATATGCCAGTAATTAACTTTATAATTCAACTTTAAACTAGATTCGTTTCCATATAAATTAACATAAAACACTAAACTGTACACACTAAACAAATTTTTCTGTAATGTATTTAAACTTACATGAGTATCTGTAAACAAATATTATAGCTTGTAAAAAAAGATATCATTTTTTTCCCAACCAGAAAAAATCCTATGCAGTAAGGTTTATTTTCCTTTGTGAATTTTATTGAAACTGTTCCAGAAGTATAATCATGAAGAGTAAAACACACACTCATTAAGATGCAAATTAAATATATGTCTGGACTGCAAGGAGATCCAACCAGTCCATCCTAAAGGAGATCAGTCCTTGGTATTCCTTGGAAGGACTGATGCTAAAGTTGAAACTCCAATACTTTGGCCACCTCATGGGAAGAGCTGACTCATTGGAAAAGACTCTGATGCTGGGAGGGATTGGGGGCAGGAGGAGAAGGGGACGCCAGAGGATGAGATGGATGGATGGCATCACAGACTCGATGGACAAGAGTCTGGGTGAACTCTAGGAGTTGGTGATGGACAGGGAAGCCTGGCATGCTACAATTCATGGGATCGCAAAGGGTCGGACACAACTGAGCGACTGAACTGAACTGAACTGATGCATATAAAGGATCAAAATATTACACAGGCATGAAGGTGCCAACTAATAATTTTACATACAGGGATTTACGAAAAAGCTCTTGTGTTACACACAAACATGCGTGTGTCTGTGTACATCTGTTTGCTCAAAGCTATGAAAGATGGTGCTAGATAGTAAGTAGCCTTGCAGGTATTAAATTCCTCAATCAGTAAAGGAAAGAGACTAGAATTAATGTGAAGGATATCAAGATACTTCACAGAGAAAAATGAGGTACTACCTACAGAGGATTTGCCTTGCCTCTACACCTCTTCCCAGAGAAGGCAATGGCACCCCACTCCAGTGCGCTCTTGCCTGGAAAATTCCATGGATGGAGGAGCCTGGTAGGCTGCAGTCCATGGGGTCGCTAAGAGTCGGACACGATTGAGTGACTTCACTTTCACTTTTCCCTTTCATGCATTGGAGAAGGAAATGGCAACCCACTCCAGTGTTCTTGCCTGGAGAATCCCAGGGACGGCGGAGCCTGGTGGGCTGCTGTCTATGGGGTCGCAGAGAGTCAGACACGACTGAAGCAACTTAGCAGCAGCAGCAGTAGCAGCACATCTCTTCCAATATTTATTCCCTTTTATGTTTTAAGGTTGAGGTAAAAACAGAACAGTATTAATAACACATATGAAAGAATAAAAGTGTGATGAGGTATTACTACTCTGCAAGAGAATTAACTCTAAATACTTTGGTAAATTCTGAAGCACTAAATAGAATCCAGAGCCAAGATACGATATTGCTTGATCTTTATTCAGAGTCTCTTCACAAAAATTTCCCTTGTGGCTCAGCTGGTAAAGAATCTGCCTGTGATGTGGAAGAGCTGGGTTTGATCCCTGGATTGGGAAGATACCCTGGAGAAGGGAAAGGCTACCCACTCCAGTATTCTGGACTGTATAGTCTATGGGGTCTCAAACAGTCAAACACTACTGAGCAACTTTCACTTTCATTTCACTTACAAAAACTAAGTATCCTCCAAAGCACTGATAAAATTACCAACCGCTATTATTATTACTAGACTCTCCTTACTTTCAGTTTCACTACGTTGATTTTTTTTTAGGATATCACTCCAATACAAGAACCCTGCCAAGCACTGCTATTATTCTCTGAACATCTTTTTTTTTTTTTTTTTTTACTTTACTACTGAAGTAAAACAGCATCATCATCTTCCCAATCACACGAGCTCAAGCTCTGGCTTTATTCCCTATCCTTATTCCCTTATTCCCTATTCAAATCTATCGACAAATTCAGCTTTTTTTTTTCTTCAGCTGAAGGGGACTGTGGTAGACAGTATCTTTCAGAATGGCTTTTTAACCAGGCATGGCTCCTGAATAGTTTTCACCTGCTGCTGTAGTCGTGTCCGACTCTGTGCGACCCCATAGACGGCAGCCCACCAGGCTCCCCCGTCCCTGGGATTCTCCAGGCAAGAACACTGGAGTGGGTTGCCATTTCCTTCTCCAATGCATGAAAGGGAAAAGTGACAGTGAAGTCGCTCAGTTGTGTTCGACTCTTAGCTACCCCATGGACGGCAGCCTACCAGGCTCCTCTGTCCATGGGATTCTCCAGGCAAGAGTACTAGAGTGAGTTGCCATTGCCTTCTCCAGTTTTCACCTGGACTATTACAATAACTATTTTTCACCACCTTCAGCTTGCTAAGAGCCAATTATATCACCCAGCAAAACACGGTTTCAGTATATTACTCCCTACTGGAAGCTTAGAAAAATAAGTTTATAAACCATGAAAAGCACTTCAGTCCAGTGCTCACTCAACATGTAGGAAGTACTCTCATCACAGCTATAATTGTGACATTCAATCACTTAGAAAGTAAACTCAAGCTCTTACTCATATGACTAAAGTCTTTTCATAAACTAGACCCATTCTTTCAACCTGATAATTCATATTTCTAGATAAGCAAAACCTAGTGACAAGGATTCTTTGCTTGACTGAACTTTGGTCAGGGTTCGGAAGCTTCTCCTAGGCCCCTCTGTGCCTGTTCTTGGAAAATGCAGTTTTTGACTGCTATGTCAGTTTAACCAGAATCTCCCTCACTCTCAATAACTGATCACCCCAAATATTGATCAAGATCCTCAACACCAACTGCTGGTCATCCGGGTCAGTCTGCAGCAAGAAGCCTGTTAGCTTGTGTGATTGGGAAGATCCTGCTGCTGTTTTACTTCAGTAGTAAAGTAAAAAAAAAAAAAAAAAAAAGATGTTCAGAGAATAATAATAATAGCAGTGCTTGACAGGGTTCTTGTATTGGAGTGATATTCTAAAAAACTTCAACATAGTAAAACTGAAAGTAATCCTCTCTTACCCCTCATGTTTTCTCTTAAGAGAGATTTTCCATTCTATGACCTCCAGCCATAAAGTCCCACGTGCCCACGCTGAGAGCTGAAGCCAATTTCTCTCCTTCACTGTAAAATCCCACTGCCTATGTGCTAAGTCACTACAGTCGTGTCCGATTCTTTGTGAGGGTACGGACTATAGCCTGCCACGCTCCCCTGTCCAAGGGATTTCCCAGGCAAGAACACTGGAGCAGGTTGCCATTTCCTCCTCCAGGGGATCTGCCTGACCCAGGGACAGGAGCCCTGTCTATGTCGTCTCCGGCATTGGGAGGCAGGTTCTTTATCACTAGTGCCACTTATGCTATGCTATGCTAAGTCACTTCAGTCGTGTCCGACTCTGTGCGACCCCATAGACGGCAGCCCACCAGGCTCCCCCGTCCCTGGGACTCTCCAGGCAAGAACACTGGAGTGGGTTGCCATTTCCTTCTCCAATGCATGAAAGTGAAAAGAGAAAGTGAAGTCGCTCAGTCATGTTAGACTCTTAGCGACCCCATGGACTGCAGCCTACCAGGCTCCTTCGTCCATGGGATTTTCCAGGCAAGAGTACTGGAGTGGGGTGCCAGTGCCACTTGGGAAGCCCCAAAATCTCACTGCAGTTGTCCCTATATCTATGATGATGACCCTGAATAAGGCTGCCCTTACCATTTTAATAAGTATCATTGAATATTTTTTCTTTAACCCTAGTTAACTGTTCAAGACTTGCTCCCTCCCACCTTGGTGGTTTTACAATATGATATTTCCTCTCTGGATAGGTCGTGTGCACCTTTTCATCACCTAAAATTTTTCTATCAAACTATATTCAAAATGCTATGACTACACAATACCTTCTGATCTAACCCTTCTGACCTGGCTCATTCTTTAATCAGCATCATTTGTTGATATCTGGAAACATGGCTTACATTATAGTATTTAAAAATGCACCTATGCTACATTTCAAAAAGTTTAATGTCATTCCTTCAATTGTGGTAAAAAGGCATAAAATTTATCATTTTAATTTTAAGAGTACAGTTCAGTGTTGTTAAGAATATTTGAACTGTGCAATTATCTCCAAAATTTTTCATCTTGCATAACTGCAACTCTATGCCAATTAAACAACTTTTCTCTCAAGATCATCTGACCAAGGTTTATTTCGAGGCTTTCTATTCTATTCCACTGGTTTCCCGTCTGTCTTTATGCCAGTATCACACTGTTTTGATTACTCTAGCTTTGTAATGTGTTACAAAGTCTTTTTAACAAAACTCGTTCTGCCTGAAACACTGAATCACAACTTAACCTGGCTAGTACCTACTCACTCTCCAGGCCTCAGATTTTACCCTCTTTGCAAAGTCTTCCCTGACCGTTATATCTCTCCAACATTCAAATACGCAATTCCTTCCTGTGGACTCCAACTACACACTGTATCTCCTCTATTATAGAACTTACTTTGTTTCACTGTAATTAAACTGTGACTCCCAGGGATGTTAATCCCTTTAATACGGTCTTTATCTATCATTTTAGCTTTTCCATTGCCAGCTCCGAGCAATGCTAGACCTATAGTAAATAACGAATAAATATTAAAAACTGAATGACAGCACAATATACTCAAGTGGTAAAAAGAATAAGTCTAATTGATTTAGAAAATGTTCCCAAAATATATCAAGTAAAAAAATCAAAGTGCAGAAAAGATGGTGTTTATAGAATGTGCTTGGTTACTCAGTTACGTCTGACTCTTTGCGACCCCATGGGCTATAGCCCACCAGGCTCCTCTGTCCATGGGATTCTCCAGGCAAGAATACTGGAGTGGGTTGCCATTTCCTTCTTCAGGGGATCTTCCCAACCCAGGGATCAAACCTGGGATTTTTATGTCTCCTGAATTGGCAGGTGGGTTCTAACCACTCGAGTCATCTGGGAAGCGCCCTGCTACAAATATACTTAACAGGAAATGCACTCCAGTCCTATTCTGTCATCACTCAAAAACTACCAAGATTTGGTCAGAAGAGAAAAACACATTATAGGTGGAATCTTTACCGTTTGAGCCACCAGGGAAACGTAACACACCAATGAGAAATATATATTCAAATAATCTGGATACATTTGACATAGCTTTGAAAGAACATATAAGAAAATAGTAAAGCTGATTATTTCCTGGAGGTCACACAGGAACTTGGGTGGATGGGGGCCAGGGAGAGGAAGACTTTTCACTGTACACTTTTTTAATACTTTTAAAATCATATGATTCATTTCCTCTTTGTGGCATTAAATAAGCTTAATTTTTTAAAAGGTACATGAATGAATAACATCCCGGAGGAACATCAAAGAGCAGCTATGTAGTATGTGGCATTTTTAACCACCCCCTTCCTCATCTTGTAAGAAATAAGAAAATCAAAACAAACAGATTCTGTATCTTCAGTGTTACATGTGAATCTAGGGTCATCCCATCATTACCAAAGAACCATGGAGACTGAGAAATTTGTTGATAAAGTAGTTGCTCTGTTTAGTAATCTTCAAGCAGCATTTTAAGTTAATTTTTGAGTGTTCGTTCTAAAAGCACCAGCCATCTAAAAGTAAGCATGTACCGCTTGTCACTCAGCAACATGTTCACACACTAGCTTTACAAGACGTGGGAGCCAGCTTCCAACATGGCCCCAGTGATCTTCAAGCTCTTGTGCAGTCTCCTCCTACTGCTGGCCTGTATGAACAATAAATAGAACACTGCAGAAGTGAAAAATCAGGCCATAAAAGACACTGAGGCTTCTACCTTGATGTCTCTTGGATCACTTATTCTGGGCGGGCTGACCTTTATGCCGAGAGGACATTCAAGCAGCCCTGTGGGGAGGCCACCGTGGGGAAGAACTGAGGCTTCCCTTCAACAAGCAAAAAAAGCTTCCCAGTATGTGGCTGAACCACTTTGGAAGGCCAATTAAAGCTTTAGATGACTGCAAACCTTTAAAGGACTGGTTCTCAAGCCAGAACCTCAGAGACAAGTCATTCCCTTATCCCTCCTGAGATTTATATTGTTCTTTTACATCACTACATTTTGAGATAATGTTATGTAGCAACAGAAAACTAAAGTTTATTCTCAAATTAATAAATTCCTTTTTAAAATCACAACCTCTATTAACTTAAGACATTTTAAAAAGTAGTTATTAGGTCACATAAAATAGGCAGCCTCAAATTATAGAATCAGGTAGGCTTGGAGAATAATGCTTTGAAAACAGATTTCCAGTAAAATGCCCGTTGCCATTTTAAAAAATCATGTTGCTAGAAACCCCTCATTCAGGTGAACTCTTGACTAAAACCTGGTGGTAACACTTATGGAACTGTGGTTTACAATATGGAAGTTACTTAAATATTTATTTTTATTCCAAAAATACAGACATTTTTAACTTGAAAGAAAGTACAATGTTTCATTTCTTTCCTCAGGAGAAAAATCTGTCAGGAAACTTTAAAACTTTTTTAAGATTTTAAAAAAATCTGTCAGGAGACACACTGTTAACATCATTAAATGACCTTACTACCCAAGGCAATCTAGAGAGTCAATGGAATCCCTGTCACAATACCAATGGCATTTTTTACAGAACTAAAGCAAATAATTTTAAAGTTTGTATGGAAACACAGAAGACCCTGAATAGCCAAAACAGTCTTGGGAAAGAACTGAGCTAGAGGAATCATGCTCCCTGACTTTATACTATACTACAAAGATACAGTCATCAAAACAGTATGTTATTGGTGAAATAGACACATAGATCAATGGAACAGAACTGAGAGTCCAGAAACAAACCTATGCATTTATAGTCAATTAATCTATAACAAAAGAAGCAATAACATACAATGGAGAAAAGACAATCTTTTCTCCATTGTATCTTTCAATGGAGAAATCTTTGAAGAAGTGGTGCTTGGGAAACTGGACAGCTGTATGGAAAAGAAAAAAATTAGAACATTCTCTTAACACCATATATAAAAATAAACTCAAAATGGGTTAAAGACCTAAATCTAAGACTAGACACCATAAAACTCCTAGAGGAGAACCTAGGCAGGACATTCTTTGATATAATCTGCAGAAATATTTTTTTGCATCTGTCTCCTAAAGCAAAAGAAGCAAAAGCAAAAAAGAACAAATGGGACCTAATGAACCTGAAAAGCTTTTGCACAGCAAAGGAAACCATCCACAAAATGAAGACAAACTATGGACTGGGAGAAATTATTTGTAAATGATATGCCTGATAAGGAGTCAATATCCAACACATATAAACAGCTCTTATGACATCAAGAAAAAACAACGCAGTTAAAAAATGGGCAGAAGAACTGAATAGACATTTTTCCAAACAGGAAATGCAGATGGTCCACAGGCACATGAAAAGATGTTCAACACTGCTAATCATCAGGGAAATGAAGATCAAAACCACAATCAGATTATCACTTCACTCCTATAAAAATCACTTTCATCAAAAAGAACACAAATAATAAATGCTGGTGAGGATACGTATAAAAGGGAACGCTTATTCACTGTTGGTGGGAATGTAAATTTGTGCGGCCACTATGGAAAATAGAATGGAGGGTTCTCAAGAAACTAAAAATAGGACTACCATATGACCCAGCAATTCCACTCCTGAGTATATATCTGCAAGAAACAAACCCACTAATTAAAAAAGATACATGTACCCCAATGTTCATAACAGCGGCCACTATGGAAAATAGAATGGAGGGTTCTCAAGAAACTAAAAATAGGACTACCATATGACCCAGCAATTCCACTCCTGAGTATATATCTGCAAGAAACAAACCCACTAATTAAAAAAGATACATGTACCCCAATGTTCATAACAGCATTTACAATTGCCAAGATATGGAAGCAACCCAAGTATCATCAACAGGTGAATGGTTAAAGAAGAAAGAAAAGTGTTATTTGCTCAGTCCTGTCTGACTGTGACCCCATGGACTGTAACGTGACAGATTCTTCTGTCCATGAAATTCTCCAGGCAAGAATATTGAAGTGAGTAGCCATTACCTTCTTCAGGGGCTCTTTCCCATCTAGGAATCACACCCATGGCTCCTCCATTATAGGCAGACTTTCTACCACCTGAGTCACTAGGAAAGCCCTGGTTAAAGAGGATGTGGCATATATACACAATGGAGTATTACTCAGCCATAAAAAAGAATGACATTTTGCCACCTGCAGCAACATGGATGGATTTGGAGGGTGTTGGGCTAAGTGAAACAAGTCACAGAAAGACAATACTATATAGCACTCTCATGTGGAATCTATACAACACAACAAACTAATATAGCAAAAAAGAAGTCAACTCACAGATAACAGAGAACTAATGGTTACCAGTCGGGAGAGGAGGAGGGGAGTGGCAATACAGGCAGGGGCAGGAAATTTAAGAGGTATAAACTGGTATGTATGCCATAATCTACAAGGATTTATTGTACAATATGTAGAATATATTAAATATTTTAAAATAATTATGGAATATAACTTTTAAAAATTGTGATTCACTATATCATGCACCTGCAACTTATGTAATATTGTACATCAACACTACTTCAATTAAAAAAAATAGAAATAAATACAAAAAAAATCGAGACACATTGTAAGACATGGTAAGCATGTATGAAAAGCCACTGGGTCAAGTGATAACTCATCATCATGCTGAATATAAGCAAAAAGTCTAACTGCAGACTGGGGTGGCATTTGTGGTATAAAAACATACAAAATTCCAGGGACTTCCCTGGTGGTTCAGTGATTAGGACTCTGTACTTCCACTGCAGGAGGCACGGTTTGATCACTGCTTGGGGAACTAAGATGCTGCATGCTGTGCAGTGCAGCCAAAAAACGAATAAATAAAACCAAAAAACACAAAACTCCAGCCATCTGGAAAATATGATTGATCGCAGTAACACATATCTTATGAGTTTAAGGTAGCTTAGCTGATATTGGAGAAGGAAATGGGAACCCAATCCAGTATTCTTGCCTGGAGAATCCCAGGGACAGGGGAGCCTGGTGGGCTGTCGTCTGTGGGGTCTCACAGAGTCGGACACGACTAAAGCGACTTAGCAGCAGCAGCAGCTGATATTTTGTGGTACCTTTCATAATATAACATCACAAACAAAACCAGCTGGAAATGTAAGTGTACAATGGAGTTTACATGTATAATGGAGTTTGTGTATATAATGCAAAGGACCAAGCCTGGTGTGCTTCTGTAGTTTTTCAGACTATAGTCAGCTGTCACTTTTAAATGGTAACAGTTTATCTGCACTGCTTCTATTATGCTGCTTAATTTTATAGTATAGACATAGGAAAGAAACTTCCTGCTTGGGTGAAAGCTCTTTTATGAAATAAAAATATTCATCCAAAGTGCTCTTATTTCCAAATTGACGCTGTACCCCAGAACTTTCAACTAACAGTAATCTGACCCTTGACTGAGCACCCAGTTATTGTTCTGATAAATCTAGTATCACCAGTCAGGTAAATTCGTTTTTGGAAAACAGTAGTACCAAAGTAAATAAGTCTATTCACCTGAATTCGTTGTTTATGAACACAAAATACTGACAATTTAGACACTGAGTGCATCATACACATCTAGGCCGGTAAACAACCTCAACTAGTTGAGATACACAGTGTATTCTATAGAACAAGAGTAAGGAATGCCTTTTCTTGCTTCTTCATGTAAAACTCCATAAAAGAGGAGACTTTCTCATTACCTCAGAAGAAGAGAGGCTGGAAATGTCTTCTGCAAGATGGAACTATAAAGCTACAGCTCAAACAAGAAAACTGACGAGAGAAAGAAGCAGAGGAGACAGCAGACTCTTAGAAGTTTATTATCTCATCTATTCTTACAGGAGTTTTGCCAGATAAATACATTATTAACATTTCATCACTCCTCAATCAACAATCATCAGTTCGTTGTATAAAACACTTTTGTGGTGGTGGTGTTTAGTTGCTAACTTGTGTTCAGCTCTTTTGTGACCCCCATGGACTGTAGCCTACCAGGCTCCTCTGTTTGTGGGATTTCCCAGGCACGAATACTATAGTGGGTTGCCATTTTCTTCTCCAGGGGATCTCCTGAACCAGGGATAGAACCCATGTTTCCTGTATTAGCAGGCAGATTCTTTACCACTGAGCTACTAGGGAGGCACCTTAAAGGGCTTTACCTGGTTTTAAATTGAGATTTCTCTCTCTGTATTCAAAGGTTTATCCTAAAGCTAATGTACCATATTAACAAAAAGGTATTTTATTTATAAAATTAACATTACTAACATAAAGACATTTTTGAAGTAAACTGACATCTAATTCAAGTATGATCATGACTAACTTTAAAAACACAATACGAAGACAAAACTAAGTGCACCTTTTAACTTGCAATTGAGGCTTTATTTCCTAATTCTTTTACCAATAAAATTCTAAGGGATTCTCAGGCCCTGATTAATCCAGTATCTCCTCAATTTTGCCCACCAATCAGAAGGGAGAAGATTTTATGGTGCCCAAGGGCAGGGTTAAGTGACACTGTATCAGGTGAGGAAGTCATTCTCCCTGCCTTCTTTTTCAGCTCCTCTGACTACTTCAGGATGTCTTAGATACCCGTTTTTTATTTACGGTGGTTACTTCAAGTTTCCTTTAAAAATTATGTGAATAATTCCACTGATAAATATGAAATAAGTATACAGAAAGTATTCATTGGAAGGAATGATGCTGAAGCTCCAATACTCTGGCCTCTTGATGTGAACAACTGACTCACTGGAAAAGACCCTGATGCTGGGAAAGACTGAAGGTGAAAGGAGAAGGGTGTGGCAGAGGATGAGACGGTTAGTAGCCATCACTGACTCAACAGATATGAATTTGAGCAAACTCCAGGAGATAGTGGAGGACAAAGAAGCCTGGCATGCTGCCGACCATGGGGTCACAAAGAGTCAGAGAGACATAACGACTGAACGACACAACAAATACAGGATGTATGCAGACATGGGTTAAAAGTCCGAAGATGATATAAGAACGATTTAAACAAGTTTGAGAAATACTACACTTATCCATTTGGTCAATAAATATAAGTGCTTACCATGAGCATGCCATTGGTTTTGCCATCATGAAGAATAGAAAAAAATGTTCAAAGAAATGTAAATCTGAAAGTCAGAAAGAAGGCAAAAAAGAGTCACAAAGTGGCGCTAGAGCTAGAACTTAATAGTTATGATTTACACATGTAGAAACAGGGAGAAATTCAAAGAGAACAAAGACATAACAATACAGGTCTGAGTGGTGGGTGACATGTTCCAAATCTTGATTGTGGTGGTGGTTACACTAGTGGTATGTAATGTAAACATAAAATGAGTGCACATTATTACATGTAAATTTTTCCCTGGTAAGTGTGATACCATATCTTTGACCTATGCAATGAACAGTCGCTGAGGCTTCAAGCTTAGATATCTTGGGGAAGGTGGGTAAACATGATACAAGAAGGAAAATCCCAATTTGGAGAAGGGGATCAAAAGTACTCACTTGCATATAATACCTTTTCAATAAAAGCTGTACACAAAAATAGCAGTCCATACTTCAACAGTACATGGACCGAGAACTTGCAGATGTAAAGGCTGGATTTAGAAAAGGCAGAGGAACCAGAGATCAAATTGCCAACATCGGCTGGATCACCAAAAAAGCAAGAGAGTTCCACAAAAACATCTGCTTCGTTGACTACTAAAACTTTTGACTGTGTGGATCACAACAAACTGTGGAAAATTCTTAAAGAGATGGGAATACCAGACCGCCTTACTAACCTCTTGAGAAATCTGTATGCAGGTCAAGAAGCAACAGTCAGAACCGGATATGGAACAACAGACTGGTTCCAAATTGGGAAACGAGTACGTCAAGGCTGTACTTTGTCACCCTGCTTATTTAATTTACATGCAGAGTACATCATGTGAAATGTCGGGCTGGATGAATCACAAGCTGGATCAAGATTGTGGGGAGAAATATCAATAACCTGAGATAAGCAGATGATACCACCCTAATGGCAGAAAGAGAAGAGGAACTAAAAATAAAAAGCCTCTTGACGAAGGTAAAAGAGGAAAAGTGCAAAAGCTGGCTTAAAACTCAACATTCAAAATACTAAGATTAAGGTATCTGGTCCCATCACTTCATGGCAAACAGATGGGGAAAAAGCGGCAACAGTCTGACAGACTTTTATTTTCTTGGTCTCTAAAATCACTGTGGACAGTGAGTGCAGCCACGAAATTAAAAGATGCTTACTCCTTGAAAGAATATCTATGACAAATCTAGATAATGCATTAAAAAGTGGAGACATCACTTTGCCAAAAAAGGCCCGCCTAGTCAAAGCTATGGTTTTTCCAGTAGTCACGTATGGATGTGAGAGTTGGACCTGAGAAGGCTGAATGCTGAAGAACTGATGCTTTCGAACTATGGTGCTAGAGAAGACTCTTGAGTCCCTTGGACTGCAAGGAGATCAAGCCAGTCAATCGTAAAGGAAATCAGTCCTGAATATTCATTGGAAGGACTGATGCTGAAGCTGAAGCTCCAATACTCTGGCCACCTGATGCGAAGAGCTGATTCACTGGAAAAGATCCTGATGCTGGGAAAGATTGAGGGCAGGAAAAGAAGCGGGCAACAGAGGATGAGATGGTTAGATGGCATCACTGACTCAATGGATGTGAGTTTGAGCAAAGTCTGGGACATACTGAAGGACAGGGAAGCCTGTTGTGCTACAGTGCAGTCCTTGGGGTCACAAAGAGTCAGACTTGACTGGGCGAGTGAACAACGATGACTACTTCTACTTAAGAGTTTCTTCTCAGAAAGAGAACTTAAAAAAATTATGGCCTGCCTATTAAAAATAAATACACTGTCTCATTCCCTCAAACAAAAGAGCACATTAACAGTACTCACTCCTAACAAACTAACAAAGGATAGACAGAAGCAGCCTTGCCAGTTGTGTGCTACTGACACCTGACAGAATTTTGCAAAATAATTGGAGATTGTATTCAACACTTACATCTTGTTCCTAAACAATTTAGAAATAACTGCCTTAGACTTTACATTGTAACCTTTAACTTCTTCCAGAGATCTAGCTCTTAAAATTATTTAGTTATTAAGTACATTTCACATGGTTTTTGTCCCATTTTATAGTTTTTAAGGATACATGACTAGAAAGGGTAATCACAGTAAAAACAATGCCATTATCAACAAGTCTTTACTTGTCGAAACTTTATAATGCCACTCTTAATAAGATCAATAACTTAACCATAAAATCAAATTCCAAAATGAGGTAATTGTAGTTATAGTGAAGCATCAAGAGGCCAGAAAAAAGAAGATGCCCTTCTGTCATAAATTAATGAATTAAAGCTCACAGTAATCTATGTGAATCCTTGTTACAGTACTAAGGCAAATACAAGCCTTTTGGTCTAGTGAGTTGGCATTTGATCTTCATGCTCTAGCAAGCTTAAGCTGAAGGCCACAGAAGCATATAATGTAGGAAATTTTAGAGATGAAAGGGGAATCTGCTCAACTACAGTAATTTTCAAATGGGTATTCTATGCAATTATACTCCAGGAGATGTTAACATGTTGGCCACGACAAAATTCGTTCTCTGGCCACATAAGTGTGAGAAATGCTTCGATAACCTTTCCCTGGAAGCTTCCACTCTGGAAGTTTATGTGTGTATTAGTACAGTACGGCTAGAAGTCTTGTGGTTAAAAGCAAATGAAAAGTTAAGCCTGATCTAAACCAATGTTCTTCCATACTGAGCTTGCCTGGTGGCTCATAAGGTAAAGAATCTGCCTGCGATGCAGAACCAGGTTTGATCCGTGGATCGGGAAGATCCTCTGGAGGAGAGCATGGCCACCCACTCTGGTATTCTTGCCTGGAGAATCCCTAAGGACAGAGGAGCCTGGCGGGCTACAGTCCAGGGGGTTGCAAAGATTCCGACACGACTGAGCAGCTAAGCACAGGACATGCACGCTCCCATATTATTTGCTACAGAACTCTGTTTGGAGGCAGTAAGAGTATTAATGGATTCAGAAGAGTGTTCAGGGAAAACAGTTTGGAAAACTCTGATTCTATGAAATTCTCTTAGATGACAAAACTGAGGCCTAGATAGATAACACCCGGTCAGCAGAACAAAGGTCTTGAATGAAATCTCTCCTTCCCAGGCCATAGAGTTCTTTCCCATAGTTTAACTACTAAATAGGACTTCTTTGCATATACTCAAACATTTAATTCTGTCTGCCTGCAACGCAGGAGACCCGGGTTCGATCCCTTGGTCGGGAAGATCCATGGAGAAGGAAATGGCACCCCACTCCAGTACTCTTGCCTGGAAAATTCCATGGACTGAGGAGCCTGATAGGCTACAGTCCATGGGGTCGCAAAGAGTCATACACCACTGAGCGACTTCACTTTCACTTTATATTTACATTTTGGTTACGCTATTACATTTCCAGGTTTGTGTATTAAGTTAGATATTTTTACTTCTTACAGTCTAGTCTCTGGCTCCTAATAACCAGGGTCACCCAGAGATCTGCTATTGTCTACTAAATTCTGGGGAATGATTTAGTTCTGAGCAGCTGAAAGTAATCATTTTAAAAGAAAGCATTTGTACTACAACTGGTTTTAATTTACTCTAGTTGTAACTTCTGTCAGCTCAAGGAAATAGCCGTTGTTTATCAGGTGGAGTCTGCACATAAAACTGACATGTAATCCACAGTAAATCACAAGACATAATGTCTACATCAAGACAGCCAACAACATCAAAACTGAGGGATCTTTGATTTTCTACAGTTCAGGGCTTACTTGTCAGGCAGAAACTTAAGTTTCCTATCTTTTTTGTTATTTATTTTAAAAAATGTTTGGACTGCTTTACAGTCTCCAAATCAGATTTTTCCCATCTTTTTTTTCTCAAACCCTACAGAAGTCTGGAAGTGTAGGAATAACCAAAACATAATGTACTTGGCTTTAAAAGAGTAGTTGTGTGTTACTCCCCTTCCCTCCCCTGGGTAGGCGAGAATGAAGGGAAACTAACAAGTGACTATTGTTATGGTGCAACTTTAAAAGGCTTGAGAATCAAAGGTGATGCCTGTTAACAACTTCCTTATGACTAATGTGACTTCCTCTGATAAACTTCTACACTCCTTTCCAGCCCCCACCCCCCACCCCAGACATGGACTATTAACCAGGGCGGGCATTCTCGTCTCTTCAGTCATGAACCCCCCTAGATGCAAGAGACAGTATGATGATGCCTCCATTCCAACAAAGAAATGAGTCCGCGCGATCTGTTCACACAGGTGCGACCGCCGCCCCAACCCCGCATACCGCGCGCCCGCTGCGCAGGAGGCTCGGCCCGGCCACCCGACGCCTCGGCTCCGTCTCCGGCCCCCGGGGCCCCGGGCCGCCCTCGCGCCGCCGCCGCCGCCGCCGCCCGGCCCCGGCCCGCCAGTCCCGCCTTCATGGAAACCACGGGGCGGGCGGCCGGCGGGTTTCGCGGCTTCCAGGCGGGGCTCGAGCGGCAACACCCCCGACGCTACCGCAGGCGGACCCGCCGGGCGTCCCAGCGGCTCAGGGACTAGCCGGGCCGAGGAGGCCGCTCCGGGCCAGAGGCCGCGGCCTCGCAGCCGCGCTGGGGGAGGCGGGGCGGGGACGCTGTTACCTGCCAGGGGCTCGGCCGCTCCTGCCGGCGCCGCTCTCCTGGCAACCGCGGCAGCGACACGGAGGTCGGGAGCCGGACGGCCTAGTGACAGCTCCCAGTGTGCACCGCGCCCGCGCCCGCGCCCACGCCGGCGTCGACGTCCGCGGCCCTCCATCCCCGCCCCCGGTCCGTTCCTCGCCTCCCGGCGCTCGCTGTCGCCGCAGCGCCCTCAAGCGGACTGTCGCGGAAGCGGCCCATCGCCACCAATGAACGGAGTAGACCTATAGCCGGTGTTTTCCATTCGCCGGTGCCAGCTTCATCAGGATGGATGGAGAGATGGAAGGGATGCTAGGAGTTGAAAATAGCTTTTAAATATTCCTCAAGTAATAATTTAAGTGTTTATTTAAATTGTTTAACTGATTCCTCAATATTTCATGTGAAGAACTCCAAACCTAGAGAGGTTAAAAAACTTGGGAAGTTAGAAAACAAATAGTTGCTATCACATTAGGAGCTATTCTGATTGCAGAACTCGAGAATCACGTAGTTACAAGGAGAAATGCACCCTGGTGCCTAAAGTATAGGGTCAAAAATGGTTTCTTTTGCAAATGTGTGACTATATATCAAATAAAACAATTCTTAAAAATAATCAAACATAAATTGTGAAGAGAATGCTGCATTAAGAATGTCACATAGGGAATTCCCAGCTGGTACAGTGCCTAGAATTCTGGACTTTTACTGCAGTGATCCAAGTTCAAGCCCTGGTCTGGGAGCTAAGATCCTGCAAGAGGCCCAGTGCACAAAAAAAAAAAAAAAAAGAAAAGAAAAAGAAAGAATATTACATATTTCAATATATGTTAGTACTTAAGCACTTAATAGCCTTGAACATTAAAGGTGGAAGATAGGAGGAGCCAAAACAGTGGAGAAAAATAATAAATTAATATAGCATATATATATATATATATAAAAGGAAGAGAAAAGACTTTTGTTTAAGCCAAATTGATGACCATAACCTCGGAGAGACAGATTCAAGAAGCACTTGAATTATATTCCACTGGACTACAAAATGGGGGTGGGTTATAAAGGCAGAAGGCCCCCAAATCGTTAGATATTTGTCAATAATTAGGATTGGAGCTGGCAAAGAAGGGTGCTTGTCATGTAAGGGTTGACTGAGGTCTGAAATGGTTACATAGTTACAAGAGGAGAGCTTGAGACTATACAGTTGCAACTGGCAGCTGCTGGCAGCAAGGCTCACCGGTGTCCTTGCATGTGATACAGTTCAGAAAATTTCTCAGTAATACAAGCACACGTCTGAAACCATGTCCATGGTGGCCACCTGGCTCGCTTTGGAATGTCTGAACCACAAACCCTCAATTTTTTAATGCATTTTTTACTTTAATGGTTGAAGTAGATATATGATGCTTTTTTTTTCTTTGCCTGAACCAGTTAGCACTTGGGATCTTGGTTCCATGACCAGGGATTGAACCGGTGCTCACTGCAGTGGAAGGAAGCACAGTCTTAATGACTGGATCACCAGGGATATCCCCAATGCGTATTTAATAGGCCACAAATAGGCTGTTTGGGTCAGCCCAAAGTTCCAGTTAAATCATGTATAAGCCAGCATGGTTCTTAACATGTGAAATTTTCTTCCATCAAAACCATCATCTCTTGTCACTATTGAGATAAAATAGCAGTAAACTTCTTTTAACTGTGCTTTTACCTTCACCCATGATTTTGAATTATTCTAATGGATACAGGAATTTGTGAGGCAAAACAATAAACTTTAATAACTCCAAATATGGATTTTAGAAAAAAATGTCTTGAACCAGTATCTTTAGGAATATGACTTTATTATTTGCTTACAAAATATTCAAATTAGCATGTTCAGTCTGTAATAATTATGACTTCAAAATGATAAAATGGAAAGTCAATAAACATATTAATACAATTTTCTACATACAAGTAATCATTGTTTCTTTTTTTTTTTTTTAAGCCTCTTGTTTTAAAATAATTATTATAATTCTACCTTGGCCTTACATTTTAATATTTTCCCATGATAAGTACTTACATTATACTAGATCCTTTACTGGGTCAAACGTTCCAAAATCATCTTCCGTAGTGAGGCAGGCCTCAGACCCAGGACCCTTTGCTGCAGTGCTTGCACCTGGACACACCTCTCCTCCAGCAACAAAATACAAACTGCTGCTGCTGCTAAGTCGCTTCAGTCGTGCGACCCCATAGACAGACCATGGGGTGCGACTCTGTGCGACCCCATAGACAGAAGCCCACCAGGCTCCCCTGTCCCTGGGATTCTCCAGGCAAGAACACTGGAGTGGGTTGCCATTTCCTTCTCCAATGCATGAAAGTGAAAAGTGAAAGGGAAGTCGCTCAGTTGTGTCCGACTCTTAGCGACCTTATACAAACTATATGGGACTAAAAGTAGCTGTGTGCATGTGCAGTTAGGGCAAATTCTGGACAAGAGATACAAAGAGACCAAAAAGTGGGAGAGCGCTTCCTCTTCCTGCAACCGGGGGCCCAGTACAGCCTTGCCTGGATTTCTTGTCTGGCCTCAGGTCAATTCCTATTCAGTAAGCAATATGTGAACCGTGAACTTCCTGATGTTCAAGCTGGATTTAGAAAAGGCAGAGGAACCAGAGATCAAATTGCCAACATCCGCTGGATCATCAAAAAAGCAAGAGAGTTCCAGAAAAACATCTATTTCTGCTTTATTGACTATGCCAAAGTCTTTGACTGTGTGGATCACAATAAACTGTAGAAAATTTTGAAAGAGATGGGAATACCAGACCACCTGACCTGCCTCTTGAGAAATCTGTATGCAGGTCAGGAAGCAACAGTTAGAACTGGACATGGAACAACAGACTGGTTCCAAATAGGAAAAGGAGTTCGTCAAGGCTGTATATTGTCACCCTGCTTATTTAACTTCTATGCAGAGTACATCATGAGAAACGCTGGACTGGAAGAACACAAGCTGGAATCAAGATTGCCGGGAGAAATATCAATAACCTCAGATATGCAGATGATACCACCCTTATGGCAGAAAGTCAAGAGGAACTAAAAAGCCTCTTGATGAAAGTGAAAGTGGAGAGTGAAAAAGTTGGCTTAAAGCTCAACATTCAGAAAACGAAGATCATGGCATCTGGTCCCATCACTACATGGGAAATAGATGGGGAAACAGTGGAAACAGTGTCAGACTTTATTTTTCTGGGCTCCAAAATTACTGCAGATGGTGACTGCAGCCATGAAATTAAAAGACGCTTACTCCTTGGAAGGAAAGTTATGACCAACCTAGATAGCATATTCAAAAGCAGAGACATTACTTTGCCAACAAAGGTCCGTCTAGTCAAGGCTATGGTTTTTCCTGTGGTCATGTATGGATGTGAGAGTTGGATTGTAAAGAAGGCTGAGCGCCGAAGAATTGATGCTTTTGAACTGTGGTGTTGGAGAAGACTCTTGAGAGTCCCTTGGACTGCAAGGAGATCCACCCAGTCCATTCTGAAGGAGATCAGCCCTGGGATTTCTTTGGAAGGAATGATGCTAAAGCTGAAACTCCAGTACTTTGGCCACCTCATGCGAAGAGTTGACTCATTGGGAAAGACTCTGATGCTGGGAGGGATTGGGGGCAGGAGGAGAAGGGGACGACAGAGGATGAGATGGCTGGATGGCATCACTGACTTGATGGCCATGAGTCTGAGTGAACTCCAGGAGTTGGTGATGGACAGGGAGGCCTGGCATCCTGTGATTCATGGGGTCACAAAGAGTCGGATATGAAGAGGGACTGAACTGAACTGAATTGAGGGCAGGATAGAGAGGCAGACATAGAGAACAAATTTGTAGATATTTATGTGTGTGTGCATATATATACATATATATATATATGTATATATATATATATTATGTAATGGCTTTCCTGGTAGCTCAGCTGGTAGAGAATCCACTTGCAATGCAGGAGACCCTGGTTTGAGTCCTGCATCAGGAAGATCCCCTGGAGAAGAGATAGGCTACCTAACTCCAGTATTCTTGGGCTTCCCTGGTGGCTCAGATGGTAAAGAATCTGCCTGCAATGTGGAAGACCTGGGTTCAATGTCTGGGTTGGGAAGATCCTCTGCAGAGGGGCATGGCAACCCACTCCAGTATTCTTGCCTGGAGAATCCCCATGGACAGAGGTGCCTGGTGGGTTACAGTCGATGGTGTCACATAATAGTCAAACAAGACTGAGTGACTAAGCACAGCACAGCATATATTATGTAAAAGCTACTCACTCTCTCTCTCTCTACATATATATATATAAATATATATATGTATGTATATATATGGGTCTTCCTGGGTGGCTTAGTTAGAGAAGGCAATGGCAACCCACTCCAGTACTCTTGCCTGGAAAATATCATGGACAGAAGAGCCTGGTTGGCTGCAGTCCATGGGGTCGCTAGGAGTTGGACACGACTGAGTGACTTCACTTTCACTTTTCACTTTCATGCATTGGAGAAAGAAATGGCAACCCACTCCAGTGTTCTTGCCTGGAGAATCCCAGGGATGGGGGAGCCTGATGGGCTGCCGTCTATGGGGTCGCACAGAGTCGGACACGGCTGAAGCGACTTAGCAGCAGCAGCAGCAGGGTGGCTTAGTGGTAAGGAATCCTCCGGCAATATAGAAAATGCAGGCAACGCCACAGCTTGATCCCTGGTTCAGGAAGATCTCCTGGAGGAAGGCATGGCAACCCATTCCAGTATTCTTGCCTGGAGAATTCCATGGACAGAGGAGCCTGGCAGGCTATAGTCCATAGGGTCACACAGAGTTAGACATGCCTGAAGCCACGGAGCATGTGTGCACATATGCATGTATATTTCGTGGGATCGCAGAGTCAGACAGAACCGAGTAACTAACACACACACACACACACATATGCTATCTTGTTTTTGATGATATACATTACCATGTGTAAAACAGATCGCTAGTGGGAAGCAGGGGTATAGCACAGGGAACTTGGCTTAGTTCTCTGTTATGACCTAGAGGGGCAGGACTGGGGGGAGACTCAAGAGGGAGGGGATACATATATATATAGGTAGATAGATAGATACACACATATAGCTAATTCAGGTTGTTGTTCAGCAGAAACAAACACAATATTATAAAGCAATTATACTCTAATCAAAAAAATAAAACATCAGAAACAAAATTACACAGGTATGGGAATGCTTAATCCTGTGCTTCATGATACTGGACTTAACCACACTCTCTCTTGTGCAGACAACAGAGAACTTCTCCAAGTTTTGCAACCCTTTCCATTCTGGAGCCTTCTGGTCTAAATTGGGAAGCTGCAGCTAAGTCAGTCCTGGCCATTTGTTGCCTCAAGACAGAGGAGGACTATCAAACACAGACCAGGACTTATAAAAACAAAACCAAAAACCAGAGAGACTTTAGTTCATTAAAACAAAACCAAATCCAAGATAAAGTGCGCTTAGGGTGGAGAATCGGGCTCTAGACCCTGCTGGGGATAAATGCTTGCCTGTACAGACCCCTCTCATACAGTCTCATCTCTCCTCAAGCTACCCAAAGCAGTGTTCTGGGGTCCGACTTTGAAGGTCATTTACAGGGAGCCTGGTGCATCAGGTCGCGCCCTTAAGAAGCGGAGTGGGAGAACTGTTTGGTTTTCCCGTGCCCACCTTTCTGTGAGCTCCGACCCAAAGGCCGGCTTTGAAAGCGCTCATGCTCCCTGATGGAATCCTCGCGGCGGCGCGCTCTCCGCCCGGCAGGTGGCGCTGTGGGCTGGCGGGCACCCGAACTCCGGGTCCTAGAGGCCCGCGCCGCCGCCACCGCGGCCGCGGTTCCTGCTCGAGCCGCACGTGCAGCCGCTTTCCAGCCCCGGTGGCCGGGTCTCCAGAGCTCCCGGCTGAGCGTCAGCATGGCGGCGATTGCAGCGGAGGCGCGCGTGTTCCTGGAGGTGCGGAGACGGCTGCAGAGCGCGCTGCTGATCCTAGGGTAAGGCGGGCGGTGGAGTCTGGCCTCCCAGGCGCAGCCGAGCTCGCTGTAACGCCGCCCCGGCCGGCTCCGCCTCCCTCTGGAGGATAGAATTTTGAATTTCTTTTTTCCAGTTGCCTAGAGCGAGCCTTTGGGTTCCTCAGAGAGGAGTATCCTCTCCACACCTGCACACCGCGCGCCCCGGTTCCCAACCCCGCCTCACCTTCTTCGCAGATAGCAATCTCGGCATCGCCCGGGGGCTTTCTAGAAATGCATGGTCTCAACCCCATAGCCGACCTGCTGAATCGGAAATTCACGATTCCCGGGATTCAGATGCACATTAAAGTTTGAGGATCCCTAATGTGCAACACTTTTGACAGTGCCCTGTGCTTCCAACAAAACTGCAAAAAATACGTTGCCCCTTTGGGATCCTCGTTACCTGTTCTAATATGAGAATTTTCTGTCTTGTAAATATACTCTTTTTGTTGTTGGTTTGGTTTCCGCACAAGCTGTTCTGTATGCTGAGGAACGCACGCACCCGTTCAATAAATGTGTCTTCCGTGAACAGCTAGCAAGGGTTTCAGGCTTCTTATTGGAGCTGTTTGTTTCTTTCATATTCGTAGTTCCAAGAAGAAATCTGCAAAGGTTTAACTTGCTGTTCATTACACAGACAAAAAACTTTCAGGAAAAGTGTTCTCCTGTTTGGTTTGGTGGTGTATGGTACCTCGACTGTTCACTTGTGACCACTGTTTCAAGTAGAGTGAGTTAGATGTTAAAATCCTGAGAAGTTGATTACACAGAACCACTCTGAAGGTAGACTTCACTCTAATGCTTACTTAGCCTTCTCTTTCCCTGAAAACAGCCAGGTACCCCATGTTTTGGATTTGGCATGAAAACTGGTTTCAATCCTAGCTTTACTTCACCAGAGCAGAATCCTTTAATTTGATTTTTTTCAATTGTAAAATAGGGATTCTTTCTTTCTCTTTTTCTGCTGTGTCCTCCCTTTCTCAAATCATGAGTTCAAAGAAGTGCTTCATGTCCAATTCAAATTCACCTTGTAAAGTTATTCTAAGCCCAAAACCTTAGGCAAAAGGAAACAAGACAACATCCTTACTTCCCCTCATCAAAGGAACCCTTCATGCTTCCCCTGGATAACTCTTCCTTCTTTAAGCTAGTTAAGAAACCTAACGTTGCTGGACTCCTGCATTGTCCCTAGTGTTCTTTGGCTGTTGAGCTTTATCACCAGTCAATTGCTCCAACCCCAAAAGTAACTGCTATTCTAATTTCATTCAGCAAAGATCAGTTTGCCATTTCTTGAATCTGCATAAATGGATTCATATAGTATGTTCTTGTTTGTTTCTGGTTTCTTCTACTGTGTTTCTGAGATTCATGTTTCATCTATTAATATGTTATCACATGGATCAATAGTCTGTTCATTTTTTTCCTGCCAAGTAGTTTTCCACTGTATGAATATATGATGATTCATTATTCATTCTTCTATTGCTGGATATTTTGTGTGATTCTCAAGCCAGCTTATTATGAATAAAACTTGTACATTGTTGTATTTGTGCTGGGGCATAGGGTATGTGCTCAGCCGTGTCTGACTCTCTGTGGCCCCATTGACTGTGGCCCACCAGCCCCCTCTGCCCATGGAGCTTTCCAGGCAGAAATACTGGAGCGGGTTGCCACTTCCTACTCCAGGAGATCTTCCTGACCCAGGGATCAAATCCATATCTCTTGTGTCTCCTGCACTGGCAGGCAGATTCTTTATAACTCGTGCCATCTAGATGACTTTACTTAATGGGAAACTGCTGAAGGAAGTGTTCTCCAAAGCTGTTTATACCAGTTTATACTCTAGCCAGGAAAAAAAAAAAAAAAAGAATTCCAACAAATTCACTTTCTTGTCTGCATTTAGTGTTTTCAGTTTTAGATTTTAGCTAATCTAGTGGATTAAAGTCGGAGAAGGCGATGGCACCCCACTCCAGTACTCTTGCCTGGAAAATCCCATGGATGGAGGATCCTGGTAGGCTGCAGTCCATGGGGTCTCTAGGAGTCGGACATGACTGAGTGACTTCACTTTCACTTTTCACTTTCCTGCATTGGAGAAGGAAATGGCAACCCACTCCAGTGTTCTTGCCTGGAGAATCCCAGGGACGGGGGAGCCTGGTGGGCTGCCGTCTCTGGGGTCACACAGAGTCGGACACAACTGAAGCGACTTAGCAGCAGCAGCAGCAGCAGTGGATTAAAGTAGTATCTCATTGTCATTTTAATTTGTATTTCCTTGATTAATAATGTTGGGCACCTTTTCATTTGCTTTTTGGTCATTCATATATGTTCCTTTGTCAAGTGTCTTCTAATATCAGGTTGTCTTATTATTGAATTTTAAAGAGTTTTTTGTATAGTCTGGAAATAAGATCTTTTTTGTTTGTGCCTGTGAGTATGAGACTATTCTCTCCCTATCTGTAGCTTATCTTTTAATTTTCTTAATAGTGCCTTTTGATGAACAGAAAGTCTTAAGTATAGTGAAGTCCAGTGTACTGCACCTTTTTTTTTTTTCTTTAACAGTTGGTGTTTTTTGTGTTAAGAAATCTTGGCCTACCTCCAAGTTGTAAGACTTTTTCCTATGTCTATTTTCTAGGAATTGCATTCTTTTACCATTTACATTTGGGTCTGTGATCATGTCAAATTACTTTTTGCATTTGGCATCAGGTAGGTGTCAAAGTTTTTTTTTTTTTTTTTAAGAATATCTCCATTTGTTCCATCACCGTTAATTAAATGGCTGTCATTTCTTTCATTGAAATAACTCAGTATATTTGTCAGAAATCAGCTGACTACACTGCTTTCATGTTATGTCTTTTTTACCCTTTTACTCTCAACCTGTGTCTTTATATGTAAAATTTTAAAAGCTTGTACTAAGTGGAGTTTTTTAAAAATATCCATTCTGACAGTCTCTTTATTTTAATTGGAAATTTTAGTCTTTTTACAGTTAGTGTAAATGATATGATTTTTATTCTTTTCCTAATCCTAAAAGAAATACTTCTAGCATCTCATCATTAAGTGTGATAATTTTTTAAAAAATATCCATTCTGACAGTCTCTTTATTTTAATTGGAAATTTTAGTCTTTTTACAGTTAGTGTAAATGATATGATTTTTATTCTTTTCCTAATCCTAAAAGAAATACTTCTAGCATCTCATCATTAAGTGTGATAATTTTGACTTTTTGGAAAAAGTCTGTTTGGTACGTTGCATAGTCCCTTTCTATTCCTAGTTTACTAAAGGTTTTCATCATGAATAGATATTGTGTTTTCTGTAATGATTTCTGCACGTATTGTGATGGTCCTATTTTTTCCCTTTATTCTTTACATCTGTGAATTGCATTAGGAAAATCTATTTATGTTAAACCATCTTATCATTCCTGGGATAAACCTTGGCCATTCATTCATTAAATCCACAGATGTTTACAGAGTTCCTGTTCTAGGGCCCAAACTAAGATTCTAGGTGCTAGGTATACAGTTAGATGAAAATACAGCAAAGATGAAAGTATTTGCTCTCAATGAGCTTACAGTCTAATGGTGGCAAGAGGTGGGCCAAAAACACACAAATATAAACACACAAGGCTTTAGGAAAAGTAAAACAGAAAAAGGGATAGGGAAAAAAAATTCCAACCCTTTATTCCAAATGAAAAACTAATATTGAAGCAATAAACTGAAAGGGGTGATATTTGGAAATGTATGATACCCAGTGAAAGACTGTCATCCTCCGAGAGAACCGAAATAGGAAGGGGTGCTTGGTTCAGAGAGATGTGGGTGGGCTGGGGGAGCACATAGTAAAGGCTATTACAGTGATGTGCTCTCCAGGAAATGGAAATAACCACCAGGAAATGACCTACTCCAGGAAAACCAATGACCTTCCTCTGGGAAAACCAACCAACCAAACAAAAATCCCGTCTGATCTGCAGCGTTCATTGATTCCTGAAGTGTAAATACTTTCACTGTAGATGATGTCAAACTACCAAGGTGAGGTCAGTTGGTTTGCATAATACCTGGAATTTTAACAACTGCCTCTAGTATATCACTGGGTCTTAGAGACCATTGAAAGGACCCTAGCTTGGACTCAGTGAGATGTGAAGTCATTAGATAGTTTCAAGCAGTTTCTGAAAAAACACAAGAGAACAGTGACAAAAGCCTCACAGTTAAAAAGTGTGGGCCATTAGGGTCTCAAAAACTTTGTTTTGAAACAATCGTGAACTTGAGGGTAAGTTACTGTCACTCTTGAATATTTTTTTTTTTACTCTGAATTTTCCTACAAATGAGAACATTCTCCTACAAAACCAGCATGCAACTCTCAAAACTGGGAAATGTGTTACTGCTGTCTTATAGTCTGACCTTATTCAGGTGTTTCCTTAATATCTACTTAATATTGTAGATATTGTTGTCTACTTAATATCTGTAATAGCAAAGGAACCCAGTTCAGAGTGATGCCCTGCAGCCTCATGTTTTCTTCATCTCTTTCAGTCTAGAAGAGGTCCTCGGTTTTCCTTGACTTTAATGATACAGCTTTGAAGATTCCAGCCCAATTATTTTGTAGAATATCCCTCCATTTGGTTTTGTCTTATGTTTCCTCAAGATTAGATTCAGGTTGTACATCTTTGGCAGGAATATCACAAAATCGATGCTGTGTTCTCATTGTATCCTGTCAGGTGGCACATGATTCTGATTTGTTCAATTAAAGTTCATGTTAACTTTGAGAATTTAAATAAAGTGGTATCTGCTGGGCTTCTTCACCATAAATTACCCTTTTTCTTTTCACTATCAATAAGTATTAATTGGAGAGCTTCTTTGAGAGTATGGAAATGCCCTATTCCTCCTCATACTTTCATTTTATTCAGATTGATTCATTTATTATTATTTTTAGTGAGGTACAGTCACTCAGTTATTTACACCCATATCAGTATGGTAGTTGTGTTTCGTTCAGTTGGTTACTTTTTATTTCTTAAATTACAACCAGATGTGGCTGGGGAAGTCCCTTCACAATGATGTCTATTTGCTTTTTTAAAAATATTCTTTGATTTCTTCTTTACTTAGTTTCACAGTAAGATATTCCAGACTCAGGCTTATCTCATTCTTTTCTTGTCCCAACCCTGGATGTAGTTATTTTTTCCAAGGAACTCTGTTTTTTTTTTTTTTCATTTGTTTTTAAGTAGAAAGTGACCTTTAGAAACCATGATCTGGGTATAGAGTGTGCTCATTACTATTGGAGTGTCACTTCTCTCAGACCCTCTACTAGACAGAACTAGTCTGTGTATGGCATATGTGTTATACTTATGTATTCATGTATATGTGTGTTTGCAAATATATCGTAATACACTTATATTTATTAACTTTATTTATTACTTTGGTGCAAATGTAATTTTGGTTTTGGATTATGAATTTTATATCAAGTTGCTCAGTAGTGTCTGACTCTGTGACGCCACAAACTATACAGTCCATGGAATTCTCCAGGCCAGAATACTGGAGTAGGTAGCCTTTCCCTTTTCCAGAGGATCTTCTCAACCAAGGGATCAAAGCCAGGTCTCCTGCATTGCAGGTGGACTCTACCAACTGAGCCATCAGGGAAGCCCTAAGAATACTGGAGTGAGTAGCCTATCCTTTCTCTAGTGGATCTTCCCAACCCAGGAATCAAACCAGGGTCTCCTGCATTGTAGGTGAATTCTTTACCAGCTGAGATACCAGGGAAGCCCTAGGAACCATTACAATCAATACATTTTTGCCAATGAGAAATAAGTCTGTTTATCAGATCGTCTGTTTATACCTATAGCATAAAAATCGGTGCTTGGGGATTGGACAAACTCTTAGAAAGCATTTTCTGCCTCCTGCTGGTGGTGGAAGCATTTTCCCTGCAAAAAGTTTGTTGGCAAGAGTTCGCAGGAATATGGCAGATGAGGCAAAACTTTGTAGACCAATCTGTTAAACTTTTGAAGCATTGATTGTGTGATGTGCAGTCAGGCCTTGTGGAGAAGAATGGGGCCCTTTCTGCTGACCACTCCCTTTTGCAGGCATCACATCAGTTTGCTAAGCATAGTTCTCAGATGTAATGGTTTTGCCAGGATTCAGAAAGCTGTAGTGGATCCAATGGGCAGCAGATCACCAAACAGTGGTGACCACTACCTGTTTTTTAGTGCAAGTTTGGCTTTGGCAAGTAGTTTGTAGCTTCTTCTCTGTCCAGCCATTTAGCTAGTTGTCACCAGTTGTATAAAATCCATTTTTTGTTGCATGTCACAGTCCGATGAAGAAATGGTTCATTGTTGCAGAGAGTAAGAGAAGACAGCACTTCAAAACAATGCTTTCTTTGATTATCGGTCAGCTCGTGAGGCACTCACTTACCGAGCTTTTTACCATTCCACTTTGCTTCAAATGCTGAATGACTGTAGAATGCTTGATGTTGAGTTGTTCAGCAGCTTCTCCTGAGGTTGTAAGGGGATCAGTTTCGATGATGCTCTCAGCTGGTTGTTGACAACTTCTGATGCCCAGCCACTGTGCTCCTTGTCTTCAAGGCTCATCTCCTTTGCAAAACTTCTTGAACCCAGTGCGCTGCATGATCATGAGCAGTTCCTGGGCCAAGTGTGTTGTTGTTGCAAGCTGTTTCCACTGCTTTACAACCCATTTTGAATTCAAATAAGAAAATCGCTGGAATTTGCTTTTTCTCTCGCATCATTTCCATAGTCTAAATTAGGTATAAAATTAAGAGCAAGTAATAAATCATTGGCAAAAAATTGGGACTGTGCATTAAAATGATATATAACAATCACATTTATTTAGAATGTAATCCAATATCAAATAGCAAATTTCAGCATTGCAAAAGTGCAGGTACTTTTGCACTAACCTAATACATGCTTTGGAAATCATGATTTTGCCCAAGTATTTCAGATTCTAGTCTACTACCACAGGTTCGTTGTGGATTTCTCCCTTGCCCTCGTTGTAACTGTTCTCCCACCGTGCGAATCCTGGCTTCCACTGTCCTCATGCTGTGTATTAGTATACTTGCTAAGTTTCACTCTGCGTAGAGTTTTCCACTGCCATTCTTTCCTACTTCCCTTCCCTCCACTCTTCCTTGACACCCACCTCATCTGCTTGGCTCTGTTATGGACTGGATGTTTTGGTTCCCTGAGAATTCATATGCTGAAGCCCTAAATCCCAATGCCGGGGTGTTAGGAGATGGGGCCTGTGGGAGATAATTGGTTTTCAATGAGGTCATGAGAGTGGAGCCACTATGAGGGGATTCCTGTCCTTAGAGGAAGACACACCAGAGCTTCCTATCCCTGCCAGATGAGGAGACAGACGGCCAAGACAGAGGCCCTCTCCAAGAGCGGAGTCTGTCAGCTCCTTGGTCTTGAACTTCCCAGACTCTGGAACCGTAAGAAATCAATGTTATTTAAGCCGTCCATTCTGTGATGTGTTGTTATGGCCACCTGAGCAGACTAAGACGGGCCCAGAAACTCCACGGTGAGACGGGGCATCCTCGCTGGGCGGCCCTCCTGGCCGCCGCTCTCCTCCTCCCCTTGTGGGGTTTCTTACGTCTACCCCAGGCCGCGGTGGTGCTCCCGCCCTTGGGCAGGTGCCTACCTTTCTCTGCCCTGTGTAACTGAGTTTTTCAGGAAGAGGAAGGGGTAGGAGGAAGAGTGGTAAGCCAGGGATGGGGGCGCCAGAGACCTGGGAACCTGGTGGTTTCCTTTGAGACACTTCCAATTCCTAACTGCATGGTTCAGCTTGAAAGTCACTGAAGTAACCAACTGGACAAATTTTGTCTATAGAGCCGTGGTTGGCAAACATGGCCCGTGAGCCAGATCTGATCTGTGGCCTGTTTTGGAACAGCCTATGAGCTAAGAATGGATTTTATATTTTTTAAAGGGTTGTTAAGGAAAAAAAAAGTAGACTGTGCCTCGGAGACCATATATGATCTATAAAACCTGAATATTCACCATCTGGCCTTTAATATAGAAAGTTTTCTGACATCTGCTTTAGAGGATTATTTCTTCAACATCATTTCTGAAGACTAGACTTTTGACTAAGTTTAATATTGTCTTCCCTGAAAAAGACTCAGTTTTTGTTGTTGTTGTTGTTGTTTGTTTCTTAAATAATTTCTTGTTTAATTTCTTTTTAAAATTCTTGACCTCGTGGAGCACTGTGTGGGAACAGACCCTCGTCCTTGGCAGCAAAAGCTCAGAGTCCTAACCACTGGACTGCCAGGGAATTCCCAAGACTCTGGTTCTTGATTCTGTATTGCCAATTAAGTGCAGGTCCACATGCTTCAAAAAGGAACTAGTCATAAAATAATCTTATACTTTCCTAAGGCAAAATAGGAAGCCTGGCCAAGATTCACACCTTAACACAGGGTGTGACCTCTCTACTTGGGTGACGTTCAGGCGGGTGGCCCACCTTCTGCACTTCAGTGACACTGAGCAGATGGGCTGCTGCTGTGCTTTGCTCCTCTGGTGCAATGCAAAGCATGTTCCAGCTTCACAGGGGGATCATTTCTAGATGTCTTCATCCCCTTGTATACTTTTGGTGCCTGGTAGACAGCAGCTGTGTTTTACTCTGTTACTACACCAAGTGATCTGTGTTTGTCGTGGGTTGGACCCTTTCTTGCCTGGTATTCATACATCACTAGATTGTTCTCTTCATTCTTTTTTTATTCTTAAAATTGACAGAGTTTTTTTCTCCTGTGCCTTTTGTTTTACGTACTCCTGGCCTCCTTATTGGGGAAGGCAATGGCACCCCACTCCAGTACTCTTGCCAGGAAAATCCAATGGCTGGAGGAGCCTGGTAGGCTGCAGTCCATGGGGTCGCTAAGTGAAGACTGAGAGACTTCACTTTCACTTTTCAATTTCATGCATTGGAGAAGGCAGTGGCAACCCACTCCAGTGTTCTTGCCTGGAGAATCCCAGGGACGGGGGAGCCTGGTGGGCTGCCGTCTATGGGGTCACACAGAGTCGGACACGACTGAGGTGACTTAGCATAGCATAGCATACAGAGTCGGACATGACTGAAACGACTTAGTAGCAGCAGCAGCAGGCCTCCTTATCAAAATCCTGTATATCAAATACTAACGCTTTACCCTGCTGCTGCTGCTGCTGCTAAGTCGCTTCAGTCGTGTCCGACTCTGTGCGACCCCATAGACGGAAGCTCACCAGGCTCCCCCGTCCCTGGGATTCTCCAGGCAAGAACACTGGAGTGGGTTGCCATTTCCTTCTCCAATGCATGAAAGTGAAAAGTGAAAGTGAAGTCGCTCAGTCGTGTCTGACTCTTAGAGACCCCATGGACTGGAGCCTACCAGGCTCCTCCATCCATGGGATTTTCCAGGCAAAAGTACTGGGGTGGGGTGCCATTGCCTTCCCCTTACTATAAATAACATAAAACATCATTGAAATGCTGGTCTCAGAAACAATATGTCACTGACTCATCCGTTCATTATTCACATAACATTTATTTAGTGCTTAGGCCTGGGATATAGTCCCAGCCCCCCTGCACTGCTTCCATAGTCCCCTGTGTTTATCATGAATAAGTGCAGCGTCATTTTAATGTTGTCTTGATCATTCCTGTTTTTCTTGCCTGTCTCCTACTTGGGGTGGGGGCAGCATACAAAGAAAAGGGTCATTGTCCTATTCCCAGTACCTAGCACATTGTAGAACCCAAAAAAGAGGTGTTGAGTGAGTAAATAAATGTCCAAACCACGCTAGGGTCAAGGGAAGCAAAGGCGAATAAGCCACTGTCTTAGGCAGCCTTGTTGAATTTTCTGGCCAGAAGTACTTTGATGAACTAGGGAGCGATGTCTGACCGACCAGCATCCCGTTGTGCTGGTTCACAGAAGCTGAAGACAGAGAGAGTGGTGAGGCAGGAGAGGGGGTGTCCGGAAAGGAAGTGGCCTGCTGTGCAACAGAATGGCTGGGGGCGGTGAGGGGGTGGTGTTCAGGCTTCAGTACAGGGAGGAAGCCCAGGGCTAGAGGAGAGATTGGCACTCAGGATCATTAGCAAGGGAAAAAAAGTGCATGCTTTAAATGCATGGTTAACATTTTTAAAAAAAAGAAGCGAAAAGAATGAAAAATATATCTGTGAACTTTAATGTTACATTGACAGAAAAAAGTACTCTGACCTCATTTAATAGATCCGTTTCTTTCATGACAGCTTCACTGCTGTTTTTTTTATCCTGGGACAGTGACTAGACTCAGGGCCCTGATTGAAGAACAGAGGGCTCCTTGGCCATTTTAGTTTCTTTCATCATCTGGTTTTCATCCGTGTGAAATCATCTCTCGCCTATTATTTCTAATTCCCAGGGATTCCAAGGAAGGAGGTCTGCCTATGGCTGTTTCGGTAACGCCGTCCTCGCTCCGAATGCAGAGCCCCGGCGGCTGCACGGAGCTCCGGCTGCCGGCAGGGGTCAGGCTCGCGCCGTCCTCCTGCCGCGGGCTGCAGCACGTGCCCGGGGACGGGCTGCACCTGCGGCTGCACGCGCGGGCCGAGTGCCGCCCAGGTGAGTAGCGCTGGCCTTTCCATCTCTGTATTTAGTTTTTCATTATAAATCAAAGGTGATTTTTTTTTTTTTTTTAAAATCTGAACTTTTCCCAAGTGAAGGGATCACACTCATCACCTGTAGGAAAGAGCTGAGGGACCAAAAGATCTAAGTATTTTTGCCAACTCTGCTCATTATTAACTGCATGCAGTTGAACAGGTCACTTTGTTTCTTTCAGGCTTTTTTAAGAGTTTTTTTTTTTTTTTTTTACCTAAGAAACTGCATTTTTTAAAGAGCAATTTCGGGTTCACAGCACAATGCAGCAGAAGGTACAAAGGTTTTTCCATGTCCTCCCTGCTTTGTTTCTTTAACTGTAAAATAACCTGGCTCACAGAGTTGATGGGAAGATGAAATCAGAGGGCGAGTGTGCCAGACCTGGTTGATTTTAAAGCCTTATACGAAGGCATTCATTCATCCAGCAAATATGAGCTCCTTGATCTAGGTGCTAGGGTATAGAAGTAGATAAGCTAGAAGATCTCTGCCCTCATAGGGCTTACATTCTAATGGTGGAAACAGATATTGAACACACAAGTTATTTGTATACAGACTTAAGTGCCGTAAGCGGAGTAAAGCAGAATAACAGGATAGGGCATGACTAGGGAAGAAGGCAGTGGCACCCCACTCCAGTACTCCTGCCTGGAAAATCTCATGGCTGGAGGAGCCTGGTAGGCTGCAGTCCATGGAGTCACTAAGAGTCAGACATGACTGAGCGACTTCACTTTCACTTTTCACTTTCATGCACTGGAGAAGGAAATGGCAACTCACTCCAGTGGTGTTCTTGCCTGGAGAATCCCAGGGATGGGGGAGCCTGGTGGGCTGCTGTCTCTGGGGTCGCACAGAGTCGGACACGATTAACATGACTTAGCAGCAGCAGCAGCAGGGGCAGATGAGAGTCAGGGAAGGTCACTCTGGGAGAGTGATATTTGACCAGAGAATACAATGATGGGAAGGATCCCATTCATGTAGGGACATTTCCAACTAGAGAGAGTAGGACATTGGATTGGCCAAAGAGTTCTTTTGGATTTTTCCAGAAGATGTTAAAACCCAAGCGAAGTTTTTGGCCAGCCCGGTAGAAAGATTCCAAAATGAAGTTTGATGCATCATTTGACTTTGATTGTTGTTATGCCTGTTAGACTTCCAGTATTCTGTTATTGGTGTATGGATTCAGTGAGACCGTAGAATCGTTTCTGAAAATAATTTAATGACCTTATTGGTACATTTCCTCTCTTGCCATGTGAGTGCTGTGCTTCAGAGGATTGAAAATGCTGTAAAAAGGGGAAATGGAGGCTGTAATAAATGGCTGTGATGCTCATTCTCCGAGAAGGATTAAAGTTAACAGCTGCATTTGGGATTTCTCTGTTGCTGCGTGGATATGAAGCCTTTCATCTGAGCTGCAAGGAGCCCTGAGGCGGAGTCAATAAGATTGTAACCAAGAGCTCTTGGGGAGATGTCAGGCATTCCTCGAGCCTCTGTCCTGGCGTTGGAAAGGAAAGAGAAGTAGAGGGAGTTTCGCTTCTTTTTTGCTGGAGAGATTTTTGCTTAAGTCCTGGATGAATGAAAAATCAGTCTGAGTTGAGCAGGGTTGGTTATAGGAAAGAAATGTCCTGGAGCTGAAGTGGCGTAGGATAAACCTAAGAATGACTGTTGGAATAACCATGGACGGAGGGATGGGCCTTTGATATGGGACATAGACTAACAGACGCTCTGAGAGGACCTGATGATGGGCGGGGGGAGGGTGGTTTCAGGAAAGAGGGCTTGGGAGTCTTGACTCCTGTGACGTCCTTGCCTTTCTTTAGCGATGATGAACAGTAACCACTGCAGGAATCGGGGGTCACATCTGGAAACTGGGGACAAGCAGGCGTAAAAGCCACAGTGGAGTGTTTTCAAATCTGCTGCTGGTTTTCTGGGACCATGATTTTAGGTCCCATACCAACGAGGCATGGAAACCTTCCAGAGACAGAATTAGTTTGTTGCCTACGCATATTCTGTAACAGTTATTAGACAAATAGCAAAACTTCAACTATTTTTTTAAAATTTAAATAAGCAAACATTATTGTTTGGTTTTAACCGTAAGACGCAATAAATTGACTGCTGTGTGTTGGTTTGCATATTGTTTGGATCTCCAGTTTCTTTACATTTTTAACACATATTTTGCTTAACCATCTGAAAAGGAAAAACATTCAAAGGCCTATTCTGCAGTGCATGAAAGGGTATGCAAAATAGATTCCTCAGTGCTTAATTGCTTTAGTGCTTTCCACATAATAGGTGGTGAATAAATCTTTGCTGAACGAATAAATATCAGATAGGTACAAAATATCAGATAGGTGCATACTATTGTAAACATAAATCAAAATCTGTGGTAGGAAGCAATTTTAGCATTCAATCTTATGTTCTGAAATTTTTGCGAAGTAAACTTTTCAACTATAAGAATACTCTTTTAAGGAATACAGTAGACATATTGTTGCACTGTTCTGAACACATAGGTCAGATGTGAGCCTTGACCCAGAACTGGCTGCAGTAAAATTTGATGTAGCATCAGCATTGGATTCATCCCCAGGCAGCAATACTTCCCAGGATGCCCCGGTATCAGAAGGTTCTGGCTTGAACCTGAGCCTGCATCCTGCTGGGTGAGCAGCAGAGGGCAGTGTGTCGTTGAAATTTTGTTTATCCGTCCTGAAAAGAAAATCTGAGATGTCTTATTTTCTGCTCAGAGTTAAAGAATACCGTTGGCTTCACCTTAGTGCTACAGGGCAGTCTTAGAAATTAAACAGAAGAATTTTTAACTCTCAAGGTTTAAACTTTCTAGCTGCTGCTGCTAAGTCGCTTCAGTCGTGTCCGACTCTGTGTGACCCCATAGATGGCAGCCCACCAGGCTCCCCTGTCCCTGGGATTCTCCAGGCAAGAACACTGGAGTGGGTTGCCATTTCCTTCTCCAAAAACTTTCTAACATGGATGTTTTAAAAAAGATCTTAAGATACAAAGTACCAACAAAATTCAAATGGCTTGATTCTAATGGATATAGCCTCATTTCTTCAGGCTTTTTAATCTAATTTTTTAAAATTTATTTTTTATTTTATTGATTCTTGGCTGCGCGGAGTCTTCGTCGCTGCATGCAGACTTTCTCTAGTCGCAGTGAGCTGGGTCTACTCTCTAGTTGTGTGTCGGCTTCTCACTGCGGTGTTGCAGAGCACGGGATCTAGGCACATGAGCGCAGTTGCCCCGTGGCATGTGGAATCTTCCCAGACCAGGGAATGAACCCATGTCCCCTGCGTTGGCAGGGGGATTCTTAACCATTGGACCACCAGGGACGCCTCAGACTTTTTTAATAGATATTTTTGTGGATTGGGCTTTTTGTTCTTTGGGGTTTTTTGGAAATGAAAGTTTCCTTTCTTTGTGAATGAAATAGCAGAAACTAAGGGAACATTCTGTCTTACATTGCTCTTTCATGTACTATGGGAAATATTTGTTTTCCCACAGCTTTAATCAGAAATTGAGTTTTGCTCTTGTAAGATGGAACTGTTCTTAGGAGCTATTTCATTCCCAGAGACCTGCCCAATAAAGACCAATTTCAAGATTGATATTGTTTGTACAGACTGATACGATCCAGACCGGACATCAGCTTTGTTTAAATCGAATTAAATTTAAGCACTCTGTTTACCAGCAGTCTCAGTGATGAAAAACTGTCCCTAAGTCTAGCAGAAGAAAGCTGAAGAAGGAGAAGCTGTGTGTAGTTAGCTTGATGTGGAAGAAATAGCTCCTTCTCTCTCATCTTTAGTGTTGGTATTTCTAGAATGAGAGAGATAACTCGGTGGTATGTTACATACATAATTTTTAGGGCAATACCTAGCTGTGAAACATGTAGCAGAATCTGGTATTTTTTAAAAAACATTCCCAATATTTGCTTGGCGTTGAGTCATCAGATAATACTAATTAAGTGTGTACTTCTGGGTAGATCATAAACAGTGTTTATTGGTGATAATTTATTGCAGCTATTAAACTCTTTAAGTATGTCAATATATTTATCCCAAACCTCTTAAGACACGCTGTTTCCTTGATTTCCTCTAGAACTGATTTCAGTGTTTAATCAAAGCTCACAAGCCCAAGAATGTTGCACGTTTTATTGCCAGTCCTGTGGTGAAGTCGTCATAAGGGACAGGTAAGGAGCACGTTTAGCACTGACTCATTCTGCGCCTGGCAGTGGCTGTTCTCTTTTTCCATCAGAATTTTTGAAGGAACTGCCAAGAGGGCAGTCTGTAGCCTTCAGATGAGAGCTAGCTCAATGTCATTTTTTGAACCAGAGCAGCCCCCAGACTCCAGCAATCATGGGGCAGCTAGGTCTCCTCCAGCTGACAAAGGGGGACAATAGACTGCTGGCTTTGAGGGAGGGGGGCTTGTTTTGGTGCAGGAGCCGGTGTAGACCAGCCCCTCTCCTCTGAAATCAGACATGACAGCTATCACACGTTGTAGGCGTCATCCTGGTGAATGAGCTTTTCCACATGAAGTGCGTTTTCTAAATAACAGAAGCTTTTGCAGCACGATTTTTATTTACTTGAGCTATTTCTATTAGTGCCTTTCTTAAATCCGTTTCCTATTTCCCTGCTTATTAAAACAGTGTATAGAGCACGAATTAACCTTTTCTTGCTGCTTAGGTTAATCTTGTAGCCTGTTCTCACAGTGATTTCCCCATTGTGATGGGGAGGGCCCTTTGCTGTACTCTTTGCATTCCCACGTTGTCTCTTTTAATTATTTTTCCATTTTCTCCTCCTCCTGTTGGCCTCCTTATTGCCTAGGCATGAACTGTTCTCTCTAAATTTTCTAGTCACTCATGGGCTAGAAAGACGGAGCAACCCTTATTACTGTTAACAGTACTATAAAGGAAGAGTTCAGAGCCCTTTGTTAGTGTTTCCTTAGAAACTTAGATTGGAGTGGACACCTGTCCATACCCGAGACCCGCTCCAGCATTCGGGGTCTTGGTGGAGGGAAGACACCAGTCCTCTCTATCCCTGTGTCCCAGGAGGTGGCCAGTCACTGGTACTGATACTCCTTCGTTCTGCATACCCCTCCACTTCTTCCACCTCTTAGTCGAGGCTACTGTCCTCTCACCAAAGAGCACTTCCCAAAGGTAGCTGGGTTCCCCTTTCAGAGCCTCCCCAAGCCTCCCATTTCTTCCAGGATAGATTCCGCCAGCCCTCAGCTTACCACTCGGGGTGCTGGAGGAGCTGAACTCTGTTCACCGCCGCACCCTCCTGTTTCAGTCTCCTTCCCCCAGCCCCTTCCTCCCTCACCCCCCAAACCACACACCGTTATTTACACACGTTCTGTGCACAGACAGCTCTGGTGATGGGCTTGCAGTCCCACAGTCTTTTCACAGGCAGCCCCACCACAGTCCTTAGTGAAACGTACCTCCTCTCTGGGAACATGCCCATCTCCCTCTGGTTAGCTTCTCTCTAGAGTCAGCATATTCATTAGACTGACTATTCATTGGAAGGACTAATGCTGAAGCTGAAACTCCAATACTGTGGCCACCTGATGCGAAGAACTGACTCTTTTGAAAAGACCCTGAAGCTGGGAAAGATTGAAGGCGGGAGGAGAAGGGGATGACAGAGGACGAGATGGCTGGATGGCATCACTGACTCACTGGACATAAGTTTGAGTGAATTCCGGGAGTTGGTGATGGACAGGGAGGCCTGGTGTGCTGTAGTGCATGGGGTTGCAAAGAGTCAGACATGACTGAGCCACTGAACTGAACTGAGACTCAGCAGACTGAGCATCTCCTGCCGGGAGCCTCCCCTGAACCCTAGGTTGGTCTGTGTACCCCTTGGAGGTTTATCTGTTGTATTCCCAAATAAACTGTAGGGTTTGGGTGCGGGGACAGTCTTACTCACATCCCTCCCCACTCGTGTTTAGAGTGCAGTGTGGTATAGCAGAGACCCGGAAGCCAGACCATTTGGGTTTGTGCCCACTGTTTACTAGCTGTGACCCTGGGGAAGTTACTTGACCACTCTGTGCGTTCGTATTTTTTTTTTTTTTTTTGGTATTATTATTACAAAAATCTAGATAACAATAAGAGTTACCTCCTTAGGGTTTTGGGGAGGCTCGAATGAGTTTAACTGGGAAGCTTTCAGGATGTGACAGCTACTGCTGTGATTCTTACCCTCACCACCGTCTTCATCGTCGTCACCGGCGGCAGCAGGCTCAGTGCGCTCTCTGTAAATTCTTACTGTTTTGAGATAAATGTTAGGGTGCTTATCCTGGCCTTCATCGGTCTCTCTCACTTGCTCTCTGATTCCTGGGTAGATAAGATCGCGGAAGGTCATGCTCGTGTAAGCGGGGTCCTGAGCAGAGCACAGTCCGAGTGGTGATCGTGGGGAAGCCAGGGCGTTGCTCTGAATCTGCAGAGGAGGGAGACATCCTCGCTCAGATTTTCCCAAAGCTGAGGTGGCTGCAGAGCATGTTGTCAGGGACAGGCCCGCTTGACCCTGGAAGGTTCAGAGGATTCCAGGTTGCCCTGGTATTTAACTGGGAAAGTTTTCCTCCTCTCAGTCTTTTTCAGGCTTCGGGTTAACTATCACTCACAGTCTCTGACGCATGCGTGCCTCTACAACAGCGAGAGACCTGGGAGTTACAGAGGAGCTTCCCTGGTGGCTTAGAGGGTAAAGTATCTGCCCGCAATGCAGGAGACCTGGGTTCGATCCCTGGATCGGGAAGATCCCCTAGAGAAGGAAATGGCAACCCACTCCGGTATTCTTGCCTGGAAAATCCCATGGACAGAGAAGCCTGGTAAGCTATAGTCTGTGGGGTCTCAAAGAGTCGGACGCGACTGAGCAACTTCAAAAAAGTTCACCGGAGGATTAGCGTTTCCTGGTGTGCCCGTCTTAAAGAACTAGGTCCGTTCGTTATCGGCTAATACTGCATCGTCTGTCTTGTGTCAGTCCCGTTCATGACCTTGACACTGTGGAACTGGGAACAAGGGCTGAGAGGCTGACGCTGATGGCCCATACTCACTGTCCTGATCCTGACCTTTGGAAGCTGTGGACTGAGAAGCAGAGGGGAGAACGGGACCTGGGCTTGAACTCCAGCTCTCCCCTCAGAGGCTGGGGAACCTTGTCCACATCACCTCACCTCAACTCATGTAGTTGTAAGATGGCCTATTTTCCTGACTTGTGAAGAGCGTTTAGAAAGTGAAAGTGAAGTCGTTCAGTCATGTCTGACTCTTTGCGACCCCATGGACTGTAGCCTATCAGGCTCCTCCGTCCATGGGATTTTCCAGGCAAGAGTTCTGGAGTTGATTGCCATTTCCTTCTCCAGGGGATCTTCCCGACCCAGGAATCGAACCCAGGTCTCCTGCATTGCAGGCAGACGCTTTACCCTATGAGCCACCAGGGAAGCCCTTGTGAAGAGCGTTTAAGGCCATAACAGAAATTTGAGTGAATACTTGACAAGCTCTTTTTAATCGTCTTTACAGACTCTTCTACCCACCCCCCTCCCTTTCCGTAATTGACCTTATCGGCAAACCAGCACGTTAACCCAGTACAGTGTTTCAAACCTTTTTGATTCAGGACTCCAAATTTTTTAGGCATGCCAGGGAAATGACCCCCTCTTTCTCTTTTTCTTTCTGAGAAGATCCACAATGGATGTGACTCGCCCTTGCTTAACAGCAAGGCTTCCCTGGACACCTTTGTGTGTCACAACTGTGGGTCTGACACCTGGTGGCCTCTTGGGCAATGTGGAGAGATCCTTAGTGGGCAACTGAAAGCTTTGCTTCCATCTCAGTCGTAGGCAGCCGGCCCTTTGATGGAAAACCACGCTTCCTCCTGTGTCTGCACAAGGACGTCATGCCGACCGATTGCATTAAGCCCTGTGGTCTTCTCATTTCTCCCTCAGTTACCTGTTCTGTGCAGGTGGAAAGGACAGCTGTGTTTGTTAAGTAGAAAGTGAAGCTGAAGTTATTTCAAAGCAGGCTTGTAATTACAATCAACTCATTGTTGGCATCCTTTTCAGAAAGGCATCTTGGAATAAGGTGGTTTATCTTGGCAGGAGCTCTCGTGTTGGGAGCAGTGGAGCCGAGTTAAGATCTGCTTGCTGGCTAATCTTTCTATCTGGGAACAAGTCACCTTGATTCTCAGTTTCCTCATCTGAAACATTGGGAGGTTCAGTTAGATAGACAGGGGAGAGTTCCTGCCAGCATGAAAATTCTGTGATTAGTGGACCTCAAAAAATTGCACCTTGGCTTCTGTGAATTATAACTATTTGGCTAGTACAAAACTCATGCTTATTCTTTTTTTTTAATGTAAAAGATTCTCATCAAGCAAATTATAGGTGCAGAAGACTGTTTAACCTATTAAGACTCACTAATGGCTTTTAATACTTATTAGCACCAGGGTGCACAAAATCTGCTAATTACAGCCGTCTTTTTTTCTTCATTCAGAATCACACATTCCTAGCTGTTTGTTTTGGTTATTTACAAACAAAGAATGTCTTGTTTCTTTACAGTGAAATTCTCCAATTTGCAGTGTTATCAGTTCAGCAGAGTTGCTTTGTAAAAATGATCCGAACATACACAATTTTTGATTACGCTCTTGTTGAGAGTGAAAGTCCCTAATTCCAGGCAAGAACAATAATAAAATTTACTTCATTGTGATTAGTCTCAGAACCAGCTAAATGATCATTGTGTTTGGAATTTGGTATGTCTTTTAGAAATAAATGCATGTCAGACTTGACTTATATTGGTTGGCTAAGTAGACTTTGAAGGCTAAGCAGACTTTGAAACCTAAGCCTGCTTTTCAGTCATTGTTGAGGTCTCCTGAGGTCTCTGGAAAGACCCTCCCTGTTCTATCTGCACCACTAGAGCTGGGTGGCAGCCCAGCAGCTCTGAGGGCATTGAAACTCTAGCAGGTAACAAGCAGAATAGACTTACTGCCACATAAGAGATGTCAGAATATGCACCTAGTTAATTGGTCACCTTGACAGACAAGCTATTATTGCAGTCTGAAAATAACTACTCCTATGAATAGTCACACTTCTATGAAGGAGAACAAAGAAGTGAAAAGAGAGTACAGGCACTCACTGAATTGGTTCAATTCAGTTCAATCATTCAGTCGTGTCTGACTCTTTGTGACCCCATGGACTGCAGCACGCCAGGCTTCCCTGTTCATCACCAATTCCTGGAGCTTACTCAACTCATGTCCATCAAGTTGGTGATGCCATCCAACCATCTCATCCTCTGTCCTTCGCTTCCCCTCCTGCCTTAATCTTTCCCAGCATCACAGTCTTTTCCAGAGGCAGTTCTTCACATCAGATGGCCCAAGTATTGGAGTTTCAGCTTCAACATCAGTCCTTCCAATGAATATTCAGGACTGATAATACATTAAGTATGTACATAATGATAATAAAATGCAAAGCTAGTTTCATAGTATTTGTAGGCCATCAGTTGAATAATGCCAGCTAAATTTATCTAAATTCCAGCAGCTATGTTTTGAGCTTTAGATACTTGATGGCTTCCTTAAAATTTTTATCATCCACTTGGTTCTAATCCAGTGTGAAAGCTCTGTATTATTACCATTGTTATTATCAGTGATTAATGGTCACTTTTAAAGCTAAGGCATTTCATTTTCTTCTTTATGTTTAAGTTTTAAATAAGCACCATCAGTCAATAACATTTATTAACATTGGGCATTTTAAGTTCTTTTCCCCAAAAGCTTATGCTTAAGATGCATTAATAATAACTAGCACATTTATTTTTATTTTTAATTGGAGGACAATTGCTTTATAATGTTGCATTGGTTTCTATCATACAACACTGTGAATGAGCCATGAGTATACATATGTCCCCTCCCTCTTGAACCTTCCTCCCACTGCTCACTACCCCCATCCCACCCCTCTAGGTCATCACAGAGCCCTGCCTTGAGCTCCCTGTGTTATACAGTAACTTCCCACTAGCTATCTGTTTTATATATGGTAATGTATATATTTCAATATAACTAGCACATTTTAATTAATTATAATTATGTGTTGCTGTTCATCCTAGAGTCTTAAACTGAGAGAAAGTTTAAGAAATTATTTCACTCTTTTTCTGAGCTGCAGCAGGTTTTTACCTAAAAACTACCTTGAAAAAAATACAATATCTATTTTCTTCTGAAAGTTCTCTTGGGAAGTAAATCTTATCAAAGTTTCAGGGTTTTTGGTAGATACACTTTCAGAAGAGCTGTGATTTAAATACATCTTTTGTTCTTAAAGGATTTATGTTTTTTCCACACATCAGAAAATTTCCTTTTGCTGTAAAAACACTTTTATCTTTGCCATGACTTGTGAATTGGGTGTTTTCTTGCTCAATGTCTTACATAGGTAGCTATGGGATTACGTAGAGCTTTTATTCACTGTGATTCCGGGTCAAGTTTGAAATATCACGTTTTGGGTGAATGTGCGTGAAGTCCCCCAGATCTCTGTAAATCTCAGTGCAGTTTCATTTCTGATGACGTATGAGGTCTTGACATCGCTGCCTTGAACAGTGTACTGAGGATCTTGTTTATTGGCACTATGTGCAGAATGTCTGAGGACAAAGAATCTTAGCGAGCTTGTCCAGATCTAGGAGCCTGTCCATGCCCCACTGTTATTCTAAGCGAGCACCTTTGTTTGTCTTCCTCCTAATCTTTGTTAAAATTCAAATCTGACCTGTAGGGTGGAATGATTTGGGAGAATGACATTGAAACAGGTATAATATCGCATATGAAACAAATCGCCAGTCCAGGTTCGATGCATGGTACAGGATGCTTGGGGCTGGTGCACTGGGATGACCCAGAGGGATGGTATGGGGAGGGAGGTGGGAGGGGGGTTCAGGATGGGGAACACGTGTACACAACGTGTTCCCAGCATGGCGGATTCATGTTGATGTATGGCAAAACCAATACAATATTGCAAAGTAATTAGCCTCCAATTAAAATAAATAAATTTATATATATAAAAAAAATCTGACCTGTCACTTCCCCACCTTAAATTCTGTGATGCTCCCCAACTGTCTGGAGAACCAGGTCCTCACCCCTTAGACTATTGTGTCACACCCCACGTGGTCTGTACCATCCCACCTTCCCTGTCCCCTGACGTGTGTGACCAGGAGAGGGAGTATATTCCAAGGGAAAGAGTTTGGTGCCTGGAAAAAAGTGAAAGTGTTAGTCACAGTCGTGTCCAACTCTTTGTGACCCCATGGACTGTAGCCCGCCAGGCTCCTCTGTCCTAGGGACTGGTGCCTAGAAGACCTGGGCTAAGATCCAGACTTCATTTATCATCTTTGACTCTGTGAACTTGTACAGATTAGTTAACATTTCTGAGCCTCCCTTTCCTTCTTTATAACAAGGAAATGGAAATTCTTGTCTCACGAAATTGTAATGGGCATCACATGCAATAAAGTGTGAGCAGTGCCTACCTGAGGTTTTCCTAAGTTCAGCTGACCTTGTGGACTCTCAGCACTACCCGGCCAGACCGTGTTTCTTGCCTGTAGACAGGGCAGTTGTCTGCAGCAGTTCAAGCACATGGCAAGTCACGTACCCTCTGGGGACCCTTGTCTCCCCATATGACACAGTTCTAGGTATGAAGATTTATATCAGCAGGTGCAGGAGCTATCCTGAGAAGAAGCCTCATACCCTAAGCAGGGATCTTAGGATTCAAATGGATCTTACAACCATTCTTTTCCATTGTTTTTAATTTTTTAAATTTATTTATTTTTATTTGGCTGTGCTGGGTCTTATTTGTGGCATGCAGGATCTAGTTTCCTGACCAGAAATTGAACCTGGACTCCTTGCATTGGGAATGCAGAGTCTTAGCCACTGAACCCCCAGGGAAATCGCACCTTATGACAGTTCTTTGGCATAGTTTCTAGGGTTCCCTACAGGCCTGCATTCAAAGAAGTCCAAAGCATGACATCCTCACTGGATATTCACAGATCATTCAAACTTGCTCCTGATCCAGATGCAATATCCCAATCAATGATCATTTTTATTACAGTTGGTCTTGACTAGCAATATAATCAATGCCTACCATCTGCCTGGTTTCCAGGGGGACAGGTCTAGGTGGTTAAACCAAAGGTCACATTCTCAAGCAAGGAAAAGGTTTGGTAACGCTTTCATTTGAGTATGCTGCAGTAACTGCCTCACATGTTATAGTTATCAACGTATGCTGTTAATATGTTTTCACCAACCTCAGTTCATTCCTTTGACAAGTGAGAGCTTACACAGTGAGTCAACCACTGTGCCTGGTGCTAGGACTACAGGGGCAAGTTAAGCATATATGGTACCTCTCTTCATATTGTTTCTTATGCCTGTTATATGCTTGCTTAGTTCCTTTCGTTGTCTAGAGAACTCCTATTCATCCTTCAAAGCTCAGCTCACATTTTACTTCTTCTCTGAAGCCTGTGTATACTCGACTCCCCTAACACTTGGTACATATTTCCCTGAGTTCGTTGATTGGTTTTGTGAATGCACAGATCCCCTAAAGTAATATACACATTTTATGTGCAGGTGGGAATGTACGTTTGAAGAAAAAGGTGAAAACTTTCATCAGATTTTCAAAGGGATCTGAGCCATCCCGTACCTTTCCCCCCTCAACTCCTGAGAATTTAGAACTACGACTCTGTTATGAGCACTTATTATATTCTGGTTCTGTTATTCCTTTCTAGATATATATTTGCTACTAGAATGTGAATACTTTGACAATGGGACTATATGTATTGCTGCTGATATTTTGTGTCAGCAGAATACCTGACTCCTAGTAGGCTTTTAGAAAGTATATGTTGAAAGAATTGCTTTTTAATCTCCTTAACAGACTCAGCACTTTGAATGATGCTAGTGCTGAAGTATTGCTTAATTTGAAAGAGAATGTTCTTGCTCCTCTTAAACTAAAATCAGCCTTTCTTGTTCCTACTTCTGTCTTATGGAATTATAAATTAAATGTCTGCCCTCCTCCATGGTGCGATTGCCCTTTTATGAGACTCAGAATTGAATGGGAAAGTCAAAGAAAAAGAATTCACACAAGGGAATCATTTCAAAATGATGCATTTGCATCTTAAATATTTCCATTTAACACATGCAAATGTACTTTAACTTAACTAGTCTTTTATTATGAAACTAATATCATTATGTTGAATGTGAGTCTGCTGCTCTGGACTCTTTTAGCTTTTTTCACTTATGCTATCCTAAATTCATTATCCAGAGTTTCCAGTTTAAGTTCTTTAAAGTCGAATGAGAAGTTAAACACTGAAGCAGTCTGATTGCAGAATTCTAGGTTTTTACTCTCCCTTACCTCAGTTTTTTAGAGTTGTGTTTCCCACATTTCACCAGTGATTTTTTTAATAACCGACTTTCCTTTACTCTGAAATGTGTAGTTTTTAGAGGAATAGCAACTCATATTCCCTTGGTGTATGTGTTTGATTAAATTATATAAGTAAAAGAACATGTATCAGATCAGATCAGTCGCTCAGTCGTGTCCGGCTCTTTGCGACTCCATGAACTGCAGCACGCCAGGCCTCCCTGTCCATCACCAACTCTCGGAGTTCACTCAGACTCACGTCTATCGAGTCAGTGATGCCATCCAGCCATCTCATCCTCTGTCGTCCCCTTTTCCTCTTGCCCCCAAGCCCTCCTAGCATCAGAATCTTTTCCAATGAGTCAACTCTTCGCATGAGGTGGCCAAAGTACTGCAGTTTCAGCTTTAGCATCATTCCTTCCAAAGAAATCCCAGGGCTGATCTCCTTCAGATGTATAAGTGGCATAAACAGGTCTGTGATCAAATACAGTTGATCCTTAGCGGGTGAATGGTCCAGCTGATTGGAGCAGAAGTGAGCAAGTATTCAGGGTGCTTTAAGCTTTCACAGTATTCAAAAGCATTAGGAAGACCAGGAGCATGTTTGTTTTCCCCTTTTTTCAGGATAAGTTATTTTGAAATGTCCTCATCATCTTGCCACATTTCTTCTCTCCTTAGACTCTTCCCAATTTAGATTAGAATAGAGGTAAATGGCACCCCACCCCAGTACTCTTGCCTGGAAAATCCCATAGATGGAGGAGCCTGGTGGGCCGCAGTCCATGGGGTCGCTAAGAGTCAGACACGACTGAGCGACTTCACTTTCACTTTTCACTTTTATGCATTGGAGAAGGAAATGGCAACCCACTCCAGTGTTCTTGCCTGGAGAATCCCAGGGACAGGGGAGCCTCGTGGGCTGCCGTCTATGGGGTCGCACAGAGTTGGACACGACTGAAGCGACTTAGCAGCAGCAGCAGCAGCAGAGGTAAACCAGGCAAAAGTCTCAGATGTCTATATTTGTACAGGAAAAAAATAAAACAAAAATAGTAGCAAATATAAGGGGCTTCTTAATTGTAAGGATGTTCTAAGTGTAAAAATAATGCCAGAGTGGAGCTTTGTTTCTCTCCCCTTGAGTGGGGCCTAGAGTTCATGACTCACTTCCAAACAACAGAGTGTGCAAAGGCAGAAATAGGAGCTTTTCTAGTGGAGGAGCATAGCAGATGCCACCTTAACCCAGTGATGGAGGTTGACATCCCGAGGGATAAGTCATATTGACAAAGGGTCCCCTCTGGTGTGGTGTGATAAGAAGAGTGCTTTACCTCAGGGGTAGACTTCCCCCAAACCTGTAGCCCCAGTCTGATCTCGAGAAAATATTAGACAAACTCAAATGAGGAGTATTCTGTAAAATACCCAACCGATACTGGTGCTAGTGATGACGAACCCACCTGCCAGTGCAGATAGAAGTAAGAGACACAGGTTTGATCTCTGGGTTGGGAAGATTCCCTGGAGGAGGGGATGGCAACCCACTCCAGTGTTTTTGCCTGGAGAATCCCATGGACAGAGCAGCCTGGCAGGCTATCGTCCATAGGGTTGCAGAGTTGGGCATAACCGAAGTGACTTAGCAGGCATCACTCTTCAGAAATCTCAAGGTCCTGAAAATCAAGGAAGGACTGCCCCAGTGCAGAGGAGATGAGAGCAACATGACATTTCAATACAGTGTGTTGGAGGCTTCCCTAGCAGTCCAGTGGTTCAAACTTTGCCTTCCAGTGTGGGGAGCACAGGTTTGGTCCCTGGTCAGGGAACTAAGATCCCACATGCCGTGTGGTGCAGTCAAAAATTTTTTAAAAATTTGTTTAAATAAATAAAAATAAACACAATGTGTTGTCATGAATTGGATTCTGAAACAGAAAAGGGGGACATTAGTAGAAAAACTGAGGAAATCCAGATAAAAATAGTAGTTTTGGCAAATCTTCCCTAGTTAAGTAAGCTGTTAACATTAGGGAAAGCTGGGTGAGGTATATATGAGAACTGTATATACTATCTTTGTAACTTTTTTGTAAATGTAAAATTATGCTAAAATAGAAAGTTTATTAAAAAATAGTAATGAGAGAAATCACAGAAGAAAGGGTTCGATGATTTGAAATTTAAGGCATGGTGACAAAATGAAAGTCAACATCCCTGAAACAATATTTGTCACAGATTTTAGACCAAGGAGTTATATTCTTAATGCAGAATATACTTGTACAGCTTAATAAGAACATAGTAATACCTCACCGGAAAACAGCCATTGATCATAATTTACAGAAAAGACACAGTGGTGAATAAATATAAAAGCTGGTTCAGTCTCACCAGCAATTAAAGAATTGCCAATTATAGCAGTTTGGAAAATATTTTTATTTTCACCCATTACATACAAAAATGATAATATTCAGTTCTGGAAAAGGTAAGTGGAAGAATTATAGATTGGTATAGCCTTTCCGGAGAGCCGTTTGTCCGTAGAGGAATTGGATTTAAAAATATGTGTATCATTTGTGCTTATACTCTCCCACTTAAAAGATTTCTTTCCCAAGGAAGTAGTCAGATGTGTATACAGATTTTCTATAAAGAGTGTTCATCATAAGGTTGTTAATAATGCAACACTCAAAACCCAAATATCTAAGTGAAGAATATAAAAGCATACTGTGGAGAATAGAGTATAAGAGTATATTAAAAAAAAAAAAGTATTCTAAAGGCTGAGAGAAAAAATATGTAAAAAGAGTTACTGTCCTTAGTGGTAAGGAAAAGAGGATTATTGCTTAAGATAGATCAGAGAGTCGCTCAGTCTTCATCTTCGAAAATAGACGAGCCTGCAAAGCCGGAGTGAGAGAATGACCTAAAAAGTTTTGGCATACCTGTGGAATAGAATAGAGTCATTAAGTAGCCTGATATAGTTTAAAAAAAAAAAGACAGCAATGCAAGCAGGATACAGTTTGTGTATTTCCTTTGCTCTCAGACCGGTGTGCATATGTGTACAGCTGTCTCTCTTGAAAGGCTGGCAAGGAGATAAACAATCATGTAAAAAAGCAGTTACCTGTCCTTGAGTGGTAAGGAAAAGATGGATTTTATTTGCTTTATACCTCTCTGTATTTTCACAATTGTCTATATTGAGTATATATTACTGTTATCATCGGGGGAAAAGAACACTGCAAGCAATATGGTTAATGAGTTTCTTTCATCTTTTATGCTGATTTAATTTTGAGATCACAGTTCCGTTTTGTTCTGTAAACCATCATCTTTCCTCTTTCCTCTAGGACGCTCCTGAGAGTGCTCCCCCTGCCAGGCGATAACTGGGGCGCTCTGGTTGACGAGTGGTGTTGTCATCCTGACCCCTTTGCTAATAAGCCACTTCATCCACGAGAGAATGACTGTTTCACTGGAGACTGTTTCTACCTGGTGAATTTAAAGAGTGATTTGTGGCAGCCAAGACCTGAAGGAGCCCCAGTGGAGACACACCATCTTTCTTCTGAGAACCATCTAAAATTGGTACAGTATCTTTTAAAATAAATACTTATTTAGAGGTGGGTTTAGAAACTGGTTTCTCCAGTCTTTTCTTCATTCAGGGCATGTGAAACAGGCAGTCCTAAAGGCCAAAATCTTTGATTTTTCAACTGCTTCTATCATCAAGCCCTGCTCTTTTGATATATAGAAAAGACTTGTACAGGCCTTAAACCAAAATAGTCACAGGGGCTGGAGGAAGAAGGGAAAGAGGCTTCTTTGTGTGTAGATTTGGGAATGTTAGTGTTTTACAAACCAAAGTGCCCTGTTTCCTTGCTTTTAGGACAGTATTCCATAATCCATGTGCATTTTATCCTCAGAGTCTGATTTAAATGGAAATTGTTCTTTGGCTGTAGGATATCTACTGTCCTGTGAGGTCCAGGTATTTCCCTGTGTCTTTCCGTAGTCTAGACTTCTGCGGGTGTTGTACGAGCGAATGCCATCAAGCAGCAGAGGAAGTGGAGGAGTGTGGAAAGTCAGCTCAGGCCACAGGCTCCATGTTGGTGCCTGACAAGCGAGATCAGGCGCTTCTGCTCTCAAAGTTGCTGGAGGGAGAAGGCTTTTTCCTCTCACTGCAGAGAGCAAGTGGTTTACCTTATTTTAAAAGAAAATCAATGGCATTGACTCAGCCCTTGTGAGAAATCGTTCCCCGGATGGCAGGTCAATACAGATGTGATTTAAAACGTTAAGAAAATCATTGCCAGAGAACCTTCCTTTTAACATCTGATTATTGGTGGGAACCAAGGCATTGTGTGTTAAATTTCATTTAGAGCTCCTATAATTTTTGTAAGAACTGGACCCTCTAAGATATATGTAACAGTCTTAGTTTGTCAGTTAGTTTATAGAACTGTTGCATAATTCGAGGGAGATTAAGGAAGTTTGACAAATGTCAAGGTTATCAGTTTAAATTATGTGTCTCAACTTTCACCATAAACACAAGTCCCTTTAACTTTGCTGCTAAGTCACGTCAGTCGTGTCCGACTCTGTGCGACCCCATAGATGGCAGCCCACCAGGCTCCCCCGTCCCTGGGATTCTCCAGGCAAGAACACTGGAGTGGGTTGCCATTGCCTTCTCCAGTGCGTGAAAGTGAAGTCGCTCACTTGTGTCTGACCCTTAGCCACCCCAAGGACTGCAGCCCACCAGGCTCCTCCGTCCATGGGATTTTCCAGGCAAGAGTACTGGAGTGGGGTGCCATTGCCTTCTCCCCCTTTAACTTTAGGTTCCATTTAAAATTATAATACTTGACTCTCTCTCTCCTCTCTCACCCCAACTCTCTATAAATATTTTAAGCTTTCATAAAGTCATAACCATTCGTATTTCCTTTGATCTCCACTGCTTTTCAGTGTATGTATGTGTGTCTATTATACAATATATATTAGATGAAGTATATGTATTTTAATATATGCATATATTAGAATACATATATGTATTAGAATACTTCTATAATTATAGTGCTTTAGCCATCTATAGTTTTCAAAGATAAATGGTAAGCACTTAATGTAAATCTGTTATATTTAATATGGTTTCAGTAAAATTATATTTTAATCTAAACGTACTAGTGCTTTACTCTTTTACGTATTTTAACTTTCGTTTTTATGATTAAGCTATACATTTTAAAAATATTTGGAAGATGTGAGTAGAAGAGAAATGGGGAAAGATTAAATAAACAAAACCATGAGTTTCCCTTTTTAGATGAACTCTGTATTCTATATGAAAACAAGCTCCTCACGTTTGCGTCTTTATCAGTTACGATGCCACTTACAAGAATTTCTCTTAATTGTGAACAGCCATCCTATGAGTTGTGTCATAGTCAGATATTGCATTTTTTAAGTAACAAGGAGATGATGGCAAATTATTGTCATGACAAGCTACTGTTGACAAGATTTTTTTCAAGTTAGCCTCGATGGAAGTTTCACTTTAATTGCATATTGCAGCAGTTGAAAGAATATGCCTGTGACCAAAATAGTAACATAAATTTGGAGGGCCCTCTTACACAGTGCTCTCATGGCTCCTGTGGGAACAAGGCTTCTCTGTGCTGTTGAAAACCTATTTCTCATATCACCCCGTCTAGCCATCTAGCAGGGTTTTGAAATGTCGCATGGTGACACAGCATCCTAATGGTATCTCTTGGGAAACATTTTTTTGGTGAGACAGTACAAGGGTCCTTAGAATGGAAGCCATGGAAGCCACACAAAGGAAAGCAAAAACGAGGACAGAAGGCTAATCCACCTCTAGTAGCAGCAGTGCCATCGTGCAGATATATTGATTTAATTAGTCCACAACAATGTCTGTCTTTGATGTTTGCTCTGTAGTTCCTACACTTCTAGGCTGCTGCTCTGCACAACTCGCTTGATTATTTCCATGAAGCATAGGTCAAGAAAAATGCACTGCAAAGCAGAGTTTCTCTTTCACAAAATTGAAAGCGTTATAATATGTTAATTTCAAAGATCAAGACTAGTAGAGCTTATCAGACATGAATGATGCGTTCTGCGTCTTGTCTGAGTATTTGGTAGAAGTAATTTTTTTATCTCTACTTGTAGGAGATTATAAAAACGTATTTTATGAGGAGCCCACGTGGAACAGGAACTTTTATTTTTAAAATAAATGCTACTGGGACTGGGAACAAGTGAACCTTTATTTTAAAAAAATGTATTTTAGCTGTGGAAAAAAATTTTAAGAGATAACTCACCTCAGCATGAGGAATGTATATTTTAATTCTGTTTAAGGCATCCTTGACAATGAATTACTCCAAAGCATATCTCTTGAATTATAATATTCATAAATGATCAAAAAAGAACATAAACAAATGTAAAGTTCAACTCTTATTCCTTTCCAATACCCCTGTGTGTGTACAGCATGTTTTTTGTGCCTCTGTAAATATGGCAGTATACCTTTTCTTTTCAAAATACATCTACTGAAGATTTCCCTATTCTTCGATCTATTATCTCTTGTGATATTTTTTATGCCTGCCAATGAAATGAACATTTTGCATCTGATAAGCAGATTGATAAAGGTGGCATCTCAACTTTCAATAAGATTCATAATATTGTTCTAGATTTAGAAAGTAGCCACACATATAACTTCATCCTATATTTTAAAGAACAAATGAAATTGAGCATTGCTTTTTTTTTTTTGCCAGTAAGTATGACTAACAGTTTTACCTTTTTTTTTTTTTTTTTTTTTGGTTGTTTGTTTTGTTAAGTTCATGAGGATTTCTTTTTTCTTAAAATAATGTGTTGAACTTTGTAAACATTTGCAAATGTAAAAAAATAGAACTATGAACTTGCGTCAGTCATCTTGATTCATGCAGTATGCTTCATCTACCTCTTTTATTTTTAGTTTTTTGCTCAAATGCTTTAAAGCAAATTCTAAACATTATGTCATTTCACTCCTATATAGATTTTTCTTTTTTGCATGACCACAGTGTCTTTTCACACCAGACAAAATAAACAGTAATTACTCATTGACACAATAGCAGGCCTTTAGCATCTGGTGGGCATATGATCCTATTACTTCATGGCAAATAAAAAGGGAAGAAGTGGAAACAGTGACAGATTTTATTTTCTTGGGCTCCAAGATCACTGAGGACAGTGACTGCAACCATGAAATTAAAAAACACTTGCTCCTTGAAAGGAAAGCTATGACAAACCTATACAGTGCATTAAAAAGCAGAGACATCACTTTGCTGACAAAGGTCCATAGTCAAAGCTTGGTTTTTCCAGTAGTCATGTACGGATGTGAGAGTTAGATCATAAAGAAAGCTGAGCACCAAAGAATTGATGTTTTCGAATTGTGGTGCTGGAGAAGACTCTTGAGAGTCACTTGGACAGCACGGAGATCAAACTAATCAATCCTAAAGAGAATCAACCCTGAATATTTATTGGAAGGACTGTTGCTGAAGCTGAAGGTCCAGTATTTTGGCCACTTGATGTGAAGAGCCAACTGATTAGAAAAGGCCCTGATGCTGGGGAAGATTGAAGGCAAAAGGAGAAGGGGGCAGCAGAGGATAAGATGGTTAGGCAGCATAATCAACTCAATGAACATGAACCTGAGCAAACTCAGGGAGATAGTGAAGGACAGGGAAGCCTGGCATGTTGCAGTCTTTGGGGGTGCAGAGTCGGACACAACTTAGCAGCTGAACAACAACAACCAGAATTCCCTGGTGGTCCAGTGGTTAAGAATCCACCTGGCAATGCAGGGGACAGAGGTCCAGTCCCTGGTCCAGGAAGATCTCAGGTGCTGTGCGGCGGCTCAGCCTGTGCGCCCAGAGCCTGTTCTCTACCAAGAGAAGCCACTACAAGGAGAAGCCCACACACCACAAGTAGAGAAAGGCCATGTGTTGCAATGAAGATTCAGCACAGCCAAAATAAATAAATAAAAATTTAAAACAAACTCTAAAACACAGTACCTCATACAATCAAATGTGTGAATTTTGATTCAAAAAAACTGACACCAGATGATACTTCAAACAGAATTGGTAAAATCTGTATAATGGAGGACAAAGGAGCCTGGCGTGCTGCCATCCATGGGGTCGCAAAGAATCAGACATGACTCAGCAACTGAGCAACAACACCTTTTGACCACCTTCACCCATTTTTGCCCATCCCTGCAACCTCTAATAACCACAGATCTGTTCTCTGTGTTTTAAAGTTTAGTCTTTTGTTTTCTTAATAATTAGAAAGAATTATTCTAATAATTCTAGAATTATTCTAGAACAACTGCTAGCCGTTTTAATCTGTATCTCTATTGATAAAGTTGGATTTTTTAAGTTTAACAATGTTTCAGGAATTTGTTCTAAAACACTGTCTCTTGTCTTTTCAGGTATAGTACATATATTAAATGGAAAAATAGAATTATATGAGTGGGTTAAGTATTTTTAATTTCTGATGGTGGTTATGAATTAGAGATTACTTTTACATAAGTTGCCCTGGAATGGGAGTCAGAATAATCATGATTTCAAGTTCTCATTCTTCTGTTTCCTAAACATATGAGTTGGGGCAAGTCACCTACCTTTGTACCTTTGTTGCCTGCCTATTTTATTCTAAATCCCCTGGAGGAGGGCACGGCAACCCACTCCAGTTTTCTTGCCTGGAGAATCCCTTGAACAGAGGAGCCTAGCAGGCCTGGCCGGCTATAGTTCACAGGGTCGCAGAGTCAGACACAACTGAAGTGACTTAGCACGCACCCGTACACATTCTAATCAAGAATATTGAGGTGCTTTTTAGAATTTTTAAGATGCTTCTTGTTCAAATTCCTTGGCACATGACTTGGTTTGGAATAATCGTTCTGTTCATTATTTTCTCTTTAGACTTGAAAAAGAAAGATCTCTGTGTATGTGGTTTATGCATACAAGCTAAGTGTATTCCCAGTATTTAGTAGATGGCAAAATAAAATGTAAAGTTCAATGTATACTCTAGAGATCATGTTAAAATTATATATTCCTTTTAAGAAAAGCTGAATGACATTTAAATGACATTTTTCTATTCTACAGAAACCAAAGGCAAATACCAAAGTAATTTGTAAGCGTTGCAAGGTAATGTTAGGAGAGACTGTGTCATCAGGTAAGAATTTCATAATACAAAAAAGCCCAAATGACTGCCTTCTTGTTATGTATTAAAAAACAAAAAAAAAAAAAAAACAGGAGATTTTATGGGACATGTATATGAAAGAGAGGTGACTAAACATGTTATAGAATTGAGAATTGATGCTTTTAAAAATAGAAATCAACTAATATATCATCCAATATGCCAAGAAGTTTGTGTATTTTGACCTTGATAAGTACATCTTATTGAGTCTTAAGCATTCAGAATTTGGGTCATTTCAGTATTGTGTATCTTCTTTGTAGATAAAAAGTAGTATAAAGTTTGTTTCTTAAAGAAGCTTTTTTTAAATACAACTCCTCAGTCAGAGGAATTGGTTACCGGGGATAATGGAGGAGATGCTTTTCTTGGTTGTTGTCTGCCTTAGGGCTGTGTTTTGAGGCTTGGGAATGGTGGGGGTGGGGGGGTACACAGAAGTTGTTGAAATGGAAGAAAACACATTCTGAGTTGTATACTCTGTTCCTTGTTCTTTTTCCCAGTAGTGTTAATTATATTTTGTGTAAAATCTGTGTTATGCCACTCTAAAGTTTAATAATGAAAATCCTGATAATTAAAATTCATCACTCTTTATAGATGTGGTTTAAAAATGTCTAGAGAGCTCCAGCACATGTTAGCTTCATGGGTGAAGAATAATTGTTTTTAATATAATTAATTAGAAGATGTGATTTAATTGAAACTGCCGTCCTCAAGGGAAAGCAGATGGTGGCATTTTTTGTTTGTTTTTTAAGATCATCAGAATCTCATAAGTCTTGCTCAGAGTGAACAGAAAAGGAATCATGAGTAGCAGTATAGCATGCCACCCTCAATGTCATTTTTGGAGAATGAAAGCAAGTCCCTTAGCAACAGTTTAGAAAATCTTAAGGCTTCCAGCTAAATAAGGTGAATTGACTTTTTTCATGCTTTTCTCGCCTCCCTGAAGCCCAGTTAAAAAGTCAGTTAAGGAATTAAATAAAAAAAAGGACATCCATGGAGACAAAAGAGAAGTGGAGAGGAGACAACAGTGATGTGAACCGGAGGTGTAAGCAGACTTCTTTGGAAGGCTGTAAAGCTGAGAGAAGGGCGGGAACACACTTGGCTCTGTGGAGGAGGCTGCAGCCGTGCTGTCTGCAGAAGACTGATCATCTTATCACAAGGGCGCCAGAACTCAGCTGTGGAATCCCAGAAATGGACAGAATTGAGAGATAGCAGTTATGAAGGACAAGGGGCTAAAAGCAGGAAGTTTTAATTCAAAGTTTGTATAGGAGCCGTAAGATTCCTAAGACTCTTTCTCTCCTTGCAACTTGCTTGTACATTCAAGGTAGAAGATTGGATGCCTTTCTTGAATAATGGAAGTGGACTAACCAGAGAAAAGATCTGCAGGCACTGATTCTTAAGGGTCATTCAGCAACAACAACAAAAAAATGAGCTTATATTCAACCATTCTACTGTCAACAAGCCTTATAACTACACCCGAGCTTTCTCTTAGCATTTTATAACTTTACATTTAAATATGAACAGATTTCTGAGAATCAATAAATGTTAAAGAGAGTCTAAAGCAAGTAAATAATCAAGTGCACAGGGCAGGGGCATTGAAAAGAAGCAAATTATGTATAAAACAGAAAAAAATCTCTTAAAAAACCATAATAAATGTCCTTGGAGAAATGAAATAATACTGCCTCTACAATTCAGAGAGTATCACATTAAAGATGTAATAGCTTAAAAAAAACTAACCAAAAGAAGATAAAATTAAAGAATTATTTCAGAAATCAGGATCAAAAGACAGAGATTGAACATTGAAAAAGAAATTAAAAAAGAAAAAAGATCATGTAAGTTTCGTAAGGATAGGAATATTGTCTATCTCATTTATCACAATGAGTTTAGCCCTTAGAATGATATTTGACATCTAGTGGGTACCTAGTAAATATTTGTTGAATGAGTGAATGAAATGAGCCTTTTAGGACATCCAGCATATAGCTGAAAATTCTAGAAAGAGAATAGAGACAACAGGGTGTGGGAAATCCATCAAAGAACAAAAATACTAAAAATACACTAAAAAGATATTTCCTAGAACGAGGACTTATGGGCCCCGGCTGAAAACTGAAAGGGTCCATTAACTGTCTTAAACAATTAATGAAGGATGATGAGAAAGCTGCTTAAAGCCACATTACAGAGTAATCTCTGAACACCAAAGACGAAGCTTCTAGAGAGCAACAAGCAGGTAATGTACAAAGGATTAGGAATTAGAATGGCACTGAACTTCTTAACAGCAGCATTGAAAGCTAGAAGATGATGAAAAATGCCCTCATAATTTAGAAGGAAAAAGATTTACAACCCAAAATTCAACAGATAGTCAAGCGTGAAGATTATAAATACATTTTTGGAGCTACAGGGCCTCAAAACATGGACCTCAAAGTTTTATTTTCCTTAGGGAATCTACCATAGGGTTATGCATCAGCAAAAGTAGGAACTGAACCTCAAAAGAAAAAATGTGGGATTTGGAGAGCAGATTATTCAACACAGGAGAATGAGTTAAGGAATCCCATGGGGAGGGGTGTACAGCAGGCCCAGAGAATAACAGTCTGGATTGAAGCAAGCACAAAGAAGATTGTAATAGAAAGACTTTTTTCAGTTACATCGAAACTGATAGTCATTGAATTGTTTGACCACATGTTAACAAATAATCTGGAGACAAGGCATTTTGTCATATGGGCAAAATTAGCTAAATGTGTTTGGAAAACTAAACACATGAAAAAGCAAGCAGTTATGCACTGTGGGAAACAGAAGGTTGAACAAAAAAGGAGCAATCCCAGGGTATGATTATGGTTTCAATCATATGAACCCTGAATATTAATTTAACCAAAAATCTTTATGATGTGATACCTAAGTATATTAGGAGGTCATTGTATGTGAGTGTGTGTAGGGGGGTAATGTAAGAGAATGTTACCCACATCTACTCTAAAAGTAAGTTAGTGGATCCCCAATGGGGCTTCCCAGGTGGTACAGTGGTAAAGAACCTGCCTGCCAATGCAGGAGACGCAAGAGACTCAAGTTTGATCCCTGGGTCAGGGAGATCCCCTGGAGTAAGAAATTGCAACCTGCTCCAGTATTCTTGCCTGGAAAATTTCACTGATGGAGGAGCCTGGCAGATTACAGTCCATGGGGTCCCAAAGAGCTGGACATGATTGAGCAACTGAGCACACCCACGGTTTCAAAAATGGTGGCATAAACAGAATGGATCGTTCTCCTCTGAAGGAATCCAGTACAGAACTGTACAAGTCAGAAGAACAGCTACTAGAAAATAACCAAAAGGAAGCAATGATTTGAGAGATGTTCCGTTATCAAGAACTGCTACTGCTTTGGGCTAAAATGGCAAATTTGTGGCTTTTTTGCTTGAGGTCATTGCCATATTCCCCCTAGCTCCTGAACTTGGGTAGGGGAAAAAAAAACAAAAAAAAACACAGCTTTATTATTTATAGGTGATTAAAGATTTGGTTCAGGGTAGGCAAAGGAGAAAGTAGAAATTTAAGAGGGGATATTTTGAAAGCAAGAGTGTCCTGGAAGGGCTGAGCTAATAACTTCTTAGCATAGCTCTGACTGATTGCTAAACTCTACATACATACAATAGATGCCAGGGAGTCCATTAGGAACTGAAGGCTTGGAGAGACCTGAATATTTGTTGTGCCTTTGGTTTATCCCTCAGTCCGTATACAATTTGGGCAGCAGAAGGTGGAAGCCGTAGTGGTTTGAAGTATTTGAGAAGAACCTTGCTCTAGATTTGCTGATAGCCAAACTATGCAGAGATAGCAAATACTCTCTAGGGAGTCAGGCTAAGCAAAAGATGACTGAGCATAGACACAGTGACTGCATACTGTGGGAAGACATATTTTGTGGTTTTTTAGTCCAAGCTTATTAATTGACCTATAAACCAACAACCCTTCAAAGGATAAAAGAAAATCCAGAATTACTATAGTTCAATGGACGTGAGTTTGAGTGAACTCCAGGAGTTGGTGATGGACAGGGAGGCCTGGCATGCTGCAATTCATGGGATCGCAAACAGTCGGACACAACTGAGCGACTGAACTGACTGACTGATTACAATAATATCCTACTTCCTTCTAGAAATTACTAGCCATACAAAGAAAGAGACAAGAGTGGTTCATACTCAAGGAAAAAGCAGGACTCAACAGATGCTGAAGAAGCACAAATATTTAATTAGCAAAGATGTCGAAGTAACTAATTATAAATATGGCAAAGAATTAAAAAGACAATATTAAGTCTCAGCAAATTAGAAACTTCAGAGAAACACCCAGTTGGTAATTACAGAGCTGAAAAGTACAGTAACTAAAGAAAAATTCACTGGATTAACTAAAACCTCATATTTGACATGATAGAAACAAACAAAAATTGTTTCCATAATGAAAGTGTTAGTCGCTCAGTCGTGTCCAACTCTGTGCGAACCCATAAACTGTAGCCTGCCAGGCTCCTCTGTCCATGGAATTTTCCAGGTAAGAATACTGGAGTGGGTTGCCATTCCTTTCTCCAGTGGATCTTCCCGACTCAGGGATCGAACCCAGGTCTCCTGCACTGCAGGCAGACTCTTTACTATCTGAGCTACCAGGGAAGATAGGTGAATAGAAATTAATCAAGCCAAAGAACAGACAGGAATAAAGTCTCAAAATGAAGAGAATATCAGATGTGTGGAACGATGTTAAGTGTTTCAGTAAATGTGCAAGTGGAGCTTTAGAAGGTGAGGAGAAAAAACATCACGGAAAAAATGGGTGAAATGTTGTCAGATTTGGTGAAATATTTTAACTTTTGGATCCAACAACTGCAGTGAATCTCAAGTAGGATAAACAAAGAGAACATTTCACTCAGGCGTATTGTAGTCAAACTGATTAAAGCAAGAGATGAAGAGAGAAGCTTGAAAGGAACAAAAACAAAACATCACATTGTAGGGATTTCATTAAGAATTAAGGCCAACTTCTTATAGAAGTAATGACAGCCAAAAAGCCACTAAAAGACAGCCAAAGGACCCTTTGAGATATTCACAATATTGGGAGAGAAAACGAAACACTTCTCAATTAATAATTCTATATCCAATAAAACACTACCTCAAAACTGAAGGCAAAACAAGGATTTTTTTTATAAATAGGTGGAAATAATGCATTATTAGCAGACAATACTAAGGAAAGTTCTTCAGGCTGAAGTGAAAGGTAGATCAGATCAGATCAGATAAGTCGCTCAGTCATGTCCGACTCTTTGCGACCCCATGAATCTCAGCACGCCAAGCCTTCCTGTCCACCACCAACTCCCAGAGTTCACTGAGACTCACGTCCATTGAGTCAGTGATGCCATCCAGCCATCTCATCCTCTGTCGTCCCCTTCTCCTCCTGCCCCCAATCCCTCCCAGCATCAGTCTTTTCCAATGAGTCAACTCTTCACATGAAGTGGCCAAAGTACGCAGTTTCAGCTTTAGCATCATTCCTTCCAAAGAAATCCCAGGGCTGATCTCCTTCAGAATGGACCGGTTGGATCTCCTTGCAGTCCAAGGGACTCTCAAGAGTCTTCTCCAACACCACAGTTCAAAAGCATCAATTCTTCGGCACTCAGCCTTCTTCACAGTCCAGCTCTCACATCTATACATGACCACAGGAAAGACCATAGCCTTGACTAGACGGACCTTTGTTGGCAAAGTAATGTCTCTGCTTTTGAATATGCTATCTAGGTTGGTCCTAACTTTCCTTCCAAGGAGTAAGCGTCTTTTAATTTCATGGCTGCAGTCACCGTCTGTAGTGATTTTGGAGCCCAGAAAAATAAAGTCTGACACTGTTTCCCCATCTATTTCCCATGAAGTGATGGGACCGGATGCCATGATCTTCGTTTTCTGAATGTTGAGCTTTAAGCCAACCTTTTCACTCTCCACTTTCACTTTCATCAAGAGGCTTTTGAGTTCCTCTTCACTTTCTGCCATAAGGGTGGTGTCATCTGCATATCTGAGGTTATTGATATTTCTCCCAGCAAACTTGATTCCAGCTTGTGTTTCTTCCAGTCCAGCGTTACTCATGATGTACTCTGCATCTAAGTTAAATAAACAGGGTGACAATATACAGCCTTGATGTACTCCTTTTCCTATTTGGAACCAGTCTGTTGTTCCATGTCCAGTTCTGACTCTTGCTTCCTGACCTGCATACAGATTTCTCAAGAGGCAGATCAGGTGGTCTGGTATTCCCATCTCTTTCAGAATTTTCCACAGTTGATTGTGATCCACACAGTCAAAGGCTTTGGCATAGTCAATAAAGCAGAAATAGATGTTTTTTCCGGAACTCTCTTGCCTTTTCCATGATCCAGCGGATGTTGGCAATTTGATCTCTGGTTCCTCTGCCTTTTCTAAAACCAGCTTGAACATCAGGAAGTTCACGGTTCACATATTGCTGAAGCCTGGCTTGGAGAATTTTGAGCATTCCTTTACTAGCGTGTGAGATGAGTGCAATTGTGCTGTAGTTTGAGCATTCTTTGGCATGGCCTTTCTTAGGGATTGGAATGAAAATTGACCTTTTCTAGTCCTGTGGCCACTGCTTAGTTTTCCAAATTTGCTGGCATATTGAGTGCAGCACTTTCACAGCATCATCTTTCAGGATTTAGAATAGCTCAACTGGAATTCTATCAGCCATGAAATTGAAAGACACTTGCTCCTTGGAAGAAAAGCTATGACCAATCTAGACAGCAGAGATACCACTTTGCCAACAAATGTCTATCTAGTGAAAGCTAGAAGGCAATGGCACCCCACTCCAGTACTCTTGCCTGGACAATCCCATGGATGGAGGAACCTGGTAGGCTGTAGTCCATGGGGTCGCTAAGAGTCAGATACAACTGAGCGACTTCCCTTTCACTTTTTACTTTCTTGCATTGGAGAAGGCAATGGCAACCCACTCCAGTGTTCTTGCCTGGAGAATCCCAGGGACGTGGGCTTCCATCTATGGGGTTGCACAGAGTCAGACACGACTGAAGTGACTTAGCAGTAGCAGTAGCAGCCCCTATAATGAAAAGGACATCTATTTTGGGTGTTCATTCTACAAGGTCTTGTAGGTCTTCATAGAACCATTCAACTTCAGCTTCTTCAGTGTTACTTGTTGGGGCATAGACTTGGATTACTGTAATATTGAATGGTTTGCCTTGGAAACGAATAGAGATCATTCTGTCGTTTTTGAGATTGCATCCAAGTACTGCATTTCGGACTTTTGTTGACCATGATGGCTACTCCATTTCTTCTGAGGGATTCCTGCCCGCTGTAGTAGATATAATGGTCATCTGAGTTAAATTCACCCATTCCGGTCCATTTCAGTTCGCTGATTCCTAGAATGTCAACATTCACTCTTGCCATCTCTTGTTTGACCACTTCCAATTTGCCTTGATTCGTGGACCTGACATTCCAGGTTCCTATGCAATATTGCTCTTTACAGCATCAGACTTTGTTTCTATCACTAGTCACATCCACAGCTGGGTATTCTTTTTGCTTTGACTCCATCCCTTCATTCTTTCTGGAGTTATTTCTCCATTGATCTCCAGTAACATATTGGGCACCTACTGACCTGGGGAGTTCTTCTTTCAGTATCCTATCATTTTGCCTGTTCATACTGTTCATGGGGTTCTCAAGGCAAGAATACTGAAGTGGTTTGCCATTCCCTTCTCCTGTGGACCACATTCTGTCAGATATCTCCACCATGACCCACCCATCTTGGGTTGCCCCACAGGCATGGCTTAGTTTCATTGAGTTAGACAAGACTGTGGTCCTAGTGTGATTAGATTGACTAGTTTTCTGTGAGTGAAAGATAAGCGGATGCTAATTGGAATCCACAGGAAGGAATGAAGAGCAAGATAAATGGAAAATATGTAGGTTAATTACCACAAAAGCATATTCAACAGAGGTTAGCATAAAATTAAAAACCATCTTTTCCTTGCATTTGCCAGTGCTCTAAAATTACAACTTTTGATATTGAAGACTATACAAAGTGAGAATCTAACAGGTGACCACAAAAATATGAGACCCTGAATGACTATACAGCACAGTGAAGGCAAATCACAAGTCAATACAAGCCTGTGAAATTACAGACAAATATCAATCCTTTGAGACTGTAGGAATTTCAGATCTTGAATGTGGTTAGTCTGCTTTGAACTAGACATAATGCCACGGGCCTGGGAAAATCAATTGCAAGTCATCTCTGGAGGAAAATACCTCATTGTGAAACTTACATTATTCCCACAAAGAATTTGTCAAGTACAGTGTATACCATACAACCAAACATAAATAGGCACTTAAGTAAACTAGACGCGGACACGACTGAGTGGCTTCCCTTTCACTTTTCCCTTTCGTGCATTGGAGAAGGAAATGGCAACCCACTCCAGTGTTCTTGCCTGGAGAATCCCAGGGACGAGGGAGCCTGGTGAGCTTCTGTCTATGGGGTCGCACAGAGTCAGACATGACTGAAGCGACTTAGCAGCAGCAGACTTCTCTCAGTGAGAACTAAGAAAAACAGCAAACAGTAGAAACAGACACCTGTTACTGGAATTATCAGATATAAACTGTAAAATGACCATGCTTACTATATTTAACAACATAACAGACAGGTTTGAAATAATCAGAGGGTAAAGGCAACTAAAACAGTAAGCATATTTGGAGAAGACTGAAACAGAATTTCCTAAAAATATAATTGAAATTTAAAACTCAGTGGGTAGCTTAACAGCAGATTAGGCACAGCATGGAGCAAGAATTAGTGAACAGAAGATAGATGAGAAGAAAAATCTGTAATTCAGCACAGAGAGACAAGAAGGTAAAAAATAGGGAAGAAAGGGCAAGAGACATAAAACGCAGAGGAGATCTAATGCATGTTTGATTGTGCTTCTAGAAGGAAGACATAGACTAGAGCATAGTATTTGCAGAGAGAATTGCTGAGGATTTTGCAAAAGTGATGAAGAACTACAATTTGTAGTCTTAAGTCCAGTGAATTCTAAGTGTATTATGCCCAAATGAGAGAAATACATAGAAGTATATAGTTAGATACGTCACAGTGATACTGAGGGAAAATTTTAAAAAAGGAAAATGAAAAATTTTCAAGTAACCAGGGAAAAAGACATTACCTTCAAAGAGACAGCAGAAATAGACATCTGAAGATAGGAGAATGATAGTGTGCACAAAGGTTAGAAACTGTTAACCTAGGATTTTATATCAGGAGAAAGTGTCCTGATACGAAAGAATCAAAACAAAGATAAATATATTCTCTGTCAAGCAAAAACTAGGATAATTCAATTCTAGTGATTTTGTTTCTTATGAAAAGAAATTTTACCAGTATATTAAATAAATGATTCCAGAAAAAGGGTCTAAGTTCTTGAAGGATTGGTAAAGAAAGTGGTCAATATGTTGGTGACACTAAGTGAATGTTAATTGTGTAAATTAGTACTGTCTGTGTGGATCACAATAAAGTGTGGAGAATTCTGAAGGAGATGGGAATACCAGACCATCTGGTATTGAGAAATCTGTATGCAGGTCAGGAAGCAACAGTTAGAACTGGACATGGAACAACAGACTGGTTCCAAATAGGGAAAGGAGCACGTCAAGGCTGTATATTTTCACCCTGTTTATTTAACTTATATGCAGAGTACATCATGAGAAACGCTGGACTGGAAGAACACAAGCTGGAATCAAGATTGCCGGGAGAAATATCAATAACCTCAGATATGCAGATGACACCACCCTTATGGCAGAAAGTGAAGAGGAACTAAAAAGCCTCTTGATGAAAGTGAAAGTGGAGAGTGAAAAAGTTGGCTTAAAGCTCAACATTCAGAAAATGAAGATCATGGCATCCGTCATTCCCTTCCAAGATGCTTACTCCTTGGAAGGAAAGTTATGACCAAACTAGATAGCATATTGAAAAGCAGAGACATTACTTTGCAAACAAAGGTCTGTCTAGTCAAGGCTATGGTTTTTCCTGTGGTCATGTATGGATGTGAGAGTTGGACTGTGAAGAAGGCTGAGCGCCAAAGAATTCATACTTTTGAACTGTGGTGTTGGAGAAGACTCTTGAGAGTCCCTTGGCCTGCAAGGAGATCCAACCATCCATTCTGAAAGAGATCATCCCTGGGATTTCTTTGGAAGGAATGATGTTAAAGCTTACACTGCAGTACTTTGGCCACCTCATGCGAAGAGTTGACTCATTGGAAAAGACCCTGATGCTGGGAAGAATTGGGGGCAGGAGGAGAAGGGGACGACAGAGGATGAGATGGCTGGATGGCATCACTGACTTGATGGATGTGAGTCTGAGTGAACTCCGGGAGTAGGTGACGGACAGGGAGGCGTGCTGTGATTCACGGGATCTCAAAGAGTCGGACACGGCTGAGCTACTGAACTGAACTGAACTGTGGGATTAAAATTGTGAAATTAAACTATAGTTTCGACAACTGGGACAAAAGGATCACTTTAGAATGTTAAAAAGTTCAATTCTGCGTCTATTAGCATGATTTTAAATAGTAAAGTGAATAATTGATCTTCAAGGGAAAATATATAAAGCCATCATAATGATTCAAAAAAAATAATCCTTTTCTTTTGGCCTTTTTCTGTGTGTTGCATTGAGCAGTTGTAAATGTTTACAGAAGATCTACAAGGAACAATTTTTCATCTTATTAAAACAATTAAAAATTTGTTGGCACACCACTTTCAATGACTATAAAATTCTCTTGCTGAAATATATAGATGTTCATTTAATTCAGCCATCCTCCATTTTTAGAAATTTCATTTTGTAGTATTTTCTGTTAATATTATTGTAAGCACCTTAATAGTTAAACATTTACAGATATCTATGAGTATTTCTTTGAGATAAGGCATTTAATTATGGTGTTAAAATGTATGTATATATTTTTTTCACTTTGATTTTCTCAACCAGTTCTCAGCCAAAATGTATGTATATTTTAATGCCTTCAATAAGGCATTTCATTATGGTGTTAAAATGTATGTATATATTTTTTTCACTTTGATTTTCTCAACCAATTCTCAGCCAAAATGTATATATTTTTAATGCCTTCACCAAGTGGCTTTCCAAAAATCTGTTATTTGCAATCCTCACAGCAGAAGGAGAATAAGTGTAACTGTTTCTCCATATCATCATTGCTGCTACAATTTAGCTTACAAAAATATTTTTTATTTGATATTAAAAATATTTCATTTTAATTTCCATTTCATTACTAGTGAGTGAACATTTTTCATGGATTTTTTAAAAAATCAACAATGGTTATGTTTATGTTCATTTCTGTTAAACATTTAGCTTAAATTTTTCTGTAAATAATCTGATAAGTAGATTTGGTAAAAATTAGAGATTAATACACTCATTGAGATTCTGGGTAAATATTAATGTGAGGTTCACAGCTTCTGTGCTTGGGCTTTAGAATACTGTGATTAAAGAGGCTTTTTCAGTGACTCCTGGGATTGTGGCTACTCTACAGAAATGAGGAAACCAAGAGACTGAGTTTTAGATGAGTGGGCTATGGTTGTGATGTGCCTAGTTTTTATAACTATGCGTATTTGTGAACAGAGTCTTCCTGTACCAGTCTCATCTAGGGCGTGCTCTTCTGAAACAACACTGAGCTATCTGAAGTCTCAGGGCTGTTATTTTATAGTTTCATCAATCTTTGTCTTCTGAAGCTAAGTCGCTTTTAGAAAAGTTTTACTGAATATTCATTGTACCAGTATATCAGATATTTATTTGAAATAACATAATTTGAGACCAACATGCCCACAATAGAAATACTAATTGTGGAGCTTTTTAACATTCTTATTTTTTGTTTCTAGAAACCACTAAGTTTTATATGACGGAGATAATTATTCTGCCATCGGAAAGAAATTTCCCCATCATACCAAGGTACAAATAGCAAATTGTTTGTTTTGTAATTTCACATAAAGAAAGATGGGAACAATTGATTATTTAGGAATTCATTTTTATTTATACGCCTGTTTGCTTGGAAAGGAAAAATGAAAACCTTTGGAAGGGCTTTTAGGTAGTAGAATGAAACCACAGATATGAAAGATTTGAAGATTTATTTATGGTTTGCTTACATAATGATATAAACAAATGTGCTCTTATAAATCTAGTTCTGAAATTTTTTGTGCTCTTTCTTTGTGCTAGATATCCAAGGTCTTATAATCATCCATATGTTTTTGAGTAATTATTTCTGGTTTTAATTTAACTTACTTACAACGTGGGTTAGTTTTCAAATGACTTCTGTGTTTTTAAAAAGAATATTGCGTATCCACTAAACTCATTAGTATTTCTTTTCTTTGAATCTTTTTAGTTTTGCAAATGAAAGTTAACTGTACCGTGTCTTTCAGTTCATTTATTGATGTCTAAAAATTATGGCCCTCTGACTATAACCTTGAACTGCATCTTCTTATAAATACTTTGATTATGCATCTCAGATCTGACACTCTGAGGGGAAGCAAATAGAAAACTTCAGAGATAATACTGTCTAATGTTTGGAAGGAAATTTCTCATCTTCTTTTATAACTGTGTTTAATTTACCACCACTCAAATGGGATATTGACTAATCTAACAGTGTATATTTTTAATCTCATGGAGGAAATACTTAGGTTAGGCTTCCCTGGTGACTCAGATAGTAAAGAATCTGCCTGCAATGCAGGAGACCCGGGTTCAATCCCTGGGTCAGGAAGATCCCCTGGAGAAGGGAATGGCTACCCACTCCAGTATTCTTGCCTGGAGAATCCCATGGACAGAGTAGCCTGGCAAGCTGCAGTCCACGGGGTCACAAAGAGTCGGATACGACTGAGCAAGTAATACTTCTTACTTTTCACGTAGATAGGTTGGGGTGGAAAACGTGTTAATGATTGAAGAATAGGGTATACAGAGACTGGCTCAGGAACTTCTTTGGCGGTTCAGTGATTAGGACTGCATGCTTCTACTTCAGGGAACCTGCGTTTGATTCCTATTTGGGAAACTAAGATCTCACAAAGACTGGCACAAATACCAAATACATTAAAAATAGATTAAACTCAGCACAGGTTGTGAGGGAATGGGCAGCATACAGAAAATCTGGCATGGAGCTACCTCTGTTTGTTAGGTACCCTGTGGTATTTGGGGCTTTTATTGTTAGTCATTATGAGAGGCTCATTGTGTACACTGGTTTCTCTTCAAACAGGTCTCAGTTTGTACAGAGCATTATCGCCCAGTGTATGGTGGAACTCTCCTCTGCGAGAAGCACTTTTAGATTCACTATTCAAGGTCACGATGACAAAGTATACATTCTGGTAAGAAGTGATTTTTGCCCAGTTTTTTGTAGCCTAGTAGTTCAGATCAGATCAGATCAGTCACTCAGTCGTGTCCGACTCTTTGCGACCCCATGAACTGCAGCACGCCAGGCCTCCCTATCCATCACCAGCTCTCGGAGGTCACTCAGACCCACATTCATCAAGTCAGTGATGCCATCCAGCCATCTCATCCTCTGTCGTCCCCTTCTCCTCCTGCCCTCAATCCCTCCCAGCATCAGAGTCTTCTCCAATGAGTCAACTCTTCGCATGAGGTGGCCAAAATACTGGAGTTTCAGCTTTAGCATCATTCCTTCCAAAGAAATCCCAGGGCTGATCTCCTTCAGAATGGACCGGTTGGATCTCCTTGCAGTCCAATGGACTCTCGAGTCTTCTCCAACACCACAGTTCAAAAGCATCAATTCTTCGGCGCTCAGCCTTCTTCACAGTCCAGCTCTCACATCCATACATGACCACAGGAAAGACCATAGCCTTGACTAGGCGAACCTTTGTTGGCAAAGTGATGTCTCTGCTTTTGAATATGCTATCTAGGTTGGTCATAACTTTCCTTCCAAGGAGTAAGCATCTTTTAATTTCATGGCGGCAGTCACCATCTGCAGTGACTTTGGAGCCCAGAAAAATAAAGTCTGACACTGTTTCCACTGTTTCTCCATCTATTTCCCATGTAGTGATGGGACCAGAAGCCATGATCTTCGTTTTCTGAATGTTGAGCTTTAAGCCAACCTTTTCACTCTCCACTTTCACTTTCATCAAGAGGCTTTTTAGTTCCTCTTCACTTTCAGGGGCTCAGAAATTCTTTGGATTTTGTTATTCTTAATTCTCAGGTCTAGAAAATAAGTGATCAAAAATTTTAATATTTTAATGTCAGCTTAACTCACGAATCAAGCGCCTTTAATTGAATAACAAATGATTTACCTGCCACTGTGTAGAAATCCCATGGACAGAGGAGCCTGGTGGACTGTAGTCATGGGGTCGCAAAAAGAGTTGGACATGACTTAGCGACTAAACGGCAACAGTAATGCGCTAGGTCCTAGGAATTCACAGAGAAGTAAAACCTAATTCCTGTTTTGTAGAAGCTCATGCCACAAAATAAAGTTTTTCTGCTTTCCGTTTTTAATGGCTTTCTTTGTCAGTGTAACACAATTCTCTTTGTCATTTTTTTACCTCTTTATTTGATACTTTTCATGCGAAGAGTTGACTCATTGGAGAAGACTCTGATGCTGGGAGGGATTGAGGGCAGGAGGAGAAGGGGACGACAGAGGATGAGATGGCTGGATGGCATCACTGACTCGATGGATGCGAGTCTGAGTGACCTCCGGGAGCTGGTGATGGACAGGGAGGCCTGGCGTGCTGCGGTTCATGGGGTCGCAAAGAGTCAGACACGACTGAGTGACTGATCTGATCTGATCTGATCTGATGCTTAAAATATGTTTTCTTGATCCTGCTTTTGTTTTATTGTTTTGTGTGTGTGTGTGTGTGGTAAGAACACCTAACATAATCTACCCTCTCTACAGATTTTTATATTATAAAAATATTATTTTATATGTTATATTCCAGCATTGTGAATTATAGGCACAACGTTGTACAGCAGGTCTCTGGAACTTACTCATCTTTCCCAACTAAAACCTTACACACTTTGATTAGCCACTCCCTGTTTCTCCCTCCCTCCAGCACCTGGCAACCAGCATTCTACTCTCCACCTCTGTGAGTCCAGTCAGTTCAGTTCAGTTGCTCAGTCGTGTCCAACTCTTTGCGACCCCATGAATCGCAGCACGCCAGGCCTCCCTGTCCATCACCAACTCCCGGAGTTCACTCAGATTCACGTCCATCGAGTCAGTGATGCCATCCAGCCATCTCATCCTCTGTCGTCCCCTTCTCCTCCTGCCCCCAATCCCTCCCAGCATCAGAGTTAGACTATTGTAAATTCTTCATGTAAATGGAATCATGCCGTATTATCCTGCTGTGTCTTATTTTATTTATCATAATGTCCTCAAGGTTCATCTGTATTGTCACGTATTACAAGATTTCCTTCTTTTTAAAGGCTAATATTCCACTGGGTGTGTACACCACATTTTCTTAATCCATACATCGTTGGTGGGCATTTACATTGCTTCTGCATCTTGGCTATTGTAAATAGTGCTGCAGTGAAGATGGAAGTGCAGAGATCTCTTCAAGATCCTGATTTCAACACTTTGATGTTTGATAAGTACTGGCAAGTTTTAGAGAAGAGGCTCCACAGATAGCAGAATCATCCCCTACATAAACCACAGGCGTCTAATACTAAACTGCAGAAAAGAGTTTAGGACATTATGTAAAAGTCCAAGACTGCGGGCCCAAGTCTCTTGTCTGCCTTGACATCAGTGTTATTCAACCAGTAAACATATATTGAGCACTTCTTATTTGAAAGACATTGTCCTAGGTGCTCAAGATAGAACAAAAATGCCTTCAAGGACCTCACACGCTAGTACGGGAGCATGGTAGCTAAAAGGAGGGAGGGAATTGAAGTTGTTACTTGATACTGCTTTGTGACTGACGATCCATCACAGGGACTCCATGCTTCTCTAATTCCAGATAATTTTTATTCAGAGTTAAAATATTTTCTAAGTAAGGGTGACACTAAGTATACCTCTTAGTCATAGTCTGAAATCAGCTTTAATTTTCTTTTTTTTTCTTTTTCCACCATTTTTTTTCCTTTGGCCCCACCTCGAGTCTTGCAGGATCTTAGTCCCCCAGCCAGGGGTCATGCCCCTGCTGTGGAAGCACAGAGTCCTAAGCACTGGACCGCCTGGGAATTCCCTCAATTTTCTTTTCATCTTTTCAAGTTGAAAATCAGGAGTAGGAATTTTTTTAAACTTACTACTAGTATATATTTAAGTTAAAATTTTTTTCATTCTTATAAAAGTAATACATTCTTGAAATATATTCTGACAACATGAAGAACATAAAAGAAGGGCTCCTTCCTTCCATTTTATCCCCTCTTCTGCCCTGCTGTGTCATGCCATCCAGAGGTAATCATTAACAGTCCATTTTCACCCTGTTTATATGTAATACACCCACAAGTATTTGTAAAAATAACACAATGGTGTGATTAGCATCATTCTTCAACATGTGTACTTCACTCAACCATGTATCATGAGTCCTGTTTCTTATTGGTGTAAATATGGACTCTTATTAATGATTAGAATTCCACTGTATGGCTGGTAAAGACAGTGCTTCAGGGAAAATCATCTTTGCATGTGTATTTTAGTCCATTAGAAACAGATTTTTCTCATCACTCTTGGAACTTGTGTATTTTAAACTCTGATAATTATTGCCTCCAAAAAGTTGGACTAAATTATCTTTTACAAACCTCCTTTACCCTCTATAGACATTCTTGGTACCCCACCCAAGTCCCCTCTCCTTGGCTGGTCCCCCGTTTCCCAGGGATGAGAGTTGCCTGCTCATGGCTCACAGCTGCCCGGGTTCAGAGACTTGTCCCGTCTGGACAGATGTGGCCTGGCCTGGGGAGTTTCTTGTCCTCTCTCACCCCCACCCCTGTCCTGCTCAGCCTCCTGCCTGTGACTTGACCCTGGGCTACAAAACCTGCCATCTTCTGTCTTAAAATGGGACTGATTCTGTAGGTGGGATTCAGGTTCCAGGGCTCCCTGTGAGATTAGGTTGAGTCCACATCACTGGCCCACTCCTTCCCCTGCCTTCTCCTCTTCCCTCCCACCCTTTCTCCTGAGAGTAAATCCTCAACAAATCAACTGAATCCAAATCCAGAAGCACTCTCCCACAAGCAGTGTGTGGGAACACCTGCTCCAAACCCTTCTTCTGAGCTCCATGTTGTCAGTCTTTTTGTATTTGCCAGTCTGATAAGTGAAAAGGGGTGGCACAAAAATTTTGTATTTCCTTACTAGTTAGAGTGACATTTTAATATATTTATCACTTATTTCTTCTGTTTGATTCTTTTCTTATTCCTCACCTGTATCTCTCTTGGTCTGTTTTTCCCACTTACTGATTGCTAGGAGCTCTATAAATTGTGAATAATAACTTTGTGTTACATATTTTCTCCTAATCAATTGTCTTTAGAAACTATGTTATCAGAGGCTCTACAAACAATTGTACTTTGAAAGACTTAACCTACTTCAAAGTTGCATACATGATTTTTCAGTATTTTTTTTTGGTGTTTTATAGTTTTATCTTCTTTTAAAATAGTTTGTTTTTTTTTTTTTTTTTTTTTTTGAGTGGTGATGAGATATGGATAGGATTTCCTTGGTGGCTCATACAGTAAAGTGTCTGCCTACGATGAGGGAGACCCAGGTTTGATCCCTGGATCAGGAAGGTCCTCTGGAGAAGGAAATGTCAACCCACTCCAGTATTCTTGCCTGGAAAATCCCATGGACAGAGGAGCCTGTTAGGCTACAGTCCTGGGGTCGCATGGACGCGACTAAGCAACTTCACTTAACTCATTTACGAGATATGGATAGGGTGGGATAATTTTTTTTTTTAAATACGCTTATGCTTGGACTTTTCTCTTCATTTCTTTAGCTATGGCTTTTAAACTCAGACAGTTTGGTGATTGAATCTTTGGGACAGTCCACAAGTATCCAAAAATTCCCTGTGTTGGAAGATATATTGAAGGCCGATTCTAGTTCCGCCTGGAATGCAGTCAAGGTCCTCTACCAGCCATGCATCAAAAGCCGGAATGCCGAGTAAGTCATGCTTTTGTATGCTCCCTCCACATTGTATTTTCCTTTCTGCTGCCATGTTAGTACAAGAAATTAAGGAACTCAACGGGACTGTGCCGCTTCCCTACTGGATGCTGCTAGCAATCATACTGCTACATATTGTGCTTTCAAAATAGTTTGGATCATTATAGATTATTTATGCTAATATGCAGAAAGCTTACTTCTACTGAAAATAATTGCCCCCCCTCCTTTTTTTTTTGGTAATCTCAGCTGTTTGTGCATATGGCTGCAGTACTAAATCAGGTTTCGACAGCTATGAATATTTACTGATAAATGCTTTCCAGGCATTTGGGATACAGTCGTGAACAAAACGCAGTGCCTGTTTCCTAGGGTTGTCATTCTCATAGGGGGAAGGCAGACTGTAAACAAAACAGACCAAACATCAAAGACTGATAGAGCTCATACTGTAAGTCAGGTGCTCATCTGAGGGTTCCTAGCTCATTCAAAGCCTAACAGTAATCCTGTGGGGTAGGTGCACGTATCAGTTCAGTCAAGTCGCTCAGTCATGTCCGACTCTTTGCGAGCCAGTGGACTGCAGCACGCCAGGCTTCCTTGTCCGTCACTAACTCCTGGAGCTTGCTCAAACTTATGTCCATCGAGTCGGTGATGCCATCCAACCATCTCATCCTCTGTGGTCCCCTTCTCCTCCTGCCTTCAGTCTTTCCCAGCATCAGGGTCTTTTCCAGTGAGTACACGTATCACCCCCTGTTAAAGACAAGGACACTGAGACACAGGCATTAAGTTACTCTAGTGAACTATAAAGCAAGTTAAGATAGTTAGGGAGAGGAGGTGTGGGTGTAGGAGGTTGGCATTTTATACGGAAAAGTCTTCCTCAGATTAAATGACATTTAAGTGGAAAACGTGAAGGCAGTGAGGGGAGTGAACTGTCTCTGAGGAAGAGCATTCCTGGCAGAGGGAACAGAAAATGTTCTTATTTGAACAGATTGGAAGCTTATACTTGTCCTGTACTTGCTGATGGGTTTGATCAAATTTGTACCAAGAACAGAAAGATCCCAGTCTTCTGGGAAGTAAGTAAGAAAGTCTTAAAAATTATTGCTTGTCTTTTCTTTGAATTATATAAGCAGTACAAGTCATAAAATATTCAAACAGTAGAGACTTACATAAAGTAAAATATGAAGGTTCTCCATCATGTCCCTCTTTAGAAGAAAAAAAAGTATGTTCTGTATTTTTCCACTTTGTTTTTTCTTTTTTTGCATCTTAACATAATTTGAATGATACATGTGTATTTTTTCACACTTACAACAACAACAACAACACTGTGTCTTGGAGATTCTTTGCATGTCAATGCTTGGCACATTATTATGAAATGAATGTACTGTAAGTATTTAACCATATTTCTGTTGATAATATTATGTTTTTGCTGCTTTAAGTAGTATTGCACTGTGCGTGTTGTACATTTGTTTTGTGATTATGTATAGTTTTTATGAGGTATTTCTAAAAGTAGAATTACCAAGTCAAAGAGTATGACTTTTAAAATTTTGATGGTAATATCAAATTATTTTGCAAAAAGGCATTGCAAGCTTGTCCTCCCACATAAAATTTCTATAAATATCCTTTTCTCTATACCCACACCCAAGCTGCCACATAGATTTTATTTTTGCCCATCTGATGCCAGGCTAAATGAAATAGACAGTTGACTATCCTTGTGTTTTATTGAGGCATGATCAGAGAATATGGCTTATGTATTTGATGCCTTGGGGACTTTGTTGAGGAATGTGTGTGTGTGTATTTTTGTTGTTATTTAGAACTTCAGTTGTGTCCTACTCTTTTGTGACCCCATGGATTGTAGTGGGCTCCTCTGTCCATAAGATTTCCCAGGCAGGAATACTGGAGTGGGTTGCCATTTCCTTTTCCAGAGGATCTTCCTGACCTGGGGATAGAACCAGAGTTTCCTGCATTGCAAGAGGGTTCTTCACCACTGAGCTAGCAGGGGAGCCGCACACATGTGTGGGCGCCCGTGTGTATGGACCTTTATATGTTTAGGTTTATATAGTCAAGTTTATTACAACTTTTTAATTCACCCTTTTTATTTATTTGAAATGTGGCTCTTTTGAGAAGGGCATGTTAAATCTCAGTATGGTTATGGAAAAGTCATTTTCTTCTGGTTTTGATGCCTTTTTCTGCGTTACATGTTTTGAAGCTACGTTATTAGGTACGTAAAAGGTTTGTGCCGTAACAACTTGACTGATTGCAAGTTTTATCAGTAAGATTTTTCTATCCTTTCACTTGATACTTTTTCTTTAATTCTGGTTTCCCTTATGTTGTTATCGCTATATTTACTTTCTTTTTTAAAAAAAATATTGATTTGTTATCTTGTTTTTCATTTGTTTCTTTTCAGCTGTCCCTTGTTATCTTATGTCTATATCTTGTTAACATATACCTGGTAAGCAGCATGTAGCTGGATATTTTAAAACTGCAGTGTGACAGTCTGTTAATTTTAATAGTGAACTTAATTAATTCTTGTTTATTGTGATTACTGATGTAGTTGAACTTAGTCTTCTTTTACATTGGTGGCCTTCTCTGTGTCATTGCTTTCCTTTGATGATTTGAAAGTAAAAAATGTGTATTTAAAAATGTTTTTTAGTGGTTAACATTAAATTTTTATTACATATCCTTAAACTTATTTTTAACATTGGCTATCAATACTTATATCTATTTAGTAACCATTCTCTTCACCAAAATAAGAAACTACTCTTAAAACAAATTTTTTTTTGTATATTCTTTTCCATTAGGTTTATCACAGGGTATTGAATATAGTTCTCTGTGCTGTACAGTAGGACATTGTTACCTGCTAATTACAAGCTCCCAGTTCTCCCCTCCCCAACTCTCTTTCTTAACAAGGCTTCATGTTCAGTCTTTCCCTCTTAAGACACTTTCTCTCCTTTGTTGAGATCATTTATGATTCTGGATTCTGATGATGGAGATTGCTTCTTCTTTTTAAAAAATATTTTATTTATTTATTTGGCTGCATCAGGTCTTTATTGTGGTGCTTAATTGCTCCATGCCATGTGGGATCTTAGTTCCTCAACCAGGGATGGAACCCATGTCCCCTGCAGGGCAAGGCATACTCTTAAGCACTGGACCACCAGGGAGGTCGCATAGCTGTTTCTTCTTAAGGAAGTATCAAGCCAAAGCTTTACCCCATTTGCTTACTTCTTACTTGTACTCCTGCATAATGACTATAAATGGCTTTATATTTTTATTGTATAAGTGTGTTACCATAAAGGAGAAGGCAATGGCACCCCACTCCAGTACTCTTGCCTGGAAAATCCCATGGATGGAGGAGCTTGGTAGGCTGCAGTCCATGGGGTCGCTAAGAGACATGAAACGTGCAGGATTATTTGATGGTTTTAAAAATATTTACAAATAGTATTATATTGTATGTATATTTTTGCAGTGTTTTTAAAGTCATGATTCTTTGTTCCAGTTGTTTGATTTGAAAAGTCTAATAGTTCTTTTAAACTTGGAATATAGTCAATCCTTGAATATCTAAAAATGGCTTATACCTCTTTTTGTCTCTCAGGATTTTTCTCTTTATCTTTGGTTTCTAAAATTTCATTCAAAGGTCTAAATGTAAGTGTTTATTCAGAATTTTCTCTAATGTCATAAACTATTCTTGCCTTACAGATGCAGTGTTCCCTCAGTCTCTGTGAGAATAATAATTAAAGTATTCTGTTTTTTATTATGGAGAAGGCAATGGCACCCTACTCCAGTACTCTTGCCTGGAAAGTCCCATGGACAGAGGAGCCTGGTAGGCTGCAGTCCATGGGGTCGCTAAGAGTCGGATACGACTGAGCGACTTCACTTTCACTTTTCACTTTCATGCATTGGAGAAGGAAATGGCAACCCACTCCAGTGTTCTTGCCTGGAGAATCCCAGGGATGGGGAAGCCTGGTGGGCAGCTGTCTATGGGGTCACACAGAATCAAACATGACTAAAGTGACTTAGCAGCAGCAGTTTTTTATTAACTCTTTTTCCTTGAATATTATTAACTTTTCTCTTTTTGAAAAGAGACCTTTTTAATGGCTGAGTAATACTCCATTGTGTATATGTACCACAGCTTTCTTATCCATTCATCTGCTGATGGACATCTAGTTTGCTTCCATGTCCTGGCTATTGTAAACAGTGCTGTGATGAACATTGGGGTACACGTGTCTCTTTCAATTCTGGTTTCCTCAGTGTGTATGCCCAGCAGTGGGATTGCTGGATCATAAGGCAGTTCTATTTCCAGTTTTTTAAGGAATCTCCACACTGTTCTCCATAGTAGTGGCCGGAGGGATGGAGAGGGAGGAGCATTCGGGGTGGGGAGCATGTGTATGCCTGTGGCGGATTCATTTTGATGTATGGCAAAACCAATACAATATTGTAAAGTTAAATAAAATAAAATTAAAAAAAAAAAAAAAAAGAAAAGAGACCTTGTGTTTGGTAGGGGCTTCCCTGATAGTTCAGTTGGTAAAGAATCTGCCTGCAATGCAGGAGACCCTGGTTTTATTCCTTGGTTGGGAAGATCTACTGGAGAAGGGATAGGCTACCCACTCCAGTATTCTTGGGTTTCCCTTGTGGCTCAGCTGGTAAAGAATCCACCTGCAATGTGGGAGACCTGGGTTCGATCCCTGGGTTGGGACAATCCCCTGGAAAAGGGAAACGCTACCCACTCCAGTATTCTGGCCTGGAGAATTCTATGGATTGTATATGTATAGTCCATGGGGTTGCAAAGAGTTGGACACAACTGAGTGACTTTCGATTGTGTTTGGTACTACCTTTCATGGCATTGCTTTTCCCAAATGTTTGATAATTTTATTGAAATTCCTGCACTAGGATGTAAACTCCAGGAGAGCCAGGACCTTGATTGTCTCACTCTTCACCCTATCTAGATGAGTGCTCACAGAAGTGCTCCAAACATGCAGTCTATGTTTACATCTAATGCAACCCATGCGAAGTGAATCACATGTGGCTTTCTGTTCATCTTCGTATTTCATAATCACTCTTTTAGCTATTGATGACTGTCGGTTTTCATTACCTTAGCCTGCCTTTTTGGACTAGGGAAAGAGAACTCACAGGAGATCCTAGGCCAGATGTGCCCATTTTGGGACAACTTTTGACTATTACGAAGAAGGTAGTAGTTCAGATTACGTTATGGTGGTACACCTTGATTTCTTCATGATGAAGACTTTTTGTACTGTCTTTCTTTGGGAGGGTTAACAAGGACTCAGTGCACCTGTCTCATCATTTCATGTATTCTAACTGGAAATGTAGTGACTATAGTCCATTGTATTCTGTTGTATTTGTTAGTGGACTTAAAACTTCAATCTTGGGGATAAGTTGACGTCCAATAAATGAGCTTATTACTTTAGTTTGCCTATTCTGTAGAAGTACATTTGTTGTGCTTTTCCTCTGGCTAGTTTGCCTCAATGCCAAAGGTGGGGAGGAAATTTCGCAGGTTGGTTAGCATCCTGTGAATTATTTACTTTTATCTTTTAAGGACATTAGTATCTCTGTTGGGGCATGACTGAGTAAATTGTAGACTCCCTGGCATATTTTTGGCACTTGGGGTGGTATATTAACTATTTTAGTCAAATTGGCTAGAATTTTTTTCTAGTGGAAGTGTGGATTGCCAGATGGCAGTCTAAAAGAGGAAAATAGCAAATGTAACTATGGTTTTATTTCCTTGAGCACATATAAAAAAGTAGCATGTAATATTTTTAGAATGTTCTTTCTAGCAATAGACACACATGTCTCTTAACATTTTGAAGTCTATTTTTTTTTTTTAATCTCTTTCCCCCTGCCCACTCTCAGCCAGAGTTATCTTACAACTCACACTCCTTAGTTGGCATGTCAAAGTTTAGATCTGAAATACTAACTTTTTAGCTTTGGACTCTTAAGTTCACTTCTGCAGTTTAATTTTGTTAATTCATTATTTCACCTGTTACCTCCTCTTCTGTAGATTAGGGGTAATTTTGTCCCTCAGGGGACATTTGGTAATGTCTGGGGATATTTCAGTGGAGCTATTCCAAGTCCTGAATGATGATGCTGTGAAAGTGCTACACTCAATATGCCAGCAAATTTGGAAAACTCAGCAGTGGCCACAAGATTGGAAAAGGTCAGTTTTCATCCCAATCCCAAAGAAAGGCAATGCCAAGGAGTGCTCAAACTACCGCACAATTGTACTCATCTCACACGCTAGTAAAGTAATGCTCAAAATTCTCCAAGCCAGGCTTCAGCAATATGTGAACCGTGAACTTCCTGATGTTCAAGCTGGTTTTAGAAAAGGCAGAGGAACCAGAGATCAAATTGCCAACATCTGCTGGATCATGGAAAAAGCAAGAGAGTTCCAGAAAAACATCTATTTCTGCTTTATTGACTATGCCAAAGCCTTTGACTGTGTGGATCACAATAAACTATGGAAAATTCTGAAAGAGATGGGAATACCAGACCACCTGATCTGCCTCTTAAGAAATCTGTATGCAGGTCAGGAAGCAACAGTTAGAACTGGTCATGGAACAACAGACTGGTTCCAAATAGGAAAAGGAGTACGTCAAGGCTGCATATTGTCACCATGTTTATTTAACTTATATGCAGAGTACATCATGAGAAATGCTGGACTGGAAGAAACAGAAGTTGGAATCAAGATTGCCGGGAGAAATATCAATAACCTCAGATATGCAGATGACACCACTCTTATGGCAGAAAGTGAGGAGGGGCTAAAAAGCCTCTTGATGAAAGTGAAAGTGGAGAGTGAAAAGGTTGGCTTAAAGCTCAACATTCAGAAAACGAAGATCATGGCATCTGGTCCCATCACTGCATGGGAAATAGATGCGGAAACAGTGGAAACAGTGTCAGACTTTGTTTTTCTGGGCTCCAAAATCACTGCAGATGGTGACTGCAGCCATGAAATTAAAAGACGCTTGCTCCTTGGAAGGAAAGTTATGACCAACCTAGATAGCATATTCAAAAGCAGAGACATTACTTTACCAACAAAGGTTTGCCTAGTCAAGGCTATGGTCTTTCCTGTGGTCATGTATGGATGTGAGAGTTGGACTGTGAAGAAGGCTGAGCGCCGAAGAATTGATGCTTTGGAACTGTGGTGTTGGAGAAGACTCTTGAGAGTCCCTTGGACTGCAAGAAGATCCAACCAGTCCATTCTGAAGGAGATCAATCCTGGAATTTCTTTAGAAGGAATGATGCTAAAGCTGAAACTCCAATATTTTGGCCACCTCATGCGAAGAGTTGACTCATTGGAGAAGACTCTGATGCTGGGAGGGATTGAGGGCAGGAGGAGAAGGGGACGACAGAGGATGAGATGGCTGGATGGCATCACTGACTCGATGGATGCGAGTCTGAGTGACCTCCGGGAGCTGGTGATGGACAGGGAGGCCTGGCGTGCTGCGGTTCATGGGGTCTCAAAGAGTCGGACACGACTGAGAGACTGATCTGATCTGATCTGATCTGGGGATATTTTTGGTTGTCACAACTGGAAGGACTAATGGCATCTAGAAGTAGGTGGCAATGGGGTTGCTCTTAAATGTTCTGGAGCCCTTAAAGAATTATTTGGTCCCAAAATGCCAGTTGTGCCAAAATTGAGAAATCCTTGATAATTTCCTGAAACCAGGCTGTGACTACCTTTCCACTCCGGGTGTCACAGCCAGAACTTTTCTTCAAATGGTGTTTAGTCCAGTGATTACAAGAAATTTTACTGTGGTGTTATTATAGAGCCAGGTGAGGGAAGCCCTTAGCATGTGGTTGATGCTGTTACTGTGGGCCATTACCCTGCAGCACGTTACTAGGTAACGGTTACCACGGGGACCATTAGTGGTCCTGCTGAGCCATTGGTTGGTGCCACAGTGGGCCCCCTCCCCAAAGTAAGCCACTGTCAGTGAGTGACCATTAGTGGTCCTGCTCAGCCATTGTTTGGGGCCACAGTGGGTCCCTCCCTCAAGCGACCAACTGTCACTGATTGACCATTAGTGGGGCTTTCAGCCAATGGCTGGCGGAATGATGGTCCTCAGGTGGAAAGTGAGGTAAGAGGTGGATCCTGGCTTTCTCCACAGGGCTCTCTTGCTTACCCGGCCTCTGGCCAGTCGGTGAGCTGGCGTGCCCAGGAAACAGGCTGGGAGCTGTGTCTTGTAGGACTCCAGAGCCCTCACCAAGGCTGCCCCCTTGGCCTTGGCCCAGCAGTGAACCTCTCCCCCGTCCCTGTCTTTGCAGCATAACGGCAGTGGCCGTCTGCATGGAACACAGTCTTTCTCCTTCTCCCCCTCCCCAATTTGGGCAGCCTGAGGGACAGTTGAGTTGGGCCAGGCCAATTGGCCTGGCTCTCTCAGCGAACACAATGGGCGAGGTCTAGGGCCCTGGCCCTGAGGGAGCCGCCCGCCACGGAGATCTCCGTCCCCTTAAGCCAGGCCTGGACCTCTGAGGGTGAAAGTTATTCCTTTGATATAGATTTACAGGAACATTGTTACCTGACTATGATCTGACCACAAGAACAAAGGACCTGACAAGAAGTTTGCAACAACTAACCACACCCCTCCCTCACCTTTCCTTGAAAAGAGCTTTGCTGAAAGCTTTTGGAGAGTTTAGATGTTTTAAGATAGAAGCCACTCATCTCGTTGCATGGCCCTCAGTAAACCTTTCAATTTGCTCTAAACTCTGATGTTTTGGTGTTGTTTGGCCTCACTGTGTGACTGGCCAGACATGCATTTCAGTAACATCATGAGTCCAAAATCTCTGTAATCCCACGTGTTTATTTTTCCGCATGTTAACTTTGTTAGAATAAATAGGCTAAATGGTAAAATAGTGTAACTATTGTTATACTGCTTTCTGTTTCTTTGGGGCAGACATGAAGAATAGATATATTTTTGTTAAATGGTAAGGAAGGATTTCGTAGGTATCAGGTTCTTTGTTCTCATATTTGTAAGAGAAGAGATCTTAGGGGAATGTAATCATTAAGAGAAAAAAAGACTGTTTTTAAAGCTAAATTGAATTCTCTTTTGTATAAGTTATATGAGTCCTACTGTTGGTAGTGGTTCTCTCCACCTTTTTAAAAGATACAATATCTGACTTAGGCATCTGGAAAATTTGAACTGAGAACTGTTCTGTTTTCTCCTGTTAATAGCATTTTCTTGCAAAAGATATTGAGGGTTGAAATGTTGATGTGTTATATTCACCCCTAATATTAGTAGAGTTTAGAGGTTAAATTTTGCAGACTAAAATTTCTCTCTGTTGGCTAAATTGGTAAATATTGGTTCTAAATTAGAAGTGTTATTTTTACCTTAAGATAGTTATTGTTATTGCTTTTCCTAATGAAATAAAGACACAAATAAATCACACCCATATACATTTCATATACATAAAATAGTATTACTAGTTGTTTCTATTCGTGAAGTGTGTTTTTATTCACGTTTTCTCCTTTATTTCAGAAGGAAATTTGAAATTCTGCTTAATTTTTCTTTCTTGTGGTAAAAATCACATAAAATTTATCATCTTAATCCTTTTTAAGTGTACAGTTTAGAAATGTTAAGTGCAGTTTCCCTTTGAACAACATAGAGGTTAGGGACACCACTGTGCAGTAAAAAATCCACTTGCAGTTTATAATCAGGTGTCTGTGTTTGAGGTTCCTCTGTATCTGCAGTCATGAATTCAACCAACCACGGATTGCATAGTACTGTAGTACTTAACTATTAAAAAACATTTGCATATAAGAGGACCCACACAGTTCAGTCTCTCATTGTTCAGGGGTCAGCTGTATATTTGCATCATTGTAAAACCCATCTCCAGGACTTTGTTATCTTACAAATCTGAAACTATAATATTTTTCTGCTTCCCCTAGCCTGTGGTAATCACCATTCAATTTTCTGTTTTTATGGGTTTGACTGCATTAGTGTCCTAGGGCTGCCATAACAAAATGCCACAGACTGTATAGTTTAAACAACAGAAATGGCTTTCCTTATAATTCTGGAGGCTAGACGTCCAAGATTAAAGTGCCATTAGGATCTCCACAGGGCTCTCTTCCTGATTTCCAAGTGAATGGTCATCATCTTGCCTGTGTCCTCATATGTAGAGAGAGAGGGAGAGGGAGGGATGGATCTTGCATCACTTCCTTCTCTGATGAGGCCTCATTCTTTTGACCTCCTTTAATTTAAGTACTTCCTTAAAGGCCCTATCTCCAGACACAGTCACTATGTGACTGTATGAACAGTTAGAGCTCTAACTGTTCATATTCAGCATATGAATTTTGGGGAAGCCACAGTTCAGTTGATCACATTGGCTACTTCAGATGCTTCATGTAAGTGGAATCATAATAGTATTTATCTTTTTGTAACTGGCTTAATTCACTTAGCGTTCCTCAAGCTTCATCCATGTTGTAGCATGTAACAAGATTGCTTTTCTTTTTAAGGCTCAATACTATTCTGTTGTATGCATAGACCACTTTTTGTTTATCCATTCATTCCTTAATGGACATTTGGGTTGCTTCCACCTCTTGGATATTATGCATAGTTCTGCTATGAACTTAGGTGTGTAAATATGAGACCCTGTTTTCAGTTATTTGGATGGATACCCAGAAATGAGATTGTTGGATCATATAGTAGTTCTGTTATAATTTTTTGAGGAACCTCCGTAGTATTTTCCTTTGTGGTTGCAGCATTTTATGCTCCCACCAACAGTGTACAAGGGTTCTAATGTCTCCATATCTTCATCAGTATTGTCAATCTTGTTATCTTTTGTTTATTTTTTTAATAGTAGCCTTTCTAGTGGATATGAGGTATTATCTTATTGTGGTTTTGATTTTCATGTCTCTGATGATTGACTTTTTTATATACTTGTTGGCAATTTGTATATCTTCTTTGGAGAAGTGTTCAGGTTCTTTGCCCATTTTGTAATCTTTTTTTTTTTTTTTTTTTTTATTTTGGTGTTGAATTGTAGAGTTCTTCATATATTTTGGTATTAACCCCTCTTCACACATATGACTTGAAAATATTTTTTTTTATTCTGTAGGTTGCCTTTTCTGTTGATTGTATCTTTTGATGCACAAAAATTTTAAGTTTGATATAGTTCCATTTATCTAATTTTGCTTTCTTCGTCTGTGGTTTTGGTGTCGTATCTGACAAATCATTGCCAAATTCTCCTTAACTTTGAAGCTCTGTACCTAGTGTAGTAGAGACTATCATTGTCTGAAATACTTTGGAGATAAAATTAAGTGATTTTGTGATTTAACTGAGTTTGTCTTTTTTACCGATAAAAACATAGATATTAGTTTATGCTAATTTTATGTTCAATAGAACATCCAAGTTTATTACCTACTAATTGCATAGCCTGCTAAAACACTACACATGAACTTATTTGGATAGCATGTGAATACAATGCTGGAATGAATAAATAAATGAGCAAGTGAACGAATGAATTGATATGTGTCACTAGCCCCTTAAGAGCACTTTATCATACCATCTCAAGTGGACATCTTCTGCTTCCCCACATAGGAGCCATGTGATCATGTCAGTGTACCCCAGTTAGGGACACTGACTCTGCAGAGTAGGTGAAACTTACACTTCAGAAATGAATGTCAAGTCTTACCTTTTATAAGTAAGGAAACTGAGGAGCAGTACGAGAAATGAGTACAATTAGTTTGTTAGGCTTTCTCACTAGAAAGCCACAGTTAGAGCCATGTTATGATTCCAAATTCAGTGCTTTGTCATTACGTTCTATAGCCCATCACCGTAACATTTTAGGAGATGCAAAAATGTCACTCTAAATGTGTACGCTTTCTCAAGAACTGTTTTGTCCCTTGATAGTTTAGAATATGTCAGCATTTTGATTACTCCTCAAAATACACTGCTTTCCCTACTATACTCAGTGAATATTTATGCATGTTAATATATAACTTCAGTAGCAAAAACTTCTGATTTATAATGTGTTCGTATTTGATCTTATAGGTCAAAATTTAAGGTTACAAATGTAACTTTTTCAGATGTCCCTTGCCTTACCTTCTTAGGACAGGAAATCAATTGAAAGAAAGTTAATCCAAAAATATAGAAAAATAATTAGGTACCTCCAGGAAATATAAATGCTTCTCTGGAAAGGACTTTTCACACATTTTATCTTACCATATTATCACTAAGACTTACCCATCTAGAGACTACTCTTCATTATGAAGCAAATTAAACACCCACTTTTTTGATCTATAATTGGAAAAATTCTTCTTCTGAGTGGACAGTGTTTTGTAAGGTGGCCTAAATTCAGGCTTGTTTTATTTGGAATTCATGTACTATACATGGATTCATTTATAATCATTAAAGAAGATATAAGAATATAGGAAATAAGATTATAATTTATAATAAAAGTGAACTTTTTTTCCCTGGAGATTCTAACCAAGCAGGTTTCCTATGAAAAGTAGTTCATCTCTTGGGATTTCTTTCTTAGGGGAAAATCTGGTTTCCTTCTTCTGGTGTAAGAACATGAGCCAGGTATTGTTCTGACCTGTGGAGATAAACAGGGAGTATTGGGTGACTGGGACTGGATAAAGGAAGGAAAGGGAATGTGTATATGAAATTGTTTCTTCACTTTTCTGTATTTTCTAATCATGTGTTAGGTATTTTTTTTTTTTTTATCAAATCTGAGATAGTTATCTTAAACTTTCACATCTGAAGAGTTTTGAGTTTTTCTTTTTCCTATTTTTTATTACCTCCTACTCTGTGCTCCACAGTAAGAACACAGCGATTTCTGCCATAGAGGAACTTGCAGTAAAGTTAAGGCAACATGGTAAATATATCCCCTGCCTCAAATTCTTAAAAAAAAAAAAAAAAGAAAACTGCATACATGTTGAGGAACAGGAAACAGTATTCACTAGCTGTATTAAAGAAAAATGGGGAAAAGTTAGGAAATGTTTTCCTCCACTCCACCCTTATCCCAGTAAAAGCTGAAAAGGGCTGGCTGGCAACTGTGGTGGGTCCTCGGGAGTTCAATGGCTGCTGCTGCTGGGGGTCCTTTGCTCACAGAGGGGCTGGGGTGGAAGGGTGGTCATCTGCCCCCAGAGATGCTCCCATTTCCTTTCTTAGCCTGTTAGAGTCTCCTCAGAAGTTCTCATTTGAAGAAAAGATTCCACAGCTGGTACAAAAATGTTTGAGAACAGCTGTTCTTTGGGCTATGCATTTCTCCGACCCTGCTTCACTAGATCATGCCTTAGAAAAGGGACCCCATTTTAATCGTTAGAATGGCCTTCCTTTTTGGGACTGAAACCTACTTCTCAGAAACTCTCATCCAGGGCTACCAAAAATTAATCTGCTAATTTTTGAACACCACAGCTGTTATAATATTTTAGATCATCTGACCCTCATTCCTAGCTTTTCTCTCTTCCAGGCTAGACCTGCTCAGATGGAATGGTTTGAAGCTTTCCTTTACTCATGCAGTCTCTCTTTTCACTTGGTCCCCTTTCCTGTTACCATCTTGATTGCCCCTAAGATGTTGCCACAGTATCTTATCAGATTTACATAGACTGGGTGAAATGGGGGAAAGCTAGAGCTGGGAGTTTATCCTCTGTGGCTGTTTTAGGTAATTTTAGGTACGAAGAGGAACTAGACAGGAAAGACCGAATTTCAAGAATCCATTTGGATTTAGACATTAAAAGTTTCCAATGCGAGGTGTTGAAAATGGTCATTTATTCAAGAAATACTACTGGGTTATGCATTGCGAGGGCAATATTGAGCTAAAAGAGATCTGATGCCTTGCATGATAGACTTATTAGAGCCTAGTGGAAAATGCAAAGGTGTAACCTGATCAGTGCTATGAAAAAGATAAATGGTGCTCTGAGAGAAAACTATAGGGAGACCATCCAGGTTCAGATTCCATGAAGAATTCCAAGAAGAATTGATGCTTAACTGCTGTCTTTGTGAAGATTCTCTGTGCAGTGGGGAAAAGTCCATGAAAAAGGACCTGTGATGGGAGAGAGCACAGTGAGTCCAGGGGATAGGAAGAAGGCAGAGGTGGCTCTGCTGGAGAGAATGAGAAACAGGGACAGGTAGGGAGGAGCCAGACCAACCCAGGATCCTGAAGGGCATTGTATAGAGTTTTATCTTTGTGTTTATCCTAATATCAATAAGAATTTTATCCACAGAGAAAGTGGTTGTAAGTTACCCTTCCTAGAGTTTTCTGACAACCATCTAGAGAACAGTTGGATATGATAGATCAGATAGAAAGCTATGGCAGAAACTCAAAAGAAATGATGATAATGGGTGATAGTAGGTAAGATAGAGTTGAGATAGTAATATTGCAGCACCTGGTGATTGATTGAATGTGGGAGATGAAATTTATTGAGATAGATAACTACTGTGAGAAGATCGTGACATTCAGTTTTACACATGTTGATTTAAGGTACACTTGGTGTTGGAGAAGACTCTTGAGAGTTCCTTGGACTGCAAGGAGATCCAACCAGTCCATTCTAAAGGAGATCAGTCCTGGGTGTTCTTTGGAAGGAATGATGCTAAAGCTGAAACTCCAATACTTTGGCCACCTCATGCGAAGAGTTGACTCATTGGAAAAGACTCTGATGCTGGGAGAGGTTGGGGGCAGGAGAAGAAGGGGACGACAGAGGATGAGATGGCTGGATTGCATCACTGACTCTATGGACATGAGTTTGAGTGAACTCTGGGAGTTGGTGATGGACAGGGAGGCCTGGTGTGCTGCAATTCATGGGGTCTCAAAGAGTCGTCGGACACGACTGAGTGACAGAACTGAACTGAACCGAACCAAGTCACCATAGAGGAAATAGCACATAGAAAGTTAATATATAGACCTGGAGTTCAGATGAGCTGGATTTGTAAATGCGTGAGTCACCTGCATATTGGTCATAATTGAAGCCAAGGGCATAGATGAGACTGTTTAGGAAGAGAAGATAGAAGGACTGAGCTATGAAAGACTACTGCATTTCTGGGCCAGATAAAGGAGAATGAGCCTACAAAGGAGATAGGAGTGGCCAGAGAAGGAGAAAAGCTGGAAAGTGTTGTTTCATAGACGCTTATGGTGGAAAGTACTTTAAGAAGGTGAGAGTGGTCAGATGCTGTTCAGAGACCAGGTAAGATGTTGAATCGTAGGTATACCTCTGGGAACTGGGTTGGAATGTGTGAGCAGTGAGTGCTAGGTGATGAAACAAAGACTATATGTGTGAGCAACCATTTCAAGGAGTTGGCTTTGAAGGGAAGGAGGAATAAGAAGGGGATAGGGAGCTGACTGAAAGCAGGCAGGTTGGGGTCAGGCCCTCTTGAGCCTGTTTAAAAGCCAACAGATAGGATCCTGTTGAGAAGAAATTGACTAGATAAGAGAAAGATGTTATGCCTGCTATGCTAAAATTCTGACAAGATGGGGATGGTACCCCAGGCTCACATGTAGCCGCCAGCCTTAGAGGCAGGAATGGTTCTCTTTCTGTGATAGGAAGGAAGATGAAAACTGTGGAGGGTGGAAAAGATTTGCATATTGGGTTTTGGAAAAATGAGAGAGACTCTTCTTCTGATGGCCTCTGTTTTATTTGTAACATAGGAGTGATGAGGAATGGGCATGAGGGAAAGAGATGGGGTCACAGACAGTGGAGGTAGGAGGAGAATGTTGTCGTTTAGTCACTAAGTCATATCCGACTCTTTGTGACCCCTTGGACTGTTTCCCACCAGGCTCTTCTGTCCATAGGATTTCACAGGCAAAAATGCCGGAGTGGACTGCCATTTCCTTCTCCAGTGGAGGAGAATGGAGAAGATTAAAAATGGTCCTTTGGAGCAGATGAAGGTTTGGTAGGCATTGTTCATTGCCCATTTGAGTTTTGGGACCATGAATTCCTGGTGATACGCATCTTCCCCTCTGTGCGACTTTCTTCAACTTATCATCTGCTCGAGAGTAAATTCCAAAGACAGAGTTAGGTTCATCAGCATTAAAGTCTATGCTAAGAGTATTGTGTTATTAGCAAAATATTAATATGATGGGCCACAGAATCTACATGACCTGTTTTAACAAAGATCAAGTGTTGGAAATTGGCTGTAGCTTCCAATCATTTACTGAGACTTAGTTGTTGTAAAGAAGAAATTTACTTTTAATTATATATTTAAAGCTTCTAAATTCTTATATTAAAGACTACCAGATTATTGATGGGAAAAGAACTCTTAAAATATATTAAGGAAAACTGTATATTTTTAAATAGAGCTCTCGCATTATTTAAGCATGTACTCTGAGTTAAATTGTCCTCAAGATTTTCCATTGGATTTTTGTAACCCTTCTTTGTGAGGAAATGTATTGGCCTTGGGATGAGAATAAGGGAAGAGGTATATATACCTCTTCACATCTGCCAAAGTTTTAGTTTGACATTTATCATGTAAAGTGACAGCAGTGGTCCTGGTCGGTTCTGCTCTTATTCTAGGCATCTGGGGTGAAAAATGAACTTTGGATTCTAAAATCATCTGGAGTAGAGGGAAAATGTCAGTTTCAGGATCACTTGGGACCTTTTTTTTTTTTTTTTTAATTTAGATGGCTGCAGGAGCCCTCCAGGTGCTTGCACCTATGTTGAAAACCAAGATAAATTGCACATTCCATTGTTGGCCTCCCTGTTGTTAAGGCCTGTTGCTTCTGTGACATCCACCCGACAGCGAGTGCTTGTCTCAGGACCCAGGCAGGGTTTCAGGCCGCGGGCCTTGGGCAGTACTGCTGGTCATGGGATGCCTTCCCACCACTGTACCAGGTTAACTGCCAGAATCCTCCTCTAGCCATTTTCTGTCCTGTCTTCGCACCTTATAGATCACTACTGATTCCCCAGGTGAATGACGGAAAAGGCAATGGCACCCCATTCCAGCACTCTTGCCTGGAAACTCCCATGGACGGAGGAGCCTGGTGGGCTGCAGTCCGTGGGGTTGCTAAGAGTTGGACACGACTGAGGGACTTCACTTTCACTTTTCACATTGGAGAAGGAAATGGCAACCCACTCTAGTGTTCTTGCCTAGACAATCCCAGGGACTGGGGAGCCTGGTGGGCTGCCATCTATGGGGTCGCACAGAGTCGGACGTGCCTGAAGCGACTTAGCAGCAGCAGCAGGTAAATGAGGAAGCCATCATCCTTGTGAAATAAATTTCAGCATCATAGGATAAAACTCACACCTCCTCTGCCACCATCTCCAATTTCAGCCCCCTAACCCCACAACCACTGTAACCAGGTTGCTGTGTATCTTGCCAGACTTTATCTAAACATAGACATGTATGTATGTATGCCCTAGAAATACATGTGGAAATATTTTGTCTTCTATTTTTTCTTATCATGTAATATCCTTCTGCAATTAATTTTTTCTCTTGACATTATATATTCTCAGTGCATGTAGATACATATAATTTTTTAAACTGCAGTCTGATATTCCATCTTGCAGATATTTTATGATTTCTTAAGACATTTATTATAATTATTTAAAATCTTTACCTGATACTAACAGTTCTGTAGTGCAGACTGTATTCATGCATCCTTATGCACTTCTGTAAGGACTTATTTCAAGTGAATAGAAAGAACTGCAGTTGCTGCTCTTGGAATTTATTTATTTTACATTTTTATTTATTATTTTTTTTACATTTTTAAAAATAAACTTTTTATTGGAGTAGCCTTAGATTTATATGAAAGTTGCAAAGATAGTACAGATGGTTCTTGTGTACATAGCTTTCACCCATTTTCAGTTTCCCCTGATGTTATCTTAGGTTTCCATGGCACCTCTGTCAAAACTAGGAAACCAACATTGGTACATTGCTGTTAACTAAACTTTAGGCTTTATTTGGATTTCACCGGGTCTTCCACTAACATCGTCTTTCTATTCCAGGATCCAGTCCATGATATCACACTGCATTGATTTGTTGCATTTCCTTTGCCTCCTCTGGTCTGTAGCAGCCCTGCAGACTTTCCCTATCTTTCATGACCATGACTGTTTAAAGAAGTACTGGTTAAGCATTTTTTAGAATGTCTCTTAGTTTGGGTTGTCTGATTTCTTTTTTCTCTTGCTTAGATTGAGGTTATAGGTCTTGAAAAGAATACAGTTGTATCACATCATATCAGGGGGTACATGGAATCCTCAGGCATCACTGACAGTGTTCACCTTGGTTACCTGGCTAAGGTAAGGCTGCCCAGTCTTCCTCACTGTGAACTGACTGTTTTTCCTTTTCCATGTTCTTTTCTTTGGGATTGAGTCACTAAATCCAGCTCACACTGAAAGAGGAGGGGGGATGATAAGCTTCACCCCAGGAAGGGTATACTATCTACATATATTATTTGAAATTTTCACTTAAGGAAGATTTGGGGTTTTTTCTTCTGTTTATTTATTCAGTTATTTTTATCTGGTGGACTCATATTTTTATTTCATAACTTAGATTATAAACCAACATTATGTTGTTTATTTATATTTTAATATTCATAGCAGTTTTATTTTTAATAGCCCCAAACTGGAAATAACCCAAATATCCATCAATAGATAAGTGAACAAACATACTGTAGTGCCACACAGTGAAATACTACTGAGCAATGAAAAACGAATGACTTCCCAGTCTACATGACAACATGAATACTTTTTTTTCCTCGTGAGTCATTTGTTTTTAATTAAATTAAAGTTGATTTATAATGTTAGTTTCAGGTATACAACATAGTGATTCAGTATTTTTACATATTATACTCCACTTAAAGTTATTATAAAATTGGTTCTATTCCCTGTGTTATATAGTATGGTATTTATTTATTTGCTGTTTATTTATTTTGTTGCTGAGGTTGTTCCAGCTTTGGCCATTGGGAGTCCTTTTCAGCTAGCTCCTGTGTACTTTGACATGTCCTCAGACTTTTTAATTTTTGATCACTTTCTTACTTTCTGATACTGCAGAGTGCTGTAGACTCATCTCATATTTTCCCTGCTGCAACCCTTGGATTAGCTGTAAAAGAAGCTCTGGTTCTTTTTATTGGAAAATGGAATTGATCCTTACTGCTGGTATTTTACATTTTAATAGATAGTGCTCAGTTATTCTCCCAGGGACTATTCTTTTTGTCACTTTTACTTCTCATACCTGTTCCAATATTTTATAATATCAGGTTTATTAATTTTGGACAATCTGATAGAATTGTATCTTTTTTAAGTGAGTGTTTCCCTGATTCTGTGGTTGAACATGTTTATGTTTAAACAATATGTTTAGCCATTTGAGTTTTTTCCATCAATAACCTGTTCATCTTCCTTTGCCTGCCTAAGCTGATGTCTGTGAGTCTGGGTGGTTTTGTGTGGTGTGTCTTTGGTATTAGGAGTTCTTATAGATTGTGGATATTAATTATCTGTTGAAAATATTTTTCCACCCTGTAACTTAATTTTAAACTTGATTTATGATGCCTTGTGAAACAGAAGTTTACGTTTTGATCATATCTAAATTAAAATTATAATTGGAAGTCTTTCAGTATCACACTTAAGGAGATCTTCTTTTGTGTAACATAGCCAATCGTGCTTTTACTCAAATCATCTACTGAAACTGCTGATCTAAAGATCTCAAGTGGTCACCTGCTGAGCAAAAGTCGTTTGCTTTTTCTCAGTACTTAGCACTGAACAGTGTTCACCATTTCTTATTGGAAATGGTTGCCTTGGCATGCTCTTGTTTTCATTCTGACCTCTTTGACCTCTTCCCTATACTCCTTTGACCTCTTCTCATCTTCTCCTCGGAGAAGGCAATGGCACCCCACTCCAGCACTCTTGCCTGGAAAATCCCATGGATGGAGGAGTCTGGTGGGCTGCAGTCCGTGGGGTCGCTGAGTCGGGCACGACTGAGCGACTTCACTTTCACTTTCATGCATTGGAGAAGGAAATGGCAACCCACTCCAGTATTCTTGCCTGGAGAATCCCAGGGAAGGGGGAGCCTGGTGGGCCGCCATCTATGGGGTCACACAGAGTCAGATACGACTGCAGCGACTTAGCAGCAGCAGCAGCAGCAGCATCTTCTCCTGCCATGTCTGCTTTGTCTTATACTTTACTGACAGTGATCTCCCTAACTCCGTCTTCCCCTTTGCAGAGCCCATCTGCTCTCATGGTACAGGCTAATTTCAGCTGAGTAAAACCTTTCATGTCTACATTCTCAGTCCTCCCTTTCACTTAAGTTCAGTGCTTACATCTCCTCTTGTCTAGGTTGGCTCTGCCAGAGATCCCTCTGATCTCATATCTCAAATTGAATATGGCCAAGGTTAACTTGTTAGCACTAGCGTTCCTGGGGAATCTATGGTCCCTCTTATTTGTGCTTCTGTCCGTGGCCACATGACTTTCCTAGTCAGCCAGGCTCAAATCCTAAAGTTGGCCTTTGATTGTGTCCTGCTCCCCCACACCCAACCAGTTATAAAGTCACATCCATTCTACCTTCAAGACCTCCTTCATATCTATCCTTTCTTTTCTCTTTATAATCACTATCAACCTAATTCAAGACCGTCACTCTTCATGTGAAGTTTATAAATGTTTCTTCAACCTATTTAAACTCTCTATATCAGTCTATATTCTGCAGCCAGAGCTGGTCATGCCAATCACACCACTCCCTTGTTCTCTTTCATGTGCCCAGTCTTTATCTCTTTGGATTAGTGTATGAGGTCTACTACAGCCAACTCTTCTCTCAAACTAAATGGCTCAGATGGTAAAGCGTCTGTCTGCAATGCAAGAGACCCAGGTTCAGTCCCTGGGTTGGGAAGATCCCCTGGAGAAGGGAACGGCAGCCCACTCCAGTACTCTTGCCTGGAAAATCCCATGGACGGAGAAGCCTGGTGGGCTACTGTCCATGGGGTTGCAGAGAGTCAGACACGACTGAGCGACTTCACTTTCACAGCCAACTCTAACCACCTCAGCCCTGTCTTCTCCTTGCCTGTCACATGTTCTGTCATGTCCAGTTATAATGGAATTCTACAACTTCTCCAATATTTATTCATCTGTGCAGATCATTTGAAGCTCAGTGTGTTTGTTGTTGTTTAGTCACTAAGTTGTATGTGTGCTCAGTCACTCAGTTGGGTCTGACTCTCTTGCAACTCCATGGACTGTAGTCCTCCAGGCTCCTCTGTCTATGGGATTCTCCAGGCAAGAATAGTGGAGTGGGTTGCCATTTCCTTCTTCAGGGGATCTTCTTGACCCAGGGATTGAACCTGTATTTCCTGCATTGGCAGGCAAAGTCTTTACCAGTGAGCCACTTGGGAAGCCAAGGATGTTTGTTAAGATATGTAATTACCCATAGGACTCTAAGCTTTCCATTTCAACCAATATACGTATTATTTTTGTAATATTCCTATAAGAAAGGAATTTATATGGAAATTGATATCTTGTTTATAAGTATCATTGCATGGGTAAGGTCTTCATTAACAAACCTGTAAATTTTTTTTTCCCTTATTATCCATGGCTCATAAACTATTTTTACATCTTAGGAAATTATATGAAAAATACATAGAAACTTGTTCTAGGTCCTGTGAATTTGGAGATTTTTTAAAAAGTTTTATTTCCTTAGCTTCTTTTTTTTTTTTTTCCATCCTTTTTTCTCATTTTAGCAGCGTACAATCGTGATTCCTTGACTGGTGAAGTGGCTTAACCTTACTAATTTTATCACAGAGTTTGTTTCTAAATCAATAAGGCCAAAAGGGGAAGATTGGGAGGCATAGCTGACATTTTATAGGCTATGTTGTTCCAGTTAACTCTGAAAAGGGTTTTGGGCATAGTTAAATTTTCTGAGTAGAATTGCCTCTAAGTTCAAGTAAGATTTATATAGATATTGTACATTACATTCTGACTTTTCCTTGGGGTTAATATTTTTGTGGTTTCTGTGCATTAGGTACTCTTATTTTTTGCAAACTTGATATAAATCCCTTCCTATTTAAAGTGTTTAAGGATAAATATAGTTTTAATGATCTAATAATGGTAATACCCTCACTGATTGAAATTTTATTATATGCCAGACTGGTCCTAAGCTTTTCAATACATTATATCATTGAATCTTCATATCATCTCTGTGTAGAAGTGCTATGCATGCATGCTAAGTCGCTTTAGTTGTGACCAACTCTTTATGACTCTGTGGACTGGAGCCCACCAAGCCCTTCTGTCCATGGAGTTCTCCAGGCAAGAATACTGGAGCCGGTTGCTATTTCCTCCTCCAGGAGATCTTTCTTCCCAACCCAGAGATTGAACCCATGTCTCTTATGTCTCCTGCATTAGCAGGCAGGTTCTTTACCTCTAGCGCCACCTGGGAAGTCCTGAAGTACTATGGGTATCATTATTTATAGAAACCAAGGTTACTTGCCCAATGAGGCACAGCCAAGATGTGTTAGACTTAGGATTCAAAAACAGGGCTGTCTTCAAAACCTTTGACTGTGCCTTCCATGTATCCTTCTTGTATCAGTATTAACAGACCAGCATCTAAAAAAAATAGTGGTGGAAATGGATTTATTTACCTAGCACTGCTTTTGGATTCTTTAGATTTATACCTTCAAGCCTTATTTAAACCCATAAGTAAGAGTAACTAACCCACTCTTTTTATCTACCTAATAAAGCCTAAACCTGGCCACTGTCTTTAAACCTGATTTCAATACATACTCTTTTTCCCTCCTGGTTGCAAATAGCAGCTTTAATTGGCTGCCCCTGAGCCCATCCAAGTTTATTTCTGCATTACCATTGACTCACTAATGGCTTCAGACTGTCTTGGTGATTTGGGGGCTGACCTGCTTCCCATTCTTTTCCATATTTTCACTCACAGGCAGGAGTTCTCAGCAGACACTTTGTTTTTCCAGTAATCTCCACAGTGAGCCCTCATTTAGGTCTCCTGCTACATTTCCTTACCCTGGGCTTTGAACCTAATTCCAATAGCTACTTGTATATTCACCTCACTCTTTTCTCATCAAGGTAACTGACTTATTAGGCATTGTAACACCTGTAGATCCACCTTGGTCTATCAGCTACATTTTACCTCTTCGATGAAACCAGTCTGTGTTTAAAAACAACCACAACAAAAGCAGAACTTTAGGATAGGAGATAGTTTAGAAATGCTCTTACCTAAATAATTCTTTAGATGCTTATGGATGTATTCAGGTAATTAGTTAAACTTACATGCTGCTGCTGCTGTTAAGTTGCTTCAGTCGTGTCCAACTCTGGTGTGACCCCGTAGACAGCAGCCCACTAGGCTCCCCCGTCCCTGGGATTCTCCAGGCAAGAACACTGGAGTGGGTTGCCATTTCCTTCTCCAATGCATGAAAGTGAAAAGTGAAAGTGAAGTCGCTCAGTCATGTCTGACTCCTAGCGACCCCATGGACTGCAGCCTACCAGGCTCCTCCGTCCATGGGATTCTCCAGGCAAGAGTACTGGAGTGGGGTGCCATTGCCTTCTCCTAAACTTACATATAACCCTGCAAATGTGTTCTTAAAGAGTAGTATGAACTAGAACAGAGTAAAGTAGTGACCAACTCAGTCGCTCAGTCATGTCCGACTCTTTGCAACCTTATAGACTGCAGCACGCCAGGCCTCCCTGTCCATCACCAACTCCCAGAGTTTATTCAAACTTAACGTCCATCGAGTCAGTGATACCATCCAACCATCTCATCCTCTGTCATCCCCTTCTCCTCCTGCCTTCAGTCTTTCCCAGCATCAGGATCTTTTCCAATGAGTCAGTTCTTTGAATCAGGTGGCTAGAATATTGGAGTTTCAGCTTCAGCATCAGTCCTTTCAATGAATATTCAGGACTGATTTCCTGTTCTAATTTAAAAAGCTGGGCCTGGGGCTTCCTGATGCAGTTGTAGACGTGTGTTTCTTTCTTCTTTTTAGATCTGTAGATATTGTAGATTTTATTTAAAATTTTTAGCATGTGTCAAGTGTGGTAATACAAAACTCAAAAGATTCGCTGATTCAAGATTGTGGTGCTGGGAGACAGACTAAGTTAATGTTACTTGTTTAGATGGCTAAAGCTTTCTATTAACTTTTTTCCATATAAAAATTCTTTTAATGAAGCTATTTTTGGAATCATTGTGTCTTTTAGAAGCTTCTGCATACAAATGAAAGAAAGAATTCTGTTGCCTCCCGAGTTTCTGGAATTCTCTGTTTTTTCTGGGCATTTTTCACTGTAATCTTACCTGGTATGAGACTTCACCATTCTGAAGTATGACAGCCTACTTCACAGGAGTGATTCCCCACCTATAGTTGGAGATGCTTGTGAGGGTGTTTGATACTGAGATGGCCTGAAACATCTGGGGTACTCAGGAGTTGTAGGAGGAGGGCATTTGACATTTTACAATGCGAAAAATATGGGATTGGAGTCAAGCATGAAATCTAGTCCCAGATTCTCCAGTGACTGGCTGCGGTGGCAGGACAAGTGACAGTGTCCTCCATGGCCTTTGTTTCCTCATCTTTTGGGGTGGGTATACTTTAATATTCTGCAGTGCCATGACTTTTGGACACACACAAACATTGTAAAGAGTGTGATCTCAAACTCTTTATTGTGTGTCCTTTTTTAAATAAATTGAACACTTAGTTTTCCTTGCTTATGAATGCAATGTGTAGTCTCAGGTTCATTTCAATAGGCATTCACTTAGGTTTCCTGTGTGTAAAACTTTCTGCTTAGAGGCATAGAAAATAAACATATAAATAAGACAGAATTTTAACTTCTAGAGTCTCAGTGTTTAATCTCAGAAAGTGACAAATTTCATAGAAGATACACATGTATGTCTTATGATAGACAAACAAGTGGCTTTCTGATTTCTTCTGATGAAGGAAAATTTCATGGAGAAGGTAGCATCTGATCTGAAAATGAAGAAATAGAAAGATAATGGGAACAAGAGGTTGAAAAGGAAAAGAGCCTGATCAAAATTGGGAAATTACAGGATGTATTTCTCAAAATATATTTCAAAAGATATTAATAAGTATTTTGGGGAGAGTAAATGATGCCAAAGTCCAATAATACTAACACTAAATGAGAGTGTTACTGTGCAGTAATTGTTGCCTGTTATTACTACCTTAACCATTTTGTTATTAAACAAATTTGTTAATCAGTGACTCAGTGAAACTGTGTATATAGATAGTTTTAACTGCTATCCTGCTTAGCCCCCTAATATTCTAAAGGTAAATATGAGTTACTAAAAGTAACTTAGAGTACTTATTATTTATGAATCTTATATGTTCCATGGGAACACTGGGTCCAAAGAATATATTTTTGAGACACTGTGTAAGAAGATCCTATGTATCAATGGAGCAAAATAAATACAGAAAGCAAGATTTCCTGATATAAACTGAACCAAAGTTTGAAAATAGTAGTTTAAGGAAGTAAGAGATTAAGACTGAAGAATGTATATACGCACACATGCCATTTTCTTGTCAGCCTGTCGGTGTCAGTGTGTGCCAAGGATAGCTTGGTTACATCCAGCAAGGGAAAGAGATTGGAGGGCAGTCACAGGTCTGTCATTTCCAGCAATGCCTGTTTACCAAAGGGAGACAATTCATAGAAGAATTTATATCTGTTTACACTTTTAAAATGAATATATTTTAAACCATTTAAATAATGAGTTGTAATTTGCTAACACACACTTGCAAGAACCCTACCCCGCTGTACACACAGAGAAGATGGAAGATTTATTTGTTTGTTCATGAATTCATCAAATAGATAGTATGTCAGATGATAGGTAAACATTAGCAAATAAAAACTATAAAACTGTTGCTCCTGTAGAATATGCAGTCTAGGAGTGGAACTAACCTGTATCTAGCTCTGTGTGTTTTGAAGAATATCACTACTTACCTGGTGACTACATGGAAGAGACCCAGAAGGCTGCTGCTGCTAAGTCGCTTCAATCGTGTCCGACTCTGTGCGACCCCATAGACGGAAGCTCACCAGGCTCCCCTGTCCCTGGGATTCTCCAGGCAAGAATACTGGAGTGGGTTGCCATTTCCTCCTCCAATACATGAAAGTGAAAAGAGAAAGTGAAGTCGCTCAGTGGTGTCCAACTCTTAGCGACCCCATGGACTGGAGCCTACCAGGCTCCTCCGTCCATGGGATTTTCCAGGCAAAAGTACTGGGGTGGGGTGCCATTGCCTTCCCCACCCAGAAGGCTAAGTTAGTTCTGAGTAAAGGACTCAAATAGAAGTAATGTTAAGAATGGTTCACAAGACAAAATATGTCAAACAGTACCTCTGCCCACTAGCCTCTTGAATTGGACTCTGCCCAGTATGCTGGCTTCCCAGGATTATAGCTACAGGTAAACTAGCCTGTGTAGAATTAAAACCATGGGGTTTGTTATGCAAGTATACACACACAGCTAGTGTTATTCACTCTAGTGCCCATGGCCCACAGAGTGGACAGATAGCCAGCTGGCCCAAAACTGTCATCCCACTTCCAGCTCTCACTTCCATTGGAAAACCGAGTTTCTCCCACTGTATCTTCTCTTCCCTAAAGAATGCAGGTGTTTTTACAGAGACAAACTACAGATCCCATTTTTTTACCTTGGAGACACAACCTATAAATGTCAGAGGGCTTATTTGACATCTTAGCATATTTATATAAACTCTCTGTGTGTGTTTGCACTGAAATCTATGGCAACAAAAGAAAATTTAATAAAATTTTTTACTTTTTTTTTTAGCATGAAGATCTTGACTTTTTTTAAATTGATGCACTCAAAACTTTTGCAGGTGACACTAATTAATGCTACTGTGACGTGTATATTTAATTCTCTGGAACCATAGTGATTGTGCTTGGTAGCTCTGTTTCCTGAGGCTGTGCGCTTGGCAGATTTATGGCTAATCAGAACTTTGGTTTTTTTTTAAAAAAAAAAAAAAAACCTTAAGGGAAAATTCCAAAAGTTGGGAATTCAGGAAATACTCAGGAGAAGATAGTTTTTGTTCAGCCAGTTTAGCAGGTAAATGTTAATTGACTATGGATTGCTCTGCTTTTGTTCTCTTTAGTTTTAATCTTTAAAATGATAACTTTTTATGAGTAGAATTAATCCTTTTTACTTTCTTACATAAGATCTTCCTCAGCAAAAATTTTGGGGGATGGCAGATTTACTTGTAAGCACTGAGGACATAGTTTAGAATCATCATCCATTCTTCACTATATACTTTAATTCATTGTGGAAGCTAAATAACTAAAGGGTCTATTTAGATACTTGTAAAAAATGCAGTACTTGGATGCAGTCTCAAAAATGACAGAATGATCTCTTTGTTTCCAAGACAAACCATTCAGTATCACGGTAATCCAAGTCTATGCCCCAACCAGTAACGCTGAAGAAGCTGAAGTTGAACAGTTCTATGAAGACCTACAAGACCTTCTAGAACTAACACCCAAAAAAGATGTCCTTTTCATTATAGGGGACTGGAATGCAAAAGTAGGAAGACAAGAAACACCTGGAGTAACAGGCAAATTTGGCCTCAGAATACGGAATGAATCAGGGCGAAGACTAATAGAGTTTTGCCAAAAAAATGCACTGGTCATAACAAACACCCTCTTCCAACAACACAAGAGAAGACTCTATACATGGTCATCACCAGATGGTCAACACCGAAATCAGATCGAGTATATTCTTTGCAGCCAAAGATGGAGAAGCTCTATACAGTCAGCAAAAACAAGACCAGGAGGTGACTGTGGCTCAGACCATGAACTCCTTATTGCCAAATTCAGAGTTAAATTGAAGAAAATAGGGAAAACCACTAGACCATTCAGGTATGACCTAAATCAAATCCCTTATGATTATACAGTGGAAGTGAGAAATAGATGTAAGGGCCTAGATCTGATAGAGTGCCTAATGAACTATGGAATGAGGTTCATGACATTGTACAGGAGACAGGGATCAAGACCATCCCCATGGAAAAGAAATGCAAAAAAGCAAAATGGCTGTCTGGGGAGGCCTTACAAATAGCTGTGAAAAGAAGAGAAGCGAAAAGCAAAGGACAAAAGGAAAGATATAAATATCTGAATGCAGAGTTCCAGAGAATAGCAAGAAGAGATAAGAAAGCCTTCTTCAGTGATCAATGCAAAGAAATAGAGGAAAACAACAGAATGGGAAAGACTAGGGATCTCTTCAAGAAAATCAGAGATACCAAAGGAACATTTCATGCAAAGATGGGCTCGATAAAGGACAGAAATGGTATGGACCTAACAGAAGCAGAAGATATTAAGAAGAGATGGCAAAAATACACAGAAGAACTGTACAAAAAGAGCTTCGTGACCCAGATAATCACGATGGTGTGATCACTGACCTAGAGCCAGACATCCTGGAACGTGAAGTCAAGTGGGCCTACGAACAAAGCTAGTGGAGGTGATGGCATGCCAGTTGATCTATTCCAAATCCTGAAAGATGATGCTGTGAAAGTGCTGCACTCAATATGCCAGCATATTTGGAAAACTCAGCAGTGGCCACAGGACTGGAAAAGGTCAGTTTTCATTCCAATCCCAAAGAAAGGCAATGCCAAAGAATGCTCAAACTACCGCACAATTGCACTCATCTCACACGCTAGTAAGGTAATGCTCAAAATTCTCCAAGCCAAGCTTCAGCAATATGTAAACTGTGAACTTCCTGATGTTCAAGCTGGTTTTAGAAAAGACAGAGGAACCAGAATTGCCAACATCTGCTGGATCATGGAAAAAGCAAGAGAGTTCCAGAAAAACATCTATTTCTGCTTTATTGACTATGCCAAAGCCTTTGACTGTGTGGATCACAATCAACTGTGGAAAATTCTGAAAGAGATGGGAATACCAGACCACCTGATCTGCCTCTTGAGAAATCTGTATGCAGGTCAGGAAGCAACAGTTAGAACTGATCATGGAACAACAGACTGGTTCCAAATAGGAAAGGAGTATGTCAAGGCTGTATATTGTCACCCTGTTTATTTAACTTCTATGCAGAGTACATCATGAGAAATGCTGGACTGGAAGAAACACAAGCTGGAATCAAGATTGCCGGGAGAAGTATCAATAACCTCAGATATGCAGATGACACCACCCTTATGGCAGAAAGTGAAGAGGAACTAAAAAGCCTCTTGATGAAAGTGAAAGAGCAGAGTGAAAAAGTTGGCTTAAAGCTCAACATTCAGAAAACTCAGATCATGGCATCCAGTCCCATCACTTCATGGGAAATAGATGGGGAAACAGTGGAAACAGTGTCAGACTTTATTTTTCTGGGCTCTCCAAAATCACTGCAGATGGTGATTGCAGCCATGAAATTAAAAGGTGCTTACTCCTTGGAAGGAAAGTTATGACCAACCTAGATAGCATATTCAAAAGCAGAGACATTACTTTGCTAACAAAGGTCTGTCTAGTCAAGGCTATGGTCTTTCCTGTGGTCATGTATGGATGTGAAAGTTGGACTGTGCAAAAGGCTGAGCGCCGAAGAATTGATGCTTTTGAACTGTGGTGCTGGAGAAGACTCTTGAGAGTCCCTTGGACTGCAAGGAGATCCACCCAGTCCATTCTGAAGGAGATCAGCCCTGGGATTTCTTTGGAAGGAATAATGCTAAAGCTGAAACTGCAGTACTTTGGCCACCTCCTGCGAAGAGTTGACTTCTGACTCTGATGCTGGGAGGGATTGGGAGCAAGAGGAGAAGGGGACGACAGAGGATAAGATGGCTGGATGGCATCACTGACTCGATGGACGTGAGTCTGAGTGACCTCCGGGAGTTGGTGATGGACAGGGGGGCCTGGTGTGCTGCAGTTCATGGGGTCACAAAGAGTCCGACATGACTGAGTGACTGATCTGATGTGAAAAATGGTTTGTTATCCAATTCACAAGATTGTTATGAAAAAACTACCTAATCCTTAGCTAACTCAATATATTAATAAACCAGTGCCACGTATTCATTTAATAAGCGTGGTGCTAGGAAAAGTGAGTTATTGCTGGCAAGTTAAATATAAAACACCACCTTCTTGGTATCATTTGAATTACTTGATGGTGTGTGATGCGTCCATTCTGAAAGAAATCAGCCCTGGGATTTCTTTGGAAGGAATGATGCTAAAGCTGAAACTCCAGTATTTTGGCCACCTCATGTAAAGAGTTGACTCATTGGAGAAGACTCTGATGCTGGGAGGGATTGGGGGCAGGAGGAGAAGGGGACGACAGAGAATGAGATGGCTGGATGGCATCACTGACTCGGATATGAGTCTGGGTGACCTCCTGGAGTTGGTGATGGACAGGGAGGCCTGGCGTGCTGCGATTCATGGGGTCTCAAAGAGTCGGACACGACTGAGCGACTGATCTGATCTGATGATTTTAAAATGTGTTTACCAGTCTTCATCCCTCCTTTTAAGAGATGGAGCTTAATTTTCTTGTCTCTTGGATGTCAGGTGGTCCTAGGGACTCATTGCTAATAAGGAGAGCAGTGTGGATGTGCCTGGGGAGCTCCCCTGGTGGTCCAGTGGTTGAGAATCTGCCTGCCAATGCAGAGGACTCAGGTTTGATCCCTGGTCCGGGAAAATCTCACATGCTTCAGAACAGCTAAGCCCCTGCACCAGAACTACTAAGCCCACACGTTGCAGTGCCCTAATGGCTGGAGCCTAGACTTCACAAGAGAAGCCACCTCAATGAGAAACCTGCACACCGTGAGAAAGGAGTAGCCTCTGCTTGCCACAACTAGAGAAAGCCTGCGCTCCCCAGTGAAGACCCAGCTTAGCCACAGTAAATGAATAAGTAAATAAATAAAAAGAAATAAAGAAACTGAGTTGCAGAGAGACCAAATTCCATTAAAAAAATCAAAAAAACAAAGTGGGTGTACCCAAGAGTGGTTTCTGAGAGTAGGTTATAAAAGGCACAGAGAATTCCTCCTTGCTGTGGGTCTCAAATGACTGGCTCTGGGTGAATCCAGATGCCAGCCGTCAGATGACTGTCTCCCCTGCTGGCATCTTGGCTACCAGCTCGTGAGAGATCCTGAATCAGAGCCACTCAGCTCAGCCCTTCCCAGATTCCTGTCCCACAGAAACCACCAGATATTTGTTTTAGCTGCCAAGTTTTGGAGTGGTTATTATGCAGCAACAGATGACTAACTGCAGGGATAAGACAGAAACCTGGAGTCCCAGGACATACTGCCCTCACCTCTAGTGAATTTCAGGGTCTGTGAATCCCATGAAATTGGATAAAAAATTTTGTGTGTATTATGCATGGGTATTTCTCTTGGCAAGTATTCAAAGCTTTCATCCGTTTCTAAGAGGAGACTTTAATCTCTGAAAGCCTCCAAGTCTGTTTTTATTCAGAGGAAATAGAGCAGTGGGACCCAGAGAAAGATGGAAAGGTTTCGTTGTGGGAAACATCTCTTACGTTTAAGTAATTGATGGGTATTTGCTGATGAAAGCTGGACTGAATCAGGCTTTAAAAAGTGAAAAGAACTTACACAGCCACGTGGGATGGTGCTCTTTCAAAATGTGCTTGGTTTTTAGATCAGGGTGGGCAGCCTCCAGCTAGTAGGACAAGTTCAAGATCCCCCAACTCTCTTGCTTTTGCAAATAAAATTTTATTGATACACAGCCATGTGCATTTGTATAAACATTGTCCGTGGCTGCTTTTGCCATATAAATTGTGACATATCCCACAAGCCTAATAAATTTATGATCTGACCCTTTTCGATAACGTTTACTGACCTTTACTTTTTAATGCTGCGATGAGACTGGCATTCCTGGCGTAAAAATAGTAGCTAAGATGCATGTTTCCAATTGGTGAGTGAGTACACTCCTTGCCATGTAGCAGACTATGTTACAGATAAATAATCTAATAACAGTTATTCTCCAGGCCCCAGAGGAGTAATTACCATCCTGATGTAAGGAAGAAGTGGCTGTCCAGACAGCCTCCTGGAGAAATGAGGTGTGTAGAACAGAGGGCCGGGGTTAATGATGCTGGATCAGAGGTGAGTACCCCAGAGGCCTTGACTGCTCACAATGGCTCTTTCGCCTTGAGGGGTATAAATAGGAGAGCTTGCTGTAACTTGTTACCCATAAAGGAGCTCTTGTTTCCTCTGTATGTGTGTCAATAACTTGACATCTTTTTTTTTTTCCCCTCAAAGAATTTTCATAAATCTGACCTATGTATGATGCATTCTTTTGAAATAAGAGGCTTGAGGGCTAGATTCTATCAATTTCCATTTTAGTTTTGTTTTGTATAGTATTGTGAACTCATCACTAAGTTATTAATTGATTCTTCCATATAAAAGTGATATTCAGGATACTGGGTTTCATTCTGGAACTTAAGGTTAGATTCTGTTTCCTTGAAGTTAACCTTTGGAAACAGCTGGTTTTGCTTTGTACTTTTGGTTTCACTGTGCAAAATGTTTATTTTTTAACGTCTAAGACACTTCTCAAGCTTTAGCAGTAATCCAGTTTGGGATAAGTCTTAAAAGGAAATGGTGCATAGTCCATGTCGGCGTCTTGTGCAGTCTTGTCTTCTTATTTCTGCTGTTACTGCCCAGATACTCTACCTCCAGCTTCATACCTGCTATACTGTTACATGTGCTCACATCAACCTCATGTGAACACTGTCTAATGTCCTCAGGGGAGAAGAGCAGTTACCAATTTCATGCATCTGTATTCAAGCCAACTGTTTAAAGGTTCTGTGTGGCTGGTTAGGTCAGTGAAAGAGTATTTGTTTTCTCACATCTAATATTTAGTGAGGGCTTCTCTGGTGGCTCAGCAGTAAAGAATCTGCGTGCAATTAAGGAGATGCGAGAGGTGCAGTTTCGATCCCTGGATCAGGAAGATCCCCTGGAGGAGGAAATGCCAACCTGCTCCAGTATTCTTGCCTGGAAAATGCCATGGACAGAGGAGCTTGGGATCACAAAGAGTCAGACGCGACTGTGCGACTTTCACTTTCTTTAAGTTTTTAATAGACCTTATAGTTTGCCATATTTGTTATAGACGGATAGGCTCTAGATCTGCAACTAGATCTAGAATATACACTACTACTTCCCTTGAAAAATTAGAATATAATAATATTTAAAAATAATTCTAACATGGCTTAGAAAACCGTTAATGGGCTTTAGCCAAAAAAAAGTGAAGACAGACTCTTCTCACCTATAAATGGGTATATACCAAAAGTTTCTTCCTGAGGCAGTTCCTTAGAACTAGAAGGATATTTCTCATAGAACTTAGTTCTCATATAACTAATATTATGAATATTAAATAGATTTCCTAATCCATAATATAGTATAGTCTACAATCAGCAAAAACAAGACCAGGAGCTGACTGTGGCTCAGACCATGAACTCCTTATTGCCAAATTCAGACTGAAATTGAAGAAAGTAGGGAAAACTACTAGACCATTCAGGTATGACCTAAATCAAATCCCTTATGATTATACAGTGGAAGTGAAAAATAGATTTAAGGGCCTAGATCTGATAGATAGAGTGCCTGATGAACTATGGAATGAGGTTCGTGACATTGTACAGGAGACAGGGATCAAGACCATCCTCATGGAAAAGAAATGCAAAAAAGCAAAATGGCTGTCTGGGGAGGCCTTATAAATAGCTGTGAAAAGAAGAGAAGCGAAAAGCAAGGAAGAAAAGGAAAGATATAAACATCTAAATGCAGAGTTGCAAAGAATAGCAAGAAGAGATAAGAAAGCCTTCTTCAGTGATCAATGCAAAGAAATAGAAGAAAACAACAGAATGGGAAAGACTAGGGATCTCTTCAAGAAAATCAGAGATACCAAAGGAACATTTCATGCAAAGATGGGCACGATAAAGGACAGAGATGGTGTGGACCTAACAGAAGCAGAAGATATTAAGAAGAGATGGCAAGAATACACAGAAGAACTGTACAAAAAAGAGCTTCAAGACCTAGATAAACATGATGATGTGATCACTGACCTAGAGCCAGACATCTTGGAATGTGAAGTCAAATGGGCCTTAGAAAGCATCACTACGAACAGAGCTAGTGGAGGTGATGGAATCCCAGTGGAGCTATTCCAAGTCCTGAAAGATGATGCTGTTAAAGTGCTGCACTCAATATGCCAGCAAATTTGGAAAACTCAGCAGTGGCCACAAGATTGGAAAAGGTCAGTTTTCATCCCAATCCCAAAGAAAGGCAATGCCAAGGAGTGCTCAAACTACCGAACAATTGCACTCATCTCACACGCTAGTAAGGTAATGCTCAAAATTCTCCAAGCCAGGCTTCAGCAATATGTGAACCGTGAACTTCCTGATGTTCAAGCTGGTTTTAGAAAAGGCAGAGGAACCAGAGATCAAATTTGCCAACATCCTCTGGATCATGGAAAAAGCAAGAGAGTTCCAGAAAAACATCTATTTCTGCTTTCTTGACTATGCCAAAGCCTTTGACTGTGTGGATCACAATAAACTATGGAAAATTCTGAAAGAGATGGAAATACCAGACCACCTGATCTGCCTCTTGAGAAATCTGTATGCAGGTCAGGAAGCAACAGTTAGAACTGGTCATGGAACAACAGACTGGTTCCAAATAGGAAAAGGAGTACGTCAAGGCTGCATATTGTCACCATGTTTATTTAACTTATATGCAGAGTACATCATGAGAAATGCTGGACTGGAAGAAACACAAGTTGGAATCAAGATTGCCGGGAGAAATATCAATAACCTCAGATATGCAGATGACACCACTCTTATGGCAGAAAGTGAAGAGGGGCTAAAAAGCCTCTTGATGAAAGTGAAAGCGGAGAGTGAAAAGGTTGGCTTAAAGCTCAACATTCAGAAAACGAAGATCATGGCATCTGGTCCCATCACTGCATGGGAAATAGATGCGGAAACAGTGGAAACAGTGTCAGACTTTATTTTTCTGGGCTCCAAAATCACTGCAGATGGTGACTGCAGCCATGAAATTAAAAGACGCTTACTCCTTGGAAGGAAAGTTATGACCAACCTAGATAGCATATTCAAAAGCAGAGACATCACTTTGCCAACAAAGGTTCGCCTAGTCAAGGCTATGGTCTTTCCTGTGGTCATGTATGGATGTGAGAGCTGGACTGTGAAGAAGGCTGAGCGCCAAAGAATTGATGCTTTTGAACTGTGGTGTTGGAGAAGACTCTTGAGAGTCCCTTGGACTGCAAGAAGATCCAACCAGTCCATTCTGAAGGAGATCAATCCTGGAATTTCTTTGGAAGGAATGATGCTAAAGCTGAAACTCCAGTATTTTGGCCACCTCATGCGAAGAGTTGACTCATTGGAGAAGACTCTGATGCTGGGAGGGATTGAGGGCAGGAGGAGAAGGGGACGACAGAGGATGAGATGGCTGGATGGCATCACTGACTTGATGGGTGTGAGTCTGGGTGACCTCCGGGAGCTGGTGATGGACAGGGAGGCCTGGCGTGCTGCAGTTCATGGGGTCGCAGGGAGTCGAACACGACTGAGCGACTAATCTTACTCTTAGTCTTACTTACAAACTGACAAGATACTAAGTGTCAGTACAGGCAAAAATAACATAATTTTTCTGGGAAAACTCTTTTTCTTCTCATATATGAAGTATGTTGATTTATAATATATGTTGCTTTCAAGTATACAGCACACTGATTCAGTATTTTTGTAGATTGTATTCTAAATTATTATAAGATAATGGCTATAATTCCCTGTGCTGTACAATATATCCTTGTTGCTCATCTGTTTTATGCATAGTAGTTGTATCTGTTAATCCCTGCCCCTAATTGGCTCCTTCCTCTACCTTCTTCTGCCCTTTGGTAGGCACAAGTTTGTTTTCTATATCTGTGAGTCTGCTTCTCTTTTGCATATATGTTCACTTGTATTATTTTTTAGATTGCACATGTAAGTGATGTCATACAGTATTTGTCTTTCTCTGACTTATTTCCCAAAGCATAATATTCTCTAGGTCCATCCATGTTGCTTCAAATGGCAGAATTTCCTTCTTTTTTATGGCTGAGTAATACTCTACTGCACACATAGACATACACACAAACACACATATACATATACATATACATATACATATACATATACATATACATATACATATACATATACCATATCCTGGGGCTTCCCTTGGTAGCTCAGTGGTAAAGAATCCACTTGCAGTGCAGGAGGCATAAGAGATGTGGGTTTGATCCCTGGATCAGGACAATCCCCTGGATTGGGGCATGGCAACTCACTCCAGTATTCTTTCCTGGAGAATCCCATGGACAGAGGAGTCTGGCAGGCTATGGTCCATAGAATTGCAAAGAGTTAGACATGACTGAAGGGACTTAGCATGCATGCATGCATACAGCATCTTTATCCATTTAGCTGTTGAGGGGCTCTTGAGTTGCTTCCATGTCCTTGTTATTGTAAATAGTGCTGTTGTGAACATTGGGGTGTGTGTATCTTTTTGAATTAGTATTATTTTTTTTTTTCCAGATATATACCCAGGAGTAGAATTGCTGGATCATATGGTAGTTCTATTTTTAGTTTCTTTGTGAAACCAACTATACTGTTTTCCATCGTGTCTGTACCAAGTTGCATTCCCACCAATAGTGTTGGAGGGTTCCCTTTTCTCTGCATCCTTTCCAACATTTGTTATTTGTAGAGTTTTTGATAATAGCCTTTCTGACAGGTGTGAGGTAATATCTCTTTGTTTTTTTTGATTTGCATTTCTCTAATAATTAGCAATCTTGAGGATCTTTTCATCTCTATGTCTTTTGGAGAAATGTCTTGGGTCTTCTGCCCATTTTTTGATTGGGTTGTTTGTTGTTTTGATATTTAATGATCAGGAAAATGCTTTCTTTTTGAATTCAGAACTCCAAAAGATGAGTGATTTTCCTACATCTTTAAGGACTGAGTCTTGTAAAACTCCTGGATCATTTAGTTGCCATATGCTTTAAATTCTGAAAACAAAAGCAGTAACATTTATATCATTTGTAACTTGAACTTTTCTCACTCATAAATTAAGTACTTGAAAGAGCAGAGTTTATCTACATATGAATGATTTCAGTGATAAAAGCCTACCTTTAATGCTTTTTTTCATATATTATCTTATTTGATATTCACAAGAAACCTTTGATGTTTAAAGGCCAAATATTATTACCCCTATTTTATAGCTGAGAAGACTGAGGTTCAAAAGAGTAATGGAAACACTCAGGAATTCGAGGAACTGGAGTTGAGTTTTGGTTCTTCTGTGAGGTCATGTGCATGTCATTTAAACTCTTAAACTTCAGCCTACTTGTCTGTAAAGTGAATGTAATGAAACCAATTTTGGAATGTTATTATGAAGATTGAATGAACTGATATACATGAAATATTTTGATAACATAAGATATATTATGCAGACTTTTATTCTGCTCTGAAGATGAAGATCATGGTGGCAATATTTTAATAAATGGTCACCAAGTTGAAAAACTAGAATGGTAATGAGACTCATCTGTATGATACAAGGAAATGGGGAATGTTTAGCTTAGAGAAAAATCAGGAGAAAGGGTTAGATATTTACTGAAGGGCTCTGGCTGTGAAGCATAGATTTCACTCAATTTAAAGAATTGGGGAGATATTCAAGCCAAGACCATACAGTCACATGTTAGGAATATTGCAGAGGGGTTTAATTCTTCTCAGGTTTCTAATTTTGAGATTCTGTTGTTGAAATCGAACAAACATTAGAGTTAGGCTGAAATTCTTGATCTCTGATTCCAAGGTCTGAGAAGTATCAGTATTAGTGAGGATAGTCCTATGGTGGAACAAAAATGGCAAAAAATGATTTTTAAAAATTGGTTCAGCAAATATTTATTAAGCACTTACCAGCCATTTCTGGTGTTTCATTGTTTGAACATATGAGATTCTGTTCTGTTTCCAATCATTCTCTCACCTTTTAAATATATCCCATGTCAGTCTTGATCATTCTAGGTCTTGGAAGGGAGGTGATAAAATGTTAACATTGCCCACTACTTATGTTCTTGTTATTCCAACTGATTTATTTTCCAGTTTGATAGGAACTTTCTTGCTTAGACTTTAATTCTCCAGGGTAAAGTCAGAATGTGTTGAAATGACCTCCTAAAGAAAAAGGGAAAATAGATCACCTCATACAAAATGTGTTTTTGCATCATAGGCTCTGAGAAAATATGTGGTTAGATGAGTACCGTACCAGAACCCTAATGCTATTTAAACACACGGATGAGTGCATTGTGTATATTTTATGTATTTAAAATTGAGATTTTTGTTTGAACAGTGTCTTTCATTTGGTGTATTTCATGGTGATTTATCATAATAGACTGATTTAAATCATCTGAAATAGCAAGACATATGAATTTCAACAATAACTTCCCCAAGGCTAGAGAAGTCAGCAGGAGCTCAAACCGCTAGGTAGACAGGTTTTTTTTTTCCCCCCAAATTCATATGCAAGTGTAAAACTTTTATGAGGCTGCTTTAACGAGGCCCTTTGGGATTTAGGGTTATTTATCTAAGCTCTTATTAAAAATGAAAACTTTGCTATGTTTAGCCCTGGAAAGCAAAACTGATCCTAGCAATACTGTAAGCTGGGAGAATGAATCCTGTTCTGCAGACTGATTCAAAAATAAAGTACAGAAACTTTGGGGCTAGTGTCTTCAGCACTGATATGATAGGAAGGGGATAATAACATCAGAACCAGTGTTTCAAGGTCTCCTTTAATTAAAGCAAAAATTTAACTCTACTATGCTAGTAATTTAGGGTGTGCATGACTTACCAAAAGGGCTTTCAGCCTGTGAGTCCCGTTTCCCAGAGCACTCTGGTGCCTCATTGGGGTTGAGTTGCCCCAGGACAGTATTACCTGATACAAGGTCTGTGGGCACTTTTCACTTATGGCATCTGTACTTGTTAAAGTTTTTGACTTCCTCTTCCCTGCTGAGAAGAGGGCCATGAAAAGGAGACTGTAAGATTAATGTGCCCAAGTCGCTCTGTACATAACCCAGCAGAAGAGCCGAAGCTGCCGTAGGAAAAATTTTGCAGTCTTAAAACATGTTCAGCTTCTTTGTAGGTATGTTCTGGTTTGATGAGTCTGGGTCCTGCAGTGAATCTATTTTTAGACCCTGAGAGTTAAGATTTTAAATTATCTGTGATGAGGTACAATTATGGGGAGTAAGGACCTTGTGAGGGTAGAGAGCAAATGTTAACAAAATCAGGGACAAGATCTTTTGCAGCCTTTAAGAACTTAGCACAGTCAATTTAGCTTGGGTGTGTTCAGCCCAGATGGCAGAAATTTTAAGACGAGAAGGTGAGTGGATAAATGGATGAATGTGTGGATAAAAAGGTGAAGTTGAGAGATGGATCGACAGATAAAACTTATTGTTGATAATATGATTGTTGGTGGATAGGTTTCTGTGTTACAGGGTGAGTATAAAGAATTGAACAAACAAACACGTCTGAGTGAAATCATGGCGACAAATGCGGAGTTTTAAAGACATATGAGATTAAAAATGAGAACTTCTTGCCAGTGAGCATTTGTGAATTGTTTTTTAAGGGTCTTACCTCAACAGTTAACCTTAAGAGTACTAATGTAAGTCATTGGAAGTAGTATTTCACTTAGTGGAATCTGGGAACTTCTGAGTTTGCACTTCTGATTCTGAGACAGTACAGAAAAGTTGTGAAGCACACAGATAATATTTCTAATGAGGGAAGCACCAAACTACCAGCTGGCAATTATGATGCAGAGCATAGAGGAGACAGAGGGCAAACACTGAGAGAGATGCTGATGGCAGGAATGCTGGCTGAAGGCCAGAGGTAGATACAGTACAAGCATAAAACTTTAAACAGGTTGGGAAAATGTCAAAATCAACTTCAGTTTAGAAATTTCTATTCTGGAAGAATCTCAAAGCAGTTGCAAATGGGAAGAAGACTGTATGTACACTTGGTTTTAACTCTTCAATTTGAGCAGCTGTTGTAACAGTTGAGTTGCTAGGCACTATCAGGAATAGAATATTTTAATTTTGGAGAAATCCAACTGTTAAAACAGCTGTTTGGTCTGATTAGACTTAGGCTGGCTCTGCTTTGGTTACATGACCTAATGGGACCATAGCACCAGGCAGATTGGCTGTTAATATACTTTTATTGGAAGTATCTAAAAGACAAATGGATGGTGGGTTGAACACTGACTTTCCAAAGAAACCACACTCGTCCTCCTTTATTTTGGCAAAGTACCAAAGCAAATAATACAGACTTTTACCTTGTTCTGACTTCATGGGAATTACCTGAAATAATTTTGCCTTATGTTCCTTGCATGCAACTTTTTTTCCTGTGGCACTTAAAAGAAGTATCCCTGGTTTTATTAACATCTCTTTATTGTCTCCTAATAATATATTTATTCAGGTCACCTCAAGTAGTATCACTTTTGTTGTTGTTGTTGTTGTTGTTATCTAAACAAAGTGCTATTAACAGCAACCACCAAATATGTCAGTTTGTAAACATCACAATTTTTTATATCTAGAATAACTTGAATGACACTGACAATGATGAAAATCTTGGATTCAAAATTTACCATCTCGAGTAATTTTTTTCATGGAAAAGACCACTGATTAAGTTAGTTTCAATAAATTTTTAAAGATTTAAAATACTTGTAAGATGATTTGATTGATTTCTTGCATTAAAAACAAATCTTCATATAATGTTAACACCTATTGTAAACATTCAAAGATAAGTTTCATGTATTTTCAAAGTGAAAATAGCTTTAACTTTTTATAGGATCATCAAAGTAGTCATTTTCATTGTAAACATTTAAAACAGGAAAATATAGTTTAAGAAAGCAAGCAGAATTCTTATCATTTCAGTCTGCATAGGAAACCGCTATTAACATTTTTGGCACTCTTCCTTGTATATATCTCTTTATGTATATATACACAAAAATGGTTAAAAGATTTCGTTTTACAGAAATTAACTTTAATGATATGAATTTTTATTTATTTTACTTCTGTGTGTGCGTGTATGTGTGTGTGTGTGTGTTAGCTTGTGAAAACATTGTGACTATATTTCCATATCAGTGTAGATTAGCAGTCATCACTTAGGTCCTGATTTTGGAGGGTTTCATATTCTGAGGTAGTGACTTCTTTTTGCTAGTTTCTAAAACTCAGTGTTATAAATATTAGAAAGCAGAATTGAAGATGATGCCTGGAATGTTAATAGGAGATGAACTTATGTACCAAAAGTATACTTCCACTGAAAATACATGTTTCTTTCACTAACTAGAGCAAGTTTATAGGTTTTGAATGTTTATATCAATAACTTAACCAAAAAACCCAACAATAAACAAATGGGACCTAATTAAACTTAAAAAGCTTTTGCACATTAAAGGAAACCATAAACAAAATGAAAAGATGACCCACAAAATGAGAGAAAATATTTGCAAACAAAGCGATTGACAAGGGATTATGATATCTTCAAAATGTACAAGAGCTCATACAGTTCAATATCCAAAAAACAACCCAATCAAAAATGGACTGAAGATCTAAATAGCCACTTCTCCAGAGAAGACATAAAATGGTCAACAAGCACGTGAAAAGCTGTTCAGCATTACTCATTATTGACTTCAGTTCAGTTAGTCAGTCATGTCCAACTTTGTGACCCCATGGACTGCAGCACGCCAGGCTTCCCTATCCATTACAAACTCCCGGAGCCTACTCAAACTCATGTCCATTGAGTCAGTGATGCCGCCCACCCATCTCATCCTCTCTCGTCCCCTTCTCCTCCTGCCTTCAATCTTTCCCAGCATCAGGGTCTTTCCCAGTGTTCATTATTAGAGAAAGGTAAATCAAAACTACAAGGAAGTATCACCTCATGCCAGTCAAAATGACCATCATCCCAAGGTCTGCAAGCAATAAATGCCGAGAACGGTGTGGAGAAGAGGGAGCCCTACTACACTGTTGGTGGGAATGTAAATTGGTACAGCAACTATGGAGAACAGTATGGAGGTTCCTTAAAAAACCTAAAATAGAACTACCTTATGACCCAGCCATCCTACTTCTGGGCATATATCCAGAGAAGACCTTAATTTGAAAGGATACATGCACCCCAGTGTTCATTGCAACACGGACATGGAAGCAATCTACATGTCCATTGACTGGAGATTGGAGAGAAGTTGTGATACCTATTTATTAATACAATGAAATATTATTCAGACATAAGAAATAATGAAATAATGCTATTTGCAGCAAAATTGATGGACTTAGAGATTATCATACTAAGCGAAGTTCAGTTCAGTTGCTCAGTCGTGTCCAACTCTTTGCAACCCCATGAATCACAGCACGCCAGGCCTCCCTGTCCATCACCAACTCCTGGAGTTCACTCAGACTCACGTCCATCGAGTCAGTGATGCCATCCAGCCATCTCATCCTCTGTCGTCCCCTTCTCCTCCTGCCCCCAATCCCTCCCAGCATTAGAGTCTTTTCCAATGAGTCAACTCTTCACACGAGGTGGCCAAAGTACTGGAGTTTCAACTTCAGCATCAGTCCTTCCAATGAACACCCAGGACTGATCTCCTTTAGGATGGACTGGTTGGATCTCCTTGTAGTCCAAGGGACTCTCAAGAGTCTTCTCCAACACCACAGTTCAAAAGCATCAATTCTTCGGTGCTCAGCCTTCTTCACAGTCCAACTCTCACATCGATACATGACTACTGGGAAAACCATAGCCTTGACTAGATGGACCTTTGTTGGCAAAGTAATGTCTCTGCTTTTCAACATGCTATCTAGGTTGGTCATAACTTTTCTTCCAAGGAGTAAGCGTCTTTTAATTTCATGGCTGCAATCACCATCTGCAGTGATTTTGCTGCTGCTGCTGCTAAGTCGCTTCAGTCGTGTCCGACTCTGTGCGACCCCATAAACGGAAGCTCACCAGGCTCCCCTGTCCCTGGGATTCTCCAGGCAAGAATACTGGAGTGGGTTGCCATTTCCTTCTCCAATGCATGAAAGTGAAAAGTGAAAGTGAAGTCGCTCAGTGGTGTCCAACTCTTAGCGACCCCATGGACTGGAGCCTGCCAGGCTCCTCCATCCATGGGATTTTCCAGGCACAAGTACTGGGGTGGGGTGCCATTGCCTTCCCCGGCAGTGATTTTGGAGCCCCCCAAAATAAAGTCTGACACTATTTCCACTATATCATCTCTATTTTGTCGTTTTTGCCTTTGTTACATTAAATGACCTATGTTTCCAAGAAGACTATATATCACCTTTCTATTTTCTCAGGTTCTTTTCTTAATATTGATTGGTGTCTGATTCAGTCTCAATTTCACCATTATTATTAGAGGTGACATTTTTCTCCCTTCTCATTGCCTCTTTAAAAATAGATAGGCCACCGTTGCTTCTCTAGGGAATTTTGGCAAGGCGAAAGTTTGGAAATAAGGATGGTGTGTCCTCTGCTTCCATTTGATCTCTTAGACTAAGGTCACCTGGTTGACAGCTCTGGTCTCCTAGGAAAACTTGTCCTCTCCCAGTACTTTAAAAATCACAAGTTTCAATTGAAATAAGTTTCAGTTGATTTTTAGTTCATTATTCCATTTGAAGTATCTTGTTGATTTTATAGGTCTAATGTGATTGAGGTTTATGATATCTTTGTAGGAAATACCAGAAATAATTCTGGATTATTATAATCCTGTTTCTTAAATGTTGCTGTCATTAACAGAATTTGTATTGATATTTGAGCTGAAGTATCACCTTTGGCTTAATTAATGCATACCCTAAATAACACATAATGTGTTTGATAGTTGGTTTAAGATAAACTGAATTTTCTTCCTCTTTCCTTCTCTTTTCTTCCTAAATTAAAAAAAAAAAAAAAAGTGAAAACATTAACTCAAGTTTTGGAGAAAAGTTACTTGTTCTAACTTTGCAAAACAACTATTTTCATTTTTCATGTAGTACTTTCTCTCTTTATCCACGGATGTAATGTTTCATGTAATTAAAGGAATACTTTATACAATTAAAATTATAAAGAAAATATGTAAATCTTAACATTAAAAAAATAAGTCCTGGGCCAATAAAGTGTATAATGCAGAGTGAAGGTGAGAGGAGAAGGACAGAATGAATATTAGGAATTTGAGCCATATTAGTTCTAGCTGGATTGTCTGATTTAAAAAATAAGACTGTTCAAATTATTAAAAAATGACATGTTCTAAGATATCTAAAATTTATCCTGTTATATGCCTTTGCATTTCTCAGTTTTTTGTGTGTATGTGTAGAATTTTTTTAAAAAAAATATCTAGTATGCTTTTGACTTGTTTAAGATATAATAAAATAAGAATGAAATTTAGAGAGAAACATGCTTGAGTTTCTTTTCCATCACTGACTGTGATCAGGACAACATTCTTCACCTTTCTGAGCTTCAGTAGGGATAAAAATTGTTAAATCACAGAATAATTTAAGATTAGACTAAAACGGTAAATTTTGGGTTTACATACCACACAAATATTTGTAATTGTGTAGAAACATGAATAATTATGAGGTTGGTACAAAAGTATTTGAGGTTTCTGATGGTGAATTTTAAATCATTGTAACTTGGCTCAAACACATCTTTATTAATCAAAATAGGAACCATTACAGTCAACACAGTTTTTGCCAATGAGAAATAAGTTTATTTTTGTAGCATAAAAATTCGTGCTTAGCATAAAAATTCGTGCTTCAGGATTCAGCAGACTCTAGGAAAGCGTTTCTTTTGCCTCCTGCTGGTTGTGGAAGCATTTTCTCTGCAAAAAGTTGTTGAGATGCTTGAAGGAAGTAGTAGTCAGTTGGCAAGAGGTCAGGTGAATATGGCAGATGAGGCAAAACTTCATAGCCCAACTCATTTAACCTTTGAATTGTTGATTGTGCGACCTGAGGTCAGGTATTGTCATGCAGAAGAATTGGCCCTGTTCTTGATCAGTGACAGCTGCAGACATTGCAGTTTTCGGTGCATCTCATCTATCTGTTCACCATACTTTTCAGATGTAATGGTTTTGGCAGGATTCAGAGAGCTGTAGTGGATCAGACAGGCAGCAGACCACCAGTGGCCATGACCTTTTTTCGGTGCAAGTTTGTCTTTGGAAAGTGGTTTGGAGCTTCTTCTTGGTCTAGTCACTGAGCTGGTCATCACTGGTTGTTGTATAAAATCCACTTTTATTTGCATCTCACAATCTGATTGAGAAATGGTTCATTATTATTGCATAGGATAAGAGAAGACAATACTTAAAAACTTTTTTTTTTTATTCGCAGTCAGCTCATGCTGCTTCTGCTGCTGCTGCTGCTAAGTCGCGTCAGTCGTGTCCGACTCTGTGCGACCCAGTAGACGGAAGCCCACCAGGCTCTCCTGTCCCTGGGATTCTCCAGGCAAGAACACTGGAGTGGGTTGCCATTTCCTTCTCCAATGCAAGAAAATGAAAAGTGAAGTCACTCAGTCGTGTCTGACTATTAGCGACCCCATGGACTGCAGCCTACCAGGCTCCGCCGTCCATGGGATTTTCCAGGCAAGAGTACTGGAGTGGGGTGCCATTGCCTTCTCCGAGTCAGCTCATGAGGCACCCACTTATCAGGGTGTCCAATTTGTTTCAAATGCTAAATGACCATAGAATGATCAACATTGAGTTTTTTGGCAACTTCTCATGTATTTGTAAGAGGATCAGCTTCAGTGATAGCTCTCAATTGGTCATTGTCAACTTCCAATGACCGGCCACTATACTTCTTATCTTCAAGGCTCTCATCTCCTTTGCAAAACTTCTTGAACCACTGCTGCACTGTATGTTCATTAGCAGTTTATGGGCCAAATGTATTGTTGATGTTGTGAGTTTTCTCTGCTGCTTTATGACCCATTTTGAACTGGATTTAAAAAAAAATCACTCGTGTCTGCTTTTTGTCTAACACCATTTCTATAGTCTAAAATAAATATAAAATAAACAATAGCAAACAATGCCATTAGCAAAAAAACATAAAGCAAGAAACGTTCATCAAAATGATATATAACATAGCCACATGTATTTAAGAATGTATTCCAATATCAAACAGCAAAATTCAACATTACAAAACTGCACTGACTTTTTGTTGTTGTTCAATCATTCAGTCATGTCCAAGTCTTCACAATACCACAGATTGCAACACACCAGGCTTCCCTGTCCTTCAGCATCTCCCAGAGCTTACTCAAACTTGTGTCCATTGAGTCAGTGATGCCATCTAAGCATCTCATCCTCTGTTGTCCCCTTCTCCTCCTGCCTTCAGTCTTTCCCAGCATCAGCCTCTTTTTTCTAATGAGTCAGCTCTTCCCACCAGGTGGCCAAAATATTGGAGCTTCAGGTTCAGCATCAGTCCTTCCTATGAATATTCAGGATTGATTTCCTTTAGACTTGACTGGTTTGATCTCCTTGTAGTCCAAGGGACTCTCAAAAGTCTTCTACAGCACCACAGTTCAAAAGGATCAGTCCTTTCATGCTCAGCCTTCTTTATGGTCCAACTCTCACATCCATACATTATTGTTGTTTAGTGGCTCAGTCGTGTCCAACTCTTTGCAGCCTCATGGACTGTAGCCTGCCAGGCTCCCCCATCCATGGGACTCTCCATGTAAGAACACTGGAGTGGGTTGCCATTAGATCCATACATAACTGCTGGAAAAATCATAGCTTTGACTAGATGGACCTTTGTCGGCAAAGTAATATCTCTGCTTTTTAATATGCTGTCTATGTTTGTCATAGCTTTTCTTCCAAGGAGCAAGCCTCTTTTAATTTCATGGCTGCAATCACCATCTGCAGTGATTTTGGGGCCCCCAAAATAAAGTCTCTCACTGTTTCCATTGTTTCCCCATCTATTTGCTATTAAGTGATGGGACTGGATGCCATGATCTTTGTTTCTTGGATGTTCAGTTTTAAGCCAGCTTTTTCATGCTCCTCTTTCACTTTCTTCAAGAAGCTATTTAGTTCCTCTTTGCTTTCTGCCAAGGGTGATGTTATCGGCATATCTGAGGTTATTGATATTTCTTCCGTCAGTCTTGATTCCAGCTTGTGCCTCATTTAGTCCAGCATTTTGCATGTTGTACTCTGCATATAAATTAAATAAGCAAGGTAACAGTGTATAGCCTTGACGTTCTCCTTTCCCAATTTGGAACCAGTCTGTTGTTCCATGTCTGGTTCTAACTGTTGCTTCTTGTCCTGCATACAGATTTCTCAGGAAGAAGATAAGGTAGTCTGGTATTCCCATCTCTTGAAGAAGTTTCCACAGTTTGTTATGATCCACACAATCAAAGGCTTTAGCATAGTCAATGAAACAGAAGTAGACGTTTTTCTGGAATTTTTTTGCTTTTTCTGTGTTCCAACAGATGTTGGCAATTTGATCTTTGGTTCTGTGTTTTGCATCAACCTAACAACATGTATAACTTGCTGTCTTTTTCCACTATGATTATCATTTGTGAGATTGAATGTGTCCTTTTGTGTAAATTTTGATGACTGGATACATTGGATAGATTATGTGTAAACTCTAAGATCTCATGAGGAAACTTGGCTTGTCCAAGGTCATGTGCTGGTGGGTGACAAGGTAATACTAATGTGTTTTATTTTCCATTTGAGTGTCCTCTTTGATAGATCACACCATAGCCATTTATCAGTATGTTGACACCTTAGAACAGCATTAATACATTTCTTTTTCCTGTACCACAGATCACATCAACATAATAACATAACTTGTTTCTGATTATAAAAAATAACACTTGGAAAATAAGAAAGAAGAAAATGTAAAACACAGGTTATTATATTCATTTCTCTGCTGTATTGACTATGCCAAAGAGTTTGTGTGGATCACAATAAACTGTGGAAAATTCTGAAAGAAATGGGAATACCAGACCACCTAACCTGCCTCTTGAGAAATCCGTATGCAAGTCAGGAAGCAACAGTTAGAACTGGACATGGAACAATAGACTGGTTCCAAATAGGAAAAGGAGTACGTCAAGGCTGTATATTGTCACCCTGCATATTTAACTTATATGCAGAGTACATCATGAGTAATGCTGGACTGGAAGAAACATAAGTTGGAATCAAGATTGTCGAGAGAAATATCAATAGCCTCAGATATGCAGATGACACCACCCTTATGGCAGAAAGTGAAGAGGAACTCAAAAAGCCTCTTGATGAAAGTGAAAGAGCAGAGTGAAAAAGTTGGCTTAAAGCTCAACATTCAGAAAATGAAGATCATGGCATCTGGTCCTATCACTACATGGGAAATAGATGGGGAAACAGTGGAAACAGTGTCAGACTTTATTTTTCTGGGCTCCAAAATCACTGCAGATGGTGATTGCAGCCATGAAATTAAAAGACGCTTACTCCTTGGAAGGAAAGTTATGACCAACCTAGATAGCATATAGAAAAGCAGAGACATTACTTTGCCAACAAAGGTCCATCTAGTCAAGGCTATGGTTTTTCCTGTGGTCATGTATGGATGTGAGAGTTGGACTGTGAAGAAGGCTGAGTACCAAAGAATTGATGCTTTTGAACTGTGGTGTTGGAGAAGACTCTTGAGAGTCCCTTGGCCTGCAAGGAGATCCAACTAGTCCATTCTGAAGGAGATCAGCCCTGGGATTTCTTTGGAAGGAATGATGCTAAAGCTGAAACTCCAGTACTTTGGCCACCTCACGGAAAGAGTTGACTTCTTGGAAAAGACTCTAATGCTGGGAGGGATTGGGGGCAGGAGGAGAAGGGGACGACAGAGGATGAGATGGCTGGATGGCATCACTGACTCGATGGATGTGAGTCTGAGTGAACTCCAGGAGTTGGTGATGGACAGGGAGGCCTGGCGTGCTACGATTCATGGGGTCGCAAAAAGTCGGACACGAGTGAGCGACTGAACTGAACTGAACTGAACTCATGGAAATAACCACTTACATTTATTGTGTTACCTCTTAATTTCTTTTTTCTCACCGTAGAACTCTTTTCACTTACCATGGCCTATGGCTATTTTCCTCATGCCCATCTTACCACTTTCCTTTCTTTTTTTTTTTTCCATTTTTTTTAAAATTTAAATTTATGTATTTTAATTGGAGGCTATTATACTTTACAATATTGTATTGGTTTTGCCATACATCAACATGAATCTACCATGGGTGTACACTTTTCTTACATTTTAGAATGTATGTATAATTAAGCAGCCGCTTAAGAACGATAAAAATGAAGATGCTTTTGACTGTATCTTTTACAACTATAGAGTTCACATACAAAAGAAACAGTCGTTGGTCCTACTCCTGGTTTTCTTAGAGAGGATACAATGCTTATGGTGTCCTCAGTGTGACACCGTGGGGAGAGAGCAGGCTCGAAATCAGCCCTGTGTGAGTGAATCCTGGTCCCATCACCCACTAGCTGTGTGATGTTGGACCATCACTTAAACTCTCTGACCTTTGGTTTCCTCAACTTTAATGGGTCTGCCTTTCAGGGCTGCTATAGGTTAGAGACAACAACCAACAAGAGAGTGCCTAGCCCTCTGAATGGGTAGGCACAGGTGAGACAGCACTCAGAAGCAATCTAAGGCTTAAAACCTGTCCAAATTAAGCATAAATATAGAGAGCACGTTCTCACCATAAGCTAATAACTCTGTTCTAAAACAATTTATTTGTGTAATTCATCATTTCCCTTTACTCCTGCAAATATAATTACTGGCAAAAGAGGAGTGAAAATGATGAAAAGTGAAAGTGGCGTGAAGGTGATCTCTGATTGGCAGGAGCCTTAACTCTGAGCTACAGCAGCCCTGGTCCAAGTGGTGGTGTTCCCTTCATCTTGGGACACCCTTACAGGATGAGCCGGGTTAAATTTTGCAGATTAGTCCCCAAGGGACATTCCCGCTCCAAGGCAGTTACTTGTTGAGGCAAGAGATCCAATTTAGAGAAAGCAAAGACCCTTTCAAGAAACTTAAAAAAATTCAGGATAAAAATAGCTTTGCTGCTGCTGCTAAGTCGCTTCAGTCGTGTCCAACTCTGTGCGACCCCATAGACAGCAGCCCACCAGGCTCCTCCATCCCTGGGATTCTCCAGGCAAGAATACTAGAGTGGATTGCCATTTCCTTCTCCAATGCATGACAGTGAAAAGTGAAAGTGAAGTCACTCAGTCGTGTCCAACTCTCAGCGACCTCATGGACTGTAGCCCACCAGGCTTCTCTGTCCATGGGATTTTCCAGACAAGAGTACTGGAGTGGGGTGCCATTGCCTTCTCCCGTCTTCTCCTCTAGCCAGGTGCAAAGTATCACCAGATCCCGCCTGATGAAAAACTGCTGAATTAAACAGAAATGTCATGGATTTACAAAAAGGAACAGAAATACCCACACTTGGCAAAAACCTATTTGTAGTACAGGAGTAGCTCTTTAATACTATGATTAAACAAGGTAATGGCTATTTTTTCCTATCTCCTGTGCGGATAGCAAGTTTCAAAAAGCTATCACCACAAGAATGTAGAAAGCTAATCCTGGCTTAGAAACAGAAGTAAAACAGCCCTGTGACAACAATGGACTAAGAAAAGTCAAAATTTAGAAAATTATAAAAAAATTGTTTTCTATAAAATGATTCCCTTTTAAATATCTGTTTACTGTATATACTTTAAGGTCCCCACTATCACTCCCCCTCAAAAAGGGTCAAAACCTCTAAACACTTTCTACTAAGGACCCACTGGTTTGTTCATTCAACTAACACAGATGGAAGGCTCATAATGTGTGAGGCACTAGGGTCTCAAAGGGCAGACAGATTTTCCCCTGCCCCAAGGACATTTCTGTCTGTCAGAGCGGAAGGCGGGCACATCACCAACCACAACACAACAATGAAAAGCAGGCGCCAATGCTTCCTTACAACTCAAGAATAAAACGACCTATTGTGGGTGATGGGCCAGGGGGTATAGATTCTGAAAATTTAAGTTGTTTATTGAATATACAATAAAAGTGAAAAATTGCTATTGCTTTTAGCCAGCAAAAAGTCAATACCTGGGTGTGTCTGAGGAAAAACAACACTAATCTTTATTTCCACATTAGCTGCAGAATTAGAGAAATCCACAGGCCATGGTTTCCATGTCTGATTTAGGATCAATCCAAGATGTAGACACATCCCATATAATAATGCAAGGAGGGTGGTGGTGAAGTGTTGTAATAGGTACAAGTGTGGAGTGAAACAAGTAGTTAATTCTCATAAGGGAAAAAGGAGGATGTCCCCAAGGAAGTGATACCTAAGTGGATCTTGCAGGGTGAACAGAAGTTCACCAGGAAATATAACAGCCTTCCAGGTTCAGAAGACTGTATGAGCAAGACACAGGGTATGTATATATCAGTATAAATCAGTTCACGGAATGAAAAGGAACAATATGGTTTGTGGGGCCTGAGGAGGGTGGAGGAGAGGTTGAGCTGCAAGCCACTGCATTAGTATGACATTGGGCCTTTACCAGAGACAGCAAGATTTTTATTTCCCGTGAAATATTGGGAATGTTATATGATTAGTGAAAGTGGAAAGAATAACACAGCCATTAAATATAAAATAATAATTTTTAAAACACAGAAAAGGCACTCAGCTTGCTGAAACTAAGCCATTTTTTAGGAAAGTGGACAGTGTTGTATTCCAGTCCTGCTAGTAGACAGATGCTTCAGAGTAGAGTTAACTCCCCACCACACATCAACAATGCATCAGCCTAATAACCTGTGGACCATATAGCTAAACCATCTGCTGTGACTTGTCACATAAAGCGTTAAACCCTGTATGCCTTCAACCACGGATGCTCTTTCAACTTCCAGAATTCACCATTGATTTCGTTAAAGGTACCTTTACAAAGAGGTTTAGAGAAAGTCACATACATACATATATATATGTATGTGTGTGTGTGTATATATATAAAGAGAAATATATTTATTTAATATACACATATGTTTCTCTTTAAAAATTAAGACAGTGATACGAGACACTTTGGTTAGGGGCTCAGGCAGGAAATACTTGAGTAAATAGAGTTGATAAGAGTAAGACTCACACTCTTATTACTGTGTTGTTTTCTCCTAATGCTTTCCTGATTTTCCCTTTGCTTAAGCACTAGATGGGGGTCCCGGATTCAAGGACCATAGAGAACACCTTCTGATTCTGAAGTTAGGAAACCAGGATCTAGAGCCAGCCATAGCATTTTCTAAACATCTGCCTCATTTCAGACAAGTTTCTTTGCTTTTTTAGTCCTCAGTTCCCTCATGTTGCTGTGAGAGGAATTTCGAGTAGGTTCCACAGGGAGTAGCAAAGCTGCTCCATGGGCCTCTGTGGCAGATGAAGTGAGGCCTCCTGCTGACCTTTCCCCTTCCAACAGAGCAGCTTTGCTCGTTTGCATTACGAACAGGGCTTTTACAAGCTTTTTTAATAAAAGGATTCTGTCACGTTTTAAGTATTTGAAAAAAGCAGAACTAGATATTTCATAAGGCATATCCAGGTCAGAAACAATTTCTACATCTGGAGGATGGGATAACAATTGTTCCACGTCATAGCATCAGGCAATGGCACCCCACTCCAGTACTCTTGCCTGGAAAATCCCATGGATGGAGGAGCCTGGTGGGCTGCAGTCCATGGGGTCGCTAAGAGTCGGACACGACTGAGCGACTTCACTTTCACTTTTTCGCTTTCATGCATTGGAGAAGGAAATGGCAACCCACTCCAGTTTTCTTGCCTGGAGAATCCCAGGGGCAGGAGAGCCTGGTGGGCTGACGTCTATGGGGTCACGCGGAGTCGGACACGACTGAAGTGACTTAGCAGCAGCATAGCATCTGGAGGTTGAACAAGATCCTACACGTGACACAGGACATGGAACAGAGGAAGCATTCAGTGTGTTATCTGTTAGCACCCCCTGCATAGATCCCTCACAAATAAGACTGCATTTCATATGACTCTTCACCTTTGAGTATGACATGTTGACCTGAAAAAAATTGCCTTATTCATTTGTTTTATATCAGAACCACTATAAGAATGCCTTGTACACGTTCTTTGAATTTTTAGTATAAACCATTTTATTGCTGTTTCTTGTACATTGCTCTTTCTCTCCCACAGCAGAAAGTTTTCTCCTTATATCAAATTTTTGAAATACTTCTGGCCGAATGGAATGATGAAGTTACACAAATCTGTGTGTTTCAGGCTCTCCAGCTTGTGGGAAAATGACATCAGCGTACACTCCCTCACCCTGCCCTCTACAACCTGCCTGGAGCTGCTGTTGATACTGTCGAAGAGTAATGCCACACTGCCTCCATCCCTCCGCTGTATGAATTCTTTCCAGGTAAGGACTGGTTCCTTGAGGGTGTCTTGTCTCAATTGACTTGTCATTGTGTTTTAAGGATCCTGACTTTCATAGGAACAGCCCATGGAAAGCTACATTTTCACATGATCATAAACATAATGCAAGTATTGCCTTCTCTGACTCATTCTAAGTAAATGGACAAATGGAGCCTCAAAACTAATAATAATCGAGTAGTGGCCAAACCCAAATGGCAACCCACTCCAGTGTTCTTGCCTGGAGAATCCCAGGGACGGAGGAGCCTGGTGGGCTGCCGTCTATGGGGTCACACAGAGTCGGACACGACTGAAGTGACGCAGCAGCAGCAGCAGCAGCAGTGGCCAAACCCATATCTCCCTAACCCTAGGATTGGTTCTCTTTATCTCCATCTTCCCTGCCTCCAAGAGAAAAGGCAAGAACATTCAGCAAAGACACTTGTGAATGCTACTTCGCTTTTCCCACTTTTGCCCTAGAACAAGGATTTTCAGCCATCATTAGTGTCGTCTGCTTTTAGCTTGCAGTCACATTGCTGAATGGAGGATTAACAGTGATAGTGTTCTACCCACTCTCTTTTCCTCTGTCCCAGTCCTCTGTCCCCAGGATAAATCTCTCCTCTGAGATTTATCTGTGCTGCTGGTATTGGATGTGGTCAAACAGAACCTCACATGTGGACTAACCACTAGGAAAACCCCTTCCCTGGTAGTCAGCTAGTTGTCACCAAGGTGGCATATGAGAATTCAGATGTTGACTAGTCACTTCAGGTGTGACCCTGTAGCTACCAAATGTTATCGCGCTTATCTCTAACTCTCAGCAATGGAAAAATAGTCCCGAGCCCTCTAATGCTGGTGAGCAGGCCACATGCATTGCTGAGAAATGAGTGAATCTGGGTGGTTGTTTCTACTTGTGAAGAGTTGCTGATGGCCTAAGATAACTTCCAAATCAGAGGATATTGCTTGGTGCATCTCTGTGTTAAAACAAGATGTGGGTTTTCCTATGAATTACAGCTCAGGAATTTAGTTAAAAATTATAATAGCTGTTCCATAATGATTTGCAACTATATTCTCCTGGAATTCTGTTACACTGATTGTCTTTGTGATTGTCTTCCTGATAATACATTTCAGACTTTGGCTGTGGCATACCTGTTTGTATTTATCATTACTCAACTGTTAATTCCAAGTTCTTGGATTCAAGGACCATAGAGAACAGATTCTGATTTTTGTAGGAGAGGAAACTGAGATACAGAGAGATGGAGTCAGTTGGCCAGAGAACAGCCAGCATGTTAGAGACAGACCTGGACTTGCCAGGCTTGTGCTGTGATAACCAAGTGGTCTCATCTACCTTAGAATGTCCACTACTCCCCTTGAAGTGTTAGTCACTCAGTCCCATTTGACTCTCTGTGACCCCATGGACTGTAGCCCGCCAGGCTCCTCTATTCAGCTCCTCTGTCCATGGGAATCTCTAGGCAAGAATACTGGAGTGGGTTACCGTTCCCTTCTCCAGGGGATCTTCCCGACCCAGGTATCAAACTGGGGTTTCCTGCATTGCATGCAGATTCTTTACCGACTGAGCCACCAGGGAAGACCTAATTATGTACTAATTTATGTATAATTTATGTGCACCCCTTTTATGTACTGATGTACTAATTTATAATTAATTAGTACTAATTTATAATTATTTATTTGTATACTTCCCTGTGGGGCTTCCCAGGTGGTGCTAGTGGTAAAGAATCCGCCTGCCAATGCAGGAGACTTAAGAGAAGTGGGTCCAATCCCTGAGTTGGGACGATCCCTTGGAGAAGAAAATGGCAACCCACACCAATATTCTTGCATAGAGAATCCCATGGACAGAGGAGCCTGGTGGGCTACAGTCCATGGGGTCATAGAGTCAGATAAGACTGAAGCAACTTAGCACACGTGCACACATACTGCCCTGAACTGGAACTGATTTGAAATTCTATGTATCAGTCCATATTTCTTCTAAGTTTTGCTCCTTGGATTGAACACTGAATAACACAGAAGTTTGCCCACAAACTTTTATGGGAGATGCAAGGAACTTAATAGTGGTTATCTTTGGGGAGCGAGGCTGAAGACAATTATGTTTTATTTCACACCCTCCTACACTGTTGGTTGTTTTTATATGACAGGTGAGTGGGGAGCAAAAGAGATGACTCGGACTTGAAGGATTTTATAGCCTATTGGGGAGATAGAACAATCATCCATGGGTGATATAAATTGAGAGTCGTTTTATTACAAAGCATCCTCCACACAAGTCTTAAAGAGATTAAAGATAAAAGAGTAATCTAAGCCAGGCATAGGGGATTTGAGAGGAGGCCCAATTGTATATCTTCTACAGGAGATGGAGGAAACCCAGCTCCCTTCGAGCATCTCACCTTGAGCACACATACACACACAGGCACAAAAGCCTAGCCCACCCTACGTACCATCAGCGTTCGCTCCTGGCACCTCTCATCACAGGAGCTCTTGCTGTCAGGATGTTAATTACTGACTGTCCCCCTTGTTAGTGACTGATTTCAGTCCATTTGCTGAATATGATTGTCAGGAACACACACTCTTTCCCAGTTTCAATGGTATAGATAAGCTGGGCACAGGTTCATGAACAGTGTCTGCTAAAGAGATGTTGTCCCTGCTGCTACCCCTGGAAAGATGCACCAGGAACACTGCAGGAATCAACTTCCCCATGCAGGTCTTTACTCCAAGATACAGGATCAGTGAACAGGGTAGGATGTCTGTCAAGATTAGAAAAAGATGCTCTGCTTTTTCATCTTCGAAACACTTACCTCATCATTTATTACATTGGCAAGGAATGGGGCTGCTAATGTTGCCTGCATTGAGAATTTATCTTTTCAATTGGAACTCACTTTAGTACACTTTTTTTTAAAGACCTGTATTGGCAAGAGCTATAAAGTAGTAGGATGACACTTGTTAAAGATACCATCGTTACATTTTCAGTTCTCTAACTTTCTAGGCCGAGTGAGTTACTGTGAGCAATCCTGTTTTTTCTGTAAAAATGTTATTCATTCAGACTGCACTGCTGCCTGAGCTCTTATCACTAGCAAATCCCAGAAGGACTGACTTATTAATTAGAGCTAATAATGTATCTGAAATTCTAACTTCTTAAGTTCTTAAATTATAGTGTAATTCCCAGCCTAACAGGGATATCATTGGGTAGTTTTGTTATAATTTTCACTCCAGCCCTGGTCCAGTATCTTAATATCCCTGGTATGATGATGAGCAAACAGAATGTAGAATTTGGTTGAGAATCACTTATGTATTGCTAAGCACATACTATAGTTGTATTGTTTGGAAACACATGCCCCAAGAAGAAGGATGGATTTACCATGTCACTCCCTGCTTACAGTTGATTCCTATCACAATGAGAACAATATTCAGGCTCCTTAATCCAGACCTCCATGGGCCGGCAACATCTGTCCCCAATCTCATCTACTCACTCCGTCTCGCTCTGTTCCAGCTGCACTAGCCTTATTTCCTACTCCCTTTCCTGATCTGGTCCTGGCCTCTGAGTCTGTGCACTGGCTGTTCTCTGTGCTTGCAGGAGAATACTCTGGACCAGACCTTTGCAAGGCTGGGTCCTCTTGTTTTTCAGATCTCACTTCATCTGTCAGTCTCTCCCATCAGGAAGCTTCCATAAGCCTCTTTTCCTTCTCTGTCAGAGGGCAGACAGAATGAAAACCACAATCACAGAAAAATATCCAACTGATCACATGGACCACGGTCTTGTCTAACTCAGTAAAACTATAAGCCATGCTGTGTAGGGCCACCCAAGATGGACGGGTCATGGTGGAGAGTTCTCACAAAACGTGGTCCACTGGAGAAGGGAATGGCAAACCACTTCAGTATTCTTGCCTTGAGAACCCCATGAACAGTAAGAAAAGGCAAAAAGATAAAACACTGAAAGATGACCTCCCCAGGTCAGTAGGTACCCAATATGCTACTAGAATTCAGTGGAGAAATAACTCCAGACAGAATGAAGAGACAGAGCCAAAGCAGAAACAGCAACCAGTTGTGGAGGTGACTGGTGATGGAAGTAAAGTCCGATGCTGTAAAGAGCAATATGGCTTAGAAACCTGGAATATTAGGTCCATGAATCAAGGTAAATTGGAAGTGGTCAAACAGGAGATGGCAAGAGTGAACATAGACATTTTTAGGAATCAGTGAACTAAAATGGATTGGAATGGGTGAATTTAACTCAGATGACCATTATATCTACTACTGTGGGCAAGAACCCCTTAGAAGAAATGGAATAGCCATCATGGTCAACGAGAGTCCAAAATGCAATAGTTGAGTGCAGTCTCAAAAACAACAGAATAATCTCTGTTCGTTTCCAAGGCAAACCATTCAATATCACAATAATCCAAGTCTATGCCCCGACCAGTAATGTTGAAGAAGCTGAAGTTGAACAGTTCTATGAAGACCTACAAGACCTTCTAGAACTAACACCCAAAAAAGATGTCCTTTTCATTATAGGGGATTGGAATGCAAAAGTGGGAAGTCAAGAGCTACTTGGAGTAACAGGCAACTTTGGCCTTGGAGTACAAAACAAAGCAGGGCAAAGGTTAACAGAGTTTTGCCAAGAAAACGCACTGGTCATAGCAAACACCCTCTTCCAACAACACAAGAGAAGACTCTACACATGGACATCACCAGATGATCAACACCGAAATCAGATTGATTACATTCTTTGCAGCCAGAGATGGAGCAACTCTATATATAGTCGGCAAAAACAAGACCAGGAGCGGACTGAGATCATGTGTGGCTCAGATCATGAACTTGGCAGCAAGTCAGTTTAAGTCAAATATTGACTTAAATTGAAAAAAGTCAATTTAAATTGATAGAACAAGTCACTTTAAGTCAATATTTGACTTAAATTGAAGAAAGTAAGGAAAACCACCAGATCATTCAGGTATAATCTAAATAAAATCCCTTACGATTATACAATAGAAGTGACAAATAGATTCAAGAGATTAGATCTGATAGAGTGCCTGAAGAACTGTGGACAGAGGTTCGTGGCATTGTACAGGAAGCAGTGATCAAGACCATCCCCAAGAAAAAGAAATGCAAAAAGGCAAAATGGTTGTCTGACGAGGCCTTACAAATAGCTGAGAAAAGAAGAGAAGCTAAATGCAAAGGAGAAAAGGAAAGATACACACATTTGAATGCAGAGTTCCAAAAGATAGCAAGGAGAGATGAGAAAGCCTTCCTCAGAGATCAATGCAAAGAAACAGAAGAAAACAATAGAATGGGAAAGACTAGAGATCTCTTCAAGAAAATTAGAGATACCAAGGGAACATTTCATGCAAATATGGGCACAATAAAGGATAGAAATGGTATGGACCTAACAGAAGCAGAAGATATTAAGAAAACATGGCAAGAATACACAGAACTATACAAAATAGATCTTCATGACCCATATAACCACAATGGTGTGATCACTCACCTAGAGACACACATTGTGGAATGCAAAGTCCAGTGAGTCTTAGGAAATATCACTACGTACAAAGCTGGTGGAGGTGATGGAATTCCAGTTGAGCTATTTCAAATCCTAAAAGATGATGCTGTGAAAGTGCTGCACTCAATATGCCAGCAAATTTGGAAAACTCAGCAGTGGCCACAGGACTGGAAAAGGTCTATTTTCATTCCAATCCCAAAGAAAGGCAATGCCAAAGAATGTTCAAACTACCATACAGTTGCACTCATTTCAAATGCTAGCAAAATAATGCTCAGAGTTCTCCAAGCGAGGCTTCAGCAGTACGTGAACTGTGAACTTCCAGAAGTTCAAACTGGATTTAGAAAAGGTAAAGGAACCAGAGATCAAATTGCCAACATCCATTGGATCATTGAAAAAGCAAGAGAGTTCCAGAAAGTAATCTACTTCTACTTTATTGACTGTGCTAAAGCCTTTGACTGTGTGGATCACAAGACACTGTGGAAAATTTTTCAAGACATGGGAATATCAGACCACCTGACCTGCCTCCTGAGAAATCTATATGCAGATGAAGAAGTAACAGGTAGAACTGGACATGGAACAACAGACTGGTTTAAAATCTGGAAAGGAATAAGTCAAGGCTGCATTTTGTCACCCTACTTATTTAACTTATATGCAGTGTACATCATGCAAAATGCCGGGCTGGATGAAGCACAAGCTGGAATCGAGATTGCTGGGAGAAATATCAATAACCTCAGATTTGCAGGTGATACCACTCTTACGGCAGAAAGTGAAGAAGAACTAAAGAGCTTCTTGATGAAAGTGAAAGAGAAGAGTGAAAAAGTTGGCTTAAAATTCAGCATTCAGAAAACAAAGAACATGACATCCGGTCCCACCACTTCAAATAGATGAGGAAACAATGGAAACAGTGGCTGGCTTTATTTTGGGGGGCTCCAAAATCACTGCAGATGGTGACTGCAGCCATGAAATTAAGAGATGTTAGCTCCTTGGAAGAAAAGCTATGATCCACCTAGACAGCTTATTAAAAAGCAGAGACATTACTTTGTTGACAAAGGTCCATCTAGTCAATGCTATGCTTTTCCAGTAGTCACGTATGGATGTGAGAGTTGGACCATAAGGAAAGCTGAGCACAGAAGAATTGATGCTTTTGAACTGTGGTGTTGGAGAAGACTCTTGAGAGTCCCTTGGACTGCAAGGAGGTCCAAGCAATCCATCCTAAAGGAAATCAGTCCTGAATATTCATTGGAAGGACTGATGGTGAAGCCTAAACGCCAATCCTTTGGCCAGCTGTTGTGAAGAACTGACACTGGAAAAGACCCTGATGCTGGGAAAGATTGCAAGTGGGAGGAGAATGAGACAACAGAGGGTGAGATGGTTGGATGGCATCACTGTCTCAATGGACATGAGTTTAAGTTTTTTCCTCTACTAAAATATGTGTCGAATGGGAACAGGGAGAATGTTTCGGCTCATTGTTGCATCAACAAAACTTAGAAGTTTGCGTGCATGTAGGAATCATTCAATAAATATTGGTTGGCTTGCTAGAGATGGATAGATGGATTCACAAGTAAAATTCAAAGTGGTGTAGCCATCTGACATTCTAGAAAATTCCAAAAGACTGAACTAGGAGAAAGCAGAGGTGTGGACAGGGCACCCTCGGGACAGAAGCAGCAGCTTTTCCCCTGCTGGGACAGGGTGGACTCCAGAGGTAGGGTCCGAATTTGAGATAGGTCAACAAGATTGAGCACAGATGGGTATCTGAAATTACAGCTTGGAGCTCTGTACAAATGAGGAAGATGTGAAGAAGAGTTTGGCCCGTGGGAGGAGCATGCAATATCCGAGATAAGCAGAGTAGGTGACCAGTGGACAGGTCCAGGCACCTTCTGGGCCCTGGAGACCACAAGAGGGGAAAAATTGGAGTGATACTTTGGTGCAGAAACTGAGGCTGAGGGGGCTGAAGCAACTGTGGAGCAGGTAGGTGGCAGCTGCTGCCACTGTAACTGCTGTCAGTTTGATTCCCTGCTGAGCGTTTCGGAGCTCTGCGGGTAGGTGACAGAATGCAGTTTCCACATTCATCTTGCAGAGCTGCAACTGGTTCCTTAACCTGAAGTCTTGCCATGGCAACTTAAAATTTGAACAAGGTCTCTGGAAGGTAAAACCATAGAGTACCCAGGTTGGATCCAGGACTGGGTAGGGGACGTTGGGTTTAATGGTTCTGTGCCTCTTTTTTAGAATCTTGGACTATTGTAGCTGGAAGGATCAACTAGTCCAATGACCTTATTTTTATAAATAAAAAACAGGAGGGGGAAGTCGACACTGGAGACTGAAACTCTGATTCCTCTGCTAGACTTTTTGTGCTACAAGTGATTTTACCTATTCTGTTTCCCTATCCCATGGGACACAAGTTGCTTAGGATATAAGTAAGTGTCATAGAAAACAGTTAATCATCAGATAATAAGCATGCAAATTATAATAGCTAATATTTATTCAGTGCTTTCTGTATTCTAAACCCTGTTCTCGGCGATCTGTACTTTTTAGCTGATTTCATTTTCATGAAAAACACCATGAGGAAGATGTATTATTATTCCCATTTCACAGGCACAAAAACTGAGCCAGAGAGATTAACTTTCCCACTCTTATACAGCTGGTGAGTGGAAGAACATATGGTTCAAAGCCTGGCTGTAGACACCCATACCTCCCATTCTTAACTGCCAGATAATGTTGCCTGTTAAAAGAAGTTTGGTTAAATAAAATTAGATTTTTTTTTTCTTAACTTCATTCTCCAGGCCTTTTCATGTGTATAAGGGGCAATATGACCCTTCTAGCTGAAGAATGTAGTAAATATTTTTGAAATGTGATACCAGGAAGACTGTCCAGAGCATTTCATAGGATTAATACTCTCAAAACACAAATGAGGAAACAGTGTCCTGCCCGATCTTGAAAGATTTGGATGACCATGACGCACACAGCACTCACATGTGCTTCATAGCCTTGTTTATCTCTGAAAGAAGTAGTACTGCAGATTTAGCAATGGATTATAATAAGGCAAATGTCTCTCCCTTTAGTGACTAGGTGGCTCTCCTCCTGGTCAGGGCCACCTTGCTCAGAAAGACAGAAATAAGATGTTCCTTCAGCACCTGACAGGGTACACAGGACCAGTCCAGACCCCCAGCAGGCCCCTGGCTGAGCATTGCTTTGTGGGTCTGCACCTGCTGCCCACTCTATTCAGCATTGCTGGGTATTGACAGTAATGTGGCAAAGACTTCCCGTAATAGAAGGAGCCATCTGGCTGAAGCTTCCCAAGGAATTCAGTGGTAAAAGAACCTGCCTGCCAATGCAGGAGATATGAGTTCAATCCCTGGGTCTGGAAGATCCCTTGGAGGAGGAAATGGCAACCCACTCCAGTATTCTTGCCTGAAAAGTCCCATGGAGGGAGGAGCCTGGCAGGCTACAGTCCATGGGGGTCACAAAGAGTCAGACATGACTGAGAGACTGAGCGCACACATCTGGCTAAACTGTCTCTCCTAACTGATGGGTTGACTCACTCTGAGAATTCCCAAGGGGAGTCTATTTAAAGCTTATACTCAACTGAGATGGTAGGACTGTTCCATGGCCTTGAGTGCCAAGTTGAAGAAACCCCTTCTCTTCACTCTAGCACCTGACCTCTAACTCCAGCTCCACCCACTGCTCCATCTAATCTGTGTGAATGAGATTTTCAGGGGTTTAGCTCTCCAGAATTGAGGCTTCTTTTTCTTCCTCAGATAAATTGCTGTATTCTACAATAATTTCAAGTGTTTTCACAGACACTATCCTTTTTAAAATCCTCACAACAACTCCGATATCAAGGAGGCAGAAGGTAAGCAGGATAGGCAAGATCATGACAGCATGTAAATGCAGGGCTATGTTTCACACCTAGGTCTTCTGGTTCTGAAGCTATTATGTATTCCATCCGATGGCAGTTACATCAGAGAAAGTAGCAAATGGTCCCCTTTAATGGTCTTGGGTCTCCTACATCTTATTTTTACCATATGGCAGCAACAGTATCTTTTATTAATGTCATCCTTTAGAGAACCACAGCCTTCAGCTATGGGAGTATTCTGAGCTGTATGGATCCTGGCAAATATGTTGAACTTCATCAAACTATAGTTTTATGTATATACTATATGGTTGCATAAGGCGATGAAATTATGTAGAAGAGAAGAAACAAAATAGCTTTTAATAGAGTGTGTCTATTACCACCTGATAGGCTTGGTCAAGGGTGTTTCCTCAGCTCTTGATGGGTTTGAAATCATACACTCTTCAGTGGGGAAAGGTGAAGCTAATGAAGCACCTTATCCAAGGGTCTCATACTATTCCAGAGCAGGAAATTCTCAGTTCATTATATTACTTGTATGTAGTTTGGTTTTAACTTTAAGAAACCCAATGATACTTAAATGTCAACCTTTCCATAATATAAAATCCATATACAGTTGACCCTTGAAAAATGTGGAATTGATCCACACAATTTCTCTTATACACAGTATATTTCAGTGGTAAATACCACAGCACTACGCAATCTGAGGTTGGTCAAATGCGCTGATGGAAGAGGAACTGTGGATACAGAGGGCCAGCTGTAAGTTATACACAAATTAACCCCCACATTGTTCAAGGGTTGGCTTTATTCAACTTCTCAACTGTTCAGAAATTAATAATTTTACATTACCATCCAGCTACTTTTTCAGTACCTGTTTTAATATCTATATCAGAACAGAGGAAGAAAACAAAATAACACACAAAAATTTAGTTTAATATGGAAGTTTGAAGTTATGGTTTAAACTTAGGAACTTTTTTAGATATATGCAGTCTCCAAGGACTCCAACAAATGGGTAGGCAGAGGCCCGAGAACTTTACAGATGAGTTGCAACAAAGGGGCTAGCTACCAAGAAGAGCAAGAGAAGTTTCTGACTCTACACTGCTTTCTTCTTGTCTGCTTTAGACACTGCACGACATAAATGGCCTTGTCTGTCATATGCCATATTCACATCTAGGTAAATTATAGCTATTAATATCATTTAAGGTAATTTTTATTAAATGATTATAAAAGGATAATCACCTTGATGATTAAAAGAGAAATTGGAAAATGCCACAAAATGTAAATGGAATTAAAATCACTGGGCATCAGCAGTACTGACAAGGTAATTCTTGTTAATGTCTCTCTCTATATATATATATCTTTATATACACAGAGAAAATATATTTTAGCATAAAGTTGGCCTCACTGGAGATGCTGGGACTCTGTTACTGGCAGTATTCTGCTTTTTCCTCTGTCATCACTGGCATGAAGACAGCCTTCCTGGAGACTGTCAAGGACTCTTGGGGGCTTTATTAAAAGGGTCCTGTCATTAGGTAGGAATGGAGGGGAGGGAGGCTGGAAGCCAGTCCAGATGTCCAAAGGTTGCTGCAGATGGAGTCAGGAGGCAGGCAGACCCTCATCAAGACACCAGCCACTTGTGGATGAAAGTTCCTCGGGGGATCCATGTGCACGTCCCAGAGATTCAAGAGGGTTCAGCTTGGCACTCTCAGGTCCCGAGGTGTGACCATCTTTCTTTCCTGCTGACATTTTCTCCACAGTGGGCAGAGATAATCCCGAGTTGAGTGTCACTTGTTATATTTAGAGAATCCAGGCTCAAAAGTAGTGATTACTGCTCTGGCTATTTTCAATTTGTCTCCTTAAAACAGTCTTCTGAGAAGTGCCACAGCAATTTGGATGTGGAAAGGATGTTGCCTTATCCTTCCTTTCTGCCCCTCAGGGCATGCTGTGGTTTGGAGAAATAAGCAGGAATCCTTAGACTGATACAGTTCTCTAATTTCAGTGCTGCTTCCTCCATCTCCTCTCATACTGGCTATTTGGCCACATTCTAGAGAAAACGTGGAGGGGCCCGGCAGGAGCCTGGAGGCTTCCCAGGGGGTCAGCCAGCCCACGGGTCTTCCAGCAGCTCTGATGAGTCTTTCAGGCAACTGCTGCCTGCACCGGTGTTTCCTGCCACACACCCTGCTCCTCAGAAAATTCTGTCCCTTCGAAAGAGCTGGACTTGTAGGCAAAGTGGGATAGTGTCTGGTCCTCCCATAGTCTCACCTTGTGACCTTTACTCCAAGAAGCTGCCACTTGGTAGGGGAGCCTGGTGAGGCCGGGTACCCTGACTTGGGCATTATTGAGAGAAGTGTAGCCCAGAAAGTCAGTCACTCTGTCTCTTGTTTGCTTGTTTTTAATAACTTCACCCCTCCCCTGCGACTTTGAAGGGAAAAATACATCCTGATAGAAAAATTTGGTATGTTTTTCATTAGCAAAGCAATACTTGTTTGCAGTTTTAGCATAAAAATAGGGAAATCTTCAAATTAAACCAGTTCAGTCCTTCAGGACCTGGCTGTGGGAAAAGACCTGGGAGCTTCTGATTGGAGGGCACTCACTGTCTTGGGCTGAGTCTCTCTGAAGTGGGCGTGGGGAGGCCTGGAGGGCAGATGGAGTTCAACTAATTCTCCAATGAAGGGATTATGAATGGTTTTGGTTCTAAAGAAGCTGGTTCCAGCTGAAGAAGCTGAAGTCGAATGCCTCTATGAAGACCTACATGACCTTCTAGAACTAACACACCAAAAAGATGTCCTTTTCATTACAGGGGACTAGAATACAAAAGTAGGAAGTCAAGAAATACCTGGAGTAACAGGCAAATTTGGCCTTGGAGTACAGAATGAATCAGGGCAAAGACTAATAGAGTTTTGCCAAGAGAACACACTGGTCATAGCAAACACCCTTTTCCAACAAAGACAAGACTCTACACATGAACATCACCAGATGGTCAATACCGAAATCAGATTGATTATATTGTTTGCAGCTAAAGATGGAGAAGCTCTATACAGTCAGCAAAAACAAGACTGGGAACTGACTGTGGCTCAGATCATGAACTCCTTATTGCCAAATTCAAACTTAAATTGAAAAAAGTAGGGAAAACCACCAGACCATTCAGGTATGACCTAAATCAAATCCCTTACGATTATACAGTGGAAGTGAGAAATAGATTTAAGAGACTACATCTGATAGAGTGCCTGAAGAACTATGGATGGAGGTTCATGACATTGTACAGGAGGCGGTGATCAAGACCATCCCCAAGAAAAAGAAATGTAAAAAGGCAAAATGGTTGTCTGAGGAGGCCTTACAAATAGCTGAGAAAAGAGAAGCTAAATGCAAAGGAGAAAAGGAAAGATATTTGAATGCATAGTTCCAAAAAATAGCAAGGAGAGATAAGAAAGCCTTCCTCAGCGATCAATGCAAAGAAATAGAGGAAAACAGTAGAATGGGAAAGACTAGAGATCTCTTCAAGAAAATTAGAGATACCAAGGGAACATTTCATGCAAAGATGGGCTTGATAAAGGACAGAAATGGTATGGACCTAACAGAAGCAGAAGATATTAAGAACAGGTGGCAAGAATACACAGAAGAACTATACAGAAAAGATCTTCATGATGGTGTGATCACTCACCTAGAGTCAGACATTCTGGAATGTGAAGTCAAGTGAGCCTTAGGGAGCATCACTATGAACAAAGCTAGTGGAGGTGATGGAACTCCAGTTGAGCTATTTCAAATCCCAAAAGGTGATGCTGTGAAAGTGCTGCACTCAATATGCCAGCACATTTGGAAAACTCAGCAGTGGCCACAGGACTGGAAAAGGTCAGTTTTCATTCCAATCCCAAAGAAAGGCAATGCCAAAGAATGCTCAGACTACCACACAATTGCACTCATTTCAAATGCTAGCAAAGTAATGCTCAAAATTCTCCAAGCCAGGCTTCAACAGTATGTGAACTGTGAACTTCCAGATGTTCAAGCTGGATTTAGAAAAAGTAAAGGAATCAGATCAAATTGCCAACATCCACTGGATCATTGAAAAAGCAAGAGAGCTCCAGAGAAACATCTACTTCTGCTTTATTGACTATGCCAAAGCCTTTGACTCTGTGGATCACAACAAACTGGAAAATTCTGAAAGAGATGGGAATACCAGACCACCTGACCTGCCTCCTGAGAAATGTGTATGTAAGTCAAGAGGGAACAGTTAGAACTGGACATGGAAAAACAGACTGGTTCCAAATTGGGAAAGGGATACTTCAAGGCTGCATATTGTCATCCTGTTTATTTAACTTATATGCAGAGTACATCATGAGAAATGCTGTACTGGATGAAGCACATGCTGGAATCAAGATTGCCAGGAGAAATATCAATAACCTCAGATATGCAATGACACCACCCTTACGGCAGAAAGCAAAGAAATAGTAATAGTAAAGAGCCTCTTGATGAAAGTGAAAGAGGAGAGTGAAAAAGCTGGCTTAAAACTCAACATTCAGAAAACTAACATCGTGGCATCTGGTCCCATCACTTCATGGCAAATACATGGGGAAACAATGGAAACAGTGACAGACTATTTTTCAGATCAGATCAGATCAGATCAGTCGCTCAGTCGTGTCCAACTCTTTGCGACCCCATGAACTGCAGCACGCCAGGCCTCCCTGTCCATCACCAACTCTCGGAGGTCACTCAGACTCACATCCATCGAGTCAGTGATGCCATCCAGCCATCTCATCCTCTGTCGTCCCCTTCTCCTCCTGCCTCCAATCCCTCCCAGCATCAGAGTCTTCTCCAATGAATCAACTCTTCACATGAGGTGGCCAAAATACTGGAGTTTCAGCTTTAGCATCATTCCTTCCAAAGAAATCCCAGGGCTGATCTCCTTCAGAATGGACTGGTTGGATCTCCTTGCAGAACAAGGGACTCTCAAGAGTCTTCTCCAACACCACAGTTCAAAAGCATCAATTCTTCGGCGCTCAGCCTTCTTCACAGTCCAGCTCTCACATCCATACATGACCACAGGAAAGACCATAGCCTTGACTAGGCAAACCTTTGTTGGCAAAGTAATGTCTCTGCTTTTGAATATGCTATCTAGGTTGGTCATAACTTTGCTTCCAAGGAGTAAGCGTCTTTTAATTTCATGGCTGCAGTCACCATCTGCAGTGATTTTGGAGCCCAGAAAAATAAAGTCTGACACTGTTTCCACTGTTTCCCCATCTATTTCCCATGTAATGATGGGACTGGATGCCATGATCTTCGTTTTCTGAATGTTGAGCTTTAAGCCAACCTTTTCACTCTCCACTTTCACTTTCATCAAGAGGCTTTTTAGTTCCTCTTCACTTTCTGCCATAAGGGTGGTGTCATCTGCATATCTGAGGTTATTGATATTTCTCCCAGCAATCTTGATTCCAACTTGTGTTTCTTCCAGTCCAGCATTTCTCATGATGTACTCTGCATATAAGTTAAATAAACATGGTGACAATATACTGCCTTGACGTACTCCTTTTCCTATTTGGAACCAGTCTGTTGTTCCATGTTCAGTTCTAACTGTTGCTTCCTGACCTGCATACAGATTTCTCAAGAGGCAGATCAGGTGGTCTGGTATTCCCATCTCTTTCAGAATTTTCCACAGTTTATTGTGATCTACACAGTCAAAGGCTTTGGCATAGTCAATAAAGCGGAAATAGATGTTTTTCTGGAACTCTCTTGCTTTTTCCATGATCCAGCGGATGTTGGCAATTTGATCTCTGGTTCCTCTGCCTTTTCTAAAACCAGCTTGGACATCAGGAAGTTCACGGTTCACATATTGCTGAAGGCTGGCTTGGAGAATTTTGAGCATTACTTTACTAGCATGTGAGATGAGTGCAATTGTGCGGTAGTTTGATGGGCTCCAAAATCACTGGATGGTGACTGCAGCCATTAAATTAAAAGATGCTAGCTCCTTGGAAGAAAAGCTATGATCTACCTAAACAGCATATTAAAAAGCAGAGACATTACTTTGCCAACAAAGGTCCATCTAGTCAAAGCCATGGTTTTTCCAATAGTCATGTATGGATGTGAGAGTTCCACTATAAAGAAAGCTGAGTGCTAAAGAACTGATGCTTTTGACCTATGGTCTTGGAGAAGACTCTTGAGAGTCCCTTGGACATCAAGGAGATCCAACTAGTCCATACTAAAGGAATTCAACCATGAATATTCATTGGAAGAACTGATGCTAAGTCTCCAATACTTTGGCCACCTGATATAAAGAACTGACTAATTTAAAAGACCCTGATGCTGGGAAAGATTGAAGGTGGGAGGAGAAGGGAATGACAGAGGATGAGATGATTGGATGGCATCATCGACTCAATGGCCCTGTGTCTGAGTAGACTCCACGAGTTGGTGATGGACAAGGAAGCCTGGCGTGCTGCAGTCCATGGGGTCGTAAAGAGTCATACATGACTGAGTGACTGAACTGTACTGAAGTGAACTGGTTCTAAAATGTCAGCGTCCATAGGAAGCTTGTTCACAATTCAGATTTATTAGTGACAGCCTCAGAGATTCTGGTTCAGTAACTTGAAGGAGATCCCGGCATCTGCATTGTAACAAACATCCAAAATGTCTCTGAAAAAGGCTTTCAAGAACCAAGGTGAGAAACACTTTTAAGTATAATGGAATATATTCCCACTGAAGTGAGAAATGTACAAGAAGAAAACCTTTCTTTCTGATGAACACCTAGCTCAAATAGCTTATTTTACGCTTTTCTTCACTGTTTCTTTTTAATCTGCACATAACATAGCCCCTAACGAATGAAGTAAACTGAATCGTAGTCATACAATTTGTAGTTTTTTCTTTTTCTATCTTTTTTTTTTCTGCCATGATAGTTCCCTTCTGCACTGAGATGCTTGGTAGAATCCAAGTGTCAGTTATCTTTGGGAGTTGTCCTCCTCTGCCATTTGTGAACCTAGAATCTTCCCTCCATCTGGGCCATGTAACCCTGGTAGCCTGTCCTGCTCGTGGCAAGGCTGACTTCCTAGGACCCTGATGTTGGACACTCAGGGTCTAGTCTGAGATCTGCCACCATCTGGGTTTTGTGACCCTCACCTAGCCAGGTAACCTGATTCCTGGGTTTGGGTTCTTTGTACTGTGAGGGTATTGGGTTAAAAGACCAAGTTCCATTGAAAGTAGATGCACATAGAGTCATTTTGTCTGTTCCCTGCACCGAAGAATTGATGCTTTTGAACTGTGGTGTTGGAGAAGACTCTTGAGAGTCCCTTGGACTGCAAGGAGATCAGATCAAACCAGTCAGTCCTAAAGGAAATCAATCCTTCAGGATTGATGTTGAAGCTGAAGCTCCAATCCTTTGGCTATCTGATGTGAAGAACTGACCCATTGTCCAAGACCTGGTGCCAAGAAGACTGAAGTCAGGAGGAAAAGGGGACGACAGAGCAGGAGATGGTTGGATGGCATCACTGACTCGATGGATGTGAGTTTGAGTGAACTCCGGGAGTTGGTGATGGACAGGGAAGCCTGGCGTGCTGCGATTCATGGGGTGGCAAAGAGTCGGAAACAACTGAGCGACTGAACTGAACGGAATTGAAAGGGACTAGGTTCTTATTTCTTTTGAACATATTGGACATGTTAAACTGAAGGAAAGCACAGAGAAAGCCATGTAGTGTAGTTGTTTTTTTTTTTTCCTCCTCTCCAAGAGAATGGGGTCTCTTGTCACAGGACCTTCCTACCAACCACAAAGAAAGGTAAACAACGGGGTTAGGGTGCTCTCTGGCCCCCAGCTCTTCCTGCCTGAGACACCCCGCTTACCCCTTCATCTGAAGGTGGGCAAATGCAAAACACCATCCGGTAGACTGAGTGTCAGAGAAGAGAAAGAGAGAGAAGCCTGGGATATTCTCTGGACAGCCTTTGATCTCTCCGCTTCTCTCCTCTTTACCCTCCTTCAGGCTACTCCTCCTTTTGGTTTCAGCTTCTGTTTCTGACTCTGGATCCTGGTCCACACTGAAATGTCTGTGGCTTAGGAATTTTTCAGTGGTTTTGCCTTTGCATTATTTTACTTGTAAGTATCGTTACTCCAAGACCATTTTCTGAAATGTGAGCTTCTCCCCATGCCCAGAGCTATAAACAAAGGGTCTTGATTCTTTGCCACCAAGCATGGCTGTGTTTAATCAGATGACTTCCTGGCCTTACTTCCTGAAGAGGAGGCTAAAGGTGTGTGTCAGCTTTTAGAAGCAGAGTGATATCAAGAGTGAAGTGAATACACTTGTATTTCTTCCGTGGAGGAAGCCACTGTGTTGTTTGAAGGAGCTTTTTAGGCTTTAGGAGAAAACAGTAGTCTGGGAGGGATACCAGCCTTTAAGGAAACCATGACTCTGAAGGGAAAGTCTTCTGAGCCTCCGTTGAGAACCTGCCTAGTAACCACTGGTTGCTCAGTAGAGAGAAAATTTAGAACAACAGGAGGTGTAGGGGACCAGGCCAGAGGAATTGTGAGGAAAAACAATTAACTGACTTTAGGATTCTTCTGGTTCTTGCTCTTGATGACCTTACCTATGATGTAATGAGGATAATTTCTGATACAGAGGTGGAAGATGGGTCTAAGTTCTGTTCTTGCGTGCTGTTCCTGCAACCAGTGCAGCGGGCAACAAGTCACTTCCCTCTGAGACTCCAGGTTTGTCATCCCATCAGCTCAAAAATCCACTGATTCTAAGTGTCAGGAGTTGAAGGATTCACAGAAATGTGAGAGCTTGTGGATGAAGTTGCTCTAGAGAACACAGGATAGCATCCAGCCTGAGACTGGCATCCCTCTTAGAGATCAGCACGTTGCTTCCTTCTAGTGACAAGTTGAGAATGACGGTCCCACAGCAGTAATGACGCTGGGACAGCAGAGAGAGTCTTTCTGTAGCGTCAGCCTGGGCTTCATGCAGTGAGCATCAATAGTTAGTCTGCGAAAAGTTAAGGCATTTTGATTAACATGTAATATACAAGATGGCTGGTGTGTTGTCAGAAGCTGTAATAAGAGAACACACACTAAATTAAAGAATTAGCCAGATCAGATCAGATCAGATCAGTCGCTCAGTCGTGTCCGACTCTTTGAAGAATTAGCCAAGTAGTGTTTAAATGCTGATGCCTTTTCTTGTCTCTTTAGAGCTGAATGAAGTTCTTTATAAGCAACTACATTTGTCTATAGTCCCAATGGAGAAGGCAGTGGCTCCCCACTCCAGTACTCTTGCCTGGAAAATCCCACGGATGGGGAAGCCTGGTGGGCTGCCGTCTATGGGATCACACAGAGTCGGACACGACTGAAGTGACTTAGCATAGCATAGCATAGCATAGTCCCAATATTTCTGACGCTGCCCCTATTGGTCTTATTGTCCCTTTCTCACTTATCTTCAATTTGACAACCATTTGCAAACTGTCATAAACATTTCAGAGATTGTCCATCTGAACCATCAGCTGCTTTTCAACACTTCAAAGTCCCCCAAATATACTGATAATTTTAGCACAAATCAGAGCACTGCAAACAGAAGACATGGTTCTCGGTATTTTATTTTAAATAGAGTAGTTAAACCAACTTGCATTACTGTGATTAATAACACAGTTGGATGCACATCTACCATCTTTGTGGAGGAAGTGTGGAGTGTGTGTTTTATGGTTGTCACGCTTGATCGTTTCTTCTTTTTTTTGTTTCTTGTTCTTTGTTGTCTTGAGAGTTTTCTCATCCGTTTCTAAAAAATATCCTTTGCTGGCCTGGAAGCAATAGCTTGAAGGTTTCCTCTTGTAGTGTTTGCTCTTAGAATTTTTAAACATATGAAGTGTTGTAGAGTAAAAGCAAAACTCTTCAGTATCTTTACCTTTTTCAAACAGGCAAGCACCTTATCATATTCTAACTACCCGTTTAGCACATTTCTTTCCCGTACCCACATCTGCCCCATTGTTATTATCTACTGTTTCACTTAAAAACAAATAAGTTAGTTATCAATTTTAATTATTTTAATATTCATTGTATATATACACCTTAGTGACATACTTTTTGTTTTTTCTTTCCCTGACATTCCATATCCTTTGGTATTCCTTTCACAGACCTTCTCTCTGAAATGTTTTCATTCTGTTCTTGAATGATGGTACAGAATTCTGTATACCTTTTCAGTTTGAAGGTCTCTCACTCACTGCCTTCTGCCATCTCTTTCTGTTGATAAGACAGCCTTTGTAACATTGTTGTCTGTTGCTCTGTGGATGGGGTCCATCTGATTTCTCCTAGTGGTCTGTAAGATTCTATCTTTATGCTTGATGTACTGTAACTTTACAGTGGTGTCTTGGTGTGCATTTTTAAGAATGTATTCTACTCAGTATTCTGAGACTACTCCAAGTGAGGACTCCTGTCTTTAGTTCTGGAAAATCATTAGCCATTATATAAAATCTCTATGATCTCCCTCTCCCAGCCTATTTCCTTCTATTGACATCTTATTAGACATATATTAGAGTCTTTCAGTCTATTCTGCTTATCTCTTAAATGTTATTTCTTGTGTGTGCATTCAGGATAAATTCCTTTCTACTAGGTTGTCCATTTTACATATTCTGGTGTCTTTCCCAACTAGAGTTTTAGTTCAGTTGATATTTTTTTCATTTCCAGGGTATCAAGGTTTTTAAAACTGAACGTGAACGTGAAGTCACTCAGTCGTGTCCAACTCTTTGCGACCCCATGGACTGTAGCCTACCAGGCTCCTCTGTCCATGGGATTTTCAGGCAATAGTACTGGAGTGGATTGCCATTTCCTTCTCCAAGGAATCTTCCCAACCCAGGGATCGAACCCAGGTCTCCCACATCGTAGACAGACGCTTTATCGTCTGAGCCACCAGGGAGGTCTTTAAAACTGAGGTATAACTAAATATAACATTATGTTTCAGGTATACAGTATAGTGATCCAATATTTATATATACTGCAAAATGATCACTGAGTAAGTCTAGTTAACATCCATCACCATACGTGGTTAACAAATTTTTTTTTCTTGAGACAAAGACTTTTTAAGGTCCGCTCTCTGAGCAAGTCTCAAATACATAATACAGTTGTTAGCTATAGTAACCATGCTGTACTTTATATCCTTGTTGTTGTTTAGTTGCTGAGTTGTATCTAACTCCTTTGTGACCCCATGGACTGTAATCCACTACTTTGGCCCACCTCATCCAGCACCAAGTCCAGAATGGTAGAGCTCTGTGCTGACCCAGTAGGCAGCCTGGCCTCTCGCCATTGCTGCAGAGGCAGAGTCCATGTGAATCGTAACCACCAGCAGGTGACAGCCGCAGCTTTCTTGGATCTCCTTTCATGAACATTACTCCACCCTGGAGCCTGGCCTTGACTTCTGCCTCATAAGGCCCCTCGCTTTGGCCCTGACTCCCCACTTTGTGCTTCTGGTCCAAGAAGATGCTTAGCTTGTTGAGTGTAGCTGTGATTTGGAACTTTCTCTTATATTTTAATCCATCACTGCCACATATTTGAAGAATTCAAGACAAGGACTTTCAATGTCATCTTTGGCTCTCTGTGATATAACCTTGGTGTTTTACATCCGTGGTAGGAGAATAACAAGTACCCTTCCTGTGTGAAAGCTCTTTGTAAATAATGAAGGCAAGGTGTGGCCATTTTATAATTAATGTAATTGGTATCACATTTTACCACCACTCTATTTCTGGAGTCCAATTTTCCTTTTCGTGGGTGAGCGGCATGGTGAGGAAATGAAGTACCTTAGGTCATAATAAAATTAAATATCCCCACTTTTTTTAGTTTTCTACTAAATGTTGTCAGCCATTCAGGTCACAAATTACACAGTGGTTTCTAGAGGCAAATGGATTGTGGCTTTGTTTTCACTTTTAGACTTGGGTGAAATGGAAAGGAAATTGTGTTTAATTACAGTAGAACTAGCTCAACCATTCACTGGATTTTCCATTTTTTCTCAACTTTATTATTTCTTTTATAACCCAGTGATAGTATCCGGAACACAATTCGCAGTCATATTTAGGTGCTTTAAAAAATGTGTTTAAACTAATCTTGCCCTTGTATTTAAGAGTTTTTAAATTTCATCTTTCAGTTGATGATTAGTTTCATCTCATCATGTAGAAGGCTTGGAGAGTCTCACTGTGAAGATGATGCTTTTTATCAGTTTTGTAAATTATTTTGTTTGTGTCTTTCCCTCCCCTACAAAAAAAAAAAAAAAAAACCTCAAAATTGTGCACTGTCGGGTATTGAGAACCTGCCAGAGAAGCCCCAGCCTGAGTTTGACCCTGGATACAAAACTTAAAGGTTTCCTTCTCTCCTGTTGCTGTAGTCTTGGCAACAGTAAGCTAGAGCCCCGCTTTTCTCCTTTAACTGGCCTTTCTTTTTAATCTTGTCTCTCTCTCTTTCTCCATTCTCTGATCATCCGGAGTCTAAAAATGCTCCCTGCACATTTCCATATCGTAGAAAACAGTGACAGCCACATAGTAATCAGTCTTCCAAAGTGAAAACAATAGGAAACAACTTCCAACCATGAAAACTCTACACAGAACCACACCTTTAGCATTATTAGCATTATTCTGGAGACAGGGAATGCCAGAACTGCAAAGTGACTGTGAGTAAATAGGGGGAAAAAAATCAACAGGTTCCTGTACTTAGTTTCTTGTACTTCTGCCCCATCTCCACTCTGCCACAAAGCTTTTGCTGAACCAAAGCAGACTTAAAAATACTGCAGAGGAGATGGGAAAGACTAGCAAAGGTACCTAAGAACTTTTTAGAATGGCCACTATAAAGATTAAATCCAGCCTAAATTTTAAAATACTAGAAAAATGTACAAGAAATGTACAAACAGATCAGAGCATGGAATTTAGCGAAGGGATTTAAAGGGCCAGATGCAATACAGGTGCACCATTTAGAGGCAGACACAATATAAAGGGGCAGGCATGATTTAAAAGAGACATCACTTAATGGAGCAGTGTTCTAAAAGTATAGCTTCTGGAGGAGAAAAAGCAAAAACAAAATAAGTACTTTTTCGAAATTTGAGTACAAGGAGAGTATTAGAGTATGAAGGAGAAAAAGGCAGTTTAGGGTTCTGTAAAACAAAAGAGAATCACACCTCTTTCCTACCACTGAAACACTGACAGAAAACTCCACTAAAGCTCTGGGCCTTTCCTGGACTGACAGGAAAGGGCATCTTTTAAGATAGGAACTTTATAAAACTTTCCAGTATCATAAAAATGAACAAAAGGAAAATCAGTAGAAGGAATTTTATAAAATCAGACAATGAAAAAAATCCTAAGTATCATCTCAGGAAAATTATCCTCATAAAGCAAAACAAAAGTATAAGTTCACACTCCAAACAGAAATAAGAATTCTCAAACAAGCATTTGAGGATATGAAAAGCCACTCTAAATCAAATGCAAAATGGACAAAACCCTGGATAAATAAAGAAGGAGTTCATTGAACTCAGGAAAGAAATGAAAGAAAAAGATGACATTACTTCAGAAATGAAAAATTAATTAAAAAGTACCCAAGTGAAAGTACTCTAATGAAAATTTAATAAGAGGTTTGAAGAAAGATAGGAAAATAACCAAAGAAAGGAAAAATGACATAAAGAAGGAAGTTAAAAGTACCTGAAGGGAAGGTTGATTTTTACCTCTACCCTCTTAGGTTTTTTTGGTTGTCTTTGAGAATTAAATGTGGATGGTAACTGCAGCCATGAAATTAAAAGACACTTGCTCCTTGAAAGAAAAACTATGACAAACCAAGACAGCATATTAAAAAGCAGAGACATGACTTTGCCAACAAAAGTCCATCTAGTCAAAGCTATGGTTTTTCAAGTAGTCATATCTGGATATGAGAGTTGTACCATAAAGAAGGCTGAGTGCTGAAGAACTGATGCTTTTAAACTGTAGTGTTGGAGAAGACTCTTGAGAGTCCCTTGGACTGCAAGGAGACCAAACCAGTCCATCCTAAAGGAAATCAGTCCTGAATATTCATTGAAAGGACTGATGCTGAAGCTGAAACTCCAATACTTTGGCCACTTGATGTGAAGAGCCGACTCATTAGAAAAGACACTGATGCTGGGAAAGAGAGAAGGCAGGAGGAGAAGGAGATGACAGAGGAGAAGAAGGAGAACAAGATGGCTGGATGGCATCACTGACTCAATGGACATGAGTTTGAGCAAGGTCCAGGAGATGGTGAAGGACAGGGAAGCCTGGCATATTGCAGTCCATGGGATCGCAAAGAGTCAGACACGACTGAGCGACTGAACACAACAACGAAGACAGATTATCAGGGGAAAAGTAAACAAATTTATATACATTTTACATGGCATAAGAGCGCTCATAAGGAATGAAGATCAAAGAGATGGCAAACTCACATGTTTTAATAGCAGGTTGAACAGAGAGAAGCATTTGTGGAAAAGTAACTACTGAATATGTGGAAAAGCTAAAGGAAGGTAATTATTTCAACTGGGTCTGTTGGCATACAGTTGTTTCAGTCTCAATTTTCCTTGAAGATATGTCCCAAAATTGAATGCTGTAGAGTGATCCCATATGCCCCTAACTAGCTTCCCCCTGATATTAGCATCTTTTCTCTAACTCTAAAATTATTTGAAGATTAAAAAAAGTTGTAAAATAATGGGTGTCATACCAAAAAATGAAAATAAAGATATTCTAAAAAGAAAATAAAGATATTCTGTGCAAAGTGGGAGGCTAGACCAGGGCTTATCTTTTGAGCCCTAAGAAAGGGAATGTCTTGGTACCACCTCAGGAAGAGAGGTGTTAGAAGGCAGCCAGACTACCATCTGAGGGTTCAGGCCAAGAAGTTGCAGGGATGCAATTCAGGAAGTCCTCACATACTGACATGGGCTTAGTTTCCAAAATAAATGAGCAGCTCATACAACTCATAACAACAACAACAACAACCACCCAATCAAGAAAATGAACAGAAGATCGAAATAGACATTTCCCCAAAGAAGACATACAGATAGCCAATAAGCACATGAAAAGATGATTGACTTCTCTACTTATTAGGGAAATGCAAATCAAGACAACAATGAGCTATTACCTCACACTGGTCAGAATTGGCATCATCAAAAAGTATGCAATTAAATGCTGGCAAGAGTGGAGGAAAGGGAAATTACACTATTGATGGAAAGGTAAACCAGTACAGTCACTACGGAAAACAGTTTGGAGATTCCTTAAAAAACTTTTTTAAATAGAGCTACTGTATGATCCTGCAATCCCACTCCTGGGCTTATATCTGGAGAAAAAGCTAATTTGAAAAGATACATGCAACTCAGTGTTCATAGCAGCACTATTTACCCTATTTACAATAGCCAAGACATGGAAGCAACCTAAATGTCCATCAGCAGATGAATGGACAAAGAAGATGTGGTACATATGTACGATGCACATATTACTAAATCATAAAAAGAGTGAGATAGTGCCATTTGCAGCAACATTAAAGTGAAGGTGAAGTTGCTCAGTCGTGTCCAACTCTTGGTGACCCCATGGACTAGCCTACCAGGCTCCTCTGTCCATGGGATTTTCCAGGCAAGAATACTGGAGTGGGTTGCCATTTCCTTCTCCAGGGGATCTTCCCGACCCAGGGATTGAACCTGGGTCTCCTGCATTATAGGCAGACGCTTTACCGCCTGAGCCACCAGAGAAGCAGCAACATGGATGGAGCTAAAAATTATCATAGAAGATGACTTCACTAAATGAAGTAAGTCAGACAGGGAACTAAAAAACTATAATGGAAGAAAATATGAAAAAGGATATATATATATACACACATACATATATATATGTAAAACTGAATCACTTGCTATGAACCAGAAATTAACATAACATTGTAAATTCACTATACGTCTATGAAAAATAAAAAATAAATCACACTAATAGTAGATTATTTTATTAATATGATATGTAAGATAATATATAAGACTTGAGGTTAAGATGGAAAATTTTAATATATTCACAATAATTAATTGTTTTTAGCGTGGCCACCATTTATTTCAAAGGTTTGAAGTTTCTTGATGATATAAATTCACAGCTTGAGGGATTGGAGGATGGAGGGAAATGCTAAAGAAGTAAATGTTGGTTATCTTCATCTTAAAGATATCTATTCATTAACAATAGGGTTCATAGTGTAGATGGTGGTGTTAAGGAACTGGAATCTTAAGAAAATCAGAAATCTTCTTTTTATAGTTACAGAAAGCCCTTTTATAGTCCTTCAATTATAAAAGAGGTTTAGCAAAAAATGGCATTTTCTCAAAAAGCATAAAAGTGATCCTTTCCTCCAAAAAGTCTTAATTCCATGATGCAGCAGACAATTCTAGTTGGCCAGAATTTATTCCATTGGATGGGATCAAGGCCCAGGATTATGCAGGACAAATGTGACTATTAAACAGCCATGCCTAAGAACTAAGAAAGTCGTTAAGAAAGGGTTCATTTTGGCTTGTGGGCTAAATGGATATCTTACCTTTACCCAAAGAGAGATTTATTTCTTTGAGCTTTGATTTTTATCACAAACCCAAGCAAGAATCATACTTGACATAATTTTATTATTTTGGTTGCCATATTGGTTTTTTGGAATCATGTTTGAAGTAATGCAGAAGAGTTGATTAAGTAAGATGTTTGTAGTCATATATTTAAAGTTGGAGTAGATTTAGTTACTCAAGCCTTTGTTATAATAGTGTTTCCACAAGAAAATCAAATTCATATTACATCACCTAACATACAACTTCCCCCACCTCAAGTACATAATTTACCATATGTAAAAATACTGGTGCTATTTGGATTCCCTTGGATATCTTTATCCAGCATTTGTCTGAGAGGAAATTGCCTTATGCATAATCTGAAATAATTGAAATAATTGGAAGTATAATGAGAGCCAACATTTAGAAGCTCCCTTGTGCTTCTTTCTGCTGTGCAAAATAAAATTATCACTGAATGTGTTCATGTTTTAAAATTTAAGCAGACTTGGTAGATTAATCTTGTTTTCTAAATGTGCAGAGGTAGTTATATAAGATGGTTGGTGTCCCTAAAACAAGTGTTAAAAAACCTTTTTAAGCTTCCTGATATATTTGCATATTTACTATGATGAAGTGGTAATTTGCATTATAGAGCTGATTACAGAAATCAGTATCTCATTGAGCTGTATTTTTAAAAATTCATATTATTTCTTGTTTCTCTGCTTTTTATGATACATGTAACACCATTAATAATGTTTTCAGACATCCCTGAGAGACTTGTAGACTTGTTTTAGTTTTCGTGGTTGATAGCTATTGGCTTAAAAAAGAAAGTCATTCCTGTGTGTGGCTCCCAGGATCCATTTTAGCATCTGTAAAAAGTTGCACTTTTTACATGGATTCCACTCCATTTCTACATTCATGTTTAGAAGTCACAGTGAAATTAAATGAAAAGTCTGAGAAAGAAATTGGGTAAATACTTTGGCCACCTTATGGAAAGAGCTGTCTCACTTGAAAAGACTGATGCTGGGAAAGATTGACAGCAAGCGGAGAAGGGGACAGCAGAGGATGAGATGGTTAGATAACGTCACTGACTGAAGGGACATGAGTTTGAGCGAACTCAAGTTCACTTGAGGAAGATAGTGAAGGACAGGAAAGCCTGGTGTGCTGCAGTCCATGGGTTCACAAAGAGTCAGACATGACGTAGCTACTGAACAACGAAAGCAAGCTGAGATTTCCTTCTTTAGGCTTCATAAAAGGCTGGGAAGGTGTTCTGTCTTCTGACGTAGGGAACTAGGGAAGAAGGACCAATAAAGAAAGAACTTCCGTAAACATTGCAAGGATGTTCAAAAGGTGCTGGGCAGGCAGAAAATATGACAGCCCTCCAGGGACATTTTTGTTAAAGTAGATTGATTCATAAATGAAATATATCCAGATTAAAAGAAAGGTGACTTTGATGTATTATTCTTTATTGAAATCATATATTTTATTTTTTAAAGGAGGCTTTGTTTTCAGACATATCTGTGTCACTTAACCTTATCATTCAAATTTCTGTCCCCATGTGCATAGCAAATCTTGACTTTGGTAGGCCAGAAACACAAAATCTAAGCAAATTAAATCTGGGGGAGAAACTCATTTTCCTTATCCCCAACCTTGTGCTGACTTTGATCGTGAGTGTCATCACTAGCTAACCCATTTCTCTACATGGAAAAATGGAAATTACTTTTCTCCTCCATGATGTGGGAACCTGCCAATTTTTCCTTTCTGATATAGGCTAGTCTCCTTTAGACATTGTTCTGATATTTCTTATATGTTTTTCTTTAGTCATCATTCTCTTATCTTACCAATAACCTGAAAATCATGTCCCTAAATTGGATCTCTTTGAAGAAAAAAAAATGAGAACCTGAGCTCTGAGGCAGAGTGCCATGGTTCAACTGGAAGAAACAAGAATCCTTTAAAAACAAAAAACATTTCTCTCTAATTTTAAAAGAAATATATAGTAACTATTGGATATTTTAAAACAAAAATACCTAAAAAGGAAAAATAAAACTTCCAGAATCATATCCTTCAGTATTAGCATTTAAGTGTATTTCCTTCTGAAATTTTCTCTACGTGCATGGAGGGGAGAGCTCGTAGTGCGTGGCAGGAGCTCAAGAGAGAAGGTAGTTTGTTTTACAAAACTAGTATATTTAACTTTCCATGATGTTAAATCCTGCTTTTCTTCTTTTGTGGCTTTAAGTTTTTTGTATCATTTAATATATCTAGATTATTAAAAAAGGGAAAGACTAGAGATCTGTTCAAGAAAATTAGAGATACCAAGGGAACATTTCATGCAAAGATGGGTTTGATAAAGGACAGAAATGGTATAGACCTAACAGAAGCAGAAGATATTAAGAAGAGGTGGCAAGAATACACAGAAGAACTGTACAAAAAAGATCTTAATGACCCAGATAACCACAGTGGTGTGATCACTCACCTAGAGCCAGACATCCTGGAATGTGAAGTGAAGTGGGCTTTAGAAAGCATCACTATGAACAACAAAGCTAGTAGGGGTGATGGAATTCCAGTTGAGCTATTTCAAATCCTGAAAGATGATGCTGTGAAAGTGCTGCACTCAATATGCCAGCAAATTTGGAAAACTCAGCAGTGGCCACAGGACTGGAAAAATTCAGTTTTCATTCCAATCCCAAAGAAAGGCAGTGCCAAAGAATGCTCGAACTACTGCACAATTGCACTCAGTCGGATATGACTGAGCGACTTCACTTTCACTCTTCACTTTCATGCATTGGAGAAGGAAATGGCAACCCACTCCAGTGTTCTTGCCTGGAGAATCCCAGGTATGGAGGAGCCTGGTGGGCTGCCATCTATGGGGTCGCACAGAGTCGGACACAACTGAAGCGACTTAGCAGCAGCAGCAGCAGCACACACTAGTAAAGTAATGCTCAAAATTCTCCAAGCCAGGCTTCAGCAATACATGAACCATGAAATTCCAGATGTTCAAGCTGGTTTTAGAAAAGGCAGGGGAACCAGAGATCAAATTGCCAACATCTGCTGGATCATGGAAAAAGCAAGAGAGTTCCAGAAAAACATCTATTTCTGCTTTGACTATGCCAAAGCCTTTGACTGTGTAGATCACAATAAACTGTGGAAAATTCTGAAAGAGATGGGAATACCAGACCACCTGACCTGCCTCTTGAGAAACCTGTATGCAGGTCAGGAAGCAACAGTTAGAACTAGACATGGAACAACAGACTGGTTCCAAATAGGAAAAGGAGTACGTCAAGGCTGTATATTGTCACCCTGCTTACTTAACTTATATGCAGAGTATATCATGAGAAACACTGGGCTGGAAGAAGCACAAGCTGGAATCAAGATTGCTGGGAGAAATATCAATAACCTCAGATATGCAGATGACACCACCCTTATGGCAGAAAGTGAAGAGGAACTAAAAAGCCTCTTGATGAAAGTGAAAGAGGAGAGTGAAAAAGCTGGCTTAAAGCTCAACATTCAGAAAACGAAGATCATGGCATCTGGTCCCATCACTTCATGGCAAGTAGATGGGGAAACAGTGGAAACAGTGTCAGACTTTATTTTTGGGGCTCCAAAGTCACTGCAGATGGTGACTGCAGCCATGAAATTAAAAGACGCTTACTCCTTGGAAGCAAAGTTATGACCAACCTGCTGCTGCTGCTAAGTCACTTCAGTCGTGTCCTACTCTGTGTGACCCCATAGTCGGCAGCCCACCAGGCTCCCCCATCCCTGGGATTCTCCAGGCAAGAACACTGGAGTGGGTTGCCATTTCCTTCTCCAATGCATGAAAGTGAAAAGTGAAAGTGAAGTCGCTCAGTTATGTCCAACTCTTAGCGACCCCATGGACTGCAGCCCACCAGGCTCCTCCATCTGTGGGATTTTCCAGGCAAGAGTACTGATATTCAATCATAAATAGTATTGATTTTTCTTCTTTTCATTTAATCTTATATTTTTGTGAATAGTTTCTCTGGCCATTAATGTGATTTTCAAACATAATATTTAGTGACCGCATAATGTGCATTTGAGTATTTGCATGAAGCCTGAGTCTGTTTCCAGTTTTTAAGATGATAAAAACAGAGTCCTTCTCGGGGCCTGGGCTTAAAGCATCTTTGGGGTTATGGTCTCCCTACCGTAGCCATGACATAGAGTCTTGTCTGAGGAGTCTGTGCCAAGGGAACAAAAGATGCTCCACAGTTTACATAGACAAGAGATAATTGTGATAAACCGATTTCTGGAACACCAAGAGAAATGTGATCGTTCTGAACCACCTCCAAAGGCAGGCAAGGCAAAACAAACCTTTTATGGCCTGTGGCCTGGCTTCCCTACCATCCTGCAACAAGGCAAATGGAACAAATGACCAGGAAAATCAGAATGTAGGCAAAGAAAATATCAGCGCTGCTTTCCCAGCAGAGTGCAGGCAGCCTCGTGACAAAGATAACTCATACAGAGGAGGGTCTTGGCAATGCCCGGCAGTAGAAGGGGCATATCTTGATCTTTATAAATGTGAAAAGCTGAAGCAGAAAGAGAAGACTCTTATTTGCCCAGATAAATGGAAACAGGGATCAGGAGGCCTGGCAGAAAGGAGTCCTGTTTACTTCTGGGCAGAACTTGGCCTGCTGTTTGATGGGGACTCCAGCTTACCATATTTACAGAAATAATTGAAAAGAATCTCTGAAGTTCTAAGAATAAAGCTCAGGTCCAGGTCACACTGAAGTCTTGAACTGAAGACTCAGGAATTGGGTCTTTTTAAAGCATGAGAAGGAAATGACAACCCACTCCATTGTTCTTGCCTGGAGAATCCCAGGGACGGGAGAGCCTGGTGGGCTGCCGTCTGTGGGGTCTCAGAGTCGACACGACTGAAGCGACTTAGCATAGCAAAGGAAATAATAAATCTCTGGTCCTTTTATAAACTTACTGCAGGGGAAGTCTCAGTGCAAGTAAAGCACCACTCGTATTTTAGGGAAGGTGGTGTCCTTTAACCCTAGTGGTAACCTTATCAGGATGTCCACATTGTCTTTTTGAGGGCTAAGAAGGGAGGAGGTGCTGTACTTTTAGCCATTGTTACTGCCTCAAGCTTGCATTGTTGCTTCAGCTGTGTTCAACTCTTTGCGACCCTATGTACTGTAGCCCACCAGGCTCCTCTGTCCATGGGATTCGCCAAGCAAGAATACTGGAGTAGGTTGCCATGCCCTTCTCCAGGGAATCTTCTTGACCCAGGGATTTAACCCATGCCTCATGTCTCTTTCATTGGCAGGCAGGTTCTTTGAGATGGATCTGGCCCTCTTTGTGAACATAACCTCAGGCATAAGCCCACCCAGCCAGATGTCATTAGAGCCAAGAATGGGGAGACCATACAAGTCAATAACATTTATGCTGAGTGAACGATAGTAACTAACATTCTCTATTCTGTGATACTCTCAATGCACATCTTCAATCCAGAGTTCATCAGAAATGTTTCAGCCTTAGCAAGTGCCATAGACATATCTTTGTTGAATGGTGAAGAGGACAAGTATGACTAGAATCTTTACCAATTCACACTGGTGATATACCAAACTACTTGAGGCCAGCATTGAACTGGATTGCCATGTGTGAAGGATGTCTCTATTTGAATTTCATATAAGGCAGATTACAGATTGTCAGCTAGTTACTGTTAGTAACAGTGGATAATGTAGGTCTGTAGGGCCGTGTCAAGCCACACCACAGCTGAATGGGATTCATCCTCAATGGGCACATTTAATAATGACCAGTAAAGATGAGACCAGTGATAACCAGTAAAGATGAGATTCCATATCTTAGGAAAAACATGACCAGGAGGCCAACAAGGACTCTGACAGAGTTCTTAGTTAGGTTCAGTCAAGAACAAGGTTAAGGTTTAATTTAAATACTATAAAATTTCTACAGCCTAACTTAAATCAGACAGTTGAACTTCAAAATATTTTTGAATGGATGGAAATTTTTTAAAGGAAACAAGTGATGACATTTTTAAAACGTAGAATAAGATGAAATATGTGTCTTAGGTTTACTTTTCCAGTTTATGTGAAGATTCTGTGATTTTAAAAATAAAACTAGTATCCTTCTGGACAAGGAATTTTTTTTTTCACAGTTGGCCCTTGTTGTTTATATGTGTGTGTGTCTGTGTATATATATATATATTTTTTCTTATTTTAATTTTGGCCACACCCAGTGGTATGTGGGACCTTAGTTCCCATCCAGGGATCAAACCCAGGCCCTCTGTAGTAGAAGGCAGAGTCTTAACCACTGGACTGTTGAGGAAGTCCTTGGGCAAGGATTTTTTTTTAAACATACTCTATAACCAGTAATTAATTGTTTACAAATTGCCTAGTCACTTTTCAGGTTATATAATAGAATTGAGAAGCAAAATACAGTGTTTAGAATTTGTGCTACTAGAGACTGAACAAACTAAAGTTACTCAGCAGTTTTCAGAAACAAATACAGCTTTGGGGAAAAAAAATTAAAATTATACTATAGAAATGTTTCTTATCTATAAGCCTTAGCTGAATATCTAATCATTTTTGAAGTCAAGGGTTATGAATATTTTTAAAGTTTTTTATTTTGCTACATTTTACCAAATTACTCTCCAGAAAGTTAATATCAATTTACTTTTCCACCAAAGTATGTTGTTTTATCAGTTAGTAGTTGTAAGCTCTGCGAGAAAAACGCTGTACCTTTTTTGCTTTTATTACTGTGCAACTTGTCAGGTACAGTGTCTCACTTTATAATAGAAAGCCGGTAAATGTTTTTGAATAAAGAAAGAAATGTGTTTAACAATGGCTGTTTTAAGACTTTAAGTAGTTTTTTACCCCTCTGGCTTTTCTTTATATGCTGTATTGCATATGCATGTTTCTACTTAAGAAAGAAATTACCCTCTTTTCATTGCTTAACCTATTTTGAATTACCAGGTATGGAGGGAAGGTATAATTAACCTACAAAGAGTATTACAAAGCTTAATTTAAGGGGTTACAAAGAATCTGACATGACTAAGCAACTAGGCACAGTGTGGTACAGTACAACTATTGTTGTGTTGTTTGGTCGCTCAGTCGTGTCCTACTCTTTGCAACCCCATGGACTGCAGCACACAAGCTTCCCTGTCCTTCGCCATCTCCCTGCTCAAACTCATGCCCATCAAGTTGGTGATGCCATACAACCACCTCATCCTCTGTCGTCCCATTCTCCCACCTTAAATCTTTCCCAGCATCAGGGTCTTATCTAATGAATCAGCTCTTTATATTAGGTGGCCAAAGTATTGGAGTTCCAGCTTTAGCATCAGTCCTTCCAATGAATATTAAAGATTGATTTCCTTTAGGATGGATTAGTTGGATCTCCTTGCAGTCCGAGGGACTCTAAAGAATCATGTCCAACACCACAATTCAAAAGCAGCATTTCTTTGGTGCTCAGCCTTCTTTATAGTCCAACTCTCACATCCATACATGACTACTGGAAAAACCATAGCTTTGACTACATGGACCTTTGTCAGCAAAGTGATGTTTCTGCTTTTTAATATGTTATCTAGGTTTGTCATAGCTCGTCTTCCAGGGAGCAAGTGTCTGAATTTCATGGCTGCAGTCACCATTTGGAGTGATTTGGGAGCCCAAGAAAAATAAAGTCTGTCACTGTTTCTACTGTTTCCTCATCTGTATGCCATGAAATAATGGGACTGGATGCCTTGATCTTAGTTTTTTGAATGCTGAGTTTTAAGCCAGCTTTTTCACTCTCCTCTTTCACCTTCATCAAGAGGCTCTTTACTTCCTCTTCACTTTCTGCCATAAGGGTGGTGTCATCTACATATCTGAGATTATTGATATTTCTCCCATCAGTCTTGATTCCAGCTTGTGCTTCATCCAGCCCGGCATTTCACATAATGTACTCTGCATATAAGTTAAATAAGTGTGAATTGAAAGTCACTCAGTCATGTCTGACTCTTTGTAACCCCATGGACTGTACAGTCCTTGGAATTCTCTAGGCCAAAATACTGGAGAGGGTAGCCAAGGGATCCAGGGCATTGTCCCACCCCAGAGATTGAACCCTGATCTCCTGCGCTGCAGACAGATTCTTTACCATCTGAGCAACCAGGGAAGCCCAAGTTAAAGAAACAGGGTGACAATATACAACCTTGACGCACTCCTTTCCCAGTTTTGAACCATTCTATTGTTCCATGTTCAGTTCTAACTGTTTTCTTGACTTGCATACAGGTTTCTCAGGAGGCAGGTAAGGTAGTCTGGTATTGCCATCTCTAAGAATTTTCCACAATTTGTTGTGATCCACATAGTGTCTTTAATGTAGTGAGTGACGCAGAAGTAAATTTTTTTGAAATTCTCTTGCTTTTTCTATGATCCACTGGATGTTGGCAGTTTGATTTCTGGCTCCTCTGCCTTTTCTAAGTCCAGCTTATACACCTGGCAGTTCTCAGTTCGTGTACCATTGAAGCTTAGCTTGGAGGATTTTGAGCATGACCTTGCTAGCTGGTACAACTATTATTTCTTCTTTATCACTATAATCACTTCAGCGATGTCCCATCTTGTGTTTTGCCTTCTCCATTATATTTCTGATGTCAATTTTTAAATTTTTTGTTTTCAGAAATACCATTAGGTTCTTCAGATCTACCTATAAGTTTTGAAAGTCTCATGTTCCCTAGGCATACATTTGATACTTGTTTTATTTCTTTTTACATACTTATTATCTATTTGTCCATAATTAAAATCCCTTCCGCTCTGTGGGTCTGATTCTATGCCTTGTTCCTGCTGAGCTGTTAATATAGGATAACTGTGAGAGTTCTTCGAGGCCTGGGCGGAAGGTATGATCCTGCAGAAAGGATTATTTGTGAGGCTCCATAAACATGGTGAATTCTAATTCCAAACGTGCACTAGTGTTGACTAGGATTAGGAATTGTCAGGGGTGCCTTTCCCCTGCTCCCCATGCCAGGCTCTGAATCAAGACCAAAGCAGGCAAGCAGGCTCACCCACTGTCTGCTTCTAGAACACGGATTTTTTGTTTCCCCAAGTCTTTCGTTGCAAGGGAGAGGCAGGGATTCTGACCCAGCCTCCTATTTTGCAGGGCCCCAGGCTTTTCCTCTGACTACCAAAATCCCACAGGCTAAAGCTCATACTCTAGACCTTCAAAATGTGAAGAGGCCTTAGGGAAACTCTTTCTTCAGCCCTGGCTTACTAGGAGGCACCAGATTCTTTTCCTGCCAGGGGATTCAGTTCTTCTTCTAACAGTTAAACTATGGGCTTTAATTTTTTTTTTTTTTTAATGTTTATTCAGCATATTTAGTCTTTTATACTGAGAGGACTTCTTCTGACATCAGGTCTACAGTATTGGAGTTAGATCTTTTGTTTTCTTAAAAGAGAGATCTTTCTAAGGTCTTTCTGACCTACATTCAGGTCAGTTTAATTTTCTAGGTCACAACCAAGAGCAGAGAAATATGTTAAAAGTAGCAGTAGATACCATTTTGAGTATGGAAGAATGCAATGAGCTCTATGCCAAGTGTTATACAGGGTTGATTTTATTTAATCAACTATTACCATCACTATTCTGTGACAGAAGTACTGTCATTCATGGGGCAAAGATGACACCTAAGCTCAGCAAGTTTCTTATGAATTGCCCAGGACCACAGAACTAATTGAAGGCAGGAGGAGAAGGGGACGACTGAGGATGAGATGGTGATGGCATCGCTGAGTCAATGCATATGAGTTTGACCAAGCTTCGGAAATTGGTCATGGACAGGGAAGCTTGGCGTGCTGCAGTCCGTGGGGTCACAGAGTCGGACGCACCTGAGCGACTGAACTGAACAGGACTAATGGGCTTCTGCAGTGGCTCCATGGTAAGGAATCCACCTGCAATGCAGAAGATTCAGAAACCCAGGTTTGATCCCTGGGTTAGGAAGATCCCCTGGAGGAGGAAATGGCAACCCACTCCAGTATTCTTGCCCAGAAAATCCCATGGACAGAGGAGCCTGGCGGGCTATAGACCATGGGGTCACAAATGAGTCGGACACGACTGAGCAACTAAACACAGCAAACATAACTAATAAGAAATTTATAATCTTGACCTTGGATCATCATGGAAAGGTTAAATTATGCCTGATGAAATCTTTTTAGACTTGGTACATTGCTATTTTTAAAGGCATCAAAATGTGTAATATATCTTAAATTTCCATTTAAATTGTGTTATTGCAGATCAGCATGCTGTTACCCTATTAAAAAGATAAGCATATCAAAGGAGTAGTGAAGGCAATTTAACTTCCTTTCTTTACTACTTTGCCTCCTCAGAGAAAAATTACTCCTAGAATACTTCCCAAGGATTTTCTGAATATCAAATCCCAAAGCGCATTTATCAGCCTGGATGGGAAGGGAAACTTTGGTCAAGGATTTTAGAGATTAATTGCTAGCTGTGGATCCCTTTTGGTCCATAATTCATCCCAAAACACTTTTCTCCCACAACTTTAGCCAACTGTGTGGTATTTTGGTTATAGTGTTAATATATAGTAGTTCTCTTTATGAAAATATGTTTTTTTAATTTATATACTTTTTTTTTCCCCAGTTGAGCCTTAATGTTAGGAATCACACTTGGAAAATGAGACTTTTCTTAGTAATTTCACATGGTGTTGTTTGAAGTACTGTCTTCTCAGGTAGTGAATGTTTATATTGAACCTTCTTGTGTGTGTGTGACGTTGTTTCCTGTTTGGCAGTTTGGGGGTAGATGTTGAAACTGCCATGTCTGTGTTTTTCTCAAGCAAGTTTTCTCTCTCCTAGTCAGTCAATTGTTTCTCCAAAGTAACCAGTCTTTATCAGTCCAGGAAGATAAAGAAAAAGATTTCTGGGAAGACGCCCTGTCCAAATCCAGAAGAATGGTTTCCCTAGGGTTTTGACTTCCTCTGGCTAGTCATTGAGATCCATGCTACTGCCTCTGGGACCTCCACTGATGACCTTGACCTTGTAGTCATCTGACCTCCCAGGTCTGGTTACTTTTATGGCCAGAAACTATAAAAAGAGCAGGAGTTGCCACCACTTTGGAACTCAACCCACCCCTCCCCGACTTTCATCTCAGGAATTCTGTTTTTTCCTTGCGGGGCCGCCAACTTCCCTAGCCTTGGAAGCTCTCGCCTCAAGAGTAAGGAAGACCAGGAGTTATGCTCATTAGGGTCTTTTCTGTGCCTTCTATGTATGAGGTAAGGCCAGGACAGCAAAAGCCATCTTATAAGTTCTTTGTGAATGAATCCGTAGTAGCAGATAAAGACAGTGCACTGGTTTATATCTCATTATACCGTAGTCCAGGAGATAGTGGAGGACAAAGGAGCCTGGCGTGCTGCAGTCCATGGAGTTGAAGAGAGTAGGGCATGACTTAGCAACTGAATAACAATACCAAACCTTATGCTTCTGTGATACTTTATCTAAGCTAAATTCAGAATCTGTTATGGAAAATGCTTTGGTCTTCTTTTGAACTTTTTCATCAAGTAAACTCAGGTGTGTTTCTTAATGCCTGATAGCATCGTTTTCTCATTTGTAAAGTGACTTATAAAAACCTCATAATAGTTATGTCATGCATGTAAACAGCAAAAAAAAAAAAAAGCTCAGATTTGTGAAGGGCTTGTGTGACAGTAACCTTCAGTAGAGAAAAGATTTTGGCTTACCCTTTATTTCCCTGATAGAAGGGTAAATTTGTCTTGTCCCTTCAGAAACTAAACGATGACTTGAAGAGAGAGATAAAACTGCAGCAAAAACTCAGTCATTACCTTAGTTTTCTCCTGGCATTCACTGCTGTCTGTGCACTGGTCCTGTCTCCTCACTTTCTCCTCTTTTCCTTTTTCTTTCTTCCCATTAGAGCCTCTGTGATCTCTCAGGAGAAGGTGGACATTCATTTTCTTTATAAGAATGTATTCCTTTCAATGCTAGGAAAAAGCATTAGAGAAAAAAATTCTCATTTTGTACTGTCATTTTGTTTCACGTCCTTTAGAAAAGGAGGAGAAAGCAGGATTTTCGAGGCAGAACCTTAGCTTTTCTCTTGGTCTCTAAGTGCCCCCTGTATCACGTCTCTACAGTCATCAGTGTTAGTTTTCAGGATCAGTGGTTAGAAACCAGCTTTTAATAACTTCCGTGTCTGAAGTTGGCATGGAGGTGGAGCTAAACAGGCAAAGGTGTTACCTGTAACTCCCCCTAATTGGTTGTCGCATCCAGATGTGAGCATACTCTCAGCTAACTTTCTCCAAGCAACAGATGGTACCTGTGTAAGTGCCCTTTCCATATGCTGGGGGTAGATCCCATTGTATTTGTTTTTCCTGTTTTAAAATTATACTTGCAGTGTGTGCAGATGATATATGTTTACAGTCATTTTCTTAAAACAGTACCATTAAATCTTTATCAGACTTGTATCTTCTTTTACTCGCCAACATCATTTTCTCATCATTACTCGCCACCCCAATACTTATATATCTCCCATTCAAGTCAGTGTTCCATACATGGGAACTAAATAAAATACTAAGTAATTTACCAGTTATTAATATATTCTGAATGTGCCAGCACTCTATATGAGTTTATGGAAACAAAATGTATGCCCCATGGTCTTCTTTGTTGTCATCTTAAGGATGCTCTAGTAATATTCTTTAAGGTATATTAATGTGAGGAGTAGAAAATTATTACATACTTAGATATTAGTAAACTTTCTACAGAAATGTCTGAATACTTTATGAACTTTGCTATATTTCATAATTAAATAAGACATCAAATACTAGATATTTAACGCACAGAGTCTCTGAAATGATAGGTTCAGGAATCAATCCTTTTTAAGCGTGGACTCAGAAATCAGACAGGTGTGATATGAAAGCTAAACCCTTCTACATGCTGACTGTAAGACCCCTCTGAGCTTCTGTTTGTTCATCTGTATATTAATAGTATTAGTTACTTTATGAGAATTGTAATTATAAAGTCAATGAGTATATGACAGGTGCTTAGAGAAAGATAAATGCTAAGTAAGTGGTTCTTTTCTTTTATCCCTGTGATTAGTCCCTCTATTTCTAATTTTGATCATCAACTTCTATTACTCTTGGAGACCTGGTCCCTAGTCTCTGCTGTCTATATACTACTCTAGTTCAACAAGCTGTGTTATAAACCTGATATTAGGTTCTATAAAGGATCCCAAAAAAGACTAAAATTAACTCCTGTGCTTTTATCACTTCCTGCTGAGGCTGCCATTGCCTACTATGACTGTAACTGCTTAAGTGTAGTTCCAAAGTTTCCAACGAGATCATAAATTCCTTGAAAACGGGAACATCATCTTATGTAATTCACAGTGTCCAGAACATTGCTGCATGTTGGCCCAACTATTCAAGGAGAGAATAGCTTTAAAAATTCTAATGCCAGGGGGCAGACCATATGGACAAGTAGAAATGGTTAGACTTGTGGAGAACTGGAGAGAGAGAGTGAACCAGCTGATTGCTGAGTACCTCTTCAACCCTGGGCTCTGTCAGCCTTCATTACCATGTGAAGGCAGAAGGTAAAAGCAGAGAAGAGAGATATCAAACTTCAAATATAAAAACATCTTTTGGGGTGATCATTTTTCAGTACAATACTTATTTTTGAAATGATACATTTGCACTTGTGTGTGTGTATGTGTGTGAGCATGTGCACGCACTCACTTGTGTCTGACTCTGCAGCCCCATGGACTGTATCTCACCAGGTACTTGTTTTTAAAATCATCTAATTGTACTTGAATTTCATACAAACCCACGCAGGCCCAGACAATGATCCTGATGTTTATAACTGAATCTGTAAGAGTGATTGCTTGCCAAAAATATTCCTGCTAGCTGCTGCTAAGGTTTTAGCTTTTTTTGTGTGATCTCTTATAATCTACTTTTGCCGTATTATAGCTTTAGGTTAATGCAACAGAAACCACATTATTTATGGTTGTGTCTTAGGGGCACAGAGTTCTAATTTGGGATGAAAATGACCAAATATATTGCTTTCTAAGCTTTATTGTGTTTTGCTAGTTCTCATTTTTTTCTCCATCTCAAGTTATCAAACATTATAAAAAGTTTAAATGTCTTATAAATATATGCCCTCACATCTTTATTCCCTGAGAAAAATGGAGGGGAGAGTATTTTGGGGGTGATTTTTAAAAAAAGAAAAAATGTGGACAACCCCTGGGGTTTCTGATACACCTGTAAGCAGCACTTAGACCTTTGGGAGGAAGATGAGCCTGTGAGATGCCAGGCAAACAGAAAAGGTAATTTCCATTATCTTCTCAGAATGATAAAGAATGGACTCGGGCTCTTTTTTCTATGGCCACTTGCAATGCCTGGCCCTCATTTTCATGCCACCAGCAGGCAAACATGAAGATGTTGAGAAGGCACAATGTGCCTATCATTTTGATTGTTAAACATTAAAGTAATAGAATGGCAACAGACACAGTCAGGTGCAAGAGGGCTCTTGGCAGAATGCTATAAATTATTATTATTATTTTTTTAATGAACAGTTTCACAACTTCATTGAGATTTTACAGGGTATATTCTATTGGTAGTTTCACCCTCACTACTCTCAGCAGCAGCAGCCTTTCCTTCAGCAAACTAAGCAGACCACAGATTTCAAAAGGAGGTGGAAAGTAAAGCCACACTGCCTGAAGCCAAGTTAGAGGGCGAAGTCCACTCTGCAGGCCAGCTTCTATCGCACCCTCCTCGTCCGCCCTGGTGTTTCCGACCTACAGCCCTACCCACAGAGCGTGGAAACCCCGGGCTTGCTGCTCCTATCTCTGGCCCAGTCTACTGGCTTAACTTTGTTTTGCTCACTGGCACCTTTTAGAGTATGTTAAAGTTTTGGATCCTATCCCTAGAAAAATGTCTATCCACTTAGAATTCTGTCTGCAATGTCAGGGCATAGACTGCTCCACCACCACCATGGAACACATAAAGTAAAGCCCACCAGTCCAAAGCCATTTATTCAGACTGCATCTTTTTCATGGTACACGAAGACCATGGCAGCAAACAAATGGAGACAAAATATGATAACCTCAACCACCTAAACATACTACACCCAAATCACTTAAAATTCTTTTTGGAATGAAACTGTAAGAAACGTAAAATCTGGTTGTAGGTCTGCAGCCATGAGCTAGGTTGCATTTAAGACTTCTCTGGGCCTCAGTTTCTCTAAAATGATGGGATTAGACTGAATGCTTTTTGAGATCTTTTCCAGCTCTACAATACTCTCCAGTATCCTACAATTCAGTGAGCCAAATTGAGGTGAACAATGAAATCAATAATCCTCTCTACAGCCAAGCATCAGTTCCTTTTGTTAAGTTTGGATTATTAAGTCTCTTTTTTTTTAGTCCAGTTATCTCTGTGTCCTTCTTTTCCTCTTCCATCATCTCCATCCGCAAGCAAAAAGAAAATTGATTTTTATTTTCTTCCTTTTGTTTGACTCATTTAAAGTGGTCAGCTATTTCCCTGAGTTAAGCTATCTCTAAATAAGTTTGGGCTCGATAGAAGGAAATATCATTGTGAAAGGGAAGGATCACTGAAGGGGTGCTGATGTAGAGGGTCATTCATGGAGGTAATGAATAATTGGGTTACATAAGCGAAGGAAGTAGGCACACAACTCAGAGAAGAGAGGGGAGGCTAGAACCGAGGGATGCACTACAATTTTCAACCCAGGTCTCCTCTACCTCCTTGAAATTAGTCCTGCCATTCTCTTTCTGAGAAAAAAAAAAAAAAAGAATACCTGATTTGGATCAGTCCTATCTCCCAGGCTCTAAACTCCAGTCATGATAATGATGCTGCTAAAATTATAATTTATGGGGCATTGACTTGGCATCAGGCGTGGTAAAAGAAACTGTCAGTTGGATCTCATTCAGTCCTAAGAACCACTCTCTGGGAAATGCTAGTCCTGCTTTTCACAGGAGGAAACTGAGGCTCAGAATGGCCAAGTGAAAGCCAAATGAGCAGCATACCACAGAGCAAGAATCCAAGCCTGGGCTGTTTTTTCCCCCCCTATGTAGCCCAAGCCCACTGGGCTGCCAGTTAATAACTAGCAAACAGTCGCAGGTTTTACAGAGTGCTATAAAACCACATCTGCCTTAGTGAATCTGCCTGCAGGCAGGTTTATTATTACTGCACTGCCTCATTTTCTGCAAGTAAATACAATTTGTGAGATAATTTTTGAAGTGAGAGCCTCGCCTAAAATAGAGGATAATTATTGATGTGTTTTTCAGGATAAAAAGGATTGCTTTTTTTTTTTTTTTTTAATTCATCACCCTGCCTGACACATTGGAGGAACCCAGTGAATATAGGGAGCAGAGACTAAGTGGATGCATGCATGGAGGAAAAGCAGGTCATTCTCCAAAGTTTAAATGAGCTGATTTTGCAATAGCGAAACCAGAAGGCAAAACTTTGGCATTCCACACCAGTATGGCTTTATTGTCTGTATTGCAGGAACAAAATATCACATAACTTTGCACATAACTCTCTAAAGCTCTTGATAGGTTTTTTTATATTCCATTTCCTAAATCCCTTTATGCAGTTACAAGTAAAGTATTGTACCACTTTTGCTGGAAAAAGGACTAATTTCACATTGTAATGATTGCACCTGCTCTGTGACAAAACCTTGATGTTTTTTTAAAAAGCCATTTTCCAACTTAATAGCTCAAGGAAGAAGATTGTCCCTAGGGGAACTGGGACACAACTTTACAATTTACTCATTGTACAACTGTCCTTCAGTGCTGAAATGGGGGAGAAATAAGGATGAATGTGGAAGGAAAAAGCATAGAATAACTGACTAAGCTCGAAGGTCATTAATGACACTGAGAGGGGTAAAAATGATAAAGCGGACACAGAAAATCGTATTCTGTGAAAAATGAAATAGGATTGCTCTGAGCTGAAGGAAAAGTAAGGGAGAAAAAAAGGACGGTGGAAAGCTTTTTAGTGCGTTGGGGGTGGGAGGAAAGGGAAGATGGACTGCACTAAATGAGTATCTCTGAATTGGAGCCAGGGGACGGGTCCTAGCCCTTACCAGAACTTCAGAGCACATCCCTTTAAAAGTAGGTAAAAAACTAGTGAATATAACAAAAACAACTGGACTCACAGATACAGGGAACAAACTAGTGGTTACCAGTGGAGAGAGGGAAGAAGGGAGGGGCATTTAGAGGTAGGGGATTAAGCATGCATGCTCAGTCGTGTCCATCTCTTTCCGACCCCATGGACTATAGCCTGCCAGGCTCCTCTGTTCATGGGATTCTCTAGGCAAGAACACTGGAGTGGGTTGCCATTTTCTTCTCCAAGGGGATTAAGAGGTTCAAACTATTCCATATAAAATTAGCTACAAGGATATTTTATACAACCCAAGGAATATAGCTAGTATTTTATATTACCTGTAAATGGAGTATAACCTTTAAAAATCGTGCATCACTGTATTGTGTATCTACAGCTCACATTCTGTTGTACATCACCTATACTTCAATTAAAAAAATAAAAGTAGGTCTGAAAGGGTACAAATTAGGAGAGAAGCCTGGTGTCCTAGAGACAATTTGTCTGTTCCCTAGGAAGACAGTCCAGCATCAGTTGGTCTGAACACAAGTGCCTGATGGTCAGGAGACATAACATTAGCCAGAGAAAGCTGCAGGTATAGGATATGGGTTGAGCCTTTCTGAGGGATAACAGGATAAAGCTCTTGGGCAGGTGGATTTCAGACCCTCTGATCACACAATGAGATCGTACAGTGAGATCACACAGTGAGTGTGAATGTCACAGTTCCACTTCTCGTTCCTGTCCACCTCTTGTTTCTACCTTCTTCATCCTCATTGGGAAAAGCAGTCATTGTTTAGAAGGCAGTGATGCTAGGGAAAATGGATGTCACTCATGTTGCAAAGTCTGACTGGTTGAGTTTAAATACTAGTCTCACCAGAAATAAAATGTCCCACATGGGGGCCGTATGCTGAGTTTAAAAGCCTGCTATGAGAAATGCAGTAACCTTTAGCCTCTTTGTCTCTGTACTGCCTAGCTCAGATTCCTGATTGGTGTGCTCGTTTATGATGGTCATTTTTATTTTCATATCACTGGAAATAAAATCAAAACCCAGTGGCTGCCTGAAGTGCTTGAGCCCTGATAATTCAGTGTAGCAGCAGTATTCTGGCAGTGGGGCTTTTCGCTCTGTCCCCTAATACTGCATTTCCAAGCCTCATTCTGGTCCTGTTACCAAGAAGGGAGATGATTAGCAAGTACAGTGACCCAGGGATTGTCTTGCATTGAGCTGAGAAATGAAAAGACTGTGTCACAAAACCCATTCATGTCCACTCTGGTTTTTATTTGCCAAATGTTCTTGCTGTGACCTACTTCTGCAGGTAAGAAAAATGATTTTGCCAGCCTTCTTGACACGGCGATGGTTGAACTGTTCCCAAGTGCCTTGGTGTAGGTGGCCTTGTGAGGATAAGCATTAATTATTTTCAGACTGCTGATGCATCACCTCTGGTGTCTATATTTGTCTTCTAAGAATGCATCATCACTCTCTAATTATAGGTGATCTTATGGGATTAGATCTTTTGAGTTAGACTAGGATGACACAAAATGTGCATGGAAAGCAAAGCCTGGAAAACTTGCTGAGCTGTGGTCATTGTGTTTTGTGTGTGTGTGTGTGTGTGTGTGTGTGTGTGTGTTTATTGGAGTATAGTTGATTTACAATATTATGTTTCTGCTGTATAGCAAAGTGAATCAGTTATACATATACATATATCTGTTCTTCAGAATCTTTTCCCATGTAAGTTATAATGGGGTATTGAGAAGAGTTCCCTGTGCTCATGGTCATTGTTCAGACCCTAGATGATGCCTCGGTGTTCAGAATAACATTTGGATCATCTTCACATTGTCATTGTCACCACCCGCCTAAATTTCTACATGTTAGATCACTTGATGATTGTGCATGTCTTTAAGTGTGTGTTTTCATCATGAAAATGGTTATCACCTGATTCTTATTCTTAGCCTCTTACATTATCCCAACTAGTAACCTTTGTAAAAAAATCAAAATAACCATGGAGTCCCCAGGACCCCACTTTGTCATAATTACCTCCTCACAGGACTGTGAAGGGCAGTGAGGGTCTCTGCCCCTCAGTCTCAACTTTGAGGCCTGTGAAGCAGTGCTGGGCAAAGCTGTAAGCAGTATAGTGTAAACCAAGGTCCTTTTCTGCCTGGGTGCTTTGCCAAGCAGCATGGAAGTATTAGGAGTACTGGAGTTGAAAGTATCAAAATTCCCAGTCTGTTTTTACCTCCATCCAATCAAACATTTTCTTTTTTTGATACCTGCATGGAAAATAACTAAACCTGGGTTCTAGTTTTACTCATTAATTTAATCATTTTTTCATTCCAGCTAACAAATATTTATGGAAAGCCTCCTGTGTGCAAGACCCCATGAAGGGATAGATAGAAATTTATATAAGATATTACCATCCCACAAGCAAGTTTGCCTTTTGTGGGAGTGGATAAGAATGATTTTTTTTACTGAGAAAATGAAAACACCAAGTGTCAGCAGGAAGAGGCATGTTGAGGCAAGGGCTGTTGAACATTCCATGGGGCTGTTGTCACATGCAAGGTTTGGGAAATAAAAATCACCGGTGCTTTGTCTTTCTTGAATCCCACTCTACTAAGTAGCTCCCTGGAATCAGCAGTTCAGGTGTTGAATGGATGATGAACAATGTTGAAGATGGTGGCCAAAGTGTAACAATGCTTTTCTTGCCTACCACCTACCACATCTAAAACTCTGTGCCGTTTAGACAGTAAAGTTGGGAAGTGGGGGAAGGACTGCATCCAATTTCAGTCCCCTACTGGGCCGCAGATGTGCCCTCAGAAACCAGGGTGCAGTGTGAGGCTGTCACATTTCCAAAAGAATTTAGCTAATGGTCTTCATTGCTCAGAGAGCTTGCCTCCCAGAGAATCAACACTAAGGTTAGAGACAAGCATGGAACTTCAGGCTTCTGAGAGCCTGAGAGGGATGCAGGTTTTTGAGGGCAGTTTTTCTAACACTGAGAGTTCTCATTTGCCCCTCCCAAAAGTTGAAGCAGCTACTTATTCCTGCACAAAGGGAGAAAAAACAGACATGCATGCTTGTGCTACAAGTCAGCTAGTTCAAACCTCAGGGAGAAGTTCTTGGTTGGGGAGAAGGCCGGAATATTGAAGAAGCTCAGCAGCATCTCCTCCAGAGGCGTTTCTGAATAATCTGTCTCTCGGATGGCTTAGGTGTACGGGTAATGGGAAAAGCTGACTCAGGGCTGCCTCCAGGCTTAGCATAAAATGTATTCTGGGTGCCGCTGTAAGCATTAGGGAATGAAACTCACTGGCAGGAAGGCTAATAGTATACAGTTCAGATTCCCCCAAGGGAAACATGTTTATGAAATTCAGCTTTAGTAACCTGAGTCATGAACTTGCTTTCTGCAAACATCAGAGTTAACAGCACCTGTACCATAAACTAGTTCACGCCATTGCATTTCCGGATCCATTTTTCTTTCCACTTAACAGCTTTTTACTTTGTACCAGAAATTCTGAGATGCAGAGAGAACCATGGAAATCAGCTGCCAGCTTGTTATTGTGACCTATGAGACATAAGGAAGTCCTCACCCAGCTCCATGCCCACCCCACCCCTTGGCTGCCTTGCATGAGACATTCTTGAGCTCAGAGTGATGGGCTGGAAAAAGTGTGGTGTCCAGGGTGGGTGAGCAGATGCTTGGACTCCTGGGCCAGGCGGGCTCCCTGCCCCCACAGCTTCTTAACCCAGTCTGTCTGTGCACTGACTGCTTCGACATTTCCCTGAGGCCAAAATATAATTCGTTCAAGAAGTTTTAAGTAGCGTAGCCCATGGCTTAAATTATACCAGTAGAAGAAATGGGAGATGGAAGGGTATGTTTGACGGGAGAATTGTAAAGATGACTTCTGATACCCCATCCATCTTTCCCCAGTATAATTTTTTTGGACATTTTTATGAGAAGTTTTGATTTGTTTCTCCCTCCATGCAGTGAGACGCAATGGGTAGATTGGACTGGAGTTGGTCATTTCCCTTTCCCCAGGTCAGTTCTGCTCAAATAATACCCAGCAGGTTAGATTCTAGTTACAGGCTTCCCTGATGGCTCAGATGGTAAAGAATCTGCCTGCAGTGCGGGAGACTCAGGTTCAATCCCTGGGTTGGGAAGATGCTCTGGAGAAGGGAATGGTAACCCACTCCAGTATTCTTCCTGGAGAATTCCAGGGACAGAAGAGCCTCGTGGGCTATAGTCCATGGGGATGTAAAGAGTCAGACACGGCCAAGTGACCAACACTTTTACATTCACTAGATTCTAGTTAACTGGTATTCCCTGAGTGCTCAGTTCATTTCAGTCACTTAGTCGTGTCCAGCTCTTTGCAACCCCGTGGACTGCAGCACACCAGGCCTCCCTGTCCATCACAAAATCCCGGAATTTACTCACACTCATGTCCATTGAGTCAGTGATGACATCCAACCATCTCATCCTCTGTCGTCCCCTTCTCCTCCTGCCTTCAAATTTCCCAGCATCAGGGTCTTATCCAATGAGTCAGCTCTTCGTCTCAGGTGAGCAAAGTACTGGAACTTCAGCTTCAGGATCATCCTTCCAGTGAATGTTCAGGACTGATTTCCTTTAGGATGGACTGGTTGGATCTCCTTGCAGTTCAAGGGACTCTCAAGAACCTTCTCCAACACCACATTTCAAAAGCATCAATTCTTTGGCGCTCAGCTTTCTTTATAGTCCAACTCTCATATCCATACATGACTACTGGAAAAACCATAGCTTTGACTAGATGGACCTTTGTTGGCAAAGTAATGTCTCTGCTTTTTAATATGCTGTCTAGGTGGATCATAACTTTCCTTCCAAGGACTAAGCGTCTTTTAATTTCATGGCTGCAGTCATCATCTACAGTGATTTTGGAGCCCCCCAAAATAAAGTCTCTCACTGTTTCCATTGTTTCCACTTCTATTTGCCAGGAAGTGATGGGACTGGATGCCATGATTTTACTTTTTCGGATGTTGAGTTTTAAGCCAGCTTTATCACTCTCCTCTTTCACTTTCATCAAGAGGCTCTTCAGTTCCTCTTTGCTTTCTGCCATAAGGGTGACATCCTCTGCATATCTGAGGTTATTGATATTTCCCCTGGCAATCTTGATTCCAGCTTATGGTTCATCCAGCCCAGCGTTTCTCATGATGTACTCTGCATATAAGTTAAATAAGCATGGTGACAATATACAGCCTTGATGTACTCCTTTCCCAATTTGGAACTAGTCCATTGTTCCACGTCTGATTCTGTTGCTTCTTGACCTGCATATTGGTTTCTTAGTAGGCAGGTCAGGTGGTCTGGTATTCCCATCTCTTGAAGAGTTTTCCACAGTTTGTTGTGATCCACATAGTCAAAGACTTTGGCATAGTCAATAAAGCAGAAGTAGATGTTTTTCTGCAACTCTCTTGCTTTTTCAATGATCCAGTGGATGTTGGCAATTTGATCTCTGGTTCCTCTGCCTTTTCTAAATCCAACTTGAATATCTGAGGGTTCTCAGTTCACGTACTGTTGAAGCCTACCTTGGAGAATTTTGAGCATTACTTTGCTAGCGTGTGAGATGAGTACAGCTGTGTGATAGTTTGAACATTCTTTGGCATTGGGTTTCTTTGGGGTTGGAATGAAAACTGACCTTTTCCAGTCCTGTGGCCACTGCTGAGTTTTCCAAATTTGCTGGCATATTGAGTGCAGCACTTTCACAGCATCATCTTTTAGTACTTGAAATAGTTCAGCTGGAATTCAATCACCTCCACTAGCTTTGTTCATAGTAATGCTTCCTAAGGCCCACTTGACTTCAGACTCCAGGATGTTTGGCTCTAGGTGAGTGATAACACCATCATGGTTATCTGGATCATGAAGATCTTTTTGTATAGTTCTTCTGTGTATTCTTGCCACCTCTTCTTAATATTTTCCGCTTCTGATAGGTTCAGACTGTTTCTGTCCTTTATTGTGCCCCTCATTGCATGAAATGTTCCCTTGGTATCTAATTTTCTTAAAGAGATCTCTAGTCTTCCCCATTCTGTTATTTTCCTCTATTTCTTTGCATTGATCACTGAGGAAGGTTTGCTATTCTTTGGAGCTCTGCATTCAGATGGGTATATCTTTCCTTTTTTCCTTTGCCTTTAGCTTTCCTGAGTGCAGACCTTGTTAAGAATAGAGTACTCTGGTGTTTTTCTGAATGGTTACTATTCCCCTCTCCTCTCTGGAGGTTCAAGGGGATTTGTCTCCCATTTTTACTGTGAGAACATGGGTGGAGCCTCAGGAGGTAAATCTCATAAACCTGTAGGAATCATTATGACTGGATCCTTCCACAGTCCTTAACTCTGAGACTTTTCCATACTCAGCCTCCAACTGTCCCTCAGCTGCGGCACAGATTTCCTCCCGCAGCTCGGGTTCCCTCTGGTGAACCTCTCCTCCAGTAAGCGGTGACTCCCTGCGTTGTCCTGGCTCTCCAGCCTCAGTTTGTCGTGTTTCCTCTTCTTGCTTATGGATAGAAGAAAAGTTGCTAATTTTTAATTCAGTTCATCTTTTTACTCGTTAGGATGGAATAGTGACTTCCAAGCACCTTACATGTACAACTAGAACTTCCCCCAAGATTTTAAAATGTCAGTAAACATTAACTGAGCAGGATTTGGATATGAAATGTGTTTATTGAACAGTTTAACTCATATAATTGAAATATGAACATTTTCCCCCTGATCTTGCCCTTTAGTTATACTTTGGGGTAAGGAGAGAGATTATTGAGTTCTTTTTCTTTCTTTTGGTAATAATGAACATTCAGTAAGATGTTCAAATTTTATAATAGTTGTTATGTTTGAGTTTTGACCACTGTGTATACACTAGGTTTCTCAGCCTTGGCACTGTTGATGTTTTGGAATAGGGAGCTGTCCTATTAATCCATGACCTGCTGTCACTAGATGCCAATACCATCCCCTTCTTGGGGGTGACAATTGAAAGTGTCTCCTGCCATTACTACATGTTTCCTGGGCACCAAAACTACCCCTGGAAGAGAACCACTGATGTACAAACACCCATTTAACTACCATCCAAAAGAAGATAGAAATCATATCCATTCCTCCAAAAAGTTCCCTTCAGGCCTTTTCACTAATCCTCCCTTCCCTTACACCACTGTCTCTCATTTCTATCATCACAGATTCATTGTACCTATATTTGGACTTTGTAAATTAAATCATTCAGTATATACTCTTTTTTTTTGGGGGGGGTGTCTAGTCTCTTTCACTTAACATAATACGTTTGCAGTTATTCAAACTTAGTATAGTTGATTTACAGTGTTCTGTTATTTTCAGGTGTACAGCAGAGTTAATCAATTATACATATACGTATATCATCCACATTCTTTTTTTTTTAAGATTCTTTTCCATATAGGCTATTACAGAATATTGAGTAGAGTTCCCTGTGCTATACACACAAACTTATTATTGTGTTTATCAGTGGTTCACTCGTTTCTTATTTTGGAATAGTTGTCCATTCTATGAATAAACCACGTTTTGTCAGTACATTCTGTTCTTGATGGACACTTGGGTTGTTTCTAGTTAGGGGCTGTTTTGATAAAGTTGCTATGGCTAGTCTGGAAAAGTCTCTTTGTGGATGTGTTTCTTTTTTCTCAGTAAATATCTAGGAATGGAACTGCTGGGTTGTAGGGTAAATGTATCTTTAACTTTTAATAAATTGCCAGACACTGCTGCAAAGTGGTTATACCATTTTACACTCCCAGCAACTGTGTATGAGCATTGCTGCTCCATATTATTACCCACATGATCATCATGTGTTGCCTATTGGTGTTGCCAGTTGCTTTTTATTGTTGTTGATTGCTTTTTAAAAAAGTGGAGTATAGTTGATTTATAGTATTCTGTTATTTTCAGGTGTGCAGCAGAGTTAATTAATTATACATATACATATATCATCCACATTCTTTTTTTTTTTAGATTCTTTTCCATATAGGCTATTACAGAATATTGAGTAGAGTTCCCTGTGCTATACAGTAGGTCCTTATCTATTTTATATATAGTAGTGTATATATGGAGAAGGCAATGGCACCCCACTCCAGTAATCTTGCCTGGAAAATCCCATGGACAGAGGAGCCTCGTAGGCTGCAGTCCATGGGGTCGCTAAGAGTCGGACCAGACTGAGCGACTTCACTTTCACTTTTCACTTTCATGCATTGGAGAAGGAAATGGCAACCCACTCCAGTGTTCTTGCCTGGAGAATCCCAGGGATGGGGGAGCCTGGTGGGCTTCCATCTCTGGGCTTGCACAGAGTCGGACACGACTGAAGCGATGAAGCAGCAGCAGTGTATATATGTCAATCTCAATCTCCTAATTTATCCCCCTTCCCTTTTCCCCTGGTAACCATAAGTTTGTTTTCTATACCCGTGACTCCACTTCTGTTTTGTAGATAAGTTCATTTGTACCCTGTTTTTTAATATTCCACATAAAGGTAATGTCATATGACATTTATCTAACTTATTTCACTCAGTATGACAATCTCTAGATCCATTCATGTTGCTGCAGGTGGCATTTGTTCTTTTTTATGGCTTAGGAGTATTCCATTGTATATGTATGTAACACATCTTCTTTATCTGTTCTTCTATTGATGGACATTTTTTAGGTTGCTTCCATGTCCTGGTTATTGTAAATAGTGCTGCAGTGAATTCCGGGGGGGCATGTATCTTTTCAAATGGTGTTTTTTCTCCGGGTATATGCCCAGGAGTGGAATTGCTGGGTCATGTAGTTCCAGGTAGCATTAGTGGTAAAGAACCCACCTGCCAGTGCTGGAGATGTAAGAGATGTGGGTTCGACCCCTGGGTCAGGAAGATCCCATGGAGAAGGGTATGACAATCCACTCCAGTATTCTTACCTGAAGAAGCCCATGGAGAGAAGAACCTGGTGGGCTACAGTCCATAGGATCGCACAGAGTCTGACACAACTGCAGTGACTTAGCATGCACACACATGGTAGTTCTACTTTTAGTTTTCTAAGGCACCTCCACACTGTTCTCCATAGTAGCTGCACCAATTTACATTTCTGCCAACATTTCCCACCCTCTCCAGCATATTGGTAGATTTTTTTTTATAATGGCCATTCTGACCAGTGTGAGGTCATTGTAGTTGTGTTTTACATTTCTCTAATAAGTAGTGATATTGAGCATCTTTTCATGTGCTTTTTGGCCATCTATATGTCTTCTTTGGAAAAATGTCTATTTAGGTTCCTTGCCCATACTTTTGATTGGGTTGTTCTTTTAATATTGAACTGCGTGAGCTATTTGTATATTTTGGAGATTAATCCCTTGTCAGTTACTTCATTTGCAGATATTTTCTCCCATTCTGAAGTTGTCTTTATGTTTTATTTATTGCTTAGTTGTTTTCATTTTAGCTCTTCTGTTGGGCATTTCGTTAGGATTTTTATTTGCATCTCCCCGATGACCAGTGATACTGAGCACCTTTTCATTTTTGATTACTTACATGCTTTTGTGAAGTAAGACTTTTTATGGTTTGATTTGGAGGAGTCCCCATTACACCCAGACTCCACTCCTGATAATATATTCAGGTTTTACAGGAACCTGCTGCTGCTCCTCAGTAGCTGGGAAAGGTTTCACATCTGAATAAGGTTGCTCTAAATTATAAAAATTACCATGAAACATGCCCTTCAATTTTTTGTTTTCTTCTCTTTTCCAAAGATACTTTGAAGTTATAGGGTATTTTCCTTTAGTGATATCAGAAATACTCCTCCTAATTAGCCAAACAAGTAGACAAAACTACTTTTATTTTCTTTGGGATAGACTTCTAGTACCCACAACCTTTGCAACAACTGTCTCAACCTCATCCTTCCACAGCTGTGACAAACAAATTAATGCAGGGACCTGTCCCCACACAAGGCAGTGAGTCACCTCTATCATTCCATGCCCAAGGGGGTTTCTTGGTGAGCCTTTTTCAGGAAGCATTTTTCTTTTACTTATACAGGAAAGTCTTTACCTAGTTTAAAAAAAAAAGTTCTCTATCTAGAAAGATTCCTTTTTCCATTTAAGTTCTGGTAACAGAGCTTTGGAGAAGGCAATGGCACCCCACTCCAGTACTCTTGCCTGGAAAATCCCATGGATGGAGGAGCCTGGAAGGCTGCAGTCCGTGGGGTCGCTGAGGGTCGGACACGACTAAGCGACTTCACTTTTACTTTTCACTTTCACGCATTGGAGAAGGAAATGGCAACCCACTCCACTGTTCTTGCCTGGAGAATCCCAGGGACGGGGGAGCCTGGTAGGTTGCCATCTATGGGGTCGCACAGAGTCGGACACAACTGAAGCGACTTAGCAACAGCAGCACAGAGCCTAACTTTTTCCTTTTGGTTCTAATGGGAAAGGAAGGGACTCTTTGGTTGAGACTTCTTTGGTTGAAGTTTCTCTCTCTGTTGCTAAAGATGTATTTTTCTAACCTGTTTGCCTTATGTAACCAGACAGAAAGGTTCATCTCTGAGTGGTTGAGGACCTGGCTTCTGAATAGGATCTGAGTGCACTTTGAAAATGGAATAGGGTGATACCCAGAGTTGGGTAGCAGGTGTGTATGTGTACACATAAGGTAACATGTCCAAAGCACTTTGGAAGCAGTAAGACGATCTCTAGTTCTTATCTCCAAATTCCAGTCCTAACTGAAGGACCCACTTTCTGTGGGAGTATGTCTGGGATAAGACGAGTCTGAGTCCTGTCCTACCAGAAAGCAAACCAACCAACCAGCCCAACAAAGAAACGAAAAAAAAAAAAACAATGTAAATGACTGGGATCACATCCTCAGGACTTAAGCTCCGAGTTGAAGAGGTTCTTGCTGACAGAAATGGGACTATGTGAGCATTAATACAAATAATGACTACAGTAGAGTTAAACAGTATTGGATGAATTTTACATCCTTGAGTTTATAATCGCACTAAAAACACAAAACACACTCTCCACATTCTAGTGTATGGAAAACCAAGAGGATGAAAGATCTGATTTCTTCAAAACATAAAAATCAAAGGGAGAAAAAAGGAAAGAAGAGAAACTTATGATTTAAAAGAAACTTAAAAAACATATGAAACCATTGTAACACTACTTAGACATGTTGGAATTCTGATTTGAACAAACAGCAGCTGTTAAAAAATTTTATGAGCTAGTTGGGGAAACTTGGTCCCCAAATGGATATTTGACTATGTTAAGGAGTTATTATTAATGCTCTGGATGTGATCATGGCATTGTGGTTTTATTTTTATACCAATCCTCCTCTTTTAGAGACACATACTGAATTATATACAAAATATATATCTGCGATTTACTTCAGCAGAGTTCTGTGGCAGAGCTTTGGATGAAATGAAGTGACCATGAATTGGTAATTATTAGTTTCTGGATAACATCTGGAGATTTATCATAATACTATTCTCTTTACTAGAGAATATGTTGATATTTGAAATCTTTCATAAATTGAAAACAAACAAAAAACAGCTAAGTGCTCCGCAGATTGGTCACTGGCCGAAGTCAGAACAGTGAGAGGTGACCATGGGGGATGCTAGGACTTGTGTGAGGAGCCCTGTCTTTTTTCTTATTATTATTGAAGTAAAATTGACTTAAAGCACAAGTTTCAGGTGTACAACATCATGATTTAATAGTTTTATACATTACAACAAGGAGCCCTATGTTGACAGGTTTGTTCATAAGTTTGTCAGAATGAAAAGATAATAATCCACTGATCTGACCTGTCCTCAACATTTTTCTCTCCACATTTGTTCATTGGAATCAGACTAATGTTACGAACCAAGGGTTCGTGAGAAAAGGAATGAGATCATGCACGCTTATCTCATACAGCATTCTTTGTTTCAAAACCCTTACTGAAGGACCCCCAACTGGGCCTACTTTCCTTTCTCATTTATTTCTCGTACCTTAGAAAGATGACCCCAAAGAAATTTGGGGGAAATTTTAAATATATATATATATATATATAACACACATACATATATATATATACTTTTTTTTCTCAAAGAAAAGTTTTTTAGCCCTAAACCATTGGAAAATAGAGAACATTTTTTCAAAAATGTTTATAGGCCTCATCTTTCTGAGAACACAGCAGACTCATTGGAATAGTTGTTTATGCTCACAGCCTTTTAGCAAGTTAGTTGCGTTAAAGACACCTTAAACAATATATAAGTTTCAAAATTTTCTCTACTTCCCTCCAAAATATAGTGCATTTCTTTCTCATGGCTTTCCAGTCCTCACTCTCCTCAGGACAAAATTTACGTTTCTAGGTCTTATCTCAGAACTTCCCTAATCCTGAAATAACTCTTTTACACTTTGTTGTGAAGGACCAATAGGTATTTCATGTTAATCTTGCAGTTCATGAAGTTCAGACCCTACATAGATAGGTGGAGGGAGGCTTTTGGCTGAATAAGCTGCTCTCCTCATCAGTGTGGAGGAGGAAGAGAGGGTCTTCCTGGGGCCGGTCACAGACACACAGTGTCTTATCCAGTCCTTGACCAGCCAGAGGAAGAGGGAAGCCCCAGACTACAGATGCAGCAACTCAGGCACGGAGGCTCAGTAACCTGACTGTGTTGCCTTTGGAAGACACTTATGCTCTTTCTCCTAAGTCAGGGAGCATTCCCAGGTGTAAATTGTGCCAGCTGTGACTTGACTGAAGCATGCAAGTTGTTCATTCATTCTGTGACACCATCTCATAGAACATGCATTTCTGTGGAAACCTGGCACCATGAACTCATAGTGAACTCTGGAAACCAGCATTTTAAGGCAGTTAGCTGATTTTAAAGGTTTCGCATATTTCCTAACAAAATATAGTTGGAGACATTGGTCATCTCCCAGGTATTCAATAACCCAGAAGCCAGAAAGGACCAATCCACACTGTAATACACGAATGATTGAGTGGTTATAGGTCGTATTTATGTCCATCCAGTCATTCCCACTGCTTTACAGAGTGCTTTGATGAATTATCAATCATGCTTCTTTATAGTTAATGTTGTGAGTTGGATATATTGGGGAAAAGCTTATTTATTGGTAACTTCAGCCAGATGGTTTCATGTGTTAAAGACTCATGGCTTAGTCAATAATACTGGATTCAGAACTGAATTTCTATGGAATGAATCATGTCTCTAACCAAGGATGTGCTGGTTTGAACCCCGTGGAGTTGGAGTTACACACCTTCCTTACATAATCCCTATCAGTAGCCTCTGGGGCTCAGTTATTTTTCTAGTAGCTGGTGATTTTCAACTAAGCCATCTACATTCTTCTGTTTGCAAACCCTATAGGCTTGCAGTTTTCTCTTCAGATGCAGTGTCTGCAGTTTCATTCCCTGCCACTGGTAGATAGTATTGTCCTGGGTAGTATAAGTGAGAGAAAGCCTTATGTAAGCCTTGGAAATTTCATATACACAATCAGCCATTTGTGCTTCTTCCTTTAAAAATAATTAAAGAAGCATGAATTTATTCATGAATAGCAGAGAAGATGCATTGGTAGCAATATTTAAAATACATAAAACATTTATGTATAGTTATAATAAGGCTTCACCTGTCTGCACTTTCCTCGTATCTACCTGATTTCTTCTGTCTTCTCATGGAGCTTAGATGGCAGGTGCAAAACTTGACCACTTTGAACCCTGGAAACCCTTGATGAGTATGTGCCCTTTTCTGATCTTATACCCTGAGCTGTTCTTAACTTGGAGACATTGCACCAACAACTCCTTTTTGCTTTCTGTGTGGTTTAAAGCAAAAAAAAAAAAAAAAAAAAAAAAAAACCTGCAAAACATTGTCTTCTTCGATGTGCTCCTTTCCACAAGCACTTACTTTTGTTTTTCTGTATAGTTATAAAATCCTCATGCACCTCCTTTAAAATAAATAAATTACAGTTTTATGAGCCTCGTTTATTTCCAGCAACTCCAAATAATAGGCTTTGGAAATAAATGGTGTTTATTTTAAAACGAATATAGTAGCATGCTTTCCATTCTAAAGATTTGTGTATCTTCAATATCATATTTTCAAAGTAATGTCTAGGTAGTAAGTGGCTAAAGAAGATAACATCATCTGATTATAATTTGATCCCTTTCTTACTTGGCCTTAACTATTATTTGATTATTCCAAGTCATAATCTTTTCAACTGAACTGATTAAACTATGCCAGTGTAACTTATCCTGTTTGCTAAACTTTCAGACAAAAAAATCCTTTCTGAGATTTCAGGCCAATTTCTCATTTACCCTGTTGGCTCACTTGCCAGAAGGTTTTCTTCTAATTGAAGAGTTATTTTCTCTTTATAAGTAAGGCTTTAATTTGCCCTTCTATCTTTTTCTTTCTCCTCCTTATGTCTAACCTAAAAGAAATAATCTACTTTCTTCTTAAAACATAAGAGTGACTGCATCATTTCAAGTGCTACTAAATGTGGCTTAAAAATTTGGAATATGATGGATTCTTTCTTCAACTAAAGTTACTATAGCAATTATCTCTCACCATAATTAGATGGAAGGGAGCTTTGATGATGAAATGAATACTAGGCTCAAAAACAAAGGCCCGATTGCACATGCAGCCTTTTGACTAGCTTGTAGCAGTGAGCAGAAGTTACTCATCTTCTCTAGTAGGAACCAAGGAACACCTTGGTTCCTCATTTATAATCTAGAGACAATTAAATTAGAAATTTAATTCAGGTGCATTTTATAAAGATTTAGTGAGATGATACCTAGCACTGAATTTCTTCACTGCATGAAAAACATATTAACATTTACTAAAGGGCTTGTGCTTGTGTCTTAGTTGCTCAGTCATGTCCAACTCTGCGACCCCACGGGCTGTAGCCTGCCAGGCTTCTCTGTCCATGGAATTCTCCAGGCAAGAGTACTGGAGTGGTTTGCCATTCCCTTCTCCAGGGGATCTTCCTGACCCAGGGATCAAACCTCTATCTCCCGCATTGTGGGCAGGTTCTTTACCGTCTGAGCCACCAGGGAAGCCCCAAAGGGCTTATACAAACCAAAAAATTAACCCCCCTGTTGGTAGGTTAAAAGACATGAATTCATAATTAATCAGTTTACAAGAAAAACAGTTATTAAACATCTGGGGAAATGTTTAAACTCATAGCAGTTAAATAAAATTCAAAAAGCACTGAGATGTCCTTTCCTTTTACTAAATTAGCACTGCTACTGCTGCTACTGCTAAGTCACATCAGTCGTGTCCGACTCTGTGCGACCCCACAGACATCAGCCCACCAGGCTCCTCTGTCCCTGGGATTCTCCAGGCAAGAATACTGGAGTGGGTTGCCATTTCCTTCTCTAAAATTAGCACTAATTTTTTTTTTTTTTTTTAAAAAGGTCAGATGCTGGTGGCATTACCAGCATTGGTACAGCTCATTGAAAAAAATATGCATCAAATTATATTAATATTCATACCTTTCAATCTAATAATCCCATTTCTGGGACTCTATTCTGAGGAAATATTCTAAAATGTTGAAAAAAACTTATAAACATGATAGTGATTATTTCATCATTACTTTTGATCTTGACAAAACTGGGAAAAACTTACAAACTTAAGTTTGTAAAAGATTAAGTTATGATAGACTTCTGCAGCTATTAAAAGAAAGATTCATTGAGCAGCATCTAAAAATGTTTATGATGTAAAAAATATGCACACTGATAATCAACATGAGGGAATTCTCAGGTGACTCAGTGGTAAACTCGCCTGCCAGTGTAGGAGACACAGGTTCGATCCTTGGGTGGGAAAGATTCCGTGGAGGAGCAAATGGCAATGCAATCCAGTATTCTTGCCTGTAAAATCTCTTGGACAGAGGAGCCTGATGGGCTACAGTCCATGGGATTGTGGAGTCACACACAACTAGCAGCTGAGCGTGCGTGCACAGCACAATCAATATGAGAACAGTTCATCTTAGAACCATGTGGGAATAGACCCAGTGATGTTAGGGTATTATAGCATATTTTTTTCTTCTTTCCTGTTTCCCCAAATCTCTTGTAAGATACTATTACTTTTAAGATTAAAATTAGAGTTTTAGTTTAATGTATTCACCCCCAAAAAATATTTGGCAAGTGCCTCTTATGTGTCCAGAAAATTTGGTATAGCAATTTGGGCTTTAAAAAAATGCCAGAATCTTTTTTCATTATTTACTCCAGGGCAATACAAAAGCAAGAAGTGTGCTTAGTGAACTCTTTACAGTAAGTACTTCATATACAACCTAAGATTTAAGGTTCTATTGTGTGTAACCTAAGCATCTAATGCCAGACCGTCAGCCCAACCCGTCTTAAACATAACGGTGTTATGTCTCACTGTGGCCATCTGCTTCAGGACTCATTCCAAAATTAACTCACTAGCTTACTCAGGTCATTCCACCAAGGAAAATGGGATCACAGTGATATATTAACCATAACATCAATGTGAACAAGACTTTGAATAATGCATCTCAGAGCAACACTCTAGGTAACTGAATTAGAATAAGCCAGACAAGGTCATTTGCAAAGTACTGTGGCATTATTTCAGCTGACATTTTTAGTGAAATAATTGCAGAGTCACTGAAAGCTGTAAGAAAGAGTGTGAAAGATGGCTTGTACACTTTGCTCAGTTTCTCCCAGTGGTAACATTTTACAGAACTGTGGTACTGGGCATTGACATGGTACAGTCCTCCCATCTGAGTCAGATCTCCCTGGTTGTATTTGTACTCCTGTACGTCTGTGTGTGCAAATGTGCGAGATTCTGTGTAATTATATCCCTTGGTGTGTTTGTGCATCCACCGACGTCAAGATACTGAGCAGTTCCATCGGCACCAAATCCTTCCTGTTGCTCTTTCATAGTCACACCCTTCCTCCACTCCCCACCATCCCCAACCCCTGGAAACCATTGACTTGTCCTCTAGTTGTGAAATTTTGTCATTTCAAAAATGATACATAAATGAAGCCATACAGTATGGAAAGCTCAACCCTTTGAGCTTGGCTTAACTCCCTTGTGCATCTTCCAAGTTGTTGCATGTATCAATAGTTTGCTGCTTGTCAGTGCCGCCAAGTAAGTATTCGTGGTGGATATACCATCATTAACCATGCATCTGGGCTGATTCCAGGTTTTGGCTATTAAAATAATGCTGCCATGAACATTCACATACAAGTGTTTATGTAAACATAAAGTTTTCATTTCTCTAGGATAAATGTCTGAGACTGGAACTGCTGGGTCATACAGTGATTACATGTTTAGTTTTTAAATACGCTGCCAAACTTTTCTAGAATGCCTATACTGTTTTATAGACATACTCCAAGTGAAGTATAGGAGGCTTTTTTTCTTTGCCAAATTATTCTGAAGTCCGATTTGTAACAGTTTTCTTTACCTGAACTAACCAAATAATTTTGCTAAAGATAGCCACGGGGAAGGCAATGGCACCCCACCCCAGTACTTTTGCCTGGAAAATCCCATGGACGGAGGAGCCTGGTAGGCTTCAGTCCATGGGGTCGCTAAGAGTCGGACATGACTGAGCGACTTCACTTCATTTTCACTAAAGATAGCCATGTTGAGTAAGTAGATTTAGAAAAGAGAGCTTTATCAGGGCATATCAGAAGCTCCTCCCTCCAACACCCGCCCCCCCCCCCCCCCCCCCCCGCCACCAAAAAACATCACTTAATCTTCATAGATAAGCTTTACACAGTAGGTCAATTCAAAATATTTGACCCCTTTAGTCTTGCTCAGATGGTAAAAGGAATATGCCAGCGATGGGAGAAACATGGAGTTGATCGTTGCGTCAGGAAAATGCCCTGGAGAAGAAAATGGCAAGCCACTCCAGTTTTCTTGCCTGGAGAATCCCATGGACAGAGGAACCTGGTGGGCTACAGTCCATGGCATGGTAAAGAGTTGGACACAACTGAGTGACTAACACTTGAACTTTTCAGTCTCTAGGCAGCTAGCAAAATAGACTCGACCCTCATTTCATAGCTGTTGGGCTCAATCTCCTATACCCATAACAGAATATTGGCCTGGACATAATTTGTTTCTCCCTTGTGTGACAATCTTTCTGTCTTCTATAAGGGAAAGAAAGTTTTTTAAAGGATTTTTGGATACCCTAGATCAGCATCTTCACTTTGCACTGGCCAGAAATGAAGGCCCTGGACTAGGAGTTAGAAGACCTGTGTTTGAGTCCCTCCTCTAATAAGCTGTGTCACTGTAAACACATCCCTTACCCTCTCTAAGTTTGCTCAGCTGGATAAGCTGGATGAAATTCCTAGTGGAACCACCTGGAGGACCTGCAGGACCCCAGTTGCTGGCCTGCCCCTGGAGGCTCTGGTTGAGCACTTCTAGAATGGAACAGGAGAATCTGCCTGATATACAAGTTCCAGGAGATACCAATGAGACTGGACCAGAGATGACACCCTGAGAACCCAGGCCAGATTATGCTAAAGTGCCTTCTGGCTCAACAGTTAGTAGTATCCCCTCACCCACCCTCCTCCAAAGGACCCCTCAGGTTTGCTTTCCAGAATGAGTTATTCATTTGACCGTTTTTTTAAGTGACCAGATATATAGTGGAATATAATGCAGCCATTTAAAATGTCATAGAAGAATATTCACTGTCATGGGAAGTTACTATATATATCGTTAGGTTATAAAGAAGCTACACATTACAAAACAGCATATGCAGAAATGTCCAGTTATACATAGAAAATAAATCTAAAAAGATATAGCTAAAATGTCAGTAATAGTTGGGAGAAGGCAATGGCACCCCACGCCAGTACTCTTGCCTGGAAAATCCCATGGACAGAGGAGCCTGGTAGGCTGCAGTCCATGTGGTCGCTAAGAGTCAGACCTGACTGAGCGACTTCACTTTCACTTTTCACTTTCATCCATTGGAGAAGGAATTGGCAACACACTCCAGTGTTCTTGCCTGGAGAATCCCAGGGACGGGGGAGCCTGGTGGGCTGCCATCTATGGGGTCACACAGAGTCAGATACAACTGAAGCGACTTAGCAGCAGCATCAGCAGCAGTAATAGTTATCTCTAAATCATAAAGTTGGGGAGGAGCTAAGATGGCAGACGAGTAGGATAGGGAGAATACTTTCTTCTCCACAAATTCATTAAAAGAACATTTGAACACTGAGTAAATTCTACAAAACAACTTCTGAATGTCAGCAGAGGACATCAGGCACTTAGAAAGACAATTCATCGTCTTCAAAAGGAGAAAACGAGCCCTGCAGTAACTCCTTTTGCGGAGAAGCGGCGCGGACACCAGCATTTGCTATTAGCGAGCGGGGGCTGGGCTAGGAGGAGCGGCGAGGCCTGCATCGCTTTGAGTAAGGATTTGGCTTGGCTATTCCCAGCGCTACCTGAGCGAAATAACCAGACTGTCGGATATCTACTACGTCAAAAGCCAGCCCTAACTTAAGACACCACCAGGACTACGTAGGGAACAAAGGACTGCACAGAGGTAGCCGGCTGCAGGCCGTCCCACTCCTGTGACAGGCAGCGAGAGCCAGAAGCAAGCAATCACAGCCCTAGAGAGACATTATCTTTAAAACTGTAAGCAGGTTTCTGTGTTGACTAACGCTTCTTGGGGCTCTGGATGGTCAACATCCACCTGAGAAGGTGCGCCGGTTGTATACCCAGAAAACTGAGCGGCAGGGAGGCAATAAGTCACAGCAGCTGCGCTCACTAAACACTTCATCACCTGCGCTACTCGGACCTGGGAAGGGCACAAAACGCAGACTCAACCGAGTCTGTGCTTCTGAGGACTATCCGAGTGCCTGAACCTGGCCGGCTTAGATTTGGGTGTTCATCTCCACCCCCTCTGTAATAGGGCAGAGATCAGATGTTGAAAAGACCAGTAAACTGCCTCAATAAAGAGAATTCAACAAACTACCAGAATATAGTAAGGACACTCTAAACTTGACAATTTTAACAAGATGAGGAGACAGAGGAGTACCCAGCAGCTAAAGGAACAGGATAAATGCCCACCAAACCAAACCAAAGAGGAAGAGATAGGGAATCTACCTGATAAAGAATTCCGAATAATGATAGTGAAATTAATCCAAAATCTTGAAATCAAAATGGAATCACAGTTAAATAGTCTGGAGACAAGGATTGAGAAGATGCAAGAAAGGTTTAACAAGGACCTAGAAGAAATAAAAAAGAGTCAACACATAATGGATAATGCAATAAATGAGATCCAAAACACTCTGGAGGCAACAAAGAGTAGAATAACAGAGGCAGAAGATAGGGTTTGTGAATTAGAAGATAGAATCCTAGAAATAAATGAATCAGAGGAGAAAAAAGAAAAACGAATCAAAAGAAATGAGGACAATCTCAGAGACCTCCAGGATAACATTAAACGCTACAACATTCGAATCATAGGAGTTCCAGAAGAAGATAAAAAGAAAGACCATGAGAAAATACTTGAGGAGATAATAGTTGAAAACTTCCCTAAAATGGAGAAGGAAATAACCACTCAAGTTCAAGAAATCCAGAGAGTCCATAACAGGATAAACCCAAGGCGAAACACCCCAAGACACATATTAATAAAATTAACAAAGATTAAATATAAAGAACAAATATTAAAAGCAGCAAGGGAAAAACATCAAATAATTCACAAGGGAATTCCCATAAGGATAACAGCTGATCTTTCAATAGGAACTCTCCAAGCCAGGAGGGAATGGCAAGACATAATTAAAGTGATGAAAGAAAATAACTTACAGCCCAGATTATTGTATCCAGCAAGGATCTCATTCAAATACGAAGGAGAAATCAAAAGCTTCACAGAGAAGCAAAAGTTAAGAGAATTTTGCACCACTAAACCATTTCTCCAACAAAAACTAAAGGACATTCTCTAGATAGGAATCACTAAAAGGGTGTATAAATTCGAACCCAAAACAATAAAGTAAATCTTAATTATCAATAATTACTTTAAACGTTAATGGGCTGAATGCCCTAATCAACAGACAAAGACTGGCCGAATCAATACAAAAACAAGACCCCTACATACCTTGTCTACAAGAGATAACCAAAAGATTAAAATGGATCGAATCGATACAAAAACTAGACCCCTATATATGTTGTCTACAAGAGAACCACCTTAAAATAGGGGATATATACTGACTGAAAATGAACGGCTGGAAAAAGATTTTCTATGCAAATACAGACCAAAAGAAAACAGGAGTAGCAATACTCATATCAGATAAAATTGACTTTAAAATAAAGGTCCTGAAAAGTAGACAATGAAGGTTATACATAACGACTTAAAGGAACAATCCAAAAAGAAGTTATAACAATTATAAGTATATATGCACCCAACACTGGAGCATTGATATATCTAAGACAAACACTAATTAGTATGATAGAAGAAATATACAACAACAATAATAGTGGAAGACTTTAATACCCCACTCATACAATCTGGCTGTAATAGACAAAGTAAAGAGGAAAACATATTCACTTGTGAGCCTTAAAAAATTCAGTTCACTCAGGAGAGTTTAAAAAAAATTAAAGAAAAATAGACTTATTTGTTCATTCTGTAAATGTTTATTGACTATTTTATGGGTCTGGTACCACTTTGGGTATTAGGGAGGAAGAAGTGACAAATGTGATCCTGTCCTAAATAATATATTATTGTAAAGATAGACCTACCAATACAAAATACCAAGATATGCCTAAGATGAGGACACCCAAACTGGACTTTTAGTTTCCTGAACTTTTCATTTCCAGATCAAACCTCCTAATATAAGATGAATTTAATATGATTTTTTTTAATGTTTTGTGATTAAAAACAGAAAGCCATTAGTTAAGAAATTACATATACTCCTCCCCACCATCACTCCCCTTCTTCCTTCCCATTTCCCTCCCACCCTCATTGATCCTCTCCTTTGTCCATTTTCCCCCGCAAAAATAAATAAATAAATCATAAAGTTGTAAAAATTTTATTTTCCTCTTGGCATTTCTGTGTTTTCTAATTCTGTCTGTAACTCATATTTATTGATCATTTATTAGAACAAAGAATCCCCATAAGCAGAACAACTTGTGATTTCTCTAGGTTTTAATAATTATGGTTAAATACCAACCAGCACAAAAAAAGGCTCTTCAGGTATGAGATAAAATTGTCTAGGAGGCTTTAGAGAGGTAGCTACGACCTTCCTTAGCCCTTTCCCTAAAAAGTATGGGCGATCACTTTGTGCTGTTCTTCTTACTCAACAGAATTCTGTACACGTGCACCTAAGTAGTCCTGCCCAGGACCACTTGTTACAGCATCTCATTATTGCCGGGGTGATGTTTCCATAGAGCTTTTCCACAGCTAACTAGTAGGATCAACAGCTATAGCCTCCCAAACTAGTCCCTCCTTCATCCTTGACAATGGGTTGAAGTGTTTTAGACGAAGCTAGTTCTTCTTTTGGGACTAGGAGGGACTAGCTAGTACCTCTGTTAGAAAAATTAATATTTACTCCTAAAATAAGAATGTTAAATTATCCCTGACATAAATTTATATAGATGCCAGAAACTAGTTACCTTCTGTGGAAAGATGTTTTGTTCCCCATGTGGCTTCATGTCCCCTCCTGGAATTTCTAACTTTACTGATGTCCCCAAAACATCGTTTTCTTCAACACCCAGACTTCTCAAGGTTAAGATAGATTAGAATGAACATGACTTCCTTGAAATACTATTTATTAAAATGGTTTTGCCGTTAAAGATTTTAAGGAATTAATACTATAGAAAAATGTTCCATTTCTGAACCCTAGTAACTCCATTTCTGAATAAACGTGTTTCATTTGAGGCATGGTGTTGAAAAGGCAGTGCAATGGTGATTTCAAAACACCACTTCTGTCCAGAGCTGCAGCACACCACTGTTCCTTTCTGCCAAGTTCCCTCTTGTGCATTCTCCTTAAGAATGAGAAATTCAAAGGACTTTTTGATTTATGAGTGATAGTGTGTTTTTTGTGGTAGCACTCTTTACCATTTTACATTTTAACACCTACCCATATTGCTATCTCGGAGAAGGCAATGGCACCCCACTCCAGTACTCTTGCCTTGAAAATCCCATGGATGGAGGAGCCTGGTAGGCTGCAGTCCAGGGGGTTGTGAAGAGTTGGACACAACTGAGTGACTTCACTTTCACTTTTCACTTTCATGCACTGGAGAAGGAAATGGCAACCCACTCCAGTGTTCTTGCCTGGAGAATCCCAGGGACGGGGGAGCCTGGTGGGCTGCTGTCTATGGGGTCGCACAGAGTCAGACACGACTGAAGCGACTTAGCAGCAGCAGCAGCATATTGGTATCTATCATAGATTTTTTTCCTTTAAACAAGGAACAAATGTGTTTTGTGCTTGAGAAAATATATTTTTATGTATGACCTCAAGACCGTTGCCATCTACATGTCTGCCCCATGTGTTTGCTATCATGGGTGAAGCTGCTGGGTTTGCCTTATATAGCTGGGAGCTCCAGCAGCTGCATCCGGATGGCTTGTTCACTGCAGTGCTGTTGTAAAATAGCACCATCCAACACTAGCAATGCTTCCACAACCCCCTTACTGTGAAAGAGGTGATGGGGAGGTCACATCTAGAAATTTCTTGCTTTGTTGAAAAACAGGCTCAAGATCCAGGAATTGGTGCATTTGTCTATCTGTCCAGCCTCATCAGGAAAGGAAAGGGCCTCTCTTTATCTCACTCACATCTCCATCTTCTGGTACTTCACACACTGCCCTTAACTAGAAAACATAGCTGTGCTTTGCTTTACTGGTTCTGGTAGGTTAAAAACACAAGCTTTTGATTGATCTGTAAGTTTTCCTACTGTGTTGTTGTTGTTCAGTTGCCAAGTCATGTCCAATTTTTGTGAATTGTGTGACTGTAGCACGCAAGGCTTCCCTGTCCTTCACAATCTCCTGGAGTTTGCTCAAATTCATGTTTGTTGAGTCGGTATGCTATCTAACCATCTCATCCTTTGTCGCCCTGTTCTCCTGTCCTCAGTCTTTCCCAGCATCAGGGTCTTTTCCAACGAGTTGGCTCTTCTCATCAGGTAGACAAAGTATTGGAACTTCAGCTTTAGCATCAGTCCTTCCAAAGAATATCTCCCTGCAGTTCAAGGGACTCTCAAGAGTCTTCTCCTGCACCACAGTTCAAAAGCATCAATTCTTCAGCGCTCACTCAGCCTTCTTTCTGATTCAGCTCTCACATCCATACATGACTACTGGAAAAATCATATCTTTGACTATACGGACCTTCTCAGCAAAGAGATGTCTTTGCTTTTTAATACGCTAAGTTTGTCATAGCTTTCCTTTCAAGGAGCAAGCATCTTTTAATTTTATGACTACAGGCACCATCCACAGTGATTTGAAGCCCAAGAAAATAAAATCTATCACTACTTCAACTTTTTCCCCTTCTGTTTGCCATGAAGTGATGGGACTAGATGCCATGATCTTCGTTTTTTGAATGATGAGTTTTAAGCCAGCCTTTTTACTTTCCTCTTTCACCCTCATCAAGAGGCTCTTTAGTTCCTCTTCACTTTCTACCACAAGAGTGGTATCATCTGCATATCTGAGGTTATTTATATTTCTCCAGGCAATGCTAATTCCAGCTTGTGCATTTCACGTGATGTACTCTGCATATAAGTTAAACAAACAGGGTGATGATATACAACCTTGTCGTACTCCTTTCCCAATTTGGAACCAGTCAGCTATTCCTTGTCCAATTCTAACTGTTGCTTAACTGACCCGCATACAGGTTTCTCAGGAGGCAGGTAAGATGGTCTCCTATTCTCATCTCTTTAAGAATTTTTCAGTTTGTTGTGATCCACACAGTCAAAGGCTTTAGCGTAGTCAGTGAAAAGTAGATGTGTTTTTCTGGAATTCTCTTGCCTTTTCTGTGATCTAACAGATGTTGGCAATGTGATCTCTGGTTCTTCTACCTTTTCTAAACCCAGCTGGTACATCCAGGAGTTCTTCATTCATGTACTATTGAAGCCTAGCTTGAAGGATTTTGAGCATTACCATGCTAGCATGTGAAATGAGTGCAATTGTGTGGTAGTTTGAGCATTTTTTGGCATTGCCCTCCTTTGAGATTTGAATGAAAATTGACCTTTGTACTATGGCCGCTGCTGAGTTTTCCAAATTTACTAGCATATTGAGTGCAGCACTTTAACAGCATCATCTTTTAGGATTTGAAGTAACTCTGCTGAAATTGCATCACCTCCACTAGCTTAGTTCATAGTGATGCTTCCTAAGGCCCACTTGACTTTGCACTCCAGGATGTCTGGCTCTAGGTGAGTGATCACACCATTGTGGTTATCCTGGTCATAAAGAGCTTTTTTATATAGTTCTTTTGTGTATTCTTGCCACTCTTCTTACTCTTTTCTACTTCTGTTAGGTCCTTACCATTTCTGTCCTTTGTTGTGCCCATTCTTACATGAAAGTTGCCCTTGATATCTCTAATTTTCTTGAAGAGATCTTTAGTCTTTCTCGTTCTATTGTTTTCCTAGTGTACCATGGCCTAAATAAAATACAGTTTTATTTAAAATACAAGGTAAAGGTTTAAATGACATTAAAGACACTGATTTTACTTGCTTTTTTCCTACTTTCTAAAGGCTCTTACAGAATTTGAGTTGGAAGGTTTCACTGATGTTTCCTTGGTCCAGTATTCCTGTCTACATTCAATATACACATACTTATTATCATTTTAGAGGATAGGATCTTCTTCCTTATTGTATTGTTTCTCACATCTTTGGTCTTTTATTCCATCCTTCCTGTTTGCTAGTAGTTCATTTAGCAAAGCCAGCTTCTTTTAATGGGAAAAAAGGTATATCCCACTCTGTGCCATGCCAGGCTTTATTACCACACAAGGTTTCCTAATAGAGTAATAACTACCTCATCAGGCTTCTTCTTGAGAAATCTTACTTCCTTTCATAACCCAAGAATGGTCTTTTTTGTGTCCTCAGGTGTTAGGCGTCCATCCGAGACTTATCCCAACCTATTAGAATCATCTCATTACTTGACTGTCTCCCCGACTCACATATTAGTGCCACGAGGGAATGCCTTCTCAGTGTGTTCTCTGACTGGACAGTCACAGACGTATCAGATCAGATCAGATCAGATCAGTCGCTCAGTCGTGTCCGACTCTTTGCGACCCCATGAACCGCAGCACGCCAGGCCTCCCTGTCCATCACCAGCTCCCGGAGGTCACTCAGACTCGCATCCATCGAGTCAGTGATGCCATCCAGCCACCTCATCCTCTGTCGTCCCCTTCTCCTCCTGCCCCCAATCCCTCCCAGCATCAGAGTCTTCTCCAATGAGTCAACTCTTCGCATGAGGTGGCCAAAATACTGGAGTTTCAGCTTTAGCATCATTCCTTCTAAAGAAATTTAATCATTTAATGAACTGAGTGAATGAAGCCAGCTTGCCAGCCCAGTAGAGGAAAATCTCATATTATTTATTCAGTGCAAAGAGTGGAGTCCACATGTCATCAACACAGGCCTGATTGATGCTAAATTAGCAAGTTAGGTAGCATTTTGTACCCTGTTGTCATTTAAGACTCAAAATAACGTGATTGAAAAAGTAATTTTCTTTCATTATTTTTATATTTACATTTATATTGTATATTTTATTTTGTAAATGAAGCTTGAGCCTAGAAACTAGATTTTATAATATTAAAATAAAATTTGTTTCCATGTCATAACATTTATTTCAGAACATAACTTTGAACATGAACCATACCTAAACAAAAAATATATTTAAGGCATAGTTTTTTATATTTACTTATTAAGTCTACAGTACCCTTTAAAAGGAACATTTGTGTGTAGCTGTGCTACTTATTCTGAAGAGTCTTTTCTAAAGCGCAATTTTATTATGAAACTCACATTTTTCAGTATTTAACAGTTTCATCTGTCTTGTATTGTGCACCTCAAAGCATTTATGTAGCATTTTTTAAAATGTTAATTTTATCTTGTGCAGGCTGCCTTGACAGCATGTCTTCTATTGATTGAAATTCCAACTCTGTGCTGAGGAATAGAATTCATATTATAATTTTGTTAACTAAGACAAAAAAGAGCATTCAAAAGTGTTTAGCATATTTACGCAATTGTACCGAAGCATTATAAACTGAACATTTGGTCAACTATTACTGCAGCCTGGCCCTGCTTATGGTGGTTTAAGATTGTTTTTAGATGGTGACTCAAAGCAGAGACAGTATTTTTAGACAGTTTCACTCTCCCTCCCCTTTTCCATTCCCAAGTGTCCACTTTCAGGAGGAGAGAACAAAGAGGGTGAGACCTTACAGCAAACTCCAAAGAGCCCTATCTCCCTCGTTTCTAATAATTATTTATACTTTTGTAACTAGATACTCCAGAAATGCAACAATGGAGCCTGAAGCTGTAGCTGTACTCATAGACTCTGCAAAGCTTTAAAACTTTTTACTTTGGGGAATAAAACTAAAAAGATGAAATACAGAGATTTTTCTGAGTGTAATGGAACAAAATAAAATTATCCTCTCTTAAAATAAATGGCAGGTAGGGAAAGCAATTTTTCCTGTCACGGATAAAAGCTAGGGAAAACAAAATCTGCATTTGAAATATGTTATCTCAAAATGTTTTAAATAAAAAGAAGCTAAACTACATTGTACAGTACCTGTTCCCAAGGATGATTGCAGTTTCTTGTTATTAAGTCCTGAGAAACACAGTGTCCTTGGCAGGCGGCACTATAAAAATAAACAAGAAAAAAAAAAGACATAGTAGGTCAAATTAATTTTTTTTTCTTTTTCGACTGAGGGGCTGCATTTTGCATTGTTTTTTTTAATGACCGCAGCCTCTTATGTAGTTTTCTCCATCTTGCACCCATGTTCACAACCATGCAAAAGAAAGTAACTTTTTGATATATGAGACAATATGAAGATTAAAAGTCCCCCAACCTGTGCAATTTTATCTTCATCATCTATCTGTAAACTTATGGCGGGGGGTGAGGGGGAAGCATGGATTAGAAATAAAAATTTCTTCCTAAAGCCATCACTGCTACTTACTAGCTTTGTATCCTGAGCAAGTCACTTAGGTTTTCTGAGCTTCCGTTTCTTCACTTGTAAAACAAAGTTTCAGATGCCTGCTTTACCTACATCATAAGACTCCTGAGGATGAAAAGAATCAAAATAGGAAAGTGTTTTACAAGTTTCTGGTAGGTCCTGTTATAGAGTTTAATGAGCTTGTTGAAGGTCGTGGAGACATCTAACTAAACTTCTCGTTGAAGGTCATGGAGAGATTTCACTCTAAACTTCAGCATTTTTCAGCACTGGCACTGGTAATGCTTTCAGGCTGATTATTCTTTCTTATGGGGAGCTGTCCTGTGCATTATCGGAATATCCCTCCCTCTCTACCCACTAGATGCCTTTAGCATCCCCCAAGTTGTGCCAGCCAAAAATATCTCCAGGGACTTCCCTCATGATCCAGCAGCTGGGACTCTGTGTTTCCACTGCAGGTTGCACGGGTTCTGTCTCCGGTCCCAGAACTAAGATTCTGCATGCCATGACAAAAAAAAAAAAAAAGAAATCTTCAGACACTACCACATGTACCCTGGTGGGCAAAATTGTCCCAAGTAGAGGACCACTGATCTGTGTGGTTCTAGGGCAAAAGTTCTTAACCATTTTTATGACAACATTTGTCACCATCAGTTATTCTAAGTAGTTCCTGGTTGGAATACTCCATGACATAGCAGCTTTCAGACTTCAAAAAGGGATAACTGGATTTCATCCGTCATCTTTGTGTCTCTGAGTATCAGCAGTGGCATTGGCTTCTTGGGAAGGTCCCTGTGAACTGCTGTTGAAGAAGCAGAGTCTCCCAACAGAGATACTGACCACAGTGAGCCAGAAGTCAGACTCAGTAACCCCTGAAACCTCTTCCTGGGATTCTGTGATCATCCCCTAAAGGGCCCAGCTGGTCTCTCTTCAGCAGCCCCTTCTCATCTGAATATTCATGGACTTCTAATATCTGTTACCAGCTGAGAGGCCAGGGAGAGAAACACAAGTGTCTTCATAACTATTGTCACAGACTCTTGACTCTAAGCCCTTGAGGTCTGCACCAGTTGTCCAAGTTTACATTTTCCATAAGAAGAGGTGAGCTCATGTCCTTCTACTCTGCTGTCTCCTCCCCACCCCGTGTTTATATTTTGTTTAGGAATCTTAACCTCTCTTCTTTGCCTGCTTCTTCAACTTTGTTCTCACTGCAGAACTTGATAGAGAAACTCAGCTGGAAGTTGATACGGAAACACAGCAGGGGCTTTTCTCACCAGCATCGTATGAAGAGTAACATCCTTCTGAATCACTTGACAAAAAGCAGATGCCTTCTGCCCTTGCACGACTCTTTCCTTTTCCTTTCCCCTTAACAGGGCTCATTAAATACACGCCTCTTTCAACTGCGTTTGGGGACTTAAGTACCAGCTGTCCAAGAGTGGAATATTTTCGCTTCTGTTGCTCACTCTTTCCCCCCAAAAATGGCCCAGGACAAACTTCCACATCTTTATCTCTGACTGCATGCTGCTCTCTTCCAGATGCTGGCACTGTCCGCAATTTATTATCACCCCTGAACTAGAACTTTCAGAGCATTTATGGTTGACTTTATTATGTTTGTTTCATAATTAGCCAAAACTATTGAGAAATTTGAAGCATTTGATCTGGGCCTTCTTAAATAGTCTGAAATGATTTTGTATCTATATGAATTAAGTTTTTTGAAACAACTAAATTTTAAGATAACTTGCACTGACAAGCTCGTGTATATAGTCGAATGTGGTTAAAAGCATTGGCATGACCGGAAGAGAGATTAGTGTAATTAACAATCGTGACAAGAACCTGGAATTGCCCAGGAGTCTTCAGGATTTGGAACTCTGTTCACAGAAGATCCAGAGCAGCTGTTTGAACCAATGGGAACGAGAACTGGATTACTTCATGGCAGTACAATGTTAGTGTCAATTTATACTTAATTTTTTTTCCCTTTAAAGTGCATGTGAATTATTTTAATTACTATTTTAATTACTGTATGGTTTATTTATGGAAGGACTAATTGACTCCCTCTATAAAATAGCAGTGTCTGGCCCAACCAGGAGTCATTTTCTTTGTAGACCAGCGAGCATCCTTACTGACCAGATGTACCTGATCCAGGTTTGATGTGCACTCAGCCATTTCATCACATTATATAAGGAAAGCACTGTGGGTTTTTCTTCCTTTTCCAGGTGGCCTTTTTGAAGATGTAGCCAAGGGAGTCGACACATTCCTCTCCACAGCACGGGGTGCACCGGCAGCCAGCAGTCAGCCCAGTGGGCAGCAGTTACAGAGGCAAGAATCCGGCTACAGGAAGAGAACAGGGCGTTGCAGTTCTGAGTTTACTTGCTCGCATCTGTTCTCTAAGAGAAGAGTTAACTTTAAATCTTTGAAACACCGAGGCTGTGAAGAAAGTCGTAGTAGCAGGTTGAGAGATAAGTATAGAATTTTCATCTCTGTTTCCCACCGAGAGGAACATTCAGATATGTGCTGTGTCAGCACCACCTGGAGAGAGAGCGAGCTGGCGGAGACCCATCTGTCCTGTGTGGAGGCAGCAAGGGGCTTCACTGGTGGAGTTGAATGTTAGCTGCTGTAAATCTTAGGACATAAACTTGCAGAGAACTTCTCAGATTTGTTTAAAAAAAATTCTTTTAAGAAAATATGGAACTCTGTATACCTTATTCAGAGGGGATGCTCAGTAAATAAATGTCTGTTGAATGCCTGATTGTCAAATTAAAGGGTTTCCCATTTATGCAAAACTGCTTGTGTTCCTTTTCTTCTTTATTTCCTTTACCATTACCAAGTATGCTGCAGATCAAGAAATATACCTCAATGTTACAGAGTTGTCTGTGTCCTTGTGTGCTGAAGCATATGGTAAGGGAACTGCTGAGAATGACAGAGCTGGAGGGGGTCCTACAGGGCACAGGACCACCCCTCATCTTAGGGAGAAGGTTTGAGACTTGCCTGTCATTTCATAGAAGGAGCCATCTCAGGGCTGGAAGTAGACAGATTCTTCCTGCTCACTCCTTATTCAGGAGGACAGTCTCTGAATCTGCAGCTATACTTGCTTCTCACCAAGCCTGTTTGCTACCAAACTCATGTTAGGCTGCTCACTGCTTGAAAATCAACACTCCAGAGACAAGCATTGATTGGAACGGAAAGCCTGCTTTATTCATGAGGTTGGCAGCCTGAGGCAGTGGCGGACTCATTGTCCAAAAACCAACTCCAAAGATGCCACTCAACCATTGAAGTTTTTAAAAGAAGCATCATCTGGGGAGGAGGTCAGATTCTTCTTTATCTTCCCACACATGCAGACTTTCTTCTGACTGGCTGTTGGTGAGGTAACAAGGCTGTGCTCTAAGAATCTTGTGCTTTCCCTGGGGAACCCCATCCCCCACCAGGATGGGGCCTTTAGTTTCTGCGTGCGTGAGTGCATGCTTAGTCACTCAGTCATGTCCAACTCTGTGTGACCCTATGAACTGTAGCCTGCCAGGCTCCTCTGTCCTTGGGATTCTCCAGGCAATAATACTGGTATGGGTTGGCAGTGCCCTTCTCCAGGAGATCTTCCTGACCCAAGCATCAAACCACGTCTCTTATGTCTCCTGCATTGGCAGATGGGTTCTTCACCACTAATGCCACCTGGGAAGTCCTTTGTTCCTGCAAAAGAACTCAAGCATATTGTTATGTATGTCCCTTCAGGAGGAACTAGGATCCTGTTTTAATCACTTCATTGTATTTTCTTGATGGGTCCTCCTTAGTTTCTGCATTCCTTCCCTTCTCTGATGAGAAATTGAATCTGCCCTTTGGAGTTCAGGGAAGGTCAAGGAGGCTGAATGAAGCCTATACCCTACAAACAAGAAACTGGAGACAAGGAAAGAAGTTGTATCCAGGAAGGCCCCAGAGCCCTCCTCTGATTCATACTGGCATTAATTCTACCCTGTGGACTATCTAATACCTTTTTACTCAAAAATTTTTCTGTCTCCTAATTTCCTAACACCCTTAACACAGGGTCACTGGCACTGTAATTTAGTGAACCTTTCATAATTTCTTCTTCCTTGTAGTTTAACCAAAACAGGGGTCCTACTAGCAGAGCAGTGGTGTAGCACTCTTAATTCTGCAACTGGTGGACATAGAAATAAAAACCCTGGTTTTGATCCTGCAGAGTCATTTTTTAAGCACAGTTTTAAGCACTGTAGTTCTTAGTATTTTTTCCAAGACTCACAGTCACAAAGGAAAATTGGTTTGACTTCACTTACACTACTAAGCTGCCACACACCTCAGTGACTTTTAATGCTTTAGATTTCTACCTGTCAATAAAGAACAGAGTTTCTCAACCTTAGTACCATTTACATTTGAAGCTGGATAAGTTTTTTGTTGTTGTTGTGGAAGACTGTCCTCTTCTGTAGGGAGGAGAAACTTTTTTTTTCTATACATTTCTAAGTTCAGTGGTTGGGGCTTGCAAATCAAGCTGAGAAAAGACAGATTAATGACAAAAATAAAACCAGTTTAATTATGTACATCTGAACAGAAGTTTCACAAAGAAATGAGACTTTAGGAAGTGACCAGATGATTCAGATTTATATACCATCCAATGGCAACCCACTCCAGTACTCTTGCCTGGGAAATCCCATGGACGGAGGAGCCTAGTAAGCTACAGTCCATGGGGTCGCTAAGTTGGACACCACTGAGCAACTTCACTTTCACTTTTCACTTTCATGCATTGGAGAAGGAAATGGCAACTCACTCCAGTGTTCTTGCCTGGAGAATCCCAGGGGTGGTGGAGCCTGGTGGGCTGCCGTCTATGGGGTCACACAGAGTTGGACACAACTGAAGTGACTTAGCAGTTAGACAAAGAGAAGGGAGTTTAAGGCTTCTGGGCAGGGGGCATTAAGTTCTAGGAAGGTGAGGGAAGGAAATATATCATAAACAAGGGTTGTCTTGTGCAGATAATGACAATAAGAGTTGTCTCCAGCTGTGGCTCTTTTCTTGGTTCAGAGACACCTTTACAAATGGAAATTTCCTTTTATGAATGTAAATTTCCTTTACAAATGGGGAAATTTATATTTTTACTCAGTTAAGGAGAGATTAAAAAGTTTTTCTTGTCTCTGCCGGTTCTCAGTTGTCTTTAGCTCAAAATAACCCTTATGCCGTAGTGGGATATTTGAGGTAACAGATTCTGGTGCCCTTCAGTGGATTGGAGAATGTTTAGCAGCATTCCTGGCCTCCACCTGCCAGTTGCCCCCTCCCCTAGCTGTGACAATAAAAAATGTCTGTAGACATTGCCTTAGTGGCTGAAAAAAAAATGTGAAAGTGAAGTCGCTCAGTCATGTCTTGACTCTTTGTGACCCCATGGACTGTATACCAGGCTCCTCCATCCAATGGGATTTTCCAGGCAAGAATACTTGAGTGGGTTGCCATTTCCTTCTCCAGGAGATAGTCCCGACCCAGGGATTAAATTTAGTGGCTGAAGTTGACCTCAATTTAGAGCCACTGCTTTTGAGGCTGTGTCATGAGAATGAGATTTGGTGGTTGCCTATAGTGGTGCATCATCAGTGACGCAGTCATTACAAAACCCAAGTCTTTTTCTGGCACATGACCTGGTTTTAGTATACTATTGTTTATGCAGATAAACGCTGCTGCTGAATACCTTTGTGTGACTATTTCTTAAGAGTTCAGTTTATTTTGATCTAATTGTTGGAGAGTGGAATAAATTTGATGAAGCAATGGAATAAATTAGATGTACTTGAAGTAGAATTCTCTTGAGATAGTTTTTCTTCCTCTGGAAATGAAAGGAACTGTTCCCATACCGATACTTGTTTACAGTTTAGATGGTAAAGGTGATCATGATTTCAAAGATAACTTTGAGAAACATCCCCCATAGAAAGAGTGTAAGCCTTCTCTCAGAAGGCGAGAAAGAGAGCCTTGAAATAAGGCATGGCTAGTTTCTATAGGCTGGATAATTTCATAGGCTAGTGAATGGGGAGATTTTTCCAATTATTTTGGGGAAGGGGCGGAGATTTCCGGAAATGGCAGAAATGGAGCCACCACCCATCTGGGGGCCTTGTACGGTCAGCCTCAAGCTTCCCTGGTGGCTGATCCTTTTCTTCAGTGGTAAAGAATCTGCCTGCAATGCAAGATATGTGGGTTTGATCCCTGTGTCGGGAAGTTCCCCTGGAGAGGGAAATGGCAACCCTCTTCAGTATTCTTGCCTGGAGAAATTCCGTGGTCAGAGGAGCCTGGCGGGCTATGGTCCTTGAGCTCTCAAAAGAGTTGGACACAATTAGTGACTAAACAACAACAGTAACCATGGTCAGCCTCAAAACTGTCATGGTGCTGGTAAGTGTGCCCTTTAGCATATGCTAATATATTATAATGAGCATATTAATGAAGCTCTGGGTCTACTAGAAATCAAATCTTCTGCCATCTTGGACCTAGTTGGTTCTAACCAGTTTTTGTCATGTTCTGTAGCCATGTCATTCTTCTAAAGGTTGTGACCTCCTCCCTTCCCTCCTGTTTTGGAGTGGCTTTGAGAGGCAGGAGCAAGAGGAGGGGACACACACACACAGGGAAGATTTCTGTCCACACACTACACTTACATGGGTGAAGTTGCATCTGTCATGTCACCTGCAATCTTGAGATGGTGAAGTTCTCAACTGAAGCTCAGTCAGTCTCCATTGGTTTTCCCAATGGAGGGAAAGGTCAGCACAACTGTGCCAGTGTCCAGAGTGACCTGTTCTCGTCTAGTCACTGGGTAGGTCCAAGAATGACATGTCTAAACCTGGGAGAGTCTGTTTTGGGGGACCAAAGAGGGTGGGGAAAGAAGGGAAGTGGGACCTTTTCTGTCTTTCTTTTATACAGGGAAAATTGGATGTCGGTGTGTGAGAGAGAGAGAAAGAGAAGTATCCAGCATTAGAAATCTACGTTTAGTAAACCGCGTTAAGAAGACTAAGACAATTGAAACACGCTGTACAGCCTTAAAATTGGCCCTTACAATTCATTCCACATTAGCCTCCTGTGTCTTATGAATACAATCCCAGACCTTATTCCATGATATTCCTAGATAATGGTACAGAGAATTTTGAGACACTATTTAGAGGCTACCAAGGATCAGAAGCATAGTGAAATATCAATTCCCAGCCCATCTTTTATACCTCTAAAAACTTAAACCTAAGTTGTGAAAGAAGATCAAAAAGCATTGCTCACCTACTAAGGTTAAGTGGTAACACACTGCAGTCACACCCTGAGAGGAATTCAGGGTGAAAAACAAAATGAGGTACTCTGAGCTTTGGACAAGCAGGCCCCTTAGAAACTTAGATGTATATCTCAGGAAGGAATTTTTTTTTTTTTTTTTTTTTTTGGCTGTGCAACGTGTGGGATCTTAGTTCCCCAACCAGGGATCAAACCTGTGTCACCTGCATTGGAAGCATGGAGTCTTAGCCAGTTGGCCACCTGGGAAGTCCTAGGAAGAACTTTATCAAACCAGATGCTTTCATCTTTCCATACATAGGAAAGCACTAAATCATGAACTCAAGATACCTATTCTTTGCAATTAGCAGTAATCTTTTACTAAGATGTGTGCTTGACTACGTGTATTCCCTCACCATAAGTCACATATAAACAAGACTCTCCCCTACCTCTCTGAAGCAGTTTCCTCAGAAGTAACTGGGTGGCTATCTTCTGGATTATAGTCCTCAACAAGACCCTGAGTAAAACTTCCGCAAACAACCCTTATGTTGTGTGTTTTTCTTTAAGTCGACAAAGTGGTTATCTGTTAAATCACACATAACTTAAATAAGTGGTTTTGTGAACCTATTCTCACCTAGTGTAATTACAGTACATATACCCTGTTGAACATTTCTATTGGCCACCCATTTTTTAAACTAGTTTCTGAACTTTGTTCATTTAACATGCATTTATCCAATGCCTTCTATTGATACATGCAGAGCACAGTTATGGATACAACAGAATCAATAAAACAAAATCTCTGCTCTCATAGAGCTCTTATGGGGGAGCTGACCAAAAAAAGTACTGCTGCTGCTGCTAAGTCTCTTCAGTCGTGTCCAACTCTGTGCGACCCCATAGATGGCAGCCCACCAGGCTCCCCCATCCCTGGGATTCTCCAGGCAAGAATACTGGAGTGGGTTGTCATTTTCTTCTCCAATGCATGAAAGTGAAAAGTGAAAGTGAATTCGCTCACTTACGTCTGACTCCCAGTGACCTCATGAATTGCAGCCTACCAGGCTCCTGTGTCCATGGGATTTTCCAGGCAAGAGTACTGGAATGGGTTGCCATTGCCTTCTCCGAAAAAAGTACTGTATGTTACTATAGAATACTATGTTATGTTATGGCACTTCCCAGGTGGTGCTAATGGTAGAGAACCCACCTGCCAATGCAGGAGATGTAGGAGACTCAGGTTTGATCCCTAGGTCAGGAAGATCTGCTGGAGAAGGAAATGGCACCCATTCCAGTATTCTTGCCTGGGAAATCCCATGGATAGAGGAGCCTGGAGGGCCACAGTCCATAGGGTCACAGTCAGACATGACTGAAGTGACTTAGCACGTATGCACATGTTATACAGCAGTATAATTTTTAAAAATAAGTACAATAAGAAAAAGCTGGATAAAGGGAGAGTGAAGGGAGGTGCAAGCTGAGCCTAAAATGTACAAAAGGTTTCAACTCTATTAGGTCTGACTGTGGAGATACATTGTTAAATGCCAGCAGATGGAGTAGAAACCACAACCATATATCTGTTGCCAAAAGTGGCTTGGCTAAACAAGGATACACCTGGATATTAGCAAAGCTTGTTTGATTCCATTGATTATAGAAGAACTGACTAGAACCCAGATATAATTGGGTTTGTAGTAACCACTTTGGTAATTAAACCCATCAGTAAGTCCTTATAGTAAAAAGTGCTGACAAGGTTAAATGGTTTGGCCTGATAGATAAAGCCAGGCTAGTTGGTGGCCCTGGAACATTTGTTTTTGTTCTTAGTGTATAACAAAGATTAATTGGGTTCATATTTTGTTGGAATTCAGGATGTGGGGATGAGTGGTACATCTTATTCTGCAGTTAGAAAAGTGTTAACATTTATCTTACAAATCAGAGGCAGGGTTACCACTAATTGCTTATCTAAACCATTATCAGTTCAGTTCAGTCACTCAGTAATGTCTGACTCTTGGCCACCCCATGAACTACAGCACGCCAGGCCTCCCTGTCCATCACCAACTCCTGGAGTTCACTCAAACTCATGTCCATCAAGTCAGTGATGCCATCCAGCCATCTCATCCTCTGTTGTCCCCTTCTCCTCCTGCCCCCAATCTCTCCCAGCATCAGAGTCTTTTCCAGTAAGTCAACTCTTTGCATGAGGTGGCCAAAGTATTGCAGTTTCAGCTTCAGCATCAGTCCTTCCAGTGAACACCCAGGACAGATTTCCTTTAGGATGGACTGGTTGGATCTCCTTGAAGTCCAAGAGACTCTCAGGAGTCTTCTCCAATACCACAGTTCAAAAGCATAAATTCTTCAGTGCTCAGCTTTCTTTATGGTCCAACTTTCACATCCATACATGACCACTGGAAAAACCATAGCCTTGACTAGATGGACTTTTGTTGGCAAAGTAATGTCTCTGCTTTTGAATATGCTATCTAGGTTGGTCATAACTTCCCTTCCAAGGAATAAGCAGTCTTTTAATTTCATGGCTGCAGTCACCATCTGCAGTAATTTTGAAGCCCAAAAAATAAAGTCTGACACTGTTTCCACTGTTTCCCCATCTATTTGCCATGAAGTGATGGGACCAGATGCCATGATCTTTGTTTTCTGAATGTTGAGCTTTAAGCCAACCTTTTCACTCTGCTCTTTCACTTTCATCAAGAGGCTTTTTAGTTCCTCTTCACTTTCTGCCATAAGGGTGGTGTCATCTGCATATCTGAGGTTATTGATATTTCTCCCAGCAATCTTGATTCCAGCTTGTGTTTCTTCCAGTCCAGCGTTTCTCATGATGTACTCTGCATATAGGTTAAATAAACAGGGTGACAATATACAGCCTTGACATACTCCTTTTCCTGTTTGGAACCAGTCTGTTGTTCCATGTCCAGCATGGACATGGAACTGTCGCTTCCTGACCTGCATATAGGTTTCTCAAGAGGCAGGTTAGGTGATCTGGTATTCCCATCTCTTTCGGAATTTTCTACAGTTTATTGTGATCCACACAGTCAAAGGCTTTGGCATAGTCAGTAAAGCAGAAATAGATGTTTTTCTGGAACTCTTTTGCTTTTTTCTAAACCATTATACACATTCTTAAATATAATCTTAATACTCAACAACAGTCAATGTGACTTTATATAAAAATTTCTCTTTGCCTCTTGAGATACTTCAAGCTTTTATCTGTTGACTGGAGCTCACCATTCCTTAATCTGGGAGAATAAGTTGCGGGGACATAGATGGAAATAAGTTATTTTAAGAGATAATTTCTCTAGTTTTAAGAAGAATTAAAAGAGAAACACTTGATAAATACATGTTTAAAAGCATCCAAACTATACTATTTTCTTTATTTAAAAAATGAGTCCATTTTTATTGAGAAATAGACAAAACGAATTTGTTCTCAATCCTGTTATAGATAAATTAAGAAACCCATTTTCAAGGCTTCACATTTATTCTAGGGTCCTTGGACTACAAGTACAATTAGAGTTCAGAATTTGTGTCCCCTTTCTGCCTTGTGAGGTAATCTGTGATCTTCCACAGCCTTTCTTTAATATTTTTATTTGATCTCTTAACATTTCATAGATTAAAACTTTTTTCCTGCTATTTTATTACTTGTTTTGGAGGCCAAAAAAAAAAAAAAAGATGAGAAGACTCTTTATGGCCAAAATTTGTTTATATGTACTCTATCAGTATTTTGGATGCAGATTCCAATACATCTACTAAAAAGACCCAAATCAGGAATACCATAAATGAGTAACCTAATTGAAAACCATTGCAGCAGTAAAATACCTATTGCAGTTTCTGGCTGAACCTTTTCTAAAGGTTTTTCAAGAAAAGCATGACTTGTCACCCTTTGCCCAGAACCCTCCCAGGCTTCAGGAGGCTATGGCAAGCTTTCTGCAGACTTAAGCTGGGAAAGAATTATAGAAACAAAGCATTCTGTAAGTGCTTATATAATAATGGAATCTCTATTTCTCCACTGAGTCTTAGGAAACCAGTGTTTGGAAACAGGACACAGATCTCTGACCTGTATTTCCCTTTACACTTCCCACCACCACCACCACCACCCTCTCATTTCTCCCTAAGGAGTACCGTTTCCAGGAAAATGAGCCAAAAGCACCTTCCTTGGTTACTCTTACATATACTCCCTTCCAGAATCAACACTTAGGGTTAAAAAACTGGCGTGGCCTCTTCACATGAAGCTTTCTCTTCATAGGATGGTGACAGTACAGAATCAGTCACCATTAGTTTTATGTTCCATAATAAAGCCTATATTGGGCTTCCCCAGTAGCTCAGAGGTAAAGATTTCCATAAAGCCCATATTGGGCTTCCCTGGTGGCTCAGCAGTAAAGAGTTGCCTACAATACAGGAGCCACAGGAGATGCAGGATCGATCTCTTCTGGAGGAGGGCATGGCAACCAACTCCAGTATTCTTGCCTAGAAAATCCCATAGACAAGAGGAGCTTGGTAGGCTACAGTCCATAGGGTCACAAAGAGTCAGATACGACTGAAGCGACTTAGCATAAACACATGCACAGTAGTACATATTGGGCTCAGAAAGTATACCATCCACTTCAACTTTTGGAAAAAAGTTACTCATTTGCAGCTCCTCCCCAATCCTTACAAATATTCTGAATAATAAACTTGACAAAGGGCACTATAAATCCTCTCACTTGTTCATATGATTACAAAGTTTAGTGCAAATGTTAAGAGAGATTTCTTGAAATAATGTACCTAAAGTAACAAAAGGATTGAATTAAATTTCCACATTCTAATTCAATTAAATCTGAGAAGCAATGTCAAGAAAAAAGAAAAACTGGCCAAGGTTCTTTCTCATCTAGCATAGCAGGGTATGCTGTTTTATTTTAACAAAAATAAGTTGAAATATATTTCTAAATTTTTGTAAAGAAATCACAACAAATTGAAGATATATGTGTTAGAAATCACTAGAGGAAAAAAAGAGACTTGATCAATAGAACACATTCCCTATGTATCTTTTCAACCCTGTGATAATTGTTCAAAGCAATTTTAGAAAACACTTGTATTTATGTGTTCCTTTCCTTTGTTCTGTCAAACCAAGGATTTCTTCTCCATAACGTCTGCTGCCTGGAGCACATTTGATGGTTGTATTTCTTTCACAACCAACAGAGTCTCTTTGAGTGCATACTGTCCTGAGACCTTATTTTGAAAGGATTAACATTTAGAATGGGAGGAGAGAAAAAGCACCTGAGAAGAGAGCCCCACAAACCGGTAAGTGATACCAAACCACTGGTATAGATCACAGTGGCTGTAGGAGTCCAGAGAGGCCCCTCCCAATGCACATGGCTAAAGGAGATGTGCTTGTTTGATGAGGCAGGCTTTGATGGGGGCGTTAAGTGATCATTAAGAGTTGTAAAGACAGGAAGATGAAGACACCCAAGAGGAAGAGCATTTCAGAGTGGTAAGAACATTTGGCTAGATTGGAGGAGTTGAGATGGGGGAGTGAATGATAAGACAGAAAAAGAGTTCTTGTTAGATTGTATTATTAGAAAGCACTGAATGCCATCAGGAAACCAGAGAATCTTCCCTCTGACTTTTCAGGACTGAGCACAGCATGATTAAGGGACACATTTTTCTTTTGTGCCTCTGAAGGCCTTTTGAGCCCTGGGGTTCAGCAGCAGTGTTTAATAGTGAAAGGGCACTAGAGTCTGACTGCCTGGTTGAAATGTCCCCTGTGAAATCATGAGCAAGTTACTAACTTCATCTTTATTTTTTATTTGTTTTGTTTCAAATTTGTACTATAGTTGATTTACAATGTTGTGTTAATTTCAGGTGCACAAGAAAGTGAATCAGTTATACATATACATATATCCACTCTTTTTTAGATTCTTTCCCCATATAAGCCATTATGGAGTATTGAGTAGAGTTACTTGTACTATACAGTAGGTCCTTGATTATCTATTTTATAGATAACAGTATGTATGCGTCAACCCCAATTCCAGTTTATCCCTCCCCTTGTTCCACTCAGTAACTATAAGTTTGTTTTCTTCATCTGTAACTCTATTTTTCTTCATCTGTAACTCTATTTCTCTTTTGTAGGTTAAGTTCGTTTGTAGCCTTTGAAGATTCAGCGTATAACCAATATCATATGATAGTTTTCTTTGTCTTTCTTCACTTAGTATGACACTCTCTAGGTTCATCCATGTTGCTGCAGATGACATGATTGTGTTCTTTTTATGGCTGAGTACTCTTCTGTTTTATATATGTATCACCTCCTCTTTATCCATCCCCCTGTTGATGGACATGCAGATTGCTTCCATGTCCTGGCTATTGTAAATAGCACTGCAGTGAACATTGGTGTGTGTATTTCTTTTTAATTTTGGTTTTCTCCAAATATATGCCCGGGAATGGGGATTGCTGGATCATTTAGTAGTTCTATTTTTAGTTTTTTAAGGAACCTCCACAATGTTTTCTGTAGTGGCTTTACCAGTTTACATTCCCACCAACAGCGTAGGAGGGTTCCCATTTCTCCACATCCTTTCCAGCATTTATTGTTTGTAGACTTTTTGATGATAGCCATTCTGACTGGTATGAGCTGATATTGTAGTTTTGATTTGCATTTCTCTAAAAAATTAGCTATGTTGAACATCTTTTCATGTGATTTTTTGACCATCTTTAGTCTCATATTCTTTTTTTTTTTTCTGTGCCACATGGGAAATCTTAGATCCCCTACCAGAGATGGCACCCATGCCACCTGCACTGGAAGCTTGGAGTCTTAACCACTGTACTGCCAGGGAAGTCCCTGTAACCTCATCTTTAAAATGAAGTACAAAAATTATTATCTATGTCAGGAATTTTTGAGTATTACATGGGTTAACACATTCATAGTGTTTAGAATATTGCCTTGTGAACCATACATTTTAGCTATAATTATTATTCCATGAGTTAGCTATTCTTTGCCACTCCTCCTTCCCATTGCCTATGAAATTTATTTTCTGAAATTTTAAACAGAAGAATGATATGATGAAGGTGATACATTAGGAAAATTAATCTGGTAGCAAAGCACCCAGTATATTGAGAAGAAAAGGATGATCTATTGTTACAAAACAAGAACTGGCTTTACAATTCCCAAAAAAACTGTCAAAAGACATCTTGACCATAAAAATTTTGTCAGTGCTTTTTCCTCTTCTACTGTTAATTATTTTTGAAGGCCATTAAAAGTACAGTAGGATACATACTTTTCCATGTGCAGTCAGCTCTATCTACCACAGTACAGGATAACCTATTCTCAGCACTTTCACATAGACCTTTTACAATGAGTTCTTTTTCAGTATTCTCTTGCGAGCAGAAAAACTTTTGCAATAATCTTTGAAAGGAAAGGAAGCCAACCCAGAAGTTTCTAACCAGTTCAATGTGCCTTTTATATAATTTCCAGAAGTACCAGGAGTTCTTTTTTGCTGCTCAGTGTCACTGGTTCTCAGGAGAACAAGGTGAAATCTTCATGGTGAGCAAGCCATTCTGTTATATTCTTAATTCTCTTGGGTATTTTTCTCCCTCCCTTATGTTCAGCATCAAGCTATAGGGCTCCAGCAGTGTAAAATACTTAACCAGAAGTTAAGATGGGAAAAAAGTTGTTGAATATGTTACTAAATTTCAGATAAGTGAGCCTTCTTAGAAAATAATTCAACATATTCTTGAAATGAAGTAAGACCTAATATTTGAGTAATGTAACCCTGGTAGCTCAGATGATAAAGAATCTGCCTGCAATGCAGGAGACCTGGGTTTAGTTCCTGGGTCAGAAAGATCCTCTAGAGAAGGAAATGGCTATCCACTCCACTTTTCTTGCCTGGAGAGTTCTATGGATGGAGGAGCCTGGCGGGCTACAGTCCATGGGATTGCAAAGAGATGGATATGACTGAGTGAAGAACACACACACTTTCATATTTGTATAGTCTACTGTAGTCAACTTCAGCATAGGGAAGCAGACAAATGGGGTGGGACGAGTAGGAGTAAACCATAATTCTCTGGTTCTTATCCTCACCTGCTACTGAAAATTCTGCAGCTCCCTGCAGAATTCTATCTAAGGGGTGTTCATATGTATCCCCTACAGTCTGTCACCTTCCCTGTGGCATCTGCATTTTCATTTTGTTTTATCCAGCATCGGTTGGATAATCTCCATTGCCAAGGTATCCATGGTGGGGCTGTTGTGTGTGAGTATAGTATCTCTTCCTCCTTGATGTCCCCCATTGCAACAAAAGAGTGCACTTGTCTTGGAAACTTGGATAAGCCATTCTCCTACAGAAAGAGGAAAAAGTTGAATCTATTTTGTGTTACAGTTTGTGACATAAATCCCAAAGCAGTGTTTCCCTGAACCCCAGTGTCTATAGTTTGTACTTAGTGAAAATTGATTATCAATTTTAAACATTAAAGTCCTCATGCCGTGGCTAGACTTAAAACAAATTTTGAGTACCACACACTAAAATGCCACTTTTGAACCAAGCCCATGTGCAGAATTTTGTTTTTTGAAATGAATTTCTTCCAGGAAGTTTCTTGGTCCCACATGATGGCACTGTTTGAAGCTGGGACTCTGATACAGTTACATATTTTTGAGTATTCTACTCTTACTAAAGTGTTATAGGCATTAACCAATTTTTTTCTTTCTAGTTTAAGTTTCAAGCAGTTATAGAGAATTACTGAATCTGTGGCTATGGCTATGGTGAAAATTTATTGAAGTCAGCTGATTTTTGCAATTATATTATATCCTAGAAAAGCTGTCTTCAAGAAAGACAAGTACTGTATGATATCACTTATATGTGAAATGTAAAAATGTCAAACCTGTAAAATACAGAGTTAAATGGTGGTCACTAGGGACTGGGCACTGGGGTAATAGGATTGTTGTTGTTTAAGGGTGCAAACTTATAAACAAGTAGTAAATAAGCCATAGAGATCTAATGCACAGTATAATGAATATAGATAATCAGATCAGATCAGATCAGTCGCTCAGTCATGTCCGACTCTTTGCAACCCCATGAACTGCAGCACGCCAGGCCTCCCTGTCCATCACCAACTCCCGAAGGTCACTCAGACTCACATCCATCGAGTCAGTGATGCCATCCAGCCATCTCATCCTCTGTCGTCCCCTTCTCCTCCTGCCCCCAATCCCTCCCAGCATCAGAGTCTTCTCCAATGAGTCAACTCTTCGCATGAGGTGGCCAAAGTACTGCAGTTTCAGCTTTAGCATCATGCCTTCCAAAGAAATCCCAGGGCTGATCTCCTTCAGAATGGACTGGTTGGATCTCCTTGCAGTCCAAGGGACTCTCAAGAGTCTTCTCCAACACCACAGTTCAAAAGCATCAATTCTTCGGTGCTCAGCCTTCTTCACAGTCCAGTTCTCACATCCATACATGACCACAGGAAAGACCATAGCCTTGACTAGGCGAACCTTTGTTGGCAAAGTAATGTCTCTGCTTTTGAATATGCTATCTAGGTTGGTCATAACTTTCCTTCCAAGGAGTAAGCGTCTTTTAATTTCATGGCTGCAGTCACCATCTGCAGTAATTTTGGAGTCCAGAAAAAAGAAAGTCTGACACTGTTTCCACTGTTTCCCCATCTATTTCCCAGGTAGTGATGGGACCAGATGCCATGATCTTTGTTTTCTGAATGTTGAGCTTAGAGCCAACCTTTTCACTCTCCACTTTCACTTTCATCAAGAGGCTTTTTAGTTCCTCTTCACTTTCTGCCATAAGGGTGGTGTCATCTGCATATCTGAGGTTATTGATATTTCTCCCAGCAATCTTGATTCCAACTTGTGTTTCTTCCAGTCCAGCATTTCTCATGATATACTCTGCATATAAGTTAAATAAACAGGGTGACAATATACAGCCTTGACATACTCCTTTTCCTATTTGGAACCAGTCTGTTGTTCCATGACCAGTTCTAACTGTTGCTTCCTGACCTGCATACAGATTTCTCAAGAGTAAGGTGATATTACTTCATTGGCAATATTAGATATAAATGTATCAAAGTCACACATTGCATACCTTCATCATATATAATGTTACACAGATTTATTAATATACTTTTATTAATTAAAAGAGTATGCAAATTTAAAAAGAAGAGCCATCTTCTTTGTATCTTAGGTCATTTGATTTTATTTCCAGAGAAAATTGCTGTGAAGCAAAAATTTCATGTAGAGCTTCCAACAGAATGTCAAAATCAATTTATAATGATTTTTCTGTTTTATTTTGTGTAATAAAGTTAAACTGGAGTTGGAACCTTTTGAAGGCTACAGGTCCCTTGAGGGCAGGCCGGGTGTTTCATTCATCTTCTTAACCCTGTGCTCAGCATGGTATCTCATACAGAGAGGGCATTTATTAAGTGTTGTCATCATTAATTATGCTCTTGAGGACATTGATATGGAAAACTAGTAAAGCTGAATCAATTGGGCACAATCCTGTAATTTGAGTCAATCCATTTTTATCAAATGTGCATCTTTGTTGAAAGCTCCTACATCCTTCGGTGCTGTTTTCAATATCGGTTTCTCTTAGAAACATTTTCCTTACCAGCTCAAAAATATTTCTCTTTTGAAAATATATTTTTCAGAAGTACAATGATTGAGTCTTTGGTTCTATCAGAAATGCATTTGAAGACATTAACCCATGGCTGTGAAATGCAGATGAAAATCCAATCTTGATTGAATCATATGCTCTTAGATGACTATAATGACCAGGTTTGCAAATCCATTCTATGTCCTGACTCTTTCCTGACCTGGTTTGGAAACTTTGTGTAAAGTGGCACTTTATCTCTTATTAATTCCAAAGATGACAGACACAGGATTTCATTGTCTAGTTAGTGGAAGCTGCGTTCTCTGATTAGCTGCCTTGCCCTTTTTGAAGCTTTGATTTATTGGGGCAGAGCAAGCACTGACTTTTGTGTGTACTGAAAGGAAACTAGGGTAAGGAATAATTTATGGTTCTCTCTTTGCAGCTGGAAAAAAAATAAAGGTTATTTTCATTATATCGCTACAGGAACTGTTTGAAAACAAAAGAAAGATACTGTAAAAAGTAGAAACCCAAAGAATGACATTGAGCTACTGTTTCAGTTGACTTAAAAATTTTGTTAAAATCATATTTGGAAGCAGATTGGCTCTTCTGAACGCTTATCTTAATTTTACAGAGAATAGTCTCTTCCAATTTGGCATGAGGGCTGTGCAGAGCAGCATTTCTGAAGCTCCCAGGCAAGTTATATTTGCCAAAACAAAGCGTGGGTGGAAGGTAGCAGGAAAGAACTGGCTGGTAGCACTTTCTACCTGGGAAAATGCTGCCAAAGAGGAATCCACAACAGAAGTGACAAGGAAAAAGCACTCGACGCTCCACAAAGATTGAAGCATAGCAAACATTAGATAACACCAAACTTGTTTGGGCTTCCCAAGATTTCATTTTTGTCCTTTTTATGCTCAATAAAGCCTGTGTTTGGTGAGATGCTCTCTACATAATCCTTCTAGTAACACATATTAGGAAAGCCTCACAGAGTCAGAGTATTTTCTGTAAGAGAACAAAGTCTGCATTGCCTCTTGTGAGCCAGCCAAGACTCTAATCGTCACAGTGAGTGTGCAAACTCTTCCATTCGAGTTTATTCCAAATTCCAACCCCAGCTCTTATAGTCAAGGAGAAATAAGATTTCAAAATCTTGAGTAGGAAGCAAAGTGAACAGGTAGAGTGACGTCTGTTGGTGGATGGATGTAGGGTCAGGTAGAAGAACATTCTAAGCAGAGAACAGCAGCAGGGACCGATGACCACAAGTAAGAGAGTTGAGGTGTGTTTGTGGAATGATAAGCCATCTGGTTCAATAACAGGTAACATTTTTAGGCATTTACAATATGCCAGGTAGTCACTCATTTATTTGTCGAAGGATTATACTGAAGATACTTTTTTTAGCACCATTTTGTAGATGAAGAAGCTAAGGCTTGGAGAAATCCACTGACTCACCCAATGTCATACAACCAGAGAGAGGCAGAACTAGGATTGGACTCTAACTCAATCATATCCAGAGCATGAGTTCTTATCCGTGGTGCTACATTCAGTAACCATGGTAACCTTTCAGTCCTGATAGAAGAGAGGTTCTTGGAGGAGGAGAGGGGGGTAGAGAAGTGACAGATAATCTGGAAAATTTTGAGCCCTCCAGCCCTTTCTTCTAATTGCTTGCTGGACATCTCCATGTGCATATAGTACCTGTCTTTCAAATCCAATTGGTCTGAAAACCAAGCTCATTATGGCCTCCATCTTCCTGGGCAACCCTCTCCTGGTAATTGGTATCCAGGCTACAGCGTTGTCACCCTACTCAGGTATTCAGGCGGAGCCCTCCCTCACCGTCCTCCTCCTCTGTCTGTGTTTGCCCTGTTCTTCCAGCCCAGCTGCTGCTGCTCTGTGTCCCAGCCTCACCTGGGTGCCTCACCTGGAAGTCTCATCTGGGCTGGTATAACCACCTATGAGCAGAACTGTCTTTCTCTCTACCTGTGCACCCAGCAGAGGTCAGCTAGAATGTTTTCAGAAACCAGGGCTCTGATCGTATCACTCTCCTCAAATTACTGACTCTGCATATGAATTTGAGCAGACTCTGGGAGACAGTGAAGGACAGGAAAGCCTGGTGTGCTACAGTTCATGGGATCACAAAGAATTGGACACAACTTGGTGACTGAACAGCAAAACTTCATGACTTGCTGCAGAATTGCCTCACAATCCTGTCAGGACTTCTCAGCCTGGCTTTCAAGGTCCTCCACGATCAGGTACCAACCTACCATTCCAGCCTCACCTTGTCCCCATCACTTCACTGATGTGAAATTTCTGAGACCATGGGCCGGACTTTCCCATGGCCAGCCTTACACTTTCTAGCTTCCACTTTGTCCCTATTGATTCAGTGCCTGAAACACCCTCTCCCACTTCTCAAAACCTTTCCTCTTCTCCCAGGTCAAGTTAGTTCTCCCTGCAGAAGCTCTCCCACAGCATTTTGCTTGTACCTCACCCTTCAGATTCTTCCATTCCCTGCACAATGTCACAGTCTTTTAAGTTTAAAACATTCTCTCCATTTAGATGACAAGCCCTTTTTGATGAAGGACCCTCATCAACTGATCATCACTCATTCATGTGATTCTACTGCTTAGAAGTAAGCTCACTGAAGTGAATTATGCTAAAATGAAGATATGCTCAATTGGTCCTAATCAGAGGCTACCTTGGAAAATGGACTTAATGGGTTCCTTTTTTCTTCTCTGAACCAGAGGATGATCCTTGGTTATAGACCACGCCTTAAAGGAACAAGTGATTATGAAGCTATATAGAAACACTTCCAAAGTGTGTCATCATATAGAGTCCAAACCAAGCTAATTTGTGGAATGAAGAAAGAAGAGTTTAGAGAATTCTTTACCTTGGCATATTCTTAATGTGGAATATCTTTTTTTAAAAAAAAGGGGGGATCCCAATCATTCCCCATTTGTGTGTATGTATGTGTGTGTGCAATGACACCCCACTCCAGTACTCTTGCCTGGAAAATCCCATGGATGGATGAGCCTGGTAGGCTGCAGTCCATGGGGTCACTGAAAGTCAGATGTGACTGAGCGACTTCACTTTTCACTTTCGTGCATTGGAGAAGGAAATGGCGGCCCACTCCAGTGTTCTTGCCTGGAGAATCCCAGAGACGGGGAGCCTGGTGGGCTGCTGTCTATGGGGTCACACAGAGTCAGACACGACTGAAGTGACTTAGCAGTAGCAGTAGCAGCAGTATGTGTGTGTGTGTGTGTGTGTGTGTGTGTGTGTGTGTATACAAGTGGCCTGGGGAATATTTGACAGGCAGACCAGGGTACCACACAGAAATGAAATCTGTAGATATGATAACCTGCATATATATATATATATATATATATATATATATATAAACTAGTGGATTGCCATTTCCTTCTCCAAGGGATCTTCCCAGCCCAGGGATCGAACCCAGGTCTCCAGCATTGTAGACAGATGCTTTACCGTCTGAGCCACAGGAAGTCAATAACCTACATATATATATAATAACCTATATATATATATAATTTTAAATAACCATAATGTACTAACCAGTACAGTGAAAAAATGAAAGAAGTAATTTATCATAATAATAACCTCCATTTCATCCGGCAAATACTCAGTTTAGGACCACCCTGAGGGCCTGGTGAAGCCATCTGTGCTTGCACCATGGCATTCCAACTCTGCAGGTGGGTGGGTGGGTTGTCTCAGGGACTCAAACACATGAGCAGCATTGCTGGGAAAGTGCCAGGCAAGACAGCGTGCAGTCTTCTCTCAATTACATAGCAGTTGTATATCTGGAAAATTTCACATGTATTAAAATCATGCAAACATATGTTGTTTTCATGTATAGAATAGAGTTTGCATCTAGGCTCAGTTAATTATGAACAGGTGTTTCACCTAAATGAATGTCTGGTAAAACATCCAAAAATTGCATATAGGATATGGAACAGTTCTTCTCTGAGCAGCTCTGTGCCATGGCTTGTGGGACATTTAAAATCCCAGACTCTACCTAAATGTCAATACTCTCAAAAGTTATGACAACAAAAAATCACCCACTCCATTTCCAAAATGGCCTCTCATAGGCAACATCACCCCCAATGAGAACCCCTGACCTATGTCACTGGATTTGTGAGGAAGTAGGTTCAAGGAAATGAATGAATCACCAAAGTTGTCTTTCTAGAAAGTAGTCAAATCAATTATACAGGTATTACCCACATCTCTTGAGTCCTAAGCTAGTACTTGCTTGATAATTAGGTATATTGATAAATATATAGCTATATATACATATGTTACATTTATTCATATTTATACATTCTCACATATAATGACATTTCTTTCATTCAAAAATCATGTAATCAGCATCTGACTGTCTGATTCATAAAAGCCTGTTCCAATATTTTGATTAAAGTTAATTCAGTCATGTTATTTAACTCATCAACAGTTTTATATGAAAATATGGACTAAAGGCAGGTAAATGCATTTATCATCATTTCAGACTTTTTCATTTCCAGTCATATGGCTGGCTAGGTAATATGACTACCTTTCTATTGAAAGCAACAACTTTCCACTGAAAACAATTGCAGAGTTAGGGAATTGCCCAAGACCACCCTTACTTCTAACACCAGTTGGAAATCTGGGGCTTCCGAGATATGCACAGGTTTGATAATTTGCTAGAAGGACTCACCAAACTCAATGGAAGCTATTATAGTTATAATAGCTATAGTTATAGCTATAGTAATATGGTTTATTACAGCAAAAATACTCAGATTAGTATCCACCATGAGAAGAGACATAGGGTCAGAGTCCAGGGAGGAAGTTTGTGTGAAGCTTGAAGCTCTACCAGTTGAGTAGAAGCATGTGAAGCTTCCCTTGCTCTACCAGTTGAGTCACATGTAGGGCTAACTTCTCCCAGACCAATGTATAACAATATGCACATGGAGTATTGCCAAGCAAGGAAGCTCACCCGAGCCTTGGTGTCCAGAATTTCTGCAAGAGCTTGATTACTTAAACATGGCAGACAGTCTGTTGGTTGATACCCAGGGACTTGCATCCCCCACCATGGTCTGTTGTTGTGACCCAAGGCGCTTAGATAACCAAGACACACTTGTATCAGGCAGAACATTCCAAGAGTTTAGAGATTACCTCCCAGGAGCCAAGACCAAAGGTCAGACCCTCCTTTGAGTAAGGTTAATTCTTTACTATACAACTATAGGAAAATACTAGAGAAAAAAGTACTATAAAATATAAGAGCCCTCTTTTTAAGACCATCAAAGACCTAACAAGGTAACAGAAATATATGGGCAAAATTAAGTGAAGGTGGGGTGCAGAGAGGCAGAAAAATTCCTGAAGCCACACCTGCTTTAAGGAAAATTGCTAGTCCTGATGGGCTGATCCAGCTGACCTAAGATGTGTGGGGAACAAGACCAAGCCCACTATGGGAAATATAATAGCAGACCCTTCACTCATCAGGCTGGGACCTCAAAAGGAAAAGGGTGAACCACAAATATTCAACTCATATCCTCCTCCAAGTGAACACAAGGATATTTATCTTGACATCAAGCAGTGATGGAAAGAGGGAAACACAAGACATAATGACAAATTGATCTGAACACAGATTTGCAGCCCAAACTCCCAGATTTGCAGTCTAATAAAATGCAGGCTGTGAATTTTTTTTATATTGACCTTAAAACTGGTGGTCCTTCCAACCACTTGGCAGAAGGAAGTTCCATTGCTCTTTAGAGGACTGCACCTTCATCCTAGGCCTCAAAGAATTCTCACAAACAATTTTCTGAAGGAAATCAGCATCTTAGAGTAAAAGATATCTAAGCAGATAAGGAGGTCAGACACAAGAGGAAGAACCCACGGAGTAAAAAACAAACCCCAAAAATATTTCAGATATTGGAAGTATGAGAGAAATGACTAAGCAACTCTGTTTCCTGTTTAAAGAAAACAAAACCCTAATTACTACCAAAGATATTAGGAGAGCTTAGAAAAATGAACCTACATCTTAAGACTATTCCAAGATTTGAGCCTTTTCACACAATACATACACATAGACAATAAATAAAAATCATTGATCTTCTGGAAATGTTTACAGAGTTGTGGGTGAGCTAAGTTGGCTCTAGTCAAAAGTACATTCTCTTAACCTTTGATGCTTCAAACAAAGAAAGGTGGAAATTTTATGATTTATATCACTCAGTGCTATTTACAAAAGAAGTGTAAATACAGCTATTCCTCAAACTGCCTCACTTTAAAACAATTGGGGTCTACCATTTACTAGTTCTTGGGCATTGGGAAAGTTATTTATCACTTTCAAGTCTAGGTTTTCTGTGAAATGAGGGCAATGATAGCAAGGACTCAGGTTTTAGTAAAAGGAGGAAAAGAATAAACTTGATTCATAGAAGTATCATGCGGGGTGAATGAGAAAATCCATGTAAAGTACTTAGGACACCTGGCATAGAATGATCGATCAACATGTGTAGGCTTCTTTTTGAAAAAGGAAGATGCAGTGTCTAAAAGAGGGTAAGTTATGGGTCAACTATTCACTTGACAAGTATACATATGGCATCCTTTTTTACTGGAGTCTGGTTGATTTACAGTGTCGTCCTAGTTTCAGGCATACAGCACAGTGATTCACTTATACATATGCATATACATCTCTTTCCAATTCTTTTCTGTGTTGTTACAAGCTACTGAGTATAATTCCCTGGGATGGCATTCCTTTAAATAGTGGTATACCTAAGACCAATGAACAAAAATATTCCCTGAAAATATGGTCCTGAATAGACATGTGTGCCACAAAAACAGGGAGGAGAGCCAGCGGGGGCCATGTTTACAATTTTTTATGTCGTCAGGCCATTCTATTCCTCGAGTTCCATTTCCTCCTCACATCTCACTTTCCCTGTCTCTTTGTTTCCTTGTCTTTCTACTCAGTGAGCCGGGAACAGAGCTGGACACCTCCTCAGCAAAAGTGACACTTCAGACACATGAAAACTATTTTATTACCTTTTCTCTGTTGTGTTGAGTAAGTCGACTCAATTAAACTCTTCACTTGGTCAGAGTTATCCAGAGCTATAATCATCACTAGTTTAGAACCTTTATGCATATGTGATGCTGCACTTAAGTGTGGAGCCCAAGGAAAATGTATCAAGTGATAGTCTGACTAGCGCTGACTCATTTAGAAAATGAGTTTCCTGAGTCATTCAGATGATGAATTTCCTGCTCCTGCTTATGTTTTCTAGTCCAGTCTTATTCCTGCTTTTAGTCTTTCAGGGGTTGGCGACTGAAAGAATTTGGACTAGCGGCTAAGTCCATCCAGTGCCTGTTTTTATAAATAAAGTTTTATTGGAACACAGCCACATGCATCATTTAAGTATCGTCTGTGACTGCTTTCTTGCTACATCTCTAGAGTTGAGATCTTGGGACAAAGACGTTATGGTCCACAAAATTCTAAGCTATTAATATCTGGCCCTTTGTGGGGAAAGTTTGCTGACCCCCTGCTTTAAAAAAAAAAAAAAAAATTTGGCCACACCCCACGGCATGTGGTACCTTCCTTCCCCAACCAGGGACGGGATCCACAGCCTCTGGATTGGAAGGTGGAGTCTCAGCCGCTGGACCGCCAGGGAAGTCCCTGATTCCTCCGCTTTAAACTGTTACTGTGTTGCTGATGGATGTTTACCTGGATGCTTCCCCGATCCTCACCTCTCGCTACCTCTCTCTTGTTTGCTGTGTTCAGACCACACTGATCTTGTCTCAGTTCCTAGACCTTTACTGCCCAGGCAGTAACCACAGGATGTTCACTTGGGCTGGAACCGTCCTCTGTCTGGAATAGCCTCCTCCCCACAGCTGTTTCTCATCATTTATGTTCCAGCTCATGAATGTCACCAATGGCACCCCACTCCAGTACTCTTGCCTGGAAAATCCATGGACGGAGGAGCCTGGTGGGCTGCAGTCCCTGGGGTCACTAGGAGTCGGACACGACTGAGCGACTTCACTTTCACTTTTCACTTTCCTGCATTGGAGAAGGAAATGGCAACCCACTCCAGTGTACTTGCCTAGAGAACCCCAGGGACGGAGAAGCTTGGTGGGCTGCCGTCTATGGGGTCACACAGAGTCGGACACGACTGAAGCTACTTAGCAGCAGCAGCAGCAGCAGCAGCAGCAGAGAAGCTTCCCTGACCATTCTACCTAAATAATCCCTCTTCTCTCAAGTCAAGGTGTTCTTTTTCACATTCCTCTGTTCTTTTCCTTCAAAGCACATATAACAATTAGAAATTCAGGTTTTATTTGTTTGTTTACTTGTTTAAGGGCTCTCTCCCTCTCTCTCTTGTCTCTCTCTGAGCTCCATGACTGAGAAAGTGTCCATTTTACCTAGCGCTCTATCTCAGAACCTGGCAGATAGTAGGTGTTCAATAATTAATTACTGAATAAATGAATAAATAAATGGCAAACTTGCTTATGTACTGACCTTTCTTTTATTTTGCAATCTGTATTTTCTCTTTCAGTGTAGTACCTTGCTTGGATAGTGTTGCTATATTTTCTCTCCTTTACTCCAAATTACCAAGGTCGTGCTGTATTTTTTTTTTTCTCCTTTGGAGTAATTCTCACTTAACTTGATGCCACCTGCAAACTTAATGATTGCTATTTGGTTATTCATGTGCTTTGGAGCCCAATGAATATAGGCTGTACTGATGACTCTTGTCTTTGGGTCATTTCAGGAATAGGAACAGTGAGTCTTCACAGAGAAAGTATCAACTCATTCCTGAATGAGATGCTGGAAATAGTATATTTGAATATTGATGAATACCTTGTCAATTGCATAATGTTTGTTTCTGCAGCATTTGTATTTTATGCCAGCGTGCATTTTGATTTCTAGAAAAGCCTTCCCATCAGCCAAAATTGATTACACTTATAAAGCATTCTCTAATTATAAAAATTTTCCTTTAAAAACTATCTGCAATAAATGTCTCTTCAGAGTAAAATGAGATGTAGCAGAGTAAATGAAAATCCTGGTGCAATGTACCAATTATGGCTCTGATTAAACTGTGCTTCTGTTTTGCGGTGATGGCTTTATAGAAATGAAAGCTGTGCTATTGCCGGTTCCACTGCACACATCCCCTCACCAACCACTCCATCAGGCCAGCCTGAGGATGAAATCCAACAGCTCCTTAACAGTCCAAGAACAGGATCCAGAGGGGGAGAGAACTTAGAGCATGTAGGTACAGCCAATATTCTCTGAGTGCAGAGTGTGGTTCTCAGTGCAACAGCTTCAGCATCACTGAGAACTGGTTACAAGTGCAAATAGGTGGGCCTAGTGAATCTGGAGCTGGGTGGGTATGGGGACAGCAGTCAGCAATATGTATTTTAATAAGTCCTCTGGAAGAATCTGAAACAGGTCAACTACTGAGGAAAGCAGAAAAAAATTACCCCCAAGTAAAGCCAGGGTGTGTTAGTGCTGGTCACTCAGTTGTGTCTGCCTCTTTGCAACCCCATGGGGGTGTTGCCCGCTAGACTCCTCTGTCCCTGGGATTCTCCAGGCAAGAATACTGGAGAGGGTTGCCATTCCCTTTGCCAGGGGATCTTCTCCAGATTCCCTTCCAATCTCCAAGGGATTGGACCCACATTGCAGGTCCCCACATTGCGGCCAGATTCTTTACGGTCTGAGCCACCAGGGAAGCCGAAGACACCCAGCTTGTATTTAGGTAGGAAGCTTGTTTTAATTCACTTAGGTGCAGAGCAGAGCTCCCCCAGCTGAACACCAAAGTGTGAGGCTTTCCAGTTGGATCCATCCCATTGCTTCTGGGATGAGTCTCAAAAAGTCAGTGAGCTTCTCCTCTGTTTTAGAGAGACTATCTGCAGACAGGTTTCACAGTCACTTCTTGTGACTCAGATGTGAGTAGTAATCACTTAAGAGGTAAATAAATGAGACCTTTCTTCTCTACAGTGTGCATTACTTACTTACTAACTAGACCTATGACCATTTCCTGCTTTTTTTTCACCATTAAAATTGACATTGGCTTCCTCTCATAAGATTAGCTTTGTCTACCTTGATTTCTTTACCTTCACAGTGCTGAAATGGAAGAGAGATTTTGAAATTAGAAACAGAATCACATAGAGTCTCATTAAAACATTGATTAAGACAATGATTGCTGACCTCCCCCCGGCCCCCCAACCACCACCATCTTTCTGATTCAGTAAGTCTGGGGTGGGGCCCAGAATTTGCATTTGTAACAAGTTCCCAGGTGATGCTGATATTGTTGGCCTGGGGACCACATTGTGACAACCACTGATTTGGATGAACAAAAAAATAAGTTTAATTCATCAAACAGTGTATGAGTGTTTAAAGCAGATATGTTTCCTGGTTATTCCTCCAAAGTTAATCCAAGAAGGAGGATTTTTTTTTTTTTTCAGCTTGCACTAGTCAGTATGGGAGTATGCTAAGCACCCTGCACCAGACAGAGAAAATGAGCCATACACATCTCTTTCCAGCTCTGTGTTCAGTGCCCTCATCTCCGTGGCTTGAAATTACCCATGGTAGCAGGATTTATGCCTTGGAAATCAGACGAACACTACAAATCAGGGTTCCTCTCCCAACCTCTACTCCCAAAGTTGATTGTTAAATATTTACCAGCACACCCCTGGGAAGAACCATAAATAATGAGCATACGGGCGTAATAAGATCTGACATTTGTTTTGCAGGGGTGTAGATCTAAATGGGAGGGGAGTTGGGGACAGAAATCAGTAAATATTTGTATCTTGCAAGGAAATGTGAAAGGAAACAGTGAGGTTAAAAGGGTATTCAGCAGCTTTGGGGATTTCCCTGCTGGTCCAGCGGTTCAGACTTCACGCTTCTGCTGCAGGGGGTGTGGGTTCAGTCCTTGATCGGAAAACTAAGACAAGCACACCTCCCGCCAAACAGTTATTCAGTCGCTTTTAAGGAAAGTTGAAAAGGTAGTGAGGTGATAGTATTAGAATTTGCATGGTAGGCTTTGGAAACAGATAACCCGTGGGACAGGAAACGGCACACTTAACCTTTACAAAGTTTAATCTCCCCTTTGGTTAAGTAGGAATAATGTGTTGCTACGAGAGTCCCTTGGACTGCAAGGAGATCCAACCAGTCCATTCTGAAGGAGATCAGCCCCAGGATTTCTTTGGAAGGAATGATGCTAAAGCTGAAACTCCAGTACTTTGGCCACCTCATGCGAAGAGTTGACTCATTGGAGAAGACTCTGATGCTGGGAGGGATTGGGGGCAGGAGGAGAAGGGGACGACAGAGGATGAGATGGCTGGATGGCATCACTGACTCGATGGATGTGAGTCTGAGTGAACTCCGGGAGCTGGTGATGGACAGGGAGGCCTGGCGTGCTGCAGTTCATGGGGTCGCAAAGAGTCAGACACGACTGAGCGACTGATCTGATCTGATCTGAAAAGGAACACCTTTTAGTGCATGAACCCAACACTTTGCCACACACCATTAATAAGTTGTTTTAAACTCAAGGAGTTTACACTTTTAGGATGCCATCATATTTTCTAATCAGACTGAAAAAAAAAAGAACTGAAAGGTATTTATTTAGGTGAGCATACTTACACTTGAAGTATAAATATTTACAAAAAAGGAAGTAGACCAAAAGGATTCCTAGAATCACAAACTAAAAAGAACTTTGGTTTTAAAATGTAATGTGAAATGGTTGCTCTTTCTGATGGTGATTTAGGATAGCTGAAATAATTTCTGAGACCTAAAACACTTTGCAAAGAATACACAGAGAATAAAAAACTCTCTTGTTTAAACAAGAGAAAGTGTTAGTGTACAATTTTAGATGATTAAAGACAAGGACTGGGCTTCCTCGGTGGTCCACTGGTTAAGAATCTGCCTTGCAGTGCAGGGAATACCAGTTCAATTCCTGGTCTGGAAAGATCCCACATGCCACTGGGTGTGCGTGTGTGTGTGCTAAGTCGCTTCAGTCATGTCTGACTCTTTGTGACCCTATGGACTGTAGCCTGCCAGGCTCCTCTGTCCTTGGAATTCTCCAGGCAAGAATATTAGAGTGCGTTGCCACGCTCTCCTCCAGGGGATCTTCCTGACCCAAGGATCAAAAACCCAGGTCTCCTGAGGCTCCTACATTACAGACAGATTCAGTACCCCTGAGCCACCAGAGAAGCCCAGAGGTTTGTCATATATGACTCTTATTATGTTGATGTATTTCCCCTTTATACTGCTTGAGAGTTTTTAATTATAAATGAACATTGGATTTTGTTGGAAGCTTTTCCTGCATCTGTTGAAAAGAGCATATAATTTTCATTCTTTAATTTGTTAATGTGGTATATAATATTTATTGATTTGCATATACTGAACCATCCTTGCATCCCTGGGATAAATCCCAGTTGATCATGGTATATGATCCCTTTAATGTATTGTTGAATTTGCTAATTTGCTAATGTATTGTTGAGAATTTTTTCATTTATGTTCATCAGTGATATTGGCCTGTGATTTTGTGTATGTGTGTGATGTCTTTGGTTTTGGTATCAGGGTGATGCTGACCTTGTAGAATGAGCTTGGAAGCATTCCTTCCTCTTCAATTTTTTGAATAGTTTGAGAAAGTGGGTGTTAACTGTTCTTTAAATATTTGGTCAGATTCATCTGTGACGCTGTCTAGTCCTGGACTTTTGTTTTGGGGGAATTTTAAAAATTATTGATGCAATATCATTACTGGTTATAGGTCTGCTCATATTTTCTGTTTCTTCTGGATTCATTCTTGGGAAGGAATATTTCCAGGAATTTATTCATTTATTCTAGGTTGTCAATTCACTGGTATGTAACTGTTCACAGAAATTTCTTAGGATTCTTTATATTTCTGGGGTGTTGGTACAAGCTTCTCCTTTTTCATTTCTGTTTTATTTATTTGAGGTCTCTCTCTCTGATGAGTCTGGCTAAAGGTTTATCAATTTTATTTACCTTTTCAATGAACTGGATCTTAGTTTACTAATCTTTTCTATTTTTTTAATCTGCATTTTATTTGTGAAAGTGAAAGTTGCTCAGTCGTTTCCAACTCTTTGTGACCCCATGGACTCCTCTCTACCAGGCTCCTCTGTCCATGGGATTTTCCAGACAATAGTACTGGAGTGGATTGCCATTTCCTTCTCCAAGGGATCTTCCCAAACCAGGGATTGAACCTGGGTCTCCCGCACTGTAGACAGACACTTTATCCTCTGAGCCACCAGGGAAGTCCTATTTTATTTGTATCTGTTCTTTATTTCTCTCCTTCTACTAACTTTGGGTTTTTCTGGTTCTTCTTTTTCTAGTTCCCATAGGTGTAAGGTTAGGTTGTTTATTTGAGATTTTTATTATCCTAAGGTAGGCTTGTATCACTATAAAATTCCCTCTTAGAATTACTTTTACTGTGTCCTATAGATTTTTAGATCATAGACCATTTTCATTTGTCTTCAGGTATTTTCTTTCTCTTTGATTACTTTATTGATCCATTGGTTGTTTTGTATATCTTTAGCTTCCATGTATTTATTGGTTTTTTTTTTTTTTTTTTTTTTATTTTTTAGAGTTGATTTCTAGTCGCATACTTTTGTGGTTTGAAAAATTGTGTGATATAATTTCAGTCTTCTTAAATGTATTAAGAGACATTTTGTGGCCTAACATGTGATCTGTCCTGGAGAATGTTCCATGTGCACTTGAAAACAATGTTTATTCTGCTGCTTTTGGATAGGCGTCCTTTATCAATTAACTCAATCTGGCCTAATGTGTCATTTAAGGCCAGTTTTTCCTATTGATTTCCAATCTGAATGATCTATGCATTGATGTAAATGAGGTGTCAAAGTTCCCTACTCTTATGTGTTATTGTCAATTTCTCCCTTTATGTTTGTTAATATTTGTTTCATACATTTACGTGCTCCTATTTGGGGCATATACATATTCACAATTTTTATATATTCTTATTGTATTTATCCCTTAATCATTATATAATGTCCTTCTTTGTCATTTATCACAGTCTATTTTTCAAAGTTTTCTTTGTCTGATAAAAGTATTGCTATCCCAGCTTTCTTTTCATTTCTACTTACATGGAATATCTTTACCTACTTTCTGTGAGTGATTTTATAGATTTGAATTGTGTCTCTTGTGATTTTGTTTTTGCATCCATTCAGCCTCTCTGTGCCTTTTTATTGAAGCATTAATCTATTTACATTGAAAATAATTACCGATAGGTATGTACTAACTGCCATTTTGTTCATTATTTTGGAACTGTTTTTGTAGTTCTTTTTTGTTCCTGTCTACTTCTGTTGCTCTCTTCCCTTAAGATGACTATTTCTACTTAAGTTTGTATCCGTTTCTCTCTCTCTCTCTCTCTCGTTTTTTGGTTTGTATCTAGCATGGATTTTTGGTTGTGGTTACCAAGAGGTTCTCAATATAGCAGCTTACATATATGTATGTGGTTATTTTAAGTTGATGATCTTTTAAGTTTGAATGCATTCAAACAACCCTGGATTCCCTCTCCCATACTTAATGTTTTTGATATTATCTTTTAAATCTTTTGAGTCTTTTTGGTTTTCATTTGTTTGTCCCAGAGGTCTCTTAAACTGTGTTTTGTTTTTTTCAAATCCAAAACGGTGCTTGCCAGTGTCTGTGTCCTCCTGGCAAAATGAGCGCCTCCAAGTGGTTGCCACTAGTGTCTAAACCCCAGGAAGAGTTCCACCACTCTGGGAGGTGTCCTAAGAGCAGCAACTGGGGCTGATCAGGCTTCTTTCAAATTGCTGACTCTTTTTGGAATTTGAACCATGGGAGATTTTACCTGTGCTTTTAAAAGTGTAGTCTCTGTCTACTACAGCCCTCCTGCTCTCCCATAGGCAAGCCTTCAGTTCAGTTGTGTCCAACTCTTTGTGACCCCATGGACTGCAGCACATCAGCTTCCCTGTCCATCATCAACTCCCGGAGTCCACCCAAATCCATGTCCATTGAGGCGGTGGTGCCATCCAACCATCTCATTCTCTGTCGTCCCCTTCTCCTCTTGCCTTCAATCTTTTCCAGCATGAGGGTTTTTCTAATGAGTCAGTTCTTCACATCAGTTCAGTTCAGTTTAGTCGCTAAGTCATATCCGACTCTTTGTGACCCCATGAATCACAACACGCCAGGCCTCCCTGTCCATCACCAACTCCTGGAGTTCACTCAAACTCATGTCCATCAAGTCGGTGATGCCATCCAGCCATCTCATCCTCCGTTGTCCCCTTCTCCTCCCACCCCCGATCCCTCCCAGCATCAGGGTCTTTTCCAGTGAGTCAACTCTTCACATCAGGTAGCCAAATTATTGGAGTTTCAGTTTCAGCATCAGTCCTTCCAGTGAATATTCAGGACTGATTTCCTTTAGGATAGACTGGTTTGATCTACTTTCAGTCCAAGGGACTCTCAAGAGTTCTCCAACACCACAGTTCAAAAGCATCAATTCTTTGGCACTGAGCTTTCTTTATAGTCCAACTCTCACATCTATACGTGACTACTGGAAAAGCTATAGCTTTGACTAAATGGACCTTTGTTGGTAATGTCTCTGCTTTTTAATATGCTATCTAGGTTGATCATAGCTTTTCTTCCAAGCAGGAAGCATCTTTTAGTTTCATGGCTGCACTCACCATCTGCAGTGATTTTGGAGCTCCCCAAAATAAAGTCTCTCACTGTTTCCATTGTTTCTCCATCTATTTCCCATGAAGTGATGGAACCAGATGCCATGATCTTAGTTTTCTGAATGTTGAGCTTTAAGTCAACTTTTTTACTCCCCTCTTTCACTTTCATCAAGAGGCTTTTTAGTTCTTCTTCTCTTTCTGCCATAAGGTGGTGTCATCTACAAATCTGAGGTTATTGATATTTCTCCTGGCATTCTTGATTCCAACTTGTGCTTCATCCAGCCTGGCATTTTGCATGATGTACTCTGCATCATATAAGTTAAATAAGTAGGGTGACAATATACAGCCTTGATATACTCCTTTCCCGATTTGGAACCAGTCTGTTGTTCCATGTTCAGTTCTAACTATTGCTTCTTGACCTGCGTACAGATTTCTCAGGAGGCAGGTCATGTGGTCTGGTATTCCCATCTCTTTCAGAATTTTCCAGTTTGTTGTGATCCACACAGCCAAAGACTTTGGCATAGTCAAGAAAGCAAAAGTAGATGTTTTTCTGGAACTCTCTTGCTTTTTCAATGATCCAACGGATGTTGGCAGTTTGATCTGCTTCCTCTGCCTCTTCTAAATCTAGCTTGAACATCAGGAAGTTCACGGTTCATGTATTGTTGAAGCCTGGCTTGGAGAATTTTGAGCATTACTTCACTAGCGTGTGAGATGAATGCAATTATGCAGTAGTTTGAACATTCTTGGAGAAGGCAATGGCACCCCACTCCAGTAATCTTGCCTGGAAAATTCATGGACAGAGGAGCCTGGTGGGCTGCAGTCCATGGGGTCGCTAAGAGTCGGACATGACTGAGCGACTTCACTTTCACTTTTCTCTTTCATGCATTGGAGAAGGAATTGGCAACCCACTCCAGTATTCTTGCCTGGAGAATCCCAGGGACGGGGTCGCACAGAGTCGGATACGACTGAAGTGACTTAGCATTGAACATTCTTTAGCATTGCCTTTCTTTGGAATTGGAATGAAAACTGACCTTTTCCAGTCCTATGGCCACTGCTGAGTTTTCCAGATTTGCTGGTGTATTGAGTGCAACACTTTCACAGCATAATATTGTAGGATTTGAAATAGCTCAACTGGAATTCCATCACCTCCACTAGCTTTGGTCATAGTGATGCTTCCTAAGGCCCACTTGACTTCACATTCCAGGATGTCTGGCTCTAGGTAAGTGAGCGCACCATCATGGTTATCTGGGTTGTGAAGATCGTTTTTGTATAGTTCTTCTGCGTATTCTTGCCACCTTGATATCTTCCACTTCTGTTAAGTCCATACCATTTCTGTCCTTTATTGAGCCCTTCTTTGCATGAAATGTTCCCTTGGTATCTCTAATTTTCTTGATGAGATTTCTAGTCTTTCCCATTCTATTGTTTTCCTCTTCCTTTGCATTGATCTCTGAGGAAGGCTTTCTTATCTCTCCTTGCTATTCTTTGGAACTCTGCATTCAGATGGGTATATCTTTCCCTTTCTCCTTTGCCTTTAGTTTCTCTTCTTTTCTCAGCTATTTGTAAGGCCTTGTCAGACAACCATTTTGCCTTTTTGCGTTTCTTTTTCTTGGGGATTGTCTTGATCACTGTCTCCTGTACAATGTCACGAACCTCTGTCCATAGTTTTTCAGGCACTCTGTCTATCAGAACTAATCCCTTGAATTTATTTGTCACTTCCACTGTATAATTGTAAGGGATTTGATTTAGGTCATCCCTGAATGGTTTTCCCTACTTTCTTCAACTTAAGTCTGAATTTGGCAATAAAGACTTCATGATCTGAGCCACAGTCAGCTCCCGGTCTTGTTTTTGCTGATTGTATACAGCGTCTCTATCTTTGGCTGCAAAGAATATAATTGATCTGATATTGGTATTGACCATCTGGTGATGTCCATGTGTAGAGTCTTCTCTTGTGTTGTTGGAAGAGGGTGTTTGCTATGACCAGTGCATTTTCTTGGCAAAACTCTGTTAGCCTTTGACCTGCTTCGTTGTCAATGTTAGATATTCTGGGTGGTCATCTTCCCAGGTCAGGACCTCCAGAGTGGGGATCCTGGTGTGGGGCTCAAAACCCTTAGTCCTTGGGGAGAGCCTCTGCCTGGTGATTATCTTCCCATTTATATTCATCTCTGTCGTGGTCTTGACTATTCCATGTCTCTGTGCCTTTTCCCCATTTTGCTGCAATTCCTTCTTTTATCTTTCGTTGTGACAAATCTTTTCTGCTAGACTTCTTTTTTTAACTTTACTTTCTATTTGTTTTGCTGAACTTTTCTGCTCATCTTCTGGTTGTTCTCATTAATAGTTGGTCTGTAGATAGTTGTAGTTTTGGTGTGCTTATGGAGGAAGTGAGTTCATGGTTTCCCTGCTCTGTTATTAACCTTATTATACATTTTTAGAGCTTAAGTATACACATTAGCTTTATATATTTACTATTGAGTGGGGTTCTGATGTCAATATCATGTTCTTTTTTCATTAAATATTGGATGTTCATCCTTATCTAGGTGTCCAAGAAGGATCTCTTTTGAATTACTCCTCTGCTTTTGTTACCCAAATCACCTTATGTCGTCTACTTGTCTCACATGAATCTAAACCAAGAATGTAGCTTTGTGTTAAAATTATCTGGATTCTGTCACATGTATACTGTGTGATTTTTGGCAGTTTACTTAACCTCTCTGATCATTAGTTTCTTCTTCTGTGAGATTGTCAAAATAATAATTCAATTTCATATGATTGGTGTAAAAATTAATTAAATAATGCATGTAAACTATTTTGCATTTTGCCCAACACATTTGATAAATACTCAAAGAACAGTGTTGAGGTTTGGTTTTTCTTCTTTTCTTTCTTATTATTAATTGCAAATTGCCTCTAGTCAATGTATATGCAAATGATAACTGTTCACTTTAAGTGTTGTCTTTAGAGATTTTTCTTTCACTGCACTATGCAAAATGCCTGCCTTACTGGAAAACTATAACGTGAAAAATTGCCTCTTGCTTTTATTAGACCCTGTTGTACCTCTTTCTCACCTGAATGTTTCTTAGCTGGGTACGAAGGACAGTGCTGGGCCCCCCATTTTGATAGCTGGGGTTTTTTCTTGCTGAGGGATTTTTCTTTGGGGCGCCTTTAGATAAAAATGTATGTTCATACATAGGTTCTGAAACTTCCTGGATCACAGCCTTAAATATCCCTGCTGTGTTCCATAAGCAGTTGAGGGAAGAACAATCTGAAGTCTTTGAAAATTAAAATGTATATTCCCAGCTATAGAAGCACTTCTGAAGATGGTGGGTGGGGTGGATGGAGGTGATGAAATTTAAGTCAAAATAGTAAAAATTAAAATAGAAGTTAGAAGTTTGGTTAGAGTCCAGGAGAGGAGAAGAAAGAGAAGTTCGGGCAACAATAAAGACTCTATCTGCACTGTGTAAGGGGCAGAGAAAGGAGGGCAGAGATTTAATAGGAGAAAGAGGGAAAATGAAGATGGTGCCAAGAGTGATTTCAATGGAAAGAAGCTTAGAGTGTATGGCTCACACCATTAGGTGGATCTGAGAACAGAGCAATGAGCTGCAGCTGTCAGGCAGCTTAACTGAGTTGCAGATACGGTGGGTGCTTGTGAGGGGGATATAAAAGCTATGCATGTATGTATAGCTCTTTGTCTTCCCTCCCCCAACCCTGACCTGTAAAGGGCTTCCCAGGTGGCCCAGTGGTAAAGAATCCGCCTGCCAATGCAGGAGACACAGATCACTGGGTGGGGAATATCCCCTGGAGGAGGAAATTAGCAACCCACTCCAGTATTCATGCCTGGAGAATCCCATGGACACAGAAACCTGGAGGGCTTCAGTCCAGGAGGTCGCAAAGAGTCAGTCACAGCTGAGCACCCATGCCCTTCTCCCTTCTGTGAAAATGTTGACACTGAATCAGAAGGTGACTAGAGGAAGAAGAAAAGGGGAAAGCAATTTGAAGGTAGAATAAGTCATAGCTTATGCAAACATCGTCACTGATAAAAGCCAGAGAAGGGTTGACTTAACAACCTTCCTACTCTGTCAACAGTTTTATTTGCTGACAAAAAAAACAGGCATCAGTGAAGGAGAGATTTATTCCTACACTGAGTCTAATAGGACTCTCCTTTCCGGGGCACATGGGCTTTGGGTCTTTGATGAATCCATCTGCTAGAACTGCCAGCAAAGGAAAAAAAGGAGAAAAAGCACAGCAACTACAGGACTAGCGCAGCAGCCTCCTCTGTGAATCACTTGACCCCCTGGGCAGAGATGGGCACCTTGCCGCTTCCAGTCACTGCAGGGCTATTGGCTTTCAATAATCATTAGCCATTTCCTGTTCACTGGATTGCATACAAAACAGATTCAGCAAAGGGTTAGCTGCCTACCCACTCTAAGACTCTCGGGAGTTAACACTCATCTGGGCAGTAACTTTCCATAAGGGCAGCTGGAGGATTTTTTTTTTTTTTTTGCTAAGTAAATTGCGTGGCTCATGTTTGTAAGGGGGATGGGGTTTGGTGGATACCCAAGTGTGACAGGTGTTTATTTTGTATTAAGCTAGGATAATTTGTTATATGAAATGGCCCTGGAATATAAAAATGGCCTTAATTCAACTTTTGAATCAAATATTTGCAATTTGAAGTAATTAGCAGCTAGGACAATAACATCTGGGACATTTGTAGCATATTTCAAGGAAATTTATAGTCATGGGCTCAATGACATTTATTGAACTCTGTTAGCCCAGTTGCAAACAGTTGCCCACTCTCACTCTGCTGATTGAAAAACAGTTAGATTCTGAGGGTAAATGACCTGCTCTGGATGAGTGGCTTAATGGCAGTGAGGATTAGAACTCAGAGACACTGATCAGGTCCCAGGGATGTGACCTTTGAGGCATAGCAGAGGTTACATTGCCAATGCCAGCCCCTGTTTGCCATGATTGATACCTGGAGAAATCTGTGGACTTCAAGGACATAATGTTGCTTCCATAAATAATACTTACCAGGTTCTTTATTCAGGGGTTATGGATTATTCACAGGTCATCATTGTGAGTGAAGCCATTGCACTGATCATTTGGTAGTGATTAATATTACATTCATACCTAGGATGATAGAATAAATACATTTTGGCCAGAAAGGTTGTCCAAACTGAATGGATGGTGCATGCAGCTTCTAGAAAGCAGCAGATTTGCCAGTCTTCTCCTCTAGGTCTTCCAGTGAATATGTTAGGGAAGCCTGAGGACACAGATAGAGAAGAGCATAAAATAGAGCTGCCTGTCAAGAGAACTGAGTTCTCATTTGGAACAGGAATAACTGACTCTATTATGAGCTGGAGGACTTGAGAAAGAAGCTTGCAAGGTGATAATCTTCATAATCCAATGCATCACTGTGCATGGGTCCTATCACAGGCCTTTACTCTCTCCTCTTCTCCACCTATGGAGAAAATCTGCATGCATTAGCAACTCAATGTAACTTCATCTTACCGCAACACATAAAGATATTTATTGGCGAAACACCTCACTGGGGTGTTTTCTTAGAAAAATGAAGGCCATCTGTGCGGGCGTCTCCGGGTAGCACTTCTTTCTTCTCCTTTGTTCTGCAGAATTGCACCACTTTGTACTTGCTCACTTTCGGCACAGAAGCAATTTTGTAAATGGTGCACTCAAACGCTCTGATGAAGTTATAACTGATACAGGCACTGAGACGAAGACGCTGCAGTGAAAAATGGGGCACGTCAAAGGAAACTGATTCGTAATCATAAAATGTGGATGAGGAGGCAGGAAGTGGCGAGTGTTCTGCAGGCTGTCAGTTACCCACTTCCAGGTTTGTCCACAGCCCAGGGGAACCCTATCTTGTCAGAAGTGCTTGCGGATGCTAACCTGTCTACACTTGTTCAATGTCAAATTGTATCAGAGGGTTCAGTCTCCTTTTGGACTTCAGCAGTCACCTCCTAGCTCTGTTAGATCTCCTTTGGTCAAATGAGGTTTCATTTAAAAGCTGTCAGGCTCTTCTGTCTGTTTCCCCATGGAACTGGAAATGTGGGCATGTACTGTTTACCTCTTTTAGCTGTGACCTGATAGATCTTTGATATGAAATTCCAGTCACCTCCCAGAAAACACACAATCCCCCACACGCCATCTTTCTGTGACCCTCTGTCTAACCACCTTTCCTGCCTGGGTCAATGATTTTCCTTCTGGTCGTGGGGTACATTGCTTTACCTTCTCCTGTTGTAGATTTTTCTTATAAGTGCTACCGTCCTCCCTGGGTACTTTTTCCTCTTTACCTCCATGCATATCCCTTTCTCTTTTTTCAGCAAATCAAATCCTTCTCTAAGATGAATCATTTCACAGACCTTTCAATTTCTTACTACTTGAGACTTTCTTTTTAGACATTATTTTATATGAAATAACCTACAACTCCTACCATGACAAAATACTGAATGAACAATTTTTTATTTAAACCTCTCCTATAAATGCATAGATGAGTTCACAAGATGTAATCTCTAGGGAGCAAGTGAATTAAAAATCCCTATCTGACACTCTGATTGGTGTGTGTGTGTGTGTGTGTGTGTGTGTGTGTGTGTGTGTAAGAAAGCGTGGTTTCCAGAAGTCATGATAATCTGGGAATTTAGATGATAGCACCATGGGGGGGCCAATGACAAGTTTTGGGCCCTATATGAGGTAGCAGTTGGTACTGAGACCTTTATGGTGGGACTCTTGAAGGCAGCACCCTCCATAGAAGAGTGACTAAAAAATTAATCTGCTCACCCTCACAAGGAGTCTTCTAAAACTAAGCATGTTTGCTGCAGGTCAGTCTCTTATGAATAATTTTATAGTCATTGCCTTGTTATCTCATAGATTTATGGTTCAGATGTATACTGCATTGCATGATTTATGAACCCACAAGTTGAAAACCAACAGGTCAGTGAAACCCAGGAACTCATGAACACCTGGGAAAAACCAACACTCAACCCAGGTCACAGAGGTTTCCCACAAAAATGGACACTCTAAAGATGAGCTCATGATTGAAAAGTATAAAACATTTAAGGAAATAATTCACCCTGAACTAGAATTAGCAAAGATAATAAACAGTCATCAAGATCATAACCTGAAGAAATTCAGATGTTACATTCATCTATTAGACTTTTAAAAGGTGAATGAAAATTACTAAAAGAAAAAGTATAGAACAACAAGATATGGATAGTATCAAAGAGACAGAACCTCTAGAAATTTACATGTAATCATTTAAATAAAAATACAGTGAATATATTAAACCAAATATTACATACAGCTGAAAAGTGAATTAATGAACTGAAAAAATATATCTGAAGAAAACTACTTATAATGTAACTCAATTAAAATTATGGATAATGTGCCCTTATATGTGGAATCTAACTGCTGCTGCTGCTGCTGCTGCTAAGTTACTTCAGTCGTGTCTGACTCTTTGCGACCCCATAGACGGAAGCCCACCAGGCTCCCCCATCCCTGGGATTCTCCAGGCAAGAACACTGGAGTGGGTTGCCATTTCCTTCTCCAATGCATGAAAGTGAAAAGTGAAAGTGAAGTCGCTCAGTTGTGTCTGACTCTTCGCGACCCCATGGACTGCAGCCCACCAGGCTCCTCCATCCACGGGATTTTTCCAGGCAAGAGTACTGGAGTGGGGTGCCACTGCCTTCTCCAATTGTGGAATCTAAAATAGGACACAAATGAACCTATCTATGAAACAGAAACAAAATCAGGGACATAGAGAATAGATTGGTGTTGCAAAGAGGAAAGTGGGGTGAGAGAGGGCAGGAGTGGGAGTTTGGAATTAGCAGATGCAAATTGGTATATATAGAGAATGAATAAACAACCAGGTCCTTCTGTATAGCACAGGGAACTATATTCAATATCCTGTGATAACTCATAATAGAAAAGAATATAACAAAGAATGTATATTTATTTATTTGGAATCTGTCCACAGTGTGGGAGACCTGAGTTCAATCCCTGGGTTGGGAAGATCTCCTGGAGAAGGGAATGGCAACCCACTCCAGTATTCTTGCCTGGAGAAGTCCATGGACAGAGGAGCCTGGAGGGCTACAGTCTATGGGGTCGCAAAGAGTCAGACATGACTGAGCGACTAACACACACACACACACATACACACATATATCACACACACACATGAGTCATTTTTCTGTACAGAAGTAGTTAACACAACATTTTAATTCAACTGTATTTCCATAAAAAATAAATATAAAAGAATTATAGATGATACGAACTAGCAATAAACATAAAGAATAGACTGAGATGCTTTAACATATATGTCTAATACAAGTTCCAAATGGAAGAAACAGAGAGTAGAATTCTCCTTAAAGAAATGATTACATACATTTCTTCTTTGCTGTGACTACATATCACATACATATCACTACATATCATAACTACCCATCTGTTTAGCCATCCATTCATCCATCCACCTTTTCATTAATCCTTCCTTTCTATATATTCACTCAATAAACATTTATTCAGGTATATACTTGCCTTTTATGTTGTGTTATGTGCTTTGTGCACAGAAATAAAAATCTAATCCCATACTTACACTTTCAAAAATTGCTTAATGTTGTGTAATCATCCTTAGAATGATCAGAAACTCTCAAAGGGAGGAAACTAAAGTTTAATTAGGATCTCAGTCAGGTTACCACTCAAATGCTACATTATAGTACAAGTACAAAACAGTAAAATTATCCTGAGGGAAAATGAAAAGAGAGAAGGACATTTGTGTAGGTATATAAACGTGTGCATAAACACAGCAAGAAGAAAATATGCAAGTGCCATGAGCCATGGTTGGTGTTGCCTTCAGCAAGTACCTCTGATTGTTGGGTTTCTTACTGAAACCTTCATTCCTGAGGAATCTGAGTTCTTGATGTCCAATCTGTCTTGTAAGACTCTTCCATTAATCTTTATTCTTGACTTAATAGAGGCACCTTAGGATCAGCTGAGTTCTAGCCACACTCCTTCATGCCCCCATTTTGTAGCAGGATCAAGCATCTTTTTTTTTTTTTTTTTTTCGCTGTTTATCTAGTGTCTCCAATAGGACTAAATGAACACATGAAGTTGCCACCTCTCGTATGTGGGATTATTGTTAAATCCTTTGATAAAATAATTCTCCTTTGGATATTGAAAACTCCAAGTCAACAGAGTAAAAAATCATGGGAACTGGGATTCTTATATTTTGTAAGTCTTTGGATATAATTGTAAGAAATGCCAATCTCATTCATACCTGGATGCTGGGACTCATGTCATCTAGCCAGTCCTCTTCAGAGCATTTACCATATCCTATAGGACAGCATTTCAAGCTTGAAAACTGCTATGTACAAGTTGACATGATAACTGAGTATTTAATAAGCAATTCCAGCTACATCTGGTTGATGAGAAAACAGATATGATTAGTGAATTTTTAAATGCATTGATTTATTTCTATTTATAATAAAAGGACTTTCTTGGCCAGAAGCAGTGTTGTGTGGCATTCCATGAGAATGAAAAAGCCATCTAGTTAGTCCATGGTTGGTGTTACTTGAAAAAGACTCTCCAATATCGAAGTAATATCCAAGTTCAGAATAAGTATTTGTTCCAGGGGATGTAGCAGGATTCAGCATAATCAGTCTTCCACAAGATAACTTCATGGTTCAATTAAGTATTCTACCATATTGAAAGGTGTGGGCTGTTTTTAGCAGATTTGGTGGGACAATAGCCAGAAAACCATAGTGAGAATAGGTCCTACTTGGTGAGTCTGTGTATTACCTCTGTCCCTGCCAATATGGATGACTGTGCAGAACCCCAGTGAACAAGGATGGCAAACTGGATAAAAGGCTAACATACCACAGGGTAGTTGAGCTCCACCTAATTACCAAGGCTCTTCTATGCAGTAAAGGCATTATAATCAGCATCAGTATGAGATACAGATACTCTCTTTGTCATCAATCCTCTGGTCCTGTCTCTTCTAGGAACATGACAACCCACCAAGTCAAACCAATCAGGATCTTTTGGGCCACATGGACAAAAAAATGTACTTGAAGCTCTGCCGACTGGAAATATTTCTTTCCTTTACTTCCTTTCTCTTCAGGGCCACTCCAGAGTAGGCTCTAATATCCTGGTGGTGGACCTCTGCCACAGATCTCTCTTCCATATCACCTAGTTGTAGGAAACTTCCCATGAAGCAATATGAGCCCATGAAGTGAGCTGAGGGACAGACACCAGTTTGGGAAGTGTAGCCCTGCTAGAAAAGTGGGCAGTGTTCTTTTTCAGTTTTTCTCTTGAGGATCATCCTAAGGCTGGTCTCTAAATACACCAGCTTCTCCTTGATTGTGTAGTACATGGCTTACACTTTTAGAGCTAGCTCTATCTGAAAACTCCAAGTTTATGGCAGTCAACTTAGGAAAGAACCTTTGTATTCTATTACAAGTTAATCGCTAAAGGGATGCTGCCTATAAGCTTAAATTATATTTAATGGCCCATTTCTAGGTATCTGCCTCCCAGGGAATGAACATTAAGCTAAAGTACCTTTGTTTAGCTCACAGAAAACATCCTGACCAGGCCCATCTATAGGCCCAGTGACTGTAGGAAGGAAGAAATTAGCACATCCTTTCTTGAGTCTGACCGGAACCAGGAAATGTTTGACTTTAACCCTCCCCCTTTAAGTATAAAAGAAGCCTAAATTCTAACTCAGGCAAGATGTTTCTTTGGGACATGAGTCCACCATCTTTTCAGTCTGCTGGCTTTCTGACTAAAGTTGCTATTCCTTGCCACAACAGCTCATATCTTGATTTATTGCCCTGCTGTTCAGTGAGCAGTACGAATATGACTCAGTAACAAACTGAGGTTGCTGATCAGCAGATGTGCTATGTTAAGCAGAACTCAGTGACAGGCAAAGAGTCATTTTCCAAAAGAGTAGTTGCACACTTAAGAGGACATGGCTTTCTTCAAAATTCTTGGGAGCTTTCACTGTGACTCTTCTGCTGGGATTTTGCCACAAGCTTAATACATTGTCTTAATCTGCACAGGGCATTTAAACTGCCATACCATTGAACTGGATGAGGCACAGGGACCAAAGGACAGAGCTTTTGCAGTATAGCTGGGACAAGACAAAAACTCTTCTCTTGCTCTAGGCCTTATTCAAATTAAGTAGAGTTTCAGGTCATCATATAAACTTGTTACTTTGTAAATATAGTATATATAGCTTCCAAAATGCAAAAATCCCACCAAAAATTATATGTACATGAAACTACAACTTATTTTGCAGATATATAAGAGGATATCCTGTCTTGTACCAGGTTGCCTATCTGCCAAAAACTTTACTGAACTATCAGATCCTTCTAATTTTGTGACACCTACCTCCCATCTATGGAATCTATGTCTAACTTGGGCCTCCAGGCAACTTGCTATTTCATGCTCTTCGGGTTGTATTATTGTTATCATCAATATGGTGGACCCGTGAGATGTTGCGGAATAGGAAAAAGTCAGGATCCTTGAGTACTAAATTGTGGCACAGAGCTGGGGAGTTGATATATCCTAGGGCAGATAACAAAGACATACTATTGTCTATTCCAGGGGATTCTAATGGTTTCTGGTATTTTTTTCTGCTTATGGAGATTTTAAAAAATTACTGAATCAGTAGCCGGTTACCAGGTACCATTGGCTATATTAATTTAGTCCATTAAAAAGATTATATCTGGAACAGCAGCATTTGTTGGCATCTTCAACTAACTCACGTTATGAAAATTCACTTTTACTTTCTAGAATCAATGTATTTTGCATAGCTAAACTAGAGAATTACATTGGGCATGTTAGAATTACCACTCTGCATTTTCTAGCCCTTGATGGTAGCAATAATCTCTATGCTCCTAGGGGTGTAGTATGGCTTTTGACTTATTATTCTGTACAAAAAGAGAGATACATAGGCTCCAGGTGGACTTATTTTTCTCTAGCTCTTACTGTATGAATTGGAAATCTACTGTGATTATTTTTCCAGCTTCTGAAATGTATTCAGACATTATGTTCAGGACCTGGGGAAATAACCATTGTAATGGGCTCTGGGTCACACATACCCAACTGTGAGAGAGTCTTGGGTGAAAATTTTCTTCATAAGTTATGAAGTATAATGCATTGAATATTTATGTCTGTGTATACTATGGAGGGAATTTTCTCACTGGGGAAAAAGCCTAGATACTTCATGAGATATAATTGTTGGTATTTGGGGACTTGAAAGAATTTAAGGAAATCTCAAAAGATATAGGGTTTAAAAAAAAAAACTGCTAAAAAAGGAAAAATTGTGAGGAGACAGCAAACAGCAAACACATATGAAAGCAGGATGAAAGTAAGGATTTCTCCAATGTCAGGAATTGGTACTATCACCACTTCCAAAAAAGTGTGCATCAGCCTGGAGTGAGCTGGGGATGGGAATTCCCTAAACCTAAGTGTCTAGATTAAGCTTGGGAGGCTTGAAGGTGGCCTAAGTGGTCACAGGTTGGTAGCCTAGTCTGGATCAAGGCTGAGGGAAAGCAAATCCTTGGTAAAATACCTTCATTTTAGACTCTGGTTTTCCACTCATTGTTGTTGCTTAGACTTTTGTGATGCCATGGACTGAAGCCCACCAGGCTCCTCTGTCCATTGGATTTCCCAGTCAAGAATACTGGAGTGGGTTGCCGTTTCCTTTTCCAGAGGATCTTCCTGACTAGGGATTGAACCCGCGTTCTCTTCCTCAACAGGCAGATTCTTTATAGTTGAATCAGCAGGGGAACCCTTCCACACAATAAGATCAATCAAATATAACCCTACAATCAAAGATTTGCCGAAATGCAAAGGAACAAGCTACATGAGTAAGACAGCCTAGATAATCTATGATGTATTAGACCCTGCAAACTTTTGACATGGGAACAATAAAATAGACTTCTGTTAAGATGTGGAGCATAAAATGATATTCTATAAAATTAAAAAAAGAATAGAAGATGAAATAACCTAAATGTGCAAGCTCCAAGACACTGTTTGAAGTGTCTAGGCAGGGTGGTGGGGATGAATTGGGAGATTGGAATTGACATATATTCACTTCTATATAGAATAGATAACTAACAAGAATTAGTATATTGCACAGGGAACTGTACTCAATATTCTGTGGTGACATAGAGGTGATATTATGTATATGTATAGCTGATTCACTTTGCTTTACAGCAGAAACTAACAACATTGTAAAGCAACTGAACTCCAATAAAATACATTCATACATATATCATTCTTTTGTTCCCTGAATCAAAAAATAAAATGTCTGGGCACATATACAAGATTATGAAATACAATTTTTAGAAATGAAAAGTGTAATTGTTGAAAAATGAACAGATGGGTTAAAAAACAGATTTAATATAAGGTAAGAGAAATAGTTACCTGGGAGGCAAACCTGAGGGAATTAGCTAGGATGCAACACAGAGAAGTAAAGAGGTGTAAAATCTGAAAGAAATGTTAAGAGATGGGGAGGTTAGAAAGAGAAGGTGTAACATCATGTTACTTGAAATATAATATATGGAACAATAGCAAGAGCTCCACTTGGAAAACTCAGTAGTGGCCACAGGACTGGAAAAGGTCAGTTTTCATTCCAATCCCCAAAAAAAGCAATGCCAAGGAATGTTCAAATTACTGTACAATTGCACTCATTTCACATGAGAGCAAGATTATGCTCCAATTCCTTCAAGCCAGGCTTCACCTGTACATGAACTGAAAACTTTCAGATGTACAAGCTGAATTTAGGAAACGCAGAGGAAGCAGAGATCAAATTGCCAACATACACTGGATGACAGAAAAAGCAAGGGAATTCCAAAAAAAACATCTACTTCTGCTTTATTGGCTGCACTAAAGCCTTTGTCTGTGTGGATCACAACAAACTGTAATATTCCTGATGAGTTGGGAATACCAGACCACCTGACCTGCCTCCTAAGAAACCTATATGCAGGACAAGAAGCAACAGTTAGAATTGGACATGGAACAAGAGGCTGATTCAAAATTGAGAAAGAAGTATGTCAAGGCTGTATATTGCCACCCTGCTTATTTATCTTACGTGCAGAGTACATCATGCAAATTGCCAGGCTGGATGAATCCACAACTTGAGATATGCAGATGATACCACTTTAATGGCAGAAAATGAAGAGGAAATAAAGAGCCTCTTGATGAAGGTGAAAGAGGAGAGTGAAAAAGTTGGCTTAAAATTCAACATTCAGAAAACTAAGATCATGGCATCTGGTCCCATCACTTCATGGCAAATAAATGGGAAAATGTGGAGACAGTGTCAGATTTCATTTTCTTGAGCTCCAAAATCACTGCAGATGGTGACTGCAGCCATGACATTGAAAAAATGCTTGCTCCTTGGAAGAATTATGACAAACCTAGACAGTTTATTAAAAAGCCGAGAACGGTCCATATAGTCAAAGCTATGATTTTTCCAGTAGTCATGTATGGATGTGAGAGTTCCGACCATAAAGAAGGCTGAGTGCTGAAGAATTGATGCTCTTGAACTGTGGTGTTGGAGAAGACTTTTAAGAGTCCCTTGGACAGCAAGGAGATCCAACCAGTTGATCCTAAAGGAAATCAGTCCTGAATATTCATTGGAAGGACTGATGCTGAAGCTGAAACTCCAATACTTTGGCCACCTGATGCAAAGAGCCAACTCATTGGAAAAGACCCTGATGCTGGGAAAGATTGAGGGCAAGAGAAGAAGGGGATGACAGAGGATGAGATGGCTGGATGGTATCACTGACTCAATGGACGTGAAGTTGAGCAAACTCAGGAAGACAGTGAAGGACAGGGAAGACTGGCCTGCTACTGTTCATGAGGTGGCAAAGAGTAGAACACAACTCAGTGACTGAACAACCACCACCACCACTTAGAAGACTGTCAGGAATTCAGACTCAGCATCCCTAACGAATTCTTGATTTCGAATGTGCATTAGTTAATAAACTCCCCAGGTGGTTCATATGCACCCAAAGGTTTGAGAAACTGTGTGAACAAATGCATAATTTGAATCTCAGAGAGAGAGACTATAAACAGAATGGAGAAGCAATGTTCTGATAGACAATGAATTGATGGATGACATGAATTTACTTACACCAAGAAGTTTAAATCAGAGAAAATTTACACCTAGAAAGATTGTAATCAAACTAGAACACCAAAACCCAAAAATAAATCCTAGAGAGAAAAGACAGTTAGATATTTGATGTCTATAGTGACTTCAATAGCAACAAAAGAAGTAGAAAAATGTGGAATGATATCTTCAAAGTGCTGGGGGGAAAAAAAGATACCTTTTTTGTATCCACCAAAACTAGCTTTTAAGAATAAAGGCAAAATAAAGACATTGTCAGATAACCAAAAATGAAGAGAATTATCAACAGATCTATACTTAGGAACTTTTGAGGGAAGCATTGAAGGAAGAAGAAAAATTATTCCAGAAGGGATGCAAGGAGTAGTGAGCAAAGAAACTGATAAACTTGTAAATAAGTCTAAACAAACACGATCTGCATAAAATTGTATCTAATTTGTTAGAATTAAAGAAAGAACAGAATTAAAATACTTGACAACTAATATTATGCAAATTGGGTGGAGTAGTTAAAGTATTTTTTTTTAAATTAAATTTTATTTTGCTTAACTTTACAATATTGTATTGCTTTTGCCATACATCGAGATGGATCCGCCACCAGTACAGACGTGCTCCCCATCCTGAACCCTCCTCCCTCCTCCCTCCCCATACCATCCCTCTGGGTCATCCCAGTGCACCAGCCCCAGGCATCCATTATCGGGCATCGTACCTGGACTGGCGACTCGTTTCAGATATGATATTATACATATTTCAATGCTATTCTCCCAAATCATCCCGCCCTCTCCTGGTCCCAGAGTCCAAAAGTCTGTTCTATACATCAGTGTCTCTTTTGCTGTCTCGTAAACAGGGTTATTGTTACCATCTTTCTAAATTCCATATATATGCGTTAGTATACTGTATTTGTGTTTTTGTTTCTGGCTTACTTCACTCTGTATAATAGGCTCCAGTTCCATCCACCTCATTAGAACTGATTCAAATGTATTCTTTTTAATGGCTGAGTAATACTCCATAAGTATTTTAAAATCTGTATCATCTGGGTTAAGGTCAATATGTTAACTATGCACTGCACTGTGCTAGGTATTCACTATAATGTTCCAAGGAAAACCCCTAGAAGAATAAAAATAAATGGTATACATTTTCAAAAGAAAGTACAATCACCTGAAGAATGCATAACTTCCAGTTTGACTTTAAAATAAAGTTGTTTACATTGATTTTAAATGTATCTAGTATGGAATCAAAGTAAGATAGCATTTGAGAGACATCACTTGTTTAAAAGATATAAGAATAAGATTTTCATAACAGCTGGAAATTTTATATTGTTCTAGTTTTCATTTTAGGCTAGGTTTGCATTTCCTCTTCCTGAGATATATATATATATATATATATATATTTTTTTTTTTTTTACTTTTTTTTTCTGAAGTGCTGCGCTCAATATGCCAGCAAATTTGGAAAACTTGGCAGTGGCCACAGGACTGGAAAAGGTCAGTTTTCATTCCAATCCCTAAGAAAGGCAATGCCAAAGAATGCTCAAACTACCACACACTTGCACTCATCTCACACGCTAGTAAAGTAATGCTCAAAATTCTCCAAGCCAGGCTTCAGCAATATGTGAACCGTGAACTTCCTGATGTTCAAGCTGGTTTTAGAAAAGGCAGAGGAACCAGAGATCAAATTGCCAACATCCGCTGGATCATGGAAAAAGCAAGAGAGTTCCAGAAAAGCATCTATTTCTGCTTTATTGACTATGCCAAAGCCTTTGACTGTGTGGATCACAATAAACTGTGGAACATTCTGCAAGAGATGGGAATACCAGACTACCTGACCTGCCTCTTGAGAAATTTGTATGCAGGTCAGGAAGCAACAATTAGAACTATACATGGAACAACAGACTGGTTCCCAATAGGAAAAGGAGTACATCACGCTGTATATTGTCACCCTGTCTATTTAATTTATATGCAGAGTACATCATGAGAAACGCTGGACTGGAAGAAACACAAGCTGGAATCAAGATTGCTGGGAGAAATATCAATAACCTCAGATATGCAGATGACACCACCCTTATGGCAGAAAGTGAAGAGGAACTAAAAAGCCTCTTGATGAAAGTGAAAGTGGAGAGTGAAAAGGTTGGCTTAAAGCTCAACATTCAGAAAACGAAGATCATGGCATCCGGTCCCATCACTTCATGGGAAATAGATGGGGAAACAGTGGAAACAGTGTCAGACTTTATTTTTCTGGGCTCCAAAATCACTACAGATGGTGACTGCAGCCATGAAATTAAAAGACGCTTACTCCTTGGAAGAAAAGTTATGACCAACCTAGATAGCATATTCAAAAGCAGAGACATTACTTTGCCAACAAAGGTTCGTCTAGTCAAGGCTATGGTTTTTCCTGTGGTCACGTATGGATGTGAGAGTTTGACTGTGAAGAAAGCTGAGCACCAAAGAATTGATGCTTTTGAGCTGTGGTGTTGGAGAAGACTCTTGAGAGTCCCTTGGACTGCAAGGAGATCCACCCAGTCCATTCTGAAGGAGATCAGCCCTGGGATTTCTTTGGAAGGAATGATGCTAAAGCTGAAACTCCAGTACTTTGGCCACCTCATGTGAAGAGCTGACTCATTGGAGAAGACTCTGATGCTGGGAGGGATTGGGGGCAAGAGGAGAAGGGGACGACAGAGGATGAGATGGCTGGATGGCATCACCGACTCAATGGACATGAGTTTGGGTGAACTCCAGGAGTTGGTGATGGACAGGGAGGCCTGGCGTGCTGCGATTCATGGGGTTGCAAAGAATCGGACACGACTGAATGACTGATCTGATCTGAACTGATAGTTGATTTACAACGTTGTATTAATTTGTTCTGTAAAGTGATTCAGTTATACGTGCATATATATGTGTGTGTATATATATATTCTTTTTTATATTCTTTTCCATTATGTGGTAAGATATTGAATATAGTTCCCTGTGCTATAGAGTAGGACCTTGTTGTTTATCCATACTCTATATAATACTTTGCCTCTGCTAATCCCGAGCTCCCATTCCTTCTCTTCCCTACCCCACCCCCTCGGCTAGCATGTCTATATCTGTACATTTCTCTCTTTCTTCAAAATTTATAGTAATATATAGCTGACCCTCTGTATCTGCCATTTTCTGCATCCTCAGATTCAACCAACCGTGGATCAAAAGTGGTTTTCGTCTGTGAATGTGAAACCCACAGATATGGAGAGCTGGCTGTATTCGTTGTACTTCAAGGGACTTGAGCAACTGTGGATATTGGTGTCCACAGAGACACCTAGAACAAGTCACCCTCAGATATTGAGGAACAATGGTATTTCCTGGTGGGAGGGTTTTAACTGGTCTATCATAACTCTTTCCATAATTAAAAGTGCTACACTCAATATGTCAGCAAATTTGGAAACCTCAGCAGTGGCCACAGCTCTGGAAAAGGTCAGTTTTCATTCCAATCCCAAAGAAAGGCAATGCCAAAGAATGTTCAACTACTGTACAATTGTGTTTATTTCACATACTAGCAAGGTGCTGCTCAAAATCCTTCAAGCTAGGCTTCAGCAGTATGTGAACTGATAACTTCCAGATGTACAAACTAGGTTTAGAAAAGGCAGAAGAACTAGAGATCAAATTGCCAACATTTGTTGGATAATGGAGAAAACAAAGAAATTCCAGCAAAACATCTACATCTGCTTCATTGACTATGCTAAACCTTTGACTGTGGGTCACAACAAACCGTAGAAAATTCTTAAAGAGATGGGAATACCAGATCACCTTCCCTGTTTCCTGAGAAACCTGCATGCAGGACAAGAAGCAACAGTTAGAACCGGACATGGAACAACAGACTGGTTCAAAATTGGGAATGGTGTACATGAAGGCTGTATATTGTCACCCTGCTTATTTAATTTCTATGCAGAGTACATCATGTGGGATGCAGGGTAGAATGAATCACAAGCTGGAATCAAGACTCTCAGGAGAAATATCAACAACCTTAGATAATGCAGATGATACCACTCTAATGCCAAAAAGAGAAGAGACCCTAAAGAGTCTCTGATGAGGGTGAAAGAGAAGAGTGAAAAAGACAGCTTGAAATTTAACATTAAAAAACTAAGATCATGGCATATGGCCCCATCACTTAATGGCAAGTAGAAGGGGAATATGTGGAAGCAGTGACAGATTTTATTTTATTGGGCTCCAAAATCCCTGCAGATAGTGACTGCAGCCATGAAATTAAAAGACACTTGCTTCTTGGAAGGGAAAGCTATGACAAACTTAGCATATTAGAAAATAGAGACATCACTTTGCTGACAAAGGTCCATATAGTCAAAGCTGTGTGTGGATGTGAGAGTTGGAATGAATAAGCACCAAAGAATTGATACTTTCAAACTGTGGTGGTGGAGAAGAGTCTTGAGAGTCCTTTAGGCTGCAAGGAGATCAAACCAGGCAATCCTAAAGAAAATTAACCCTGAATATTCATTGGAAGGACTGATGTTTGAAGCTGAAGCCCCAATACTTTGGCTACCTGATGCAAAGAACTGATTGGAAAAGACCCTGATCCTGGGAAAGATTGAAGGCAAAAAGAGAAGGGGGTGGCAGAGGATAAGGTGGTTAGATAGCATCACCAACTCAATGAACATGAATTTGAACAAACTCTGGAAGATAGTGGAGGACAGAGGAGCCTGGAGTGCTACAGTCAATGAGGGGGAGGGGTCACAGAGTCATGTGACTTAGCCACTGGTCAACAACAGCAATTTTTATTTCCTATGCCACTTTATTTTACTAAAATTTAAAATCTCATTTCCATTACACTTATTGGTGCACAGTTGATCAAAACAAGACATGTATTCCATATTTTGACCAATATAGTTAAACACACAAAGTAAAATTTTATTGCAAATACATCCTTTATTGGGACAGTACTGCTCAGTTTCAATGAAGGTATGTACCCAAGAGTTTCTGGAAAGACAGAAGATTCAGCAGTTATTGTATTCCTGTTTTGTGTTTTTTAAGATATAAATCCTGGGACTTCCCTGGTGGTCCGGGGGTTAGGACTCCATGCTTCCCCTGCACACGATCCCAGATCAATCCCTGTTTAAGGAACTTAAGAGCCAAAGGAGCCAAAAAACAAAATTTCTACTTCCATTTCCTTCCCTTGTTGAATGTTTGTAAATTATCTGTGAGGAATAAAATTAACTGGTCATGCTTTCGAGGTGCCAGACTATAGGAACTCCAGTGACAGTTGCAAGTCCAAGACACTCCAAGTGAAAGAGGGATTTTACATGGCTGAGAAATCTCCTGGCCGGCAGTGCTTGCTTTTCCAAGTGTCTCTAGTGTATTCTGCAATGGCTCAGGGGGTAGAGAATCCAACTGCAATGCAGGAGAGACAGGATTCGTGGGTTTGGTCTCCTGGTTGGGAAGATCCCCTGGAGGAGAAAATGGCAACCCACTCCAGTGTCCTTGCCTGGAGAGTTTCAGGGACAGAGGAGCCTGGCATGCTACAGTCAATGGTGTCGCAAAGCGTTGGACAAGACTGAGCAACTATGCACACACCAGTATATTCCAAGCATAATACATTCCTTACTACACCCCACTCTTGAGGAATGCATTGACTTCCTCTGCTTCCATGAATGAATTTTATCAGTCCTTGTATTAGTTTTCTATTGCTGCATAACAAATTACTACACATCTAAAAGCTTGAAACAACACTCACTCTTGAGTGCACAGTTTTGTAGATCAGAAGTCTGGGTGGGTTCAACTACGTTCCATGTAAAGATCTCACAAGGCTGAAATCAGGATGATAGCTAGGCTGGGCTGGACTCTTATCTGGAGTCTCTGGGAAATAATCTGCTTTCAGACTCATTCATTGTTGGCAGAATCTAGCTCCTTGAGGCTGTGAGTCAGAAGTTCCATGTTTCCTTGCTGGTTGTCAGTAAGAGGTGGGTCTTTGCTCCCAGAGGCTATTTGCATTCCTTTTCATGAGGCCATTTCATCTTTAATTTAGCAATGGCACACTGAGTTCTTCCCATTCTCTAAATTTCTCTGACTTCTCTTGTGCCTTTTGGTTGGAGACATGATTTTAAGGGCTCGTGATTAGTTCGGGCATGCCTTGATTATCTTCCTTTCTTAAGATTAACGATGCCAGCATTTATTGCTTGTAGACTTTTGGATCACAGCCATTCTGACTGGCGTGAAATGGTACCTCATTGTGGTTTTGAGAAAAGGGAACCCTCTTACACTGTTGGTGGGAATGCAAACTAGTACAGCCACTATGGAGAACAGTATGGAGATTCCTTAAAAAACTGGAAATAGAACTGCCATCAGATCAGATCAGATCAGATCAGTCGCTCAGTCGTGTCCGACTCTTTGCGACCCCATGAACCGCAGCACGCCAGACCTCCCTGTCCATCACCAGCTCCCGGAGGTCACTCAGACTCGCATCCATCGAGTCAGTGATGCCATCCAGCCATCTCATCCTCTGTCGTCCCCTTCTCCTCCTGCCCTCAATCCCTCCCAGCATCAGAGTCTTCTCCAATGAGTCAACTCTTCGCATTAGGTGGCCAAAATACTGGAGTTTCAGCTTTAGCATCATTCCTTCTAAAGAAATTCCAGGATTGATCTCCTTCAGAATGGACTGGTTGGATCTTCTTGCAGTCCAAGGGACTCTCAAGAGTCTTCTCCAACACCACAGCTCAAAAGCATCAATTCTTCGGCGCTCAGCCTTCTTCACAGTCCAGCTCTCACATCCATACATGACCACAGGAAAGACCATAGCCTTGACTAGGCGTACCTTTGTTGGTAAAGTAATGTCTCTGCTTTTGAATATGCTATCTAGGTTGGTCATAACTTTCCTTCCAAGGAGTAAGCGTCTTTTAATTTCATGGCTGCAGTCACCATCTGCAGTGATTTTGGAGCCCAGAAAAACAAAGTCTGACACTGTTTCCACTGTTTCCCCATCTATTTCCCATGCAGTGATGGGACCAGATGCCATGATCTTCGTTTTCTGAATGTTGAGCTTTAAGCCAACCTTTTCACTCTCCACTTTCACTTTCATCAAGAGGCTTTTTAGCCCCTCTTCACTTTCTGCCATAAGAGTCGTGTCATCTGCATATCTGAGGTTATTGATATTTCTCCCGGCAATCTTGATTCCAACTTGTGTTTCTTCCAGTCCAGCATTTCTCATGATGTACTCTGCATATAAGTTAAATAAACATGGTGACAATATGCAGCCTTGACGTACTCCTTTTCCTATTTGGAACCAGTCTGTTGTTCCATGACCAGTTCTAACTGTTGCTTCCTGACCTGCATACAGATTTCTTAAGAGGCAGATCAGGTGGTCTGGTATTCCCATCTCTTTCAGAATTTTCCATAGTTTATTGTGATCTACACAGTCAAAGGCTTTGACATAGTCAATAAAGCAGAAATAGATGTTTTTCTGGAACTCTCTTCCTTTTTCCATGATCCAGCGGATGTTGGCAATTTGATCTCTGGTTCTTCTGCCTTTTCTAAAACCAGCTTGAACATCAGGAAGTTCACGGTTCACATATTGCTGAAGCCTGGCTTGGAGAACCTTGAGCATTACTTTACTAGCGTGTGAGATGAGTGCAATTGTTCGGTAGTTTGAGCACTCCTTGGCATTGCCTTTCTTTGGGATTGGGATGAAAACTGACCTTTTCCAATCTTGTGGCCACTGCTGAGTTTTCCAAATTTGCTGGCATATTGAGTGCAGCACTTTCACAGCATCATCATTCAGGATTTGGAATAGCTCCACTGGAATTCCATCACCTCCACTAGCTTTGTTCGTAGTGATGCTAGAACTGCCATACGACCCAGCAATTCCACTGCTGGGCATACACACCAAGGAAACCAGAATTGAAAGAGACACGTGTACCCCAATGTTCATAGCAGCACTGTTTATAATAGACAGGACATGGAAGCAACCTAGATGTCCATCAGCAGATGAATGGATAAGAAAGCAGTGGTACATATACACAATGGAGTATTACTCAACCATTAAAAAGAATACATTTGAATCAGTTCTAATGAAGTGGATGAAACTGGAACCTATTATACAGAGTGAAGTAAGCCAGAAAGAAAAACACCAATACAGTATACGAACACATATATATGGAATTTAGAAAGATGGTAACGACAACTCTGTATGTGAGACAGCAAATAGACACAGATGTATAGAACAGTCTTTTGGACTCTGTGGGGGTCGGGGGATGATTTGGGAGAATGGTATTAAAACATGTATAATATCATATAAGAAACGAATCGCCAGTCCAGGTTCGATACAGGATACGGGATGCTTGGGGCTGGTGCACTGGGATGACCCAGAGGGATTGTATGGGGAGGGAGCTGGGAGAGGGGTTCAGGATGGGGAACACGTGTACACCCGTGGTGGAGGTATGTTGACGTATGGCAAAACCAATACAATATTGTAAAGTAAAAAATAATGATAATAATAATAAATTTTTAAAAAAGAAAGAAAAAAAAAGATTACACCAAAGAGTTGGACCATAAAGAAGGCTGCTGCTGCTGCTGCTGCTAAGTCGCTTCAGTCGTGTCCGACTCTGTGCGACCCCATAGATGGCAGCCCACCAGGCTCCCCCATCCCTGGGATTCTCCAGGCAAGAACACTGGAGTGGGTTGCCATTTCCTTCTCCAATGCATGAAAGTGAAAAGTGAAAGGGAAGTTGCTCAGTCATGTCTGACTCTTAGCGACCCCATGGACTGTAGCCTGGCAGGCTCCTCTATCCATGGGATTTTCCAGGCAAGAGTACTGGAGTGGGATGCCATTGCCTTCTCCGAAAGAAGGCTGAGCACTGAAGAATTGATGCTTTTGAACTGTGGTGTTGGAGAAGACTCTTGAGAATCCCTTGGACTACAAGGAGATCAATCCATTCAATCATAAAGGAAATCAATCCTGAATATTCTTTGGAAGGACTGATGCTGAAGCTGAAGCTCCAATACTTTGGCAACATGATGTGAAGAGCCGACTCATTAGAAAAGACCCTGATGTTGGGAAAGATTGAGGGCAGGAGAAGAAGGGGACGACAGAGGATGGGATGGTCGGATGGCATCACTGACTCAATGAGCATGAGTTTGTGCACGCTCCGGGAGATGGTGAAGGACGGGACTGACGTGCTGCAGTGCATAGAGTCACCAAGAGTCAGACGTGACCGAGCTACTGACAACAGCAGCAATGCCAAAGGATATAACATGATCACAGAAATGAAACATCATCGTATCAATAGGTTCTGGAGAGTAGAGCCGAAAAGTTCTGCCTGCCATAGCCCCCCTTCTTACTTCCTCTCCAGTTTCACACTCTTTGCAAGCGTAAAATACATCCATCTGTGAGAGCCCACCTATTAAAAAAAACCACACCAAACCTCATACTAAATGGTGAAAGTCTGGAGGCTTTCTCCCTAAAATCAGAAACAAAATAGGCATGTCTGTGCTTACCACTTCTATTGAACATTGTACTGGGATCTAGAGAAGACAAGAAAAAGAAGTAAAAGATAATCCTTGAAAAGAAAGAAGGAAAGCTATCTTTATTTGAAGATAATATGATTTTTTTGTATGTAGACTTTTTTCCTAAGGAATCCTAAAACTGTTAGAAATTATAAATAATTTCAGGAAGGTTTCAGGATACAAGTTCAATATACAAAATTTAGTTGTATTTTTATACTCTAGCAAGAAACAATTCAAACATAAAGTTGAAACAATTCAAACATAAAGTTAAAACAATTCCGTTTACAATAGCATCAAAAAGAATAAATTACCTAGGAATAAATTTAACATAAAGGATGTAAAACTTGTACTCTGAAAATTATAAAACGTTGTTGGAGGAAGTTTAAGAAACTTAACAAATTGAGAGATATTCCATGTTCATGAATTTGAATATGCAATGTTAAAATGGCAATACTCTTAAAACTGATCTACAGATTCAAAACAATCTCTGTCAAAATCCCAGCCAGATTTTTTTTTTTTTTTTTAACAGAAATTGACAAGTTGGGGATTCTCTGATAGTCCAGTGATTGGGACTTTGACCTCTCACTGTTGAGGGCCTGGGTTTAATCCCTGGAGCTAAGATTTGACATGGTTCATCCAGAAAAAAAGAAAGGAAGAAAGAAATTGACAAGCTGATCCTAAACTTCATATGAAAGTGCAAAGGACCCAGAATAGACAAAATAATCTTGAAAACGAAGAAAAATGGAGAACCCATACTTCCTCATTTCAAAACTTGCCACACAGCTGTGTGATACTGGTGTAAAGATAGACATGTAATGGAATATGGAATATAGTTGCAAGTCCAGAGACAAATCTTTACCTTAATTGTCAATATGTTTTCAATAAAGGTACAAAGACAATTCAAAATTGAGAAAGAATAGTATTTTCAATAAATGGTGTGGACACCTAGGTATCCACATGCAAAAGAATGAAGCTAGGGTATTACTTCATGCACAAAAATGAACTCAAAATAGATTATAGACCCAAATATGAGAGGTATAAAATTCTAAGAGGATAACATAGAAGGAAGTCTTCATGACTTAGGTAGCCATGTGGTTTCTTAGATATGAAACCAAAAGTGTAAGCAAGAAAAGAAAAAAAATCAGGTACATTAGAATGACATGTAAAAAAATGAAATGAAAAAAAAAAAAAAAAAACTTTGTATTTCAAAGGACATGAAGAACTTGAAAACACAACCCAGAGAATGGGAGAAAATATTTGTGAAATATATATCCGATAAGAGGCTTATATTCAGAATATATAATAAACTCCTACAACTCAACCATAAAAAGTCAAATAACCCAATGAAAAAATTTGAATAGACATTTCTCTTAAGACTCGTTTTTGTTGTTTTAGTCACGAAGTTGTGTCCGACTCTTTTGTGACCCCGTGGACTGTAGCCCATCCAAGCTCCTCTGTCCATAGGATTTTCCAGGTAATACTGGAGTGTATTGCCATTTCGCCTTCCAGGGGATCTTCCTGACCCAGGGATTGAACCTGCACCTCCTGCCTTGGCAGATGGATTCTTTACCAGCGAGCCACCAGGGAAGCCCCTCTCTGAAAACTACATACAAACAATATATACAAGTAGTTAATAAAGCATGTGAAATTAGGCATTAGGAAAATATTAGTCAAAACCATGAAATAAAACTTCATACCCACTAAAATGACTTTAATTAAAAATATGGGTAATAACAAGTGTTGATGAGGATGTGAGAGTAGGCAAGTGTGTAGAGACAGAAAGTAGGTTAAGGGTTGTCTGTGGCTACGGTGGGGAAATACAAGTGTCTGCCGATGGGTATGGGGTTTTTGGGGGGGATGATGAAAACATTTTGTAATTAGGTGATGGTGATAATTGCATAGGCCTGAATATACTAAAAATCACTGAAGTAGTACACTTTTTCATTTTCATTTTATTTATTTATTTTTGGCTGCGCTGCACCTTTATTGCTGCATGAACTTTCTCTCTAGTGGTGGCGAGCGGGGCTACTCTCCACTTGCAGTGCTCAGGCTTCTTTCTGTGATTGCTTCTCTTGTGCTGTACTTGGGCTTCAGTATTGTGGCTCCCGGGCTCTAGAGCACAGGCTCACAAGTTGTGGCACATGGGCTTAGTTTCTCTGAGGCATTTGAGATCCTCCTGGACCAGGGATCGAACCCATCTCCTGCATCGACAGGTGGATTCTTTACCACTGAGCTACAAGGGGAGCCCAAGGTAGTATCCTGAGCCTGCATGCCCAGTCGTGTCTGACTCTGTGTGAACCCATGGACTGTAGCCTGGCAGGCTCCTCTGTCCATGGAATTTTCCAGGCAAGAATACTGGAGTGCGTTGCTATTTCCTTCTCCAGCATGGTAGTATACTTTGATTAAAAGTGTGAGCTTTATGGAATGTGAATTGTATCTCAATAAGTTGTTATTAAGATTAAAAAAAAAAATTTAACCTGGTATCAAGGTTTGAGTGATTGGGGTGGACGAGGGAAGTAGAATAACAGGTTAAAAGATTATTAATTTCAGTGTTAGTGCAAGGAGATCAAACCAGTCAATTCTAAAGTATATCAACCCTGAATATTCATTGGAAGGACTGATGCTGATGCTGAAGCTCCAGTACTTTGGCCACCTGATGCGAAGAGCTGACTTCTTGGAAAAGACCCTGAAGCTTGGAAGGATTGGAGGCAAAACGAGAAAAGGACATCAGAGGATGAGCTGGGTAGACAGCATCAGTGGACATGAATTTGAGCAAATTCTGGGAGATGGTGAGGGACAGGAAGGCCTGGCATGCCGCAGTCCATGGGCTCGCAGAGTCAGACACGACTGAACTAAGCTACAACAACAGACTGTTGATTTCAGTGTTTGTAATGACGATAGGGAGAAAAATGCAAGAACCATAACCAAAGGGAGACTTAAAGGATGTAGCAATTCCAATGACAAAAGTAAGAAAGCAAAGAAAAAGCTTTGTTCCTGAGTAACTCAGAAAGTGGTTTGACCATGAAGAAGCGAGGAACAAGAGATAGGGGCAAACTGATGTTGAGTTTGGAGAGAGGAGTGGAATGTGAAAGAGTAAAAGAAAGATGGTCAAAAGTTGCTTCGGGACTTCCCTGGTGGTCCAGTGGATAAGACTCTGTGCTCCCAATGTAGGGGGCCCCAGTTCGATTCCTGATCAGGGAACAAGATTTCACATGCCACAACTCAGAGTTTGCATGCCACATGTGACAGATCCCGCAGGCTGCAACTTAAGATCCACACAGCCAAATAAATAAATAAGTAGTTTTTTCAAAAAGCCACTGAGTGCCCTTTCTTAAATCAACAGCCAACATTTATTTAAAACTTGCTACGTGCCAGGTACTATTTTAAGCACTTGACACATATTAATTCAATTGAAACCTTGCAGCAACTAGAGGTAGGGACTACAAATATCTCTATTTTACAGATGAAGACACTGAAGCACTGGCAAGTTAAATAATTGCTCGAAGTAGAATCTGAACTTCTACACTTCTAGACAGCCTTTCTACAGTTTAACAGACAGTAGCCATTTTATAAGTAACATTCATCCCTCAATTCACTATTATTCTTCACTGACCTATCGCCTACAGACAACAAACAAATCATCATAGAGAATTTTAGTCTTAATTTATGTAATTTGGTTTTGAAATCTACCTGGAAATGAAGCAAGCCACCTTGATGGCAAAATGAACTTGCTGCCACTGGAGTTTGGCACTTGAGGCAGATGTGAAGGGCAAGCTTAGAGGGATTCCTTTACCAGCTCTTTACCAGTTGATGTGAATCCTATCCACATCAACTCATATCCCCTCTGAGACACTTCCGTCCCCTGTGAGAGAAATTCTACTCTGTTGGTCTCCCTCTGGCTTCTGTAACATATGTAGAGGATTGTCTGGAGAGCTTGAGATTTTACTTCTAGGCATTAGTTTTGCAGCTAGCTATCTTTCTGGCACAATTCCTAAAATTTAATTTGCAGAAGTAATTGTTTCTCTACAAATAAGGGCTCACAGTATTCCCTTGATATTTAAAATAGCTTACCCCTATCACTCACTATGAGATAATTATGTTTCCTTTATTTCATTTTTCAAAAGGAAGCTACACTCTCTGGGGTGTATTTCTATGAATGAGGGGCCTGGGGAAAGGCAGTCATACACAACCTGCTGACCCAGGCAGGGGTGCATAAGAGTGTGGCTCCTTACCTAGAGATAAGGAGCCCTCATAGCCTGTGCTCAGCCCTCCTGCCTCGTTTGCGAAGCTTTTCCCGTTCTAGGTTTGATGCGTAATTCTTTGTTCTGCTTCAAGCACGTGCATATGGCACCATGACAACCCCACTGCTGTGTTTGTTCCTGGCAGGAAGGGAAGAGGATCCTTTGCCTGCATCACAGGAGGGGTGCCCGCAGACCTATGTCTGCTGTGAGACCAGATGCACTGGCCATGGGGGACGAGCGCTCACTGTTGAGGGTGATCTTGTTCTGTCTCTTTCCTGTGTGAGTGAAGTGTTGTTCTGTCCAGGGCCCATGAGGGGCTCGTCTTTCTTAGCAACCCTACTACCTGCAAACCATGCAGTGGCTTGACATCCTGGGCCACTGCTTCTGGTAATGGGAGCCTCAGTGCAGTAAGACTCCCTCCCTGGAGAGGGTAACAGGTGTCACTTGCTTAACAATGGCCAATACCCTACTGAAGAAGCAAGGAGACCAAATGTTAAACCTATTAGGCTAATATCAAGCCTTCAAGAGGTAAAAATCAAAATCCAATAGTATTATTTTAAAATACAGATAGCCAAAAGAAAAGCCATTTGTCATCCCATCATTAAAGCACAATCACTGATAAAGTTTAGGGGCTTATCTTTCCACTTCTTTTCTTCCTCTGTAAATATACACTTTAAAAAGTATTAGGTTTACAGACAAGCTGTCAGGAGAGTACAGTATAGAGGTTTCCACATACCCAGTTTCTCTATTATTAACATCTCGTATTAGTATTTGTTAAACTTAATAGAATAGTATTAATATATTATAGTCAACTAAGCTATGTACTTTATTCAGAGTTCCATAGTTTTTACTCTATTTCAGGATCTCATCTAGGATGCCGCATTACACTAGTCGTCCTTTCTCCTTAGGTCTTCCTTGGCTACCACAGTTTCTCACACTTCGCTTGTTTTTGATGACCTTTGCAGTTCGGATCAGGAGCACTGAGCAGGTATTTTGTAGAATGTCCCTTAGCTGGAACTCCTATGACGTTTTCTCATGATTAGATTGGAATCATGAGTTGTTGAAAGGAAGACCATTCTGATTCCATCAAATCAAGGGTACAAACTATACACATGACTTTTCACTGATGAAGGTGACCTTGATCACCTGGCTAAAGTAGTGGTTGTCAGGTTTCTCTACTGTAAACTGACTTCTCCCCATCCCCACCCTGTCCTCTTTGGAAGGAAGTCACTATGTGTCACCCAAACTAATGGAGTGGGAAGCTGTACTCTATTTCCTTGAGGGTCTAGTGTCAGTATGGATTATTAGGGATTCTTCTGCATGGGAGATTTTTTTCCTCTTATCTATCTTTATTTATTTATCAATGTGAACTTATGAATATACTTTGAATATATATAAATATACTTTTATATACTTTGGGTTATAATTCAATACGGCTTTATTTTCTTGCTTAATTTTCTCCAGCTTTAGCTTTTGGGAGCTCTTTTAGTTGGCTCTTGTGTCCTTGCCTTTTGACATACCCTCCCTAATTTTAAGTGTGTTTGTTTGTTTATTTGTTTGACTACTTCCTTACTTTCTGGTCCTGCAAGATGGTGTAGGCTTACCTTCAGGGTTCGATCCCTGGGTTGGGAAGATCCCCTGTAGAAGAGAAAGACTACTCAATCCAGTATTCTGGCCTAGAGAATTCCATGGACTGTATAGTCCATGGGGTCACAAAGAGTGAGACATGACTGAGCAACTTTCACTTTCACTTCACCTTCATGGCTTGGGTCCTAGTCAGTCATTTCTCAAAGGAACCCTGGTCCTTTTATTAGAGAAATGGTATTAAGAAGCAAGATCTGGGTGTTAGGTGTGCTTATCATTACTGGGGTGTCATTGCTTTCAGGCCCTTTCAGCTGACAGAGCAAGTGCATAATGGTTCAATTTTAGCACATGTATAGCATCATTACGGAGAAGGCAGTGGCACCCCGCTCCAGTACTCTTGCCTGGAAAATCCCATGGACGGAGGAACCTGGTAGGCTGCAGTCCATGGGGTCGCTAGGAGTTGGACACGACTGAGCAACTTCCCTTTCACTTTTCACCTTCATACACTGGAGAAAGAAATGGCAACCCACTCCAGTGTTCTTGCCTGGAAATTCCCAGGGAGGGTGGAGCCTAATGGGTGGCCATCTATGGGGTCATGCAGAGTTGGACACGAATGAAGTGACTTAGCAGCAGCAGCAACAGCATAATCAGAATTGTTAACTAGTACTCATATGGGAGGGAGAAGGCAATGGCACCCCACTCTAGTACTCTTGCCTGGAAAATCCCATGGGTGGAGGAGCCTGGTAGGCTGCAGTCCATGGGGTCACGAAGAGTCGGACATGACTGACTGACTTCAGTTTCACTTTTCACTTTCATGCCTTGGAGAAGGAAATGGCAACCCACTCCAGTGTGCTTGCCTGGCGAATCCCAGGGACAGGGGAGCCTTATGGGCTGCCGTCTATGGGATCACACAGAGTCGGACACAACTGAAGTGACTTAGCAGCAGCAGCATATGGAAACCAACTTTATTAACTATACCACAGTATTTCTATGCGGTTTCTTTTGCTTTTAGTCTTATTGTTTCACTCATTTCTAAAGTGACTTAGTCAACGCCTCTCCCACAACTTCTTTCAGTGAAGTTGTTTCAAACATTTATAATGCAATTGGATTCTTTTATCACATTCTGCATTCCATGCTAGAATCAATCTCATAAGTGATTTTTTTTTAAATTGCATCAGTTGAGTATTATTCTTTGTGCTGTAAAGTTCAATGAGTTTTGACAAGGGTAGGGGCTTCCTAAATTGCACTGGGAAGTGGTAAAGAATCCAGTTGCCAATACAGTAGACCTAAGAAACTCAGGTGTGATTCCTGAGTAGGGAAGGGCCCTAGGTTGGGAAGAATGGTAACCCACTCTAGTATTCTCGTCTATAAAATCCCATGGACAGAGGAGCCTAGTGGGCTACAGTCCATGGGGTCACAAAGAGTTGGACACGACTGAGCAACTGAGTGCACACACACACACACACACACACACACACACACAGATTATATATCCACCATTACAATTTCATATAGAATAGTTTTACTGCTCTAACCACTCCCCTCAAATCTCTGCCAATAACTGGTCTTTTATTTTGCCTTTTTCAGAATGTCATAAGTGAAATCATATAGTATGTAGCCTGTTCAGACTGACTTTTTTCCCTTAACAAAGTGCAGGGAATTCCCTGGTGGCCCATGGTTAAGACTCCACGCTTTCATTGCTGAGGGCATGTGTTCTATCCCTGGTTGGGGAACTAAGATCCTGGAAGCCATGTAGGGCAACAAGAAAAGTGCATTTAAAATACATTCATATTTGTTTTATGGCTTGATAGCTCATTTCTTTTTATCACTAAATAGTATTTCACGTTTTTGTCACTGAATAAGTATTGTTGTTTATCCATTTATCTACTGAAGGACAAGTTGATTGCTTTTGATTTTCCCTTCAAAGCTGATGTCAATCTTTACATAAAGGTTTTTGTGTGGATATAAGTTTTTGGATTTTGTGAATGTGCACCAAGGCCCAGGTGGCACTAGTGGTAAACAATCCGCCTGACAGTGCAGGAGATGCTGGAGCTGCGGGTTCGATCCCTAGGTCGGGAAGATCCCCTGGAGTAGGAAATGGAAACCCACTCCAGTGTTTTTGCTTGGAAAATTCCATGGGCAGAGGAGCCTGGCAGCAACAGCATGGGTTCACAGAGTTGGACATGAGTGAGCAACTGGACATATTAGGAATGCAATTGTTAGGCTTGAAAGAAACTGCCTAACTCTCCCAAACTGCTCTACCGTTTTGCATTCTCACCAGGAATTAATGAGAGTTCTTGCTGTTCCACATCTTGAATAGCAATTGGGATGGTTAGTTTTTTGAACTTTAGCCATTATAACATCTGTGGAGGGATATCTCATTTTTGTTTTAATTTCTACAGCTGTTGAGCATCTTTACATGTGCTTATTTGCCACATGTATACCTTCTTTGATGAGGTGTCTGTTCAGACTTTTTGCTCATTTTTTATTGGGTTGTTTTCTTATTGATGAGTGTTTTTTTTTTTTTTTTGAAAGGGGTTTCAAAGGCAGTGCCTAAGCTGCATGCCTTTATTTATTTATTATTTATTTTTTTTTTTTGCAGGGGAAAATGGACAAAGGAAAGGATCAATAAGGGTGGGAGGGAAATGGGAAGAAAGAAGGGGAGTGATGGTGGGGAGGAGTATATGTAATTTCTTAACCAATGGCTTTCTGTTTTTAATCACAAAGAACACTTAAAAAAAATCATGTTGAATTCATCCTATATTAGGAGGTTTGTTCTTGAAATGAAAAGTTCAGGAAACAAAAAGTCCAGTTTGGGTGTCCTCATCTTTAGGCACATCTTGGTATTTTGTATTGGTAGGTCTATCTATACCACAATATATTATTTAGGACAGGATAACATTTGTCACCTCTTCCTCCCTACTACTCAAAGTAGTACCAAACCCATAAAATAGTCAATAAACCTTTACAGAGTGAACAAATAAGTCTTTTTTTTTTTTTTTTTTAAACTCTCCTGAGTGAACTGAATTTTTTGAGGTTCATAAGTAAATATGTTTTGCTCTTTACTTTGTCTATTACAGCCAGATTATATGAGTGGGGTATTAAAGTCTCCCACTATTATTGTATTGCTGCATATTTCTTCTATCATATTAATTAATGTTTGTCATAGATATATCAATGCTCCAATGTTGGGTGCATATATATTTATAATTGTTATAACTTCTTTTTGGATTGTTCCTTTAAGTCGTTATGTGTAACCTTCATTGTCTCCTTTTCAAGATCTTTAAAGTCAATTTTATCTGATATAAGTATTGCTACTCCTGTTTTCTTATGGTCCATATTTGCGTAGAAAATCTTTTTCCAGGCCTTCATTTTCAGTCAGTATATATCCCGTATTTTAAGGTGGTTCTCTTGTAGACAACATATATAGGGTTCTAGTTTTTGTATCCATTTGATCCATTTTAGTCTTTTGGTTGTCTCTTGTAGACAAGGTATGTAGGGGTCTTGTTTTTGTATCAATTCGGCCAGTATTTGTCTGTTGATTAGGGCATTCAGCCCATAAACGTTTAAAGCAATTATTGATAAATAAGATTTACTTTATTGTTTTGGGTTCGAGTTTATACACCCTTTTAGTGATTCCTATCTAGAGAATGTCCTTTAGTTTTTGTTGGAGAAATGGTTTAGTGGTGCTAAATTCTCTCAACTTTGGCTTATCTGTGAAGCTTTTGATTTCTCCTTCATATTTGAATGAGATCCTTGCTGGATACAATAATCTAGGCTGTAAGTTATTTTCTTTCATCACTTTAATTACGTCTTGCCATTCCCTCCTGGCTTGGAGAGTTTCTATTGAAAGATCAGCTGTTATCCTTATGGGAATTCCCTTGTGAGTTATTTGATGCTTTTCCCTTGCTGCTTTTAATATTTGTTCTTTATATTTAATCTTTGTTAATTTTATTAATATGTGTCTTGGGGTGTTTCACCTTGGGTTTACCTGTTAGGGACTCTCTGGATTTCTTGAACTTGAGTGGTAATTTCCTTCTCCATTTTAGGGAAGTTTTCAACTATTATCTCCTCAAGTATTTCCTCATGATCTTTCTTTTTATCTTCTTCTTCTGGAACTCCTATGATTCGAATGTTGTAACGTTTGATGTTATCCTGGAGGTTTCTGAAATTGTCCTCATTTCTTTTGATACGTTTTTCTTTTTTCTCGTCTGATTCATTTATTTCTAGGATTCTATCTTCTAATTCACTAATCCTATCTTCTGCCTCCGTTATTCTACTATTTGTTGCCTCCAGGGTGTTTTGGATCTCATTTATTGCATTATTCATTATGTATTGACTCTTTTTTATTTCTTCTAGGTCCTTGTTAAACCTTTCTTGCATCTTCTCAATCCTTGTCTCCAGACTCTTTAACTGTGATTCTATTTTGATTTCGAGATTTTGAATTAATTTCGCTATCATTATTCGGAATTCTTTATCAGGTAGATTCCCTATCTCTTCCTCTTTGGTTTGGTTTGGTGGGCATCTATCCTGTTCCTTTAGCTGCTGGGTATTCTTTTGTCTCTTCATTTTGTTAAAATTGCCAAGTTTAGAGTGTCCTTACTATATTCTGGTAGTTTGTTGCATTCTCTTTATTCAGGCGGTTTACAGGTCTTTTCAATATCTGATCTCTGCCTTGTTACAGAGGGGGCGGAGATGAACACCCAAATCTAAACCGGCCAGGTTCAGGCACTCGGATAATCCTCAGAAGCACAGACTTGGTTGAGTCTGCGTTTTATGCCCTTCCCAGATCCGAGTAGCACAGGTGATGAAATGTTCAGCGAGCGCAGCTGCTGCGACTTATCGCCTCTCCGCCACTCAGTTTTCTGGGTATACAAACAGCGCACTTTCTCAGGCAGATGTTGACCATCCAGAGCCCCAAGAAGCGTGAGTCAGCACAGAAACCTACTCACAGTTCTGTTAGACAATGTCTCTCTAGGGCTGTAATTGCCCGCCTCCGGCCCTGGCTGCCTGTCACAGGAGTGGGACGGCCTGCAGCCGGCCAACTCTGTGCAGCCCTTTGTTCCGTAGGTAGTCCTGGTGGTGTCTTAAGTTAGGGCTGGCTTTTGATGTAGTAGATAACCAACAGAATGGTTATTTCGCTCAGATAGCGCCCGAGATAGCCAGGCCAAATCCTTTCTCAAAGCAATGCAGGCCTCGCCGCTCCTCCTAGCCCAGCCCCCACTTGCCAATAGCAAATGCTGGTGTCCGCGCCACTTCTCCACAAAAGGAGTTACCGCAGGGCTCGTTTTCTCATTTTGAAGACAATGAGTTGTCTTTCTAAGTGCCTGATGTCCTCTGCCGGCATTCAGAAGTTGTTTTATCAAGTTTATTCAGCATTCAAATGTTCTTTTAATGGATTTGTGGAGGAGAAAGTATTCTCCCTGTCTTACTCGTCCGCCATCTTAGCTCCTCCTCCTTATTGATGAGTTTTAAGAGATCTTTGCATATTTCGGGTGTAAGTCCTTTATCATATATGTGAAAATATTTTATAGATATTTTCTTCCTCTCTGTGGCTTTTATTTTGATTTTCTTAATAGTGCGTTTGACAGAGCAGAGTTTTAAAATTTTAATAAAGTCAAACTTTTTTTATGAATGATGATTTTTGTCATTTTATCTAAAAAGTCATAACCAAATCCAGGGCCACATAGATTTTTCTCTTTAGTCTTTTTTTATTCCTATGTATTTTATCACATGAGATTGTTGTCTATACAGTACTATAATTGCTTTTTATACTTATCAATATATGTTAATTATTGTGAATATTGTGAATATATGTGAATAATTTTTCATGTTGTTAGTATTCTTCTGAGGCATTTAGCATTGACCTCCCAGTATTATCTTATACAGAAGTACCAGTAAGCCTTAAATCAACCTTGTAATGTTGAATAAGATTGCTGTTGTTGTTCAGTCACCCAGTCGTGTCCATCTTTTTGCGACTCCATGGACTGCAGCACACCAGGTGTGCTGGACCAGATGGTCCAGATGGTCCCGCACCATCTCCCAGAGTTTGCCCAAGTTCATGTTCATTGTGCCAGCCACCTCATCCTCTGATGCCCTCTTCTCCTTCTGCCCTCAATCTTTCCCAGCATCAGGGGCTTTTCCAATGAGTCAGCTGTTCACATCAGATGACAAAAATACTGGAGCTTCAGCTTAAGCATCAATCCTTCCAGTAAATATTTAAGGTTGATCACCCTTAAGATTGACTGGTTTGATCTCTTTGCTGTCCAAGGGACTTTCAGGAGTTTTCTCCAGTGCCACAGTTCGAAGGCATCAGTTCTTTGGTGAAGATATTCTTTAGGTTTATAGAATCATTTTAATATACACATTTCTAAAAAGTTGTTTCAGGTTTAAATTTGTTAGACTAAATAAGGAATTTTTAGTCTCTGGATTGAAGAAAAAATCTATATTATTTTTCTTCTCTCTATAATTATTTAATGCATCTATGCTATGTATGCGGAGAAGGCAATGGCACCCCACTCCAGTACTCTTGCCTGGAAAATCCCATGGATGGAGGAGCCTGGTAGGCTGCAGTCCATGGGGTCGCTAAGAGTCAGAGATGACTGAGCGACTTCACTTTCACTTTTCACTTTCATGCATTGGAGAAGGAAATGGCAACCCACTCCAGTGTTCTTGCCTGGAGAATCCCAGGGACGGGGGAGCCTGGTGGGCTGCCGTCTATGGGGTCACACAGTCGGACACGACTGAAGTGACTTAGCAGCAGCAGCAGCAGCATGCTATGTATGAGGTTCATTTGTAGTTCACATCAATAGACTTTGAGATGCTTCAGCGAACTGGAGTCCCTGCACTTCAGAGACTAGTGGAAGAGTCAAAACAAAAGATAGCTAATATGATTTCTATAGTAATAATTATAGCAAAGGATAATATAAAAGAGAGTAAAGGAGTAATGACAGACCATGGGTACTGGGACCCAAGACAAGGAGGAGAATGAACACATTAAAAACTAATACATTGGAAGAGGGTGATGTTAGGGAAAAAAAAAAAAAATCTTGCTGAAGTTTCCGAACTGCTATAGTGGCATTAAAGGAAGAGGGACAGGAGGTTAGAGAAAATATCGAGTTTGAATTCAAAGGAGAAGCAGTTCTAAGAGATGGTGATGTCCTCAATGTGATGTGGGAAGGAGTAAATGAAATGACGAAGGCTATGATCAATGGAACGCTGAGGAACCAGGAGTCTAGGGCCCGGGAGGGTGATCCGCATGAAGACACACTGGCTGCTGGCTGTACTTGGAGAGCTGAGGAGTAATGTGAGCCATACACTCTGCAGAATAGAGTGGAGTGAATGGAGATCAGAGCTGACAGAGATGAGGAAGGGCCACAGAGATACAGCCAAATGGCAACGTTCTAAACTTAGCAGGGCTTATTATTAAGTAGGATAAAATAATGATCTGGAAGTGGAATGCATGATTTAAGAAAATGCTAACCCTACTTCAAGACCCTTGGGTATAAAGTACATTAGAAAGTGAGTTAGAATGATCTACTGTAGGCTGATAATCTTTGGGAACAGCAATCTTAGTGGGGATAGGTTTTAAGACAGGGCAAAGGGATAGAAGATGCTTTTTGTGAATAGTTAACGGATGGAGGGGAGCTTGTTTTAGTGAAAAATTGGGGCAGGGGAGAGGAAGCACAGAGAAATATTGAGACATGAGTGGAGAACATAGAAAGTAAGATTTGCTTCTGTTTGGGGCCAGGTCCAAGGAAAACCACAGGCCTCAAGGTTTTAACAGAACTCTTGGTGTCAATTGGAGGCTCAAGGTGAAGCTCATGATTGACACCTCATTGTGGCAGAGCTCATGTCAGGTCAAGTGGAGGTCATTGTTGGGAGAAGCTGTAAACAAAGCTGTACTGCTAAAATAAATGGCATAAACAAAACTGTAGGCCGTTGGTGACATATGAAGGAGAACAAAACATTTTATGCACTCTCAAGCCCTTCAGAAATACCCACTTATCTTCAAATAATTGATTCATAGCAAGTCACTCAGATTTTATTCAAAATAATTCCTTTAAGAAACTTTGTGTAATTGTAATTCCTTCCCTACTTCCTGATAGTGTATACCCCAAAACAAGGAAACTATATTTATTTAAATATGTTTGTTGTGGAGTGAATGTCTGTGTTCCCCTCGATTTCACATGTTGAAATACTATCCCCCTAGGCAATGGCAAGCCACTCCAGTGCTCTTGCCTAGAAAATCCCATGGATGGAGGAGCCTGGTAGGCTGCAGTCCATGGGGTTGCTAGGAGTCGGCTGCGACTGAGCGACTTCACTTTCACTTTTCACTTTCACGCAATGGAGAAGGAAATGGCAACCCACTCCAGTGTTCTTGCCTGGAGAATCCCAGGGATGGCGGAGCCTGGTCGGCTGCTGTCTATGGGGTCTCACAGAGTCGGACACGACTGAAGTAATTTAGCAGCAGTAGCAGTTAGGGAATTGGGGATTGAAGTGTACCCACTGCTGTATTTAAAATTGATTTAAAAAAAAATAGGATAACCAAGAAAAACCTACAGGGAACTCTGCCCAATGTTAAGTGGCAGCCTGGATGGGAGATGAATTGGGGAGAAAATGGATACATATATACATATAGCTGAGTTTCTTTGCTGTCCACCAGAAATTATCTCAACATTGTTAATCGATTATATTCCAATACAAAGTAAAAAGTTTAATAAAATGTTTAAAAAGAAAGGTACCATATTTAAAATAGAATTTACAATCTTATCTCTCTTTTTTTAAAAAAAAAAAGAAATCTTAGCGTCCAATGTGATGATATAAGGAGGGGGGCTTTTGGGAGGTGATAGGTTGGAGGAGGCAATGGCACCCCACTCCAGTACTCTTGCCTGGAAAATCCCATGGACGGAGGAGCCTGGTGGGCTGCAGTCCATGGGGTTGCTGGGAGTCGGGCATGACTGAGCGACTTCACTTTCATGCATTGGAGAAAGAAATGGCAACCCACTCCAATGTTCTTGCCTGGAGAATCCCAGGGACGGTGGAGTCTGGTGGGCTGCCATCTATGGGGTAGCACAGAGTCGAACACGACTGAAGCGACTTAGCAGCAGCAGCAGCAGCAGCAGGTTGTGAGAGTAGAACTCTCATGGATGAGATTAGTGCCCTTCTTAAAGAGACTCCACAGAATTGCCTCACTTCTTCCATCGTGTGAGGACACAGTGAGAAGATGACTGTCAGTGAACCAAAAAGTGGGCTCTTACTGAACACCAGATATGCAGATGGCTTGACTTCGGACTGGGCAGCCATTTCTCCAGTGAGAAACAGAAGTTGTTGTTTAAACCATCCCGTCTATGATGCTTTTGTTATGGCAGCCTGAATGGACTAAGATAATGCTTAGTAACTTCAAAATTACCCTGACAACCCTCTCCTCATATCATTACCTGCTGCTCCCCTCCCCTAATGGCTGTTTTCCTTGGCCTTGGTGCAAAAACAAAAAAACTCTTTTTTTTAAAAAAAGATTTATTTATTTACTTAATTTTTGGCCACCATCAGTCTTGGTTGCTGCACTGGCTGTCTCCAGAAAGTGTGGACTTTAGGTGTGTGGGCTTCAGTAGTTGTGTTTCACAGGCTCTTGCACAGGTGTTGTGGTGCACGGGCTTACTTGCCCCCTGGCATGTTGGATCTTCCCAGATCAGGGATTAAACTTGTGTCCCTAAGTTGGCAGGTGGACTCTTTACCACCAGACCACCAGGGAAGCCCAAGGGGCAACTCATCTGTGTTCTCCAGTCACGTCCCAGTATTTCTCTGTGCTTTCTCTCCCCTTCTCCAATGTGTCTGGCATTTTAGGCTGGAGGAGGACTTTGGGGCCTGAAGAAAAGCAGAGTTGGCTAACTCACTTCCACAGGAAAAGGAGTATCAGTGCCCAAGGGAAGGGTATGTTGTCCTTTTCCCAAAACTGGAAATGGGAAGTTATTTTTTTTAACCCACAGAAGCTTTTTTAACTATAGAAGTCCTCTTCATCCTATAGGAATGGCAGTTATTAAGCCATTTCCCAGTGCCTGAAACATTATTGTTTGGGTTCACTAAATGCTACTCTAGTGTTAGAGAAGTAATAACTTCCAAATGGATTTGCCCCATGATGTGGAAATAGTTTCAACTTAGATTCAACTTGAAAGAAGTTGAATCTAAATGTACAGTTGTTGCTAATAAGGTTGCTATGTGAGAAAAAGTTACATCAAAGATTTGTGTTTTGTGGAGCTGTTTGTTTTAAAAGAGAGTATAGCAGTAAATACAGTTTTGATATGTGTAATAATAGGTAAAATAATTATTTAAAATATTATAAAGTTATATGGTTAAAATAATAAATAATTATTACATGTGTGACTACAACCTAAAATCATTAAGGAATTCCTGTTATATTTAGCACAATAATATTTTATAAAAAAATTTTAGGGGTAACATATTATTGCCAAAGTATTAAGATATTATTTAGTAATTATTTGCAGTTTTTTTTTAAGTCAACCAATTATATTTAAATTATTTGTCAAGAATTTGGTCTAAGTGTTATAAATGCATTATTGTTTCCAGTTAGAATTTTCAGATCAAAAGCTATTTCTTTTCAGTAATAGAAACCTTGAGAGAGTCTGGCCATTGCCTTGGATAAGAGAAAGAAGCCTTTAAACAAAGATAGTAGCTTCATATGTGAATGAAAACTTGAGATCTAGGAAGAAAAGTTCAGGTTCAAGTGGTCAGGAGAGAAAATCTTCAGGTTCCACGAGGGTAGTAAAAAATTAGTGTTGTTTAGAAAAAGGTGAATTGTTAAGATAGACACCCTGTGCTAACAAGAGAAAGGAGAAATTGAAATGTGAATATGTTAAAGCTTATAGGTGCCAATTGGCGTCACAGATACTGTGTTTTGATCTGAAAGATAAAAGTACATTTGTGTGGGTGGGAATGCCCCAGGGTGAAAAAACAAGAACAGTGAACTTGTGGTTGTGTGGTATGATGTCTAGTATGCCCAAAGAACATTCTACCAAGTGACTCAGATTCTTGAAGCTGTTGGTCAAAGAAATAGTCAGCCTATCCAAGCATCTCAGTATAACACTTTTGTTAAGAATAACAGAAACTGTACACAGAAATGAAAATTATATAAAGAGTCGTAAATGGTCTGGAACTGAGACTTGTCTGAATACAATGTGTGAAATGTGTAATTCCCTCAAGTGATTGATTGTACCCAGTAATATATATAGGGACCAAAGAATCTGGAAATAACAATAACAGTAACCTCTTTTGAACTGTTTAGGTCTTCCCTGGTGGCTCAGATGGTAATGCAGGAGACCCAGATTCGATCCCTGGGTAGAGAAGATCCCCCAGAGAAGGGAATGGCTACCCACTCCAGTATTCTTGCCTGGAGAATTCTGTGGACAGCCTGGCAGGCTACAGCCCATGGGGTCGCAAAGAGTCGAACAGGACTGAGTCACTAACACTTTCACTTTCTTTCTTTTTTTCCCCACTATTGGAACTGTGACTTCTAGGGAAGTTCAGAAATTCAGATATATCTTATGGGTAATGGGGATGGAAGATAATGGAATTCAGGTTTCATGAAGCAGCACTGAGGATGCTTAGGGTATGATGAAGTCGTGATTTCGTGATTGCAGGCATAATACAGAGGATGTTACACACACTTGAATCTGTCCCTCTGCAGCCAGTAAGAGGGCTCTTTGGAGGAAGCATTTGTGTTCTCAGCTCAAAAGAGTCTATGGAACTCTCAGGACACCAGATGAGAGAGCTTTAAGAATCTGTACTTAGCATAGCAGAAGCCCATGTGGCATACTTAGGCCAGAAAGGGTGACAGTTCTGAACCACAGAAGCCAGCAGAGATGAAGATTGCAATCAGGTGAGGTTATTGGTTCTCTGATTGCTAATCACAGATCATATGATTGTCTAGTAACCACAGGAATGGCTTTGTGATGTGTGTGGTAGATGTCACTATCTCTGATCCTTGTGCTCTTCAGCTCTGTTCTTCCTCTCAGATCATCATTCTGTACACTATAGAACTGAGGCTGGGAGTTCGGTGTAATAGCAAAGGGTGTGAACCTCCTTCAGTTGGAAGAACAACTTGCAAATTCAATGGAAGTTGAAAATGGATTCACCCCTTGTGTAGTCCAGTGAAACTTCCCATGTGACACCAATAGCTTCCTACTTGCAGCACCTCAGGAATAATTTAGGAGCATTGCTATATAACCATTTCATGCCTGATATCGTGTGGAATATTGCTTGCTCCAAATTGTGTCTCTACCACCTAGGATATCTTTGGTCACATAGTCTGAATTCCCTGGGGAACTGAGACAGTTTTGAGGATTGGCTCTACCCTGCTGACCATCCTGTAGTATTTACACAGATTTATTCTTTCAGTACATCCAGAGAATTATTAGTTCCCAGGGATGCTATAATGTGCTCCCTATAATTTTGTAAATCACTTGGTTAAATGATGTTAAGCAGGTTCCTTTCCTGCAAGACTTCTGAGTCTTAGTATGCTAATATCAGTTGGAAGAGGAGATGATATGGTATTCAGAATATATTTGAATATTTCTCATGGAATGTTCATTAACATTCTTTTCTCACAGAATTCTTATTAATAGTTTGTGGGACAATACTGTTTCAAGGAGTACAGTTTGAAAAATACTGTTTTATAGAAATTAAAAAAAACCTTAGCATGACCTTTTGAATTAAAAAAAAAAAAAATCCTATCAATCCCTGGCAGAGCTGAGCTATTATTTCTAGGTGAAATTCCAACTTCATTAACACAATTATATTAGGCAAATTACCTCTCTGAGCCTATGGGGACAATCTGTCACCTCCTGTTTTAAATTTCCAAATGATTCCCTTGGGAATTAACATCTAGTCCACTGTAAGAAAAACAAATTCTTCTCCATGGAAGAACTCCAACTGCTTTATTATATATTCATGGTTACATATTTTTCCTACTTTAATTAGTTTTGTTTATGAAAAAAATCACTGACCGAATTGAAAAACGACATTGCCTAGGTCTCACTGTTAAGTTTTAGAAATGTATTTTATTAGAATTTGGTATAGTAGAACAGTCATTTTCCAGGAGGATAATTGTCTGAATCAGACCTTTATTCTAGTCAAATATAGGAGCAAGCAACCAAGAACTAATGTCCCCGTGGCTTGTAACTGTATGGTTTACCTTCTCAGACGGTGGCTAGAAATGTGAACTTTCTGGTGCTTTAAAGTTCACTAGGATAGGGAGACAGCTGGGCTTGTGGGTCTCTCTAAGGAAAATAGAATCTTATGACCTCCAGGTATTTGTGATTGGGGACAGTTGTTTCCAAAGATGTGGATAATGTAAAGTGTGATATAAAGAAGGGCAAATAATGAGCATGTGTTTTTTGACTGGAAGGTTGAGAGCAAGCCCTGTTTGGATGTGTACTTTTTGACTTGATGCTTGTGACCCCCAACTAGAAGTCTTCAAACCTGTTGCCTTTAGCTGTCTAACAAATGATTACTTCATTTGTTCTTCAATGAATTACTTCAATTTGTTCTTCATTTGTTCTTGATTGTACTTCAAAACAATCTAGCAACAACTTATTATTATTTTTTAAATCAGGATCTCTTTTAAAATGCCAGACTAAATATATGCTATTCAATCTAAATATTTTCAAAAGAACTTTTTAAAGCAACAAACTCCTTGCTTTTATGAAATGATACTAGGTAGTTGGATATTGTTTTAGTTAATATGAGCTAGGTTTACTGTGTTAACAAACAACTCCAAAATCCAATAACCTACACCTGAAAGATATTATTTTTCATCCACACCACATTAACATCATGGGTAGCCTACAACTCTCTCCCCATCATCTTTGGGATCAGGCGGGTGCAATAGGGTCAATCTGGAGTATTGCCAGTTTTATTATGGAGGGAAAGGAGACAGTAAGTCATGTGTTGGCTCTTAAAGCTTCTGTCCAGAAGTGACATTTATCACTTTGAATATTTTAACAGCCAAGAACAAATCACAAGATCAAGCCTGCCATCAATGGGATAGAAAAGTATCATCCTTCCCCAGATAGGAGCAGTGAATACTTTTGAATAAGAATGCATTCCACCATGGAGCCCCTGGGGTTGTTTTAGAAGGACATGGGTTATAGAACATGAAAGACTCAAGAACTCATTACTATCATGGAAGCCATCTGGGTGCAACTCCAGTCTAGAACCTCTTGAGTTGGGCAGTTCAGGTCTTTGCTTCTCCTGTATGCACCATTCCTATCATGCTCCAGAGTGTCCTTGCTTCCCAAGGTAAGCTTAGAAATATTCTGGTTGGGTCCAGACAAATGGTACATCATCTTTGCTTTAGAGGTTTTCTGGGCCATCAGGACAACTGTGTAGCCTGGGAGGGATTGAAGGCTGGCTTTCAAGGGCCAGCAACATCCAGGTGTCAGTGCCACCTTCTTGTCATCATGGTACCAACCTTTTGCCATGGATACTCCCTGACCCATATCTATGCTCATAAAATCCTGGGTGTGTGTAGTGATAAAGACCTAAAATTTACATAGCTCTTTCTAAAGAGCCAAAGGAGCCCTTCATAAGAACAGGCCTCAAAAACTTTGTGGACATCCCAGAATTTCTGAGCTCAGGGTGGGGCAGGGGGAGGAAGAGGTAGGCTGAGTGAAGATGACTTTATTTCATCCAGAACCATTATTTTATCCAGAGTGACTCCATTTTTAGATGTTGCCATAATCGAGAACGCGGCGCGTCACTCATTTCACACGCTAGTAAAGTAATGCTCAAAATTCTCCAAGCCAGGCTTCAGCAATATGTGAACCGTGAACTTCCTGATGTTCAAGCTGGTTTTAGAAAAGGCAGAGGAACCAGAGATCAAATTGCCAACATCCGCTGGATCATGGAAAAAGCAAGAGAGTTCCAGAAAAACATCTATTTCTGCTTTATTGACTATGCCAAAGCCTTTGACTGTGTGGATCACAATAAACTATGGAAAATTCTGAAAGAGATGGGAATACCAGATCACCTGATCTGCCTCTTAAGAAATCTGTATGCAGGTCAGGAAGCAACAGTTAGAACTGGTCATGGAACAACAGACTGGTTCCAAATAGGAAAAGGAGTACGTCAAGGCTGCATATTGTCACCATGTTTATTTAACTTATATGCAGAGTACATCATGAGAAATGCTGGACTGGAAGAAACACAAGTTGGAATCAAGATTGCCGGGAGAAATATCAATAACCTCAGATATGCAGATGACACGACTCTTATGGCAGAAAGTGAAGAGGGGCTAAAAAGCCTCTTGATGAAAGTGAAAGTGGAGAGTGAAAAGGTTGGCTTAAAGCTCAACATTCAGAAAACGAAGATCATGGCATCTGGTCCCATCACTACATGGGAAATAGATGGGGAAACAGTGGAAACAGTGTCAGACTTTGTTTTTCTGGGCTCCAAAATCACTGCAGATGGTGACTGCAGTCATGAAATTAAAAGACGCTTACTCCTTGGAAGGAAAGTTATGACCAACCTAGATAGCATTTTCAAAAGCAGAGACATTAATTTACCAACAAAGGTTCGTCTAGTCAAGGCTATGGTCTTTCCTGTGGTCATGTATGGATGTGAGAGCTGGACTGTGAAGAAGGCTGAGCGCTGAAGAATTGATGCTTTTGAACTGTGGTGTTGGAGAAGACTCTTGAGAGTCCCTTGGACTGCAAGAAGATCCAACCAGTCCATTCTGAAGGAGATCAATCCTGGAATTTCTTTAGAAGGAATGATGCTAAAGCTGAAACTCCAGTATTTTGGCCACCTCATGCGAAGAGTTGACTCATTGGAGAAGACTCTGATGCTGGGAGGGACTGAGGGCAGGAGGAGAAGGGGACGACAGAGGATGAGATGGCTGGATGGCATCACTGACTCGATGGGTATGAGTCTGGGTGACCTCCGGGAGCTGGTGATGGACAGGGAGGCCTGGCGTGCTGCGGTTCATGGGGTCACAAAGAGTCGGACACGACTGAGCGACTGATCTGATCTGATCTGATAATCGAGAACTCGCACAAGATTGAGTTTGAAACCACAGCTAGGAGAAGATGAAGTCAAGTGCCTGAATCAGTTAAGGATAAGAATAAAATTTAAGGAATTTACCATTTATAGAGATCTACAGAGCCTCTTTCATTATAAGAAGATTTTATACATTTCCACCCATATATTCAGCCTTTCTGTTTAAACCCATTTTCTTTATGCCTATCGTTTACAGTCATCTGGAACAGAAAAGCAGCCCTTTATGTGGGTCAAAAAACCTTTCTATTCCTCTTCTGAAAGCACTTCTTTGGGGACTTTTAAGTTTTGTTGTTGTTCAGTCACTAAATTGGTGCCCAGCTCTTTATGGCCCTGGGGACTACAGCTCGCCAGGCTCCTCTGTCCTACACAGTCTCCTGGATTTGCTCAGATTCATGTTCATTGAGTCAGATGCTATCTAACCGTCTCATCCTGTGCTGCCTCCTTCTCTAAAAGTTAATATATAAACTTTTAAGTTTATATTTATATAAAATATATAAACAAACATTTTAATATATAGATTTATTTTTATTTATTTTGAAACAGTCACAAACTTACAGAACATCTACAGGTCAATTTCAAAGAATTGTTTTTGACCCATTTGAGAGTAAGCATCCTGTTACTTGAGTTAATTTTTTACAAACAAGGACATTTTCCTACATAAGCTCAATACAACCATGGTTATTAGTTTGCTAGGGTTGCCATGGCAAAATACCCCAGACTGGGTGGCTTAAGCAACAGCAGCTTATTTTGCTGTCAGTTCTGGAGGCTAAAAGTCCAAGATCAAGGTGTTGGCAGGTTTGGTTTCCTCTCATTTTTTGGCCGGCAGGTGGCCTTCATCTCTGTATGTCTTCACATGGCCTTTCCTCTGTGCACGCACATTGCTGGTGTCTCTCCGAAGGTCCTAATCTCATCTTCTTAATAAGCACACCAGTCAAATTGGAACACCAGGCAAGTCCCATCCCAACAACCTCATATTCACTTAATCACCTCCTTAAAGGTCCTATTTCCAAATATAGTCACTCTCATAGGTACTGGGAGTTAGAGCTTCAACATTGAATCTGAGAAGGTTTGAATTTGAGAAGGGACATAATTCTGCTCATAACAACCATTAGAGTCTGGAAATTAACATGAATAAAGTACTATCTAATCTTCAGACTCCATTTGCCAAATGCCCTAATAATGTTCTTTATAACAAAAGAATCCAGCTCAGAATCATGGACTGCATTTAGTAATCAGTTCTCTTTAGTCTCATTCCATCTAGACCACTTTCTTGGTTTTTCCTTGACTCTCATGGCCTTGATACTTTTGAAGTTAATAGGTCAGTATTTTTGTAGAATATCCAAAAATTTGTTTTGTCTTGTATGTCTTCATGATTTGATTCAGATTAAATCTTAGCAGGAGCATCACAGAAGTGATGCTGGCTTCTTCTCATTGCATTCTAAGAGGTCGTACCAATCCTGATTTGTCCCATAATTGATGATGTTCACTTTCCCTTGATTAAGGTGATGTCTGCAAGGCTTCCCAAGAAGCATATTTTTTTTTCTTTCGTGTGTGTGGGGATGTGCCCTGAGACTATGTAAATGCCAGTTCCTCATCAGATGTTCAGTTTGTTTGTTTATAACTGTATTGTCTCAGGTTTTCTTAGTTCAGCGAGTTAAAATCTAGTAGTACTATTATTTATTTTGATGATCTAATTGTCTCCAGTTTGTCCAGTGGGAGCCCCTTCAAGATAGTTTCTCTGTCCTCTAAAAATATCTCATTTATTCTGTGAGCATTTTCTGGCATAAGTTGTTCTAGACTCATCTTAACATTTTACCAATTTCAGCCCTGGAACAGGAACCCTGGTTCCTTTCAGTGAGTAATTGTATTTAGATGTATTTTAACAATAGTATGCCTAAATCCATCTGTTTGAATAGTATCCTATTGTAACAATAGGATATTGTTAATAGTATTGACAATAAATATTATTGCCTCTTCATTCTTGACTTCTACAGAAACGTGTGATCTGAAGAGGTTACCACTAATCTTTTCTGTGTCTTGGCATTTTGGCTAAGATCAAGTATAGTATCTGTTCTCATCAGCTTAATGTCTGGTATGTCCTCTATCCAGGCTTCCCAGGTGGCAATAGTGGTAAAGAACCCACCTGCCAATACAGGAGACATAAGAGACACAGGTTCAATCCTATGGAGGGCATGGCAGCCCATTCCACGTTCTGGCCTGGAGGATCCCAAGGAGCAGGAGCCTGGCGGGGTCTATAGCATTGCAAAGAATCGGACACGACTGAAGTGACTTAGCACACACCTGCACGCAGACATGTCCTCTATCCAGGGCTGCCCAGGTGGCTCAGTGGTAAAGAATCCACCTGCAGTGCAGGTGACCCGGGTTTGATCCCTGTGTTGGGAAGATTCCCCTGGAGGAGGAAATGGCAACGCACTCTAGTATGCTTGCCTGGGAAATCCCATGGATAGAGGAGCCTGGTGGGCTGCAGTCCTTGGGGTCACAAAAGAGTTGGACATTCTTGAGCAACTGAGCATACACATATAGGGGAATATACAGATGTAGTAATGTGCATAAAGGAAAGAACACAACCAGATATCTATATATAAATTAGCATAGATGAGTCCTAGTTCTGGAATTTACTTCTGGGAAAGAAATGAATCTCATTTATTTCCAACAGAAAATTAGATAAGAAATCCAATTAGTTTCCCAAATCCCACTTTCATTCTTCAAATCAGTCCATTAGAGAGGTCACATTGTTCCTTTCAGAATCCACAGCTTGAATTTCATAGCAGAGCCAATATATGGCCACTCCTAAAACTAAAGAATGAAATGTCATCTATTCAGAATGCGATTTTAAAACATTGGCCTTAGGGGCCTCTTCCCACACAAGGACAATCGCATCTAAGTTAAAAACACTTGACCTGAAGGGGTGCTTCCTTTTGTTTATTTTTCACTTCTTACTGAGAAAATAGTTCTGATTTTCTTGAATTCTCTTTGAGGCAGTTGGAAAAATAACGTGATTATTTCTATTCTTGGTTTCAAAACTGTTCTTTTTCTCTTTCCTTCATTATGCTTCTCACTTCCTTTTGTCCTTCTCCTTCCTTGCCTGGCTCAGCTTTTTCAGTTCACATCCTCTCTGGATACAGTCAGAGTCATCAGTGGTGGAAAAATGTGACTGCCAGGAAGTCTCCATTCATTTTTAAAAGTAAATAGCTTGACAGCCTTTTAATTTACACCCTTGTCAGAGATGGCATGGAACATTTAAGCTTTGTTACTGATTGCTGACACTTAACTCCGTCGAACAGTGTGGAAGATGAAATCCAAAACTTCATATTGGTAAAGAAACATATTAATTTCTTTACAATATCTTTACAGTGTCTTTTAAAATTCTTCTTTCAGAATGAATTCTGTGGCCATAAAAATTATATGTTGACATTAAGTAGATCATAATTTTCCAAAAAATAAAGTATTCTTGTTTCTTAAACTCACAAATAAATGATGCTTACTCCAAGAAATGTCATAAGTAATTTGCAAAAGAACATATAAAATATAAGATGTATTAAAATCCATATTGAATACAATATATTTTTCCCTGATAATTTAGGTTTGTTGTAATCAACAAATACTTAAAAAGGAAAGCAAATATTGTGGGCAATAATTAAGGTATGTAAACCTTTTTTCTTCCATTAAGATGATGACAGGCTTCTAAAAAGAAAAAGTCCTTCTTTTAGAAGCTGTGACCATGGCTTTCTAGAAATAGAATTTTTTGAGAACTCTAAAAATGTGAGTTTCTTCCATGCAAAAAAAAAAAAAAAAAAAAAAACCCAACTACTTTTGGACAATGGGCTTGTTAGCAAAAACCTAGCAGGTATATTATCTATAATGTTTGTGAACAGGTCTCTCATACTATGATGAATGATGTCATAGACACTGCTTAAAAATGGGCAGATTTTAGAATAATTTCACTTTTTCAATTTTTGGCTTCTGTGACTCAGGAATTATATTTCTCTCATATGGTGCTTGATAAATTTCAGTGTATACACTGTAGTTCATATCTAGCCTTAGCCTGGTTCTTTTAAATTGTCTAGGGACTTGTCTAAAAGAATGTTTAGAATATACTCTGTGACGCATAAACCATTTAATTTAAAGGTCAATGGAAATGTAAAAATCCAAATACACATTAGAAAGTATAATCAAATAGCAAGTCAGAATTCATTTCCTCTTATTTTTCATCCTTATTTCTTTTGAAATATAAATCAGTTCTTTAGGTTAACAAGCATTTACAAACTAACATATATTTGATGTTAGCAGTTGTGCCAACATATTATTATGCATTTAGATTCTTTTAAAATTTTTACAAAGGAAGATTTTTCATCTTCATCCCTTCGGGCTATTGTAACAGAATCCCATAGACTGGCTCTTAAACAACAGAAACTTATTTCTCACAGTTATAGAAGCTGGGAAGTCTAAGATCAAAGCACTGGTAGATTTGGTGTCTGGTGAGGACTCACTTCCTGTTTCATAGATGGCCATCTTCTTATTGTGTCCTCAGATAAAAGAAGGAGCAAGGGAATTCTCTAGAGTCTCACTTATTTATAAGGGCACTAACCCCGCTCGTGAGGGCTTCACTCTCATGACCTCATTACCTCTCTAAGGCCCAACCTTCAAATATTACCATCACACTGAGAATTGGATTTTAACATATGTATTTTTTTGGGGGATACAGACATTCAGAAGTCATATTCTTTCTGATCAAGAACATTTAATATAGTCACCTGTTCACAGAAGGCTGAATAATAACTATAGCTCAATTATGACTCCTATTTATTGAATGTGCATGCTAAGTTGCTTCAGTCGTGTCCACCTGTTTGAGACCCTATGGACTATATAGCCTGCCAGGCTCCTCTGTTCATGGGATTTTCCAGGCAGGAATACTGGAGTGGGTTGTCATGCCCTCCTCCAGGGGATCTTCCCAGTCCAGGGATCGAAACTGTGTCTCTTTATTTCTCCTGCATTGGCAGACTGGTTCTTTACCACTAGTGCCCACTGGGAAGCATTATTGGCTTTTTCATATATCTCTCATTTAATTCTTATGGCAGGTCTACAAGGTAAATAATATTATGTCTCTTTTACAGGTGAGGAAACTGAGGCTCACTGGGCCTTAAGTAGCTTTCCCATTATCTCACAGAAAATGATGAGTTGATGGAGAAACCCAAGTCTTACTAATTAAAAAATTCATAAGAACGCTTTTCTTTACATCAACCGTCTCTGAACAAGCCTGCCAATGCAATTTGACATATTTTCTGTCTTAGACTTGCTCTCACTACCCATGTACTGAAACATGAATCCTGATTCTGAGGCTCATACTTTCACTTTTCTATATACTCAGTAAAAATTATTCAGAATTATGTAGCATTACTTTCATTGAACACTATCAGATCAGATCAGTCGCTCAATCGTGTCCGACTCTTTGCGACCCCATGAACCACAGCACGCCAGGCCTCCCTGTCCATCACCAGCTCCCGGAGGTCCCTCAGACTCGCATCCATCGAGTCAGTGATGCCATCCAGCCATCTCATCCTCTGTCGTCCCCTTCTCCTCCTGCCCTCAATCCCTCCCAGCATCAGAGTCTTCTCCAATGAGTCAACTCTTCGCATGAGGTGGCCAAAATACTGGAGTTTCAGCTTTAGCATCATTCTTTCCAAAGAAATTCCAGGATTGATCTCCTCCAGAATGGACTGGTTGGATCTTCTTGCAGTCCAAGGGACTCTCAAGAGTCTTCTCCAACACCACAGTTCAAAAGCATCAATTCTTCGGCGCTCAGCCTTCTTCACAGTCCAGCTCTCACATCCATACATGACCACAGGAAAGACCATAGCCTTGACTAGGCGAACCTTTGTTGGTAAAGTGATGTCTCTGCTTTTGAATATGCTATCTAGGTTGGTCATAACTTTCCTTCCAAGGAGTAAGCGTCTTTTAATTTCATGGCTGCCGTCACCATCTGCAGTGATTTTGGAGCCCAGAAAAACAAAGTCTGACACTGTTTCCACTGTTTCCCCATCTATTTCCCATGCAGTGATGGGACCAGATGCCATGATCTTCGTTTTCTGAATGTTGAGCTTTAAGCCAACCTTTTCACTCTCCACTTTCACTTTCATCAAGAGGCTTTTTAGCCCCTCTTCACTTTCTGCCATAAGAGTCGTGTCATCTGCATATCTGAGGTTATTGATATTTCTCCCAGCAATCTTGATTCCAACTTGTGTTTCTTCCAGTCCAGCATTTCTCATGATGTACTCTGCATATAAGTTAAATAAACATGGTGACAATATGCAGCCTTGACGTACTCCTTTTCCTATTTGGAACCAGTCTGTTGTTCCATGACCAGTTCTAACTGTTGCTTCCTGACCTGCATACAGATTTCTTAAGAGGCAGATCAGGTGATCTGGTATTCCCATCTCTTTCAGAATTTTCCATAGTTTATTGTGATCCACACAGTCAAAGGCTTTGGCATAGTCAATAAAGCAGAAATAGATGTTTTTCTGGAACTCTCTTGCTTTTTCCATGATCCAGCGGATGTTGGCAATTTGATCTCTGGTTCCTCTGCCTTTTCTAAAACCAGCTTGAACATCAGGAAGTTCACGGTTCACATATTGCTGAAGCCTGGCTTGGAGAATTTTGAGCATTACTTTACTAGCGTGTGAGATGAGTGCAATTGTTCGGTAGTTTGAGCACTCCTTGGCATTGCCTTTCTTTGGGATTGGGATGAAAACTGACCTTTTCCAATCTTGTGGCCACTGCTGAGTTTTCCAAATTTGCTGGCATATTGAGTGCAGCACTTTCACAGCATCATCATCCAGGACTTGGAATAGCTCCACTGGAATTCCATCACCTCCACTAGCTTTGTTCGTAGTGATGCTTTCTAAGGCCCATTTGACTTCACATTCCAAGATGTCTGGCTCTAGGTCAGTGATTACATCATCATGATTATCTAGGTCTTGAAGCTCTTTTTTGTACAGTTCTTCTGTGTATTCTTGCCACCTCTTCTTAATATCTTCTGCTTCTGTTAGGTCCACACCATCTCTGTCCTTTATCGTGCCCATCTTTGCATGAAATGTTCTTTTGGTATCTCTGATTTTCTTGAAGAGATCCCTAGTCTTTCCCATTCTGTTGTTTTCCTCTATTTCTTTGCATTGATCACTGAAGAAGGCTTTCTTATCTCTTCTTGCTATTCTTTGGAACTCTGCATTCAGATGTTTATATCTTTCCTTTTCTCCTTTGCTTTTCGCTTCTCTTCTTTTCACAGCTATTTGTAAGGCCTCCCCAGACAGCCATTTTGCTTTTTTGCATTTCTTTTCCATGGGGATGGTCTTGATCCCTGTCTCCTGTACAATGTCACGAACCTCATTCCATAGTTCATCAGGCACTCTATCTATCAGATCTAGGCCCTTAAATCTATTTCTCACTTCCACTGTATAATCATAAGGGATTTGATTTAGGTCATACCTGAATGGTCTAGTAGTTTTCTCTACTTTCTTCAATTTCAGTCTGAATTTGGCAATAAGGAGTTCATGGTCCGAGCCACAGTCAGCTCCTGGTCTTGTTTTTGCTGATTGTATAGAGCTTCTCCATCTTTGGCTGCAAAGAATATAATCGATCTGATTTCGGTGTTGACCATCTGGTGATGTCCATGTATAGAGTCTTCTCTTGTGTTGTTGGAAGAGGGTATTTGCTATGACCAGTGCATTTTCTTGGCAAAACTCTGTTAGTCTTTGCCCTGCTTCATTCCGTATTCCAAGGCCAAATTTGCCCGTTACTCCAGGTGTTTCTTGACTTCCTACTTTTGGGGCCCCAATAAATATATATTGAGTGAAGAATTGATTCTAGAGCAATACTATGTTCATGTTTTTAAAGGAATGGCACCCCACTCCAGTACTCTTGCCTGGAAAATCCCATGGACGGAGGAGCCTGGTGGGCTGCAGTCCATGGGGTCCCTGAGAGTCAGACACAGCTGAGCGACTTCACTTTCACTTTTCACTTTCATGCATTGGAGAAGGAAATGGCAACCCACTCCAGTGTTCTTGCCTGGAGAATCCCAGGGATGGGGGAGCCTGGTGGGCTGCCATCTATGGGGTCGCACAGGGTCGGACACGACTGAAGTGACTTAGCAGCAGCAGCAACACCTTGGTAAGCACCGACCTGTAGCGCAGTGTGTGCTGATAGAATCTCTGGACAGCTCTAATTTCTAGATGTCCACAGCAATGTTCCAAAAGGTAAGACATTTATTCCTGAAATAACTCCTCCTCCCAGCGAAGTAGCTTTTAAGCCACACTCCATTTTACAAATAGAGTCTCTTTCAGCCAGTCATTTCTTGGGGTGTGCAAGGATCTGAATGCTAATTATGTTTGTTTAAACCACTCTATATTTTTATATCTGAAAAGGGAACTCAGTGACAGTTACTAAAGTCATCTCAGCTTCTTTTTGAAAGGCATCTCTTCAAGGTCAAGAATTAAGAAGCTAACTGTTTGTTCCTTTGGATATTATTATGAGAACTTGAAGATAAATAAGCTGTGTACTATGCAGAGATTCAAAGCAGCAGCTACATACTACATGTTCTAATGAGTCTTCTTTCTGCGATATGCTGTGAAAATTATATTTCTCTTAAAATTAGGTTTCTAATAAAATGCCAATCTAACTAATTTTTAACTAGAATTACCCCACCACACAAATCAAATTGAGACATTGAATACTACATTTTTATTCCCCACATTGGAACGTCTTCCATTATTTTTCATAAAGTTTTCTCATTTTCTTGCCAATAGATGAGCTTGTTGAACAAAGTAGTTCTTTAGCATTGTGAGACCTGTGCTTCAATTGGAAAATTAAAAATAAGATATATGTTATGAAAATATGACTTCCTTTATCTTAAGTACTCATCACAGGAGCTTTTCCTTCCTGAAAGACTATAAGTGGTTGAGGATGAAGCGTGCTCTCTTGACACCTTGGAACCCAGAAAATTGCTCTCTCCCTCTCAGTTTGTATTTCTGTCCTCTGCAAGAGGTACTCCCAAAGGCTGGCAGGGCAAATTTGAAATAGGACTAACACACTCCATTTCAAGTGGTGGCCAAGGATCCTCGAGTGTAAAAGCAGCCTTCGAGAGCCCATTTCGTCTTGTAACAAGACTCTTCAGCTCATCCTGCTGGAATCTGGGTTGCCTTCAGAAACTCAGCTCATTACCTGGGAATGTGAAAGGTCTTGATTGACCTGTCCTGCTTCTACAGCTAATAGAACTGTCAACCCTCCTGTCACTCGGCCATCACCAGTCCTCAGATATAATAAAGGCCTTGAAGGTAATACAGGAAGTGAAGCATCCCAAAGGCCTCACTGTCTCAAAAGGGAAGCTGCTTGTTGAACTAAATACTCTCCTTCAAATGTCTGAATTCGCAGCGAAGGAGAGTGAACATGAAACAGTGTTGGTTTTTTTCATCAGTGTAATTTTCTTTTCCATCTCGGTGTGTTCCTATCACTTCAATCTATGAAGTCCCAAGTGTAACAGTGTAAAGTTGAACCTGGCAAGGACAGAAAAGCTAGCTCAGAGAAGGCCATGATTTGTATGTGTGTGTTGAATGATGTGCATGGTTAACAAGGATTAGTTGTAAGGGTGCTTTGGTTAAAGGAAAGCTAAAACCTTGGTTTCAGTCAATTAATATTCAATTCAATTCAATTTATTGAACCAGAACTCAGCATATATTGAGCTTCGAATCTTGACTGGCATTGTTCTCCCTGCTGAGGTTAGAGACAGAAGATGCTCTGACAGGGATTGTTTATGCTCACAAAACATCCATGTTCTCATTTACATTTCCCAGAATTTCTTGCTACTGTTTGGACCACGTGACTAAGTTCTGACCAATAAGATAAGACCAGAGAGGACATAGCCATAAACTATTTGTAGACTTGACCCCTCAACATATATCACATGACTCTCCAGGTTTCTCTTCTTTGCCATGTGACCTTGGAGACCACATGTACCAGATGGCATAGTTCTAGTTTTAGCTTTTAGGCATATGAATCATTTCACATTAATTATTTGTACATGGTAAAGTTTGAGATTCATTTTTTTCTTCCATGTTGACATGGAACTGTTTCAGCACTATTTGCTGAGATAACTAAATTTTCTTGAGTTTTCATAGTCAAAAATGTGAAGGATTTTAACTTATTCAATGATTGAGACAGATAATTCTTTCAGACATTTCTTGGACAACTTGATTCTCACAGCAATTGTAAGTAGATTTTACTTTGGAAAGTAGATTTTATTAAGACTGCTGCTGCTGCTGCTGCTAAGTCACTTCAGTCAGGTCCGACTCTGTGCAACCCCATAGATGGCAGCCCACCAGGCTCCCCCATCCCTGGGATTCTCCAGGCAAGAACACTGGAGTGGGTTGCCATGTCCTTCTCCCATGCATGAAAGTGAAAGGTGAAAGTGAAGTCGCTCAGTCGTGTCCGACTCTTAGCGACCCCATGGACAGCAGCCTAACAGGCTCTTCCGTCCATGGAATTTTCCAGGCAAGAGTACTGGAATGTGTTGCCATTGCCTTCTCCTTTATTAAGACTATGAGTGAAATAATAAAATTATAGGGAAATAATATTTTATCACCCATAAATTGAAACAGGAATCTATGTTGATATTTATTAAACTGTGTCAGCCTACCTTTGGATATGTGTAGGGGCCCACTTTCTATGATTCTGGCTTCTCTTCTGCCTAATTCTGTTTTTTTTTTTTAATTAATTAATTTATTTTAGTTGGAGGCTAATTAGTTTACAATATTGTCGTGCTTTTTGCCATACATTGACATGAATCAGCCCTGGTTGTACATGTGTCCCCCATCCTGAACCCCCTCCTCCTCTAATTCTTATTAAAACCTAAGTTTTTAATGTGACTTTCTAAAGTTTGAGATTTCTAACATGTGAGATTTAATGTTCTTTTTTGACAATGCAGAAGTTCAGAGTCAAATTTTCAGTTTATTTCACATAATTGTTCATGCTATACTTTTTTATTTGATCAGATTTTAAAAAACCTCATAACAACTTGTTATACTGTTTTGGTAAAATGCCTCAAATCCTCTTTTAAAATGATAAAGTATAAAGAAACAAACATTTTCAACACCTACTCTTGTTGTAGGCACTGTGTTAGGTACTAGAGACCTAAGTTAAAACTTGGTTTGTAGAATGTAAGAAAGAACATTGAAGTCTAATGAAAATTAGTAAGAATGTCCCCACCCCCTAAATATATGTCAGTTCAAAGAGATTTCTGCAACCATAAATTTTTTCATAGATTTAGAAGTAGGAAAGGATTAATAGGGGTTTTTAATATAGCTTTTTTCAAATGTGTTCCATGGAACACTGTGGCAGAAGATAGTAGGAGTTTCACAAAATAAATGAACATTTCTTGTGGTGACATAATCATGGCGCAATATCAATGGTGAAGAAAACTGCTGGTGGCTTAGTATGATCAAGGGAGCAGTACATGTGAAGTAGAATGTCTGTTTTGAATAAAACCTCTTGTGGATTTGTTTGAGTTGTAGCTGAACTAGCTCTGTCGTTCCTCAAACACCAGGAAATGTTTCTTTTTCATTTAAGAAAATGACTACAGATAATTGGTATTGATACATGAATATTTAGCTGACATTTAAAGAAAAATGAATTAATTGATCCTATCACTTCAAGGAAAACAATTGACATCATTTGTTGTCAATGATAATTTTTTAAAATTTTACTGAAATACGGTTGACTTAATTTCTGCTGTACAGCAAAGTGATTCAGTTATATATATATATATATAATATATATATTATAATCTTTTTCATAGTCTTTTCTATTATGGTTTAGCACAGGATATTGAATATAGTTTCTTGTTCTGTACAGTAGGACCTTGTTTATCCATCCTATGTATAAGAGTTTGCAATGCTAATCCCAAACTCAATCCTTCCCTCCCCCCACCCCCTCTCCCTTGGCAAATACAAGTCTTTTCTCTATGTTTGTGAGTCTGTTTCTCTTTTGTAGACATGTTCATTTGTGCCAGATTTTAGATAACACATATAAGTGATGTGATATGGTATTTGACTTACTCTTTCGACTTATCAAATGATAATTTGAATTTTGGAAAACTTTTATCTGCCACCATGAGCTTAATACCTTTCCAATACATAAACACTTTTCTGATGAGATTCATGGTGATATTAATTGATGTGTTTTGATGTTACATAATGAAATCTGCTAACATTTAGAAGACTTCCATAACTCAATGAATCAATATGTTCTAAATGTTGCAGAATCACACATGGGTAAAAGATCCATTCAAAGAGTAAGCTAGACCAATAGATTTTAATGTAACACAGAACGAAAGTTTATGGTCAAGTTTCCTGATTCAATATTGCAGTTAATCTTTTAGAAGTAACCACTTGTTGAATTTTGGTGTGGTGTCAAAGAGATCCTCAATTATCTTAATGCTAAAATATTTTCTCCTGTCCAGATCCTAGATCTTAAGATGCTAGATTTTCTTTGTATGACTTTAACAAATACAACATAACACAATTAATTGAATGCTGAAGCAGATATAAATATCCAGGAATACAAACTCAAAAAAGATTTTGTAAAATGTTGAAAAAAAATTGATATTCTGTTAAATATTTTTTATTTTAGAAAATATATTTAGTCTTAAAAATATATTATTTATGTGACATGTATTGGGTATACCATTGTTATTGTAAATGAATTACTAAGGATAGAAAATTTATCAGTTTTAGTTTCTAAAAGAGTAAATATCAATAGAAATAACATAAACAAAAGCAATTTGTGTCCTCAGTAATTTTTAGAGATGTAAAGGGATCCTGGGACAAAAACATTTGGTAACTACTGGACTAAAAGAAGTCCACAATTAAGTCCTTTCCTTTATGCATGTTCTGTGAAAATTAAAGCCAGATTTGTATTTCTATGATATTAAAAAATAGCCATAAAAGTTTTGATAGTATCATAAATGTGAGAAATATGTCTTTTTCTGGTTATTTGTAGGAACAAACTTTATGGAGAATGAAAATACTGAAATGTTAAACTTGTTCTATTTTACTAAAACTACACAAATACACTACTTGTGTATCAAGTAAGAATTCTCCAAAAAGCTCAATAATATTAATATTAAAATAATGTTACTATACAGATAAAAGTTGAGACTTTAAAAAAATAGCAGCATAAATAGAAATTCAATAGTGAGGAATACATTCAGTACACTTTCCCAAAGGCTTTTTTTTTTTTTTCATAGAATTATGACACTTGACAAATGACTGCAGGGAAAATGTGCCAAATGAGTTCCCCTGTTGTTTACGGCTTGTCACAGGCAGATGCAATACAAAGAAAAGATGAATGCATCATCTTTCCACTCCAGAATGTCTCTGCTCATAAAAGGGAGCTGTTCTCTTCCCAATGATAGGCTTAGATCACTATAACAGATCAATGATGTTGTGGTTGCTTGGGAAGTTTAGGGAAACAGAACAAAAGAAATGGTGTCCCACCCATGAGATTCCTTACAAAGTCACCCCACACTAGCCAAGGCTGAAGAAGCTCTGTTTATATTTTCTACAGGAGTCACTTTTCTAGTATTCAAATTGCCTTTTTGGTTACATACTGATACCTACAGGAGCTTTACTGCTCCAAGAGTGAGTCACAGACCAGCAGCCTTCACATCGCCTAAAACTTTTTATACATATAGATTTTAGGGCCTCATCTTAGACATCCAGAATCAGAATCTGCATTTTAAACAAGATGTCCAAGTGATGTGTATGTTTATTCATGTTGAAGAATCACTAATGTACATTAGGTGATCTCAACCATGACTGCACTTTGAAATCATCTAGGGAATTTTTAAAAATCCTGATGTTTGGGCTACACTGTGGAGGAATCAACCCACTCCAGTGTTCTTGCTTAGGAAATCCCATGGACAGAGGAGTCTGGTGGGTTACAGTCCATGGGGTCTCAAGAGTCAAACACAACTTAGCAACTAAATGACAACCAGGGGTTGGTGGAGGAGAAGCAGAGCAATTAGGTAAAAATCTCTTAGAGTAGGCCATTCTCCATTCAAGAATAGGCCTTCTTCACTCCATTAGAGATGCACATTTGGATTTATTAGGGAGGTCAGTGGCAAAACATAATTCTTTCATTGGCAACTTTTAAAAAATAACTTTAATTGAAGTAAATTGGTATTTTAAAACATTGCATGTACTTAATTTGATGAGTTTGGATATAGGTATACACCCTTATGGAAGAAAGTGAAGAGGAACTAAAAAGCCTCTTGATGAAGGTGAAAGTGGAGAGTGAAAAGGTTGGCTTAAAGCTCAACATTCAGAAAACGAAGATCATGGCATCTGGTCCCATCACTACATGGGAAATAGATGGAGAAACAGTGGAAACAGTGTCAGACTTTATTTTTCTGGGCTCCAAAATCACTGCAGATGGTGACTGCAGCCATGACATTAAAAGATGCTTACTCCTTGGAAGGAAAGTTATGACCAACCTAGATAGCATATTCAAAAGCAGAGACATCACTTTGCCAACAAAGGTTCATCTAGTCAAGGCTATGGTCTTTCCTGTGGTCATGTATGGATGTGAGAGCTGGACTGTGAAGAAGGCTGAGCGCCGAAGAATTGATGCTTTTGAACTGTGGTGTTGGAGAAGACTCTTGAGAGTCCCTTGGACTGCAAGGAGATCCAACCAGTCCATTCTGAAGGAGATCAGCCCTGGGATTTCTTTGGAAGGAATGATGCTAAAGCTGAAACTCCAGTATTTTGGCCACCTCATGCGAAGAGTTGACTCATTGGAGAAGACTCTGATGCCAGGAGGGATTGGGGGCAGGAGGAGAAGGGGACGACAGAGGATGAGATGGCTGGATGACATCACTGACTCGATGGATGTGAGTCTCAGTGACCTCCGAGAGCTGGTGATGGATAGGGAGGTCTGGCGTGCTGCAGTTCATGGGGTCGCAAAGAGTCGGACACGACTGAGCGACTGATCTGATCTGATACACCTACACTGTGGAAGATTCTTAAAGAGATGGTAATACTAGACCACCTTACCTGCCTCTTGAGAAATCTGTATGCAGGTCAAGAACCAACAGTTAGAATCAGACATGAAACAACAGACTGGTACCAAATTGGGAAAGGGGAATACATCATGGCTATATATTGTCACCCTGCTTATTTAACTTATATGCAGAGTACATCATGAGAAACGCTGGGCTGGAAGAAGCACAAGCTGGAATCAAGATTGCTGGGAGAAATATCAATATCTGGTCTCAGATATGCAGATGACACCACCCTTATGGCAGAAAGCAAAGAAGAACTAAAGAGCCTCTTGATGAAAGTGGAAGAAGAGAGTGAAAACATTGGCTTAAAACTCAACATTCAGAAAACTAAGAACATGGCATCCAGTCCCATCACTTCATGGCAAATAGATGCAGAAACAGTGGAAAAAGTGACAAACGTTATTTTCTTGGGCTCCAAAATCACTTCAGATGGTGACTGCAGCCATGAAATTAAGACACTTGCTCCTTGGAAGAAAAGCTATGACCAACCTAGACAGCATATTAAAAAGCAGAGACATTACTTTGCCAACCAAGGTCCATCTAGTCAAAGCTGTGGTTTTTCCAGTAGTCATGTATGGATGTGAGAGTTAGACCATAAAGAAAGCTGAGCACTGAAGAATTGATGCTTTTGAACTGTGGTGTTGGAGAAGACTCTTGAGAGTCCCTTAGACTTCAAGGAGATCAAACCAGTCAATCCTAAAGGAAATCAATCCTGAATATTCATTGGAAGGACTGATGCTGAAACTGAAACTCCAATACTTTGGCCACCTGATGCAAAGAACTGACTCATTGGAAAAGGCCCTGATGATGGGAAAGATTGAAGGCAGGAGGAGAAGGGGATGACAGAGGATGAGATGGTTGGATGGCATCACCGACTTGATGGACATGAGTTTGAGCAAGCTCCAGGAGTTGGTGATGGATAGGGAGGCCTGGTGTGCTGCAGTTCATGGAGTTACAAAGAGTTAGACACAACTGAGTGACTGAACTGAACTGATGCACCCATAAAACTATCAGTACAATCAAAGTAATAGACATATTCATTACTTTCAAAGTTTTCATGTGTCTTTTATGTGTGTGCTATGAACATGAGATCAACCTTCATAATGAATTCTGAGTGCACAACACAATATCGTTGACTCTGGGCACTGTATCACAGGAATTTATGTTGCATAACTGAAACTTCATGCCACTGGACAGCTCCCCATTTCCCCCTACTCCAGCCCCTAGAAACCAACCTATCATCTGCTTCTATTATTTTGACTATTTTCGATACCTCATTTCAGTGGAATCATGCAGTAATTGTCCTTTTGTGATTAGGTTGTTTCACTTAGCATAATACTGTCAAAAATATAGAAATGGAAAAGCTAAAGCCCTAAATCTACATAAAAAGTATTTAGTAAGAGTTCATTATGTATATGAGAACAGTTCACAAACTTGGAACTTTCAAAGTTCAGGGGCATGACATTACAGGATGGTTTATAAAGTGAAAATGAGAAAGTTGTTTAACCTTACAATGATTAGTTGTTACAATGGGGATTTCCAGACAACAGGGGATTGGTTGAAAATGATTATCTTTTCACTTTTTAGTAAGTGACTTAAATTTGTTTTATGATTTTTAGGAGCATTTTCAAGAAGTAGCCCAAGTTAAGTTTCACTTGTTTTGTTCAGTTCAGTCAGTTCATTCGCTCAGTTGTGTCCGACACTGCGACCCCTTGAACTGCAGCACGCCAGGCATCCCTGTCCATCACCAACTCCCGGAGTTCACTCAGACTCACGTCCATCGAGTCAGTGATGCCATCCAGCCATCTCATCCTCTGGCGTCCCCTTCTCCTCCTGCCCCCAATCCCTCTCAGCATCAGAGTCTTTTCCAATGAGTCAACTCTTCGCATGAGGTGGCCAAAGTACTGGAGTTTCAGCTTTAGCATCATTCCTTCCAAAGAAATCCCAGGGCTGATCTCCTTCAGAATGGACTGGTTGGATCTCCTTGCAGTCTAAGGGACTCTCAAGAGTCTTCTCCAACACCACACTTCAAAAGCATCAATTCTTCGGCGCTCAGCCTTCTTCACAGTCCAGCTCTCACATCCATACATGACCACAGGAAAGACCATAGCCTTGACTAGATGAACCTTTGTTGGCAAAGTAATGTCTCTGCTTTTGAATATGCTATCTAGGTTGGTCATAACTTTCCTTCCAAGGAGTAAGCGTCTTTTAATTTCATGGCTGCAGTCACCATCTGCAGTGATTTTGGAGCCCAGAAAAATAAAGTCTGACACTGTTTCCCTGTTTCCCCATCTATTTCCCATGTAGTGATCGGACTAGATGCCATGATCTTCATTTTCTTAATGTTGAGCTTTAAGCCAACCTTTTCACTCTCCACTTTCACTTTCATCAAGAGGCTTTTTAGTTCCTCCTCACTTTCTGCCATAAAGGTGGTGTCATCTGCATATCTGAGGTTATTGATATTTCTCCCAGCAATCTTGATTCCAACTTGTGTTTCTTCCAGTCCAGCGTTTCTCATGATGTACTCTGCATAGAAGTTAAATAAGCAGGGTCACAATATACAGCCTTGAGTAAATTCCACAAAACAACTTCTGAATGCTGGCAGAGGACATCAGGCACCCAGAAAAGCAGCTAATTGCCTTCTAAAGGAAGTAGGAAAAAATATAAAAGACAAAAAAGAGACAAAAGAGGGAGGGATGGACCTCTTTCCGGGGAAGGGAGTCTTAAAAAGAGAGAAGTTTCCAAACACCAGGAAACATTCTCACTGCCGAGTCTGTGCCGAAACTGGGAAGCACAGAGAGCAACATAATAGGGAGGAAAAATAAACCATTAAAACCCACAGATTACGAGCCCTACGATAACTTCCCCAGCGGAGAAGCAGCGCAAACGCCTGCATACGCCATTAGCAAGTGGGGAATGGGCAGGGAGGCGAGGAGCGGGCTGTATCGCTTAGAGTAAGCATCTGGCCTGAATATCCCCAGCGCTACCTGAGCGAAATAATTTGGGCTAGCAAACCCGACTGTGGGATATCTACCACACGAAAAGCCAGCCCTAACCTAAGACACCGCCAGGCCCAAGCACGGAACAAAGGACTATACAGAGATAACCAGCTGCAGACTGTTCCCCTCCAGTGACAGGCAGCCAGAGCTGGAGGAGGGCAATCGCAGCCCCAGAGAGACATTATCTACAAAACTGTAAGCAGGCTTCTTTGCTAACTAAGACTTCTTGTGGTTCTGGTCGGTCAACATCTGCCTGAGAAGGTGCACCGGTTGTACACCTAGAAAACCGAGCGGTGGGGAGGCAATAAGTCGCAGAAGCTGCGCTTGCTAAACACCTCATAACCTGCGCTGCTGGAACCTGCGAAGGACACAAAAGGCAGGCCCAACTGAACCTGGGCCTCTGAGGACTACCCGAGTGCCTGAACTTGAGCGGCTTAGATCTGGGAGGGGCAAGCAGCCCAGAGCTGGCCACGGATGTTCCCTAGAGCCTGAGGAGAGTGGGCAGGGAGGCTACATGCGCCCTGAGCAGGGGCAGGCCCAGTGTGGCTGAGGCACTGAGAGTACACGCCAGTGTTATTTATTTGCAGCATCCCTCCCTCCCCACAGCACGACTGAACAAGTGAGCCTAAAAAAAAAAAAAAAAAAAAAAAAGGTGTCCACCACCGCCTCCTTTGTATCAGGGCGGAAATCAGAAACTGAAGAGACCAGCAAACAGAAGAAGCTATAACAGAGGGAACTGCCGTGGAAGCAACAGGCAATAAACTAAAACCCTGTGGTTAGTACCAACTACAGAGGAAGGGGCCTATAGATCTTGAGAAATTTAAGCAGGAACAAGGAACTAGCCGAAAATGAACTGAACCCACAATACCCTTTAAAAAATTGTTTTTTTAAATCCTCTATTACTCCTTTAATTTTCACTTTTATAACCTACTATTACTTTGTAAAAATCAATCAATCCATCAATAAATGACCCTTTAAAAAAAACAAAACCAAACTTCATATATATATATTTTTATAACTTTTGTGACCTTTTTTTTCCCTTTTCTTTTCTTTAACATTGTATTTTTGAAACTCCAAACTCTACTCTAGATTTTTAACTTTTGCTTTTTGGTATTTGGTATCAATTTGTACCTATATTTTCTTTATAACTTTTGTGACTCTTTCTTTTTTTCTTTTCTTTTTCTCTCTTTCTTTTCCTTCTTCTTTTCTTTAACACTGTATTTTTAAAACTCCAAGCTCTACTCTAGAATTTTAATTTTTGCTTTTAGGCATTTGTTACCAATTTTGTACCTTTAAGAACCTAATCTTCAGTACCCACTTTTTACTAGGGAGCAAGACTACTGGCTTGACTCTTCTCTCCACCTCTGGACTCTCCTTTTTCTCCACCAGGTCGCCTGTGTCTCCTCCCTAACCCCTCTCTACTCTACCCAACTCTGTGAATTTCTGTGTGTTCCAAACAAAGGAAAACACTTAGGGAACTAATTACTGACTGGACCTGTCTCTCTCCTTTTCATTCCCTCCTTTTATCCTCCCGACCACCTCTGTCTCCTTCCTCCCTCTTCTCTTCTTTGTATAACTCTGTGAACATCTCTGAGTGGTCTAGTTGTGGAGTGCACATAAGGAAGTGATTACTGGTTAACCCGCTCTCTCCTCTATTGATTCTACCACATCTCATTCGGGTCACCTCTAACTCCCTCCTCCCTCTTCTCTTCCCCATGTAACTCTGTGAACCTCACTGGGTGACCCTCATGGTGGAGAAACTTTTCATCTTTAACCTAGATGTTCTATCAGTGGTGCTCTATAGAAGGAGAAGTTTTGAGAGTACTGTAAATATAAGACCGATAACTGGAAGCAGGAGGCTTAAGTCCAAACCCTGACTCCAGGGAACATTAATTGACAGGAGCTCATCAAATGCCTCCACACCTACACTGAAACCAAGCACCACACAAGGGCCAACAAGTTCCATGGCAAGACATACCAAGCAAATTCTCCAGCAACACAGGAACACAGCCCTGAGCTGCAATATACAGGCTACCCCAAGTCACCCTAAAGTCATAGACATCTCATAACTCATTACTGGACACTTCATTGCACTCCAGAGAGAAGAAATCCAGCTCCATCTATCAGAACACCGACACAAGCTTCCCTAACCAAGAAACCTTGACAAGCCACCTGTACAAACCCACACACAGTGAGGAAACGCCTCAATAAAGAGAACTCCACAAACTGCCAGAATACAGTAAGGACAACCCAAACTCAGCAATTTAAACAAGATGAAGAGACAGAAGAATTCCCAGCAGGTAAAGGAACAGGATAAATGCCCACCAAACCAAACAAAAGAGGAAGAAATAGCGAATCTACCTGATAAAGAATTCCGAATAATGATAGTGAAATTAATCCAAAATCTGGAAATCAAAATGGAATCACAGATAAATAGCCTGGAGAAAAGCATTGAGAAGATGCAAGAAAGCTTTAACAAGGACCTAGAAGAAATAAAAAAGAGTCAATATATAATGAATAATGCAGTAAATGAGATCCAAAACACTCTGAAGGCAACAAATAGTAGAATAACAGAGGCAGAAGATAGAATTAGTGAATTAGAAGATAGAATGGTAGAAATAAATGAATCAGAGGAGAAAAAAGAAAAAAGAATTAAAGGAAATGAGGACAATCTCAGAGACCTCCAGGACAATATTAAACATTACAACATTCGAATGATAGGAGTCCCAGAAGAAGAAGACAAAAAGAAAGACCATGAGAAAATACTAGAGGAGATAATAGTTGAAAAGTTCCCTAAAATGGAGAAGGAAATAATCACTCAAGTCCAAGAAACCCAGAGAGTCCCAAACAGGATAAACCCAAGGCGTAACACCCCAAGACACATATTAATCAAACTAACAAAGATCAAACACAAAGAACAAGTATTAAAAGCAGCAAGGGAAAAACAACAAATAATACACAAGGGAATTCCCATAAGGATAACAGATGATCTTTCAATAGAAACTCTCCAAGCCAGGAGGCAATGGCAAGACATACTTAAAGTGATGAAAGAAAAGAACCTACAGCCCAGATTATTGTACCCAGCAAGGATCTCATTCAAATATGAAGGAGAAATCAAAAGCTTTACAGACAAGCAAAAGCTGAGAGAATTCAGCACCACCAAACCAGCTCTCCAACAAATACTAAAGGACATTCTCTAGACAGGAAACACAAAAAGGGTGTATGAATTTGAACCCAAAACAATAAAGTAAATGGCAACGGGATCATCAGATCAGATCAGATCAGATCAGTCGCTCAGTCATGTCCGACTCTTTGCGACCCCATGAACTGCAGCACGCCAGACCTCCCTGTCCATCACCAGCTCTCGGAGGTCACTCAGACTCACATCCATCGAGTCAGTGATGCCATCCAGCCATCTCATCCTCTGTCGTCCCCTTCTCCTCCTGCCCCCAATCCCTCTTAGCATCAGAGTCTTCTCCAATGAGTCAACTCTTCGCATGAGGTGGCCAAAATACTGGAGTTTCAGCTTTAGCATCATTCCTTCCAAAGAAATCCCAGGGCTGATCTCCTTCAGAATGGACTGGTTGGATCTCCTTGCAGTCTAAGGGACTCTCAAGAGTCTTCTCCAACACCACACTTCAAAAGCATCAATTCTTCGGCGCTCAGCCTTCTTCACAGTCCAGCTCTCACATCCATACATGACCACAGGAAAGACCATAGCCTTGACTAGGCGAACCTTTGTTGGCAAAGTAATGTCTCTGCTTGTGAATATGCTATCTAGGTTGGTCATAACTTTCCTTCCAAGGAGTAAGCGTCTTTTAATGTCATGGCTGCAGTCACCATCTGCAGTGATTTTGGAGCCCAGAAAAAGAAAGTCTGACACTGTTTCCACTGTTTCTCCATCTATTTCCCATTTAGTGATGGGACCAGATGCCATGATCTTCGTTTTCTGAATGTTGAGCTTTAAGCCAACCTTTTCACTCTCCACTTTCACTTTCATCAAGAGGCTTTTTAGCCCCTCTTCACTTTCTGCCATAAGGGTGATGTCATCTGCATATCTGAGGTTATTGATATTTCTCCCAGCAATCTTGATTCCAACTTGTGTTTCTTCCAGTCCAGCATTTCTTATGATGTACTCTGCATATAGGTTAAATAAACATACTTACCAATAATTACCTTAAATGTAAATGGGTTGAATGCCCCAACCAAAAGACAGAGACTGGCCGAATGGATACAAAAACAAGACCCCTACATATGTTGTCTAAAAGAGACCCACCTCAAAACAGGGGACACATACAGACTGAACGTGAAGGGCTGGAAAAAGATTTTCCATGCAAATAGGGACCAAAAGAAAGCAGGAGTAGCAATACTCATATCAGATAAAATAGACTTTAAAACAAAGGCTGTGAAAAAGAGACAAAGAAGGTCACTACGTAATGATCAAAGGATCAATCCAAGAAGAAGATATAACAATTATAAGTATATATGCACCCAACATAGGAGCACCACAATATGTAAGACAAATACTAACAAGTATGAAAGGAGAAATTAACAATAACACAATAATAGTGAGAGACTTTAATACCCCACTCACACCAATGGATAGATCAACTAAACAGAAAATTAACAAGGAAACACAAACTTTAAACGATACAATAGACCAGTTAGACCTAATTGATATCTATAGGACATTTCATCCCCAAACAATGAATTTCATCTTTTTCTCAGGCGCACACGGAACCTTCTCCAGGATAGACCATATCCTGGGCCATAAATCTAGCCTTGGTAAGTTCAGAAAAATTGAAATCATTTCAAGCATCTTTTCTGACCACAATGCAGTAAGATTAGATCTCAATTACAGGAGAAAAACTATTAAAAATTCCAACATATGGAGGCTGAACAACACGCTGCTGAATAACCAACAAATCACAGAAGAAATCAAAAAAAGAAATCAAAATCTGCATAGAAAGGAATGAAAATGAAAACACAACAACCCAAAACATGTGGGACACTGTAAAAGCAGTCCTAAGGGGAAAGTGCATAGCAATACAGGCATACCTCAAGAAACAAGAAAAAAAGTCAAATAAATAACCTAACTCTACACCTAAAGCAACTAGAAAAGGAAGAAATGAAGCACCCCAAAGTTAGTAGAAGGAAAGAAATCTTAAAAATTAGGGCAGAAATAAATGCAAAAGAAACAAAAGAGACCGTAGCAAAAATCAACAAAGCCAAAAGCTGTTTCTTTCAAAGGGTAAATAAAATTGACAAACCATTAGCCAGACTCATCAAGAAACAAAGGGAGAAAAATCAAATCAATAAAATTTGAAATGAAAATGGAGAGATCACAACAGACAACACAGAAATACAAAGGATCATAAGAGACTACTATCAGCAATTCAGATCAGAGATCAGATCAGTCACTCAGTCGGGTCTGATTCTTTGCGACCCCATGAACTGCAGCACGCCAGGCATCCCTGTCCATCACCAACTCCCGGAGTTCACTCAGACTCACGTCCATCGAGTCAGTGATGCCATCCAGCCATCTCATCCTCTGTCGTCCCCTTCTCCTCCTGCCCCCAATCCCTCCTGGCACCAGAGTCTTCTCCAATGAGTCAACTCTTCGCATGAGGTGGCCAAAATACTGGAGTTTCAGCTTTAGCATCATTCCTTCCAAAGAAATCCCAGGGCTGATCTCCTTCAGAATGGACCGGTTGGATCTCCTTGCAGTCCAAGGGACTCTCAAGAGTCTTCTCCAGCACCACAGTTCAAAAGCATCAATTCTTCGGCGCTCAGCCTTCTTCACAGTCCAGCTCTCACATCCATACATGACCACAGGAAAGACCATAGCCTTGACTAGGAAGAACCTTTGTTGGCAAAGTAATATCTCTGCTTGTGAATATGCTATCTAGGTTGGTCATAACTTTCCTTCCAAGGAGTAAGCGTCTTTTAATTTCATGGCTGCCGTCACCATCTGCAGTGATTTTGGAGCCCAGAAAAATAAAGTCTGACACTGTTTCCACTGTTTCTCCATCTATTTCCCATGAAGTGATGGGACCAGATGCCATGATCTTCGTTTTCTGAATGTTGAGCTTTAAGCCAACCTTTTCACTCTCCACTTTCACTTTCATCAAGAGGCTTTTGAGTTCCTATTCACTTTCTGCCATACGGGTGGTGTCATCTGCATATCTGAGGTTATTGGTATTTCTCCCAGCAATCTTGATTCCAACTTTTTCTGGAACTCTCTTGCTTTTTCCATGATCCAGCGGATGTTGGCAATTTGATCTCTGGTTCCTCTGCCTTTTCTAAGTTCAGCTTGAACATCAGGAAGTTCACGGTTCACATATTGCTGAAGCCTGGCTTGGAGAATTTTGAGCATTACTTTACTAGCGTGTGAGATGAGTGCAATTGTGCGGTAGTTTGAGCAGTCTTTGGCATTGCCTTTCTTTGGGATTGGGATGAAAACTGACCTTTTCCAATCTTGTGGCCACTGCTGAGTTTTCCAGATTTGCTGGCATATTGAGTGTAGCACTTTCACAGCATCATCTTTCAGGATTTGGAATAGCTGCACTGGAATTCCATCACCTCCACTAGCTTTGTTCGTAGTGATGCTTTCTAAGGCCCACTTGACTTCACATTCCAGGATGTCTGGCTCTAGATCAGTGATCACAGCATTATGATGATCTGGGTCGTGAAGCTCTTTTTTGTACAGTTCTTCTGTGTATTCTTGCCACCTCTTTTTAATATCTTCTGCTTCCTTTAGGTCCATACCATTTCTGTCCTTTATCGAGCCCATTTTGCATGAAATGTTCCTTTGGTATCTCTGATTTTCTTGAAGAGATCCCTAGTCTTTCCCATTCTGTTGTTTTCCTCTATTTCTTTGCATTGATCACTGAAGAAGGCTTTCTTATCTCTTCTTGCTATTCTTTGGAACTCTGCATTCAGATGTTTATATCTGTCCTTTTCTCCTTTGCTTTTCGCTTCTCTTCTTTTCGCAGCTATTTGCAAGGCCTCCCCAGACAGCTATTTTGCTTTTTTGCATTTCTTTTCCATGGGGATGGTCTTGATCCCTGTCTCCTGTACAATGTCACGAACCTCATTCCATAGTTCATCAGGCACTCTATCAGATCTAGGCCCCTAAATCTATTTCTCTTTTCCACTGTATAATCATAAGGGATTTGATTTAGGTCATACCTGAATGGTCTAGTGGTTTTCCCTAGTTTCTTCAATTTAAGTCTGAATTTGGCAATAAGGAATTCATGGTCCAAGCCACAGTCAGCTCCTGGTCATTTCTCACTCATTATCAGAGAAATGCAAATCAAAACCACTATGAGGTACCATTTCACACCAGTCAGAATGGCTGTGATCCAAAAGTCTACAAGCAATAAATGTTGGAGAGGGTGTGGAGAAAAGGGAACCCTCTTACACTGTTGGTGGGAATGCAGACTAGTACAGCCACTATGGAGAACAGTATGGAGATTCCTCAAAAAACTGGGAATAGAACTGCCGTATGATTCAGCAATCCCACTGCTGGGCATACACACTGAGAAAACCAGAATTGAAAGAGACACGTGTACACCAATGTTCATCACAGCACTGTTTATAATAGCCAGGACATGGAAGCAACCTAGATGTCCATCAGCAGATGAATGGATAAGAAAGCTGTTGTACATATACACAATGGAGTATTACTCAGCCATTAAAAAGAATACATTTGAATCTATTCTAATGAGGTGGATGGAACTGGAGCCTATTATACAGAGTGAAGTAAGCCAGAAAGAAAAACACCAATACAGTATACTAACGCATATATATGGAATTTAGAAAGATGGTAACAATAACCCTGTATACGAGACACCAGAGGAGACACTGATGTATAGAACAGTCTTTTGGACTCTGGGAGAGGGAGAGGGTGGGATGATTTGGGAGAACAGCATTGAAATATGTATAATATCATGTTTGAAACGAGTGTCCAGTCCAGGTTTGATGCCTGATACCGGATGCCTGGGGCTGGTGCACTGGGACGACCCAGAGGGATGGTATAGGGAGGGAGGAGGGAGGAGGGTTCAGGATGGGGAACACATGTATACCTGTGGCGGATTCATTTTGATGTATGGCAAAATCAATACAATACTGTAAAGTTAAGTAAAATAAAATTAAAAAAAAATCTCTTTAGCTACTCTGAGATATTTGTGGTTCCCAATGAGTTTTAGAATTATTAAAAATTTTTGTAAAAAAGTGCTTTTGACTTCTTGATGGGAATAGCATTGAATCTGTAGATTGCTTGGGTAGAATGGACATTTTAATAATATTAATTCTTCCAAGCCATAAAGACAGATATTTTTCCACTGATTTGTGTCTTTTTTGACTTATTTCATCCATGTTTTGCAACTTTCAGTGTATAAATCTTTCACATCTTTGGTTGAGTTTATTTCTAAGTATTTTATTATGTGGTTGTAAATGGAATTGTTTTCTTAATTTCCTTTTCAGATAGTCTGTTATTAGTGCAGAGAAAAACAACTGATTTTTAAAAATTTATTTTTTAATTGAAGGATAATTGCTTTACAGAATTGTGAACAACTGATTTTTGTATGTTGATTTTGTGTCTGGCAACTTTACTGAATTCACAACTTTTTGTGTGTACAAACATTACAGTTTTCTGTGTATAAAATCATATCATCTGTTAACAGAGTTAATTTTATTTCTTCCCTTCCACTTTGAATGCCTTCTATTTATTTTTTGTGTCTAAATGCTTTGGCTAAGATTATGTTTAACAGAAGTGGCAAATGTGGGCATCCTTGACTTCTTCCTCATCTTAGATAAACAGCTCTCAGGTTTTCACTATTGAGTATGTTGTTAACTGTGGGCTTGGTCATATATATCCTGTATCATGTTGACATGTTGAGGTATATTCTTCCTGTACCTAATTTGTTGAGAATTTTGTTCATGAATGGAAATTTAAGTATATAATGCTCTTTCTCCATCTGTCAAGCTGATCATATGATTTCTATTTTTCATTCTATTAATGTGGTGTATCAGATTGATTGATCTGCAAATTTTGAAACATTTTTGCATACTAAGCATAAGTTCCACTTGATCATGATGTATGATCCTTTTAATATATTGCTGAATTTGGTTTACTAGTATTCAGAATATTGTATGTATGTTCATTAAGTATATTAGCCTCTAATTTTCTTTTCTTGTAGTGTCTTTTTCTGACTTTGGTATCTGGATAATGCTGGCCTCATAAAATGAGTTTGGGGGTGTTACCTCCTCTTCACTTTTTTGGAACAGTTTGAGAAGTACTGGTGTTAATTCTTCTTTAAATGTTTGGTAGAATTCAGAATGAAACCATTTGGTCCTGAGGTTTTCTTTTCTGGGAGGGTTCCATTATTGATGCAATCTCCTTACTAGTAATTGGTCTATTCAGATTTTCTACTTCTTCATAATTCAGTTTTGGTAGCTTGTGTGCTTCTAAGAATTTATCCAGTTCTTTTAGTTTCTTCAGTTTGTTGGCATAGAATTATTCATACTAGTTTTTTTTTAATGATTCTTTGTGTATCTCTGGCATAAGTTATAATGTCTGCTTATTCATGTTTGATTTTATTTGTGTCTTCTTTTCTTTTTAGTCTAGCTAAGGGGTTATCAACTTTGTTTTTTAAACTAGCTCTTAGTTTTACTGATTTTTTTCTATTGTTTTTCTAGTCTGTATTGATTTTTTCCCCTATTGTTTTTCTAGTCTGTGATTATTTCTACTGTAATCTTTCTTATTTCTTTCTTTTTGCCAACTTTGGTCTTAGTTTATTCCTCTTTTTCTAGTTTCTTGTGGTGTAACGTTAGATTGTCTATTTGAGATATTTCTTATTTTTTAATGGAGATGTTTATTTTTAAAAACCTCCCTCTTAGGATTGCTTTTGATACATCCCATACATCTTGGAATGTTGTCTGTCTGTTTCCATCTGTCTCAAGACACTGTCTGATTTCCATTTTGACTTCTCTTTTGATCATTGTTTTGTCAGGAGCGTGTTTAATTTCTACATATTTGTGAATTTTCCTGTGATCTTCCTGTTATTGATTTCTAATTTAATATCACTGTGATCAGAAAAAAATATTTGGTATGATTTCAGTGTTCTTAAATTTGTTAAGTGTCCTGATATGTAATCTATTCTCAATACTGTTTTATATGTTCTTGAGAGGAATATATATTCTGCTGCTATTGGGTGGAATGTTCTGTCTGTGTCTGTTAGCTTCATGTGGTCTATAGTATTGTTCAAGACTGCTGTTTCTTTATAAACACTTCTACCCAGGGTTATGAAGTCTGCTACAATTATTGCGTCACCATTTCCCCTTCAGTTCTGTCAATGTTCACTTTATATATTCAGATGCTCTGATGGTGGGTATATATATAACTGTTAATTTTCCTGATAAATTAATCCTTTTACCATTATATTATATCCTTCTTCTTCTTATGACCATTTTTAACTTAAAATGTATTTTGTCTGAAGTAAATAACCACTTATATTTTTGTTTAGTATTTGTAATGGAATGTCTTTTTCCATTCCTTTATTTTTAGCCTATGTGTGTCCTTAACTATAAAGTGAGTCTGTTGTAGAAAGCATATAGTTGAGCATTGTATTTTATCCATTCAGCTACTCTATGTCTTTTGACTGGGGAATTTAATTCATTTAGTTTAAAGTAAATATTGATAGGGAAGGACTTCTTTTGCCATTTTCTGTCTAGTAGTTCTTTTGTTTCTCTTTTCCTCTCTTACTATCTTCCTTTGTGTTTCATTGATGTTTTGTACGGATATTCTTTTATTACTTTTTTTTCTATTTTTATGTATTTTCTGTGTGGTTACCATAAGAATTATATAAGACATCTTATAATTTTAACAGTCTGTTTTAAGCTGATAGAAATGTAGCCTCAATTGCATACAAAATCTCTACATTTTTATTCCACCCTACACATACACCCTTTATGTTATTAGTGTCACAATTTACACTTTTTGTATTGTGCCTCCAATAACATGAAGAAAAATGAAAAATTATCATAGTTAAAAGCTTGGGCTTTGGTGTATAAAGATTTAGTTGTGTGGTGAATCTGCCTGCAATGTGGGAGACCTGGGTTTGGTCCCTCAGTTGGGAAGATCCCCTTGAGAAGGGAACGGCTACCCACTCCAGTATTCTGGCCTGGAGAATTCCATGGACTGTATAGTCCATGGGGTTGCAAAGAGTCAGACAACTGAGTGACTTTCACTTTCACTACAACTCTTTGGTTGCAAATAATAGATGTTGAAACTGAGTGGGGCCCCAAAGGATTCTCTGGCACAGAGGCTTTTCTGTTCCTCCATTTCTTATAGGTAAGACTCCAGCCTCTGTGACCTTCCCTGAGTTTGAAAGGGTGGATTCCAACAGTTGCTAACCAAGGGAGGAGCAGCCAAGAAACTACTTGAGGAAAGACTGAAGGACTGGTTCAAAATTTACAAAGGAGTTCGTCAAGGCTGTATGTTGCCACAGTGCTTATTTAAATTATATACAGAGTACATCATGCAAAATACCAGGCTGGATGAAGCACAAACTAGAATCATGATTGTCAGGAGAAATATTGATAAACTCAGATATGCAGATGACACTACCTCAATGGCAGAAAGTGAAGAGGTTCTAAAAAGCCTCTTGATGAAGGTGAAAGAGGAGAGTGAAAAAGTTGACTTAAAATTCAAGATTCAAAAAACGAAGATCATGGCATCTGGAAAATAGATGGGGAAAAATGGAAACAGTGACAGACTTCATTTTCTTGGGCTCCAAAATCACCGCAGATGGTGACTGCAGCCATGAAATTGAAAGACACTTGCTCCTTGGAAGAAAAGCTATGACCAACCTAGACAGCAGAGATATCACTTTGCCAACAAATGTCTATCTAGTCAAAGCTAGAAGGCAATGGCACCCCACTCCAGTGTTCTTGCCTGGAGAATCCCAGGGATGGGAGAGCCTGATGGGCTGCCGTCTATGGGGTCGCACAGAGTCGGACACGACTGAAGTGACTTAGCAGCGGCAGCAGCAGCAGTCAAAGCTATGGTTTTTCCAGTAGTCATGTACAGATGTGAAAGTTGGACCCTAGAGAAGGCTGAGCACTGAAAAATTGATGCATTTGAACTGTGGTTCTGGAGAAGATTCTTGAGAGTCCCCTGGAAAATAAGTAGACTAAACCAGTCAATCTTAAAGGAAATCAACTCTGAATCCTCTGAAGGACTGATGCTGAAGCTGAAGCTCTGGCACTTTGGCTACCTGATTCAAATAGCTGATTCATTGGAAAAGACCCTGATGCTAGGAAAGACTGAAGGCAGAAGGAGAAGAGGATGACAGAGGATGAGGTGGTTGGATGGCATCACCAACTCAATGGCCATCATCTTGGGTGAACCCCAGGAGATGGTGAGGGACAGGGAAGCCTGACATGCTGCAAAGAGTTGAAGATCACATGGGGTCAGGGTTCAAAGAGTTGGACATGGCTTGGCAATTGAACAGCAACAACCATAACAACAACCCTCTAGATTTATTGAGTGGCTCACATGTGATAATACATGTCAAGTTCTTAGGGTAGTGCCTAGTTTATAAACTGAACTCAATAAATGTTAGCTATTATTATTGATAATGAAACCCATGCAGGAGACTTGGCAACATTATTAACAGTATCAAGAGTTGGAGAGAAGGTTGAGTTGCCAGTTCCTCTCCAGGTCTACCCTTCAGCTTGGAAGTATGGTAACACTATAAGGTCCTGTTATTAAATTAGGACTCATCTCTTTTTATACAGTGCTTTGGCTGGGACTTGGGAGTGGAGAATGAAGCAAAAGCTACAGGGGCTCATAAAAAAGATAAAAAGAACTAAACAACTTAAAGTTCACGCACACACACACACAAATGGGATTCAAAGAGTTATGTCTTCTTATAAAGAAATATTTTCTTTTGGAGTTCATTGTCTCCATGAGTCCCATAATCACTTTTGGATTGCAGTATACAATAAGAATCACATGGGCTGGAGAATGCTGGGTGGACATTCTTTATAGGAGAGTGTATTTTTAATTGAAAACATTAGCATATGCTTATTCTCTATGAAGGCCCATTGCAGAGTCCAGGTTACCGCTAATTGATTTAAACCTCAGATCTCAGTAGGAACCCACAGATGTTAACTGCTCACTGATGCACTAAAGCTTCCTAAGTTTCTCACAAAGGTTCAGAGTAATTGTAAAATATTTTCTTGAGATCCATGGATTAGTGAAGTCATTATTTGGGGAGGTGCTGTGAGGCTTGAGCTAATGCTGTAATAAAACATCTCTTTGATGAAGACATCATAGAGAAGAGACTCATGGTCAAGGAGGCTGGGGGAAAGAGAGGGTGGGACAAATGGAGAGAGTAGCATGGAAATATACACGACCACACGTAAAACAGATAGCCAGTGGGGATTTGCTCTATCAGGAAACTCAGACCGGGGCTCTGCAGAAACCTAAAGGGATGGGATGGGGTGGGAGGCAGGAAGGAGGTTCAGGAGGGAGGGGACATATGTATACCTATGGTTGATTCATGTTGATATATGGCAGAAACCAGCACAATATTGTAAAGCAATTATCTTTCAATAAAAAATAAATAAATTTTTAAAAAAGTCTCTGGGAAAAGAAAACATCTTGGTGGGTTTATGAGTTGTAGGGTAAGTTTTCAGCTGGCAAGTACAGCTAATGGTCATATAGACCCAGCAGAAGAAAGGATTCCAAATTTGTAGAATCTGAAGTTTATAAAATTTGAGAAGGTCCTCTTTAGGAAACTGATCTTAATGAACTACAGTTAGAATAATTGTACTTTTGCAAATTTTAAAAAATCATATCACCAAATGAGATCCTATGACGGGGGTCACCCAGGGCTCTAGAAGTGACACGTGCTTATCTAGGGCACTGACGTTTAAGCTTCACTGAGTTGGGGATAAATCCACCTCTATTCGGTAGCGAGATTAAATGTCATATTTTTTATCTAGACAACGTGATCTGGAATTAGTGTCCTGCAGCCTATTTTTACTTACATTTTTGGCTCAGAGTGGTCTCAGCAATTTACTTGCTCACTTGCAATCCTTAGTGTCTTGGTTTGTTCTGAAAAACACGGATATAAATGTTTGTCTTCTGTCAGTGTTGTTGCAGCCATGACTATTTTTTAAAGATATTTAATATCTTTCCTTGGGAAGAAAATTGTACCAATAAACCATATTACTACATTTTTCACCCTAAATTAATCTTTTCAGTGACCTCAGACTCCGTGGAGCGGAGGCTCAAATTGGAAATCCTCTTTTTGTATCTTAAATATCCATCAATATAACAATGGAAGAGGGACAGGCCTTGTTTTGAAAACCCACAGCTTGCCCAGAAAACCTACTTGATAAAAATTGTATATCGTTACAGAGACTGAAGTGTTATCAAATACCAGGTTAGTAAAAACAAAATATAAAAGCTCAAGTTTTCAATCAAGTATTTGTAGGATTACTCCATCACAAATTGAATGAAATATCATTGCAGAAGTGTCTTGGTTAAAGCAAAACCGAAACATAGTGAACCAAATAGAGACACTGGGCTTATTCAGACCAAGTATTAATTCTGAAGACAATGGCAACAGAAGCAAATGATATTAAGAAACAGAAGATATTAAGAAAAGGTGGCAAGAATACACAGAAAAACTACACAAAAAAGATCTTCATGACCCAGATAACCATGATGGTGTGCTCACTTACCTAGAGCCAGACATCCTGGAGCATGAAGTCAAGTGGGCCTTAGGAAGCATCACTTTGAACAAAGCTAGTGGAGGTGATGGAATTCCAGTTGAGCTATTTCAAATCCTAAAAGATGATGCTTTATAAGTGCTGCACTCAATATTCCAGCAAATTTGGAAAACTCAGCAGTGGCCACAGGGCTGGAAAAGATCAGTTATCATTCCAATCCCAAAGAAAGGCAATGCCAAAGAATGTTCAAACTACCACACATTTGCACTCATCTCACATGCTAGCAAAGTAATGCTCCAAATTCTCCAAGCCAGGCTTCAACAATACACAATCCATGAACTTCCAGATGTTCAAGCTGGATTTAGAAAAGGCAGAGGAACCAGAGATCGAATTGCCAACGTCTGCTGGATCATCAAAAGAACAAAAGAATTCCAGAAAAACATCTATTTCTGTTTTATTGACTATGCCAAAGCCTTTGATTGTGTAGATTGCAACAAACTGTGGAAAATTCTTCAAGAGATGGGAATACCAGACCACCTGACCTGCCTCCTGAGAAATCTGTATGCAGGTCAAGAACCAACAGTTAGAACTGGACATGGAACAATAGACTGGTTCCAAATCGGGAAAGGAGTACATCAAGGCTATATATTGTCACCCTGCTTATTTAACTTATATGCAGAGTATATCATGAGAAACGCTGGGCAGGAAGAAGCACAAGCTGGAACCAAGATTGCCGGGAGAAATATCAATAACCTCAGATATTGCAGATGACACCATCCTTATGACAGAAAGTGAAGAAGAACTAAAGAGCCTCTTGATGAAAGTAAAAGAGGAGAATGAAAAAGCTGGCTTAAAATTCAACATTCAGAAAACTAAGATCATGGCATCTGATCCCATCACTTTATGGGAAATAGGTGGGTGAACAGTGGAAACAGTGACAGACTTTTTTTTTTTTTGGCTTCAAAATCACTTCAGATGGTGAGTGCAGCCATGAAATTGAAAGACGCTTGCTCCTTGGAAGAAAAGCTATGACCAACCTAGATAGCATATTCAAAAGCAGAGATATTACTTTGCCAACAAAGGTCCATCTAATCAAAGCTATGGTTTTTCCAGTAGTCATGTATGAATGTGAGAGTTGGACTATAAAGAAAGCTGAGCACTGAAGAATTGATGCTTTTGATCTGTGATGTCCTTGAACAGCAAGCAGATCCAACCAGTCCATCCTAAAGGAAATCAGTCCTGAATATTCATTAGAAGGACTGATATTGAAGTTGAAACTCCAATACTTTGGCCACCTGACGTGAAGAACTGACTTATTTGGAAAGACCCTGATGCTGGGAAAGTTTGAAGGCAGGAGGAGAAGGGGATGACAGAGGATGAGATGGTTAGATGGCATCACCGAGTCAATGGACATGAGTTTGAGTAAACTCTGGGAGTTGGTGATGGACAAGGAGGCCTGGCATGCTGCAGTCCATGGGGTTGCAAAGAGCTGGACATGACTGAGCAATTGAGCAGGAAGCTGGGCAGGAAGAAGCACAAGCTGCAACTTGTGCTTGGCCAAAGTATTGGAGTTTCAGCTTCAACATCAATCCTTCTACATCCACATCGTCCTGAATATTCAGGACTGATTTCCTTTAGGATGGACTGGTTGGATCTCCTTGCTGTTCAAGGACACCACAGATCAAAAGCATCAATTCTTCAGTGCTCAGCTTTCTTTATAGTTCAACTCTCACATTCATACATGACTACTGGAAAAACCATAGCTTTGATTAGATGGACCTTTGTTGGCAAAGTAATATCTCTGCTTTTGAATATGCTATCTAGGTTGGTCATAGCTTTTCTTCCAAGGAGCAAGCGTCTTTCAATTTCATGGCTGCACTCACCATCTGAAGTGATTTTGAAGCCAAAAAAAAAAAAAAAAAAAAGTCTGTCACTGTTTCCACTGTTCACCCACCTATTTCCCATGAAGTGATGGGATCAGATGCCATGATCTTAGTTTTCTGAATGTTGAATTTTAAGCCAGCTTTTTCACTCTCCTCTTTTACTTTCATCAAGAGGCTCTTTAGTTCTTCTTCACTTTCTGTTATAAGGATGATGTCGTCTGCAAAAACTGAGCTGGTTTTAGAAAAGGCAGAGGAACCAGAGATCAAATTGCCAACATCCGCTGGATCATGGAAAAAGCAAGAGTTCCAGAAAAGCATCTATTTCTGCTTTATTGACTATGCCAAAGCCTTTGACTGTGTGGATCACAATCAACTGTGGAAAATTCTGAAAGAGATGGGAATACCAGACCATCTGATCTGCCTCTTGAGAAATTTGTATGCACGTCAGGAAGCAACAGTTAAAACTGGACATGGAACAACAGACTGGTTCCAAATAGGAAAAGGAGTACGTCAAGGCTGTATATTGTCACCCTGCTTATTTAACTTATATGCAGAGTACTTCATGAGAAACGCTGGACTGGAAGAAACACAAGCTGAAATCAAGATTGCTGGGAGAAATATCAATAACCTAAGATATGCAGATGACACCACCCTTATGGCAGAAAGTGAAGAGGAACTAAAAAGCCTCTTGATGAAAGTGAAAGAGGAGAGTGAAAAAGTTGGCTTAAAGCTCAACATTCAGAAAATGAAGATCATGGCATCCAGTCCCATCACTTCATGGGAAATAGATGGGGAAACAGTGGAAACAGTGTCAGACTTTATTTTTCTGGGCTCCAAAATTACTGCAGATGGTGAGTGCAGCCATTAAATTAAAAGATGCTTGCTCCTTGGAAGGAAAGTTATGACCAACCTAGATAGCATATTCAAAAGCAGAGACATTACTTTGCCAACAAAGGTCTGTCTAGTCAAGGCTATGGTTTTTCCTGTGGTCATGTATGGATGTGAAAGCTGGACTGTGAAGAAAGCTGAGCGCCGAAGAATTGATGCTTGTCAACTGTGGTGTTGGAGAAGACTCTTGAGAGTCCCTTGGCCTGCAAGGAGATCCAACCAGTCCATTCTGAAGGAGATCAGCCCTGGGATTTCTTTGGAAGGAATGATGCTAAAGCTGAAACTCCAGTACTTTGGCCACCTCATGCGAATAGTTGACTCATTTGAGAAGACTCTGATGCTGGGAGGGATTGGGGGCAAGAGGAGACGGGGACGACAGAGGATGAGATGGCTGGATGGCATTACTGACTTGGTGGACGTGAGTCTCAGTGAACTCCGGGAGTTGGTGATGGACAGGGAGGCCTGGCGTGCTGGGATTCATGGGGTCGCAGAGAGTTGGACACGACTGAGCAACTGATCTGATCTGAGCAATTGAACTGAACTGAGTATTCTGTTTTATATAGGTACCACATCTTCTTTATCCATTCATCCATCATTGGACATTTAGGTTATTCAGTGTCTTGACTATTGTGAAATAGTGCTGCTATGAACATAGGGGTCCATGTATCTTTTTGCCCTTCCAGATATATTCCTAGGAGTGGGATTTCTGTGTCAGATGGTGGCTCTATTTTTAGTTTTTTGAGGAACCGCCATACTGTTTTCTACAGTGGCTGTACCAACTTGTATCTCCACCAACAATGTTAGAGTGTTCCCTTTTTTCCACACTCTCCTGGTTGAATAACACCCTAGTATTAAGAAGTGCCTGTAAATTTGACACTTGTTAAGAACCATATGAAGACCTCTCACACTGTTTGAGATGGAACTATTGACTTCCTCTGTGTCCCCCAATATATTTGTCTTTTAAAAAAGAAAAAAAACAAACTAGCTTGGTTTTCCTTTTCCCCCATAGCTATGGCACCTTGGGCATTAGGGTGGGCTCTGACAGAAATTACACCCTGAGGCAACAATTTGAGTGGAAGGGAGAGTAAGCATGTCAGGGAGTGAAGTGGGGAAAGGAAGCTAACACAGGGTATATTAGAGGGTAACTTGTTTCTAGGAAAAGGTGTAAAGCATACCTTAGAGTTATGTCATTGGAGGGTGAGGAGCTGTTTAATCTATTTCCTGTGTCATTGACTGAGAGCTTGTCCAGAAGCATTAACTCCCCAAACCTGCCTCTTACCCATGCATAAGCTCTGTGTGCTCCTGTGGCCAGAGAAAAGAGCCAGGCAGGTAGAGACACAGATGTTCTCTGCAGGATGCTATGGGCCTCTGTGGGAACCCTGATGGTGAAGAGTGCCAACAGCCTCTGCCATACTTGGCAAATCACAGTTTCAGTGCTGGAAGGAAGCTTTGAGCTCACCCTACAGAATCCAGTTTCTTTCATTGCAAAATGAGGATTGTCTACTAAATACTAGTCATTTTCAGCTCGTATTTTTTTATTCTTTCATTAGCTGTAGATCTTTCTTTACAGTTCTGGACAAAGTAGGATCACTGTACAACATCATGTTCTGAATATGCCTGGTAAAGTATATTTGCTAGAAGCATGAGAGGTTTACAAATACTTTGGAAGTAAACAAAGCCAGGTCTTTTCATTCTATACCAATATTAGCATGGGGGCTTTTCATACGAATGTCAAAGGTGTGATGTGAAATAAGGGCGCCTGAATGAAAATGACTGCTGTTTTGAGGTAGTAGAAAAGGAAATCTAGAGTGAATCAAATCAAATAGAGGACTTAGCACTTAACTTGAACCTGGTTTTAAAAGTAGTCTCAACTCCGGCAATTACTGAGGTTAAACAAAGTTAAAGGGTAGATATTTGAAAAGAGGAAGAGAATGATTTTTCTCTATTTACCTCTGAGTTCTTCTTTCTTAACAAGGAACCAGGGAAAATCAGCAGACAGTAGGCTTTCCCTCAGTGGCCATGTTTAACTTTCAGCTTGCCTGTATTTTGTGTCTGCTCGAACCAGCAGGGCAGGAGGAGCAAGGATGAGTGCTCAGCTTTGAGCAGCACCAGCCAGAGATACAGGCAGAAATCCCTCCCTGGCACTTGGGAAACTGCCCTGCCAGAGCCAGAAATATCCGTCAACAATTAGCAAGGCATATCCATTTATCTGTGGATGGACATCTAGGTTGCTTCCACGTTCTGGCTATTGTAAACAGTGCTGCTATGAACATTGGGGTACACGTGTCTCTTTCAATTCTGGTTTTCTCAGTGTGTATGCCCAGCAGTGGGATTGCTAGATCATAAGGCAGTTCTATTCCCAGTTTTTTGAGGAATCTCCATACTGTTCTCCAAAGTGGCTATACTAGTTTGCATTCCCACCAACAGTGTAAGAGGGTTCCCTTCTCTCCGCACCCTCTCCAGCATTTATTGCTTGTGGACTTTTGGATAGCAGCCATTCTGACTGGCGTGAAATGGTACCTCATAGTGGTTTTGATTTGCATTTCTCTGATAATGAGTGATGTTGAGCATCTTTTCATGTGTTTGTTAGCCATCTGTATGTCTTCTTTGGAGAAATGTCTATTTAGTTCTTTGGCCCATTTTTTGATTGGGTCATTTATTTTTCTGGAATTGAGCTGTAGAAGTTGCTTGTATATTTTTGAGATTAGTTGTTTGTCAGTTGCTTCATTTGCCATTATTTTCTCCCATTCTGAAGGCTGTCTTTTCACCTTGCTTATAGTTTCCTTTGTTGTACAGAAGCTTTTAAGTTTGATTAGGTCCCATTTGTTCATTTTTTATTTTATTTCCGATATTCTGGGAGGTGGGTCATGGAGGATCCTGCTGTGATGTAAGTCAGAGAGTGTTTTGCCTATGTTTTCCTCTAGGAGTTTTATGGTTTCTGGTCTTACATTTAGCTCTTTAATCCATTTTGAGTTTATTTTTGTGTATGGTGTTATAAAGTGTTCTAGTTTCATTCTTTTACAAGTGTTTGACCAGTTTTCCCAGCACCACTTGTTAAAAAGATTGTCTTTAATCCATATACACAATGGAGTATTACTCAGCCATTAAAAAGAATACATTTGAATCAGTTCTAAGGAGGTGGATGGAACTGGAGCCTATTATACAGAGTGAAGTAAGCCAGAAACAAAAACACAAATACAGTATACTAACACATATATATGGAATTTAGAAAGATGGTAAAAATAACCCTATTAGACAGCAAAAGAGACACTGATGTATAGACCAGACTTGTGGACTCTGGGAGAGGGAGAGGGTGGGATGACTGGGGAGAATAACATTGAAATATGTATAATATCATATCTGAAATGAGTCGTCAGTCCAGGTACGATGCCCGATAACAAATGCCTGGGGCTGGCGCACTGGGACGACCTGGAGGGATGGTGTGGGGAGGGGAGTGGGAGGAGGGTTCAGGATGGGGAACACATGTATACTGGCAGCGGATCCATCTTGATGTATTGTAAAAGCAATACAATATTGTAAAGTTAAGCAAAATAAAAAAAATAATAAAAAAATAATAAAATATATAAAAAAAATAAAAAACCCTTCAGTTAAAATAAAAAATAAAATAAAATACTTTTCATGTAAAAAAAAAAAAAAAAAAACAATTAGCAAGGCAGGTGGTCCAGTCTTTGAAAGGGGCTACAGCAGATTCTGCCCATCCTGTGAAGTCCAGGGCCTGACTGCCAGAGGCCCTCTGAGGGTTAAGCTCTATGCCCCATCTGTAAATAGGCCTCGACTCACCATATAACAGACATCCATCCAGCCAGCCTCTGTGTGCCTGGTGTTTTCAGGGAACAGGATTACTCTGGGTCCACCAGACTGACAGCAACCTGGTACAGCTGCACAGATGTGACTAGTTTTGCTGATATATTTTAGATACCTTTAAGAACTAGATGGGGAATGGTCTTTCCTATGAATCAGTTACCAGAGAATGAAAGGGGATCCTTACACTTTAATTCCTTTATGAATCATCTGGTGAATTGTTAAAATGCAGTCGTGGACCCTTAATAGTTCCTGGGTGAGGCCCATGAATCTGCATTTTAAATTTCCCTTGGTCGATTTTGAGGCAGGTGGTCTATGGATTGCACCTTGAGGAAATACCTTGTCCTGTGGATCCATTTGGTTTTAATGAAGGGGGTGGGGTGGGAAGGTAAATGAGAGGGAATGTCCCTTTTCACCTTGGAGTAGACAATAACAGCTGAAAAAAACAAGTCTTGGATTTATTTTGGTTGATTTTGGGGAAAGCACACTCAATATTTAACTATTTGAATTTACATTTCCTGCTGCTACTGCTAAGTCGCTTCAGTCATGTCCGACTCTGCGTGATCCCATAGACGGCAGCCCACTAGGCTCCTCTGTCCCTGGGATTCTCCAGGCAAGAACACTGGAGTGGGTTGCCATTTCCTTCTCCAATGCATGAAAGTGAAAAGTGAAAGTGAAGTTGCTCAGTTGTGTCCGACTCTAGTGACCCCATGGACTGCAGCCTACCAGGCTCCTCCGTCCATGGGATTTTCCAAGAGTATCGGAGTGGGGTACCATGGATTATAAATAAGAATCTTAAAAACCAATTAATGGTTTTTGTTCCGGGCAAGTGAAAGAAGAGTGACAGCACTCTGCTCGTCATTTTCCAGCCCTTCTCAGCAATATTTTCAGCCCATGGGCTGCTCTGAGCACAAATAGAGGAATGGAGATACTAGAGTGGGGGAAGTAAAGACAGTCGCAGAGTAGAACCAGAGGAAGTCGTTCAGAGGAGAAGTCGTATGTGAAAGAAATAAAGAAGGTCTATGCAGGGCCAGCATGAGAGATTGTCACCAGCAGGTACCTCAGATGCCACTGGGTAGCTTCAGTGCTCCAAGCTGCCTGTTCCTGCGTTGAACTGTCATGGATCTAAATTTCCATTCTGCATAGCAGCTGCCACATTCAGAGTTATACTGTGAATCTAGGAGTTAAATAGCAATAGAATTGGAGGAGAAAGGAGAACCAGGGCTACGAGATGAATAGGAACTCAGGAGAAATAGTCTGAAGTGCATCAACCCTCTGATCCCCTCTGCCTGGACATCTCCATCACAATGGTTATTGAATAGGTCTTATTCAGAGATGAAGAAGACCTGTTCTCTACCTTCAGGGGGGTCCCAATCTGGTAGTAATAAAAGATCTGTCAACAAAAACACCCATTAAAAAGGTGGGAAGCATCATGATGTATGTCTGAGCAAAGAGCTATTACTTCTGCCTAAGGGGATTGGGGAACTTCAGCTGTGGAAAATATTTAATAATACTCCACCTTAGGAGATATTTATTTTGATAGATTGTTAGGAAGATAAATAACTTGCTGTTGAAAGAGAGATTCTATCCTCGTATAGAATTGCAAAATAGATGCAGCCTATCCCAGTGTATTGATGGATTTATTAGGAAGAGCCTGTAACACTTGAGCATGTCTTTCTTCTTAAAAAATGTATGATACATGTGCATTAAATTTAATGAAGCAAGCCAAGAGACATGAATAAGTGTGCTGGTCAGTAAAAGACAAATTACTTTTTTTCTACAATAGGTAATCTAATGTTTGCTGATTTGAATTGAATTTCTTTAAAAAAAAAAAAAAAGAAAAAGTCTTGTGACTCAAGATGACCCTAGAATGCTTGTGTTTAATATCAGTACTCTATTGATTCCTAAAGGCAAGAACTCCATAATAATCTAAAGTATGTGAAGCTATTTAATCAGTTTAAAGTTGATGGGTATTAATTTTTGCTGGTCTAATTGTTTACTGGAGCATCCTCTGGAGTCCAAGCACAGATAAAGGGAATCCATTCTTCTGTAAGAATGTGCTTATATTACACACCTATTGCCCATTGTGGGTTTTCATTAACTGGGCTTTCCAGTGGGCGGTTCTGTTTTATGTGCCCAGTGGTTGTTCTATCGATCTTCTCAGGGGGCTGGCAGGTGTTTCACAGCTTAGGATTGCCTGAAACATTTGGAAGGAATGTTTCATTTTAGAATTGTTGCCTAGATCCATTCTGTTACCTGCTATGAAGTCAGACTATCAGTCTCCAAGGAGCTTACACTAATTAAAGGGCAAGGTTCAAGAGAACCTGCTTCTTGTTTCACCAAAAACCTTTTATATGAAATAATGGCCCAGAGTATAGAGACAAACAGTCCAATAGAGACTCTGTGTAATTTCAGCTTATATGGTGAGAAGTTGAAATAGCCTTTTGGGAAGATAAACTTTATAATGAGGTGACTGTGTAGATACCATTTGCACTAGGTTCCATAAATATGACACTAAAAAAATGTTGAAATAAGAGTTTGGCCAAAACCCATTACAGATTAATTGAGAGTGAAACATATATAAGAAAGTGTGTGAGTTGGCAACACATACATTACAAAGGTCAAAAACCATTCAAATCTGAGAAATTCGGATCACTCAGGGACTGAAAAAACAGATTTGAATCTATCAAGCAATGTGGGAGTCAACACCAGGTGATATTTTTCTTAACCCTTCTGATAAAAAAGAAAAATTTTCTTCTGGGATTATGCTGTCAGATGTGATTAGTTTTCTCTCTTTTTATATGATTGCTTACTATTTATCAATCTTTATGCTTTTGAACTCTTCTCCAAAATATGAGCAAATGTAACATACATTCCTCTTCAGAAACAAAGTAAAGTAAGCCCCTATTCTCTTTCTTTTTTCCTCTTCCTTGAATTTTTCTTACTTTTTAAACATCGGAGTATAACTGATTTCAATATTATATTAAATTTAGGTGTTCAGTATAGTGATTTGATATTTTTATCCACTACACAGTGATCACCACGATAAGTCTAGTTACCATCTGTCACAATACAAAATTATTACAATATATTGACTATACTCCCTGTGCTGTATATTATATACTTGTGACTTAATTTATAACTAGAAATTTGTAACTTTTGACATCTCTACCCTCTTTCACTCATTCTCCCATTCCTGCAACCACTGCCTTGGCAAACACCAGTTTGCTCTCTGAAATTGTTTCTGTCCTGTTTGTTCATTTGGTTTATTTTGTAGAGTCCACACACAAGTAAAATCACATGGTATTTGTCTTTCTATCTCTGACTTAGTTCACTTAGAATAATATCTGAGTGAAAGTCACTCAGTCGTGTCTGACTCTTTGCAACCCCATGGACTGACTATACAGTCCATGGAATTCTCCAGGCCAAAATGCTGGAGTAGGTAGCCGTTCCCTTCTCCAGGGGATCTTTCCAATCCAGGGATTGAACGCAGGTCTCCCACACTGTAAGTGGATTCCTCACCAGCTGGGCCACCAGGGAAGCCCAAGAATATTGGAGTGGGTAGCCTATCCCTGCTGCAGTGGATCTTCTTGACCCAGGAATTGAACCAGGTCTCCTGCATTGCAGGTGGATTCTTTACCAGCTGAGCTACCAGGGAAGTCCAATCCATATTGTCACCAATAGCTAGATTTCATTATTTTTTTTTATGACTAAGTAATTTTCTTGTATGTATATATATATGATATGCATCACATCTTTTTACATTTATCAATGGACACTTAGGTTGCTTCCATATATTGGCTATTATAAACAATGCTGCAATGAACATGGGGGTGTGTATATCTTTTAAAATTAGTACTTTTGTTTTCTTTAAGTACCCAGAAGTAGAACTGCTGGTTCCTATGGCAGTTCTGTTTTCATAAGGAGCCTTCATACTGCACCAATTTGCATTCCCACCGAGAGTGCATGAGGGTTCCCTTTTCTCCACATCTTCGCCGACGTTTGTTATTTGTGTTCTTTTTGATGATAGCCATATTGACAGATATGAGGTGATATCCCCTTGTGGTCTTGATTTGCATTTCCCTGATGATTAGCAATATTGAGCATCTTTCCTGCGCTTGTTGGTCATTTGTATGTCTTCTCTGGAAAAAGTGTCTATTCAGGTATTCTGCCTATTTATTTGATCAGATTGTTTGTTTGTTTTTGATATTGTGTTGCATGAGTTCTGCAAGGAGATCCAACTGGTCCATTCTGAAGGAGATCAGCCCTGGGATTTCTTTGGAAGGAATGATGCTAAAGCTGAAACTCCAGTATTTTGGCCACCTCATGCGAAGAGTTGACTCATTGGAGAAGACTCTGATGCTGGGAGGGATTGAGGGCAGGAGGAGAAGGGGACGACAGAGGATGAGATGGCTGGATGGCATCCCTGACTTGATGAATGTGAGTCTGAGTGACCTCCGAGAGCTGGTGATGGATAGGGAGGCCTGGCGTGCTGCGGTTCATGGGGTCACAAAGAGTCGGACACGACTGAGCGACTGATCTGATCTGATCTGCATGAGTTCTTTATGTATTTCGGATATTAACCCCTTATCCTATATATCATTTGCAAATATCTTCTCCCATTCAGTAGGCTGCCTTTTCGTTTTGTTGATAGTTTCCTTTGTAGTGCAAAAACATTTTAGTTTGAGTAGTCCCATTTGTTTGTTTCTGTTTCCCTTGTCTAAAAGGAAACAGATCCAATATATATATATATATATATTGCTAAGACCAATGTCAGAGAGAAAACTGCCTCTGTTTTCTTCTAGGAATTGTGTGGTTTCAGGTATGGCAACCCACTCCAGTACTCTTGCCTGGAAAATCCCACGGACTGCAGAGCCTGGTAGGCTGCAGTCCATGGGGTCGCTAGGAGTCGGACACGACTGAGCGACTTCACTTTCCCTTTTCACGTTCATGCATTGGAGAAGGAAATGGCAACCCACTCTAGTGTTCTTGCCTGGAGAATCCCAGGGATGGGGGAGCCTGGTGGGCTGCCATCTATGGGGTCACACAGAGTCGGACACGACTGAAGTGACTTAGCAGCAGCAGCAGCAGGTTTTAAACATAAGGTTGTGTCTTGACTGCACCACGTCTGCTCCTCCTACCTCTCTTGTGTTTCCTCTTCTGTATCTTTTCTGCTAGCCTTCAGGTTGTTATCATAGATAGTAGGTCTGTACATGGTTGTTATTTTGATGTGCCCATGAGAGGAGGTGAGATCAAGGTCTTTCTTCTCTGCCGTCTTGACCACACCTCCCTCTTCCTTGAGTTTCTAAATGGACAGGTGTTTCTTTTTCAGTCTGGATGAATCAGCCTACAGTATTCAGTTATTGTGTCAGAGGTAGAAGGATCATCAAACAAAACCCTGTATGAGTTAGTCTGCAATGAAATCCCATCTCTGCAATAGTGAAATAGTTTATTTTTATAATGGACTTGGAGTTTGGGGCATTAGGAATTCCAGTGCTTATATTGCAAAAATAGTCATATTGGGTACAGTTGATTGCATAATGCAAATATTATATGCATTTAGACATGTAAATTTAGACAAGTTAAATTTTATGATTAAAAAAAATTCACCTCTGGCTTAATCATTTTTTTGAAGAGATTTCAAAGTCGAAAACCACAGGCCAAATCCAACCTATAGATTGAAAAAAAAATGATTTTTTGAAAGTTCAAAAGACATCTTTTGGTTGTAGAGTGAAAGACAAGCCTCTCTTCTGCCACTGTCCTCTGCTGAGAGGCTAAAAAAATTCTTTTGTATCCTTCCATATAGTTTTTATGTACATGTTATAAACTCACATGTACATCTATTTCCCAATGAAATTTATACGCCCTGTTCTACACCATGTTTTCCTTCCTTCTTTTTCTTTCTCACCATTATATCTTGGAATTCATCCCACTTCAGCACATTTATTTCAGCACATTATTATTCTTCCTGATTCTACCGTATGGATGTATCAAAATTTATTTAACCATTTCCATGTTGCTGTCCATTTTACTTATTTCCAAATGTTTGCTATGTTTATGTGATTAGGCAGCAGCAGCAGGATATTATCTGTAGGATATATTTCTAGAAGGGGAATTGCTGAGTTAAAGGATAAGGACATTTGTAATTATAAAGATTGTTCAGGATGGGGAACACGTGTACACCCATGGCAGATGCATGTTGATGTATGGCAAAACCAATACAATATTATAAAGTAAAAAAAATAATAATAATAAAAAAATTTTAAAAAATAATAAAGTTCAGTAGTAAATACAAAAATAAATAAATAAATAAAGATTGTTGTATGAATTTGGCCTCCCAGCAGAAATGCATGAGAACTCCTGTTCCCTTACCATAGCCAACCCAGTGTGTTATTATCTCTCTGATCTATGCCAATATAGGTTAAAAAAGAATCTCAGTGTTGTTTTATTTAACATTAAAAAAATATTTTATTATTATTATTATTTTTTAACTTTACAATATTGTATTGGTTTTGCCATACATCAACATGCATCCACCACGGGTGTACACGTGTTCCCCATCCTGAACCCCCATCCCACTTCCCTCCCCATACCATCCCTCTGGGTCATCCCAGTGCACCAGCCCCAAGCTTCCTGTATCCTGCATCGAACCTGGACTGGCGATTCATTTCTTATATGGTATTGTACATGTTTTAATGCCGTTCTCCCAAATCATCCTCCCCCTCCCTCTCCCACAGAGTCCAAAGGACTGTTCTGTACATCTGTGTCTCTTGCTGTCTCGCATACAGGGTTGTCATTACCATCTTTCTAAATTCCATATATATGCGTTAGTATACTGTATTGGTGTTAAATATTAAGAGTGAGATTTAGTGTCTTTTCATATGTTCAAGAGCCATTTTTTTTTTTCACTTCTGCAAACTCCTCACAGCTTTTTAAAATTTATCTGTCGGACTTCTACTTACTGTTGTAGAAGGTCCTTTTATTTTAGCAATCTTAGCCATTTGGAATATGTGTGTGTTTTGTTTTGGTTTTACTATTATTTTTCTTTTTCTCTTTCTGTTTTGGCTTCACCACGTGGAAACTTGTGTTTTGTATATTTTAAATTATCAGTTTATCAGTCTTGGGAGTTTTCAGGTGGTCCAGTGGTTAGGACTTTGTACTTCTAACACAGGGGCCATGAGTTCAGTTCCTGGTTGGGAAGCTAAGATCCCACATGCTGCACCAACTGCCCCCTTCCCCTCAAAATTTATCAGTCTTTTATGACTTCTGGATTTTGCATCAAACTTAGAAAATTATATTTTATATGAAAATACTTCCCTCATGGCATTTCACAAGGTATTTTTATGTTTAATTTTTTACTTTTAACATCTTAATCCATCTAGAAATGACCCTGCTTCAAAGTGTGGATATTTTTCCCATATGGCTACCCGTTTTCCCCAGCACTACTTCCCTTTGTCACTTAGTAGAATGTCACCCTCTTAACATCCTAAATCACCTAATGAATTTAGGTTTATATCTCAGCTAGTTGTTCCGTCTGTTCATTTATCAGAGTACTGTTTTAATTATTGAGATTTTATAATTTTACAAAAATCTATTAATTATTGTTCCTACTTACTCCTTTCATTTTCAGAGTTTTTTTCATCTTCTCTATCTTTTTTTAATGCAAATTTCAGAATCCACTTGCTTATTTAATACATCAACTGGTATTCTCACTGCTGCTACTGCTGCTAAGTTGCTTCAGTCGTGTCCGACTCTGTGCGACCCCATAGACGGAAGCTCACCAGGCTCCCCCGTCCCTGGGATTCTCCAGGCAAGAACACTGGAGTGGGTTGCCATTTCCTTCTCCAATATTCTCACTGAGATATAATTAAATATTTAATTAAGTTAGGTAGTGTCAACCTTCTTATAATATTGAGTCATCATAACAATTTCATTTCTTCATGCCTTCTTTTGTATTATTCAGTAGCCTTTTAAACTTTTCTTCATAATGTCTTGTCCATTTCTTGTTAATTTTATTCCTTGGTGATATGATATACAAAGTCATTTTTTCTATTATATCTTCTGTTATTTTAACATATATAAGTTAGTGATTACTACTGTATTAATTTTTTTAACCCTGCTCCTTTACTGAATTCTCTTACTGTTTGCAGTTAATTAGCTTGGCTGTTCCAGATATATAGTCATATCATATAATCTGCAAAAAAAAAAAAAAAAAATCACTTCCTGTTTTCTGATATTTTATACCTCTAACTCTTCTTGGCAAATTATCTTGGCCAGTAGCAGTAGTAAAATGTTAAATAACACAAATGGTGGCAGGCATTACTTCTTGTTCATGCCTTTTGTGAAAATGCCTCTAATGTTTCACTATTAAGCATGTGGTTGGCTTTGAGCCACATTAAGAAGATTATCTGTCTTTTTCTATTTTACTGAATGTTGTTCTTTGAAGAATGATTATTAAATTCTTTTCATATAATTTCATAATCAATCTCATATGGTTATGTTATATTATTCTGGTAACATGCTGCCAGGTTTTGTTTGCAAATATTTTATTTAGGATTTTTGTACTAGTATTTATAAATGAGATTTGTCTCTGGTGTTCATTATTTATGCACTTTCATCAGTGTAGTTATCAATGTTAAGCTTGCTTCACAGCAATAATTTAAATGTTTGTGAATACCTATAATTTGAGCAGTTTAAATCATTGGGATTTGTTGGAATTATCTTGTAAATAAACTGGACTTGTGCTTTTGTTGTTGCTTGAAGCTCTTTGACACTTTAGCTTTTCTTCTTTCTTTTGTGGTCTGTTTCCGTAAATGGCCTTTCCTAGGAAGTTATCTATTTCATAAAAGTTTTAAAAGTCATTTTCATTTGCCAAATTCTATGCAAATTAGTCTCTTGTGATTCTTTGATTTCTTATGTTTCCACTCCAGTTTATCATCTTTTTTGTATATGCAGTTTTTCTTTTGTGGTTTTCTTGATATGTTTAGCTAAGTATTCACTCTTCCTCTTTCCTTGATAAAAAGTTTTTGAATTTATTTAGAAACTCTATCATGCATCTGTTTCTAAATTATTAATTGCTATTATATTGTCTTTATTAATTCCCTTTATATGCTTTCCTTTTGTTAATTTTCCTGATCTGTATATAACTTTTAAAGTTAGATGCTTGTGTCATTAGTCTTTATTCCTTATTATTCAAATAGGCATTTAGGGCTATGAATTTATTTTCAGCAATGTGCTGACTGTATCTCATTTATCTTGATATGTTACATTACCATAACTATTATTTTCTAGACATTTGGAAATTTTGCTTTTTAGTTCCAATTTTACTCAAGCATTGTTTAAGACAGAGTTTTACTATTTCTGGATAGAATTTTCATTTTAATGGCATCATGATTTCTACTTTTTGGATCTGCAAGTTTATTTGGAGGAGTCTAATATGTTGTTAATATGTAAAGTAATGCTCAAAATTCTCCAAGCCAGGCTTCAGCAATACGTGAACTGTGAAATTCCAGAAGTTCAAGCTGGTTTTAGAAAAGGCAGAGGAACCAGAGATCAAATTGCCAACATCCACTGGATCATGGAGAAAGGAAGAGAGTTCCAGAAAAGCATCTATTTCTGCTTTATTGACTATGCCAAAGCCTTTGACTGTGTGGATCACAATCAACTGTGGAAAATTCTGAAAGAGATGGGCATACCAGACCACCTGACCTGCCTCTTGAGAAACCTATATGCAGGTCAGGAAGCAACAGTTAAAACTGGACATGGAACAACAGAGTGGTTCCAAATAGGAAAAGGAGTATGTCAAGGCTGTATATTGTCACTCTGATTATTTAACTTATATGCAAAGTACATCATGAGAAACACTGGAATCAAGATTGCTGGGAGAAATATCAATAACCTCAGATATGCAGATGACACCACCCTTATGGCAGAAGTGAAGAAGAACTAAAGAGCCTCTTGATGAAAGTGAAAGTGGAGAGTGAAAAAGTGGGCTTAAACCTCAACATTCAGAAAACGAAGATCATGGCATCTGATTCCATCACTTCATGGGAAATAGTTGGGTAAACAGTAGAAACAGTGTCAAACTTTATTTTGGGGGGCTCCAAAATCACTGCAGATGGTGATTGCAGCCATGAAATTAAAAGACACTTACTCCTTGGATGAAAAGTTATGACCAACCTAGATAGCATATTCAAAAGCAGAGACATTACTTTGCCAACAAAGGTCCGTCTAGTCAAGGCTATGGTTTTTCCAGTGGTCATGTATGGATGTGAGAGTTGGACTAAAAAGAAAGCTGAGTGCTGAAGAATAGATGCTTTTGAACTGTGGTGTTGGAGAAAACTCTTGAGAGTCTCTTGGACTGAAAGGAGATCCAACCAGTCCATTCTAAAGGAAATCAGTCCTGGGTGTTCACTGGAAGTACTGATGTTGAAGCTGAAACTCCAATACTTTGGCTACCTGATGCGAAGAGCTGACTCATTTGAAAAGACCCTGATACTGGGAGGGACTGGGGGCAGGAGGAGAAGGGGACGACAGAGGATGAGACGGCTGGATGGCATCACCGACTCGATGGACATGGGTTTGGGTGAACTCTGGGAGTTGGTGATGGGCAGGAAGGCCTGGAATGCTATGGTTCATGGGGTAGCAAAGAGTTGGACACGACTGATCGACTGACCTGAACTGAACTGATGTTTATATGAAATGAAAGTATTGTCTCTATTTTCAGGTTGCACAATTTTTATTTATCAATCAGATCTCTGATGTTAATTTTTATTTTATTCAACCATAACTTTGCTTACTTTCCTCTGCACAATTTGTTAATAGACTTAGAAAAGTAATGTATTTCTAGGTATTTCTTTGAATCTCCTATAATTTCTGCTCTAGTTATAATATTGGCATGTTATTTGGTGCAGAAATATTCCAGCACTTGTATCTTCAATGTAAATTTTTTATTTTTTCATAATAAATTGATTTCTTTGTCTTGTTTAATGCTTTTTTCTCTGTAGCCCATGCTGCCTGTTGTGAAAACTGTAAGTTCCACTTTTTTTGTACTCGCCTTTGCTTTTATAATACTATCTATCTCTTTGTTTTCACTTTCTGACTCACGTTAGCTTAGATTTCATATATATATTGTATCATATATATAAGATCAAACATAACTTTCTTATAAATATATTTAAATTGTGTGGACCATTTAGATATATTGAAAAGAAGTTATTTTGATCTTGATTCTGCTGTATTCGTTCACATAATATTTTCAGTTTTAAAGAATCCTTTACTTTGTGGTCTTTTTTCATTGTTTGCCTGTGTTTAGTTTTTCTAGTATAAAGAAGTTTGCATTTTTGTTCTAATTATCTTTTCATTATGTTTTTTTATTATGCTTTTATGTAGTATCTTTAGTTCCTCCTTGTTTTTACACTGTACTTATTAGCTTCCTAGTATATGCAATACTGAAATTAACATGTTCTCTTTTCCTTCTGCTTCTCTTTTACTTTATCAATTTATTTCAATCAATAAGATTAGTTGTTTTAATGTTTCCCTTCCCAAGTATGTTGAAACATATCATTTGACTTTATTGCCTTTGAGATCCTTTCATTTTCAGGTATCAAAGGTGAGGTAATCAAAAAACTTATCATCTTCCTTCACAATTCTGTCCAAATTTTTCTTACTGTTACCATGTTGAAATATTTTTTCTTCAGTTTATAATGAAATACATTCAATGTTCACCATCATTTCTCTTGCTATATTTTTCTCAGCTATATTTTGATTGGATAAAACTTGTTATCCAATAGTTTCTCAAAGAGGGATGGTGGCACTATTCCCTACATTTTTCCATAGTTTTAAGTGGTTTGACTGAAACTTTTATAAAGCTTGAAGAATAGCTTGACTGAATATAAATTCCTCAGCTCAAAATTCTTTCTTTGAAAGTATTAGGTATTGATTTACTTGTTTTGGGCAGTGGATCCTATGGAGAAATCTGAGATCAGCCTTATTTTTTCATTTCATCATATACTCCTGTTTTGTTTTTGGCCTGGCTTCCCCCCAGATTTTTGGCTTGTTTTTGAACTTTAAGAACTTTTGTAGGATGCCTCAATTTTGATCATTCTGGATTATTCCTGGATCAGTGTGTACTCTTTACTCTAAAGGAAAAACTCATGAGATTAGACTTGTCATATTTGGTATAAAACATTTAAAATATAAGTTGCATTATACAAATGTATAATAAATGCTTACATTTTCCATTAGCACTGAACTCATTCAGTTATTTTGCACTTGTTAATGTCTGTTCAAATAATGGATAAATATTGATAAGTCTAGTCTATCCAATTCAACAAGTATTTGAATGCCATTTATTATGATAATAGGTGAAATGAATCATTTGAGATCCTTCTTTGCTTTATTTTGTCTCATCCTCAAAACAACCCTATGTGCAAATTCTGCTATTTTCCCTGTTTTGCAGAGGAGGAGACTGAAGCTTAGATGTGACAGGCAACCCACCTACAATAAAAAAAGGCAGAACCAGGATTTAAACCTAAGCCATCTGACTTTATAGTCAAAGCTCATAATCACTAGATCAGTCAATTACCTAGCTATTTACATGCCTCACTTAATACTGAGGTATTATTTGATCTGTCATTGTATCCCACTTATGCAAACTATGAGCTTGGAAGTGTTTTGAGCTTTAGATCCTTCAATTAGTCAGTTTTCAACCAGAAGTAATTTTACTTTCCAGGTTACATATAGTAATGTCCAAAATGTTTTTGGTCATTTACAGTGGGCAGAGGGGTAGTGCTATTGTCTGGGTAAAGGCCAGGGATGCTGTTGAATATTCCACAATGCATAGGACATGCATTCATAACAGTGAATTATCCAGCCCCACATGTCAATAGTGTTGCTGCTGAGAAAATCTGAGTTAGATGGTAATTTTCCTGAGGTAATTTTCTTTTCTTTTACTTGTATCACTCCATAGTGCATTTAATATAAGATGCATAGAAACTTGACTTATTTTTAACAAAAATGATATTTAGGAATATTTTTTAAAGCTCTAGTACTCTTCAGAAATTCATTACTTTGGTGACAAGGACAAGCAATCAGTTGTACCTTAATGAAGATTAGAATAAGTTTTTCGAAAGTTGCTTTTTTCTTTCCCTGATGTAATTTTATATCAATAAATATTTCAGTAATAGTTGTCTCATCATTGAATTAAAGGGAGGCTGTTCATTAAGAAACTTCATGCCCATTACTGATGAAGAGCTCTAAATTAATTATTTCCTGATTGCACGGTACAGTATTTATGAAAATTAGTAAAAATTGTTCATTTTTCTTTGGGGGTGGAGAAAAGGATCATTAAAATAATGAAATTGGACAGAATTGACAGAGTTTCTATTTAAAAGACCGTTTTATTAATTAGTCTTTCTCTCCCTTCAGGGGATGACATCAACACTGATTAAAATTTGCTGAAGATAACTTTCCTTATGAAAAACATGCCTTTTAATTTTATCTTACACTTTAGCGCAAATAGAACAATCATACCCCGTAGTTATAATAAAGTGTGGGTGGCCCCCTCAAAGACAAGTATGTGCTCAGTCGTGTCCAACTCTTTGTGACCCCATGGACTGTGGCCTCCCAGGCTCCTCTGTCCAAGGAATTTTACAGGCAAGAATACCGGAGTGGGTTGCCATTTCCTTCACCAGGGGATCTTCCTGACCCAGGGAGCAAGCTTGCACCCACTGCATTGGCAGACAGATTCTTTATCACTAGCCCCACCTGGGAAGCCCAAAGACAAGTCTTGCTGCCAAAATGATAATTTAAGGATTACTGACTATGTCCTTTTCTTTCTTCCTTTTCAAATTCCTGTAAGTCATATGTATGCAAAGCAAGAACTTGTAGTAAGTGCCTCTGGAGAAGGGTGTGGCTGTATGTCACAGTACTCTAAGCTCAATATATTTTTTGCTCATATTCTTTTCGATTATGGTTTATTGCAAAATATTGAAGTAATTCCCTGTTCTACACAGTAGGACCTTGTTTATCTATTCTATATCAAATGGTTTGCATCTGCTAAGCCCAAACTCTCAATTCATCCTTCCCTGACCACCCCTACTGCCTTGGCAACCACAAGTCTGTAATTTCTGTTTCGTAGATAAGCTCACGTGTGTCCTATTTCAGCTTCCACATATAGGTGATGTCATGTAGTATTTTGACTTTCTGACTTACATCACTTAGTATGAATCTCTAGGTGCATCTATGTTGCTGCAAATGACATCATTACATTATGTTTTATGACTTGGCAGCAGCAGTATTCCATTATCAGAGAAGGTAATGGCACCCCACTCCAGTACTCTTGCCTGGCAAATCCCATAGATGGAGGAGCCTGGTTGGCTGCAGTCCATGGGGTCGCTAAGAATCGGACATGACCAAGCGACTTCACTTTCACTTTTCACTTGCATGCATTGGAGAAGGAAATGGCAACCCACTCCAGTGTTCTTGCCTGGAGAATCCCAGGGACGGGGGAGCTTGGTGGGCTGCCGTCCATGGGGTCGCACAGAGTCGGGCATGACTGAAGCGACTTAGCAGCAGCAGCAGTATTCTGTTATATATATGTGTGTGTGTGTGTGTGTGTGTGTGTATTATATATAAAATATATCTTCTTTATCCATTCATCTATTGGTGGATATTTAGGTTTCCATGGTTTGGCTTGCTATTGTAGCAATGATGAGCACGTTTGCCTGTGTCCATTGACCATTTGTATGTCTTATTTGTGCTTCCCAGGTGGTTCAGTGGTAAAGAATCCACCTGCCAATGCAGGAGAACTAGGTTCAATCCCTGTGTCAGGAAGATTCCCTGGAGGAGGAAATGGCAACCCACTCCAGTATTCTTGCCTGAAAAATCCCATGGACAGAGGAGCCTGGCAGGCTACAGTCTATGTGTTCTCAGTCGCTCAGTCATGTCCAACTCTTTGCAACCCCATGAACTGTAGTCAGCCAGGCTCCCCTGTCCAGGGAATTTTCCAGGCAAGAACATTGGAGTGGGTTGCCATTTCCTACTCCAAGGGATCTTCCTGACCCAGGGATCAAACCTGAGTGTCTTTTGTCTCCTGCATTGGCAGGCAGATTCTTTGCCACTGTGCCACCCGGGAAGCCCATGGATGGACAGAGGAGCCTGGTGGGCTACAGTCCATGGGGTCAACTAATTGACTGAGCATGCATGCACACATATCTTCTTTGGAGAAATGTCTATTTAAGTCTAATTCCCTTTTTGATTGGTTGGTTGTTTTTTGTTACAAACTGTATGAGCTCTTTTGTTTATTTTGTAAATTAAGCCCTTGTCAGTAGCAAATATTTGCAAATAGTTTCTCCCAATCTGTAGGCTGTCATTTTGTTTTGTTTATGGTTTCTTTTGCTGTGCAAAATTTTGTAAGTTTAAGTCCCATTTGTTTATTTTTGCTTTTATTTCTATTGCCTTGGGAGACTGACCTAAGAAAACATTGGTAAGGGTTGTGTCAGAGAATGGTTTGCCTACGTTCTCTTCTAGGAGTCTTTTGTTTTCTTAGGATTTATTTATTTATTTTTGGCCGTGCTGGGTCTTCTTTGCTATGCACCAGCTTTCTCCAGCTGCGGTAAATAGGCTGCTACTGCTACTGCTGCTAAGTCGCTTCAGTCATGTCCGACTCTGTGCAGCCCCAGAGATGGCAGCCTACCAGGCTCCCCTGTCCCTGGGATTCTCCAGGCAAGAACACTGGAGTGGGTTGCCATTTCCTTCTCCAATGCATGAAAGTGAAAAGTAAAAGTGAAGTCGCTCAGTCGTGTCCGACTCTAGCGACCCCATGGACTGCAGCCTACCAGGCTCCTCTGCCCATGGGATTTTCTAGGCAAAAGTACTGGAGTGGAGTGCGGTGAGTAGGAGATACCCTTTATTGTAATGCTCGGGCTTCTCATTGCAGTGGTTTCTCTTACTACAGAGCACAGGCTCTAGGCATGCGAGTTTAAGCAGTTGTGGCTTGCAAACTTAGTTGCTCTGTGACATGTTTAATCTTCCTGGACCAGAGATCAAACCCATGTCCCCTACACTGGCAGGTGAGTTCTTAACCACCAGACTAGCAGGGAAGCCCTCTTCTAGGAGTTTTACGGTGTCATGTCTTATATTTAAGTCTTTAAGTGATTTTGAGTTTATTTTTGTGTATGATGTGAGGGTGTGTTCAACTTCATTGATTTATATGCAAGTGGAGTATTTTTTAAAAACGAAGGCTTCCCCGGTGGCTCAGTGGTAAAGAATCCACCTGGCAATGCAACTAAGCTTGAGTGCCACAACTACTAAGCCTGTGCTCTAGAGCCCGGGAGCTGCAACAACTGCTGAGTCCACGTGCTGTGGCTACCGAAGTCTGCACGTTCTAGAGCCAGTACTCTGCAATGAGAGAAGGCACCGCGATGAGAAGCTCACACACCACAGCTAGACAGTAGCCCTGGCTCGACACAACTACAGAAAAGCCTGGGCAGCAATAAAGACCCAGCATAGTCAAAAATACATAAATAAATAAAATCATAAATAGTGGATTAGCAGTATACCCACCTAGGAAGTTTATTTTATTTGGCACTATGGACAGGGGAGCCTAGTAGGCTGCAGTCCATGGGGTCGCTAGGAGTCGGACACGACTGAGCAACTTCTCTTTCACTTTTCACTTTCATGCATTGGAGAAGGAAATGGCAACCCACTCCATTATTCTTGCCTGGAGAGTCCCAGGGACGGGGGTGCCTGGTGGGCTGCCGTCTATGGGGTCACACAGAGTCGGACACGACTGAAGCGACTTAGCAGCAGCAGCAGTGTTTAAAGTGAAAGTCACTCAGTCATGTCGGACTCTTTGTGACCCGATGGACTGTGTAGTTTCTCCAGGCCAGAATACTGGGGTGGGTAGTCATTCCCTTCTCCAGGTGATCTTCCCAACCCAAGGATCGAACCCAGGTATCCCACATTGCAGGCGGATTCTTTACCAGCTGAGTCACCAGGGAAGCCCAAGAATACTGGAGTGGGCAGCCTTATCCCTTCTCCAGGGGATCTTCCTGACCCAGGAATCGACCCGGAGTCCCCTGGGTTGCAGGCGGATTCTTTACCAGATGAGCTACGGAAGAATCTACTAGTGTTCAAAACTGTTTGCAATTCCCCTATAATACAATACCAGCAGGTACCAGTCAAATATTTGGGAAGTTTTAAAAACATTTTCGGGCAATGATTCCTGTTGTAGGCTTTCATGAGTTTACAGAAAAAAAAAATTTAATTGGTGATATATCTTTCTTATCTTAATGAGCTCTTAGTATTGGAAGGAAACTGATTTAGGAAGGATAAATTGTGCATTTGAGAAAAAATAAGGAGCATAACTAAGGTATTTATCAGTATGAATTCCTCCGAGGACAGATAAATGCTTTTCATAACAAGTTCTCCAGCTAAAAGTTCCCATCAGCAGCTGTTCGGTGGTTAATTGTCTTTCTTCAAAAAGTAGTGCAGGAAGGTTTCATGGTGCCGGCGTTCTTTCTGTGTGTCTCCTCCATCCGCATTCAAAGGCATTCTTAGAACATCTGGAGGACAGTATGACAAACAGCACAGTCCTTCTGGTACCTGCTTTTCTGTGTGTCTCTCTATGTCTTCTTAATTAGGATGCAAAGTAAAAGTGACAGAGCTGTTGCTAGTGAACAGGCAGCAGCTGGCACCGCCATGCGAGGGGGCAGGCTTAGCGATCGGGGACAGGGAATCATAATTCATCCACCCTGACACACAGGAACACCTTAAAAATGGAATGTTACAAGGTTCTTTGCCAGTCACACAGAACTCCCTTGCTATATTTTGCAGTTTCGTGTGATGAGAAGAAACGGGGTAACTCGGGTTCCACCAGATCTCTAACTTCTGAAGCACTCGGGGTGGAGTTAAGGGGAGCCTAGTTTCCTCAGGAGACGAGGGGGCAAATTGAGACATTTCTTTGGAGAAGATAACTTGAATATAATGGAATAAAATGTCTTAATGTAGAAGTTCAGTGTAGACGTTCTTGATGATGGAGTTGATTGCACATTTTAAGTAATTAGAATTGTTAAACATGTGAAGGGCAGAAAAATTTACAAGATACTTGAGTTATGGTGGCGAAAGGCTGTTGGTAAATTTTATAATCAGATCATGAAAAAGTCTGCAGATTAGAAACTTACATCTTCCCTCTTATTTGTAAGAGACTGTAATAGAGAAAGAAAATGGGACTATTGTGCTATATTCATGGAACTCTTAATACGTACAAAACATGAAAAATCAATGTTCTCAGCTGGTGAAAATTAATCAAATTATGTACTTTTCAGGTATATATAACTTAATAAAACCTTTGAAAAATTCACTTAGCTGTTTCATTCTTACAATACCCACTGAGCAGAGTGACTTTTGCTTCCTTTTAATTCACCAAATCGTTTATTAAAATGATTTGCTTACTATTGAGGTGTGCTCTTTATACTGGATAGCACACAACTCTGAAATCCCACTGTTCTTCCACTTACTATTAGCTATATGCAGGTTTGGGCAAGACCAATTCCCCAATGGTTCAATGGGTAAAGAATCTACCTGCGATGCAGGAGACACAGGAGACATGGGTTCAATCCCTGTGTCAGAAAGATCCCCTGGAGGAGGAAAATGGCAACCCACTCCAGTATTCTTGCCTGGAGAATCTCATGGACAGAGGAGCCTGGTAGGCTACAATTCAAAGGGTCATAAAGAGTGGGACATGACTGAGTGACTAAGAACAGCACAATAATCTTTCTAAAGTCAACTTTCTCCATTTGTACAATGGTGCTAATAACGTTTGTTTTGTAGGATTGTCTGAGGATTAGAGATCCCAAGCTCTCAGCCTTGCATCTGGCAGGTGGTAAACCCACCATAATTGGTAGCCAGTAGGATGATTATGGTGATGATTGATGGTGATGATAATGTAGCCTGTAGTCCTGCAGGAAATAGAAACAAAACAAGTTTAATATAGCAGAAAAACACTTTCATGCAGTTGTTTAGAAAATATATATTGAATACTTACCTCCTGTAAATCATTGTAGTAGTAATTTGCAGAAATAGATAATCAGAACTAGTTTATTCTGGCTGGATGAGGTCTTGCCCCAGACCTAGTATCTGATGTTCTCAGGCTGTATTCTAGGTATTGGCTTACGCTCAGTTTCTTACACTCTGTAACACTAAGAGGGACCATTCTCTGTCTTGAGCTCACGGACAAGCCTTTGTCAAAGTCTCTTCCAGGCCAGAAAGAGAGCCCTGGAATCATGGCTCCAGTGACCCTCAGATTTCAGATACTCCCTGCTGCCTGGGCTTGGCTATTGATCCTCCATCCCCCTCCCACACCCAGTTTATGGGACCGTGTTCAATATCAGGTCTTCCAAAGGGTACCCATCCCTCAGGCTCCTTTAAACACATCCATTAGATTGTAGGTTGTTTCCCAGTTCTAATCTAGTCCATTACTCCAGCCTCCATTTCTGCCCCATTTAAAATACTCAATCTTTCTTATGTGCCCTTGAGCCTCTCAGGAATTTTGTATTCATCTCTTAAGGCCCAGAATAAGCATTATGCCTTGATGAGATCCTGTCTTACCATTCCAGGCCAAGATTTTCTTTCTTTCTTTTTTAATGCTCAGAATAATGTTCATACTTAGTTCAAACCAAATTCTGTTTCAAACTTCTATCTTTGTGCTGTGTCACATTGAGGGCAAGGGAGAGAATGCTTCCTCTACTAACTTTCCTTCATCCCAGGATACACAACAAATTTCTTGCCCATCTTCTACACCAGACCTGTGAGTCTGTTGGGCCCAGCCAGTGTTTACACCGTGACTTCCTTTGCGCTCTTCTATTTAAAGTTGTTCGTGGTATTCCCATGATATCTGTATTTTCATATCTCTATCTCAAGTGTTTTATGACAAGGGGACTGAAGCCTAATACAGGAAAATGAACAGGCTGTGTGAAGAGAATGGATTGGGAGTCAAAAGAAATCTAGTTCTAGTTCTTCATGTGTGACCTTAGGTAAGTCTTTTAATCTCTTGGCACCTCATTTCCCATCTATTTCTTGGTGTCTAGAGATAAAACAGATTAAAGTCTGGTACGATGGCCAGAATGTAGTAGCTCTTTAATAGGTAGTAGAAGTTGTATTTACCAATGTTGTGATTATAATTACTGTGCCTCTGATTCTTCGCTCTTCTGCTAAACACATAGTTGCAACTTTGGTATTTTCTTTTCTAAATCTTATTAGACCTCTCACCCTCCCTCCATTCCCATAGCTCTATGCTATGCTCTGCTAAGTCACTTCAGTCGTGTCCGACTCTGTGCGACCCTATAGACGGCAGCCCACCAGGCTTCCCCGTCCCTGGGATTCTCCAGGCAAGAACACTGGAGTGGGTTGCCATTTCCTTCTCCAATGCATGAAAGTGAAAGAGAAAGTGAAGTCGCTCAGTCATGTCCGACTCTTAGCGACCCCATGGACTGCAGCCTACCAGGCTCCTCCATCCGTGGGACTCTCCAGGCAAGAGTACTGGAGTGGGGTGCCATTGCCTTCTCCTCCCATAGCTCTAGTTGCTCATAAAATATGGGTGTTCCACTCATCCCAAAATCTAACAATGAAGTGATTCATTATCTGACCTCCCCACCCTCCAAGTCCCACCAGTCTCTCCAGCCCGATTTCCTCACTGCTGTCAAGAGCTACAGTACGCCCATGGTGGATTCATGTCAATGTATGGCAAAACCACTACAATATTGTAAAGTAATTAGCCTCCAATTAAAATAAATAAATTTATATTTTTAAAAAAAGAGCTACAGTATTCTTCTTGTCCCCCCTACAGAGAACATAGAGTCATCTCTCCTGCTTTTCTGCCTGTAGGCAGATTTGTACATTTCTAGAGATTTGTCCTTTTAAACTATTACCATTCAGTTCAGTTCAGTCACTTAGTCATATCTGACTCTTTGAGACCCCATGGACTGTAGCATGCCAGACTCTCCTGTCCATCACCAACTCCTGGAGTTTGCTCAAACTCATGTCTATCAAGTCGGTGATGCCATCCAACCATCTCATCCTCTGTCATCCCCGTCTCCTCCTACCTTCAAAATTTTCCCAGCATCAGGGTCTTTTCCAGTGATTCAGTTCTTTGCATCAGGTGGCCAAAGTATTGGCCAAAGAGTTGGACATGACTAAGCCACTATTACCATTAAGTCCTAGTAATTATTACCTTAGATTTTACATGATTTCAACAGCCTGAAATACCAGGCTTTCCATTTTCAATCTTCTATTCTTCTGTGTTTTTTTTAGGGTTTATTTTATTTCTTGGCTGTGCCGGGTCTTCGCTGAGGCAGGACCTTCGACTGTCACTGTGGCATGTGGTATCTTTAGTTATGGCATGTGGAATCTAGTAACCTGGCCAGGGGTGGAACCCGAGCCCCTTGCACTGGAAGCATGAAGTCTTAGCCACTGGACCACCGGGGAATGCCCTCGATCTTCTCTTCCACTGCATCGTACACAATGCTGCTCAGATCTGTCTTGTTGAAGATGGGTTTTATCATGTCACTGGATAACTCAAGAATCTTAAAAGCTCTTCATGCTCTAATGCAAAGATCTTAATGTTTTGGCCTTATCTTTATTTTCAAGTAGTTATGAAAGTTATTTACCCCTAGTTTTTCAAAGACAAGTTAGTATTTTCAAAGGAGACCATTATTCAATGAGAGGGGGTTAATGTTTTCTTTTTTAAATTTAGGAAAACCATGATCTTACATATTGATACAATTTATAGGATTTGAACCTTGAATTTCTTTCCTTCATTTCATTCCTGAAATAGGCATGGGCTCTGGGCTAATAGAATTCTCTATACCCCTTAGAACTTATGTTTTTGTCTCCCTTGGTATGGCCGCAGCATCATCATCTCCTCAGATGCAGAGCTGGGCTTCAGTGGATTCCTCTCTTGGAGTCAATGAGCTGGTATTGACCTCCTGGATGAAGGCTGTTCCAACCAGGACAGGCCCCATGTCACTAGCAGTGATGGGCTAGGACAGTGAGCACCAGCTTGTCAGAACTCATCCACTCCACTTTCCTATTCCACAAAGTCCACCCTTTGTAGGGGCCATCCCACTCTTTCTTACCTCTAATCTGAGTGATGTCTCTGGTTAGACAATTTGCTAAACAGAAGTGATAGCCAGGTCCCCATCCCAAGAAATAATCATACTCTTCCCAATCAGAGCCCATTCAGGCTCTGTCCCAATGCCATCACCTGTCCATGAAATATCTAATGGACTGTATCTGGGAAATTGACCTTAAATAATTCTGGTTCTCATAAGCTATACCAATAACTCTGAGGAGTGCTTTTCCTTCCTTCTCAGTTCAAAAAACAGTGACACTGCTGTTCAATTTTTACTTGATCCTAGTGTCTGCTGGCAATTTACTGATACTTCTTAGTAACAGGTTGTTGTTATTATTGTTCAGTTGCTCAGCTGTGTCTGACTTTTTGCGACCCCATGGACTGCAGCACGCCAGGCTTCCCTGTCCTTCACTGTCTCTTGGAGTTTGCTCAAACTCGTGTCCATTGAGTCAGTGATGCCATCCAACCATCTCATTCTCTGCTGCCCTCTTCTTCTCCTGCCCTCAATCTTTCCCAGCATCAGGGTCTTTTCCAATGAGCCAGTTCTTTGCATAAGGGGGCCAAAGTATTGGAGCTTCACCTTCAGCATCAATCCTTCCAATGAATATTTAGGGTTAAGAATGAGCTTTACCTCACTCAGTCTCATTCCTTTTTATCTCTTTCTCAGCTTGAGCCAGAACCCTTGTTCCTGTAACCTGCCAAGCTTTGTCCTACTCTGTCTCCTGCAGGTACTGTGGGTCTTAACTGTGGGTCTTAGCTGTGGGTCTTCAGCAACAATTACTGAGCAGCAAATGCATTTCTCCAAAAAGAAAATAGTTTGCAAAATTCAGCCATGACACAGTCCCTAGGGTAGTAGATTCCCATAGCGAAGATGCTCTTGAAGGTCTCTGTTCAGAATGATTCAGTTGTCCAGGGATTGGTCAGGGCTTCCAAACATGGCTTCTATTCATTTTGCTTTTAATTCTTAAAAAAAAAAAAAAAAAAAAATTGCTCTGGAAGTCCCTCCTCCTCACCAATTTGGAAAACAAGTATGAATTGTGCTAATGTCTCCCTTCACTTGAAACAATGATCTTTTAATTCAGTTTTAATGTCATTTGCTCCTTTGAATGATTTGCTACTTCTCCCTTGAGTCAGGACCCACAGCATCTCAGCTTCCAGAATCCAGGTAAGGCTGGGCTGAGTGATCCTTAGTCTCAAGCTTTGCCTGCTTCGCCATGTACTTTGCCCCACATACCCTTTTTCTTTGACATCTGCTTTACCTTTTTGGCCTGTTTTCTTTTTTATTTAAATTAGTTTGTTTATTTGGCTTGCACTGGGTTTTAGTTGTGGCATGTGGGATCTTTGCAGCATCTGGAATCTTTAGTTTTGGCATGCGAACTCTTGGCTGTGGCATGTGGGACCTAGTTCCCTGATCAGGGATCAAACCCAGGCCCCCTGCATTGGGAGCGTGGAGTCTTAGCCACTGGACCACCAGGGAAGTCTCGGCCTGTCTGTTTTCTTTATTCCTACAGGAGCTAAGCAAACCTATTCTTCATTTCCCACACTCTCATTTCCTCATTTCTTCTGGCTGTGGGAGGTTTTGCCTCTTCTCTAATCCCCTCTGCCAAGTCTGTAGACCTCACTTCTCTCAACCGTGGCTTGAAGCTGACCTGTTTCAGGAAGAGAAGGGAATGGCCACAGCTAACAGTCTGGTAGTGATGGACGTGCAGTTCACAAAGCACTTCTAAGAAGTTACCAAATGAACGTCACCTAGAATCACCTCACTCTTCTCGCTAGTGATTCCCCAGAAGTTAAACTTCAGCACTGTTGTTGCTTGAATGTAGAGATATTATATTCTGGGTTCTCTGCTATTTCTTTCTGTGTGTAAACTCTTCCCACAGAAATGGTTAAGTTTCTAGAGAGCGGTAATTATTCATTTCTTTTGGAAAAGCCGCCGTTTTCCACTCAATTAGCATCCTTTTTAAATGGGGGTGGGGAAGGGCGGTCAAAACAGGCAGTGAAGAGGCAGTGCCTGAGGGTGGAAGGTGTGCCACTGATGACCGTGTGCCTCGGTCAGGAGGAGGACACGAACCCGCCTCAGTGACGGGCGCCCTGAGCCCCCCGCCCCGCCCTGCCCACCACCCCCTGCCCCCCAGTTCTACCCACCCCTGGCTGGAGCCCCGCCTTGTGCAGCCACATTGCAGCCTGAGGGGAAAGAGAAAATCAGTCACACTGATCCTGTCTTTGTTAAAACTTTGTTATTTTGTTTATTGTAGACTTTTTGTGTTAATTATGATTTTTAAAACATGGCATCAAAGCATTATCTATTTTGACTACTGCATGTTTTGGTAACTCGCCTGCCTCACCCTAGTCCTAGTCTTATGCTGAAGCCCCATTGTCAAACATGGGAGACTTGCACTTGCGAGTTTATGTGTCTACTGAAAGGACGCTGACTCCTTGGGAAGAAAAGTTATGACAAACCTAGACAGCGTATTAAAAAGCAGAGACATCACTTTGCTGACAAAGGTCCATATAGTCAAAGCTGTGATTTTTCCAGTAGTTGTGTGCAGAGGTAAAAGTCGGACTATAAAGAAAGCTGAGAGCCAAAGAATTGATGCTTTTGAATTGTGGTGCTAGAGATGACTCTTGAGAATCCCTTGGACAGCAAGGAGATCAAACCAGTCAATCTTAAAGGAAATCAACCCTGAGTATCCATTGGAAGGACTGATGCTGAAGCTGAAGCTCCAATCCTTTGGCCACTTGATACGAAGAGCTGACTCACTGGGAAAGACCCTGACTGGGAAAGATTGAGTGGAGAAGGAGAAGAGGGTGACAGAGAATGAGATGTTTGGATGACATCACTGACTCATTGGACATAAGTTTGAGCAAACTCAGAGAGATAGAAGGACAGAGGAGCCTGGCATGCTGCAGTCCAGAGGGTTGCAAAGAGTTGGACATGACTTAGCAACTGAACAACAATAAAAGGATAAAGTAGAGATGCACAGACTCGGAGCAATAGCTATGGAACCTCAGGAAACACCACACTCGCTTTTACCTGGAGGGAAAACACAGATTGCCGGGCCTGTCCCCTGAGTCCGCAGCATCCGCGTTTCTAACAAGTCCCAGGGGAAGCTGCTACAGCTGTTGTGGGGACCACATCTTACGAATCACTGATGTGAGATTACTCCGTTTGAGATTGCTCAGCCTGGGAGAGGTGAGCATTCAAGGTTGGTTCCCTTTAGTCTTTTAATTAGTTTTTTTTTGTTTTTTCAAGTTTTTGACCGCACCCTGTAGCATGCGGGACCCTAGTTCTCGACCAGGGATTGAACCCACTCCCCCTGCACTGGAAAGCAGAGCCTTAACGACTGAACTGCCAGGCAAGTCCCTCTTCTTTCTCTTTTCTTTTTTTCCTTTTCTTTCCATGTTTATATGTGATAATGAAGCAGTAATAACATAGTAATGAACCCAACTACATCTAACCTTAAGTAAGACAGTTTTTTAGTTTTCTACGAAGACTTTTTTTAAAGAAAAAATCATAATAATTTTCTGAAAGAACATTATAATATGTTTTTAAAGAGTAGATCCTGCTATGTTTGGCTCAGTGGTAAAGAATCTGCTTGATAATGCAGAAGCTGCGGGAGACTCGGGTTCAGTCCCTGGATTGGGAAGAGCTCCTGGAGGAAGAAATAGCAACCCACTCCAGTATTCCTTTTGAGATAATCCCATGGACAGAGGAACCTCGCAGGCTACAGTCCATGGGGTTGCAAAGAGTCAGACATGACTGAGCGACAGCCCACTCACTACTATGTTTACACAAATTAACAGACTTTGCTTTTAGAGTAGTTTTAGATTTACAGGAAAACTGAGCAGAAAGTACAGAATTCCCATATACTGCTCTCCACAATGCCCAAATTAATAGCTTCTCCTAATACCATCTTGCTTTAGTGTGGTACATTTGTTACAATTGAAGATTCAGTGTTAATATTGATACATTATTATTGACCGAAATCCATAGTTTACATATAGAGTCCCTCTTTCTACATTGAGCAGGGCTTTTAAAAAAATATTTATTTCTTTGGCTGTGCTGCTGCTAAGTCACTTCAGTTGTGTCCGACTCTGTGTGACCCCATAGACGGCAGGCAGCGCACAGGCTTTGGCTGTGGTGGGTCTTAATTGTGGCATGCAGGATATTTAGCTGTGGCATGTGAACTCTTAGTTGCAGCAAATGGGATCTAGTTCACTGACCAGGAATAGAATCTGGGCCCCCTGCATTGCGAGCACAGAGTCTTAGCCACTGGACCACCAGGGAAGTCAGCAGTTCAGTTCAGTTGCTCAATCGTGTCCGACTCTCTGTGACCCCATGAACTGCAGCACACCAGGCCTCCCTGTCCATCACCAACTCCCAGAGTTTATTCAAACTCATGTCCATTGAGTCGATGATACCATCCAACCATCTCACCCTCTATCGTCCCCTTCTCCTCCTGCCCTCAATCTTTCCCAGCATCAGGGTCTTTTCAAATGAGTCAGCTCTTCACATGAGGTGGCCAAAGTATTGGAGTTTCAGTTTCAACATTAGTCCTTCCAATGAACACCCAGGACTGATCTCCTTTAGGATGGACTGGCTGTATCTTCTTGCAGTCCAAGGGACTCTCAAGAGTCTTCTCCAACACCACAGTTCAAAAGCATCAATTCTTCGGCCCTCAGCTTTCTTCACAGTCCAAGTCTCACATCCATACATGACCACAGGAAAAACCATAGCCTTGAGTAGATGAACCTTTGTTGGCAAGGTAATGTCTCTGCTTTTTAATATGCTGTCTAGGTTGGTTGGTTATAACTTTCCTTGCAAGGAGTAAGCGTCTTTTAATTTCATGGCTGCAGTCACCATCTGCAGTGATTTTGGAGCCCAAAAAAATAAAGTCAGCCACTGTTTCCACTTTTTCCCCATCTATTTCCCATGAAGTGATGGGACCAGATGCCATGATCTTCGTTTTCTGAATGTTGAGCTTTAAGTCAACTTTTTTCACTCTCCTCTTTCACTTTCATCAAGAGGCTCTTTAGTTCTTCACTTTCTGCCATAAGGGTGGTATCATCTGCATATCTGAGGTTAGTGATATTTCTCCTGGCAATCTTGAAGTCCCCAGGAGGTTTTGACAAATGTATAAAGCCCCCGCATCCACCATTACAGACGGTGTCATACAGAATACAGTTGACCCTTGAACAACCCTGGGATTAGGGGCACAATCCCTTGTGCAGTTGAAAATCTACAAATCAGCTCTCTGTATATACAGTTCCTCTGTATTTTGCAGTTCTACATGTCAAAGATTCAACCAACCTCTGATCCTGCAGTACCATAGTATTTATTATAGAAAAAAAATCTACATATAAATGGACTTGTGCAGTTCAAGCTCATGTTGGTCAAGGGTCAACTGTAGTTTTACTGTCTTAAAAATCCCTTGTGTTCTGTCTATTCATCCTACCCTCCCTCTCTCCTCCGGAACCTTTAGCAATCACTGATCCCTTTACTGTATCCATAGTTTTGCCTTTTCAGAATGACATGGAGTTGGAATCATACATTTTGTACCCTTTGCAGATTGGCTTCTTTCACTTAGCAATATGCATTGCCGGTTCCTACATGTGTTTTTGTGTCTTGATAGCTCTTTTTTTTTTTAATTGCTGAAAATACTTTATTGCACTGATATACCTCAGTTTGTTTATCTATTTGCTCATTGAAGAACATCTTGGTTGCTCCCAAGCTCGGGCAGTTTTGAAAGAGCTGCTTTAAACACTCATGCACAGATTTTATTATTTTTTTTTAATTTTAGTTTGCTTAATTTGCAATATTGTATTGCTTTTGCCTTTCATCAAAATGAATCCGCCACAAGTATACATGTGTTCCACATCCTGAACACTCCTCCCTCCTCCCTCCCCATACCATCCTATCAACCTAAGTTTTCAATTCATGTGGGTAAATACCAAGGAATTGCAATGACTTTTTAAAATTTTATTTACTTATTTAACTGTGCCAGGCCTTAGTTGTGGCACTCAGGATCTTTGATCTTTGTTGTGGCATGTAAGATCTTTAGTTGCCACATTCAGGATCTTTTAGCTTCCCAGGTGGTGCTATGGTAAAGAACTGACCTGCCAATGCAGAAGATCTAAGAGATGTGGGTTTGAACCCTGGATCAGGAAGATCCCCTGGAGAAGGACATGGCAACCTACTCCAGTATTCTTTTCTGGAGAATCCCATGGACAGAGGAGCCTGGTGGGCTACAGTCCATAGGGTTGCAAAGAGTCAGACAAGACTGAAGTGACTTAGCAGGGACGGAATCTTGGTTGTGGCATCAGATCAGATCAGATCAGATCAGTCGCTCAGTCGTGTCCGACTCTTTGCGACCCCATGAACCGCAGCACGCCAGGCCTCCCTGTCCATCACCAGCTCCCGGAGGTCACTCAGACTCGCATCCATCGAGTCAGTGATGCCATCCAGCCATCTCATCCTCTGTCGTCCCCTTCTCCTCCTGCCCTCAATCCCTCCCAGCATCAGAGTCTTCTCCAATGAGTCAACTCTTCGCATGAGGTGGCCAAAATACTGGAGTTTCAGCTTTAGCATCATTCCTTCCAAAGAAATTCCAGGATTGATCTCCTTCAGAATGGACTGGTTGGATCTTCTTGCAGTCCAAGGGACTCTCAAGAGTCTTCTCCAACACCACAGTTCAAAAGCATCAATTCTTCGGCGCTCAGCCTTCTTCACAGTCCAGCTCTCACATCCATACATGACCACAGGAAAGACCATAGCCTTGACTAGGCGAACCTTTGTTGGTAAAGTAATGTCTCTGCTTTTGAATATGCTATCTAGGTTGGTCATAACTTTCCTTCCAAGGAGTAAGCGTCTTTTAATGTCATGGCTGCAGTCACCATCTGCAGTGATTTTGGAGCCCAGAAAAACAAAGTCTGACACTGTTTCCACTGTTTCCCCATCTATTTCCCATGCAGTGATGGTTGTGGCATATGGGATCTAATGTCCTGACCAGGAATCAACCTGGCCCCCCTGCACTGTGAATCTTAGCCATTGGACAATGAGGGAAGACCCTGAAACAATTTTTAAAACCTCCCATCACTGTGTTTCCCATAGGGAAATGGTGGCATGGAATACAGTCCTCAAACTGAATACTACTGTTACAGGGACAACTGCCCACTACTTTTTATGGAGTGATTTAGTTTGTTCATATGAAGTGCTCAGAGAAGTGCCTGGCAAAGATAATCATTCAGTAGAGGTTGTTGGTATCATTATTATCATCATCTTCGTAACTGTTTCTAGGTTCCAGACCCCATGTGAGGAGTTTCATAAACTTTGTCGTCTCAAGGAACCTTGGCAAGTTTAGACTCCTTTTTCCTGCTTTACATGCAGATAGCTAAAGCTTTGTAACATGTCCATTGTCACACAAGTAGAGTGGCAGAAACAAGATGTAAAATCAGGCCTTTCTGAAGCTTTAAAAACAATTCCATTGCAAGGGGAAGGAGTTCACTAAAAAATATTAGAAAGAAAGGAAAATACTGATAATTAAACTTTGGGGTTTTTAAAATGGCATTATTTAAAAAAACAAACCCAAAAGATTAATTTTATCAACACTTGTAAAAAAAATTATGTTATAATTACATTGTATAATCATGGGTCTAAATATTGTAAATAACTAATTATGCATATTCGAACAGGTACAAAATGAATTGTAATTATTCCCACGATGTACATAAGTGATAAGTGACTAAGTGCTGCTTGAGAAACATAATGGAATAATTTTTCAAGTTCAGTATTCTTATTGAGGCAAGGGAATTCCATGTTAATTCTTTTTTAAAAAATTTTATTTGTTTTAATTGGAGGCTAATTACTTTACAGTATTGTAGTGGTTTTGCCATACATTGACATGAATCAGCCATGGGCGTACAAATGTTCTCCATCTTGAACCCCTCTCCCACCTTCCTCCCCATCCCATCCCTCAGGGTCATCCCAGTGCACCAGCCCTGAGCACCATGCCTCATGCATCGAACCTGGACTGGCAATCTGTTTCACATATGGTAATATACATGTTTCAATGCTATTCTCTCAAATCATCCCACCCTCACCTTCTCCCATAGAGTCCAAAAGACTGTTCTATACATCTGTGTCTCTTTTTCCATGTTACTTCTTATTCTACTTGGGTAGAATAGAGTAAATTCTATTTATTTATATAGATAAATATAACTTATATTACGTGGATATAAATCTATTATATCTATATATTATATAGATATAACATTTATATAGAATAAACTTCTGCCACACCCAAAGACTAGCATTTTAATTATAGCCGCACCTTTCTAAAAGGTGTTGCCTGTCTCTACCACTTTGTGAAGTTAATACATTTCTTTACTATTTTTCTCTTACAGTCCAGGGAAGTCCATCTTCTGAACAATGCAGTATCTAAATATGGGTTCTAAAATAGAAGAGTGTGGTTTAAAATACTGTGTTTACCCTTTATTAGCTGTGTCTTCACATGAGACATATTACTTATAGGCCTTTTTCTTGTGTGCTGCTGCTGCTGCTGCTGCTAAGTCGCTTCAGTCATGTCCGACTCTGTGCGATCCTATAGACGGCAGCCCACTAGGCTCCTCTGTCCCTGGGATTCTCCAGGCAAGAATACTGGAGTGGGTTGCCATTTCCTTCTCCAATGCATGAAAGTGAAAAGTGAAAGTGAAGTTGCTCAGTCGTGTCCGACTCTTGGCGACCCCATGGAGTGCAGCCCACCAGGCTCCTCCGTCCATGGGATTTTCCAGTACTGGGGTGGGGTGCCATTGCCTTCCCCGTTTTCTTGTGTACAGTGCTGATAAAATGGTATCTGACTAATGGACTGTCATGAAGCTAAAATAACTATATAAATAAACACACACACACTTAGGATGTGTCTGGTCTGGAACATAAAGAGGAATCAGTACATGTTGCAACTATAATCACGGCTAGATTCTCATACATGCTCTGAAAATACTGAGTCAAAGATTCAGTAATTTGGGGAAATGAGCATGAATGTATATGGAAATAAGAAATATTTCATATCAAAACTGTCCACTAAGTAATTTATTTTCTACATTCATTAGATACTTCTTAGTCAAATGTTTATTTCCAAAAATTTTGTACTGTTCTGGGAAGACCAAAAACAGTAAGACAGAGCCCCTGACCTCATGGAAGTCACTTTCCAGAAGGGGAAGAGAGACATGTAAACACAGAAACTAATAAGGGGCACACTGAGGACTGTAAACAGGTAGAGGAAGTGCTCTGCCTGTGAGCCTTCAAGCTGTGAACTTTCAAAGATGCGAACATGCGCGGCAGCCCCTGGGTGCCAGCTGTTGTACTTACTACTGCACTTTTCAAGGTACTATTCAGAAAACGAAGATCATAGCATCTGGTCCCATCACTTCATGGGAAATAGATGGGGAAACAGTGGAAACAGTGTCAGACTTTATTTTTAGGGGCTCCAAAATCACTGCAGATGGTGACTGTAGCCGTGAAATTAAAAGACGCTTACTCCTTGGAAGAAAAGTTATGACCAACCTAGATAGCATATTGAAAAGCAGAGAATTACTTTGCGAACAAAGGTCCTTCTAGTCAAGGCTATGGTTTTTCCTGTGGTCATGTATGGATGTGAGAGTTGGACTGTGAAGAAAGCTGAGGGCTGAAGAATTGATGCTTTTGAACTGTGGTGTTGGAGAAGACTCTTGAGAGTCCCTTGGACTGCAAGGAGATCCAACCAGTCCATTCTGAAGGAGATCAGCCCTGGGATTTCTTTGGAAGGAATGATGCTAGAGCTGAAACTCCACTACTTTGGCCACCTCATGCGAAGAGTTGACTCATTGGAAAAGACTCTGATGTTGGGAGGGATTGAGGGCAGGAGGAAAAGGGGATGACAGAGGATGAGATGGCTGGATGGCATCACTGACTCGATGGATGTGAGTCTGAGTGAACTCAGGGAGTTGGTGATGGACAGGGAGGCCTGGCGTGCTGCGATTCATGGGGTCTCAAAGAGTTGGACACTACTGAGCGGCTGAATTGAACTGAATCTATAAGATTAAAAATATTTTCTTTATTTTTGTGTGTGTGTTTGTTTTTTATGTATGTATTATTTGTATGAAAAGATTATAAACCTATCACAATACAGCAGTACACACCGATTGTGTTAATTAGGTATACTGGTTTTGAACTGTGGTGTTGGAGAAGACTCTTGAGAGTCCCTTGGACTGCAAGGAGATCCAACCAGTCCATCCTAAAGGAGATCAGTCCTGGGTGTTCATTGGAAGGACTGATGTTGAAGCTGAAGCTCCAATCCTTTGGCCACCTGATGTGAAGAGTTGACTCACTGGAAAAGACTCTGATGCTGGGAGGGATTGGGGGCAGGAGGAGAAGGGGACGACAGAGGGTGAGATGGCTGGATGGCATCACCGACTTGATGGACGTGAGTTTGGGTAAACTCCAAGAGTTGGTGATGGACAGGGAGGCCTGCTACTGCTGCTAAGTCACTTTAGTTGTGTCTGACTCTGTGCGACCCCACAGACGGTAGCCCACCAGGCTCCTCCATCCCTGGGATTCTCCAGGCAAGAACACTGGAGTAGGGTGCCACTGTCTTCTCCAATGCATGAAAGTGAAAAGTGAAAGTGAAGTCGCTCAGTCATATCTGACTCTTAGCAACCCTATGGACTGCAGCCTACCAGGCTCCTCCATCCATGGGATTTTCCAGGCAAGAGTACTGGAGTGGGGTGCCATTGCCTTCTGGTGTGCTGCAATTCATGGGGTTGCAAAGAGTCTGACATGACTGAACAACTGAACTGAACTGAGGGTAACCTTGTTGGACTTCCAAAGGCAAAAAGAGAAGAGGGCAGCAGAGGATTAAATGGTTAGATAGCATCACCGACTCAATGGACATGAATCTGAGTAAACGCTGGGTGTAGTGAAGGACAAAGAAGCCTGGCATGCTGCAGTCCATGGGGTCACAAAGAGTCAGACACAACTTAGCCACTGAACAACAAACAATTGGACTTACAAATGTGCTCTCAGAATGGAACTCATCCATATGTAAGGGACTTAATGTACAAACACTGAGTTACTAGATATTTTTGGTCTCCAGAGGCAGGGAGCTATATAGGAGAAATTAACCTGCTCAGAGTCACCTGGTAGAAATCTGTTTGCTGCTGCCTTCACATCAGGACAAAATGAAGCCTTAAGGAGATAGAGTCATTACTCCTGGTTACCTCCAGGTCCTGGACATGGTGCAATTCTAATTTCAGTTGTCGGTATTACTGGCCAGAAAAAAGCATAGTAAACAACTATGCTTTTTGTCTCCAAGGCCACATTTCAAACCTTCATTAACCAGAAGAGCCACACAATTCCTAGTTACATTGAAAATTAATCATAGAATTTGATATGGAAATGAGAAGATGAGAACTACAGGCTAATGTGAGAGCAACTCAGGGCTCTCAAGAGGGTGGTGCTATCCTTGTACAAACACTGAGCTGCCTCCATGAATTTCCTTTGAGCTGTTTTCCTGTCTAATACATCCTTGTGACCCTTGGGTCCTAGCAAAGTCTAGTCACACAGACTCTTGTCAAAAGTTTTGTTGAATCTAAGTGAATTGAATGATTAGAGTTTAAAGACTTAAAGACTTGCCAAATACTGAGTTGGCCCACAAAAATCCTTATCTTAATTGAAGCATGAGGCTTATGCTACAAAAGTGTCAATGCCCAAGAAATTCACTATTCTTAAAGGACTCTAAATGAATGCTCCAGAAAGCACTGCTGGCTAAATAATAGCATTCTTCTTTTTGATAGAATAATGCTAGCAACTTTCTATCCATGGGAAGGATGTTTTAATTTTTTTCTTTCAGAAGCAATAAATAGCATATTGCTCAATTGTCCACTTTTCTTGATGGAGTTCTGCTTATTTTAACCATGAATTTTTGTTATTTTTAATGTTTAAATTATAAAATAAGGAAGTGCATAATGAAACTATTTTCCCTCCTCCACCTACTGCTCCCTAGTCTGACCTCTTGGTGTACATGTTTCCAGGCTTTTTATGCATAAACTCACATCTAAACATATACTTTTGTATTTATATGATATTTTAACACAAAACTGCTCATATTACATATTTACTCTCTGCAACTGAGAGGCCTTTTGCTTAGGACTCAGTCTTTGTACAGAACTCCTAATGTAACTATACATTTCTTTCATTATTTAATTTTTAAATTATTATTATTTTATTTTGCCTGCACGGACTTTTCACTGTGGTACGTGGGCTTTCTCTAGTTGTAGTGCATGGGCTTAGTTGCCCTAGGGCATGTGGGATCTTACTTCCTCAGTCAGGTATTGAACCCATGTCCCGTGCATTGAAAGGTGGATTCTTAGTCACTGGACCGTCAGAGAAGCCCCTGTACATATATTTCTAAGTTTATCTTCCCTGCCAGACCGTCAGTCCCATAAGAACTGTTACTCTCCAATGTACACTCACGTGGTACTTAGCACAATTCTAGGCCCATCAGAGTCCCTTGACTAATATTGATTGAGTAAATGAATGAAAAACATTGTCACTGTCATCACATTATGGACATCCTTTTATGAGTGTCTTGAACTCCCCTCTGTCCTTCCGACATCCTCCAGGATCCCGTTGCACAGACACGTTACTGCCTACTGGAGAAGATACTTCCAATTCTCTGTGGTGAGCACCCATCTTCATCTCTTCTCAATTTAAGCTAGGGCTTCCCTGGTGGCTCAGAGGTTAAAGCCGTCTTCCTGCAATGTGGGAGACCGGGGTTCGATCCCTGGGTCAGGACGATCCCCCGGAGAAGGAAATGGAAACCCACTCCAGCGTTCTTGCCTGGAGAATCCCATGCACGGAGGAGCCTGGTGGGCTACAGTCAGACATGACTGAGTGACTTCATTCACTTCACTTCACTTTATAACAGTTAAAATTTTATTTAGGCATGTCGTGGTCCATTCAGACTGCTGTAACAACCAGTGTAGTTTATAAAAAACAAATTAATTTCTCACAGTTCTGGAAGCTGGAAGTCCAAGGCCAGGGTGAGATTATGGTCTGGTGAGGGCCCTTTTTGGGTTGCAGGCTTCTCACTCTGTCCTCATGTGGCTGAAGGGCGAGGGAGCTCTGTGGGATCTCTTTTGTAAAAGCACTAATCCTATTCATGAGGGCTCCACCCTCATGACATATTCACCTTCTGAAGACCTCACTTCCCAATAATAATAAATGAACCCCTACCTTTGAGAGTTAGGATTTCAACACGTGAGTTTTGGAGGGGGTACAAACATTCAGACCATAGCAACATAGTAAAAATATTCAAAGCATAAAATATATATATATAAAATGAAAAATAATGTCAATACTTGCCATCTCTCCCTACCACTAATTCTCTTTCTCAAAGAGAATATTTGACTACTTTTGTTTTATATTTATTGTTTTATCTATTTATTTTATATTTATTATTTTTATATATTTATTTTTTATATTTCATACTTTTATTTATATCTTTTGGTTCATCCTTTATAATTTAAATAAGATTATGGTTCATAGCTCATAATTCACAATTTGGATGGCACCTTTTAATTCTCAACTATGGAATATGAGGAAGTTAATATATATGTACCTCAACCACAATCCCCTCAATTTTCTGCTTTCAAAAAGTTTTATTCTTATTTTTTATGATGAAAGTATACATTTACGATATGATTGATAGCTAGAAATCAGCATTCCCTGATTTATCTTTGCTATGCTATGCCAAGTCACTTCCGTCGTGTCCCACTCTGTGTGACCCCATAGACGGCAGCCCACCAGGCTCCCCCGTCCCTGGGATTCTCCAGGCAAGAACACTGGAGTGGGTTGCCATTTCCTTCTCCAATGCATGAAAGTGAAAAGAGAAAGTGAAGTTGCTCAGTCATGTCTGACTCTTAGCGACCCCATGGACTGCAGCCTATCAGGCTCCTCTGTCCGTGGAATTTTCCAGGCAAGAGTACTGGAGTGGGGTGCCATTGCCTTCTCCGATTTATCTTTAGATTGACCTAAAATTTTAAACTCAAATAAAAATAGCATTTACAATATTAAAATATGCTTTGTTGCCAAGTTTTCTTTTTGTTCTAGAAAAACAAAATCTGTGTCTCTGAACTCTTAACTACTGGGAAAAGAATACCCAAATTGCCACCCCCTCCCCCAAAATGGATTTGCGTCTTCAGTTTTATTTTCATTGTTTAGGAAATACTCAGTTGCCATGATTTCTTGGATCTCATGTCTTATTCTTTCTTGTACCGCTTTCTTGTTTTGCTGAAGTTTTCCTATTTATTTACTTTTGGCTGCACTGGGTTTTTGTTGCTTCATGAGGGTTTTCTCTAGTTGTGTTGAGTGGAGGCTGCTCCTCATGGCAGTGCAGCAAGCTTCTCATTGCAGTGGCTTTCTTGTCGTGGAGCACAGTCTCTAGGCACATGGACTTCAGTGGTTGTGGCACACAGGCTTCGTTGCTCTTTGGGCAGTGCAGCAAGCTTCTCATTGTAGTGGCTTCCTTGTCGTGGAGCACAGTCTCTAGGCACGTGGACTTCAGTGGTTGTGGCACACAGGCTTCATTGCTCTTTGGCAGGTGGAATCTTCCCAAACCAGGGATCCAACCCATGTCCTCTCTATTGGCAGGTAGATTCTTACCCACTTTGTCACTGAGGAGGTCCTGAAGTTTTCATATGAGATACCTGAATGTAAACTTTCTGAATCTGTATACAGTTGAAAACTTTTTATTCTCATCAAATTTGATAACTCATATAGGTATAAAATTCCAGGTTGAAAATTATTTTTTTCTTGACCTTTGGAGATGTTGCAACTTGGTACTCTAGTAACCCGTGTTGCCACTTTATTTCTCATTTCTTTGTAGGTAGGTGTGAGTCTTTAAAAAATTATTTTTTTATTAAAGTAGTTCATGATTTCCTCCAAATTGTTGCTGTTGATTGAGAGTCAAGTAGCTCTAAAAATCTTATTAACTAACATGTTTTACTGCCACTTCTTGTTTTTTGTTTGGGGAATTATCTATTAATCTTTTATCATGGAAATTGAAGATTCACCATCCTTTCATTAATTCTGCATGCAGTCTTCCATTCTTCCTGTCTTTCTGATGAACTTAAGCACAATTTTGTTTTGATCAATTTTATATTTTTATGATTATGCCCATGTTAACTTTATTTAAAAATATTGCACATCTTTTTTCTCTCACTGGACTTGTTCATTCCTTTTTCATTTTAGTTTTAAAAATACATTATCCTTAATTTAAGCTCAAACTTTTTGCAAATTATTTAAATATCCTTTATACATAGATTTGTGTGCATGTGGTATACTATCAGTTTTGTCTCTTTGGAGAATTCTTTACTGGAAATTTCTGAACTTCTCTAATTTGGACCTCTGTCTTCCCAGGCTTGTTGCATAGCTAGTTCTCCTCTCACTATCACTTTGGGAATTTCCTCACCTCACTTAGGTTCAGTTTCCTGTTCCAGGATCTCACTGACTTGTTTCACATATTCATTCTGGGGGAATACCTCCTCCAGTAGCTTCCTAAGAAACAGTACATCATGCATTGAATACACATTTTGACATGTTACATTTCTGAAAACATCTTCATTCTGTCCTCATACTTAATTATTAGCTAGATTTGAAATTAATCCTGTGTTGGAATCCATTTCTTGCAGAGTTTTTGAAGGCATTTCTTTATTTTCTTTAAGTTTCCACTTTTGCCTTTGAGAAAGCTGATGCAATTTTGATTACTATTATTATTATTACTTTGTACACAACCATTTCTACCCTCTGAAAGTTTTTAGAATCATCTTTGTTCCCAGTGTTTTGACATTTATCCATCATATATGTAATTTTTAATATATGCCTTTTTGCTCTGGAACTTCTTATTAAAGCATCCTAATATTATTCTATGGATGTAACATTTTGTTATTTCTGCAACAATATTCATGACAGTATTTTTTTAAAGTTTTCTTTAAAATGGACTGTTTCTCCCAACTTTATTCATTCTGGATATGGCTTTGCTCTTTCCTATTAAGCTTTCCTCAGATATATATTGATCCCTGGTTCTATGTTCTTTTAAGAATGGGGCATTTTAGTGATATTGATCAGACAGTTCAATTCCTAGGTCTCTTCTTTGGGGCTGTTCTAATTTCCCAGAGGATCTCCTAGTTTTTTGACTGAGGATTAAAAGATTACTGAAAACATTCTGAGATCCGGTTGGGAACAGGGCAAGTAGTCTCAAGATTCTGCATGCACCTCGAGTCTCACTCATTCCTCTGTTTTTCAGAGTAACCCATCCCTCAGCTGAATCTTGTTCCTCTCAATCAAGAGACTGTTTTAGTCTCAGGTATGCTAAGTCAGTCAGAGAAGGCAATGGCACCCCACTCCAGTACTCTTGTCTGGGAAATCCCATGGACAGAGGAGTCTGGTGGGCTGCAGTCCATGGGGTCGCTAAGAGTCAGAGACGACTGAGTGACTTCACTTTCACTTTTCACTTTCATGCATTGAAGAAGGAACTGGCAACCCACTCCAGTGTTCTTGCCTAGAGAATCCCAGGGACGGGGTAGCCTGGTGGGCTGCCGCCTATGGGGTCACACAGAGTCGGACACAACTAAAGCGACTTAGCAGCAGCAGCAGCAGCACGCTAAGTCAGTAACCAGTTTTAGCCTCAAAGATTTAGACTGGATTTACTTTATGGATGTCATAAAGTATGACATATGGATAAAATATGACATATGGATACTCATTTTTACGTCTTTAAGAATATTATTTGCACTCATCTTAAAGGTTTATTCTGTTTGCTGTATTTCCTCAGGATGCAAGTGCTTCCATTTGTTATGCTTGGTGATGTTCTACATCAAAATATTGGTGATTCCTGGGTTTGCATTCTTCTCTGATTTCCGGCTTTCCTGTCAACCTTCCTTCTGCAAAACCTGCTCTTGGGAGAGGGTAATGTGTGCTGTCTGATGAGGCATATTCTCTAGTGATTAGAGGAGGGGCAGATGGGCTTATATTTAGAGGATGTAGGCCTTTTTCTGGATTAGTGGATATCTACTTCTTCTCCTTATGTTTCAAGAAAGATGATTCCTTCCAGGGCCTGAGAGTGAGCCATGGTTTGGGGGGAGAAGTGTTATATATATATATATATATATATATATATATATATATATATATATATTTTGGGGGGGGTCTACATTGGTGGCTTGTGGGATCTTACTTCCCGAACTAGGGATTGAACCCAGGCCTTTGGCAGTGAAAGCATAGAGTCCCAACCACTGGACAACCAGGGAATTTCCAAAGGGAAGAAGTCTTTATAGGTAAAATTTGGGATGAGGACTGGCTGTAGTGTGTGATTTTCTTCTGATGGATTGGTGGTGAGGTAACAGGGCAGTGCTCTAGGAATCTTGTGCTCAGCCTGAAGTTGCCAACCTCCCTCAGGGTGGGGCCTTGGTTCTGCAGAAAATCCCAAAGATATCCTTATGTATATTCCTTGAGGAGAAACCAGGACCCTGCCCCAAGTCTATACTACTGTTTCTTGACTGCTCCTCCCTTATTTCTTCATCCCCTCCCTTCCCTGATGGACATGAGTTTGAGCAATCTCCAGGAGTTGGTGATGGACAGGGAGGCCTGGCATGCTGCAGTCCATGGGGTCGCCAAGAGTTGGACAGGACTGAGCAACTGAACTGATCTCTTCCCTGATTAGTAGCTATTTGAATCTTCCCTTTAGAAGGTCAAGGCTTCTGTTCAGTTCAGTGTCTCAGTCATGTCCAACTCTTTGTGACCCCATGGACTGCAGCATGCCAGGCCTCCCTGTCCTTCATCATCTCCTGGAGCTTGCTCAAACTCATGTCCATTGAAACAGTGATGCCATCCAACCATCTCATCCTCTGTCATACCTTTCGCCTCCTGCCTTCAATCTTTCCCAGCATCATGGGCTTTTCCAATGAGTTGGCTGTTTTTATCAGGCGGCCAAAGTATTGAAGTTTCAGCTTCAGCCTCAGTCCTTTCAATGAAATCTGGGTTCATTTCCTTTAGGATTGACTGATTGGATCTCCTTGCCATCCAAGGGACTCTCAAGAGTCTTCTCCAACACAACGGTTCAAAAGCACCAGTTCTTCAGCACTCAGTTTTCTTTATGGTCCAACTTTCATATCCATACATGACTAATGGAAAAACCATAGCTTTGACTCCATGGAAACTTTTTGGCAAAGCGATGTCTCTGCTTCTTAATGCACTGTCTAGATTTGTCATAACTTTTCTCCAAAGGAGCAAGTGTCTTTCAATTTCATGGTTGTAGTCACCATCTGGAGTGATTTTGGAGCCCAAGAAAGTAAAGGCTGCCACTGTTTGCAATGTTTCCCCATCTATGTGCCATGAAGTGGTGGGACTGGAGCCATGATCTTCATTTTTTGAATGTTGAGTTTTAAGTCAGTTTTTTCACTCTCCTCTTTCACCATCATCAAGAGACTTTTTAGATACTCTTCATTTTCTGCCATAAGAGTGGTGTCATCTGCATATCTGAAGTTATTTATATTTCTCCTGGCAATCCTCATTCCAGCTTGCAATCCATCTAGCCTGGCATTTTGCATGATGCACTCTGCATAGAAGTTAAATAAGCAGGGTGACAATATACAGCATTGATGTACTCCTTTCCTAATTTGGAACCAGTACATTGTTCTATGTCTGGTTCTAACTATTGCTTCTTGACCTGTATACAAGTTTCTCAGCAGGCAGGTAAGGTGGTCTGGTATTTCCATCTCTTTAAGAATTTTACACAAAATGTTGTGATGCACACAGTCAAAGGCTTTAGCACAGTCAATGAAACAGAAGTAGATGTTTTTCTGGAATTCTCTTGCTTTTTCTATGATCTAACAAATGTTGGCAATTTGATCTCTGGTTCCTCTGCCTTTTCTAAATCCAGCTTGTACATCTGGAAGTTCTTGGTTCATGTACCATTGAAGACTAGCTTGGAGGATTTTGAGCATGACCTTGCTAACATGTGACATGAATGCAATTGTGAAGTAGTTTGAAAATTCTTTGGTATTCCCTTTATTTGGGATTGGAATGAAAACTGACCTTTTCCAGTCCTGTGGCCACTGCTGAGTTGTCCAAATTTTCTGGTATATTGAGGTCAGTTCAGTCGTTCAGTCGTGTCTGACTCTTTGAAAGTCACGCAAATTAATAGTATCATCATGTTAACTAAAAAGATGTATAGCTTGAGAGTTGCAAGTTAAGTTTTATTGGGGGCAAAATGAGGACTGCAGCCCGGGAGGTAGCACCTCAGATGGCTTTGAGAGACTGCTCCAAAGTGGTAGTGGGGGAAGGTCAATATATAAGGTTTTAGCGAAGGAGGAATTCAAGCACTCAGTTTACAAAAGGTTTTCTGCTAGTCATGAGGATCTGATGTCACCATGAAGAGATTGAATTCAGTTCAGTTCAGTTCAGTTGCTCAGTTGTGTCTGACTCTTTGTGACCTCTTGGACTGCAGCACACCAGCCTTCCTTGTCCATAACCAATGCCCGGAGCTTTCTCAAATTTGTGTCCATTGAGTTGATGATGCCATCCAGCCATCTCATGCTCTGTCGTCCCCTTCTCCTCCTGACTTCATCTTCTCGGCACCAGGGTCTTTGACAATGAGTCAGTTCTTCACATCAGATAGCCAAAGGATTGGAGCTTCGGCTTCAACATCAGTCCTTTAGGATTGATTTCCTTTAGGATTGACTGGTTTGATTTCTTTGCAGTCCAAGGGACTCTCAAGAGTCTTCTCCAACACCACAGTTCAATAGCATCAGTTCTTCAGCACTCAGTTTTCTTTATGGTCCAACTCTCACATCCATACATGACTACTGGGAAAACCAATGCTTTGACTATATCAACCTTTGTTGGGAAAGTAATGTCTCTGCTTTTTAATATGCTGTCTAGGTTGGTCATAGTTTTTCTTCCAAAGAGCAAGCATTTTTTAATTTCATGGCTGCAGTCACCATCTGCAGTGATTTGGAGTCCAAGAAAATAAAGTCTGTCACTATTTCCAATGTTTCCCCATCTATTTGTCATGATGTGATAGGACTGGATGCCATGATCTTTGTTTTTTGAATGTTGAGTTTTAAGCCAACTTTTTCACTCTCCTCTTTCACTTTCATCAAGAAGCTTTTTAGTTCATCTTCACTTTCTGCCATATAAGGGTAGTGTCATTTGCATATCTGAGGTCATTGATATTTCTCCCAGCAATCTTGATTCCAGCTTGTGCCTCTTCCAGCCTGGCATTTCTCATGATGTACTCTGCATATAAGTTAAATAAGCATGGTGACAATATACAGCCTTGACATATTCCTTTTCCAATTTGGAACCAGTCCATCATTCCATGTCTGGTTCTAACTATTGCTTCTTGACCTGCATACAGATTTCTCAAGAGGCAGGTAAAGTGGTCTGGTATTCCCACCTCTTCAGGAATGTTACACATTTTGTTGTGATCCACACAGTCAAAGGCTTTGGCATAGTCAATGAAGCAGAAATAGATGTTTTTCTGTAACTCCTTTGATTTTTCTATGATTCAGTGGATGTTGGCAATTTGATGTCTGGTTCCTCTGCCTTTTCTAAATCCAGCTTGAACATCTGGGAGTTCTCAGTTCACATACTGTTAAGGCCTCGTTTGCAAAATTTTGAGCACTACTATCGTGTGAGATAGTGCAATTGTGTGGTAGTTTTAACCTTCTTTGGCATTGCCTTTCTTTGGTATTGGAATGAAAACTGACTATTTCCAGTCTTGTGGCCACTGCTGAGTTTTCCAAATTTGCTGGTATGTTGAGTGCAGCACTTTCACAGCATCATCTTTCAGGATTTGAAATAGCTCAGCTGGAATCCCATCACCTCTTTTACCTTTATTCATAGTGATGCTTCCTAAGGCTCACTTGACTTCGTACTCCAGGATGTCTGGCTCTAGGTGAGTGATCACCCCATAGTCTTTATCTAGGTCATTAAGAATTTTTTTGGTAAAGCTCTGCTGTGTATTCTTGCCACCTTTTCTTAATATCTTCTGAATGGATTTTGTGCTCTCTAGATATGAGGAGATGCAAGGATTGAGATCATAAAATCTGTTCCTGAAAACATTCAACTATCTAAAGACCTGTCCCACCAGATTCCCCGGTGAAGAGAGTACCTCACTCCATCCTGAATTCCCTCAGAGGTTGTTGAAGGTCAACGGCGTGGGATTCAAGTTCCATAGAGACAGATGGCAAATACCTTTTTTGTTCAGTCATTGGCAATGTTCTTCTCAAGTGCCAATTTGTAGTTGACAATCTTTTAGGATTTGAAGTAGCTCAGCTGGGATTCTGTCACCTCTACTAGCTTTGTTCCTAATGATGCTTCCTAAGGCCCATTTGACTTTGTTCTCCGGGATGTCTTGCTCTAGGTGAGTGATCACATCATCGTGGTTATCTGGGTCATGAAGATCTTTCTTGTATAGTTCTTCTGTGTATTCTTGCCACCTCTTCTTAATATCTCCTCTTTCTGTAAGGTCCATACCATTTCTATTCTTTATTGTGCCCATCTTTGCATGCAATGTCCCTTGGTATCGCTAATTTTCTTGAGGAGACCTTTAGTCTTTCCCCTTCTGTTGTTTTCCTGTATTTCTTTGCATTGTTCACTTATGAGGACTAAGTGTACGCGAAGCAGACAGTGTCAGCCAAGGAGACTTAATGAAGCCCATTTCCTACAAGGTGTGCAGGCAGTGGGTGGGGATGGGTGGGTGACTGAGGGTGAGTGGGGGATTGGGCAGACACAGGAAGGATTTGTCCCCAGGAACCCCACAGAGTTCCTTCTCGGCTTCATTAGTTGACGTATCTTGAAGTTTTTATTGAGCACTAGTTTTAGATGTTGTTTTCTCCTACTTTGTTTTCTTTGTTCATTTGGCCATATTTGCTTTCTTTCCTGCTGTTTTCTTCAGCCTTTCTGTTCTGTTTGATTCCTTTCTTGCTAACACTGTTATAGGTCCATTTAAAAAACAACCAACTTTTCTTCCTTTTCAATATGACACAAGAGGAGGAAAGGTAGTCTGATGCGTGTCTTTCATCGTGAATCCAAGTGCTATTCTGTGAATTCCTACACTTTTCAGCAAATGTTGGAGTGTTATTTGCGGCCATTGGCAACAACACAGCATTTTATCCCTGCGTATGGCACTGAATCACAGCTTTGTTATTTTTTGGGGGGTTTTCATTTATTTGTTTGTTTTAATTTGCTCACATTTCTGTGACTCACAGTTTCTTTTTTCTGTGGCTAATAACACAACAGCATGGATATTTATGAAACTCAGCCACCCATTCAGACCAGAATATTGGCACTTCCCAAACTTCTGCCATAAGGGTGAGCAGCAGGTTCTGTTTCCAAGTTAGGCTGCTCGGTGTCTCACAACCCTGCACATCCTGTTTCTCTCCAGTTCATAACTAGGAAAACATGATTCTTTCAGGAAATTTTTCTTGTGTCTTTCCAAGAGCAAATACAAAGTCTAGGATTAAATAAATCTCTTTAGTTCAAACTAAGATGGAAAAGAGCAAAAAGAGAGAGAGTAGAGTATAAAAAATTCAGACTGATCTCATTTATTAGATTAGAGCCACTCACTAATTTGAAAAGGCCCATTTTAGAAGAGAGTGAAGCAAGCTCTATTAATGGATAGCATTCTGTGTAGTAAATACTGCAGCCTGTGTGTTATTAACACTTGCCTTTTATAAATAGAGTTTGCATGGAAGTGAACTTGTGACTGAAAATAGTTGTGTAGTCACTTTTACTCAATAGTTAAAAGGGCTTGGCTATTATGTGTCGAGCTGGGGAAAATTTGGGGGGCTACAGAGGATTCGTGCAGATATATTCTGTTTGCTTCCAACCAAGTAAAGAGGGTCTTTCTCTTTCCTGAAATGTCATAATCTTAGATTAATCAGTGTGGAGCACATTTCTGTAAGTAAAGATAGTCAATCTGAAGAGAAATACAAATAGCTACTGGAAAGCTATTATCCAGATTCTTAAAACTATAGTTTCAGCTCGAACTTTTTTTTTACAAAAGACATTGATTTCACATCTGTAATTACGCAGGTGTATAAATAGCCCCCAAATTAAAGCATAGTACTTTCTTTATTCCTTCCGCTTGGGAGATTGAAGTAAACTTAACCCCAGGGCAAGGCCTCATCTATAATACACTCATGTCACTGTGCGTGCTTGGCTCAATATAGATCCCAAAGAATTGAATCTGTCCTTGTAGTCTTCTGGAAGATGTCTGCAGCTAGGTGCTAACCAGTAGATGAATTTAAACCTACAGAATATTGAATCTGGCAGTTTTGCTCTCTCTTTTAAATTGAAGTATAGTCAATTTACAATCCTGTGTTAATTTATGCTATACAGCAAAATGATTCAGCTATACATAAATACATTATTTTTTCATATTCTTTTCCATTATGCTTTATCATAGGGTACTGAATATTGTTCCCTGTGCTATACAGTAGGACCTTATTTTTTTTTTATCCATTCTATATGTAATAGTTTGTATCTGCTAATCTTAAACTCCCAATTAATCCCTCCCCAGAGTTGTGAAAACCATAACTCTGTTCTCTATGTCTGAGAGCCTGTTTCTGTTTCATAGACAAGTTTGTTTCTGTCATAGTTTTGATTCCACATATAAGTGATATCATATATTCACCTTGCTCTGTATTATTTATTGCACTCAGTATGATAATCTCTGGTTCCATCCATGTTGCTGCAAATGGCATTATTTCAGTCCTTCTTTATCCATTCATCTGTCAGTGGTCATTTAGGGTGCTTCCAGTGGTCATGTATGGATGTGAGAGTTGGACTATAAAGAAAGCTGAGTGCTAAAGAATTGATACTTTTGAACTATGGTGTTGGAGAAGACTCTTGAGAGTCCTTGGATTGTAAGATCAACCCAATCAATCCTAAAGGAAATCAGTTGTTAATATTCATTGGAAGGACTGATGTTGAAGCTAAAACTCCAATACTTTGGCCACCTGATGCGAAGAACTGACTTGTTTGAAAAGACGTTGCTGCTGGGAAAGATTGAGGGCAGGAGGAGAAGGGGATAACAGAGGACGGGATGGCTGGATGACATCACTGACTCAATGGACATGAGTTTGAGTAGACTCCAGGAGTTGGCGATGGACAGGGAGGCCTGGCGTGCTGCAGTCCATGGGGTCGCAGAATCAGACACACTGAGCAACTGAACTGATGTTGTGGCTCTTCTGAATAGCATTGCTATGAACATAGTGGATGCCTATATCTTTTCAAAGATAAGATTCCTATCTTTTATAGTTTGCCCCCCCACCCCTGGAGTTGTATTACTGGATCATATGACAGCTCTGTTTTTAGTTTTTTTTTTTTTTTTTTGAGGAACCTCACACTGTTTTCCATAGTGAGAGTACCAACTTACATTCCCATCCACTTTTTCTCTCTTATGCCCAAATCAGTAATACCCTATGTGACCTCCATTTATGTCACTCACCACCAAACCAATACTAAGGATGGGCTACCAAGTCCGGTTAAAATAAATCCCACCTTTAGCCTTTTTAAATTAACTGACCCAAGACAGTATTAAAGATCATAAGAATTTGAAATAAAATAAGGGGGCAGATCTCTGTTTGGTTGTGACTTCTCAATAGATGGTGGCCCTATTGGTTTTTAATGTCCTGATTTTCCCAGGATTTATATGTATTTTCATCTGGCTGATGAAAAAGCAAGATCACAGTCATGAGTGCTGTGGCAGAATATTCCTGGCAGCTCTCCTACCATAGAATGGAAAGGCTTGTTTGTCTCTTTAAGAACACAAGTTTTCAAACAAACCTAGGGATCTCTGGGAGTTATCTGAGGGGATTTAGGCGAATATGGAGCAGGTTGGTCACTGGAGAGAAGACAAGCTGGCTGGAGGCCAGACCCTATCTCATCCCAAACTCACAAGCCTTCATCGTCATGTACACCCAGATTTTACTGAGAGACTATGCTTCAGTATTAGATTTCAGTTTAATAAAGCTTGTCTTCCTTAGTACAAAATAACTAAACCCCTTTATGTTTGGAAACTGGTACTTTCAAAGAAAATGTGTGGTTCTTTGCTTTCTGAGAATGAAGTTATGTCTAAAAACTTTGAGATCTTCTAAAGAAAAGATCAGTCAGATGAATTGAAAACCCCCATTCTCTGTGACTCCAGGGATATGGGGTGGCATAAGTGCTGTGAGGAAATTGGAAGCCACATGTCCTTGCCTTCAAGAGCTGGACACATCTGGCTTCAGATTCAATTCAGATACCATTCAGATTCAGATTCAACTATCAGTTACATTTACATGCATCTTGTTGTACATCTCGCTGTGAGTTTTTATGCACTGCATAAACTTTCCTCATAGCACTTTAGAGGTATGTATTATTATCCTTATAATTAAGGGAACAAAGGCTCATGGAGGATAAATGTTTTGAGCAAAAACACATAGCTCATAAGCAACAGAGCCAGGATTTAAACCTATCTCTTCATAGTTTTCTAGTTTAATATGATTTAGCTCTTAGACTCTAAAACTCTGAGAGTTTATATAGTCCATCCTATTTCCATATTATTTGCACTGTTTGTGATTAGAATTATATTATTATCCTTCAGTAGGTGAATGGATAAACTGTGATACATTGAAATCCAAACAATGGAATATTATTTGATGCTATGAGCTATTAATTCATGAAAATACATGGAGGAAACTTAAATGGATATTACTAAGTGAAAGAAGTGGGCTTCCCTGGTGGTTCAGCTGGTAAAGAATCTGCCTGCAATGCGGGAGACCTGGGTTCGATCCCTGGATTTGGAAGATCCCCTGGAGAAAGACAGCTACCCACTCCAGAATTCTGGCCTGGAGAATACCATGACCTGTATAGTCTGTGGGATCACAAAGAGTTGGACATGACTGAGCAACTTAAAGTTGCTACTCAAACTGTCCTACTTTTTGCGACCCCATGAACTATACAGTCCTTAGAATTCTCCAGGCCAGAATACTGGAGGGAAAGAAGCCAATCTGAAATGGCTATGTACTGCATTGTTTCAACTGTATGATGTTCTGAAAAAGGCAAAACTGTGAAGACACTGAAAAGATCAGTTGTTGCCAGAGGTTGGAGATGGGGAGTAGGTGGGATAAGGATCAATAGGCAGAGAACAGAGAAGTTTTAAGGCAGTGGAAATACTCTGTATGATTCTGTGATGGTGGATACATATACATATACATACAGATGTTTGTCCAACCCATAGAACGTACAAGTCCTAGAGTGAACTATAGTGCAAACTATAGACTTTGGGTGACTGTGACTTGTCAATGTAGGTTTATCCATTGTAAACAATCTACCACTCTCGGGGGGATGTTGATCAGTGGGGAGGAAAAAAATTCTATGTACTTTGAGTGAGTCACTTATACAGTGATTCCACAAAGATGCCTTTGGATTTCCAAGGCCTTCCTTTCCTTACAGAAACAAGGCATTAAGACCTGGGCATTTCTGGGAAGTCAAAATATAAGGATACCCAGGTTTGAGAATTCAAGGGAATATTCTAGGGGTTCCAAGAAACTACTTGTAACTCCTCTCCCCCAACTTCTTCATTTTAGGAGTTTTCAAATAGGTCCAGTATCAATTAATGTATTTTAAAAGGCCTGATTTTTAACCTGAAAACAGTTGTCTATCTAGTTTGTAAGCAAGTTGTAATAAAAGATAATTTTTATTTATGACTGTTTCGTTTAGCTTCTTGAGCGTTTTCTGATTTCTCAATATGATTATATTTGATAATGTCTTTGTCTGTGTGTATTTTCTCAAGTGCTAAGATAATAACTAGCCAGACTGTATTCAGAAAAGTTATACATCAAATATATTGTACCAAATTATGGTGCTTTCTCAGCACTATTCAGTATTATTGTGTGTTCTTGCATCTTTTAAAAAAAAGTATTCTTATTTTGTATTCTTATTTTGAATTTATGAAACACTGAGCACAAGCTGGCTTGTGAAATATAAGAGATACTGCAAACATTTCTTTGAAGAAATGAAAAGCCTGACTCAGCAATGGTGCAGCAGAGTTGGAATCACATGGAGGCTGAATTTATTTTCTCTCTCCTCTACCATTATTGAATGGTCTGTGCTTTGTTCTTGAATGTCCCTGAATGTCACTGCAGATTTTTTATCCCTAACCTACCTACAATTTTCTTAGACAAAAAGATTATAGTTTAATATACATACATACACATGTGTATGTTACATATGTACGTATTGTATAAAACTATGAATTGTTCAAATTGGACCCTAGTTTCCTGGGCAGCATGTGATGGTGGGAATCATGTCAGTTCTTAGCTACCAGATCCAGAAAAATAAAGCCAATATCATGAATCATTATCTGTGTTACTAAGAAATATGTATCTTGGGTTGGTAAAAAGTGCCTTGGGTTTTAAGGTTCTGTTTCTTATTAATTGAATGGTCTCGGGCAATTCCATCCTCCCTTTATGCTGTAGTTTCCTCTTATGTAAAATGGTACTATTAGTCCCTAACTTAGAGGGACCTAATACTGCGGCTAAATGAGTGCTTTCTCCATGCCAGTCCCAGTGCAAAAGGCTCTAATATGTTAGAACATTTAATCTTCCCAACAGTTCTGCAAGGTAGTGTTCTTAGCTGACTTTCGTGGGTCTCAGAGATGTTAGTCATCTGTGTCCAACGGCACACGGCAGGGAGTCCTGAGTAAGATTCAAACACAGACTCCTCTCTCTGGGCTCCCAAGCCCATGTGTCAGGGCAGCTGTGGAACTGCCTTAGAAACTGGAAAGATTTTCACGGGTAAGGTATTTTCTTTGGGGGAAGGAGGGTAAGGAAGGTGGAACAGGGGTGGACAGGACAGGAGATGAGAGAAGAGATCAAGGAGCAGGCAGACGTGAGCAGGGGCTCCTGTTTCTGAGTTCACGTTCTGCAAACAAGCCTGCCGGAGGACTAGGGGATGGACCGTCCTAGGGGCTGGCTGCTGCTCACATATTAAGTGCCCACAGTGTCTTAGGACAGTTTCTCTCAGCACATTGTGTGCACCTCGGTAGGCAGTTGGCCCCTTTGGAAAGGATGCTAAACTCTAGGTGCCTGGATCCCACCCTGCTGGGCCCCAACCTGCCAGCTTTAAGCTGAGGGTGTCACCTGCTTCCTCTGAAAGTCCAGACAGGAAACAGGACCCATGGAAAAGGAAACATTCACAAAGGTCCTGCTCACATGGGAAAGTTGTTCATCAGAGCCTGTGAATGAGGACAGAGTGTTCACTGCTGCTTCCAGAAGGCCAGGCCTGGCCCAGTGTGGAATCTTCACACCGTGGATAATTTCCCAGGGCCTTCTCTCATGGATATTTGAAGTTCTAATGTACAGCTAGAAACTGATCACCTGAGCAAAATATTCTAAAGATCCTTGAGGACTACTATATTAAAACTTTCTTATGACCTGCATTCATATTCTTAGTTTTATTATACTTTATTGATTATAAATAAATAATCAATATTCTTGGAAGTTTTCTAATTTCTCAATATGATTATATTTGATAATGTCTTTGTGTGTATTTTCTCAAGTGCTAAGATGATAACTAGCTGGACTGTATTCAGAAAAGTTCTTTTCTGGATACACCCAAGTGCTCCAAAAGGAAGTGACCTCTTGAAAAATAATTTCCATTTACAGAGAGGGAAGAGGAGGACTTTTGTCTCTTTCCATTGCAGGTCAGGGCTGCATGAATAACGAAGCCTTAATTAACAAGCTGAGTGATCAGTCTCCAACAACTGGGTACTTTAGTGTTCCAAGAAAACTATACCCGAAACTGTGGCACTTTACGGAGACCAGGAAGTGTCCTATAAAAACAGTAACTAATCACTGATATTTACATAGTGTTATTGGGTTAATGTTTTCACAAGTCTCATGTAATTCTACCTTCAGCATTTAATATGATTTTTTAAAGGTAATAGCTAGCATTCTTTGAGTCTTATTATGTGTCAGGCAGTTATAAACCCAACAATCAATTATCTCATTCATTCCCGAGACAACCTTATGCTGCTTCCATTTCACAGATGAGAAACTGAGGCTTAAAGCTGTTCATGATTCCCCAGATAAGACATCAGAACATGGCGACTTTCTAGCTCTTCACATCCACAGCAGGAGGCTCTGGTGGAATCATCACCCAAGAGACTAGTGCACACTTGTGTACTGGGCTTGTCTTGGAGGATATTGCTCTTTAACCTGCGTCACCCTGTGTTCTGGGAACTGTTGGTTCTGTGAGGTGCCAGGTGTAAGGAAAAAAATGCTCTGTGGTCAAGTGAGTTTTTGCACTGTTGCCTTACACAAGCTTTTGGGCTTCCCAGGTGGCGCTAGTGGTAAAGAATACAGCTGCAATGCAGCTGGGTCTGGAAGGATCCCCTGGAGAAGGGAATGGCAACCCATTCTAGTATTCTTGCCTGGAGAATCACAAGGACAGAAGAGCCTGGTGGGCTACAGTCCATGGGGTCACAAAGAGTCAGATGTGATTGAAGTGACTTAGAATGCACACCAGCAAGCTTTTTACATTTTGAAAAAAAAAAAAAAATACTGTCTAGGAGTCTTATTTCCCTAAACATACTTTGGGTGGATGCTGATCTGGGTTATGTTCCCCAAGAAAGATGTTCCAGGGACTTCCCTGGGAGTCCAGTGGTTATGTTTCACCTTTCAAAGCAAGGGGTGCAGGTTCAGTCCCTGGGTGTGGAGCTCAGACCCCCACACACCAAGGGGCCAAAAAAACCCCAAAACATAAAACAGAAGCAAAATTGTAACAAAGTCAATAAAGACTTAAGAAAAAAACAAAGTCTCTAAAGGCAGAGCTAGAAGATGAGTCTCTTTGGCCTCTTAGGTTCTGTTTCTCTTTCCCCATTCCTCTTTCTATCCTGAAAGATAGTTGGAAAAATCCTGAAATGAAAGCAGCTTCACATAGAAAAAGCAGATTAAAAAATATTGCTGCTCAGAGCCACCCCAGGTATCTGTTGTCTTCCCCAGCTCCAACATCAGCTTCCATGTTCCGGGTCAGAGCACCACTCAGAGCTCACCTGACCTCCCCAAGGTGGTGCCATTGTGGCGCAAGACGTGGGAAGGGGGTGATAACCCACAGATGGAGTCTGAAGGGGTTTCAGACTCCATCCCACCCCTGCCACCCTCCAGCACTGGAATTTGGGTAAGTTATCTACCCTCTGGGCTTCTATTTCAATATCTATAAAATAGGAATAGTAATACTTTCTTCACGTGGTGTTTGTGCAGATTAAGATTTATTTAGCAAGGCAGCTAGTATGAAGTCTGGCACGCAGCCCCATGATCAATAAAGGTAGCAACTCTGGCAGGCTAGAACAAGAGCCTTCAAAATAAAAGCTGAACTGTGCTGTGGCCTTGGCCCTGGCATTCAAAAGGGGTTTAGTAAATATTTGCTTTGCTGGCTCCTTCTTGCGTGCAGTGTACATTGAGTAATATTCAGCAGTTTTTATATTAGCCACCAATCTCCATGTTGTCACTTAGCCAAAAAAGTTAAAAACATAGTGTATTTTTCACAGACAGCAGTGGGTTTGTATAGGGCAGTCCTTAGGGGAATCCTTTTGTAGGTCCTTGTATGTGATTCTAAGTGGATTTAAGAGAAACATGAACTAGAACAACCATCCCCTCTAATTCCACAGCCTGGCGCCACTTGTACACACCTTGCATCCTCACTGCCAAACCATCTGTCGGTGAAATCTCACTCGCACATGGAGCTTCATCCCACTCAGTGGCTTTAGAGAAGGGGCCTGAGCCCTTCTCCTCAGGACACACCTTCCAGTCTCTAACAGAAGCTGTCGTGTCCTTCCCATAACCTCTTCCCGGTGTGTGTGTGTGTGTGTGTGTGTGTGTGTGTGTGTGTGTGTGTGTTAGTCGCTCAGTTGTATCCAACTCTTTGTGACCCTCTGGATTGTAACCCACCAGGCTCCTCAGTTCATGGAATTCTCCAAGCAAGAATACTGGAGTGGGTACCCATTCCCTTCTCCAGGGGATCTTCCTGGCCCAGGGATTGAACCCTTGTCTCCCGCATTGCAGGCAAATTCTTTACCATCTGAGCCATCAGGGAAGCCCTCCTCCCCAGGCATAGATACAGATGACAAGAGAAAGATATCTGGATTGTTAGAATGAGCTTCTATTTACTCGACTGCCAGTACTTAGGTCTGTATCAGAGGGATTTTTCCAAAACGCAGAGAAAAACTCCTGGCTCGACTGTATCCCAATGCCTGCTGAATGAACCAAATTCCTTGGCAAGGCCCTCAGAGCAGTCACAACCTATCTTTCAAGTTATTCTCTCTGGTCTCTCCTCCCTCATCAGCCCTAGTAGATCCACTCTCTCATCATAGTAGATTCACTCTCTCTTTTCTCATATGATGTCCAGTTTTATATCTTCGTGTCTTATTCAAAGTATTTCTTTGGCATGAATATTTGATTCCCCTGGTCTTTCATGCATGCTCCCTCCATTCTGAAGGCTCAGCTGAAATGTCACATTCTGCAACTTCTCCAGGCAGTTATTTACTTCTTGCTGTACCTGCCCATGGCCTGTGAGTACATTACTACAAATGTAGGACTTATGACACTCTGAGTCAGTAATTCGGTTTATAATTGGTCTATCTCACCTGCAAGATATGGGTCGGGACTTACTCATCCTTGTGCCCCCAAGCACTTGGTGCAGTGTCTGAGGCAGTTGGTAGATGCTTGATAAATATCTGTCAAATAAATGAATAGAGCATAGAGGAGTGAAAGAATCTTTCTGCCTTGTGTATTGACCACCAGCCAGGGGTTCATTGGAGTTGGGAAAGGCTGGTGATTTGAGACTCTCCTGTTCTGAGTGGAGTCATTCAAGTTAGAATAGTCGTCTCCCAGATCCAGCAATACCGGGAGAACCTGTGGATGGAAGTGAAATTGCCAGCTGAAACCACACACCTCAGACCGAGACTTGCACCAAGTCATATCTCAGATTGGGGCCTGAAACAAGTTACACCTCAGATGGGATTGGAACCCAGCCCAGACTCAGATTGGAATTTGAGCCTGCAGGCTAAGACTCAACCTACTCTCTTTTAATTAAAATTACACACCCAGTCTCAGAACTTAACTGAAGATCAGATTCTTTATGTCTCAGCACAGAAGGGGTTGAGCAGAGGCAAAGTGATAGGCAGGGAGTAGATTTATTGAGAGAGATACATACTCCACAGACAGAATTCAGTCCAATCCAAAAGGCAAGAGTGGTCCCAAAATATGAGGTGGTTAGTTTTTATGAGCTAGGTAATTTCATAGGCTGAGTGGGAGGATCGTTCCCAGTATTTTGGGAAGGGATGAAGTTCTCTAGGAATTGGCCCACCACCCAATTTTTGGCCTTTTATGCTCATCCTCAGAACTGTCATGGCATCTGTGAGTGTGTCATTTAGCATATCCTAATATATTATAATGAGTATATAGTCAGGTTCAAGGTCTACAGGAAGTTGAATCTTCTGCCATCTTGGACCTAATAGGTTCCCACCAGTTTGTGTCATGTCCTCAATGGCTATATCATGTTTTTTAAAGGTTATGCCCCACCCCCTTCCCTCCTGTCTCATTAGTATGAGATGAAAGGAGGGAATGAATTGTGTCCTATGCTCCTCACCTTGCTGGTAGGAGGAGGTGGAGGGCCCAGCTCTGTGACTTGAGGATGTGCACAAGAGTGTTCACCTCAAGAGTCTGGAAGCCTCTTGCCACTCAGATTTTGGGTCTCTCTTCCCCAGTGTAGCTCATTCCTGTAAGTTTTCAAGGACTTGAAAAGTCAAGTGAGCCCCCCAAAATATGAACCAGTCAGAGCAGACAGTTCAGCTGACATGATGAGGAAGGTGGAGGATTTACAGGGAGGCAAACCTCCTGGGTTGATGCAACCTTGGATCTATCTGTATGTCTGCCCCGGTTTTTGGTCAGAGAGAACATCACTTTTCAGCAGGACCAGCTTCCTGTAGGGCTTCCCTCGGGGCTCAGCTGGTAAAGAATCCATGTGCATTGCAGGAGACCTGGGTTCGATCCCTGGGTTGGGAAGATCCCCTGGAGGAGGGCGTGGCAACCCACTCCAGTATTCTGGCCTAGAGAATTCCACAGTCCATGGGGTCGCAAAGAGTCAGACACAACTGAACAACTTTCATTTCACTTCACTTTAACTTCCTTTAAGTCTCCTCAGCTGAGTCTGCTAACTTCAGCAAGTTTCCTTGGTGGCGGAGGAGTCAGGGACCAGAAAACAGGTTCACAACCCAATTAAAGGATCGTGGAATGAGCCAGCGCCAGCTGCTGGGGAACAAAGCAGGTTTGCAGGGACCTGAGGGCCCCGGAAAAATCAGGACAAAGCCATTTCATTGCAAGTCTGTAAATAAACATTCTCATTTGATGAATAGGCATGACTCCAAGGGGTCAAGCCCGGGGGATTTGTTACCTTGGGGGTGGCTGTGGAATTTTCTTTCCTGGAGATTTTCACAGCAGGTTACATTTTTGTCTGTCTAGAGTCGTTCAGCTCTAAGCCATCCTGGGGGTGGGGCGGGAGTGGCAGCTTCCAGAGATTAGCCTCCCTTAATTACGGACGCTCCTCTAGAGAAGGGATGAGGGGAATTGTGCGTGATCTATAGGTTTATTTTTATCACCAGCAAGTTTTCCTCTTGTTAGCCGTAGAGGGACGACTTGTTCTCCATGGTGATTCAGAGATCTTGGGATTCAGTGTGTTAAATGAGCCCCTTAATCAGTATCCAGAATAGCATAAGAGTTCCGGAAGATGAACAGATAGATATAAACCCCAGAAGTTGAACTCATCCAGTAGGCTAAAAACAGCTTTTAAAAAGCCTGAATAAGTAAGGTTATAAACAGGTTGTTAGAATAAGTAACTGCACGTTTAATGTGAGAAGCATGCTGTGGCAAATTCACTCTGGAGCCAGATTTTAAGTTCTCATCTTAACTCTCCCACTCACTAGCTGTGTGACCTTGGGAAAGTTCCTTAACTTCTCTGTGCCTCAGTTTCCTTCTATGAAAAGAAGAAAATAGCAGTTCCTGCTTCATATGGATATTATAAATATTAAATGAGTTCATTCATGTAAAGCACTTAGTATAGTGCCTGCATATGAATAGTATGAATTAAAGTATGTTAACTGTTATTGTGTTTTCAAAAATATTCATATATACTATACCTCTAGTTGTTCTTGTTCTAGTTGTTTGAGCTATAACTGATATATATATATCATTGCATACATTTAAGGGATACAGCATAATGGTCTGACTTACATGTATGGTGAAGTGATTACTACAGTAAGTTTAGTTAACATCTATCATCTCCTAAAGCTATAATAAGGAAAAAGAAGACAAAAAAAAAAAAAAAAAGATTTTCCCTTGTGATGGGAACTCTTAGGATTTACTCTCTTAACAACTTTCACACAGCAGTGTTAGCTTCAGTCACCTTCTTGTACATTGCATCCCTAGTATTTATCTTTTAACTAGAAGTTTGTATCATTTGATACATTCTTCCAGTTCCTACACCCCTCACCTGCTGCTTGTGATCACAGATCTGATCTCTTTTTCTATGAGTTTTGTTTTTAGATTCTACATATAAGAGATATCACGTAGTATTTGTCTTTTTCTGCCTAACATTTCATTTACCATGATGCCCTCAAGGTCCATCCAGTTCAGTCCAGTCACTCAGTCATGTCCAACTCTTTGTGACTCTATGGACTGCAGCGTGCCAGGCTTCCCTTTCCATCACCAACTCCCAGAGCTTGCTCAAACTCATGTCCATCAAGTTGGTGATACCATCCAACCATCTCATTCTTTGTCGTCCCCTTCTCTTCCTGCCTTCAATCTTTCCCAGCATCAGGGTCTTTTCTAGTGAGTCAGCTCTTCGCATCAGGTGGCCAAAGGATTGGAGCTTCAGTTTCAGTATCAGTCCTTCCAATGAGTATTTAGGACTGATTTCCTTTAGGATTGACTGGTTTGATCTCCTTGCAGTCCAAGGGACTCTCAAGAGTCTTCTATAACACCACAGTTCAAAAGCATCACTTCTTTGGCACTCAGCTTTCTTTATGGTCCAGCTCTCACATCCATACGTGACTATTGGAAAAACCATAGATTTGACTATATGGACCTTTGTTGGCAAAGTAATGGCTCTGCTTTTTAATACGCTATCTAGGTTAGTCATAGTTTTTCTTCCAAGGAGCAAGCATCTTTTAATTTCATGGGTGTAGTCACCATCTGCAGTGATTTTGGAGCCCAAGAAAAGTCTGTCACTGTTTCCATTGTTTCCCCATCTATTATGAAATGATGGGACTAGATGTCATGATCTTTGTTTTTTGAATGTTGAGTTTTAAGACAGCATTTTCACTCTCCTTTTTCACTTTCATCAAGAGACTCTAATTCTCCTTTGCTGCTGCTACTGCTGCTAAGTCACTTCAGTCATGTCCGACTCTGCGACCGCACAGATGGCAGCCCACCAGGCTCCCCATCTCTGGGATTCTCCAGGTAAGAACACTGGAGTGGGTTGCCATTTCCTTCTCCAATGCATGAAAGTGAAAGTGTCATCTGCATGTCTGAGGTTATTGATATTTCTGTCTGCAATCTTAATTCCAGCTTGTGCCTCTTCTATCCCGGCAGTTCACATGATGTACTCTGCATATAAGTTAAATAAGCACGGTAACAATATACAGCCTTGACATACTTCTTTTCCAATTTGGAACCAGTCCATTGTTCCATGTTCTAATATGGTTCTAATTGTTGCTTCTTGACCTGCATACAGATTTTTCAAGAGGGAGGTAAGGTGGTCTGGAATCCCATCTCTTGAAGAATTTTCCACAGTTTGTGTGATCAACACAGCCAAAGGCTTTGGCATAATCAAAGCAGGTGTTTTGCTTTGATTCATCTGTAGATGAAGCAGATGTTTCTCTGGAATTCTCTTGCTTTTTCTATGATTCAACGGATGTTGGCAATTTGACCTGTGGTTTCTCTGCCTTTTCTAAATCCAGCTTGCACATCAGGAAGTTCTCAGTTCACATACTGTGGAAGCCTTGCCTGGAGAATTTTGAGCATTACTTTGCTAACCTGTGACATGAGTGCAATTGTGTGGTAGTTTGAACCTTCTTTGGCCTTGCCTTTCTTTGAGATTGGAATGAAAACTGTTTCCAGTCCTGTGACCACTGCTGAGTTTTCCAAATTTGCTGGCATATTGAGTGCAACACTTTAACAGCATCATCTTTCAGGATTTGAAATAGCTCAGCTGGAATTCCATCACCTCCACTAGCTTGTTCATAGTCATGCTTCCTAAGGCCCACTTGACTTCACATTCCAGGATGTCTGGCTCTAGGTGAGTGGTCACACATCATGATTATTTGGGTCATTAAGATCTTTATTGTATAGTTAGTTCTGTGTATTCTTGCCACCTCTTCTTAATCTCTTCTGCTTTTCTAGTATCTCTTCTGCTTCTCTAAGGTCCATGCCATTTCTGTCCTTTATTGTGTCCATATTTGCATGAAATGTTCCCTGGTATCTCTAATTTTCTCAAAGAGATCTCTAGTCTTTCCCTTTCTATTGTTTTCCTCTGTTTCTTTGCATTAATCACTTGGGAGGTTAAAGCGTCTGCCCGCAATGCTGGAGACCTGGGTTTGATCCCTGGGTCAGGGAGATCCCCTGGAGACGGAAATGGCAATCCACTCCAGCACTCTTGCCTGGAAAATCCCATGGATGGAGGAGCCTGATAGGCTACAGTCCATGGGGTCGCAAAGAGTTGGACACAACTAAGCTACTTCACTTTCACTTTCTTATCTTTCCTTGCTATTCTTTGAAACTCTGCATTCTGGTGGATATATCTTTCCTTTTCTCCTTTACCTTTCACATCTCTTCTTTTCATAGCTATTTGTAAGGCTTCCACAGATGACTGTTTCGCAATTCTTTTTCTTGGGGATGGTTTTGATCACTGCCTCCTGTACAGTGTTACGAGCCTCTGTGCATAGTTCTTTGGGCAGTCTATCAGATCTAATCCCTTGAATCTATTTGTCACTTCCACTGTATAATCATGAGGGATTTGATTTAGATCAGATCAGATCAGTTGCTCAGTCGTGTCCGACTCGTTGCGACCCCATGAACTGCAGCACACTAGGCCTCCCTGTCCATCACCAACTCCCGGAGGTCACTCAGACTCACATCCATTGAGTCAGTGATGCCATCCAGCCATCTCATCCTCTGTCGTCCCCTTCTCCTCTTGCCCTCAATCCCTCCCAGCATCAGAGTCTTCTCCAATGAGTCAACTCTTCGCATGAGGTGGCCAAAATACTGGAGTTTCAGCTTTAGCATCATTCCTTCCAAAGAAATCCCAGGGCTGATCTCCTTCAGAATGGACTGGTTGGATCTCCTTGCAGTCCAAGGGACTCTCAAGAGTCTTCTCCAACACCACAGTTCAAAAGCATCAATTCTTCAGCCCCCAGCCTTCTTCACAGTCCAGCTCTCACATCCATACATGACCACAGGAAAAACCATAGCCTTGACTAGGCGAACCTTTGTTGGCAAAGTAATGTCTCTGCTTTTGAATATGTAATCTACGTTGGTCATAACTTTCCTTCCAAGGAGTAAGCATCTTTTAATTTCATGGTTGCAGTCACCATCTGTAGTGATTTTGGAGCCCAGAAAAGAAAGTCTGACACTGTTTCCACTGTTTCCCCATCTATTTCCCATGTAGTGATGGGACCGGATGCCATGATCTTCGTTTTCTGAATGTTGAGCTTTAAGCCCACTTTTTCACTCTCCACTTTCACTTTCATCAAGAGGCTTTTGAGTTCCTCTTCACTTTCTGCCATAAGGGTGGTGTCATCTGCATATCTGAGGTTATTGATATTTCTCTTAGCAATCTTGATTCCAACTTGTGTTTCTTACAGCCCAGAGTTTCTCATGATGTACTCTGCATATAAATTAAATAAACAGGGTGACAATATACAGCCTTGATGTACTCCTTTTCCTATTTGGAACCAGTCTGTTGTTTCATGTCCAGTTCTAACTCTTGCTTCCTGACCTGCATACAAATTTCTCAAGAGGCAGATCAGATGGTCTGGTATTCCCATCTCTTTCAGAATTTTCCACAGTTGATTGTGATCTACACAGTCAAAGGTTTTGGCATAGTCAATAAAGCAGAAATTGATGTTTTTCTGGAACTCTCTTGCTTTTTCCATGATCCAGCAGATATTGGCAATTTGATTTCTGGTTCCTCTGCCTTTTCTAAAACCAGCTTGAACATCAGGAAGTTCACGGTTCACATATTGCTGAAGCCTGGCTTGGAGAATTTTGAGCATTACTTTACTAGGGTTGTGAGATGAGTGCAATTGTGCGGTAGTTTGAGCATTCTTTGGCATTGCCTTTCTTAGGGATTGGAATGAAAACTGACCTTTTCCAGTCCTGTGGCCACTGCTGAGTTTTCCAAATTTGCTGGCATATTGAGTGCAGCACTTTCACAGCATCATCTTTCAGGATTTGGAATAGCTCAACTGGAATGCCATCACCTCCACTAGCTTTGTTCGTAGTGATGCTTTCTAAGGCCCACTTGATTTCACATTCCAGGATGTCTGGCTCTAGGTCAGTGATCACACCATCGTGATTATCTGGGTCCTGAAGATCTTTTTTGTACAGTTCTTCTGTGTATTTTTGCCACCTCTTCTTAATATCTTCTGCTTCTGTTAGGTCCATACCATTTCTGTCCTTTATCCAGCCCATCTTTGCATGAAATGTTCCTTTGGTATCTCTGATTTTCTTGAAGAGATCCCTAGTCTTTCCCATTCTGTTGTTTTCCTCTATTTCTTTTCATTGATCGCTGAGGAAGGCTTTCTTATCTCTTTTTGCTATTCTTTGGAACTCTGCATGCAGATGTTTATATCTTTCCTTTTCTCCTTTGCTTTTCACTTCTCTTCTTTTCACAGCTATTTGTAAGGCCTCCCCAGACAGCTATTTTGCTTTTTTGCATTTCTTTTCCGTGGGGGTGGTCTTGATCCCTGTCTCCTGTACAATGTCACGAACCTCATTCCATAGTTCATCAGGCACTCTATCTCTCAGATCTAGGCCCTTAAATCTATTTCTCACTTCCACTGTATAATCATAAGGGATTTGATTTAGATCATACCTGAATGGTCTAGTGTTTTTCCCTACTTTCTCCAATTTCAGTCTGAATTTGGCAATAAGGAGTTCATGGTCTGAGCCACAGTCAGCTCCTGGTCTTGTTATTGCTGAATGTACAGAGCTTCTCCATCTTTGGCTGCAAAGAATATAATCAATCTGATTTCGGTGTTGACCATCTGGTGATGTCCATGTATAGAGTCTTCTCTTGTGTTGTTGGAAGGGATTTGATTTAGGTCATATCTAAATCAATTGTCTAGTTGTTTCCCCTATGTTCTTCAATTTAAGTATGAATTTTTCAATAAGGAGTTCATGATCTGAGCCACAGTCAACTCCCAGTCTTGTTTTGCCTTACTATCTAGAACTTCACCATCTACAGCTTCAGAATATAATCAGTCTGATTTCAGTATTGACCATCTGGTGATGTCCATGTGTAAGCTTGTCTCTTGTGTTGTTGGAAGAGGGTGTTTGCTATGACCAGTGCATTCTCTTGGCAAAACTCTGTTAGCCTTTGCTCTACTTCATTTTTTACTCCAGTGCCAAACTTGCCTGTTATTCCAGATCTCTCTGTGGTTGCAAATGGCAGAATTTCCTCTTTTTTGTGTATATATATGTATATATACATAGTGTATATATATATATATATATACACATTATACATATGTATATATACATAGTATATATATACATAGTGTATATATACATATATATACATTATACATATGTATATATATATGTACATGTGTGCTCAACAGCTAAGTCATATCTGACTCTGCCACCCCATAGACTGTAGCCCACCAGGCTCCTCTGTCCATGGGATTTCCTAGGTAAGAATACTGGAGGGGGCTTCCACTTCCTTCTCCAGGGGATCTTCCCACCCCAGGGATTGAACCCACATCTCCTGCATTAGCAGACATATTCTTTACCACTGAGCCAACAGGCAAGTGTATATGGATGGACATTTAAATTGCTTCCATGTCCTGGCTATTGTAAATGAGGCTCCTATGAACATGAGGGTTCAGATTTTTTTTCAAGTGTATTCTTTTTGTTTCCTTTGGCTATATTCCCAGAGGTAGGGTTTTTGGATTGGATGGTGCTCCTACTTTTTGGTTTTTGAGGAGCCTGTATACTGTTTTCTATAGTGGCTGCACCAACTTACATTTCCACCAATACTTCAGAAGGGCTCCCTTTCTCCACACCCTCACCTGCATCTGTTATCTCTCTTCTTTTTCTTGATAGCCATTCTAATTGTTTTTGTGTGGCCAAATTTTATTTGACTATGTTAAACATATGGAAATGAATATCTTACAGATTCCCACCTTGAGTAAAAAGTCCTCAGCCATGACTAGGTGATTTGTCAAGTCAATATAATTAGCATAATCAGTAAGAATTTGTTCAGATACATCCAACTTCTTCAGATAGATTCTGAAGCTTTCCATACCATTTCTTCCCTTTTTGCCTCACACAGCCTCAGTTGTCTGTTCTGTCTGGAATCTCACTCTCCCAACATGTTTCTCTGCTTATCTAACTCTCAGCTATCACTTGTGCTGTGCCTTCCTCGGTAGCTCAGTTGTGTCTGACTCTCTGTGTCCCCATGGACTGTAGCCCATCAGGCTGCTCTGTCCATGGGATTTTACAGATAAGAAGTTGGAGTGGGTTGCCATCTCCTCCTTCAGGGATCATCCTGACCCAGGAATTGAACCTGCATCTCTTAAATCTCCTGCGTTGGCAGGGAGATTCTTTACCACTATGTCACTTGAGACACCCCTCCTATCCTTCAAGAGCCTGTCAAATCCTACCTCTTTGAACATGGATTTTTCTTCTTTTTTTGGACTGAACATCATGACTTGTTGGACCTTATTTCCCCAACCAAGGATGGAGCCCAGGCCCCAGCAGTGAAAGCATTGAGTCCACCAGGGAATTCCCTCCTCCTCCTTTATCTCTAATAATCTTCTACACACCTTTTAGGGTACTTATCTCTTTCTGTATTGTTTCATAACTTACTTGTGCTTTTTTTTCTTATTTTTTTCCCCTACTTTTTGTAAATGTCTTATATTTTCCATATCCCCTAGCATAAAGCTTTTTGTATCATGAGTGCTTGAAACCATGTGTAGAACTAAACTTAAATAAATCTTATAATGTAATGTTTGCTGTGAAAAACTTCTGTTCTGGGACCATCCATGTTGGGTCCAACCACCTATGCTTCTGGTATTACTAGGTATCCCTAGGCATTACTAGGAAGAGTGATTGAACAAAATATTTATTCTCATGTTGAAAAGTGTATGTTCATGGAAGAGGGCAGAAAGCTTTGCACTGGGGCACAAATGTGATACTGTATCACATTCTGGTCAGTGTATTTTAACACAGACACTCACCAAGTAGGATATAGTAAAGGTTGGTGTCTTGGGGGAGTGAGGGGTTTATCTCTAAATGAAGAGGTGTGATAACCAAGGACGTACAGCCTGGGTCTTCACCCAGGTTCTCATTGCCTTCAAATATTTGAAGAGTTGTCATGGTGATAATGAGGGAGTTAGACTCTGAAATGCTTCAGAGGACAAAACTAGGACCAGTGGGTGGAAATTACCAGGAGGCAGATTTCAGCCCAATATTAGAACATTCTAATAACTGTCACTCTTCATCAGTGGAAGGGGCTGCCTGAAACAGTGGTAAGCTCCCCATGTGGAGGTTTTTGAACACAGGCTGAATAAACCCCTGGCTGTGGGAGTGTTGCGGGGAGTGGGGCGGGGGGTGTTGACCTCCAAGACCCCTTCAGCTCCGAAGATTAATTGATTTTATGGAAATCTGTATTTGTGCAAAGGATGGTGGGTTAAATATCCTGCATTGCACTGCATTTTAGAGGCTGGCTGTTAGGAATGAAAAAAAAAAAAAAGTCAATGGCTTATTTCTTTGCTTTTCCCAAGGAAAAGGATATAAGCTTTCATTTAGGGATTTTATAAAACCTGTTCAGTTTGAATTTCTTGTCTCAAGGCTTAAGTGCAAGAAGGTGCTCGTCCAGCTTTCTACTTGGTAACAGGCTAAACTGTATTGCCATGGATTCTTTCCTTTGAATCTTGTTTTGAGTCCATTCTTATAGGCTGTCCTTGATGCCAGGACTGTATTTCTGTGGCTTGATAATTCCTGCAAAGATGCTTATGCTCTGATGTTGGGGGAGGGAAGAGGTATTTGTAATCTCATGCTAACCTGAGTTTCCTGAGTGACTCAACATTTTCACACACTTTCTACACTCCTGTGAATTATGGCATTGCTGGCTTGCTCCCATGCTGTTAATATATTCATGTGTATTCTGTTTAGGATGAAAATAAAAGTGCAGTGTGTTGGCTGAAGAGGTCCCTTCATTTCCTCCTCCTCCATCTCTCCCAGGCAGAACCAACTCTTCCCTGCCCTTGATAAAGACTACGCTTGCATTTTCCAAGTAATTAGCAAGGAATTCTTTCTGCATTTTTTTTGGTGCTTGCAGTTTGTGGTCACACCATCTGATGCAGAGCTTGGATTTATACCTCATATTGACTGAATCATTTATATCAAAGACTCAGCTGCTATAACCTTACAGCCTAGACAAGATCCACTAGACATCTTCTCATCCATCAGGTCACTGGAAAAATGGGAAGCATTTCCAAATTCTGATTGAAAAGAAAACAGTGTCCCACCTCAACCCCAGCCCCGCACTCTCTCTAGGCTCCCCTGAGTTACCAGACAGTAAGATTATTCCAAAAATTCTAGGTGTCTCAGGGAAGCTAAAAACAGGAATTGGCTTTAATTAAATTGAAACACAAAATAAACAGTCTTTGGGTGGAGTGGCATTCCCCTGGCTTTTCACCTGCAGAATTTTGATTTCATGAAACTGAAGGACCCGAAATGGACTTCAGTTAATGTAAGCAACAATAGGAGATATCATAGGTATTAATAATGTTTGTATTAATTTATATTAGGTTTAAGAAGCTATTCTTCTTAAAAGTAATTACTGCAATTTACAAAGCATAGCTTCTAAATAAGCAAAAACATCTCAAGGTCTGACCCAAAAAGGAGACCAAGAGAGGAAAAGCAAGACATTGCTCATCATTCATCTATTACAGCTCTCTGTTCTCTGTTCTTGTTGGCAATATTTGTCCTTTTCTGAAATTCACCAACAACAGAAAAAGGAAGAAAGGAGATTTTTTTTTCCAATCTTTTGTTTAAATCAGTGGACAAAAGTTGCTGCAGAAAGCAAGCTCCATTTTTTCCTTCTTCCTTAGGATCAGGAAATAGGCATAGGACACATTTCTTCTCTCTGTGCTTACATTTTGTGCTGTCCTCAGTGCTTTATTTTGGAAGAGATTGGTTTCACATACCACCAGCTAGAGCAGAGGGAGAAATAATTTCCCCAGGAGGTAACCAAGCTATTAGGATATTACTATAGAAATAGCACTGACATGCTCACACATCAACATTTGTTTATGTAGAAGATGAACTATTTTAAACCATCCTGATTGCACTTGGCTCCCACCTCCACTAATTGAGCCTTCGTCTGCTTTGGATTTTGGTTGTTTTGTTTTTTTGTAAACTCCACTGAATTGAGTTTCTCCTTGCTTATACATTACATCTGCCACCTGTACTACTGCAACCTGCGTACAGGATACCTTGAATGGTCCTACCTAGCTTCTGTGATGTGATCAGAAATGTCATTTCATTTCATCAATGTTGGATCATGTTACCTGAACTTTACTTAGACTTTTATGAACAGAGTTGGAAGCTCATCATTGCCAACTTTAATCCTCAGACGTCAGGCTCTCATCTACGCGGTGGCAGGGAGCTGTTTGGGAGGATGTGCTGTCATCTTTAGAATAAAATCTGCCAGGCTTCAGACACTCTTGGTTTAGATATTAAATTCAGATTTATGTGCTAACTAAATCATCATAGCTTTCTAGGTGTCAAGGTGGTTTTAATATCCCTAACTCAGTGGAAAATTCAGAGCGAAACATTTAAAATAAGGACAGGGCAGAGAAGGATGGACAATTAAGAATTCTACCATCAACTTGACAAAACCAGAAATGTTTCCTTCTTAACAAGAGTCATTCATCCTGGAGACTTCTCTTAGCCTTTTTAATATGGTACCTCATTTTGGCGATGGAGTCTTCTGCCTTGTGAAACTCAGGCTGCTGGGAGACTGTACTATGGTTAGAAAAAAGGGAGACCTTGGGGGACAGTGGGAGGAGAATGCTTCCTTCTGGAATCACTGGCATACCTTTATAATGCCATTCTCTCTGATTGTCATTGCCATGAAAGGACAAGTGGTTCAGTAGGGCTGTTTGTGATACAGGTGATATTTGGACCCCCCTCCTCCCCCCCCCCTCCCTCCCAAAAAACCAGATTGATCTCCTTCAGGGTTATTCCGACTTCAGTTATTCCAACGATCGCTTCCTTAAAGTCAATGCAACATACATGAGAGTTTTACAGCCCATAGCATCTGCCCATTGACACTATCCAGGTCACATTTATTCTGTTTATCCTATGCGCATTCTCCAAGAGAGACTGTCATCAATTGCCAAGTGTCACTTCTGTAGCCAGAGTCTGAATTATTGCTTGGGGTGGGGTGGGTGGAGAATTTTGAGGAAACAACATGGGTGTCAAGGATAAGACTTTTCACTCTTTGTAGAGCATGGACACCGTGAGCTTTGCTGGTGACAGTAGTACTATCAATCATGTGCCCAGAGAATGGGTCTGAGAATGTTAGGGAGACTATATGAAGCAGGAAGGAACAGCTGGGACTGCCATGGTGGTCCAGTGGCTAGGGCTCCATGCTCCCAAAGCAAGGGTCCTGGGTTGGATCCCTGGTTAGGGGAGTAGATCCCACGTGGCGCAACTAAGACTGGGTGCAGCCAAATTAATTAAATAAAATAAATAAGTAAATATTTTTAAAAAAGGAACACCGAAGGGATGATGCAAAAGAGTCTGCGTATGTTGTAGGTGGGGACAGGAAAAGGCAGAACCAAGATGGAGCCACCTGGTTCTCATGAGCTAGGGAACTTGGCTGTGCTTGTTCTCGAAGTGAGAACCGGCTTGTAAACGGTGATGCCTGTGACGTTTGCCTTCAGTGTCCCCCTCTGCCATTTCTATGCCCTTTCCCTTCTGTTTGGTAGCCTAGGAGCATTGCCAACTCTGTGATCATCTCCTTCTGTGTTTTCAGTACACCATTATAAGTGTTCTGCTTTCCCTTCAAAGCTTCTCCCATTTTCTTACTTTATTTTATCCTGAAAGGTTAGATGACAGTCATCAGTTGCTTTAGGACCATGTATTTTCTCCTGGGATACATCCAGTATTGCCCCAGTATATGACTTAGGCCATTCTTTCTTTTCTCTTATAGTTGCTTGGGACTCCAGCACCATCCTCTGTGTTGCTGCTGCTGCTGCTGCTGCTAAGTCGTTTCAGTCGTGTCCGACTCTGTGCGACCCCATAGACGGAAGCTCACCAAGCTCCCCCGTCCTTGGGATTCTCCAGGCTAGAATACTGGAGTGGGTTGCCATTTCCTTCTCCAATGCATGAAAGTGAAAAGTGAAAGTGAAGTCGCTCAGTCATGTCCGACTCTTAGCGACCCCATGGATGGGAGCCTACCAGGATCCTCCATCCATGGGATTTTCCAGGCAAAAGTACTGGGGTGGCGTGCCATTGCCTTCCCCATCCTCTGTGTTACCCAAGGCAAAAATGGGCTGAGTTTTCCTGCAGTTTTAGGAGTTCCTTTGGAAGAAATGGGAGAGGGCCAAGAAAGCTCTCCTGGCCTCAGGGTTGTTGCTCAGCACTAAAACCTGTGGCATCTCTGGAGCTGCCTGCAGGTCCCTCCTTCCTGAATCTACTCTTGGACTGTGTTCTCAGCGGGTTCTCTCAGGGTGTCGCTTTGTCCATCTGGAAGGTTTACTTGAGGGTTGTGAGAGCCTTGCTGGTGATTGCCTGGAACAGCCGCTTCCTGCCCCGCCTCCCTCTCCCTGCTGCCCATGCTCCCTGTGAGACCCCAAGGAGATCCTGCAGCTTGTGTAGAGTCTCACTTGGAATGTGGGTCTTCCTCTGGGTGTGATTCCCAGTGGGAGCTCCCAGTTGCCCAGCTCAGGAAACTTCCCTAAAAACACTTTACCCTGCTGGGTCAGGCTGCTGGGGTGGGTGGGAGGTGTGGTGAGGAGTGAAGACCTGCTCCCACCCCTGTTGGTCTCTGGAGGATTCTTTCTCATACATGTTCTCTCTTTCCCTCTCTCTTTGTCCTTCGCCAGCCCTTTTTTTTTTTTTTTTTCTGTTCCTCTGTTTTGTGTGATGATTTGGAGAGATTCACAGACTTCTCCAGCAAGACACCATTTTGTCCCTCTCAGAAAGCTCCTTGCATTGGTCAGAATTCTCTACAGAAACAAAACCAATGCATGTATATTAATAAATGTGTATTTATAGGGTTGGCCAAAAAGTTGGAGTTTTTCCATAAGATTGAATAAACCTGAATGAACTTTTTGGCCAACCCATTAATAGTCTATGTATGTATGTTTATATTTATATAATGATTATATATCATGTGAATATATATACATATGTGTGTGTGTATACATGCTTCCCTGGTGGCTCAGTGGTAAAGAATCCCCCTGCCAATGAAAGAGACCCAGGGTGTCTTTGATTTCTGGGTCAGGAAGATCCCCTGGAGAAGGAAATGGCAACCCACTCCAGTATTCTTGTCTGGGAAATCCCGTAGACAGAGGAGCCTGGTGAGCTACAGTCCACGGGGCTGCAAAGAGTCAGACATGACTTAGTGACTAAGAAACAACAACAATAATAACAACATATACATATGTTATATAAGATTTATTATAGGAATTGGGTTCTGCAATTACAGAGGTTGAGAAGGCCCAGGTCTGCGGACAGCCCTCTGGGGAACTAGGAACTCTGTGGTGTGATTCAGCATGTCACAAGGCCTGAAAACCAGGGCTCCCTCCCTAGGTCTGAGGGCAGGAGGATATGGAGTTTAAGCAAAGAGCTCTTTGTTCCATTCAGACCCTCAGTGGGTTGAATGATGTCCTTCTGCCTTGGAGAGCTGTCTCCTTTCCTCAGCCTACCATTTCAAACACTACTCACTGCTGGAAATAACCTCACAGACAAATACAGAAATAATGAATTTGTTATCCTGGGGTTCTTTAGCCTAGTGCAGTTGACATAAAATTAAACATCACACCCTTCTTCCCCTCTAGGTTGAAATCATTCCTTCTTTGGATTCTTTCTTTGGGTTCCAGGGTTTCAGATCATAATTTTCTTTGGGCAGACTACTTCTTTGATGACTCCAGTACATTTTTATAGTTCGTTCATCTAATCTTCCCTTCTTATGTGGTCTTCAAGTGCTGTATCCTTAGCCTTTTTGTTCATATTTTAATGGGCAATCTTTACTCTACCCACTACTTTAAAATATTTTTCTCTTTGTTTAAGATTTCTCTGATAAAAATCCAATTCCTAGAACTCTGCTAGACATCAGACCTTTGTTTCTGGTTGCTAGTCATATATACAACCGGTGAATTACATTTGGAAAATTTCAAAGTAAATCTCTTCAATTTTCCATGAAAAACTATTTTACCCTAATTCAACTGGCCAGAATCAGTTTCTCAAAACCCACAAAGTTATTCTGACTTCTTCCCTAGACTCCTCTATTCTGAGTCTCAAACATCTGTAAATTCTAGCATTGCTATGATCTGAATGTTTGTGTTCCCCCAAACTTGATCCCAAGTGTGTAATACTATTAGGAGGTGGGGATTTGAGGAGGTGATTAGGTCATGAGGGTAAGACCCTCACCAGTGGGATTAGTGCCCTTAGAGATCACAGAAGATGTAACACACAGCATGGTGACTATAGTTTACAATACCATATAGTAAATTTGAAACCTGCTGAGTGAGTAAACCTTAAAAATTCTCATCACAAAAAAAATTTTTTTTTGTAACTTTGAGGTGATGGATGCCAACTAAACTTATTGTGCTAATCATTTCACAGTGTATACATACATCAAATTGTTATGTGGTATACCTTAAACTGGGCTTCCCTGGCAGCTCAGATGATAAAGAATCTGCCTGCAATGCAGGGGCCTGGGTTCAATCCCTGGGTCGGGAAGATCCCCTGAAGAAGGAAATGGCTACCCACTCCAGTACTCTTGCCTGAAGAATTCCATGGACAGAGGAGCACTAATACAATGTTACATGTCAATTAAATCTCAATAAAACTGGGAAAATAATTTTTAATTAAAATGTAACAGAAAAAAACTCTTCTGTTCAAATTAGTATTATGTAAACAATCAAGTTAATATTGCTTTAACACCATTAGGATAAATTAGACCTTTATGTGTTTTGAATAAATGTTTTTATAAGAAAAGTTTAGTAAGCTGTTACATTTTTATAAAAAATTGAGCTTGTCCCAGTGTATAGCAACATAATTTTATAAACATCATTAATTTTTCACATTAACAATTGCTTTTGCAACTTATGTAATTGAGCAATGCTTCAAAAGCATTGAAACAACCAAAGGCAAAGGAATTTAGCAGAAAAATAAAGCAGTAAATTTATTAGCACAAGATGAATTTAGTCTTCGAGAAAATTGCTATATATATATATATGGGATCAGTCTACTCTATAACATTCCTGGGAAATTTTTTGTCACTTTGAAATGCTTTTTCCTGTGCTTTCAATTTTTCTGGCAAGGAAAACACTGTTCAGAAACTCACTCACACCAAAGGAAAAATACATTTCTGATCTTTTTGTTTCCTGAGTCAAGAGGAGCTTATATGTTCCTCTTTGACTTTCTCTTTTCTTGAAGATTTATTTGTAGCCCCAACTTCCTCATATCTGAATCAGTTTTTCTAAGGCAGACCTTGTTTTCTTTTTTCCCCATTACATACATACAATACTTTCAAAATATATGAACTTCTTTCTTTCATCAATGTTATTGCTGTTATTCAGTCTCTAAGTCTTGTCCAACTCTGTGACCCCATGAACTGCAACACACCAGGCTCCCCTGTACTTCACCATCTCCCAGAGTTTGCTTATGTTCATTGAGTCAGTGATGCCATCCAACCATCTCATCCTCTGTCACCCCTTTCTCCTGCCCTCAATCTTTCCCAGCAACAAGGTCTTTTCCAATGAGTCGACTCTTCACATCAGGTGGCCAAATTATTGGAGCTTCACCTTGAGCATCAGTCCTTCCAGTGAAATATTTCATCAATATTTTGGTATATAAAAGCAAACTTTTATCACTAGCATTGTTATGACACTTCATTTATTTTTTCCCCCTACATTTTTCCAGTAAGTTAAAAATTCAGAATGATGGGCTCTAGCTTTATTCTGAAATAATTTATTCCAATTATTGCTCACAATACCTCTATTTTTTATTGTTTAAGAAGGTTTGTGCTCAAGTATGCGCTCAGTTGCTCAGTCATGTCTGACTCTTTGCAACCCCATGGACTGTAGCCTGCCAGGCTCCTCTGTCCTATGGAATTTTCCAGGCAAGAATAGTGAAATGAGTTGCCATTTCCTCCTCCAAGGGATCTTCCTAGCCCAGGGATTGAATCTGCATCTCTTGGTCTCCTGCATTAGCAGGGGGATTCTTGACCACTGTTGCCACCTGGGAAGCCTGAGAAGGTTTGATCTGTACCATCTTTGAAACATGAAAAATTATATTTACAAGCTAGTTATCCTGTTATTGGAGAAGGAAACGGCAACCCACTCCAGCGTTCTTGCCTGGAGAATCCCAGGGACGGGGGAGCCTGGTGAGCTGCTGTCTATGTAGTCGCACAGAGTCGGACATGACAAGCGATTTAGTGGCAGCAGTATCCTGTTATATATCTTTAAAATGATTTTAATCTTCATTATCTTTATGTGTTATTATTTTGCAAAATTTTCTTTAAAAGTCTTTTATTTTTCAACTTTAAACTATTTTATTTTTTTTTGATAAAGAAAATTTGATAAAAGTATAAACCATTTTCTCTTTAAAATTGTTGTAGTCTAGTGCCATTTTGAAGTTAAGGAAAGGAAAGTTATTCTACAATGTTTTGCAGAGAGAAGAGTATTTTCAAATAGGTCAAATTAATTCCAGAATGGAAATCAGCCACTAGAAAAATTTAAACATTCAATATTGCTTTTTAGAAATCTGAAAGCCTCATGTTAAAATGAGAAGTGGGGTCAGAAGTTCAAATCTTCTCTTAAAAAATGGGGATATTTAACATTTTTTTAAAACGAAAGGAACATCTAATGAGCCTTGTTTATAATATATACATAAAGAAATGCATCAAATTTTTGCAAAACCTAAGTCATGCAATCATTTTATATGCAAGAATGCTAATAGAGAAGATTGGATACTTCTTCGAATTCAGTTAGCCTGACCCTTAAAAGCTTCAGGGCCCACTCCTTCTCAGAAACTTGACTAAACCAAATTTTAAATGCCAGCTTGCACCCAGGAGAGAGAAACTGACCTTGTGGATATGCTTGTAATTTCTTTTCTAGTAGTGGTAGGCATGGCCAGATGTGCCTTTCCTCAGATCTTTATAATATCTGTATAGGTACATTATTTTATAATGATATATTACTGTAGGGAAACTTTTTATTATTAACTGAGATACAGTTGATTTTCCTCCAATATTGTGTTATTTCTTGTGTATAGCAAGTGATTCAGTTATACATCACTATACATATTCTTTTTCATATATTTTCCATTATGGTTTATTACAGGATATTGAATATAGTTCCCTGTGCCATATAGTAGGACCTTGTTCTTTATCTATTTTATATACAGTGGTTTGTATCTGCAAACCCCAAACTGCTAATTTATCCCTCTCTACCCCTTTTCCCCTTTGGTAACCATAAGTTTGTTTTATATGTCTGTGAATCTGCTTCTTTTTCATAAATAAGTTTGTGTCACATTATAGATTCCACATATAAGTGATATCATATGGTGTTTGTCTTTCTCTTTCTGACTTCACTTAGTATGCTAATTTCTGGGACTGTCTATGTTGCTGCAGATGGCATTATTGCATTCTCTTTTATAGCTAAGTCATATTCCATTGTATGTATAGCACATCTTCTTTATCAATTCATCTGTCAATGGGCACTTAGGTTACTTTCATGTCTTGGCTACTGTAAATCGTGCAGTTATGATCACTGGGGTCCATGTGTCTTTTTGAATTAGAGTTTTGTCCAGATATATGTCCAAGAGTGTGATTGCTGGTTCTTGTACATGCTAAGCCACTTCAGTAGTGTCCCACTCTTTGGGACCCTACAGACCGTATCCTGCCAGGCTTCTGTGTCCATGGAATTCTCCAGGCAAAAATACTGGAGTGGGTTGCCGTGCCCTCCTCCAGGGGCTCTTTCCAACCCAGGGATTGCACCTCCATCTCTTACATCTCCTGTGTTGGCAGGCAGGTTTTCACCACTAGAGCCACCTGAGAGGCCTGCTGGGTCATACGGTAGCTCTGTTTTTGCTTAAGGAACTTCAAGGTTGTTCTCCACAGTGGCTGCCCCAATTGACATTCCCACCATCAGTGCAGGAAAGTTTGCAGGGAAACATTGTGAGTTTTGGATTCACAAAAGAAATGAGACAATATGTAGTTTAGACAGGGTGGGAGTCACAATGGGGCCACAGAAAGCTAAGTAAAAAGAAGGCAATGATGTAGAAAAGTGTTGATAACACTGTTTTTAAAATTATTTTTACACAGACTCCTGATTTCTCCCCTAAACTTACTCCTTTCTTTCTATCCTCCCACTGATGGACTCTGCTTCACTAACATTTGATTCCTCACGCCCAAAACTTTTCTGAGCCATCATTTAAAGCATTCTTTCTTTCATATCCCACATGCAATTCAGCAGCAAATCCGGTCAGCGCTACATTCGTATCACAGATTTGACCACTTCTTAGCATGTTCACCTCTACCACCCTCATCACCAAAATCTTTTTCTCCAGGACTGTTAAATTGCCTCCTAATTAGTATTCCCTATTTCTGCTCTTATTCCCTTACTTGCTTTCTTGTGCCACCCAGCAGCCAGAATGATTATTTAAAAGTGTAAATCAGATTATTCCCCTCCCTTGTTCAAATCTAATACACCTTCCCATCATACTTGGTATGAGGCCCCACATCAGCGGTTCTAAAGCAAGTCTGCACATTAGAATCACCTGGGGAGTACTGACAAATCACTGTTGATTGGGTACCACCACAAATCAACAAGCTCAGATCTCTGGGGTCAGGACCTAGAATCTGTGAGGTGTTTTTGTTTGTTTGTTTTTATTCATTTATGTGGCTGTGCCAAGTCTTAGTTGTGGCACTCAGGATCTTCATTCTTCGTTGCAGTATGTGGTATCTTTTTTTTATTATTATTTTTAATTTTGGCATGAGGGATCTAGTTCCTGGACCAGGGATCAAACTACTCTGCATTGGGAGCCTGCAGTGTTAGCCATTTAGACCACCAGAGAAGTCTCTCCGTGAGATTTTAAAGCTCCCCAGGTGTTTCAGAGGTGATGGGTTGCAAGTCTTCTCTGGCTACCTCTCCAACCCCGTTGTCTGCCACTCTCCCCACTGCACCCCCACTTTGACTTCCTTGTTGCTCCTCAAGCCTGCCAAGGATATCTAGGACTCAAAGCTTTTGCAGCTGCTGCTGTTCCCTCAGCTGGCTACAATCATATCCTCACCCCCCCATTCAGATCTCTGCTCAATAACACCTTCTCAAAGAGGTCTTTCCTGACCCTCATCTTGCCCTATACCATTGCCCTCTTTAGTTCTCTTAAAGGAAATTATATTATAACTACTTGTTTGTTGATTTCCCCCACTGCGGTCTCCCTGCTAGAATGTAAAATCCAGGAGGCGAAGACACTCTCGTTTGTTCACTGCTGTGTTTCAAGTTCATAGCACAGTTCATAAACCAGTTCCTAGACACTGTAGGGATTTAATAAATACGTATTATTGCAGCCATGAAATTAAAAGATGCTTACTCCTTGGAAGGAAAGTTATGACCAACCTAGATAGCATATTCAAAAGCAGAGACATTACTTTCCCAACAAAGGTTCATCTAGTCAAGGCTATGGTTTTTCAAGTAGTCGTGTATGGATGTGAGAGTTGGATTGTGAAGAAAGCTGAGCACCAAAGAATTGAAGCTTTTGAACTGTGGTGTTGGAGAAGACTCTTGAGAGTCCCTTGGACTGCAAGGACATCCAACTAGTCTATTCTGAAGGAGATCAGTCCTGGGTGTTCTTTGGAAGGAATAATGCTAAAGCTGAAACTCCAGTACTTTGGCCACCTCATGCGAAGAGTTGACTCATTGGAAAAGACTCTGATGCTGGGAGGGATTGGGGGCAGGAGGAAAAGGGGACGACAGAGGATGAGATGGCTGTATGGCATCACCGACTCGATGGACATGAGTTTGGGTGAATACTGGGAGCTGGTGATGGACAGGGAGGCCTGGCGTGCTGCAGTTCGTGGGGTCACAAAGAGTCGGATGTGACTGAGCAACTGAACTGAACACACTTTATCCATTTATCCATGGATGAACACTTAGCCCTATTGTGAATAATGCTGCAGTGAAGGTGAGGGTAAATATACCTTTTTAAGTTAGTTTTTCTTTTATTAAAATAACTTTGATTGGAGTATAGTTGCTTTACAATGTTGTGTTAATTTCTTCTGTAGAGCAAAGTGAATCAGCTTTCCATATATACACATCCCTTCTTTTTTGGATTTCATTTCCAGGTCGGTCACCACAGAGCTTGAATGGAGTTCCCTGTGCTATATGGTAGGTTCTCATTAGTTATCTATTTTATATATAGCAGTGTATATATGCGGAGAAGGCACTGGCAACCCACTCCACTACTCTTGACTCTTGCAAGGAAACTCCCATGGCTGGAGGAGCCTGATAGGCTGCAGTCCATGGGATCGCTAAGAATCAGACACAAGTGAGCGACTTCACTTTTCACTTTCATGCGTTGGAGAAGGAAATGGCAACCCACTCCAGTGTTCTTGCCTGGAGAATCCCAGGGACGGGGGAGCCTGGTGGGCTGCCGTCTATGGGGTTGCCCAGAGTCGGACACGACTGATGTGACTTAGCAGCAGCAGCAGTAGCAGCAGAAACAGTGTATATATGTCAATCCCAGTCTCCCAATTTCTCCCACCACCACCCCTTTTTCCCTTTTGGTGTCGGTACGTTTTTTTTTTTCCTCTACATCTATATCTCTATTCCTTCTTTGCAAATAAAGTTTATACCATTTTTCTAGATTCCACACATATCCATTAATATACCATATTTGTTTTTCTAACTTCACCCTGTATGACGCTCTATAGGTCCATCCACGTCTCTACAAATGACCCAGTTTCATTCCTTTCTATGCATGAGTAATATTCCATTATGTATTTAATATTCCACATGTACCACAACTTCTTTATCCATTTCTTTGTTGATGGACATTTAGGTTGTTCCCATATCCTGGTTATTGTAAATATTGCTACAATGAACATTGGGGTGCATGTGTCTTTTGAATTATAATTTTCTCTGGTTATATGCCCAGTAATGCGATTATTGGGTCATTATGGTAGTTCTGTTTTTAGTTTTTTAAGAAAATTCCGTACTGTTCTCCATAGTGGTTGTATTAGTTTACATTCCCAGCAATAGTGCAAAAGGGTTTCCTTTTCTCCACACCCTTTCTGGCATCTATTGTTTGTAGATTTTTTGATGGTGGGCATTCTGACATGACAGATGTGAGGTGATTTCTCTTTGTGGTCTTGATTTGCATTTCACTAATGATTAGTGATATTGAGCATCTTTTCATGTACTTGTTGGCCATGTGTATGCTTTCTTTTGAGAAATGTCTATTTAGATCATCTTCCCATTTTAAAAATCGGATTATTTGTCTTTTTGCTATTGAATTATGTGAGTTCTTTATACATTTTGAATATCAACCTCTTATCTGATACATAATATGGAAATATTTTCTCCCACTTGGAAGGTTACCTTTCATTTTGTTGATGATTTCCTTTACCGTGCGATTTTTGGTTTGATGTGGTCTTATTTGTTTATTTTTGCTTTTGTTGCCTTTGTCTTTAGTGTCAAATCCAAAAAAATCATTGTCAGGACAGATGTCAAGGAACTTAAAGCCTGTTTCCTTGCAAGAGTTTTATGGTTTCAGGTCTTACATACAGTGTTATCCATTTTGAGTTAATTTTTATGCATAGTGGTCTAGTAGCCTGTGGCTCTCCAGTTCTTCCATAACAGTTTATTGAAGAGATAGCCCTTTCCCCAGTACATTCTTGAGACACTTCTGTTATAAATTAATTTACCATGTGTGTGTGGGCTGATTTCTGGCTTTCTGTTCTATTCCATTAATCTATGTGTCTGTTTTTATGCCAGTATCATACTGTATTGATTACTATAGCTTTGTAATATATTTTAAAATCAGGAAATGTGATTTTTGCAGCTTTGTCATCCTTTCTCAAGATTAATTTGGCTATTTGAGGTCTTTTGTAATTTTATATGACTTGTAGGATTGTTTTATTTCTGTGGAAAAATACCACTGGAATTCTGATAGAAATTGCATTGAATCTATAAATTTCTCTGATAATATGAATATTTAAATAATGCTAATTATTCCAAGCCATGAGCATGGAATATCTTACAATTTATTTGTTTCTTCTTCAGTTCTTTTAATCAGTGTCTTATATTTTTCAGTGTATAGTATTTTACCTCCTTGATTAAATTTATCTGTAGATGCTCTGTTCTTTTTGATGCAGTTGTAAATGGGATTGTTTTCTTAATCTCTGAGAGTTCATTATTAGTGTATTGAAACACAGCTGATTTTTTAACTTTTAATTTTGCATTGGGCATAGCCAATTAACAAAGAATGTTGTAATAGTTTCAGGTGAACAGTTAAGGGATTCAGCCATACATATACATGATACATGGATCGGTCCTCCCCCAAACTGTCCTCCCATCCAGGCAGCCACATAACATTGAGCAGACTGCCATGAGCTAAACAATAGATCCTTGTTGGTGACACACAACTATTTTTTGTCTATTGATATTGTATCTGGCAACTTTGCCAAATTTGCTTACTTTCACAGTTTTTTGATGGAGTATTTTGAGTTTTCCATACACAATATCATGCCATCTGCAAATGGAGACAGTTTTACTTTTTTCCTTTCTGATTCTAATGTGTTCTATTTCTTTTTCTTGACAAATTTATTTGGCTAGGACTTCCAGTACTGTGTTGGATAAAAGTGGTGAGAGTCGGCATCTTATTTCTGACCTTACAGAAGAAAAGCTTTTAGCTTTTCACTATCGAGTATAACGTTAGGTATGGACTTGCCTTTATTATGTTGAAGTATGTTTCCTCTGTATTTACTTTATTAAGAAGTTTTTAACCATACATGGATGTTGAATTTTGTCAAATGCTTTTTCTGTATCTATTGAGATGATTATATAGTTTTCGTTCTTCAGCTTGTTAATGTGGTATATCACATTGATTTATCTGAGAATATTGATCCATCCTTTCATCCCTGAAATAAATCATACTTCACTGTGGTGTACGAAACTGTTGGCTTTAAAAAGGCACAACCTAAAAGTTGAGAGTTTTATTTGGTGGGAATTTTTAGGACTTCAGGCCCAGGAGACAGCATCTTGAGTAACCCCAAGAGAACTGCTCTGAGGAGGCAGGGGAAGGAGTCAGGTTATGGGTTGCCGTTTCCTTCTCCAATGCATGAAAGTGAAAAGTGAAAGTGAAGTCACTCAGTCATGTCTGACTCTGTGTGACCCTATAGACAGCAGCCCACCAGGCTCCTCCATCCATGGGATTTCCCAGGCAAGAGTACTGAAGCGGGGTGCCATTGCCTTCTCCAGGTTATATAGAAGTTTGTAACAAAGGGCAGATAGTCTGAACCTCAAAGGATTATTGTTAATTAAGGAAAACCAGATATTGCAAGTTAAGGGATTTAGTGCTTTTTATATATGGGATGTGAAGTCAAGTGGGCCTTAGAAAGCATCACTACGAACAAAGCTAGTGGAGGTGATGGAATTCCAGTGGAGCTATTCCAAATCCTGAAAGATGATGCTGTGAAAGTGCTGCACTCAATTTGCCAGCAAATTTGGAAAACTCAGCAGTGGCCACAAGATTGGAAAAGGTCAGTTTTCATCCCAATCCCAAAGAAAGGCAATACCAAAGAATGCTCAAACTACCGCACAATTGCACTCATCTCACAAGCTAGTAAAGTAATGCTCAAAATTCTCCAAGCCAGGCTTCAGCAATATGTGAACCGTGAACTTCCTGATGTTCAAGCTGGTTTTAGAAAAGGCAGAGGAACCAGAGATCAAATTGCCAACATCCGCTGGATCATGGAAAAAGCAAGAGAGTTCCAGAAAAACATCAATTTCTGCTTTATTGACTATGCCAAAGCCTTTGACTGTGTGGGTCACAAGAAACTGTGAAAATTCTGAAGGAGATGGGAATACCAGACCACCTGATCTGCCTCTTGAGACATCTGTATGCAGGTCAGGAAGCAACAGTTAGAACTGGACATGGAACAACAGACTGGTTCCAAATAGGAAAAGGAGTACATCAAGGCTGTATATTGTCACCCTGTTTATTTAATTTACATGCAGAGTACATCATGAGAAACGCTGGACTGGAAGAAACACAAGTTGGAATCAAGATTGCTGGGAGAAATCTCAATAACCTCAGATATGCAGATGACACCACCCTTATGGCAGAAAGTGAAGAGGAACTAAAAAGCCTCTTGATGAAAGTGAAAGTGGAGAGTGAAAAAGTTGGCTTAAAGCTCAACATTCAGAAAACGAAGATCATGGCATCTGGTCCCATCACTTCATGGGCAATAGATGGGGAAACAGTGGAAACAGTGTCAGACTTTCTTTTTCTGGGCACCAAAATCACTGCAGATGGTGACTGCAGCCATGAAATTAAAAGATGCTTACTCCTTGGAAGGAAAGTTATGACCAACCTAGATAGCATATTCAAAAGCAGAGACATCACTTTGCCAACAAAGGTTCGCCTAGTCAAGGCTATGGTCTTTCCTGTGGTCATGTATGGATGTGAGAGCTGGACTGTGAAGAAGGCTGCGCGCCGAAAAATTGATGCTTTTGAACTGTGGTGTTGGAGAAGACTCTTGAGAGTCCCTTGGACTGCAAGGAGATCCAACCAGTCCATTCTGAAGGAGATCAGCCCTGGGATTTCTTTGGAAGGAATGATGCTGAAGCTGAAACTCCAGTACTTTGGCCACCTCATGCGAAGAGTTGACTCATTGGAGAAGACTCTGATGCTGGGAGGGATTGGGGGCAGGAGGAGAAGGGGATGACAGAGGATGAGATGGCTGGATGGCATCACTGACTCGATGAATGTGAGTCTGAGTGACCTCCGGGAGTTGGTGATGGACAGGGAGGCCTGGCGTGCTGCGATTCATGGGGTCGCGAAGAGTCAGACATGACTGAGCGACTGATCTGATCTGATCTGATCTGATATATGGGAAGGTACAAGAATCTGGGCTCACTGAAATCATTCCTTTCATATGTATCTCAGCTATATGGGCCCAGTGTCCTGCATTTTTCATATCCCCTCCACGCTCTGTAGGGAGTGGCTGCAGCCTGATGGCTATGGTTAGCAGATATTATTCTCTTTACTGGGTGCCCTCTGGGGCATTTACAATTGGATGGCCAGAAGCGGTGATGGCTGTGACATCCTTGCTTATGTATATGGCAGGAAATATGCCATTTCTCAATCCCATTAATGTATCGTTGAATTCAGTTTGCTAATATTTTGTTAAGGATTTTTACATCTGTGTTCATCAGTGATATTGGCCTGTAGTTTTCTCTTTTTTGTGATATTTGGATTTGGCATCAGGGTAATGCTGGCCTTGTAGAATGACTTTACAAGTTTTCCTTCCTTTGCAATTTTTGGGAATAGTTTAAGATGAATAAGTATTAATTCTTTGAATGTTTGATAGAATTCACCTTTGAAGCCATCTGTACTAGGCTTTTGTCTGCAGGTTTCTGATGACTGATTGAATCTCCTTAATAGTAGTCAGTCTGTTCAGACTTTCTCTTTCTTCATGGTTCAGTCTTGGTAGTTTCCATATTTCTAGAAATTTGTCCATTCTTTCTAGGGTGACTAATTTTTTGGTGTGTAATTGCTCATAATAGTTTCTTATGCTCCTCTGTATTTCTGTGGTACTGGCTGTAATGTTTCTTTTTTTATTTCTCTTTTGATTTATTTGCATCTTCTTTCTTTTGTCTTGGTAAATCCAGATAAAGGTTTGTCTATTTTATCTTTTAAAAAGAAGCTCTTAGTTTCATTGATCTTTTATACTGTTTTTCAATCTCTATTTTATTGATTTCTGCTCTGACTTTTGTTATTTCCTTCCTTCTGCTAACTTTAGGCTTAGTTTGTTTTTCTTTTTCTAGTTGCTTGAGGTGTAAAGTTGTTGTTGTTACTTTCTTTTTTTTTTAATTTCAGGTCTCTCCCCAGATTAAGGAAGTTTTCAGCCATTAATTGTTTCAGCAAATTTTCTGCCCTTTTCTTTTGCTCTTCTTTGGATCACTGTAGTGCAATTATTGGTTTCCTTGGTATTGTCCTGTAAGTCCTTTAAGCTATCTTCATGCTTTTTCTTTCTTCTTTTTGCTCCTCTAATTGGATGAATTCCATTGTCCTGTCTTAAAGTTTACTGATCCTTTTCTCATTTCAGCTCGTCTTCTATTGAAACTCCCTATTGAAGTTTTCAGTTCAGTTGTTGTAATCTTTAATTCTATGTGTCTGTTTGTTTGGTACTTTTAAATATTTTCTATCTCTTTTTTGAAATTCTTATTTTATTCATGCATTACTTTCCTGATCTCAGCAATCTTTGTGATCGTTATCTTAAGCTCTGAGCTAAATCTTCATTAACTTTTTTAAGTTTTGTCTTATTCTCTCATTTGGAATATATTCTTTTGTTTCTTAATTTTTCTTGATTCTCTGTGCTGGTTTCTAGCATTAGATAAAACAACCACTTCTCCCAGTTTTGAAGTAGTGGTATTATGTAGGAAATGAATCTTACTGTTCAACCCTGTCTGAGCTCTTGGTTTCAAAGCTCAAACCTTTGGAATCCCCAAGCAGGCTCTTTTACTTTTAACAGCTCCCGGTAGTTAAGGGTGCTCTAAGACCTATTAGTGCCCTGATTGGGAGAATCTCAGTCAACAAGTGGCTTCAGGCTGATTGGAAGATGGAACCTCAGGTTGCAGCTTTTAAAGTATGCAAATATATCTCTTTCAGGGGAAGACAGGGAGATGGGTGTTTCTGTCTGCTTTCTCTGTGCTGAGCCCTGGGATGATAACGAGTTCAGAACTAGTCTTTTGTTTACTACCATCCTGTTGAATCCATGAATGTAAGCCCCACTGGACATCAGAGCCAGGTATGAAGGGATATATCCTCTGGCTACACCCTAGAAAACATATCTTATCATAGTACTGTAAGGCACAAATTAGTGTGTATTATGTATGGTATACCGCATTTATTTGCAAAATTATTTCTGTGCTGTTTTAACATCCAAGTAAAGAAACAATTTGAATCTGATGAAAGTGGTCATTAGTAGACATAGAGAGAAAGGCGAGTTGTAAGAATGATCAGGAGTTGGCAGTAAAGAGATATGGCAAAAAATTGATGAGAAATGAAAATGGCTATTGTAAAGACTGGTGAGGGAAGTGGATACTTTTGGAGGTCAGTGTTTTGGTTTTGTGCTTTTGGCTGCACAGTGCACCTTTGGGATCTTTCCTGAGCAGGGATCAAGCCCCGGCCCCCTCAGTGAAAGCACCAAGTTCTAAGCACTGGACTGCCAGGGAATTACCTTGGAGGGCAGTTTTGTCTGATGAATCTAGAGGGTGGGTAAGGCTTTTGTTCTCTCTCTATTTAATTTATCTGTGTCCTTGTCCTACTCACTTCTATATACCACTTTCCTGCATGCATGTAGCCCTAAACAGAGGATAGTGATAAATGAGGACAGTCATTCATTCCTTCAACAAGTAATTTTTATTTGACATCTGTTCTAATCCAGACAGCGGATTATAATAAAAGATGAATGTTTTCACAAAGCAGAAACAGTTCTTTGTTCCAGGGATGGTAGAGTCCAGCAAGGGGACAGACAATAGGCCATAACAACAGTTTGTTGCTAAGAGTAAATAGGGCACTAGGGGAACCACAGGAGTAAACAGAGGAACCACTAGGGGAACTCTCCCAGAGTTGGGGCAGGGATGCTCAAGGAAAGCATCTCTGAGGTGATGTTTGAGGAAGAAGAATTGGCCAAATCAAGGAGGAGGAAGAGGAAGGGAAAGGTGTACCAGGCAAAGAAAGCAACAAATCCAGCATCAGCAGAATGGTTTTGCAGAATGGCAAAGCTCACCATAGATGGAGTATGGACTGTAAAGGAACTTATTGGGAGATTTGCAGAATTTGGGGGTAGATTTGGCGTGTTTCAAATTTTATTGGTGTAAGTGGTGCCTAGAGACTGAAGAGCACCTAGGGATCCTTGATGAGATATTTCCTGGATATAGAAACCTGTCTGCCAAGAGGCACAGGTTAAGAATCAAGGTTTCTCAGTTCATTGGTTTTCTGTGGTAAATCCCTCTCTCATCATTTTATAACTTGGACTGAACCTACTAGAAGGCAAGACAAGAATTCTCAAAGACTTTGTCTGTGTATTGTGACAGATTGTAGAAACTCAAGAAAATGTTTCTATCTGTTCCAAATAGTTGGATTTGTTGCTTATGACTTCTATAAAACAAGAAATGAAGACTAGGCAGTGTGAAGCAATGGAAAGGTGGCTACATCTTGGCAGTCTTATTTTCAGAAGATTATCTGGTTTTCTTTATTGAGAACCAGGAAAAACAAGCTTCAAGGCAGGGCAGTTGAATGTCCTGAGCACCTGTCCCTTGACCTGCGGACTTAAAGTGAGGATAAATACTGGCCAAGATGTAACAAGTAAGGATGTATTGTAGTGACTCACATTTTGTCATTTAAGAATGTAAACTGAACAATTTTTTTATTGTCTAAATATACAGAATTCAAGGAACAGGCTAAATTACCTTCTTTGATCACTTGAGCAATTATAAATCACTGATTAAATATTTGAGATATTTTTGTTATTTATAGAAAGCTGATAACTTTTAATTTGCATAATATCTCATAATAGTTCATTAAAAATGATGAACAACGTAGAAAGCGATACATCATTTAAATTACTTAAGAGGTAAAGCCTCTTACCTCTCCTAGCCTTGTGTTTTATTAGAATAATTTTGATGGTAAAATAGCATGTTGTTTGTATGTGTGTATTTGTATGTTTTCCAAAGATAAGAGGAGATCAGATCAGATCAGTCGCTCAGTCGTGTCCGACTCTTTGCGACCCCATGAACTGCAGCACGCCAGGCCTCCCTATCCCTTACCAGCTCTTGGGTGTCACTCAGACTCACATTCATCGAGTCAGTGATGCCATCCAGCCATCTCATCCTCTGTCGTCCCCTTCTCCGCCTGCCCTCAACCCCTCCCAGCATCAGAGTCTTCTCCAATGAGTCAACTCTTCGCATGAGGTGGCCAAAATACTGGAGTTTCAGCTTTAGCATCATTCCTTCCAAAGAAATCCCAGGGCCGATCTCCTTCAGAATGGACCGGTTGGATCTCCTTGCAGTCCAAGGGACTCTCAAGAGTCTTCTCCAAAAGCATCAATTCTTCGGCGCTCAGCCTTCTTCACAGTCCAGCTCTCACATCCATACATGACCACAGGAAAGACCATAGCTTTGACTAGGCGAACCTTTGTTGGCAAAGTGATGTCTCTGCTTTTGAATATGCTATCTAGGTTGGTCATAACTTTCCTTCCAAGGAGTAAGCGTCTTTTAATTTCATGGCTGCAGTCACCATCTGCAGTGATTTTGGAGCCCAGAAAAACAAAGTCTGACACCGTTTCCACTGTTTCCTCATCTATTTCCCATGTAGTGATGGGACTAGATGCCATGATCTTCGTTTTCTGAATGTTGAGCTTTAAGCCAACCTTTTCACTCTCCACTTTCACTTTCATCAAGAGGCTTTTTAGCCCCTCTTCACTTTTTGCCATAAGGGTGGTATCATCTGCATATCTTTGCCAATATCTGCATATTTGCCAATATCTGGCATATATTGATATATGCCAGTATCTGCATATTTTTGCCAAGAAAATGCACTGGTCATAGCAATGCATTTGAAATCTGCATATTTTTGCCAAGAAAATGCAATGGTCATAGCAATGCATTTGAATGTTGAGCTTTAAGCCAACCTTTTCACTCTCCACTTTCACTTTCATCAACAGGCTTTTTAGTTCCTCTTCACTTTCTGCCATAAGGGTGGTATCATCTGCATATTTGCAAATATCTGCATATTTGCCAATATCTGGCATATATTGATATATGCCAATATCTGCATATTTTTGCCAAGAAAATGCACTGGTCATAGCAAATACCCTCTTCCAACAACACAAGAGAAGACTCTATACATGGACATCACCAGATGGTCAACACCGAAATCAGATCGATTATATTCTTTGCAGCCAAAGATGGAGAAGCTCTATACAATCAGCAAAAACAAGACCAGGAGCTGACTGTGGCTCGGACCATGAACTCCTTATTGCCAAATTCAGACTGAAATTGAAGAAAGTAGGGAAAACTACTAGACCATTCAGGTATGACCTAAATCAAATCCCTTATGATTATACAGTGGAAGTGAGAAATAGATTTAAGGGCCTAGATCTGATAGATAGAGTGCCTGATGAACTATGGAATGAGGTTCGTGACATTGTACAGGAGACAGGGATCAAGACCATCCCCATGGAAAAGAAATGCAAAAAAGCAAAATGGCTGTCTGGGGAGGCCTTGCAAATAGCTGCAAAAAGAAGAGAAGTGAAAAGCAAAGGAGAAAAGGAAAGATATAAACATCTGCATGCAGAGTTCCAAAGAATAGCAAGAAGAGATAAGAAAGCCTTCTTCAGTGATCAATGCAAAGAAATAGAGGAAAACAACAGAATGGGAAAGACTAGGGATCTCTTCAAGAAAATCAGAGATAGCAAAGGAACATTTCATGCAAAGATGGGCACGATAAAGGACAGAGATGGTATGGACCTAACAGAAGCAGAAGATATTAAGAGGGGTGGCAAGAATACACAGAACTGTACAAAAAAGAGCTTCAAGACCCAGATAATCATGATGATGTGATCACTGACCTAGAGCCAGACATCTTGAAATGTGAAGTCAAATGGGCCTTAGAAAGAATCACTACAAAGCTAGTGGAGGTGATGGAATTCCAGTGGAGCTATTCCAAGTCCTGAAAGATGATGCTGTGAAAGTGCTGCACTCAATATGCCAGCAAATTTGGAAAACTCAGCAGTGGCCACAAGATTGGAAAAGGTCAGTTTTCATCCCAATCCCAAAGAAAGGCAATGCCAAAGAATGCTCAAACTACCGAATAATTGCACTCATCTCACACACTAGTAAAGTAATGCTCAAAATTCTCCAAGCCAGGCTTCAGCAATATGTGAACTGTGAACTTCCTGATGTTCAAGCTGGTTTTAGATAAAGCAGAGGAACCAGAGATCAAATTGCCAACATCCGCTGGATCATGGAAAAAGCAACAGAGTTCCAGAAAAACATCTATTTCTGCTTTATTGACTATGCCAAAGCCTTTGACTGTGTAGATCACAATACACTATGGAAAATTCTGAAAGAGATGGGAATACCAGACCACCTGATCTGCCTCTTGAGAAATCTGTATGCAGGTCAGGAAGCAACAGTTAAAACTGGTCATGGAACAACAGACTGGTTCCAAATAGGAAAAGGAGTACATCAAGGCTGCATATTGTCACCATGTTTATTTAACTTCTATGCAGAGTACATCATGAGAAATGCTGGACTGGAAGAAACACAAGTTGGAATCAAGATTGCTGGGAGAAATATCAATAACCTCAGATATGCAGATGACACCACTCTTATGGCAGAAAGTGAAGAGGGGCTAAAAACCCTCTTGATGAAAGTGAAAGTGGAGAGTGAAAAGGTTGGCTTAAAGCTCAACATTCAGAAAATGAAGATCATGGCATCTGGTCCCATCACTTCATGGGCAATAGATGGGGAAACAGTGGAAACAGTGTCAGACTTTGTTTTTCTGGGCTCCAAAATCACTGCAGATGGTGACTGCAGCCATGACATTAAAAGATGCTTACTCCTTGGAAGGAAAGTTATGACCAACCTAGATAGCATATTCAAAAGCAGAGACATTACTTTGCCAACAAAGGTTCGCCTAGTCAAGGCTATGGTCTTTTCTGTGGTCATGTATGGATGTGAGAGCTGGACTGTGAAGAAGGCTGAGCGCCGAAGAATTGATGCTTTTGAACTGTGGTGTTGGAGAAGACTCTTGAGAGTCCCTTGGACTGCAAGAAGATCCAACCAGTCCATTCTGAAGATCAATCCTGGAATTTCTTTAGAAGGAATGATGCTAAAGCTGAAACTCCAGTATTTTGGCCACCTCATGTGAAGAGTTGACTCACTGGAAAAGACTCTGATGCTGGGAGGGATTGAGGGCAGGAGGAGAAGGGGACGACAGAGGATGAGATGGCTGGATGGCATCACTGACTTGATGGGTGTGAGTCTGGGTGACCTCCGGGAGCTGGTGATGGACAGGGAGGCCTGGCGTGCTGCGGTTCATGGGGTCGCAAAGAGTCGGACACGACTGAGCGACTGATCTGATCTGATCTGATCTTCATATCTGAGGTTATTGATATTTCTCCCGGCAATCTTGATTCCAGCTTGTGTTTCCTCCAGTCCAGCATTTCTCATGATGTACTCTGCATGTAAGTTAAATAAACATGGTGACAATATACAGCCTTGACATACTCCTTTTCCTATTTGGAACCAGTCTGTTGTTCCATGACCAGTTCTAACTGTTGCTTCCTGACCTGCATACAGATTTCTCAAGAGGCAGATCAGGTGGTCTGGTATTTCCATCTCTTTCAGAATTTTCCACAATTTATTGTGATCTACACAGTCAAAGGCTTTGGCATAGTCAATAAAGCAGAAATAGATGTTTTTCTGGAACTCTCTTGCTTTTTCCATGATCCAGCGGATGTTGGCAATTTGATCTCTGGTTCCTCTGCCTTTTCTAAATCCAGCTTGAACATCAGGAAGTTCACGGTTCACATATTGCTGAAGCCTGGCTTGGAGAATTTTGAGCATTACTTTACTAGTGTATGAGATGAGTGCAATTATTCGGTAGTTTGAGCATTCTTTGGTATTGCCTTTCTTTGGGATTGGGATGAAAACTGACCTTTTCCAATCTTGTGGCCACTGCTGAGTTTTCCAAATTTGCTGGCATATTGAGTGCAGCACTTTCACAGCATCATCTTTCAGGATTTGGAATAGCTCCACTGGAATTCCATCACCTCCACTAGCTTTGTTCGTAGTGATGCTTTCTAAGGCCCACTTGACTTCACATTCCAGGATGTCTGGCTCTAGGTCAGTGATCACACCATCATGATTATCTGGGTCGTGAAGCTCTTTTTTGTACAGTTCTTCTGTGTATTCTTGCCACCTCTTCTTAGTATCTTCTGCTTCTGTTAGGTCCATACCATTTCTGTCCTTTATCCAGCCCATCTTTGCATGAAATGTTCCTTTGGTATCTCTGATTTTCTTGAATAGATCCTTAGTCTTTCCCATTCTGTTGTTTTCCTCTATTTCTTTGCATTGATTGCTGAAGAAGGCTTTCTTATCTCTTCTTGCTATTCTTTGGAACTCTGCATGCAGATGTTTATATCTTTCCTTTTCTCCTTTGCTTTTCACTTCTCTTCTTTTTGCAGCTATTTGCAAGGCCTCCCCAGACAGCCATTTTGCTTTTTTGCATTTCTTTTCCATGGGGATGGTCTTGATCCCTGTCTCCTGTACAATGTCACGAACCTCATTCCATAGTTCATCAGGCACTCTATCTATCAGATCTAGGCCCTTAAATCTATTTCTCACTTCCACTGTATAATCATAAGGGATTTGATTTAGGTCATACCTGAATGGTCTAGTAGTTTTCCCTCCCACTTTCTTCAATTTCAGTCTGAATTTGGCAATAAGGAGTTCATGGTCCGAGCCACAGTCAGCTCCTGGTCTTGTTTTTGCTGATTGTATAGAGCTTCTCCATCTTTGGCTGCAAAGAATATAATCGATCTGATTTCGGTGTTGACCATCTGGTGATGTCCATGTATAGAGTCTTCTCTTGTGTTGTTGGAAGAGGGTATTTGCTATGACTAGTGCATTTTCTTGGCAAAACTCTGTTAGTCTTTGCCCTGCTTCATTCCATATTCCAAGGCCAAATTTGCCTGTTACTCCAGGTGTTTCTTGACTTCCTACTTTTGCATTCCAGTCCCCTATAATGAAAAGGACATCTTTTTTGAGTGTTAGTTCTAAAAGGTCTTGTAGGTCTTCGTAGAACTGTTCAACTTCAGCTTCTTCAGCGTTACTGGTTGGGGCATAGACTTGGATTACTGTGACATTGAATGGTTTGCCTTGGAAACGAACAGAGATAAAAGGAGGGACAGGATTAAATAATCCTAAATACTTCATACTTTGGTGGCCAGTTCTCCTAGTGTGATGGGCTTTAGTCCTGTCTGGCCTAGAATTCCAGCCCTACAACTGGAACTGTACAGCTTTGAACAGGTTATGTAAACTCTCTGAGCATCAGTTTGCTCACCTGTGATATAGGTATCTCAGTAATATTTTTATTAGAAGATTGCATTGAGATTAATTTAAAGATTACAACATTAATTTAACCGATTCATGCTAATACTAGGCACATACAAAAGGCTTAGTAAATGTTGGCAGTTACTAGCTTTTAGAATGGTGGAGCTAAATGTTTCAGTTGAGATTTTTATGAAAGTTATGGCTGTTTCTTCAGGCCCCTGAAAAAGCTTATACACAGGACATTTTGCATGTATTTTCAGGAATCTCACCAACCCCTTGAGGTTCTTGCATAATTAAGAGCAGATGAGAGGGGCTGAGATTCTGTGTACAAGGGGAGGGTTTGGCTAGATAAGGACAAGCCTGGTTTTTATTTAAAATTAATTAATTTATTTTAATTAGAAGTTATTACTTTACAGTATTGTAGTGGGTTTTGCCATACATTGACATGAATCAGCCATGGGTGTACATGTGTTCCCCATCCTGAACCACCCCCCCCACCCTCCCCATGCCATCCCTGAGGGTCATCCCAGTGCACCGGCTTTGAGTGCCCTGTTTCATGCATTGGACTTGGACTGGTCATCTATTTCACATATGGTAATATACATGTTTCAATGCTATTTTCTCAAATCATCTCACCCTCACCTTCTCCCACAGAGTCCAAATGTCTGTTCTTTATATCTATGTCTCTTTTGCTGTCTCACATATAGGATCATTGTTACCATCTTTCTATATATATGCGTTAATATACTGTATTGGTGTTTTTCTTCCTGACTTCACTGTATAATAGGCTCCAGTTTCATCCACCTCATTAGAACTGACTAAAATGCATTCTTTTTAATAGCTGAATAATATTCCATTGTGTATATGTACCACAGCTTTCTTATCCATTCGTCTGCTGGTGGACATCTAGGTTGCTTCCGTGTCCTAGCTGTTGTAAACAGTGCTGCGATGAACATTGGGGTACATGTGTCTCTTTCAATTCTGGTTTCCTCGGTGTGTATGCCCAGCAGTCAGATTTCTGGGTCATGTGGCAGCTATATTTCCAGTTTTTTAAGGAATCTCCACACTGTTATCCATAGTGGCTATACTAGTGTGCATTTCCACCAACAGTGTAAGAGGGTTCCGACAAGCACGGTTGTTATATGAGGCTTCCCTGATGGAGCTGTAAAGAATCTGCCTGCAATGCTGGAGACATAAGAGACATGGATCAGGAAGATCCTCTGGAAGAGGAAATTGCAAGCCACCCTAGTATTCTTGCTTGGAGAATCCCATGGATGGAGGAGGCTGGCAGGCTATAGTCCACAGGTTTGCAGAGAATCAGACACGACTGAAGCAATTTAGCACACATGTAATACATGTTAAATCGCTCAGTTGTGTCCAACTCTTTGCGACCCCATGAACTGCAGTACACCAGGCTTCCCTGTCCTTCACTATCTCCCAGAGTTTCCTCAAATTCATGTCCATTGAGTCAGTGATGCCATCCAACCATCTCTTCCTCTGTCGTCCCCTTCTCCTCTTGCCCTCAATCTTTCTGAGCATCAGGGTCTTTTCCAATTAGTCAGCTTTTCCCATGACATGGCCAAAGTATTGGAGCTTCAGCATCAGTCCTTCCAATAAATATTCAGGGTTGATTTCCTTTAGGATTGACTGGTGTGATCTCCTTGCAGTCCAAGGGACTCTCAAGAGTCTTCTCCAACACCACAGTTCAAAAGCATCAGTTCTTCGGCGCTCAGCCTTCTTTATTGTCCAACTCTGACATCCATATATGACTACTGGAAAAACCATAGCTTTGACTATACAGACTTTTGTCAACAAAGTTATGTCTCTGCTTTTTAATACACTGTCTAGGTTTGTCATAGCTATTCTACCAAGGAACAAGTGTCTTTTAATTTTGTAGCTACAGTCACCATCTGCTTTGATTTTGAAATTGTACAAGAAAATGAAATCTGACACTGTTTGCTCATTTTCCCCATCTATTTGCCATGAAGTGATAGGACCAGATGCCATGATCTTTGTTTTTTGAATGTTGAGTTTTAAGCCAGTTTTTTCACTCTCCTCTTTCACCTTCATCAAGAGGCTTTTTAGATCCTCTTCACTTTCTGCCATTAAAGTGGTATTATATGCATATCTCAAGTTGTTGATATTTCCCTCAGCAATCTTGATTCCAACTCATCCAGCCCAGCATTTTGCATGATGCACTCTGCATATAAGTTACATAAAGAGGGTGACAGTACAGCCTTGACATACTCCTTTCCCAATTTTGAACCAGTCTGTTATTCCATGTCTAGTTCTCTTGCTTCTTGTCCTGCATACAGGTTTCTCAGGAGGCAGGTAATGTGGTCTGGTATTCCCATCTCATTAAGAATATTACACAGTTTGTTGTGATCCACACAGTCAAAGGCTTTAGCATAGTCAGTGAAACAGAAGTAGGAGTGTTTTGGAATTCTCTTGCTTTTTCTATGATCCAGTGTATGTTAGTAATTTGATCTCTGGTTCCTCCGCCTTTCCTAAATCTAGCTTGAACATCTGGATGTTCTCAGTTTACATACTGCTGAAGCCCAGCTTGAAGGATTTTGAGCATAATCTTGCTGGTATTTGGAATGAATGCAATTGTACAGTAATCTGTACATTCTTTGCATTGCCTTTCTTTGGGATTGGAATGAAAACTGACCATTTCCAGTCCTGTGGTCACTGCCGAGTTTTCCAAATTTGCTGGCATATTGAATGTAGCACTTTCACAGCATCATCTTTTAGGATTTGAAATAACTCAGCTGGAATTCCATCATTTCCACTAGCTTTGTTTGTAGTAGTGCTTCCTAAGACCCACCTGGTATATATGAAAGGTTGGTAAATTTGATCTTGGGAAGATACGGAATTCTCTTCTGTTTATATCTATTTTCCCACTGAAATAAGAGGCAAAGCCATTGGTTGAGAATGAAGAGGGCAGGAAATGTTTGAGGCCTAAGGAGAGAAAAGGGAGTAATTGAAAGAGTGAGAAAGTGAATTGCATAGGGAATATATATCACGATTGCCAGGCAGCATCGCACCCACGTTAGGTTTGTTATCACACATTCACAGTGAGATCAGATAACTGTTGAGCACAAATGCAGATTAGGAGGATCAAGGAGGGAGAGTTCCCTGGTGACCCAGGAGTTAGGACTGTAGGCTTTCGCTGCTGAGCCCATGGGTTCAATCATTCCCTTTTGGGAAACTAAGACCAGGGGGAAAAAAAGATCGATGAGGATAACCAGTTTTGGGTATTTCCAGATGAGGGAGTTGTGGTGTCTGATACTATTTCTCATGTGACTTCCCTTGCCTGTTGTTACAGACTTCGATGGAGAATTCTGGGCCATGTGGTGGCATGCAGACCTTCTGTTACTGGGAAGTGATGGGAGCTCCCTCATGGGAGGGGCAGCGTGCCCTCCCTTGCCTCCACCTCCCCATCAGGACCTGGAAGAATCAGAATCTGTCTTCCATTGCCCTGGGGGTAGGAGGTCTCCTTCTGAGCTGGGCAGGGAGAGAATCTATTCTAGAATAGATGATCTTACCTCTTCCACCTATTACTGTATAAGGTAACTGTATTACTTGTGCTAACTCCATCGTGTTGTTGAGTCACTAAGTCATGTCCAGCTCTTTTGCAACCCCATAGACAGTAGTCTGCCAGGCTTCTCTGTCCATGGAATTTTCCAGGCAAGGGTACTGGAATGGGTTTCCATTTCCTTCTCCAAGGAATCTTCCCAACCAGGGATTGAACTCACATCTACTGTATTTGGCAGGTGGATTCTTTACCACTGAGCTATCAGGGAAGCCATTAACTCCACTTCAGAGTGTTCTGTTGGATTATCTAAGTGTTCTGTGTTAATCAAGTTATCTAGGAATAATAAGCCATTTTCCAAGGAAAAAGTACATAGTGCCTAAAAAGGCATGTTCATACTGGATTTCCATGACTTACAGGGGATAAATATATGCCTTATTTCACTTACCTTAAAGGGTAGGAAAATAAAAACAGATGAAGTTAAGGGTGTGACTTTCCTTGATCTTTTACCAAAGTGTACTCAGTCAATTTCTCTACCAGTTTGACTCCACTGGTAGCATTTTATTTTCTCCATCGACTTGTTTCTGTTAAGGCCTTGAGAACAGGTGTTACAAGCAGTTTCTTTACCCTTCCTGCTTGGATTTACACTGTGGTGAAACATGATGCAGGCAAGCCAGAGAACAGAAGGGAAGCCAGCAGTTTCTACCTCGCCTGCCTCCACAGGATATTGGTTTTTCTTTCAAGATTGAGTTCCAGGATTCCTGCTTTTTCCTTGCTCTTATGTACAGCCCTTTGTCTCTCAAGCAAAAGCTATTTTTCCAGCTGGTGTGAAGGTCCACGGCACACCCTACTGAGGCAGGCGATGAAGAGTGTCTCATCTCTGCTCATCAATGGAAAGGCAGTGTGAGATGAGAGTGGGCAGACAGACTTCCAAAGTCAGCTGGACCTGGAGTAATGATGTATTGCAAATTACAATAGTTTTTCTTTTTTTTTTTTTTGAAAAGAGGTTTTTTATTTTTTTAGAGGAACTTTTTTTTACTTTACAATATTGTATTGGTTTGGCCATACATTGACATGAATCCGCCACAGGTGTACATGTGTTCCCCATCCTGAACCCCCCTTCCACCTCCCTCCCCATACGATCTCTCTGGGTCATCCTAGTGCACCAGCCCCGAGCATCCTGTATCATGCATTGAACCTGGACTGGCAATTCGTTTCACATATCCTAATATACATGTTTCAATGCCATTCTCCCAAACCTACAATAGTTTTTCTAAATCTTATATCTAATTCTTCCTCCTTCTTTCTTCTCCTCCTCTTTCTTCTTCTGTTTTTTTTTTTTTTTTTTGGCCATGGCCTGAGGCATGTGGGATCTTAGTTCCCTAATCAGGGATCAAACCTGTACACCCTGCATCGTAAGTGCAGAGTCTTAACAACTGGACCACCAGGGATGTCCCTTTCTTTTATTCTAAGGTGTTCCATCACCTATAACATAAGCAGAGAAATCAAACTGGCTTCAGCCATAAGGATTTGATGGACTTGTGAAACTGGAAATCTTAGGCAAAATGACTTCTGAGGGACCTCATTCCACGGCCCTTGCTCCCTATGTATTTCTTCAGCTCTTCACCCCTGCGTGGACTGACTTCATTCCCAGGCTGGCAGCAGTTCTGGGCCTTTCATCAGACAGAACAGTCTTCTAGAAGATTGAGCAGAGCTTTAGCAGAAGCCCCAGGAAGCCTGTCCATGGTTTCAATGGGTCAAAGGACAATTTTCCAACCTCTGGAAAGAAGGATGGGATTGCTTTTAGACAGCTAAGACTTACCCTAGGACCTGGGGATGGGGTCAGCCTTCTCCAAGGCTGTGTAGGGGAAGAAAAAATCCAGAGAAAGAAATTGAGATTTTGTTAGGAGGGATGAAGGAAGGAATGGATACAGGGCGGCCAACCAGTAATCCAGTCTACCAGGGCCTGATGTACTGCTCTCTCCCAGTGCTTATGCTTACTGAACAAGCAAGCTCCCTTCTCTCATTGGTTCCAGGTTAAAACTGTCTGGCATCTGGGCCCCAGAGGTCTCATTCATGTCCCCCAGTAACATTTTCCTGAAGTTGACTTTCTGGGCACACTGTCTATGCTAGAATCTTAGATACTCCATTTGTTACCAATCTTTTTTTTTTCCCTACTGTTTATTCACTCATTTATTTGGCTGTACCAGTCTTTGCTGTGGCATGCAGACTCTTGTCGTGGCATGGCGTGTGGGATCTAGTTCCCTGACCAGGGGTCACACCTGGGCCCCTTGCCTTGGAGCCTGCAGTCCCAGCCCCTGGATACCAGGGAAGTCCCTGTCTCTCAGTTTTTCTTGGTTCTTGGTGCTTTCTTGTGGCCTGGCTTTTCTGAGCAGGATTTTTCTTTCTTTCTTTCTTTTTTTTTTTTTTTTTTTACTAATTCATGAATCCTCTCCCTGGCACTCTAACCATCCAAGGCTTCTTGGCCCCCATTCAAGATTCCTGTGCTCTGCCCAGTGAGTCACCTTTCCTAGGAACTCATTCTCTTGTCTTGTTACTGACTTTGGCATCAACTTTTGAAAAGTCTAAAACCCAATCATGTTTGACATCAAATTCTTTTCCAGTCCCATTTTAGTTTCATCGTCATCACCCAGGAGCTTGAACTGAGTAGGGGAGATGGTGTGAGCGCAGAAGCAGATTGCTGCTGGAAGGAGCCAAAGGTAGGGTTTTTTTTAATGTGACCAGAATGGCTCCACTGGAGGGACGCCTTCCCAGCTAGAGCCTGGAAGCCGTGGCTCCACAGCCCCATGTACAACATGAAGACCAGGCCTGCTCGTTCTGTCTGAGGGAGTTGCTGTCTGAGGAAAGGGAAAGCGTTGAGTCCCTGGAATCACATCCTCACCAGCAAATAATTGCAGAAAATTTCAAAACATTTTCCCAATTTTCCAGAAATACAAATTAAAAACTGATTTACTGCAAGGTTGTTCTGCATTCCTGCTAACAACTGTACATCAGTTAGGTTCGGTTCGCTTCAGTTCAGTCACTCAGTCATGTCTGACTCTTTGCGACCCCATGAATATAGCACGCCAGGCCTCCCTGTCCATCACCAACTCCCAGAGTTCACTCAAACTCACGTCCATCAAGTCAGTGATGCCATCCAGCCATCTCATCCTCTGTCGTCCCCTTTTCCTCCTGCCCCTAATCCCTCCCAGCATCAGAGTCTTTTCCAATGAGTCAACTGTGCATCACAATCTGTCAAACTCACTCCGTCCAGGAAGAAATACGTGTAACTGTGAATACAGAGGGTGAAGCAGGCTCCTTTCCTATATTCTAATACATTTTTTTTTGTCCCTTGGGAACAAAAATGCCACTATCTTTGTGATTATAAATGCAAACTTTAGGATCTTTTTTACATTTGTCCATACACTTATGAAAGGGTCAAGGACCAAGAAACATTATTATCATGATATTAGCCAAATTTGAGAACATGCTGAGTGCCAGATGTTTTTTTGTTTTTTTAAATTGGAGTATAGTTGCTTTAAGATATTGTGTTAGTTTCTGCTATACATCAAAGTGAATCAGCCACATGTCTACACATATCACCTCCTCTTTGCATTTCCTTCCCATTTAGGTCACTACAGAGCATTGAGTAGAGTTCCCTGAGCTATACTGTAGGTGCTCATTAGTTATATATTTTATACATAGTATCAGTAGTGTATATATGCCAATCCCAATCTCCCAATACATCCCACTCCCCCTTCCCCTCCACCACTGTGTCTGTATGTTTGTTCTCTACATCTGTGTCTCTATTTCTGCTTTGCAGATAGGTTCCTCTGTACCATTTTTCTAGATCCCACATATATGCATTAATAGATGGTATTTGTTTTTCACTTTTTTACTTATTCCACCCAGTAGGACACTCTCTAGGTCCATTCACATCTCTGCTAATGGATGTTGTTGTTTAGTCGCTAAGTCATGTCTGACTCTTTTGAGACCCCATGGACTGTAGCCCACCAGTCTCCTCTGTCCATGGAAATTTCAACCCACTGCAGTGGGTTGCCATTTCCTCCTCCAGGGAATTTCACGACCCAGGGATCAAACCTGCATTTTCTGCATTGGCAGGTGGATTTTTTACCACTGAGTCACCAGGGAAGCCCTGCAAATGTGTGTGCCAGATATTAAATGTATTAACTTATTTAGTGGTCACAGACTGTCATGAGGGTAAGTGGTATTATTCATCTGTGAATGCTGAGACTCAGATTAATAAATCCAAATTAGCCCACTTGGCAAACTGCAGAGTTGCTTATCAGAGCGAATCTCCAAAGTTCTTGTGCTTCACCGCTTGCACTCTGCGTGGAAGTCTGCCCCACACAACACATCCCTTGTGTGAGAGCACACTGTGTTAATTTTACCTTTAAAACTATTCCTTTGTTATCTTTTGTGAGGGCTTCTTTTCTCGTCCCTATTCCTTTTTATGATTTCAGCACCCTTTCCCAGTGGAGGGACGTTCATGCCAGTAAGGAGAGGTCTGACAAGGGTGATTGGGCCTGAGGGGGTCCTGGGCCAAGTCAGAAAGGTGTATTAGACTAGACAAACTCAGTGAATGATAAATAACTTCCAGGGGGATCAGGGTGATGCCAAGGGCTTAGAAAAGAGAGGTCCAGAATTTTGACAGGTAGGAAGTGATACACAGTGGCCTCAGTAAGCAGCCAGACACTGGGGGTGGGGCCACAGACCTTCTGTTTCTTCCTTTGGCTTGTCTACCGCTTGATTCTCTCTATTTAATCAAAGTTAGAGTGACCAGAGCATCTACATGCCCTTTCTAGCACGAGTCCTTTGACATACCTTCATTTTGGCTTTGTTGATCCTATGTCAGCTTTATTGTTTTAAAGGATTCTGGACCTTCCTGGATGACATACAAAAAATAAATCTTAGAGCAGAACATTTTTTGTAGTTTTTTTCATGCATCAAAGATTCATTGAATATTAACTATATTTCTGGTATTGCCTTAGGTTCAGGAAACTATTCAGAGTATAAAGATATTTTTAGCCCATCTACAATAGGGGCGAAACAAGTGGAAAAGGAAACTTTTTTTTTTTTTTAACTTGGTTGCACTGGGTCTTCGGTGCTGCACTCAGGATCTTCTACTTTCATTTCGTAATGTGGAATCTTAGTTATAGCAGGCAAGATCTTTACTTACAGCGTGTAGGATCTAGTTCCCTGACCAGGGATCAAACCCAGTCCCCCTGCATTGGAGGCTCAGAGTCTTAGCCCTTGGACCACCAGGAAAGCCCCGAGAAAATATTTTAATCCTACAGATATATGTACATGTGTAAACTGTGGTTAACATCAGGTGGTAACATTTGTCTTGATCTCCAGTCCAAACCAGGTGATAAAGTTTGTTTCAGTCTTTAATCCAGACCATTACTTTTCATGAGAAGATTTCGTTTTATTCAGTTATCACTAGACTCAAAACTCTGTGGACTAGATTTGTGTCTTCACCTCTGTATTTCAGCACCCATCACAGAGCCTAAGATATAGCAGGAGCAGCAGGAAGCATTTATTAGAAAAGATCACTTCTCATAAGCCAGCCTGTAATATTAGTATGCCCTGTGTATGGATTTCTTTTGCCCTTTCTCCCAACTTGACTGTCAGCTCTTTCAAACTTTCTAAAGTCTTTGATTGCAAGAAGGATCCAGGAAATAAAGAGATTCTCAGGGAACTAAAAAAAAAAAAAAACTTTCTGGAGGAGAGAGGTTTGACCCAGATGTTGATATAGGAGACTCTTGAGCACCTCTCCTCCCACGGACACACTGACTGCCAGACATTTACGGCCACACACACAGCAATTACATCTGAAAGCAATCCAGAAACTAACTAGTGACTCCTACACAATGGAAAAATGAAAAAATACCTACATCAAGATGAGTAGGAAAAGCTGGAACACGCTCTTGCCATAAACCACACCCTTGGCCCAGCACCATACCATGGAGGGGTTGCTCCCAGCTCCCAGCTTCTCCCTGATAATTGAAGTTTGGAGCCCACGCTTAGCATCCCAACCTTTAAGACTCCTGTCTGAGATACAGGCCCCCATAGCACTGAGCCCTGAAAGCCAAAGAGTCCTTGTGTCTACAGGACCAGCAAGACTGTAGCAGGCAGAGGAGCAGCTGTTTACAGCGCACCAGCACTCATTGTGTCTGTTTCCCAGGACTCCCCACACTGAGGGAGCAGGCAAGACCAACCATCTCCCAGTGTTTCCCTGAAAGGGGTCCATCTGCGTACTTTGAAAACTGCTGTCTGAGGATCGGACTTCAAACTTAGCCCATGTCTAGGGGCTGCCAGCAACCTTCCTTGGAGACCAGGGAAAGTGATGGTTTCTTCTCTACTATCTCACTATAAACTGCTTCGTGTGTCTTCAGTTTCGTGCTGGAAAGAGCTTGTACACATGCCTGTATCCCCAGCTTTTGCTCTGTTGCCCAAGGGATGAGTCCCTGGATTGCAGGTTCTGACAGCAATTGGGCTTGCATCCATGGTCCCACAGCACTGTAGCAACCAAAGAAGCAGTTACAAATAAGTTCAAGAGCATCCCTCCTTCATGACTATATACATAAGCCTAACGCAGAGAGAAGAGGTAAAAAAGCCCATCTCCCAGCTTCTCCCTGGAACAGGCTTAACTGCACACTTTCTCAGCTGCTTCCTGAGGATATAGCATCCAGTCAACCTGTGTCTAGGCACTGAATGTGACCCCCACCTTTAAGATACTGTTGGTTTATGGTGTACCCTCAACAACTGGAACCCACTAACAACAAAAGAGGAGACACAGACAAGTGAGAGACAACCAAGAGCCTGGGTGGGGCTGGAGGACAAAGGGTATTTCCTATGTGAAATCCGTCTGTTGAGGCTGGGAGAGGGGGCTGTTTTATCTAATGCACAGAAGATGGATCATCAAGGAAAATGAAGAAGCAGGTATATGTCCCAAACAGAAGAACAAAATAAATCTCCAGAAACAGATCTTAATGAAATGGAGATAAGTGATTTAACTGATGGGAGTTCAAAATAATGGACATAAGGATGCTCACTTAAGTCAGAGGAGCAATGCATAAACAAATTGAGAGTTTCAACAGAGATATAGAATATATAAAGTACCAGACAAAACACAGAACTGAAGAATGTAATAACTGAAAAATTCAGTAGGGGAGCTCAGCAGCAGAAGAGATGAAACAGAAGAAAGGATCAGAGAAATCAAAGGGACATGGAATTCATCCACTTAGAGGAACAAAAAGGAAAAAGAATGATGAACAGTGAAGACAGCTTACGAGACTTATGGGACAGCATCCAGTGGACCACTGTGCATTACAGGGGTCCCAAAAGGGGAAGAGAAATATGGGCAGAAAGCTTATTCAAAGAAATAATGGCTGAAAACTTTCCTAGTGCAAGGAAAGAAATGGACATCCAGTCCAGACCCAGGAAGCCCAGACAGTATCAAATAGGATATATCAAAAGAGGCCCACAGTGAGACACATTATAATTAAAATACCAAGAATTAAAGACATAGTGAGAACTCTAGCAAGAGAAAAACAACCAGGAACTAACAACATTAGAAAGTAATTATCCTCCAATTAAAAATAAATTTAAAAAAAAACTTATAATAGCCAAGGTAATCTTGAGAAAGAAAAACAAAGCTAGAGGCATCACATTTCCTGATTTCAAACTATATTACAGAGCTACAGTTATCACAAGAGTATAATATTGCAATAAAAACAAGCACGTAGATCAATGGGACAGAATAGAGAGCCCAGAAATAAGCCCTCACATATATGGCCAGTGAATTTACAACTGAAGGAGCCACGAATACACAATGGGGAATCAACAGTCTCTTCAATAAATGACGTTAGGAAAACAGCCATATGCAAAAGAATGAAGCTGGACCACTACCATGCACGCAAATCAACTCCAGATGGATTGAAAACTTGAATGTGACACTGGAAGCCACAGATTACCTAGAAGAAAACATGAGTAAGCTCCTCAACATTGATTTTTTTGTGTGTGCATTTGATCCCAAAAGCAGAGGCAACAAAAATAAAAATAAACCCATCAACAAAATGAAACCCACAGAATAGAAGAAAATAATCTACAAAGTACGTATCCAGTAAAGGGTTAATATCTAAAATATATACTAAGGAACTCATACAATTCAATAGCAACAATAAAAATTAAAAAATCCAAAAAACAAATGAAAAAAACCAACCCAGGCTTGAAACCCACAAACAAAAAACCCACATGCACACACACACACACAACACGCACACACACAATTTAAAATGAACAAAGGACCTGAATAGACATTTTTTCAAAGAAGATGTGCAAATAGTCAATAGATACATAAAAGGTGTTCACCATTACTAATCAAGAGGGAAATGCAAATAAAATCTCCAATGAGATATCACCCCACAACTGTTAGGATAGTTATTATTAAAAAAAAAAAAAAAACGAGAGACTTCCCTGATGGTTCAGTGGTTGGGAATCCATGCTTCCAATGCAGGGGACGCAGGTTCAATTCCTGGTCAGAGAACTAAGTTCCCATGTACCGCACAGCCTAAAAATAAATAAAATTTGTTTTTTAAGAAGTTCTTTAAAAAAGACAAGTGATAACAATTTTGGCAAGGATATGGAGAAAAGGGAAGCCTTATATAATGTTGGTAGGAAATGTTTTCCACTATGGAAAATGGTACGGATGTTCCTCAAGAAATAAAAACAGATCCAGCCATCCCTTATGTGTATATATCCTCCAAACCCCATATTATTTTCTCTATAAGATATGTGTAGTCCCATGTTGATTGCAGCTTTAGTCCCAATAGCCAAGATGTGGAAATAACCTAATTATCCGTCAGCAGATGAATGGATCCAAAGATGTGATACACACATGCAAACACACAGAGAAGAATGTTATTCAGGCTTAAAAAAAAAAAAAGGAGATCCTGTCATTTTCAACAAAATGAATGAACCTGGAGCACATTATGCTGAATGAAATAAGCCAGACAGAGACAAATCATGCATGGTATTGCTTATATGTAGAATCTTAAGAGAAATCAAACTCATGGAAACAGAATAGAAAAGTAGTTGCCACTGGATGGTGGTTGGGGGGAATAGGGAGAGACGGGTACAAGGGTATATACTCTTAAAGTTATGAGATATGTAAGGGCTGAGGATCTAATATATAAAATGTGACTGTAATTGATAACACTGTATTGTATGATTGACATTTACTAAGAGACTAATACTTCTATGTTCCTATCAAGAAAGAAAGAGGGTGAATGTGGGAGGTGATGGGTGTGTTAATTACCTGGATGGAAGGAATCCTTTCACAATGTGTGTGTGTGATACATACATAAGTATCACCTTATGTACTTTAGATATCTTACAATTTTATTTCTCAATTATATCTCGGTAAAACTGAGGGGAAAATCCATTCTGCTGCTTTTGCCGATGATTGGGGTTCGTGGGAAGGTGAAAACACAGGAGCAAATTCTGTGTGAAACTTTTGCCTGGAATAAAGGTGGCACTAGTGATAAAGAAACTGCCTGCTGATGCAGGAGATGTAAGAGACGTGGGTTCAGTCCCTGGGTCAGGAAGGTCCCCTGGAGGAGGGCATTGCAATGCACTCCAGTATTCTTGACTGGAGAATCCCATAGACAGAAGAGCCTGGAGAGCTACAGTCTGTAGGATCACACAAAGTTGAACATGACCCAAGTGACTTAGCAAACATGCACAAATCTGAATTAAACTTTCATCATTGCATGTGATAGGGTGTTGTGTTTGTCTAATGAGCCCTTATATTTTCTTATTTTCCTATCATCTTCAGATATAGGAGATCTGAGGAAGGAAAATGGGTGAGAACAGAGGTTTCAGAGCCTGAGGGTGCATGGGATGAGCGAATCATGACTGAGAACACTGCCTGGCATCTTCGCAGCTGCCGCATGTGTGAGAAAAGGGTGGAGGGGGAACTGAGAGGTGAGAAACGCGGCCATGGGAGCTTTGCTGTTTGCTCCTGCGTGTTTCCATATTCGGGTGAAAATGCACAATGACGTAGCAGGCTGATCTGTTTTAGCATCAGAGATAAAATGCTCAGAAGAAAGATTATCAGCTTGCCTAGTTATTAAAAGTCCAGCAAGCCATGGTTGAAATGGTTTAACTAAAGCTCAGACTCTTCGAGGGAAACAGTGATGAACTATATTTGCCTCGGGACCTTGTATGGGCTCCCCGTTATTGTCGGTGTGCTCACCCCACCAGTGTGACACCCCCTTGCTCCTCTGCCTTTTGCTTCACTGGCTTGTGGCCAGCCTCCATTCTCATGGTTAAGCTGTGGACAAAGAGTGTGGTCAGTTGGCACAAATGAACTTATCCAAGAAACAGAAGCAGACTCAAATGCAAGAGAATAGAACTTGTGGTTGCCAGGGGGGACAGAGGGGCTGGGAGAGATGGACTGGAAGTTTGGCATTAGCAGGTGCAAATGGATAAACAACAGGTCCTACCATATAGCACAGGGAACTATTTGCTATCCTGTAATAAACCGTAATGGAAAAGCATATGACGAAGGATATGTGTAGGTATAGCTGAGCCATTTTGTTGAACACCAGAAACTAATGCAACCAGTATACCAGAATTCCAATTCAACTCTACTCCAAGAAAAAAACAACTAAGAAAAAAAGAGTGTCGTCAGTTGGAACCTAGGAGTATATTTTCCTTCTCAGTCTGAATTCTGAATCATGTTCACAGGCAGTCCAACCCATAAAACCAATGTGACTCTCATGCTTTCATTCTCTGCACCTTTGGAGCCTCAGTTTCCTCATCTGTAAAAGTTTCCTTCCAGCTCCAATATCCTATGGCACCTATGACCTGTCTCTGTTGAGGAGAGAAGTGTGTGTGTGTGTGTGTGTGTGTACTCAGTCGTGTCTGACTCTTTGTGACCCCATGGACTGTAGCTGCCAGGCTCCTCTGTCCATAAAATTTCCAGGCAAGAATATTGGAGCAGGTTGCCATTTCATACTCCAGAGATCTTTCCAACCGAGGGATCGAGCTTTGTACATCCTGCATTGGAAGGTGGGTTCTTCACCACTGGGCCACCAGGGAAACCCTAAGATAACTAACAGTGTTCATCAGTGGGGTACCTGATTTTAAATAGCAAGTGAGTGAATTTCTGACAAAGCATGTGTGTGGAAAATTGTATTTTAGCCATGCCAAAAATGATTTTTAAAGGACATTTTTAGTGACTTGCTTTGGAAAGTTCTTTTCTTCAACTTCACCTAATTTGATGTGTGCTTGACCTAAGAAAAAGAAACCCACTTATCTGTTGTTTTCTGTCTATAAAGTGTATCCTTGTTTTACCGTGTGCTTGTTAAATAAATTAAAAAAAAAAGCATCAATAAAATCCTCTGTCTCCATGGTGTCGTGTGGATTCATCTGAAGAAAGTTAAATATACAGTGCTTGCTTCTGAGAGAGTGTCTGATGTAGCAGTTGTACATATAAACAAAAGCACAGAAAACAAGTTCTTAAGTACAGTATTTTAATTGAGTTCAAGGAGCAACACATATACCAAGTGATACACTGAGTGAATTTTTATTCAGTGAAAGAAGGCACCAGGTCCTATAGTAAATTAAAGAACGTCCTTAGCCTGAAGGACGTTGGGACTTATGAATTACAAGGGGAGAGGAAAATTCCTCATCACTTTGGGGAGAAGGCATGGGCCTCTGATGACGTCTGAATGACTTGAAGACAGCCGTGCACTTAGCTCATTCTGATGAAGATTGGTTTTCTTTACCATGGGAGGCGGAATAATGGCTCCCCAAGGAGGTCCATGCCTGATTTCAGGAACCTATGACAATGTGACTTTACATGGCAAAAGACACTTTTGGAGGTGTGATTATGCATAAGGACCTAGAAATGGGGAGGTGAGCCCAGTCTAATCACATGAGTCCTTAAAATCAGAGACCCTTTCCAGAGATGTGATCACAGGAAAAGGGTCAGAAGGATGGGATGTTGCTGGCTTTGAAAATGGAAGAAGGGGCCGTGAGCCAAAGAGTGCTGGCAGCCTCTAGAAGTCAGAAGAGTCAACAAAACCAATTCTCCCCTACAGCTTCCAGGAAGGAAAACAGCCCTGCTGACCCCTTGGTTTCAGTTGATGAGACCTGTCCTGGATAAATAACCTGCAGCACGGTAAGGTAATAAAGATAAGCTGTTTTAAGCAACTAAATCTGTGGTAATCTGTTACAGAGCAATAGAGCACTAATGTACTTATTCAAATTCATATCCATGTAAATAAAAACCCTGACATTTCAATGTCAATTGATTTTTACATTGAAAAAAAAATTTTTTTAAGAAAAAAAAATTAAGGTTTTATCTTGCAAATCCCATATGTTATGCTCTGCCAGGGAAGTGTTTATATCTTAGGAGGCTGAAACCAGATCGGAATAAAAATTGGATGCGTCCTTAATTTCTCTGCCCACCTGTGGCCTTGCCTTGTCTCATATGGGCTGACTGTTGTTTTTCTTGCCCTTCTTTAATGTACAGCCTATTCTGTCTTGGGGATAGCCGTTCTCTGCCTTTCACCACTAATCTGCCCTAAAAGCCCTTCAGTATATACCTTATTTGAATGATTTAAAAAAAAAAATCACTAGACTATAATTGCTTTATAATGTTGTGTTACTTTCTGCTGTGCAGCAAAGTGAATCAGCCATACGTATACATAGATCTCTTCTTTTTTGGATTTCCTTCCCATTTAGGTCATCAAGTTATCTATTTTATATGTATGTGTGTTTAGTTGCTCAGTTGTGTCCTACTTTTTGGGACCCCATGGAAAGTAGCCTGCCAGGCTCCTCTGTCCATGGGATTTCCAGGAAAGAATACTGGAGTGGCTTGCCATTTCTTACTCCAGAGCATCTTCCTGAACCAGGGATCAAAGCTGGGACAAATCTTGTGTCTCCTGCACTGGCGGACGAACTCTTTACCATTAGCACCACTTCATATTTTACACATAGTAGTTTATATATGTCAATCCCAGTCTCTTAATTCATCCCATCCCCCTCCCCTCTCTTGTGTCCATACCTTTGTTCTCTATGTCTGTGTCTCTCTTGCAGCTTTGCAAACAGGCTTATCTGTATCATTTTTCGAGATTCTACATATAAGTGATTATCATATGTGTCTTTCTCTGTCTGACTTACTTCCCTCTGTATGCCAGTCTCTAGGTCATTCACATCTCTGCAGATGGCACAATTTCTTTCCTTTTTATGGCTGAGTAATTTTGGGAAGTGTTTCAAGGTTTTTGTAGAGAGTATGATATTCAAATCTTTGCCTGAGAATTCCTTCTTTAATTTATAATGCTTATTATTTTTCAAATATTTTTTGAATGACTTTGATATGTTAGGTCTTTGTTTTTGCTCCTTTATCTTCAAATGTTCTTAGCCTTGACTACTGAGACACAATATATCTGTTTCATTTGAAAACACTTTTGTGTAATTGAATATGCAAAGAACTCATCATTTAGGGATTCCTAGTTATAGGGGCCAGGGGAGAGACAATTGTGGCATGAACTAGAATTGCAGAAATAGAGGTGATCAAATTTGGCGTGCATTGTGAAATTAAAGTCAATAATATTTGCTGTGGATGGGATGGGTGAGGGAAAGAGAAACATCAAGAATAAGTCTAATAAAACGTGTTTTAGTCTGGCTGTTTGACTAAATGTTGACTCCAGTATTCTTGGGCTTCCCTTGTGTTTCAGCTGGTAAAGAGTCCGCCTGCAATGTGGGAGATCTGGGTTCGATCCCTGGGTTGGGAAGATCCCCTGCAGAAGGGAAAGGCTACCCACTCCAATATTCTAGCCTGGAGAATTCCATGGACTGTGTAGTTCATGGGGTCACAAAGAATCAGACACGACTGAGCGATGTTCACTTTCACTGATGCCATTTACTGAGCCAACAAATACTTGGGAAGGAACAAGTGTGAGGAGAGAATATGAGTTATCTCCGACACTTCCCTGGTGGGCCAGTGGCTAAGACTCCACGCTCCCAATGCAGGGGGCTGGGTTTGATCCCTCGTCAGGGAACTAGATCTGCATGCTGTAACTAAGAGTTAGCATGGCACAACTGAAGATCCCACATGCCACAATGAGGACTGGAGATCCTGTGTGCCACAGCTAAGACTCAGAGCAGCCAAATAAATAAATAAGTATATTTTTAAAAACATTATTAAAAATGAAAGAGTCATCTTAGTTGAACTTGTGGTAGCATTTGACATATGTTCATACACCTTTCTTAAAGCATTTTCTTCACATGGTTATGGTAAACATCTTCTTTTGGCTTTTCCCGGCCTTGCCATTTGTTCTGTTCTTTTTTTTTTTTTTTTTTCCTGGATCATCCTCCTCTTTCCAATCCACAAAGATTGTAATCATGTAAGGCTAGTCCTCATTTTTTTTTTTTTTTCTGCCCAGGTCGGCCTTCATCCAAGGATTTAAAAATTATCTATGTGTGATTTCTAAATTTATGTCTCCAGTCCAAACATCTCCCTCTAACTTTGGAACCATGTAAATAATTTCTTCAACATCTTAGCTAGGGTATCTAATCAGTTCAGTTCAGTTCAGTCGCTCAGTCGTGTCTGACTCTTTGCCACCCCATGAATCGCAGCACGCCAGGCCTCCCTGTCCATCACCAACTCCCGGAGTTCATCCAAACTCACGTCCACCAAGTCAGTGATGCCATGCAGCCATCTCATCCTCTGTTGTCCCCTTCTCCTCCTGCCCCCAATCCCTCCCAGCATCAGACTCCTGACTCTGCTTTTTGAGCAAAGATTGATATTTCTATATGAACTTCAAAGATATTCTCCAGGAAGCCTTTCTGTCTCCTGCAGATTATGTCCTTAGATTGTACTGGGAGTCCCTGTAAATTTATTAGACTTTTAGTGACATGTTACTGGGGCTTTTTCTCATCATTATTGGTCAGATTTGTTTCATCCAAGAAATGCTGTTGGAGAAATGCATTGGTTTCTTATCTGCTACTGCTAAGTCACTTCAGTCGTGTCCAACTCTGTGCGACCCCATAGACGGCAGCCCACCAGGCTCCTCCGTCCCTGGGATTCTCCAGGCAAGAACACTGGAGTGGGTTGCCATTTCCTTCTCCAATGCATGAAGGTGAAAAGTCAAAGTGAAGTCGCTCAGTCGTGTCTGACTCTTTGCGACCCCATGGACTGCAGCCAACCAGGCTCCTCCATCCATGGGATTTTCCAGGCAAGAGTACTGGAGTAGGGTGATTTCTTATCTAGGGCTATCCTATAAGTAGTCTTCTGAAAGTGCATTCATGTTGAAGTAATATGATTGATGATAGATATATTATAGTAATACCTAGACCACGCTGATTTGGTGGGCAAAAATTTTTTTATTAATTTTTTAAATTGGAGTATAGTTGATTTATAGTGTTGTATTAATTTCTGCTGTACAGAAAAATGAATTATACATCCATATATATCCACTCTTTTTTAGATTCTATTCCCATCTACATTGCGTACTTCTCTGATGGCTCAGTGGTAAAGAATCCACCTGCAGTACAGGAGATGCAAGAGGCATGGGTTTGATCCCTGGGTTGGGAAGGTCCTCTGGAGGAGCAAATGGCAACCAGGTTTACTCTTCTTGCCTGAAAAATCCCATGGATTTTCTGTCTGTCCTCCAGACAGAGGAGACTGATGGGCTACAGTCCATGGGGTCACAAAGAGCTGTACACAACTGAGCATGCTGAGAGAGCCATATAGATCTTACAGAGTACTGAGTGGAGCTCCCTGTGATATACAGTAGGTATTATTAGTTATAGTAGTGTGTATATGTCAGTCTCAATCTACCAATTTATCCCTCCTTTTCCCCTGGTAACCTCAAGTTTATTTCTACTTCTGTGACTCAGTTTCAGTTTTGTAAATAGGTTCATTTGTATCATTTCTTTAGATTCCACATATAAATGATATCATAAAATATTTCTTTCATCTGACTTATTTCACTCATATGACAATGTCTAGGTTTATCCATGTCACTGGAAATGGCATTATTTCATTTTTTTTTAATGTGGACAAAATTAAAATCTCTTTATCATTATTACTGGAGTTGGTAACAAATATTTGATAATTTCAACAGATATCCAGGTTTGGATCCCCATTGGATTTTCTCTCTCATTTATTTAGTTTAATATCAGATGAAATATGTTTAGCATATGAATGCCAGGAGGCAGGATAATTGTTGTGAAGTTTTCCTTTAATAATTTTATCATTTTTTTTAATTGTAGATAGAACATATTGTTCATATTTAAATTTCACTAGGTGCCTCAGACTGGAGAAGGTGATGGCACCCTACTCCAGTACTCTTGCCTGGAAAATCCCATGGACGGAGGAGCCTGGTGGGCTGCAGTCCATGGGGTCGCTAAGAGTTGGACACGACTGAGCGACTTCACTTTCACTTTTCACTTTCATGCATTGGAGAAGGAGATGGCAACCCACTCCAGTGTTCTTGCCTGGAGAATCCCAGGGATGGGGGAGCCTAGTGGGCTTCTGTCTATGGGGTTGCACAGAGTTGGACATGACTGAAGAGACTTAGCAGCAGCAGCAGGTGCCTCAGACAGTAAAGAATCTACCTGCAATGCAGGAGACCCAGGTTTGATCCCTGTCTTGGGAAGAGCCCCTGGAGGATGGCAAGGCAACCCACTCCAGTATTCTTGCCTGGAGAATCTCTGTGGACAGAGGTGCCTGGTGGGCTACAGTCCGTGGGGTTGCAAACATGACTAAGCAACTAAGCACAGCAGGTTTTTAAAATTAAAAAGTCTTTATTAGAGTATAGTTTTGATCCCTGGGTTGGGATAATCCCCTGGAGAAGGGAAAGGCTACCCACTCCAGTATTCTGGTCTAGAGAATTCCATGGACTGTATAGTCCATGGGGTCACAAAGAGTTGGACACGACTGAGCGACTTTCACTTTATGTACAGTATTACATAAGTTACCAGTATATAATAGACTGATTCTTTAAAATAGATTTTAAAGGTTTTACTTCATTTATAGCTTTATAAAATGTCGGTTATGTTGCCCATATTGTCACTAGATTTTAAGCTCAAAAGTAGATTTCAAAATATGATTCCCAGGAGGCACCTTGTTTGCCAATATGCTGAGGGAAAGAAGGGCATAGACTTTGGAGGTGAGATATTCCTGGATTCAAATTCCAGCTCTGCCACTTACCAAGTGTAGGAACTTGGGCAAATTGCTTAATTTCTCTAAGCATCAGTTTCCTCATCTGTGCAAGGGAGATAGTAACCACTCTTACGGTGTGGATTAAATTGGCTGGTGTACATAGCCGGCTAGCACACTGTCTGGCACGTGGTTGTTCCTTCCTTTTCACCCTCCCTTGTTTTCTGCACAAGTCCTTTTACACTGAGTTCATTAAAATTGCAGTGTGGGTTTTCTTACTGAGATACTTGAAATAATATTTCTACTGCCTGCTATTCAGCACTTTTCTTTTTAAGTAGCATCCCAGTCTTGTTGCCAAATAATAATTAATGCAATTGTTTTAGTATCTTGGGTAGCAGAGGGTCCCAGATCAAATGCACATTATTTCCTCCTTATGATTCTAGAGGGATGTGGTGGAGTTTATCAAAATAAAGAACGTTATAGGAAAGAATGAAGTCTACAAGAGGGGAGAAATGGAAGGAAAATCTGGTTTAAGGCCCGTGAATGAGGGCTTGACGAGGCCAAGAGAGCTCCAACGTGGAGCTCTGTGCTCCGAGTGCAGTTTCAATTGTGTTTCCTTGAAGAATATTTTTATTAGATGAAAGGTTTTTTACCTTAGAATTTGAATACTGTTACCCTTTGGTATATAGATGGGGAAACAGTGGAAACAGTGTCAGACTTTGTTTTTCTGGGCTCCAAAATCACTGCAGATGGTGACTGTAGCCATGAAATTAAAAGACGCTTACTCCTTGGAAGGAAAGTTATGACCAACCTAGATAGCATATTCAAAAGCAGAGACATTACTTTACCAACAAAGGTTCACCTAGTCAAGGCTATGGTCTTTCCTGTGGTCATGTATGGATGTGAGAGCTGGACTGTGAAGAAGGCTGAGTGCGAAGAATTGATGCTTTTGAACTGTGGTGTTGGAGAAGACTCTTGAGAGTCCCTTGGACTGCAAGAAGATCCAACCAGTCCATTCTGAAGGAGATCAATCCTGGAATTTCTTTAGAAGGAATGATGCTAAAGCTGAAACTCCAGTATTTTGGCCACCTCATGCGAAGAGTTGACTCATTGGAGAAGACTCTGATGCTGGGAGGGATTGAGGGCAGGAGGAGAAGGGGACGACAGAGGATGAGATGGCTGGATGGCATCACTGACTTGATGGGTGTGAGTCTGAGTGACCTCCGGGAGCTGGTGATGGACAGGGAGGCCTGGCGTGCTGCGGTTCATGGGGTCGCAAAGAGTCGGACACGACTGAGCGACTGATCTGATCTGATCTGATCTGACCCTTTGGTATGTAACCTTGGGAAGCAGAGACAATTTAACTCTGAAATAAAAATGAATAATATTCTTATAACATTATGCTACTACTCTCCTTATATGCATATGGTGTTTTATAAGACTTCAAGATTTGTTTTTATCTAACAACTTGACAGGATTCTTATTAATATTTCTATTTAAGTTTGTAGGTCATGGCTAGTGTTCACCAACCAATTAATATGCATATATGATCTGAAACTTAGTTTCTAGCCATATTTATAAACTTGTGTTTTATTATTAACCAATATTTTCTAATTTTTTGTTAGACACTGTTGCTATGTCAAAATGACTTTTTAAAAAAATTAAAACTTAGTTGATTTACAATATTAGTTTCAGGTATCTAACAGAGTGACTCAGTTTTCCATATATATATATATATTTTGGATTTTTTCCATTCTAGGTTATTATAAGATATTGAATAAGTTCCCTGTGCTATACAGTAAACCCTTATTGCTTGTCTATTTCATGGGTAGTAGTTTGTATCTGTAAATTCCATATCCTAACTTATCCCTACCCTGCCTTTCTCTCCTCTTTTGTAAGTTTGCTTCCTGTGTCTTGAGTCTGTTTATATTTTGTATATAGATTCATTTGTATTAGTTTTTAGATTCCACGTATAAATGATGTCATGTATTGTTCTTACTCTTCCTAACTTTACTTAGTATGATATTCGCTTAAGTCCATCCATGTTGCTGAAGCTTGTAATATTTCTCTCCTTTTTATGGCTGAGTAATAGTCCATTGTATTTAAGGCACATCTTTTAAACCAATCACCTGCTGAGGGGCAGCTTGTTTGCATGTCTTGGCTGTTGTAAATAGTGCTGCTATGAACATTGAGGTGCATGTATCTTTTCAAATGAGAGTTTTCATTTTTTCTGGATATATACCCAGGAGTGGGATTGCTATATCATTTGGTTGCTCTATTTTTGGTTCAAAATGACTTTCTTGAGTCTGGAACAGTTTGTGTTATCTCTATCTCCTAATGCTACTTTTTATCAAACATTCTTCTGATGTAATGTCTATTTCTTTCTAGGTATGAAATGATTTCTTTATTTCTTAACAATGAATTGTCTTGGTTAACACATCCCACTGCTACAAATCTCTATTAGAAATATAGACCTTTCTCCCCTTTCTTTACATCAAATCATTGGATACATTCTCAGAAACTGAAAGGATAAATTAAGCTGTGCGATTCATAATGAACAGAAGTACAATAGCATACATTAATTGTAGCCTAAAAAACAATGAAACTGATCAGATATATTCACAAAGTATGATTAAGCAACAAGTTCCCATATTTCTTTTTCCTGAGATAAGGAGTCATAGTGACCTCAGGAGGGGAGCCATATTCTTGATATTGGCTACAGTCAACATATGCCTTATTTTATACAAAGAAATAAAAGCAAAAGTTGCATGAGGTCCTGGGCAATCCTGGCCACCTTCTAGAACCTACTTTAATATTGTGGCACTTAGGGTTGTCTTTTTCTCACTGAGGTGTCTTCCACATAGCAGTGACTCTCAACCCTTATATTCACCAAAGGAGTTTCTAAGAAATACTGATGCTCCTGCTCAGTATTTATCAGAATTTAAATCAGAACCCAGAATTTAAATCAGAATTTTCCTCTAGTCTAATATGCCACCGGGGTGAGGGTCACTAACGTAAGGCTTGGATTCAACATTCATTTCTGAAGACCAGTCACATTGACTTATAGGGCAGCTGGTGGGCTTTTCTGCATCTAGCCTGCTTGTTTGCCTGAAGAATTCAAAATTTTATGCAGAGATGGTTCTAAACACTTAGTAACGGGACCTCCTGAAATGCTAATTTTAACCTTCCTAAGGAAGGTTGCTGCTAATAACAAATACAGTTCGTACTTTTTTTTTTTTTTTCCTTTTTTTACCTTCTTGTTTAGTTGTGATTCAGATGCACACCTTTGATCATTTACCCACACAATAAAAGATAACTGGCTAAAGGAAGCTCAAGCCCGCACTCGGCTAACTGCTGATCTGCATCCTGACAGTTTCTTCAAGCTGCTCTTGAGGTGGTTGTGTTCTGTCGTGGGAGGTTTTCAGCCAGAGCTATTGATTAGGGCTCATTAGGAGAGTCAAAACGGATTGTCTGTTCTGTCTCCATCTTCAGTTTCTTGCATCTCCATTAGTTTTACATTTGTAGCCTTGACTGCCAGTCCCTGAATCTAACTTTGATTGCCTTACTTTCTACTTAGATGTACCAATTTCACATCCTCTTCCCTCCCCTCTGCCCATAAGTCTGCCAAGCGCCCTTGCATGCTCACATGGCCCTGGCCATCACACTCACCCTATACCCTTGCTTCCCAAGCCTACAACCATATTGTGCCCTTCTTGTTCCTGCTGCTCACTAGCCAGCATCTTCCTTATCTTCACCCTCATCTGTGCTGATGAGTCTGAGCAATGTGTCTGTCCCCTCTCCTGACCTCTACCCACCTCTGCCTGGTGAATTTCTACCAAATTACATGAAAACAGGGTGAATTTTTGTTTCCTAAAAGTAATTTAATCAAGCTTTGTTTTTGCCGTTGCTACGAAGGCCTCTGATATCTATGCCTGCCTGTATTTTGATAAAGTAACCCAGTGGCAGATAAATGGAAAATTCCCTAATGTATAATTAGAGTATCAGGTAAAATTACACATACTCATGGAACACTGGAGCAGCAGGGAGCAAACAGCATGCAAAATACAACCTGCAATTACAAATAATAATAATTACATACGAGAGTATTCAGTTTTGCATGTCTTATAAAATACAGCAAGGAAAAGAAATCTGAAGCTGAGGTCTCAGTCTGGAAGAAATCATGTTAACCTAAATAAAAGACTTTTAATAAAAAGGCCAGATGAGTGAACACTTCTGCAGATAAATGATACTTTCTGCCCTTATAAGCCTCATTTTTGTTGACTATAGGACTGTATCAAAATCAGACTTGCAGATAAATTTGAGGAGCTGTGTTGTTTAGAGGTATGTCAGACATATTATTGGAAATTTCATCTGCAGTCTGGCTCCAAGAGAGAAAAAGGCATGACTTTGTAGATCAAATATTGTTTATCTGAATTCTGTAATATATATTTAGATATGTGTAATTGGAATTAATAGCTCTCAGGAAGCTTGCAGGAACAAGGGTGTTTGATCATTTAAATTTCTGAGCAGTGAGAATCCACATGGCAAACACAATATGCACAATTATAAAATATATCCTTTTTATTTACAGTAATTCAGAATTTGGGTGTCTTTGACTCTATAAATAACTAATAGAATTGGAAATATAGATTAGGAAAGTTCAAGAATAATCTTCCCAAGGAAACCAATGGCCTAATGTGAATATTAAACGTTAGTGTTTAAAAGTTTTTAAAAAGAACACCTCCTTTTTTTTTGTTTAACAGAAGATTTTCTTACTTGAGCAGTTCTAGACATGTTATAGGGCCTGGTAAACTAGTCATAACTAATAGAATTGGAAATATAGATTAGGAAAGTTCAAGAATAATCTTCCCAAGGAAACAATGGCCTAATGTGAATATTAAACGTTAGTGTTTAAAAGTTTTTAAAAAAGAACACCTCCTTTTTTTTGTTTAACAGAAGATTTTCTTACTTGAGCAGTTCTAGACATGTTATAGGGCCTGGTAAACTAGTCAAAAACTTGTGGGTACTTGACATAATGTGAAAACAGTTTTGTTTTGTTTTTATCTGTCGGGATAAAAGTATAATAGAGCAGTTTCAGATTCTCAAAATGAATTCTCCTCCAGGTAACAGACAGAAACCTTCTTTATACAGTCCCCAATCACTCCAGAAGAGGTGGCTTGATTTTTGCTTTGTTGTGAAATTAAAGAAGGCTAATCAGAAGCACAAGCTGGAATCAAGATTGTGGGGAGAAATATCAATAACCTCAGATATGCAGATGACACCACCCTTATGGCAGAAAGTAAAGAGGAACTAAAAAGCCTCTTGGTGAAGGTAAAAGTGGAGAGTGAAAAAGTTGGCTTAAAGCTCCACATTCAGAAAACGAAGATCATGGCATCCAGTCCCATCCTTCATGGGAAATAGATGGGGAAACAGTGGAAACAGTGTCAGACTTTATTTTTCTGGGCTCCAAAATCACTGCAGATGGTGACTGCAGCCATGAAATTAAAAGACGCTTACTCCTTGGAAGGAAAGTTATGACCAACCTAGATAGCATATTGAAAAGCAGAAGCATTACTTTGCCAACAAAGGTTCGCCTAGTCAAGGCTATGGTTTTTCCTGTGGTCATGTATGGATGTGAGAGCTGGACTGTGAAGAAGGCTAAGTGCCGAAGAATTCATGCTTTTGAACTGTGGTGTTGGAGAAGACTCTTGAGAGTCCTTTGGACTGCAAGGAAATCCAACCAGTCCATTCTAGAGGAGATCAGCCCTGGGTGTTCTTTGGAAGGAATGATGCTGAAAGCTGAAACTCCAGTACTTTGGCCACCTCATGTGAAGAGTTGACTCACTGGTAAAGACTCTGATGCTGGGAGGGATTGGGGGTAGGAGGAGAAGAGGACAACAGAGGATGAGATGGCTGGATGGCATCACCGACTTGATGGACCTGAGTTTGAGTGAACTCTGGAAGTTAGTGATGGACAGGGAGGCCTGGCGTGCTGTAATTCATGGGGTTGCAAAGAGTCGGACACGGCTGAGCGACTGAACTGAACTGAATCCAAGCTAAAATGATAGAAGCCCTATGGCTTTTTTATTTTATTGCCTCGTTAAGACATCAACCCTTGAGTGGAAAAAGATAATTCACATTTTATTCAGAAGTCTCTAATTCCTGGAATTCTTAAGAAAAATTCTATATCTTCCAGAAACTGTTTCCAACTGCATATAATTTATGCAGTTAAGTTGCTCTGATAACTTATGTAAGAAAACATAGGGACACAACTTTTTCTAAAGCTTCCAGGAAGATGTTAATCAAAACATTTAAAGGTACCAATGAGAGCTGGGTTGTGGTAGAAGTATTCTGGGGATTTCCATGTTGCTCTAGACCAGCAGTTCTCAAAGCATACTCTCTTTCCCACCTACTGCAGAAGTATCACCTGGCAGGGGTGGGGGTGCAGGGGGAAGTGGGTTGTTCTCAGCCCCTACTCCAGGCTCCCTGAGTCAAACTCTTCAGGTGGACCCAACAATCTGGTTTTATTTACTTACTTATTTGGCTGTGCCAGGTCTTAGTTGGTAAATGGAAGGCAGGATCTTCCATCTTTGTTGAAGCACGCCAACTCTTAGTTGCAGCATATGAGATCTAGTTCCCTGACTAGGGATCAAACCCTGGACCCCTGCTTTGGGACCAGAGAGTCTTAGCCACTTGACCTCCAGGAAAGTCCTTACAATCTGTATTTTAACAAGTCCTCTTGCTGATTTCATTACACACTACAGTTTGAAAAATAGGTGGGTGTGCCTGTCAACTCATTTATTCATTCACCAAGTGGTTATTGATACCAAATAGGTACCAGAGGGTGTTCTAAATTTCTGTGAAGGAGTGGGAGGCAAGGAGAGTATAAAAAGGAAGGCTGGATCACCTTTGGAGATTTGTCAGGATAAAAATGCCTAGACCCCACCTCACAACCAGTGAACCATCACCTTCCTTGTAGCAGTCATGCCTCCATCCAAGGAATAAGGGCAGGCAGAAAGGTGAAAGAAAGCTTTCCTAGCATCTGATGAAAGGATGAAATATGGATGGAAGATCCCTTCTCTGTGGGTTAGGGCTGCTAACCCTAAGGATTTCCCACTAAAGGCATCTGGTGGCAAGTCTGTTTACTACATTTGCAAGAAGGGACAGGAAGCAGACAGAGGCAACAGGGCTTCTAAGGAATGGGCGTATGTTTCCAGACATCACTCAGCTGAGAGAATATTTCCTACCGGAGATGTTTATAAAATGCTTCCCGTAACTGAGGCGCAAAGCACAGGGCTCTGGCAGAGCGTGTGTGGAATTTTCAAAGGGAAATTAGGTTCCTGCCATATTAGACCATCTTTTTTTTTTCCCCCTGAACACTTCCCACCTCCTCCCATTTCCTAGGCTTTGATCCACCTCTTTCTGCCATCAGCAGTGCCACCGCCTCATTTCTACTTGTCAGAAGTCCATAAATTCACCGAAGCACAGTTTTTAAAAAACCCTGTCAAAAATACTGGTCTAAGCCTGCTCTGACCCCCACCTTAGTACACTGTCTTCTTCCTTCAATTTCCCCACTGCATTTGGTACGTACCTTTGTACCTGTGTACACACAGCCTCTATGTAGAAATAGCAGTGGTTTCCCAGAAATGAATCTAACGAACTCATTAGCCACCAATCACCTATGGAAAACACTTGATTTCACCACTTCAGGTTTCCTCAATCACTAATTAAATCGGGACTGAAATTCAGTCAGGGTTCATGACCCCTCTCAGGGTTGGTGTAGCTGCATACGCGTTCTCCCTTCTCTCTCCCTGCAGCCAGGAAGGAGCTCGGGTGGCTGCGTGGCTGAAGGACACGGGGACCTCATGGTGCGGGCAGGCAGGTAGGTGTGCCCGGTTGGCGTTCCGTGAAGTCTCACTGTGTCTGCTCTGGAGGTGCCTGTGGCTGGCGTTGCCGGACATCTGCTCTCTTTTGGCCATCTTCTCTCTCAGCTCTGCCCTCACCAGGGCCGCTGATCCTCTGAGGCTCCTTAGTGACCCCAGTCTCCTGGCCCGGCAGCCTCTGCTGGGGGTCCCCTTCCCACACCACACAGCATCCTCAGGTTCAAAGACTCCTCACATGCCCAGGAGAGGAGAGTGTTGTTTATTTTCAGAGGCCTTCATGCTCCTCTGAAAGGACTCCAAAGGTCTTTTTGAATTGCTTCCACTTTGTGCTTGAGAGGGTTTCTCTCAGCCTCTTTCAGTAGACTCAAGTTGTTCCCAACTCTTCCCTGCTTCCCAGAACAGCCCAGCTCACACAGTGAGGATGTCTCCTCCCAGGGTTCCTGAAGGAAACAAGGCTCAGGTCTCCTGCATTCTGGAATTCTCAACCTACCTGTTCCCAAATCCTCCCTCCCCACCCCAGGCTTTCAGCCCTTGGGTGCCCAGGACAGAGACATCTCGACTCTCTTCCTTTCCTAAATTTCCTCCTCGAGCCTCAGGCTGGGCTTTCCTTGAATCCTTGCCGTTTCCTGCCACCTGCCTCCTCTGTTGGCAGTTAAAACTCTACAGTCTAGTCCTCTGTGCTGGGCCGATGGTTATTTCAAAGCCCATCTTTGAGATTTCTGGGAAGATGATTTCCCTTTCGTGTCTGGTTCTTGAAAGCTGGACGTTTTTGCGTCTATTGTGAACCTTTGGGGAAAAAAAAAATCAGCGGGGCTGTGCCTTTATTCTCGACAGATTCCCCCTATCCCCTGCAGCAGTGTTCACCTCAGCCTCACGTGTGAAGAGCCCCAGGGTGGCATGTTTGAGTGGGAATGAGAGTGAGACAATTGAAAACAAATGGAAAGTATCTTTGCTGCCACCCCTCTTTTGATTTACAATATGCTGCCTTTATCTTACTTACATATCTTCCTATGTTCACATCTCCCTTCGATTTACCCATTGACTGTTACCCAGATGATCAGTCTGAGGTAAAGAGGGACCAAAGCCCTATTCATCTCTAGATTTATTCAGCTCCTAATGGGGTATCATCAGTGTCATTGCCCTCCTCCCTCTGGAAGTGTTTGCTGCATTGAGTTAATTCTCAGTATTTTATTTAAATTTCTGTAAAATAGCTATTTGTTTATTATTGAGAAAAATTTCTCCTTTGCCTCTCTCTCCTTTTCTGGGTTGCTTATTTAAAATCCCGAGTAGAAAATAAAATGCTCTCAGGAATTTAACCTCTGATTCTCTGAAACTTATGCTTCCTTTATTTATAGTAATGATACCTGAAACCACCACCTGGATACAGCTTTTAAAAGGCACCGGCTGTCATTAACCTTAATGACAGCTCAGAGAGAGCTCAGATATGATTCCCACAGCTATTAACCACCTCCATGAGTATGTGTGCGCTCTCCCTCTCTCTCTCTGGCCTGAATGTGCATTTTGAAGGCAGGTGTACAGACTCAGAGGAAGTCCTTAAGCACACTGGTGTCTGAGGACTAGGTCTAGGTGGTTATGATGATGAGGAAGCCTAGCTAGCTTGCTAAGTTTAATTCTCGTGTGTCCCAAGAAGAACCTTGAGTCTGGTCCCTGAAATCTGCAAGATTAGAAGAATATTAGCAATTTTTTTTTTCTTGGAGTAGAACTCTGAAAACACAGGCTTAAAGGATTCGAACTGATAAACTCATGATACTAAAAGAAACATCTACCTGTCTATAGTGTTAATATAGATGGCACTACCCACCTGCCTGTCAGATTTGTTGTCATTTCATAGATCAAGATTTGTACCTTCAGTTTTCAGTTATTTCAACCGTCAAAATATGAAACCTACATATGTCAGTCTCAGTTCCAGCTGACTTGAGCAGAAAGGACATTTATCAAACGGATAGTGGGTCGTAGAGAGAACTGCTGTGAGTCTGGCCTGGGCTCCATGGCCATGGGGCCCTGACAGCACAGCTGCGGAGTGCGAGGGGCCGCACCTGGATTCCTGAGTGGACCCTGCTGGCCCAGAGCTCCACACACCGCCTCTGCGGCCAGGGAGCCTGATCTTGCCGCCACAACCACCGCTGCAGGAATGACTTCCCCTCTCTCCATGATCCTGGCTCCGGCACGTGGCTAGCTGGAGCAGGTACACCTGATTTGGTCCAATGCCAGTGCCCTTGGCTCAGGAGAGTGAGGCACTGACGGGCTGAGTCTGGATAATAGGAGAGAGCGCAGCCTCTCAACAGGACTCACAAGGTGGGAAATTGTTCAGATGAAGGAAGTCGGAGGGGGTCCTGATGAATGGCAGCCAAATGAGGAGAGATGTGATCCGGAATGCAGTTTGAAGCATGGTGGCGGCAAGGTATGAGTGAGAGTCTTCTGTGTCAGGTAGGCTTTTGCTTATCAGGAGAAGATGGCTGCGCATCTGTTTGACTTTAGCATCGAAAATACTGTGAAATAGACAACTGGGCAAAGTTTGGTTCCTATCTCTCTTGCTAAATCCTGTTTTTATTTCCGCATTATTTTCCTTTTTCTCCTTGGTGTTTCAAAAACAAAACTTTGGGTTCAAAGCGCCCATTCTTATATTCAGGTATTAGCTTCTCTTGGCATAATCTCCTTAAAAACTTTGGATTTATGTGTTATCTCAGCTTCCCAGGTGACACTGGTGGTAAAGAAGTGCCAGCTAGTGCAGGAGATGTCAGCAATGTGGGTTTGCTCCTTGGGTCAGGAAGATCCCCTGGAGGAGGGCATGACAACCCACTCCAGTATTCTCGCCTGGAGAATCCCACGGACAGAGGAGCCTGGTGGGCTACAGTCCATATGTTACTGAGTCCAAGCTCACTCTGCTCGCTGCACGACAGGACAATCAATCTGAGAGACAAGGTATTGAGGCAAGGAAAGAGACTTTATTCAGAAAGCCGCTGACTGAGAAGATGGCAGGCTAGCACCTCAAAATAACCATCTTATTGGGGTCTGGATACCAGGTTCTTTTATAGATCAGAGAGAAAGAAGCAATGGGGAACTAAAGTCAAAAGGCAGAATAGAGAGGGAGAAGCACTGGGGAAGTCAAGTGAAAAGATCTTCAGTCTTGCAAAACATCTCCGAGGGAATGGCCAGCCTTTGGAAGGGGTATATTGCTCTCTTTTATTCACAGGTAGGCAGGGACAAGCTATCTCTCCAGGAGCTGAACAAAGGCACTTTAGTTTATAATCAAGCAGAGGGGCAGGAGATCAAACCAGTCGATCCTAAAGGAAATCAATCCTAAATATTCATTGGAAGGACTGATGCTGAAGCTCCAATACTTTGGCCACCTGATGAGAAGAGCCGACTCATTAGAAAGGACCCTGTTGCTGGGAAAGATTGAAAGCAGGAGGAGAAGGGGACGACAGAGGACTAGACGGTTGAATAGCATCACCGACTCAATGGACATGAGTTTGAGCAAGCTGTGGGAGATGGTGAAGGAAAGGGAAGCCTGGTGTTCTGCAGTCCAAGGGGTCTCAAAGAGTCAGACACGCCTGAGCAACTGAAAAACAACAAAGGAGCAGGGTCCTCCAGGCAAGCCATTAAGTTTGATTATAATAACAAAAGCAATGAAAAAAGTCAAAGAAACCATTTCCAACATGGAGTCTGAGTTGGCTTCCTCCTGCAACACATAGGGTCTCACAGAGTCATGAATGAAGCGACTTAGCATGCACACACATGTGTTATCTTGGTGCCTCTCTCTTACCTAATGGAGATAATGTTTAAAGTCCAAATTGTTAAAAGAACTGGTGGAGACAAAAAGAACTTTCCTTTCTTGATTTCTTGCCATAGCTTTTTTTTTTTTTTTTTTACTTTTTCTGTATTAGGCATGTAATGAAGGAAATCGTTTAGATGAGAACTCATGCTGAGAATATGAAGAAATATAAATATGGCAGGATTTTTCTAATTAGAAGAGAACAACTTTCTATCCTCTCTTTAAACAATAAACAAGAATCTTTGCTATATTGACAACACTACTCTTGCTCTTAGTTACAAGATGGGAACTAAAAGTAAAAACGTCTTCTCTCAAAAGCCACTACCAAACAAGACAAATAAAGGCAGCAGCAAAATTACAGGGGTTTACCTTTACCTTTGATCCAGTCAGGAAATACTTGAAACTCCAAACTATAATATATGTAGATGGTTGAACATTCACATACCCACTTTCCCTTTAGCAAATTAAAGGAGGTCAGATCGAAGGGAGGGGTGGGGTGGGTGTGGAGTTGGGCGAGGTTACCACTGAGAAGCTAGTTGATCCACCCTGCCAAATTCCAGGAATTCTTGGACATTGGAAGTGCCAGGTTGGGGAGAGTCAGAGGCTGTAAACTGGAGGTCTGTTTATTTAAGGAGCAGTTGGACTCCAACCCCTACCTTCATTCTGAGAAGTTATATGACTACCCCTCCTATATCCTAATAAGAGTTTGAGAGATGCATTTCTTGGAGAAATTTCAGGTATGATTTTAGGAGTTGTAGGTACTAAGCACAGAGGAGGGCTGTGGTTTTGTTCTGTGTGAAAGACAGTGGAAATATAAGTAACTGCACGTCTAATAAGGAGGCTGCTACTGCCCTTTGATGGCCTAACCTGAGAGTACCAGCCACTAGATTCCTATCCCAAGGAGACGACTGAAAGATTCCTCTCCTAGGAAAGTCAGAAGTAAAGATGTTGTGGGCATCTCAATGAAAGAGCTGGATCCCCTCTTGATTGCCCTAACAATGAGGTTCACTAGCTGTCAAGGGTTGCCCATATAGCAGGGCTTCAATCAGCATTGCAATGCCTTGTTCTCAAATATGCGCAAGTGATCAGGCATTTATTAATAGGAAAGCCTCAAATATGAAAAATCCCTCCCCATCAAAAAAAAAAAAAAAAAAAATTAGAGCTAACAGAGGCAATGCAAGGAATTGAAGAAGAAAAAAGCCTACAATTTAACTCCAGTTAGTATTGTTAATGAAATAAAAATGCAGAGCTATAAAACAAGTACTATCAGAGCAAAGAGCAGTTAGAAATTTAAAATGATACTTGAAATTAAAAATGCTCATCATAATTTGGAAGATAAGGAAAGTACCCAGGAAAAAATAATAAAGAAATGGACAGTAGGTTTTCATTAGTTATCTACTTTATGCATATACTATACTATGTGACTTTTACCACAATTAAAAAGCCAAGCGTGTGGAAAAAAATGAAAAGTGGACAATAAGGGAGAAAAGCTAAGACAGAGGCGAAGTATAGAAGGTCCAGCATTCTAATAATAGGAGTTTTATAAAAAGGAAACAAAGTGATAGGACATTTTCAAAGTAAAAATATGAGAAATTCTCCTTGGATATGGGTCTTCAGATTAAAAGGGTACATCATGTACCATGCAGAATGAGTGAAAAATATCCTCTTATTGAGTACATCATTTTGAAATTTCAGAATAACAGGAATAGAGATAATTTTTAAAAATTTGTTTTTAATTGGAGGATAATTGCTTTACAATGTTGTGTTGATTTCTACCCTACACAACGTGAATCAGCCACAAGTATACATATGTTCCCCTACCTCTTGAACCTCTCTCTCCTGCACCCCCCTCGCCCCACCCCCGGCCAGGATGTCACAGAGTACCAGGTTGAACTCCCTGAGTTATATAGCAGTTTCCAAGCAATAATTTTAAAAGCTTCCAGAGACAAAAAAAAAAAAACCAGACATATATAAAGGATTCTGAATCAGAGTGATACCAGCGCTCTCAACAGTACTGTAAACTAGAAGGAAATCTTCAGAATTCTGGGAGAAATGATTTCCTCCATATTTGCATATTCATGTCTGTTTTCTTTGACAATGGCTTTTATTTTTTAACTTTTCATTTTATATCGAAGGACAGCTAGTTAACAATGTTGTGATTGTTTCAGGTGGACAGCAAAGGGACTCAGCGACACACGTACATGTATTCATTCTCCCCAAGACTCCCCTCCCATCCAAGCTGCTGTGCCAATTCTTGACCCAACTAGATTTTCATTCCGGTATGAGGATAGAATAAAGTTATTTCAGACACACAAGGGCTTCCCTGATGGTTCAGATGGTAAAGAATTCCCCTGCAATGGCAGGAGACTCAGATTCGATCCCTGGTTCGGGAAGATCCCCTGGAGAAGGCATAGAATACCCATTATAGTATTCTTGGGCTTCCCTGGTGGCTCAGACAGTAAAGAATCTGCCTGCAATGTGGGAGACCTGGGTTCGACCTTTGGGTTGGAAAGATCCCCTGGAGAAGGGATAGGCTACCCACTCTAGTATTCTTGCCTGGAGAATCCCCGTGGACAGAGGAGCCTGGGGGGCTACCATCCACGCGGTCACAAAGAGTCAGACTGAGTGACTAAGCACAGCACAGACATACAAAGCCACACACCAACAATTTACTACCCATGTAACTTTTCTCCTGACCAGCTGTTGAAGGGCACGATCCAGTCAATGAAGAAGAATGAGAAAATATCCTGAAATGTGATCCAGGAGAGAAGCAAAGCAAATTCCCAGGGCTCTAGCTAGAAATCCAGCCCAGAGAACGAACTGACTAGATTGAAATGGTGGGGCAGGGGTGTGGAATAGAGAGTCCATGGGTGTGGTTCCTGGTTCATCTGCCAGGTTTGACTGTTTGAAAGATTCACAAGAAACATTTAGAGTTGTTGGAGGACATATGAACTTTTAGCCTAGTTGCAAATAAAAGCAAGAAAATGAAGAAGAGAAAGAGGAGGAGGCAGTAACTCCAGGGGAAAGCAGAAAGCACCAGAGAAGAAATGTAATCATGGTGTATGTCATGGCTTAGCGGTGGATTATATTTATATACTTCTAGATTATTATGTTATAATAATGAAGACATGAAGTAGGAATTTAAAAAGTGTGATATAACTATTAGGAAAGTGAGGAAGCAAGATGGGCATTTAAAGACAGCTAGAAACCCTACCAATCACAATAGGAAGTCAGTGTTTTGAATTAAGGGTGTCAGAAGATGAGATGGCTGGATGGCAACACTGATACAATGGACATGAACTTGGGCAAACTTTGGGAGATGGTGAGGGGTGGAGAGACCTGGTGTGCTGCAGTCCATGGGGTCACAAAGAGTCAGACGTGACTGGGCGACAGAACAACAGCAGCAATAAGCACCATTACTTAGAAATAAGGAGGTAAGTGATAGAAGACTGCTGGAGGTAGGAGAGGTTTCCTGAGAAGGGAGATTAGAAGGGCAGTTGAGTGCACAGTGCTTTTTGTTTTGCTCTGTTTGATTTTATAAACCATGCATGTGCCTTGGTGATACACTGATTTGACAAGGTGGTTTTTGAGTTTTTACTTGATGGAATCTTGAAAGTGGTGGTTGCTCTAAGAAAGTTAAAAACCAACACAATATTGTAAAGCAGTTATCCTTCAGTTAAAAATAAATAATTTTTTTTAAAATGAGTAAAAACCAGGTTTGACCCTAGGAGCTTCCAAGAGGGAATGGATATAATTACAACCTGTAAATCAATCATTGTAACCTGTATTATAACTTGATTTATGTTAACTGAATGACTTTATTCATTTTATGAATGAATGACCTTAGATACAAACTGTTCAGTAGCCACTTAGCCATCAGATCAGATCAGTCGCTCAGTCGTGTCCGACTCTTTGTGACTCCATGAACTGCAGCACGCCAGGCCTCCCTGTCCATCACCAGCTCCCGGAGGTCACGGACACTCACGTCCATTGAGTCAGTGATGCCATCCAGCCATCTCATCCTCTGTCGTCCCCTTCTCCTCTTGCCCCCAATCCCTCCCAGCATCAGAGTCTTTTCCAATGACTCAACTCTTTGCATGTGGTGGCCAAAGTACTGGAGTTTCAGCTTTAGCATCATTCCTTCCAGAGAAATCCCAGGGCTGATCTTCAGAATGGACTGGTTGGATCTCCTTGCAGTCCAAGGGACTCTCAAGAGTCTTCTCTAACACCACAGTTCAAAAGCATCAATTCTTCAGCGCTCAGCCTTCTTCACAGTCCAACTCTCACAACCATACATGACCACAGGAAAAACCATAGCCTTGACTAGGCGGACCTTTGTTGGCAAAGTGATGCCTCTGCTTTTCAATATGCTATCTAGGTTGGTCATAACTTTCCTTCCAAGGAGTAAGCATCTTTTAATTTCATGGCTGCAGTGATTTTGGAGCCCAGAAAAAGAAAGTCTGACTCTGTTTCCACTGTTTCCCCATCTATTTCCCATGAAGTGATGCCATATGTGACCTTTAAATTTAAATTGATGAGGATTAAAGCTCAACATTCAGAAAACGAAGATCATGGCATCTGGTCCCATCACTACATGGGAAATAGATGGAGAAACAGTGGAAACAGTGTCAGAATTTATTTTTCTGGGCTCCAAAATCACTGCAGATGGTGACTGCAGCCATGAAATTAAAAGACGCTTACTCCTTGGAAGGAAAGTTATGACCAACCTAGATAGCATATTCAAAAGCAGAGACATCACTTTGCCAAGAAAGGTTCGCCTAGTCAAGGCTATGGTCTTTCCTGTGGTCATGTATGGATGTGAGAGCTGGACTGTGAAGAAGGCTGAGCGCCGAAGAATTGATGCTTTTGAACCGTGGTGTTGGAGAAGACTCTTGAGAGTCCCTTGGACTGCAAGAAGATCCAACCAGTCCATTCTGAAGGAGATCAGCCCTGGGATTTCTTTGGAAGGAATGATGCTAAAGCTGAAACTCCAGTATTTTGGTCACCTCATGCGAAGAGTTGACTCATTGGAGAAGACTCTGATGCTGGGAGGGATTGAGGGCAGGAGGAGAAGGGGACGACAGAGGATGTGATGGCTGGATGGCATCACTGACTTGATGGGTGTGAGTCTGAGTGACCTCTGGGAGTTGGTGATGGACAGGGAGGCCTGGCGTGCCGTGGTTCATGGGGTTGCAAAGAGTCGGACACGACTGAGCGACTGATCTGATCTGATCTGATCTGAAGTAAAATTAAAAATTGTCTTCATTCAATGGCACCCCACTCCAGTACTCTTGCCTGGAGAATCCCATGGAAGGAGGAGCCTGGTAGGCTGCAGTCCATGGGGTCGCTAAGAGTCGGACACGACTGAGCGACTTCACTCTCACTTTTCACTTTCATGCATTGGAGAAGGAAATGGCAACCCACTCCAGTGTTCTTGCCTGGAGAATCCCAGGGACGGGGGAGCCTGTTGGGCTGCTGTCTATGGGGTCGCACAGAGTCGGACACGACTGAAGTGACTTAGCATTAGCACACTAGTAACATTTAAGAACTCAGTCGCTACATGTGGCTAATGGCTATCATATTAGCGCACATACAGAACATCATCATAGTTCTGTTGGAGAGTGCTGCCTTGGACCATCTGAATTTACCCATGGATCCTGAATCATGGAGGAGCAAAGTCTAGCTGTATGTTTGTTTGCACATTTTTGAAGGAGTGTAGAGATTTTGAAGCCAGTAGAGAGGCAATGGCACCCCACCCCAGTACTTTTGCCTGAAAAATCCCATGGACGGAGGATCCTGGTAGGCTCCAGACCATGGGGTCGCTAAGAGTCGGACACGACTGAGTGACTTCACTTTCAATTTTTACTTTCATGCATTGGAGAAGGAAATGGCAACCCACTCCAGTATTCTTGCCTGGAGAATCCCAAGGACAGGGGAGCCTGGTGAGCTTCCGTCTATGGGGTCGCACAGAGTCGGACACGACTGAAGCGACTTAGCAGCAGCAGTAGCAGCAGCAGCAGAGATTGGTATTGATACTCCATGACATTGGAAGCAAGCCACAAAGTGGTTATGTTTGTAAGAAAAATCTGAAGGGTTCCAGTTTTCAGAATACTTAATGTGGGGAGGAAGAAAATTGTTCTCTGATACTTGTACTTAAAGACCAGGTTGCTTCTCCTTATGATACTGTGGCCCAATTGAAGACTGATTTTCATGAAAAATGAAAAAGAGACATTTTTAGGATGAGCTCATCTTTTCTTTTGTTAATGAATGTTGGAGGCATAGTTTAAGATGGGCTCAGTGAAGCTAAAGAAGCAATCCCTTTGTTTCAGTGTTTCTGAAAGACCAGATCAGTCTTAATCAGTGTCAGAATATCCTGGTGTGTTTAGGCGGTAGTGTGGTGCCAGTGTAGATGGCATGTGTGCATTTGTTTATGTGTGTGTGTGTTTATCTGTGTGCCTTGGGGGATGGGAGGTCAGAGCTATTAATAAAACTGATTACTGGCTCCCCTTTGAACCTAATGCATTGGAATCTCTGTCAGAACAAGAAATCTGTATTTTTTTAAATTGAAGTTCAGTTGATTTACAATATTGCATTAGTTTCAAGTGTACAACAAAATGATTCTCTTATATATCTTTCAGATTATTTTCCATTATAGGTTATTACAAGATATTGAATATAGTTCCCTGTGCTATACAGTAAATTCTTGTTGCTTATCTATTTCATGTATAGTAGTTTGTATCTGTTAACCTCATACTCCTAATTTACCCCTATCCCTTTCCCCTTCTGTAATCGTAAGTTTGTTTTCTGTTTGTGACTCTACTTCTGTTTTGTACATGGATCCATTTGTATTATTTTTTACATTCCACATATAAGTGATGTCATATAATATTTATCTTTCTCTGATTTCACTTAATATGATATTCTCTAGTGCCATCCATGTTGCAGCAAATGACATTATTTCATTATTTTTGATGGCCAAGTAATGTGTGTGTGGTGACTCTTCCATCCATGTTGCGCATGACATTATTTCTTATTTTTGGCCATGTGTGTGGATGCTATAATACACATTGTGTGTGTGTATGCTGAGTAATATTCCATTGTATGTGCATATGTCTCCTTTATCCATTCTCTGTTGATGGACACAGGTTGCTTCAGTGTCTTGGCTGTTATAAAGAGTGCCACCATGAAGACTGGGGTGCATGTATCTTTTTCAGTCTGTGTTTTCTCTGAATATATGCCCAGGAATGGAATTGTTGGATTATACAATAACTCAATTTTTAGTTTTTTAAAGAATCCTCATATTCTTGTCCGTAGTGGCTGTACCAATTTACATTCTCACTAGCAGTGTAAAAGGTTCCTTTTTCTTCATATCCCTCCGGCATTTATTACTTACTGACTTTTTTATGATATGGCCATTCTGACTAGTGTAAGGTGATGCCTCATTGTGGTTTTGATTTTCAGTAAATCTGTATTTTTGAACAAATTCCCCAGGCAAACCTTTATATGTTAAAGTTGACAACCTTTGCATAGTTAGGGAACTATGCTAGGTTCTCACTGAGAAGGTGCTGAAAGTTGCTATCAGACTCAGTTGAACTGTAGTAAATACTTATATTTTACTTAAGCATAAAAACCTATCTTATACTGTATGTATCTTGTGGCTTTTCTATTTAAAAAGTCTTCTGATAATTATCTACACATTAAGTATCAATGAGCTTCCCTGGTGGCTCAGTCTGTAAAGGATCCACCTGGAGTGTGGGAGACCCGAGTTCAAATATCAGTGGAAACCTAACTATAAAGTACTGTGTCCAGAGAAAATAGACTTAAGATTCTTATTTTTTAAAAAATGAGGACCTACCCTTTTAGATACTGTAAAAAGTTTTGCCTTCAGAATAAAAATTAACATATAACTTTGGGAAATACTGGCCTTTTATTCTGCTCCTACAAGTCATCTTCTTGGGCAAAACCTTGCCTGTTCTTGGAAAGTGTAGGGAGGAATGTTTTGTGTTAGAGAGTGCCTGAAGATTTGCATTTTACAGATGGGTAGGATGAAGGGGTATCTGACAGTGATCTCTACATACACATAGGATAAAGCAGTCTAGTCCCTTGCCTTTTAGATTAAAGTTATTAAAACATACCTGGTGGACAGAGGGAAAGCAGCTTATGGGAAAGGACAATAAAGACCCACAGACAAAGATCTTCATTAAAGAGAAGGCTGACTAATTCAGGCAGCACATTTGACACAAGCAATGTGATACTTGGATGTGTCTTTGAGGAAATGGGTTGTAATGGAAGGACTAAAAGCTATCATACTTGAAGAATACCAAAAGCTAACTAGGCAGTTTCAGTTTGGGTGGTTTGATTTGGGTATAACAAGAAAAAAGAACATTTTCTTTCAGTTTTCAGAAAGCATTGATGAGTTTTCAGTTATTAGTCATGAGATCTGTAAACACATATAGTGGGGAGTATAGCTGTGGGTGGTCCACTCAGGCCCCATCTATTTGGAAGAACAGCAGGTGGGATCCAGACCTGAAATTGTGATCTTCTGACAGGTGGTAACAAAGGGATTATGAGGAATACATTTCCTGGGCAGAATAAGGAAACCTGGGATCCTTAGGTACACAATGAACACAAATTAAGGGCTCAACTGATGTTTGTTGAATTAATATAAGTACACTGATAGAAAGATGGATGATGCTTTAATGGGTAAGAACAAGGGATATGGCCATTATAAAACTTAGCTTTTTAGAGTCATTTCTGAGAATGACTCAGCCAGGAGAACTGATGGTGTGTAATTTACGAAGTAATAGAAGGGACAAAGGAAGAATCTTCTAAAGCAAGGATTGGCAAAGTGTTTGTAAATATTTTGGGCTTTGCAGGTCACAGGTCTTCACTGCCACTACTTAATTCTACTGTTAGAGGGCAAAAGAGCCTAGACAATATCTGAGTGAATGAGCATGGTGGGATTCCAACAAATATTGGCATCACCGACTCAGTGGGCATGAATTTGAGCAAATTCCAGGAGATAGTGAAGGATAGGGAAGCCTGGTGTGCTGCAGTCCATGGAGGTGCAAAGAGTCAGACATGACTTAGTCACTGAATAACAACAAATATTGGGTTGACCAAAAACTCCTTTTGGGTTTTTTTGTAACATCTTGGAAAAGCTCAAACAAACTTTTTGGCCAACCCAGTACTTCTATTTTTACAAGGTGTTTTAAAACATTCATAGCCCATAGACAATATAAAAAAAGGTGGCAGTGTTTACCACCCTGTACTCTAAACTAGCAAAGACCAAGAGACCAGGTTTTCTAGGAGTGTAACACCCATCACAGAGCTTCTCTATCTGCCTGATCCGCTCTCACAGAGGCTACCAGGTAATGCAGAACAGAACTGCCAATTCCTCCCCAGGATAGCAAGAATGGAGTGATTAGGACTAGGTAGGGAAAAATCAGGATTATCAACAGTTTTTTGTTCAAAAAGAAAAAAGCAGAAGAAAGTGTGCAGGGACTTTGCTAACTAATGCAGTTGCTAAAGCATAAAGCATTTGGCAGTCGCATATTTGGAAGATGCTAACTCTAAGGGTGGATTGATCTGCTCATATTTATTAAATGTGGAATTTGGGCTGAGCCAAATAAAAACCGAGAGAATAAAATGAATTGAAGGGTTGTATCTAGATGTTCATACTTCTTTAAATTTTGCTTCGAATTATTATTTCAACTTATGAAGAAGCCACTGATTATAGCTATTTACTGAGAGAGCCAAGAGGTGGAAATTTGAGTCCCAGCTCTAGCAGTCAGCTGAATGTCATTGGCAAGTGATTTGAAATTTCCAGACCTCTAGTTTCCTCTTCTTTAGGATTTGGGGCTTGACTGTGTAATCTATAGAGTGACTTTTTGACCGAAAATTCTATGTACAAATGTGTTTAAAATGTTCAGTCTAAAGTACACAGAATGGGATGTCCCTTTTATATAAGAACTTTTGGGGAACTACGAATATACTGTATTAAAAATTGGAAGACAAAAAGCTGAAAGGCAGCAAGGGATGGGAAGAAGCAGAGTGGAGATGACGGGGGAAGAAACTAGACTTACTTGATTGAAATTTAGTTTGTAAACTTGGTTTATATTTGGATTTGGGACCATGTGGATATTCTACATAATTCTAAAAATATTACAAAAGCATTGTCAAAAATTGAAAGCAAATGAACCTGTTTATGCAGTTGGTGGCATAATAGAAACTAATTCATGTAACTGTAAAGCTCTGTAATTTGATCACATCCCATTAGGATATATCCTAAGGAAAGAACTGAAGTTTAAAAACCATTTTCAATAAGCATATTGTTGGTGGTAACTTTGGTATTTTTATCCCGAGTCTTATGTGTGTGTATTGTATATATAGTGTGGTGTTATTCAGAAATGAAGTTTTCAGTCTGGCAAAAAATGAATGCAGTTATCAGACTGGTGAGATTAAGTACAATGTATAGACCAGAATTAAATTGGAGAGACCAGTATAGAATCATGATGTATTCTATCTTTAAAATTTTATTTTTCCTATCTCTCTTCCTGTAGAAACAACTACCCATCCAGTAACATGCTAAGCACCCATTGTCAAAGCAAGACTTGCCCTCCCAGCCCTGGAGACCTTTGCGTTTAGGTTCATTGAGTACCCAGTTCCCCTCTGTGTGGAGGAATCTCAAAGTAGCAAGAATCTGGCTGGAGAGTCATCAAGAGGAAGATTGCATTTCAAGGGGAATTGAATCATTCGTGGCTGTGGAGTGACTCTTGGATGGGTGACTGATGGGAATCGTGGCCAGACTTGCAGGTATAAGGTTGTGAGAGCTGAGGTGGGACTGTTTCCAAAGGAAAAATCCGAGAGCTTTGGCCCAACTGAGAGGGAACAGATTGTGAGAATGCCAATCCCAAACATTGCCAATTCTTAACATGAGCCACAGAGAACAGAAGGCCAGGGGAGGCAAGACCAGACCAACCTCACCTTAGCAGCCTCTACAAACAGCTCATAGTCAAATACGTGGACAGGGGGCCAGGTCTCGCTCCCTGAGTAAGGCCATGTGGTTACTGACTCCTTTGCCCACATGCCCAGACACCCTTCTGGAGCAGAGGAGGAAAGGGCGCTGAAAGACTTTATTTTACCGACTTACATAAGCCAAGTCTGAGTTCCTTATGGACACGTATTAAACTGCTGGATCAAGATTACTGAATGGGACCAAACAACTTGTTCCCTCCATGCAGCTTAATAATAGATGATTCTCAAGAGCAAGATCAATTATAGATAAAATAATAGGCCCATTTTTTTAAAAACAAATCTGAATTGTAAGATAAGTTTTCCAGCTCACTATACACTTTATTAATAGAGTCATTAATAATTTTCCTCTTAAAAAAAAAAAATTTACCAGTTGGCTGTTTTTCCCTTAGATGGTATCTGCCTTATCAGCTAACTGAAACATACAGACACATACATTTTGTGTAGATGGTTTCTGAGACCATATATAGTGATAATACCATGTCAGGGAGGGGCCAAGTACCTGCCCTCAAGGAGTTGAAAAGTCAGATGCCTGCAAGGACATGTGACATGGAACGACCAAAGCCCACTGGATGAGGCTCTGGCAGACTGCGGGGGCCCCGCCTGGTCTGTGGGAAGGGTGCCCATGTTCAGTTCTGTGGTGGCCAGATTTTATGAGAAAGTGAGAAGCCTAAACTTGTAACTGAAACCTGTTTCTTTAATGCTGCTGCTGCTGCTGCTAATGTTGGCAACTAGATAAACCAAAAAACCCACTGTGAGGGCCTGACATAACGTGTCTGCAAGCTAGATTTAACTCAAGGGCCTTGGATCAGTAACTGGATTTAATCCAGTTAAAGGCACTTGGCATGTGGGAAACTGAGGCCCAGAGGGCCTATGACTTGCCTAGCTCTGTCACATTTTAACTACCTTAAAGTTTATATTGTTTTCGAAACAAAATATTACACATGAAATGGTTTAAAATTCAAAAGAGATGTGAGGTATAAAATTATTTAATGCCTAGATTAGCAACAAGTGTTAGAATTTTTTTTTTTCAGGGATATCCTATGAAACTCATTTATGCTCCTTTTTGCGGCTAAATTTTTGCTTTTAATAAAAATGTCTTATTAGCAGATGGGATGGAGAAGGCAATGGCATCCCACTCCAGTACTCTTGCCTGGAAAATCCCATGGACGGTGGAGCCTGGTGGGCTTCAGTCCATGGGGTCGCTAGGAGTTGGACACAACTGAGAGACTTCACTTTCACTTTTCACTTTCATGCATTGGAGAAGGAAATGGCAACCCACTCTAGTGTTCCTGCCTGGAGAATCCCAGGGATGGCGGAGCCTGGTGGGCTGCCATCTCTGGGGTCACACAGAGTTGGACACGACTGAAGCGACTTAGCAGCAGCAGCAGCAGATGGGATCATTTTTTTGTGTTGATGGTGGTTTAGCCACTAAGTTGTGTCCAACTCTTGTGACCCCATGGACTGTAGTTCGCCAGGCTGCTCTGTCCATGGGATTTCCCAGGGAAGAATACTGGAGTGGGTTTCCATTTCCTTCTCCAGGGGATCTTTCTGACCCAGGGATTGAAACCCCAGTCTCCAGCACCTTCTTCACTGGCAGGTGGGTTCTTTACCACTGGGCCGCCTGATCCCCCAGGGAAGCCTGTTCATTTTTTTTGTAGAAAACCAAAAAGAATGTAAAAACAATTTATTAGGAATAATAGGAGAGTTGAACAAGATGGATGGGTATAAGATTGTTATATAAAAGCCAACTGTATACCAACTTTAAAAAGCCAACTTTTTACACCAGCAACAAATACCTAAAAAATATCTGGCAAGTGTAAGAAAATATCAAGTGCTCAGGAATTAATCTAATAAAGGATATACAAAGTCTATATGGAGAAGTATAAAATAGTATATCTTTAATATATAATGAAAATGATAAATGAGGAATTACATGAAGACCTGAATGAAGAGATTAACTGTGTTCATACATAAGGAGATTTATTATTGCCAACACCATGTCTTCTCCAGTTGGTGTATAAATTCAGTGCAATTCCAATCAAAACCTCAATAGATTCTTTTCATGAATCATTGAAAGCTGATTCTCTTATAGTATTTTCAGGCAGATTCATCTGTATTTTTGGTGATTTTGGTGAAGTATTCATGCCTTAAAGCATAAGGCTATCTTTTGCTTTTTTTTTCTTTACGCATTTCTGATGTACATGTTTCTAATGTCTGTTCATCTCCAATCTAGATTGAGCATCTGATTAAATAACAACTGCTCTGCAGCTATTATTTTGGAGAAAGGGTCCTTTAATTTTGTTGTTTCATCCTCTACAAATTATCAACTTAAGGACATGTAAAATAATTAAATTTGGGGAAGTTGCAGTCCCTTTTCCATGTTTCCTAGCAATCCTCTTGGTCTTGTACGTCATCATCAGTCTTGACTCACAAGAAAATTCTGAGTAGGGTTCATTCTGCTTCTGTGGGGTGACTGTAACAATTCATTACTCAAATTATGTTGATGCGGGTTTATTGCTCTTGTTTGTTTTTCTTCACATTGTGTGTGCAAATGTGAATAGGAAGTATGGTTATGCATATTCAGAGGCATGTGAATCTTAGCTAAATTTTCCTCTCCAACTTGGGCTGGAGTAGTGAGTGGCTCCAGAAAATGGCCTCAGCTATAGTGGTGGTGCGGGGAAGGCAATGGCACCCCACCCCAGTACTTTTGCCTGGAAAATCCCATGGACGGAGGATCCTGGGGTCCCCCTGTCCATGGGGTCGCTAAGAGTCGGACACAATTGAGTGACTTCACTTTCACTTTTCACTTTCATGCATTGGAGAAGGAAATGGCAACCCACTCCAGTGTTCTTGCCTGGAGAATCCCAAGGATGGGGGAGCCTGGTGAGCTTCCGTCTATGGGGTCGCACAGAGTCGGACATGACTGAGGCGACGTAGCAGCAGCAGCAGCATAATTGTGGTGATGTCCCCACCACATATGGGACAAGGTGAGTGGGCTCGGGATCTGAGGGAGAAGGTGGGCGGAGAGTCCTAGCTGGATGGTGGGACTCAGATACCCAGTTAGATTGCTTTTATATTTTAATATAAAAGCATGCAATTTAAAAACCAAGTATCTTGCTATGAAATCTTCTTAAATCTTAAGCAATAATAAAGATCAAATATGTGAGGAAGCCATATTCTCACTGCTATCTTATCTATAAAAAATTTGTGACTTATAAGTCCATTAGTAAGAGGTGGACCTCCTTTTTTAAACAGAAGTTACTTTTCAACTGAAATATGTTGACATATATTAGTTTCAGGTGTACTACATGGTGAACTGACATTTTCAGACGTTATGAAATGATCACAATGATAAGTCTAGTAACCATCTGTCCGCATACAAAGTTATTACAGCACTTCTGATCATACTCCTTATGCTGTCTCTTAAATCCCCTAAAAGTTATTTTTTAAGTGTACAGAGCACAGATTGCCAAGTAATGTGAGCAGTATGACCCTATAAAAAAGCTTCCTTTAAATTTATGAGCATAAAGATGTGGAAGGATACCAAAAGGATCTGAGAGGAGGATGGAATTGGTGAGGAGTATGTTGGGGAGATACTTATTATTTGTATGTCTTTACTATATGCTTTGTTAAAATGAGTATTTTACTTATGTAAATAAGAGGGTAATACATTTAAGATGAAGCATCCTTTTCTCCACATTTTTATTATGAACACTTGCAAACATATAACAAAGTTGAAAAAATTTCACAATAAATATCTGTATACCCACCATCAATCCACCTCATTTTTGATGCATTTCAGAATACATTGATATCAGTACACTACCCTCCTGAGTAACTAAGCATGGATATCATTAATTACAATTTTGTATTTGTTTACAGTTTTCTGCAGTGCCTGTTTGATTAGAAAAGTAATGCATATTCATCAGGCAAATTGAAAATTATACATAAAAACTTTATAATTCTATCAGTATCTGTTTGTATCAGATATTATACTTTGTACTTTGCTGGTACCATCTCATTTAGTCCTTTCCCAAGCCTTAATAAGTAGCATGACCCCTATTTTGCAGATAAGGAATTTGTAAGCAAGTGGCTACAATTCTCACAGTGGTGGAATTACAATATGCACCAAGCATGTCCCAGCCACTCACCTGTCATTACATGTGGCCCTACTGCCTTGATTCCATCCCACCTCACTCTGAGATACACGCTGGTGATTCTTCAGACCCTTTTCTAGATGTTTGTGTTTCCACAAAAGTATTTTTTCACAAAAATAGCTTTACATTGTGTATATTACTTTGGAACTAGCTTTTTTTCCATCTTCGCAAACCTTCCTTCACATCTTGTTAATGGCTATAGAACATTCTGCTGAGTGACCATTCAGTTCAGTTCAGTTTAGTTGCTCAGTTGTGTCTGACTCTTTGCAACCCCATGAACCGCAGCACGCCAGGCCTCCCTGTCCATCACCAACTCCCGGAGGTCACTCAGACTCACATCCATCGAGTCAGTGATGCCATCCAGCCATCTCATCCTCTGTCGTCCCCTTCTCCTCCTGCCCCCAATCCCTCCCAGCATCAGAGTCTTCTCCAATGAGTCAACTCTTCGCATGAGGTGGCCAAAATACTGGAGTTTCAGCTTCAGCATCATTCCCTCCAAAGAAATCCCAGGGCTGATCTCCTTCAGAATGGACAGGTTGGATCTCCTTGCTGAGTGACCATACAGTATAACTGCTTTATCACTGAATATGTTTCCAGTTTTTGTTATCAACTGTGAGGGTATACATCTTCATACATAATAGCAATAGTAATTATATCCTTAGGTTCACAAGTGAAATCAGTGGGTCAGATTGTGTGTAGTTTCCACTTTTTGGGGGGTCAGATATGATGCATGTTTTTATTTGTGTAAATGTGCTACATGACTTCAGTCATGTCCGACTCTTGCGGCCCCATGGACTGTAGCCTGTCAGGCTCCTCTGTCCATGTGATTCTCCAGGCAAGAACACTGGAGTGGGTTGCCATTTCCTTCTCCAGGGGACAGTTAGCGACTAAACAACAACAAAACAATTATAGGCCAGCATCAGACCGCCAGTGGCTCTATTTGAAGGGGCAGTTGATGCCACATCTTCTTGGCCCACCATTGTGTGCTATCCTGAAACTGATGGTGTGTGTGTAGTTTCTACTCTGAAGACAAATTCCCAATTTGTATTTCGGAAATTGCTTTTATCAAACTCCTCCTACCAGTTTTATATATATATATATATGCATGCATGCATCCATGCTCAGCAGGTCTTCCCCATCCTAGCCAGGGCTGGCATGAAATACACAGTTAAAATCTTTTCTTGTTAGATAAATAAAGCATTTATGCTTTGTTTGGCATTTTTTAGATTAATGAGGTTAATGTTCCCACACTTATTCATCATTTAGTTTCTCCTTTCATATTCTGCTTGTTTGTGTTTGCACAGTTCAATTTTAAGTTAGTCTCTTGAATAAGAATTTAAAACCATTAGATGTTAGAGTCTACGTTAAGACTGAAATTTTATTTTTCACTCAGAGTTTACTTTCTGAGAAGTGTGGTGAAGGCAGCTACACTGGGAGTAGAAAGCAATAGCATAAAGGTTTATGTTTTCCTCTTGGTGACAGATAAATCTCTGAGATTACTGTGAAGGAAGGAAGCATTTTAGGATTCATTTGTACAGAGCTTCTCAAGTGACTCAAGTGGCCATGGAGACCCACCTGCACCAACCACAAGGGCAGAGGTTCGGCTAACTGATGGTTGGCTTTGAAGCAGCCTGTGGCCCTGAGTGTCCTTCACAGGGGCAGAGGACATTCATTGCCGATGGGACAACCCTGGGAAAGGGGAGGAAGACTGAGTGTGGGCAAAGAAGCAGTAATGGAGTTAGAGAGCAGAGAAGAGAGGGCTAATAGTTTAGCTTCGCCTTTTCTGATAAGTACACCTCATCTTTTCTGTCTGCCCTGCTTGATGGTGAGAAAAATCAAAGCTGTGCCTCACCGTGGGGCCCCAAGTCCTGTCTCCACACTAGTGGCGTGACCCAGTGGCTCCCACTATGTGTGAGGTGTCAGAGGACAGGGGAGCCTGGCACAGTATAGTACATTCGGTCAGACTTCACTTATGGTCTCAACAATGCTTCCTTGGTGTCTCAGAAGGTAAAGAATCTGCTTGCATGCCGAAGACCCAGGTTCGATTCACTGGTCGGGAAGATCCACTGGAGAAGGGAATGGCTACCCACTCCATTATTCTTGCCTAGAGAATCCCATGGACAGAGGATCCTGGTAGGCTACAGTCCATGCAGTGACAAAGAGTCAGACACAACAGAGCAACTAACACACACTTTACTTGATGATGCTTATTCTCCATGGAAGCATGATAGTGAGACACAAGTTATAGGAGAAAAAGGATCTGAAGAAACAACTTAATGTTAATTCTGGTGTACCATGAGTGATGATATTTTTACTCCTTTCTCTTTTTCTTAATTTCCATAATGAGCACAGTTACATATATAAAGGAAATACTAGTAAATCAAATTTTAAAAACCTCCCCCCTGATAAGACTCTCCTGCTGAGTTAGGTTCAAGAAATAGGAAAGTTTTTCATCCCGATGCACAGAAGTTGCAGCCTGTGAGTGTAGGTTCTTCTGTATTGGTAATTAAACTTTAAGAGAGAAGGAAGCAGGTTAGTAGCAGGAGTAATTTAAAGCCAGAACTGAGTATTCCAGATCCCCTCAGTCCTTGTGTGAATCATGTGACTGGCAGCCAGAGGAAGACCTGCTGAAATCTGTTAACATTTTGCTCCAATCCAAAGTGGCCCTTTGCTTATAGACTTGAATCCACATTCACTGAGATTAAATTATCTTGAATTCACTAAAAGGTTCTGGAAGGAGAGGTTACACAAGGGAAACTTGCCTAATGAGACATCATTTTTCTTCATCACTGGTCCCAGAAGGTGAAATTTTATGTATAAATCAGAGAGTCATGGATATAGAAAACACATGTATATTTACTAAGGAGGGGGAGGGGAAGGGATAAATGGGGCAATCAGGATTGACATACACAAACTACTGTATATAAAATGGGTAACTAATAAGCACGGGAAGTCAACTCAGTACTCTGTAATGGGAAAAGAATCTAAAGAGTGGACATATGTATATATGTAACTGATTCACTTTGCTATACACTTGAAATGAACACAGCCTTGTAAATCAGCCATGTATCAGTTAAAAAAAGACAAGCTGGTCCCTCCAGTGGAGGAGAAAGGGCCAGAGAGTAAAAGGGGCCTGAAGTTCTTGAAAACTGAAAAAATGGTACCATTTTGTTGGCTTGGTATTCTTGGCATGTTCATTAGTCTATAAAAAGGGCCTTGCCAATGTCATCAGTCGAGTTCTAAAAGCCTGAGGCTTTTAAACTTGAAGGAGTACAGCAAAGGACGGACCTCACACAGAATATATCACAAAAAGTGACAAAAGTTGATTAATTACTCATATTAAAACTAATTTGCGGTAATGATATTAACATTCTGAAGCTAGCTATTTCCTTCAGTTTGCTGCTTGTCATTGGGAACCTCTCTTCCTTCTTTGTTCATTTCTTAAAGGAACCATCTTTCATTTTCCTTCTTTTTTTTTTGTAACCTGTTTCCTCTAAAAAAAAAAAAAAAAAAGAAATATAAGGACTATAAATATCTGAGGTTCACTTATCTAACCAAGATTTCCTTCTTGACAGAGGTTCTTCACGAACTCAGTTGCGAAAGTGAGTAACATGATTGAATTGAAATCTGGAATTACTAAAGAAAAAATAATTTAAAATAGCAGGTTCCTTTCTTGGGCTGAATGTTTGAAACAAATCTTTTAAGCAGGACATGTTAAGGACATGACCTGATATCAGTTTCTGTTTCCTTTCCTCCAAATTTTAAATAATTCTACTTAAGAAAAGAGTCTTCTTGAAGCTGTATGGGTTACCAGCAAGTGTTCTCCTTCCAAAAATTATCTTTCATACACCTATAAATGATATAGATGCTCAAACTTAAAAAATAAAAAGTACTTATCATAGTGTCTTACAGGGAATTAAAGGTAGTGATTGTATTTACATCTTGGTGAAGGCATTTCTGTTCTCCCCTGGTGTGAGTGATGTAGTATGAAGCTACCTCCTCTTTTGTGCTCCAACTGCCTGGGACAGCAGTGTCCTCACATAAATAGCATTAGGAGCTCTGAAAGTGGAGAGTGAAAAGTTGGCTTAAAGCTCAACATTCAGAAAACAAAGATCATGGCATCTGGTCCCATCACTGCATGGGAAATAGATGGAGAAACAGTGGAAACAGTGTCAGACTTTGTTTTTCTGGGCTCCAAAATCACTGCAGATGGTGACTGCAGCCATGAAATTAAAAGACGCTTACTCCTTGGAAGGAAAGTTATGACCAACCTAGATAGCATATTCAAAAGCAGAGACATTACTTTACCAACAAAGGTTCGCCTAGTCAAGGCTATGGTCTTTCCTGTGGTCATGTATGGATGTGAGAGCTGGACTGTGAAGAAGGCTGAGCGCTGAAGAACTGATGCTTTTGAACTGTGGTGTTGGAGAAGACTCTTGAGAGTCCCTTGGACTGCAAGAAGATCCAACCAGTCCATTCTGAAGGAGATCAGTCCTGGAATTTCTTTAGAAGGAATGATGCTAAAGCTGAAACTCTAGTATTTTGGCCACCTCATGCGAAGAGTTGACTCATTGGAGAAGACTCTGATGCTGGGAGGGATTGAGGGCAGGAGGAGAAGGGGACGACAGAGGATGAGATGGCTGGATGGCATCACTGACTTGATGGGTGCGAGTCTGAGTGACCTCCGGGAACTGGTGATGGACAGGGAGGCCTGGCGTACTGTGGTTCATGGGGTCACAAAGAGTCGGACACGACTGAGCGACTGATCTGATCTGATCTGATTGCACTAGTTCTTTTTGAACCATTGGCCAAAACTTGCCATCTTCCATTGAGCTGAATTTTCCAAATATGTTCATGGAACACTAGTCCCAAAGGAGGGACACTGTCCCACAAAAACAAAAAACAACACCAAAAAAAATCTGTCTGCTAAGCTAATTTGGGGAGATATAAGAGAGTGAACATTAAGTAAAATATTTTCTATTTAAACTTGAATGCCAGTGACTGTCCACGTCAAACTGGTGTTGATTGATAAGAACGATTTGTCTTACCTTCAGCTTTTAAATGGCTACCATGCAGTGACTCCTCTGTGTAAGCTATTTGTCCCCTGGTCCCAGCCAACTCCTTCCTACTGAGACAGTCTTCCATAGACCTGCCATCTCCAAAGATTCTGATAAGGCTAATAAAGCCAGATGGCTATTAACAACCCTGTCGTAACTCTGGTTCACATCTGCTGGCAAGATAAAGCCCTCTGAATTTTCAGTTCTATCTGTGGTACAGCATTAGTGATGAGATCTTACTTTCTTTTCTAAGAAGCTTTTCAAGTGAATATTTCATGAACAGAGCGGACTGGTCGAAGGATACAGTCTTTCAAGATAATCTGGAGTCGGATCACAGAGTCTGAATAGCTGAGTTTACTTGTAGACTTGCCATAAATTATATAATTGAAACTGGACAGTTACTTAAACTTGCTGGGCCTCAATTTCTTCACCTGTAAAATGGGAATAATAATGGGATTTACTTTATAGGGTTGTTCTGAAGGTTAAATGAGATCATAGTTACATCAGAACAGTTACTTGGACATACTTAGCAATAAATAAGTAGTAGTCATCATCAGAGCTTTCCAGGTAGCTCAGTAGTGAAGAATCTGCCTGCCAATTCAGGAGACATGAGTTTGACCCCTGGGTCTGGAAGATGCCCTGGAGAAGGAAATGGCAATTCATGACAGTTATCATCATCAGTATTCTTACATTCTCAGAAGCTAAGGTTGGGGTTTGCAGTTGCCTGATACTGCCTTTGAGGGTGTGTTTATAACTAGATCTTTCTTGTCCCTTTGGAAGACATGATGCTTTCAATAGCTATATGACACTAAATCATATGAGTCTTGAGGATCTGTTATGGAAATGATAGCAGGTTGGAGCTGGAAAGGACTGCAATAGCAATCAAGTCCCACTCTCATTTTATAGATGTACAGGTTCAGGTAAGGTGACTTTTCCAAACCTCCTCCCTCCATTAGCTGCAGATGGAGTTGATAAGAGAACCTAGGACTCCACTTCAGGGGTGTAGGACAGTGATATTAGTTAAGTTGTTTTCTGCTTGTATTTGTGGGTTGTTTCATAACTGAGGTTAACCTTCCCGAAGCATAAAGAAGCACTGTAAGAGGAGAGGAAGGGAAACATGGTGGAAAAGACATTTTAGAGCCAGAGAGCTCTGTGCTGCTATCCTGATGTGTGACTGTGTAGTGACCTTCTGTGACTTTCACTACCATCATGTGTTTGGGGATACTAATATTTGCTTTTCAGCATTACTGAGAGGACTGAATGAGAAAATACATAAAACTACTCTGAATGTAGTAGCTTCTCAATAGATGGTAATTATCATTAAAATTTTATTGTTAATGGAGTTTTAATAGATAAGTACCAGTGCAAGAAACAGTTACCTGATAATAACAGAGTTGGAAAGGGATTGTGGGACCTACTTAATCTAATGCTTCTTGAACAGGATCATACACAGTGGAGGGTAAGTAGCCATGTGCAAAAGTGAATGAAATGGTATGTCATTTAGGAGTGTTGATTTGGGGTTTTTTTGTTTGGTTGGTTTTTGTGTTTTTTTTTGAGGAAATTTTCAGAGGTGAGTCATTGAAAACATTAAAAAAATTACATGAATAGTCTATGGAATAACATTCAAAGTTAACAAACATTTCTCTCTTTTTTTTCTTCCTTTTTTATTATTTTACTTTATTTTTTTAATTAATTAATTTATTTTTTGGAGGCTAATTACTTTACAATATTGTATTTCTTTAAGAAAAAGCATGGAACTTCAAACAAAGTTTAATTTTGCAGCAGACTGCTCTGAAATATACTATGAACCTCCCAGCCTAGATTCCAGAATGCTCATTTGGCATGGCTATTGGGGATAGTTCGATGGAAATGCTTGAGAATCATTAATTTAACCTGTCATCTTACTGCTGGGTGATAAATCTAATCATCTAAGGAAAGACAGACTGAGATGATGTGTGCCTGGCACTGCCAGGCTCCTCTTGCAAGTGGTGTGGTGGTGAAGCAATGACAGTCGGGTGAGGTTGGCTTTCAGAAGCCTTCCTGGGCTCCAGACCCACACATCTGCTTCCCTCAGCTTTTATTCTTACTTCTAAATGTCCAGTCCTCAGTTCTGGGATCTGTTTGAGGTGGCATTTATTCTTTGTGTCTGCCAATCATCTGTCTTTCCTTCTGCTGGTAACAACGACTGATTTTCTCTACCCTCCTTCCCTCAGCCTTTGAGTCTTGGATGGCAGTACTCCTGACTGCTGGGGCAAGGGTAGCCACATGACCCAAACTTGACCATGAATTTGTTCCTTTCTTTCCTGGTTCCTGTGATGCTTTCTCTCCCTGAACTTGAAGCTGTGATGATGTCAGCCTCGAGTTCCCTGTTAGTGAGGAAGTGACATAAATTAAGTCCTTGGTTTTGCTTTCATCCAAAGTTGTGGGATTTGAGTTTTCTGTTGTTTGTGTCATTCTGTATTGGTGTTTACCCTTGGCTTTTCCACCCTAGTTAATTACCAGAACTATTTGCCCTTCTTTATCTTGAACATAAATTATGTATTGTTTTTTACGATTCAAAATTTTTATAGATTATATCCCATTTAAAAGTACTATGAAATCTTAGCTCTATTACCTGTACTGTATAATATATCCTTGTAGCTTGCTTGTTTAAACTCAGTGGTTTGAACTTTTTAATCTCCTACTGCTATACTGCCCTTTTCCCATTCCTTCTCCCTACTGGTAACCACCAGTTTGTTCTCTGCATCTGTGAGCAGTTGTATTTTGTTATAGGCATTTTTTTTTTTTTATTCTACATTTATTTACTTTATAATTTTATTTATTTATTTTTGACTGTGCTAGGTCTTCGTTGCTGTGAGGGCTTTTCTCTGGTTGTGGCAAGTAGGGGCTGCTCTCTACTTTTGATGCATAGACTTTTCATTACAGTGGCTTCTCTTGTTGCAGAGCATGAGCTCTAAGGTGGGTGGGCGCCAGTAGTTGCAGCTCTTGGTCTCCAGAGCATAGGCTCAATAGTTCTGGTGCATGGATTTAGTTGCTCTGTGGCATGTGGAATCTTCTTGGACCACAGATTGAACCCCATGTCTCCTGCACTGGCAGTTGGAGTCTTTCCCACTGAGCACCAGGGAAGCCCTAGATGCCACATTTAAATGATAACATATAGTATTTGTCTTTCTCTGTATGACTTATTTCACTAAGCATAGCACCCTCTGGGTCCATCTGTGTTGTTGCAAAAGGCAGAATTTCATTCCTTTTTATGATTGAGTGGCTGGATGGCATCACTGACTCGATGGATGCGAGTCTGAGTGACCTCCGGGAGCTGGTGATGGACAGGGAGGCCTGGCGTGCTGCGGTTCATGGGGTCGCAAAGAGTCGGACACGACTGAGCGACTGATCTGATCTGATCTGAGTGGGGTCGCACACAGTCAGATACGACTGATGTGACTTAGCAACAGCAATATACCATTGTGTATATAACACATCTTCTTTATCCATCTGTTGGACACTTAAGTTGTTTGCATATCTTGGCTATTGTAAATAATGCTGCTGTGAACATTGGGGTACATGTAAAGCCTTTTTGAATTAGTGTTTTTGTATCATTTGGATATATACCCGGGAGTGGAATTGCTGGATCATATAGTAGCTCTATTTTTAGTTTTTTGAGGACCCTCCGTATTGTTTTCCGTAGTGTCTGTGCCAATTTACATTTCCACCAACAGTGTCCACGGGTCCCCTTTTCTCTCCATCCTTGCCAACATTTTTTATTTGTTATCTTTTTGATGATAGCCATTCTGACAGGTGTGAGGTGATACTTCATTATAATTTTGATTTGCATCTCTCTGATTTGTGATATTGAACATCTTTTCATGTGCCTATTGCCATCTGTATGTGTCTTCTGACCATTTAAAAATCAGTTTTCTTTTGTATTGTGATGTATGAACTGTTTATATACTTTGGATACTAATCCCTTATTGGTCATATTATTTTAAAGTATTTTCCCTCATTTACCAGGTTGCCCTTTTGTCATGGTTTCCTTTGCTGTGCAAAAGCTTTTATGTAAGTCCTATATGTTTATTTTTGTTTCCTTTACCATAGACAGATCAATACACACAAATAAACACACATATATACTGCTACAGTTTATGTCAAGGAGTGCTCTGCGTGTGTTTTCCTCTTAGAGTTAGTAGTATCCAGTCTTAGATTTAAGTTTTTAATCCATTTTATCTTTGTGTATGGTGTTAGAGAATGTTCTAATTTCATTCTTTTACATGTATCTGTCCAGTTTATGCAGTATCACTTATTGAAAAGCCTATCTTTTCCCCATTGTATATTCTTGTCTCCTTTGTCATAGATTAATTAACCATAAGGTTTTGGATTTATGTCTGGACTCTCTATTCTTTTGTCTTGATCTGCCTGTTTTTGTGCCAGTACCATACTGTTTTGATGATTGTGGCTTTGTTGTATAGTCTGAAGTCAGGGTGCATGATTCCTCCAGCTCTGCTATTCTTCTCCAAGATTGTTTTGGATATGGATATTGGGGGTCTTTTCTGTTTCCATATGGATTTTAAAATTATTCTAGTTCTGTGAAAAATACCTAAAACAGTTGAGCTTTGAGTTAACTCTTAAACAGAAATGAGGGTTTTCCAAATGGACATAAGCATGCAGTCCTTGAAATTGGAACAGTATGCTCCAAAGACACATGGCTAGTTCAGGAGCTAGAAGCAGGCATAGTTGTAAAACACAGAATAACAAAATTCAAGTAACAGGTTCTGTTTCTCTTTATAATCACTATACTATCTTTGAGAATCTACTGTAGGCAGTTCTTGCTTTGCACAGTTCCCATGGAGACAAATATCAGTTACCACAACTTAAATTATACCAGCCCTTCAATGATGGGGTTGGAATGTCAGTTACTAGTTTAGTATATTAACTATGACGAATGGCATGATGTACAGACCTACACTGTGGGCTCTTCAGTCCACAAGTCACAGTATAAATAATAGGTACAGATCATGGTCAGTGACCAATCGTGATGCTTTTTTAAAAGTCTTTGGTAATTCATCACTGTGAACGTCAGCCCATGCACAGACAGTGAAATGTGTGGTTGTGTTGTGTCCTTGTTGTCCAATGATAATCCACATGACAGTTACAAAAACGGATAATCAAAAGGGAAATCCGCTGGCAAAGACGAAAGTGCTATGAAGAAATGAAAATAATACTGGATGTGAAATCCAGATCTAACCTGAACAGAGATCATAGAAGAAAGAGCTGACCACACAAATGTTGACACTGCATCATTTGAGACTCTAGATACACAGCCAGAGAAACTCAGTGAAGGTGAATTTACTGACATTAATGAGGCAAGTGGCTGTGATGAAAAATATAAAGATGTCCCTGAGGAAGTGGCACCAATAAAAACTCCACATTAAAGGAACTCTTGGAGATATTTCATGATACTGAAAAAGCAAAGGAAAAAATGTTGGAAGTTCATCCAAACTTAGGAAGGAGTGTAACAGTTTGTTAAGGCATAGATAGAAATGCTCATTTCAGATCATCAGTGCTAGGACAAGATTCAAGTGCCATTTAAAGTACTTTTGATACTTAAAAAATTTTTTTATTGGAGTATACTTGCTTTCCAATATTATATTTCCTCTGTGCAGCAAAGTGAATTGGCTATAGGTATACATATGTCCCCTCTTTTTTGGATTTCTTTCCTATTTAGGTCACCACAGAGTAGTGTCCTCTGTGCTATAGAGTAGGTTCTCATTAGTTATCTATTTCATACACAATAGTGTATATGTGTTAATCCCAATCTCCCAATCCATCCCACTCCTTTTCCCCTCTTGGTAATCATAAATTTGTTCTCTACATCCAAGACTATATTTCTGCTTTACAAATAAGTTTATCTATACCATTTTGATACTTTTTTTAAACAGAGAAATGAAGCACCTTTAATTCATGCTGTTTCCACTATTTTAAATTGCAGCTTCAGTTCAGTTCAGTCACTCAGTTGTGTCCGACTCTTTGTGACCCCATGAATTGCAGCATGCCAGGCCTCCCTGTCCATAACCAACTCCTGGACTTCACTCAAACTCACATCCATCGAGTCAGTGATGCCATCCAGCCATCTCATCTCTGTCGTCCCCTTCTCCTCCTGCCCCTAGTCCCTCCCAGCATCAGAGCCTTTTCCAATGAGTCAACTCTTCGCATGAGGTGCTCAAAGTACTGGAGTTTCAGCTTTAGCATCGTTCCTTCCAAAGAACACCCAGGGCTGATCTCCTCTAGAATGGACTGGTTGGATCTCCTTGCAGTCCAAGGGACTCTCAAGAGTCTTCTCCAACACCACAGTTCAAAATCATTAATTCTTCGATGCTCGGCTTTCTTTGTAGTCCAACTCTCACATCCATACATGACTACTGGAAAAACCATAGCCTTAACTAATTGCAGCTTACTAAGGAACTAAAAAGCCTCTTGATGAAAGTGAAAGAGAAGAGTGAAAAAGTTGGCTTAAAGCTCAACATTCAGAAAACTAAGATTATGGCATCTGGTCCCATCAGTTCATGGGAAATAGATGGGGAAACAGTGGAAACAGTGTCAGACTTTATTTTGGGGGCTCCAAAATCACTGCAGATGGTGATTGCAGCCATGAAATTAAAAGACACTTATTCCTTGGAAGAAAAGTTATGACCAACCTAGATAGCATATTGAAAAGCAAAGACATTACTTTGCCAACAAAGGTCTGTCTAGTCAAGGCTATGGTTCTTCCAGTGGTCATGTATGGATGTGAGAGTTGGGCTGTGAAGAAAGCTGAGCACCAAAGAATTGATGCTTTTGAACTGTGGTGTTGGAGAAGACTCTTGAGAGTCCCTTGGACTGCAAGGAGATCCAACCAGTCCATCCTAAAGGAGATCAGCCCTGGGATTTCTTTGGAAGGAATGATGCTAAAGCTGAAACACCAGTACTTTGGCCACCTCATGCAAAGAGTTGACTCACTGGAAAAGACTCTGATGCTGGGAGGGATTGAGGGCAGGAGGAGAAGGGAACGACAGAGATGAGATGGCTGGATGGCATCACTGACTCGATGGACATGAGTTTGAGTGATCTCCGGGAGATGGTGATGGACAGGGAGGCCTGGCGTGCTTCAGTTCATGGGATCACAAAGAGTCAGACACGACTGAGTGACTGAACTAAACTGAAGTATCAATTTTACTTTTCTGCATTTATAGCCCATAATAAGATCTTTTAAATATTCCAGTCAAAAAGTTTTAAAGTCACAGAAGAATCATACATTGCCTCACTGATTATGAAGTTTGTTTTGCATGGTTTCTGCTTGTGTGGCTGTTTTTCAGTCCCACAATATTGCTGCCCAAACTTGGCCTCTGTTCACCGGTGCTGAATAGAAACACAGAGACAGAGTTTTGGGTGAAGTAGAATAGAGTAGGTTTTACTTCTTTGCCAGGCAAAGAGGGCCATAGCAGGCTACTGCCTTCAAAACTGTGTGATGCACTCTGGGGGAGGAAGCAAGGGGTTTTATGGTGTTCACAGAAGAGGGCATGATCGGCTTGTGGACAGTTCTCGGATTGGTTGGCATCAAGGTGAAGTTTCAGGCATCATCAGCCTTCTGGTCTCAGCTAGTCTAGGGTCTGTGTTCTTGCGGTCATCAGTTTTCATCTAGAGGGGGTCTGCTTCCTGTGGAAAACAACTTAGGAATGTGTTTCAGGCCTTTTTCTTTCAGGTAACTTCTGCTAGGTGGCAGAATTCTAGTCTAAATTGTTGCCAGTCCGCCAGCCCAATAGCTGTTCTTTGTTTCCACATTTTCACATTTCCCAATCATTAACTCTGGAATAAGCATTTTAGTTCAAAAGACAAGACCATGATGGCTTGTTCATGGTTTTGATATCATGCAAAGCAAGAATGGCTTGTATTTAAATATGAGAAGGTGTAGTACTGGAGGAGCTGAGGACATAAATTGCTCCTGAAGTGAGCTTGAACAGTATTGAATCATTGCAAATTTACTTATGTGATAAACACATTTAGTGTATTGACTATACACCTGGGGATTGTCTGAATTAACTTCTATTTAACAAATGTTTATTAAAGGATAAACAATATAAATGTACTACTTTGAAGCTGAAGTAGATAACACTGAAACTCAGCAGTAATCACAGCAATTGTTTAGAACTTAGAGTGAGAAAAGGTGTTTCTGTTTTGTTTTGCTTTTTATGTGTGTGTGTGTGATGAGAGAAGTAGTTTGTCACTGACATTGCTTCGACTCACTGACTCATGGGGATATTAAAATGTTTAGACTCAGTTTTAGTTAGTTTTATTGTTTTACTTTCAGTAGGTTTGCTCACCTTAGTGCCTGTGCCTGAATGGGCCATTCCTGCCATGCTGGTGTTGGCACATCACTGAAAATATCCTCAGAGAAGCACAATGGAGTAGAGCGTCATCAGAAGGCAGTAAAAACTGAAAAGCATTTTGCAGAGGAACTGATGGAGAGGGCCTGAGCTAGGGCAGTCCTAATGGAAATTAGCTTAATTTAGGCTATTGGTCTTCATAATGTAGTTAAGTTTAATCCCCACCTGAGATGACCACTGTTTCTTAAAATTTCCACCACAGCTCATTTCTATCAGATACATTTTTTTGTAGTTGGCATTGCTGATTACTTTTGAACTTTCCTTGAACTTAACTGTGAACTTGGGAATTGCCCATCCATTTGTCCCTGAACTTCCAGCTTTTCCCATGTCCAGTGATGTGTACATTAGTATGTGTACAGTAGCCATACCCCTAGTTTGGTTTGATTGTCTAAACTATCTAGCCTATTATACTTATCATCATTAGTGAAATGGATTCTAGAATCCCCTAATATATAACATCTTTTAAAATACCCTACAGTTGAGGCTTGAACAATAGGGATTTGAACTTCATGAGTCTAGTACTCAGATTTTTTTCAGTAGTAAATGCTACAGTACTATTCAATCGACGGTTGACTGAATCCAAGAATGTTGAACCAGTAATATGGAGCACTGACTGTATGTTATTCGTGGATTTTTTTTTTTTTTTTACTTCACAGAGGGTTGGTGCCCCTAACCTGGTGTGGATCAACTGTAATTTTTAAAGACAGGAACTTGCCCCAACCCGCCTTGTCTTCTTGAAATGACTATAGTCATTTCAAGTCATCATTCTCCAACAACTGCTTATAGATTTGATTCTTCCATCACATATATTTTAATTGTATATCTGAATGTCCCAGAAAAAGTTCAATAACAACAACAGTAATACAGAAGTCTCAAATTATAATAATGTAGTTAAGCCAGAAATCCAAACTCAGACTGCAGATGTACAAATCTCATTTTCATATACAGTAGAAACTCCTTGGGAAGCTTTAGCTATACCTATTACTTGGTTGCCAAAAAAAGATTTTTTTTTTTTAAAAAAGAATATTTTCTAAAGTTACACAAAAGAAATTTTACCTTTTGGGAGTAACAAAAACTGAGGTGAGTGACATTTAGGGAATTAAACTGTAAAATGAGTTAAGTTTGGGGTTTACTGAACTTTTGCATTAAGAGTTGTTTGAATGCAGAAACAGCTTAATGTCTTTCTGGAGTAAAATGAGTTTGGAATTTTTTTTGAAAAATGCTAATGCAACATATTATAAAAATTTCCCATATTGTTAGATGGAAGCAGCTAAAATAATGACAAGACTTCTGGGAAGGCCTACAGTACTCTTGGAAGAATTGATCATGTTTTCCAGTGTGAACTTTGCTCTGGGTGCTGTAACTGCTAGAGGCAAAATGTGAAACTACTTTTACTGCAGAGAGAAGGAGGACTAATATTAACAAACACAAGAAAAGACCAAAGAAGACCTCTGAAATTCACAATAAATGTATCAATACAGTATGGAGTATGAGGTGAGACTATGACAGTATGAGATAACTCCACAAAACTCTTATAAAAATGTGGCTCACTGATTTTTGTTGAAATTAACAACCATTTCATCCAAGTCAAGCTATTCCCAGGCTGGTGAAATGTGTTAGGAAATTACAAGTGGCAACATACTTTCAAAAGGGGTCTTAGAGATACCTCCAGTGTATTCTGTGTCCCTCTGCTTCAGTTCAGTTCAGTCGCTCAGTCGTGTCTGACTTTTTGCGACCCCATGGACTGCAGCATGCCAGGCTTCCCTGCCCTTTACCATCTCCTGGAGCTTGCTCAAACTCGTGTCCATTGAGTCGGTGATGCCATCCCACCATCTCATCCTCTGTTGTCCCCTTCTCCTCCTGCCTTTAATCCTTCCCAGCATGAGGGTGTTTTCCAATGAGTCAGTCCCTCTGCTTAGGTGGGCAATATTAATTTCTGCTGGGGACACTTTTACTGCCAGGTTTTTGTCATCTCATGGTGTTTATAATGAAGGGGTACTTGGAAACCCAGACATGCCTATAGAAAGGCTTTGAGAAGGAAACTGCTTGGGGTGGAGTAAGTAAAATCAGATATGATAGATGAAATGGATTAAAGGAGGAACTAGGGGATCATGGAGGGAAATTTAGAAAGATTTTTTAGAAAGGTTATTTTGTTTGTGGTATATTCTTGAAACCTTTGACGTACTATTGAAACTTATCCTATTCCTTAAAATGGAGGATTTGGGGAATAAGCAGGTTCACTGGCTACAGAGGTATGGATAGCCAAGAACTGACTGACCAGATAAAGCTAGTGCAATTCTCAGGCTGAGTGATTATGTGTCTATTACTAATCTTGTAGTCATCACCTTGGGAAGCATAGGAACATTACAAAAATAAAAATACCAAATGTGCCCTTTTCAGATATTAAAATCTGAATCTTTTACAAGGTGTGGTTCATTTTTGGTTTTTAAAAAGTTATAAAATATTGTTTTTTGATGTGCCATAAATCTATCAGGTTGGCTAAGTACAAAAATAGATTTATCTCTTTATCTTCAGTAGTGAAATCTTGGTTTTATGACTCCAGGTCAAGAAAATGATGTTCTGTATTACATTAATACTAAGTACTTCCAAACTATGATGTTTAACAATGATTTAGCTTTTACAAAATATTTGCACAAATGTTATTTCAACTGGAGTCACCAAACAGGAGAAATGTAAGAGTTAAGCAAAATTTTTCTTGAAAATGCTGAAAGAAAATGATTCTTTTAAATGTTTCATTAATATATAATGTAATATAGACTTTACATCTCCTTGTCCCAATGTATGTTATTCTGTTATAGTTTTAGCCCTAAGGTAAGATGATATTTTAATGACACAGCAACTTATTAATAAAACAATGAATCCTCCTCATAGGAAGTATTTTCATTAAAAAAAGCTTTTATTTTAATCCAGCTCAACTCAGCCATTATTGATTGTGTGTACACCGTGTGAAGGGTGCTGTGCTGGGTGCTGTGAGCCATATCAGGAGTAAACCTATTTCTTGCATTCAAGGAGCAATAAGTACATAAATAGAAAACAGTCAAGAGTGGCATATCACTCCTCTTTGGGGAATGAGAGGGAGGCAAGGCACAGATAGAAGAAACTGTGATTCTAAGCTGAACTTGATGATGCTAGAGAAATGAAAGCAGTGCACCATGGGAGTTCACAGGCTGAAGGTAGAGCCCTGAGCTGGTAGGACTGAGAAAGCCTTCATGGATGCAGTGAGAATGACATGAACTCTGAAGAAGAAATAGTATTTGGAAAAGTGAAGTTTAAACACAATCATGGGCAGAAACAAAAGTCTTTCAGTGAGGCTGTCTTAATAAGTTGAACTTTCTTTTCTTCCAAAGATGTCTATAAATCACCATGTTGTCAGTGAATGACATATACACTCAGTCTATGATCTGGATTATCTCATCCAGTTTATTGTTTTTTTTTTTTTTAAAGGAAACTCTGGTCCAGAGAAGTTAAGTGCCAGTCTAGAAACCCTGGGGACTTGTTGAAGGAATCAGACTAGAGCCCGCTTCCTTATTTCCAGGCCATTGCTAAACTCAGTTTACTTATAAAACAAAACAATGACCCAGATGTCTATAACTCTCAGGTTTTTTTTTTTTTTTTTCATTACTTAGGATGGTAATATAAAGAAAAAATTTGGGTGTTTTTTTTGGGGGGACGGGGGTGATGGAAGGTGGGATTGAGTTTTTTTTTCCCCTTAGTCTGTATATTGGCTTGCTATTGCTGCCATAATAAAAATACCATGGAATGGGTGGCTTAAATAACAGAAGTTGATTTTTCTCACAGTTTTGCAGGCTAGAAGTCCAAGATCAAGGTGTTATCAAGGTTGATATGTCCTAGATCCTCTTTCCTTGACTTACAGATGGCCATCTTCTTACTGTGTCTTCAGATGGTTTTTCTCTGTGTATTTGCACTCCTACTTTCTTCTTATAAAAGCACCAGTCATATGGGATTGGTCATACTACATGACCTTGAAAGTAAGAAGTTTAGTTGCTCAGTCGTGTCCGACTCTTTGTGACCCCATGGACTGTAGCCTACCAGGCTCCTCTGTCCATGGGATTTTCCAGGCAAGAGCACTGGAGTGGGTTGCCATTTTCTTCTCCAGAGGATCTTCCTGACCCAGGAATCGAACCCAGGTCTCTCACCTTGTAGGCAGACACTTTGCCATCTGAGCCACCAGGGAAGTCCTTATTTAACCATAATTCCTTCTTTAAAGGCCTTATCTCCAAAAATGATTACATTCTGAGGTATTCGGGGTTGGAAATTCAACATATGAATTTGGGGGAGACACATTTGAGCCCCTAACACTACATCACAGTCTTGACTAAATGGAAGGAAATAATAATAGATGTCATTACTAGGTGGCAAGCATTTATCATATGTTTTTTCATTTAATCCCGACAATAAATAGTTATGCCCGATTAGCAGAATTGTCATTGTCGTGATGAGGGAAAAGATTCTGTGAGAGGGTAAATGATATGGTTAGTACCACATGTTTAGAAAATGGCAGAAGGGAAGTCGCTCAGTCGTGTTCGATTCTTTGCGACCCCATGGACTGTAGCCCACAAGGCTCCTCCATCCATGGGATTCTCCAGGCAAGAGTACTGAAGTGGGTTGCCATTTCCTTCTCCAAGAAAATGGCAGAATCAAGACTCAAATATACTGTGTTAAGCTGTGGACCTACACTCCATTTTGTAGCAGAGCTCTAACAGCCTCTGATTGGGGTTGAAGGGGTGAGATTGCTAATCCCTTTAAAATTACATTTCCCTTTTCTCTAAGACAAAGTTTTGGGAACGTATATTTAGGATATATTTCCTCTAACATTTGGACTATAGGCTTTGTGGAAATATAAGAAGGGTAATTTCTTCCCTTAGAAATAGAGAACAAGGACTTCTCTAAGTCAGTGCTTCAGTTGCTGAGGATCCGCCTTCCAATGCAGGGGATTTGGGTTCAGTCCCTGGTTGGGGAACTAAGATTTCACCTGCTTCCAGGCAACTAAGCCTGCGTGCTTTAGCTACTGAGCCCGTGAATTCTAGAGCCCACGTGCCTCAGCTAGAGAAGCCTCCATGGGCTGCATCTAGAGAGAGCCTTGTGCCTCAACAAAGACCCAGCACAGCTAAAAAAGGAGAAAAAAAGAACACAAAGTATGTGGTAATTAATGTATGGAGGAGATTTACCTTAACCTTTCCTGTTAGTTTATTCTCTCAAGAGGTCATTTGTATGCTATCACCTGCAGCCTTGCTCATAGCTGTTTGAAGGGTTCTTAGGCGTGGGGTCATTGCCCTTTCCAGGTTGACCCCCAATATTGCTCCTTCACTGGTGAGGGATGGAGTCATTGTGCCCGTGTAGAAGTAGGTAGAAGGTACCTTCTGATCTTTTAAGGGGTGAGTTTTCCTGAAGGCTAAATGTTCAAAGGTTTGCCAAAGAGATGTCTGTGGAAAGTGCAATTTTTGCACTTTCTCAAAAAAGGAGAAAAGCAAAATGGAGACTTCCAGAATAAGGTTTCAAATGTACAGACAGGTGTCTGGATAAAAACAGGCAATTCTCTCAGCATATTGCTCTCATTTTACTTTTAATTACAGTGAGTTACAAGGTTAGTCCTGCTCTTTGGTTGCACTTTAATTATTCCCCCAATGTTGTCTCTCTGTGTTATGATCCCTTTAACAGGGAGGAGGAAATAGACGTTTAATTAACCAGATGTCACTCAATAAATCTTAAGTGTTATTCTCTCCATCAGAAAAGAAATTGCAAACCAGTGAAAAAGGACCTGGATTTTAAACTTATTAATTTGGCATACTTTAGGGTTTTTATAATGATGACATATTTGAAAGTAAAATCAAGAAAGTTTTTTTAAAATGTGGGGTTTCTTATGGATCAGATGAGCAGTACCGTAAATCATGTTCTTAATTTTTCTATATGTTTGTTCATGATTATTGGCTGTAGTATATTCTTAAAGTACTCTTTTCTTCAAATAAAATTGATTACAGAGGAAGACTCAACAAGGACAGAAAGTTGGAAGGTGGCAGACACTTTACTGATCAATAGCCATTCCTTTTCTTTGAAAATAGAACTCTGATTTTTGTTCACCCTCCTCTTAGGAGCCTTTTCTTCAAGAATGGCTGGGCCCTTCCCAACCAAGGAGGTAACTCTAGATTGCTCTAAGCCAATTATAATGGTGTCATTCACTTTCTGAGGTAATTGGCTTAAATGTGTGCATGTGACAAAGCTCTGACTAATGAAGGGAAACCTACCAAGGGCTTCTGAGAAGGAATCCCCCCCCCCCCCCCCCACTAATAGACATGTACTGATGTCACAATGCTATTGTACTTAATTTGCAAATTCCTGATATATGATAGGGAGCATTCTTTTTGTAGTATCCGTTCAAGTCTGTACTGAATACCCGTATATTCAATGAATCTGGCTTGAGTTTTTAACATGAAATCACACGCATTGTCTTCCTCATGAATGTTAATTTATCATATATATGTGATGTTTCACGTACATTGTTTTCTGATACACAAGTTGCACTAGAATAAGAACTTATATTTAAAGGTCAAGAGATATATTCTAGAACCTTTTTACTAATATCCAAATCTGAGAAAAGATTATAAGCCTTAAAAAATTATCATCATTTAATAGTATCTAAGGGAGCATTTTAAAATATGGTTATTTGCCATGTGTATATATATATATACATATATATATACACACACACACACATATATATATATATACCTTTGGCAAAGTGTATGTTAAGGTTTTTGGTCTATTTTTTAAAAATCTGTTTTGTTTTTATTGTTGCATTTTAAGGGTTCTTTGTGTATTTTGGATAAGAGGCTGTAATCAGATTGGCCTTTTACAAATATTTTCTCCAAGTTTGAGTCTTGTCTTTTCATTCTCTTGAAGTCCAACTTATAGATTCTCTCTTTCATGGATTGTGCTTTTGGTATTATATCAGAAATTCATTTCTATATTTAAGGTCATCTAGTGACTTAGCAGCAGCAGTAGCAGCAAATTTTCTCCTATGTTATTTTCTAAGAGTTTTATAGTTTTACATTTTACATTTAGATCTGTGATCCATTTTGTGTTAATTTTATGGGAGGTGTAAAGTCTCTGTCAGGGCTTCCCTCATAGCTCAGTTGGTAAAGAATCTGCCTGCAATGCAGGAGACCCCAGTATGATTTCTGGGTCAGGAAGATCCACTGGAGAAGGGATAGGCTACCTACTCCAGTATTCTTGGGCTTCTCTCGTGGCTCAGCTGGTAAAGAACTGCCTGCAATGCAGGAGACCTGGGTTTGATCTCTAGTTGGGAGAAGGGAAAGGCTATCCACTCCAGTATTCTGGCCTAGAGATTTCCATGGACTGTATTGTCCATGGGGGTCACAAAGAGTCTGACATGACTGAGCAACTTTCACTTCACTTTTCAAAGTCTCTGTCTAGATTCATTTTTTCACATGGGGATGTTCGGTTGTTCCAGCACCATTTGTTGAAAAGACTGTCTTTGCTCCATTGTATTGCCTTTACTCCTTTGTCAAAGATCTGCTGCTGCTAAGCCGTTTCAGTCGTGTCCGACTCTGTGCGACCCCATAGACAGAAGCCCACCAGGCTCCCCCGTCCCTGGGATTCTCCAAGCAATAACACTGGAGTGGGTTGCCATTTCCTTCTCCAATGCATGAAAGTGAAAAGTGAAAGTGAAGTTGCTCAGTCCTGTCTGACTCTTAGCGACTCCATGGACTACAGCCCACCAGGCTCCTCCATCTGTGGGAATTTCCACACAAGAGTACTGGAGTGGGGTGCCATTGCCTTCTCCGTGTCAAAGATCAGTTGACTTTATAATGAATCTGTTTCTCAGTTCTCTCTACTGTTCCCATTGATCTACCTTTTCTGTTCTGTTCCCAGTACCATAAAGTCTTGATTACTGTAGCTTTATAGTAAGTGTTAGAGTCGGGTAGTTGGTCCTGCTGCTTTGCTCTCCTTCACTATTGTGTTAGCTTTTCTAGATCTTTTGCTTTTCCATGCAAACTTTAGAATCAGTTGGTCAATATCTACAAAATACCTTATTGGGATTTTGATTGGGGTTACATTGATCTAAGTCCGAATTGGTAGGAAATGACATTTTAACAATATTGTATTCCTATTCATGAATGTGGGATATCATTCCATTTACTTAGACATCCATTGGAGTTATGTAGTATTTTTAATAGATTTTATACATATTTTGTTAGATTTATAGTGAAATATTTCATTTTGAGGGTTGGTAATATAAATGGCATTATGTTTTAAATTTCAAATTCCATTTGTTCATTTTTGGTATATTATTGTTGTTCAGTTGCTCAGTTGTGTCCACCAGGCTTCCCTGTCCTTCACCATCTCCCAGAGCTTGCTCAAACTTATGTCCATTGAGTCAGTGATGCCATCCAACCATCTCATCCTGTCATCCCCTTCTCCTCCTGCCTTTAATCTTTTCCAGCATCAGGGTCTTTTCCAGTGAGTCAGCATTTTGCATCAGGTGGCCAAAGTATTGGAGCTTCAACCTCAGCATCAGTCCCACCAATGAATATTCAGGATTGATTTCCTTTAGGATTGACTGGTTTGATCTCCTTGTAGTCCAAGGGATTCTCAAGAGTCTTCTCCAACACCACAGTTCAATAGCATCAATTCTTTGGTGCTCAGCCTTTTTTATGGTATATAGGAAAGCAATTGACTTTTGTATATAAAGCTCATATCCTGTGACCTTGTTAATTAATAATTCTAGAGTTTGTTGTTATCGATTCTTTGAGATTTTCTAAATCATGTCACCTGCACAGATGGTATTCTTTCTTTCTAGTGCATATACCTTGTATTTCCTTTTCTTGTCTTATCACATAGGTAGGACTTCCAGTATGATGTTGAAAGGAGGGCTCCTCCTTGCCTTGTACCTGATTTTAGTGAGAATGCTTTGAGTTTCTTAATGTTAAACATGATGTTGGTCATAGGTTTTCTTGTAGGTGTTCTTCATCAAGATGAAGATGTTACCCTCTAGTCATAGTTTACTAAGAGGTTTTATGATGAATGGGTGTTGGATTCTGTCATGCTTTTTGATTCTATTGATATAATCATGTGATTTTTTTTTTCTTCTTTAGCTGGTTGGTGTGATAGATTACATTAATTGATTTTCAAGCATTGAATCAGCCTCACATAGTTGGGATAAATCCTACTTGATCATAGTATAAAATTCTTTTCATACATTTTTGAATTCAGTTTGCTACTGTGTTCATGAAAGATATTGGTTTCTTATTTTCTTGTAATATCTTTGAGTAATGCTGACCTCATAGAATGTCTTAGGAAGTATTCCCTTTGTTTCTACCCTCCATTTTTATTTTTTACCTCACTGCACAGTATGTGGGATTGCCATTCCCTGGCGTTCATGCCCCCTGCTTCAGAAGTGCACAGTCTTAACCACTGGATTGCCAGGGAAGTCCCTATTTCTATCTTCTGAAATGGACTGCAAGTGTTAGTATAATATCTTTCTTAAATATTTAGTAGAATTCACTAGTGAACCCATCCGGATCTAGTGCTTCCTATTGTGAAAGTACTGCTTTTAATTACTGATTCAATTTATGTAATAGATAAAAGCCTATTCAGATTGTCAATTTTGGAAACTGTTTTTGAACTACTGGATTACCCATCCTAGAACTGATCTATGTTCAGACTTCTAGTAATGTGAGATGATAGATGCCCCTATTTTATAAGTTTCTTTGGGCCAGATTTCCTCTAATTTGCAGAAGAAAGTAGTCTAGTTAATACAAGTTTCAACTTTTTTTTTTTCCCAGAAGCATCTGTAATTCCCATTGTGTTCCTGTTCAGTTCAGTTGCTCAGTCATGTCTGACTCTTTGTGACCCCATGAACTGCAGCATGCCAGACCTCCCTATCCATCACCAACTGCCGAAGTCTACCCAAACTCATGTCCATTGAGTCGGTGATGCCATCCAACCATCTCATCCTCTGCCGTCCCCTTCTCCTCCTGCCCTTAATCTTTCCCAACGTCAGGGTCTTTTCAAATGAGTCAGCTCTTCGCATCAGGTGGCCAAAGTATTGGAGTTTCAGCTTCAGCATCAGTCCTTCCAATGAACACCCAGGACTGATCTCTTTTAGGATGGATTGGTTGGATGTCCTTGCAGTCCAAGGGACTCTCAAGAGTCTTATCCAACACCACAGTTCAAAAGCACCAATTCTTCAGTGCTCAGCTTTCTTTATAGTCCAACTCTCACATCCATACATGACTATTGGAAAAACCATAGCCTTGAATAGACGGACCTTTGTCGACAAAGTAATGTCTCTGCTTTTTAATATGCTGTCTAGGTTGATCATAACTTTCCTTCCAAGGAGTAAGCATCTTTTAATTTCATGGCTGCAGTCACCATCTGCAGTGATTTTAAAGCCCAAAAAAATAAAGTCAGCCCCCATTTCCCCATCTATTTGCCATGAAGTGATGGGACCACCTAAAATTCTGTTTTCTGGCTTCTCAAATCATCCAGAGCTTGAAATCTCATATTCTATATAAAACCTTCCCAAAACTTCCTGCAAAGGGTCTCCTCTGAATTTCCAGAATGGTACTTCTCAAACTCAAATGCTTTTAGGATTCATGTGGGAATCTTGTAAACATGCAAATTTTTATTTGCATGTGGAGCCTAAGATTCTGAATTTCTGAAAAGCTTCCAGGGTTACTAGTGCTGCTAATCCATATACAACATTTTGAGTAAAAGAGTTCTCATTTATAACATTCATTTGATACTAGATTACATGCAATCTTACAGGCAATGTAGCTTTAATGAGTTTATGTCTCACCTTTCCAATTAGATTTCAAACTTTTTGAAAGTGAGAACTATGCCTCTTTTTTGATTCCATGACAACACTCAACACAGTGCCTTATACAAAGTATTAATCAAATGAAGGGATGAATAAATGAATGGAAAGGAGAGAAAGTTAAATGCAACAGTTTTTTGATAAGGAATTCCATATCTCAAATAACTGCTGAATTCAGTGAGAGAGGAGATGACTCTGGGAGAAAAAATATAATTTCATGTGATCTCTTGCATTTTGCCTGAGGACAGGTTCCAGCCAGCTTTGTGGGGGATCTGTAAACAACAAAAAAAGTGCCTCATATAATCTTACTTGTTAAAACATGTAGAGGGCAAAGTTCAGAGAAACTACAGCCACAGGAAAGTGAATAAGAAATTGTAGGTAAAAGAGAGCCAGAGAAGAGGAATCCAAAATTCTGTGCATAAACTCTGCCCAAGTTCCTGGCTGGTCTGTTGCTGCTGCTAAGTCGCTCCAGTCGTGTCCGACTCTGTGCGATCCCACAGATGGCAGCCCACCAGGCTCCCCCGTCCCTGGGATTCTCCAGGCAAGAACACTGGAGTGGGTTGCCATTTCCTTCTCCAAGGCATGACAGTGAAAAGTAAAAGTGAAGTCGCTCAGTAGTGTCTGACTCTAGCGACCCCATGGACTGCAGCCTAGCAGGCTCCTTTGTCCATGGGATTTTCCAGGCAAAAGTACTGGAGTGGGGTGCCATTACCTTCTCTGCCTGGCTGGTCTAAGACCATGTATATATGGGGTGGATTCCAAGTAGTTTAATTATGGTTAAAGGAATTGAACTGAGATTTGAGCAGCTGCTTGCCATAGAAGAGACAATTTTCAGTTTGACTTCAACTAACAACAAAATCAGTACTCTTCAAAGGAACATAACAGAGTCCAGAATCTGTATAGTATATCACTAGCAGTGTTCAAGATATAATCCAAAAGTACTTTACATATGAAGAAACAAGAAAAATTGATCCCTGTCCTGAGAAAAGGATTTTAAAGAAGCCAGTTAAACCGATGTTAAAGTATATAACGAATATGCTCATTCAGTGAATTCAGTTCAGTTCAGTCACTCAGTCATGTCTGACTCTTTGCGACCCCTTGGACTGTCGCACGCCAGGCCTCCCTGTCCATCACCTACTCCCAGAGTTTACTCAAACTCATGTCCATTGAGTTGGTGATGCCATCCAACCATCTCATCCTCTGTTGTCCCCTTCTTCCACCTTCAATCTTTCCCAGCATCAGGGTCTTTTCCAATGAGTTGGTTCTTTGCATCAGGTATCCAAAATATTGGAGTTTCAGCTTTAGCATCTGTCCTTCCAATGAATATTCATTGAATTCAATGAATTGAATTAAAAGGTAGTAAATATTAGCAGGAAAATATATATGATTAAAGAGAAATGAATGGAAATCCTGGAACTGAAAAATGAATTATCTGAAGTTTTAAAATTTCAGTTAATAGGCTAAAAAAGAAAAAAACAAGAGTCAGTCTTGGAATAGGGCAGCTTCAGTTCCAGACCACTGCAGTTAAATGAATATTGCAATAAAGTGAATCACACAAATATTTTGGTTTCCTGGTACGTATAAAAGTTATGTTGATGCTATGCTATATATTTTAAGTGATCAATAGCATTATCTCTAAAAAAAATGTATATATCTTAATTTGAAAACACTGCTTAAGAAAAATGCTAACCACTATCTGAGCTTTCAAATGAGTTGTAATCTTTTTTGCTGGTGTAGGGTCTTTCCTCACTGTTGATCACTGCTGACTGATCATCAGGGTGGTGGTTGCTGATGGTTAGAGTGGCTGTGGCAATTTCTTAAAATAAGACAACAATGAAGTTTGTCACACTGACAGACTCTTCCTATTATGAAATGTTTCTCTGTATATGCAGTGCTTTTGAGAGTACTTTATGCACAATAGAATTTCTTTCAGAATTGGAATCAGTCCTCTCAAACCCTGCTGCTGCTCTAACCAGGTTTGTATCATATTTTGAATCTTTTGTTGTCATTTCAGCAATCATCAAAACATCTCACCAGGAGTAGATTCCAGCTCATGAAGCTAGTTTCTTTGCTCATCCATAAGAAGTAATTCTTCATCCATTGAAGTTTTATCATGAGATTGTAACAACTCAGTCACATCTTCAGCCTTTACTTCTAATTCTAGTTCTCTTGCTCTTTCTACCACAGCTGCAATTACTTCCTCCACTGCAGTCTTGAACCCCTCAAAGTCATTAATGAGGGTCAGAATTAATTTCTTCCAAACTCCTGTTAATATTGATATTTTGGGGCAACCCACTCCAGTATTCTTGCCTGGAGAATCCCAGGGACGGGGGAGCCTGGTGAGCTTCTGTCTATGGGGTCGCACAGAGTCGAACACGACTGAAGCGACTTAGCAGCATCTTCTTATGGCACCTAAAATGTTGATTTTGCTTTGCCCAAATACATCAGAGAAATCACTATTTATGGCAGCTGTCACCTTAGAAAATGCATTTCTTAAATAATACTTGAAAGTTAAAATGACTCTTTGGTCGATGGATTATGGAATGGATGTTGTTTTAACAGGCATGAAAACAACATGAATCTCACTGTACATCACCATCAGAGCTCTTGTTTGGCCAGGTACATTGGCAATAAATAGTCATTTTGAAAGGAATCTTTATTTCTGAGTAGTAGGTATCAACAGCGGGTTTGAAATATTCAGTAAACCATGTTGTAAAAATATGTGTTGTCATCCAGGTTTTGTTCCATTTATGAAGCACAAGTGGAATAGATTTAGCATAATTCTTAAGGACCTTGGGGTTTTTTGCATGGTAAATGAGCATTGGGTTCAACCTAAAGTTAGCTGCATTAACCCCTAAAAATAGAGTCAGACTATGTTTTAAAGGTTTGAAGCCAAGCATTGACTTCTCCTCATTAGCTATGAAAATCTGAGATGACATTTTCTTCCAATGTAAGGCTATCTTGTCTACATTGAAAAATCTGTTTAGGGTAGCCATCTTTGTCAACTATTTTAGCTAGATTTTGTGGATAACTTGCTGAAGTTTTTGTGTCAGTGCTTGCTGTTTCACCTGGCACTTTTATGTTATGAAACCTTATGTTAGGCATCTCTTTAAACTCATTAAACAACCTCTGCTAGCTTTAAATATTTCTCTGACAGCTTCATCACCTCTGCCTTTATAGAACTGAAGAAAGAAAGTACCTTGCTCTAGATTAGGCTTTTTTTCTCTTTTTCTTTATATATATAATGTATAGTTGACGTACAATATTTTAGGTGCACAGCAAGGTAATTTAGTTACACTTAAAGAATCTTCCATCAGTGCAGAAGACTTGGGTTCGATTCCTGGGTCAGGAAGATTCCCTGGAGAAAGAAATGGCAACCCACTCCAATATTCTTGCCTGGAGAATCCCATGGACAGAGGAGCCTGGCAGGCTACAGCCCATGGGGTCACAAGAGTCAGACACAACTTAGCAACTAAACCACCACCACCACACACATACAGTATTTTTCATATTATTTTAGATTTAGGTTATTACAAGATATTGACTATAATTTCCTGTGTTATACAGTAAACTTTTGTTGCTTGTTGCATATCTATTTTTTAAATTAGAAATCTAGCATTCTGTTCCTACTAAGTCAAACAAGTGGAATCATACTGTCTTAAGTTTTTTAGCTAGGCAAAAATTAATAAGTATTCTAAAATATGTATATATTATACACACTATATATGTATGTATGTATGCAAAGGCTTTTCTACTGCACTTGGTAGAGGCTTCAGTGGTAGTGATGGTAGTGGTTTAGTTGCTAAGTCATGTCCCACTCTCTGTGACCCCATGGACTGTAGCCCACCAGGCTCCTCTGTCCATGGGATTTTCAAGGCAAGGATGTTGGAGGGGGTTGCCATTTCTTTCTCCAGGAGATATTCCCAACCAAGGGATTGAATCCTCATTTCCAAGATTGCAGGTGGATTCTTTACCACTGAGCCACCAGGGAAACCCAAAGACTTGAGAAAGAACATTAAAAAAAAAAAATGGAGAAAATGGAAAACAAATATATGGAGGGGAGCACTGATTATGAAATAGAAAAAGTGAAACAAAGTAGATACAAGTAAAAGATCACCATATAGTCCAGTTGTTTTTAAACATGGTTGTTCATCAGAAACACAAACTGAAACTTGGGAGGAAAAAAGCAATACCTGGGCATTTGTTTTTTTCAAAGAATTCCAAAATAATTCTGATATGCATCTGGATTTTACAAAATGATTACAGGTTTTTATATTAAATGGTAGTTTTGGTGATGTAGAATTCTGTTATTTTCTATTGACCAATCAGGATACAATGATAATAAGCAAATAGTAGTTATATAATGACAGTAGGCAATGGCACCCCACTCCAGTACTCCTGCCTGGCAATCCCATGGATGGAGGAGCCTGGTAGGCTGCAGTTCATGGGGTCACTAAGAGTCAGACACAACTGAACAACTTGACTTTCACTTTCCACTTTCATGCATTGGAGACAGAAATGGCAATCCACTCCAGTGTTCTTGCCTGGAGAATCCCAGGGATGGAGGAACCTGGTGGGCTGCCATCTATGGGGTCGCACAGAGTTGGACACGACTGAAGCGACTTAGCAGCAGTACCAGCAGCGATGACAGTAGTAGATGTTTATCAGTTTTCACAATCAATACCTAGACAAAAAATAAAAGATAATTACAGTTGCGAGCCATAATGAAAACATGATTAACCAAACAATATAAAATAATTATATACAATTTGGGAGATTAAGCAGAGTGATGTGATAAGTGGAAGTGCATACACATATGTTTTCATCCACCCAGCCAGTCTATGTCTTTTGATTGGTGCATTTAATCCATTTATATTTAAGGTAATTATCAATATGTATTATCCTATTGCCATTTTTAAAATTGTTCTGGGTTAATTTTGTGTAGGTCTTTTCCTTCTTTTGTGTTTCATGCCTAGAGGTTTCTTTAACGTTTGTTGTAAAGCTGGTTTGGTAGTGCTGAGTTCTCTTAACTTTTGCTTGTCTAGAAAGCTTTTGATTTCTCCATTAAATCTAAATGAAAGTCTTGCTGAATATAGTATTCTCAGTTGTAGGTTCTTCCCTTTCATCACTTTAAATGTATAAAGATCTGGCTTATAGAGTTTCTGATGAGAAATGAGCTGATAACCTTATGAGAGTTCCCTTGTATGTTATTTGTCATTTTCTTGTTGCTTTTAATATTTCACCTTTGTCTTTAATTCTTGTCAGTTTGATGACTATGTATCCTCCTGTGTTCCTCCTTGAGTTATCCTACCTGGGATTCTCCATGCTTCCTGGACTTCGTTGACTATTTTTTTTTTTTTAAACCATGTTAGGGAAGTTTTCAGCAATTATCTCTTCAAACATTTTCTCTGGTCCTTTCTCTCTTCTCCTTCTGGGACCCCTACAATTTGAATGTTAGTGACTTTAATGTTGTCCCAAAGTCTCTTAGACTGTCCTCACTTTTTTTCATTCTTTTTTTTCTATATTCTATTCGGAAGCAGTGAATTACACCGTTCTTTCCTGTAGGTCACATCCATTCTTCTATCAATTATTCTGCTATGGATCCCTTCTAGTGTATTGTTTCATCTCTGTTTGTTCTTTATTTCATCTAGGCCTTTGAGAAACATTTCTTGCATTGTCTCCATTCTTTTTTTGAGATCCTGGATCTTCACTATCATTATTCTGAATTCTTTTTCTGGAAGGTTGCCTATCTCCACTTCACTTAGTTGTTTTTTATGTTGTCCCTTCATCTGGAAAATAAACCCTCTGCTTTTTCATCCTGATTAAATTTGTATAATGTGGTTTTTGTTCTAGCCACTGTGGGATTGTGGTTCTTCTTGCTTCTTCTGTCTGCCCTCTGGTAGATGAGGTGAAGGGTCTTATGTAAGGTTCCTGAAGGGAGGGCCTAGGTGGGAAAAACTGATTCTTGCTCTGGTGGGAAGGGCCTTGATCAGTTCAGTTCAGTCGCTCAGTTGTGTCTGACTCTTTGTGACCCCATGAATCCCAGCACAACAGGCCTGCCTGTCCATCACCAACTCCCAGAGTTCACTCAAACTCACGTCCATCGAGTTGATGATGCCATCCTGCCGTCTCATCCTCTGTCATCCCCTTCTCCTTCTGCCCCCAATCTCTCCCAGCATCAGAGTCTTCTCCAATGAGTCAACTCTTCACATGAGGTGGCCAAAGTACTGGAGTTTCAGCTTTAACATCATTCCTTCCAAAGAAATCCCAGGGCTAATCTCCTTCAGAATGGACTGGTTGGATGTCCTTGCAGTCCAAGGGACTCTCAAGAGTCCTCTCCAACAGTTCAAAAGCATCAATTCTTCGGTGCTCAGCTTTCTTCACAGTCCAACTCTCACATTGATACATGACCACAGGAAAAACCATAGCCTTGACTAGAGGGACCTTTTTGGCAAAGTAATGTCTCTGCTTTTGAATATGCTATCTAGGTTGGTCATAATTTTTCTTCCAAGGAGTAATCATCTTTTAATTTCATGGCTACAATCACCATCTGTAGTGATTTTGGAGCCCAAAAAGATAAAGTCTGACCTGTTTCCACTGTTTCCCCATCTATTTCCCATGAAGTGATGGGACTGGATGCCATGATCTTCGTTTTCTGAATGTTGAGCTTTAAGCCAACATTTTCACTCTCCACTTTCACTTTTATCAAGAGGCTTTCTAGTTCCTCTTCACTTTCTGCCATAAGGGTGGTGTCATCTGCATATCTGAGGTTATAACTTATATGCAGAGTACATCATGAGAAACGCTGGACTGGAAGAAACACAAGTTGGAATCAAGATTTCTGGGAGAAATATCAATAACCTCAGACCAACGTAGATCACATATTCAAAAGCAGAGACATTACTTTGCCAACAAAGGTTTGCCTAGTCAAGGCTATGGTTTTTCCTGTGGTCATGTATGGATGTGAGAGCTGGACTGTGAAGAAGGCTGAGCACCGAAGAACTGATGCCTTTGAACTGTGGTGTTGGAGAAGACTCTTGCAAGTCCCTTGGACTGCAAGGAGATCCAACCAGTCCATTCTGAAGGAGATCAGCTCTGGGATTTCTTTGGAAGGAATGACGCTAAAGCTGAAACTCCAGTATTTTGGCCACCTCATGTGAAGAGTTGGCTCATTGGAGTAGACTCTGATGCTGGGAGGGATTGAGGGCAGAAGGAGAAGGGGATGACAGAGGATGAGATGGCTGGATGGCATCACTGACTCGATGGATGTGAGTCTGCGTGACCTCCGGGAGTTAGTGATGGACAGGGAGGCCTGGCATGCTGCGATTCATGGGGTCGCAAAGAGTCGGACACGACTGAGTGACTGATCTGATCTGATTGATATTTCTCCCAGCAATCTTGATTCCAGCTTGTGCTTCTTCCAGCCCAGTGTTTCTCATGATGTACCTTGCATAGAATTTAAATAAACAGGGTGCCAATATACAGCCTTAATGTACTCCTTTTCCTATTTGGAACCAGTCTATTGTTCCATGACCAGTTCTAACTGTTGCTTCCTGACCTGCATACAGGTTTCTCAAGAGGCAGGTCAGGTGGTCTGGGATTCCCATTTCTTTCAGAATTTTCCACAGTTTATTGTGATCCACACAGTCAAAGGCTTTGGCATAGTCAATAAAGCAGAAATAGATGTTTTTCTGGAACTCTCTTGCTTTTTCCATGATCCAGCGGATGTTTGCAATTTGATCTCTGGTTCCTCTGCCTTTTCTAAAACCAGCTTGCACATCAGGAAGTTCACGGTTCACGTATTGCTGATGCCTGGCTTGGAGAATTTTGAGCATTACTTTACTAGCGTGTGAGATGAGTGTAATTGTGCAGTAGTTTGAGCATTCTTTGGCATTGCCTTTCTTTGGGATTGGAATGAAAACTGACCTTTTCCAGTCCTGTGGCCACTGCTGAGTTTTCCAAATTTGCTGGCATATTGAGTGCAGCACTTTCATAGCATCATCTTTCAGGATTTGGAATAGCTCAACTGGAGTTCCATCATCTCCACTAGCTTTGTTCGTAGTGATGCTTTCTAAGGCCCATGTAACTTCACATTCCAAGATGTCTGGCTCTAGGTCAGTGATCACACCATCGTGATTATCTGGGTCGTGAAGATCTTTTTTGTACAGTTCTTCTGTGTATTCTTGCCATCTCTTCTTAATAGCTTCTGCTTCTGTTAGGTCCATACCATTTCTGTCCTTTATCGAGCCCATCTTTGCATGAAATATTCCCTTGGTATCTCTAATTTTCTTGAAGAGATCCCTAGTCTTTCCCATTCTGTTGTTTTCCCCTATTTCTTTGCATTGATCACTGAGGAAGGCTTTCTTATCTCTTCTTGCTGTTTTTTGGAACTCTTCATTCAGATGCTTATATCTTTCCTTTTCTCCTTTGCTTTTCACCTCTCTTCTTTTCACAGGTATTTGTAAGACCTCCCTAGACAGCCATTTTGCTTTTTTGCATTTCTTTTCCAAGGGGATGGTCTTGATCCCTGTCTCCTGTACAATGTCATGAACCTCAGTCCATAGTTCATCAGGCACTCTATCTGAAGGTTTAATCCAATTACTTGCTGATGGGTGGAGTTGTGCTCCCTCCCTGTTAGTTGTTTGGCCTGAGATGACCCAGCCCTGGGGTCTGTGGGCTGTATTGTAGGGTTAATGGTGACCTCCAGAAGGACTTACACCAAGGGGTACCTTCCAGGGTTGCTGCTGCCAGCAGCCCCATCCCTGTGGCGAACCCCTTCCAACCCTTACCTCCACAGAAAACCCTCCAACACTAGCAGTTTGGTCTGGTTCAGTCTCCTTTAGGATCACTGCCCCTTTCCCCTGGGTCTTGGTGCACACAAGATTTTGTTTGTGCCCTCCAACAGTAGAATCTTTGTTTCTCCCAGTCCTGTGAAAGTCCTATAATCAAATCTTGCTGGCCTTCAAGGTCAGATTCCCTGGGGATTCCCAGTCCATTTGTCAGATCCCCAGGCTGAGAAGCCTGACATGAGGCTCAAAACCATCACGATAGTGGGAGAACTTCTGCAGTTTGTGGGTTGTCCACCTGGTGGGTATGGGATTTGATTTGATCATGATTGCGCCCCCTCCTGCCATCTCATTGCAGTGTCTTCTTTGGCTGTGGGGGTATCTTTTTTTTTTTTTTTTTTAGGTTTCAGTGTCCTCTTGTCAATGGTCCTTCAACATTGAGTTGCAGTTTTGGTGCTCTCACAGGAGGAGATGAGCACACACCCTTCTACTCCACCATCTTGTGCTGGAAGCCTAGAATAGGCTTGGCTTAAGGGACTGTTGTGGTTGGTTTCATTCTCTGTTCAATTCACTGAAGTTTCCTCCACGTCAGCAATAAGGCTATTTTACTTTCTTATCACTCATGTGTTCATTGGAGCAGCATTTCTCATTTCCTCCAAGAAGTTCACTATTTGGCTAACTTTTTGGTGCAGGAGAATTAGCTTTCTGCATATCTCAGCTTTCATTACGCCTTCCTCATTAAGCTTAATCATTTCTCGCTTTTGATTTAAAGGACGAGACATGTGATCTTCCCTTCACTTGAAAACTTAGCGGTCATTATAGAATTATTAATTGGCCTGATTTCAGTATTGTGTCTCGGGGAATAGGGAGGCACAAGAGAGGGAGGGAGACAAGAGAACACTGGCGCAGTCAGAACACACACGTTTATTGAGTGAGTTCACCATCTTACATGGGTGTAGTTTGTGATGCCCCCAAATAATTACAATAGTAATATCAAAGATCACACATCACAACAAATGTAATAATGATGAAAAAGTTGGAAATATTGTAAGAATTGCCAAAATTGACACAGAGATAGGAACTGAGTAATTGCTGTTGGAAAAATGGCACCAATGAATTAATTTACTCGATGCAGTGTTGCCACCAACATTCAGTGTGTTTTGTTTTGTTTTAAAGGTAGTATCTGCAAAGGTATAATAAAATGAAGTGCAATAAATTGAACCTCAGATATGACAGCTGTGAGTAGACTTTCTGGGGGCCAATTACCACTTCAAGTACCTCAGGAATTCACTATTTTTCCGAGATAAGGACTTTTAAACTCAGGAAAATTCAGGAAGTTCACAAAGTTCTTAATTCTGTCCAACAGCAGTTGAAAATCTTTAGTGAACTCAGAAGAGACATGCCAACCAGGAATTTCCCAGACATCTGTTTGATGGCAGCTCTATTAGAGAAGGCCCAGAATGTACTGAATGACACCAACCCAGTTAGACTGATTAGAATCTGATCAGCTCTGAGAATGCAATTAAGCAATGCCGCTGCTTTGTTAATATTATGTCACTCCCAGAATAACAGAAATATTTGATGTTGCTGAAAGAAAAGAGAAAACTTAAAAGGCGTTAAAAAGTAGGCACATCATCATTTGTCACCTACCACAGTAATAATATTTTCAGGCAAGAATCAAGAAAGAAACCCAAAACTAGTGAGTGTAAATTTGATGAGAAACAGGATATTTATGTTGACTCAAAGTAGTCCCTAGAAGATATTTATTAATTACAAAGAGAAAAATAAATTTATACTGACAGGAGCCCCTTCAACTAGGTGACCAAAGTAAACATCACTAATAATGAGGCATATTTATGTCATGTGCTTCTCATCACCATGTACTGAGAAGAACATAACTCTGAAAAAAATGCATAACTTAAACACCAGGCAAACTACATCAGGACCAGTATACTTCTTGAATGCCAAGGTCATGGAGGGCAAAAAAGACTGAACAACTATAAGTAGATAAAGATACATGACAGCTTAATGTAATATATGACCCTGGATAGGAAAAAAACTTTTTTTTTTTTTTTTTGCTATCAAGGATATTAGTAGAATAATTAGTGAAATTTGACTAAATTCTGTAGATTAATAATAGATTTGTGTGAATAAGATCTTGTTTTTTAAAAAAAATTTTTTTAATATTTGTTTTTGGTTGCATGAGGTCTTAGTTGTGGCATGCAGGATCTTTGTTGTTGTTGTTGCAGGGGGTGGGCTCTTAGGTTGTGGTACATAGACTTTAGTAGTTGCAGTGTATGGGCTTAGTTGCCCTGCATCATGTGGATCTTAGTTCTTCAGTCAGGGATCGAACCCACATCCCCTGCAATGGAAGGCAGATTCTTCACCATTGGACCATCAGGAGAATCCCAAGACCTTGATTTTGATGATTGAACTATGTTTAAAAGAAAATCCCATGGACGGTGGAGCCTGGTAGGCTACTGTCCATGGGGTTGCAAAGAGTCGGACACGACTGAGCGACGCCACTTCACTTCACTTACTCTTTTTAAAAAATTGATTTCTTTTTAAAGAATGATTTCAGATTCACAGAAAAACTGAACTGAAAGCACAAAGGAACAGAGTTCCTTTATACTTCCTGTCCCCACACATGTATAACTTTCTCTTCTATAGACAATCCACACCACCAAGGTACATTTGTTACAATTAATGCATCTACATTTAAACATTATTTTCCCCCAAAGTTGATGATGTACATTAGGATCTGTTCTTGATAGTGTGTTATTTTTATTTTACCCATAATTTTTCCTTTTCCAGAATGTCATATAGTTGGAATCATGCTGTATAGATTTGTGTGAGACTATACTTGTTTTGTAAGAGATTGTCTTCAAAAGTGACCATTTTGCATTCCCACCAGAAATAAGAGAAGTTTCTGGTACTCTACATCCTCATTACCATTTGGTATTGTCAGTGTTTTGGACTTTGGACATTATGATAGGTGTGTAGCCCTTGCTTTAAAGAAACATACTTAATGTATGTGCACATAAAGAGGCATTGCACTATAATCTTACCTCAGAAAAAAAATCTGTGTACATGCATTCACAAAGTAGTAAATATTAGTAGTGGTTCATCTTCTTTTGCCTAGCTTTACCTCCCCTCGCTTTTCCTAATCTTGAACTCCCTTTTTTTCTGTTTTATATCCAAAATAACAGGAAGAAGGACTTATGGGCAGGGTTGGTGGGAGGAGGTGGCAGAAACACATCTTGATTCCTTCTGGCTCTGATTGTAAATTCTAGAGCAATAGTTTTCAAACTTGGCTGCACAGGCTCATTCAAGGAGTTTTATATAAATACTGATGCCTGCATCCATCCCTAGAGATTGTGGTTTAATGGATTGGGGTCTGGTCTGGGGATTTAAAAGCTCACCAGGTTGTTGCAATGTGCAGAAAAGTTTGAGTGCTACTACTCTAGAGTGACCTTATGATTTACAAATGCAAAGAAAGAATTTTGACAAAGGAAATTGAGACTTGGATTTATTAAACATTTAACTCCTAGATCAAATAAACCTGTGAATGTAGATATCTCTTGTGTTTTTTAGCAAAGCAAACTTTGTATATTCAGAGGAGGATGAAGCGATTGTTTTTAAAAATATATTTTTAAAATTTACTTTTAATTGGAGGATAATTGCTTTACAATGTTGTGTAGGTTTCTGCCATACAACAGCGTGAATCAGCCATAAGTATACGTATATCCTGTCCCTCCTGAACCTTCCTCCCACTGTCCCCTATCCCTCTCCTCTAAGTCATCACAGAGCCCTGGGCTGGACTCCCTGTGTGATATAGCAACTTCTCACTGGCTGTCTATTTTACACTGGTTATGTATATATTTCAGTGCTGCTCTCTCAATTCATTCCAACCTCTTCTTACCCACTGTGTCCACAAATCCGTTCTCTACATATATGTTTCTATTCTTGCTGTGCAAACAGGTTCATCAGTACAATTTTTCTAGATCCCATATGTATGCGTTAATATACAATATTTGTTTTTCTCTTACTGAACTTCACTCTGTACAGTAGGCTCTAGGTTCCTGCACCTCAGTTCAATTGACTCAAATTCATTCCTGTTTATGGCTGAGTAATGTTCCGTTGCATATATGTACCACAGCATCTTTATCCATTCATCTGTTGATTGACGTCTAGGTTGCTTCCATGTCCTGGCTATTGTAAATAGTGCTGCAGTGAATATTGAGGTAGTATATTTGTTTTAGTTATGGTTTTCTCAGCGTGTATGCCCATTTGTGGAATTGTTGGTACGGAGGTGTGTGTGTGTGTGTGTGTGTGTGTGTGAGAGAGTTACTCGGTCATGTCCAACTGTTTGTGACCCATGGACACAAAGTTTTACCCACAGTAAAACAAGTGCTAGTTTTCAGACCATCCTTGAATAAGCAGTAAAAATGATTAATTGTATGAAGTCTTGATCCTTGAATACATGTGCTTTTCATATCCTATATAATGAAATGGGAGTTTCCATGGAATACTGATCTGCAGTGGTCATCTTGAGGGAAAGCAGCTGTTTTTGTTGTGAGCTGAGTCAGTTACTTTCCCTGTGGCACAGCAGTTTTACTAGAAGGAATGATTGACAGCTAAACTGATTATTCGGACGTGGGTATTTGGCAGATACTTTTTCAAAATGAATGAAGCAAGCTTATCGATTCAAAGAAAGCAAGTGACAGTATTTGCTGCCAATGATAAAACTTACGCTTTCAAGTGAAAATTGGAATTTTGGAAAAGTTTATTTTCTACCATGAGCTTGACAGCTTATCAATAGTTTAAAACTTTCATGATGAAATTGAAAGGGATATTAATGTGATTTTTTTAAATACCGTGTAATGAAATACAACATTTGGAAGATCTCTGTAACTCAGTGGATCAGTATTTTCCAAATAACCAATATATGATGTTTAAAAAAAAAATCATCCATGAGTAAGATTTGTTCAAAATGCAAAATAGAACAGTAATGTAAGAGCATGAAAAGTTTGTTAAATATAGCTTCAGATTCCACATCACAACTAACATTTAAGAAAGATGACTTGTAGAGTTTTGGTGTGGTATCAAAAAATGATATCCATAATATCTGAAAAGGATGCCAAGGTACTACTCCCTTTCCCAACTACATGTTACCTGAGGTTTTTTTTTTTCTTCAAATGTTTCCATCAAGATAATATATTATTGTAAGCAGATGTAAGAATCCAGCTGTCCATCTCCTATTAAACCAGACATTAAAGAGATTTGCAAAGTGTAAAACAAGGCTACTTTATTCACAATCTGAGGGGAAAACAGTTTTATTTTTCATAAGTGTATTACTTATGCCAATATGTGATGAGTTTATTATCTTTAATGAATTAGCAAATTTTTTAGAAGTTATTTCAGTTCTAATTTCTAATGTGGTTAATATCAATAGATATAATTCATTTAAACAAAACCCCTTTGAGGTCTTCAATAGGTTTTAAGACTATAATGGAATTCAGAGACTAAACCGATTGATCTCTGAGCATTCACAGGAACTTCCTAGCATTTCATAGGGTCTTTAAGAACTGGCTAGGATTTTAGCAATTAAAGAATTGGGCTGATTATGTGAGGAGATGTTCCAGGCAGAGAGATCCATGTGAGCTGAGGCCCAGATGTGTGAAAGTCTGGACAGTATTTAGGAAGCAATGGAAAATTCATTTCAATTGGATGAGTACCTGCCAAGTACATTTTGTGTGGTTGATTCATCCTGTGAACAGCGCTGTGGAATAAGACACATTCATTACCTTTAGCTCACACTTTGTATGGGTGGGAGCACTAGATTTTGAGGGGGAAAGCAGTCAATGATACATATGGCTTGACATCAGTATTACTTTTTTAGGTACTTTCTTAAAAAAAAAAAAAACCTTATATTTAGTTAACTGTAATGCCTTTGGACTTTATTATCCAGGCAGTCATTAGCAGCTGCCTCACTTTTTTCTTTGTGGGCACTTTTTCTTTAGCAGCCAGTTTTATACAGATGCTGGTGAAATCGAATGAGCAAGTTATATTCATGAAAATGAATGGGAATCAAATATGTGAACTAGGGGAAAAATATACTCCAAAAAGTCAGTTTACACAATGTTTCTCATTACATTCTCATTGTAGAATTTCTATTTCAGTTATGCTTAATGAATTATATTAAATACCCCGTCTCTAAGGTTGTGTGTGTGTGTATGTGCTCAGCTGTATCTGACTCTTCATGACCCCATGGACTGTAACCCTCCTCTATCAGTGGGATTTTCCAAGCAAGAACACTGGTGTGGGTTGTCATTTCCTCCTCCAGGGGATCATCTTGACCCAGGGATCAAATGTGCATCTTTTGCTTTGCAGGCAGATTCTTTAACGCTTGAGCCGTCGGGTAAGCCCTTTTATGTAACAAGTCAAAAGCTAATTTCACTTATATGTTAGAAAATAGGAATTCTATCAGAATTTCATTACAAACCTAGTTGGATTAAACAGAATGACACCTGGCACATAGTAAATGTTAGGTATTTCTCTTCCCCTTACAAAAGATTTTGTCTCCCTGTTTGTACAGTTTTAACTTCAATGCAAGTGATTTCTAACACTGCATCTATAAAGTTCTTGTATTTCTCAAAGGTTAGTGACATCAAATATGCTTCTAGTTGTGTTTCATGTCTTGGGCTGTCCAGAGCAATCATTTTGAAGTGGAGTTAAGCTCGCCTCCTGTGATGTTCTTTTAGGATTTGAAATAGCTCAACTGGAATTCCATCACCTCCACTAGCTTTGTTCGTAGTGAGGCTTCCTAAGGCCCACTTGACTTCGCATTCCAGGATGTCTGGCTCTAGGTGAGTGATCACACCATCGTGATTATCTGGGTTGTGAAGATCTTTTTTGTATAGTTGTTTGGTGTATTATTGCCACCTTCTTAATATCTTCTTCTTCTGTTAAGTCCATACCAATTCTGTCCCTTATTGTGCCATTTTTGCATGAAATGTTCCCTTGATATCTCTAATTTTCTTGAAGAGATCTCTAGTTTTTACCACTCTTGTTTTTATATATTTCTTTGCATTAATCACTGAGGAAGGCTTTCTTATCTCTCCTTGCTATTCTTTGGAACTCTGCATTCAGATGGGGTATATGTTTCCTTTTCCCCTTTGCTTTTCGCTTCTCTTTTTTCATAGCTATTTGTCAGACCTCCTCAGACAACCATTTTGCCTTTTTACATCTCTTTTTCTTGGGGATGGTCTTGATCTCTGCCTCCTGTACAGTGTCACGAACCTCCATTCATAGTTCTTCAGGCACTCTGTTTATCAGATCTTATCCCTTGAATCTATTTGTCACTTCCACTGTATAATCATAGGGGATCTGATTTAAGTCATACCTGAATGGTCTAGCGGTTTTCCCTGCTTTCTTCAATTTAAGTCTGTGGTGTTGGAGAAGACTCTTGAGAGTCCCTTGGACAGCAAGGAGATCCAACTAGTCCATCCTAAAGGATATCAGTCCTGAATATTCATTGGAAGGACTGATGCTGAAGCTGAAACTCCAATACTTTGGCCACCTGATGCGAAGAGCTGACTCATTTGAAAAGACCCTGATGCTGGGAAAGATTGAAGGCAAGAGGAGAAGGGGACAACAGAGGATGAGATGGTTAGATGGCATCACTGACACAATGAACATGAGTGAGTAACCTCTGGGAGTTGGTGATGGACAGGGGGGCCTGACATGTTGCAGTCCACGGGGTCACAAAGAGTCAGACATGACTGAGCCATTGGACTGAACTGAGGTGGACCCATGATACTCAGACAAAGAACAGTTTTCCGATACAGTTCAATGCCAAAGTCACCACAATAAGAAAATATGATTAAGAGACTAATAAAGGAAAAGGAACAGATTGCTTGTAAAGCATGTGACTTTGAGATAATAAGTGACACATTATTCACTAAAAGAGCATTCCTAGTAAAAAAGCAAACAAACAAAACCATCACACAAACCCATGGATCAGGAGAGGAGATGAACACTTTCTCCTGAGATCCTTTTGCAAGTTGTACACAGTTTGTCTATAAACCTTGGTTTCCTTAAAGATTGTTTATCCTTGTACTAATAAACCAAGAAATGCCAGAACATGATAGCAAACATAAACCATATATTTATTTTATTATCTACTTATTGGGTTCTGGATACAAATTGACCCTCTGTTGACCTGGCTGTCTCAGCCTTTCTAATAAGCTCAGGAAGTGCCTGGAGCTATTGCTCAGAGAAGACAATGACTCTGGTCATCCTTCATTGCTGTTGTTATTCTTAATAATCTTTCCTAACATTTTCCAAAGGAACACCTAATAAGTGCCTTAACTCTCCATCAGCATCAGTGACATTATTATTGCAGGAACCTTTCACTATTTCCTTGCCCTTCCGTTTCTGGTGGTTGTAGTAGATTCTCCGAGAGCCCTAATGCAAGATTTCAGCACGTCGAGAAGCATTCCTTGGATTGAGCTTTATGATTTGAGCACTTGCTTTTGAGGGAGTAGGTATAGGAAAACATATCTTCTTGCTTTTACTCGGTGATTATATTCATAGCCTTTCTCGCTATCAGGACTCCTTCCTTTGAGTGCCTACGTACTAGGATTGTGCAAGGACTTTTATTTATAGGATTCTTTCATTTACAACTCTTTGAGGAAAGTACTATGATTATTTTCATTGTTTCAAACATGAAGAAATGAAGACTGGGAGAGCTAAAAAACTGGCTCTAAACTACACAGATGTGGACCCAATTGAATTGGCCCCCAGCTTGATGTTTTCGTGCTATGTCATACTTCACTGTGTTGTGGGGGAAAAGGAGGATTGGGTCAACACTAAGGAGTCTGTGTCATTTGCCATCACTTCTTGTCTGGGACCACCCTCTAACAAGACCTCAGTCCTCCTCAGCTTTGCTTCCCAGCCATTCACTGTTGAAACTGACAGCTGTGATTACAAGTAAACCTACATGTATCTGTGGATCTGTACTCAGGGATTTGCCTCCTGAGTGATGACGACATGCAAACATCCAGAGTTTTCTAAGCATCCTTGTATGATTACTTTTATGAGGGAGGAGGTTCGTTTCTACATTTTGAAGCTTTTGTGAGGTGCATGGCTCAGGCTCTGACAGCTGACCGACCTCAGTTGTCATGGCTCTGCCCTTACTGACGATATAAAATGGGCAGATAATTAACTTCTTTGAGCCTTAATGATCTTACCTGAAAAAACAAGGGCTGGCCACGGTGCTACCACACAGGGTTGTTGTGGGGAGTCCATGAACTCTTGTGTTGAACCTTTGCACATGTGCATGCTCAGTCATGTCCAACTCTTTGTGACTCCAAGGACTGTAGTCCACCAGGCTCCTCTGTCCATGGGATTTCCCAAGCAAGAGTTTTGGAATGGGTTACCATTTCCGGTCCAGGGAATCTTCCTGACCCGGGGATCGAACCTGTATCTCCTGCATTGTCAGGTGGATTCTTTACCCCTTTGCCACCTGAGAAGCCCATTGAACATTTAGCACCGCATTATTTCAGAGTATGCACTCTGTGAATGGTGATATTTTATTACCAGTTTTCCCTTTTGGCTGTCAGGTGTCAGTCACCCTAGGTTTTGGAAAAGGTCTTTCATGCCTTCAGTCATTCGACCCGCATACACGGTTGTAATCATGAACACCTAGTTACCCTCCTTAAAGAGTTTTTGGTTTAATGAGCAACTGAACACATCCACTTTATTATTTTTTTGTTAATGAGAATTCAGCTTCAAACATCAATTCTGAGCTTAGCGAGTGACATTTTGGTTTTGCACGTTTATCCTGACAAGGTGTACTACCTGAGCCCAAAGATGAAAGTCAAGATTATGTTTCATAAATAATGTTATCTTTGTTTGATTTTTGTGTTAACAGTCTCCTTTGTAGGAAGGTGTCTCCCTTCAGTGGGTCTGCTAGCTGACGTGTGGTTGTGCTGCTCTAGACCCAGTCTGTATGAGCAGTAACGGGTTTCACTCACAGGTTCTGAGCACAGAACAGTGTTTGCATGACTCCTGTTCCCTTTCTACTCGTTGGCCCCACTCTGTGCCCAAGCCTTCTCACAGAGATGATAGGTTTCCCAGTGAAATTTATTTTTGTATTTTATTTTTTGTGTTACAACTTCCCTTTCTCATTCTCTGAAAGGCACCCTTGATTGCCTCTAGTTGTTGGTACCAGTGTTTCTGGGGACATGCGCTTTTCAGTCACTATGGGAACAGGCCCAAGCAACTCAGAGTGTGTCTGGAACATCACAAGGAACAGAGCCAGCACCGGGACTGGGTGCTGAGCCATTGTGCGGCCGGAAGAACTAGGAGCTTAGTTTTGACTTAAAGCTTTATGATTTGAACTGAAATGGTTTGGGAGGAAAAGGCACATGAATCAATAGGTTTTAGTTTTAGTGGCTGTTCAAAGAATGGGAGATGTGGGGTTCGGGAAGGAAAGTGACATTTCAGTGTGTTGTAAGATCTCAAAGTACCGCATTGAAGAGACATCAAAGAAAATGGAATCTACAGTAAAGTGTAAATATCAACTGTAAGATATATTAACATGTTAAAAGAATCTTGGGTAACTGAATCACTTTGCTGTACAGCTGAAATTAACACAACATTGTAACAACTATGCTTCAATTTTTAAAAAGAATAACCTCCCCTCTACCTAAGTTAGAAGAATCTTTAATGAACAACGATTGGGGCTTACTAGTACAAACAATCTGCCTATTTATTTTTTCTTAAATCCATTAAAGGGCTGCAATGCTGGAGACCTGGTTTCAATCCCTGGGTTGGGAAGATCCCCTGGAAAAGGGAAAGGCTACCCACTCCAGTATTCAGAGTTCCATGAACTGTATAGTCCATGGGGTTGCAGAGTCAGACACAACTGAGCGACTTTCACAAATCCATTAAAAATACTGTTGAATAAATAATTCTCAGGTTGAATATACATAGAAAAGTCTGATACCAAAAGAAAACCCCATAATAAAAACAATTAGTGTTGTGATTTCTTTCTAATTCATCCAGTAACGTCTCTTGAAGGGTTGCGTTCTCTGGAATCAGTTGCTCAAAAAAAGTGCAGTGATATTATTTGGTTTTCCAGTCAGTAAAAATGGTGCATCAAGATCTGGAATGGTTTTCTCTTATTCTAGGAAACTGCAAGTCTTCTGATAAAATAACACCATTTTTAGACATTTATTTAGATTTGGAGGACATTGTGACAGTGAAAATAAAGAGCAGACAGATTCATTCAGAACATATAAAAATACCATTGACACAGCACCATCCCAGCTACAACATCTATGCTGAAGCCCGTCTGGCAGTTTTATTTTTATGTTGCAATTACAGCGTGAGGGAAAATGGAAAGCTACCAGGATGTCTCCTTACCCAGGCATTGGATGGATGCACAGAAATGGACTCCTACGTAAGTTGTAAATCAGGCAAGCGATTTGCTATACTTTACCAAGACTTGCTCTTAGAGTTTTACGGTCTCCTCAGCCATGGATTTTTGGTAATCATTCCGCTCCGTTACATCTGGGACTGTTTGTGGGCACATGGGCAATGTGCTGTGTCTCCTTCCTTCACTCCTTTCTGCTGCATTCTAAATCACAGTCTCTCGTGCATTTGTTTTCTCTCTTTAGTCTTGCAATCAACTAGCCTTTATCATAACGATGATGGTGGTGGCTTTAAGTGCCTTCCTTTAACAACTGTGGAGAAGCTAGATCTGAGATTCATAGAAGAGAACAGCATGTTTGCACTTTCTAGTATTTTAGAGGTTTAATTAAAAACCAGAGACCTATAAGCTCGGTTTGGTCTACTCTCTTTCGGTCTTTGGCAGAAAATCCTGAAAATCAAAGCATGCTAGCTATTTTTAATTCATAGTTTTTTGCTCATTTGAATTGTAGATTGAAGATCTTATCAAATGTTTGTTACATTTCTTTTAACTTGGAGATTTGGAAGACTTTCCTGCATTGTAAAGTGGAATTCCCCCAGCCATTTCTGCATACATACACACCCTACGATGCTGGCTCTTTTTTTTTTTTTTCTCTCTCACATGGACACCTTTAAAATGTTTCGGTGAATAGAAGTTTGGATGGACAATATGGAGATTTACTTCACAGGCAGCCTTTATGTGACTGTATCTGTTTTGCCAAAATGGGGAAAGGTAGCTTTACAGTCAGGGCCACCACTCTGTGTAGGAGTGAGCTACTGGTGAAATCTAGCCTGTGGTCCAGCCCCCCATGCCACTGGGGGAAGCAGGTCCTTTTTCCCACTTGATCCATCCAGAGAGATGATTTTTTCCTAATTCTTACAAATCATGTGGCATGTGCTAGCAGCAAATCATATGGCATGTGCTAGCAGCAGCCCTGAAAAAGATGCTTTTAAAGGCAACTTTACAAAGTTTTTAAAAGCATAAAAATTAACCCTTATTGATCTTTTTTATTTTTTACTGAAGTATAGTTGATTTACATCATGTTACTTTCAAGTGTACAGTACAGTGAGTGATTCACAGATCAGATCAGATCACATCAGTCGCTCAGTCGTGTCCGACTCTTTTCGACCCCATGAATCACAGCACACCAGTCCTCCCTATCCAACACCAATTCCCGGAGTTCACTCAGACTTACATCCATCGAGTCAGTGATGCCATCCAGCCATCTCATCCTCTGTCGTCCCCTTCTCCTCCTGCCCCCAATCCCTTCCAGCATCAGAGTCTTTTCCAATAAGTCAACTCTTCACACGAGGTGGCCAAAGTACTGGAGTTTCAGCTTTAGCATCATTCCTTCCAAAGAAATCCCAGGGCTGATCTCCTTCAGAATGGACTGGCTGGATCTCCTTGCAGTCCAAGGGACTCTCAAGAGTCTTCTCCAACACCACAGTTTGAAAGCATCCATTATTTGGTGCTCAGCCTTCTTCACAGTCCAACTCTCACATCCATACATGACTACTGGAAAAACCATAGCTTTGACTAGACAGACCTTTGTTGGCAAAGTAATGTCTCTGCTTTTGAATATGCTATCTAGGTTGGTCATAACTTTCCTTCCAAGGAGTAAGCACCTTTTAATTTCATGGCTGCAGTCACCATCTGCAGTGATTTTGGAGCCCAGAAAAATAAAGTCTGACACTGTTTCCACTGTTTCCCCATCTATTTCCCATGAAGTGATGGGACCAGATGCCATGATCTTCATTTTCTGAATGTTGAGCTTTAAGCCAACTTTTTCACTCTCCACTTTCACTTTCATCAAGAGGCTTTTTAGTTCCTCTTCACTTTCTGCCGTAAGGGTGGTGTCATCTGCATATCTGAGGTTATTGATATTTCTCCCAGCAATCTTGATTCCAGCTTGTGTTTCTTCCAGTCCAGCGTTTCTCATGATGTACTCTGCATATAAGTTAAATAAACATGGTGACAATATACAGCCTTGACGTAGTCCTTTTCCTATTTGGAACCAGTCTGTTGTTCCATGACCAGTTCTAACTGTTGCTTCCTGACCTGCATACAGATTTCTCAAGAGGCAGATCAGGTGGTCTGTTATTCCCGTCTCTTTCAGAATTTTCCATAGTTTATTGTGATCCACACAGTCAAAGGCTTTGGCATAGTCAATGAAGCAGAAATAGATGTTTTTCTGGAACTCTCTTGCTTTTTCCATGATCCAGTGGATGTTGGCAATTTGATCTCTGGTTCCTCTGCCTTTTCTAAAACCAGCTTGAACATCAGGAAGTTCACGGTTCACATATTGCTGAAGCCTGGCTTGCAGAATTTTGAGCATTACTAGTGTGTGAGATGAGTGCAATTGTGCGGTAGTTTGAGCACTCCTTGGCATTGCCTTTCTTTGGGATTGGAATGAAAACTGACCTTTTCCAGTCCTGTGGCCACTGATGAGTTTTCCAAATTTGCTGACATATTGAGTGCAGCACTTTCACAGCATCATCTTTCAGGATTTTAAATAGCTCAACTGGAATGCCATCACCTCCACTAGCTTTGTTCATAGTGATGCTTTCTAAGGCCCACTTGACTTCACATTCCAGGATGTCTGGCTCTAGGTCAGTGATCACACCATCATGATTATCTGGGTCGTGAAGATTTTGTACAGTTCTTCTGTGTATTCTTGCCATCTCTTCTTAATAGCTTCTGCTTCTGTTAGGTCCATACCATTTCTGTCCTTTATCGAGTCCATCTTTGCATGAAATGTTCCTTTGGTATCTCTGATTTTCTTGAAGAGATCGCTAGTCTTTCCTAGTCTGTTGTTTTCCTCTATTTCTTTGCATTGATCACTGAGGAAGGCTTTCTCATCTCTCCTTGCTCTTCTTTGGAACTCTGCATTCAGATGTTTATATCTTTCCTTTTGTCCTTTGCTTTTCGCTTCTCTTCTTTTCACAGCTATTTGTAAGGCTTCCCCAGATAGCCATTTTGCTTTTTTGCATTTCTTTTCCATGGGGATGGTCTTGATCCCTGTCTCCTGTACAGTGTCACGAACCTCATTCCATAGTTCATCAGGCACTCTATCTATCAGATCTAGGCCCTTAAATCTATTCTCACTTCCACTGTATAATCATAAGAGATTTGATTTAGGTCATACCTGAATGGTCTAGTGGTTTTCCTTACTTTCTTCAATTTAAGTCTGAATTTGGCAATAAGGAGTTCATGGTCTGAGCCACAGTCAGCTCCTGGTCTTGTTTTTGCTGACTGTATAGAGCTTCTCCGTCTTTGGCTGCAAGGAATATAATCAGTCTTATTTCATTGTTGACCATCTGGTGATGTCCATGTATAGAGTCTTCTCTTGTGTTGTTGGAAGAGGGTATTTGTTATGATCAGTGCATTTTCTTGGCAAAACTCTCTTAGCCTTTGCCCTGCTTCATTCCGTATTCCAAGGCCAAATTTGCCTGTTACTCCAGGTGTTTCTTGACTTCCTACTTTTGCATTCCAGTCCCCTATAATGAGAAGGACATCTTTTTTGGGTGTTAGTTCTAAAAGGTCTTGTAGGTCTTCATAGAACCATTCAACTTCAGCTTCTTCAGCGTTACTGGTTCACATGATTGTTATTTATACCATCATTTCCAAATAAAACAGCCATGATACAAAGTCTCTTAAGTTTCCAGGATCATCAAAATGTGTTTCTACTTCCAAGAATATACATAAGTGTACACACAGAAACAAAGGGAATATGTTGGTGGCTCCATGAAAGTGAAAGTCACTCAGTCCTGTCTGACTCTTTGCGACCCCATGGACTATACAGTTCATGGAATTCTCCAGGCCAGAATACTGGAGTGGGTAGCCTTTCCCTTCTGCAGGGGATCTTCCCAACCCAGGAATTGAACCCAGGTATCCCACATTGTGGTTCGATTCTTTACCAGCTGAGCCACAAGGGAAGTCCCTGTGGCTCCATACTTAATGATTTATTTTACTTAAATCCTAGAAGGTGATGGTAGTAACATTTCCATTATGTATTCAAACTGGAGAAAATTGATTATAGAAATCACTAGGTAGCTATACCTATTCATTGAGTTTAGAAAATTATTTCTCTAGAAAACATTGCTAATGTCAGAATAATAGTAACTAAACTTATTTACATGTAGTCCAGAGTCACAGTGTTTGCAATGTTAAATTTCATGGTCCATTTTTTGTGTTGATCAGAAAGACATAATGCCAGTAAACAAGTTGGCAGGGAATTCTGGAAATCAACTTTCAGACTATGTCATAACTAGAATTACCATCAAATTTACCTTCAAAACCTGGACATTTTTGAGAATGAAAGGGAGTACTCTGTGGGGATAGCAGGTGTTAGCTGGCAGTATCCCAAGCAAGTTGGAATATATGAAGACCTAGGTTATAGATCACAGAATAATCTGAATGAATAATTCAATGACTCCATTGAGCTCAGGAATATTGTAGTGCTTCACAAATTAATGTCTTAACCATGCAACAAGCGCCTTATAGTGTGCAGATGCTTGCACATTTGTGGTGTATACAAACACCAGTCATGGACATATTCTGGCTTCAAGGAGTTTACAGTCAAATATGAAGTAATAGACATGTCTGTACAGCCTGGTTTGGCTCCTTTAAGATGCTTCTTCTGGCCTGTTATGATGTGTGAGGCGCCATCAGAGAAACCCAGAATTCCCAGACCAAAGAGCTACGTGCTCTGACGCTGCAGGCCGAGCCTCTCTCCTCTCTGTGTTCTCTGAACTACCTTTGTTCTCATCTTCCATCCAGTCTTTTGCAGGTTTGCAGGTTTCTCCCAGTTGCTCATTTTGGTCTCGCTTCCTGTCTTTGCCTCTGCCTTCCTCTCCCTAGCTTGCTCACCTCATCCTTCTCTCCTAGCCTTCCCTCCCCAAGCTCAACAGGAGTTACCCTCCTCTGAATCTCTCCTGCAATGGTTCTGGGAAAATGGCAGCTTACTGCACATTTTATGGATTTCTTTTTAGCCTTTTATAGCGTGGGTTAATTTTATTTGCATATGTGCATTGATTTGTTAGCAGGGGCAAGGGGAGGATTGTTTATTACTCAATTTTCTCTTCAATGATATAATGAAGTTTTTAAACCCCAGCTGCAACTCATTTTGAGTTTTATTATGTATTATCATTTTAGTTTAAAACTGCACCATGCATGTTGTGTTGTCTCCTACTTTAACTTATTTTTATGTTGTCTTTCCCTGGCAAAAGTCGTGGTTCTTTTTATTGCACTCTGTCCAATAGAGCAGGAAAAGAATAATATAACAAACCAATTAAAAAGGAGATAAGTTATAAACTTCTCACCGAGATAATAATACTGTGCCTACTGAATAATATTCCTCAAATATATTTCCATGAGACTCTTGGAATATTAGGTAATCATAATTTACTTCTGAGCACAGAGCATTTGGAAGACAATGATCATCATTAAGGGAAAAAGAACTAATTACAGAAAGTCCAATATGAAATCCAGTGATGACTGATTCTGTATTGCTCAAGGGAAGCAGACATTTAGCTATTATCTCTTTGGTCTGATCAATACAGTCAGTCAAAACTTGGTAATTTAGGCCCTAAATAAAGAGCCCTCAGAGTATCTCCAGAGGGCTCATTTATAAACCTGATTCAATTCTAAAAGTTTTGAAATTTCAAAGGAGAGAGAATTCATACTTAGGAAACAAAAATCTATTCTTCTCTGTTTATCAAATGCCGCACAGTGTAAAACACTGGGGGTTTTGCAACAAATCAAATCGACCCCTTCCCTGACCTTAAGGTTTTCAGTGGTGGAAAAGACACTGCATATGAAATGATGAGTGTAGTGAAAGTTTCTCATACAAAGATGCATCCTAGGCTGATAAACTTTTCGATTTGGTAGAAGTTTTAACTGTTTAGTTCAATCGCCAAGTAAAGTCATTCCTAAAGGGTGAGGATGTTTCAGCAGGTGGAGCAAATATGGCCAGGAAGGCGGAGCACATAGGTGAAAGAGGAAAGGTCATAGTTGAGCACAACCTCCTAGGAGCATGGATGGAACGTGTATTTTGACTACCCTTAAAGATCTGATCAGAATTAGTGCTTCATTTGGCAAATAATAGAGCCACTGAAGTTTGTTGCTGTTTTTAGCAGAGAAATGACATTGGAACTGCAAAAGAAAATAAAGCTGCAATGGGGCTTCCCAGGTGGTGCTAGTGGTAAAGAACATGCTTGCCAATGCAGGAGACCTAAGAACCACCGGGTCGATCCCTCGGTTGGGAAGATCTCCTGGAGGAGGGCATGGCAACCCACTCCACCATTCTTGCCTGGAGAATCCCATGGACAGAAGGGCCTGGAGGACTACAGGGCATAGGATTGCAAAGAGTTGGATGCCACTGAAGTAACTCAGCACACACACAAGCACACAAAGCTGGCAGTCCTAATGAATGGGAGCAGGAGATGGGTTTGTAGACTTCTGCTATTATACAGGGAGAGATAGTGAGGTAGAAAGAGGATGGTGATTGGGGGCTGCAGAGGAAGAGCCTGAGGCAAGAGACACAGCTAACTATGGAAAGCAGTAATGTGGCTCCTTAAAAAATTAAAACTAGAATTACCATATGATTCAGCAATTCAGGTGGTAGATACATACCCAGAAGAACTAAATTTGGATCAAATTCTGCCATAATAAAGATATTTATTAAATGTTAACATTTATTAAACATTAATTAGAAAGCTAGCACAAAATAGCACATACAACCATTTTATCGGGCAACTAAACTCCATCCTAAACCAACGGCCAACCAACACAAAGGTATTCAACACTCAGTTGGGTGCTGTCCTTAAAGACGAACGCTTAGGCCTCACTGGATTTTATACCCTATTCATGCAAAGGAGTTGAGTGTCTCTAAAATATCTTAAACCAGTCCATACCTAGAATACTTTTAATCAATGAGTCCTTTCTAAAATGTTTATCATGCTATTCACGAGGCCACTGTTTTTGTTTTTAAGATTTATTTATTTTTTGGCTGTAGTAGGTCTTTGTTGCTGCACGTGGGCTTTCTCTAGTTGTGGCAAGCAGGGTTACTCTTCGTTGTGGTGTGCAGGTTTTTCATCGTGGTGGCTTCTTTCGTTGTGGCTCACAGGCTCTAGACGCGAAGGTTTGGGTAGCTGCAGCTCACGGGTTCAGTGGTTGCAGCACTACGGCTGTAGAGCTTGGACCCAGCTGTTGTGGCACATTGGCCACACGTGGGATCTTCCTGGAACAGGGATCAAACTGGTGTCTGCTGCATAGCAGGGCAGAATCTTAACCACTGGACCACCAGCGAAACCCGTGAGGCCACTGTTTTTATCAATGAAAACCAATTGCTGATATTGACTAGCTAATTAGCAGTGTTGGTTATTGACTGAGATGTGGGTGGCTTAAGTTGCAGCTTTCAGCAGCAGACTTTCTGAGTAAAACACCGCCAGATCACCCTGGTCTTTGCATTCTTTTTGAAACCTAGGCTGAGCTTACACTGGGTACATGTGTATACATATGTATCATATACACATGATAGTCACATCATATGTGTATTTTAAAGTATTCACATCATATGTGTATTTTAAAGTATTCACATCATATGTGTATTTTAAAGTGCTTTAAATTATAGAATAACATAATATTATGTTGATTTTTTAAATTAATGAGATCATTGTAGATCAACTGGTTGATTACAGATGCAAAGTAGAATTTGAGAACTAATTTTAGTAACTTATTTCTAGATTAGACATCTTTTTCTCATAAATGTCAGTAAACTGATGTACCCTGATGGCAGATGTGGAAACTGAGCCACAGCTTATTAGTTAAATGACTTTTTTAAATGTATAGGAAAAATTGTAGAGAGAGAACCAAGGGGAGACTCCAGAGCTGCTGACTGTAAATGTGTATTTCATGTGGGGATCCCACAGAGTGAGCAAAGAAGGACGTTTGTGAGAGAGAATTAAGTGAGACACTACAATTAAGTCACCCCTAAAACCTTTCTCCTCACTCGTAGGACAGGGGAAACTGAATTCTGTACTTCAGGCAGATGTTTGCCTCTGTTCTTACCTTAGATGTGTTAGTCACTCAGTCGTATCCGACTCTTTGCAACCCCACGGACTATAGCCTGCCAGGCTCCTCTGTCCATGGGATTCTCCAGGCAAGAATACTGGAGTGGATTGCCATTCCCTTCTACAATTCTTAACCTTGGGGAAATGGAATTGCCCTCCTGGCCTTGGAGGCCAGTGTCCTCATCACGCTGCAGCTGGGAGATTTGGAGGGCGTGGCCTCCTGTTGTGCACGCTGAGCATCTGGAAACCGTACTTTCTGGTCACATGGTAACAGCCCCCAGGACAGTGGCTATGGTGACAGTCACCTGGCTGAGTGTAAGCCCAGTGATCTATCTGGGTTATTCCCAGATAGAAGGTTATTCCCTTCTAGCTTACCTAGAAAATCCTGTACCAACACTAAATCCCTGGTGTTTTAGATTCTATTCAAAAACAGTGGGCTAACACAACTCCTCTAAACACATTCTCTTTTGAAGAGTCATCCAAATTCTCTGCTTCTAATGAGTCTAGGACCTCAGAGTAACCATCCTGTATTCTTCTGGTTCTTCATCCTCTCATCACCCCACCCTAAATGTCCTGGCTGTTGGAGATGTGAAAACACCTGAGAAGGTATGGACGGGGTAGAGATTTCTTTAAATTATGTTTTCATGCAAATAGAAAGGTAATCCTAGTAGACCCAAACCTTCCCCTACCTTCATTTTAGGCTTCTGAGACCAGATAAAAGAATTGAGAGATTTATTGCCTCCACTGCTGGGCAGTTATCATCGGTACCCTAACCTGGGTATAGGTTCGTTGGTTTCAATAGTTACTTTTCATCCTTTAGACTGTACAAATATTCTGAAACTCAGTAACTCCATGACCAGGGAAATTACTGTTTTCACTGAGAGATGCTTCTGAGATCTTGACTGACTCAAGAGAGTATTTCAGAAATTCATGTCAGTGATAGTGCTCTAGTCCACTGTTTCTGCATTTTGTTCTGGGAAGTGATTTACTGATGGGATGCTACCTGGAGAAAATTGGATTAAGTCTCATCCTATGTTTGAAGACTAAGCTGTTTTTTATAAGCTCAATTTTGTTATATAAAGTTATGACTTCTTTACCTCTTAAAAAAATAATAAAAATGAAACACCATGCAGAAAGTACAGTAAAAAGTCACGAATCCTGTTTAAAATACCAGGAAATAAAGTATTATTTACCCAATATATTTTGTAACCACTGGTTTCATGAAATTTGTAAAGTTTGATGATGTGTAATTAAATTTTTGAAAAATGAAATTAGTCTTAATGTTATATAAGGTATAAATCTCTTTGGCCCTAGAAAATATAATGAAAAATGTGTTTTAGTTTTTAAACCACTTAACTTTGTAGCTGGGTGACTTCTTGGCTTCTAAGCAACCATTATCTATCTAGCACTATAGTTGAGACTTTACACACATTATGCCATTTATTGATTGATTAAAAAAAATTTTTTTTGCTTAATACTATCTTACTGTAAGAATATACTACATTTTTTGTTTTATCAATTAATTAATTAATGCTGGGCTGGAAGAAGCACAAGCTGGAATCAAGATTGCTGGGAGAAATATCAATAACCTCAGATATGCAGATGACACCACCCTTATACCAGAAAGCGAAGAAGAACTAAAGAGCCTCTTGATGAAAGTGAAAGAGGAGAATAAAAAAGTTGGCTTAAAGCTCAGCATTTAGAAAAGTAAGATCATGGCATCCAGTCCCATCACTTCAGGGCAAATAGATAGGGAAATAGTGGAAACAGTGGCAGATTTTATTTTGGGGGCTCCAAAATCACCGCATCTGGTGATTGCAGCCATGAAATTAAAAGACGCTTACTCCTTGGAAGGAAAGTTATGATCAACCTAGACAGCATATTCAAAAGCAGAGATATTACTTTGCCAACAAAGATTTGTCTAGTCAAATCTATAGTTTTTCCAGTAGTCATGTATGTATGTGAGAGTTGGACTGTGAAAAAAGCTGAGCACCAAAGAATTGATGCTTTTAAACTGTGGTGTTGGAGAAGACTCTTGAGAGTCCCTTGGGCTGCAAGGAGATCCAATCAGTCCATCCTAAAGGAAATCAGTCCTAGGTGTTCATTGGAAGGACTGATGTTGAAGCTGAAACTCCAATACTTTGGCCACCTGATGCGAAGAGCTGACTCATTTGAAAAAAACCCTGATGCTGGGAAAGATTGAGGGCAGGACGAGAAGGGGACAACAGAGGATGAGATGGTTGGATGGCATCACCAACTCAATAGACATGAGTCTGGGTAAACTCTGGGAGTTGGTGATGGACAGGGAGGCCTGGCATGCTGTGGTTCATGGGGTTGCAAACAGTCGGACATGACTGAGCAAATGAACTGAACTGATTCGTTAATTGGTGGACATCCGGGTTATTTCTACTTCTTAACAAGTATGAATAGTGCTGCTATGAATATTTATGTACTTATTTTTGAGTGGGCATATATTTTCATGGGGGTCACAAAGAGTCAGACATGACTGAGCGACTGAGCACACACACACACACATTTTCATTTCTTTTTGTTGTATATCAAGGAGTGGGATTGCTGGGTTATATGGTAACTATTTTTACCCCTTTGAACTGCAGACTTTTCCACAGTGTTTGCACCATTTTATATTCTCACTAGCATTGGATGGAGCTTCCCATTTCTACATGTTCTTATAAACACTTGTTGCTGTCTGACTTTTATATTATAGTCATCTTAGTGGATATCAAGTAATATCTTGCTCTGATTTTGATTTTCATTTCCTCAGTGTTTAATGTTGAGCATCTTTCCATGTGCTTGTTGGCCATTTGTGTATCTTCTTTGTAGAAATGTGTATTCAAAACCTTTGCCCATTTTTAATTGGGTTTTTGTCTTTTTAATCTTCACATTATTCCATGTAATTCTGTTTTTGAGGTGAGGAAATGGAAGCTTAGAGAGGTTAAGACTTGATCTTAGATCTGACAGCTGGGACATAGTAAAACAAGGATGTATAGATTGGCCACACAAACCTTGTTTTTTTCCAACTTTGCAGCATTTACTGGATTTCAGTTTCTTGTTTACCTGTGGCAGAGGATCCCCACAGACTCCCAGATGTTTGAAATCACTCCCTTTTGGCTAGGCCTTGGATACTCTCATTCTGGATAAGTCTGTCAAAGGCAGATTATATTTGGTGGCCTGACTTATGCAGACTTGTGAAAAACACACATAGCTGATAAAAGAAAGAGCCTAGTTGTATCTTAAAGATGCTCAATATATGTTTCCTTCCTTCCTTCATTTTTCTCTTTTTTTCCAATGTTCTGTTTACAAGTAACACTGTTCCCCTCCCCTCCCCCCTCCACCTTCCAGAAATATTCTAATTTAGTCCAGGGCAGTCTTTGTACTGATCCTCTATAAAGGCACGGGGACTAGGCAAATGACAGTCTGAGATGTGGAATGGCTTATCTGAGAATCAGGTAATAGGCAATGGCGTCCATGTGATTTATCATCATGTTAATTAGACTTTAGACTCCATCCATCTGCCAAAGAAAGTTAGACTTCCCTGAGTGGAGGACACACACTTGATCTGAGAATGAGAAGGGTAGATGAGTCATTTCTGTTATAAATCAATCTTGACAGGTAATGTCAGAAGCTCAGGGCCAATAAGTCAGTGTCACTTACTGAGCCCTAACCTGGCCACTGTGTAATTACTCCCGGGCTTTTCCCCTTGAGTGCACCACTGTCTTCCTATCTGAAACGGTATTAATTACTAGACCTGAAAGTTCAACGTGTCTGATTTCACTCAATCAGGCAAACTAATGTCAGTCTCCATGCACGTTCCAATTAGGCATGAGGAGTAAGGTGAGGGGAAATTAAGGAGGACTAACTTGATCTCCAAATCCCTCTGGGAAAACTTAAAAAATATATGTACTTGGATGTCAGAAAAATTTTAGGAGTTCATACCATCCTGTGTTTTCATTGTAATTGTCATGGTTATTGTCATCACTAGGAAATCTACCACGTAGTAAGAAATGTGGTTTTAGCTGCATTCCTGGACCATCTTCAGTGAAATTTATGTCAGTTAAAAATAATTTGTGCAGGTTTTCCCTAACTTGCAAACTATATATTCTTGAAGAGCACGTGTAAATTTATATACCTGAAGCCTCATCTTAAAATCATTTCTCTGCCCCATCTCTAGGCCTTCCGCAAAGGTAGACCCTTGCTCTTTGTATCTATGACACCCACGGTCACCTCTTTGGCAAGATAATTCTTCTTTCTGTATTTTTCCCTTTCTCCATTTTAAGCAAGTAGCAAGAACTCTTTTGCCTTCTTATCTTCAGGATGGTTTCTACTTCTGGACCAAAAGCCAAAGTTTCCTGCAAGACGCACAACTTTTGTATTTTTGGAAAGCCAAAACCCACTGATTCGCAAGGTATGTGGGAAGTCTGCAGCTTAGAGAGGATTAGGTCTTTGAGAAGTTGTGAAAAATGATGGTAGAAGAGAGCTGGTAGGTTCTGCACAGAGGTCCCAGAAAGAGCAGGGACTTGCATTTTGCTCAGTTGCAGCGCCTGAGGTGTTGGTATGGCTCCAAGGGCAGGACTAGTGCTGAACTCTGCTAAAGGTCCCAGACCAGCCACAGACTTTACTACGCGTGTGTTCCTGCCAGTCCAGGTTAACTGTGAACCAGTGATGACAGGGGCCTCCCGATGCTTTGGTCCCATGTAGATCCCTTTGCCTGACCCCACTGCTTACTCCTAGTAGCTTCAGACACTATCCTGTTTGCCACTTTGATGGGACCGACACCTCCACAACAGAGCTGATGACTGTTATGGAAAATGGAACTCTGCTTTCCTACACAGCTATAAGAAAAGTTTTACCCTGGGCTCTTAAACTCTTGGTCAGACCCTGGGTCTAATGCATTTCTTAACTTCCTTGGCAAAGTTATTCAAACTTGCTCTGTCAAAATACAATTCTTGGGTCCCTGGGGGCTTGTGAATAAGTGAATCCAGTCCTTTCATTCATTTTACTGACTATGCCCAGTCATTAATTACCTGTCTGAAACAGCCTGATAGGGAATAAGGTGGGAGAAGCTGGGCCTTGTCCTCTGTGGGCAGATGATTGTGGAAAGAGAGTCTGGAGAAGACAGGACGGACCCCTGGTTGAAATCATCAGAACAGACCAGCAATGAGCCAGCAAAGACACAGGCTTGAGTTAAGGAAAGGGTGGGCCTGCCCTCTGGGGAGCTTGCGTTACAGAGCCGGACAGGAATGCATTGTCTGTTACCTACTTTTGTTGGCTTAGCTAGTGAATATACAGGATTGAAAAGAGAGATAATAGTCCTAAAGAAGTTTTTTTTAAATTAAACTTTTTATTTTCTATTGGGGTATAGGTGATTAACAATATTGTGATAGTTTCAGGTGAACAGTGAAGTGACTCAGCCATAAATATACATGTATCCATTCTCCCCAAACTTCTGTCCCACCCAGGCTGCCATACACCATTGAGAAGGGTTCCCTGTGCTATACAGTAGGTCCTTGTTGGTCATTCATTCTAAATAAAGCAGTGTGTACATGCCCATCCCTAACTCCCTAGCTATCCCTGCCCCCATCCTTCTCTCCGCAACCATAAATTTGTGCTCTAAGTCTGTGAGTCTCTTTCTATTTCGTAAGTAATTCCATTTGTATAATTTCTTTATAGATTCTGCATATAAGGGATGTCATATTGACTTTTGTAGTTCATCTACCATGTGTGTGGTTGTGCATTCTCAGTTGTGGCTGACTCTTGGTGATCCCATGGACTGGAGTTCACAAGGCTCCTCTATCCATGGAATTTTTCAGGCAAGACTACTGGAATGGGTAGCCATTCCCTTCTCTAGGGTGTCTTCCCCACCCAGGGTTCAAACCTGAGTCTCTTGCAGCTCCTGCATTGTGGCAGATTCTTTGCCATGGTGCCAACTGGGAAGCCCCAGTTGTGTGGTTGTAAATTCATTCAGTTCTCTTTATGTCCTAAATTAGTTCCTTCAACTTCACTGGCATCATCTTCTTTAAATTATAAAGGCCTAGAGGTTAGGCACCACGTGTGTTTGATTAGATTTGTGAAATGCCCCCTACAGCTCTTTATGCAGGAAATTATTAAATGTGCTAGGATAATGAGCTGATGCTTGAAAAGTGAAAAAGATCTCTGAGTCACTTAAAGGTCATATGTTACATGATGCTTTTTGGCCCCTTTTAGGATCTCTTTTGAGTTGACAGGAAGTGGATTCCACAATGAATGGCTCAGCAGGTAAAGAATCCACCTGCAATGCAGGAGATGTGGGTTCAGTCCCTGAGTCGGGAATATCCTCTGGAGCAAGAAATAGCAACCCATTCCATTGTTCTTGCCTGAAAAATCCCATGGATAGAAGGGCCTGGTGAGCTACAGTCCAACGGATCTTGAAGAGTCAGACGTGACTGAGCAACTGAGCATACAACACACACAATTAGGGGTGTCACTGGAGAACTGGTGTTTATTTCCGTGGATGGGAGCACGTTTCCCAACTTGATACACTTGGACCTACATTGAACTAAGGCCCCATGTTGACGGCCTTCTTGGGTTTCAGGGGTACTTGATTCCAATCTCTCTGAGCATCCCGGTCCTGTGGCCACCTTCTTTCAAAAGGCACAGGGCAGCTGACATTGAGATGTGAGCCTGGCCACGTGGGGAGAAGCACATGTATGAGATGCATTGCTTAGTCTGTTTGCTCAAGCCAAGGGTCCAAAAACCAAACCAAACCCCACAGCTGTGATAGCTCAAAGAAAGACTATAAATTATTAAAGTTGTAAGGAACAAGAATTAGTAATAAAAGAAAGTCCAAACTTCTCTCTGAATGGTCAGATTTTGGAATCTTCCTTGTCCTTGAAATGTAAAGGATTGCGATTGTGAATGTAGCCACGACAAGAAACCTAAGACACAACTGGACCACAGAGGAGACAAGGCTATTGTTGGCTGTGACAATGGAGAAAAAGGAATGGCACTCACACGATGGTGAGAGCCTTGGAGCTAATGAGGCCAGTGGTACAGGACTTCAAAAGAAGAATAGCTAAAAACAATTTAAAAAGCCTTGGGATGTTAGCCTATAAGAGTTCCAGAGCAATTATCACCAACTGTCATGTCCATGAGCCCTATTTCAATACCTGCTATAGCATCAGGCTTGTTAGATACCACACACTGGAAGACTTTCCTTGGCAGATGCATACAGAGGTGACAGCTAGTAAAAAATCCCAAACAGGCTTATTGAACAATTCAGTGAAGACTGGAGAACAGCGTGGAGAAGACAGATGGTTAGTACATAAAAGAATAAATCTTTGCAAGTTTTTGTCTCCTTTAATTAGCTCAGGTTTGAATTGGAGGAGGATTCCAAGGGCAGTGCTTAGAGGCATGGATATCCGGTGACTTCATTTTATAGCCCATGAGCTCTCCTGGAGATGGAGCCCTTTAGGCAGAGTTCGCCATCAAGACGTTCGTTCCCAGCCCTCTTCTGTCCTCCCTGTCTCCTGCCTCCAGTTTTCCCTGAGGGTTGTGTCTTCACATATCACCTGGAAGCAGGTGGCTCCCGCCTCTCTATCTCTGGCCTCAGTCTCTCTTCTGAGTCTCTGTTGCACAATTTTCATTACTCAGTGGATGTGAAGACTTAACCACCTTCCATGAAAAACTCTTTTCCCCTCCTAACTTGTCCTGTGTTTGAGGGATACCCCGTGTTGCTGTTGTTATTCTTGTATTGCTGGTAAGAAATCCTCAGGTCACTATTGACTTCTTCCTGTTTCCAGCTTCTCCATAAGCAGGCACTCATCAGAGCTAGTTGTTATTGACTTGCTCCCAATATCCTATCCTGCAATCTGAGCATTTCAGCCTCTTTTCTGGCGCACTTGGGTTGTTTCACCCAGGTTTCCACTGTATCTGTTTATGGTTTCAGTCTTCCATAAGAATGACAATTTGTATTTTTGAGGACTTTCACACCTGCTAACCCACTTGATCCTCATAATGATCCTTATCAGGGACAAGGAAAACCAAAACTCAGTGATTCATCAAGGTCACAGATAAATAGTGGTAGACTAGGTCTCTTGGCTCCAAATCTGCTCTTTTTGATAGTGTCTTTTCATATCATTTCGCTTAGGGTCTGGTCAGAGTTCCTTGACATCTCCTCCCCAACTGTCTGCCTCTGCAGGCAGGAGATGAACTGTATACAAAAGTTTGTAACTGTGTGTTGGGTCTCAGGGAATCCTCCAGAACCTGTCACTTTATTCATCTTTCTCTCTCTCATTTAATAGCTTTTATTTTTAAGAGAGTTTTAGATTCACAGTAAAATTAAGTAGAGGGTACACAATATTTTCCCTTCACATACATTGAGCCTCCCTAACCATCAACATTCTCCACCAAAGTGGTACCATAGCTACAATCCATGAACCAACACTGAAACATCCTAATCACCTGAAGTCCATTGAACATTAGGGTTCATTCTTGGTATTGTACATTCTGTAGGTCTCGACAAATTTATAGTGACCTGGATATACCACTATAGTATTAAACAGGATAGTGTACCACCCTAAAGGTCCTTTGTGCTCAATGTATTTATTTTCACTTCCCTGATTATCCTTGGCAACTACTGATCTTTTTACTGTCCGCATAGTTTTTGCCTCTCCTAGAATCTCATATAGTTAAGAGTCTTACAAGTATGTCGCCCTCTCAGATTGACTGCGTTCACTTGTTTAGTCACTGTCAGACTCTTTGGCGACCCCGTGGAGTATATAGCCTGCCAAGCTCCTCTGTTCATGGAATTTCCCAGGCAAGAATACTGAAGTGTGTCGCCATTTCCTTCTCCAGGGGAATCTTAATATTATGCATTTAGGGTTCCTCCGTGTTTCATCATGACTTGGTATCTCATTTTATGTTTGTTGTTTTTTACAGCTGAACTATATACCATTGTATGGGGGTACCACCATTGATCCATTTACCTACTAAAGGATGTCTTGGTTGCTTCCACATTTTGGCAATTAATGTAAAGTTGCTATAAACATCCATGTGCAGGTTTTTGTGTGTGGGTATATGTTTTCAACTCATTTGAGTAAATACCAAGGAGTGCAATTTTTGGATCATATTGGAAGAGTATGTTTAGTTTTGTAAGAAACTTCAAATTGTTCTCCAAAGTGGCTCTTCCATTTTGTATTCCCATCAGCAGTGAATGAGAGAGTACCCATTGCTCCATTTTCTTGTCAGCATTTGGTACGTGTTTTGAATTTTAGCCATTCTAATAGATGTATCTCATTGTTGCTTTAATTTGAAATTACCTAATGGTGTTGGAGAAGACTCTTGAGAGTCCCTTGGACTGCAAGGAGATCCAACCAGTCCATTCTGAAGGAGATCAGCCCTGGGATTTCTTTGGAAGGAATGATGCTAAAGCTGAAACTCCAGTATTTTGGCCACCTCATGCGAAGAGTTGACTCATTGGAGAAGACTCTGATGCTGGGAGGGATTGGGGGCAGGAGGAGAAGGGGACGACAGAGGATGAGATGGCTGAATGGCATCACTGACTCGATGGATGTGAGTCTGAGTGACCTCCGGGAGTTGGTGAAGGACAGGGAGGCCTGGCGTGCTGCAGTTCATGGGGTGGCAAAGAGTCGGACACGACTGAGCAACTGATCTGATCTGATCTGATCTGAATGATGCATGATTTTGAGCATCTTTTCATGTGCTTATTTGCTATCTGTTGGTAAGGTATATGTTCATATCTTTTGCCTATTTAAAAAATTAGGTTGCTAATATCCTTATTATTGAATTTTTAAAGTTTTTTGTATACACTGAATAACAGTCTTTTATCAGAAATGTCTTTGCAATGGTATTCTCCCAGTCTGTCCCTTGTCTCCTTTCACAGAACAGTTTTACAGAAGTCCAGCTAAATTTTACTTTCTTTCATGGATCATGCCTTTGGTGCATGGATGCTCAGTTGCTCCAGTCAGGTCCGACTCTGTGACCCTATGGACCATCGCCTGCCAGGCTTCTCTGTCCATGGAATTCTCCAGGCAAGAATACTGGAGTGGGCTGTCATGCCCGCTTCCAGGGGATCTTCCCAACCCAGTGATTGAACCTGGGGCCTCCTGCATCTTCTGCTGCAAGTGGATTCTTTACTGCTGAGCCACTAGGGAAGCTCATGCCTTTGGTATTATATCTAAAAAGTTGCCAAACTGAAGGTCATAAGGATTTTCTCCTATGTTATCTGCTAGAAGTTTTATAGTTACATTTTACCTTTAGGTCTGTAATACATTTTGAATTAATTTTTCTTAGGGGTATAAAGTTTGTGTCTATAGATTAATTTTTCTTTTTGCACATAGAAGTCCAGTTGGTCCAGCATCATTTGTTGAAAAGACTTCTTTCTCCATTGAATTGCTTTTGATCCTTTGTTAAAGATCAATTGAGCATATTTTGTAGGGTTTTTTTCCCCTGGGGTCTCTACTCTGTTCCACTGATTTTTCTATTTACCAATACTGTACTATGATGATTACTATAGGTTTACAGTAAGTTTTGATTTTAGGTAATGGCAGTCCTCTGATTCTATTCATCTTCAATACTGTGTTGGCTATTCTAACTCTTTTGCTTCTTATAAACTTTAGATTCAGTTTGTTAATATCCACAAAATAACTCTCTGGGATTTTGATTAGGACTGTATTGAATCTGTAGATAAAGTTGGGAGGAATTGAAATCTTCACAATATTGAGTTTTTCTGTTCATGAACATGGAATATTTTTCCATTTATTTATTTCTTCCTTCTTTCTTCAGCATTTTTTAGTTTTCCTTATAGTGATCTTATACAAATTTTGTTACATTTATGCCTAGGTATCCCTGGAGAAGGAAATGGCAACCCACTCCAGTTTTATTGCCTGGAAAATTCTATGTACAGAGGAGCCTGGAGGGCTATAGACCATGGGGTCTCAAAGAGTAATACATAACTGAAGCAACTAAATAGCAGTAGCATTTTTATTTAAACATTTTTCTTAAGTTTATTTTGAGATTTTAAAATGTGTTGTGTGATCTCTAAGTATTTGGGGATTTTTCAGCTGTCTTTTTGTTATTGATTTCTGGTTTAATTCCATTGCAGTCTAAGAGCACACATACACTGTTTGGTTTTTATTCTTTTAATTTGTTAAGATGTGTCTTATGGCTCAGAATGTGGTCCATCTTAGAGAGTGTTCCATGTGAGCTTGAGAAGAGTATATATCCTGCTGTTGTTGGATGGTATATTCTATAGTTGTCAATTATATCTAGTCAGTTAGATGCTATTGATTTCAACTATGTCCGTACTTATTTCCTGCCTGCTGGATTTGTCTGTTACTGATAGAAGGGTATTGACATCTCCAACTACAATAGTGGTAATATTTCAGTTATTTCTCCTTGCAATTCTATCAGTTTTTGCCTTATTTCTGCTCATCTGTTTTGTTAAAGTATGCCTAATTTGCTTCTCCACATCTTTTTAACAGTGTGACTCAAATATTCTGCTCATCTGTTTCACAGTTCCGCATGATATTCTGCTCTCCTGTTGACACACGTGACCAAGACAAGTTCAGACCTGATGTGCTAACTCACCTTGATGTTCCCAGATCCCACCTGTTGGGAAGGGATAACTGGTTGTGTTACTTGAATTAATTCATCCTCATCACTGCATGGCAAGCTTTTGTAGGCGTATCGTGTGACAGTGCATATTCATCTCAATCCATTCTTCTTTTTTGTTTTGGCCACGCCACGCAGCATGCAGGATCTTAATTCCCTGACCAGGGGTGAAGCTCGTGCCTCCTGCAGTGGAAGAACTAGTCCTAACCACTGGGCCACTGGGGGGTTCCCTTGATATGTTCTTCTAACGTTAACAAAAGGGGTGGGTGTCCTGTTTATTGGTCCCTGCCCAGTGCCAGTAGCAGGGTTGACTTGTATTGCGTGTTTGTTCAAGAGTCAAATGAGCACATTAGTGTATAGCTGGAGGAAGAGATCTTGTGGTCTAATGTTTGAATTTGAAAAAATAAAGACCAAAGGCGAAAATTTTTAAAAAGAAAAAAAGGAAGCAGTTCTTTGGAATCAAAATTTCTACTCACTCTAAGAAAGAGAATACATCAGGACTTCCCTGGTGGTCCAGTGGTTAAGAATCCGCTTGCCAGTGCAGGGGACATGGGTTCAATCCCTGGTCCAGGAAGACACCACATGTCTCAGAGCAGCTAAATCTGTGCGTCAGAATTACTGAGCTCACACTCTAAAGCCCACAAGCTGCAACTACTGAAGCCCATGTGCCTAGAGTCTGTGCTCCATAATAAGGGAAGCCGTGACAATGAGAAGCACATGCACCACAAGTAGACAGTAGCCCCTGCTCCCCGCGACTAGAGAAAGCCTGTGCACGGCCAAAAATAAATAATAATTAAAAAAGAATATATCAGTATGTAGTCTGAAAATAATATTGTATTTAGAGTTATAAGATCTGGACATGAGTTGTCGCTCCATCATCTTGGACAATTTATGTATCTTCTCTAAGCTTTAAATAATACTTACCTAATGGAATCATTTAAGGAATACAATGAGATAATGATGTTTTACAGATGCTATTAAATATTTCCATTTAAATCTTCATTAAGGGTGACAGTATGATGACATCACATATTTGTTCACAGATAGCTTCTAAAAATACTCTCTGAGCATGTGTATACAAAATAGAACAGCCTCTGGCACACGATTCACTTTTTCATTTTTGTTTAGAGAAGAGGTGAATCCTGATTTCACTGTTTTACTTGGCTTACATAAAAAAGTTCCACGTTGTATTGCTGGTTTGTGCAGTTTGAGATTAATGCTTAATGTGTTTACAAAGATACGTTTTTATTTCTGTAGCATGAAGTTCACGCTATTGGGCTTACATCATCTGTCTAGTATAAGCTCACTTTAATTCTCAGCTACTGTTGTGCTTCTAATTAATGAATGTGTAATAGAAGCACTGAAAAACCTCCCCTTTCATCACGAAGAAGTGAAGCCTGAAATTGTGTGTGCCTTTTTGTCTGTTTATTTAAGGTCTTTTGCCACATGGAGATTTTATTTCCCATAATGCCCTAGCTGAACTAATATTTTTTCCATTATAGAATTTCTGAAGTATCACTTACGCAGTGTATATGGGCCTTGTTAGAATGTAACTAATTTCAAAGAGGTCCTCTTCTAGAACCTGAGACTCTTTTTAAATGTATTAAAAATATTTTAAAAGCAAGTTCAACTAAGGCCTCAGAGGGGAGGACATTTATAGATTAGCAACTCAGTTGTTAATTCTTGTTTCTTCCCCATAGGAGTGCCACTAATTAATGTTTTCCAATCAGGCCCTATCCTCCCTGAAAGCTCAGCCATGAACTAATCCTAATTATGCAGTCATGTGGACTAGTGGGGTGGGAGTCTGTCATATCCTGTACTTGTAGCGAGCCCTCAAGAGCTGTTCTGACCAATTCATACAACAGAATTTTTGCCTCAATCCCTCCTCACCATCCCCAACCCAAGCCCACCCGGGTGGCTCTTGGTATTCTGCCGAGCTCTACCCCTTTCCCTTTTCTGAAGGTAGAGCCCATCTCCCTGCACTTCCACTAGTCAGAGAATAGCTGTGTTTGAACAATCACTTAAATCCTTAACTATTACCAAGATCCCTCGGCAGGTGCCCAACCATGTTGCATTTCCTTAGATATCTCATCTCTCATTGCTTGACCCCTGGAACTCAGTTCTCCAGCCAGCCATCTTTTCAGCTTTTTTTCGGGCATCATGCTGTCTTTGGTGTCTGAGTATTTTCATGTGCATCTCCCTTTGTATGGAGCAGTTTTCTACTCCCTCCACTCAAATGCGCACGATCCAAACTAACCCTACATGTCCTTCAGCTGGTTCTTCTGAGACGATCCAGTTTGGGTTGGGTGTTTTTCCATGTATTTTGATCACACTTTGTGCTTTCCCTATTGTAGCATTATTACACTCAATTATAATTGCCTGCCTGCTTCTCTGTTTCCTCCATCTCCAGATTACAGACAATTGTATCTATAATATTCCAGGTGGTTCAGTGGTAAAGAATCTGCCTGCCAGTGCAGGAGACTCGGGTTTGATCCCTGGGTCAGGAAGATACTCTGGAGGAGGATATGTTGCAATGCACTCCAGCATTCTTGCCAGGGTAATCCCCTGGACAGAAGAGCCTTGTAGGCTACAGTCCATGGGATCACAGTGAGACAGGGCTGAGCGCCTGAGCACGCATGCACATCTATAACACTCAGCTGAATTCCTGTGCTTAGTGAAGGGTCTGACATTTTATAAGCACTTGATTAAAACTTGTTGAATGAATAAATGTTGACTCCTACCCCTACCAAGTCTGAGTTTTACATGCTTCAGCTGCCTTGAAGAAACCACTCTGTAAACCATTTTTACTTCTCCATGACCCTGTCTTATCTAGGCTCTGAATCACAGCGAGGCCCTCTTGCCAGTTGGAAATAGAATTTTGACATAGTCCCAAAGCTGTGCTGACCAGGGCTGGAGGAAGTTTATGGGAATGTGAACCTTAGTTCATAGCATCTCTCCTGTATCCCATGATTCCTCTGAAACTCTTCCCCTCCAACTCTTCTTCTAAGGAGCTATGCAGTCATATCTCTAGGCAAACTCAGACCTCTCTGAAAGCCACCGTTTGTTTCCTCACTTCTCACCTGTGTCAGAAGTAGCAGTTTGCACTGATATTAGAACAAAAGAAAGGACGCCCTCTCCTCCTACCCCCAGTGCCCTTAATATAATTTTTTTTTCCACGGCAGGTATCGATCACATACTCACAATTGTTCTTGGGCTCACCACATGGATATATATATATATATATTTTTATGTAAGTATGTGTGTGTGTGTGTGTGTGTGTGTGTGTGTGTGTGTGTGTATGCATAGATGTGTTCCTGGCTCTGTTCAGTAAGGGTGGAAACCATCCTTTGTACATGTCTTATTGAAACAGACATTTGGATGAGACTAAAATTATCAGCATGCACTGAATCTCAGTCAGATTTTGTGATTTAAAAACTATCCAACTTTCCAATCCTTAATTTGGCTCCTTCCAAAGAATCCAAGGCTTCCCTGGTGGCTCAGAGAGGGTAAAGAATCTGCCTGGAATGCACGAGAGACATTAGAGATGTGGGTTCAATCCCTGGCTTGGGAAGATCCCCTGGAGTAGGACCTTCCCAGGTAGTGCTAGTGGTAAAGAACCCACGTGCCAATGCAGGAGACTCAAGAGACTCAGGTTTGATCCCTGAGTCGGGAAGATTCCCTGGTTAAGGAAATGGCAACCCACTCCAATACTCTTGCCTGGAGAATTCCATGGACAGGAGAAGCCTAGTGGGCTACAGTCTATGGGGTTGCAAAGAGTGAGAGAACTGAGCACATGCAGACATAGATGTGAGAACCCAGCTTGTGTGGAGGCCTCAGACTTGTGGCCCAGAGACTGAGCTGAACTCTCAGTTTGGTTTTGCTTGTGCAGCATTGACCTACACCGGTGTAAACTTTCCATGAACTGTCACTTCTTCACAATCAGATAATATATGTTTAAAATTTTGAATTTCTAGCTTCTCTTGAAAAAAAAAAAAAAAAAAAAAAACGAGAAGACCAGAGCCAGATTTTAGGGCACAGTCCTTTTAACTCCCAGTTGTTGCCACTATGCCCAGACCAGGCGATGTATTTATGGCACCTGCTGGTTCCTTGTGCCCACTCAAGTTTATGATCCCAAGTCCAGAGATCCAAGAGAATCTAGTTTCTAATTTTCTCGAGTCAAACAGTATGTGATCTGGCTCTAAAAAATGCATGTAGGCTACTTCCCCTATATTGTACATGTGACAGACTATGTGCCAAGAGTACTTAGCTTCTCATAGAGAGACTTGATCATGTATGAAGAAACACAAACTTGGAGGCATGCTTAAATATGGTGTCTATTTGGTGACATGTGGGAGCCATTAAAATGATTTTTTGGAAAACAATCGTATCTTGATAGTAGAAAAATGAAGACTACATTATTACATATATATGTATTTAGTCGCTTAGTTGTGTTCAACTCTTTGTGACCTCGTGGACTGTAGCCCACCAGGCTCTTCTGTCCATGGGGATTCTCCAGGCCAGAATCCTGGAGTGGGTTGCCATGCCCTCCTCCAGGGGATCTTCCCAACCAAGGGATCGAACCCAGTTCTCCCACATTGCAGGCAGATTCTTTACCATCTGAGCGACCAGGGAAGCCCAAGAATACCAGAATGAGTAGCCTATCCCTTCTCCAGGGATCTTCCTGTTCCAGAAATCGAACCAGGGTCTCCTGCATTGCGGGCAGATTTTTTACCAGCTGAGCTACCAAATTTATCTATAATTCTAAAGGAAAAATATAAATATGTGTACACACACACATTCACCCCCGCCCCCAGGAAAGTTTTGAGGAAGGAAATGCGTTGATGTATAAAGGTGATAATCTCTGATCTGTGGGATTGTGGATAATTTGTTGTCATTGTTTTTTAATACACTCTGAATCTTCCAAAAATCTCTGGAGTATCTATTCCCTTTATAATAAGAAAAGTAATTTTTAAAATAGAGGAAACAGAATTATCTGTCTCCAGCAATCTAAATGGACCATTTCTATAAAATGTATTATGGTCCTAGGAAGGATTTTAAGCCTGTGGGTCTCCCAAAGTACCCACTATACACTTTTTTTTGAAAAACAACATTGAGGGGAACTTGAGCTCCATTAATGAGAGCCCTGGGGACAGCTGGGGGATGGCTGAAAGGAAATAAGTACTAATCATTCCCACTATTGGGTGTCTGCCCTATGACCCTCCCTACCCTATGTTCATGGGCCTGTGTGAAACTAACAATTGTAGGAAGTTATAGAACCCACATCATATACTGAAAGCATTAGGGACTGATGGGCTCACAGAGGCAGAAGGTTGAGAAGGGCAGAAATTGAGATTAAAGGGTTAAGAATAGAAAGAATAAAATAAAAATAAAGGATTGATCTAGAGACTGTCATACAGAATGAAGTCAGAAAGAGAAAAACAAATATCAAATATCACATACTAATGCATATATACGGAGTCGGGAAAAAAATTGGTATAGATGATCTTATTTACAAAGCAGAAATAGGGACACGGAAGTAGAGAACGGATGTATGGATATCAAGGAGGAAAGTGGGGGTGGGATGAATTGGGAGATTGGGTTTAACATATGGACACTCTTTTCTTTCCCCAAGGTTATTTTTTATAATTTTATTTATTTTTGGCTTGGCTGGGTCTTTGTTGCTGCACAGGCTTTTCTCTAGTTGCAGAGAGTAGGGGCTGCTCTCTGTTGTGGGTGTGGGCTTCTCACTGTAGTGGCCTTATTGCGGGGCACAGGTTCTAGGGCACACGGGTTTCAGTAGTTGTGGCGTGTGGGCTCAATAGTTGCAGCTCCCAGGCTCTAGAGCACAAACAGAATAGTTGTGGTGCATGGCTTAGCTGCTCCTTGAAATGTGGGATCTTCCTGGATTAGGGACTAAACCCACGTCTCCTGCATTGGCAGGCAGATTCTTTACCACTGAGCCACCAGGGAAGGCCCTAAACTTTTGATACCATGTATAAAATAGATAACCAAGGAGAACCTACTGGATAGCACAGGGAATTCTACTTAGTGCTCTGTGGTGACCTAAAGGAGAGGGAAATTCAAAAAAGAGGGTTTATGTGTATACGTATAGCTGATTCACTTTGTTGTACAGCAGAAACTAATACAACATTGTAAAGCAACTATCGGAGAAGGCAATGGCACCCTGCTCCAGTACTCTTGCTTGGAAAATCCCATGGACGGAGGAGCCTGGTGGGCTGCAGTCCATGGGGTCACTAAGAGTCAGACATGACTGAGCGACTTCACTTTCACCTTTCACTTTCATGCACTGGAGAAAGAAATGGCAACCCACTCCAGTGTTCTTGCCTGGAGAATCCCAGAAATGGCGGAGCCTGACGGGCTGCTGTCTATGGGGTCACACAGAGTCAGACACGACTGAAGCAACTTAGCAGTAGCAGTAGCAAAGCAACTATACTCCAATAAAAATTTTGCAAAACAAAAGATAAAAGAATATTTTAAAAAGTGCACTATAAATGACTAAACAAAATATAGTTAAAAACAAGTTAGGACCCCCAGAAGCTTAGAAATTAAGAGTTCAAAAAGGAGAGAGGCAAAAATATAAAAGGAAAAAAATGATAAAGGCTCAGGAATAAATGCAACCATGAAAAGAAATAAGATAAATGATATTGATGAAGCTTTTTAAATGAACAAAAAGAAAACTAAGAAAACTCAAAACAACTCAGAAAAAAACCCTAAAACTTTGAAAGGATAGTTTAAAGGAGTACAGTACCACAAAACAATAAATAAGGAAACATTAAAACTATTTAGAAGATAAAATGGTAAAATTTGGGATGCTTAAAAATTGAAAGTATAAGACAACTGAGGAGAAACACCTGTAATAGTTAGGATCGTGGTATCCAACTTTTATTGGAAGTTTATTGGATGCCAAGGACTTGATATTAATTCGCATGGATCCTTTCACTCTCTGAGGTCCATGCAGTTACCCTCCTGTTCCCCTGAAGCAAGGGGAGAGCAAGGCACACAGGTGAGAGGCTCCCCTGCAGGTACCTGTTGGGAAGGGATGGCTCTGGGGCTGGGACTCAGATCACCTGCCTCCAGACCCTGGTGTTTTCCGGACCGTTTGGCCATACATACTGTGACCCAGTATAGATCAAATGGAAATCTTAAAGAAAAATACTGCTAAAATAAACCTCCCTCTGAAGTTGAAAAGTATTTAAAATAAAATTCCAGTGGAGAAGGAGAAGGAACACAGAGACCAAGACGAGGCCACTAGTAAAAGCTACTCTGCCGGATGTTCTGTCCTTGAAGGCGAGTGTGAGGCCTTGCGCTTGTCTACACAGGACACGCTCTCCCTTCACCTCCGGAGGTTTCTGTACCCAGCGCTCTAGCGACAGTGTTAGCTGTCCAAATATTGTGAGGGAGGCTAACACAGGACTGTCTTTCTTACTTAAGGTGATAGAAGATTTGGGGATAGGTAGAAAAATATAGGAAAATCTCACATCTTCTCTTTCCAGCTGAATCTTTTTTACAGAGGATTGAGATATTTGAACCTTAAGCCTGTATACCTTTTTTTTTTAATTACCTTGATTCCTGTTTTTATTTTCCAAAGTGTCTTTAGTAGATAATTCCTATAAATGTAAAATAAAAACAACTTCGGGGGGTGGGGGCGGAATTTGGTGGTGATATCAAGCTTGTTTGCTCTTTTTAACAAAATTTTGGAAGTTAGATTTCACTGATTTCTGAAGCTTAATACCTCACACATAGTAGGTATAAACAAATAAATGGAAAAGTACTATTTGAAGCAATACAAACACTTAAATATGAGAAATATTAGTACAAAATCTTCAAAGTCTAGGTAAAATCTTGATGAAATCACATATCAGTCCGTTAAAATTTCTTGCTGTTCACACAAGTTTGGCAGAATATTACAGGGAACATGGATTGATTTTTTTCTTACGTTTCAGCAATTGCTGTTATACTAAAATGTCTGTTACTTTTATGACTGCCTTAAAGTTCAAAAAGATGCCACAAAATACCATTGCAGTTTACTTGGCCTTAAAATGTGAAAGTAATACAAGATCATGGGAAGGAGGTGAAAGAGTGCTGAGCATTGCAGTTAACTTTTCTTTAATGCTTCCTCTTCTCTGAAATTACAGTAATACTGGACTTGCTGGTTAAAGACGTTAAAATAAAGATCTTGCCTCACTTCTATGTAAAAACCAACTTAAAAAAAAAAAAAAAACAAAACAGCAAATAGAAGAGGAAATAGCAGACTTGTCTTGGAAATTAGGGAGTACTCCAAGCTCTGATTTGACAAATAAAAGGGGCTGAAGGTAGTAAACACGGGACCAGAGTGTTTGGTGCCTGCTGTGGAGTCAGGGTGATACCGCAAGATGAACTTTGTTTCTCCAGATCCCAAGCAGAGAGTGCAAAGTGTAGAGTTCTCCAGAGTTGCAGCCCACAGAGCCTTAGGCTTAAGGGTTGGGTGTTTTGTGGACTATGGAAGGTTCCCTGAAGCCAGACTCCAAAAATTAGAAATGTAGGAGGGGTTAAACGCCTAGCTCAAGGCAGGACCCTGTCCAGGGTACTACATATTATTGTGTCTCCTTAGACTCTTTAGTTGGCCGTACCAGCTTCTCAGACTTTTTTTAAGGTTTTTGATGGTTTTGGCAGGTTTGAAGAGTTCTGGTCAGATATTTTGTAGAATGTCCCTCAGTTGAGATTTGTATGATACATTTCACATGATTAGACTGGGTTTAGGGGTTTTACAGAGGAAGTGCCATTCTGATTATAATGTATCAAGAACACATACTCTCTTCATGGCTTGTTCCTATTGATACTAAGCTCGATAACTTGGCTGAGGTAACGTCTGTCAAAGTTTTCCACTGAAATTATTCTCCTTCCCCTTTCCAAAATGTCCTCTTCAGAAGGACATCTCTATGCACAGCCCACCCTTAAGGAGTGGGGAGTTACACTGTCCCTCTTTGAGGGAGGAGCATTTATGTAGATACATGGAATTCTGTGTGGGAAATTTGTTCTCCTCCATTTATTATTCATTCACTCCATCAGTCCATCACTTATTTGCATCCATAGGACTCATGACTGTTTCATACTTTGGGTTATAATTCAGTACTGCTTTATTTTGTTGCTCAAATTTTCCACCATTGGGAGTTCTTCCACTTGGCTCCTGTGTCTTTTTGACATTCCTCTATTATTGTGTGTGTGAGGGGGTGGCGGGTGGGGGAATGGATGAGCAGTTCTTTACTTTCTGGCACTGCAAAATACTGCAAACTCATTTTGTTTATTTCTTGTCTCAGTCCTGTAATCAGTCATTTCTCAAAAATGGTGAGAGAAAACAAGATTTAGCACTAGGTTGTTGTTACTGAGGTGTTATTGCTTCTAGGCCCTCTGAACTGAGAGAACAAAGAAATGCATGGGTGCATAATAACCCATTCATATCTGTATCTAAAACTATATAACTATGTATTCATGCATATCTATATTAATCTAGACATGAGTTCATACTGACGACTTTAATTTTAATCTCTTACATCTTGAATCATTCTAGACTTCTCCCCTTGTTTATCTATAATCTCTTATTCCAACAGTGAAATACCTGAGTCCCACCATCTGCTTTTACTTAATTTACTTAATTCATTTACTTAATTGTTCGATTTTGGTGACATTCTAGTGGTTTCAGAACTGTTCACCAGAACTCTCATGGGAAGCAGTTTTATCAGCTAGTTCCTTTGGCTTTAGTGTTACAGAAACCACTCATTTTCAAAGTTACTTAGCCAGCATATTTTCCCCTACTCCCTTCAATGAGGTTTTTCATAAATTTGTAATGCGGTTAGATTCTTTTGGCACAGTCTAAGTTTCATCCAGGGATCCCACAACCTTCTAAAAGATTTTTTAAATTGTGTATTCTAGGGTCCACTCTTTGCACTGTAAAATTCTATGAGTTTTGACAAATGCATGAGGTCACATATCCACCATTACAATATTATACAGATTACTTCTACCACATTAAAAATCCTCTGTGCTTCATCTATTCAACCCTTCCTCAAGCCCTTGAATTCTTGACAACTGCTAATCTGTTTATAATTTCTATAATTATTGTCATATAAATGCAATCATTTAGTATAGAGCCTCTTCAGAATGGTCTCTTTGACTTAGCAATATGCACTTAAGACATTCTATGTCTTTGAATGGCTTGATAGCTCATTTTTTGTATCACTGAATAATATTCCACTCAATAATTGTACCACAATTTGTCCATTTACCTATTGAAGGATATCTTGGTTGCGTCTAGTTTTTGGCAATTTGAATAAAGCTGCTATCATTCAGATACAGGTTTACATGTAGACATAAGTTCTCACATCAGTTGGGAATATGATTACCTAGGACACCTAGAAGTGTGATTGCCATACTGTATGGTAAGATGATATTTAGTCTTGTAAGAAACTGCTAAACTCTCCTCCAAAGTGCTTGTAACATTTTTGAATTCCCACCAGCAATGAATGAATGTTCCTTGCTCCAGTCCTCACCAGTTGTTAGTATTGTTGGTTTATTTATTTAAAAAAAAATTTTAGCCATTCTCAGAGCTCTGTAGTGTATTTCATTTGTTTTCATTTCCATTTCCTTAATGACATGTGATGTTGAGTATCTTTTCCAGTGCTTATTTGCCGTCTGTATATCTTCTTTGGTGAAATGTCCAAATCTTCAGCTCATTTTTTGATTGGGCAGTACATATATATATATCTTGAAGATTCCTTTATGGCCCTAAGCTTGTTCTTTCTCTGCATTCTTTGAGTGAGGAGATTACAAACAGGCCTGGTAGTTTCATTCCAATACCCATGGAGGCTTCCCTTGGCTCCCCTTCACCATTCAGCTGTGACTCAGAGGAATCTCCTTGGCTGTAAGAGGGCTTGTGACCTGCACATCTGCTTGTCATTTACCTACTGTGGATCTGCTGGGCTGGTGAAGAACTGGTTCCTGCTGCTTCTGCCTTATTCTGTGATATGTGGAGAGAAATTACTCCTGTTAATTTGAATCCATCCCTGGTTTTGCTCCTGTCAAATTTGATGCATGAAACACCTCCAGAATCTACCATTCCCATGGCTCTTGCCATCTTGTTTGCTCCTTCTTCCTGCGGTCAATACATCCCAGGTGCAACCTATGTACCTGCTAATTTTTACTCCCAGCTACAATGAGTCACTTGAAGTTTTAGTCTATAAAACAAATGAAAAAAGAGAAAGTTACTGATGCATGGGATAGAGGATGTTGTATTGATTGCTTTAGAACAAAGAAAACCTGCTTACAGGTATCCCAGTAAGAGTGTGATTGGCAGCTTCTGCAAATACCCTGCATCTCCAAAGACAGAAACACAATGAAAAAGAAAAAACCTCATGTAACCATAACACTGCCCATTACTAGTCTCTTAAAATAACCCAGCGCTTTACTAAGAATTTTGTGTATAATGATATCTTATTATTATTTTAAAGGTCTTTTTTTGAGGTGGACCATTTTTAAAGTCCTTATTGAATTTGTTGTAATATTGTTTTTGTTTTTTGTGTTCTGGTTTTTTTGACCATGAGGCATGTGGGATCCTAGCTCCCTACCAGGGATTGAACCTACTCCCCCTGCATTGGAATGTGAAGTTTTAACCAGTGGACCACCAGTAGTCCTGATATATTAAAGCAACTCTCTGGGATAGGAGTAACTGTCCTCAGTTTACAGATAAGGGAATATAAGACTTAGGGAAATTGAAGACACACGAATAAGTAGCAGAGCTGAAATTCAAACTCAGGAAATTCTGACTCCAGTACTCATCCTTCCAACCAGCATTTTCTTGCTTCTTATTGGACTTTGCTCTTCTAGATCAGGTCCATGTTTGTGCTTTACTCACTGAGATTTCTCCTTGGAGTCTGGAAAATGGTGTTTGATATTCGTATTTCAGGCTCTGTGATAATTCTGTATGTTAATGATTAAAATATATGAATCAACTGAACTGCAAGCTGCTTACCTGCTGCCATCTTCCTCTCTCTACAGCTGACATTAGAAAAATAAAGCTATAAAAACAGGTTTCAATTTTTAAATTAAAATCTATATTTCTGTACTATAGAACACCTCACTGCTATGCTTGATTTCAATAGATTTCAATAGTACTTTGAGTATTTTCAATTGATATGGCAACTTGTATTTGAAAATTCTACTATATGTCATTCATAGAACATAAAACCATTTTGATAAGCAGGAGAATTCATAAATGATGCTCATGCAGTTTGAAATTTAAAATGTTGAATTCTCTGATATTTAGGAAATAAAATAGCTTAATAAATGACCTTCATGCAATTTGAAATTTAAAATGTTGAATTCTCTGATATGTTTAAGTCTTTCTGTTTGTTAAGAGGGAATAAAATCAAACTGTGATTTTTCCAAGACAAGAATGAGGCTTAAATGTCTTGAGTCCTTTTAAATGTCTCCTCTTTTCTTCCATGTTATCTCCTAAGTTCATTACAGTAATTTTTTTTTTTTAAGTCTATGTACTTAAATGTATCACTTGGACCTCTGGGTCAAGTACAGTATTGACTTCAGCCAATATAACTTTGTATGTTACTCCTGTTGTTATCATCCATGTTCAGGACTTATCTTCTTGTACTGGGATCTTTGCAATTCTCAAAACATACTGATATTTGTATATCATTTGACTTCTGTATATCAAAGCATATACAAGTGCAATATTGTACTGCTCATTGTATTTATCTAGGGTTTTATTTTTTCACTTTCTGAAGGGAAAACGCAAGTCTAGTCTCACATCCCATGGAAAGTGTTCTTTGAAGTCAACTGGAATCACATCTGCTCCATTGATTAACCCTAACAAGTTACCTAACCCAACTAATCTTTAGTTTCTTATTCTCTGAGGGAAGTCTCAAAGGTTGCAATGAAATTAAATGACTTGAAGTATGCAAGTAAATATTAGTTCTCATTTCCCTGTCCACAACTGGACCCCTGTCGAACTTTATGATTTCATTTTCCAAACTACTGGCCATGCGGTATCTACCACTTTTCAAACAAGTTTTGTTTTTCCCTGGTTCTGTACATTTTATTCTGTGTTCTCTCTGACTGGCATGTACTTCCAGGAGACGTGGAGGGCCATCTTCTGAGGGCTCAGCCCATTCACAGCCTAAGTTAAGATCTTGGGCAGGACGGGCTGTAAAATAATATAACCCCACCTGAGTGGTATATTGTGGTAACTTGTAGGTATGCATGCCCACGAAGGCACAGACTTTTCTTAAATCATACTGTATTTCTCCAGTATGCAAAATTGGGACTCCACATGCATTTCTTTAAAGCACTGTAGTTATTACCACGTTATGAATGTATGCTAGCCCTGGGTTCCTGTCCTCTTGACTGGGACCTTGATGCTTCCTAATTCTTGAGAGGTTCTTCTCTAAAGGGCTCTCACAACCTCTGATTGCAGTCTAAATCTGCAAAAATTAACCTGTGTACAGTATCACTCCTAACTTATCTTGGTACTTTCACTTGAAAGAATCATACTACAGTCGGCCCACAGGAGTGAAAACAAAGCTGATTTCCGCCATGCCTCTCTAGATTTTAAAATCTTGACTTCTGGCATCATCTCTTGGGGACAAACTTTACAACCAAGCCAATTTCTCCACCTATCCTGGTCCTTTCTAATTAGTCTCTTAGTCTGGGCACTGAGAATTGAGAATCCTATCTTGCTTGCTTCATTGTCCTCAGGGAGTTTTTGTTTACATGACTTATTGCATTTTTAGATTGGTTTTGTTAGTTATTTGTAAATACTGTTAATCCAAAAACAGGAGACTTTTAAACTATCTTGTCTAACCCTCTGTGTAGTGGGTTGAATGATAGATCTCCAAAAGATATGTCCATGTCCTAGCCCATAGACCCTGACAGTAACCTTATTAAGGATCTCATGATGAGATCATCCTGGACTACCTGGGTCAGTGAAAAGTGTCCTTATAAGAGATGGAAAAGAAGACACAGACAAAGAACAGAAGCCTGTGTGAAGATGCAGCAGAGATGAGAGCGATGCAACCACAAGCCAAGGAACACCTGGAGCCACTAGCACTTCCTGGAAGAGGCAGGGAAGGGTTCTCTCCTGGACCTTCAGAAGAGTGCAGCCCTTCTGACACAATGATTTCAGACTTCTGGCCTCCAGAACTGCTTTGGAATAAGTGTCTGTGGTTTTAGGCTCCTCAAATTGGTGATGATTTGTTATGGCTGCCACAGACACTAAAATATCACCATACTCTGCAATTGACCAGGGCTAGTGTTCTTGCCTGGAGAATCCCAGGGACGGAGACTAGTGGGCTGCCGTCTATGGGATCGCACAGAGTCGGACACGACTGAAGTGACTTAGCAGCAGCAGCAGCAGCAGTTAAGATCTTTAGAACTCATCCATACTAATAAGATTACAGTCCCACTTCTGGTGCTATATGTAATTTAATATAAAAACCAGTTCTAAACTGAAAAGTGCAAATATGCATTCCGAAATTAGTAGTTCCCTTTCAGCTTTTCTGACTGAACAATTCGGACGAGTTCATGAAGTATGGTAGGTTCTTTTGGTTTTTCAACTGTAGGACAGACATTAAATGCCATCCCCTAGGGCTATTATAGGAATAAAATGATACAGTTGTGAAAATGCCTTACATGGTGCCTATCCCTTTAAAAATTTTTTGTTTGTTTTTTGTTTTATTTTATAGTGGGGTATAATTGATTAAAAATGCTGTTAGTTTCAGGTGTACAGCAAAGTGATTCAGTTATACATATATATGTATTTGGGCTTCCCTGATGGCTCAGATGATAAATAATCTGCCTGCGAATTTAAAGATGGCAGGGGAGTAGGTGGATGTAGAGTACATCTCTCTCCATGGATACATTAGGAATACACCTTCAGACACAGAAGTGTGTGCAGAACACCAGCTGAGAACAGACAGGAGTACCTGGCCAGCAGTAAAGAATATATTAGATCAGATCAGATCAGTCGCTCAGTCGTGTCTGACTCTTTGCGACCCCATGAACTGCAGCACACCAGGCCTCCCTGTCCATTACCAACTCCCGGAGGTCACTCAGACTCATATTCATCGAGTCAGTGATGCCATCCAGCCATCTCATCCTCTGTCATCCCCTTCTCCTCCTGCCCCCAATCCCTCCCAGCATCAGAGTCTTCTCCAATGAGTCAACTCTTCGCATGAGGTGGCCAAAATACTGGAGTTTCAGCTTTAGCATCATTCCTTCCAAAGAAATCCCAGGGTTGATCTCCTTCAGAATAGACTGGTTGGATCTCCTTGCAGTATATATAGAACCATGCAAAACTCGGTAGGATGAAGGAACTAGGGGAAAAACAGGAGTGTTAGTAAGACTGGACCTCCCCTTGACCAGTGGGGGAACTGAAGCAGGGGTCCGATCCCCACATCAGGGCAATTGTCTGAGTCAGGGGAGAAACATATAAGGCTGAGAGTGAAACAGCTGATCTGTGGCAGCCTAATGGAATGAGAATCAGACAGTCCTTGTTGCAGCTATATATACCCTGGACAGGGATGCAGGTCCCTTGGAAGGTGCAGAAGCTGGGAACTGGAGTTTAGGGATTCTGGAGTAATCCCAGGGCGAGGGCTGCTGTGGACTGCAGAGAGACGGATCGAGGGGATGTGAGGGAGGAGATTGTGGTGGGAAACGCTTGTGGAGGAAAGCCAGGCAGCCCTGGAAGCAAAGCAATACTGCTGAGTCATGCGTGGGGGGTGGAGCCATCACCACAGCCTCTCTCTGCACACCGGAACAATAGAGAGGATGACCCATCAAATGCCTGATGCACTGAACTACAAAGTAGGACCCCATTCAGGGTACCCCTTTAAGTGCCTGATGTGCCAATTTACAGAGCAGGACCCCAGCCAGGGGGGCCCGTCTATGTGCCTGACCTGCCAAACAACAGAGAAGGACTCCAGGCGAGGGAGCCCTCCAAGTGCCTGAAAAGGTGGAGCTACGGAGAAAGACTGGTCAAAGAGGCTTTCTGATCGCCAGCTACAAGTGGTGTGGAAAAAGACTCTGAGAGGGCCATAACTTCTGCAGTGGAGGCAGTCCATGTACCTGCACACTTGGCACCACACGGGTCCCAGCAAGTCAAGCAGCTGCACCACCTTCATGCTCAGCTGTCACTGGGGCAGAACTGCCACAGGCAAAAAAGTCTTGCGTCTATGCACACAGGGTCACTTCGGTTGTGTGCAGCTTTTTGCGACCCTGAAGACTGTGACCTGCCAGGCTTCTCTGTCATGGGGGTTCTCCGGGCAAGAATACTGGAGCACATTGGCCATTACTGGTTGCCATACCCTTCTAGAGTACGGTATTTCCTGCTACCCTAACTGCCAACACCCCCTGAGTACCTGGTGCTGCCACAACCCCTGAGACCCAAGCAGGTGTACCACCTTCACACCTGGCCCTCATAGGGGCAAACCCAAATCCTCCAGGGCAATTTCAGAAGCTAAACCCCAGTGAATGACGCACATTTAGAGGTGGAAATAAAACCATAATTGAAACCCAGGGGCAATGTGACCCAAAACCTTCCCACCAGCTGTACAAGCTGCAGATTAAATCCAAATGATCAACTAGGTAGATTCTGTGCCTATGGAATATATAAAAGGAGAGCTCCCACAAAAGAAAACACACTAGTTCAGATAGCTGTGGACATTGGAGGCAAGAACACACAGGAGTAGGACCAGATTAGAATCTGAGCTGCCCCCATACCAGATCCAGAGATCAGCACAGTGTTGGAGCGCATCCTAGGGAACTGAGGTGCACTGTGACTCCCAGTGAGGGAAAGGATTCTGACAGCAGTGACTCAAGAAAAATATTTATTATTATTCGTATCTTTTGACTTGTTCTATAGATTCTTTTGGATTTTTTTCCCCTCCCCCTGCCACCTCTGTTGTAGTTGTCAATTTTATTGGCAGTATGAAATCTAATTAAGCTTTTGAGTTTTGTTTTTTTCTCCTCAGTCACATTTTTTTAATCGTTTTTATAAACCTCTGCCTCAGCAATGGACTTTTGCAGTTCTGTGGTTTTCCTTTTTTTTTTTCTTTCTATCTTTTTTTTAATTTTAATTTTTTAAACCTATTATAATTTTTCTACATTTATTCCTTTGTTTGCTTTTCCTACTGTTATTTTCCCCTTTCAGTTAATATTTAATGTATATAAATCTTCTTTATCTACATCTAACTTTGCATATCTGTTATTCTTTTCTTTCTTTCCTTTCCTCTCAACATATGTTAGTTTTTTGTCTTTTTTTTTTTTTTTTCATTGCTTTATTCCCCAGTTGGCACCTTGCTTTAGTTTTGTTTTCCAATTTGTGCTTTAGTTAGTTTTGTTCTTGACTGGTAAATATAATTTTTTATTTCCTTTGTTCACCAGGTCAATCTACTCTATTTTAGTTGGACTGTTTTGACTTTGCTTGGGGTCGCTAAGAGTCGGACACCACTGAGCGACTTCACTTTCACTTTTTACTTTCATGCATTGGAGAAAGCAATGGCACCCCACTCCAGTACTCTTGCCTGAAGAATCCCATGGACGCAGGAGCCTGGTGGGCTGCCATCTATGAGGTGGCACAGAGTCGGACACGACTGAAGCGACTCAGCAGCAGCAGCATGGGTGTATATGTATACATGTATATTCAATTATTTTAATTATTATTTGCCTGATTTTATAACTGGCATTTGCCTGGGGTTCATCTTTGGTTTCCCACATTCACGCATTTGTTTTAATCTCACTTAATGCCATAACAAACCACTTGTGGAATCTTCATTCCTGACCAGAGATCAAGCCCTGAGCCTTTGGAGTGAAAGCACTGACTCCAAGACCCTAGACTACCAGAGAACTAACCCTAGGGAGTATCAGATAGTGATAACTCCCACAAAAGAAACCACTTGAATATAAGACCCAGCATCATCCAACCACCAATAGCACCCTATGCAGGAAGCCTCGTCTAAACAACAAACAAAACAAAAATACAAAGCCAATCATCAGCAGACAGGATTACCACCTCACTCAGTCTTGCCTATCAGAGGAAAAACAGACAAACAAAAAACCCAGCACAAATCTCACCCTGTATGAAGCTTATACAAACCACTGGACCAACCTTAGGAGGGCAGAAACCAAAAGTAAGAAAGAATTCAACCTTGAAACTTGGGAAAAAGAGACCTCAAACACAATAAGGTAAAAAAAAAAAAAAAGAAAGAAAAGGCAGCGAAATACTACACAAATGAAGGAACAAACAAGAAACATAGATGCCCAAATAAATGAAGAGGAAATAGGCAAACTACCTGAAAAAGAATTCAGAATAATGATAGTAAAGATGATCAAAAACCTTGAAAACAAAATGGAGAAAATGCAAGAATCAATTAACAAAGACCTAGAAGAATTAAAGTAAAAACAGGGAGAGACAAAGAATACAATCGCTGAAATTAAAAATACTCTGTAAGGAATCAATAACACAATATCTGAAACAGAAAAATGAACCAATGAGCTGGAAGATTAAATGGTGGAAATAACTTCTGAAGAGCAGAATAAAGTAAAAAGAATGAAAAGAACTGAGGATAGTCTCAGAGACCTCTGGGATAATATCAAATGCACCAACATTCAAATTATAGGAGTCCCAGAAGAAGAAGTGGAAAAAGAAATGGCAACCCACTCCAGTATCCTTCCTGGAGAATCCCAGAGACACAGGACCCTGGTGGGCTGCTGTCTACGGGGTCGCACAGAGTCGGACATGACTGAAGCAACTTAGCAGCAGTAGCAGCAGCAGAAGAGAAAAAGTAAGGGTATAAGAAAAATTTTGAAGAGATGATAGTTGAAAATTTCCCCAACATAGAAAAGGAAATAGTCAAATTCATGAGGCTCAAAGAGTCCCATACAGGATAAACCCAAGAGAAATATGCCAAGACACATACTAATCAAACTGCTGCTGCTGCTGCTAAGTCGCTTCAGTCGTGTCCAACTCTGTGCGACCCCAGAGACGGCAGCCCACCCTAGGCTCCCCCGTCCCTGGGATTCTCCAGGCAAGAACACTGGAGTGGGTTGCCATGTCCTTCTCCAATGCATAAAAGTGAAAAGTGAAAGTGAAGTCACTCAGTCGTGTCCAACTCCTAGCGACCCCATGGATTGCAGCCCACCAGGCTCCTCCATCCATGGGATTTGCCAGGCAAGAGTACTGGAGTGGGGTGCCATTGCCTTCGACTAATCAAACTAACAAAGACTAAACACAAAGAAAGAATACTAAAAGCAGCAAGGGAAAAGCAACAAGTAGCATACAAGGGAAACCCCATATGTTTAACAGCTGATCTTTCAGCAGAAACTCTACAGGCCAGAAGGGAATGGCAGAATATATTTAAAATACTGAAAGAGAAAAATCTACAACCAAGATTACTGTGCCCGGCAAGGATCTCATTCAGAACTGATGGAGAAATAAAAAGCTTTTCAGACAAGCAAAAGTTAAGAGAATTCAGTACCACCAAGCCAGCTTTACAATAAATGTTTAAGGGACTTATATAGTCAAGAAATACAAGAGAAGAAAAAAGATCTACAAAATCAACCCCAAACAATTAAGAAATGGCAATAGGAACATATTTATCAATAATTACTTTAAATGTAAATGGATTAAATGCTCCAACCAAAAGACACAGACTGGCTGAATGGATACAAAAACAAGACCCATATGTGTGCTGTCTACAAGAAACCCACTTCAGACCTAAAGACACATATAGATTGAGAGGATGGAAAAATATATTCCATGAAAATGGGAAGCAAGTGAAAGCTGGAGTAGCAATCCTCATATCAGAAAAAATAGACCTAAAAGTAAAGAAGATTACAAGAGATAAGGAGGGACACTACATAATGATCAACTGATCAATCCAAAGGAAGACATAACAATTATAAATATCTATGCACCCAACATAGGAGTACCTCAATGCATAAGACAAACACTAACAGATATAAAAGGAGAAATTGACAGTAACACAATAATAGAAGGAGACTTTAACACCCCACTCACACCAATGGATAGATCATCAAAACAAAAAATTAATAAGGAAACACATCTTAAATGATGCACTAGATGAGATGGATTTCATCAATGTATTCAGGACAGTCCATCCAAATGCAGAAGAATATCTTCTTCTCAAGTGCACAAGGAACATTCTCTAGGATAGACCACATCTTGGGTCACAAATCAAATCTCAGTAAATTTAAGAATATTGAAATCCTATCAAGCATCTTCTCTGACCACAATGCTATGAGACTAGATAACAATTACAAGGAAAAAACTGTAAGAAACACAAACACATAGAGATTAAACAATACATTTCTAAATAACCAACTGGTTACTGGATAAATCAAAAGGGAAATCAAAAAGTTTCTAGAAACAAATGACAATGAAAACACAACTCAAAACCTATGGGATGCAGCAAAAGCAGTTCTAAGAGGGAAGTTTTTTAGCAATATAATCCTACCTCAGGAAATGAGGAACACAATGAATAGACAATGTAACTTTACACCTAAAACAACTGGAAAAATGAAGAATCAAAAAAACCCAACATTAGTAGAAGGAAAGAAATAATAAAGATACAAGCAGAAATAAATTAAAAAGAAATAAAAGAAAGAAAAGGAAAGATTAATAAAACTAAAAGCTGGTTCTTTGAGATGATAAAATTGACAAACCTTTGGCCAGACTCATCAAGAAAAAAAGAAGAATCAAATCAACAAAATTAGAAATGAAGAAGAGGTTGCAACAGACAATGCAGAAATATAAAGGATTATAAGAGACTGAGAGTTGGACTGTGAAGAAAGCTGAGCGCCGAAGGATTGATGCTTTTGAACTGTGGTGTTGGAGAAGATTCTTGAGAGTCCCTTGGACTGCAAGGAGATCCAACCAGTCCATTCTGAAGGAGATCAGCCCTGGGACTTTTTTGGAAGGACAGATGCTAAAGCTGAAACTCCAGTACTTTGGCCACCTCATGCGAAGAGTTGACTCATTGGAGAAGACTCTGATGCTGGGAGGGATTGGGGGCAGGAGGAGAAGGGGACGACAGAGGATGAGATGGCTTGATGGCATCACTGACTTCATGGACGTGAGTCTGAGTGAACTCCAGGAGTTTGTGATGGACAGGGAGGCCTGGCGTGCTGCGATTCATGGGGTCACAAAGAGTCGGACACGACTGAGCGACTGAACTGAACTGAACTGATATGGCAATAAAATAGATAACCTGGAAGAAATGGACAGATTCTTAGAGAAGTTTGATCTTCCAAGACTGAACTAGGAAGAAATAGAAATTATGAATAACCTAGTTACAAGCACTGAAATTGAAGCTGTGATCAAAAATCTCCCAAAAAACAAAAGCCCAGGACCAGATGGCTTCACAGGAGAATTCTATCAAACATTTAGAGAAGAGCTAATGCCTATCCTTCTAAAACTCTTTCAAAAAATTACAGAGGAAGGAACACTTTCAAACTCATTCTACAAGGCCACCATCACCCTGATACCAAAACCAGACAAAGACAACATACAAAAAAGAAAACTATAGGCCAGTATCACTGATGAACATAGATGCAAAAATCCCCAACAAAATTTTAGCAAACAGAGTTCAGCAACAAATCAAAAAGCTCATACACTATGATCAAGATGGGTTTATTCTAGGGATGCAGGGATTCTTCAATATATGCAAATCAATCAATGTGATACACCATGTTAATGAAAGATAAAAACCATAGGATCATCTCAATAGATGTAGAAAAAGCCTTTGACAAAATTCAACACCCATTTATGATTAAAACTCTTCAAAAAAATGGCATGGAAGGAACCTACTTCAACATAGTAAAGACCATGTATGATAAGACTACAGCAAACATAATTCTCAATGGTGAAAAACTGAAAGCATTTCCTCTAAGATCAGGAACAATACAAGGGTTTCCACTTTCCCCACTATTATTCAACATAGTTCTGAAAGTCCTAGCTATGGCAATCAGAGAGGAAAAAGAAATAAAAGGAATCCAGATCGGAAAAGAAGTAAACCTCTCACTGTTTGCAGATAACATAATACTGTATATAGAAAAACCCTAAAGATAGTATCAGAAAATTACTAGAGCTAACCAGTGAATTTACCAGAGGTGCAAGATACAAAATCAATACACAGAAATCACTTGCATTTCTATGTACTAACAATGAAAATCCAGAAAGAGAAATTAAGGAATCAATCCCATTAACCATAACAACAAAAAGAATTAAATATCTAGGAATAAACTCACCTAAGGAGACAAAAGAACTGTACACAGAAAATTATAAGACACTAATGAAAAAATCAAAGATGACATAAACAGACAGGGAGATATTCCATGTTCCTGGGTAGGAAGAATCAATATTGTGAAAATTACTATATTACCAAAAGCAACTTATAGATTCAATGGTAACCCTATCAAATTACCAATGACATTTTTCACAGAATTAGAACAAAAAAATTTCACAATTCATATGGAAACACAAAAGACCCTTAATGGCCAAAGTAGTCTTGAGAAAGAAGAATGGAGCTGGAGGAATCAACCTTCCTGACTTCAGATTATACTACAAAACTGTAGTCGTCAAGATAGTATGGTACTGGCACAAAAACAGAAATATAGACCAAGAGAACAAGATAGAAAGCCCAGAAATAAACCATGCACCTATGGGTACCTTATTTTTGACAAAGGAGGCGAGAACATACAATGGGGCAAAGACAGCCTCTTCAGTAATGGTGCTGGGAAAACTGGACAGCTACATGTAAAAGAATGAATGAAAGTAGAACACTTCGGGAAAACCACGAGACCCTTCAGGTATGACCTAAATCAAATCCCTTATGATTATACAGTGGAAGTGAGAAATAGATTTAAGGGCCTAGATCTGATAGATAGGGTGCCTGATGAACTATGGAATGAGGTTCGTGACATTGTACAGGAGACAGGGATCAAGACCATCCCCATGGAAAAGAAATGCAAAAAAGCAAAATGGCTATCTGGGGAGGCCTTACAAATAGCTGTGAAAAGAAGAGAAGCAAAAAGCAAAGGAGAAGAGGAAAGATATAGGCATCTGAATGCAGAGTTCCAAAGAATAGCAAGAAGAGATAAGAAAGCCTTCTTCAGCGATCAATGCAAAGAAATAGAGGAAAACAACAGAATGGGAGAGACTAGGGATCTCTTCAAGAAAATCAGAGATACCAAAGGAACATTTCATGCAGAGATGAGCTCAATAAAGGACAGAAATGGTATGGACCTAACATAAGCAGAAGATATTAAGAAGAGGTGGCAAGAATACACAGAAGAACTGTACAAAAAAGATCTTCACGACCCAGATAATCATAATGGTGTGATCACTGACCTAGAGCCGGATTCCTACAGTGTGAAGTCAGGTGGGCCTTAGAAAGCATCACTACGAACAAAGCTAGTGGAGGTGATGGAATTCCAGTGGAGCTATTCCAAATCCTGAAAGATAATGCTGTGAAAGTGCTTCACTCAATATGCCAGCAAATTTGGAAAACTCAGCAGTGGCCACAGACCTGGAAAAGGTCAGTTTTCATCCCAATCCCAAAGAAAGGCAATGCCAAAGAATACTCAAACTACCGCACAATTGCACTCATCTCACACGCTAGTAAAGTAATGCTCAAAATTCTCCAAGCCAGGCTTCAGCAATATGTGAACCGTGAACTTCCTGATGTGCAAGCTGGTTTTAGAAAAGGCAGAGGAACCAGAGATCAAATTGCCAACATCCTCTGGATCATGGAAAAAGCAAGAGAGTTCCAGAAAAACATCTATTTCTGCTTCATTGACTATGCCAAAGCCTTTGACTGTGTGGATCACAATAAACTGTGGAAAATTCTGAAAGAGATGGGAATACCAGACCACCTGATCTGCCTCTTGAGAAATCTGTATGCAGGTCAGGAAGCAACAGCAACAGTTAGAACTGGACATGGAACAATAGACTAGTTCCAAATAGGAAAAGGACTACGTCAAGGCTGTATATTGTCACCCTGTTTATTTAACTTCTATGCAGAGTACATCGTGAGAAACGCTGGACTGGAAGAAACACAAGCTGGAATGAAGATTGCCGGGAGAAATATCAATAACCTCAGATATGCAGATGATACCACCCTTATGGCAGAAAGTGAAGAGGAACTAAAAAGCCTCTTGGTGAAAGTGGAAGTGGAGAGTGAAAAAGTTCACTTAAAGCTCAACATTCAGAAAACAAAGATAATGGCATCTGGTCCCATCACTTCCTGGGAAATAGATGGGGAAACAGTGCAAACAGTGTCAGACTTTATTTTGGGGGGGCTCCAAAATCGCCGCAGATGGTGACTGCAGCCATGAAATTAAAAGATGCTTACTCCTTGGAAGGAAAGTTATGACCAACCTAGACAGCATATTCAAAAGCAGAGACATCACTTTGCCAACAAAGGTTCATCTAGTCAAGGCTATGGTTTTTCCTGTGGTCATGTATGGATGTGAGAGTTGGACTGTGAAGAAGGCTGAGTGCGGAAGAATTGATGCTTTTGAATTAGTGTTGGAGAAGACTCTTGAGAGTCCCTTGGACTGCAAGGAGATCCAACCGGTCCATTCTGAAGGAGATCAGCCCTGGGATTTCTTTGGAAGGAATGATGCTAAAGCTGAATCTCCACTACTTTGGCCACCTCATGTGAAGAGTTGACTCATTGGAAAAGATTCTGATGCTGGGAGGGATTGGGGGCAAGAGGAAAAGGGGACGACAGAGGATGAGATGGCTGGATGGCATCACCAACTTGATGGACGTGAGTCTCAGTGAACTCCGGGAGTTGGTGATGGACAGAGAGGCGTGGCATGCTGTGATTCATGGGGTCGCAGAGTCGGACATGACTGAGTGACTGATCTTATCTGATCTGATCTGCACACCATACACAAAGATAAACTCAAAATGGATTAAAGACCTAAATGTATGACCAGAAACTATAAAAGTTTTAAAGGAAAACTGGCAGGTCAGTAACATCAAATCAGTACTTTTGCACTGTTGGTGGGAATGTAAATTGATGCAGCCACTATGGAAGACAGTATGGAGATTCCTTAAAAAAACAGGAATAAAACCACCATATGACCCAGTAATCCCATTCCTAGGCATATACCCTGAGGAAACCAAAATTGAAAAATACACATGTATCCCATTATTCATTGCAGCACTGTTTACAACAGCTAACACATGGAAGCAACCTAGATGTACATCAACAGATGAATCAATAAAGAAGTTTTGGTACATATACACAATGGAATATTACTCAGCCACAAAAAGGAACAACTTTGAGTCTGTTCTAATGAGGTGGATGATCCTAGCACCTATTATACAGAGTGAAGTGAGTCAGAAGGAGAAAGATAAATATCATATTCTAATGTATATATACAGGATCTAGAAAAATGGTAGTGAAGAATTTATTCACAGGGCAGCAGTGGAGAAACAGACATAGAAGATGAACTTTTGGACATGGAGAGAGGGGAGGAGAGGGTGCGATGTATGGAAAGAGTAGCATTGAAACTTACACTACCATGTGTAAAATAAATGGCTGATAGGAATTTGCTGTTTGGCTCAGGAAATTCAAACAGGGGCTCTATGTCAACCTGGAGGGGTGGGATGGGAAGGGAGATGGATTCAAGAGGAAGGGGAATTCATATATACCTATGGCCGATTCATGTTGAGGTTTGACAGAAAACCACAGAGTTCTGTAAAGCAATTATCCTTCAAAAAAAAAAAAAAAAAAAGAATCTACCTGCAGTGTGGGAGACCCATGTTCAATCCCTGGGTTGGGAAGATTCCCTGGAGAAGGAAATGGCTTCCTACTCCAGTATTCTTGCCTAGAGAATTCCATGGTCAGAGGGGCCTGGTAGGCTATAGTCCATGCAGTCACAAAGAGTTGGACATGACCAAGTGACTTAACACTTTCACTTTCTTTGTTTCTTTATTTATTTTAATTTGAGGCTAATTACTTTGCACTATTGTATATCTGTATGCAGGTCAGGAAGCAACAGTTAGAACTGGTCATGGAACAACAGACTGGTTCCAAATAGGAAAAGGAGTACGTCAAGGCTGTATATTGTCACCCTGTTTATTTAACTTATATGCAGAGTACATCATGAGAAATGCTGGACTGGAAGAAACACAAGCTGGAATCAAGATTGCTGGGAGAAATATCAATAATCTCAGATATGCAGATGATACCACCCTTATGGCAGAAAGTGAAGAGGAACTCAAAAGCCTCTTGATCAAAGTGAAAGTGGAGAGTGAAAAGGTTGGCTTAAAGCTCAACATTCAGAAAACGAAGATCATGGCATCTGGTCCCATCACTACATGGGAAATAGATGGAGAAACAGTGGAAACAGTGTCAGACTTTATTTTTCTGGGCTCCAAAATCACTGCAGATGGTGACTGCAGCCATGAAATTAAAAGACGCTTACTCCTTGGAAGGAAAGTTATGACCAACCTAGATAGCATATTCAAAAGCAGAGACATCACTTTGCCAACAAAGGTTTGCCTAGTCAAGGCTATGGTCTTTCCTGTGGTCATGTATGGATGTGAGAGCTGGACTGTGAAGAAGGCTGAGCGCCGAAGAATTGATGCTTTTGAACTGTGGTGTTGGAGAAAACTCTTGAGAGTCTCTTGGACTGCAAGGAGATCCAACCGGTCCATTCTGAAGGAGATCAGCCCTGGGATTTCTTTGGAAGGAATGATGCTCAAGCTGAAACTCCAGTATTTTGGCCACCTCATGCGAAGAGTTGACTTATTGAAGACTCTGATGCTGGGAGGGATTGGGGGCAAGAGGAGAAGGGCACGACAGAGGATGAGATGGCTGGATGGCATCACTGACTCGATGAATGTGAGTCTGGGTGACCTCCGAGAGCTGGTGATGGACAGGGAGGCCTGGCGTGCTGCAGTTCATGGGGTCACAAAGAGTCGGACACGACTGAGCGACTGATCTGATCTGATCTGATCTGATTGTAGAGGTTTTTGCCATACATTGACATGAATCAGCCATGGGTGTACACTTTCACTTTCATACATATATCTATAGTTTTTCAAATTATTTTCTCATTTAGGTTATTAGACAGTATTGTGTTAAGTTCCCTGTGCTATGCAGTAGGTCTTTGTTGATTATCTGTCTTAAGTATAGCAGTGTGTACATGTCAATCTCAAACTCCCAATCTATCCCCCATACCCTTCCCCTTAGTAACCAAAAGTTTATTCTCTAAGTCTGTGAGTCTGTTTCTTAAATAAATTCATTTGTATCATTTTAAGGGGCTTCCCAACTGGCTCACTGATAGTGAATTCACCTGCTGGAGACCCAAGTTCAGTCCTTCAGTTAGGAAGATCCCCTGGGGAAGTAAATGGCAACTCGCTCCAGTATTCTTGCCTGGGAAATCTCATTGACAGAGGAGACTGGCAGGCTACCGTCATCCATAGCATTGCAAAAATGGTGGACACAGCTTAGTGGCTAAACAAGCTGTGCATTGCTTGTTATTCATATATAATAATTACATGCATTATTTTCTTAAGATTCTGCATATAAACATTATCATATATTTATGTTTCCCTGTCCTACTTACTTCACTTAGTATGATAATCTCCAGGTCCACACATGTTGCCTCAGATGGCATTATTTCATTCTTTTTAATGGCTGAGTAACATTTTATTGTATATGTGCACCACATCTTCTTTATCCATTCAAAATTCAAAAAGATACATGCACCTCAGTGTCATTGCTTTTTTTTTTTTTTTTAATTTTAGGACTGATGATGGTTTGGTGGCAAGGGTATAATGAAGATTTGAGACATACTTTACTTCTTGGCTCTCTCTCTACTGACTAAGTGGTTCCAGGTCTGTGAAGTAGACAGGAGATGATTGTCCAGATAATTGAAATTAACATAGCTTGGCAGATCAGGGTTCAGATATAATTCTCCCACACAACTTGGTGAATCCTCACAGCACTTCATTTCTGTACCTTGTTTTTCCATTCACCAGGCCAAGTCATTTGTGTCTTTCTCATTGGGATGTTCTAAAGCCACTAGGAAAACACTGTTGAGCATAACTCCCAAGAAACAAATTATAAAATAATCTTCCTTTACGGAATGAGAGAAAAGTAAGCAAGAACTTTCTCCTTGAGATTTTCTGGGATTGCAAGCAGCTGATTGAGTGGCTGTGAGCCATGCATGAGCCTTAGTGTCTCTCCCAAATGAGAGCAAAAATTACATAATTTCTTTGGGAAATTTTTCACACTGTCAATTATATCTTACCTCCTGGAGAGACAGACTCCATTGACAATATGTAAAAGAAGCATCTTAAGTGCCACCGTGTTGTCCCCAGAGCTTTAGTCTCTTATAATACTTCCTCAAGACTATAAAAACATCCTCTAAAATTATTTTTCCTTTTTCTTTTAATTGAAAGAATTCTTTGACCTTTCTCAAACAGCTGCTCCCTAGAAAATTCCTTTCAGTTGAAAGCTATACTTTACCTTGGCCTCCCAAACGAGCTCATTTCTATGCAAACAGGTTTCCTCACATTCATTTGAAAATGGAGAGAATAATAGCTGGATTTGGGGAGAGTCATGAAACTATTTTCTGGGCTGAGTTCCAATTGAATTATATCAAACAGACCAGGACTGTGATCACTAACATATATTCACATGTCTGCCTCATCCCTTGGCAAATGCTGTCCGTTTTTTTATGTACTCCAGCAAATTCTTGGTGTTCAGCTTTCTGTACTCTAAGTCAAGCATGAGTGTGGGTTCTCAGTAGACTTTAGCAGCTGGTGAGATGGCGCGGTACTTGTACATAGCCTGCTTTTGTTCTGATTGGTGCCCATGTCACATATTTGGAATATCACTCATGTCACACCCATACTTTAACGCTAATACATAGAATAAGTGGTTATAGAAGTACATAAAGTGTTTAGAAACTACTGCAGTGTTTGGAAAGCATTTTATTTCATATAATGTGGGGAGTCACATCTCAGGCATTGAAGGACTGGGAAAACTGTTGGGCAGTATGATATCATATAACCAATTCAGTTTGTTTCTCCATCTGTTTTTTTTTTTTTTTTTTTAGTATCTATTTATTTGGCTGTGTAGAGAATCTTCAGTCTTCATTGAGGCACACAGAATCTTTAGTTGTGGCACATGGAATCTAGTTCCCTGACCAGGAACCTGGGCCCCCTGCATTGGGACCGTGGTGTCCTAGCCACTGGCCCACCAGGGAAGTTCTTCCTTCCGGTTTAAAGGATAGCTGCTGGGAAGGCCAGTCTGTCATGAGCCCCAAGTGTCCCTGCACAGTCTTGCCAGGTACACCAAGAATGCAAGGCCCTTTCTACTCTTTACTAGACCATTTATCAGACTTGTGGTTGCAGCAAGCAGTCTTGAGCTATCCGGTACTGTCTTCTCTAGAAGGAAGGCTAGATTTGCTTCTGCTTACTACAAAGTCAGTGAGTCCCCAAGCTCAGCGCTTCTGTCCTCTAAATGCAGCCCATTTTGTTTGCAGGCATCCATCATGAGATACCAAATTAGAGATACCAAAGCAACATTTCATGCAAACACAGGCGCAAAAAAGGACAGAAATGGTATGGACCTAACAGAAGCAGAAGATATTAAGAAGAGGTGGGAAAAATACATAGACAAACTATACAAAAAAGATCTTCATGACCCAGATAACCACAAGGGTGTGATCACCCACCTAGAGCCAGACATCTTGAAGTGTGAAGTCAAGTGGGACTTAGGAAGCATCACTATGAACAAAGCTGGTGGAGGTGATGGAATTCAAGTGGAACTCTTTCAAATCCTGAAAGATGATGCTGTGAAAGTGCAGCATTCAATATACCAGCAAATTTGGAAAACTCAGCAGTGGCCACAGGACTGGAAAAGGTCAGTTTTCATTCCAATCCCAAAGGCAATGCCAAAGAATGCTCAAACTACCACCCAATTGCACTCACCTCACATGCTAACAAAGTAATGCTCAAAATTCTCCAAGCCAGGCTTCAGCAGTACATGAACAGTGAACTCCCAGATGTTCAAGCTGAATTTAGAAAAGGCAGAGGGAGCAGAGATCAAATTGCCAACACCCATTGGATCACTGGATCATCTTGGGAAAAGCAAGAGAGTTCCGGAGAAACAGCTGCTTCTGCTTTATTGATTATGCTAAAGTATTTGACTGTATGGATCACAAAAAACTGTGGAAAATTCTTCGAGATGGGAATACCAGACCACCTGATCTGCCTCCTGAGAAATCTGTATGCAGGTCAAGAAGCAACAGTTAGCACTGGACATGGAACAACAGACTGGTTCATAATTGAGAAAGGAGTACAGCAAGGCTGTATATTGTCACCCTGCTTATTTAACTTAAATGCAGAGTACATCATGCAAAATGCTGGACTGGACGGAGCACAAGCTGGACTCAAGATTTCTGGGAAAAATATCAATAACCTCAGATATGCAGATGACACCACCCTTATGGCAGAAAGAGAAGAACTAAAGAGCCTCTTGATGAAAGTAAAAGAGGAGAGTGAAACATAGGCATAAAACTCAACATTCAGAAAACTAAGATCAAGGTATCTGGTCCATCACTTCATGGCAAATAGATGGGTAAACAATAGAAACGGTGTCAGACTTTATTTTTTGGGCTCCAAAATCACTGCAGATGGTGACTGCAGCCATGAAATTAAAAGATGCTTGCTCCTTGGAAGAAAAGTTATGACCAACCTATACAGCTTATTAAAAAGCAAAGACATCACTTTGCCAACAAAGGTCTGTCTAGTCAAGGCTATGGTTTTTCCAGTAGTCATGTATGGATGTGAGTGTTGAGCTATAAAGAAAGCTGAGCACAGAAGAACTGATGCTTTTGAACTGTGGTGTTGGAGAAGACTCTTGAGAGTCCCTTGGACTGCAAGGAGATCCAACCAGTCTATCCTAAAGGAGATCAGTCCTGGGTGTTCACTGGAAAGACTGATGCTGAAGCTGACACTCCAATACTTTGGCCACCTGATGTGAAGAACTGACTCCTTTGAAAAGACACTAATGCTGGGAAAGATTGAAGGCGGGAGGAGAGGGGGACCACGGAAGATGAGATGGTTGGATGGCATCACCGACTCAATGGACATGAGTTTGAGTAAACTCTGGGAATTGGTGATGGACAGGGAGGCCTGGCATGCTGCAATCCATGGGGTCACAAAGAGTTGGATGCGAGTGAGTGACTGAACTGAACTGACCTGAACTGAAAGTCTCAAGACCCTACATAGTCCTTGACGCTTTGGAAATATTTCTCTTTATACTTATAAATAGGTCCTAGAATGGTTATATTATTTCAGATAATTAATGACCATGATGAATTTAGAATGTTGGTTTTTAGTTCTGAATCTACTGCTGATTTAATTCTGAATCTACTACTGAATGATCTTGAGTATGTTTGTATTCCCCTGGGACTCTGTCTCATTATCTGTAAAATGCGGGGGTGCAACTAGATGAGTGGTTTTTCAAATGTGCTCTGGGGTACCCATGACCAGTCGTTTCAAGGGCCCTCTCATTAGCCGCTGGTGGAAGCTGCTGGATATAGTTGGAGGCAAAGGTATTGTTGGTTGACTGGCCTGGTTGCCTGCCTTCCTCAGGGATACTAGCTGTGCTGTGGTTACTGTTACTGCTTAGCACCCACTCCCACTTCCCTCAGCTGTCACATTCTCTGTAGTTCTGTTCATACTTCCTAACTTTCTCATTTCCTACCTCTCAAGGGAAAAAAGTACAAACAATGAAAATGTTTTCGCTTTCTATTTCTTGGCCCACGGGCTGCTTTCTGGTCATGATGAATGAACAAAGAGAAGACAGGTTCTCCCCTCAAATTCCCTAACCCCCCTGCCATCCTATCAGCCCTTCTAGGGCCTGACTCTTGGGAAGTCACAGGGTCCTGCTTCAGGAACTCTTTCTTCCAAGGCTCTTTCACTCCAGTGCTATGAAATATGTAGCTAAGTAAGAGGCAATAAAACTGGCTTTTGCTAGGGTGATGAGCTGTCTGATTTGCCTGGGACTGGAAGGTATTCTTAGGACATGAGACTTTCATTTTTTAAACCAGAATAGTCTTGGGCAAACCATGACAGGTTGGTTGTCCACGAATTTTCTAAATTCAGACTTTATGGTATAAGCTTATGTAATGAGGTCCTCAAAGATCGGGGTGTTTGAAGCTCAAAAGTCAAGAAGTTGACCTTTTCCCCCCTGGATTTTGATCTAACAACTATATTGCCAGGCAATAGATGTTCTTGCATAAATGGGAGAAGAAAGATAAGAAAACCGTAGGAAATGTTGGCTAACATAAAAAATATATATATTATTCTCTTGCAGCTTTAATAAATTATAGCCTAAAATGGTTTTATTATGATCCTCTTCTAATGAATTCCTAAGTAGTGGGGGTGAAAATGTTCATGAAAATATACGTAGAATAAAGGTCTAATATAGAAAAGAACAAAAGGAGAAGAGAAGGGCCTGGGAAGAATATGTAATCACAAAGTAAAAAGCATCTGTGAGGAAATAAAATGAAACATGAATAATAATGGTTATTTTTGGTTGTTGATTTTTATTTTAATATTTATACTTCTTTATATCTCATAGTATCTATAATAGCCACATGCTTCCCTGGTGACTCAGTGGTAAAGAATCTGCCTGTCAATGCAAGAGACATGAGTTTTGATCCCTGGGTCAGGAAGATCCTCTGAGAGGGAAATGGCAACCCACTCCTAGATTGTTGCCGACAAAATCCCAGACAGAGGAGCCTGGTGGCCTACAGTCCTTGTGGTTGCAGAGTCAGACATAACTGAGCGACTGAGCATGCATACATAATAACCACATATTACTTTTATAACTGGAAAGTGAAAGTGGTAATCACTCTCTGTGACCCCATGGCCTGTAGCCCACCAGGTTCCACTGTCCATGGGATTCTCCAGGCAAGAATACTGGAGTGGGTAGCCATTCCCTTCTTTCCCGACCCAGAGATTCATCCCAGGTCTCCCACATTGCAGGCAGATTCTTTACTATCTGAGCCACCAGGAAAGTCCTTATAATTGGAAAAATGGTATTAAGGAAAGCTTTTTAAAAAACAAGAGGGGAGAGTCAAAAGGTCAAAGGATGAAAGACCTCACTAAGAAAGTGTTAGGATTCCATGTTAGAATCCTGATCATGGGAATCCATTGGTGATTTTTAAGCAGGTAAATAACAGTCTGTTTGATCAGAGAGTTTTCGATGGGGTTTTTGGAAGGATCTAGCTGATTTATGGAGAGGTATCACTGTGGCCTGGGGTTTTTGGATTTAAACAGAGACCTTTGCTTTTAAATCCAGGAGTGGAGGCCCTCTGACAGGAGCTTGCCCAGAGCTTGCCAAATATCCTGATGAAAGTGAACACTTCTTTCTCCTACTCAAGTCAAGTGCCCTTTTCTTCATCAAAATCATTTAAAGGTCAGATACAGAGCTTGTCACATTTGTTAACCTCCACTGTCTCTGAATTTCTAGAAATCTGAGAGGTTTCTGAATTGAGTAGCCTCCCATCTAAAGACTGAGTTTTTATGAGTTTGATTTCAGGATTGGTTAGATTAATTTGCAGAGGCATACTACTTATAGTGTAAGGAGAATTATGTAATCATGGTTCCCTCTTCCTGAGATTTTTTTTTTTTTTTGCTAGGTACATGTGTTTTGTCTGGGAATTTTCTGTGATTCTATCATCATTTACCAAAGAGAGAATTTCAGTGAAAGGAATAGAGGGGCTCCATCAAGATGTGTTTATAGGCACATTAATTAACATGACTGTTAATGGGAAGGGAACCATCGTCAGACTAAAGTGCTTCTTTTTTTTTTTTTTTAATTTTATTTTACTTAACTTTACAGTTCTCTTCCGTTCCATTTAGGCACAAGATTTAGGGGATTCGAGGCATGTGCTAAGGTAGCATACTCTTGGCAATGCTGTGAAACTGGGAATCACCAAGTTCTTCTGAGGGTGTCTCTGGCTTCTATCTCCGCTGTTTAAAGCACACAACTGTATTGCATGGTTCTTTGCTATTCTGCCTTTTCAGTAAGCACTGTGCAAAAGGAATTTCCCGTCTGCTGCTTGCATATCATGTTGTTGTCGTCTTACTAAAACATAAAATGATTTAAGCTTCACAGCTGTCATTGTTTTCCCTAGAGCAGCTGCCCAGCACTTCCAGGGACAATGCCAGGTGCACCAGGAGGCTATCTATGCAAATTCCAGTTAAAAGTTGAGCAATAATCTGGTGCCTTTGATCATTACAGACAACCAGCCTAAACAACTTGGATGCATATGGAATAAAGTTATTATCATTGGTCAGAGTAGTACAGCAAATTGCTTTAGCTCCTTCACCTGATTTATGTTTTTTTTGGACTTAGGCTAAGTGACTGACTTAATAACTATTAATAGATTCACAAGAGATGATGTATGATGAACCTGAATTCTGATTTAGAAATTTACAATGGGAACCGTTGTTCATGCTAGTAAAGTTTGTCTTGGTAGGAAGACCTATGTGTGAAACCAAATTCTATAATTAGAAGGTTTGCTTATGATAACATCCTGAGCAAGGACAGTCAGTCATTTTAACCAATAGTGGTCTCAGCAGTGGGAATAAAACTGCCCAGCAATAGATCCAGGATTTGAACCTGGAAAACATGACCACAGGCCTACATCAACATATAGAGCACATTGTCTGGAACATTATTTTTTTGTCAGCTTGAGTCTTGCTTCCAGAATTCTCTTTTATACACCTTCATTGACTTGACTCTTTACTAAATCTGCCTCCCAGATTTGCACATATTTATAAAATCCTAAATCATGTCTTCAAATGGCAATCAATCCCATTCACTGGGATTTTTCCATGCTTCAGTTCTTAGGCATGGAGGCTATTTGTGAGTGCTGGGGGCCTTTTGCGTCAGGTCTGGACACTAAAAACTGATGGCATGAGGGTCTCAGGGTACAGTCAATAAAGACTGTAGAAGTTCAGGGGGTGAGAAGTCAATGTGGGCTAGGATATGGAGAATGGAAATATCACTCGGACCTTCAAAACTGGCATTCTCCATAGGAGGAGAGCTCTAGAGACTGTGGCTAAATCTGCTTGCGGGTGTGAAAACTTTATGTTGCAGAGAAATACAAGGTTGAAAATGTATGTTGGGGCCAAATTCATAAATGTCAGGAGAGTAAGGATGGGTGTTTTTTTAGAAGGTAGTGGGGATCCTTGAGTGCTTCCTCTGAGGAATGGCATAATCAATCCAGGGCTTGAAAAAAAAAATAAACCTGACATTTTACAGAATGGAAGAATGGAGGACAGAAGCATGGAAACAAGTAGGAGACCATAATGGGAGTTGAGATGGAGGGGAAACTGGAGTGGACCAAAGTAAGGCAATAGAGACGGTCTTGGTTTCCTACTGCCACTTTGACAAATGAGCATGAACGTAGTGGCTAAACCAGCAGAGATTATTTTCGTGCAGTTCTAGAGGTCAGGAATCTAAAATAAAGATGCTGGAGGGCTACATTCCTTCTGGAAGAATCAGGGGAGAATCTGTTTCTTGTCTTTGCAGTTTCAAGAGGCCATCTGCCCTCAGGGGCTCATGGCCTCTTCCTCCATCTTCAAAGCATCTCACTCCAACTTCTGCTTCCTTTGTCCCAACTCCTCCTCCTGCCTTAGTCTTCTTGTCTCCTCCTTGTAAGACCCCTTGGGATTATATTGAGCCCACCTGGCTAATCCAGGTTCACCTCCCCATCTCAAGATCTTTACCTTGATCACATGTGCAAAGTCTTTTATACCATGCGTCGTAACATAGTCACAGGTCTGGGGATTGACATATGAACATTTTTGCGGGGAGTCACATTATTCAGCTGACCACAGAGACACAGGAACATTCTAGTTTGGCAGCAGTTGTTGCACTATTTCCTTCTCACTGAATTCTGAAGGAGCATGATTATTTATATCTGATATACGCCTTGCTTTTTGCTTTTTTTTTTTTTGGTGGTTGCCTTCCTTGCCTAGAATATCATTCCCCTGTATCTGTGGTCTCAAATCTCAGCTCAGATGTTTCTATCTTCCAGAATCCTTCTGCTATCTGCTTCCCCTCCTGTTGACCCATAAATTGAGGAAGAATTCTATCCTTTATCTTACATCTGTATTTTCTATTGTTCCTGTTTTTTTAGGGAAAAGCCTTCCATTTTGAAATCATTTCAGACTTGCAACAAAGTTGCAAAAATAGTGCAAAGAATTTTGTTTGCTGTTCATCCAACTTCCCCACATCATAACTTAAATAGTCAGAGCATAAAGATGCTAGCACTGATATTAGCACTGATCCAATACCATTAACTAATCTACAGACTTTACTGAGATTCCAACAATTGTCCCACCAATGTCCTTTATCTGGTCTTCATCTGGAATGCTTCTTTAATTTTCTCCAGCCAGGCATAGCTCTCCAGTCTTCGTTTTTCATGACCTTGATGCCTTTGAAGACTTCGAGTAGTTATTTTATAGAATATTTTTCTGCTTTTTTCTGATGTTTTCTCCTGATTTGATTCAGGTTATATATTTATGACAAGAATATCACAAAAGTGATGTGCCCTTCTCAATACATCATCAGTTCAGTTCAGTTAAGTTGCTCAGTCGTGTCCGACTCTGCAACTCCATGAACTGCAGCACGCCAGGCCTTCCTGTCCATCACAAACTCCCAGAGTTCACTCAGATTCATGTTTATCGAGTCAGTGATGCCATCCAGCCATCTCATCCTCTGTCGTCCCCTTCTCCTCCTGCCCCCAATCCCTCCCAGCATCAGAGTCTTTTCCAATAAGTCAACTCTTCACACGAGGTGGCCAAAGTACTGGAGTTTCAGCCTCAGCATCATTCCTTCCCAAGAAATCCCAGGGCTGATCTCCTTAGAATGGACTGGTTGGATCTCCTTGCAGTCCAAGGGACTCTCAAAAGACTTCTCCAACACCACAGTTCAAAAGCATCAATTCCTCTGTGCTCAGCTTTCTTCACAGTCCAACTCTCACATCCATACATGACCACAGGAAAAACCATAGCCTTGACTAGACGGAACTTTGTTGGCAAAGTAATGTCTCTGCTTTTCAATATGCTATCTAGGTTGGTCATAACTTTTCTATGCATCATATCAAGAGGTAAATGAAGTCTCACTAGTGATGTTTACTCACGAGTTTAAAATGGTATCTGCTAGGTTACCTATTGCTCTTAACACATTTAGCCTTGTATTCTCTATATTTTTGTCATAGTGTTTTAGGACTGGAGAGGATCAAAGAAATGATTTGTCAATAAAATTAAACGTTGTGTACTATCAGGAATTATACACTAAGGCCTATATACACTTATTCACTTACTGCTCATAATATGTCTAGAGACACTTTATCAACTCCAGTTTACCTTTTTGGAGACGACATGCCTGCTTGACAACCAACTACTGGTGGAAAGAATATAACTTGCTCATTTTTTATGCCACTTAGAGCTTAGCACAGTTTTTTACACAAACTATGGGGCAGTAAATGTTTAAGGTGACTTAAATTGAAATTAAATGGAAGGCAAAGTGTTCAGATTATATAACTAACTAACCATATATGTGAAAAAGGAGAAGGAATCACGGGTAATTATGAAGAACTGAATTTGGGGAAGAGGAATACATAAAGATAATGATTTATTTTCAGAGAGGCAAAGCTAAGAAACAAGATGAAATTTCTGTTTTACAGAGGGGTTAAGAGCACAGCCTTGGGGAGCACTCATGTTTAGAAAGTATGTGGCAGAAAAAAGTCAGTAAAATCTAAGGGGATGAAATGTGAACGAGGTAGAAGATAGTATCTGGTTACAGCCAAGTTCAAGCCTAGAATGAAGAAAATTAAGTAGATATGTTTGGGGCCATGGTTAAGTGCCAGTGGATATTTTGGGGAAACTGTAAAAACATCTTTTAAAAGTTGTCATGAGTTGTTTTTTTTTTTTTTAATTTAGCCAACACACATTATCCATAGCAATGGAAGAGAAAAAAAGGCAAGATAAGTTAGAAGAATGGATAACTCCGGACGCGCAGATTTGATTAGAACACTTTGTATGTGCTTTCAACCAGTCCATTTTGAAGGAGATCAATCCTGGAATTTCTTTAGAAGGAATGATGCTAAAGCTGAAACTCCAGTATTTTGGCCACCTCATGCGAAGAGTTGACTCATTGGAGAAGACTCTGATGCTGGGAGGGACTGAGGGCAGGAGGAGAAGGGGACGACAGAGGATGAGATGGCTGGATGGCATCACTGACTCGATGGATGCGAGTCTGAGTGACCTCCGGGAGCTGGTGATGGACAGGGAGGCCTGGCGTGCTGCGGTTCATGGGGTCACAAAGAGTCGGACACGACTGAGCGACTGATCTGATCTGATCTGATCTGAGACAGCACATTTCCTTTTCAATGTTTGCTAAATTTACATGAAAAATAGCTTTTACTTCTTAATACAAAGCCTGTATGGTGGAAGGGAAAGAAAAGCAGAATTTGAAAAGTGGTCACATATTTATACTTGTGAGCTTATTTTAAATGTAAGACTGCTTCACGTTGTTCTAAATATTAAAACTTTCTGACTTTATCTACCTTCAAATTTTACAATCAGGGAGATCAGATCGTTGGACCAGAATGCACATCAGATTTCTACTCTTTGCATCACCAGTACCTAACTTTGGCCACCTGATGCGAAGAACTGACTCATTGGAAAAGACCCTGATGCTGGGAAAGATTGAAGGCAGGAGGAGAAGGGGACGACAGAAGATGAGATGGTTGGATGGCATTACCAACTCGATGGACGTGAGTTTGAGCAAGCTCCAGGAATTGGTGATGGACAGGGAAGCCTGGTGTGCTGCAGTCCATGGGGTCACAAAGAGTCGGATATCACTGAGCAACTGAACTGTGTCATGCAGCAGGGAGAGTCCTTCAGTCCTTTGGTGCCTCAGTTTCTCTCCTAAAAAGGCAAAGGTTGACAGGATAATCTCAATTATGTCCCCTTTGGAGTTAATATTCTAGATGCTTCTCTTTTGGGGATGATAGCTACATAACTGGTTTGCATCTCAGACAAATTGTATTTACTAAATCATGACATGTGTAACTACTTCCTAAAAAGCAGATTTTTCTAGAGAAAAATAGAAGTAGGAAGATTCACTGCCAAAGCTTCATAACATGGTAATTGTGGAACAAACAGTTACAGGAACAGCTTTTTATTTTAAAACAAGCTTGGCATTTTCATTTGTTTGGGACTTTCTCGGTGGTAATGAGGATGGCCCTTGCCAATTAGTTCTCGCTCCCAGAGTCCCTGGATGAGCTGCTTCTGTGAGAGAGAGATTGGTCTTAAGAACCCAAGGCAGCCAGGAAGAAAGATATTGATGCTGCAGCGCCTAGCAGTCTTTGAAAGAGGACGGATGAAGATGGGTAGCTGGAGAGGGGAAGACTCTGACGATAGAAGGAGAGAAAGAAATTAATCTGGATGGGAGCCCTGGAGAGTGGACAGAGTTAAATAGTCTAACAGTGGGTGGTTTATTATGCAGCCAGAAGCAGTTTGCTTCTGAAAGAAGTATCCATTCTTTCTTCTGTTTGGAGTCTTTCTCTTTGCCTCTATCCCTCCTCAACTCTTTCTCCACCCCCACCTTCTCTTCTTAGCCTGTCCTTTCATGATTAGGTTAATTTGTTTACCCGGAAAAGGGGATGAATGAGAGTTTGCATACTGGTGAAAACAGGCTTCCTCGTTCAGAGCTGCAAACATTAAACTCTCCACTCTGCCCTGGGGAGGCTGTGAGCAACAAAAGATGATACCTCATTTTAAGATGAAAGGAAAGATTCTGAGATCTTCTAACATCCCAGCTAATCAAAATCCTGCTGAAGTGAAGGAAAGGGGGTGTGTGTGTGTGTGTGTGTGTGTGTGTGTGTGTGTGTGTGTGTGTGTGTGTGTACCCGCCACCCTGTGGGGTGGGCAGTCTCTGAAATGGACACATACAATAAGGCTCTGATGAGCTCTGGTGTGGGGACTGATGCCAAGGTGATGGAGAGTAGGAGGAAGCACACAGGAACCCTGCTACAGCCAAGAGGTGTCTTAAAGTAGAGCAGACAGTCTGAGAAGAATATATTTTTCAAGTAGTACAACATTGATACTGCAAAGATCATATTCCCAAGATACAGAATTTGAAAACCTTAGTTGTCCCCTAATATCTGTTCTCTGTTAGTGTGTAGTCCTAATCAAGCTACTTAACCTTTCTCAATCTAAGTTTCCTAAAATAAAATGGACACACTCATTATTTCTCACTTTTTTTTTTGAGAACATGAAATAGATCATCTTTGTACTAATGCTGAGATCTGTGTCATGATAGGACTTTGAGCATTCAGTTGCTATCTGTACAATGGGAAGAGTGATACTTGGAGGGATTTTATGAGAATTTAATGAGATAAGAAAGCCAGGCCTAGAAAAATGCCCAATACTTTTTTTTCCTCTCCCCTTTCTTTGGATGCTGGTTATCTTGAATGTTTGGAAAATAATAACTTAGTTTGTATTATTACTCTTGTTATGAGCATAAAAGTATAATTAAGACTTTGAACTTGCTGGAAATCACAAGATGTGTTCCAAAGTAAACTGGAAAAGCATTTTATGTGATTTCCTGTATTTTAAATTATTAGTTGGCCATTGATATAGCTAACTCACAGCTGATTCTATATTTGCAGCATGGGAAAAAAAGGATACGCATATAATATCATATCAGCTGACGTTATGATAAACTGGTACCCTGTAGGCACAGACCAGTTAGAATAGACACCCATCCTAGTGCTGGAGTAGGCCTCTGAGTCTCCCTACTGTGACAGCCTAGGCATTAACCCTTCAATTGCTGGACCCTAGGGAGTTTGGCCTGGCGTGCTGCAGTTCATGGGGTCGCAAAGAGTCGGACATGACTGAGCGACTGATCTGAGCGACTGATCTGATCTGATCTGATCTGAGGGAGTTTGGGGAGGGGGCTGGGACAGGGGCTGGAGAAAATAGGAAGTCCTTGAAGGACGTTGGGGAAGTAACTTTATAAATACGAAGTTTTTGATATTTTAAAAGGTAGAAGGCTGAACCAATGCAGAGTGTCCCTACTTATCTAGAACTCAACAACAATATCATGCAAACAAATTAAAATGTCCTTAAACCACCCATTTTCCTCCCAAACATCAACTCTGAATCCCTTGTAATATTTATTGGCAAGTTTCTAAATGGGCTTTTGTCACTGAACCTTACTCTCTTGGTGAGTCAACAGAATGGGGTCAAAACTGGGGCAACTCATTAGATGGGCTCCAAAATAGAGGCATAGAACAAGTGGCTTGTGCTAAGAAATATGTACCTTACTCTTGACACTTTCCTACTAACTTAGGGTTCAGTTTTCTTAAGTAGTTATGTGAAGTCTGAGCCTAACAATCATTCTACATTACAAGGACTTACTTAGTTAATTATGCTCCGGACCTAGGACCTTGATTGAAATCAGGATGTGACAGGAAGAAAAGAGATTATTTAGAGGGATGGTTTAGAAGAGGGCAGACGCGGTGGCGCACTGCACTAGGACATTTGGAAATCCATAAGAGACTCTTCCTGAAGTTACTGGCTGCCTCGGAATCAGGAAGAAAGGGTTCCTAAGAAAGGCAAGGCATCAAGTCTGTCTCCCAGGTGGCTGACCCTATGCACACATACTTTGCTTTGGGTGTGTGAAGCAGCAGATGCTTACACAGGCTCCAGGGTGAAAGGAGACTGGTCACATACATGGCAGTTCTTGATGAACCCACAGCTATTCTGGGCAGTGCTATCTGCAAACGCAGAGGAAATAATGGAATTGTATCACCAAGTGATACTTTCCCTTAATTTCAAAGACAGTCATGAACTCACCTGTGGCCCATTAAATATGAGCAGGGACCTGAAATGGGGGGAAGTCACTTGAAGGGAAGGGCAGCTGAGAGACAAAGAAGGCAAAACCACTAGAGTGCTACATATAGTTCCAATGGGGATCTTTTGGAAGATGGTCGATGGTGGGTGATTCATCACCACCAGTTCCTGAACCACTCTGATGGCTCACTTGGAGGCAGGCTCTCATGCAGAAAGCTTGCTCAACAAGAGATAGCTATGAGGATCACAGCTCAAGGCACAAAGTTTCCAGCTGAAGCCCTTAGTAAAGATAGATACTGGTTTCATTTTGCAGCCTCAGTAAGCTGTCATTAATAATAGTGTTTGTGTCTTTAACATTCTATTAAGCTATCTTTTTTTCTTTATCCAAAATTCCTGAAAAACAGAATATTCTGGTTAATGGAGTCTTTTTTTAGTTAAAAAAATTGCCTTTTGTACTATAAAGAAAGCAATAGTTACACTGAGTAGAAATGTAGTAAAATATACTTAACAGTACAGTAGTTCTTTTATGATTTAAGAAGCCCTTAACAAACTCATTATCTAAAGCTCATCCAGGACATCAAGTCCAGGTATCAAATGGTCTCAATCTGATGTCACCATAGGAATATACTTGAGGAATTGATTGAGTTAATTTTTAAATGGAATATTTTTTTTTCCAATTTTCTCAAACCAAGAATGCAAAGACTGCATCAGTTCAGTTGCTCAGTCGTGTCTGACTCTTTGTGACCCCAAGGACTGCAGCACACAAGGCCTCCTTGTCCATCACCAACTCCCAGAGCTTCCTCAAACTCATGTCCATGGAGTCAGTGATGCCATCCTGCCACCTCATTCTCTGTCGTACCCTACTCCTGCCACCTTTGTTCTTTCCCAGCGTCAGGGTCTTTTCTAATGAGTCAGTTCTTCACTTCAGATGGCCAAAGTACTGGAGTTTCAGCTTCAGCATCAGTCCTTCCAATGAATATTCAGGACTGATTTCCTTTAGAGTGGACTGTTTGGATCTTCTTGCTGTCCAAGGGACTCTCAAGAGTCTTCTCCAATGCCACAGTTCAAAAACATCAATTCTTCGGTGCTCAGCTTTCTTTATAGTCCAACTCGCACATCCATACATGACTACTGGGAAAACCATAGCTTTGACTAGATGGACCTTTAGAAATAATCAAATTATATGCTTGTATGTACATGTATACATTTACATACATGCATATATGTATATCATTTCAATATTTGTGGTGAATAAAAAGTTAATGTTATCTTTTCCCATATTTTCAGTCATGAGCTTGTTTGACCTAAAAATGGCTTTGAACATGATTTAAGAGATCAGTGTTTTCTGATTTCTTTTATTAGAGTAATTAAAAAAAAGAAAGAATTTCTCAACAAAACTCAGCATAATAACTGACCCCTAAACTTCTAGTTAGTGTGGATAGATGTGCTTAGAAGTTATTTCCTTCCAAATAATTTTAATCAAGTTATTTTTTAATGGAAGCATGGTTTATATACAGTGAAATGCATGGATTTTTAGTGTTAGAGTTCAGAGAATATTGATATATTTGTATTTCTCAGTAGCCATCAATTTGATCAAGATACAGAATAGTTTTACCACCAGAGAAATATCCCTTCTGTGTATGTGATCTGAATCATGAATTGAGAAATATTTTAGTAATGATTGTGTATCTTGCTGCAGCCAAGTTTGTCTGTTAGAGAGCAGATGCAGAGCTATTGTGGAGTAGGATTTACCAGGCCCTGATTATTTTTTTTTCCCCCTCTTCTGGGAAAGAATGCCAGAGAAAGAGATGAGGGGAAGAGTTGAGAATATATGTAATAGAGTGATTAGTGATGTTTTATGGAATCCAAGATGAGAGAAATGAGAATATAAAGGGAATAAGAGGATTTTCAAAATTGTGCCAGTGGGCTCGAAATCCAAACATCTTTGGAGTTGGGATTCTAAAATACATGATCTGGAAAAATAGAAATTGGTAGGAAGAGGGTAGGCTGTGAAGATTTTGTAAGTGATTCAGTGAGTAAATGTTAATGAAAGTTTTTAAAACCTTAGGATTCAGTTGCTAAAGTGGAGAGGAAAAAATAAATTGTTGGAGAATAAGGAAGTCAGTGAATAAGAGGCCAAGGTGTTGAGTGGGTATTGACCTGAATATTGAAATCACTAAGAATAATGAAAAGTAATCGTGGTGTGTAAGACAAGTGGGAGAGAGCGACCCAAAGGCTGATAGTGACCACAGCATCACCATCTGTACCACTGGAGTACGGGACCCTGGGGTACAGTCTAATGGGCTGTGATACATAAATCTGTGGTTTTATGGAAGGAAGGAAGAAAAAATATTTCTAGAAGCAGCCATAGGGAACAGAGACATCCGTTCTGTCTCCAGGCCTGTGATTCCACGTGGGACATAAGTGGGAAAAGCAGCCATTTGGGGCTACAGAGGAGACAGCATATTCAGGGAAAAGCTAAATTTAGTAGATGAAGAAGTTGGAATTAATACCTAGAAAAGAGTTGATGGCTCTGGAGAAGAGGTAGAAGAGTGAGTTTCACAGAGTGCAGTGCAAAAGTCTGGAAAGTCAAAGAAGATTTTGGATTAGGGAATGGGCAGCACTGTATAATAGAATTGGAAAAGGAAATGGCAACCCACTCCAGTATTCTTGCCTGGAAAATCCCTTGGACAGACAATCTCAGTGGGCTACATACAGTCCATGGGGTTGCAAAGAGCTGGACAAGACTGAGTAACTGAGCACACACACACACACACACACACACACACACACACACACACACACACAGCAGTGGTGTCCCTATTTCCTTCTCTCCCTCTTCCTCCCTTAGTGGGACAGTTCTGTTCTTGTACCTTAGACCTTTATCTTTCCACAGCTGACCTGCAAATTTAATTCTCAGCACCCAACCCTTTTTTCTCTTCTCAGCAGCTCCTCTCTACCTGACACTCAAATGTATCAACTTAGGTGTTTTTTTTTTTTTTTTTTTGCTCTTTGCAAGTTAAACATGGAAAAGACAAAAATAGAAGAGCTCATTCATCCCTGTAAGAAAAACATGTCAGGGTGAGACAATGAAGTTCCGTTATAAGGGCAAGCACAGTGTTGATTTTTAGCAAGTTTACCCAAGATCATCCTTTGTTAAATAGCTATAATGTAGGTCACAGTTTAGATCATGCAAATATTAGGAAATACTTATTGGACTTATAAATTTCTTATTAATGAATGATAATATATTAGTAATAAACTTGAACTAGACTTAGCTGCTTCATTTGGCAATATCATGCTAGTAAACTCTATGTTTCAATAAATAGGAACAAAAAGCAATGAAAACAACTTGCCAAAGGGCCCTTTTCCTACTCGATAAGCCAGTTTTCTTAATTTGTTTTCTATGCCTTTACTCATTTTCTCATTTACTACAACAGCTTCTGGTTCTAGAAGTAAACAAGGTTACACAGAAAATTGTAATTAAAATTCTCCTTAAGTTCAGTTACCAAAGAGTTGGGCTCAGAGGCAAAGCAAATGTTTAGTGGTATAACAAGTGGGAATCTTCTAAATTTATTCAGAAGAATGCAGTACATCTGACCTGGAAAATCTGAAATGAGAGAAAGTGTAGCCTTACTAAAGTATGTCTCACAGATGAGTAAATATAGTAGAGAATGCTTTCTCTTTTTAGTGATGTATGGAGTAATTTTTGAGATATTTGTTAATTTTTTCTCTGTAAATTTTTTTTTTTCTCCTGCTCAATTCTGAGAAAGTAGTAAAACCTTTGTACTACCTTGCCTCTAGGAAGGATTGTGTCACAAGGTGAAAGAAAAAATTGCTTATAAACTACAAAGCATGTCATAAAGATAAAAGAACCACATGGAGGCAGCTTGGGCAATGGGAATCTCAGTAATAACTATAGTGGCTGTGAGAGTGGAGGGGCCTTCTCATCGCTTTTGTTCTTGATAAGACTCCAGGACCTTTGCAGAGCACTGGGGAATTGTCCAAATACTTGAATTTAAATTTCCCATTATTTTGGCCTGATGGACCTTATAAATGGAATTAATTTTTTGTTTGTTTGGTGTTTGTTTGTTTGTTATAATTATTATCATTTATTTTTACCTCAGGGTACCAAATAGGACTACTCATAATCTTTGATTCATGATATACTACCATCATTGCTTATTCAGATCAGATCAGATCAGTCGCTCAGTCGTGTCCGACTCTTTGCGACCCCATGAACCGCAGCACGCCAGGCCTCCCTGTCCATCACCAGCTCCCGGAGGTCACTCAGACTCGCATCCATCGAGTCAGTGATGCCATCCAGCCATCTCATCCTCTGTCGTCCCCTTCTCCTCCTGCCCTCAATCCCTCCCAGCATCAGAGTCTTCTCCAATGAGTCAACTCTTCGCATGAGGTGGCCAAAATACTGGAGTTTCAGCTTTAGCATCATTCCTTCTAAAGAAATTCCAGGATTGATCTCCTTCAGAATGGACTGGTTGGATCTTCTTGCAGTCCAAGGGACTCTCAAGAGTCTTCTCCAACACCACAGTTCAAAAGCATCAATTCTTCGGCGCTCAGCCTTCTTCACAGTCCAGCTCTCACATCCATACATGACCACAGGAAAGACCATAGCCTTGACTAGGCGAACCTTTGTTGGTAAAGTAATGTCTCTGCTTTTGAATATGCTATCTAGGTTGGTCATAACTTTCCTTCCAAGGAGCAAGCGTCTTTTAATTTCATGGCTGGAGTCACCATCTGCAGTGATTTTGGAGCCCAGAAAAACAAAGTCTGACACTGTTTCCACTGTTTCCCCATCTATTTCCCATGAAGTGATGGGACCAGATGCCATGATCTTCGTTTTCTGAATGTTGAGCTTTAAGCCAACCTTTTCACTCTCCACTTTCACTTTCATCAAGAGGCTTTTTAGCCCCTCTTCACTTTCTGCCATAAGAGTGGTGTCATCTGCATATCTGAGGTTATTGATATTTCTCCCGGCAATCTTGATTCCAACTTGTGTTTCTTCCAGTCCAGCTTATTCAAGGCTTTCATTTATTTTACTTTACATATTCATTAAAAATATGAAATGATATGAACCCACTGCCCAATTTAAGAACTGGAATCTAATGTACATCTATGTGATCTTGCTTATTCCATTTTTTTGGTCTGCCATTGGAGTGGCCATTATTTTGAATTTTATGTTTATCCTCACCCTGCCTGTTATTACATGCCTGCTGCTGCTGCTGCTGCTGCTGCTAAGTCGCTTCAGTTGTGTCCGACTCTGTGCAACCCCATAGACGGCAGCCCACCAGGCTCCCCCGTCCCTGAGATTCTCCAGGTAAGAATACTGGAGTGGGTTGCCATTTCCTTCTCCAGTGCATGAAAGTGGAAAGTGAAAGGAAAGTTGCTCAGTCGTGTCCGACTCTTAGCGACCCCATGGACTGTAGCCTACCAGGCTCCTCCATCCATGGGATTTTCCAGGCAAGAGTACTGGAGTGGGTGGCTATTTCCTTCTCTGTATTACATGCCTATCTTACCCTAATTTTTTTGTTTGTTTGTTTAGCTTTGCTTCCTTTTGATTTTTATAAAAAGAATATCATAATATATGTGTCTTCTGGGAGTTGCTTCTTTCACTCATCATTACCACAGTAAGATTCCTGCATGATTCATCTGTGTGTTACATATGCTTCCCTCATGAATAAGTCGGTAAAGAATCCGCCTGCAATGCAGGAGACCTGGGCTCGATCCCTGGGTTGGGAAGATCACCCGGAGGAGGGCATTCTCCAGTATTCTTGCCTGGAGAATCCCCATGGACAGAGGCGCCTGGTGGGCTGCAGTCCATGGGGTTGCAAAGAGTCGGACATGACTGAGCGACTAAGCACAGCACACAGTGCATGTGCCACGTGTAGCTTGGTTCTTTAATCTTCTTTGATATTTGATATTTCTCTAATAATTAATGTTTCAGTTTTTTGAAACTTCTATCATGGGCATCTGGGTTGTTTCCATACTTGTGCTATCATTAACAATACTGCTGATTGTTTTCTGGTACACATTTGCTAAACTGTTGGGCAAATACCTAGGAGTAGAATTGCTGGTGTATTGAGTATGCAAATATTCAACTGTATAAAATAATGGTTAATAGTTTGCCAAAGTGATTATTCCAAGTTATATCCTTTTAACAATGTATGAGAGCCTATTGTTGTACAATATCTGAAATACTTGGTTTTTAGTTTTTGCCCATTGAATGAATGTAAATCCTGCCATTTTTTAATACTTCCTGATATGAGCTTCACTTCATATGCTTTTTAGTGACACATGTTTTCTTTTCTGTAAAATGCTTATTCGGATATTTTGCACAATGTTCATTTCTTTTTGTATTTTTATTATTGATTCATAGGAGTTCTTAATTATAGATTATACCAAATTTTTAATCTTTTTTTCCTATTAAGTGTTTTGTGATAGCTTAGGAAATTACTTTCTACCATAAGGCTAGGAAGATGTTCATCTACGTGATCCTCTTAAAATTTTAAACTTTTTATTTCAATAAAACATTACAATTTCTATTCAGTATTGTATAGGATTTCTACCTAGTTCTGTAAGAGAAGGAATGAATTAAAAGTTGTAAGGAATGAATTGAAAGTCATAAGGATAAGAAAAACACTATCACTTTCCTATAATGATTATCTACTTAAAATTCCCCTAAATTGACTAAACAAGTTATAATAGGGGAATTGAACAAGGCAGCTGAAGATAAGATCAATACAAATTTTATTATATTCTATTAACCAGAAACAAACAGAATAACAATTAACTATGAAAGATACTATTTTACAATGATTGAAAATATAAAGTATAATACTTAGAAATAAATCTAACACTAGATATACAAAACTTACATATAGAAAACTATAACATTTTTGAAGAATATTTTAAAAGATTAGTAGCAGAGAAGTATACCATGTTCATCATGGAAAGATGTCATAAAGACCTTAATTCTTCCTGCTAAGATCTATAGATTTAATGTTCAATTCAGTTCAGTTGCTCAGTCATGTCCGACTCTTTCTGATCCCGTGAACTGCAGCATGCCAGGCCTCCCTGGCCATCACCAACTCCTGGAGTCCACCCAAACCCATGTCCATTGAGTTGGTGATGCCATCCAACTGTCTCATACTCTTGTCGTCCCCTTCTCCTCCTGCCCTCAATCTTTCCCAGCATCAGAGTCTTTTCAAATGAGTCAGCTCTTCGCGTCACGTGGCCAAAGTATTGGCGTTTCAGCTTCAAAATCAGTCATACCAATGAACACCCAGGACTGATCTCCTTTAGGATGGACTGGTTGGTTCTCCTTGCAGTCCAAGGGGCTCTCAAGAGTCTTCTCCAACACCACAGATCAAAAGCATCAATTCTTCACCACTCAGCTTTCTTGACAGTCCAACTCTCACATCCATATATGACTACTGGAAAAACCATAGTCTTGACTAGACAGACCTTTGTTGACAAAGCAATGTCTCTGCTTTTTAATATGCTGTCTAGGTTGGTCATAACTTTCCTTCCAAGGAGCAAGCGTCTTTTAATTTCACGGCTGAAATCATCACCTGCAGTGATTTTGGAGCCCGGAAAAATAAAATCATCCACTGTTTCCCCATCTATTTGCCATGAAGTATGAACCGGATGCTATGATCTTGGTTTTCTGAATGTTGAACTTTAAGCCAACTTTTTCACTCTTCTCTTTCACTTTCATCAAGAGGCTCTTTAGTTCTTCACTTTCTGCCATAAGGGTGGTGTCATCTGTATATCTGAGGTTATTTATATTTCTGCCAGCAATCTATTAATGTGACTATAGTCAAAATCCCCAAAGGATTCTTTGTATAACTCAGTAAAGGTCCAAACATAATCAAAATACTTCCTTAAAACAAAAACATGAAGGAGTTTCTCTCCCAGGTATACAGGCTTTTGGAGCTACTGTAATTGAGATGTGTTTCACACAGGAGAGATAAATTGATGCATGAAATAGAATACAGAATTCAACAAAAGATCCGTGCATATATACAATTTGGATATTTGATAGAGGTGGCATGGAAAATCACTTGGGAGAGGAGTTATTATTCAATAGTTATGGCTGAAAAAGTTTGTTATCTACACGTAAAAGATATGAAAATTAAACTCTACACACATCATACATGAAACAACTCTCCGTGGATTAAGAATTTAAATAGAAAAGGCAGAAATTTAAAACTTTCACTAGAATTAATTTGTTTTGGAGAAAGGGAACCATAACCCATTTCTGCATAGCCAAATTTGCAGTATCATATTTATTTCTAGTTTAAGTATTAAGACCATACTTAATATAGAATACAGATTTTAGAGAATTCCTTCAATAGAAAATTAAAATTTTATTTCCTTTTCAAAAATGATGTCCACCTCTTATCCATTGCTCTTCCCTTTCCAATTCTGCTGATTATCAGAGGAGAAAATCCTAGACTAGATAGTCTATATCTCTTGCAAATTGTTTTTTAAATAAAGAGAGGTATATCTAGAGGAGATGAAGGAATGTTGGGACAGCATTGAAGAAAGAGGCAGCAAATACTAAAACTTTGGGTTCTGAATATATGCATTAACAGTTTTCATGTGTGGCATATACTGTTAGTTGACTCCTTCAACACCCATTCCAATTTCTTTTCACTTACCTTCTTCCCTTTTGAAAGCTCTAAAACAAAAAGCTAGTTTTGTTCAGACTCCATTTTAACTAGAGGAGCCCATGGAACTCAGTTCTGACACGGAGACATACATGTTGAAGTCCCTCGGTGCTGCCACTTCTGTTTTCTCCTGACTGTTGCCTGAAACGTAGGTGCCACCCCAGAACTGCAACTGCAATTATTAAGGATGATAGAGCAGGAAAGGAAGGGTCCTGCTCTTTTGACGGCATCCTTGAGGTTCCAAACAAGCCCTAGACCTAGCTACCTACAACCTTTTCTTACATAAGTGAAGGATCTCTGTTTCTACTAAGTCAACATTTACCGGACTTTCCGATACTCACTATACAGTGCATCCTATCATCACTACACACATGTGTATCTGAGTGCAGCAATTATCATTCATTCATATCAATGTAGGCAACTCCAGTGTACCTCTCCCGAATTTAACAATTCTGGTTAAGACAGCTTAAATAGTAAAGACATAGAGGAATTGAATCCTATAATTAACACATTTTATATTATAGGTGTAAATAGGCTTTTATATCCTCAAGAAGGGAATAAATCATTTTTATACATTCTGGAACTTTCACAAAAACCGATCATGAATTTGACCACAAAAAATGTTAATTTTTTAAATGGCCTTGTCAGTTTTTTATGTGTCATATATTCTGATTGTAAATCTATCGTATTTGAAATAAATAATAGATTAAACAAATTCTGATAACTTTCTATACCTCTAGAAATATTATGTTGGATCAGTGAGAAAATGAAAAAAGGAATTACATGCTATCCAGGAAGCAAGAAAATAAGAATACTTCATCCCCAAAACTATGAAACACAGCAAAAGCTGCACTCAGGAGAAAATCAATAGTTTACATGCCCTCAATACTGAAGAAACAATAGAAAATAAGGGAACTAAGAATTGATCTTAAGAAATTAGAAAAGGAATACCAAAGTAAACCAAAGGAAAATACAGAAAATTGTTAAAACTAGACTAGATATAATTTAATAGAAAACAAAACTATGCAGAAAAAGAAAAAAGTAAGTATAAAAGATGATTTTTTTTTAGAAAATAGCAATAAACCAGAAAAGCTTGATTACAAGTGAGAGAACAAAATACAAATGTTTAAGAATGTGAATATAGTACAAATGTGGAAGAGATTAAGAAGAATTATAAAGATTGCACATCTATTTTGACAAATTTGGAGACCTAGAGCAGATGGATGATTTTCTAGCAAAAGATGAAATACCAAATTTGACCTGAAGAAGATGTAAGATCCTTGAAGAGACCAATTACCAAAGACAAGATTGAAAAGGTGAATAAAGATGTACCATTCAGACAGACACCAAGGCCAGATGGGTTCTCAGCCAAGTTTTATCTAACCTTTAAATAAAAGTTTATTCCAGGTTATTTTAACTATTTCAAGCTATAGAAGAAAGTAGAAGTCTTCTCAATTTATTTTCTAAATCTCACAAACTTAATGACAAAATTTTATCAATTACTAATATATTACCTAATATACACCAAAACTCATTTATTAAATAAAATATTGGCAAGTAGAATATATCAAAAGAATAATATTAAGAGGCCACTCAGAAATGCAAATGTGATTCAGTATCAGTATAATCTATTATGATATCAATAAATCTAAGAAGAAGCATGTGATTGTATGTGTGTATGTGTGCATGCTCAGTCATGTCCTGCTCTTTGTGACCCCGATTGTAGCCTGCCAGGCTCCTCTGTCCATGGAGTTCTCCAGGCAAGAATACCGGAGTAGGTTGCTATTTCCTCCTTCAAGGGATCATCCTGACCCAAGGATTGAACCCACATCTCTTGTATCTCCTGCAAATAGGTGCTAAAAGACATTTAATAAAATACAGCAGTTTTTCCTAATAACTCAAACTAGAAAGGAAACTACTTAGAAGTACTACTAAGTTTTACCATATTCCTATAGCACATCCCACTCTAAACAGCAAAACACTAAAACTTTCAATTAAATCAAGAAGAAAATAGCTAGCAGTTTTGTAGTCCTTACTATCTGTGAGGATGGTTTTAGGTACTTTACATATAATATTTTTCAAAATCATACATGAGAAATATTATAATCCCCATGCTAAAGATGGGAGAACTGAGGCATCAGATCAGTCGCTCAGTCGTGTCCGACTCTTTGCGACCCCATGAATCGCAGCACGCCAGGCCTCCCTGTCCATCACCAACTCCCAGAGTTCACTCAGACTCACGTCCATCGAGTCAGTGATGCCATCCAGCCATCTCATCCTCTGTCGTCTCCTTTTTCTCCTGCCCCCAATCCCTCCCAGCATCAGAGTCTTCTCCAGTGAGTCAACGCTTCGCATGAGGTGGCCAAAGTACTGGCGTTTCAGCTTTAGCATCATTCCTTCCAAAGAAATCCCAGGGCTGATCTCCTTCAACTGAGGCATAGAGAGATTAAAAAACTTGCCCAGGAACACAAAAACAGCAAGTAGTGAACTTATCATTCAGAGTTAGACAGTTGTGCTCTAGAGACCATGCTCTTAACACTGCACTGTGTAGTCTCTAAATAAAGATTCTTGTTTTCATTATTACTATTCAACACATTTTGAAGTAGCAGCAACTGTAATGCAACAAGAAAATGACAGAAACCTCAGTGTTGGAAGAGATAAGTAGACATTTTCTAGATTGTGTTCAGTGAAAAATCAAAAAACATAAAGTACTATTAATATTAATAAGGGTATTTGATAAGGTAGCTGGACAAAAGAAAAAATGTTTTCTTCATTCTTGCAATAAAGACCTAGAAATGGAAACAGGGGGAAGTATTTCACTTGCAACAGTCATACAGATGAACAGATAGATACACATATACATGAAGGACACTTAAAAATCTGGCAAAAATTGGATAAGGAAACCCCATGATATACACAGAAAACTATGTATACACTATAACCATATTAAAAGACATACAAAGAAGTTTTGAACAAATGGAAAAAATATTTAACATCTCAATTCTCTGAAATTAATATGTAATGAAATTCCAGTAAAAAATTTTCTAGGCATTAGATAAAATCATCTTGAAGTGCAGATAAAAGAATAAATGCCTCAGAAATAGCCAAGAAAATATATGGAATGAAAAATGATGGGGAAATTTCCTTATCAGGCATTCAGCATACAATAATCAATGTAAGATCATGGCATTCAGTCCCAGCACTTCATGGCAAATAGATGGGGAAACAGTGGAAACAGTGTCAGACTTTATTTTGGGGGGCTCCAAAATCACTGCAGATGGTGACTGCAGCCATGAAATTAAAAGATGCTTGCTCCTTGGAAGGAAAGTTATGACCAACCTAGACAGCATATTAAAAAGCAGAGACGTTATTTTGTCAACAAAGGTCTGTCTAGTGAAGCCTATGGTTTTTCCAGTAGTCATGTATGGATGTGAGAGTTGGACTGTCAAGAAAGCTGAGTGCTGAAGAATTGATGTTTTTGAACTGTGGTGTTGGAGAAGACTGAGAGTCCCTTGGACAGCAAGGAGATCCAACCAGTCCATCCTAAAGGAGATCAGTCCTGGGTGTTCGTTGGAAGGACTGATGCTGAAACTCCAGTACTTTGGCCACCTGATACGAAGAGCTGACTCATTTGAAAAGATCCTGATGTTGGGAAAGATTGAAGGCAGGAGGAGAAGGGGATGACAGAGGATGAGATGGTTAGATGGCATAACCAACTCAAAGGACATGAGTTTGGGTGGACTCCGGGAGTTGGTGATGGCCAGGGAGGCCTGGCGTGCTGCAGTTCATGGGATTGCAGGGAGTCGGACACGACTGAGCAACTGAACTGAACTGAATCAATGTAAATGTAGGGAGAAACAAATAATTTGAAATCCCAGGGTACAACAGAATTTAATATTTTATGAGTAGGGATTCAATTCAGTGGGGAAAGGATGGATCATTCAATAAATGGTAGTGACCCTATTCAACAGGAGTGGAAAATGCAGAGCTGTCTTTGATCAAGCAGTTTTTTTTTCCCAAGTGGTAGACCAAATAGCCAGGCCATTGGCAATAGCCCAAGCATTAGTAAAAATAGAACAAAGTTCATCAAAAGAGATGTTGCCTCAAGTTATGAGAATAGCCTTGAGTTCTATCTGCTAGTGGAGCAGCTGTGTCCCTATTGTGTTTGCATAGCAGCTGTTGAGGTTGAGAAGCTATGCAGCCCAGCAGACACTACTAGATTTCAGCCTAGCCAGGCCATTAGTGAATTGGGCCCAGGCACTTAAGTGAACCTCTGTGAACTGAGAATCCAATGAGCCAGCAGTTTCCTTCAGGTGGTAGAATGGGGGGATAAAGTTTTCCTCAAAGAGACAGCTGTAATTTTTTTTCATGTAAAACTGAGGTGTCACTCAGGTCATGATAGATACATTCTTGAATATTTCATTTCCATGTGACAATCACACTTAAAACTACAGGGGGCACCTTTGGGTGCTGACTGCCTCTCTTTACCAGAGGCTTCATTTGAGAAAGTCATCCATTCCAGAGACTGGTAGCTCAAAAGAGTTATTAGTGCTGTGGGACCACAAACATTGACAGCCTGCCACAGCTTACTGGACTGCTTCCAATGCCACTTGTTGATTTGGACCTCCCACTCACAGAATACTAATCTGTTAGTTAGCTGATATAAATACCAAGCAGAATGCACAAGTGAGGTGCATACTGTTTCCAACACCAAATTAGATGTTGATCTTCTTTTTGGTTGCTTCCCACGTTGCACTAGTGGTAAAGAACTGGCCCTGCCAGTGCAGGAGACATGAGATGTAGGTTCGATCCCTGAGTTGAAAAGACCCCCTGGAAGAGGACATGACAACCTGCTCCAGTATTCTTGCCTGGAAAATTCCAGGGACAGAGGAGCCTGGTGGGCTATAGTCCATGGGGTCACACAAAGTCTGACACAACTGAGCACACACTTCATTTTTGTGGTGTGTAGCCATCCTTGACTGCTGAAGGGATGAACATTGTGATTCCACCTACATAGTCCCAAGAAACTTTATTAAGAAAGCAGACTCTGAAAATCATCACAGTTTATCAGCCACCCTGCTGGCTGAAGCGTGATAACACTGCAGTTAGAATAACTAAAGCTACATCTTCTCATTTATTAACCAAAGTTATCACCTACATAGTAAAAACTTTGAACGTCAGAGCATAGAGGCATTTTTAATAACCGTGATTCACCGACTGGTGACAAATGGTAGGGAAATTTAGGTCCTTAGGAATAGTGCAACTGCATATTAGAGCCTTTGCTATATGAATGTGAATCAATTTTGGTTGTAGGGTGCCAGTGTCCAAGACATCATACCAAGTGCCATACTTTTGTACAGTTGTTCAGTTGCTAAGTTGTGTCTGATTATGTGACCCCATGAACTGCATCTTGCCATGCTTCACTATCTCCCCAAATTTGCTCAAATTCATATTCATTGAGTTGGTGATGCCACCCAATCATCTCATCCTCTGTTGTCCCTTTCTCCTCCTGCTCTCAATCTTTCCCAGCATCAGGCTCTTATCCAGTGAGTCAGCTCTTTACATCAGGTGGTCCAAGTGTTGGAGCTTCAGCTTCAGCATCAGTCCTTCCAATGAATATTCAGGGTTGATTTCCTTTACGACTAACTGGTTCGATCTCCTTGCAGTCCAAGGGACTCTCAAAAGTATTCTCCAGCACCACAGTTGTGAAGCATCGATTCTTCAGTGCTCAACCTTCTTTATGGTCCAACCCCCTTATCCACACATGACTACTGCAACAACCATAGGTTTGACGATAGCTTTGACTAGATGGACCTTTGTTGGCAAAGTGATGTCTCTGCTTTTTAATATGCTGTCTAGGTTTGTCATAGCTTGTCTTCCAAGTGTAAAGCATCTTTTAATTTCATTACTGGAGTCACTGCCCACAATGATTTTGGAGCCCATGAAAATAAAATCTGTCACTGTTTCCATTTTTCCTCTTCTATTTGCCATTAAGTGATGGAACTGGATGCCATGATCTTAGAGTTTTGAATATTGAGTTTTAAGCCAGCTTTTTCACTCTCCTCTTTCACTCTTATCAAGAGGCTTCTTGAGTTCCTCTTAGCTTTCTTCCATTAGAGAGGTACCATCTGCATATCTGAGGTTGCTGATAACTTCTCCAGGCAGTCTTGATTCCAGCTTGTGAGTCATCCAGCCCAGCATTTTGCATGATGTACTCTATATATAAATTAAATAAGCAGGTGACAATATGTAGCCTTGATGTACTCCTTTCCCAATTTTGATCCAGTCCATTGTTGCATGTTGGGTTTTCTACAGTGATTTCAGTTAGAGTCACAACACCAGGGCTTTGGGAACAATTAATTCAGTACATCTCAAGCTCTCATTAGCCTTTTTTACTGCCCATAAAGTGCAATATATTGAGATATTGCATCTCTTACTACCCCTCCTACCTCTAAATCAAGGCTTCAAGGCTGTCATTTCCCTCTTTCCTTCTGGGATACTATACTTTGTCTGTTGGACCACCTAGGAGGGGCTGAGGATGATTTGAGGACCTATTTACATATCCTTTTATCACTTCTTTCTGAGGCCACTTCCCAGTTGGGAGACTTCCTTCTGGCATTTATGGATAGGAAAGTACATGCATGCATGAGTGCTTGCCAAGTCTCTTCAGTTGTGTCCAGCTGTTTGCAACCCTATGGACTGTAGCCTGCCAGGCTCCTCTGTCCATGGAATTCTCCAGGCAACCCAGTACTGGAGTGGGTTGCCATGCCTTTCTCCAGGGGATCTTCCCAACTCAGAGACTGCACCCACATCTCCTGGGGCTCCTGCATTGCAGGTGGATTCTTGACCACTGAGCCACCAAGTACATGCATATAACACCTCAAGATTCTTACTGTATATTCAGAGGTAGAAGAAATGGCAGTAGTACACTGAATTGGCCCAAAGTTGCCCAGGTGTCACAAAGTTTTTTCTTCCCCACTGTGAATCACTTTTCCTCCCCAGATTGACTGACAAGGTGACACTGGCCTTGAGGACACTTTGATTTAGCAGCCATCAGCCATACTGATTTTTGGCTAGTGCTGTGGGGGTTTTGTACCCTTTGGTGACTTGTGCTTGACTTACATAATACTTGTTTAAAAAGAGCTCCACTTTAATCTGGATCAATTGGTACCCCATCGTATGATTACATCTCTTAAGTTTTTGCCCATTTTTAACATAAGGACTAGCGGAGTTTTCCAGGGGAGAGGGGCCAACACTAAGAAAAGATCTCGAACCCCTTGGTTAGTTTCTCATTCTCCATTGATTCACCTTCATCAGCATCAGAGACCCCACCTGGGCCATGAGAGCCTGAATAATAGTGATTCAGCTATGGTTTCCCCTAAGAGTTTGTCTCTTCCAGGAAAATCTCTCCAAGAGGGTTTAAGGTCCCCCATAGCAGCCAAAGCTCACTGCAAAAACTCTGAAACCTTCTCTTATCATCTCTGAATGCATTTAAATATAGCTTAGTAGGTTAAAAGGGGGCCTCAGAAATAAGATGTCCCTTCTGTGGCCATTCTTCCTTAACAATTATCAGGTATCCACCACCCTCATCTCCCAGATGACCCAGCCAGAGAACCAACAATCAGTCCGGTTTCTGCCCCACTGGTTGCAAATTTGCCTGCTTTCACTCTGTATAGAGGCTCATCTCTGTAACTATTGGGATGGAAACTTTTGCATATCCATCATGAATTGTAATACTGGTATTCATAATATAGAGGATTTAAGGTCAACATCCCAACTGGTTAAAAGAAAAAAAAAAAAGAAAAATCCCACCCTGGACAGAGTTAGCAACTGCCGGCATCTTTCAGACAACTGTCTTTGAACTAATTTCCCAGTATTCATCTATAACCACCACCTCACTTCTGTCTCATTTACAGGCAGTAAACCAGTGGACCATTCATTGCCTAGTTAACCAGTCAATTCAGTCACATATTCACTACCACTACAAACAAAGCTAATGGAGGTGATGGAATTCCAGTTGAGCTATGTCAAATCCTAAAAGATGATGCTGTGAAAATGCTGCACTCAATGTGTCAGCAAACTTGGAAAACTCAGCAGTGCCCACAGGACTGAAAAAGTTCAGCTTTCATCCCAATCCCAAAGAAAGGCAATGCCAAAGAGTGCTCAAACTACCGAACAATTGCACTCATCTCACACACTAATAAAGTAATGCTCAAAATTCTCCAAGCCATGCTTCAGCAATACGTGAACCATGAACTTCCAGATGTTCAAGCTGGTTTTAGAAAAGGCAGAGGAACCAGAGATCCAATTGCCAACATCTGCTGGATCATCAAAAAAGCAAGAGAGTTCCAGAAAAACATCTGTTTCTGCTTTATTGACTTTGACTGTGTGGATCACAATAAACTGTGGAAAATTCTGAAAGAGATGGGAATACCAGACCACCTGACCTGTCTCTTGAGAAATCTGTATGCAGGTCAGGAAGCAACAGTTAGAACTGGTCATGGAACAACAGACTGGTTCCAAATAGGAAAAGGGGTACATCAAGGCTGTATATTGTCACCCTACTTATTTAACTTCTATGCAGAGTACATCATGAGAAACACTGGGCTGGAAGAAGCACAAGCTGGAATCAAGATTGCCGGGAGAAATATCAATAGCCTCAGATATGCAGATGACACCACCCTTATGGCAGAAAGTGAAGAGGAACTAGAAAGCCTCTAAATGAAAGTGAAAGAGGAGGGTGAAAAAGTTGACTTAAAGCTCAACATTCAGAAAACTGAGATCACGGCATCCGGTCCCATCACTTCATGGGAAATCGATGGGGAAACAGTGGAAACAGTGTCAGACTTTATTTTGGGGGCTCCAAAATCACTGCAGATGGCAATTGCAGCCATGAAATTAAAAGATGCTTACTCTTTGGAAGGAAAGTTATGACCAACCTAGACAGCATATTAAAAAGCAGAGACATTACTTTGCCAACAAAGGTCTGTCTAGTCAAGGCTATGGTTTTTCCAGTAGTCATGTATGGATATGCATGTTGGACTATAAAGAAAGCCAAGGACTGAAGAATTGATGCTTTTGAACTGTGGTGTTGGAGAAGACTCTTGAGAGTCCCTTGAACTGCAAGGATATCCAACCAGTCCATTCTAAAAGAGATCAGTACTGAATGTTCATTGGAAGGACTGATGTTGAAACTGAAACTCCAATATTTTAGCCATCTGATATGAAGAGCTGACTCATTTGAAAAGATCCTGATGTTGGGAAAGATTGAAGGCAGAAGGAGAAGGGGACAACAGAGGATGAGATGGTTAAATGACATCACCGACTCAATGGACATGAATTTGGGTAAACTCTCGGAATTGGTGATGGACAGGGAGGCCTGGTGTGCTGCAGTTCATGGGATCACAGGGAGTCAAACACGACTGAGTGGCTGAACTGAACTGATTCACTATTAATATTGTGGACTTCCTTCAAATGCCTTTAATTGGCCCAAAATGTCCTCCCTGTTTCTCTTGCACAAAGTCATGCCTCTGTCAGTATGCCATTCTCATCACAGAAGCTAGGAAGAATTGTGACCTTATTTTCAAGCTCATATGTTAGCCTTCTAGAGTTTCATGGATGGTGTTAAAAGACATGAGACTCCTGGATTAGGGATAAAGGACAGTTTAGCACATGCAGCGATAGTCATAGCCAGAGAATCAGCATTTTTAACGTTGATTTCTTGAGTCCCATTTACCTTATCTGATGCACAGAGCACCAGCTGACACCTCACAGGCAGTGAGCTGTGTTACAGGAGAGAAGCCTTGACCTCAGGGGACCTGAATCTTTTATAAGAGGCAGTAAGTATGCCTGAACTTTGCTCCAGAGGGAAAAACTATCTTTATCTTCTGAGACTGTACACCAGCATGTCCCTTGCTCTGGAGGAGACATTCTTTCTCTCTTCCCAGGCTGTTTGCTCTATAAGCATACTTAAAAAGACAGTCTAGAACAAAACAGTCAGTCTGAAGGCATGCCGTAATATGCGAGGTCCATGGAGAATAGTCTACTAACAATGAATTTATACTCTTTGCCAGAACGGAATAAAACTGAAGGAGACTAAAATGTTGCAGCGTCTAACTCAAGGGAAACTTTAAGGAATCGTAAAATCAAACAATTGTGAAAACTATTAAAATCGACAGTCAATTGAAAATGTGAAAAATTTCAAGTATATAAACTGTGAATAAATTTTATGCATCTTGAAGAATTGCAGGCAATTTCATGGCAAAGAAGTTATGCTATATTGAATTTTTAAATAAAAATACTAACAATGTATTATTTGAAAAGATATACTCATTATTCTGCTTACATTAGTTGCAATAATCAGAAATATTCAATATAAAGATGTTTTAAAAATTAGTTTTTAAATATACATGTCATTTTTATTTTCAAAATAATTTTAATTCTGAAAACAACTTCTAAGTAGAACTATTTAGAAATTGCCAATATAATTTAAAAAATGATTTATAGTCAATAAATAAATGCTTTCCAGACAATTTCAGTTACAGAGCCCTCTTTGAATCAAAACTGGTGTTGATGACAAATTACCTGTTCATCTGACAATGAATGAAAGTTGCCTAATGAGAGGAAGAAATTCTGAGTGATTATTGGAGGCTAATGGGAAGTGAAGAAACTTCAAAAAGCTTCCATGAGAAATGTGGAAGTAATATCATATCATATATACACAGAGAAGTTCTGTTTAATTCATTTATATTTGCACTGATCATTCAGAGAATTATTGAACTTTTGAGATAGAAGGAAACTTAGAATTCATCTACTTTAATGTTCAATTTAATGTAATATCTTTTTAAACACCCTTTGCAGATTTAAATCTTATTTAAAAGCCTTAATTATATTTTTAAATAATTTAGGGGAGAAAAGTAATATGTTGAAAAAGTAATATGTTGGACATACTTTATATAAAAGTATATTCATACTGCTACTACTCAATTGGAAGAATCAGCTGTATTCTCTCCCGGGGTTGATTTTCCTCCTTTTACTGTATAGGTTTATTTGAATCTTTTAATTAAAAAGCTGCTTTAATTTGGGGACATTTTCTACATCTGCAGTATCAGCTACTTGACATCCTCTTCCTTTCTGTAAATTGCATTAAATTTTAACACCACTTTTGGCTGCTGAGTAATTTAGTCATGAAGATTAGCAGGATGGGGATATAGCAAGGTGATTAAAACCTGAGCTTCTTGGGGTCAGTTCAAACCAAATTTGAACTCTAGCTACAGCACTTCCAAGTCATGTGACTTCAAATTATTTGATCTCTGTAAACCTCAACTGCCTTATCAGTGAAGTGAAGTCACTCAGTTGTGTCCAACTCTTTGCAACCCCATGGGTTGTAGCCTACCAGGCCCCTCTGTTCATGGAATTTTCCAGACAAGAGTACTGGCGTGGGTTGCCATTAGTAAAATGAGAATAACGGTGACAATACTTGGTGAATTGTGAGAGTTAAGTGACATAGTCCATGTTAAAAAGCTTAGCACAGTGTCTGGCACTTAGTTTGCATGCACGTGTGCTCAGTTGCTTTAGGCATATCCAACTCTGTGTGATCCTGTGGACTGTAGCCCGCCAGGCTCCTCTGTCCATGCGATTCTTCAGGCAAGAACACTGGAGTGGGTTGCCACGCCCACCTCCAGAGGATCTTCCCAACCCAGGGATCAGACGTCTCCTGCATTGACAATTGGGTTCTTTACTACTAGTGCCACCTGGGAAGCCCCTGGCAACTAGTTTATTGACGTTCAGTAGGCATTTATGATGACGATGACGATGACAGTATTGACATACTATAAAAACCAGAATAAAATTGTTAGTGAAAAATTCAGTGTACTCTTAAAAAAGAAAAAAACAGGCTACAAGTATCAGAATCTAATTAAAACTTTAAAATAGGTATTAAGGGCTTCCCTGGTGGCACAGTGGTAAGAAACTGCCTGCCAGTGCAAGAGATGCGGGTTTGATCCCTGGACTAAGATTCCCCTGGAGGAAGAAATGAAAACTCACTCTAGTATTCTTGCCAGGGAAATCCCATGGATAGAGGAGCCTGGCAGGCTACAGTCCATGGGGTCTCAAAGAGTCAGACACAACTGAGTGTGCACATATACACAGTGGCACTAGGTATTAAATTATGTATTGCTTCACATTTCATGAGCTTATTTCAGAAGGATTGCCTGGTGATATCTACCATTTGTTCATTTTCTCACCTGAGAGGCTCTGAAATGTGGGAGAAGGGAATGAATGATTTGAATGGGTAAGGGTAGTATGTGTAAGGATGTGCAGAATAAGTATATCCTTTGCTTACTGTGGTTTTTGCAGCCTGATGACTTTTTTTGCAAGCAGTTTTGCAAAGCTAGGATAACTAATCTGAACCATAGCCTTATTAGTAAAGTCAATATTTTGGTCCTTGTTTTACAGATAGAGGAACTGAGCCAAGACACAGTAAATGTCTTTGTCAAGGTTACATAGACAGTCAGGGGCAAAAAATACACATTTATTTCAGGGTACTGATTCCAAAGCCATAGGCTGTTTCATTCTGGTGATATACAGAACAGCTGAAAACATACTGTATGTAGTAGTTGTATCTAAAATAGAATAATGCAAATATCATTTTCAGAATCTCCAAATCAAGGTCACACCTGTGTAATCGCATATTTCTAACATTATTATTTATGCTGGCAGTAGTTGAAGCATGCAAGAAATGTATTTGTGAAAAGAAACTACCAGTTATATTGATAAAGCAGCCTTTGGAATGGAACCGGTGCTAGAGGGAGAAATAAGAAGGAAATAACTTAATACATTGAACAAATTTTTACCTGATACATTTTAATATTGAACTGAAATTCATGGAAGAAAAAAAAAAAAGGATGGCTGGTATTTCCCACTGACATGTTGGTGGTTCTGCATTTCCTCTTCGTTCTGCAGCCCCAGCTCATCTGGGTCTCTATGACTGAGGCAAAGAAAGAGCCAGCCAGCAAGAGTGAATTCATCACAAAATATCCTAAACCTTGGACAGCAGAAAAGAACTATTTATCGCTTCTGTAAAGTAGGGGCGTGTTTAGGCACTTTAATTAGAAGCACATTTAGATGTAGGAAATAACTATATTTCCATTTTCTATTTTAGTCTTCAGTCTCTGGCTGAACTGTGTGATCAAGCAGCTCCTGGAAACCATTTGAAATTGGCATAGATGGATCTTCCTTGACTAAATTTAGCAGGAGAGTCAAAATTTTAGTAGTCTGTCTCACCCACTCTAAGTTAATTTACCAGTTAGCATTTGTGGCTGCTAACTGGCTGCTGTTTGTGTGGAAGTGTACGGGTCTGCTTTCCAGAAGAAAAGAGTTGATGGTGGCGTGTAGTCAGCCCTGAAACTGTTGTGATTCCAGGATTAGACATTATTTTCCTTTTCCAGGGGAAGATAAGCGGGACATGTCCAGACGTGCCTTCTATAAAAGGCTGGCTCAGAAAAGCCCTCTATAGAACATATTCACTTTCACGATTGCTATTTCAGGTAAATTGCATCCCTAAGTACTTTACATAAAAATCTTCCAGTTGCTAAATTTGGTTGAAAAGTAATGTTTCATTTGGATGATAGATAAAGTGGTATCATCCTTGTGACATCTGATATAATTTTAAAAAATAGTCTACTGTGGATTTAGAGCCTCACAGCTAAAGAAAGAAAAACCTATCATGCTTTGGGGCTAGTTTCATATACTGCTTCTGTGCCAAACAATAGCCATATCAACAAGCCTGGTTCTACCACCACCTGCAGTAAGAATTGGACACGTACATGGTCGATAAGTCTACTATGGCTGTTATTTATTACATCGGCATCCATTCAGCGCATTGATCTTTTTTTTCCCATTAAACAGATGATTTAATGACATGAGAACTACCTGAACCCCAGCTCCATTACCAGACTCCTGCACAGTCTGGATCTGACCTCCCCATCAGCATCCACCTTCCATAGTTGTGTTTAACCACACCCTCTGCTGCAACTCACAACAGAATCTCATCACATCTGCCTTTGCATGAGCCTGGAAAGGAGCTTTTTTCCTTCCTCTGAGAAAATTCCTTTGGTCAGATCTCTGGGCTGCATCCTCATAGCCCCTGTTTCCACCCTGGCTCCTTTTTATCTGTAGAGGCTATAATGATATTTGATGAATTTCCTCACTGCCCCTGCCCATGACTATAATCTCTTTAAAAGCAGAAACTATCATAGTATACTGTGAAGAAGGCTGAGTGCCGAAGAATTGATGCCTTTGAACTGTGGTGTTGGAGAAGACTCTTGAGAGTCCCTTGGACTGCAAGGAGATCCAACCAGTCCATTCTGAAGGAGATCAACCCTGGGATTTCTTTGGAAGGAATGATGCTAAAGCTGAAGCTCCAGTATTTTGGCCACCTCATGCGAAGAGTTGACTCATTGGAGAAGACTCTGATGCTGGGAGGGATTGGGGGCAGGAGGAGAAGGGGATGATAGAGGATGAGATGGCTGGATGGCATCACTGACTCGATGAATATGAGTCTGAGTGACCTCCGGGAGTTGGTAATGGACAGGGAGGCCTGGCGTGCTGCAGTTCATGGGGTCGCAAAGAGTCGGACACGACTGAGTGACTGATCTGATCTGATCATAGTATACCCACCACTTATTTCAGTGTCTAACAGCTACAAAGAGGAAACTTAATAAGGATTGATTGAATGAATGACTGAGTGAATGAATGTTAGGAGAACTTCCTCCAAATGAAGTAAATGGAACGTAGAGGAGCCACCTATGTCTGAGGCAAGGATTAGTGGCCTCACTGAGATAATGTGAAACGTAGAAGAAGATAAAAACTTGGAGACAGACTTTTCCAACCTTGCAATTTTTCTGGAGGGTTCACTCTGTTACCGAGTGGCCTGGTGCCCTGGAACAAGTTTACATCATTAGTGTCAGATGTTGAAAACCCTGATATATAAAAGAACTGTTTCCAAGGAACTTCTCAGATAATGGAAGTAATTTTTTTTTTCCAGGAGTGCTTGATAAACTTAACTACAACCCTGAGTTAGAACTGAAAGGAGACCCAAGAGAAAAATTGCTGGAAATAGAGTGGGGTGTGAGAAGATGGTCACATTCCAGGTTATGTCTGAGTCCTTGGGACAGCTGCCAAGTGTGGGTTCTTGGCTTCACACAGGAGAGGATTCAAGAGTGAGCCACAGTAAAGTGAAGGAAGGTTTATTCAGAGGAAACACATTCTATACACAGAGTGTTGGCCATCTCAGAAGGCAAGAGAGGCACCAGGGTTTGGGGATTGTCAGTTTTTATAGGGGTGAGTAATTTTGTGAAAGTCACTCAGTCATGTCTGACCCTTTGTGTCCCCAAGAACTGTATAGTTCTGGAATTCTCCAGGCCGGAATACTGGAGTGGGTAGCCTTTCCCTTCTCCAGGGTTTCTTCCCAACCCAGGGATTGAACCCAGGTCTCCTGCATTGCAGGCAGATTCTTTACCAGCTGAGCCACAGTTCAGTTCAGTCACTTAGTTGTGTCTGACTCTTTGCAACCCCATGAATGACAGCATGCCAGGCCTCCCTGTCCATCACCAACTCCCGGTGTTCACTCAAACCTATATCCATCAAGTCGGTGATGCCATCCATCCATCTCATCCTCTGTTGTCCCCTTTTCCTCCTGCCCCCAATCCCTCCCAATATCAGTCTTTTCCAATGAGTCAACTCTTCTCATGAGGTGGCCAAAGTACTGGAGTTTCAGCTTTAGCATCATTCCTTCCAAAGAACACCCAGGGCTGATCTCCTTTAGAATGGATTGGTTGGATCTCCTTGTACAAGGGAAGCCCAATTTCATAGGCTTAGTGGGAGGAGTATTCCAGCTCTTATGGGGGAAGGATGGGATTTCCAGGAATTAGGCCACTGCCACTTTTTGACCTTTATGATGGGCCTGGGAATTGTCAAGGTACCTGTGAGTATGTCATTTAGTTTGTTGATGTGTTACAATGAGCATATATTGAGGCTCAAGATCCAGTGGAAGTCAACTAGTCTGCGTCTTGGACCTGGTTGTTTCTAATCAGTTTAAGTCATGTCCTCGGGCTATATCATTCTTTTAAAGGTTGTGCCTTGTCCCTTTCTTGTCTCAGAAGCACAGCCAAATAGAAATAACTCTGAAGCATCCATGAATGCATAAATGAGATTTGAATTCCAGAGTCACAGCTTCAGAGGATGCCTATTCTAATAGACGAGTGCCTAGGTAGGCTTCCTGTTCCCTCGCTCTTCTCCATTTGTGTGATGACTGGAGTCCAGTATGAATAGACATCTTTGGTCCCAGACCTCTGCCAACCAAAGCAGAGGCAGCAGTGGTTGAATCCCATGAAGAAGACAGATGAAGATATTCAGCAGGAAGGTGACCTCTCTGGCAAAACATGGATAGTTCTTGGTAGCTGTGTTTTTCAAGGTGTCATCCTAGGAGTTCTGGCATCAGATTCACATGTGTGCTTTTTAAAAATTTAGACTTGTGCCTGCCCAGCCCCAACTAAATCAGTATTTTCTGTTGATTGGGAGAGTAGGTGGGGGTGACTGAGGAGTTGTGTTAGTTTACTCAGGCTGCAAAATACTTCAGACTGTGTGACTTGAACAACAGAAATGGTATATTCTAGTCATTCTGGGGTCTAGAAGTTCAAGGTGATGGTACTGGCATGTTTGGTTTCTTTTGAGGCCTCTCTCCTTGACGTGTAGATGGTCGCACTCTTGCTAACTCTCCACAGGGTCCTCCCTCCATACTCCTAAGCCCCTCATGTCTCTCAGTGTGTCCTAATTTTATATGATAAGACCACACAGTCTGACTGAGTAGGACCCACCATGTGGGGCCTTCAGTTCAACTCAGTCGCTCAGTCGTGTTCAACTCTTTGCGACCCCATAGACTGCAGCATGCCAGTCTTCCCTGTCAATCACCAACTCCCCGAGCTTGCTCAGACTCATGTCCATCAGGTCAGTGATGCCATCCAACCATCTCATCCTGTCATCCCCTTCTCCTCTGGCCTTCAATCTTTCCCAGCAGCAGCGTCTTTTCCAGTAATTTAGCTCTTCCCATCAGGTGGCCAAAGTATTGGAGTTTCAGCTTCACCATCAGTCCTTCCAATGAACACCCAGGACTGAGCTCCTTTAGGATGGCCTAGTTGGATCTCCTTGCAGTCCAGGGACTCTCAAGAGTCTTCTCCAACACCACAATTCTGAAGCATCAGTTCTTCAGTGCTTAGCCTTCTTTATGGTCCAACTCTCACATCTGTACACGACTACTGGAAAAACCATAGCTTTGACTAGACAGACCTTTGTTGGCAAAGTAACATCTCTGCTTTTTATTATATTGTATAGTTTGGTAATAGTGTGGGGCCTTATTTTAACTTAATCACCTCTTTACAGGTCCTATCTCCAAATTCAGCCATATTCTGAGGTATTGGTGGTTATGGCTTCAACATATGAATCTTTCATACAATTCAGTACATAAAAGTCCATTCATTAAAAAAAAAAAAAAAGATGATTCAGAAGCACAAATTTAAAAAGCAGTGATTGTTCTTCCCTCCTTCCCTTACAGAAAACTGTAGGGCTGTAGCTAGTCCTTGGCAAGACCAATAGCTTTCTGTCTCTTGCTGCTTTAAACTCATTAGGCACATCTGTGAGCATCATAACCATCAAGGCCGAGGAATGCTATGTACTTTTTAACCTAATGTGATGACTCTTTCCTTCTAAACTTAACTGTCCTCATTAGGAACTCTCAGAACATTAAAAATAATTTACCTCTTAGGCTAAGGAGTATATATAAGCCTAAGTTTTATTTTGCCAGGCTCAACAGACATTGTTTTTATGAATTAACAACCTCTAATGGGAACATCAACCTCCATACATTCATTAACCCAGTCCACTGAGCTGCCATATGTTAAGCTTATATATGCTAAGTCATATGCTAAGAGCTTGAATAACTTGTCATCAGCACAGCCTGGCAACCAGTTAGCCCAGCAGTCATGACACACAGGACGCAGTGTGCCTGTCAAACTTTGCAATTATGGGAGATTTGTCTGTACCTATCTAATGTCAACTACCAAATTATATCATATCATATCTTTTGCTAGCTGGTAGAAAGTGAAGAGGAACTAAAAAGCCTCTTGATGAAAGTGAAAGAGGAGAGTGAAAAAGTTGGCTTAAAGCTCAACATTCAGAAAACGAAGATCATGGCATCTGGTCCCATCACTTCATGGCAAATAGATGGGGAAACAGTGGAAAGATTGTCAGACTTTCTTTTTCTGGGCTCCAAAATCACTGCAGATGGTGACTCCAGCCATGAAATTAAAAGATGCTTACTCCTTGGAAGGAAAGTTATGACCAACCTAGATAGCATATTCAAAAGCAGAGACATTACTTTGCCAACAAAGGTCCATCTAGTCAAGGCTATGGTTTTTCCAGTAGTCATGTATGGATATGAGAGTTGGACTGTGAAGAAAGCTGAGCGCCGAAGAATTGATGCTTTTAAACTGTGGTGTTGGAGAAGACTCTTGAGAGTCCCTTGGACTGCAAGGAGATCCAACCAGTTCATTCTGAAGGAGGTCAGACCTGGGATTACTTTGGAAGGAATGATGCTAAAGCTGAAACTCCAGTATTTTGGCCACCTCATGCGAAGAGTTCACTCATTGGATAAGACTCTAATGCTGGGAGGGATTGGGGGCAGGAGAAGGGGACGACAGAGGATGAGATGGCTGGATGGCATCACTGACTTAATGGACGTAAGTCTGAGTGAAGTCCAGGAGTTGATGATAAACAGAGAGGCCTGGCACGTGGCAATTCATGAGGTTGCAAAGAGTCGGACACGACTGAGTGACTGAACTGAAATGAACTGAAGTTTCTTGAGAGTAGAGGCAAGCATTAGACCTTACCCAGCTTTATTGCTCTAAAATAGTGCCAGGCATAAATATTCTTTGAATAAAATGTGAATAATGAATTTACTTGAATGCCTTTAGGTCTGAGATTTGTCTGAAGAGGTAGAGGCAGACCTTTGCAGATGCTGCATTTTTATTTTATTTTATTTTACAAGTTGAAGGTTTATAGCAATCCTGCATCAAGCAAGTCTATTGGGGCCATTTCTCAAATAGCATTTGCTCACTTCATGTCTCTGTGTCACACTTTAGTAATTCTCACAATATCTCAAACTTCTTCTATATATAATCATATTTATTATGGTGATCAGTGATCTTTTATGTTAAGCCAATAAAATATTTTTAAATTAAGGTAGGTACATTTTTTTTAGACATAACACTATTGAACACTGAATAGACTACAGTACAGTGTAAATATAACTTTTCTATGTACTGGGAAACCAAAAAATTTGTGCTTTATTGCAGTTGTCTGGAACTGAACCCACCACCTGTCTGAGGTCTGCCTGCCTGTACTTCCTTTATCTCTCATCAAACTTCACAAAATTAAATATATTTGTTATTTTAAATCTCTCCCTATGGAGGCAAAAGAAAACCTCAATATTTCTCTGTATAACCTCAAGAACAACAATGCAAAAAAATGAATAAAATTCAAATATATATCTTTAATAGGATAATTTAATAATATGCCAGTAAGTGATGAAAACAAAGGAATAATTCTGTTCTGGAAAGCACATTATGCTGGTATTGTGCATTTACCTTGTTGCTCTGGGCTGAATAGAAATAAAGTGGCCCTGGAATGAAATGAATCATGTCTTTGAGGGAGAGGATGCAAAACTCTCCCCCTCATCTCCTCTGCCCCCTGCACTACACACACACACACACAGCAGCAGCAGCCTCATGATTTGTGTCTAAAGAGAGGACTGTTCCTAGAAAAGTCCCTTAAAAAAAAAAAAAAAAGCATCTGTCATACTTACTATGGCTAAGATCTGGTTACTGAGCATTTCCAGGGCATAAGCATGGTCCTTCCCTGAGCTGCCAAGAAGAACCAAGTCTTCATTTAGGACTCAGACTTTTTCTTGCTTTGTGAGAGTTTGTCATTTGATTCATTAGAGTAGGATGGAAGTGATAATTGGGTATTTTATTTGCAGGAGGGAGAATCTTTAAAAAAGCATTTTATTATTCTCTCAAAACAACGCCTTTTGTTAAAACGTTTCTAGCTTAAGACTAAAATGTGAGGTATTTACTGGAGAGAGAAAAATATTACCAAGAGCAGGCAGGTGAGAAGGTGGCAATAACTCAAAAGAAGAGACTTATAAAAAAATGGTCTTAATATAGTGTGATATCCCAATTGGAACTCCCTTGATGAAGTGTTTTGATAATTCAGATAGAGTTGAACCTGAAAATAACTTATCTGCTTCTGTAGGAAAACAAATCTTTTCTTTATTAAGTAAGGAGGTAGTGTTAAATGTAACAGTTCAAAAAGAATACATAAAAAAACCTATTTGAGGAATCCACCACTTTCAAGTACCTTAACATCACTAACCTACATAATATAGTATAATGTTTCCTCCTTTTATTCTTCCCCCTCCTCATTATCAGTGCTGAGATTTTTTAGAAAAATAGTGCCTTACTTAGGTCATGCCTTGAGAAGTGATGGATATTGGCAAAAACAAGGCCTGCTTTGTATTTCAATACTCACTATAAAAAATGAAGAATCTACACTTTACACTTGCTCTCCCAGGATGGATCCAGGAATGACTTCCCATGGCTTTGATGGCCATGGGCAGTAGCTGGAAAAAGCCGAGTTTCTCTGGGAAGATTGAAGGGAAAATAGATTTTTGGGTGCCCATCCCTGGATAATGCTGAAGACAGGAACCCAGAGAAGACAATGAAGGCACATTGTGACTGTCTTTTGGGCTTGGGAAGTTTGAAGTGGGTTGCTTCTAAAATCATGTTCTTTCTAACTGTAGACTTACTGGTATGCCTTTCCAGGGAAGTGAGTCATTTTGGCAGAGTTGCATGTACTTCACTGCTAATAGTGTTCTTTACTACATAATTCTCTTTACTCACAATATTCACAAATGATACTAATTCATTTTTATAAACATATTTTAGAAATCAGACTTTTAATTATTCTTTGGTGGCCTTCCTTCTAGTTAGCCCATCTCTGACCTCCTGTTGTCCAGCTGTGTCCGAACAGTTGAGTTCTTTCGTTTTCCACATCTTAACATGTTCTGGCTTGGCTGTTAGGTTGTGGTTAAGTTACTGCACAGCAGTGGGACCTTGGTTTGCTCTTTTCTTATAATGTCCAAGAGCAGAATATAACATAGGAACATACAAATATTCTATAAAATTGCAGTGCTTGTTTGAACTTTTATTTTTAATTTTTTGACTGTGCCACTCATGTGGGATCTCCCCAACAAGGGATCAAACCCATGCTCCCTGCAGTGAAAGCACAGATTCTTAACCACTGGACTCCCAGGGAAGTCCCTGGGATTTTAATAATGTGATTGCATAAATCAAACAAGGTTCTTCTGATTTCATCTCAGTATCTTCTTGCTGCTGCTGCTAAGTCACTTCAGTCGTGTCCGACTCTGTGTGACCCCATGGACGGCAGCCCACCAGGCTCCCCCGTCCCTGGGATTCTCCAGGCAAGAACACTGGAGTGGGCTGCCATTTCCTTCTCCAATGCATGAAAGTGAAAAGTGAAAGTGAAGTCGCTCAGTCGTGTCCGACTCTTAGCGACTCCATGGACTGGAGCCCACCACGATCCTCCGTCCATGGGATTTTCCAGGCAAAAGTACTGGGGTGGGGTGCCTTTGCCTTCCCCACAGTATCTTCTTAGCTTTTCATAAATCTCTTAACTTAAAGTTTTAAGAAAAAGATGTTTGTATTTGTTACCAATTTCTTAAAAAGAGAAAAGAAAACAACGCACCTTCCCTTTTCTGTCAGAAACTGAAGAGTTACAAATACTAACTCACTGAACCCTCCCAACCCCCATTACTCAGTAGACCCTTGTTCGCAAGTTAGTCATGGCTGAGCTCTAGGGCTGTTCATTTGATTAAATAGGTGACATATTTTGTGTCAGATACAACTACTCAACAGACTTTCATCCAGTGTGGCTTCCTGCTACAGATCAGCCAGCCCCTCACAACCACCATCTGAGAACCTTTGTAATAATTACCACCTGCAGATCTTTTCCATTTATTACCTACAGTACAGCCTTCAAGAATGGTCGCTCACATTTTAGAGAAGAAATAGGAAGTTGTTTTTCCTTTCTCTTCTCCATACTTGGTGCTCCCAAAGGGCTAGCCCACCACTGACTATCAAGCTTCGTAATGGGGAAGCACAGCAGTGCCTCTGTTACATTCTTCCATCATCAGCCCCATGTCTGATGAATGTACTTGAATATGTACACCATTGCTCTCAAGAGGAATATAATGGGCCTGCTTAAAAATAACCACCCCTTCCCATGCTGTGCTCATTCATTCTCTGTAAGCATTCTACATTAGAAAAGATATTTTGCTCTTGTGGTGATTGTGTGAGAAAAGATTTGACCAACAGTGAAGATTAAGTATTATCAAGAAAAAAATATAAATATTAACTTAGACTTTTTATTTCTTTTCTTATCCAGTTATTATCTAGATAGGGACTGAATTGAAATAATAGTAAGATTACTGGGCTGCTTATTGATAAATTGGACCTTTGTTAATCCCAATATTCTTCTTTTTGTTGTTTTGTTTATACTTTATTTTATTTTTTTCTTCCATGAATATATATATATATTTTTATAACTAGAATAAAGTTAAATTTTTGAGAAGAATTTTTAAATTCTTATTTTTAATTGTAGAATAATTGTTTTGCAATGTTGTGTTAGTTTCTACTGTACAGCAACATGAATCAGCTTTAAGTATACATATATCCCCTCCCTCTTGAATCTCCCTCCCACTCCTTCCTGCTACTATTCTTAGGGTTTTTTGCTTGAGATAAATTTCTTAATAGACTTATGTCATGGAATCACAAAATCTTAGAAGTAACCTTATAAACACTCTTATTCAATTCTGTCAATTCTAGCTTGAGCAAGAGTTTTCTATTTTTTTTAATTTAAAAAAATTAACAAAAGAGTAAAGATCTTAATATATTGCACTTCTTTTACTTTTCAAAATTTAAAAAATAAATAAACTTACAATTTTAGAATATAGATTTACAAAAAGTTTCAAAGATGATAGAGAATCCCTATATACCCCAAAATAGTTTCCCCTGTTATTAACATCTTAAATTAGTATGGTACATTTAACACAATTAATGAGCTTAATACATTATTTTTCATGGAAGTCAATATTTTATTCAGATGTCCTTCAGTTCAGTTCAGCCACTCAGTCGTGTCAGACTCTTTGCGACCCTATGAATCGCTGCACGCCAGGCCTCCCTATCCATCACCAACTCCCGGAGTTCACTCAAACTCACGTCCATTGAATCGGTGATGCCATCCAGCCATCTCATCCTTTGTCCTTAGTTTTGATCTAATGACTGCCCTTTTTCTGCACCAAGATCCCATGCAGGGTGTGTCGTGTGCTGTTGTTTGCTCAGCCATGTGTGACACTTTTCAGCCCTGTGTACTGTTGGGTTCCTCTGTCCCTGGGATTTCCCAGGCAAGAATACTGGAGTGGGTTGCCGTTTCCTCCTCCAGGCATATTTTCCACCCAGGGATCGAACTCACATCCCCTACATTGGCAGGAGGATTCTTTACCACTAGTACCACCTCAGAACCCCCCATGCAGGATACCACATTACATTTAGTGATCAAATCTTCTAAGGCCCTTTTTTAACTGTGTTAGTGTTTCAGACTTTCCTTGTTTTTGATGACCTTAATGGTTTTGGGGAATACTGGTCAACTATTTTGTAGAATGGCCCTACAAATGGATTTGTCTGATGTTTTCTTTATGATTAGGTATGTTACAAGCTTTGAGGAAGGCATGGAAGTGAAATGCCATTTTCATCGCATTGTGTGAAAAATGTGTGCTATCAACATGACTCAACACTGCTGATGTTAACGCTGACCACTAGACTCAGGTAGTGTTTGTAAGGTTTCTCCCCTATCAGTTCAGTTCAGTTCAGTTGCTCAGTCGTGTCCGACTCTTTGCGACCCCATGAATTGCAGCATACCAGGCCTCCCTATCCATCACTAACTCCCAGAAGTCACTGAGACTCTCATCCATCGAGTCGGTGATGCCGTCCAGCCATCTCATCCTCTGTCGTCCCCTTCTCCTCCTGCCACCCAATCCCTCCCAGCATCAGAGTCTTCTCCAATGAGTCAACTCTTCGCATGAGGTGGCCAAAGTACTGGAGTTTCAGCTTTAGCATCAGTCCTTCCAAAGAAATCCCAGGACTGATCTCCTTTAGAATGGATTGGTTGGATCTCCTTGCAGTCCAAGGGACTCTCAAGAGTCTTCTCCAACACCACAGTTTAAAAGCATCAATTCTTCGGCGCTCAGCTTTCTTCACAGTCCAACTCTCACATCCATACATGACCACAGGAAAAACCATAGCCTTGACTAGACGGACCTTTGTTGGCAAAGTAATGTCTCTGCTTTTGAATATGCTATCTAGGTTGATCATAACTTTTCTTCCAAGGAGTAAGCATCTTTTAATTTCATGGCTGCAGTCACCATCTGCAGTGATTTTGGAGCCCCAAAAATAAAGTCTGACACTGTTTCCCCATCTATTTCCCATGAAGTGATTCATTTTTCCCTTTCCATATTGCTCTCTTCATAAGGAAGTCACTATAAAGAAGGGATCAAAGGGACCTTCTTTGAGGATGAAGTGTCTACATAGATTATTTGTAATTCTTCTGCGTGGGAGATTTGTCTTTTTTCCCCATTTGTTATTAATTCAGTCACTTATTTGTAATCATATGGACTCATGAACATTTATTTCATACTTTGTAATATAATTCAGTGCTTTATTTTGTTATTCAAATTGTTTCAGCTTTGACCATTGGGAGCTCTTTTAGTTGACGCCTGTCTTCTTAACATAATCCCATCACTGCAGGTTTGGTCTTTCTTTTTTAAGGCTTTTTTTGGTTGTTGTTGGTTTTTTGTTTTGTTTTGTTTTAACATTTTCTAACTACAAGCACTACAAGATACTCCAGGCTTGTCCTGCATATTTCCCACCCCAGACCTGGAATCAGCCATGTCTCCATCTTGGTTTGTTTCATTGGAGAAGACTATTAGAAACCAAGATCTGGGCACCAATTTTTCCTATTGCTGCTGGAGTATTGTTGCATCCAGGCATGCTTGGCTAACAGAGCAAGGGAATATATGTGTGTATACTAATTCATGAATATTCACATATCCATAGATATTTCTGTATGTCACTAATTGCATCTTGACCTCATATGTTAAACATAAGTTCAACTGATGTCTCCAACTTTAGTACATTGTAGATGCCTCCTCTTGCTTACCTATAACCTCACACTCCAACAGTGAGATACCTGGCTTCCAGCATCTGCTATCCATTTACTTAGTTATTCAATTTCTTATACACTGACTTTAGAATTATTTGCCTGTATTCCTGGGGGAAACAGCTTTATCAACTATAGAATAGTGCTCTGGTACAATTCCTTCTGCCTTTACCCTTATTTTTAATATTACACAAGTAAGTGACTTTTTCCCCTTCAGTGATTTCCTGTATTTGTAATGTGTGTGTGTGTGCATGCATGTTCAAGTCATGTCCAACTCTTTACAATCCCATGGACTGTAGCCTGCCAGGCTCCTTTGTCCATGGAATTTTCCAGGCAAGGATACTGGAGTGGGTTGTCATTTTGTACTCGAGGGGATCTCTCTGACTCTGAGATCAAACCCACATCTCCTGCACTGGCAGGCAGATTCTTTACCACTGAAGCACGTAGTTAGATTCTTTTACTCACAGTCTGCATTCCATCCTGTGACTCTCTGACCTCTTAAATGATTTCTTTTAATTTGCATATAATAAGGCTCACTCTTTGTAATAAAATTCTGTGAGTTTTCACAAATACAGGTGTCATTACAGTATCATACAGAATAGTTTCATTACCCTAAAAACATTTCCTATGCTTCACCTATTTAATCCTTCCCCAACCTATCCCTTCTTGAACCTCTGGAAGCCGGTGATCTGTTTACCATCTCTGTAGTTCTGCCTTTTTCAGAAGGTCATAAGTGGAATGGTAGAGACTGACCTTTTCAGACTGGCTTCACTTAGCATATGTACTTGATATTCATCCATGTCTTTGCATGGTTTGATAGCTCATAATTTTTTATTGCTGAATGGTATTCCACTGTGTTGAGATAGCACAGTTTATTTACCTATTTACTCATTAAAGAACATCTTTGTTGCTTCCAGTTTGGCAGGATTATAAATAAGGCTTCTATAAAAATTCTTGTGTGGTCCACTGTGTGTTGGAGATAAATGGGGGTAGGGAGTACTCTTCTCCATTCATTCCTTCAAGGACCCAGATTGATAAAGTATCTTCCATCTTCATTGTGAAACTCTATAAAGTGTATTCTAGTTGTTGACATCCAAGTAGCAATGGTAGGGGAGATTGAAAGTAGAAAATCATGCCATAGATTTTATGGGCAAGGCCTGGATGTGGTGTATACCTCAATTGCTGTCCATATTCCTTTAGTTGGAACTCAGCTGAATGACCCTATTGATTGAGGGAAGCTGGACTGTGTGCCCAGGAAGAGAAGGAAATATGTTTAGTGAACACATGGCAATGTCTTTGCCTTAATGCCCCTATTTGATCACCAATATCTATTGACTCTTCCTCCTAAACTTGGGTCGCACTTACACACTCCCCCAAGGTTACACAGTCCAGAGTCCCATCCAGCCACTGCATCCACTCAAAGTCTAGGACCTCAGGCTGGTGTGGTGGTCTGGGGTGACTTTTGACACTAAAGACACCAGACAATGGTGGGGCAGGGGGAGGGTAGCCACAATAAACAGTCTGAAAAGGGGAAGATGACGACATAGCAGTTACTGATGCAGAGCAGTGATGGAATCCCATGGGGATGGCGTTATGAAGTTTTTCTGTCCTGGCAAGAGAAGAGGTCCCTTGTTATCCTGTGACTGAACTTTACTTTGCTCTTTGGGAGGAAGTCCATGGCATCTGGATCCATTTCATAAGGGATTTTCCCTTTTTCTTTCTCTCCCTTATCCACATCTGAAAGGGGCATTTGGTACCCTCTATTAGAAGTTATAGCACTCCCTGCATTTGGATGATTAAATGTCCAAGGATTATTTTAAGTCACAGAAAGTCAGAGATTTTATGTGTCTATGTTCATGGTTTCTTTGGTAATAAAATTCCCTTAGAAATTTAATCATCTCCTGATCCATTATCTTTCAGTCATTCCGCATTCCAGTAAGCTCATCACAAATTCTTTAGTTGGTATGATCCCTAAATTTATATTATTTCTTGGCTTCTCCTTTATCCTTTCCCAAACCTATCTCCTGCACCTAAATGATGAATTTTTTGAAGCTATTAATCTCAAGAGGGAAGGTCATATTCTTAATTTGACTTTCATGTGAGATGAAGTTTTAATGGACTCTGGTTCAAAGACACTTTTATTCTTAAATTCTCAAATTTTAAAATTGGTTGTAGAGGCAGCTGACTTTTTCACCATTGACCAAATTTCTAGAAACTGTCCAATTCTCTCCTATGTGCATCTTTTTCTTTTCTGCCATGCCAAACTCAGCCAGTACACACTAATCCATTCTTTTTTTCCAACCAGTTTCTCCAGAAAGGCCACTTCAGCGGGCACATGGTTTGTCTTCCACCTTACTACAAAATTTCCCCAAATGTTCTCCCCACAGTATAACATCAGTTTCCATCCCTCTGATATCTGATATTAGATAATAGATTAATATATATATATTCCATATATATAATGCCATATATTTTAGGTTTGTGTTACAGTAGCACCCTGCATCAAGGTATTGATTTCTATATTAGACAGGATAATTGACACCTCTGTTGATTTTCAGTAAGAATCCCAACATGAAAATCTCAATGACTTAAAGCATTGAAAGTACATTATTGTTCTCACCACATTTCAATGTGGTCTTCAGGGAGATCTAGTCCACATAGCCGTTTAGAGAACCAGAATGACGGTTGCACCTCCACCTTCAACATGTGGCTCACAAGGTCATTTTAAGCACCAACATCCAGAAAACTAATGGGAGGAGAGACTCCATTATTTCTGCCTTTTAATTCCGCTGGCCAGAACTTACTTGTATGATCTCAATTATAATTTCAAGGCAGGTAAGAAGTATAATCTATCTCTGAGTGTATATGACCAAGAGAAAACAGAAATAGGCTTGGTTAACAGAGCATTGATTTTGTCACAATCTCATTGAGCTTCTGTCACCTCATTAATAAAATGGAACCATTGATAGCTTACTTCATAGGGTATTGTGTGTGACTTCTGTAATTTGTATAAGCAACATTTGAGTTCCTGGTACATTTTCCCATAATCTAAATTGCCCCTTGCCTTATGTTTGTCTTCCTCCTTCCCACTCCCACCTTTCTTTATAAAAGTAACTTTAACCGTGCCCTTCAAATCAATGGAGGTAGAACTAGCTCTATTACTGTGATCAGTGGCATGAGAATATGTCCCACCTCCCAGAGTAATGGAAATAAAAGCAAAAATACATGAGACCTAATTAAACTTAAAAGCTTTTGCACAACAAAGGAAACTATAAGCAAGGTGCAAAGACAGCCTTCAGAGTGGGAGAAAATAATAGCAAATGAAGCAACTGACAAAGAATTAATCTCAAAAATATACAAGCAGCTCATGCAGCTCATTCCCAAAAAAATGAACGACCCAATCAAAAAATGGGCCAAAGAACTAAACAGACATTCCTCCAAAGAAGACATACAGATGGCTAACAACACAAAAAGATGCTCAACATCACTCATTTATCAGAGAAACGCAAATCAAAACCACAATGAGGTACCATCTCATGCTGGTCAGAATGACTGCTATTAAAAAGTCTACAAACAATAAATGCTGGAAAGGGTGTGGAGAAAAGGGAACCCTCTTGCACTGTTGGTGGGAATGGAAACTAAAAATACAACCATTATGGAGAACAGTGTGGAGATTCCTTAAAAAACTGGAAATAGAACTGCCATATTACCCAGCAATCCCACTGCTGGGCATACACACCGAGGAAACCAGAATTGGAAAAGACACGTGTACCTCAATGTTCATCGAAGCACTGTTTACAATAGCTAGGACATGGAAGCAACCTAGATGTCCCTTGGCAGACGAAGAGATAGGAAAGCTGTGGTACATATACACAATGGAATATTACTCAGTTATTAAAAAGAATGCATTTGAATTAGCTCTAATGTGGTGGATGAAACTGGAGCCTATTATATAGAGTGAAGTCAGAAAGAAAAACACCAATAAAGTATATATATATACGAAATTTAGAAAGATGGTAGCGACAACCCTATATGTGAGACAGCAAAAGAGACACAGATGTAAAGAACAGACTTTCGGACTCTATGGGAGAAGGTGAGGGTGGGATGATTTGAGAGAATAGCATTGAAACATGTATATTACCATATGTGAAATAGATGACCAGTCCAAGTTCAATGCAGGGCACTCAAAGCCGGTGCACTGGGGCAACCCAGAGGGATGGGATGGGGAGGGTGCTTCAGGATGGGGGACACATGTACACTCATGGCTGATTCATGTCAATGTTTGGCAAAAACCACAATATTATAAAGTAATTAGCATCCAATTAAAATAATTAATTTAAAAAATAAAAAGAAAGCAGTTAATTGTAACTCAAATATTCAGATTTGGTTTTGCAGCTCTCTTGGTGTCTGTCTCTCTTCCTTAAGCTACACTTAATCCAAAAATCTTGTTGCTGCTGCTACTGCTGCTAAGTCGCTTCAGTCCTGTCCGACTCTGTGCGACCCCATAGACGGAAGCTCACCAGGCTCCCCTGTCCCTGGGATTCTCCAGGCAAGAACACTGGAGTGGGTTGCCATTTCCTTCTCCAATGCAGGAAAGTGAAAAGTGAAAGTGAAGCCGCTCAGTCGTGTTCGACTCTTAGCGACCCCATGGACTAGAGCCTACCAGGATCCTCCGTCCATGGGATTTTCCAGGCAAAAGTACTGGGGTGGGGTGCAACTTCCATCAAATAGCTAGGCTTCACATGCTTACTGCAGCCTTTTGACATATGGACACTAGAGATGGTCTTGTTCTTAGATTTTTGTCCTCATCAAAAATCATTAGATTCCTGGAACACAAACTGTGTAAATTGAATTCACCAAGACATTTATTAATTTATAAGCCAAACACCAAAGATAATGATCCTATCTAGATCATCCCTCCAAGTGTGTCAGGCAGCTCATGGTGATAGGCTGTGAGAAATAACCATCTTTTCCCAGGATAGGTACCAACATGCCAAGCTCCTTAATCCAATACATCATGGTAATGCTTTTAAAAATACTGAATCCTGCATAATGAAGACACAGAGACACTGAGAAGTCTCAGCAATGCTTTACCCTAATTGTCACACAGCTGAAAGCCTGGGATCCCCCAACAGTTGGAAGCTGCTGCCATGGAAACCTTAATGTTCCATCATCTCAGAGATTAAAAATTGAGACTATTAATGGCCCTGACAACAGTTTGCATGTTTCATTAGCTTAAAAAAAAGCCATTATTCTAGGGTTCAAGGGAATTGGGTTTTTGAATGATGTTTTTTCTTCTCTATTGAAATAGTCCAAGCATAATTTGGTTGGTATAATGGAAGAAAGAAAACAACTGAAGAGAAATTAGGACATTTCGGCAGATCAATTCTTCCTTTTCTCCTTGACCTTTCCCCACTGACTGTTTGTTTAAGTGAGCACGGTTGGGGATTGAAGGACGCACAGGAAATGAGGGAGAAGCCAACTTCAGCCTCCTTTCTCTTCCAGTGTAGATTCTTTATGAATCCCAGGCTCCTCTGTTTATGAAGCAGCATAATTAGTGGAGTGTTTGGAAAACTGAGGGCACAACCTATTTACTGAGTCATAAAATAAATTCACTGAGTCTCAACCAGCATTTATTAAAAGCAGACTGAAATAAAATGGAAAATACTGAGAGGTGTTCCCATTGTTGGGGTAGGTATTATTTCAAAAAATTCTTTCTACTGGTTTACAGTGTAAAGTTACTTCCTAGCACTTGTTGAGGTTCAGTCTGGTAGAATAGGAAGACGCTCAGCTCATCTCCTCCTGCTGACACACACAATACTTACAGAAAAGCTATCTCTAAGAACAACCTGAAGACAAGCGGAACAGATTTTCCACAACTATAGAAATAAAAAAAGGACAATATCAAGACAAGTAGGAAGGACAGAGATGTAGTCTAGTCAGGAGACACACCCCTGGTGTGGTGACCCACAAGTGGGAGGGATCACAACTACAGGGGTCCCTTAGGGAGCAAGGGCTCTGAGCCCCATGTTGGGCTCCCAAGGTCCCAGTGGACCTGAAACAGGAAGATGAACTCCCATCCCATCTGACTTTGAGACCCAGCATGGAGTATGTCTGGGAAAGAGGGATGGTTGTGGGAAGCCAAAATTCTGCTCTTGAAGGGCTCATGCACAAACACAGTTGCTCAGAGTCCCAGCACAAAGGCAGTGACTTGACTCAGTGTGCAGGTCATACGAGGAGATTCACTGACTAATTTCAGGGTGTGTGCCAGAGTGGCTGGGTCTGATGGAGCTTTTCCCAGGAATGGAAGTGCTGGCAGGCCCTATTTTTCTTTCACTCTTTTCACCTAGCTGGGCTAGCACTGGCAGGCACCTTTCTGTCACCCTCTAGCAACCTGGCTAACACCGTGCACACCACCCAGGCATTCGTCCTGAGTATCAGCCCCACCCAACCCACCTGCCCTGCTCCTCCAAAGCAGCTCTTGCCTAACCCAGCCAGCAGATGACCCCAGCTGGCACCAGTGCCCCTCCAAAGCCACTCCCACTCCTGGCGACCAGCCCTGCACACCAACATACCCACCATAGCCACAGCTAGTCCTCTCAGCTGGGTTGGGTGAGAGACTCTCAGCTCTGCCAACCAGCACATCTGTAGTAATCTCTGCAGAACCACAACAAGAGGGCACATGCAGCCCACACAAGGGACACCCCTAGAGCACCTGTCTCCAGAGACCAGAGGGGACTGCACCACTGGCCACTCACCCCCGGGGCACCATCTACACGAGGCCATTTGAAATACCTTCCACATGAAAGGACAAGACAACCCCCTTGAAAAAGAACTCAACAAAAGGGAGACAAGCAATTTCCCAGATAAAAAGTTCAAAATACCAGGTATAAAAATGCTCGCTGAACTCAGAGGAAGAACAGATGAACTCAGTGAGAATACTAATGAAAGATAAAATATATTAAGAAGAACCAATTAGCACTGAATAATACATTAACAGAAATGAAAAATACACTAAAGGAACCAATAGTGGATTAGAGGATACAGTAGAACAGGTGAGCAATCTGAAAGACAGGGTAGTGGAAATCTCCTGATCAGGACAGCAAAACAAAGAATTTTTAAAAATGAAGATAGTTTAAGGGCCTGTCTAGGACAACATCAAGCACACTAGCATTTGTACTACAAGCATTCCAGAAGAGAGACAGGGACAGAACATGTATTTGAAGAAATAATGGTGGAAAACTTTCCTAACCTAGCAAAAGAAACAGACATCCAAGTCCAAGAAGCACAGAGAGTCCCAAACAAGATGAACCTGAAGGGAATCACACCAAACACACTATAACTAAAATGTTAGATCCAAAGATAAAGAATCTTAAAAGCAGCAAGAGAAAAACAACTAATTACATAAAGAGTGAAATTTACTTTGTCATGTCTGACTCTTTGCAACAGGATGAACTGTAGCCTGCCAGGCGACTCTGTCCATGGAATTCTCCAGCAAAGAATACTGCAGTGGGTTGCCATTCCCTCTTCAGGGGATCTTCCTGACCCAGGGATCAAACCCATGTCTTTCGCATTGCAGGAGGAGTCTTCACCATCTGAGCCACCAGGGAAGCCCAGTTACATACAAGGGAACCCCCAGAAGACTATCAGCTGATTTTTCAGCAGAAACTTTACAGGTCAGAAGGGACTGGCAGGATATATTCAAAGTGCTGAGAGAGAAAAAAAAAAAAAAAAAAACTTATTACCAAGAATACTCTACCTGGCAAAGTTATCATTCAGAGCTGAGTGAGAGAGAAAGAGTTTCCAGGACAAGCAAAAGCTAAAGGAGTTAATCACTACTAAACTGGCCTTACAAGAAATTATAAAGGGACTTCTTTAAACAGGAAAGAAATAAAACATAACTAGAAACAAGAATATTATGAGGAGAAAAAAATCTCACTGATAAAGGCAAACATATAGTAAAGGTAGTGAATAAACCAAGTAAAATGCTAGTATGAAGATTAAAAGACAAAATTAGTAAAATCATTTGTATCGAAATAGTTAAGTGATACAAAAAAAAGAAGATATAGAATATAATGTCAAAAACATAATATGTGGGAGGATAGTAAAAACATAATGATTTTAACATGAACTTAAGCACCAACAACTTAAATTGACATTTAACTATATATATATATATATGTATATACAGTTACACAAAAAATAGAAGAAACATAAACAACAAAAGAAAGTCGTCAAACCACAGTGGAAAAGAAAAAAAGAGAAGAAAGAAACAGAGAATAACTCTAAAATCAGCCGGAGGACTTCCCTGGTGGTCCAGTGGTTAAGAATCCACTTTGTAAGGCAGGGGACATGGGTTTGATTCCTGGTCCAGGGAGATCCCGCATGCCTTGGGGCAACGAAGCCCTCGAGCCACAGCTACTGAGCCCAGGCTCCAGAGCCCATGCTCAGCATCTACTGAGCCCGCCTGCCACAACTACTGAAGCCCGAGTGCCCTAGAGCCCGTGCTCCACAACAAGAAAAGCCACTGCCGTGAGAAGCCTACGCACCACGACAAAGGGTGGCCCCTGCTTGCCACGCCTAGAGAAAGCCCGTGCACAGCAACGAAGCCCAGCACAGGCGAAAATAACCATAACCAACTACATAAATACATGTTTTAAAGTCAAGGAGAAGCATAATAAGAAAAGGCATATAGATTGGAAAGAAAGAAAATGATTTAAAAAACAACCAGGAAATGATAATAAAATGGCAATAAATTACTATCAGTGCCTATTAATAATTACTTTAACATGTAGTGTGTGTATATACACACACACACAACTAGGCCATAAAAAAGAATGAAATCTTGCCATTTGCAAAGACATGGGTGGACCTTGGGAGTATCATACCGAGTGAAATAAGTCAGACAGAGAGAGAGAAAGACCATATGATCACACTTGTACGTGGAATCTGAAAAAAAAAAAACCAAAAGACAGGAACAGACAAAACAGAAACAGAGTCACAGATACTGAGAACGAACTGGTGATTGCCAGATGGGAGAGGGGTGCTGGACCAAGTGAAATAGGTGAAGGAGATGAAGAAGTACAGACTTTCAGTTATGAAACAGACAAGTCAGGGGGATGTAATGTACAGCACAGGGAATATAGTCAATAATAGTGCAATATCTTTGTGTAGTGACAGATGGTAACTAGACTTACTGTGGTGATCCTTTTGTAATGTATATAAATATCGAATCGCTATGTTGTGCACCTGAAACAAATAGGTCAACTCCACTTCAAAAAAGAGAAAATGATAATAAAGTTACTTCCTATGGTGAAACATAACCATAAATGTTTTAAAAACATGGTTACAGTGCATGTTTTTAAAAATTTAGTTTTGGCTGAGCTGGGTCTTTATTACTACGTGCAGACGTTCCCTAGTTGCTGAGAGTAGCAGCTACTCTCTGGGCGCGGTGTGTGGGCTTATCACCATGACGTTTTCTCTTATTGTGGAGCACAGCTAAAGGGGCCCAGGTTCAGTGGCTGCGGCTCGCAGACTCTCGAGTGGGGGCTCAGTAGTTGTGGTGCACGGGCTTAGTTGCCCCGTGGCATGTGGGATCTTCCCAGACCAGGGATCGAGCCTGTGTCGCCTATGTTGGCCGGCGGATTCTTTACCCCTGGACCACTTGGGAAGCCCTATAGTGCATGATTAAGAGCTCAGGCTACTACATTCCAGCTGTAGCAGTCAGTCACTTAACCTCTCTATGGATCTGCGTGCTTATCTGTAACACAGGAATGATAAGAGTAGGACCATAAGACTGTTGTTAAGAGGAAATAATTAAATCATATAAATCACTCAGAATATGCCTGGCACATGTGAAGTGACCCAATGAATCAGCTTTTGAAAATGCATCATCAATTACCTGGAAGAGTTACTTGGAGTGATCTTTAGATTACTGGTCATGTCTATCTTTTCATATTTATGTTTGTAAAATATGGCCAAATCTTGGCAGTTTAGAAAAGCGTCATTGCACATCATCCTGTTAGACCACATGATACAGCACATCCCTTATATACCTCTTCAGACCATTATGCAAGTTTTATTCCTATCTCTTGAAACCAGAATCATAATGGCATTCTATACATCATGAAGTCCTCAGAGAAATATTTTTATAGACAAATGCAAATGGTAGGGCTCTTTATTTTTTCCCTAAGAAACAATGAAGTTTTTAGTGCAATTTCTCCTTAAAGGCTACATCCTATCTGAATGGACCGCTGGGGTACCATTTAGTACATCAAAACAGTAATCCACCCAGTGGTGTCTAAAAGGTTAATGCAGGCTCTGGAAATGACTGACCTGCTCAAGGCCAGTCCTGAGAGAACAGAGTTCCAAGTCAGATGTGGGGCATTGCCCTGGGAAAACCAGTCAGAGGAGAGCAATGTGAGGTCACAGGTACAGACATGCAGGGTCTACTGGTTTATGGCACTTTGGGGATCTGAATCTAGGGGTTGCCTTATTTCTTTAAAGTAAAATGTTAAAATGATTCACAGTGTAATATTTCAACTGACTAAAACTTTGCTCAGCAGAACTTACTGGGGTCAGAGATGTTCTGAAGACTAAAATGTGATGACTGTTCCATGTGTTTGAAATTCTTTACCTTCACCCAATCCCCAGAACAGGGGAGAACTGACTCAAAAGCCTAATTGCCTTGTAACTTCCATAAGTATTGCAGTTAATCCAGGGAACTGAGGGCCAGAGAATTTGAAAGAAGGAGGGGCTTTCCTGGTGGCTCAGAGGATAAAGCATCTGCCTGCAATGCAGGAGACCCGGGTTCGATCCCTGGATTGGGAAGATCCCCTGGAGCAGGAAATGGCAACCCACTCCAGTATTCTTGCCTGGAGAATCTCATGTACAGAGGAGCCTGGCGGGCTACAGTCCATAGAGTCGCAAAGAGTAGGACATCACTGAGCGACTTCACTTTAGGCAACTTCTGTACTGAGCTTACCGGGTGGTGCTAGCGGTAAAGAACCCACCTGCCAATTCAGGAGACATAAGAGATTCAGGTTCGATCCCTGGGTTGGGAAGATCCCCTGGAAGAGGGCGTGACAACCCACTCTAGTATTCTTGCCTGAAGAATCCCATGGGCAAAGGAGCCTGGCAGGCTATAGTCCATAGGGTTGCAAAGAGTCATACATGACTGAAGTGACTTAGCATGCAGGCATGTATGCCTGCTGCTGCTGCTAAGTCGCTTCAGTCGTGTCCGACTCTGTGCGACCCCATAGACGGAAGCTCACCAGGCTCCCCTGTCCCTGGGATTCTCCAGGCAAGAACACTGGAGTGGGCTGCCATTTCCTTCTCCAATGCATGAAAGTGAAAAGTGAAAGTGAAGCCGCTCAGTCGTGTCCGACCCCCAGCGACCCCATGGACCGGAGCCTACTGGGCTCCTCCATCCATGGGATTCTCCAGGCAAGAGTACTGGGGTGGGGTGCCATACTGAGCACCTATTAGGTACCAGGTACCGTGCTGAATGCTTCATACACGTGAATGGATTGAATTCCAATCATAGCTCTGTAGTGTGGACATTATTACTCTTATTTTCTCAGATCAGGAAATTGAGGCTCTGAAAAATTAGTGACTAATTTACCAAAGGTTCTAAAGCTGGTCACTATTCTAACACTTTCACTGTGAGGACTAATAACAGAGACCTTCAGTTCACTGACTGTTGCCTTTTCCCTGTCCAGCACCCACCTACCTGTATCCTCACTTCTCTCCGAAGATTCTAGGCTACCTTTAAAAAAAAATGACTCTTACAAATATTCCTGCTTTCCCTTCAACATATTCACCTGAGGAAATTCCAGCTTTGGTTAAACTCAACTTCCTGCCTGCTCTGAGGCTGTGTTTGAGCAGCTGTCCATCATCCCTTATGTCCGGTTCTTGTATCATCTCTATCGACCCTATCCAGGATACAAGCAGCGCTTGTACCCTTCTCTGCTGTCACTGCCCCATGATCCTAAGCCTCCAGCATCTCTATAGTGACTGTCATCTCCTTGCTTCCCCTCTTGTTCCCTACGTTATTCCCTGAACAGCAACCAGAACAATCTTTTAAACTCTTATTCTGGTCATGTCCTCCCTGTACTTTGAGCCCTCCAGTACTGAATAAAACCATGGATTACTGAATAAAACCCAAGGTGCCTGCATGGTTTTTGATCTGAGGTCAGGTCACACCCTGCATTGTTCACTCTGCCCGAGTTCCACTGGCCTTCTGTTGTTCCCTGGACACTCAGAGCTTGCACCTGTCTCAGGACCTTTGCAATTCTCTTTCCTCTTCCTGACAGCTCTTTCCTCAGATCATTCCACTCTGGCTCCCTCTTGTCGCTCAAGTCTCAGCTCACGTCTCATCTCGTCTGAGAAGTCTGCCCTAGAGACTCAGTTTCAGGGGCTTTTCACGTGAGAAAGAAGTGAGAGCTGGTGGCGGCGTTTAGGCCAGATGAGGGTTTCTAGCTCCTTTTGCCATGGTCTTCCCATCCCCTGCTGCTAGCTCTGAGCTTTTTTTTTTTTTTTTTCTCCCCTGAAATGTAGTTAATTTGGACCAGATCCTTCAAGTCATCAGTTTGATCAGGAATTATAAAATTCCAGGAGCCCAAGGGCAGAGTTTCCTCCTGCAACCTCTCTGCTATGTCTGGCGCTGCTGACAATTCCCCAGAGGAAGATCAGCACTCAGCCGGCTCCCACTCCAAAGATAGGCAGGCAGCTCTGCGGGCCAGCTGTACAAACACGTGTAAATACTATCCCTGGTGCTGTGTGCAGGGGAAACTTCATGCCCCACTGATAAGTCTGCATTGTTTATATTCACAGAGTCAACTGTTGAGTCATAATGACCAGTTGTGCGCTTGATGTGTGTGTATACACAATTGAAGGTGAATGCTACCTTTTACTGAAAGTCTGTTCTGTGCTGAGTGATTTTACATATATTATCCCTAAGGTTCAGAGAAATGGAAAGACATATTTACGTTCCCATCTGAGTGATGCCAGAGCCTGTGTTCTTTCTGGAACATCATGTTGCCTTTAAAATAATATATGAAATACTTGGAATGCACACTCACTAAAAATAATCTTTGTTTACATAAGTTATTCATAATACACTGTAATATAAAAAGATGTGTTGTATGACAGTTTCTGTCAATGTACGTTTTGCATATGGAAAGTATGTAAGGATATACAATAAAATGTTTAAAGAGGTATAAATAAATACATATATAAATATGTATTCGGTAATCTGCTCGTTAGGTATAATTTGTAAGTAAAACTTTCCGCCCCTGTTCTATTACTTTTATCTTTCAGCATTCCTGATGTAAACCACCCCCTGGGTTTCTTCAATTAATATGTAAACCTCACATACTGTGGCCCACTCTAAAGTATTGGGTGGTTGAGAAGAGAGGTAGCAGGTTTTATTTTTTTTAGGGAAGTAAAAGTGGAGATTTCATAAGGGCTGCACCATCAGATCAGATCAGATCAGATCAGTCGCTCAGTCGTGTCCGACTCTTTGCGACCCCATGAACCGCAGCACGCCAGGCCTCCCTGTCCATCACTAGCTCCCGGAGGTCACCCAGACTCACACCCATCAAGTCAGTGATGCCATCCAGCCATCTCATCCTCTGTCGTCCCCTTCTCCTCCTGCCCTCAATCCCTCCCAGCATCAGAGTCTTCTCCAATGAGTCAACTCTTTGCATGAGGTGGCCAAAATACTGGAGTTTCAGCTTTAGCATCATTCCTTCCAAAGAAATTCCAGGATTGATCTCCTTCAGAATGGACTGGTTGGATCTTCTTGCAGTCCAAGGGACTCTCAAGAGTCTTCTCCAACACCACAGTTCAAAAGCATCAATTCTTCGGCGCTCAGCCTTCTTCACAGTCCAGCTCTCACATCCATACATGACCATGGGAAAAACCATGGCCTTGACTAGACGAACCTTTGTTGGCAAAGTGATGTCTCTGCTTTTGAATATGCTATCTAGGTTGGTCATAACTTTCCTTCCAAGGAGTAAGCGTCTTTTAATTTCATGGCTGCAGTCACCATCTGCAGTGATTTTGGAGCCCAGAAAAACAGTCTGACACTGTTTCCACTGTTTCTCCATCTATTTCCCATGTAGTGATGGGACCAGATGCCATGATCTTCATTTTCTGAATGTTGAGCTTTAAGCCAACCTTTTCACTCTCCACTTTCACTTTCATCAAGAGGCTTTTTAGCCCCTCTTCACTTTCTGCCATAAGAGTGGTGTCATCTGCATATCTGAGGTTATTGATATTTCTCCCAGCAATCTTGATTCCAACTTGTGTTTCTTCCAGTCCAGCATTTCTCATGATGTACTCTGCATATAAGTTAAATAAACATGGTGACAATATGCAGCCTTGACGTACTCCTTTTCCTATTTGGAACCAGTCTGTTGTTCCATGACCAGTTCTAACTGTTGCTTCCTGACCTGCATACAGATTTCTCAAGAGGCAGATCAGGTGGTCTGGTATTCCCATCTCTTTCAGAATTTTCCATAGTTTATTGTGATCTACACAGTCAAAGGCTTTGGCATAGTCAATAAAGCAGAAATAGATGTTTTTCTGGAACTCTCTTGCTTTTTTCATGATCCAGCGGATGTTGGCAATTTGATCTCTGGTTCCTCTGCCTTTTCTAAAACCAGCTTGAACATCAGGAAGTTCACGGTTCACATATTGCTGAAGCCTGGCTTGGAGAATTTTGAGCATTACTTTACTAGCGTTTGAGATGAGTGCAATTGTTCGGTAGTTTGAGCACTCCTTGGCATTGCCTTTCTTTGGGATTGGGATGAAAACTGACGTTTTCCAGTCTTGCACCATAATGTCCCTCAAATAAATTTGTGTCCCCACCACAGCAATGGCCACCTGCTTCTACTTAGGTGCTTACTAACTCCTTTTCAGCTAATGTTCCTGTATCCTTGTCTATATCCTATTACATCCAATGGCACCTGAACCATTGGATAGTATTCCTCATGGGAAAGTAATTAGCCCTATTAAGGGTTTGTTTTTTTGTTTTGTGAACATTGAAAGTTTGTTTTTTTTTTTTTTTGCAGTGATAAGAAAAATATAAATGTTGGTGGAACACAGTGTTGTAGAACAAATGATATTCGTACTAAATTAAGACATTTATAGACTAGGAATGTTCTTGGAGGCGGTTCAGTGTACGCAATTAATAACCACATTGTTCTATCAGCTGAATGACAAGCTGTAGTTGTAAAAAATGAAATCATGTTATACGTGCTCAAACGAAACTACAAAAATTGTGTGACAAAGCTGACTTTGAATACAGGATACTGCTTCAGCATGATGATATAGATGTTACCCTTTGGCTGCCTATCACTAATCAGATGTGGGGAATCTCTGAACATTTAAAAAAAAAAAAAAATATTGCAGTATAGTTGAGAGTCCCTTGGACTGCAAGAAGATCCAACCAGTCCATTCTGAAGGAGATCAATCCTGGGATTTCTTTGGAAGGAATGATGCTAAAGCTGAAACTCCAGTACTTTGGCCACTGCATGCGAAGAGTTGACTCATTGGAGAAGATTCTGATGCTGGGAGGGATTGAGGGCAGGAGGAGAAGGGGACGACAGAGGATGAGATGGCTGGATGGCATCACTGACTTGATGGGTGTGAGTCTGGGTGACCTCCGGGAGCTGGTGATGGACAGGGAGGCCTGGCGTGCTGCGGTTCATGGGGTCGCAAAGAGTCGGACACGACTGAGCGACTGATCTGATCTGATCTGATAGTTGCTTGACAATGTTGTGTTAGTTTCTGCTATACAGCAAAGTGAATCAGCCATAGCCACATGTATATCCCCTCTTTTTGGATTTGCTGCTCATTGAGGTCACCACAGAGCACTGAGGTCCCTGTGCTATTACAGTAGGTTCTCACTAGTTGTGTATTTCATGTATAGTATCAATAGTGCGTGTATGTCAATCCCACTCTCTCCATTCATCCCACCCCTCCCTTCCCCACTTGGCAACTGTAAGTTTGTCCTCTATATTTATGACTCTATTTCTGCTTTCCTATTAAGGATTAATGCTGTCTCTTAGTTTCATTAACTCAGATCCTAGCTCAAAGTAGCCACTTCAGATCTAGTATCAGTTAACAATGTTGATGTGTCTTGTAGCTGTTAGACATCCGAATAAATGTTCTCCTTACATTATTTCTCAGTGCCTTTTGATTACAAAAAATTATTTAGAGCTGGCTAGGAAAAGTCCATGACTTTCTGTTTTTCTTTCCTAACTGCACTGCCTCGCCACCTGGTCATGCTTTCCAAAGGCTGCTTTCTGTATCTTTTGGGCGATAATCATTACCCATTATCATTTTCTTGGCATGGCTTTTGTTTGCTGGGGAAGCTATTCAGAAGCTTCCACACCCTCCTTGTTGACCCAGATAAGTGAGAGAATATCCACATCTCTTGAGGGCTCAAGACCAAAACAGAGATTGTGTGGCATTGATTAGTAGGATGGATAGAATGGCATTTCAAAATTCAATTCCAACTGTTAGAATCTTTTCACTTTAAAACACTTTTTTAAACCCTCTTTTTAAAAAAATGGTCTGCAGAAACTTCTAGTAGACTCCATGGTAGTGTTTGTGCTAGGATAAACATGAAACTTAACTCTAACCAAATCAACTATCAATGCAACCAAAGATGGTCAGGAAAAAGAACATTTCCATTTTTATCTTCCAACTTGAATTAAATTATCCTGATGACTCTCCACTTCTAATTTAATAATAGAGTTGAGTGTGTTTTGTTTTCTGTGTTTTTTTACCTATGGTCTCAGTTCCATACCTGCCCATCTCTGCCCTGCTCTCTACTGCTCTGGCTGGCTGTCTGCAAACTACATTTCCCAGGCTCCCTTGCTACACGGCTTCCCTACAGGTTCTGCCAATGGGAGGCACTGGTGGGAGATCAGAAGGGAGCAAGAGAGAGACTTCTGCCTTTGGCACCAACACCCTGGCTGGGAATGCCAGTTGTCGGTAGTGGTGGTTTTAATATCGGCAGCATTTCCATACAAACTGTACAATTTTTTGCTCTAATTCTGTGGAAGATGCCATTGGTAATTTGATAAGAATTGCACTGAATCTGTAGATTGTTTTGAGTAGTACAGTTATTTTTACAATATTGATTCTTCCAGTCCAAGAACATGGTATATCTCTCCATCTGTTTGTGTCATCTTTGATTTTTTTCATCAGTATCATATAGTTTTTGTAGTACAGGTCTCTTGCCTCTTTAGATAGATTTACTTCTAGGTATTTTACTCTTTTTGTTGCAGTGGTAAATGGGATTGTATCCTTAATTTCTCTTTCTGATGTTTTGTTGTTAGTCTGTAGGAATGCAAGCGGTGGTGGCATCAAGGCAGCAGGTGTAAGCTGGTGGGCGCCAGGAGATTCATGGTCTCCAGATAGCCAGCCCTCTTCTTCCTTTTTCCCTCCTCTAATCCAGCCCATACCTTTGCAGTCAATTCCTTCTACTTGTAATACATTGTGTAATTTTTGTTTTCCTGATGAGATTCTGAAGGATACATTTCTGAACTGGTCAACCTTGAAGTATCATTACATTGATTCTGAATTTTAAAGATTCAAAGGTCTTTTGTTTCTAATCATCATATAATGGGACTTCCATTTAAACATTTGTTGTAGAAAATAATAACAAAAAATAGTAAATGATAACAAAAATGGCTAACCTTTACTTATCATTTACTGTGTGCTAAATGCTGTTCACAGGACTTCCCTATAGCTTAAGTGGTAAAGAATCTATCAGCAATGTAGGAGACCAAGGTTTTATACCTGGGTTGGGAAGATCCTCTGGTGAAGAGTATGGCAACCCACTCCAGTATTCTTGCCTGGAGAATTTCCATGGACAGAGGAGCCTGGCGGGCTACAGTCCATGGGGTCGCAAAGAGTCGGACATGACTGAGTGATTAACACACAAATGCTGTTCTCAGCCCTTCATATCTTATTTAGTCTGCACAGTAACTCCATGTTACTATTAGGACTAACTTAGGACTATTTTTATCCCCTTTGCCACTGAGGAAAATGAGACACAGGGAAGTCAAGTGGATTGTCAGTGTTCACCACTGCCCCCTAAAGAGGCCCAGCGTTGATCCAGGGCCTCTTGAATCTGTAGTCTGAGCCCTTGGATTTTACATGCTCAGTTATGTCCGACCCTGCAACCCCATGGACTGTAGCCTGCCAGGCTCCTCTGTCCATGGGATTTCCCAGGCATGAATATGGGAGCAGGTTGCCATTTCCTACTCGAACCTGCATCTCCTGCGTTTGCAAGTGGATTCTTTACCACTGAGCCACCTGGGAAGGCCCAGTCTGAGATCTTACTCATTATGGAATATTGCCTCCAGCAGCTCTGTATTCTACCCAAGTGTACTGAACTGAGTATTGTAAAGCAGGAAGCCTTTGCCAACTGCAGTCTTTTATGAGAGGTTTCGCAGATGTGCTCCCTGAAGTCACTTCAGGAGTTGGGTAGTTCTAGAACTAATGTGATGTCAACTCTAGTCACTTACAGATTGTAAGCTCCTTGAGGCCAGAAACAACTTCCTGCTTTATTCATCCTGTATCCCCAGTACCTAGAATCCTTTCTTCCACATTTGAATCTCTATTAACATGTTTATATGATAAATTATATACATAAAACAAACCGTACAATTTACAGTAAATCAGTAAATGTGAGCTTGCATGGACTTGGAAAGGGTTAACATTCCGCAGCCAGATAACTTTTTTTTGCTGCTAAGTACTTTCACTTGGAAAGAGATTCAGGCAACAGATAGACAAAGAAAGTTTTGAGGGTTTTTTTTCTTTTTTTTTTTCCCCAGCTAGAATACATCAGAACCTAGGCTCAGGGGAGTACATTTTCATAAAGGCAAAGATATGGCCTGAGAACAGCAGGGAGGAAAGGTGGGCCATTATGTCATGATTAAGGACCATACTTAATGATTTCTAATAAATGCAATAAGAGGTGTATAGACAAGTTTAAGGAGAGGAAATAATACTAAAATATCATAGAAATAGGACAGGTCCTTGGGGTAGAAGAGGCAATAAGAGCACACTTGAGCCCCATCTGTTTTCTTGGAAGGAGTGTACAACGTCAAGAGCAAGCAGGTACAATGAATGCTTGAGCCTTTGCATCTTAGGTTCAACAACATCATGAAAGAAGAAGTAAGTTACCTTTGGGGAGTGAGCTGCCGACACTACCGTGAGGGAGACAGAAGTGGATGGAATAGACACAAGACACTAAACATGATGTCCTGTTGAGATGGCCATCTAAGCTCAAGGATTCAGGCTCCGTTCTGAGAACTTTGCTAACAAAGGGATGTGTGTAGGTCCTGAGTAAGGCAAGTTTGTGCAGTAGACTTCTGTTAGGGGCGGGGGGTGGGGGGGAAGTAGAGGGAATGTTTAAGATTACATGAAGAACATGAATCCATCAAGATTTCAATTTGGCTTAATCGAATTAGAAGAAGCAGCATATCTAAGTTGGGTCAGTGGATCAGTCTACCCCAGATATGGGTAAAAGGGGTGCATCATGTATAGGGAGGATAAAAGCAATAATAAATCCAATTGAAAGTTGGACTGATATTTACTATCACTTGTGAGCCTGCAAGTCTAAACACCCTCAGTAGAAAAACACACCTTCCTGATAAAATCTTTTGTTGGTTTAAGATTGAAACAAGTATAGCAGTTACTGTTGTGCTTAAATAATATTTACATATGTATTATTTAAATAATACATACATATTGCATGATATATATGTGTTATTTAAATATATATTCATATAAAAGTATATTAATCATAATTAAAATATATGTATACTTTAATACTATATATTACTTAATATGTATATATACATATTGCTGCTGCTGCTAAGTCATGTCAGTCGTGTCCAACTCTGTGTGACCCCATAGATGGCAGCCCACCAGGTTCCCCCATCCCTGGGATTCTCTAGGCAAGAACACTGGAGTGGGTTGCCATTTCCTTCTCCAGTGCATGAAAGTGAAAAGTGAAAGGGAAGTCGCTCAGTCGTGTCCGACTCTTAGCGACCCCATGGACTGCAGCCCACCAGGCTCCTCCGTCCATGGGATTTTCCAGGCAAGAGTACTGGAGTGGGGTGCCATTGCCTTCTCCGATATATATACATATTATATATATATTATTTAAAGTATGTTCATATGGTTGGGAAGATCCCCTGGAGAAGGAAATGGCAACCCACTCCAGTATTCTTGCCTGGATGGAGAATCTCATGGACAGAGGTGCCTGGTGGGCTACAGTCCAGAGGGTTGTAAAGAGTCAACCTGACTGAACACACATGCACGTATATACATAATGTATACATAAACATGCACACGCACTCTGAATTAGCTCCTTAGGGGCAGCGGCCGAGAGTGCCGGGCTGCGACCACTCAGGAATGGCCGAGAGGAGCTACCCCGCGTCTGAGGTCGAGGGGACGGCCAAGTGGAGCTACCCCCTATCCGAGGCCAGGGGCGGCGGCCGGGAGTACAACCCCACACCCAAGGAGCCTTGGCTGCACGGGCACAGGAGGGCCTAGAGGAGCTAGCCCACGTTGAAGGTCAGGAAGGGCGACAGTGAGGAGAGACCCCTCGTCCAAGGTGAGGAGCAGTGGCTGCGCTTTGCTGGAGCAGCTGTGAAGAGATACCCCACGCTCAAGGTAAGAGAAACCCAAGTAAGACGGTAGATGTTGCAAGAGGGCATCAGAAGGAAAACACACTGAAACCATACTCACAGAAAACTAGTCAATCTAATCACAGGAGGACCACAGTCTTGTCTAACTCAATGAAACTAAGCCATGCCCGTGGGGCAACCCAAGATGGGCGGGTCATGGTGGAGAGATCTGACAGGATGTGGTCCACTGGAGAAGGGAATGGCAAACCACTTCAGTATTCTTGCCTTGAGAACCCCATGAACAGTATGAAAAGGCAAAATGATAGGATACTGAAAGAGAAACTCCCCAGGTCAGTAGGTGCCCAATATGCTACTGGAGATCAGTGGAGAAATAACCCCAGAAAAAATGAAGGGATGGAGCCAAAGCAAAAAAAAATACCCAGCTGTGGATGCGACTGGTGATAGAAGGTCCGATGCTGTAAAGAGCAATATTGCATAGGAACCTGGAATGTCAGGTCAATGAATCAAGGCAAATTGGAAGTGGTCAAACAAGAGATGCCAAGAGTGAATGTCGACATTCTAGGAATCAGCGAACTGAAATGGACTGGAATGGGTGAATTTAACTCAGATGACCCTTATATCTACTACCATGGGCAGGAATCCCTCAGAAGAAATGGAGTAGCCATCATGGTCAACAAAAGAGTCCAAAATGCAGTACTTGGATGCAATCTCAAAAACGACAGAATGATCTCTGTTCATTTCCAAGTCCAATTCAATATCACAGTAATCCAAGTCTATGTCCCAACCAGTAATGCTGAAGAAGGTGTAGTGGAACGGTTCTATGAACCTACAAGACCTTTTAGAACTAACACCCTAAAAGATGTCCTTTTCATTATAGGGGAATGGAATGCAGAAGTAGGAAGTCAAGAAACACCTGGAGTAACAGGCAAATTTGGCCTTGGAATATGGAATGAAGCAGGGCAAAGACTAATAGAGTTTTGCCAAGAAAATGCACTGGTCATAACAAACACCCTCTTCCAACAACACAGGAGAAGACTCTATACATGGACATCACCAGATGGTCAACACCGAAATCAGATCGATTATATTCTTTGCAGCCAAAGATGGAGAAGTTCTATACAGTCAGCAAAAACAAGACCAGGAGCTGACTGTGGCTTGGACCATGAACTCCTTATTGCCAAATTCAGACTGAAATCGAAGAAAGTAGGGAAAACCACTAGACCATTCAGGTATGAACTAAATAAAATCCCTTATGATTAGTCAGTGGAAGTGAGAAATAGATTTAAGGCCCTAGATCAGATAGATAGAGTGCCTGAGGAACTATGGAATGAGGTTCGTGACATTGTACAGGAGACAGGGATCAAGACCATCCCCATGGAAAAGATATGCAAAAAAGCAAAATGGCTGTCTGGAGAGGCCTTACAAATAGCTGTGAAAAGAAGAGAAGCGAAAAGCAAAGGAGAAAAGGAAAGATATAAGCATCTGAATGCAGAGTTCCAAAGAATAGCAAGAAGAGATAAGAAAGCCTTCCTCAGTGATCAATGCAAAGAAATAGAGGAAAATAATAGAATGGGAAAGACTAGGGATCTCTTCAAGAAAATCAGAGATACCAAAGGAACATTTCATGCAAAGATGGTCTTGATAAAGGACAGAAATGGTATGGACCTAACAGAAGCAAAAGATATTAAGAAGAGATAGCAAGAATACATAGAAGAACTGTACAAAAAAGATCTTCACGACCCAGATAATCATGATGGTGTGATCACTGACCTAGAGCCAGACATCCTGGAATGTGAAGTCAAGTGGGCCTTAGAAAGCATCACTATGAACAAAGCTAGTGGAGATGATGGAATTCCAGTGGAGCTATTCCAAATCCTGAAAGATGATGCTGTGAAAGTGCTGCACTCAATATGCCAGCAAATTTGGAAAACTCAGCAGTGGCCACAGGACTGGAAAAGGTCAGTTTTTATTCCAATCCCAAAGAAAGGCAATGCCAAAGAATGCTCAAACTACCGAACAATTGCACTCATCTCACACGCTAGTAAAGTAATGCTCAAAATTCTCCAAGCCAAGCTTCAGCAATATGTGAACCATGAAATTCCTGATGTTCAAGCTGATTTTAGAAAAGGCAGAGGAACCAGAGATCAAATTGCCAACATCTGCTGGATCATGGAAAAAGCAAGAAAGTTCCAGAAAAGCATCTATTTCTGCTTTATTGACTATGCCAAAGCCTTTGACTGTGTGGATCACAATAAACTGTGAAAAATTCTGAAAGAGATGGGAATACCAGACCACCTGATCTGCCTCTTGAGAAATTTGTATGCAGGTCAGGAAGCAACAGTCAGAACTGGTCATGGAACAACAGACTGGTTCCAAATAGGAAAAGGAGTACATCAAGGCTGTATATTGTCACCCTACTTATTTAACTTCTATGCAGAATACATCATGAGAAATGCTGGGCTGGAAGAAGCACAAGCTGGAATCAAGATTGCCAGGAGAAATATCAATAATCTCAGATATGCAGATGACACCACCCTTATGGCAGAAAGTGAAGAGGAACTCAAAAGCCTCTTGATGAAAGTGAAAATGGAGAGTGAAAAAGTGGGCTTAAAGCTCAACATTAGAAAACAAAGATCATGGCATCCGGTCCTATCACTTCATGGCAAAGATGGGGAAACAGTGGAAACAGTGTCAGACTTTATTTTTCTGGGCTCCAAAATCACTGCAGATGGTGACTACAGCCATGAAATTAAAAGACGCTTACTCTTTGGAAGGAAAGTTATGACCGACCTAGATAGCACATTCAAAAGCAGAGACATTACTTTGCCAACAAAGGTCCATCTAGTCAAGGCTATGGTTTTTCCTGTGGTCATGTATGGATGTGAGAGTTGGACTGTGAAGAAGGCTGAGCACCGAAGAATTGATGCTTTTGAACTGTGGTGTTGGAGAAGACTCTTGAGAGTCCCTTGGACTGCAAGGAGATCCAACCGGTCCATTCTGAAGATCAGCCCTGGGACTTCTTTGGAAGGAATGATGCTAAAGCTGAATCTCCAGTACTTTGGCCACCTCATGCGAAGAGTTGACTCATTGGAAAAGACTCTGATGCTGGCAGGGATTGGGGGCAGGAGGAGAAAGGGACGACAGAGGATGAGATGGCTGTATGGCATCACTGACTCAATGGACGTGAGTCTGAGTGAACTCCGGGAGTTGGTGATGGACAGGGAGGCCTGGCACGCTGCGATTCATGGGGTCGCAAAGATTTGGACATGACTGAGCGACTGAACTGAACTGAACTGAACTGAAAATGGTATTCTTCAGTGAGTGTTGTATTCATTGGAAGTCAGCATACAGAATGCCAGATGTGAATTTGCCCCTGACCCAGGTGAGTTGGCCACATGTAGTTGTTCCAAACATTAGTTTTAAATGATTCCAAAACACTGCAGCTCCCTCCTGCTGTAGTTTGTATCTTTACATATTACTGTGTTTAAACTGTAGATGTTAAGTCATAGTTGTAAATACAATGAAAAAGAACTTGAGTCAGTTTAATTCTGCCATTTTATGTGACTGCTTGGAGTTTTTGTGCTTATAGTTTTAATAAACTTTCAGGAGCTAAAGCTCAAACAAACAAACAAACAAACAAACCTTTGCTGTTAATGCCTCTTGACTATGATAAACCAGCATTGGTATTTTTTTCCTTTCTTTTCCAAAATGTATTTTGAGCATGTTGAGAAAGTTAAGCCATTAATTTTTCCCTTTCTAGTTTTTGAGATTTATTTATTTATTCATCTGTTCATTTCTGGTAGAATTATGTCTATTAAGGTCAATAAAGAAAAAAATTTATAATCTGCTTTTCTTTTATGGACATTATTAGTTTCATGTCATAGTTATTACTGAACATAATTCTGTCATATAGAGGAAGACTATTCTTCTCTATTGGCTATACTAAAGATGTCACTGATTGGATGTATATGGATTGCTGTGAATGCATGTGTGGCAAATTTCTTCAAATTATTATTGCAAATGGAATTCATGAGACTCTGGGTTAAGAGAAATGCTATCAATTATGTTCATCTAAGGCTTCCCTTATGGCTCAAACAGTAAAGAATACATCTGCAATGCAGGAGACCCGGGTTTGATCCCTGTGTTGGAAAGATCCCCTGGAGAAGGGAATGGCTACCCACTCCAGTATTCTTGTCTGGAGAATCCCATGGATAGAGGAGTCTGCCAGACTATAGTCCATGGGGTCACAAAGAGTCAGATACAACTAAGCAACTAACACTTTCCTATTTGTTAACTGACTCCTTTAATAAGCAGGGAAGGAGAATAGTACTGGCTTGTATCTTGGACCTTCCTCCATGTCTCCTGAACTTCTTAATGATTTATCTGCTTACAACATTCTGGTGAATCCTTTTAAGTTTCCTATATGGTTTATTTCATCCAAGGTGACTTTGTTCAGATGGATATGATGTATGCTAGTAGTATGGTCCTTTTCAGTTTTTAGAGCCAGTGAGTTAAGGGCTACCAGTGAAGATTTTCTTTGGTTGGACACTTTGTTAGAAGCTAATAATATATGTATTAATCATCTACACTTTCCAGTGCTAAGAAGATGTGCTGTGCTTAGTTGCTCAGTTGTGTCCAACTCTTTGTAACCCCATGGACTGTAGTCCATCAGGCTCCTTTTCCATGGGGAATTCTCCAGGCAAGAATACTGGAGTGGGCTGCCATGTACTCCTCCATGGGATCTTCCCAACCCAAGGATCGAACCCAGGTCTCCCACATTGCAGGCGGACTCTTTACCATCTGGGCCACCAGGGCTAGGAAGATAATGCTGAAATAAAAAGATTTCTTTTAGTCAAGTAAACATTGGCATAGTAACCAATAGACTCCATATTTACCTTCTTTTCAAGATTTAAGTATCAATATCAGTTCAGTTGCTCAGTCGTGTCCAACTCTTGGCGATCCCATGGACTGTAGCATTCCAGGCTTCCCTGTCCATCACCAACTCCTGGAGCTTGCTCAAACTCATGTCCATCCAGTCAGTGATGCCATCCAACCATCTCATCTTCTATTGTCTTCCTTTCTTCCTGCCTTCAATCTTTCCCAGCATCGGGGTCTTTTCCAGTGAGTCAATTCTTCCCATCAGGTGGCCAAAGGTGGAGCTCCAGCTTCAGCGTCCGTCCTTCCAATGAATATTCAGAACTGATTTCCTTTAGGAGTGACTGGTTTGATCTCCTTGCAGTCCAATGGACTCTCAAGAGTCTTCTCCAACACCACAGTTCAAAAGCATCAAGATTTAAACTTCCAGATAAGAGTGCTTTTATTTTATTGTGGAATAAAGCAAGGTTAATAAAAATGAATTTGCAACATACAGCTTTTTCAGGAAACTGGAAAGATATAAGCACATCATTATCTGATACCAGAATCAGAGTTTGGCAAATATGAGGGGAATAAAATTTAATATCACAATCAGAGCTTCTAAGAATGTGAGCAGTTTCTGCTGGTTGCTGGTCATGCTGCTGTCCTCCCTGTCGGCCAGTGACATGGCATCACATTGGTAAGTGATTCCAGTGTGTAGTGATACAGGACTCAGAGCTATCACAGGAGCTCCTCTCAACAGGAAGAAGTCAGCAGGACTTAGTTATCAGACTGATCTGGCCCACTCCCTTCTCCCTGGACACTGTTCAGGAGGGCACTACCAAGACGTGACTCTGTGATTCTTGTTTTTCAAGCTTTCGTGGCCAAACAGCCTCTCTCCTGAGTGACGCCATCTTTCCTTTAAAGTGACTATCCTGTTGATTCTGGAATTTCCCCCCACTAAAGACTGTCTGAATCTGAGTCGTTTTGTACTGATTGTATAATTTCACCCTCAGAGGACAATGCTATAATCATTATTTTCTGGCAACTTATTATTACATAACAGCTATAGAGATCAGAAGGAAGTTTACCAATCAACTGAGGGTTTTATCGATCTCTTTTCAGTGCATTCACTTTTGAATTTATAGACAAGCATGAAGAATTAGAATGGGTTCAGGGGAAAGCCATGAAGATGAATAATGAATTTGACAATGCCTCATGAGGAAAGATCAAAAGTACCGAGGGAGAGAAAGCTGAAGGTGAATTTAATAATAGTATCCAAAAATACTGAGCTACCAGGGAAGCCCCTATGAAACATAAGAGAACAAATTATTTTACAACATGAGGGAGTTAGGCTTGACAGAAAGAAGAACTTCCTTATGGTGAGAAATGTGAACAATGCATTGGCTCCCACAAAAGAATTGGAAATCTGCTCCACAGAGTTTGAAAAATGGATCTATTTCCCCTTATTATAGACTTTAATCCTTACTGAAGGCAGAGAAATGGGCCACATAACTTTTCAATTTTTCTTCCAGATCTGAGATTCATGGATTAACTTGCACAGGAAGAGAATAATGAATCCTTCCATGGTTAAGTGAACCAGGAACTTCAGGTTGTGATCAAGGTTAAACTTCAAGGAAATTCCTTTTTTTGTTCGCTGGTTTTAACTTCTTTTAGTATAAGAATTCTTTGAGATACTGATATAATCATCGACCATCACACAACCATAGGTGCACATACACCACACTTTTACACACAATTCTCAGGGAGTCATTGGCTCCTCATGACATATACAAGGAGCCCTTTAAGAGTCTTAGAAAGACGATAACGATAACCCTGTATGCGAGACAGCAAAAGAAACACTGATGTATAGAACAGTCTTTTGGACTCTGTTGGGGTGGGAGGGAGGATTTGGGAGAATGGCATTGAAACATGTATAATATCATATAAGAAATGAATCACCAGTCCAGGTTCCATGCAGGATACAGGATGCTTGGGGCTGGTGCACTGGGATGACCTAGAGGGATGGTAAGGGGAGGGAGGAGGGAGGAGGGTTCAGGATTGGGAACACGTGTACACCCATGGCGGATTCATGCTGATGTATGGCAAAACCAATACAATATTGTAATTAGCCTCTAATTAAAATAAATAAATTTTAAAAAAGTCTAGGAAGTCAAGTTAAAAAATCTCTTTCTGGAGTAAATTTATTGTTATCCCAGACATTGTCACTCCCATTTTTCTCTTTAGAGAAAAATTTGTTCTGTAATCTTCTCAATATCATATTACCTTCACACCACAGGGAATGTATGGCTTGCCTACCTTTTTTCTTTCTCATTGTCTTCTTTTAATGATTCTCACTTCTAAATTTTTCTCTTCCTCTGACTGTTTCACACCCTTTCTCAACCTTTGTTCCTTCCTCTTGGTCAAGCTTTATTAGTGGCCCCAGGACATAAGCTAACAACTTTAAAAGGTTGTCGATTAAACCCCAGAAGCGTGCCTGCATGCTCAGTTGTGTCCAACTCTGTGACCCCATGGACTGCAGCCCACCAGGCTCCTCTGTCCAGGGGATTCTCCAGGCAAGAATACTGGAGTGGGTTGCCATATCCTCCTTCAGAGGATTCTTCTGACCCAGGGATTGAATCCACATCTCTTGCATCTCCTGCATTGGCAGGCAGATTCTTTACCACTGTGCCACCTGGATTAAAATTAACATACAAGTTAAACAAAGATTCCTTAATTGCACTTGTATTAGTTGCTCAAGGTCCAAATGTCACTTACACTTTATAGTTACTTATGAAGGGAGAGCTAATGGTAAGTACAGACTGTAGAATGTGGAAATGATTGTTGTGCTCCTGAGTTTTCATTTAGAAAAATCTGGAAAGTCCCCTTTTATGGTTGGGGACAGAGGCACTTAGGGAAAGCAAATTTCTCAAACCTTTTGGCATGATGGTAATCAATTTCCCCTGAAAAGGGTTTCAGTGGAAACTAACTTATGGTGACCAAAGGGAGCGGGGAGGGACAAATCAGGAGTTTGGGATTAACATAAATACATACAGTTCTGTTCAGTTCAGCTCAGTCAATCAGTCATGTCCGACTCTTTGCAACCCCATGAATTGCAGCACGCCAGGCCTCCCTGTCCATCACTAACTCCCGGACTTCACTCAAACTCACGTTCATCGAGTTGGTGATGCCATCCAGCCATCTCATCCTCGGTCGTCCCCTTCTCCTCCTGCCCCCAATCCCTCCCAGCATCAGAGTCTTTCCCAATGAGTCAACTCTTCACATGAGGTGGCCAAAGTACAGGAGTTTCAGCTTTAGCATCTTTCCTTCCAAAGAACACCCAGGAATGATCTCCTTCAGAATGGACTAGTTGGATCTCCTTGCAGTCCCAGGGACTCTCAAGAGTCTTCTCCAATACCACAGTTCAAAAGCATCAGTTCTTTGATGCTCAGCTTTCTTCACATTCCAACTCTCACATCCATACATGACCACTGGAAAAACCATAGCCTTGACTAGACAGACCTTTGTTGGCAAAGTAGTGTCTCTGCTTTTGAATATGCTATCTAGGTTGGTCATAACTTTCCTTCCAAGAAGTAAGCGTCTTTCAATTTCATGGCTGCAATCACCATCTGCAGATTTTGGAGCCCCCCAAAAATAAAGTCTGACACTGTTTCCACTGTTTCCGCATCTATATATACATTACTATACACAAAGTAGATAAACAACAAGGACCTACTGTACAGCACCGAAACTATATATCCTATAATAAACCTAAAATGAAAGAAAATCTGAAAAAGAATATATCACTTTTCTGTGTGCTTGAAATTAACACAACATTGTAAATCAACTATACTTGAGTTTAAAAAACAGGATTCTACCCTGCTTATTTAACTTACATGCAGAGTACATCATGAGAAACGCTGGGCTGGAAGAAACACAAGCTGGAATCAAGATTGCCGGGAGAAATATCAATAACCTCAGATATGCAGATGACACGACCCTTATGGCAGAAAGTGAAGAGGAACTAAAAAGCCTCTTGATCAAAGTGAAAGTGGAGAGTGAAAAGGTTGGCCTAAAGCTCAACATTCAGAAAACGAAGATCATGGCATCTGGTCCCATCACTTCATGGGCAATAGATGGGGAAACAGTGGAAACAGTGTCAGACTTTATTTTTCTGGGCCCCAAAATCACTGCAGATGGTGACTGCAGCCATGAAATTAAAAGACGCTTACTCCTTGGAAGGAAAGTTATGACCAACCTAGATAGCATATTGAAAAGCAGAGACATTACTTTGCCAACAAAGGTCCATCTAGTCAAAGCTATGGTTTTTCCTGTGGTCATGTATGGATGTAAGAGTTGGACTGTGAAGAAAGCTGAGCGCTGAAGAATTGATGCTTTTGAACTGTGGTGTTGGAGAAGACTCTTGAGAGTCCCTTGGACTGCAAGGAGATCCAACCAGTCCATTCTAAAGGAGATCAGTCCTGGGATTTCTTTGGAAGGAATGATGCTAAAGCTGAGACCCCAGTACTTTGGTCACCTGATGCGAAGAGTTGACTCATTGGAAAAGACTCTGATGCTGGGAGGGATTGGGGGCAGGAGGAGAAGGGGACGACAGAGGATGAGATGGCTGGATGGCATCACTGACTTGATGGACATGAGTCTGAGTGAACTCCGGGAGCTGGTAATGGACAGGGAGGCCTGGCGTGCTGCAATTTATGGGGTCGCAAAGAATTGGACACGACTGAGCTACTGAACTGAACTGAGGAGAAATCAAGGGGAGATTAGAGTTGATCTTCATTATCCTCAGCACTTTTTTCAACCTTTCCCAATAATAAAATAATGTGAGGGATAAATGTATCTCCTCATGTTACTTTGTAAAATTTCCACTTGTATGCAGCCCTTTCTCCTCTGCTGATTTCTTTTTGAGGATCTGTTGTAGAAGCCATTCCCCGGGAATAACAGACTATGCACTTATTCAATCATCTTTCCTAATTTTGTATCATTCTGGTGTTGCCAGGCCAAATATGTTCTCAGTCCTGGGATTCAGTTTAAAGAAAATCTTGCCATAAAATAAACTCCTTAGAAGTCTGAATGTTCATGTATGAGATATAAAAGAGAAAAATAAGACCAGGAGACATGTTTGGAAGATTTTATCCGACTTTCAACTAAAAATCATCACCAAAAAAGCCAGAAGTTCCCACCAAGCTTCTGTTTTAAAACAGAAGAAACAAACAGAAAAAATGAACTATGCTCTTCTTCTAAGCAAAGAGTTTGATTTACACAGGAACCTTTCTCTGAATGTATACGCAGGTAATTTAATCTTAAGGTAGCAAAGTCAACAGGACAGCATTTCTTATAGGCAGAATTCTACTTCCTGAGATACTATACTACATTTTAAAAATATTTTATGATCTTTTACAATTGAACTATACTTGGCATATAACATTATATTGGGTGGGCTTCCCAGGTAGCTCAGTGGTAAAGAATCCACCCGCCAATGCAGGAGGATTTGATCCCTGAGCTGGGATCAGGTTTGATCCCTGGGTCAGGAAGATCCCCTGGAAGAGGAAATGATAACCCACTCCAGAATTCTTGCCTAAAATAATTACGGACAGAGGAGCTTGGCAGGCTACAGTTCATGGGGTCCCAAAGAGTTAGATATGAATGAGTGTCTGAGCAGGTGCATGTGCGCGCACACACACATACACATATTCTATTGGGTTGGAGAAAAAGTTCATTCAGATTTTTCATAACATCTTACAGGAAAACCTATCTTACAGAACAAGCTTTATGGCCAACCTAATACTAGTTTCAGGTATATAGTAAAATGATTCAGTATTCATGTATATTGTGAAATGATCACCATAATAAGTCTAACATACATCACCGTATGGCCACACTGCATTTCTATTAAAGGGAACATCAGGTCAACTGGGGCTTGAGCTATCCCACTTGTTAAGTATTTTCTCTGTATCCTCTGGTTATGGACAACATGAATTCCATTGTTAACTATACTCCACTTCTAGCACAGGCTCCCACTGAGGAGTCTGGTACTACTGTGTGGTTCCCTTACTTCTGTGCAGAATCTTGAGGCACACATCTCTGTGAACTAACTCTCCTGAGTTTTTCTTTTTCCTTCCTATCAATTTTGCTGATTTCTTTATCCTCAGAAAAATTTTATCGTGTGATATTTAAGTACATAGACTACCTTACATCTGTTTTATACTATCATTGGAGAAGGAAATGGAAACCCAGTCCAGTGTTCTTGCCTGGAGAATCCCAGGGATGGGGGAGCCTGGTGGGCTGCCGTCTATGGGGTCGCACAGAGTCGGACACGACTGAAGCAACTTAGCAGCAGCAGCAGCAGGGCATTAAGGATAACAATTTTCTAATGGTATAATCTTGAAACTTAAAATTCAAGAGGAAATCAACACCTTTGAAAAGTGCGGGAGTTGACAAACAAGTTCTGTTTCAGGAAGAGTTTATCTGCTCTGATTCAAACTCAGTTGGACTAACCTAAAGTTTCTGCCTACCTCTCCACAATTAAGACCACAGCAAAGACAAGCTCTAAAATAAAAAACATTTTGCCAAATCCAGATTTTTGTCACACCTACAGGTATGTTTGGCATAAAATCATCTATAAGTCAGTTATCCAGGATCGGCAACATCCCACGTTTTTTCATTTCTCAGGATTTTCAGCTGAATGGTCTAAAAAATATGGAAGCAGTTTGACATACGCTAAATCTTAAATATTGCCCTACAGAAATGAGTGAAGTAAGTCAGAAAGAAAAACACCAATACAGTATACTAACGCATATATATGGAATTTAGAAAGATAGTAACGATGACCCTATATGCGAGACACAGATATAAAGAATAGTCTTTTGGACTTTGGCAGAAGGTGAGGGTGGGATGATGTACGAGAATAGCATTGAAACATGTATATTATCATATGTGAAACAGATCGCCGGTCCAGGTTCGATGCATGAGACAGGGTGCTCAGGGCTGGTGCGATGGGATGGGGAGGGGGTTTCAGGATGGGGAACACATGTACACCCATGCCTGATTCATGTCAGTGTATGGCAAAAACCACTACAGTATTGTAAAGTAATTAGCCTTCAGTTAAAATAAATACATTAATTTTTTAAATTGCAGAATTTTTTTGGTAGCACTTAAGCATTCTCATTGCCGTTTGTGATGGAGCTCTCCAGGTTCTTAGAACCACTGCTCTTTTTTCTGGGAAGTCTGGACAATCTGGAGAAAACACAGTGGGATGGTTGAGAGAGGCCCGCTTCACAGCTGTGGGTTGAAAACCGCAGTAGAGGGCACCCCACAGTTTAGGAACAAGAAGCCTTATTTGTTGTGAAGGAAAAATTGGGAAGAAGGGATTTTTACTGAACAAGGTATCCAGGTCTTCCAAGCATGGCTCTTTTTTCTGATGTCTACATTTGGCCATTTATTTATGTGTCTTTCTTGAACTTAAATGGTTTTCAACTTTGAATGTCTCCTCTATAATCTTCAAATTAAGGAAATGACTCTGGATATAGTCACTTGATGTTTCTTTGGTGGGTTTCATGGTTTCTAGAAAGTGACAGAGAAAGAGAGGTTGGGAAGTGAGGGTTGACACATGCAGAGAAACTGAGCCCCTTGCAGTCTGTACTTCTTCAGAATCCAGCATTTTAGGGATTCCTTAGACTATAGTTAAAGCAATTTTAAGTTTGCAGGCAGTTGTTGTTTAGTTATCCAGTCGTGTCTGACTCTTTTGGGACCCCATGGACTGTAGCCCGCCAGGCTCCTCTGTCTAGGGGATAATCCTAGCAAGAATACTGGAGTGGGTTGCCATTCCCTTCTCCAGGAAATCTTCCTGACCCAGGGATTGAACCCTTATCTCCTGCATTGGCAGGTCGACTATTTACCCCTGAACCACCAGGGAAGCCCCAAATTTGTTATTATTCCCTTTGTAATTAGAAAGTATATATAGATAATGCATGTGTGCAACTCAGTTGTGTCCAATTCTTTGCGACCCCATGGAATGTAGCCCATCAGGGTCCTCTGTCCATGGAATTTTCCAGGCAAGAATACTGAAGTATGTTGCCATTCCCTTCTCCAGGTGACATTCCCAACCCAGGAATCAAACCCGAGTCTTTTGTGTTTCCTGCATTGTCCAGCAAATTCTTTACCACTGCACCACCTGGGAAGCCCAAGTATAGAGAAGGGAGATATTTTGAGACTGCAATATCCTGCTGCACATCTTAGTTTGCCCTACTAAAATTAGCATCCGGCAATGATTCTTGCCTACAATGGTTATTTCTGTACTGTCTGTCAATTATTGTTAGCTATTTCCATTTCACTGATCCTTTCGTGTTTATTATTAAAATCTTACTGTGAAGAAGAGTGGTCCCTTCTCCCCCATTTATATATTTATTTAAGTATTTACTCATATCAATATGGACTAATAGATGTTTGCTTTATTCCATAAACTATAATCCATTACTATTATTATTATTTATTTTTCAGTAAATAATCAAGCTCCCTCAGGAAGGTGCCTCTGTGCTTTTAACATAGCCTCTACTTTTTAAAAAATGTACTGTCTTACTTTTTGGCACTCGTAACATCCCTACCTTAGCTTTGAAATCAGTTTTCCCCCAAAGCCCTGATTTCTTTTGTTTGGGTGACGTTTAGAAACCGAGATCTAGATGTCATTACTTCTAAACCTGCCTATATATCTTTAGCTATGTATCTATATAAACTATTAAAAACTGATTTTTTTGATTCTTATCCAACACTATAGATTGCTTCCTCATTCTTATTTTAACTCCTATCTCTGTGAGAAATCAAGATTTGCATTAACCATGCATAAACTTTGTTTCAGTTGTACTAATCTACCTCTGTGAAAACCAAATTTAATAGAGGATGGTATTTGTGTCTTTTTTTTAATTTTAACTATATATACATAATAAACTATTGTTTTCCAGAGTTACTTAGGCAAGTCGTTTTCTTTACCAACTCCTTCACTGTAGTTGTATTATTCATTGGTAATGCAGTTACCCCTCTTTGAACTCCATTCTGGGCTCCTCTGATGTCCTGGCTGACTTTGTTTTTAGTTGTATGAAACCTCAAGGTTCTGAAAATTAGAAATACCCAAAAAGGCTATACTTTCCCCATTCTTTCCACTTAGACACTGGATAACCACCCCCATTCATGTTTCTGGTTTGTTCTTCCAATATTTCTTTATATATACTTTCTTATTTCCCTCCATTTCTTATGGAAGATAACACACTGTGGATTATCTTTTGTACTCTGCTTCTTGTACTTAGCAATATATCCTAGAAGACATTCTGCATCAGTTCACAGTGATTGTCCTTATTCTTCATATGGTTGCTTACTTCACTGTGTGGAGATGCTGTAGTTTATTCAGTTCCACTTTTAATATATATATGGGTAAGTGTATTATAGCTTTGTTACATTTTGCCAAATTCCCCATCCAGAAGATTGTTCCAGTTTGCATTCTTAGCCATGTTAGAGAATGCCTATTTCTTCATAGCCTGACCAACAGCATGTGTTGTCACACTTCTAGATTTTCTTCAATCTGATAGGTGAGAAATGGTAACTCAGACTTGCTTTAATTTGCATTTCTTGGTAGGCTGCAGTCCATGGGGTCGCTAAGAGTTGGATACAACTGAGAGACTTCACTTTCATGCACTGGAGAAGGAAATGGCAACCCACTCCAGTGTTCTTGCCTGGAGAATCCCAGGGACTGGGGAGCCTGATGGGCTGCCAGATATCTATGGGGTCACACAGAGTCGGACACGACTGAAGTGACTTGGCAGCAACATTTCTTTAGCTATGAGTGATTTTAAGCACCTTTATATATGTTTAAGAGCCACATATTTAAGGGCCATTTCTATATATTTCTGTGAATTTTCTATTCATATCTTTTTTTGCCATTTTTCCTTTGGGTTTTGGTCCTTTGTCCCTCTGTTTTTAAGAGTTCTTGTGTATTTTAGCTTTTTGTATAGGATATATATTGCAAATGTGTTCTCCTAGTTTGTTAGTTGCCTTTTAAGTTATGGTGTTTGCCATCCATTTTTTTTTTTAATTTCAATTTTTATTAATAGAAACTATTTTGTTGCTTAAAAAAAAAGAGTTGACCATTATCTAAGCCTTCAGCAAGTCACCATCATTTTGCTGGTGGCAAGTCTTGCCTCAGCGTTGATGGCTGCTGACTGATCATTGGGGTGGTGGTTGCTGAAGGCTGGGGCAGGGTTTTAAACAAGAAAGCAGGTAAGCTTGATGTGTCGATAGACTCTTCCTCTGACTTGAACACTTAGAGGTCCTTTTAGGGTTATTAATTGGCCTAGTTTCAATATTGCTGTGTCTCAGAACAGAGAAACCTAAGGAGAGAGAGAGATGGGACTCCCTGATCAGTGGAGCCCTGAGAACACAGAACACACAGAGAATGTGCCGATTGGGTTCATCACTTCATATGGCATGGTTCGTGGTGCCAGAAAGCAATCACAATAATATCATCGAAGGCCACCGATCTCAGATCACCATAACAAATACTGAAAATTTTGAAATATGGTTAGATACCAAAATGTGGCACAGAGACATGAAGTGAGCAGATGCTGTTGGAAAGATGGACTGAGAGACCAGGTCCGTGTGGAGTTGTCACAGACCCTTCAGTTTGTAAAACAAAAAACAATAATAATAATAATAAAAAACTATCTGTGAAGTGCAGTAAGATATGCCTGTATTTTGTTTTATCACCTCTAAATTTTGAATCATAGTTTGAAAGCCTTTTTCAGCATTGAGGTTAAAGAAGAATTCGCTCATTTCCCCCTTAATACTCCTATGGTTTCATGTATTATATTGAGATTCATGATCTGTTTGAAGTTTATTCTGTGTCCCTAGTGAGGTGTGGATCTAATTTTGTCTTTTGCTAAAGGGCTACCATTTTACTAAAATGTTGATCTTTACATCAGTAATTCCAGACCCACTCTTGTACTAAATTTCCTTATGCCTTTGAATCTGTTTTTATTCTTTTCCTTTGGTCTCTGTCTAATCATGTGCCACAATGTTTCAATCATAGAAACTTTACAATATAGTATATTTTAGGCAGGGCTAGATCCCCCTCACAGTTTTTCAGTGTTTTCCTGGCTATCCTTGCATGTTTATTTTCCATATGAACTTTAGTATCAACCTGTCTAACTCCATAAAAAAGCTGGTTGGCATTTTATTGAGATTGTAAATGTATCAGTTAACATTTAAGAGAGCTGACATCTTTATAATGTTGAGTCATTCTATTCAAGAACAGGGGAAACTCTGCAGTTGTTCAAGTCGACTTGTGTGTGTCTCAGGAGAGTGCCATTAATGTTTTAATCCAAAGAAGAGATTGATAACAAAAGGTTTGGGGCCCAGGGAGTCTCAGGGCACCATCATCAAACATGGCAGGATGGTGGTTGCCTCCCCGTTATTATCTGTTTGGCTAATTTTTACCCTTACCTACCAGATGGTAGACTCTGCGCTGGGTCCTGCGGATACAAAAGCGAAACACCTGGTCCCTGCTCAGGAAGCGCTCACAGTCTAGTGAAGGAGACAGATTATTAAACTGACAGGAGCAATTACTCTTTTCTTCCCAAGGACAGCCCAGTCTTTTCACTGAGGAGGAGATCTAGAGTCAATGTCTGTGAGCCATCAAAGAGGATGTTGACATCGGTTGTATGAAACCTAGCTGGAAATTTGTTTCTCGAGGTTATGTATGCATTCAATCACATTTGCCTGGAACCGTGTCTTGCTGCTAAGTCGCTTCAGTCGTGTCCTACTCTGTGCAATCCCATAGACGGCAGCCCACCAGGCTCCCCCATCCCTGGGAGTGGGTTGCCATTTCCTTCTCCAATGCAGGAAAGTGAAAAGTGAAAGTGAAGTCGTTCAGTCGTGTCCGACTCTTAGTGACCCCATGGACTACAGCCTACCAGCCTCCTCCGTCCATGGGATTCTCCAGACAAGAGTACTGGAGTGGGGTGCCATTGCCTTCTCTGGAAGTGTCTTAGATGACAACTTAAAAGTCTGTTTGTAAAGTGTTGGAGCCCTTCGTTTTCATGCCTGGGTATCAAGTGAGGTATCAAGTGAAATGTAATGAGTTGACTCCAGCAGCAGTTAGGGCACAGCAAGCTTCTCAAATCATTTTACTTTCCCTTAGCCATTAAGAAAATTTGTGTAAAAAGGAAGCAAATCCTCAAAGACTTCTATTGTTTTTCCCAATTTTTCTACAAATTCTTGCTATTTAACATGTGCCTAACACGTCTTTGGTGGGTAATGACAGTTTTGGACCTCATGTTTACATGTTTTAAACAAAAAATAGTTGCTGCCTAAATGGAGTTAATGACTCCTTCAAGCTTAATTCAATCTTATTTTGAGAGTTAAACAGTATCTTAAGTCAAGAGTGATCCTGTGGAAGTTAATTAACCCTTTCAGGATTATTGATGTTCCTAGTTGTTCAGTCACTCAGTCGTATCCAACTCTGCGCCCCCATGGACTGCAGCACGCCAGGCTTCCCTGTTCTTCACCATTTCCCAGAGGTTGCTAAAACTCATGTCCGTTGAGTCAGTGATGCCATCCAACCATCTGTCCTCTGTCATCCCCTTCTCCTCCTGCCTTCAATCTTTCGCAGCATCAGAGTCTTTTCTAATGAGTCTACTCTTCCTATCAGGTAGCCAAAGTATTGGAGCTTCAGCTCCAGCATCTATCCTTCCAGTGAATATTCTGGATTGATTTCCTTTAGGATTGACTTGTTTAATCTCCTTGTAGTCCAATGGTCTCTCAAGAGTCTTCTGCAACACCAAAAAGAGACAATTGACCTTCTGAACTGCCCTCTGGCCAAATATCAAATTCCCCGTCTCACATTTTCTCATTCAGTTCAGTTCAGTCCAGTCGCTCAGTAGTGTCCGACTTTTTGCAACCTCATGAATTGCAGCACACCAGGCCTCCCTGTCCATCACCAACTCCCGGAGGTCACCCAGACTCGCATCCATTGAGTCAGTGATGCCATCCAGCCATCTCATCCTCTGTCATCCCCCTTCTCCTCCTGCCCCCAATCCCTCCTAGCATCAGAGTCTTTTCCATTGAGTCAACTCTTTGCATGAGGTGGCCAAAGTACTGGAGTTTCAGCTTTAGCATCATTCCTTCCAAAGAAATCCCAGGGCTGATCTCCTTCAGAATGGACTGGTTGGATCTCCTTGCAGTCCAAGGGACTCTCAAGAGTCTTCTCCAACACCACAGTTCAAAAGCATCAATTCTTTGGTGCTCAGCCTTCTTCACAGTCCAACTCTCACATCCATACATGACCACTGGAAAAACCATAGCCTTGACTAGACAGACCTTTGTTGGCAAAGTTATGTCTCTGGTTTTGAATATGCTATCTAGGTTGGTCATAACTTTCCTTCCAAGGAGTAAGCGTCTTTTAATTTCATGGCTGCAGTCACCATCTGCAGTGATTTTGGAGCCCAAAAAACAAAGTCTGACACTGTTTCCACTGTTTCCCCATCTATTTCCCATGAAGTGATGGGACCAGATCTCATGATCTTAGTTTTCTGAATGTTGAGCTTTAAGCCAACCTTTTCACTCTCCACTTTCACTTTCATCAAGAGGCTTTTAGTTCCTCTTCACTTTCTGCCATAAGGGTGGTGTCATCTGCATATCTGAGGCTATTGATATTTCTCCCGGCACTCTTGATTCCAGCTTGTGCTTCTTCCAGCCCAGCATTTCTCATGATGTACTCTACATAGAAGTTAAATAAGCAGAGTGACAATATGCAGCCTTGACGTACTCCTTTTCCTATTTGGAACCAGTCTGTTGTTCCATGTCCAGTTCTAACTGTTACTTCCTGACCTGCATACAAATTTCTCAAGAGGCAGGTCAAGTGGTCTGGTATTCCCATCTCTTTCAGAATTTTCCATAGTTTATTGTGATCTACACAGTCAAAGGCTTTGGCATAGTCAATAAAGCAGAAATAGATGTTTTTCTGGAACTCTCTTGCTTTTTCCATGATCCAGCGGATGTTGGCAATTTGATCTCTGGTTCCTCTGCCTTTTCTAAAACCAGCTTGAACACCTGGAAATTCATGGTTCTTGTATTTGCTGAAGCCTGGCTTGGAGAATTTTGAGCATTACTTTACTAGTGTGTGAGAAGAGTGCAATTGTGTGGTAGTTTGAGCACTCTTTGGCATTGCCTTTCTTTGGGATTGAAATAAAAACTGACCTTTTCCAGTCCTGTGGCCACTGCTTAGAACAGAATTTTAAGTTTCACAGTAGAGGTCTGATAATGATAGGAGTCTGATGTGGATATATGCTGCTCACTGCAGAATTCAAGGTGGTGATGCTGATACCAGGACAAGGGACAGGGTGGGAGAAGGGAAGGAATCCTAATCCTTTCCATTCCTTCTCATCTCAGCTTGAAAGTAAAAGGAACACTTTCAATGCAGCTTTTCAAAAAGCGAAGACTGTTTCTTTAGGGAGCCTTAGAGTCCAGAAGGAAAAGTGATGAAACACAGTCTTATAAGCCTTTCAGAATAAGAATCAAGCAGCTATTATTCAAACAAGCTGAAAATAACCTTACATGGAACTTGCTCAGGAGTAACTCCTAGAGTTTAACCAGTGGGTTTTGTGTTGTTTTTTTTTTTTCCTTATTAATTTCCTCCCTCCTCTTTTCTGCACAGAACTGTAGTCATTCAGTTGCATCCATTCATTCCGCTAACGACAGCTTAGTTTTTTTCACTGAGGAGGGGAACTAGAGTCAGCGTCCCTATCCTCCACACTCACCCCCTCTCCAACCCCTTTCTCCACCCTCACTCATACTTTTCCTCTTTCATTTTCAGTCTAAAGTGGTGCTCCAGGAGGATTATATAGTCTCCAAGGCTTTGTGATTCATCACCATCCTCAGTAATTTTCAAAGCTACTTTTTTTTTTTCTGATTCTTATACCCTTTTACCCAAGAGAATGTTATGTCCTAAAATCACTGGTCAGGTCAGTTAATATCATCAGGTTTCTTCCAGTCGTTCTTCCTTCAAACAAGAGTACTTATCTCAAAATAATAGCCAACATTTATAGAGTGACACAAGTTATAATCGGAAAATGTCAGAAACATAGGAAAGGGAGGCCAGAATGCCAAGGGGATCATTAAAGATTGACAAGCTAAAAAGTGTGAAATATGGAACGGAGTATGAATCTTCCCACTTAGTTTCATTATGGTTATATAAGAGGGAAACACATTTGCTCTTTTCCTCTTTCCTGTAGTCTTTTTTCATCTGAATGTTTGACACAGGGCCAGTAGGAGATGCTACAGTAACTTCCCAAGAGTAACTGCTTCCCTTCCACTCCTGTCAGTGTAGATATAACACCCCACACTGTATGTGAATTTCTAACAATAGGAGCTTCTCACCACTGTTTTTAATGTTCTTGGCTGACCTAGTGGTAATGTCTAAGTGTAACCCCAGGAAACCACATCCATCCATGCACTTCATAGATGAATTTCTGCTTCTTAACAGCCTCTCCATATCTGGTTGTTTTCATCTCATTACGTATTAAGTTTTGGCAGAGTAAGTTACGAAAAGGAGCATTCCCAGATTTACTTGCTATATCACTGCTCCTTTCCCTTCTGTAGTTTCAGTTTTATATTTTACGGCACGTAGAGGAAAGATACGAATTATTTATAAACTAAGTAAATGAAATGTTTATGTTTTAGCGTGTGTCTTCCCCCTTACCCCCACTTCCCTGGAGATTCATAATTTGTGTTTTATTATGTTTGGACTAAAAATAGAACTATGCAGTAGTTATAACTGTGTGGGACTTACTGGCTTGTGGTCTTCCTTGGATTTGACGGTTACTACACCTTGAGTCTTAGAGCAAGCGCACTGTGACTTAGTTGTTGTAATTTAGGACCAGCCGTGCTTCAAACTGACAGCCCTGCCCACGGACCCACATCAATTCCTGCCCTGGGGTAGGTGGAGGGCAGAGAGTATCTGAAATGGACACCTTGTCACTAGGAAAAACCTACTTCAAAATTTTTTCCCGGCCCACTTTCTCTCCTACTGGGACTCCAGTTATATTTGACTATTTGATAACATCTCACAGTTACAGATGTTCTGAATTTCAAAACATTCTTTTCTTTTTATTTCAGCTTCAGTCATTTTTATTGACTTGTTCAAAGAGCACTCATCCCTTTCTCTGCAGTATCCAATCTGCTATTTGCCCATCTAATAAATGTCAACTTCTGATATCGTAGTTTGAAGTTTTAAAATTTCCATTTGGTTACTTCATATTGTTCCCATTTTTCATAGGAAATTCTATTTCTTTACTCTTAATATACATTTTCTTATAAATTCCTTGATAATGTATAATAATTGCTTTAAAGTTTCTGTCTACTAATTTCAGCAGCAATCTCTGGGTCTGTTTCTATGTCATTCTAAATTTTATCTTGATTATCACATTCCTGCTTCCCCACATTTTTCATCAATAGTTGTATCTATATTTTTATTTTTATCATATATTGAGAAAAAGAGAGGGAGGGAAGCAGGGGACAGAGAGAGACACACAGAGAGAGTTCCAAACATTGTGAATAAAGGACATTGGAGGCTTTATGATCTTGTTGGTATTTGAACTGGGAGGGGTTACTTCATTTCCAGACATATTAGATTCACCTTGCCCTTGTAGTCCAATTACAGTGAAAATGCCCGGGACCCATGTGGTTGCCCTTTGGTCACCGGCCCCTCTCCTACTGTTTCTTTCTCTATCGGGGGAAGGCTGGGTCAATAGATTCATGGAACTGAGACACTCAATTAAGTCCCCTAGTCAGTCATCCAAAGAAGGGCTGATTCTTCCCCTTATTCCTGAGTGAGGTCCTTCCATCTCTGGCAGCTCACCTGAACGCTGGATTCAAGTATAGAAGTTGCTGCTGTTCTCTGTTGACCTACGATGGGTTCATCTCTTTCTGGAAGGTAGTTTATCCAGTCGTCTTCCTGCCACCATTCTCCACTAGCCTCATAGAAAAGTATGGTTTTTATTTTGTCTGTGTCTTTTCTTGCAGTGTCTGTGAGAGCAGAAGTATTTTACATCTTCCTGCATCCTCACTGAAAAAAGCAGAAGTCTGAACTGCTTCTTTGATTCAACAATTCTATGCCCAGGCAAAGGCCACAGGACATTGAGGAATGTTCATAAAGTCCCCAGAGAATCTCTGTGGCATCAGTGGCTTTTTGTTACAAAGTAGAAAAAAGATGAATAATGAAATTTCCTGAGAAGATGTGATTTGTAATTGTATTTTCCAAATGAGATGACAAACAGAGGATCATTAAGGACTGCCTCATCACAGGATCAGACACTGTGAAGAAACCATACGGCCACAATCACAGTATTTCAGAGCTGGTAGAACACCTTGATGGTGTTCAGTCACCTGGTCGTGTCCAGCTCTTTGCGGCCCCATGGACTGCAGCGTGCCACGCCTCCCTGTCCCTCACCATCTCCCAAAGTTTGCTCAAGTTCCTGTCCATTGCATCGGTGATGCCGTCCTCTGATGCCCTCTTCTCCTTCTGCCCTCATTCTTTAGAACATATTAGGTGGTCTAAAGTCCAAATTCCTTATTTTATGGGCATTGATACTCATTTGGGTTCATTTGATAGACTGAATTTCTTTTTCCTTTCCTAGTGCCTGGGGAAATCCTATGAGTAAACATCAGCATGTTTTCATCAGACCTGTAATGAAGGCTGGTCCTTCCTTTTTTATTCCATATAATCAAAAATACCAGAAAATGGTTATCTTTTCCTAAGTTCTGAATTGGAAGTCTTAAAAAAGGGAAGAAGCTTCAAACTTAGACCTCACAGCATAGGAAAAAATCACACCATCTCTGCATAAAGGAAAACAGGTGATGGTGAGTGGTGTGGTCATCTTTTGACCGAAAATAACACCTCAACTTAGTGTATCTGAGGCAGAGCAGATCTGGAGGGTCATGGGCATTTTAGAATGCATAGGAATCCTTCTAGATCAGTAGGATATCATAGAAAAATAAGCTAATGAATAGTACACCTCAGACTCTTCAGTACTGGCTCATAGGCTCAGGGACTAAATATCCATGCTTTGGACACGTAAAAACTAAAAGTAGAACTCATGGTGGTTGAACTGTTCTTTTCACAGTCTGAAATTGATATCCCTAATGATTTGTGTTGAGATGTGGTCCACTGCTTGTTTGGTTTTCTATTTAAGCTGGGGCTTGTGACCTTTCTTACCCATGTAGTGCTTCTTAAAAGTTCTAGGAAAAGGTGCTTGAGAGTCACCTTCACGCTTTAACAAGAGATCAATAGTTATTTCCTTTGGGAACTTTAGAGTTCCAAAGAGCTTAAAAAATTGAACCAGAAATAGCCAAGGAAGGAAAGAAAAACAGTGACCCAGTGATAAATACCCTGTTAAGTAAGCTTACAATCCAAGAGAAAACAGGAAATTTGGGAGGCCTATACATCTTTAGGAAGGGAAAGAGGAAAGTTTGTGGTTGATACGAGCATGGTCTGTGACTGGTTCTATCAATTGGGATACAGAGAAGCATTTGTTCTTTCAGAGAATAATTGATTCAATGACCAATGGTCATAATTGGTCAATGTCTTCTCTGGAATTTATGGCAATGCCATAAACTAAACATAAGTGAACATCTTTTCTCAGTCTTTCACAGGAAAAGGTGATTTTCATTATTGGAAGTTTTTTTTTTTTTTTTCACAAATAGAGATTAAACTCTGTTGGCTTTCTGGTAGCTCCCAATAGATATGCTTTGGGAAGAAGATTCAGAAATAATTATGATTGTTACCTCCAGCCATCTCCAATATTCTTAAGGACACTTTATGGTTTGCAAACAAAAGGTATTAAATGTAAAAATTTTGTCAGCAAATGATATTCTTTATGCAGTTTACGTTTTGGTTCCTTTTCTTTGTTTCATTCATTTATTACTTTTTTAATTTAAATTTATTTATTTTAATTGGAGGCTAATTACTTTACAATATTGTATTGGTTTTGCCATACATCAACATGAATCCACCACGGGTGTACACGTGTTCCCCATCCCTGAACCCCCCTCCCACCTCCCTCCCCATACCATCCCTCTGGATCATCCCAGTGCACCAGCCCCAAGCATCCTGTATCCTGCATTGAATCTAGACTGGTGATTCGTTTCTTATATGATATTATACATGTTTCAATGCCGTTCTCCCAAATCATCCACCCTCTCCCTCTCCCACAGAGTCCAAAAGACTGTTCTTTACATCTGTGTCCCTTTTGCTGTCTCGCATACAGGATTGTCGTTACCATCTTTCTAAATTCCATATATATGCGTTAGTATACTGTATTGGTGTTTTTCTTTCTGGCTTACTTCACTCTGTATAATAGGCTCCAGTTTCATCCACCTCATTAGAACTGATTCAAATGTATTCTTTTTAATGGCTGAGTAATACTCCATTGTGTCTATGTACCACAGCTTTCTTATCCATTCATCTGCTGATGGACATCTAGGTTGCTTCCATGTCCTGGCTATTCTTAACAGTGCTGCAGTGAACATTGGGGTACATGTGTCTCTTTCAATTCTGGTTTCCTCAGTGTGTATGCCCAGCAGTGGGATTGCTGGGTCATATAGCAGTTCTATTTCCAGTGTTTTAAGGAATCTCCACACTGTTCTCCATAGTGGCTGTACTAGTTTGTATTCCCACCAACAGTGTAAGAGGGTTCCCTTTTCTCCACACACTCTCCAGCATTTATTGCTTTTTAATGTAAAGAATGTATTACCTTAGCTTTCTCTGGTAGTGAGTGTTTCAGAGAGCACTGACCATAATGCAGAAGTGGGAAAAAATAGAGATTTATGAAAAATGGGAAGATTACAATGCTGAAGTTTGTGCTTTGGCAACTTGACGTGCAGAGGATGAAGGGGAAATAGCCCCCAGTCCCTCTTACCCCTGCCCACCAGTGCCCTCATTGATTAAACCCAGATAGAGACCATATGACACAGAGGTCTTTGAAATATAATCTACAAAGATCAGCACCCCACCCTCACCTCCCTGAAACATAGCAGAATGAGGAAGGCAGGGAATGACAGAAGGAAACCAGACCCAGGATCAGCTCAAAGCCCTAAGGGGTCCTGTCGTGGAGGAGCAGGATGGCACCTGTAGGAATATCATGCAACGTGGTTTAGCCAGCAGCAGCCAAGAGCTCTTGCTATCCATCAACTTCACATCCAATACTGAGGGGAATTTATGTTAAATGGGAAGACTTATTAAATGGGACTTGTTAAGACTTGTTAAATGGGAATGGCTTATAAGCAAGGGTTTTCCTTGTAGCTAGGCCAACAGGATTTTTTTAAAAAAGATAACTGAAGATTCACTTGAGTTCAGTTCAGTCGCTCAGTTGTGTCCGACTCTTTGCAACCCCATGAATCGCAGCATGTCAGGCCTCCCTGTCCATCACCAACTCCCGGAATTCACTCAGACTCACGTCCATCGAGTCAGCGATGCCATCCAGCCATCTCATCCTCTGTCGTCCCCTACTCATCCTGCCCCCAATCCCTACCAGCATCAGAGTCTTTTCCAATGAGTCAACTCTTCGCATCAGGTGGCCAAAGTATTGGAGTTTCAGCTTTATCATCATTCCTTCCAAAGTAATCCCAGGTCTGACCTCCTTCAGAATGGACTGGTTGGATCTCCTTGCAGGCCAAGGGACTCTCAAGAGTCTTCTCCAACACCACAGTTCAAAAGCATCTATGCTTTGGTGCTCAGCTTTCTTCACAGTCCAACTCTCACATCCATACATGACCACTGGAAAAACCATAGCGTTGACTAGATGGACCTTTGTTGGCAAAGTAATGTCTCTGCTTTTGAATATGCTATCTAGGTTGGTCATAACTTTTCTTCTAAGGAGTAAACATCTTTTAATTTCATGAAGATTAGTAGTCATCATTGTCTTGTAATATTTAGACTCCCTTCAAATTGTAAACACCATCAGCAACATAAATTGAGAAGGTGTGCATGAGTGCTAAGTCCCTTCAGTCGTGTCCAACTCTTTGTTATCCCATGGACTGTAGCCTGCCAGGCTCCTCTGTCCATGGGAATCTCCAGGCAAGAATACTGGAGTGGGTTGCCATGCCCTCCTCCAGGGGATCTTCCTGACCCAGGCATTGAACTTGCATCTCTTGTAGCTCCTGCATTGCATGCAGATGCTTTACTGCTGAGCTACTGAGGGAGCCCCAAATTGAGAATGCTGCTGCTGCTGCTGCTGCTGCTAAGTCGCTTCAGTCATGTCCGACTCTGTGTGACCCCATAGACGGCAGCCCACCAGGCTCCCCCGTCCCTGGGATTCTCCAGGCAAGAACACTGGAGTGGGTTGCCATTTCCTTCTCCACAAATTAAGAATACTGCCAGGTAAAGTCCATAATTTATGGACTTAGACAAAAGCTTGGTTAATATTCCATGGCAATTCACAAAAAGTAAAATGTCCCTAATCATCCACTCACCCTAAATTATAGCAGTATCAGAGAAAACAAAGAACATATCAAAATATTATTTTAATTTACAATATTGTTTTCATCCAAACTGGGAACTAAGAAAACCTTTACTAGTGTAATTTTTGTTGTTGTTGTACGTCTACTGCATTTTAAACATATTTATTTTTATCAAAGTATAGTTGCTACACAGTACTATGTGTTACAGCTGTACAATATAGTAATTCACAATTTTTAAAGATTATACTCCATTTATAATTATTATAAAATATTGGCTACATGTAAATTCTCCATGTTGTACAATATATCCTTGTACAAGGATATATATGTGTGTGCAGAGACATCACTTTGCCAACAAAGGTTCGCCTATTCAAGGCTATGGTCTTTCCTGTGGTCATGTATGGATGTGAGAGCTGGACTATGAAGAAGGCTGAGCGCCGAAGAATTGATGCTTTTGAACTGTGGTGTTGGAGAAGACTCTTGAGAGTCCCTTGGACTGCAAGGAGATCCAACCAGTCCATTCTGAAGGAGATCAGCCCTGGGATTTCTTTGGAAGGAATGATGCTAAAGCTGAAACTCCAGTATTTTGGCCACCTCATGCGAAGAGTTGACTCATTGGAGAAGACTCTGATGCTGGGAGGGATTGAGGGCAAGAGGAGAAGGGGACGACAGAGGATGAGATGGCTGGATGGCATCACTGACTCGATGGATGCAAGTCTGAGTGACCTCCGGGAGTTGGTGATGGACAGGGAGGCCTGGCGTGCTGCGGTTCATGGGGTCGCAAAGAGTCGGACACGACTGAGCGACTAATCTGATCTGATCTGATGTGTGTGTGTGTGTATATATGCCACATCTTTTTTATTAATTCATCTGCTAATATCCATTAGATTGCTTCTGTATCTTGGCAATTGTTAAGTAATGCTGCTATGAACACTGGGATGCATATATCTTTTAGAATTGGTGTTTTCATTTTTTTTTCAGATATATACCCAAGAGTGGAATAGCTTTGTCACATGGTAGTTCAATTTTTTTGGAGAAGGAAATGGCAACCCACTCCGGTGTTCTTGCCTGGAGAATCCCGGGGATGGGGGAGCCTGGTGTGCTGCTGTCTATGGGGTCGCGCAGAGTTGGACACAACAGGAGTGACTTAGCAGCAGTTCAATTTTTAGTTTTTTGAGAAACTTCCATACTTTTCCCCACAGTAGCTGCACCAATTTACATTCCCATCAGTAGTGTGCAAGGATTCCCTTTTCTCTGCATCCTCGCCAGCATTTATTATTTTCATTCTTTTGGACGATAGAGATTCTGACAGGTGTGAGGTGATAATCTTCTTGTGGTTTTGATTTGCATTTCCCTGGTGATTAGCAATATTGAGCATCTTTTCATGTGCCAGTTGGTCATCTACATTCCTCTTTGGAAAAATGTCTATTCAGTTCTGCCCATTTTTTAAATTGGGTTGTTTGTTTTTCTGATATTCAGTTTTATGAACTGTTTATATATGTTAGATATTAATCTCTTATCAATCATACCATTTGCAAATATTTTCTTCCATTCAGAAGTTTGTCTTTTCATTTTACTAATGTTTCCTTTGCTGTGCAAAAGCTTTTAAGTTTAATTAGGTCTCATTTGTTTATCTTTGCTTTTATTTCCTTTGCTTTAGGAAACAGGTCCAAAAATAATATTGCTGCAATTTGTGTGTTCTGCCTGTATTTTTATCTGGGAGTTTTATAGTAGCTGGCCTTACATTTAGCTCTTTAATCTATTTTGAGTTTATTTTTGAGTATGGTGTTAGAGGATTTTTCATTTTATTCTTTTACATGTAGCTGTTGTAGCTGTCTCATTTTCCTGGCACCACTTACTGAAGAGATTACCTTTCCTCCAATGTATATTCTTGCCTCCTTTGTTGTAGATTAATTGACCACAAGTCATGAGTTTGTTTCTGGGCTCTCCATCATGTTCCATTGATCTGTGTGTCTGTTCCATACTGTTGGGAGGGGGCTTCCCAGCTGGTGCAGTGGTAAAGAAGGTGCCCACCAATGCAGGAGACCCAGGAGATGTGAGTTTGATCCCTGGTTCGAGAAGATCCCCTAGAGTAGGAGATGGCAACCCACTGCAATATTCTTGCCTGGAAAATTCCATGGACAGACAAACCTGGCAGGCTGCAGTCCCTGGCTGAAAAAAAAAGCTGGACATGATGTGCACACAAGGGCACATACACACATTGCTTCGATGGCTACAGCTTTGTAGTATAGCCTGACATCAAGGAGGGTGGCTCCTCCAGCTTTGCTCCTCTTTCTCAAGATTGATTTGTCTGCTTGGGGTCTTTTGTGTATCCATAGAAAATTTAAAGTTATTTGCTCTAGTTCTGTGAAAAATGCTGTTGGTGTTTTGATAAGGATTGCATTGAATTTGTATGTTGCCTTTGTTGTACCACATTTTTGATAGCCAAATTGAAAAATGTGTGTGCGCCTGTGTATACTTTTTCAAGTCATATTAAATTGAAAGGCTCTACCACAGGAGCACCTCCATGTAAAGGTCAGCCCATGATGCTACAGGTTCCAGAGTTACGAGGCTTCCAGATTTGAAAATCTTATTCTGTCTCTAAAGAAATAGATATTGATCTTTTAACAAATAATAAAACAATCTGTGACAGGATAACTCCTTGTTTTCAAGGCCATGTGCTAAACAATTGTTCCCCTAAGAGATGCCCGAACCTCCTAAAGTAATTCATCTTGGCAGCTGTTACTATCTCAGCACCCTTGGCAGAAAGCAGCTTTTTGGAAGTCTCCCTGTTGAACCCTAAGAGTGGCAACTAAATCTGGTTTTTCCTATTAGAAGAGTTGATTGAAAATATGTAATGTCTCCTGCATAAGATAAACAGTATAACCTCATAGCTGCTATATTTTAGTTTAGCTTTTTATACTTTACTGTATTCATTGGGATTCTCCAGAGAAACAGAACCAATAAAGTATGTGTGTGTGTCTCTGTCATATATTCATTCATATCCCCCCCCCCATATATATATATATATATATTATATAATATATGAGATTTTAAAGAATTGGCTTATGCAGTTATGGATGGTAGCAACTCAGAAATCTGCAGGGTGGGCTGGCAGGGCCTGGGGACCCAGAGGAGAGCTTATGCTGCGGTTCAAATCTACCATCGGCTGCAGAATTCCTTCTTGTTCAGGAAACATCAGTCTCTTCTTCTACTCAAGCCTTCAGCTGATTGGAAGAACTTTACCCATTTTGTAAGAAGATCTGCTTTATTCAAAGTCTATCAATTTAAATGTAAATCTCATCTAGAAACACCCTCACAAAAGCATCCGAAACAGCATTTGGCCAAATATTTTGGCATCATAACCCAGCCAACTTGACACATAGAATTGACCTATTACTTTTAGTTTGTTATTTTATTTTAAGAACATGTGCCCCAACACCCCCTTCACTCAATGTTAACTTCATCTGCCCAAGGGCCGGAACCCTCTACCACACACTCCTCACTGTATCCGCAGCACCCAGCTCCAGAGATGAATGAGTGACCCTGTGCTTCTAACAGCCAACCTCTTTTGTTTCTCCCACTCCAGTGGCATTTTAGGCAGCATCTGACTTGACAAAAGCCTTCAGCGCCTCTTTGTCTAACCCCCACCACACACACGTAACACCTCACTTAGAGGCCATAGGAGCATATACTAAAAATAGATCACCCTAAATAGATCATGCATAAATAAACTTCTAATCATGATATTGGCCAAATATTACCCTGTATTGTCACAGGAGGAGGGAACTGTGTTTGCTACAAGGGTTCTCTGCTTCCCTGAGCACGCGTAAACTTTTTAATACTTTTTTTCTTCTTGTCACTGTCCTTCACACACAGTCTCACATCTTCTGTCCTCTCTATTCTCTTTTTTTTTTTTGCAGAACTTTTCTCTGTGTTAGCATTTTCCCCAAGTGTGCAAGGGAAATGGTGTTGATTCTAGGATCCCAACAGCTTTGTGTGAAGCGCTTTTGTCTTCAGTGAGGACTGTCCCTTGCTCTTTTGACCTCTTACCTTTCCTTTTACTTCTCCCCCAGGAGCAACTCATTGCACTATTCACACTCGTGGACTTCACATTCAGGCCTGTGGCAGTTGTGACGCTTGTGCAGCTTTGAAAATGAACACCAGGGTCGGTGCCCAGAACCTAACTGAAATGAGGCAGTAGACCCAGAGGTCACTTCATGTGCCTTGTCCCTACTGCTCCCTTCCTTTTGGCTGGTATTTAGGTCAGTATTTACAGATGGAATCTGAATGTGCAGAACAGCTAATTTTGTTCTTGAACAAGAAATGGATGAAATTGTAAAGAAAAAATCATAACTGATGAACAATTTTTCAACATTTTTTGAGTCTAATGATTTTGGAAAATATGTTCATGCTTCATTCTGTCTTGTATTTTCTTCCCCATGGAAATAGTGTAATGTGTAGGAAATTCAAATGGCAACAAGCCTCTAAATACCTATTTTTGAATGAAGGCTGTTTATCCAGTTTTCTTACTCTGCACAATAGAATCCTAACTAGACAAATAATGTATGACCTGCTCAGTTCAGGTTTTTATCCAAAATACTGACACTTTACCTTTTTTATATAGTCAGAGATCTCTTAGAAAGTCTAAAAAATACTATAGACCACTTACCTTACCTAATTCACATGTAGATGTGAAACTTTGGAAAGATCTTTAGCCTTGATCCAGAGATCCTGGAAAGTCTATCCTTGGGACTCTAGATAAAAGCCTTTGGTCTGTGGCAAGCAATTTTGTTCACTCTGGACTTTTTACAGGGTTAACTGGAATTGAACCCCCTCATGTTATGTAAAGTACCATATATTTCACTGAATTGTTAACCTAACAGTGAACCTCAAATGAAAGCCAGGGACATTTGCTGTAAATGTCTCATTGCTTCTCACAGAGACCAGGTGAGACCAGGGATGATCTGTGCCCAGGAGCAGCCTGGGTTCCATATCTCTCCAGCTGTGCCCTCCTTCAGGGCATTTGGTAGATCCACACTGGGATATATACATTTTCATCTTTAGGAACTAAGCTTGCCTCTTTACTTATGCACGTGTGCTCTTTTCTTTTTAAGTACAAACTCCCTCAACTGTATTGCTAAGGATTTCTTTCTCTCTCTTTAAAAAAAAAAAAAGCCTGCTACCAGTAAATTCCCAAAGGATTTTTCTATCTGTTTGCAGGAAGCTGCAGTTTACGTATCATCTCTCTCTGGATGGAGTTTATTCCATCACTCTTTGTTCTGCAGTCTTTGCTCTCCTTTGGAATTGGAAGAAGTTTAGAAACACCTTTGGGTTGAAACAATGTCTTTGTAGGTGGGGTGTGAGCTAAAAGCAGATCCCTCACTGCAAATAGGGTAGAAATACGAAAGCCATGACATCTCCTGTCTCTCTGCCCTCTTACCTCAGCTGAAGCATCTGAGGGTGTGCTCCCATAACCGCATCACAATCAGTAGGCTGCAGCAGTTAAGCAGAGAGTGTAAGCAGAAAATAAACTTACTTCATCTCACAGTTATCCAGTGTTATCTCATACCTTTTAATCAAGCTACTCTTAAACGTTTGCTTCAGGCAGAAGCCTTAAAGTGGAAGTTTTATGTTGTAAAACATTTTGAATCCTAAAACCAAGCAAATAAAATTCTAGAAGGCAAAAATTATTTCTAAGTCCTATAAGTTTAAAGGCAGTTCATATGTTCATTCATTCTTTAATCCATTCATTGCTACATGATATGAGTAAATATGAGGTAAGCTTTCTGCCTTCTCAGAAGCTGTTAGATGGTAAAAGTAAAAATTTTAGATGAGAAGCCAACCATTTGCTTTGGATGGAATCTGCAAAACAGACCTCCTGGAACAAACTGTTAATTTCAGGCTTCCAGTGATTGAAAAATCATCTCTCTGGAGCTGGCGAAAGCCGACTCCAGCACATCATTTATCAAGAGCCCATCCATGGGTTTTCTATTCTGTTTCATTGGTCTATTTATCTACTTCTAACTTAATTTATGGGCTTCCCTGTTGGCTTGGGTGGTACAGAATCTGCCTTGGCTACCCACTCCAGTATCCTGGTCTGGAGAATCTCATGGACAGAGGAGCCTGGCGGGCTATAGTCCATGGGATCACAAAGAGTTCAACATGACTGAGTGACTAACACACACACACACAACTTAATTGATACATATGAAAAATAAGTATTCAATAGGCTGAGTCTTCCCATTATATTCTTTTAGAGGGAGGGGTATTGGGTATTTGCAGGGCTTTGTTTTTCCCTAAAGAAGAGCTACAGAATCTATTGTTCAAATTCCACCAAATCTCTGTTAGTTTCCAATCACCTGATGGAACTGGTCCTCTGGAGGGTAAAACGTCTGGAAGGAAAGAAGTAATCACTTTCCCGAAGAATAGCTTAAATCGCTGCATCGCTGTTCAGTGCCTCCTCTGACCTCCAGTACTGGCAGTAGAGTTTGGTACGATGTTTCTTGACACTTTCAAAGAGACAAGGAGGAGGAAAAGTGCTTTTGAGATTTGTTTATTACATCTTAAAGGTTGTATTTCCATGGTGATTTCTAAACTTATAACTAAGGGGTGGAGGGAAGGAATTAAGTTGTTCTGAACTATGGACTCATCTTTGTAAGTAGTGGGTGAATAACAGTGGAAGATGGTTTCAAGTTGAAGTAATGGGTCCATGACTTTCACAAAGGTCGTTCCTCAGGTTACCTACATTTCTTCTTCTCTCTGTATACCTAAAACCATCATGCTGCTTAGAATTAGAAACAGCTTCACTGCAATGAAACTGTAACCGTTTTCTTTGGATTTCTTATGTATAAATATACATAGAGATTTTCCTCAGTAAACATGTGAAAGTAAATCTAAACTTTTCAGTGCATTCTGTTACCATAGTTTTGATCATTTAGGGGGGAAATGTCAATAAATTAGGAAAGTATAGTCCTTTGAACACTGAATTGTGTGCTTTAAATGGTGTATATCATTGGTTCAGTTTCTCTGGAGACCCCTGACTAATAGAACCAGAAACCATCAGTTACCTCATGCTTTCTAAGGACATATATACAGCTATGATGACGCATTTCCACTTTGTAAAGTATCTATTGTTGTGCTTTTGATGTCTAAGGTATAATCCTGATTGGGTACCCACTGGCAGGGATCAGATGTTACTGCTACAAAGACAACTAAGGAAAAAAATTGTTAATTTTATACTTGTTGAAAAAAGAAAAGTTAATTTAAATTCTGCCCCCAAAGCTTAACAAAGCTTGGTGAAACTGGCACATACCTAGACAAATTGGCAGTATACATAGTCAAATATATTTGGAGAGCAGTTTAGCAACAAATATCAAGATATATGAAAGTGTTTATATCTTTTGACTCAGTCATCCCACACCTATGTATTCTCATTAAAATTTATCTAGAAATTAGAAAAACATTATGTACATATACATATATTACGTACACACCTACTGCTGCTGCTACTGCTAAGTCACTTCAGTCGTGTCCGACTCTGTGTGACTCCATAGACGGCAACCTACTAGGCTTCCCCGTCCCTAGGATTCTCCAGGCAAGAACACTGGAGTGGGTTGCCATTTCCTCCTCCAATGCATGAAAGTGAAAAGTGAAAGTGAAGTCGCTCAGTCGTGTCCGACTCTTAGTGACCCCATGGACTGCAGCCTACCAGGGTCCTCCATCCATGGGACATTAACATATGATCTACAGTTATTGTTCAATCATAGTCATGTCTGACTCTTTGTGACCCCATGGACTGCAGCACACCAGGCTTCCCTGTCCTTCACCATCTCCCAGAACTTGCTTAAACTCCTGTCCATTGTATCGGTGATGCCATCCAACCATCTCATCCTCTGTCACCCCTCTTTTCTTCTGCCCTCAATCTTTCCCAGCATCAGGGTCTTTTCCAGTGAGTCAGTTCTTTGCATCAGGTGGCCAAAGTATTGGAGCTTCAGATTCAGCATCAGTCCTTCCAATGAATATTCAGGACAAATTTCCTTTAGGATGGACTGGTTGGATCTCCTTGCAGTCCAAGGGACTCTTAAGTATCTTCTCCAGCACCACATATAGTTATGAAATGCATGGTTATATAGTTAGTTAGTTCTGAGTTAAATTATGTCTTCTCAAAATTCATGTGTTGAAATCCTAACCTCCAGTACCTCAGAATTAACTCTGTTTGGAGGTAGTCTTTAAAGAGGTGATTGAGTTAAAATTAAGACTTTTGGGTGGTCCCTAATCCAATATGAGTGAGGTCCCTATAAGAGGAAGTTTGGACACAGACATGACAGAGGGAAGACCATGTGAAGAAGAGATAGAAGATGCCCATCTGTATGCCAAAGAGAAACTGTAGAAGAAATCAACCCTGCCAGCACTTTGATCTTAGACTTCTAGCCTCTACAACTGCAAGAAGGTTAATCTTTGTTGCTTAAGCTACCCACTCTATGGTACTTTGTTATGCCAGCCCTAGAAAACAAATATATGTCCGTGTTCTTATACAAGACTAATTTGTTGTCATTGTTATTTACTCACTAAGTCATGTCCAACTCTTTGCGACCCCATGGACTGTAGCCCATCAGGCTCCTCTGGTCATGGAATTTCCCAGGCAAGAATACTGGAGTGGGCTACCATCTCCTCCTCCAGGGGATCTTCCTGACCCAGGGATTGAACCCACATTTCCTGCATTGCAGGCGGATTCTTTACCACTGAGCCTGATGGCTGACCCCTGAGCCTTCCCTGATAGCTCAGGGAAGCCCATACAGACTAATAACAACACATAAAAAGACCTAAATAAGCAATAGTAGGAACATACTTAAATTTAAATTGATGAATCAATATGTTGGATTCTATACTACAGTCACTGGAATGAAAATTATGATCATTTTATTGAAAAAGATTACAATAGGATATAAGCAAACAATGGAGTACTATTCAATAGTCAAAAGAAATAAAAACTATATATATTAATGTGCAGAATTCTTTAAGACATAATGTTGAGTGACTTTTTTCAAAAGCTGAATGTGATGTATAGCTCAATACCATTAATATAAATGTTAAAACACACTTCCAGTAAACAGTGTATTTTATTCATGGGTAGATACGCACATCAGTAAAGGCAGAGAATCTATATTAGAAGGAAACACTTTAAATGTACAATCCTAGGTGTCTGTGGTGGAGCAGAGTACAAGGATCTGAAAGGAAGGGAACTAACTAAGAATCTAAACTTCATAAGGAGGGACCATGGATTAATTGATGAAGGTTATGTTCCCCAAGGCAGCCGAAGATGATTGATAATCTCAATCCAACTCTGTGCATCTGAAATGCAGCTAGAAACAAACAGATGGTAGATGAAAGACCATAATGCGTCTCTTCTATATTTTCACTTCTATTAATGTATTTACATGTATAAACAAGAAATCAAGTAGCAAAAAAAAAATAGTTAAGTCATGGTGGTGAAGTTGAGGTTGCATTTTTGTTTGTTAAACTCTGGTCTTTATTTTTGTTTTGATGAGAGTTTTTTGTTTGGTATTTTGTCCTATAAGTCATATTTCTGAGGGAGAATAAAAGGATGAAAGACTGCCTTTAGTCTAGGATCTTCATTGTGGTACTCTGCTCTTTGCAGAGGAAAAAACCTAGTCTGTTCCTGTCATCAGCAAAACAGAAAACAGACATAATTATCCAGAAATACAAGCAAAAATTCTGCTGTTCCTAAGTTATGTGGGCATTTGAAGCCGAGTTTGCCCCTGGAGATGTGGCTTCAGCTGAGTTTTGTGTTTCTCATTCTTATTCTCTTTGTGTTTTCTTATTCTCAGATGTGCTCTCCCTCTTAACAAACACCTAAAATAAGCTTTGTGACTGCTAAGCTTTTCCTCGTACCCTGCTGTCAAATGCAGTAAAAAGAACAAAGGAAAACCTATGTGGTCTGACTGCTCTGAGACTTTCAACAGTCATCCCAGTCTTGGGGAAGAGACATCCTACCTACAGAGGCAAGTCACCCTGTCCCAGGTTCACTGGGCAACGCCTGGAGCTGCCACTCAGGCAAAAAGACAGGAGTTGCTCTCTGTGGTGGGAGGAGATCACTCCAGGTGGAGTGAAGTGGTTACTTCCTGTGTTCTGTTTTTGAGATCACATCAGACTTCAAGCCTTTTCATCATCATCATCATCTGTGATTTTTTGTTTTGTTTTGTTTTTCTCATCAAGGTGAAAAGCTTACACGCTAGGCAGCTGTTCTTAACTCCCACCCCACATTCTAATCACTTGAGGCTGTTTTAATACATACCCAGGTCTGCTTTCATTTTTCACTTTCATGCACTGGAGAAAGAAATGGCAACCCACTCCAGTGGAGAATCTCAGGGATGGCGAAGCCTGGTGGGCTGCCATCTATGGGGTTGCACAGAGTCGGACACGACTGAAGCGACTTAGCAGCAGCAGGTCTGCTTTGCCAACTCAGACTGAAAGCCTCAGAATCCTTGGGAAGGGGAGGAGGGGGTCTTGGGCATTGGTCAATCAAATGCACAGCCAGGACCATGAGCCACTGGATGAGAATCTTGATTAATCTGCTCTGGCTCTTCTGCAATAAATAGAGTCCGTGGTTTAGGGTTCCTGTCAGCCGCCTAACTATAAGAGACGTCTGGAGACTCTTATCTGTTTCTAATGAGACTAGCTTATCTGTCAGCTCTGACACTAAAAAAGAGGAGCGTAGTGATGGGATTGTTTCTGTTTTAGAATAAGACCTTATTTTTCTGTTGTTAATATGATTTAATATAGAAATGGGTGAATCTTTCTTGCACAAAACACTCTTTGACTTTGTATTTCTAATTAAAAGTAGAAGAAAAAAATGCCATTTTCTCCACATACATTTCTTATTTAGAAACAATGCAGATCAGAATATTTTTAAAAAATTGGTTTCTTTAGATCCCTTTGAGAGAGATAAGAAAGTCAGTAATAGAGGTATAAACAATATTCCTCTCAGATTTTAACTTAGAAAGGATGTTAAGTTTTGATATCAATTGTATGCTTCTTCCTCAGTTGCATTAACTAATTAATTTAGAAAGTAGGGAAAAGAACCTAAGAACGGAGACTGATTACCCTTCTTTACTGGGTACAAACATGCAGTATCTCCTATTTAAATACACACACACACACACACACACACACACACACCACAAAACCTCTCCTGGTTCCCATATCCTTTCCCAGCTGACATTCCCATGTCTGCATCCCTTTACAAGAGTAGTTTATAATTGCTAGTTTCCATCTTCATTTTCATTTCTCCACCCAGTCTTTCTTTAACTCTTTCAAACCAGAATTTTGTTCTCATATTCCACTGAATCGTCTTCCGTAAAGGTCACTAATGATGTTCCAGCTTCCAGGTACAAAATCTTAGCCCATATCTTACTCGTCTCTTCAGGAGAATTTGACAAAGTTATTACTGCCTTCGTATGAAACCCTTCCTTCCTTTGGAGTCTTGGATGCTTTTTTGCCTTGGTTCCCAGCCTGTCTCCTGACTGTCCTTCCTCCTTTGCTCTGCTGGTTCCTCCTCATCTCCCTGATTCTTCTCATGGGATTGCCCCAGCATTCTCTCTTTCCTCCCAGCTCTCCCAACCATACCTTTACTCTGGAGCCTAGGAGACTTCATATATCCTAAAACTCCATGTGTATGTTAAAGTCTCCTTATTTACATTCCTGCCTCTCCTTTTTCCTCATTTCTCACCATCTCCTCTTATATGTTAATAGGTAGCCCTAGTTCAATATGTCCAAGATGAACTCTTGGTTTTTCTCTCCTCCAAACAGTTTTTCCACAATCCTCCCCATCTTAGTCAATTAGCAGCTCCATTCTACTAGTCACTTAGGTCAAAAATCTTGTCTTCCTCCTTGATTGCTTTCTTCCACATTTTATATCTGATTTGTTAGGGAATCCTGGCAGATCCACGTTTGAAATTTGTCCAGAATGCTAGCACTCCACTGCTGGCACCCTATCCTCAGCGACTATCACCTTGCACCTGCATCACCACAGTGACCCACCTACTGTTCTTTATGGGCTCGTCCTGGCCAACTCCTCTCCTCCGGTCCCCTGCCCTACACACAGCAGCTCAAAGACCCACACCTGAGCCATAACACTCTTTGGTTAAAACTCTTAACAGCCTGTCACATGACTCAGGATAAAAGCCAAATCCTTATACTGACCTCTAAGGTCCTAGGTAATAGGACCCCTATTAAACCTCTGGCCTCACCTCCTGGAACTCCCAGGCATGCTCACTGACTACAACAAACTAGCCTCTCATCTGTTCTCAAAATTCCCAGCATATGTCCTCCTTTTCCAGAATGTTCTATTTCCAGGAGGCACATAATTGACATCCTTGCTTCCTTCTCTTACCACGTGTCACCTCTTGAAAGAAGACCACCCTGACCATTCCTAAAACAGGAATCTCCCATTATCAGTAGATGAATGGATAAAGAAGATGTGGTCTATGTAGACAATGGAATATTACTCAGCCATAAGAAAGAATGAAATAATGCCATTTTCAGCAATACCGATAGACCTAGAGATTATCATACTAATGAAATAAAACAAAAACAATTATTATATGATAGCAGTTATATGTAGAACCTAAAAAAATGCAAATCAACATATTTTCAAAACAGAAACAGACTCATAAACAAAGAAAACAAATTCATGGTTACCAAAGGGGAAATGTGTAGGGGGTAAATTAGGAGTAGGGATTAGCAGATACACACTACTATATCTAAAATAAATAACAAGAACCTACTATATAGCCCAGGGAACCATATTCAATATTTTATAATAACCTATAATAGAAAAATCTGAAGCTGATCTGAAATTAATGCAATATTGCAAATCAACTATAGTTAAATAAATTTAAATTTAATTAATTTAATAATAGCAGTCTCCCTCCACTTCCCTCCCCTACCTCATTTCTGACTGCTTTGTGTTATTTTCCCATACCATTTATTATCCTCTAGACTGGAAGAAACATAAGCTGGAATCAAGATTGTTTCCCGGACGAAATATAAGGCCCTCAGATACTGCAGATGATACCACCCTTATGGCAGAAAGTGAAGAGGAACTCAAAACCTCTTGATCAAAGTGAAAGTGGAGAATAAATATTACTGTTTGAATTGTAACTCAACATTCAGAAATCGTTTAAGAAATGGCATCTGGTCCCATCACTACATGGGAAATAGATGGAGAAACAGTTGAAACACTGTCAGACTTTATATTTTTAACTCCAAAATCACTGCAGATGGTGACTGCAGCCATGAAATTAAAAGACGCTTACTCCTTGGAAGGAAGGTTAGGACCAACCTAAATAGCGTATTCAAAAGCAGGGAGAGACATCACTTTGCCAACAAAGGTTCGCCTAGTCAAGGCTATGGTCTTTCCTGTGGTCATGTATGGATGTGAGAGTTGGACTGTGAAGAAGGCTGAGCGCCGAAGAATTGATGCTTTTGAACTGTGGTGTTGGAGAAGACTCTTGAGAGTCCCTTGGACTGCAAGGAGATCCAACCGGTCCATTCTGAAGGAGATCAGCCCTGGGATTTCTTTGGAAGGAATGATGCTAAAGCTGAAACTCCAGTATTTTGGCCACCTCATACGAAGAGTTGACTCATTGGAGAAGACTCTGATGCTGGGAGGGATTGAGGGGCAAGAGGAGAAGGGGACGACAGAGAATGAGATGGCTGGATGGCATCACTGACTCAATGGATGTGAGTCTGAGTGACCTCCAAGAGCTGGTGATGGATAGGGATGCCTGTCGGCTGCGATTCAAAGAGTCGCAAAGAGTCGGACACGACTGAGTGACTGATCTGATCTGATCTGAACATTATCGTTTTTTGTTGTTCTGTTTCCCTTTCTGGTAGGCCCACAGGCTACTTTGTTCACTGCTGTGTCCACGCCCAGTGTGCCTCGTGGAGTCTCAATAATTCTGTTTGAATTGTACTCTGATTTCGGTGGTGCCTCCCATTCCAGGCTCTCAATTTCTTCATTTTCCTTATCTTTGTTTTTACTAAACTATGCTAACAGATTCCCCTAAACTCTGCATGAATGTCTTGTCAGTAGGTACAGTTCAGCACCATGTTTCATTGAATATATGACACTGTCAATTATAAAACACATAATTATTTTATATGCGATTAAGAAGAAGAATATTGCCAATTTTTTATAAAATTTAAAAAAAATTTTTTATTGATTTGTAACAACTGGCTCTTAGTTGAGGCACTTGGCATCTTTGATCTTTGTTGGAGTATGTGGGATCATTTTTTTTTTTTAGTTTCAGCACATGGGATCTTTCTTTGTGGCATGCAAACTCTTAGACACAGTGTGTGGGATCTAATTCACTGACTAGGGATCAAACTGGGGTCCCCTGCATTGGGAGGGCAGAGTCATAGCACTTGGTCTTATCGGACCAGTGGAGTCCAATATTGCCAGGTAAAGTAGGGCATGCTATTTGAGATATAGGGGTTTGTGTGTGTGTGTGTGTGTGTGTGTATTCTAATAAGGTGAGCCATAGTTAGTGGTATAAGGAAAGGAGAAGGATAGCCGTAGAGATTGAGTGTGAGTGCTTGATAGGCGGGAGCATGGGGTGAAATCTGATTTTATCTGTACGAGTCTCTCTTGTTTTGTGCTTTGTTGTAGTGGTAGCTTTTTAACCTCATTTTGTGGTTTTATGTTTATCTTAAGGGATTAACAGAGGTGATAAAAATAGTATAAAACACAAAGATCAAGACAAATTTTCAAATTAATCCAACCAATTTCCTTTTTAAAAAAATAAGCAAAGTCTGGGTTTTTTTTTTTTTTTTGCAAAAGAACCAATTCAGTTTGCTTTCATTTCAAAAGCACTTAAAAGCTTTCCCCAAAAGATATTTCTGGCGAATAAAATGGAAATTCAAGATGAAAAACTGCCAGGCCAGTTATCAGAGCATTTGATTTATTGCTGGGAGGCAGTTGACTTAAACTCCGCGTGTCTGCAAGTCATTGTATCATCAGTAGACCTTCTGTTGAAATTATTTGTACACAGATCCTGAATCACCTTACATGGCAGCTGGTCGTAAAGGATCCAGGGTTTAAGAAAGCATGCAATATTAGATTAGCCACAGTGTTTTACAGGGACATTATCGCTGGGAACAAAGACACTGAAGGACAAAGAACAATTTCATCCTACTCGACACATTGAAATAAGAAGTGTTTTCAGTGTCTACAGAGAAAATGTCTTTTCTCATAAGACAGATCATTTGCTGTAGATTCTTTTAAGCTTTGCTCTCACCTCAAGCTAAGTATTGTTTAGGTTCATCTTCTACTCCTGAGAGCCCTATATTAAGTACACTGACAACTTGGAAGAAAGTAGAAAAGAAACTTTAAAGTTAAAAGTGTGTGCAAGCTTCCCTTCTCTCCACCCCCTCTTTCCATCCTTGGTCAATTTCTTTGACTGTTAAGTCTCTACTGAATGGCTCAGTGTACTGAACTGTTCCAAGAAAAAGGTGTTTAAAGACAAACAGGTGGGGACATTCCTGGTGGTCCAGAGATTAAAACTTTACCTTCCAATGCAGGGGGTGCAGGTTCAATCCCTGATTGAGTGGCTAAGATCCCACATCCCTTGCGGCCAAAAAACCCCAAAACATTCCAAAAAAACAAACAAAAAACAAACAACAAAAAAAAAAAGCAATATTTTAACAGATTCAATAAAAGTCTTGAAAAGTGGTCCATGTCAAAAAATTAAAAAAAAAAAAAAAAAAGAATAAGTGGAGAATAAAGTTCTACGTGATAATGGGCTTAAGCTGCCTGGGAAGGGAGATTCAGGATCAGGGAGGACACTAAAGGTATGTAGACAGAGACATCAGGAAGATGAATTTGAACTTGATATAGCTGGTGGCTAAAAGATTGGAGTAGCTTGCCTGAGAAGCTGGAGACTTTCCATGCAAACTTTGGAGAAGAGGGGAGAGAGAGAGATCTCAAGGCTCCTTTCAGCGTCCCTGCTGTGATGTGTGTGCTGCACACCCCCTGTACGCTGTTTCTGCCCCTTGAAACCTCAGGAATGCCTGTAATTCTTTCAATGCTCTTTGGAGTTGGGCTTGTACCTTTTGTGGGGGGATGTGATGGTATATCGAGATTGGGGCATAGGGTGAATGCAGAGCAGTGCAAAAAGCTTAGCTTTATTTCAATTACATTTACTTACCTTTCCAAGAGGCAGTAGGACAGCAGGCCCATCCTAAAAGGAGGAGGAAGCTTGCAAAATGTGGTGAGGCTTATCTGATGCCCACCCCTCCCTGAACTCTGTCCCCACATGTCTGCCAAGGCTCCCTGGCCCCTGAGTTGCCCACTGGGTCATGTTCTCACATGTTCCGTCCTGTCAATCAGAGGTCTCATGTCCTGAGCCCCATTCTATTAGAGACCTAGGAGGCGAGTGGCCAGTTAAAGGATGAGAGCCTTGTAGGAGGGTGCAGTGGTTAAGATCACGGGGTGTGAAGTCAGATGCCATGGTTGCAGCTGGCCTCAGCCCAACTCAAACTCCAGCTCAACTCAAATAAATTTGAAAAAGTTGCTTAGTCTCCCTGAGATATTGTTTTCTTCAGGTAAAACAGAGTGAAAGCCGTGGTGACCGTAAAAGAATTAGTGTTTGCATATGTGTGCATGCTAAATTGCTTTAGTCGTGGCCAACTCTCTGTGACCCCAAGGACTGTAGCCCACCAGGCTCCTCTGTCCATGGGATTCTTCAGGCAAGAATACTGGCTTTCCATGCCCTCCTCCAGGGGATCTTCCCAACCCAGGGATCTAACCCCTGTCTCTTGTGTCCCTTGCATTGGCAGGCAGGTTCTTTACCTGGGAATGTGTTTGCACAGTGGCTGCTATTGTTTCAGTCTCCCCAACTCCCCAACTTTCCTTCTGGCAATAGATTCTGTCCCTGCTCCAATGTCTTATCTCCCAGCTATGGTGAGGCCATCAGAGTCTATTCATAGGATGTGTTTCAGACTGAGCTCAGGAGAGGATCACGTTTTTGTGTTCTTGTCATGATGCAGACCTGCTGACAGTCATGCTCTGCTCTGTAGAAAGGCCAGGCTGAACAAACTGAGATGATGACTTTTGTTTGGAGTCATATGGCAGGTTAGGTTAGTCAGATCATTTTTCACACTGAAAAGCAAATTCAAAATTTTTAATATTATTTTTAGTTTTCTTAAAATCCCTTAGGAGCTGACAAGGTAGTAAAGTTACAACCTAGGAATGGAAATGAAGGGAAGCTGTTTAAAGTCATAAAGGGTTTGCAAAAATGAGGTTCTATTTTTATTAAGCCAGCTCTATAGGCGGGCAGAAATCCCTAGGATCCATCCAAGTTGGGGTATTTAATAAGAGATTGGTCCTCATTGCACCAGGACCCCAAAAAGCTGTGAGGCTTCTCTCATAGCTCTGTCTGTAAAGAATCTGCCTGCAATGCAGGAGACCTGGGTTTGATTTCTGGGTTGGGAAGGTCCCCTGGAGAAGAAAATGGCAACCCACTCCAGTGTTCTTGCCTGGAGAATCCCATGGATAGAGGAGCCTGGCAGCTGCAGTCCATGGGGGCGCAGTAGTTGGACATGACTTAGAGACTAAACTACCACCACCAAAAAGCTATAACTTAAGAGGAACAGTAACTTGAAGTCAACCTGACTCACCATCACCACCACCACCATAAGAGGCTGCAAAGGGAATGGTGAAGGACAGGAGGGGAAAACATCCTTGAGGGTTTACAACTACAAGCTGGCTTTCCTGAAGATTTGCAGCCCAAACTCATGTCACTTGAATAACCCAAGAATGCACAAGCCCAGATTTGGTTTAGAGCAGTCCCGAGCTGATAAAGACACATGGCAAAAGCAAAAAAAAAAAAAAAAAGCTCACTAAAGAACCATTTTATTGTAGGCTTTAAAAACTTTCCACAGATGATCTTCCAGAAAAAAAAAAAAAATGTGTAGTTCACAGTAAAAAATAACAAAGCACACAAGAAAGTAAAGCAATATGAGTGAAACTAGCAAATAATAGAGGGAACAAAGCCCCCCCGCCTAGAAATCCCAGGGGCCCCCCCCCGGGGGCCACTCAGGTCGCCGGAGAGCAGAAATGAAAAAACTAGAAATGTCAGATGTTAATAGACAAAAATTGTTTTTTAATATGTTGAGCTCTTTTAAAGTCTAGCCACGTCATAAGAAGAGTTGGCTCATTGGAGAAGACTCTGATGCTGGGAGGGATTGGGGGCAAGAGGAGAAGGGGACGGCAGAGGATGAGATGGCTGGATGGCATCACTGACTCGATGAATGTGAGTCTGAGTGACCTCCAGGAGTTGGTGATGGACAGGGAGGCCTGGCGTGCTGCGGTTCATGGGGTCGCAAAGAGTCGGACACGACTGAGCAACTGATCTGATCTGATCTGATTTCCTTTCTTAATTGGTTAATTTGTATATTTTTGGTTGTGCTGGGTCTTTGCTGTTGTGTGACAGCTTTCTCTAAGTGCAGTGAGCGAGGGCTTCTCTCGTGGATAACGAGCTCTCAGCTCTCAGTGTTTGTGGCTCTTGGGCTGCAGAGGACAGGCTCAGCAGTTGTGACACACGATCCTAAATGCTCTGCAGCATGTGGAATCCTCCCGACCAGGGATTGAACCCTTGTCTCCTGCATCAGTAGGCAGATTCTTAACCACTGGACCACCAGGGAATCCCAAGAATTATTATTTTTTAATTAATTAATTTTTTACTTGACTGCACGGGGTCTTAGTTGTAGCATGCAGGATCTTTAATTGCAGTGCATGAACTCAGTTGCAACAAGTGGGATCTAGTTCTCTGACTAGGGACTGGTCCCTGCCCTGCACTGGGAGCTCGGAGTCAGCCACTGGATGACCAGGAAAGTCCCAGGAATTTTTTAAAATGTATACTAAAATTAAATTAAAAACAGGACTGTGAACATTAGAAAGCAAATTTCAACAAGTTTCAGAAGACTGAACTCATATAGCATGTTTTCTTAGACCACAATGCTATTGCTTGCAGTAAAAATGTAAAGGAAAGGATTGTTTCTACATGTTTGATTATGAAGAAATACATGTTTATAAATTGAATAGAAAAAAAATATGAGCATTAGAAAATATTTTTAACTGGATAATCTTGAAAACACTACATTTTAATACTTGCAGAATATATCAAAGGTCAAACTTAGAGGGAAATGTATAGTTTACAAACAATAGCATTTAAAAAAGCAATGGGTGAAAATTAATTAACCAAACAACCATCCCAATGGTTGCAAAATAAAAATAGAAATAGCTAAATAAAAACAAAGAAAGTAGAATGAAGGAAAAAGTGAATATGAGAACAGAAATAAATAAAATATAAGACGAACATATAACAGGATTCATCAAAACCACAAGATGGTTCTTACAAACCTTTGGAAAATCTTATGAAGAAAATAGATTTCTGGGTCCAAAATGGAACACAGAATCTATATATTTTTTAAGAAATCCATAGAAGAGTGTGATGTACAATCATGTTTGCACATCAAACATATCGAAATCACTCACCTAAAAGACATACTCATTTTTAGCAAGAAATACCTATTTAATAGAACAAATTTCAAATACTTTGTAAGGCCATCATGGCCACGAGAAACTTATTCACCATCCGTATAACCATTTGCAGTGAAATAATTCCCATAACTTTGTTGAACCTGGTTTGAAATTCTAATCCACTAGGAATTGTTTTCTTCGGGTAAACATTGCTCTTTTTACTTGTCCTTGCTCAGGTGCAAATGTCCCTTAGGAGGTAAAGCAAAATCACTAACTGGTTTGTCACATTTCCCTTACTAGATGCCTTCCTGCTATGCTTAGAGGCAACGAGAGAGGTGGCGAAGAGGAAAGGAGAGGACCTGAAAGAGGGGAGAACGACTTCGGGTCACTCTGGTCCCAATCATGTTCCATGGTTTAAGCTCATATGTACCCAACACCAAATAGTTCCCAGTAAATGTAGATGTGTTCTGAAAGTGTGACAATGAGTGTGAAACTACAGTCTTTGGGTAGTTTTGAGCTCACCCAGTATCAGCCACAAAGCATGTGCTTTCACATTATAATCTTAGTGATATCACTTGTATGTGGAATCTAAAGTATAATATAAATGAACCTATTTGCAAAATAGAAGTACCCTCACAGACATAAAAAACAAACCTGTGGTTGTCACAGGGGAGGGGGCTGGAGAGGGGATGGACTGGGAAGATGGGGTTAGCAGATATAAGCTTTTAAATATCGAATGAATAAGCAGCTGTATAGCACAGAGAACTATAGTCAGTATTCTGTGATAAATCATAATGGAAAAGAATAAGAAAATTGTATATGTGTGTATAACTGAATCACTTTGCTCCATAGCAGAGATTAACACAACACTGTAAATCAGCTATCCTTCAATTTTAAAATTATTCTAATCTTAGTGAAATGATAAATTGTTATATTTTCAAGGACCTTCAGGGTTACTGGTAACGCTTGAAGCTAAGACTGTTAAATCCTTGAGAGTCACAGATGTACTCTGTTGTGAACTGGAATTCAACTGAGCACTAGAAAACCTGACTTACTCTCAGTGCCACAGTCTTGTGAGAGTAGCCCACAGTCCTGTATATCAATAGGTCTGTGCAGTATTTAGGTGTTAGCAGGGTATAAGAACAAAGGGCACTAATTTGCAGTCTTGTCTTGGACTTGCAACACAGAAATGTTATTAATATTTTAGGGCACATCTGTGTTTAATAAATCAGAGAAAGGCGCTGAGTAGAATTCAAGACCTCTTCCTAGGAATGGCACTGCTGCTGCTAAGTCGCTTCAGTCGTATCCGACTCTTTGCGACCCCATAGATGGCAGCCCACCAGGCTCCCCATCCCTGGGATTCTCCAGGCAAGAGTACTGGAGTGGGTTGCCATTTCCTTCTCCAGTGCATGAAAGTGAAAAGTGAAAGTGAAGTCGCTTAGTCGTATCCGACTCCTAGCGACCCCATGGACTGCAGCCTACCAGGCCCCTCCATCCATGGGATTTTCCAGGCAAGAGTACTGGAGTGGGTTGCCATTGCCTTCTCCAGGGTATGGCACTAATAGATTAGAATTTGACTTAAATTTATTTGCTGTTTTAAAAACTCTAGACCACAGAATCTCCATGAATTAGATGGGAGGGCAGGGGAAATATCTTCCTTCACACCCTCAAAGAGTTAAATTTTAGCTTCTCAATTCCCAAGTCACATTAAACAAAGACTTATTATATGACCCTGGGAATATAGCCCCCAAAATTATGATTTATTTTCCAATTTTATAAAAAGTTATGGTTCAAACAGAAATGGTATTTGCAATTTAAAAGAGATAAAGTATAGGTTATCATTGTCTCTTCTTCAGGATCCTTATTATCTCTCAACCTCTTGTTCAGATTATTCTTCTAGGAATTCATAGGCTTCCCTGGTGGCTCAGATGGTAAAGAATCTGCCTGCAGTGCAGGAGACCTGGTTTCAATCCCTGGGTCGGAAAGATCCCTTGGAGGAGGGAATGGTTACCCACTCTAGTATTCTTGCCTTGAGAATTCCATGGACAGAGGAGCCTGGTAGGCTATAGTTCGTGGGGTCACAAAGAGTCAGACATGACTGAGTGACTAATACACATACAAACACACAGTAACCCAGTTTTGAAAGCGAATAGTTAGTATGACTGAGTTATACTCCCAGATTTCATCAGTAGTGTTTAAAGAATAACTTGTTTAGATTATCCAGAGCTTGGGCTATAAGATACCCTGTGAGGCTCCAGTCTTCTGTTCTCAGAAGCTGCAACATTCAAAAGCAGGTGAAGTTTGTCTTTAACATCATTTCTTTTCCTTAAAGTCTCCATCCCCCTCCTCATCGGCTCAGCCTCCAACATGCTGCCCTCCACCTTCTGAATACCTTCTGGCAACACTCCAATCTGAATTGCTGTACTCAAATAATTTCTGGGGTTATCGACCTCTTTTCACAGTCCCATTTCTGGAAGTACCCTGATCTCAGCTATGATCTGATAAGCTACTTTGTGTGAAGTGTTGGTAACCAAAATGATGTAGGGGTTACCTCCTTGAGGCTGGCAGTTACTCAGTTTCTAGAGAAAGGAAGTTGGTCTCAATGTATTAAAAGTTTTATTTGGACCTTGGAAAAATAGCTTTAAAGGACCAATTTTACCTTTAATACATTCATGGATATTGAATCTTCTGAGATCTGTGGCTAGAAATATTGTATGCCATGATCAACAGTGACTCTAAAATTCTAATGAAATTCAAAGAAACCCTCTCAGTGAATTTTTTAAGAATCAAAAATGTGTAATGATTTGCTTTTTTTGTTTAAAATAAGCATTTGCAGGTTAGGAAATCTTAGTCCATAAAATTATTTGTCCGGTATATAAAATTGTCACAACTTTAGTCCTTACTAGGAATGTGAATCGGAGAAGGCAATGGCACCCCACTCCAGTACTCTTGCCTGGAAAATCCCATGGACAGAGGAGCCTGGTAGGCTGCAGTCCATGGGGTCGCTAGGAGTTGGACTCGTCTGAGCGACTTCACTTTTACTTTTCACTTTCATGCATTGGAGATGGAAATGGCCACCCACTCCAGTGTTCTTGCCTGGAGAATCCCAGGGACGGGGGAGCCTGGTGGGCTGCCATCTATGGGGTCGCACAGAGTTGGACACGACTGAAGTGACTTAGCAGCAGCAGGAATGTGAATATATGTATAAGTATGACAAAAACTATTTCCTAAGAAAGATTTGAAGATTAACATAAGTGAATAAAATAGAAAGTCTTTGCAATACTGCTTAAGTTAGTGACAGCAATGGGTTTACTCTCATACAAAATCACAGCTACCAGAGGCTTTTGTGTTGGCAAAAACAACCTTTGGTGGTTGAAGTCAGTATGTAAATAGTGACTGTTCTTTCAATTCTAAATAAGGGTTAAAAATACTGAGCGTATTTAGTTAACATGTTTAGGTATTTTATTCCTCTTCTTAGAGGAATAAGAGTGCTTTAATTTCATGAATGAAGAAATGGAGCCACAGAAAGGCAAAGTAACTTTTCCATGGTCACAAAGGAAGACAGTGGCACATTTCCAATATATTTGATCTGTCCCTTGCTCAACTATGCTTCATTTAACCAGCTAGAGCACCAAAAACTCTGGGGTTTACTCACATCATTTTTTTTTTTCTTTTTCAAAAAAGGTGTGAAAGCCGTCTCTGGAGTGTTAAGGTTGGGCAGTGAAGCCAGATATGGGCAGATGGCAGACTGCATGGGAACAACCCTGACTCTTGCAAGGTCAGTAGAAGGCTGTGGAGCGTGCATGTGACATATTTGAGTCTATAACCTCTCAAGATACGGTGGGAAAGAAGAGCCTTCCTACCTTCCCAGGAATACCCAGTATAAGTGAACATATCTATTTCTGTAGGTCCCTGAAAGTCCTGAAAAGAAGTGATAGTGAATATCGACACTTGTACTCTATTTCACTGTGACCCAGGCACTTGCCCTTCCATCACAGGGGCGGATTCACATGTGCCCAAGGGGACATATATAGAGTGCTTCATTGTAACACTGTTACAACAGGAGGCAGAAGAAACAAGCTTGTGGTCCATCAGTAGGGTTATGGGTAGATTGTAGTTTATTCATTAATGGGAAACCTTAATGTGGTTAAAGTAAATGCATTGGATCTACAAGATTCATTAAATCTCATGAGCATAATGTGGAAAGAGATCAAATGAAATGGAAGCTCTTGGTGTCTTTTGACACCACCAGTGGTGCCCCCTGTCAACGGAAAAAAATGCACAACCTGAAAGTTGAGAGTTGTGTTTTATTAGGTGGACAAATCTTAGGACTTAAGCCCAGGATAACTGAGAAAACTGTTCCGAAGAGGAAGGAGGGAATGCCAGTTTTTGCAGCAATGCCAAACAATTGGAACAGAAGTTTACTGTTCATAAAAGAAACCACATATCTCAAGCCAAGGAATTTAGCATTTTTCTATAAATGGGAAGATGCAAGGCAAAAGTCTGGGTTCACTGCAATCATTCCTTTGATGTGCACCTCGGCTGTACGGGCCAGTATCCCGTTTTCTCATCCTGAGTTTCCTCCAGCTGCACTGTTGGGGCTGGCGGCCGTCTGATGATTCAGTGGTGGGTATTATGGCGCCATCCTAAGTTCCCTTAGGAACTTTTGCAAGAAAATCTCCATATTTGAAGTCTTTGATTTTATATTTTCTAGTGTATCTTTCTATCTTGATCATTTATAACTGGCTATTTAATAGACTGATCAGTTTCTCTTTTCCACTATGTCTGCTGATAATAATGCCAACTCTGATCAATTCTATGTGCAAAATTCCCACAAATACTGGACTACTTACTAAAATGGATTTAAGAAGAAAAATTAAATGCAAACCCTTTATTAAGAAGGCACATTTGCCAATTAGAATTTTAAACTTTTAAATTAATTTTTAATGGGAAATCATGTAAATAACTCAAACATCAAAGGATAAAAATGTATACAGAAAAAGTCTGCCCTGCTCTTGTCTCCTATCTCCTATCTACTCAGTTCTCATTGCTCCAACTGATAAAACTGTTATTATTTTCATGTTATAATAGAGTTTCAAGTCAATTAGAGAGATGGGATAGCTATATGGTCTTAGTTAATTTATAGGGAAATTTATATAAACATATTTATGGAGAAGCTAGTACATGGAAAACAATGTGCCAGTCCAACGTAAGACCCATTTTCTCCCACTGCAGAGCCTGTGATATAGTAAGAAAATCAGCAAATTCAACTGTAATAAAAGGTCGAATACAATCAGTTTGGGGTCCATCCCATTGTCAGAATCCATGACAGGTCACAAGTCTGAACTTGGTTCAGAAAATATGATGCCATAACCATAACCATAACCATAACCATAAGAGATGTCCAAATAGAAGAACACAAAATCACACCTGATTTATTAAAGAGGAGATACATTAACTATAGTGTGAAATGATGAGTAGGATGCTGGCATGGAAGGGAAAGGCATTACAAATGGAAGAAGCCACATTAGCAAGCATACGGAGGCTGGGAGAGCATGGGCACAGTTGAACTCTAGGTACCTTGTTTTGGTTGAAGGGTGGTATATAGCTGACAGTTTGTTTATAGTTTGGGAAATAATGAGAGACAAGCCAGTAAAGTTTAATTTGAGACTGTGTTACAGGAAATCTGTAAATCCTGCGGTAGGCAGTTTGTGTTTAATGCAGTGTGTACAGGGAAGCTGTTGAAAGTTTTTGCACGGGCATGCTCATGGCTGGGCTCCAGAAAGAGTACTATTGTGGCAGGGTATACTTGAACTGGAAAAACTGGTACATATAAAACAATGTGCTAATCCAAGATGGGTAATGTTAAAAAAAAAAAAATTGTTCTCAAAAACATTGAGTTGGGACTGGATAAATATGCGTTGGGTTGACTGTAGTTGACACCTATTTTTTTATATATGTAATCATTAATAGCATCATATTTCAATCTCAAAAACATCCTAGTTTGGATAATGATGTATTCATCTGCTTCTCCCTAGTTGAGAGATTTTTACAGCATTCCAGGTACTTGAAATTCAGAACTGGACCTTCACACAAATATTTTTAAGACATATGCATTAATCTTTATGATGCTTGGTAATAAGATATGTTGTTGTTGTTCAGTCACTGAGTCATGTCTGATTCTTTTAGACCCTGTAACACACCAGGTCCTCTGTCCTCCACTGTCTCCCAGAGTTTGCTCAAATTCTTGAGTCAGTGATGCTCTCTAACCATCTCATCCTTTGGTGCCCCCTTCTCCTTTTGCCTTCAGTCTTTCCCAGCATCCAGGCTTTTCCAGTGAGTTGGCTCTTTGCATTAGGTGGCCAAAGTATTGGAGCTTCAGCTTCAGCATCAGTCCTTCCAATGAGTATTCAGGGTTGATTTCCTTTAGTATTGACTGGTTGGAACTCCTTGCTGTCCAAGGGACTCTCAAGATACAAAGACAATAGAAAAGAGTCTTATCAAAAAATAGGTTTAGGGTTTTGAATCCATTGAGTAAGAGGGAGATTGGTGGCACCAAGAAACAAAATAGGAAAGTTAGGAGAAAGAGCAAGTTTACAGATAGTGTAAGAGACATTTTTTGGTGACCTACCCCAGACTTTCCGTCACCCACTTCTTTCTGGCTAGGAGAGACCTAAAATTGTTTAGTTATTCACCTTTTGCTGCATAACAATATTCTTACGGGAAAGGAATCTAGATTAGCTCAGTTGGTAAAGAGTCTGCCTGCAATACAGGAGACCCCAGTTCAATTCCTGGGTCAGGAAGATCCCCTGAAGAATGGATAGGCTATGCCCTCCAGTATTCTTGGTCTTTCCTTGTGACTCAGCTGGTAAAGAATCTGCCTGCAATGTGGGACACCTGGGTTTGATCCGTGGGTTGGGAAGAACCCCTGGAGAAGGGAAAGGCTACCCACTCTAGTATTCTGGCCTGGAGAATTCCATGGACTGTATAGTCCGTAGGGTCTTAAAGAGTTGGACATGACAGAGCAGTTTTCACTTTAAGCTAAAACTTATATGCAGAGTACATCATGAGAAATGCTGGACTGGAAGAAACACAAGTTGGAATCAAGATTGCTGGGAGAAATATCAATAACCTCAGATATGCAGATGACACCACCCTTATGGCAGAAAGTGAAGAGGAACTAAAAAGCCTCTTGATCAAAGTGAAAGTGGAGAGTGAAAAGGTTGACTTAAAGCTCAACATTCAGAAAACGAAGATCATAGCATCTGGTCCCATCACTACATGGGAAATAGATGGGGAAACAGTGGAAACAGTGTCAGACTTTATTTTTCTGGGCTCCAAAATCACTGCAGATGGTGACTGCAGCCATGAAATTAAAAGACGCTTACTCCTTGGAAGGAAAGTTATGACCAACCTAGATAGCATATTCAAAAGCAGAGACATTACTTTGCCAACAAAGGTTCGTCTAGTCAAGGCTATGGTCTTTCCTGTGGTCATGTATGGATGTGAGACCTGGACTGTGAAGAAGGCTGAGTGCCGAAGAATTGATGCTTTTGAACTGTGGTGTTGGAGAAGACTCTTGAGAGTCCCTTGGACTGCAAGAAGATCCAACCAGTCCATTCTGAAAGAGATCAGCCCTGGGATTTCTTTGGAAGGAATGATGCTAAAGCTGAAACTCCAGTATTTTGGCCACCTCATGTGAAGAGTTGACTCATTGGAGAAGACTCTGATGCTGGGAGGGATTGGGGGCAGGAGGAGAAGGGGACGCCAGAGGATGAGATGGCTGGATGGCATCACTGACTTGATGGATGTGAGTCTGAGTGACCTCCAGGAGTTGATGATGGACAGGGAGGCCTGGCATGCTGCAGTTCATGGGGTCGCAAAGAGTCGGACACAACTGAGCGACTGATCTGATCTGATCTGAGTGATCGCTGTGGAAAGAGTCTACACCCTAGTTCTGGCCAGTGAGATGTGAGAGAAAGCCTAATGGGAGGGAACTAACATGAAAGTTCAAAGTAAAAAGTGAAAGAGAAGTTGCTCAGTCATGTCCGACTCTTTCCAGGCAAGAGGGCTACTGGAGTGAGTAGAGGTTGTCATTTCCTTCTCCAGAGGATCTCCCCTCTCTCCCGCCAGGTCCCGATCGAGGCTCCTGCATGAGGGACTACTGTCTGAGCCACCAGTGAAGTTATTAGTTCTTAAAAAAAAACACACAAGAGAGAGATAGAATCTCTGTTCCTGCCTTCAGACATTGGTATGTAAAGAAACAGAGCCTGAAGCTGCTTCTGTCATCTAGGATCAGAAGGGTGTGCCTAAAGATGTGCTGAGAAAGATGCAATGATAAGATAGAGAGATGCAGATGATACTACTGGGCCACTGAAATAATGTTTATGGAGCCTTCTTACCCCCCGACTTCTTGTTATGTTAACTGGGGAATCCTCTTACTGTTAGAACATTTTCAATCGTATCTTCTATTACATGTAGCCCCCAAATTCTCCTGATTCAGAAGTAGGTGCAGAGATAGGTTAGGGAGAAAAGAAGTTTTGAGTTTGACTTCTGGTTAAAGTCTAAAGCTGGAATAAGGACTTGATCATCTAAACTTCCATGGCGTTTATCTATCTTTCTCGTCTCTTTTCCATTTCCAACCAGTACTATAGACATCAAAGTAGGGTTTCTCCCATGAGATTATAAACACTGCTAGATTAAATTCAGTTTCAGATTCATGTTTTATTTTGCAGTACAAAGACCAATTCTTATATGATGGAAGACCTTAATAAATATTTGTACGGTAATTAATGAATACCTTGAACAAAATTAAGTAAGGCACTTAGAGGATAGACTGTTCCAGGTGTCAAAAATGTGTTCTTTAGCAATATTACTGGGGTAGGCTATTAGTCAGAGATATTTGAGAGAAGGTTGTAGGTATATTTGCCATTTTATAGCATAAACTACATAGATAATCTTGGCATAGAGATTAATTGTTTTCTCAGGGTGATTAATCAAAATGTGTGTAAAATATATTTTAATAACTAGACATACTTTTCTGGAGAAGCACAAGAAGCATAAGACTTAGTCTCAATAAAATAGATACAAAGAACTTTAAAATCTACTTCACTAGGAATGATGAGGATAAATAATCTAACACATGTTAAAGCACTGTGGGCTCTTTGGAAACTGCTATATGAATCAAATATAAATACTAATGATCCGTATTGGCAGTCTGCCAGCTCTTCAATGGAGTTACATTGATGCCTATGTTCCAAAAACATAATTTTAAAACATAAAACTTTTATTCCAGAAAGTTTAAAAAAAAACACACACATAGAATCACAAACAATGGTTATTTCTTTGTTATTGTTGTGGTTCAGTCACTAAGTGGTGTCCGACTCTTTGGGACCCTGTGAACTCCAGCACACCAAGCGTCCCAGTCCTTCACTACCTCCTACAGTCTGCACAGACTCACGCTCATTGAGTCAGTGATGCCATCCAACAATCTCATCCTCTGTCACCTTCTTCTCCTCCTGCCTTCACTCTTTCCCTGTATCAGGGTCTTTTCGAATGAGTCAGCTCTTCGCATCAGGTGGCAAAAGTATTGGAGCTTCAGCATCAGTCCCTTCAACGAATAGTCAGGTTTGATTTCCTTTAGGATTGACTGCTTTGATCTCCTTGCAGTCCAAGGGACTCTCAAGAGTCTTCTCCAGCACCACAATTTAAAAGATCAGTTGTTTAGTGTTTAGCCTTCTTCATGGTCCAACTCTCACATCTCTACATGACTCCTGGAAAAACAATAGCTTTGACTATATGGACCTTTGTGGCAAACTGATGTCTCTGCTTTTTAATATGGTGTCTAGGTTTCTCATAGCTCATCATCCAAGGAGCAAGCATCTTTTAATTTCATGGCTGCAGTTACTGTCCGCAGTGATTTTTGAGCCCAAGAAAATAAAATCTGTCACTGTTTCCACTTTTTCCCAGTCTATTTGCCATGAAGCAGTGGGACCAGATGCCAAGATCTTAGTTGTTGGAATGCTGAGTTTTAAGCCAGTTTTTTCACTCTTCTCATTCACCCTCATCAAGAGGTTCTTTAATTTCTCTTCACTTTCTGCCATTAGAGTGGCATCATCTACGTATCTGAGGTTGTTGATACTCCTTCCAGCAATCTTAATTCCAGTTTATAAGTAATCCACCGTGGCATTTCTCATGATGTACTCTGCATAGAAGTTAAATAAGCATAATGACAATACATAGCCTTGACGTACTCCTTTTCCAATTTTGAACCAGTCCATTGTTGCGTGTCTGGTTCTAATGGTGGCTTCTTGACCTGCATACAGTATTCTCAGGAGACAGATAAACTGGTCCAGTTTTCCCATCTCTTTAAGAATTTTCCACAGTTTGTTGTGATCTATATAGTCAAAGGCTTTAGCATAGTCAATGAAACAGAAGTAGATATTTTTTTCTGGAATTCCCTTGCTTTTTCTATAATCCAGTGGATGTTGGAAATTTGATGTCTGGTTCCTCTGCCTTTTCTAAATCCAGCTTGAACATCTGGAAGTTCTCAGTTCATGTACTGTTGAAGCCATCCTTGAAGAATTTTGAGCTTTACTTTGCTGGCCTGTGAAATGAGTACAATTGTATGATAGTTTCGGGGAAGGCGATGGCACCCCACCCCAGTACTTTTGCCTGGAAAATCCCATGGATGGAGGATCCTGGTAGGCTCCAGTCCATGGGGTCGCTAAGAGTCGGACACGACTGAGCGACTTCACTTTCACTTTTCACTTTCATGCATTGGAGAAGGAAAGGGCAACCCACTCCAGTATTCTTGCCTGGAGAATCCCAGGGACAGGGGAGCCTGGTGAGCTTCCGTCTATGGGGTCACACAGAGTCAGACACGACTGAAGCGACTTAGCAGCAGCAGCAGCAGCAGCAGCAGCAGCTGGAATTCCTTCACCTCCACTAGCTTTGTTTGTAGTGATGCTTCCTAAGGCCCACTTGATTTAATGCTCCAGGATGTTTGGCTCTAGGTGAATGATCACACCATCGTGGTTATCTGGGTCATTAAGATCTTTTTTGTATAGTTCTTCTGTGTATTTTTGCCACCTCTTCTTAATATCTTCTGCTTCTCTTAGGTCCATACCATTTCTGTCCTTTATTGTGCCCATCTTTGCATGAAATGTTCCCTTGGTATCTAATTCTCTTGAAGAGATCTCTAGTCTTTTCCATTCTATTATTTTCCTCTATTTCTTTGCATTGATCACTGAGGAGGGCTCTCTTATCTCTCCTTGCTATTCTTTGGAACTCTGTGGCCCCAACAGAGATTGAGCCAGACCTGCCTTTGAGTGTTTAAGTGCCTTCTGCAGAGGCCTAGCAGTAGCCTGCCATGTAGACAGGGGCTCTGGCTGCAGCAGACCTGGGTCATGCAGCATTACTCACCATAGAGCTGCCGAGCAGACAACCCACAAACTGCAGACAAGTATACCAAATAATTCTCACACTGAATTTTCTAGAACTGAAAGTTCTAGAAACCACAACAGATTTCCCAACCTGGAGATCTGGCAAAGGGACTGAGAACCCCCAAGGAATTTAACCTGGGAAGCCAGTAGAATTTGATTACAGAACTTCCACAGGACTGCAGAAACAGACACTTGGAAGGCACAAACAAAATCTTGTGTGCACCAGGACCCAGGAGAAAGGAGCAGTGACCCCACAAGAGACTGAGCCAGACTTGCCTGTGAGTGTCCAGGAGTCTTTGGTGGAGGCATGGGTTGACAGTTTGGCCTCAAGCCAAACAACAGGCAGGGAACACAGCTCCACCCATCACAGAAAATTGGATTAAAGATTTACTGAGCATGGCCCCACCCATCAGAACAAGACCCAGTCCCCCACCCCAATCAGTCTCTCCCACCATGAAGCTTCCATAAGCCTCTTATCCTTATCCATCAGAGGGCAGGCAGAATGAAAACCACAATCACAGAAAAGTAACCAAACTGATGACATGGACCACAGCCTTGTCTAACTCAATGAAACTATGAACCATGCCATGTTGGGCCACCGAAGATGGATGGGTCATGGTGGAGAGTTCTGACAAAACGTGGAGAAGGGAATGCCAAACCCCTTCAGTATTCTTGCCTTGAGAACCCCATGGACAGTATGAAAAGGCAAAAGGATCGGATTCTGAAAGATGAACTCTCCAGGTCAGTAGATGCCCAATATGCTACTGGAGAAATAACTATAGAAACAATGAAGAGATGAAACCAGAGTGAAAACAATGCCCAGTTGTGGATGTGACTGGTGATGGAAGTAAAGTCTGATGCTCTAAAGAACAATATTGCATAGGAACCTGGAATGTTAGGTCCATGACTCAAGGTAAATTGAAAGTGGTCAAACAGGAGATGGCAAGGGTGAGCATCAACATTTTAGGAATCAGTGAACTGAAATGGACCAGAATGGGTGAATTTAATTCAGATGACCATTATATCTACTACTGTAGGCAGGATTCCCTTAGAAGAAATAGAGTACCCTCATAGTCAACAAAAGAGTCTGAAACTCAGTACTGGGTGCAGTCTCAAAAATGACAGAATGATCTCTGTTCGTTTTGAAGGCAAACCATTCAGTATCACAGTAAGTCAAATCTATGCTCCAACACTAATGCTGAGAAGCTGAATTTGAATGGTTCTATGAAGATGACCTATAAGAATTTCTAGAACTAACACCAAAAAAAAAAAAAAAAAAATGTACTTTTCATCATAGGGTACTGGAATGCAAAAATAGGAAATCAAGAGATATCTGGAGTAACAGGCATATTTGGCCTTGGAGTACAAAATGAAATAGGGCAAAAGCTAACAGAGTTTTGCCAAGAGCGCACTGGTCATAGCGAACACCATCTTCCAACAACACAGGAGACAACTCTACACATGGACATCACCAGGTGGTCAATACCGAAATCAGATTGATTATATTCTTTGCAGTCGGAGATGGAGAAGCTGTATACAGTCAGCAAAGTCAAGACTGGGAGCTGACTGTGGCTCAGATCATGAACTCCTTATTGCCAAATGCAGACTTAAATTGAAGAAAGTAGGGAAAACCACTAGACCATTCACGTATGACCTAAATCAAATCCCTTTTAATTATACAGTGGAAATGACAAATAGATTCAAGGGATTAGATCTGATAGACAGAGTGCCTAAAGAACTATGGATGAAGGTTTGTGACATTGTACAGGAGGCAGGGGCCAAGCCTGTCTAAGAAAAAGAAATGCAAAAAGGCAAAATGGTTGTCTAAAGAGGCCTTACAAATAGCTGAGAAAAGAAGAGAAGCGAAAGGCAAAGGAGAAAAGGAAAGATATACGCATCTGAATGCAGAGGCCACATGGAGGAGTACAAATGATGCCAGCTGATAGCCAGCATCAAAGCCCCATACATATGGGTGAAGCTGTTTGGACCCTCTTGCCTGGCCCAGTCACCAACTAAATGCAGCCACATGGATAAATCCAGATGAGATTAGCAGAAGAGGTATCCTGTGAATCCACAGAATTGTAAAAAAAAATAAAAATAAAAAGTCATTATTCTTCTAAGCCACAAAATTTGGAGTGGTTTAGTATGTAGTAATAGATAGCTGATACAGAGAATATTCATTACATCCTGCTAGAGAAAAGGTCAGCCAAGGAGAAATGAAATACTGGTCATCCTTCAGATTTACCCCATGTTAATTGTGAACTATGATCACTACAGGTATGTTTTATATGCGGTTAGATGAGATGATATCAGAAGCTGGACATACAAAATCAAGGAATATTAAACTCCAGCTTGGCTTGTTTTAATACAGCTTTTAATGCAATGTTTATTGTTATCAACAATAATAATGCACCAATTAGAAGCTTTTAATGCATTCCAGACTAATACTAAATCAAATGAGATACCAAGATACCAGAGACAAACCATGACTCTCCCAGGAAAAGAGAACATCTGGTTATATTAGCCATAATCCAAAAGGAAATTTTGATCATCAAAGAATCAGGGTTCTACCAGTGCTATGCAAAATTCAAACAGGAAGATCTTGAAACTCCTCAAAATCCTGCTGGTCCCAAATTGGGCACAAGGGAAAATGTTGTTTCTCATTGTTCCTGGACAATAACAGTTAAAATATGCCTCTATGAACTTTCACCTGCATGGTGAAAAAGATGTAAATTCTCTTAATAGTAAATATATTTAGCTTTGTCCTTCATGAGATGAATGGTTTTTGAAATCTATGATAATATCCTCTCCCACTGAACCCTTCAGAGCACTAGAGCACATGTGAGTTCAAAGTCTTCCTGCGCCCACACTGAGAACTGTTGAAGGCATTTTGATATACTCCTTACCACATTCATGAAATCGAAAACTTTTCTTATGCTTTCTTTCCTTGTCCTAGAATGTTGTACCAAAATGGAAAGTTAGAGACCCAAATTGATTTTTGAAAGGTAGAAGAGAAAGTGTCATGTCCTAAGGCTGTTTATAATTCCATTTTCTCTAAGTACATGAGCTTTCTATCTGCACAGTAGCTGACTTTCAAAAAGACAGAAAGGTTTTGAAACTGCTTGCGCCTAGGAAAGAATGTTAAGAAACTGGTTTTCTCCAGTGTCCTGGCTAAGTACATGAACACACAGTGACATGTGCACACAGACACACTTAAACACACCCACACATTTTTCAGATGAGTATTTGGAGGGTAGTTAGTAAGATCTTTTTTGCTTGAGGCTGCCATCAGAATTTGGAAATGTAACTGCTAATACAATCTGCGTCCTAAGTGTAATGTTTCTGGCAAATATAAGTCATCAGGAAGGCAAAGTACAGCACCCTGCATGTAATGGGATTATGCAGATAAAAGCCCACACTATGCCTGTGATGGGCTTCCCTGGTGGCTCAGACGGTAAAGCGTCTGTCTGCAATGTAGGAGACCTGGGTTCGATTCCTGGGTTGGGAAGATCCCTGGAGAAGGAAATGGCAATCCACTCCAGCACTCTTGCCTGGAAAATCCCATGGACTGAGGAGCCTGACAGGCTACAGTCCGTGGGGTCGCAAAGAGTCGGACACGACTGAGCGACTTCACTCACTCATGCCTGTGATCCGGAGAAGGCAATGGCAACCCACTCCAGTGACTGTCCCAATCTGGTTTCTTGCCTGCAAACTCCCATGGACGGAGGAGCCTGGTAGGCTGCAGTCCATGGGGTCGCTAAGCGCTGGACAGGACTGATTGAATTCACTTTCACTTTTCACTTTCATGCATTGGAGAAGGAAATGGCAACCCACTCCAGTGTTCTTGCCTGGAGAATCCCAGGGACAGGGAAGCCTGGTGGGCTGCCATCTATGGGGTCGCACAGAGTCGGACACGACTGAAGCGACTTAGCAGCAGCAGCAGCATGCCTGCGATCATGAGAGCAAAGGGAGTGGGCATTCCCAGCTCAACTAACCACTCTCACCTCTGTGAAATCCTCTGTCATAGAAGTCTTTTTTTCCCCCAAAGCATTGTTTTTTAGACTTTTATTTTCCTGATTCTTTTTCTGAACTGAATGATGTGAAAGGTTCTTTGTAGTAATTAATTTGGTGAGTATCACAATGTATTCCTGGAATGTGAAGTCAAGTGGGCCTTAGAAAGCATCACTACGAACAAAGCTAGTGGAGGCGATGGAATTCCAGTTGAGCTATTCCAAATCCTGAAATATGATGCTGTGAAAGTGCTGCACTCAATATGCCAGCAAATTTGGAAAACTCAGCAGTGGTCACAGGACTGGAAAAGGTCAGTTTTCATTCCAATCCCAAAGAAAGGCAATGCCAAAGAATGCTCAAACTACCGCACATTTGCACTCATATCACACGCTAGTAAAGTAATGCTCAAAATTCTCCAAGCCAGGCTTCAGCAATATGTGAACCGTGAACTTCCTGATATTCAAGCTGGTTTTAGAAAAGGCAGAGGAACCAGAGATCAAAGTGCCAACATCTGCTGGATCATGGAAAAAGCAAGAGAGCTCCAGAAAAGCATCTATTTCTGCTTTATTGACTATGCCAAAGCCTTTGACTGTGTGGATCACAATAAACTGTGGACAATTCTGAGAGAGATGGGAATACAAGACCACCTGATCTGCCTCTTGAGAAATCTGTATGCAGGTCAGGAAGCAACAGTTAGAACTGGTCATGGAACAACAGACTGGTTCCAAATAGGAAAAGGAGTACGTCAAGGCTGTATAGGGTCACCCTGTTTATTTAACTTATATGCAGAGTACATCATGAGAAATGCTGGACTGGAGGAAACACAAGCTGGAATCAAGATTGCTGGGAGAAATATCAATAACCTCAGATATGCAGATGACACCACCCTTATGGCAGAAAGTGAAGAGGAACTCAAAAGCCTCTTGATGAAAGTGAAAGAAGAGAGTGAAAAAGTTGGCTTAAAGCTCAACATTCAGAAAACGAAGATCATGGCATCTGGTCCCGTCACTGCATGGGAAATAGATGGGGAAAGAGTGGAAACAGTGTCAGACTTTCTTTTTCTGGGCTTCAAAATCACTGCAGATGGTGACTGCAGCCATGAAATTAAAAGACGCTTACTCCTTGGAAGGAAAGTTATGACCAACCTAGATAGCATATTCAAAAGCAGAGACATTACTTTGCCAACAAAGGTTTGTCTAGTCAAGGCTATGGTCCTTCCTGTGGTCATGTATGGATGTGAAAGCTGGACTGTGAAGAAGGCTGAGCGCTGAAGAATTGATGCTTTTGAACTGTGGTGTTGGAGAAGACTCTTGAGAGTCCCTTGGACTGCAAGGAGATCCAGCCAGTCCATTCTGAAGATCAGCCCTGGGATATCTTTGGAGGGAATGATGCTAAAGTTGAAACTCCAGTACTTTGGCCACCTCATGCGAAGAGTTGACTCATTGGAGAAGACTCTGATGCTGGAAGGGATTGAGGGCAAGAGGAGAAGGGGACCACAGAGGATGAGATGGCTGGATGGCATCACTGACTCGATAGATATGAGTCTCAGTGACCTCTGGGAGTTGGTGATGGACAGGGAGGCCTGGCATGCTGTGATTCATGGGGTCACAAAGAGTCGGACACAACTGAGCGACTGTTCTGATCTGACAATGTATTCACATGTAGGACTGTGTAGAAATTTCTATTTGACATAAGTCTTGGCATTTGCGATTTGAACTTTTTCTTATACTTTTGTAAATCTAAGTATTCTTTAAATACACTTACATAAACACACACACACACACACACACACACACGTCTCACATATACTCGGGGAAATAGTTCCTGAACATTAAAAATAACTGATATCACTGTTGAAATTCAAACTATTCAGTGTTTCAAAATCCTTCATATGATCAACTTAAATTCTTGTACAGAGATAAAATTTGACTTATATTAGACAAAGGAAAGGGGAACATAAAGACGATAAAAGATAAGGCCTGGAATTCAAAACCCATGACTAGATTCAGTAGTTAAATTGGAAGAAGATCATCAAGTAATAAAAATCCTCAGGGGAAAAAAAAAATACAAAAATGAGCTTTTTAAACCTAGAAGAAGGTCTGGTGTGGTCACAATGATAATAAACCAGATTGAGAAAGTCGCTTCCAGTTACTGACAGAATCAAGGGACGATTTAACCTTTCTCAGGGGAATATTAGAAAAACCTTTTTTTCTGTAGGAAACATGATCTTTTATCAACAGATTAGAAATATCACAAGCCACAGTCTATTAAATAGATCGTCCCTTGGCTCTCATTTAGTTCTAGTACCAATTTCCTCTGTATATCTGAACAAAGATGGAATCCCTGGTGCATGTCCGCCCTCAGCACATGGAATCTGTTTATTTATTCACAGTGAGAGCCATCCTGGGTACACCAGAATGTACAACAACCTGACAGCCTCCAAGCCGCACACATATGTTTTGAGGGATTCTTTTTTTTTTAGACTTTTTTTTTTTTCCAATTATTTTTGGCTGCTCTACATGCCCTGCAAGACCTTAGTTCCCTGACCAGGGAAGAAATCTATGCCCCCTGCAGGAGAAGTGTGGGGTCTTATCCACTGAGTCGCCAGGGAAGTCCCACACACATACATTTTTGAGATGCTAAATCAGGTTCCACTATGTATAAGCTTCCTTAGTTGCAGTGGCCACAGCAATGATTTGTTAGGGCTTTGCATCCCATTTGTTTAGGCCACTATTCTCATTTGCACACACACACACTACCTGCCGCCCTCCAAACTACCCTCTGAAATATTATGACTCCACTTTATATGTACAGGTGTCAGGCTCAAATTGGAAGTATATGTTTTTCTATTTTGTACCAACAATGTCAATGATTGCCTGCCCACTCACCTCCTGTCCTAAGGAAAACTGCCCCCTCCGCTGTTCCTCTTGCATCAGTGGCCACAAACACCCTGTGCTCAGAGATTCATTCTCTACCCTCATCCCAAACCCCTCACTCTGGTCACACACAATAGCTTGGTCCTGACACTCTTAACTGACCAAGGGCCCTCCAATGAGTAGGCTTGCCAGCAACCAGTGACACAGCCTGGAATGAAGTGCTTGTCTCAGCCAATCAGATGGCTGCTCTCAGGAAACAAAAAGAGTCAGGCACAGGAGTAGCCAGAGCTGTAAAGTCATGATCACAGCCAACTTCATGGCCTGTGATCTGTGTAGCTACCCAGGACTCTAAGCTTAGCAAGGTCCCACCCTTGATTGAATGTTTTGCTCTTGGTGTCTTGAAATTTTTTCTTTCTTTCTTTTTTTCTTTTTTATTAATTTTTACTGAGATATGGTTGCTTTACAGTGTTGTGATGTTAGTTTTTACTGTACAGCAAAGACAATCAGCTACACGTATATATATATTCCCTCCTTTTTGAATTTCATTCTCATTTAGGTCACCATAAAGCATGGTGTAGAGCTCCCAATTCTATACAGTAGAGTCTCATTAGTTATCTATTTTGTGCATAGTATCAATAGTGTATGTATGTCAATCCCAATCTCCTAATTCATCCCACCTCCTCTTTCCCCCCTTTAGTGTCCATATTTGCGTGTCTCTAAGGAGATCAGCCCTGGGATTTCTTTGGAAGGAATGATGCTAAAGCTGAAACTCCAGTATTTTGGCCACCTCATGCGAAGAGTTGACTCATTGGAGAAGACTCTGATGCTGGGAGGGATTGGGGGCAGGAGGAGAAGGGGACTACAGAGGATGAGATGGCTGGATGGCATCACTGACTCGATGAATGTGAGTCTGAGTGACCTCCGAGAGCTGGTGATGGATAGGGAGGCCTGGCGTGCTGCAGTTCATGGGGTCGCAAAGGGTCGGACACGACTGAGTGACTGATCTGATCTGATCTGATTTCTATTTTGGAAATAAGATCATCTATACCATTTTCCTAGATTCTGTATACATGCATTGATACATGATATTTGATTTTCTCTTTCAAACTGACTTCATTCTGTATGACAGTTTCTAGCTCCATCCACATTTCTGCAAATGATACGATTTCATTCCTTTTTATGACTAATATTCCATTTTCTATATGTTCCACATCTTCTTTACCTTTGTTGATTTAAACCAATTCTTAGGTTGCTTTCATGTCCTGTCTATTGTAAATGGTGTGGCAATAAATATTGGGATGTATGTGTCTTTTTGAATTGGCATCTTGACATTTTTAATAATTGAATTCTTGACAACTTTTTTAGCAAGGATCCTGTGTATTCATTTTCCAGTGGACCCCACAAATTATGTAGTCAGTCCCAGTCGTGACATGGAAATTAGAGCATCAAATCTCAGATGGAAGAATGGGCTCTAAGAGAAATTTATGACATAATCAATTTTATAATTTATTTTTATTTTATAAAAATAAAACAAAACTCTTATTTTTATAATGCCAACTTCTGAAAACAAAGCACAACACTCTTTTTTTGCTGCTAGGTTACAAAGGAAATACAAAGCTCCCCAGCTGGAGTTTTCTCTCTCCTAATCGTAAGAGCCATGTTAGGATTTCTGGGGGAAGTGTGAATGAGATGTTTATGAAAAGCTGGCATCAGTTTAAAGGGTTGAGAGATACTGGAATAGAGAGAACTGGGCAGTGGTGATGAGCCCAGTGAGAATCTGAGGATCCAAGTGACGGGAAGTGGACCAAGGAACAGAGAAAGCTGCAGTGATGGAGCTAATCTGTGAGTTCAGGCCGTTACTAATAATGCCCTGTTTAATCCAAGCACACAGCCTATCTGCAGGTATCTGAGATCTCTCTTGCCCATCTGCTGCTCCTTATAGAGAAGAAAATACAAGTGTGCTAGGTGCTTTAAAAAATGTGGGCCCTCATTTCTTTCTCATACATAGACAATTAGTAAGGGCTTGGATTTCAAATCAAATATTTTTTGTTAGCACCTTATTGATGTAATGATAACATTGATATCCCAGCTCTAGAGATATTAACCTAGAGGTTCAGACACTTTCATATCTAAAACACTCTCTTTCTCCTCTCCCTAGCTCTAGGAATGATTTTAAGAGACAACTATATGATTTGAGGAGAAAACTTTCTTTGGCTAAAGGGCCACGAACCACTTTCCACCTCCTCTTAATGACACCTTTAATATAATTGAATGAAATTCTCAAGGCTTTGGGAAAACAGCTCTTCACCTCAAAGTACAAAAATAGTCTCAAAGAGAAACAATCTCTAGGGCTTTTAGTCATTCCAGACAATCTGTTAATGAGATAATTGAGAATTGCCAGAAAGTGTGGGAGATTTTCTTAATTTCCAAATATGTGGGACATTTTATGTTTGATTTAGATGCCACATCTCTGTGGGTACAGAATGCAATGGAGAGGATGGGGAAGGGATAACTGGGAGCTGGGGGGTTGTCGATGTAAACTATTATATGTAGGGTAGATAAACAATAAGATTCTACTGTATAGCACGGGGAACTATATTCAACATCCTGAAATAAACCTCGATGCAAAAGAATATGAAAAAGAATGTCCATATGTATAACTGAATCACTTTGCTGTACAGCACAACATAGTAAATCAACTATACCTCATTAAAAAACAACAACTACTACTACTTTGCGAACCAGCACAGAATGAAGGTTTAAATACCATACCAGCAGTTTCCATTTGTTTTGTTTATTTCAGTTCTAAACACCCTTCTTTGTCCCTTTCACCAATCTGGAAAATTTTCTGTACAGAAAATATATAGTTTTTCAATCGCAGTGACTTAAAATGTTATTCTGAGAAACTTCAGAATTTCCTGACACCTCTTGAAATAGCAAAAGACCCCCAAGGTGCTGCAAATCCAAATAATGAAAAGCATTAAAAATAGCAAGGAAAAGTCACCTGAAGCAACTAGGAATGAAATTTCACTCTTCTATGGAATGTAGATACATACACACATTGTCTTCAAGTACTCACACCCCCATGATTGACCGCAACCAAAAAGTTTATCTTTCCAGAATTTAGAAACACCTTAATAATATTCTTATTACATAGTACTGGTAATGATTTCTTTTATAGCATAAAAGGAATGGAAGGTTTTTGAATTTCAGATCCTGGGAGATAACAATAATAGAAGTGTCTGAATAATTATTGAAGAACTGAAGCAAAGAAAGGCAAGTTTGCTTTTTCCTCTGCCCATTCAGAAACTATAGCATTTTAACTACTTTAAATAAAAAGAAAAAGAGGAACCAGCATTATTAGAAAGAGCCAAGGGAAAAGTGGGTGATTTTTTAAAACAACTTCTGTGTGGTCTGAATCATTTTTAAATTATTCTAAAATAATTTTTAAAATAATTTTGCTGTCTTTTGTCTCACTCTTGAGATCTCTTTGTTTCTCATGAAGAAAAGATCATTGTTAAAACTTATAGTCTTAGCCTTTGGGTGAAAGTTGGAAATAATCTAGACCAGTGGTTCTCTAAGCATGATTCCTGAACCAGCAGCATCAGTATTACCTGAGAACACTAAAAATGCAAATTCTGTCTACTGTACTTCAGTAAAATAAATTTTAAAAAAACAATGTAACCTCTCTATTCTAAAAAAAAAAAATAAAGAAAATTCTGAGCATCTTCTCCGGACCCACAGAATCAGAAACTAGGGGCGTAGGACCCAGCAACCTGCAATTGACCAAGCCCTCGGAGTTTGAGAACTGCTGATTTAGATCACCTCTCCAGCCACTGAAGAGTTCTCCACCATGGCAGTCCTGACAGAAGCTCATCCACACGTGTGACAGCATCGGTCAACTGCCCCTATCAGAGCCTAGCATATTAAGAGTAGATACAATGTATTGTAATGATAATAATAATTAAATACAAATATAATAAACATCCCCACTGTCATCATCTTCGTCATCACCATCCATCCACTGCTTATGAATCTCCACTGTCAGTCAGCTTGCTGGCTATTGACACTCCATTCTTTTAGGATATACCTAACTATCCAACCCGGAGAAGGCAATGGCACCCCACTCCAGTACTCTTGCCTGGAAAATCCCATGGACGGAGAAGCCTGGTAGGGTGCAGTCCATGGGGTGTTAAGAGTCGGACACGACTGAACGACTTTACTTTCACTTTTCACTTTCATGCATTGGAGAGACATGGCAACCCACTCCAGTGTTCTTGCCTGGAGAATCCCAGGGATGGGGGAGGCTGGTGGGTTGCCGTCTATGGGGTCACACAGAGTTGGACACGACTAAAGTGACTTAGCAGTTAGTAACTATACAACCAGTCCATTCTGAAGGAGATCAGCTGTGCAATTTCTTTGGAAGGAATGATGCTAAAGCTGAAACTCCAGTACTTTGGCCACCTCATGCGAAGAGTTGACTCATTGGAAAAGACTCTGATGCTGGGAGGGATTGAGGGCAGGAGAAGAAGGGGACCGCAGAGGATGAGATGGCTGGATGGCATCACTGACTCAATGGACAAGAGTCTGAGTGAACTCTGGGAGTTGGTGATGGACAGGGAGGCCTGGCGTGCTGTAATTCATGGGGTCGCAAAGAGTTGGACATGACTGAGTGACTGAACTGAACTGAACTATTGGAACAGTCTTTCATATTTAGTTAAAAATTTACCCCTTTGTAAGTTATCCGTCAGTTTTCATCCCAATCCCAAAGAAAGGCAATGCCAAAGAGTGCTCAAACTACTGCACAATTGCACTCATCTCACACGCTAGTAAAGTAATGCTCAAAATTCTCCAAGCCAGGCTTCAGCAATATGTGAACCGTGAACTTCCTGATGTTCAAGCTGGATTTAGAAAAGGCAGAGGAACCAGAGATCAAATTGCCAACATCCACTGGATCATCGAAAAAGCAAGAGACTTCCAGAAAAACATCTATTTCTGCTTTATTGACTATGCCAAAGCCTTTGACTGTGTAGATCACAATAAACTGTGGACAATTCTGAGAGAGATGGGAATACAAGACCACCTGATCTGCCTCTTGAGAAATCTGTATGCAGGTCAGGAAGCAACAGTTAGAACTGGTCATGGAACAACAGACTGGTTCCAAATAGGAAAAGGAGTACGTCAAGGCTGTATATTGTCACCATGTTTATTTAACTTCTATGCAGAGTACATCATGAGAAATGCTGGACTGGAAGAAACACAAGCTGGAATCAAGATTGCTGGGAGAAATATCAATAACCTCAGATATGCAGATGATACCACCCTTATGGCAGAAAGTGAAGAGGAACTCAAAAGCCTCTTGATCAAAGTGAAAGTGGAGAGTGAAAATGTTGGCTTAAAGCTCAACATTCAGAAAACGAAGATCATAGCATCTGGTCCCATCACTACAAGGGAAATAGATGGAGAAACAGTGGAAACAGTGTCAGACTTTGTTTTTCTGGGCTCCAAAATCACTGCAGATGGTGACTGCAGCCATGAAACTAAAAGACGCTTACTCCTTGGAAGGAAAGTTATGACCAACCTAGATAGCATATTCAAAACCAGAGACATCACTTTGCCAACAAAGGTTCGCCTAGTCAAGGCTATGGTCTTTCCTGTGGTCATGTATGGATGTGAGAGCTGGACTGTGAAGAAGGCTGAGCGCCGAAGAATTGATGCTTTTGAACTGTGGTGTTGGAGAAGACTCTTGAGAGTCCCTTGGACTGCAAGGAGATCCAACCGGTCCATTCTGAAGGAGATCAGCCCTGGGATTTCTTTGGAAGGACTGATGCTCAAGCTGAAACTCCAGTACTTTGGCCACCTCATGCGAAGAGTTGACTCATTGGAGAAGACTCTGATGCTGGGAGGGATTGGGGGCAGGAGGAGAAGGGGACGACAGAAGATGAGATGGCTGGATGGCATCACTGACTCGATGGATGTGAGTCTGAGTGACCTCCGAGAGCTGGTGATGGATAGGGAGGCCTGGCGTGCTGTGATTCATGGGGTCGCAAAGAGTCGGACATGATTGAGTGACTGATCTGATCTGATCTGAAGTTATCCGTTGACCCTGATTTTGTCTTTTTCAATAAGAGGCATCAGATTCTTCAGCCGTTTACTGTGACTTTTGGGGTACATTTTATCTTTTTATTTATTTTTAATCAGAGTATAGTTGATTTGCAATGTTTCAGGTGTACAGCAAAGTGATTCAGTTATACATGTATTTCCTTTTTCATCTTCTTTTCCATTATAGGTTATTACAAGATATTGAGTATAGTTCCCTGGGCTATACAATAGGTCCTTGTTGTTTATTTTAAATGTAGTTCAGTTCAGTTCAGTCTCTCAGTCCTGTCCAACTCTTTGCTACCCCATGAATTCCAGCATGCCAGGCCTCCCTGTCCACCACCAACTGCCTGAGTTCACTCAGACTCACATTCATCGAGTCAGTGATGCCATCCAGCCATCTCATCCTCTGTCATCCCCTTCTCCTCCTGCCCCCAATCCCTCCCAGAATCAGAGTCTTCTCCAATGAGTCAACTCTTCACATGAGGTGGCCAAAGTACTGGAGTTTCAGCTTCAGCATCATTCCTTCCAAAGAAATCGCACAGCTGATCTTCAAAATGGACCGGTTGGATCTCCTTGCAGTCCAAGGGACTCTCAAGAGTCTTCTCCAACACCACAGTTCAAAAGCATCAATTCTTTGGTGCTCAGCCTTCTTCACAGTCCAACTCTCACATCTATACATGACCATAGGAAAAACCATAGCCTTGACTAGACAGAGCTTTGTTGGCAAAATAATGTCCCTGCTTTTGAATATGCTCAGATTGGTCCTAACCTTCCTTCCAAGGAGTAAGCGTCTTTTAATTTCATGGCTGCAGTCACCATCTGCAGTGATTTGGGAGCCCAGAAAAATAAAGTCTGACACTGTTTCCACTGTTTCCCCATCTATTTCCCATGAAGTGATGGGACCAGATGCCATGATCTTCATTTTCTGAATGTTGAGCTTTAAGCCAACTTTTTCACTCTCCACTTTCACTTTCATCAGAGACTTTTTAGTTCCTCTTCACTTTCTGCCATAAGGGTAGTGTCATCTGCATATCTGAGGTTATTCATATTTCTCCCAGCAATCTTGATTTCAGCTTGTGCTTCTTCCAGTCCAGCATTTCTCATGATGTACTCTACATAGAAGTTAAATAAGCAGGGTGACAATATACAGCCTTGACGTACTCCTTTTCCTATTCGGAACCAGTCTGTTGTTCCATGTCCAGTTTTCTAACTGTTGCTTCCTGACCTGCATACAGATTTCTCAAGAGGCAGGTCAGGTGTTCCGGTATTCCCATCTCTTTCAGAATTTCCCACAGTTTGTTGTGATCCACACAGTCAAAGGCTTTGGCATAGTAGTATCTGTTAATGTATCTGTTAATCCTGAATTCCCAATTTATCCCTCCCCTAACTTTCCCCTTTGGTAATGAATTTTTTTAATTTTTATTTTATATTGTAGTATAATTTATTTACAGTGTTGTGTTAGTTTCAGGTGAGGTGTACAACAAAGTGATTCAGTTATACGTATACATATATCTATTCCTTTTCAGATTCCTTTCCCATATAGGTCATTACATAATGTTTAGCAGAGTTCCATCTGATATACAGTATGTCCTTTAATTATCTGCTGGATATATAGTAGTGTGTCTGTTATCCTCAACTTCTAATTTATCCCTTCCCCCTTCCTCTTGCTGCTGCTGCTGCTGCTAAGTCGCTTCAGTCGTGTCCGACTCTGTGCGATCCCACAGACAGAAGCCCACCAGGCTACTGTCCCCGGGATTCTCCAGGCAAGAACACTAGAGTGGGTTGCCATGTCCCTCTCCAATGCATGAAAGAGAAAAGTGAAAGTGAAGTCGCTCAGTCATGTCCGACTCTTAGCGACCCCATGGACTGCAGCCTGCCAGGCTCCTCCGTCCATGGGATTTTCCAGGCAAGAGTACTGGAGTGGGCCCTTCCCCTTAGGTCACCGTAAGTTTGTTTTCTATGTCTGTGAGTCTGTCTCTGTTTTGTAAATAAGTTCACTTGTACCATTTTTTAACATTCCATGTATAAGTGATATTATATGACATTTGTCTTTGTATGACTTCAGTTAGTATGATGATCTCTAGGTCAATTCATGTTGATGCAAATGGCATTATTTCATCCTTTTTGGGGGACTAAGTAATATTCTGTTGTATGTGTATATACCATGTCTTCTTTATCCATTTGTATGTTGATGGACACTTAGGTTTCTTTCATGTCCTGTGTGTGCTAAGTCACTTCAGTCACGTCCATCTCTTTGTGAACGTACAGGCCATAGCCAACCAGGCTCCTCTGTCCATGGGATTCTCCAGGCAAGAATACTGGAGTGGGTTGCAATGCTCTTCTCCAGGGGATCTTCCCAACCAGGGATTGAACCCACATCTCCTATATTTCTTGCATCTCAGGTGGATTCTTTGCCCAGTTAGCCACCTGTCTCAGCTACCGTAAGTACTGCTGCTATGAACACTGGGATGCATGTATCTTTTCTATTTAGAGTTTTAGTCTTCTCTGCATATACATCCAGCAGTGGGTTTGCTGGATCATATAGTAAACTATGACTTTTTAAATGTTTTTACAGAAGAGGCATATTCTATGAGAGATTAGAATCATAAGGCCTCATCAGTTTTGAGCCCCTTCATTTTATACAAGAAAAATCTCAAACCCCAAACAGCTAAATAGATTGTAAGCTACTCTCCATATTTATCACTGTCTTTTCTTCTCTAGCCTAAGCTTCCAGACATCTCAACCTTTTCCCAGTTGATATGACATGCAGGATCATCACCCTTTCTTCACTGTTTTCTGAACATGCTCCTGTTGGTCCATATCTCTCTTAACATGCAGATTCCAGAATCTCACTCAAAACTCAAAATGTCGTTTGACTGTCTCAGAGTGTCTTGAAATGTTTCTTGCCACGATTTGGGGCTTTTTCTTCTTTGAATGTTACTTAAAGACTGTATTTACTTTTTTCCCCAGCTTTATTGAGACATAACTGACAAGCAAAAAATTGTGTGTGCATGGTGTGTACAGCATGACAATAAGGCCAAGACCCGATTCACCTCACAAATGTCACTCACATTCACTCTGACTTATCTTCCAGGGGTTACACTATTTACCAGTGTAACCATGCATCTCCTTTTCCACCATCAGATCAAGTATGTTATGAAATCTCTGCCCATTGTTTTTACCGAAATTAAGATATGCTATATTTTTTTAGCATTTCTTGGTAAACACATCAGTAGGAAATGGCACCTGACTCCAGAATTCTTGCCTGGAAAATTCCATGGGCAGAGGAGCCTGGCTATAGTCCATGGGACTGCAGACGTGACTCTGCAACTAAGCAAACTTATCTAACATGTTAATGGAATAAATTCAGAACAGTTACTTATTGAAAATTTATTTGATTGAAGTACAGTTGGTTTACAGTGTGTTAATTTCTGCTGTACAGCAAAGTGATTCGGTTATACATATAATTATGTAGATCCATGTTATTTTTCATATTCTTTTCCATTATGGTTTATCACAGGATATTGACTATAGCTGCCTGTGCTGTTCAGTAGGACTTTGTCATTTATCATTCTATATATAATAGTTTGCATCTATTAATCCCAGACTCCCAGTCCATCCACCCCCTCTTCCTTGGCAAACACAAGTCTGCAGAACTTACTGTTTCAATGGAACACACCTTGACTACAGTTTTTCATTATATTCTTTTCTCACAAACCTGTTCTATAAATTTCCTGAGGCTTGATGTCAAGCCCCAATAATTACTAATTGTAGTTTCTGAGATTTTTGCATTTTCATACCCTTTTGAAAACTGGAGCTATTTGCCCATCTCTAATCTTCTGGACACATTTTTCCATACTCTACAACTTCTCAACTGTGAATGAAAATACCTCTGAGGTGGTAATCTAAGCCATTTAATTTGGCTACAATATTATTTTTCTGGGTCTGAAGAATAGACTTGATTCAAAGAATTGATGGGGTCTTTTATTATCACCTCTCTTATCTTGATTTCCAGTTTTCTCTTAGTCATGTCTTGCCATTTCTAATTTAGAAAAATATTCCATTTTCTGGGAAAGAGTCACAAAATGACAATTCTCTCTTCTCTCTGTAAACCTTATCCCATCTTGGACAAAATATAACCAGAATGGCATTGCTAAGTGGTTAGGGGCTCAAACTTGAGGTCAGCAAAATAGGGCTTGGTTGAAAAGCCTATATTCTAAGCCAACTGAGACAAGAACTCCCCTCAAAATGAAACCTATGGAAAAGAGAACTGTCATGTGTGTGATTAATGTTGGAGCTGATGTATCTAGCAGCCAGGGCGCTGGAACGGTGCCCCAGGATTTGAGAGACGCTCCCCATCAGTCACGGGCAGCTCTGGACCGCTGCAGGCCTTCTCCAAGAGGACAGCACCTTCACTTCTATGTTACCTCCAGGCTCAGAGAGTCTGAGAGCATTGCTTGCAAAGGCAGCTCTCCCAAGACAGAAGGTAGGGCTAGTTAGCACAGCTTCTCCTTCTAGGCCTACTAATCAGCTCTTTGGTCCTCCACTATGGAGGTAGGGGTTGAGAGAGATGGGGAAAAGCCAAGATTAAAAGATGTTCCTCCACATGCAAGACACGTAAGGAAGGAGTAAGTGTCCTTCACTGATTTGAAAGCGCTACTCCACTGTTTAACAGTACATGATACCGCTGAAGCAGCTTTACGTTTTTGTGCTCGTTTCCTCCTCTTTAAAGTGAAAGAAATATAGCAACACACACTGAGACTTTGTGGTTTGTACTGCCCGACATATATCAAGTACTTTTTTAAAAAAGATGTTTATTTGGCTACGTTGAGTCTCAGTTGCACCATGCAAGCTCTCTAGTTGTGACATGCAGGCTTAGTTGCTCCATGATATGTAGGACCTTAATTCCCCACCAAGGATTGAACCTTTATCCCCATATTGCAAGGTGGATTCTTTAACCACTGGACCACCAGGGATGTTCCTATCAAGTGCTTTAAATAACATAATCTCACCCTCAAGTCTCTGCTCACTTTAGTCTTTGACTTCCCTGAGTTATTCCTAACAGTTAGTGCTATGGTTTCTACTTGCCTTTATTTATTTATTTTTTCTTGATACCTTCCCCCCACCCCCAACCATGTTTGACTTCTGTCCTTTGAAAGCCTGAGCTTGTGAGAGAGCTCCCCATATAGCCACGATCGTTTCTCCTGATGTCCATCACGCCTACCTGCATCTCTTTTTGAATCATCTGGATGTATAGTCAGAATTTCACTGCTCAGGATCTTTGATCTTCGTGAGTCATTTTTCTCTTTGTGTCTCTAGCTGTTGGCATATACTTATTCTTCCTGGAACTTTTGAAGTCAGCTGTTCAGTTGGTCTGGAATGTATGTCCAGAAATGTCCAGCGCTTCATTCCTTTCTTTTGTGAGCTCCAGGATGACATGGTCTCTTTTCCCTGTTTCTGACACTCCCACATTGCTACCAAGTTCTCCTTTGCTGGTCAGAGTTAAATCCTAGGAGGCATATCACGGTTTCTCTTACTTTATGACATTTTGCTTGAGGGCCTAGAATTTAAATTAATAATTCTGGTTGGAAGTAATTTATACGGCCTTGAGCTGTTGAAATGTCAAATATTCACTCGTTGTTTAGATTTTTATCATATTTCTTCTCTTTAGCCTGCCTGCCACCTACGTTCCTTTAAAAAAATTCTGTAAGTATCTTATAATTCATCTCCATATTCAGCCATTACTTTTAATGGCCTATTTTTCAAATAAATAAACGCTTGTAAGAAGATGAGTTTTCTAGCAAATAGGCTTAGTATTCCCCCAAAAGTATGATGATTGATAGAAACTTTTTAAAAGTTAAAAACCTCTTTTGTTCATATTTATAAAAATATATATTTTTTCTAAAATGAATATCCTTAGAGGGAAACACTATTAGGAAGAGAAAAGAAAACCTGTTTATTGTTAAGAAAAGTGGACAAATTTTTTTTTCAAGCAAAGGATAAAAGTGTTCAAGGACATTGTAAATGTACTAATTTAATGTTTGTACATCTTTGTTTTCATTGCTTTAAATAGTCATTAAGCTTACGGCAAGGATCATGTTATTTATTTAAGAGAAGTGTGAAATGGCATAATGGAAGGACTATTGTTTTATTATATGTTCAGTACTTAGCACAGATTAAGTGCTGTAACCTAACATTTTTGGGGGGCGAGATAGTCCATTGAAAAGATGATGAACTCTCTGCCCTGGAAAAGTACTCATGTAATTGCATATAAAATTTTTCATAAAATTCCAGCTCCCTCAGAAACCATTTGAGCAGTTACTCTGTGCCAGATACTTAGCTTATGTGTTGATTTTTCATTATTTGAGAAGTTGTTCTACTAATCTGTGGGATTCAAACTGTGAACCAGAAAAGTAGCTGGTTAGTGTTATACTTTACATTTGCATAATCATTTGCCATACACAGGACACAGCTATTTGGGAGTCCACTTGGGAGTAATTCAAATGTCTAAATCATGCAACTTTCTCCATTTTGCCATTGGTTTTAGTGTTCCTTTTTCCAAATGAAAAAACTTCACAGGTGGCAAGAATATTGGATGATTTAAAGAACTCAGCTCTTCTAGCAGTTGGATGCTTACTAAGTAGTAAAGAACTAATCAGAATTCAAATGGACTACACAGGCAGAAATAGCCACCAGGGAATTTAGAAAGCATTCTATCACCCCAGTCTGTTTAAACGTCCCTCCTTTTCTTCCTGTCTCTTTCCTACACTATTTTATATATTAAAAAGTCCCTGGGAAGCTTTTCACCTGCTGGTTGGGGGAGTCCATTCAGGAATTATCTGTTTACAGAAATAACTGTGCTGTTTCAGCATCAGTGATCTTTTGAGAGTGCGGAATGCTATATCAGGGCCCAGGGGTTAAAATATGTCGCTCCCACAGGGTTTCAGGCATTTATAGCTGACTGAATAGGATGCAGGAGACCCATGAGAAAGTGTCACTTCTAGCAGGGGACAAAGAGCCTGCCCTGCTCCTTCCTTAAAGAGAGTACACCTGGGTCCCAAGAGCCTTGACTTGGGTTGGGAGAAAATGCAGTGTTTGCACCAATTAGCAAATCTCTGCATGTTAGAGGGGTGCAATTTGCAAGGGCCATGACACCCCCATCATTTCCTCTGACCATCAGCCAGTGATTTCATAGTTAGACTCTCTACTCTCCAGCCTCCTTGGGAGTTGGCCATCAAGCTCCTTGGAAGACAATTCTTAACTTAGAGGCACCCACAGTCTGGAACATTCTCTGGCACATGATGATGGGAAAATATCCCTAGAGGCGGCATCTCTTCAGTCAGTGGAATCATCCGTAAAAACTGGAACAACTTAATGCTGGTTGCTGTTTCTCCTGGTGAACAGAGATGTTCAAGAGAAAGTCAGGAGATTGCCCTTCTTATTTCTGTCAATCAAAAATGCATCACTTGCTTGGCATGAGTTATATCAGGAGGTCATGGGGCTATGCAGTCTTTCACTTTTTGGTACTTCTTGGTTTATGAACTAGTAGTTGTGTAGAGAGTAGGCAGTTTTGCAAGAATATCAACTCCTTGGAAGAAATGAGATGGAAACTGTGACCACTTCCCTTTTGAGGTTCATTGTGGTTAAGATCCTCTATTGGGCTGGAGTGTTCCTGACTGAGGTTCACTAGCAGGAGAGGACACAGACGGCCTCTGGGGGGGAGTTTCAGGCAGTGAGTGGAGTCTGGCATGATGCCCTTGCACTACGTTCTGGGCTGGAAGCTGGCTATCCAGTTCTCTATCTGCAGAGGGTGTAATATTGCAGTGAAGTGTTGCAGTTTCTCACCTGTCAGACTGGCTGCCTTAGCCCTTTTTGACTGTCATAAAATACCATAGACTCAGTCCAGTTCAGTCGCTTAGTCATGTCCAACTCTTTGCGACCCCATGAATCGCAGCACACCAGGCCTCCCTGTCTATCACCAACTCCCGGAGTTCACTCAGACTCACGTCCATCGAGTCAGTGATGCCATCCAGCCATCTCATCCTCTGTCATCCCCTTTTCCTCTTGCTAGGTGGCTTATAAACAACATACATTTATTTGTCACTGCTCTGGGGGCTGGAAAGTCCAAGATCATGGTGCTGCCAAATTTGGTGTATGATGAAAATGTGCTTCCTCAGTGATGTCCATCTTCTCCCTGTAATTTCATGCGGCAGAAGGGACAAGGGGGTTTTCTCAGGCCTATTTCATACGAGCACTAATCCCACTCATGACGGTTCTTCTCTCATAACCTAATGACCTCATTTCCTGATATCACCACAGAGTATGAGGATTCTAACGTGCATTTCAAGGGTATGCATCCAGACCATAGCACGGGAAAACATTAGAAAGCATATGACAGCCCATCCTGCTGGCATTCCCATTGGTGGTGGGAATGCAAACTGGTATAACCATTTAAAGGGCTCCCCCAGTGGTTCAGCGGTAAAGAATCTGCCTGCAGTGCTTAGAAGAGAAAGGGCAATATCTGAGAAAACCACAGACTCATTTCTCTCTTGAGCCGCAGATCTCACTTCATGAATTTCACCTGAGGACACACTCCAATAATATAAAACTCTATTCTTTCAAGGCTGGCAAAGGCTCCAGACCAGCACATCAGTGTCACTGTAGCGGGACACAAAGACAGTGGACCGGAATAGAAGGAAACATGGAAATAACAACATGACACATAGATGTACCTTTTGACCCAGCAATGCCGGTTTCTGGGAATTAAACCTTCGAACATGCCTTCTCCAAGACAAATAAATAAATAAAACCCACATCACAACACTGTTTATAGTTGCAAATTATTTGAAACAACCAAAACGCTCATACATAGGAGAATGGTTAGATAAACCAGATACATCCACAAAATGGATATCGATGCAGCCATGCAGCTTTATCAAAAAGAAAAAGGAAGAGCTCTGGTAACTAATATAATAGGATTTCTAGAATATATTGCTAAGTGAAAGAATCAAAATAAAAAAGAGTATAGTATGTTACTTTTATTACTTGTGTAATAAAATTAGGCTACATTTTATATAAGAAATATGCAGAACCTTAAACGGATGAGAATAAAGTAGAAGAAATGGGGAAAAGGATGGCTCTTTGAAAAGATTTTTATATAAATCTAACATGTAGAATTCTATGACTGTTTCACATATTTAAAAAAAAAAAAAAAACAAGTTTGAGAATGGCCCAAAATAATGTAGAAGCACCAACAAACAATCTTACTGTATTTCAATAAATAACATAACCACACTGATGTGAGGCAAGAAGAGGTAGTGAGAAAATAATCCAAGTAACTTTTGAAAACTTACCACAAAGCAACTTACCATATAAGACACATGAATGGAAAACCTGAATAGTGCTTTGTCAAATAATGGAATTGAATCTATAATTTACAAACTTTTTTTGCAAAGAAATATTTAGACACAAATGGCTGTATCAGAGAGTTTCTCCAGTTATTTAAAGTAAAAATATCAGTCTTACCAAACTCTTCCAGCAAATTGAAAAAGGATGAACACTTCCTTATGAACTTTATTAGGTCAGCATCACCTTGATAATAAAACCTGAGAAGAATATTACAATGAAAAAAAAACACAAACCAGTGCTAAGATTTTTCAAAGAAGACAAAAATCATTTAATATGCAAAATTCAATTGATGTAATTCACCATATTGGCAGAATTTAAAAGTAAAATAAAATGATTTTTTAATAGGTACAGAAAAATCATTAGATGAAATTTAATACCCAAAAACAGTTTTCTGTGCTTTTTTTTTTTTTTTAAGGGAAAATTAGTCACAGTTTTTAAGAAAGAAAAATCCTCTTCTAAGAAACCCCCCTAATTTTATGGTAAGAAACGCCTCTAATTTTATGAAAAGTACCTCCAGTAGTTATGTAGAGATGTGAGAGTTGAACTGTAAAGAAAGCTGAGCACTGAAGAATTGATGCTTTTGAACTGTGGTGTTGGAGAAAACTCTTGAGAGTCCCTTGGACTGCAAGGAGATCCAAATAGTCAATCCTAAAGGAAATCAGTCCTGAATATTCATTGAAAGGACTGATGCTAAAGCTGAAACTCCAATACTTTGGCCATCTGATACAAACAAAGAACTGATTCATTTGAAAAGACCCTGATGCTGGGAAAGATTGAAGGCTGGAGGAGAAGGGGATGACAGAGGATGAGATGGTTGGATGGCATCACTGACTCGATGGATGTGAGTTTGAGCAAGCTCCGGGAGCTGGCAATGGACAGGGAAGCTTGGTGTGCTGCCCTCCATGGGGTCGCAAAGAGTCGGACATGACTGAGCGACTGAACTGAACCTCCAAAAGAGTTTACAGCAAATATATTCAGTGGTAAAATATTTAAAGCTTTCACCCTATGTTTGGAAACATTTATTGAATCTTAATATGTGCCTGATATTGTTCTAGGCACTAAGAAAAAAAGCAGTGAACAAAGCAGACAAAAATCCTTGCCCCAAGTAGCTGTAATTCTAAAGGCCCTATTTTATTTTGTATGAGTGATTCTTGTGTAAGAAATCTAAAACTACCATTTATTAAGTGACTACTGTATGCCTGGCCTTTGTCTGAAACTATTACATATTTATCTTTTTCAAAGTACACACTGAGAGAGCCCTGCCATTTCTTATTTGTTGATGAGAAAACGGAGCACATAGCACTTAATTAATCCAAAGGCATGCACTAGTTATTAACTAGGTTCAGGGCTTCCCAGATAGCACTGCTGCTAAGTTACTTCAGTCGTGTCCGACTCTGTGCAGCCCCACAGACGGCAGCCCACCAGGCTCCCCCATCCCTGGGATTCTCCAGGCAAGAACACTGGAGTGGGTTGCCATTTCCTTCTCCAATGCATGAAAGTGAAAAGTGAAAGTGAAGTCGCTCAGTCGTGTCCAACCCTCAGCGACCCCATGGACTACAGCCTACCAGGCTCCTCCGTCCGTGGGATTTTCCAGGCAGAAGTACTGGAGTGGGGTGCCATTGCCTTCTCCTTTATCACTAGATAGCACTAGTGATAAAAAAAAAAAAAAAAAAGAACCTGCTTGCCAATGCAGGAGATGAGACGTGAGTTCAGTCTCTGGCTAAGGAAGATCCCCTGGAGGAGGGCATGGCAATTTCCACTCCAGTATTCTTGCCTGGAGAATTCCGATTGACAGAGGTACCTGGCAGGCTACAGCTCATAGGGTCACACAGAGTCGGACACAACTGAAGCGACTCAGCACATATCCTACATTCATCTAGTAATTCCAAAGTTCATATTCTTTCCCCTATGCTATATCCTCAGTATCTATCATTATAGACAAGTTTTGTCTTATTTGGTAAGAAAGTTTTTTCTAATTTATTGCTGGTTTTAAAGTATTTGTTAATCTTTAAAATCCCATGCAGAATTTTAAGTTGTTGTATAATTAAATCTGAGAGATTTTATTGCTTGATGATTTCTAGTGTTTTTTAAATATTTATTTATTTTTAATTGAAGGATAATTGCTTTTCAGTATTGTGTTGGTTTCTACCAAATATCAACATGAATCAGCCATAGGTGATTTCGAGTGTTTTAAATTTAGAAGATGTCCTCTTAGAGGCTTGTTAAATATTTTTTCTAATTTAAAAGAATTTGAACTGCTAAAACTACCTGGACTTAATTCTGTTGTGTACAATATAGAATGTGTTACTTATTACCCAAACTGATCATTGTTAATAAATTCTTCTTCTCATTGATTGTTGGTGAAAATATAGCGTCTTTTAGATAGAAATCCTTGAAAAAGTCATTCAATAAAGCCCAATTGAGCCAGTGTTGGTAAAAAAATTCCTAGGATATCTTCTTATATAAACAAAAGTTCAGGCTATTTGCTTAAATTATAAATGTTTTGCCTCTCTACTTGACACAGGCACACACACACACACACACACACACCTTAAGTACCAGAGGCAGAAATATTCATGCTGTGTCTGAATGTAGATTTCACTACTTAATTTTATTCCTAACTGTATCTTCTTTAGCCTGTTTAAATGATTAGTCACAAATATTTACTTAGCACTAAGTGTGATTTATATAAATATATACACGGTGGACTGAAACAAAACAAACAACAAAAAAAAATTTTTGGCCCTTTGAGGAACCTACAGTCTAACTGAAGAAGATAAAACATATATGAAAACTTACACCTAAGTGTTTGAGAAGGCCCAGTTTGTGAACAGCAATCATGACAAGAGTTCAGGGGAAGAAGAGAGGCATGTGGTTGGCCAGGAAGCTTCACCAAGGAGCTGGGGGTTACCTGGGCCTGGATCAGTTGTTAGGAGCTTGGTCTAGAGAAGAGGGTGTGGCAGTTATAGACTAGAAAGATTGAACCGGGATACCCAGGCAGATGTGTGTCATCTGTGTGGATGCGGTGTGAAGGGAGGAAGTATAGTACTAAAATAAAATTCAGTCAAGTAAGTTTTAAAGATCCAGTTGGTTTTATTAAACAATTCATGAATCTGGCAGCATCCTGTCCATCAAGGAGCAAGGAGCTCCAAGAAGCTGTATGAAATGGACAACTTTTATAGGCAGAAAGGGAAAAGCACAGATTTTTTTAGGTTTAGCTTAGGTAACCCATCTTTAAGGGACAGAGGGAGACTTTGAGGCAGATTACCTCACCAGGGCTGACTAGAAAATTCCAGACTAACCAGTTAAGACAACATTCCCGGGGGGGTTGTCACTGCAGTTAGGTTAGGTGTTAAGTCTTGGTTTGCTGACATGGGACTTAGCACAAGAGCGTCCACATGGGGCCTGCCATTTTTTTTTTTTTTCTAACAATTCCCCCTTTTTGATCAGACTCTTAGCTTAACTGAGAGATGTGATCAAAATTGAAGGCATTAGCATCACTCTTAGCCATGACTCTGCCATTCTCACAGTTTTGTTGATCCTTGTGTGGTGTCCATGCGTCAAGGTGTTTTTGCTTAATCCCTGTGATATTCATAGATCATGGCTTTAGGTTCATAATCTTTAAATTAACCATCTCCTCATTCCTTCTCTTATGTTCCAGTCTTAAGATCATTTGCCTGGTGGTTAACAGCTGTGAACATACATTTAAAGCCTTTGAGAGAACACAGTTCACCAGGGAGATGACTATAACTGTCTTAAGCAGGGTAATTCCCAGAGTCTGGAGTGCCCTTCAGAGCCATGGTGCCCAAGACACAAACCAACCAACGTCAAAGAAGGACCTTCATGAAGGCATCAAGATTTTAAGCCAGGCGGCTTGCTCAGTGAGCTCTTGTCACTGAGTTTCAGCTTACCCTGAAGTCTTAACCCAGGTGCAGCAGGTGGTACTGTTCACAGTACAGACACCTCCTCGCTCAGCTAGAAGGTAATCCAGAGCTACCCTCTCATCAAGAGCAACTTTAGCCAGAGAGACCAAGGATCATTATTGGGCATCTATTGCTTTAGCAGCAAAGTCTGCAAGTTAAGAAGAGGTTCCTGACTATAGCTTCCTTTGGAATTACTCCTAACCAGAGAAGTAGGGATCTACCAAAGAGAGTGAATCCAGAATCACAGAACCTCCTCATAAGTCCTTTCTAGCTGAATGAGGCAACTACAGGGAAGCTGATCAATGAGATGTCCCAGTTCATGTGTGAATAGTTAGGGGCACCATTAGAGACCTAAGAGGCATTGTCTGATTAGCCACTAGCATAATCTAGTACAGACCACTCCAATCAACTCATGTTGATAGAGTCACTCAAAGGGATGGTTGCATTTGCCTGTTTGAGTCAAGGGCTGGTTTATTTTTCTCCTAACCTGAAATAATAATAAAAATTGTTCCAAGTACCAGAGTTTACCTCCCCTGCCCACCGCCCCTTAACAATGACTTGAAAGATACAGGTGATGTGTTATCTTTCCAGGTCAATGCAGAAGTAAAGGACAGAAAGGGAAGAACAAAGGGACTCATATTCAGTTAAAATATGAGGTCTTAATCCAGCATCTTGGAAAGAAGCAGTTTGCCTCAATGTCAACTCTTTCTCTTCCTACTCAGTTTGATTTGGACAGCTCCAGCCTTTGGATAAAACCAGATGTCAGGCAGAGCCCTCTTTAGCTGTGATATGTACAGTCCCTGAAGTTTGTGCCACATGGGTAGTAAAGAGATCTTGAAATAGTCCCTCCCAAAGAGATCCAGGGAGAGACTTTGTACTTACCGATTCCAAATCAGAAAGGTGGGAGAAAATTGGAAGCATTACTTTAGAGAGTCATAGCCAGACATTTGAAGAAGCTAGAAGAATTCAGGATCCAGTCCAATTTACAGATGTATCACAAAACCTTAAAGACAATTAGCAGGACTAAATATGTCTAATATAGACAAAGGTGAAAGCATAGTTTTTCTCTTCTACAGTTATCCCTGTCTCTTTTTTCCAAGGATAATCACAGCAAAACCTATTTTTTTGCATTAAATTTGGATTGATTATTTACATAACTATGATAAGAATAGTAATTGACCTTGTAAGCTCTTCTTAAGACTACTTTTCTAGTACTTTTCATAAGGATCCTCAAATCAAACTCAAAAACTGCTTGAAGCCAGGAAACCAAGCCAAAGGTCGCGCGGGGCCTTCTTCCGAGGATGGTGGGGGGTGGTTGAAGTTTCCTAAAGCTGTCTGGTCATATCTGAGTCTATGCATATCTCTCTCAAATAAAATATTCCAGTCAGAGCTTCCATTATTAATATATATCCAGTGTTTCTAATTGTGTCCTGGTACAAAGAGACCAGATTTTTATTTAACTTAGGTAAATAACTATGTTGCCATGGAAAGAATACTGAGGAGTTGCCAAATTTTAGAGAGATCAAAGAAGGGAGAAAAAGTAAATATCTTACCCTTGTTCACAAAAGTGTATTCTACCAGATTGCTGATAGCTTTAAAAGAAAATAGAAGGTTTCTTTCATCTAGACAAACAAAACATTAAGAAACCAGCAGTATTTTCCCTCCTCAGTTCATTTAGTGCCATGTACTTTTTCTATTTAAATCCAATTTTTCCCTTAGTTCTAGAAATTCTTACTAGTTCAGTTTTATGTTCTTAAAATTATCAGAAACCTGTACTTGTGATGAGTTCTTTCCATGAATCCCCTTGAAGATACAGCACTTCTGTAGGAACACTTTTTCCAAAGCATCAGAATAAAACAATAGCTCTCTGTCGATGACAAAAGACTTTAAAATGCCTGTTATTAAAGATTTGATGAGAGTTTATTAAAATGGAATTGACAAGGAAATTTGGTTATTCCTGGAACATATAATATTTGAGGATAATAACTGGAATTCTGCCTGATAATGTTATACTAGGACTTATCAGATTTTCAGGAATTTTATCAATACATAATTTTGAGGACACACTTACATATCTATACAGACAAAACATGAAGATTTAGTATTATTTATTTGGCAATGTTTCCCATGTAATTTAACATACCAACTAAGTCTAATTTGTTTAATTTGCCCTTATAAAAATAAGGACAGAGAACAAATCTTTTGAGATATTCCAAAGGCCCTCTGGACTATGCTGCAGTTAGCTTGAGGTAAAAAAGATTTCATCGAGCTAACATTCCAGGTTCCTATGCAATCCTGTTCTTTACAGCATCGGATTTTACTTTCATCACCAGACATACCCACAGTTGAAAATCATTTTCGCTTTGGCCCAGCAGCTTCATTCTTTCAGCACTGTTAGTAGTTCTCCTCCACTCTTCCCCAGTAGCATATTGGACGCCTTCTGACCTGGGAGGCTTATCTTTCAAGGTCATATATTTTGCCTGTTTGTACAGTTCATGGAGTTCTCATGGCAAGTGTACTGGAGTGGTTTCCCATTCCCTCCTCCAGTGGATCACATTTTGTCAGAACTCTCCACTATGACCCATCCGTCTTGGATAGTCCCACACAGCGTGGCTCATAGCTTCACTGAGTTGCACAAGCCCCTTCTCCATGGCAAGGCAGTGATACATGAACATACTAAACAATGTTCAAACTACCAGACAGTTGCAGTCATCTCCCATGCTAGTAAGGTTATGTTCAAAATCCTTCAAGCTAGCCTTCAGCATTATGTGAAGTGAGAACTTCCATGTATTCAAGCTGGGTTTAGAAAAGACAGAGGAACGAGAGATCAAATTGCCAACATTCGCTGGATCATAGAGAAAGCGAGAGAATTCCAGAAAAACATCTACCTCTGTTTCAGTGACTACACCAAAGCTTTTGACTGTGTGGATCATAGCAAACTGTACAAAACTCTTATCTTACCTGTCCCCTGAGAAACCCATATGCGAGTCAAGAAGCAACAGTTAGAACCTTAAATGGAACAAGTGCCTGGTTCAGAATTGATAAAGGAGTATGACAAGGCTGCTCATTGTCACCCTGTATATTTAACTTACACCCAGAGCACATCATGCAAAATGCTGAGCTGGATGAGTTACAAGCTGGAATCAAGATTGCTGGGAGAAATAACAACCTCAGAAATACAGATGATACCACTTTAATGGCAGGAACTAAAGAGCCTCTTGATAAGAGTGAAAGAGGAGGGTGAAAAAGCCAGCTTAAAGATGGTGACTGCAGCCATGAAATTAAAAGGCAATTGCTTCTTGGCAGGAAAGCTTTGCCAAACCTAGACAGTGTATTAACAAGCAAAGACATCACTTTACCGAGAAAGGTCCATCTAGTCAAGGCTATGGTCTTTCCAGTAGTCATAGCTACTGGTCCAGAGCTGGACCATAAAGATGGCAGAGTGATGAAGAGTTGATGCTTTCAAATTGTGGTGCTCTTAAAAGCCCCTTGGATAGCAAGGAGATCACACCAGTCAATCTTAAAGGATATCAACCCTGAATACTCATTGGAAGGATTTATGCTGAAGTGCTAATACATTGGCCACCTGATGCGAAGAGCTGACTCATTAGAAAAGATCCTGATGCTGGGAAAGACTAAGGGCAAGAGGAGAAGGGGACAACAGAGGATGAGATGGTTGGATGGCATCACTGACTCACTGGACATGAGTTTGAGCAAACTCTGAGAGATAGTGAAGGTCGGGGAAGGCAGTGGCACCCCACTCCAGTACTCTTGCCTGGAAAATCCCATGGACGGAGGAGCCTGGTAGGCTTCAGTCCATGGGGCCGCTAAGAGTCGGACATGACTGAGCAACTTCACTTTCACTTTTCACTTTCATGCATTGGAGAAGGAAATGGCAACCCACTCCAGTGTTCTTGCCTGGAGAATCCTGGGGACAGAGGAGCCTGATGGGCTGCTGTCTATGGGATCGCACAGAGTCGGACACGACTGAAGCGACTTAGCAGCAGCAGCAGCAGGAGGGAAGCCCAGTGTGCTGCAGTCCATGGGGTCACAAAGAGTCGGACATGACTTTGGGACTGAACAACAATAGCAACAGTGAAAGATTTCATTTAGAATTCGATTTCTGGGAAGTTTGTCAAAAAATTTTAAGATACTTGATCAAATAGGATCATAGGATCCTATTGAATCAAATAGGATCATAGGATCCTATTGAATCAAATAGGATCATAGGATCCTATTGAATCAAATAGGATCATGTCACTATGAAACAATACTTAGTTATCTATTTAACCAAGGGACAGACTCCACAGGCAAATACAGAATGGTACAGTTTTGAAACTAATTCTTTCAAAGTTGTAAAGATTAGGTTTACTTGAGTAATAAAAACCTGATAAAGATGACTTGGAACATAGTGATTATTTTGGCAGGCACAAGATCTTTGTTTTTCCTAGGCAGATTATTCAAAAGGTAAACAAAAACCTTTTGCAGTCTGTTATTATCAAGAGCAGACCAATAGTCCAAAATAACTTTGCACCAGATTACTTCTGATGTTAAAACTCATTTACTTAATTAAATTTATTCCAATCTTAACCAGTTCTGACTACACATGAAATTCCTTTCCCTTATTTCTGATAGTTACAATTGCATATATTAGCATTTTAAACCTTAAAAACCTCAGATTTCTTTCTAGTGTAAACCAAGATGCAAACACTTATGAACTGTCTTTTATATTAGCATTCTATTTACTGGCAAACTTATAAATATTTTTTATAATTTCTTGAAACACGTGCTTTCTTACAGAAAATTTCTCAGAGTGGCATAAAACGTGTTTATTTACAATCTAAAATATCTTTAGTTCCTCTGTAAAACAAAGCAAGAAATGGGTAAACTTATAGTTATTAAAGTTTCAGTATTTTATCTTATTTGGAAATAATCTGGATATTCAATGAGTTTAACCATCACTTAACTTAGCAAAACTTAAAAGTTTCAAGTTACCAAAAATATTTGGGGAAATTATTTTAAAAATTCACCAATCAACTTTTTATCCTACTTACATCTATTTAATTTACTTATCTTTATCAATTAAGGATTAGATTCCTTATGAGAAATTCATCATACTAAATTATTTTCTTGTTGACAGATTTTGTAAATTTAACTTATTTTAATAATAAACCCAGATAAAATAAAAGTTGTATGTGTACTTTATATTCAATGTTGTTAGCTCTACGATGTGTCTATTTTAATCAAACCAACAAATTTAAACTACCTTTAATACCAAATATTTTCCCAGAGCATGTGAATCTGAAAGGCATTTTGGTTATTGTCTATTAGAATTTTGGAAATTTTTATGAGTACTAAGTTTATGTAAGTATTTGTTAAAGTCATTTAAGTGGAGCACTTTTCAGTTCAATTCAGTCACTGAGTCATGTCCAACTTTGCGATCCCATGGACTGCAACCCGCCAGGCCTCCCTGTCCATCACCAACTCTTAGAGGTTACTCAAACTCATGCCCATTGAGTTGGTGATGCCATCCAACCATCTCATCCTCTGTCGTCCCCTTCTCCTCCTCCCTCAATCTTTCCCAGCATCAGGGTCTTTTCCAATGAGTCAGTTCTTCGCATCAGGTGGCCAAAATATTGTAGTTTCAGCTTTAGCATCAATCCTTCCAATGACTATTCAAGACTGATTTCCTTCAGGGTGGACTGGTTAGATCTCCTTGTAGTCCAGGTGACTTTCAAGAATCTTGTCTAACACCACAGTTCAAAAGCATTAATTCTTCAGCACTCAGCTTTCTTTATAAAACTGTGTGAGCCAACTCTCACATCCATACATAACCATGACTGGAAAAACCATAGCCTTGACTAGGTGGAACTTTGTTGGCAAAGTAATGTCTCTGCTTTTTAATATGCTGTCTAGGTTGGTCATAACTTTTCTTCCAAGGCTGCAGTCAGCATCTGCAGTGATTTTGGAGCCCCCAAAACTAAAGTCTGTCAATGTTTCCCACTGTTTCTCCATCATTTGCCTTGAAGTGATGGGACTGGATGCCATGATCTTCATCTACTGAATGTTGTTTTAAGCCAGCTTTTTCACTCTCCTCTTTCACTTTCATCAAGAGGCATTTTAGTTACTCTTTGATTTCTACCATAAGGGTGGTGTCCTCTGCATGTCTGAGGTGATTGATATTTCTCCCGGCAATCTTGATTCCAGCTTGTGCTTCTTCCAGCTCAGCGTTTCTCATGATGTACTCTGCATAGAAGTTAAATAAGCAGGGTGACAATATACAGCCTTGACGTACTCCTTTTTCCTATTTGGAACCAGTCTGTTGTTCCATGTCCAGTTCTAACTGTTGTTCCTGACCTGCATACAGATTTCTGAAGAGGCATGTCAGGTGGGGGAAGGCGCTGAGCGACTATTATTATTATCTGATGTCAGGTGTGTGGTATTCCCATCTCTTGAAGAATTTTCCAGTTTGTTGTAATCCACACAATCAAAGGCTTTGGCATAGTCAATAAAATACAAATAGATGTTTTTCTGGAACTCTCTTGCTTTTTCCATGATCCAGCAGATGTTGACAATTTGATCTCTGGTTCCTCTGCCTTTTCTAAATCCAGCTTGAACATCTGGAATTTCATGGTTCATGTACTGTTGAAGCCTGGCTTGGAGAATTTTGAGTATTACTTTACTAGTATGTGCTTCCCTGGTGTCTCAGAGGATAAAGCGTCTGCCTGCAATGCAGGAGACCCGAGTTCTATCCCTGGTTTGGGAAGATCCCCTGGAGAAGGAAATGGCAATCCACTCCAGTATTCTTGCCTGGAGAATCCCATGGACAGAGGAGCCTGGCTGGCTATAGTCCATGGGGTTGCAAAGAGTTGGACACGACTGAGCAACTTCACTTACTAGTATGTAAGATGAATGCAATTATGCAGTAGTTTGAGCATTCTTTTGCATTGCCTTTCTTTGGGATTGGAATGAAAACTGACCTTTTCTAGTCCCGTGGCCACTGCTGTTTTACAGATTAATTTTAATAATATTTTAGCAGCAGGAAATACCACATAAATGGAACACACCTATGTAGACAAATAAGTATACAGATAAATGTAAACAGAGACCTTGTAGTGTCATTTGAAAATTTTAGCCATGAGACAGGTATAATCATATAAAACTCACTAATTATAAAATGACAGTTAGAATTATATACGTTTACCTGCTCAGATGGCTAACATTTTTTCCGTTAATATTTGTGGAGAAGACACTTTACATTTGTATTTGTCCTTGACAAGTAATGTTATGGAAGCTGTGGAGATGTTTGAATTTTTAAAAAGTCCTCTGTCCCCTTTTCTTTTAGTTTTAGGAATTGAAGATCATCTCGATCAAGGCTCCCAGAGGACATGAGATGAAATATTTTTATCTCAAAGGCACAGGGAAAGAATGTAAGCCCTCCAATAATTTGAACTCTTTTAGAGTCTCATTTCTGGTTTTGTAGAGATTTGTAAGATAAGGACAATTGCTTTTAATTCTTCAAGGAACTGGGTTACAACTTAAATTACATTATAAGTTGATCTATCCATTCAGTTACATTATCATCAATGAGGAAAGAGGTTACAAAAAATTTCTATCAGACTCTGAATATCGGTTTCTAATCTCTGATGAACTTTTGACCATAGAGGGACTTAAAAAAAAATTATTTTAAATACCCTGACAATTTTTTAACCAGGACAAACAGTAAATATTTCTGGCAGTATTGAATGACCCATTGGACTCAAGGAGGAACCCATTGGGAACCCATTGTTCCCAAAGAGGGGATAAAGGATATTTTATTTTCCTTTCCTTATTAGGTACTGTAGGACTCCTCAGGTGGTGCAAGTAGTAAAGAATCCGCCCACCAATGCAGGAGACACAAGAGATGTGGGTTTAGTCCCTGGGTCAGGAAGATCCCCTAGAGAAGGGAACGGCTACACATTCTAGTATTCTTGCCTGGAAAAGTCCATGGACAGAGGAGCCTTAATGGGCTATAGTTCTTGGGTTCACAACAAGCTGGACTTGATTGAGGAATCACTCACACACCAGGTACTATAGACAGATTTGGGAGAGCTGACCCTGGTAAGAATTTCACCATTAGCCAGCTTCTTCCGGCTTTATCAGGATCCCCTCTGCAGATTCTGAATAGGATTTAAAATGGAGTGAGTAGCTCTGATATTTATCACATTATGAAAAGGTTTTTTTAAAAATTAATTTTAATTTTAGTTTCCCCTTGGCATTAAAAATTTAGTTGAATGGAATAATGTGGCAGTTTACAAGAAAAAAAATCCTGTAGTATTGTCAACTCTGGAAGGGGGCTATGTGGGGGCATCTGTAAGGCCATTGACTTGGCAGACTCTTATTCATGGTCCTGTAGTCTTTTTAGAGTAGAAAACCAATTCAACCAGAGGATTACTAGAAAGAGAGTCCAGTAAATGAGAAAGGAGGGAGTTATATCAGTCTTAGAGTTCTTTTGTCTTAGGTACCTCTTATATTGTTAATTTTTCATTAGCTTTTAACAACAAATCTTTCAATGAAGCTATTTTGGAATCTTGTGGACTTTTCAAGGCTTCTGCATACTAATTAAAATAGGTATCCCATAAAGAAGATGTGATACATGTATGTAATGGAGTATTCAGATCGGATCAGATCAGTCGCTCAGTCATGTCCAACTCTTTGCGACCCCATGAATTGCAGCATGCCAGGCCTCCCTGTACATCACCAACTCCCAGAGGTCACCGAGACTCACATCCATCGAGTCAGTGCTGCCATCCAGCCATCTCATCCTCTGTCGTCCCCTTCTCCTCTTGCCCTCAATCCTTCCCAGCATCAGAGTCTTCTCCAATGAGTCAACTCTTCTCATGAGGTGGCCAAAGTACTGGAGTTTCAGCTTTAGCATCAGTCCTTCCAATGAACACCCAGGACTGATCTCCTTTAGGATGGACTGGTTGGACTTCCTTGCAGTCCAAGGGACTCTCAAGAGTCTTCTCCAACATCACAGTTCAAAAGCATCAATTCTTCGGTGCTCAGCCTTCTTCACAGTCCAGCTCTCACATCCATACATGACCACAGGAAAAACTATAGCCTTGACTAGACGAAACTTTGTTGGCAAAGTAATGTCTCTGCTTTTGAATATGTGATCTAGGTTGGTCATAACTTTCCTTCCAAGGAGTAAGCGTCTTTTAATTTCATGGCTGCAGTCACCATCTGTAGTGATTTTGGAGCCCAGAAAAATAAAGTCTGATACTATTTCCACTGTTTCCCCATCTCTTTACTCCGTCATAAAAAAAGAATGAAATAATGCCACTTGCAGCAACATGGATGGTATGTGAAATAAGTCAACAGAGAAAAACAAACATCATATGATATCCCTTATATATGGGATCTAGAAAATGACACAAATGAACTTATTTACAAACAGAAACAGACTCACAGACTTCAAAAACAAACCTATGCTTATGAAAGGGGTAATGTCAGCAGGTGGGGGATAAATTAGGAGTTTGGGATTAATATAGACACACTGCTATACATAACATAGATAACCAACAAGGGCCTACGGTATAGCTCAGGGGACTATATTCAATATTCTGTAATGACCTTAATGGGAAAAGAATCTGAAAAAGAATGAATATATGTATATGTATAATTGAATCACTTAGCTGTGCCCCTGAAACTAGCACAACACTGTAAATCAGCTATACTCCAATACAAAATAAAAATTAAATTAAAAATAAAAGAAAATAGATATCCCATTCAGTTTGATTTGGAAGACTTCGCTTTTAAATGCACTTTTTCAATGATCTTAACTAATGGAATATTCCTTCTAATGGCCATTGTAATTCTCCTGAGAACTGACAGGAGTTTGGCAGGGTCTTAGCCACAAATGAGGTGCAACCACACTTTTATCTGGTCATATTTCAAGGCCTCTTACCCCACGGCTACCAGGCTAAACGCTTAGGACACAGTAAGATGTTGCCGTTTTTGTGGATCTCTACAGCTTCTGGGATTATAGTTCTTAGACATAAAATGAGTAGCTGTGCTGGAAGGTGGCACACTTGACTGTTTAGGAATTAAAGATTCCATGTCTTTTAACTAGCTTTTATCTACCTAAAACAAGACAAACAAACATGCACTGTAATATGTTGTCAGTACCCAAGAGAGAGTACTGCTTCTGGCCAAGAGAAGGCCCAATACACCATCATCAGTTCCCATGGAACCTTGACTGGGGAAAGGATTGAACCAGCAGAACTCAACAAATGGGGACTGAGGACTGAAAGGCTCTTCATGGATGGGGAGCTGTGAGCCACCACCAACAGTTCCCACATGGATTTTCAGAAAGAATCAAGGGTTGGGGATTTTCTACTCAAAAACCTGAGTCGTTTGATGGCTCAATTGGGTTCCAGGTAGAACCATCTGGCAGCTCAAAGCTGATCTGCCCTGTATTGGAAAACCAATTACATTGGGAATTCAATGCAAAGAGAGCAGAGCTCAGAATTTACCTAAGACTCTCAGAAGTGGCAAGAAACATAGTGAACTCAAAAAGGTGTTTGTAGGTGCCATGCCTTCGTTTCTTGTTGTCCCCAAATCCTGTTACAAGTTTACTTTGGATCACATCACAGCCACTAACACTGTTAAAAAAAAACAAACAAAATTCAATCCAGTACATTTTAAAGATCTATTTGACTTTATTGAATGATTCACAAATCTTGTAGCATCCCATTCAGCAAGCAGAAAGTAGTTGTGAGGAGCTGGACAAAATGGAAGACTTTTATAGGCAGAAGAGGAGGAAGAGTGGGTTTTTCAGACTTAGATAACCTACCTGTGGGAGATGAAAGGGGTTTGTGTGACAGATTACCTCATCATTACATACCAGAAACTTCCAGATTGACTAGTTAAGACTACATTCCTGGGGAAGGTTGTCACTGCAATTAGTTAGGTATTAAGTCTTGGTTTGCCAACCTGGGGTTTAGCACAAGATACTCCATTTGGAGCCTGTGATTTTTTTTTAACAAAAAACAAGACCAAAAAAAAAGCCAAACTACATTGGAACCTCATGATAACAAGGAATTCTTTCATTCCACAATCTAGCAAACATACAAGAATGACCCACAGGAAGAAGGACATAAGCTGTAAATATTAATCATTACTTTGACTGTAAATGAGCAGTTGATGTTTTAGAAAAAAGCAATTGCATTTTATTTTGGACCAATAATTTCTATCTGGGAAAGAGAATAAAAAGAATTAATATAACCCCTCCAGTTGGCAGGAAGGGTCAAGTCTGCAGAGCTTCAGGTATAAGGTGCTGGTGTCCCTTTGTGAATACTGCCAAGCACCAGGGAACAGGCTGGCATTTAGGCAGACGGCTTGAAGGCTGGGCTAGAAATATCCAGTTATTATAAGAGCAGTGAATTCACTAGGGAGACAAGAAAGGGCATGTAAAAACTTTTGATTAGGGTCCAATTCTTTCCATGTCCTCAAGTACTGAAATTCTGTCTCCTATCAAGATAGTGATGATATTGTCACAACTGACAGAGAATATTGCTATCTTTAAACCTGGCAGACTATTTTTCAGGTGTTCTGAAACTGTCCTTCTAGTGTTCTAAGTTCAGCAACTACATTTTCATGTTCATAGTTTTTGCGTGTGTGTGTGTTAGTCACACAGTCATGTCCGACTCTTTGTGACCTCATGGACTGTAGCCCATCAGGCCCCTCTGTCCATGGGATTTCCCAGGCAAGAATACTGGAGTGGGTTGCCATTTCCTTCGCCAGGGTATCTTCTCAACCCAGGGACTGAACCCAGGTCTCCTTCATTGCAGGCAGATTATTTACTGTCTGAACCGCCAGGGAACCCCCTCTAATTGTCTGATTTTAACCTTTTTGTATCCATTTTAGGATAGTGATACTGTATTCACAATGATCTTCAATTTATGTCAACAAGTTTCAGCAATCACTAGAGGACACTCTTCCCCTCCTTTCTCCCTTAGCTTATGCATTTCCTCAATCTAGCTGCTCAATAAACACTTAAACAAATTGTGTGAATTTAAGTCGATTTCTGGAGGAATCTATTTTAGTATTTTGAAAATTTTGTTATCCTTATCCCTAGTTACCATCTCATTTCTGATTCTTCTATTGAAGACATTCTTTAACTGTTATTATCAAAAGTATAAAACTTGATTATTATTTATTTGGGGGTTTAACCACATGGAAGAATTCATGTGTATTTATCATCTCTCCCTCTTTTTCTCTTGTAATGCACATAGATTAAAATAATGAATGCATGCTATAAAGTCCTTGCCTATGGAATATTTCTAGTCTAGTGGGGAGATGTAAAACAAGCTCACAATTCTAACACAATTTGATGAATGTCATAATAAGGATAAGCATAAGAGTGCTGTGGTAATACATAACAAAAATAATAGTAAGCACTTAATTATAAAGATTAAGTTCTTTGAAGAGTCTTGGTTTTTTGTTTTGGTTATATGTACACGTAATGAGATAATTATCTTGTGAAATTTGCATAGTATAGTGTGTGTGCTAAGTCACTTCAGGGATTGACTCTGCTATCCCATATACCATCAGAGAAGGCAATGGCACCCCACTCCAGTACTCTTGCCTGGAAAATCCCATAGACAGAGGAGCCTGGTAGGCTGCAGTCCATGGGGTTGCGAAGAGTCGGACATGACTGAACGACTTCACTTTCACTTTTCACTTTCATGCATTGGAGAAGGAAATGGCAACCCACTCCAGTGTTCTTGCCTGGAGAATCCCAGGGACAGGGGAGCCTGGTGGGCTGCCGTCCATTGGGTCGCACAGAGTCAGACATGACTGAAGCGACTTAGCAGCAACAGCAGCATCCCATATACCATAGCCCACCAGGTTCCTCCATCCATGGGATTTTCCTGGCAAGAATACTGGAGTGGGTTGTCATTTCCTTCTCCAGGGGATCTTTCCAACCCTGGGATCGAACCTGCCTCACCTCTATTTCCTACATTGTAGGTAGATTCTTTACCTCTGAGCCACCGGGGATCAAATCAAAATTGCATAATTTCATGTGTCTAAAGAAGAGGGCTGCACTTTGTAGATATATGTAAAATAAGCTTTAGTATATTACTTAAAAATGAGATAGAAATGTATAAATGAACGTGCTGATTGTTAATTTTTTTTCAATAGGATATAATGATATTCATGATCATTATAAAAGAGCAAGAAATACTTGCAGAGGAGAAAATGTTTCTTTGGCAGTTTGAAGAGTGAACATTTTTGAAGAGCCCATTCTCTGAGATCATGTTTTATCAGAATGCTTTACCCTTTGAATATCTTCTACAAATACTGAGAAATTTTTTGTCCCTAAGCAAGTCGAGCATTACTTTTTAACTGTGGTTGCTTTAAAACAATGATGTATATTTCTCCTTTTACCTCTTATTGATAGATAAGGGTGACCTCATTTTTTGCAGGTAGTGAGATTGTTCCATCATGCAAAGCATTTTCAAAAAGTGTTTGCAACAAGTATGCATTTGGTGTTAGTGGCTAGTTGTGTTCACGTAGACTTGTATCCCCATCTGGGCCCAGGTACTCAGGCAGCTGAGTTGCAGTGAGTGACTGGATTATTCGTTTACCAGAAGCTTTAGCCTTACAGCTAAATCGATAGACACTTACAAGCGTCAGCTGTAGCAATTAAGGAAAAAAAAATTTGTGAACCATTTATCTGAGGGCTGTTAGATCATAATTTTTAGTGACATAATAATCACCTTACACACACTAGTGGTTGCACAATTTGGGGACGAGCAGATGTTCATGGTGTAAAATGTAACTTTAACTTTTTTAATATTGAATTTTAAATATTTGTTAAATTCTCTGCAATGAGAATGATAAAGAAAATAAAATAGGTGAAAAATCACTCTGCCTCTGAAATTGTTCAGAGATGCTCAGCTGTTCAGAGGCAATGAGAACTGAACACTTCACAGCAAATACAGCTATGAGATATGGTAATATTACTTATCTTCAGGAGATGATAGCACCCAAGATCATAAGCTCCCTGAAGCAGAGACTTGACCCCGCGTCACTGCCACTGCTGCTGCTGCTAAGTCACTTCAGTCATGTCCAACTCTGTATGACCCCAGAGACAGCAGCCCACCAGGCTTCCCATCCCTGGGATTCTCCAGGCAAGAACACTGGAGTGGGTTGTCATTTCCTTCTCCAATGCATGAAAGTGAAAAGTGAAAGTGAAGTTGCTCAGTCGTGTCTGACTCCAGCGACCCCCTGGACTGTAGCCTACCAGGCTCCTCCATCCATGGGAGTTTCCAGGCAAGAGTACTGGAGTGGGATGCCATCGCCTTCTCCACCCTGTGTTGCTGCTGACACTTAAAAGGAAGCATCAAAGTCTGCCTGCTCCCATGACTCATGGCAATCCTGACTTAGACTGGGATCATGGAGTTGCCAATTTCAGGACATATGTGAGAAATTCCCAGATGCACAGCTCTGGCCTGTGTCAACATAACTAATTAAGTGTGATAAAGAAACTTTGGCTTTGGGTTCTGGCTTCCCACTATCATAAATTAAGATGTTATTTCTCCTTTCCAGAAACTGGAGATTCTTTTTTTCTCTTAAAAGATCTGAAATTGAGCTGTAGTGAGAAACCAATCCAAGGATTTACCTTAAGAAGAGGCTTTCTGTTAAAGTTTCATATGAAAAATAAAGGATGATTCTAGGATGATTCAAGTAGCCCCAGTTACCTAGTAATTGGACATCACTATCTTGCAAGATCTTACATAAATTTAGTTTCCCAAACTTTAAACTGTGATGGTATGGGTTGTTAGAAAGAAAATTAATCCTGGGGTTCAACAGTAGAAAAGAAGGAGAGGAAAGGAATAAAATATATATGTGGGCTCTGAGTTTACCTTTGCTGTCAACAAGCACAGCAAAAGCCAAGGACCCTTTAAAAGAAGAATGAGGGTGGAGAGGAAGAAAAGAGAGGAATGGAAATGGGGAGAGAAGCATATCTAAGTTAAGTAGCCCATCATTTGGGGGAGATCTTGAAAAAGCTTTTATCAAAAAGCATGTTTGGGGGACTTCCTTGGCGATCCAGTGGTTAAGACTCTTCCTTCTAGAGTAGGAGGTGCAGTTGCTATCTCTGATTGGGGAGCAAAGATCCTACATGCCTCATGGCTAAAAAGCCAAAACATAAACAGAAGCAATATTGTAACAAATTCAATAAAGACTTTAAAAATGGTCCTCATTAAAAAAAAAAAAAAAAACTTTAGAAAAAAAAATAAACATGTTTTAGGAATGGTGATAGTGGTTTAGTTGCTAAGTCATATCTGACTCTTTGCAACCCTACAGACCGTAGCCTGCTGGGCTCCTTTGTCCTTGGAATTGTCCAGACAAGAATTCAGGAGTGGGTTACCATTTCCTTCTCCAGGGGATCTTCCTCACCCAAGGACTGAACATGCGTCTGTCTCTCGCATCTCCTGCACTGCAGGCAGATTCTTTACTGCTAAGCCACCAGGGAAGCCTATTTTAGGAATAGCATGGAACGTAAATAAGAAGGAGGTATTTGATTATCAGTACCTGGTTAGGAATTCCCTGCTCTTCCAGACTAAAAAGGTATAAAATGGCTGGGATCAAAGCAACTAATTGAGGCTTGTCTGTGGCTGGTAATGACAGGTTTGCATGATTTTGCTTTTTAGAATATGAAGGTAGAAAGCTTTGACATTCTGCATCATTTGTGGTGTTAATCTGTGTCAAGGACAAGGTTATTTTCATGTGTGTAAACAAGACGACTAGTTGCAACATTGGTCTTGATTATTTTTTCCTGATTAATATATCTTTCTGTGCCAATTTTTTGGTCTATTTTTACAGTTTTGTATAGCAACCCTCCTATAAACTAGTTCACATATATAAATATTTTAAGAAAAATGAGTCAAATGCTATTACCTAAAAATGTAGCTATAATATACATGTAGCACGTGGCTTGGCTGAGCTTTTGCAATTAAATTTTTAAAATCTTTCTACATACTGATCATAATGTAATTTTTATGTTAAAATATTTAAATATAGCATTGCATCATATTTTAAATCGGCTTTCTTACATGACACATTTGATTTGAAAATTGTCTTGCAGAAGTTATATTTGGATGAATGAAACTTTCCCCCGACTTTGAAATCTTGCAGGCAATGGCATTTATTTAACATAAATTTATAAAGATGGCCTAGAAGTAAAAATGCACATGAGAAAACTAATATGTAAGAGTCCATTAGAAATGGTCAGATATATTAATATGAGTTCAAATTGCATAATCACAGAGGAACAGATGACAGCAAAATAACAGGAATAGTTTAGGCACAGACCAGCATAAATCAAGAATAGAATTGAGTTTACTTAGAACCTAATGTTAGTAGAAAGCTGACTCTTAAAATAGGGGCTTAAGTTTCTTGTGAAGAGGCTGACAGTAGCCTCACATTTACTATTATAGCTATTTAATGCAAATACATGTAAAAAATATATTAATAAATAAGAAAGTTGATGTGACTCAACTAATACATGCCACTAATGGAAAGTAAGACCTTGATTATAGTTCATAATAAAGTTGTTTTCACTTTTTTAAGGGACTAAGTGTTACGCTGTTTAAGTCATTTTATTATTGAATGCATACCTTATTCAAGTTACTTGCTAAATAGGGTTCAAAGACCCTAATATGCCTACCCTCAGACTTCCCATATGGTCCTAGAGCAGTGAAGATGAGTCTATAAAGCCTTTTATTCATCCATCCATTCATTCAGTATTTATAAATTCCTGAGTAGTATGAGGATGCAGAGTTGAATCAAATACATATTATGTAAGAAGTGTATGGATCATGGATCACAGGCCTTTGTGGGGGTGAAGGTAGAGGTCAGCCCCTGAAACTCCATGGAATCAAAATTGGAAAGGAAAGTAGATCAAAGAAGTTTTAGGCAGCAAAAGATATGTCCACTACAGATAGTGACTCCACTGTTGATTTGCAGTTTAGTCACTGGCTTGCCCTTTCTACAATGGATTTTAACCCAAGAGTAGCAGTTTGAATTGCCTTCAGGTACAACTCACAAAACTTAGCCTAAATAATGAGCAAACCTTTTACTTAATATTAATACCAAGTTTTCAGAGAGAATCAAAGTTCTTTGAGTCACTGGCTTAAAGATACCATTAAGGAACCAAGTTGTTTCATTTCTCTGCCCTGCCGTCTTGATGAGGTTTTCTCGCTCATGCAAGATGGCTGCAGCAATTTCAGTCTTACCCCAAGACCAATGTCCAGAGGCAGAAAAGAGACCATCTCTTCCTATGCCTCTCTCAAGAGCAAGGACACAGTTCCTAGGGTATACACCTCTCACCCACATAGAGGTGTATATCTAGATAGAAAATTTCTATACATCTCATGGACCGGAATTGTGTTTCACACCCATTTCTAAGCCAATCCCTGACCTGGATTAGGATAGTCATCAAAAATGGAATGACTGGACTTCCCTGGTGGTCCAGTGGTTAAGAATCCACCTGCCAATGCAGGGGTCATGGGTTTGATCCCTGGTCCAGGAAATCCACATGCCATGGCACAACTAAGCCCATGCACCACAACCACTGCGCCAGAACTCTAGAGTCTGCACAGACTGCAGCTACTGAAGCCCACACACACTAGAGCCCGTGCTCTGCAACAAGAGAAACAACCACAGTGAGAAACTCATACACCGCAACCGGACAGCAGCCCCCACAACTAGGGAAAGCTCCCAGGCAGCAACGAAAGCACAGCATGGCCAAAAATAAATATATTACTTTTAAAAACAAATTTAAAAATAAATAAATTTTTAAAACGGAATGACAACTAGGAACAGAACCCCAGTGTTTACCACTTAATTTGGTTAAGTAAATATAGCAATTAAAATGGAAGAATGATTCTCAGAGACTATGCTTGGAATCTTGCTCTAGAAATTGAAGTTCTTTTGAGTGTGAAAAATAGATAAAACAGACTCTGCCCATCCAAGTACTGTAGTGACATTCCTTATAGAATGTGTAATTATGCCATTTATGAGTTGATAAGACTGTCTTCCTAGCACTCCCTGAACTATGTGCCACCCAGCAGACAGTCTGTACCACTTATCTAAAGAATAGACTGACATTAAGTAGTGATTATTCACACTAGGGAGAACGGATATCCCTACATAACAGAGACTGTCTAGCTTACTTCCTTATTTAGAAAAATTAAAACATGTCCGAAGTGTATAGCAGACATCTCAAAATGGCATTGTAGCAGCTAATATGTATTTGGGAGGTAAAGGGAACCAGAGCCCCGTCCTCTCCAGAGAAGCAGACCTCGTGTGAGAGCAAATTGCCTGGGGGTCACACAGCTCCATTTATCCTGCATGAGAATTAGGATTAGTGGTCTTCCCATTAACTCTCCCCACAGCAGCTTCTAATTTCCCCCGTGAATATGCCCGCCTCCAGTGGTTCATGTGCTATTTATCTTCATCTGCATGTGTACCACATTTCTGAATTCATGAATTACAATTATTTTACTTGAATGGAAACAAATTCTAGGGAGAGTTGAATTCCTAAAACCAACACAGGTCCTCTTCCCCACACCCCCCCTCCCGCCCCCCGGAGAGAAGTATACTTTTTACATTCAAAAAACTTTAACTTATTTTACCAGGGCTGGGGGCAAATAGAAGTTGATCTACTCAGTTATTTCATTATTTTGGCTCCCTAATTTCTTCCTGTAACATATTTTAATATATAGGGTGAAATTCAACAATTTGAGTTTAATTGGTTTCACACTTGCATCTCTTAAATTCTTGAGATATAAATATCTTCACCCAAGAGCATTGGAGATTTAATACATATGGAAATAATCTTCACCTATTTTAATAAGCACTTATCCCCCGGCTAACTGCTAGGTGCTGGCCATATATAAAATAGATTACTGATGAGAACCAACTGTATAGCACAGGGAACCCTGCTTAGTGCTCTTTGTTGACCTAAATGGGAAGGAAATCCAAGGAAGAGGGAATAAAGGTATCCGTGTGGCTGATTTACTTTGCTGTAGTGAATACAGCAGAAACTAACACAACACTGTAAAGCAACTATACTCCATTAAAAACTAAAAATAAGGACAGGTTTTGGTACTTCAAAATCTTTACGGTCTAGAGACAGAAGTCATTACAGTACAGAGGGGTGCCATCTCTATGCTGGCAAGATGGTAGCCATGGCAGCAAGAAGCATGGGATGGGGATGACAGAGAGAAAGGACACCAGTGCGGTCAATGAGTGCACTGCTGCTAAAATTTATTTCTCACAGTCCTGGAGACTGCAGCCATTTTTTTTTTTTTTTTTTTTTTTGGCTGTTTATCTCAAAACCCAGAAAGGCAGTCTGTAGAAAGTAGAATGAACTGGAAACCTTGAAAAGAACAAAGTGAGAGACCACATGTTGTTGGAGAGACTAACATCCAGAGGTAGTTCCATTCTTTTGTGAGACTGCACTGTGCTTCTTGACCTTGAGTTTGTTTGTTTATTTGTTTGTTTTTTAATATTTATTTATTTGACTGTACTAGATCTTAGTTTGGGCACATGGGATCTTCAATCTTCATTGTGGCATGTGGAATCTCTTTAGTTGCAGCATGTGGGATCTAGTCCCCTGACCAGGGGTCAAATCAGGACCCCCTGCAATAGGAGTCTTAGCCACAGGACTAAGCCACCAGGAAAGTCCCACCCTTGAGTCTTTAAAAACACACACCCCTACCTATGCTTTTCTTATGCTCACAGGAGTAAGTTTTTACCTCTTGTAACTGAACAATCCTTAACTTCTACCTATGTCTAAAACTGGCTCTGATCAGATCAGAACAGATCAGTCACTCAGTTGTGTCCAACTCCCTGCGACCCCATGAATCGCAGTATGCCAGGCCTCCCTGTCCATCACCAACTCCCAGAGGTCATTCAGACTCACATCCATCAAGTCAGTGATGCCATCCAGCCATCTCATCCTCTGTCGTCCCCTTCTCCTCCTGCCCCCAATCCCTCCCAGCATCAGAGTCTTTTCCAATGAGTCAGCTCTTCACATGAGGTGGCCAAAGTACTGGAGTTTCGCTTTAGCATCATTCCTTCCAAAGAAATCCCAGGGCTGATCTCCTTCAGAATGGACTGGTGGGATCTCCTTGCAGTCCAAGGGACTCTCAAGAGTCTTCTCCAACACCACAGTTCAAAAGCATCAATTCTTCAGCACTCAGCCTTCTTCACAGTCCAGCTCTCACATCCATACATGACCACAGGAAAAACCATAACCTTGACTAGACGAAACTTTGTTGGCAAAGTGATGTCTCTGCTTTTGAATATGCTATCTAGGTTAGTCATAACCTTCCTTCTAAGGAGTAAGCGTCTTTTAATTTCATGGCTGCAGTCACCATCTGCAGTGATTTTGGAGCCCAGAGAAAGAAAGTCTGACACTGTTTCCCCTGTTTCCCCATCTATTTCCCATGAGGTGATGGGACCAGATGCCATGATCTTCGTTTTCTGAATGTTGAGCTTTAAGCCAACGTTTTCACTCTCCACTTTCACTTTCATCAAGAGGCTTTTGAGTTCCTCTTCACTTTCTGCCATAAGGGTGGTGTCATCTGCATATCTGAGGTTATTGATGTTTCTCCCGGCAATCTTGATTCCAACTTGTGTTTCTTCCAGTCCAGCATTTCTCATGATGTACTCTTCATATAAGTTAAATAAACATGGTGACAATATACAGCCTTGACGTACTCCTTTTCCTATTTGGAACCAGTCTGTTGTTCCATGTCCAGTTCTGACTGTTGCTTCCTGACCTGCATACAGATTTCTCAAGAGGCAGACCAGGTGGTCTGATATTCCCATCTCTTTCAGAATTTTCCACAGTTTCTTGTGATCCACACAGTCAAAGGCTTTGGCATAGTCAATAAAGCAGAAAGAGATGTTTTTCTGGAACTCTCTTGCTTTTTCATTGACCCAGCAGATGTTGGCAGTTTGATCTCTGGTTCCTCTGCCTATTCTAAAACCAGCTTGAACATCAGGTAGTTCACAGTTCACATATTGCTGAAGCCTGGCTTGGAGAATTTTGCAAAGGAGAAAAGGAAAGATATAAACATCTGAATGCAGAGTTCCAAAGAATAGCAAGAAGAGATAAGGAAGCCTTCTTCAGTGATCAATGCAAAGAAGTAGAGGAAAACAACAGAATGGGAAAGACTAGAGATCTCTTCAAGAAAATCAGAGATACCAAAAGAACATTTCATGCAAAGATGGGCTCGATAAAGGACAGAAATGGTATGGACCTAACAGAAGCAGAAGATATTAAGAAGAGGTGGCAAGAATACACAGAAGAACTGTACAAAAAAGAGCTTCATGACCCAGATAATCACGATGGTGTGATCACTGACCTAGAGCCAGACATCCTGGAATGTGAAGTCAAGTGGGCCTTAGAAAGCATCACTACGAACAAAGCTAGTGGAGGTGATGGAATTCCAGTGGAGCTATTCCAAATCCTGAAAGATGATGCTGTGAAAGTGCTGCACTCAATATGCCAGCAAATTTGGAAAACTCAGCAGTGGCCACAGGACTGGAAAAGGTCAGTTTTCATCCCAATCCCAAAGAAAGGCAATGCCAAAGAACGCTCAAACTGGCTCTGAATGGGCCCTCAAATCCTAAAACGTTTAGCCATCCACCTACCTTCCTCCTTTTCTGGAATGTAGACCCTCCTCAGCCATGGCCCCTCCATGCCACATCCCCCCCTTACCTTCATATGGAAATGTTAATTCACTTGGAAGAACAGCCTTGGAAGAACCTGACTCAGAAGAAAGAACTGTGCAGACAGATAAAGGTCTCCATGGGCTTCCCTGGTGTCTCAGATGGTAAAGAATCCACCTGCAATCAGGAGACCCACCTTTGATCCCTGGGTTGGGAAGATCCCCATGGCTACCCACTCTGTTATTCTTGTCTGGAGAACTCCATGGACAGAGGAGTCTGGTAGGCAACAGTCCATGGGTTCACAAAGAGTTGGAGCAACTAACACTAGAGGTCTCCATAGGAGAGTTGAATGTATTATATTTGTATTACAATTATCATGTGTATCCTGTTATTTCTTCCCTGAAAAACAATCTTCCTTATTGCTAAAATGAGAAATGACTTTGAAGGCATAAGCCAATGACTTTAGAGTAAGTTATTGTTCTACTTTATACCTTCCTCAAATGAAACTTGCAAGATTAATTGCAACCTTGAATAGGACTGTATTGAAGCATACTCGCTTAGCTTTGGCCTTCTAGAAATATGACATGAGTCATGTCCTACAAACTTAAACCTAAAAAGAAAGACGGTAGAGTGGTAAATATAGACCGTCTAGAAGATAAGTAATTTATAAAGAAACTTGTGCCTGGTTTTTGGGACTTCTCACCTGCAACAAGAACATTTGGACCATGTAAAGGACAAATTGAGTACATGCTGACAGAGCTGACTATCTGCTGTCTCTGAACTGCAGTAGGTGGTTAAAATAAATTACGGTTAAAATCTATCTGACAAAACTGCGTTTTATGCTGAGGAATCAGCATGATTAAACTGTCATCCTGGGGAGAAGTGTTCAGGTCCAAAATATCTCTTAATTTGTAGCACACCATCCACTTTCAGATTCCTTTTTCTCTTCTCAAACATTCTTTGCTCAATTTCTGAGTCCAAGGTAAACTTTGATTCACTGGGAACTGGTTCCTTGAGGGAATCTAGCCTGGGTTAGGCTGTATCCAATCGAGCAGCTCTTTTACTTGCTGTCTCTACCACCCCAGTTCCTCAATTCAGTCCTCAAATAGGTGAATCTGTTGCCAATCCCTGTGGAGTGTGGAGTTGGAATAAGAAGCAGGAAGGCAAGACATGTTCGTTGACCTCTTAGGGATTCTCCTTCTCTCCTCATGTATCAGCCACTGGAGCAATTAAGCGGGGTAAACTCGGAGAGCCATGGCTGCTCTAGGAAGCATCTCATTGGTTCCAAGACCCACGCTAGGCTTGGAACCTCAGTTCTGTGTCTATTCCAGTGATAACTCTGTGCTCGGACTCAATCTACCCCACCCCATCCCAAGATACAAACAAAAGTACATAAGCCTCAAGAGAATAAGTGATGGTAAACTTCATGTTCATTCCCTCCTTTCTTTCCAAGAATTAGCACTTAGTGGCAATTGGCGGTGTTTGCTGGACTGACAAATGACCTTCCTAAAGCCTCTTGTGTTTGTGATCATCTTCAGTTTCTCTGATGGTTCCTGACAATGGCTTCTTTTCTGATCCTCTCTCGGCATTCTGAACTTGATGGGCCCCACATGTATTCTAGCTCCATGCAGCCCCTGCTGCTGCTACTGCTGCTAAGTCGCTTCAGTCGTGTCCAACTCTGTGCGATCCCATAGACAGCAGCCCACAAGGCTCCTCTGTCCCTGGGATTCTCCAGGCAAGAATACTGGAGTGGGTTGCCATTTCCTTCTCCAGTGCATGAAAGTGAAAAGTCAAAGTGAAGTCGCTAAGTAGTGTCTGACTCTTAGCGACCCCATGGACTGGAGCCTACCAGGCTCCTCCATCCATGGGATTTTCCAGGCAAGAGTACTGGGGTGGGGTGCCATTGCCTTCCCCGATGCAGCCCCTAGTCCTCAACAACTCTGTTTCCTGAGCTGAGCAGTTCCTGCTGTAGCTTGGCGCCTCACTGAATCCCAGCCAAGCTACGGGAGATCCCCACAGCAGATTTCTCAAGAGCTTTGGGATTACAAGCAGTTTAGTTGAGGGATAATTTATTACTCTGTTTTAAGATAAAATTAGATCAGCCTTGGGCTCAGGGATGGAGAATATGAACAGATGGTTATTCTATTCTGCCCTTTTTCATGCTGTTCTTCCATTCTGAGCAGACTGATGTAGTAATCAAGAACAGAAATCAACCATGTGATGGGAAAGCATACAAAAGAACTTAATCTAAGTCCTTCTACTGAAAAGCATATATTTTTGGAAAAACTATAATAAGAGTTAACATGTACTGAGGTCTTACTGTATTCAAGCAAAATGCTAAAAACTTGACTGCAATATTCTCCTCTATAATTAGGACAACAGTAATGAGGTATTATTATCACTCCCTAGTTTTATAAGTTTAGAAGCTGAGACTCAGAGTTTAAGTAATTTACCCAAAATCTGAGCAGCTACCTTGTACAACTCCATGAGTGCACTGCCACTGACGTCTAAGTGAGTGGCTCTCTACACTGCACTCCTCCTGGGGGTGCTATTCATCTAGACTCTAATCTGAATGTGTTCTAGTAGTAGAACAAGGCAGCTGCGCTGTCCACAGCAGAAAGGAGCAATACTAGAGCTTGAGTCCAAGTCAGCCTGATTTCAAAACACAAGCTCATTACCACTAAGCTCCACAGAGATAAACATTTGAGTTTTAGAAATATGATCTGCCCTTTTTTCAAGCGATTAGAGGGACAAAGGGGATGTATTCTGTTACAGTTGCAGGTGTTAGCCATTTTTCTGTGCAACACTTAGCACAAAGGATCCCAGGTCTTTTGAAGCAAAGCCATTTCAGCCTTGATGACACAGTGGTGGAGACATGTATCTAACCACATCAGAGGCCAGCAGAGATCAGTGGATACACCCCCAAAATGGTTCATAAGTGATTTGGGCTTATATTTGTTTAGGATAGACTAGGATGACACCTTTCCCCCTGTTGGGAAAACAATGACAATCATTTTCTCTATCCATTAGGCATTTTTGAAAGCCAAAGTTTATAATGGAAATTCAGAATGAATTTAAAAAGCAAAACAAGAAAATGGTTTAGTCAACTATGAAGAGGCTTCCCCATTGGCTCACCAGGTAGAGAATCCGCCTGCAATGCAGGAGACACAGGAGACGCAGGTTCGATTCCTGGGTGAGGAAGATCCCCTGGAGGAAGAAATGGCAACCCACTCCAGTGTTCTTGCCTAAAGAATCTCATGGACAGAGGAGCCTGGTGGGCTGCTGTCCATAGGGTCACACAGAATCGGACACGACTGAAGCGACTTAGCATGCATGCATGCATGCGTGGGAAAAGGAAATGGCAACCCACTCCAGTATTCTTGCCTGGAGAATCCCAGGGACAGGGGAGTCTGGTGGGCTGTTGTCTATGGGGTCACACAGAGTTGGACATGACTGAAGCGACTTAGCAGCAGCAGCAACCATTTAAAATATGTATATATGAAAAAACATAAGGGAATACATATAAACAAAAATGATAACTATTATTAATATGTTGGGGTTTTGGCATTATCGTATGTGATTCCTTTTGTTGTTTCTACCTTCCATTGATTCTTTCATGTTTACAATTTTTAGCAAGAAAAGCAAAACTAATTTTAAACTGTATTTTCCATATGAGAGAAGTATAATTTAAACATTTGTTTAGCAGCCGAATTTTTCTCCAAAAACGAGAAAAAAATCCTGTCAGAAGTGTTCATTACACAGACTCATCCCACACTCCTGCCATTTAAATGATCTAGGCAAGCATAATGGCCAGTTCTTCTAAAGATCACTGCCTTTATAAGCACGTTGTAAACCACAAATTATCATAATTTATGAAATGTAGTAGAAGTGAGCCTACCATTGCCATTCACAGCATCTGTGAGGGAAAATACTGGTAATTAGCTTGCACACAATTTGTAATTTGATTTTTGCGATTGGTGCTTCCCTCAACATTTGCTTTTTGTTCTGTTTTGTTTAACTCCCTCTTTGCAAATATGACGTTGTAGATTCACCTGTCATCTTTTAGCACATCATGTTCTAAAAGGAATCGAATTGCCAAGAAGTCCACCTCCTAACCCGGGTGACCATTTTAAGACTCCCATTGAAAATCAAAAGAAAATTCTGCCTCTTCTGTGACAACTGGCTTTGGTGCTGAACACTTGCGGTTTTCATTTCAGGAATTTTTGTTTGTTTGTTTAAATCTGAGTCATAAAAAAATAGCGGGCTCAGGGCAAAATGAATCAGTCCATCAGTAATATATCCACTCTCCTTTCTAGTCCTTTTTGGTGGCTTTGCATGCAAATCAGTCTCATAGGAAAACGGCAAGAGCTACTCAAGAAAAAGTGCTTCCCTGGAGGTTCAGATGGTAAAGAATTTGCCTGCAATGCAGGAGGTCTGGGTTCAATCCCTGGGTCAGGAAGATCCCCTGGAGGAGGAAATGGCAACCCGATCCAGTATTCTTGCCTGGAGAATTCCATGGATAGAGGAGCCTGGCGGGCTACAGTCCGTGGGATCACAAAAAGAGTCAACACAGCTGAGTGACTAACACTGCACTACTATCCTGAAGAAAAGTGTTTGTCTTCTTTCCCTCAGAGTCACAAGTAGGGGTGGGAGGTAGCAGAACTTTATGACGGGAGGTACAGCTGCAGCTGAAATATCAGTGACGGTTTAGAAGTTACAGATGTTACCACCGTCATTTAGACAGCCCCAAACTTGGCTGGACTGCCGGCGCACACATGACTGAGGATTTCAAGCCAGTGGCCCAGGTGTGACACAGGCTCTCTCACTTTCCAGCTCTGTGACCTGGCCTGCGTTACTCACTTCCTCATCTCTGTAACAGAGTTGTCACTCAGAAGAAATAAAAGCGTGAAAGTATCTTACAAAGCACTGACTGTCCTTTCTCTACCCGCACCTCCTTCTAGCACACAATGGCTCGACTCATCGGCCTGTGTTTTTTAAATATTTACTTATTTGGCTGCCTTGTGGCACATGGGAATCTTCATTGTGTCACGTGGGATCTTTTGTTGTGGCACCAGGACTCTCTAGTTGTGGCCTGGGGGCTCTGAACCACGCGGGCTTCAGCAGTTGCATTGCTAGGGCTTAGTTGCTCGGTGGCATATGGGGATCCTAATTCCCTGACCAGGGATCAAGCCCATGTCCCCTGTATTGCAAGGTGGATTTTTAACCACTGCCCTACCAGCCAGTCCCTGTTGTGTGTGTGTGTATGTTTTAAGTAGTTTTCTCAGACTTCTTGTTTTCACCCTATCATTCTCTCTGGCACTGGGACTCCTATATTTGGGTCCCCTTGGTTCTGGTCTCCAGTCAGACTCTCTGAGTCCACTTCCTGCTCGGTCATTAGCTGTGCAAACACCACTAATTTAGGTGTCCACCTTGACCTTGATACACTTCTCTTCCCAGCTCATGCATGGTCCTGTTGCTGCTGCTGCATCGCTTTAGTCGTGTCCAACTTTGTGAGACCTCATAGATGGCAGCCCACCAGGCTTCCTGTCCCTGGGATTCTCCAGGCAAGAACACTGGAGTGGGTTGCCATTTCCTCCTCCAATGCATGAAAGTGAAAAGTGAAAGTGAAGTTGCTCAGTCGTGTCCGACTCTAGTGACCCCATGGACTGCAGCCCACCAGGCCCCTCCGTCCATGGGATTTTCCAGGCAAAAGTCCTGGAGTGGGGTGCCACTGCCTTCTCTGATGCATGGTCCTGCAGGACCCTTATCCTCGCTTTGCAACTATTCTTATCCCACCAAGGAACATGCAGATGGTACCAGTCACCAGGGTGGGAGATTCAAGATGAACAGGCTTATAAAGAAAGAAAGCTGAAAAATACCCAGATGAGGTTAGACCATGCTCAGTTGGAAGCGCCTGTGTGCCTGCAACTCCCCACCCCCAACCCCAGTAGAGATATTTAGGAGGCTGTTGGAATTAGAAATACAGATTAAGAAATCATAAGCCTGTTGGGGAGAGCGTGTCAAATGAGAAGAGTGTAAAGAAGATGCCAAAGAAAGTAGGGACCAAAATATGTTTATTGTATCAACCCTGCAAAGTCATGAGTAACCTGAACAAGAGCAATATCCAAGGAGAAGTAAAAGTAGATGCAGCCAGATTTCAGGAGGATCAATAAATTATGGGAGGAACATACCTTTATAGTCAGTTGCCTGCAGCTACCTGGTTTTATGTGCCAGCCAGTCATGGTGGCAGAAGTGGGAAAACTGCCTCATGATCTTTCCAGAAAATAGAAAAGTCACGGTGGCAGGACTTAGGCTGTTTGGAAACCCTCACCTCAAGATTTGAAGGAGATTTATAATACCTGCCTTATTTGTATTAAACTCTAAAGCATAGCAAACCTGTTCCAGACCTAGCGATTCTTCTTTTTTGAAACTCAATTCAGATGAAGAACGACTTTATGGCACTGTTTACTCTGAACTGATCAGGAAATAGGAGGATCCTAATTTTTTCATTTTTTTTTAAAGTGATGGTTGTATGTGTATGTATATGTATGTGTGCATGCTAAGTCTATTCATTCATGTGCAACTTTTTGTGACTCCATGGACTGTAGCCCATCAGACTCCTCTGTCCATGGGATTCTCCAGGCAAGCATACTGGAGTGGGTTGCATGCCCTCCTCCAGTGAAGCTTTCCAACTCAGGGATTAAACCTGCATCTCCTGCGGGTCCTGCATTGCAGGTGGATTCTTTACCTGCTGAGCCACCAGGGATGTGTATATATACACACACATATGATAGTGTAGATAGACCATGGATGTGTGGATAGGATAAGTGTAAATATTTTCTAGCTCTTTTGGCATTTCCAAAGGAGCAGATAATGTGCTATATTCCCAAAGGAGATAAGAACATAGGGCAGAATCTGCCATATTTTCTGAAAATATCTCTGCCTGAGTTAGAGGGTTGATGGGTTTACCTCTGTCTCTGGGTCACCCATTAGTGAAGAAGGGGTCTATCTGGCTTTCCATTAGGAAGGGGTAGAAGAGGACGCTATCAGGGGAGTGAGGGACTGTCTCAAAAATAAGCTCAGGCAGCCAAGAGTTCTCTTCTCCTGTATTTTGATGTGGTTTCCTTTTGTCATCTCTTTGGGAAATCATCAAAATAGTGATACTATTTTATAACATTTAACAAATATAAAAAGGAGTACGTCAAGGCTGTATATTGTCACCCTGCTTATTTAACTTATATGCAGAGTACATCATGAGAGATGCTGGGCTGAATGAAGCACAAGCTGGAATCAAGATTGCTGGGAGAAATATCAATAACCTCAGATATGCAGATGACACCACTCTTATGGCAAGAAATGAAGAACTAAAGAGCCTCTTGATAAAAGTGAAAGAGGAGAGTGAAAAAGTTGGCTTAAAGCTCAACATTCAGAAAACTAAGATCATGGCATCCAGTCCCATCACTTCATGGCAAATAGATAGGGAAACAGTGGCTGACTTTATTTTGGGGGCTCCAAAATCACTGCAGCCATGAAATTAAAAGACATTTACTCCTTGGAAGAAAAGTTATGACCAATCTAGGCAGGAGAAGGCAATGGTACCCCATGCCAGTATTCTTGCCTGGAAAATCCCATGGATGGAGGAGCCTGGTGGGCCACAGTCCATGGGGTTGCTAAGAGTCAGACACGACTGAGTGACTTCACTTTTACTTTTCACTTTCATGCATTGGAAAAGGAAATGGCAACCCACTCCAGTGTTCTTGGCCGGAGAATCCCAAGGACGGGGGAGCCTGGTAGGCTGCCATCTGTGGGGTCACACAGAGTCGGACACAACTGAAGCGACTTAGCAGCAGCAGCAGCAGACAGAATATGGAAAAGCAGAGACATTACTTTGCCAACAAAGGTCCGTCTAGTCAAGACTATGGTTTTTCCAGTGGTCATGTATGGATGTGAGAGTTGGACTATAAAGGAAGCTGAGCACCGAAGAATTGATGCTTTTGAACTGTGGTGTTGGAGAAGACTCTTGAGAGTCCCTTGGACTGCAAGGAGATCCAACCAGTCCATCCTAAAGGAGATCAGTCCTGAGTGTTCATTGGAAGGACCGATGTTGAAGCTGAAACTCCAATACTTTGGCCATCTGATATGAAGAGCTAACTCATTTGGAAAGACCCTAATACTGGGAAAGACTGAAGGCAGGAAGAGAAGGGGGCAACAGGGGATGAAGATGATTGGATGGCATCACCAACTCAATGGACATGAATTTGGGTAAATTCCAGGGGTTGGTGATGGACAGGGAGGCCTGATGTGCTGTGGTCCATGGGATTGCAAAGAGTTGGACACAATTGAGCAACTGAACTGAACTGAACTGTCCAGGAGACTTATCTCCCACAGTTTGGGTTTCTTGCTAATTGAACAGAGAGAAATTAGCAGAAGCTGTATCCTATTTTAAAATTTTTTTAAATTTATATGTTATATTGGAGTGTAATTGATTAATAATGTTGTCTTAGTTTCAGGCATACAGCAAAGTGATTCAGTTGTTGATATGTATGAACAACATACACATATTTGTACATATGTATAAAAAGAATTCTTTTTCAAATTCTTTTGCCATTTAGTTTATTGAAAAATATTGAACAGAATTCCCTGTTCTATACAGTAGTTCTTTGTTGGTTATCTCTTTTAAATATAGTAGTGCTGCTGCTAAGTCGCTTCAGTCGTGTCCGACTCTGTGCGACCCCATAGACGGCAGCCCACCAGCCTCCCCCGTCCCTGGGATTCTCCAGGCAAGAACAGTGGAGTGGGTTGCCATTTCTTTCTCCAATGCATGAAAGTGAAAAGTGAAAGTGAAGTCACTCAGTCGTGTGTGACTCTTCGCGATCCCATGTACATAGTAGTACATATGTGTTAATCCCAACCTCCTAATTAATCCCTCCCTCTGCCCTCCCCCTCTGGTAACCATAAATTCATTTTCTAAATCCATGAATCTGTGTTTTGTAAATACGTTCATTTGTATCACTTAAAAGAAACAATTTTGAAAGCAAGGTAAGTGTTTGGTTCTTTTCAAGACTCTGGATATCAAATATTGCAATGTTCTATTTAAGGGTTCCGTGAGAATATTTACTAAAACCCTTCTGTGAGGGATCAGATCAGATCAGATCAGTCGCTCAGCCGTGTCCGACTCTTTGCGACCCCATGAACTGCAGCACGCCAGGCCTCCCTATCCATCACCAGCTCTCGGAGGTCACTCAGACTCACATTCATCGAGTCAGTGATGCCATCCAGCCATCTCATCCTCTGTCATCCCCTTCTCCTCCTGCCCTCAATCCCTCCCAGCATCAGAGTCTTCTCCAATGAGTCAACTCTTCGCATGAAGTGGCCAAAATACTGGAGTTTCAGCTTTAGCATCATTCCTTCCAAAGAAATTCCAGGGCTGATCTCCTTCAGAATGAACTGGTTGGATCTCCTTGCAGTCCAAGGGACTCTCAAGAGTCTTCTCCAACACCACAGTTCAAAAGCATCAATTCTTCGGCGCTCAGCCTTCTTCACAGTCCAGCTCTCACATCCATACATGACCACAGGAAAGACCATAGCCTTGACTAGGCGAACCATTGTTGGCAAAGTGATGTCCCTGCTTTTGAATATGCTATCTAGGTTGGTCATAACTTTCCTTTCAAGGAGTAAGCGTCTTTTAATTTCATGGCTACAGTCACCATCTGCAGTGATTTTGGAGCCCAGAAAAATAAAGTCTGACACTGTTTCCACTGTTTCTCCATCTATTTCCCATGTAGTGATGGGACCAGATGCCATGATCTTCGTTTTCTGAATGTTGAGCTTTAAGCCAACCTTTTCACTCTCCACTTTCACTTTCATCAAGAGGCTTCTTAGTTCCTCTTCACTTTCTGCCATAAGGGTGGTGTCATCTGCATATCTCAGATTATTGATACTTCTCCCGGCAATCTTGATTCCAGCTTGTGTTTCCTCCAGTCCAGCATTTCTCATGATGTACTCTGCATATAAGTTAAATAAACATGGTGACAATATACAGCCTTGACGTACTCCTTTTCCTATTTGGAACCAGTCTGTTGTTCCATGACCAGTTCTAACTGTTGCTTCCTGACCTGCATACAGATTTCTCAAGAGGCAGATCAGGTGGTCTGGTATTCGCATCTCTCTCAGAATTTTCCACAGTTTCTTGTGATCTACACAGTCAAAGGCTTTGGCATAGTCAATAAAGCAGAAATAGATGTTTTTCTGGAACTCTCTTGCTTTTTCAATGATCCAGCGGATGTTGGCAATTTGATCTCTGGTTCCTCTGCCTTTTCTAAATCCAGCTTGAACATCAGGAAGTTCACGGTTCACATATTGCTGAAGCCTGGCTTGGAGAATTTTGAGCATTACTTTACTAGCGTGTGAGATGAGTGCAATTGTGCAGTAGTTTGAGCACTCTTTGGCATTGCCTTTCTTTGGGATTGGGATGAAAACTGACCTTTTCCAATCTTGTGGCCACTGCTGAGTTTTCCAAATTTGCTGGCATATTGAGTGCAGCACTTTCACAGCATCATCTTTCAGGATTTGGAGTAGCTCCTCTGTGAGGGAAGTATAGCACAAAGTTTCCAGTTTTTGCAGAGTGCTAGCTGCTAAGACTGATTAAACAGTTTATCCATGTTTACAAGGGACAAAGCTAAGTTCCTAAGTAAGTCCTATACAGAGGTGGTATCATTAACCTTTGTCCTACTTCATCGGGTCTAGAGATGCCTCATCCAAATTCTCATCGGGTCTAGAGATGCCTCATCCAAATTCTCTTGTGGTTGTGTGGGTGCCCTGAGATGGAAGCTGTGCCCTCAGAGTATGGCCTCATAAAGTCCAGGGGCACAGAAGGCATCAGGACTGGTGGGCGAGCTCCATAGAGGAGCCAGGTGATGACACACACACTAAGGGAACAGCAAGCAAGGTCCCTCAGCACACGTTGCCCGTGCCTGTAAGAATGATGCTGTGCTTGCAGAGAAGAAGCAGTGCTGAGGATGGTGACTGCCTCCTTCCCCTTTGGGAGCCTCTGAGCACTGCTCCTCATGGTGTCCTCTGTGGCTTCCTACCATCTTTGGGGTACAGGAGACTCCACATTGTTGCCCATGAGGCATTACACCTAGTAGTTTCTCATCTCCAAGGCCTTTCCTCCCTAGAGTGGCCCAGCTCCCTCCTTCTCCTACTACAGCACCCCAGCCCAAGGGAATATTTTCCACCCTGGAAGGAACCCTCCACTTTCCTGTCTACCTTTAGAAACATTTTGTCTAGAGAAAGAGAAATATCATATGACACCCTTTATATGTGGAATCTGGAAATAAAGGATACAAATGAACTTACAGACTTTCAGAACCATCTTATAGCTATGGTGTCGGGGAAGCAATAAGGATGGAGGGAAGGAATAGTTAGGGAGTTTGGGATGGACATCTACACACTGCTGGATTTAAAATGGATAACCAACAAGGACCTACTGTAGCACAGGGAACTCTTTTCAGTGTATGTGGCAGCCTGGATGGGAGGGGAGTTTGGGGGAGAATGGCTATATCTTTGTGTATGGCTGAGTCCCTTCACTGTTCCCTGAAACTATCCCAACATTGTTGATTAAATCTGTTACACCCCAATACAAAATAAAAAGGGTTTTAAGAAACCAAAATTTTGCATGTAGATACATACCCTTTTTCTTTAAAGTTCTCTGTACAGGAAAAAATAAACTTAATAATAAATGCTTCTTACCATCAAACCCAGAACTTTAGTCAGTCTAAAGGCTATTCCCCTTTTCACAGAGGACAAAGACAGCTTAAACTTGAAACCCTTCAAAAGTAGCCAAGAAAGACACGAAAAACACACCAGCTAATTGCCATATCAAAGCCAGTTGTTTATATTCTGCCAAAGTTGCAAAAATCAAATTGTTATGTTCTGTGAGAGTTTTAGTCAATGGTAGATCCAAACCAAAAGCTTATTTAGGAAAAAATGGACACATTACTGGAAACCTACCTAGACAGTTTGGTTTTGTACAGGCCAATGCGCTGGTCATGGATGCTGCATTTCCCTTTACAACTCACAGGCAGGCCTTGTGCTGGCTTTTTTTTTTTTTTTTTTGATTTTGTGGATTTGAGTTAAAGGTCTCTGTTTGACTCACCCCTGCCGTCTTTTCACATCAAGATGTTAAAATGCCAGATTTGGTGCTGCTTAGCCTTGGTACTCCTGTTTCATTCATGGAGTTCAAACGTTTGTACAGGAAGCATCAAACCCTATTTAGGCTATACCGTGAAATGTGAGCGCTGGATAGAAGAGACTTCATCTGAGGTACCCACCTGCTTTAATATTGATTCAATAGCAAAATTAATCCTTAATGCTTGAAAAGTCAACATTTGATTTTGATAATATGAGCAGCCTAGGGCCCAGCGAGCTCTCTCTCCTATGTGTGTTCTGCTTGCAACTGACACACTTTGCTTTAGGTCAGTGCCCGTGGTTTGCTGGAGGCAGGTGTCAAGAAAGAAAGAAATAACTCATTTCATAGTTTCACAAACTTACCAAGACTGTATTTGCATTGTTACCATTTTTCAAAACTCAAGGTACTGGATTTCCATCCTCAACACTCTTACTTTGAGGGGTGTGGAGTTTCTTTTATCCTCTCTGCCCCTTCCACCCAAAATTTTCCCAAGTATATCTATGATTCACTCAAATGTCAATTTACCAGCCAGGCTTTCCCTAACCACTCCCAGGGTTAAGTGAGAAAATAATTTAGGAGGTTATTGACCTAGTCCAGACAAGATAGACCAATGTTACCCAACTAAGGTGGTAACACTAGGGGTGGGAAAGTGGAAAGAATCAAGGTAGATACATGTTTGTTGGAATGAATGGGTAATGTAATGGTTGCCATTTGTTAAGCATTTGTTGTGTGTCAGACATTGTGCTGGGTGTTTCATACGTTTACCTTATTTACCCTTAGAGTGAATTTAACGAAGAGGTGTGATATCTCCATTGCAGAAACGAAGAGTTTGACCCTTTTGGAGATCCAATAACATACCATGAGTCACACGTTATTATTGGGGCTGCTATTTGGATCAGGTCTGTTTGATGAGGGCAAGAGAGAGAGATAGAGAGAGCAAAAGATATATCTATATATCCATAGAGAGAGACATAGGTATATAGGTCTACCTAAATCTGTGATGGTTAATTTTATGTGCCAACTTAAGAACATGCTTTTGAAGGCAATTAACATTTGAATTGTTGAACTCTGAGTAAGCTGACTGCCCTCCATCTCGAAGGTGGGCCTCACCTAATCAGTTGAAGGCATGCATAGAATAAAAAAATTGGCCTCCTGAAGCAAGAGGTAATTCCCCAGATCACCGTCAGACTTCATTTGTAACACAGGCTGTCCTGAGTCTCAAGCCTGTTCCCCATCCTGCAAATTTGGACTTCCCAGCCACCATAGTCATGTGAGTCTCTTTCCTAAGGTTTGCTAGGATGGTTGGAACACAGAGAGTCACTATACTCTCCTTCTAATCTTTGTATATGTTTAAAATTTCCCAAAGTAGAAAGAATTTTTGTTGTTTTTAATTAGTTACCATTTTGAGTGACTGTGATTTGCCCCTTATTCTTTTTTGTCTTTTCCAAATTTTTCATAAAGGTAATGATTTACTTTAAATAATGGCAAGAATATTTTAGGCAAGGGATAAAACAAAAAAATTTAGTCTCTTTATCAGAGACTTAAAAAAAAACTTTCCATATTACACCCTATTAATTCTGTTTCTCCAGATAACCCCGACTAATGCAATATCTATCCATATATCCATCAAAAAAGGGAAATGTACAATTAAGAAAACTAGAACAAAGGAATGATTGTGACATTGAAATCAGAGGTCACCAGCCATAGGAATCACTACTGTCGTGATGTACGGAAGAAAATGACCTTTTAATATGTTTATCTTTTGTTTGATGGTTTTCTTTCCTGGACACAGATGATTTTCAGTTTTGAACATAGTCTGTATATGATGAACTAGTTAGATTACCTTATATATTGTATATATATTTTTATACAAACCTGCCAGATACTCTTGTGTGTGCATGAGTGCACACGCACACGCGCGCGCGCACACACACACACACACACACACACACACACATACAATTTGGCCAAAAATACCCATCTGATCCTGTAGACTTGAGGGTAATTTCTGTGCTCTGTTACTTCTAGGGAAACAGAATAAGCATGGCAGCTTGATCCAATAGGTAGACATTTGTTTACTGAAGAGGGAACCATGGTAGAAAGAACATTTTCTTATTTCACAAGCAGCATCTTTGTTCTAGAGGTAAGGGCAATAAGATGCCTCCCTCTAAGAACTTGGGAGGTTACACCGTGATGGCCCAGCTGGTGAGGCAAAACAGCCTGGCAAACAACAAAAATGCATTTCAGCTCTTCTAGCTCAAGTGGCTCCAGCTCTAGGATGATACAAAAGGGACTCAATAAACGGATATTAAAAGACTGAAAATGTCATGGTGACATTATCTTTTGGAAATACCAGACTATCAGTTAAAGCACTGCTTCCCAATGGTACAGTTTGCAGGATTTGTGGCTGAAATTTGTGGATTGTCTATTGCGGTTCACAAAAGGTGCTTTGATGAGTTTTGTGGAGAAAACTACCCCCACCCCTTGACTCAGCAGGAATTGTGTCTAATTGTGCATTCTGTGTATATCCTAGGTAAATTTTAGTGCTGGAAAATGGCAGTAAAGTGAAGACATGTGACAATTAATTGCCTTTAGTTATAGAAAGTTTTAGAGTGAAAACACATGTGCCTAAAGCTTCATGTTTTCTGTGAAAAGTATCATTGGTTTTTATAGGACTACAGAGAATACATGAAGTAGCAAAGATTTGTATTTCTCTGAGGTTTGTAAGAATTTCTTCAGTTGCGTGGATCCCCTGGCCACATACAGAATGTAGAAGTACAGGTATATTTTTACTAAATGATATAGATGCCTCCCAGCAAATTCAGCTTTAAAGCAATCTCATTTCCCTTGAATGTCCTTTAAAAGTTAGGGATGATTTCCCAAAGGGGCAAAATCTTATAACAATCTTAACTGCAAACTTTTAATGAAACAGTGACTAGCCCAATTGCAAGATGGAATTTGGACTAGACTAAATATTTTGATGTTCTCCAGGGGGATTTTCCCGACCCAGGGATTGAACCTGGGTCTCCTACATTGCACGTGGATTCTTTACCATCTGAACCACCAAGAAAGCCCTCAAATATTTTGATGTTAGGTTATTAGTTCCAATTCAGGAACTCCATTTTTCCTTATATTTTCTTAACTTTTACCCAGTATCATCATTTCTTTCCTCAAATTAACTCATTTTCTCTAGTACCACAGATATTTTTCCTAATTAGCATAATCAGCATTATTGTCTTTATTTTCATGTCATTCTTTATTTACTTAAAAAAGAGTTGTTGGTAGACAAAAAAAAGAGTTGTTGGTAGACAAAAAAAAGAGTTGTTGGTAGACAAACACAGTGAAGGAATGTAGATTTAAAAAAAAAACAAAAACAGAATCCTGTCCTCCAGGAGCTTCTAATCTATAGAGGAACTTTCTGTCACTAATAATATTTAACTTCTAATTAATATTCTGGGACTTCACAGTATTACAAAATATGTCTATGAAAGTGATCTCTTTTCAACTCTCAACAACTTCTTACACAGTAGGCAGGTTAAGTACTTTTATGCCCCCTAAACTCAGAAAAGTGAAGAGACTTTCCCAGTCCTTGCTCACCCTCTTGATGGAAACACACGCAGTGCTGTTTTCATAATGCTATGTAACGCCTAGCTGTGATGGTCCTTTGTGTCAACTTGAGACATCCAAAGGATGTCCAGATGTCCGGTGAAACGTTACTTCTGAATCGCAGGACTGAGTACCTTAAGGGCCTTCCCCAAAAGAGGTAGGCATCATCCAATCTATTGAGGAGCAGAGTAGAGAAAAGCCAGAGGACGATTGAAATCACTCTGCCTGACTGACTGAACTGGGACGTTGATGTCCTGCCCTCACCACTCTTAGATCTCAGGTTTTCAGACTCAGACTGGCGTCTACAGCATTGGCTTTCCTGGGTCTCAAGCTTGGAGACAGCAGATCGTTGGTCTTCTCAGCCTGCTGAGCTGTATGACCTTATAAAGATCTCTCCTTATTTATACATATAGTTGTGGTTTAGTCACTAAGTCAGGTCCAACTCTCAGTGACCCCATGGACTATAGCCTGCTGAGCTCCTCTATCCATGGAATTTTCCAGCAAGATTGCTAGAGTGGGTTGCTATGACCTCCTCCAGGAAATATTTTTGACCCAAGGGTTGAACCTGTGTTTCCACATCTCCTGCACTGCAGAGGATTCTTTACTGCTGAGCCACTGGGGAAACCCATATATATATTGTTATTTCTATTTTTCTTGAGAACTCTGGCTGATACGCTAGCAAAACTTTTTCTTTAAAACAGAACTCTGTATTTCTCTTTTAATATAGTCCAGATTTAATAGAGCAATTATTCTTACCACATATAGCTGGTAGATGCCACTCTGTCTAATATCTGCTGCTGCTGCTGCTGCTGCTAAGTTGCTTCAGTCGTGTCCGACTCTGTGCGACCCCATAGACGGCAGCCCACCAGGCTCCCCCGTCCCTGGAGGTTCTCAAACAGATGTCATGTCATTGCTGTATTCTAGTCAGTTGAATTGGACCCTTTAATAACAAAATGAAACAGAGTTTTTCTCTGATTATTTCAACCTTCTTTCTGTAGTGCGAAGAGATAGAGAGTTGAATCAAAAAGGAACAAAATTTCATATAAATGTACCCAGGCATGTGGGATGATGCATGATAATATCTTTTCTCAGTATGGTGACACAGAATAAACATTGAAAATCATCCTATTATATGATAATTCTATCCTTCCAGCACTCAGATATTGGAATGCAAATTATATACCATTCCTTCCCTACTTGCTCAAGGTAGGGAACATTGATGTTGTCTCAACAACTTCTAGACTACGTTTTTACAATTTTGTGGCTGTTTGATGTAATTGATCTCTCCACTCACCCTTATCAAGTTGGATCCTGATAGCCTTATCCAATCATAGAATGGCCAGTGTGATTGATAAAGGATGCTCCAATTAAACCAAAGGTCAGGACTCATATTTGATTGTGAAGAGAAATTCTTACTTCTCCAGTTTTCCTGCCCACTGAGCCCACAAGTGAAAGTGAAAGTCACTCAGTTGTGTCCAACTCTTTGCAACCCCATGGACTATACATTCCATGGAATTCTCCAAGCCAGAACACTGGAGTGGATAGCCTTTTCCTTCTCCAGGGGATCTTCCCAACCCAGGGATCAAACCCAGGTCTCTCATAATGCAGACGGATTCTTTACCAGCTGAGCCACAAGGGAAGCCTTAGCCCACAACTCACAGTTATTAATAATATGAAGCATGAAAGACATTGTTGTTAGAAGCCATAGGAAAACCACAGAAGAAGCCACCAGCATGGAGCAGAGCAGAGCTGAGCAAACTGCAAAAAATGGGCCCAGAGTCCTGGCGGGGCTGTAGCTGAAGTCCACCTTACCTCTGGACTTTTCTGTTTCTACATCAGTAAATTGCTCTAATTATTTAAGCTTCTATCATTGAATTTTGTTATTTGCCACCAACAGCAGCCTCACTGAAACAATCCTTTAGAAGGAAGAATTTTAGAGCTGAATATCAGGTATAAAGTTTAACTCATCTAGGATAAGATAAAATGTTCCTGTGCATTCATTAAAAAAAAAAAAAAAAAGATATATACATGTTTTATGGACCTTCAAAAGTGAAAATTGCAAGATTTTAATCATGTTCAGCTTCCTTAAAAAACCAGAAAGATTATTTCTAAGATAAGATTCTACCTAGTTGTAGACTTTATTGCTCAGCATTAGCACGTCAGTCCCACTGAAAAATGAACATGTAGGTCCATCTTGGTAACCTAATCACTATACAAATTGGCATACTTATGAAATGATTGATTTTCTGCCACCTTGGGGATCATATTCTGCAACAGCTGTTCACAAGCAAAGACCCTTGCATACTGTGTTTAGCTTTCTTATGAAGAGAACCACTCATCAGGTTAAGTAAGAGTCACCATTTTCCTAAAAACTATGATAATATAAAAATTCTGATCATGGATAAGCCCTTGATTAAAAGTGTAAGAAAGGTACAGATCACACTAGTAAATGATGTTCAGGCTCTTGCTTCTGGTAATGTCAAAATTATTCGAATTAACTAAGGAAATGTAAGTTTAATTCAGAACCACCTTGTAGCTCATATTTGAGCTGCAAACAATGACTGTATTGGTGAATAGACTACAAATTGTGCTTTGATGTCATATGATGGATGGTAGGAGTAAATAGGCCATTGCCTATCCAAAATCTCTCTCCGGGCTGTGAACGATACGACTATGAGTAAAACATAATTCACAACGTAGCACCTCCTCCCCTCTTTCCAATCCGGAAGTGGGCTTGCTCTATGTACTATTACTGCCTCTGTGTATTGAAGCACAGAGACAGAAGAGCAGAGACATCCTCTGAAGAAAAGCTGTTTGGCTATAACTCTTTATACTTGATACTCTCCCTACCTGACAGATGTATCTTCAACTGCAAACCAAGGCAAGAATTTTTGTATGCAAATGATTCCCATCAGAATATATAAACCAGTTGAAAGCAAGTATTTTAACTGGGGTCTAAACTGATGCATTAAGTTTTGGGCACTTTAATCATTTATTTTCAAAGACAATATTCCCCAGGGACTTCCCTGGCGGTCCAGTGGTTAAGACTTCACCTTCCAGTGAAGGGGATTCCATGCAGGGGGTTCAATCCCTGGTCAGGGAGCTAAGAGTCCACATGCCTCATGGCCAAAAAACCAAAATGAAGATAATATCTTCATTTAATAATAAAACAATGAAGTTATATGTATTTATAAGATGTCAGGATTTCTGAGTTTAGTGAGGTTTTTTTGGTTCCCATTATTATATGGATTTGAAATTGGCTGAGTCTTAAACTCTTTGGAAATCAGATTCCAAATTTTACAGATTCTTCACCTGTAAAATGAAATTTTTAGGATGATGATCACTAAGACTGCTTTCAGTGTTAAATACCAAAGGCAATAACAGTACCATCAACAACAGAGTCCCCATCCCAATGATTCTATTAGTATAAAGACTGGTTTTCAGTCTTGCTATAAACTACAATCAGTGGCTCTGTAATGACTAATAAGTTGAAATAGATTGATCATCCAAGATTTTACATCTTATGGGTAGTTTAGGAGTTAACTCAGGACCAGCAAGTATCTTCTATCCTTCTTCAAAGACAGGAACAGCAAAGGGATACCATTTCCCCTAATCACTCCTGGAACAGTAGGGAGTGTCCCGAGCAATCCAGTAAGTAAATTAAATAGGCAGGTGACTTTCCTAATAGGTCATTTCTGCGAGAAACATGCTCACCAGCCCCAAACCAAGATGGACTTGGAGACATACAGCACAGCAAAAGCAGGACTTTTAATGACAGTCTTGCAAGATCGGGTTTTGGGTGGGCAGGTGCACCCAGAGTCATGACACCGAGCAGGTTATCCGTGACATGCAAGTTCCTCTCTCAGTTCGTCATTGGCTGAGTACTACGCGGTGAACAGTCTTCCCAGATGTTGCCTAAGTTTATTCCCTTCCTCTTTATGGGCTGGCCCTTCCCTAACACCTTGTTTCCCCCTTTCTCGCACACTTCTTCCCTGTTCTTATGTTTTGAAATCACTGATAGAATGAGCCTGCGCAAAACCCTAAACATCCCACCCTCCCTTCGTTTGCCTGGACTTTTCAGTTATATAACTCTATGGTTGCTACATCAGCGATAAGTCATTATTTAAGCTAGCTATTAGTAGTTCCTCATTCCTAAGTTAGCATCTATTTTTGAAAATGAACCATTAAACATTAATGTTTCTTACAATTTTTGTTAAGGCTGTAGCTCTTTAGTTGGTGATGGGACCCCTATCCAAGTGGTGTCGTTAAGGAGGAAAGCATTCCCCAAAGGAGAAGTGAAAATATATTTGTTGGATCTATTTATAGCCTCAGGCATTTCACTTTCATGCATTGGAGAAGGAAATGGCAACCCACTCCAGTATTCTTGCCTGGAGAATCCCAGGGACGGGGAGGCCTGGTGGGCTGCTGTCTATGGGGTCGCACAGAGTCGGACACGACTGAAGCGACGCAGCAGCAGCAGCAGCAGCAGCATTGCAACCAAATTGAAACCATCCAGAGACTGTTTCTTCTTTTTCCTTTTTTGGACTGAGGAATTATTTAAATTCAAAGAGCAATTAAGTAGAAGCTTGACATTGAAACAATAGCAAAACTAAAAGCAATACCAATTTCTGATTGAATTGTTGCTTTTCCTTTAGGTATAAAGCTCCAGTGCTCCCTTATGGAGGGTGGAGAAGGAGAGAAAGGAAGGGTTGACGGTTTTAACTGGATTTGATTTTCATACAGAACCCTGGTTGGTTATCCAGTATTTATGTTCCTCTAAAGTTTGTGCATATTGGATACATAATGATTATTCCATAGTATTTCTAAATAGCAGCATAAGAAAAGTCATCTTGCTGACATCTTACTGAAGAAACTTCAAACATAGAATGCATTTTACAACTTAAAAAATATTGTCCAATACAGCCAGCTTTCTAAAAGTGCAGTGGATATTATTCATTCAACATGTGTTTATTGAGGACCGACTCTGTACCAGGCGTAGTGCTTGGCATTGGAGAGACAGGGGAACAACATAGACCAGATCCCTATTCTCAGGGGGGTTACAGACTAACAGAGAAGACAGATATTGAGCAAGCAAATCCACCAGAGTGTGATAGGTGTTGTTATAGGTAATGAACAGACTGTTGCAAGAAGACAGAGAAGCCCCTCTGTCCCAGTCTTCAATCAGGGGGCTTCCCTTTAAAAGTTACACCTGGGAGGTTCCGGTTAAGATGGCGGAGGATTAGGACGGGGAATACACTTTCTCCTCCACAAATTCATCAAGGGGACATCTAAACGCCGAGTAAATTCCTCAAACAGCTTCGGAATGCCGGCAGAGAACATCGGACACTGAGAAAAGCAACTCACTCCCCACTAAAGGAGGTAGGAAAGAATATAGAAGCCAGAGAGGGACAAAGAGGGAGGGGCGGACCTCTGTCCGGGGAAGGGAGCCTGGAAAGGGAAAGAAAAGTTTCCAAACACCGGGAAACTCTCCCTGTAGAGTCTGTGCCAACCTAGAAAGCACGGAGAATATCATAACAGGGAGGAAAGCAATTGAACAATTAAGACCCACAGACCACAAGCCCTGCGGTAGCTTCCGCGGCGGGAAGGCATCATCGCAAACACCCGCTTCTGCCAGTAGCAAGCCGGGGCTGGGCGGGGAGACGCTGCGGGCTGCTCCCCACGCCGCCGGCCGCTCCCCCGTGGGAAGCACCCCCGAGGAGCGCTCCCCTCCCCCCTGCTGCCAGCCGCTCCCGCGGGCGCGCACCCGCCCCCTGCGCCGGGGGGCTCACGAGCGGGTCGACCCCCACCGCCGACCGTTCCCGTGCGAACCACTCCATCCCCTCACCGCCGCTCCCCCGCCAGCTGTTGCCGTGCGGGCCGTTTCTGCCGGGAGTGGTCTGGGCCGGCAGACCGGACTGCGGCGCTGACCACAGGAGGGACCGGCCCTGGCCCAAGACACTGCGGGGCCCGCGCACAGAGCAAGGGACTATAGCGCGCGCCCGCCCCCTGCGCCGGGGGCTCCCGCGCGAGTCGACCCCCACCGCCGACCGTTCCCGTTCCCGTGCGAACCATCCCCTCGCCGCCGCTCCCCCGCCAGCCGTGGCCGCGCAGGCTGTTCCCGCCGGGAGTGGTTCGGGCTGGCAGACCAGACTGCGGCACCGTCCACAGAAGAGGCCGGCCCAGGCCCAAGACACTGCGGGGCCGCGCACAGAACAAAGGACTATACAGACCAACTACAGAGAAAGGGGCCTATAGATCTTGAGAAACTTAAGCCGGAACAAGGAACTAGCGGAAAATGAACTGAACCCACAGCAATAAAAGAGAAACTCTTATACATATTGTTAATATTTTTACCAACATTATTTCCTTTTTTTTTCTTTTTTTAATATATGTTTTTTAAAAATTTTATTATTTTTTTATTGAAAGGAAGGGGGAAAAGAAAGGAAAAAAAAAATTTTTTTTTCTTTCCTTTTAATTTTTTTCTTTTTTTTCTTCTTGTTTTTGTTTCTTTTATTTTTATGTTTTTATCCTCTAGTACTTCTTTAATCTCCACTGTTAGATATAACTTTTGCGACCCTGTTTTGGTTTTTGTGTGTGTGTGTGTGTTTTTTTTTTCTTCTTGTTTTTGTTTCTTTTATTTTTATATTTTTATCCTCTAGTACTTCTTTAATCTCCACTATTAGATATAACTTTTGCGACCCTGTTTTGTTTTTTTGTGTGTGTGTGTGTGTGTTTTTTTTTTTTTTTTTTTCGTTTTGTCCTTGGCTTTTTTTCTCTCCTTTGTTCTTTTCTTTACTGATTACTGACTGGATCTGTCTCTCTCCTTGACACTCCCTCCTTTTATCCTCCTGACCAACTCTATCTCCCTCCTCCCTTTCTCCTTCTCCGTATAACTCCGTGAACATCTCTGAGCAGTCTAGTTGTGGAATGCAATATAGAAGACGAACTTTTTGAGACTACTGCAAAAATAAGACAGATAACAGGAAGCAGGAGGCGTAAGTCCAAACCCTGATCCCACGAAACATTAATTGACAGGAGCTCATCAAATGCCTCCATACCTACACTGAAACCAAGCATCACACAAAGACCAGCAAGTTCCACGGCAAGACATACCAAGAAAAACCTCTAGAAAAACAAGAACACAGCCCTGAGCTCTAAGTCACAGGCTACACAAAGCGACCTCAAAACCATAGACATCTCATAACTCACCACTAGACACTCCACCGCACCCCAGAGAAAAGAAATCCAACCCCACCCACCAGAACATCGATATAAGCTTCCATAAACAAGAAACCTCGACTTGCCACCGGTACAAACCCACATATAGGGCAGATAAGCCACAATAAAGAGAACTCCACAGACTGCCAGAATACAGTAAGGACTCCCCAAACTCAGCATTTTAAACAAGATGAAGAGACAGAAGAATTCCCAGCAGGTAAAGGAACAGGATAAATGCCCACCAAACCAAACAAAAGAGGAAGAAATAGCGAACCTACCTGATAAAGAATTCGAATAATGATAGTGAAATTAATCCAAAGCCTGGAAAGCAAAATGGAATCATGGATAAATAGCCTGGAGAAAAGCATCGAGAAGATGCAAGAAAGATTTAACAAGGACCTAGAAGAAATAAAAAAGAGTCAATATATAATGAATAATACAATAAATGAGATCCAAAACACTCTGGAGGCAACAAATAGTAGAATTACAGAGGCAGAAGATAGAATTAGTGAATTAGAAGATAGAATGGCAGAATTAAATGAATCAGAGGAGAAAAAAGAAAAACGAATTAAAAGGAATGAGGACAATCTCAGAGACCTCCAGGACAATCTTAAACGTTACAATATTCGAATCATAGGAGTTCCAGAAGAAGAAGACAAAAAGAAAGACCATGAGAAGATACTAGAGGAGATAATAGTTGAAAATGTCCCTAAAATGGGGAAGGAAATAATCACTCAAGTCCAAGAAACCCAGAGAGACCCATATAGGATAAACCCAAGGCGAAACACCCCAAGACACATATTAATCAAATTAACAAAGATCAAACACAAAGAACAAATATTAAAAGCAGCAAGGGAAAAACAACAAATAACACACAAGGGAATTCCCATAAGGCTAACAGCTGATCTTTCAATAGAAACTCTTCAAGCCAGGAGGGAATGGCAAGACATACTTAAAGTGATGAAAGAAAAGAACCTACAGCCCAGATTATTGTACCCAGCAAGGATCTCATTCAAATATGAAGGAGAAATCAAAACCTTTACAGACAAGCAGAAGCTGAGAGAATTCAGCACCACCAAACCAGCTCTCCAACAAATACTAAAGGACCTTCTCTAGACAGGAAACACAAAAAGGATATATAAATTCAAACCCAAAACAACAAAGTAAATGGCAACGGGATCATATTTATCCATAATTACCTTAAATGTAAATGGGTTGAATGCCCCAACCAAAAGGCAGAGACTGGCTGAATGGATACAAAAACAAGACCCATACATATGTTGTCTACAAGAGACCCACCTCAAAACAGGGGACACATACAGACTGAAAGTGAAGGGCTGGAAAAAGATTTTCCATGCAAATAGGGACCAAAAGAAAGCAGGAGTAGCAATACTCATATCAGATAAAATAGACTTTAAAACAAAAGCTGTGAAAAGAGACAAAGAAGGTCACTACATAATGATCAAAGGATCAATCCAAGAAGAAGATATAACAATTATAAATATATATGCACCCAACATAGGAGCACCGCAATATGTAAGACAAATACTAACAAGTATGAAAGGAGAAATAAACAATAACACAATAATAGTGGGAGACTTTAATACCCCACTTACACGAATGGATAGATCAACTAAACAAAAAATTAACAAGGAAACACAAGCTTTAAATGATACAATAGACAAGTTAGAACTAATTGATATCTATAGGACATTTCATCCCAAAACAATGAATTTCACCTTTTTCTCAAGTGCACACGGAACCTTCTCCAGGATAGACCACATCCTGGGCCATAAATCTAGCCTTGGTAAGTTCAGAAAAACTGAAATCATTCCAACCATTTTTTCTGACCACAATGCAGTAAGAGTAAATCTCAATAACAGGAGAAAAACAATTAAAAATTCCAACATATGGAGGCTGAACAACACACTCCTGAATAACCAACAAATCACAGAAGAAATCAAAAAAGAAATCAAATTCTGCATAGAAACGAATGAAAATGAAAACACAACAACCCAAAACCTGTGGGACACTGTAAAAGCAGTCCTAAGGGGAAAGTTCATAGCAATTCAGGCATACCTTAAGAAACAAGAAAAAAGCCAAATAAATAACCTAACTCTACACCTAAAGCAACTGGAAAAGGAAGAAATGAAGCACCCCAAGATTAGTAGAAGGAAAGAAATCTTAAAAATTAGGGCAGAAATAAATGCAAAAGAAACAAAAGAGACCATAGCAAAAATTAACAAAACCAAAAGCTGGTTCTTTGAAAGGGTAAATAAAATTGACAAACCACTAGCCAGACTCATCAAGAAACAAAGGGAGAAAAATCAAATCAATAAAATTAGAAAAGAAAATGGAGAGATCACAACAGACAGCACAGAAATACAAAGGATCATAAGAGACTACTATCAGCAACTATATGGCAATAAAATGGACAATATGGAAGAAATGGACAAATTCTTAGAAAAGTACAACTTTCCAAAACTGGATCAGGAAGAAATAGAAAATCTTAACAGACCCATCACAAGCACGGAAATTGAAACTGTAATCAGAAATCTCCCAGCAAACAAAAGCCCAGGCCCAGGCGGCTTCACAGCTGAATTCTACCAAAAATTTAGAGAAGAGCTAACACCTATCCTACTCAAACTGTTCCAGAAAATTGCAGAGGAAGGCAAACTTCCAAACTCATTTTATGAGGCCACCATCACCCTAATTCCAAAACCTGACGAAGATCCCACAAAAAAAGAAAACTACAGACCAATATCACTGATGAACATAGACGCAAAAATCCTTAACAAAATTCTAGCAATCAGAATCCAACAACACATTAAAAAGATCATACACCATGACCAAGTGGGCTTTATCCCAGGGATGCAAGGATTCTTCAATACCCGCAAAGCAATCAACGTAATACACCACATTAACAAACTGAAGAATAAAAACCATATGATTATCTCAATAGATGCAGAGAAAGCCTTTGACAAAGTTCAACATCCATTTATGATAAAAACTCTCCAGAAAGCAGGAATAGAAGGAACATACCTCAACATAATAAAAGCTATATACGACAAACCCACAGCAAACATTATCCTCAATGGTGAAAAACTGAAAGCATTTCCTCTAAAGTCAGGAACAAGACAAGGATGCCCACTTTCACCATTATTATTCAACATTGTTCTGGAAGTTTTGGCCATAGCAATCAGAGCAGAAAAAGAAATAAAAGGAATCCAAATTGGAAAAGAAGAAGTAAAACTCTCACTGTTTGCAGATGACATGATCCTCTACGTAGAAAACCCTAAAGATTCCACCAGAAAAATACTAGAACTAATCAATGAATACAGTAAAGTTGCAGGATATAAAATTAACACACAGAAATCCCTTGCATTCCTGTACACTAACAACGAGAAAATAGAAAGAGAAATTAAGGAAACAATTCCATTCACCATTGCAATGAAAACAATAAAATACTTAGGAATATATCTTCCTAAAGAATCTAAAGACCTATATTTAGAAAACTATAAAACACTGCTGAAAGAAATTAAAGAGGACACTAATAGATGGAGAAATATACCATGTTCGTGGATTGGTAGAATCAATATAGTGAAAATGAGTATACTACCCAAAGCAATTTATAGATTCAATGCAATCCCCATCAAGCTACCAACGGTATTCTTCACAGAGCTAGAACAAATAATTTCTCAATTTGTATGGAAATACAAAAAACCTCGAATAGCCAAAGCTATCTTGAGAAAGAAGAACGGAACTGGAGGAATCAACCTGCCTGACTTCAGGCTCTACTATAAAGCTACAGTCATCAAGACAGTATGGTACTGGCACAAAGACAGAAACATAGATCAATGGAACAAAATAGAAAGTCCAGAGATAAATCCACGCACATATGGTCACCTAATCTTTGACAAAGGAGGCAAGAATATACAATGGATTAAAGACAATCTTTTTAGCAAGTGGTGCTGGGAAAACTGGTCGAACACTTGTGAAAGAATGAAACTAGAACACTGTCTAACACCATACACAAAAATAAACTCAAAATGGATTAAAGAGCTAAATATAAGACCAGAAACCATAAAACTCCTAGAGGAAAACATAGGCAAAACACTCTCTGACTTACATCACAGCAGGATCCTCTATGACCCACCTCCCAGAATATCGGAAATAAAATCAAAAATGAACAAATGGGACCTAATCAAACTTAAAAAGCTTCTGCACAACAAAGGAAACTATAGGCAAGCTGAAAAGACAGCCTTCAGAATGGGAGAAAATAATAGCAAATGAAGCAACAGACAAACAACTAATCTCAAAAATATACAAGCAACTTCTATAGCTCAATTCCAGAAAAATAAACGACCCAATCAAAAAATGGGCCAAAGAACTTAATAGACATTTCTCCAAAGAAGACATACAGATGGCTAACAAACACATGAAAAGATGCTCAACATCACTCATTATCAGAGAAATGCAAATCAAAACCACTATGAGATACCATTACACGCCAGTCAGAATGGCTGCGATCCAAAAATCCACAAGCAATAAATGCTGGAGAGGGTGCGGAGAGAAGGGAACCCTCTTGCACTGTTGGTGGGAATGCAAACTGGTACAGCCACTATGGAGAACAGTCTGGAGATTCCTCAAAAAACTGGGAATAGAACTGCCTTATGACCCAGCAATCCCACTGCTGGGCATACACACTGAGAAAACCAGAATTGAAAGAGGCACGTGTACCCCAATGTTCATAGCAGCACTGTTTACAATAGCCAGGACGTGGAAGCAACCTAGATGTCCATCCACAGATGAATGGATAAGCAAGCTGTGGTACATATACACGATGGAGTATTACTCAGCCATTAAAAAGAATACATTTGAATCAGTTCTAATGAGGTGGATGGAACTGGAGCCTATTATACAGAGTGAAGTAAGCCAGAAAGAAAAACACAAATACAGTATACTAACGCATATATATGGAATTTAGAAAGATGGTAACAATCACCCTGCTTATGAGACAGCAAAAGAGACACTGATGTATAGAACAGACTTTTGGACTCTGGGACTGGGAGAGGGTGGGACGATTGGGGAGAATATCATTGAAATATGTATAATATCATATCTGAAATGAGTCAGTCCAGGTACGATGCCCTATAACAGATGCCTGGGACTGGAGCACTGGGATGACCTGGAGGGATGGTGTGGGAAGGGGGGAGGGAGGAGGGTTCAGGATGGGGAACACGTGTATTCTGGTGGCGGATCCATCTCGATGTATAGTAAAAGTAATACAATATTGTAAAGTTAAGAAAAATTAAAAAAATAATAATAATAATAAAATAAAAAAATAAATAAATAAAAGTTACACCTGAGTTGAGTCTGATTATTTGAGGTTTGAGTTCAAGTAATTTGTTCAGAGTAGCAAACCACTTACACATAAATATAACAAAGACAGTGAGCTCCTACTATGTGTCAGCCACTGTTCTGTGTTCTTTATATTTCATTTAACTCTCACAAGGGGTCTTCAAGATAAACACTATTATTCTTACTACAAGGCTGAAGCTTAAAGGGATTGACTTTTCCAATGTCATAGTAGCAAAAACAGGGTTCCGATATTGCCTGATTTTAAAGCTCATGATGTTTCTTTTTCTTTAAATTATTTTTTATTGGAGTATAGTTGCTCTGCTCAGTTGGTAAAGAATCTGCCTGCAATGCAGGAGACCCCAGTTTGATTCCTGGCTTGGGAAGATACACTGGAGAAGGGATAGGCTACTCACTCCAGTATTCTTGGGCTTCCCTTGTGACTCAGCCAGTAAAGAATCCACCTGCAATGCGGGAGACCTGGATTCAATTCTTGGGTTGGGAAGATCCCCTGGAAAAGGGAAAGGCTACCCACTCCAGTATTCCAGCTTGGAGAATTCCATGGGGTCACAAAAAGTTGGACACAACTGAGCGACTTTTACTTTCATAGTTGCTTTACAGTATTGTGTTAGTTTCTGCTGTACAGCAAAATGAATCAGCCACACATATACACGTATCCCCTCTCTTTTGGACTTTCTTCCTGTTCAGGTCACCACAGTGTATTAAGTAGAGTTCCCTGTGTTGTACAGTATGTTCTCATTAGTTATCTATTTGTATACACAGTATCAATAGTATATATGTGTCAATTCCAATCTCCCAATTCCTCCCACTCTTGGTACCCATATGTTCTGTACATTTGTGTCTATCTCTGCTTTGCAAATAGGATCATCTGTACCACTTTTCTAGATTCCACATATATGTGTTAATATACAATACTTGTTTTTCTCTTTCTGACTTACTTCACTCTGTAAGATAGACTCTAGGTCTATCTACATCTCTAAAAAATACCCAATTTTATTCCTTTTTATGGCGGAGTAATAGCCATTGTGTATATGTACCACATCTTCTTTATCCATTCCTCTGTTGATGGACATTTAGGTTGCTTCTATGTCCTGGTAAATCTTATATTTCTAATGTCTAGCCATGTAAAAGAAAGCTTTCAGCTTAAATATAGGGGACATTTTATAAATAGATTGATTCTTTAAACTAGTACGATAGGTATCATTGGAAAATATTAGACTGATTTACAATTAAAAATGATAGACTGACTACACAATTGTTTCCTCTCTCCAGAGACTATACTATAATGTCAGTAAAGGGGGAAAAAGTCTCTAGAAACCTACAGATATAAAAAGAATGATGGAGTTGCCATCTTTCATGAACCAAGAATTTCAATGAGTTTCTCGGGAATAAAAGGAGAAGGAGTAATGGTTGCTGAGGAAACAGGGCAGAGGAAGCTGAAACCCTAACAAATGTAGAAGAAAATGACTAAGAAGGGGGCAAATTTGCCTCCTAGAATGTGAGAGGTTCAAGAGTAGAATTGAAATGCAAGGGAGTGAGGCTTTAGACTGGAAAGAAGGGGTAACTTGAAAGAATGTATTTAGAACAATTGGACAGATCTTCTAAAATGGAGATTATCTGTCCCTGGAAATTGAACTCCCAAGCAGAAGATTGAATGTCTTTTATTTGGAGGAGCTCCAGAGACAAAACATTTTAGCATCCTATAATGAAAAGGATGGAGAAGGCAATGGCACCCCACTCCAGTACTCTTGCCTGGAAAACCCCATGGATGGAGGAGCCTGGTGGGCTACAGTCCATGAGGTTGCTAAGAGTCGGACATGACTGAGCGACTTCACTTTGACTTTTCACTGTCATGCTTGGAGAAGGAAATGGCAACCTACTCCAGTGTTCTTGCCTGAAGAATCCCAGGGATGGTGGAGCCTGGTGGGCTGCTGTCTATGGGGTTGCACAGAGTCGGACGCAACTGAAGCGACTTAGCAGCAAGGGATGACTAGCTCTCTGTCTGAGCCACCTAAAACAATGCCTGGGTGTTAACAACCAAAGTGAGTTTTAGAGACTCACTTTTAAATATGAAGAATCAACAAAAATACAAACAATTGAGAAAAGCCTCCAATGAGAGCAATATGGAAAACAAGCAGAAAAGGAGGGGAAAATAAACAAGACATAGGAGAATATACAGTTCACATAACAGAAGTTTAAAAAAAGAAGAGAAAAAACCTCCAACCACTATCCTTTGAGATACAAAAGAAGATATTGCATCCATAAAATGGAATCAGAACACTTAAAAAAGGAACAACTGGGAACAAGAAAACATTCTTGGGAATAAAAAACGTGATGGACAAAGTATTAAATTCAAAGACAGCTTAAGAGATAGTGACAAGAAAATGGCCCAGAACACAGAACAAAGTGAAAAAAGAGAATACAAAGAAAAGCTGAAAGAACAAAGATCAATCTAGAAGGCCCAGAGATAATGGGATAATCAAAAAATAGATAAGACTTTTCCAGAGTCAAGGAAAACACAAGTGTCCAGATTTAAAGGGCCCATTGATTTTTCATCTGTTTGAATGAGCAAACATCTAGAGAAGAAAACAATACAGAGTCAAAAAAGCTGAGATAGTTGCTTGGTAGACCAAGGAACATAATTGTAAATTTCAGAAATTCTAGAATGAAGAGATGATCCAACCATCTCTAGAGAGAAAGCACAGATTACTTTCAAAAAAGTGAAAATCCAAAATGGCAGTGGGCTTTCCAACATCATTACTAGATGCTCAAATGTTTGAGAAAAAAAAATTTTTATATTAATATCTTAAAATTCTATGCTCAGCCACTTGTATAAAATTTTTTTTTTTTTTTTTTTTTGGCTGCACCACATGCCACGTGAAGTCTTCATTCCCCAACCAGAGACAGAATCTGTGCCCCCTGCAGTGGAAATCTTAACCACTGGAGCACCAGGGAAGTCCTAGAATTTTTTCCTAGATGGCAGTCATGCAAAAGCGCAAAACTTAAATTCCCACATTATCTTTCTTAGGAAGTTAATTTGAGGATTCCTCCAAAAACAAGGATATAAACCAAGAGAAAGATGAAATTAGAGGGAAAAGCAAATCTAAAAAGTGAGGTTCTGGGAACTCCCTGGCAGTTAGAACTCTGTGCTTTCACTGCAGAGGACATGAGTTCAATTGCTGGTCAGGAACTAAGATCCCACAAGCTGCACAGTATAGCCAAAAAATAAAATAAAATCAGGGAAGACAGTTGTGCAGCAAGCCATGAGTCCAACCAGTCCAACTTGGAGTAGGAGGAAAAGGCCTCTGGCAACAAAACGTAGGGGCTTGACAGTCTTTTAGGCCTCTGCTGAAAATTTGAACACAGGAAAACAAGCAAGTATGTAAAAGAGAAGAAAACAATACGAAAAAAAAAAAAAAAAACCTGAATGAGAAAGGAAATGTAATCAAAGTATACTTCTTAGCCTTCCAGTAAATAATACGTATATTACCAATTTAATTTTAAAACTGTGATATAATTAATTTTGTGGAGATCACGTTGGAGGCAGGAGCAGGGTAGTGATCAGAAAAGACCTTGATGCTGGGAAAGGCTGAGGGCAGGAGGAGAATGGGGAGACAGAGGATGAGATGTTTGGATGGCATCACCCAATCAATGGACACGAGTTTGAACAAACTCCGGTCGATAGTGAGGACAGGGAAGCCTGGCATGCTAGAGTTCATGGGGTCACAAAGAGTCAGACACGACTGAGTGACTGAACAACAATGATTAATTTGGGAGGATAGCAGTAGGAGAGGTATGCACGTGTGTATGTCAGAGAACCACACTCTCATCTGACATAATGAGGAAATGAACAGTTGATGATTAAAGTTGATAGATCAAGACTTCCCTGGTGGTCCAGTGGCTAAAACTCCACACTCCCAATGCAGGGGCCCTGCTTTGATCTCTGGGCAGGGAACTAGATCCCACACGCCATAGCTAAGAGTTCATATGCTGCAACTAAGACCTGGTGCAGCCAAATAAATAAACATTTGCTTTTGTAAGAAATTGATAGATCAAGAAACAGCCAAATAACCTATTCCTTGGAGATTTGGGAGTAACAACCAGAAGAAGTAAAAAAGTTGCAGGTAGTTGCAAAAAAGTTGCAGGAAAGTGAGGAGAATGTGGAACCTGAGATTATTACTTTACCATTATAAGGATCTTGAGGCTATTATGATTTTTTAACTATGTGCATGACACTAACGGATTTTTCTGGTGGCTCACAGTAAAGAATCTACCTGCAATACAGGAGGCCCAGGTTCAATCCCTGCATCAGAAAGATTTCCCTGGAGAAGGAAATGGCAACCAACTCCAGTATTCTTGCCTGGAACATCCCTTGGACAGAGGAGCCTGGCAGTCCATGGGATTCTAAGAGTCAAACATGACTTAGCAACTAAACGACCACGTGCTACTAACACCAGCTGAAAAGCTTATAAAAGGAAAAAAAAAATGTGGAATCATCAGTCTAGAAGTCAACATCAGTTTAGTTCAGTCACTCAGTCATGTCTGACTCCTTGTGACCCCATGAATCACAGCACGCCAGACCTCCCTGTCCATCACCAACTCCCGGAGTTCACTCAGACTCATGTCCATCGAGTCAGTGATGCCATCCAGCCATCTCATCCTCTGTCGTCCCCTTCTCCTCCTGCCCCCAATCCCTCCCAGCATCAGAGTCTTTTCCAATGAAGTCAACATAGGTTTCTGTTTAAACCTATTAAATGTCCGTGGGCCAAACAGACTAAGAATCAATGATAAGTACACATAAACAATTTCAAGAAATAAGCAATTTCAGTGCCTTGTCTATCATTTCATTCTTACGGGTTCATGTATCTCTTTTGTTTACTTTCTGACTCAGATACTGATAAATAGAAATTCTGTGTTGAGTAATTTTATTTACATATATGGCACGTAGTAAAAAATAAATGGCAATCCACTCCAGTACTTTTGCCTGGAAAGTCCCATGGATGGAGGAGCCTGGTAGGCTGCAATCCATGGGGTCGCTAAGAGTCAGACACAACTGAGTGACTTCACTTTCACTTTTCACTTTCATGCATTGGAGAAGGAGATGGCAACCCACTCCAGTGTTCTTGCCTGGGGAGTCCCGGGGACAGGGGAGCCTGATGGGCTGCCGTCTGTGGGGTCGCACAGAGTCAGACACGACTGAAGTGACTTAGCAGCAGCAGCAGCAAATACCAAATTGGTGATTTCAGTTCGAACTGCAAATTACATATATAAATGTTCTGCAGAGTATGACTAAGAGAAATAGCAAATTCTTTGCCCTACTTACTCTATGTTGATTTTCTGAGATTTGTTAGGCTTTGTATTATGTGACATTTTTTTTCTCAGACCTGTCTTTTGTTTAAGCAAAGGAAAAATAAAACACAGAATAACATTTCCTAAATAGGTGTGTTCCTGTGACCTACCTTTGATGGCGGGCTTCCCAGGTGGCACAGTAGTAGAGACATGGGTTCAATCCCTGGGTCAGAAAGATCCTCTGGAGTAAGAAATGGCATTCCAGTATTCTTGCCTAGAAAATTCCATGGACAGAGAAGCCTACCATGCTACAGTCCTTGGGGTTGCAGAGACACGGTCAGACACAACTGAGCCACTGAGCATGCATGCACCTTTCAGGGCAATACTGCATTCCAGTTTTGATTAAAATAGAATAAAGCACACAATAATTATTTGATATGAATTAAAATCATAGTCATTGCCATCTGTGTTTGTTCTGCTAACATCATTCAGCTTACCTCTGAAATGCAAGGAATGCTTGCTAAGTAGTCTCTGCCTACGGGTTCTGTTCTTTTCTTGAAGGATGTTTTCACTGATGACAAAAATAGTATTACTAGATATGTGGCCACATCTGTCCATCTTGCTACAGCTGCACACCCCAACACTGCATAGTTCCGTGGATTGGAGTGCAGTCTCTGGGGTCAAACTTGGATTTAAATCTTGGCCCAGGTACTTAGCAGGTATGTGACTGTGGAAAAGTTACTTACTCCTTATAAGTGTCATTTACCTCCCTTCAAAATGAGATTAATGATAGTGCCTAGCTAAAGAGTTGTAAAGATTAAAGAGAAAATTCAAATAAGCCCTTAGTAAAGAGCCTAGAGCATAGCAAGTGCTCAATAAACTATTATTGTTGCTACAGGTTTTGTAAAGCATGACATGGTTTAAAATCAAATGGATTAGAAATTAGAAATACTAGGTTACTGCCAAATTTCCTTCTAGCTGTGGCTTTCCATAGGGAATGGTTAGATCCTTAACATCAATCTTATGTAAGACTATTGGTGTGTTTTAGTAATACAGATTATAAACTAATTACTAATGTGTTTTCATGACTATATGTGAAGAAACACAGTTAGATTAAGGAGAAAGACATGACTAGAAAGATGACTTACAAGAAGCAAGACTATAGCTTATCTGAGGGATTAAGTAATATGATACAGGACTTAAAGCAAAGAAGGAAAACACGCCACTGAATTGTTACTATTGACCTCACATTCACTAAGAAAAATCCAAGCATTTCACAAAGGTAGATCCCTTGTAATTTTAGAAACTTAGATTAAAATGTTGCAAATTTAATTCAGCTCAACAATATTGTTTATGTTTGATCATTTAGTTCCAGGTAGGTATGCTGCTGTCGTTGATTTTCTGTTGTAGTTTGGTTAGGATCCAAAGGCTTCCTGCTTTAGCTTCTTTATTAGTATATTTGAATACTCCCCTGGCTTCATTCAGCGTCAAATGGCTTTATTCTTCATTCAGCAGCATTTGTGTTCAACAGATTTCCCAAGCTTCCTTATGAATCTTCCCATAGATGTTGACATGCATTTGGCATAGGTGACTCAGAAGGGGTAATGGGCCATCTTCTTGAGGTTGGGAAAGCTCTGACTATTGTACCTATTACAGCTCCAAGCCTGTGTATATGTCTTTGCTTCAGCTGCTAGGGGACAAGAAAATAGTCCCAGGTGGACTAGTCAGATGTTCTGTGGGGCCCAGTACTGCACCATCAACTATTACATTTTGGAAGTAATAGTGGAAGCAAAATATCAAGAGTTAAGGAGACTCTTCAGGGTGTACTCAGCCCTTCTACTGGCACTGCAAATCTCCCAAAGACTTTCCCTGAAGTGTCTTGGCACTAACCTTGTCTGAACCACCAAGCTGCCCTTAACGTATGCAATTTAAGTAAATAATTCCAGTCTATCTTAAAAAAGGGCAAATTAGAGGGAGCCCTGCTGCTGCTACTGCTGCTAAGTCGCTTCAGTCGTGTCCGACTCTGTGCGACCCCATAGACGGAAGCCCACCAGGCTCCCCCGTCCCTGGGATTCTCCAGGCAAGAACACTGGAGTGGGTTGCCATTTCCCTCTCCAAGGCATGAAAGCGAAATTAGGGAGCCCTAATTCCCTAAAACAGAACTATCAAATAGAACCTTCTGATTTGATGGAAATATGCATACATCATGTAACTGAGGGGTTGAATTTTTAAATTTATTTTATTGGAGTATAATTGATTTATAATCTTGTGTTAGTTTCTGGTATATAGCAAAGTGATTCAGATATATATAAATATATGTTCTTTCTCATCTTCTTTTCCATTATGGTTTATTACAGGCTGTTGAATATAGTTCCTAGTGCTATACAGTAGGACCTCGTTGTTTATTCATCCTATACTTGAGGCCATGTATCTGCTAATCCCAAACTCCCAATCCATCCCTCCCCACCACCCTTCTCCTTGGCAACCACAAGTCTTTTCTCTATGTCTGTGAGCCTGTCTCTCTCAAGCAGATAAGTTCATCTGTGTCATATATTAGATTCCACGTGTAAGTGATGTCACATGATATTTGTCTTTTTCTTTCTGGCTTACTTCATTTAGCACGATAATCTCTAGGTCTATCCATGCTGCCACACATGACGTTATTTCATTCTGTTTTATGGTGAGTAATATCTCATTATATACGTGCACCACATAGTCTTTATTCGTCCATTTGTCGTTGGACATTTAGGTTGTCTCCATTTCTTGGCTATTGTAAATAGTGCTACAGTGAAGACTGGGGTGCATGGATCCTTTTGAATTAAAGTTTTCTCTGGATATATGCCCAGGAGTAGAATTACAGGATCATAAAGGTAACTGTGGTGTTGGAGAAGACTCTTGAGAGTCCCTTGGACTGCAAGGAGATCCAACCAGTCCATTCTCAAGGAGATTAGCCCTGGGATTTCTTTAGAAGGAATGATGCTAAAGCTGAAACTCCAGTACTTTGGTCACCTCATGTGAAGAGTTGACTCATTGGAAAAGACTCTGATGCTGGGAGGGATTGGGGGCAGGAGGAGAAGGGGACGACAGAGGATGAGATGGCTGGATGGCATCACTGACCATGGACGTGAGTCTGAGTGAACTCCGGGAGTTGGTGATGGACAGGGAGGCCTGGTGTGCTGTGATTCATGGGGCCGCAAAGAGTCGGACATGACTGAGCGACTGAACTGAACTGAAAGGCAACTGTGAACATGAAGGAAAGCGCCTCCAGTTTTCTATTTTTGGATGGCTACCTGCCTAGGTTTGAGAAAGTTTAACAGGTGTTCCTGGTGAAGGTCTGGGGAAACCTACAGGTGACTGTATACCTTAGATCTGCACTCATGTTCACCTGGATGCTCATGTGTTTAGATGTCACCTCTATTTTCTTCTGAGTACAATGTTTGTACTACTAATAATAACATAGTTTAACAATCCTGAGATGTATTTAATTTTACCTAAAATTTAGAAGAAAAGCTCTATTCTAAAGCTTGAGAAAATTTTTTTCTTATATTCCCTCTCCCATTGAAACCTATTTGAACTATGTATTATTCCATCCATCTCATCATCAGCACTGTAATTTTCACATTATGAGTCATAAATCATTTCAGAGTCTGAGAAGAGGGCTTCCTTCTTTTGGTCTCTTGCTCAACATTGTTCCCCCAGAGCCTAGACCAATTGCATAAATGTTTGCTGAATAAATGAGTAAATTAAAGACACCATCTTCTTTTGAAGCAGTTCTCATTTCTGGCATCCTGTTGTTCCTTTGATATTTCTCTTAGGGCTGGAAATGAGGAAACTAGACAAACATGAGCTCAACCAGATAACTGAAAACTGATTCCTTTTCCATGACTCAATTCAACCCATGCTATTTCTCAAGCATCCGAAGTCTGGTTGTAGTTTGCTTAAAAATGTGTATGTTCATTGTGTGCAGAGGGATTTTATCTCCACTGGCATCTTTTCTTTTTGTTTTACAATTGGGAACCAAACCATGTTAAAGACTGGAAGAAATTAGCAACTGTTTAACATCTGTGGGCAAAAGAGTTCATAACTGGGAGAATTTAACAAGTTAGTCCCGGGATCACTCTCTGTGTTTTTTCTTCTCTTTTCATTGCTGGAGGTGCTCCCGCTGGTTAACAAGGGAATTTATCAAGGTGGACTTGACACATTACGTGATTTCCACTGTGAATAACTCCGCAAGGGCGGGGGTGGGGAGGAGGGAGGCCCCGTGATTGATCACGTTTCCATTTACCTTGGGAGAATATTCCATTTGTCACTCGTAACACTACTTTAAGTGGCTTCTTTCCGGAAGTTTATTCCATAGATGGGGCCATAAGATTTGTGACAGACTTGAGAGTGTTGCCAGTAAGAATTATCCAAACTGTATCCTCTGGGGTCCTGAACAGAGCTCATGCCTGCAAGGAATAGATTCCCAGAGTCCTTGAGCCTCTGAAGAGTTCCACGAACTATGTGGCAGGATTGAGTGAAGTAATAATTGGTGGGAAAGTATCTCTGTTCTACTGAGGTTAAGTCTGAACCAATAGTTTTTTCAGTCAGAAAGTGATTATGAACTGTTTCTGTTTTGTGGCAGGTCTTAACATGGTAAGTGGACAAGAGAGATAAGGTATCTTAAAAAGGGAATCTTTCCCAGGCCCAATAACTCTAAAAGTTATACCTCAGTTACTATTCCTTTAGGTACACAAAGACAGAACCTTCAAGATGTGACTAATTTGGGTGCTTTGGGTAGATTTATAGTTGCTGAATTACCAAAGAAAGCATCAGCAGAGATTTTGCTTGCTACAAAAAAAAAAGTGTGGGTAGGGCAGACATTACTTTGGCAACAAAGGTCTGTCTAGTCAAGGCTATAGTTTTTCCTGTGGTCATGTATGGATGTGAGAGTTGGACTGTGAAGAAGGCTGAGCGCCGAAGAATTGATGCTTTTGAACTGTGGTGTTGGAGAAGACTCCTGAGAGTCCCTTGGACTGCAAGGAGATCCAACCAGTCCATTCTAAAGGAGATCAGCCCTGGGATTTCTTTGGAAGGAATGATGCTAAAGCTGAAACTCCAGTACTTTGGCCACCTCATGTGAAGAGCTGACTCATTGGAGAAGACTCTGATGCTGGGAGGGATTGGGGGCAGGAGAAGAAGGGGACGACAGAGGATGAGACGGCTGGATAGCATCACTGACTCAATGGACGTGAGTCTGAGTGAACTCTGGGAGTTGGTGATGGACAGGGAGGCCTGGCGTGCTTCAATTCATGGGGTCGCAAAGAGTTGGACATGACTGAGCGACTGAACTGAACTAATGACGTCTGGGGAGAATGGTGGGTGTTAGGGACAGCCACTGAAGGGAATGGGAAAGACAGCTAACCAAAAGTTGACCTTGAAAGCTCAGATGAGGAGACAGGCAGTATATTTTTACCACGATGTTTTGCATTAGTTGTCAGGAGTCTGGGTATAGGAACCTAGAAGGCAAATGTTTTGAAAAAGATCTTCAGTTAGCAGGGCTGGAGGAGAGGACCTCGATTCTAACAAGAAATTCCTTGAAATGATGTGCCATAAAGTCTAGACTGGATTAGAAGGAATTTGGACAGGTTAGGGGTGGGGGAGTAGATGATGACCTAGGAGAAAACAGAGATGATCACAACATTGGAAATTGAAGTGAATTCAAAGATAAAATATATCACTGGGACTTCTATGGTGGTCCAGAAGCTAAGACTCTGTGCTCCCAATGCAGGGGGCCCAGGTTCGATTCCTGGTCAAGTAACTAGATCCCACATGCTGAAACTAAGAGTTTGCATGCCCCGGCTAAAGATACTGCATGCCACAATGAAGACTGAAGATTCTGAGTGCCACAACTAAGATCCAGTGCAGCTAAATAAATAAATTAAAAAGAAAATAGATAAACTGTATCAGGGGTAACAGACTGAGATCTTTAGAAAGAAGTAGGCTGTGGTCAGAGTGAGATATGAAGGTGTTTCAGGTGGTAATGACTCAGGGGATGGAGGGATCAAAAAGGATCAAAGGGAAAGGATGCTGGAGATAAGAAGCTCAGGGTCGGGATGTCTCAGGAGTATTGAGAGCTGTAACTGAAGAGTTAAAGTTACTTTATAAATTAATTTTTCATTTCTCCCCACAATGAAAGGGATGGTGGGATTACTTTGGTAAATACCTCTTGATTGTCAGCTGTGATTAAGTGTTCTTTCAACAGCAATGTTACTATGCAAAACTGTTCATGGTTGTTTTCAGGAGGGCCCATTAATTGGTGAAACAAAGAAATCCCAAAATGTATTATATAGCCCAATCAAGACAGAAGAAATCACATAGACTATTTCAGCCCACAAATCAGGAAAATAGATGATTAGAGTATTTTTTATTTTTCAAAACAGGATGGGATGAATAAAAGAGGGATAAATTATACTGTGCTCTTTTTTAAAAAATCCCATTTCTGAACAGGCATTTCCAGAAGATGTTCATACTTAGAAATGCACATAGGATCACTCAGTGGTATGATAAAACACATGTCAGAGGTAGAGAAGAGGCAGTTGGGGCTAAGGACAGATAACAGAGCCAAAGGAAAGGACAGGAGACACAACTGAAACAAGAGTGGCTCCGGCCTGAAGATCAGAATCACCGTCATGGAGCCCGCTGTCCTCTTCTCTGAACAAACTCCTCCTTTTCTGACTTCCTTATTTCTGTTAATGGATCCCTGACTCTTTCCACCTGCTGGGTTTAAACACTGAAAGTAATTTCTTTTTATGCTTCTCACACCTCCTTAAGTCCTGCACACACCTTATACATCATCAAGACCTCTTCATTAATCCTCATCGCATCTGAAACAGCCTGAAAAATGACCTGCCAGGTTCATGGCACCCAACTCCTAGCAGAGGGAGCAGGGACTTTCTGCTGTATCACTCATCACAGGCAGCCACATGTGTTTCCTTGGAGATGGCTGGCATTGCCCTAGGAATGCTTCTGTGGACTGGGTTATGAGACTCTACTATCACAAAGACCTCCTCCTTCCAATCCTGGGGTAAGATTCTGCTAAATGCAATGCATTTACATGCCACTTTAAAAAGCAAAGCAGAAATACCGGGCTTTGTTTTTCAGTTTTAAAGCTTATGGGAAATATACAAATCCCATCTTCTAAACAATACACACACACACACACACACAAACGTGCATTCATATACATAAACTTTTTGAAAATTCTCATTTAAAAAGGAGTGTCTTTAATCTGCTATGTAGTCAAACCACAAAACCAAAGAGGTACTCCGTATTCAGCACTGTTTTTATGCAGAGATGTTCCTAGCTCTACTAGAGTAGGTTAACTGGTGAAACATAAACTCCCCAACAAACAAGAAAGAGGTTTATTGTTTGCTCATACAAAGTCCCAGATGAGTTTTCCCTATTGATAGATCTTCATTGCATAGCATTGAAGACCCAGTGCAAACAAAAATAAATAAATATGTAAAATTAAAAAATAGACCAGCTTCAAATCAGTGAAAGGAAATAAATGTGAAAGCCTGACTGTATGGGGAAGATATTTCCAGGACTGGAAGGGGCACACGGAATTTTCACTCACATTCAATCTCCAGAACACAGCCACATGAGCAATGTAATCTGTGTTTTCAGGAAGATGAAGCATGAAGTTAGAGAACAACCGGTAGTATTTTCCACAATGGTGTAGCAACTAGACTAATGCGGAGAATTTACAGGAAGAACAACTGTCCTCCTGTACCCAGCTTGGGGGTGGAGGGACATGAGACCACTGGCTGGGGAACAGGTCTGACCTTTACACGAACAGAAAGCCAAGGATTATATTTAAGGGGAATGCCCCCACTAGACATTCTAATAAAGTCTCCTTGTTGTCTAAAACACACCAAAAAGTTTTCTTAAATGAACACACTTCAGTAATACATGGTTGGCAAGGTGACAGGTTGAGACGTGGGCAGTAGCAGTTTGAAGGAATTAGGCAAGAAGCCCAGATGAAAGAAGCAAAGCCCAGGCAAAAATCCAAGAATGCCAGGGAGGGCTTAGGAAGAGAAATCAAATAAGTGAAAAGAGATCAGGAAGTCACAGAAACCTTAGGGCAGAGTAGAATTGGAGTCACCAACTTTGACGTTGAGACCTGGCCTTGCCACTTACCAGCTGACATAGGGGAAGTTGTTTAACTTCTCTGAGCTAGGTTTTTAGTTGTTAATTTGGGGTGATAATATCTATTTCACAGCAATTCACTGGAGAAACAAATGACACGATGTGTGTGAAAACTCACGAAGCCTGGCAGAGATAAAGAGGGCTAATTTTAACTCTATTTTTATTTTCATAAGCTTAATAAGTTTAGAGTTTTGAAGAGTGCTGTTTAGGAAGGAGAAGATTTGGAACCCGCTTTATGTATAAGTCAGTCCCTAGTTATGAATCAGAAGAAGAGTGAGAACTAGCTTGTGTTAAAGGCTGTGCTTTGGGAAGCTTTACGGAATCGGTTTCCTTTGCAAAGTCCTGCCTTGCTGCATATCTGTCTTCTTTCCTTCCTCCTTTTCCATCTATTTTTCTTCCTTTCCTTTCTTCCTTCTTTCCTTTCTTTCCTCCCTCTCTTCCTCTTTCCCTCCCTTCCTTCTGTCCCTAGTTTTTTTATCTTCCTTTTCCTCCATCTAATTTCTTTGTTTAATAAGCCTAGACATTGAGGAGGGTGAAAGCAATATCATATAAAAGGGTTCTAGACAGGAGTTTGCTAAGGTAGAGTTTTAAGAGGTTGACTCAATAATAGAAACAGAAAGGGTGCATTTCTCATGGATGTGTTATTTGGTGCAAATTTTGGGGGAAAAAAATTGTAGTATGTATCCTCAAGGTGAGAATTACCTTTGACCTGCATTAACTCTTCTGGGCAATCATCCTAAGAAAACAATCAGAAAAATATTAAGTCTCGTGGGTAATGATGTCCATCCATCATAGTTTTATTCACAGCCGTGAAAAATCTGCTGCTGCTGCTGCTGCTAAGTCGCTTCAGTCGTGTCCGACTCTGTGCGACCCCATAGACGGAAGCTCACCAGGCTCCCCTGTCCCTGGGATTCTCCAGGCAAGAATACTGGAGTGGGTTGCCATTTCCTTCTCCAATGCATGAAAGTGAAAAGTGAAAGTGAAGTCGCTCTGTCGTGTCCGACTCTTAGCGACCCCATGGACTGGAGCCTACCAGGCTCCTCCGTCCGTGGGATTTTCCACGCAAAAGTACTGGGGTGGGGTGCCATTGCCTTCCCCGGTGAAAAATCTGAAACAGGCTAATTGCTCAACATTAGACAGATGGAAAATTAAACAAGGTTATATCCACCTAGCAAAAATATGTAATTGTTAAAAATTGTGTTTATGAAGTGCTTCAGTAACATGGATAGTATCATAATAAAAGGACAAATGAAATGGGTAGATTACAAAGTGAGAACAGCCATGTCAGAACTGCAAGCAGAAAAAGCCTAGGAGGAAATGCATCACAGAGGCAATAGTTGTTGTTCACTGGTGGATGAATACAAGTGCCTCTTTTCTTTCTACTTTTCTGTATTGTCTATATATTTCTAATGCACCTGTATCATTTTTATTTTTGAGAATACAAAGCCAAAAACAAAATGACTCAATCAAACAAAACAAACAAACAAAATAGAAGTCAACTTTAGTTTGACAGAATGATCTCTGTTCATTTCCAAGGCAAACCATTCAATATCACAGTAATCTAAGTCTGTGCCCCAACCAATAATCCTGAAGAACTTGAACAGTTCTATGAAGACCTACAGGATCTTCTAGAACTAACACCCCAAAAAAGATGTCCTTTTCATTATACGGGACTGGAATGCAAAAGTAGGAAGTCAAGAGATACCTGGAGTAACAGGCAAATTTGTCCTTGGAGTACAAAATGATGCAGGGCAAAGGTTAACAGAGTTTTGCCAAGAGAACTCACTGGTCATAGCAAACATCCTCTTCCAACAACACAAGAGAAGACTCTACACATGGACATCACCAGATGGTCAACACTGAAATCAGATTGATTATATTCTTTGCAGCCAAAAATGGAGAAGCTCTATACGGTCAGCAAAAACAAGACTGGGAGCTGACCATGGCTCATGTCATGAACTCTTTATTGCTAAATTCACTTAAATTGAAGGAAGTAGGGAAAACCACTAGACCATTCAGGTATGACCTAAATCAAATCCCTTATGATTTTACAGTGAAAGTGAGAAATAGATTCAAGGGATTAGATCTGATAGAGTGCCTTAAGAATTATGGATGGAGGTTCATGACATTGTAAAGGAGGCAGTGATCAAGATCATCCCCAAGAAAAAGAAATGCAAAAAGGCAAAATGGTTGTCTGAGGAGGCCTTACAAATAGCTGAGAAAGGAAGAGAAGTGAAAGGCAAAGGAGGAAAGGAAAGATATACCCATTTGAATGCAGTTCCAAAGAATAGCAAGGAGAGATAAGAAAGGCTTCTTCAGTGATCAATGCAAAGAAATAGAGGAAAATAATAGAATGGGAAAGACTAGAGATCTCTTCAAGAAAATTAGAGATACCAAGGGAACATTTCATGCAAAGATGGGCACAATAACAGACAGAAACAATATGGACCTAACAGAAACAGAAGATATTAAGAAGAGATGGCAAGAATACACAGAACTATACAAAAAAGATCTTCATGACCCAGATAACCACGTTGGTGTGATCATTTACTTAGAGCCAGACATCTTGGAATGTGAAGTCAAGTGGGCCTTAGGAAGTATCACTATGAACAAAGCTAGTGGAGGTGATGGAATCCCAGTTGAGCTACTTCAAATCCTAAAAGATGATGCTGTGAAAGTGCTGCACTCAATATGCCAGCAAATTTGGAAAACTTGACAGTGGCCATAGGACTGGGAAAGGTCAGTTTTTATTCCAATCCCAAAGAAAGGCAATGCCAAAAAATATTCAGACTTTCACTCATCTCACACTCCAGCAAAGTAATTCTCAAAATTCTCCAAGCCAGGCATCAACAGTACTTGAACTGTGAACTTCCAGATGTTCAAGCTGGATTTAGAAAAGGCAGAGGAACCAGAGGTCAAATTGCCAGCATCCACCAGATCATCAAAAAAGCAAGAGAGTTCCAGAAAAACATCTATTTCTGCTTTACTGACTACGCCAAAGCCTTTGAGTGCGTGGATCACAACAAACTGTGGAAATCACCACATGGATGGCATCACCTGCCCAATGGTCATGAGTCTGTGTAAGCTCCAGCAGTTGGTGATGGACAGGGAAGCTTGTGTGCTGCAGTCCATGTGGCCGCAAAGAGTTGGACATGACTGAGTGACTGAAATGAACTGAACTGCCTCAACTTTAGTTTCTGGGAAAATAGTCCATACTAACTTGCCTCATTTTAGCCTAGTGCTATTGAACAAAGAACTGGTGTAATTAACAGCAAATCAAGTTCCCTTGCATCATAATGCATCATAATGTAAATTACACTTTCAGAAGTGAATTTAAATGTATTAAATATCTATCTTTCTCTCCATATATAGATTTATAGGTACCATACAATTATGTAATGAGTTTTAACATTAACCATTTCCTCTCTGATAAGTCATAGTTTTGCTTTAAGGATATAATTGGTAAGAATAAAATGTAAATCTTTAGTGCCGGATTTTTAGTCTCTATCATCATGACAGCACAGATTCCATCATCTGACTCACATGGTTGCTTGTTTCACAAGGATTGTGTTGGAGTCTGTCAGGATGAGAATGAACGTCTCTTTGAGCTGATTTGATGATTCTTAACTCTGGCACTGGTAGCCATGGACATCATGCCTTCTTTATAGACTATGGTGATGGGGGCTATAGATAATGAAAATATCTGGATAATCATTATTGACATTGACAAACATTCTCAAACATCATGACCCCAATGATGATCCTGGGAGTCTGTCTGGGTCCATCACAACCCACAGTGGGATATGAAAGAAACTTACTGTAACCTTACTCAGATGGCCATTTAATTAAAAAATATTGATTTAGAGTGATACTCTAAATCAATTTAGAAGTTCCAGGGAAGATTTAAATGCACTGAGGAGTCACAGCTAGCTAAGAAGAGATTATCAGGCAAACGAGTCATTAAAAGTTGGTTCAGAAAGTCAGAAAGATTGACAATGTTCTGGAAGAATCATATATTAGAAGATATTGCTAAACAAGATAGGGAGAGTTGGCCAAGGAATACCAAGATGTGATTTTCTCTCTTCAATTCCAAATAACATTTTGTAAACTACAGAGAGTGGATATGGAGAGTTCCTATCTTAACATTGACAGCTTTATTTGGATTCACTGAAAGGTGTACCACCTCCTATACATAAAATTGCATTCAATATTAAAATTACAGTACAGTAAACCATAAAGTTTACCCATGGGACTGCACATGGCAGATTTAGAATGGGTCAGGAAAATATACCACAACAGACAAGGGAAAAAATATGACCTGAATCTGAATTTCCTGCCCATGCAAATATAGATGCAGTCCACGTCCAGGAAACATCATGGTCTATTTATGATAATAGGAACTTGTAGGTGTCTGGATTCAGGTGAACCTCTCTGATATTTGGCATTAATTTTAGTGCTGGCAGAAAACTGTATTTTACTTCCTTGCAGAGCTTTCATGAGGAAATTGAAAATATTGATTTGTAGATCACCACACTATAGATCAATCTCAACACATGGATGTTCTGCTTTGTTTTATTTAAAGAACCTGCATCAGAGATGTCTATTTTGCTTTACGTTCAAAACCTCAAGTCAGTGGTTCTCAGACTTCAATATGCACATGAATCTCTTGGGTTTTTAGAAAAATGCTGATTAAGGAATAAGCCAGATTCATCTACACAAAGGGAGTCAAAAGGCTGGTTATCTTTGCAGGGTAATGACTGTAAGGGGCAAGAGAGAACTTTCTGAGATGTGTAAAATGTACTGAACACTACACTTGGGAATTGTGCACTTTACCAAATATGTCTAATTCTGCTGTTATTCTTAAAGCGAAAAATATAATACAATTAAAAATGAAGAGTGGTTAAGGCTCTACACTTTCAGTGCAAGGGGCATGGGTTTGATCTCTGGTCGGGGAACAAAAATCCCACATTTTGTGTGATACAGTCAAAAAATTTTAATAAATGAATCTTGGATCATATGGCAGGGGAAAAAATGGTTTAAGGACTGGACACATTGTAATAAGCCTAGGTCCACAGTTGGCTGGAATGAACTTGTCAACTAAATATCAGAGATGAGGAACCAGAAAAGGTAAACAAGTTGTTAACTTTGCTTCTTGTCATTCTGAGTGCCCCTCAGTTCAGTTCAGTCACTCAGTCATGTCCGACTCTTTGCAACCCCATGAATTGCAGCACGCCAGGCCTCCCTGTCCATCACCAACTCCTGGAGTTCACTCAAACTCACATCCATCGAGTCAGTGATGCCATCCAGCCATCTCATCCTCTGTCGTCCCCTTCTCCTCCTGCCCCCAATCCCTCTCAGCATCAGAGTCTTTTCCAATGAGTCAACTCTTCGCATGAGGTGACCAAAGTACTGGAGTTTCAGCTTCAGCATCATTCCTTCCAAAGAACACCCAGGGCTGATCTCCTCTAGAATGGACTGTTTGGATCTCCTTGCAGTCCAAGGGACTCTCGAGAGTCTTCTCCAACACCACAGTTCAAAAGCATCAATTCTTCGGCACTCAGCCCTCTTCACAATCCAACTTTCACATCCATACATGACCACTGGAAAAACCATAGCCTTGGCTAGATGGACCTTTGTTGGCAAAGTAATGTCTCTGCTTTTGAATATGCTATCTAGGTTGGTCATAACTTTCCTTCCAAGGAGTAAGCGTCTTTTAATTTCATGGCTGCAGTCACCATCTGCAGTGATTTTGAAGCCCAGAAAAATAAAGTCTGACACTGTTTCTACTGTTTCCCCATCTATTTCCTGAAGTGATGGGACCAGATGCCATGATCTTTGTTTTCTGAATATTGAGCTTTAAGCCAACTTTTTCACTCTCCTCTTTTTCTTTTCATCAAGAGGCTTTTTAGTTCTTCCTCACTTTCTGCCATAAGGGTGGTGTCATCTGCATATCTGAGGTTATTGATATTTCTCCCAGCAGTCTTGATTCCAGCTTGTGCTTCTTCCAGCCCAGCGTTTCTCATGATGTACTCTGTGTATAAGTTAAATAAGCAGGGTGACAATATACAGCCTTGATGTACTCCTTTTCCTACTTGGAACCAGACATCATATCCCTTCCTAAATCTCTTCTCTCTCAGCAGATATTTCCTCACAGTTCACTGGGAAAACAAATAAATGTTGTCTATCAGGAATAATCTTTTTCACAAATCCTTTCCCCACAGAGATATACTTATCTGTAGCTATGCCATCTTTTACTCATGTCCTAGAGAAACAAATTTTTACCAAAGGCTGGTCCCTCTTCTAGTCTTTAGATCCTATCTGCTCTCAATTACTCAAAATCTTTATACTCTCAATTATCTCTTCTCTTTCCTACATCATCAACCTCATCTCAATTGGGTCCTTCCCTCAGCACCATGTTAAAAATGTTCCTGTTTCCCCCACCTTAATAAGAAGCCTACCCTTGACCCATTCTGACTCCGCCCTTCCTATAAGAGTTGTTTATGCTTCTTGTCTACATATGCTCCTTTGCACGCCTCCACCTTTTGCAATTTGCTGCTACTTCACATATACTATTGAAATTGCTGTTGGTAAGATCATTTCAATAAACTCCAAGTTTCTAAATTTAAAGGCCAACTTTTCATTCTCTTATTTGACCTCCCTGCAATATCTGACGCTCCTGGCCAATTCCATCCTCTTTAAGTGCTCTCTCCTAAATTGTAGGATAACATTCTCTTGTTTCTCCTTTTACCTTTTGTAACCAGTCTTTTTCAGTCAGCTTTCTGGATTCTTCTTCTTTTATGTATTTTTTTTTTTTTAAGTTTAAAAACAAAGCAAAGAGAATTCTATGTTTGGTCCTCTTCTCTTCTTCCTCTTTATACTCATAATGAGTTATTCAGTCACAGATCTGAGTTCTGCTGTTGCTGCTTCAACTCAGGTGATCCCAATATAATGCTGTATTTGGGGACCACTGTCTGGCAGGATAATTCCATATGGACTCAACATGACTCCAGGCTCCTTCCTGACATGGCCATCCTCCAGCATCTTCTGTCTTCTTTTCTTTATGCCCTAAGCTCCACCCCCAAAAAATATAAAAGATAAGGACTGCCCTCGTGGTCCAGTGGTTAAGAATCCACCTTGCAATACAAGGATGTTGGTTTGATCCCTGGTCAGGGAACTAGGATCCCACATGCCACAGGGTGGCATGATGCAAAGAACATCCTGTGTATTGCAACTAAGACCTGACTCACCCAAATAAATATTTTTAAAAGATTTTCATGTTTAAAAAAAAATAACCTGAAATAGCTCTTGTTACACTAAACACTTACAATATATAGTACAGTTGAGTGAGTAAGAGATCAAACTTGTAAGCCTGCAAGCTGTAGTTCAAATCCTGGATCTGGACTTGGTAGCTATGGGACCATGAGCTGATTAAAAAGATCCCTTTGTGCCTCAGTTTTCTTTTTTTGTAACATGGAAATTATGGAGTATTGTGAATATATATAAAGTAATAAGAACTGTAGCCAACATATAGTAATTATTCAATAATGTTAGTGACCACATAAGTCATTATATCAGGTAATTTGCAAACAATGGCTTATCACATCAGGTAGTTTGCAAACAATGGCTTATACCAGGACTGGATGACACTGTAGATACAATCTCCCCAAGGTATAGGTCAGAAACTTACTTTTTCCAGCCTCTGTTAAGATAGGCATGTGGTAAAGACATCTCATAAGACTTCACTTCCAAAAAGAACAATGTGAGGACAAAGGCACCATGGAGGATTCATTCTCTGAAGAGCATGGACAGTGGAAGGCACTTGATTTAAACAGTGAAGAAGATGCGAGTGTTTAATGTCTGGGGTCAGCAGTGCACAGCATGATGTCAGTGCCCAGAGGTGGCAATGGGGTCTTTCCTGGAACACCTCTGCTGTATGTTACAGGAGTTTTACTCAGCTGGGTACTCTTGATGTCCAACTCCACAGCTCTTTCAGTGACTCTGGGAACTATCCAGAAAAACCTTGAATGACTCTTGCTTAACTTAGGGCTTCCCTGATGGCTCAGAGAGTAAAGCATCTGCCGACAATGCAGGAGACCTGGGTTCAATCCCTGGGTGGGGAAGATCCCCTGGAGCAGGAAATGGCAACCCACTCCAGTATTCTTGCCTGGAGAATCCCATGGACGGAGGAGCCTGGCAGGCTACAGTCCACGGGGTCGCAAAGAGTCAGACACGACTGAGGCAACTTAGCATGCATGCCTTGCCTCCAAACAAACACAATGCCACAACAGAAGTTGCCCGATTTCTCTGACCTCTGATCCTCTGATCTGCATCTCTGGGGACTGGAATTCTGCCACTTCTATTTCCCAGACACTCTGGCCAGGTGGCTGAAAGTTATCCGTGTCAATGAAAGACACTGGAAGGAGCTGCAAGGTGGCAGAAAGCCATTTTTGTTTACCTTTTCTGCTTCTGGCAGTGTCCCAGGCAGGAGCAGCAGCAGTCAGTGTGTGTGGGCTCCCTGCTCCCTGCTCTAAAAGTGTGCTTTCAGAGGTGGCAGCAGCAGTAGGAACCTGGAAGCTGTTGCACTGGTTCTAGAGGAAGCTGTGGTGGGCAGCTGACTACCACCTCCTGGGCTCCTGGCTTTATGCAGGATAGTGACTCCTGTGGTCCCAGTGATCCCGCAGCATCAGCAGGTGCTCTGGCAAACCTGCCTACAGGGAGTATGGGCTCAGGAAATAGCATTTGCTCTTCACTCCCAGATTCGACCTTGAAGTACGTCATGTTGTTACACCTGGATCACTGCATCACCTTCATTTTGTGTCTCCAGACTTTCCAACACCTATGTAACCAATTCACTCTGTTAAGACACCCTGTTTAAAATATCTGGAGGGATTTGTTTCCATGACTGACAGAAGAACCAAAGAATATGAATTATATTTTTTTAATTCTTCACAACTTTATTATTTGTGATTATACTTACTCAGGGCTTCCCTGGTTGCTCAAACAGTAAATTAAAGAATCTGCCTGCAATGCAGGAGACCTGAGTTCAATCCCTGGATTGAGAGGATCCCCTGGAGAAGGAATGGCTACCCACTCTGGTATTTTCACCTGGAAAATCCCATGGACAGAGGAGCTTGATGGGTTACAGTCCATGGGGTCACAAAGAATTGGACAGGACCGAGCCACTAACACTTATACTTTCTCATACTTATTCAAGTGAAAGCTGTTTTTACGTAGTCCTTGAATAATCATTTATTGAATCTGAGTGCTAATCCTATACCATGTGCTGCTGCTGCTGCTAAGTCACTTCAGTCGTGTCCGACTCTGTGCTACCCCAGAGACGGCAGCCCAGCAGGCTCCCCGTCCCTGGGATTCTCCAGGCAAGAACACTGGAGTGGGTTGCCATTTCCTTCTCCAATGCATGAAAGTGAAAAGTAAAAGTGAAGTCTCTCAGTTGTGTCCGACTCTAGCGACCCCATGGACTGCAGCCTAGCAGGCTCCTCTGTCCATGGGATTTTCTAGGCAAAAGTACTGGAGTAGGGTGCCATTGCCTTCTCCACCTATATCATGTATATAACTCATATATAGTTTATATGATATGATTTGTGATCTGCCTCTTGAGAAATTTGTATGCAGGTCAGGAAGCAACAGTTAGAACTGAACATGGAACAACAGACTGGTTCCAAATAGGAAAAGGAGTACGTCAAGGCTGTATATTGTCACCCTGTTTATTTAACTTGTATGCAGAGTACATCATGAGAAATGCTGGGCTGGAAGAAGCACAAGCTGGAATCAAGATTGCCAGGAGAAATGTCAATAACCTCAGATATGCAGATGACACCACCCTTATGGCAGAAAGTGAAGAGGAACTAAAAACCTCTTGATGAAAATGAAAGTGGAGAGTGAAAAGTTGGCTTAAAGCTCAACATTCAGAAAATGAAGACCATGGCGTCCGGTCCCATCACTTCATGGGAAATAGATGGGGAAACAGTGGAAACAGTGTCAGACTTTATTTTTCTGGGCTCCAAAATCACTGCAGATGGTGACGGCAGCCATGAAATTAAAAGACGCTTACTCCTTGGAAGGAAAGTTATGACCAACCTAGATCACATATTCAAAAGCAGAGATTACTTTGCCAACAAAAGTTCGCCTAGTCAAGGCTATGGTTTTTCCTGTGGTCATGTATGGATGTGAGAGTTGGACTGTGAAGAAGGCTGAGCGCCAAAGAATTGATGCTTTTGAACTGTGGTGTTGGAGAAGACTCTTGAGAGTCCCTTGGACTGCAAGGAGATCCAAACAGTCCATTCTAAAGGAGATCAGCCCTGGGATTTCTTTGGAAGGAATGATGCTAAAGTTGAAACTCCAATACTTTGGCCACCTCATGCAAAGAGTTGACTCATTGGAGAAGACTCTGATGCTGGGAGGGATTGGGGGCAAGAGGAGAAGGGGACGACAGAGGATGAGATGGCTGGATAGCATCACTGACTCGATGGATGCGAGTCTGAGTGACCTCCGGGAGTTGGTGATGGACAGAGAGGCCTGGCATGCAGCAATTCATGGGGTCACAAAGAGTTGGAGACGACTGAGTGACTGATCTGATCTGATTTGATATGATTTGTGAAGTTTATAAAGTCTTTGATTTCAGCTAATAAGGGTGGAAGACACACTGCCTGGGCTCACAAGTTGGCTTTGGTGCGTGCCTGCTTTGTGAACTTGAGCAAGTCACTACCTTCTCTCTGTTTCCTCATCTATGAAATGGAGATAATAGTCATGCATAGTTGCATGATTGCTCTGCTAGCTACCATGTTGGTACCCGCAAAGTGCTCAGGACAAGGCCTGGCACACTGCAATCACTCAGTAGCTGATAGGTAGGTTGTCACTGTTCTAACTACTGTTATTATGTTAATTTTTCCTGAGGCAAAGAGAAACAACTCAAAATCTGAAAATAATCTACAACGAATGAATCATCTTAAATATAAAATAAATCATCTTTCAATGTAAAATAAAAATAATATTTAAAAGTCTTTGAAAATTTCTTTGAACCAAAAAATTTCTATTTGCCTTGTATATTTGTTAATGCAGTTCCTAATATACACATCTTAGAGGGGCCTAAAGACTTTGAAAACCCATTAACTTTGAAAATTCAGTAATCAAGAGAGTGCTAGGGATTAAAAAAAAAAAAAACTATCTGGATTAAATGCATAGAGTACCCTTTGAAAAAATCCACATTCTTACAAGAAGGGATGAGAAAGGAGAGCAAAAAAAGCCTACCCTCTCTTTTATTTTAGGTGTGAAGACACATTGCTTTTTTTCTTTAGTCCAATTCAAGAGCTTTAGTGACAACAAATATCCTTACTCTGCACCTACTGTGTGCCTGGCTTTGTTCAGGTCATTTGGGCAAGCACAGTGAACAAGAGACACATCACAGCCTTTACACTAATGCAGCTTGAAGTCTAAAGTGTTTTTTTTAACTTTTTATTTTGTATTGTGTGTGTGCTTAGTCACTCAGTCATGTCCAACATTTTGAGACCCCCCATGCACTGTAGCCGGGGAAGGCAATGGCACCCCACCCCAGTACTTTTGCCTGGAAAATCCCATGGATGGAGGAGCCTGGTAGGCTCCAGTCCATGGGGTCGCTAAGAGTCGGACACGACTGAGAGACTTCACTTTGACTTTTCACTTTCATGCATTGGAGAAGGAAATGGCAACCCACTCCAGTGTTCTTGCCTGGAGAATCCCAGGGACAGGGGAGCCTGGTGAGCTTCCGTCTATGGGGTCGCACAGAGTCGGACATGACTGAAGCGACTTAGCAGCAGCAGCAGCAGCATGCACTGTAGCCCATCAGGCTCCTCTGTCCATGGGATTCTCCAGGCAAGAACTCTGGAGTGGGTTACTATGCCCTCCTCCAGGGGATCTTCCCAACCCAGAGATTGAACCCAGTTCTCCCACATAGCAGGTGGATTCTTTTCTGGCTGAACCACCAGGGAAGCCCATTTTGTATTGAGGTATAGCCTATTGACAATGTTGTGATAGTTTCAGGTGAACAGTGAAGGTACTCAGCCACACATATACATGTATCCATTCTCCCCACAAACTCCCCTCCCTTCACCTCCAGGCTGCCACATAACTTTGAGCAGAGTTCCATGTGCTATATACAGTAGGTCTTTGTTGTTTACCCATTTTACATATAGCAGTGTGTATGAAATCAAATTGATTATACTCTTTGCAGCCAAAGATGGAGAAGCTCTATACAGTCAACAAAAACAATACTGGGAACTGACTGTGGCTGAGATCCTGAACTCCTTATTGCCAAATTCAGACTTAAATTGAAGAACGTAGGGAAAACAACTAGACCATTCAGGTATGACCTAAATCAAATCCCTTATGATTATACAGTGTAAGTGACAAATAGATTGAAGAGATTAGATCTGATAGACAGACTGTCTGAAGAACTATGAAAGGAGGTTTGTGATATTGTGCAGGAGGCAGTGATCAAGATCATCCCTAAGAAAAATAAATGCAAAAGGGAAAAATGGTTGTCTGAGGAGGCCTTACAAATAGCTGAGAAAAGAAGATAAGTGAAAGGCAAATGAGAAAGGAAAGATATATCTATCTGAATTCAGAGTTCCAAAGAATAGCAAGGAGAGATAAGAAGAAAGCCTTCCTAAGTGAACGATGCAACAAAATAGAGGAAAACAATAGAATGGGAAACACTAAAGATCTCTTCAAGAAAATAAGAAATACCAAGGGAACATTTCAAGCAAAGATGGGCACAATAAAGGACAGAAAAGGTATGGACCTCACAGAAGCAGAAGAGATTAAGAAGAGGTGGCAATATTACACAGAAGAACTGTACATAAAAGGTCTTAATGATTCAGATAACCACAGTGGTGTGATCACTCATCTAGAGCCAGCCTGGAGTGTGAAGTCAAATGGGCCTTAGGAAGCATCACTATGAACAAAGCTAGTGGAGGTGATGGAATTCCAGCTGAGCTACTTCAAATCCTAAATGATGCTGTGAAAGTGCTGCACTCAATATGCCAGCAAATTTGGGAAACTCAGCAGTGGCCACAGACTGGAAAAGGTCACTTTTCATTCCAATCCCAAAGAAGGCCCAAAGAATCTTCAAACTACCTCACAATTGCTCTCATTTCACATGCTAGCAAGGTAATGCTCAAAATCCTTTAAACTAGGCCTCAACAGTTTGTGAACTGAGAACTTCCAGATGTACAAGCTGGATTTTAAAATGGCAGAGGAATCAGAGATCATATTGCAAACATCCATTGGATTATAGAAAAAGCAAGAGAATTCCAGAAAACATCTGCTTCATTGACTACACTAAAGCCTTTGATTGTGTGGATCACAACAAACTGTGGAAAATTCTTAAAGAGATGTTAATACCAGACCATCTTACCTGCCACCTGCAAAACCTGTATGCAGGTCAAGAAGCAACAGTTAGAACCAGACGTGGAACAACAGACTGGTTCAAATTTGGGAAAGGAGTATGTCAAGGCTGTATATTGTCACCTTGCTTATTCAACTTATATGCAGAGTACATCATGCGAAATACTGGGCTGGAAGAAGCACAAGCTGGAATCAAGATTGCAGGGAGAAATATCAATAACCTCAGATATGTAGATGACACCACCCATATGGCAGAAATCAAAATGCCTCTTGATGAAGGTGAAAGAGGAGAGTAAAAACGCTGACTTAAACCAACATTCAACAGATGAAGCTCGTGGCATCCAGTCCCATCACTTCATGGCAAATAGATGGGAAAACAATGGAAACAGTTGCAGACTTTATTTTCTTGGACTCCAAAATTACTGTGGGTGGTAACTGCAGCCATGAAATGAAAAGACGTTTCCTTAGAAGGAGAGCTATGACAAAACTAGACAGCATATTAAAAAGTAGAGACATCACTTTGCCATCAAAGGTCCATAGAGTCAAAGCTATGGGTTTTCCAGTAGTCATGTATAAATGTGAAAGTTGGACCATAAAGAAGGCTGATGCTGAACGTGAAGCTCCAATACTTTGGCCACCAGATGTGAAGAGCCAACACATTAGAAAAGACCTTGATTCTGGGAAAGATTGAAGGCAGGAGGAGAAGGGGACGACACAGGATGAGATGGTTGGATGGCATCACCGACTCAATGGACATGAGTTTGAGGAAACTCCAGGAGATAGTGAAAGACAGGGAAGCCTGGAGTGCTGCAGTCCATGGGGTCATAAAGAGTTGGGCATGACTGAGGGACTGAACAGCAACAAGTGTGTACATGTCCCTTCCAAACTCCCTAAGTATCCTTTCTCCACATCCTTCCCCCCAGCAAGCATAGGTTCATTCTCTAAATCTGTAAGTAGTTCTCTGATATAAGTTCATTTGCATTAATTCTTTTTAGATTCCACATATAAGGGATGTTATATTTCTCCTTTGTCTGACCTACTTCACTCAGTATAACAATCTCTAGGTCCACCCATGTTGCTACAAATGACATTATTTCATTCTTTTTAGTAACTGAGTAATACTCCTGTGTGTGTGTGTGTGTGTGTGTGTGTATGTGTGTGTGTGTGTGTATACACCACATCTTCTTTATCCATTCCTTTATCAGTGGACATTTAGGTTGTTTCCATATCTTGACTACTGTAAATAGTGCTACAGTGAGCATCGGGGTGAATGTATCTTTCAGATCATGTTGTTCTCCAGATACAGGCCCAGGAGTGGGACTGCAGGGTCGTGTGTTAGTTCTATTTTTAGTTTTTTAAGGAAGCTCTATACTGTTCTCCATAGTGACTGTACCAATTTGCATTCCCACTAACATTGTAGGAGGGTTCCCTTTTCTCCATATCCTCTCCAGTATTTATTGTTTGTGGATTTTTGATGGTGGCCATTTTGACTGGTATGAGGTGATATCTCACTGTAGTTTTTATTTGCATTTTTCTAATAATTAGCAATGTTGAACATCTTTTCTTGTGCCTCTTGGCCATCTATATGTCTTCTTTGGAGAAATGTCTACTTAGGTTTTCTGCACATTTTTGATTGGGTTGTTTGTTTTAATGCTCTTAAGCATCATGAGCTGTTTGTAAATTTTGGAGACTAATCCCTTGTCGATCACCTCATTTGCAAATATTTGTCTTTTCATTTTGCTTATTGTTTCCTTTGTTGTGCAAAAACTTTTGAGTCTAAGTAGGTCTCATTTGTTTATTTTTGTTTTAATTTCCATTATTCCAGGAGATGGACTGAAAAAGATATTGCTGCAATTTATATGAATGTTCCACCTAAGGTTCCCTTGTAGAAGTTCTATAGTGTCCAGTCTTACATTTAGGTCTTATAATCCATTTTGAGTTTTTTTTGTGTATGGTGATCTAATCTGTTTTTTGTGAATTGGACTAAAGAAAGTTGCTTATTTTCTTTAGTCTAGTTCAAGAGCTTTAGTGACAACAAATACTCTTATTGTGCACCTACTATGTACCTTGGCTTTGTCTGGGAAACTTGGGCAAGCATGACAAACAAGAGAAACAGCCTCTGCTATAATGTAGCTTGAAGTCTAATGTGTTTTTTAAGAAAGAGCTCTAATGCTATTTTATAAATTTTTGATATTGTCTGTTTTCATATCATAATATTGTATATGAAATTAAAATTTTCATTTTAACATTTAAATTTAAGTAACATAAATATTAAATTCTAGGATCCAGGATAAATTAGATCTCTTTGTATATGTTTTCACTTATTTTTCAGAATGTATCAAATACCTACTTTGTGCTAGAAAATGTGAAATTTTTGTCCATATGGTAATTATCTTTTTCAGAGATGTCTTTCTATATAAAATTAGAAAACAGAATGTTATCAGATCAGATCAGATCAGTCGCTCAGTCATGTCCGACTCTTTGCGACCCCATGAATCGCAGCACGCCAGGCCTCCCTGTCCATCACCAACTCCCGGAGGTCACTCAGACTCACATCCATCGAGTCAGTGATGTCATCCAGCCATCTCATCCTCTGTTGTCCCCTTCTCCTCCTGCCCCCAATCCCTCCCAGCATCAGTCTTTTCCAATGAGTCAACTCTTCGCATGAGGTGGCCAAAATACTGGAGTTTCAGCTTTAGCATCATTCCTTCCAAAGAAATCCCAGGGCTGATCTCCTTCAGAATGGACTGGTTGGATCTCCTTGCAGTCCAAGGGACTCTCAAGAGTCTCTTAGATCCTATTGAGTAGTTTTAATAAATGAGTTTTTTTGGGGAGTGCTGAAATTTAAATGTATTACTCTCAAATTTTGGACCAGTGGTGCATAAAAATAGTTGTAAGCAATTTATACTAGAAATTCTTCAAGGTAAATCATGTCTACATAGTTTTTTTTTTTCCAAGAAGAAAGTATATTCACATATTTCAATATACATAAGTGTGGGGCTTTTTTTTTTTTTAATGAACTAGAATAAACTGAATATTGACAAATTCTTCTCTGAGAACCAGTTACAAATCCAACTAATGAAAGCCTACTACTTCCAATATGTCTACCATAGTATTACATCTAACATCAGATAAACAAATACATCATTAATAATCACAACTGTGAAATAGCACAGTCATCCAGGTGGGAATCTACTCTATTAAATTAAGAGATATTTATCTAATCCTCATAGTGACTCCAGTATTCTTGCCTGGAAAATGCCATGGACACACAAGCCTGGTGGGCTATAGTCCATGGGGTCCACAAAGAATCGGACATGACAGACCACACACACACACACACACAGTGGTCTTATCTGGAAAACTGTATATATTTATTTTATATAATTGGTGAAAAGGAGTTTTTTTAAACATGGTATATTACATAATAGCTAAAACTCATTGATTTCTTACTTAATACAACACCATAACAACTCATTTAATCTTAATAAGGCTCAATAATTGGGTACTACAGCCAAAGATGGAGAAGCTCTATACAGTCAGCAAAAACAAGACCAGGAGCTGACTGTGCCTCAGACCATGAACTCCTTATTCCATTTTTGAGTTAAAAAAGAAAAAAAGGGGGAAACCACTAGACCATTCAGGTATGACCTAAATCAAATCCCTTATGATTATACAGTGGAAGTGAGAAATAGATTTAAGGGCCTAGATCTGATAGGTAGAGTGCCTGATGAACTATGGAATGAGGTTCATGACATTGTACAGGAGACAGGGACCAAGCCCATCCCCATGGAAAACAAATGCAAAAAAGCAAAATGGCTGTCTGGGGAGGCCTTACAAATAGCTGTGACGAGAAGCAAAAAGCAAAGGAGAAAAGGAAAGATATAAACATCTGAATGCAGAGTTCCAAAGAATAGCAAGAAGAGATAAGAAAGCCTTCTTCAGCGATCAGTGCAAAGAAATAGAGGAAAACAACAGAATGGGAAAGACTAGGGATCTCTTCAAGAAAATCAAAGATACCAAAGGAGCATTTCATGCAAAGATGGGCTCGATAAAGGACAGAAATGGTATGGACCTAACAGAAGCAGAAGATATTAAGAAGAGGTGGCAAGAATACACAGAAGAACTGTACAAAAAAGATCTTGACAACCCAGATAATCACGATGGTGTGATCACTGACCTAGAGCCAGACATCCTGGAATGTGAAGTCAAGTGGGCCTTAGAAAGCATCACTATGAACAAAGCTAGGGGAGGTGATGGAATTCTAGTTGAGCTATTCCAAATCCTGAAAGATGATGCTGTGAAAGTGCTGCACTCAATATGCCAGCAAGTTTGGAAAACTCAGCAGTGGCCACAGGACTGGAAAAGGTCAGTTTTCATTCCAATCCCAAAGAAAGGCAATGCCAAAGAATGCTCAAACGACCACACAATTGCACTCATCTCACACACTAGTAAAGTAATGCTCAAAATTCTCCAAGCCAGGCTTCAGCAATCCGTGAACCGCAAACTTCCTGATGTTCAAGCTGGTTTTAGAAAAGACAGAGGAACCAGAGATCAAATTGCCAACATCCGCTGGATCATGGAAAAAGCAAGAGAGTTCCAGAAAAACATCTATTTCTGCTTTATTGACTATGCCAAAGCCTTTGACTGTGTGGATCACAATCAACTGTGGAAAATTCTGAAAGAGATGGGAATACCAGACCACCTGATCTGCCTCTTGAGAAATCTATATGCAGGTCAGGAAGCAACAGTCAGAACTGGACATGGAAAAACAGATTGGTTCCAAATAGGAAAAGGAGTACGTCAAGGCTGTATATTGTCACCCTGTTTATTTAACTTATATGCAGAGTACATCATGAGAAATGCTGGACTAGAAGAAACACAAGTTGGAATCAAGATTGCCGGGAGAAATATCAATAACCTCAGATATGCAGATGACACCACCCTTATGGCAGAAAGTGAAGAGGAACTAAAAAGCCTCTTGATGAAAGTGAAAGAGGAGAGTGAAAAAATTGGCTTAAAGCTCAACATTCAGGAAACGAAGATCATAGCATCTGGTCCCATCACTACATGGGAAATAGATGGGGAAACAGTGGAAATAGTGTCAGACTTTATATTTCTGGGCTCCAAAATCACTGCAGATGGTGACTGTAGCCATGAAATTAAAAGACGCTTACTCCTTGGAAGCAAAGTTATGACCAACCTAGATCGCATATTCAAAAGCAGAGACATTACTTTGCCAACAAAGGTCCATCTAGTCAAGGCTATGGTTTTTCCTGTGGTCATGTATGGATGTGAGAGCTGGACTGTGAAGAAGGCTGAGTGCCGAAGAATTGATGCTTTTGAACTGTGGTGTTGGAGAAGACTCTTGAGAGTCCCTTGGACTGCAAGGAGATCCAACCAGTCCATTCTGAAGGAGATCAGCCCTGAAGATTTCTTTGGAAGGAATGATGCTAAAGCTGAAACTCCAGTACTTTGGTCACCTCATGCGAAGAGTTGACTCATTGGAGAAGACTCTGATGCTGGGAGGGATCGGGGGCAAGAGGACAAGGGGACAACAGAGGATGAGATGGCTGGATGGCATCACTGACTCGATGGATGTGAGTCTGAGTGACCTCCGGGAGTTGGTGATGGACAGGGAGGCCTGGCGTGCTGCGATTCATCGGGTCGCAAAGAGTCAGACACAACTGAGCGACTGATCTGATCTGATTCCCATTTTGGAGAAGGCAATGGCACCCTACTCTAGTACTCTTGCCTGGAAAATCCCATGGATGGAGGAGCCTGGTAGGCGGCAGTCCATGCTAAGGGTCAGACACGACTGAGAGACTTCACTTTCACTTTTCATTTTCGTGCATTGGAGCAGGAAATGGCAACCCACTCCAGTGTTCTTGCCTGGAGAATCCCAGGGACAGGGGAGCCTGGTGGGCTGCCGTCTATGGGGTCACACAGAGTCGGACACGACTGAAGTGACTCAGCAACAGTAGCAGTAGCATCCCCATTTTAAGTTGAAGAAATTGACTTCCCTATAGGTCAAGTGGTAAAGAATCTGCCTGCGATGCAGAAGACCAGGATTCAATCCCTGGGTTGGGAAGATCCTCTGGAGAAGGGTATGGCAATCCACTCCATTATTCTTGCCTGGAGAATTCCATGGACAGAGAAGCCTCGCAGGGTATATATAGTTCAGGGAGTTGTAAAGGTCGGACATGACTGAGTGTCTATTACACACACGCATATACTCACTCATGACACAGATATAAGAGGAGCTAGAACAGGGCTTACATCCAAGTGTTGTCTGGAAAGGGTCAAGGTCTTATTCTTGGCCCCCCTGCCCTACTCTCTCATATACTAGCCTCCCCAAAAGAATTCACTGCTGTCAGCAAAAAAACAAGAGTTTTTCCTTCCTTTTTTTTTAATCCTAAGAAAAATGTTCATAACTATGACCTGCTTCTCTCTCATATAAATAATAATGGTTCTGGTGTTCAATGGACATTGATTTAGGTGCCTCTTTTTATCTCTAGGTTCTCTGGAAGCACCTCTCATTATAATGCCTCTGCCCTCAGACAAATTTATGAATCATGCTTACAAAGAGAAAGATAAATTTCCCCCGGTCTCTATCACATTTTAATAGTGGGAAGAATAATGCAGAGGACAGATAATGAAAACAATGAAGAATAGTAGAAGGAAACTGCTTTGGTGTTTTTCTGGCTGAATCACCAAACCATAACTCAGACCTTGGCTATCCTGGCTTAGATTTCTGAATCTTAGACCACAAAGACAGAGAAGTAATGGTGACATTGAGGTACAGTAGTATAAAACTTACCATATGTATCTAATACATGTATTGTCATAGCTAAATGTTAAAGTGTTTTAATTAAATTTTCTTGTACTTCCAATAATTACTGTCCTTGGACAAGAAACTGAGTGATTCTACTTCATAATGAATTCCACAGTACAGAATAATTAGAGTACTGTTAAAAGAAAAATCTAAATTGATTATTTTTAGTTTTTATTTTATATTAAGTATAATTTTACATTGGATTTACAATGTTGTGTTAGTTTCAGTGTAGTTGGATTTACAATGCTGTGTTAGTTTCAGTGTACAGCAAAGTGCATCAGTTATACATAGATATATATCTATTCCTTTTCAGATTCTTTTCCCATATAGGTCATTACAGAGTACTGAGACAGTTATCTGTGCTATATAGCAGGTCCTTATTAGTTATCTATTTTGTATATATTAGTGTGTGTGTATTCATCTCAGACTCCTAATTTGTCCTTCTGCCCACCTTTCCCCTTTGGTAACTATAAGTTTGTTTTCTAAGTCTTTGAGTCTATTTCTGTTTTGTAAACAAGTTCATTTACATAATTTTCTTGGATTCCACATATAAGTGATATCATTGCATATTAGATACGACTTCACAAATTATTTGTGAAACAAAAATGTCATGTTAAAGGTACTAGAAACACATGAAGACAAAAATCTAACTCTACGCTCCTACATTTCCACATTGTTTTGGGCAGGAGTGCCTTCCTTTCCTAGTTTGTTTACTTGTAAATAATTTAACACTTTTAGTTTGATTGGGTTTCTGTTTCTGTTTGACTGGAGGTGCATTCGGCTCCACAGTCAGGCATCGTCCTTGTGGGACACGTCTGGGAGGGCAGATAATAGCCATTTGTCCCTCTCATTTGTTGTTTTTCAGGCTTTAAGTCAGCAGGCAGAGGAGGGAGACAAGTGACAAGGCCCAGTCTTTCAAGCCCCTTCTGTGGCTGCCCAGGCTGGTGGCACTGCCAGGAAGAGCTGCTGGAGCCACAGGGACGGACAGGGTGCTTCCCATTTAGAAACAACTCTGTGAATCCCTCCAAAAGCCTTTCTTCTCCTTGCAACTGCCATGAAGGGTGGGAATAGAAAACAAGCACATCTCTGTTTAAATTCAGTGCTTGTTCCAGATGTCACTTTTGGGGATATAATTTTGAAAGAAGAAAATTAATTATGATGTAAGTTCAATTACTTAGAGACTTAGAGAAGACAGGTAATTAAGAAGTGCAATATCCTACTATATTGCACAGGGAACACTGCTCAACATTATGTAATGACCTAAATGGGAAAAGAATTTGAAAAAGAATAGATATGTGTATGTGTGCAGGTGTGTGTGTGCGCATGTGTGTGTATATATAACTGAACCACTTTGCTTATACCTGAAACTATCACAACATTGTTAATCAACTATAATAAAAAATAAGACATTTTTAAAAAGGTACAGTAGTTTATCTTATAAAAATAACTTTTTACATTCGGAATTTAAAGCACTTTTCAGGCCTGAAATAAGTATAGTTTCTATCGCCCAAAGAGATTTAGAACTTTGTGGTTCTGAACTTTTTGAACTTATCCATGCTATATGAAATGTACAGTACCTGATTTTTTTAAAAAAATGAATTTCCCTTTATTTGTGAATACAATAATATTTGCAGAGAAATTCCTCTTAAACTTTACCTTGCTTCATAAAAAATGTTAAATCAATAGTGTACTTACAAAGAGACTTCTGAAAAGGTACATCGTCTAAATACATTTTCATTATTTTTGCAATGTACTTTAATCATAATTAGAATCTTTTAATGTTAAATCTTTCCTTAGCTTTGTACTATGACTTTTGGGCCCTTTTTAATATTATGTGATAGTATCATGTTACATTAATATTCAAAGGATTGCAAATAATCTGTTAGTGATGATGGACATTTGTTTTATGTTGACTTTTTGTTGTTGATGTCCAATTAAAAGCAACGTAATTTATTGATCTTGAATACTGATTCGCTTTAGACCTTGTTTTATTGAAAACCTATCTCAATCTCATCTCCATACTGAGCATGATTCCTCATAATCCTGAATACTCAAAAAGGAATCATTTACAATTTCAGTGGTTACACTCTCCACCCGTCAGTATGTCATACTCTTCGATATTTTAACCACTATGCCGCTGCTGCTGAGTCGCTTCAGTCGTGTCCGACTCTGTGCGACCCCATAGACGGCAGCCCACCAGGCTTTCCGTCCCTGGGATTCTCCAGGCAAGAACACTGGAGTGGGTTGCATTTCCTTCTCCAATGCATAAAAGTGAAAGGTGAAAGTGAAGTCACTCAGTCGTGTCCAACTCTTAGCGACCCCATGGACTGCGGCCCACCAGGGTCATCCGTCCATGGGATTTTCCAGGCAAGAGTACTGGGGTAGGGTGCCATTATATTTCTCTCTATTCGTCCTTAACTTTGTTTTTACCTAAGCTTTTTAGTTACTAAAAATTTAAGGCCAATATCTTTATTTCTAAGATCAAATCATTGCAGACTAATAATATTCCACTGTTTATATACTGTGAGTTTTGAAACCTATGGGCATACTCACCACTAAAAAATAGTTTTAGGAGACATGCAGTCCATTGCTGTATCTCACAGTGTCTGATGTGATAGTCTGTGATATTCTTGTATGATTTATGTAGGCAAGAGAAAGAAGGAATAAACAAAAGTGAGAATCCTAAGTCAGAGAACCTAGGCTCTAATTCTGATTTTGTCACTTAAAAGCATTATGGCATTAGGAAAATTCTGTTTTTGCATCTGTAAAATAATACTTCTTGCCTTACTGAGTTATTTTGAAGGTTATAAGACTTATGATTTATTAAGTGTTCAACACTGTGTGTGGCCTCAAACAGATGGTCAGTAAATGTTAATTTCCCATTTCTTCAGCCCCAGTGTCTTCATCTGTAAGTCAGCAATAACAATACCTTACAGCCCAGTTGTTGCTGGAGTTAGCTCATACCAGCTCACAGGAGCTGGTTAAATTTTTAAGAACTTTGTAAGCCTGTTTTTTGTTTTGTTTTGTTTTCACACAGCCAATAATAAATACTAAATTACACTGGGCTTCTCTGGTGGCTCAGACAGTAAAGAATCTGCCTGCAATGCAGGAGACCCAGGTTTGACCCCTGGGTTGGGAAGATCCCCTGGAGAAAGTGTTCCAGTATTCTTGCCTGGAGAATTCCATGGACAGAGAAGGCTGGTGGGCTACAGTCCATGGGGTCACAAACAGTCAGAGACCACTGAGTAACTAACACTTTCACTTTTCTTTTTTTACCATTAAATAACCTATGTTAAAAACAAAGGCAATAAACATTCAAAACTCATCTCTTCATGAGTATTTTACTATTATCATGCCCTTAAGGTTATGTCAACGTGTTGGTAATCAGTGTGCTGGAAATTCAGTGAAGTCATTTTATTGGAAGTGCCCATGGAAGTATTTATATCATAAAAATTGTAAACTCTTTAAATCAGAGCTTCCCCCAATCCCCAGAGAACTGATTGCTACATATTTTTCAGCATTGTGCATACCTGCCTGGTTTTTAAATGGAAAAGCACTCCACACATATAGATAATTTTTGAAGTTCATTCTGAGCTTAATATCCATCCAATATCATGTTGAAAACTTTGAGGAACAGATGCTGCCAGTGATCATGGGAGCATCAATAGTTAACAACACACTGATTATGTATTAATAGCTTGGGGGGAAGGTAGCCTTTAAGATTTGGTCTGAAAAATGATTGAATCCTTGTATTCAAATATATACGGAACATATGACTGTAATCATTTGCCAGGCATGAATTTCAGGAAGTAAGTCCTGCAAATGGCCCTAAATATCATTTAGTCTCTTATTGTAATTATAATCTGTGATTCAGTGGCTCTATTTTTAGGACAGACTTGGCAATGTTTGCGTGTCTATTATTTATGGTATCATGATATACATTTATAAGGTAACTTATTGATAAAGAGGTCAGTGATTTGTGTAAATTGTTATATTTAAGCAGCTACAGCCTTAAAACCTAATTCCATAAGACACAGAGGCTCCAATGAAGTCAAAGATTTTTACTCCTGGAAATATATTTTACTTAATTGAGACTGTGCTAACTACAAGAAAAAAAAAAGAATTTACTCAAAAGTTCCAATAAAAAAAATAAATACCGACTTTAAAATACATGCTAGTGATGGAGTATTTCCATATATTCTTCAATTATGATTTGGAGTATTTTTTCTTGTCAGTGCTATTTTTAAAAGCTCTTAAATCTCATAAACCTCTATTTTGAAGCAGTGTTTGCACCTAAAACTCTTTCATTTTAAAGTAACAAGTCAAATCTAAAAAGCAATCTCAGCATGCCAACTTTGAAAGAATAAGAAATGACAAACTGTAATGATTGTGGAAAATAATATAAATTAGCTATTTTGAAAATAAAATCTGGAAAATACAAAGAATATAAAACAAGTTGATATTTGAATATGTCCAATGATTCTTTTTATTTCTCTTATATTCAAAGTCATTTTTTTATCCAAGGGATTAGTTTCTATTACAAATTGCTTTGTTACAAAGGAAGTTATCCTAATATGATTAGATAATGTGAGAGGAAAATGGAAATTATGAGAAAGTCATTCTATTGATAAATTTTATTCCTAAATTTTATATTTTGCTTTAAAATTATTAAGTTACTTTCCTATGCATATTTTTATTACATTAGTGCATAGTGTTCTTTTTAACTTTACAATTGTGAGATTCAGTTTGATTTCTACTGCTTATCAATCATGAATAAATTAATATAATTCTTCTGATTAGTTTCATGCACACATAAAAACCAGGAATAACAGAACCTAAGAAGCAGTTCTACAAAAAGGCAAAAAGTTGATTTCCACAGATGTTCCTTTTGTAAATGATGTTAGCACTTCTCCTGACACTAATGTAGGGTAGACACATTGTCATGCAAGGCCTCAGAATGTCAAGAGAGCAGTCTTTCCTGAGATCATTTTAACTTTCCACTGAAACTGAGAACATAGAAAGAAATGAATATTCACAACACTAAAAACTGAGATTGGATGATTACCTCCATGAGACTGTGCAAAGAATCTATCCAAATTGTAAGGCATGTGGAGGGAGATTACAAAAAATTTGTCTGCTCTCAACTGTCATATAAAATAATATACTACTGTGTATAAAATGGGCTTCCCTGGTGGCTCAGCAATAAAGAATCCACCTGCAATGCAGGAGACATGGTTTTATCCCTGAGTTGGGAAGATCCCCTGGAGGGGAAGTGGCAACCCAGTCCAGTATTCTTGCCTGGGAAATCCTATGGACAGAGGAGCCTGGTGGGCTACAGTCCATGGAGTCACAAAAAGAGTCAGACACGACTTAGCAAGTAAACAACATGTAAAAAATAAATAATGAGAACCTACTGTGTAGCACAAGAACTCTACTCAATGAATGTTCTGTAGTGACCTAAATGGGAAGGAAATCCAAAAAAGTGGGGATGTATGTGGGAATGGAAACCCACTCCATTCCCTATTCTTGCCTGGAACAATTCCAAAGACAGTGGATCCTGGCATGCTGCAGTCCATGGGGTATCAAAGAGTTGGACAGGACTGAGCACAAGTGTGTGCACACGTGAATGATTTACTACTTTGCTGTATGACACAGGGAACTCTACTCAATGGTCTGTGGTGACCTAAATGAGAAGGAAGTCCCCAAAAGAGGGGATATATGTATAACAGATTCACTGTGCTGTAAGCAGAAACTAACACGTAAAGCAACTATACTCCAATAAATATTTTTTTAAAAAAAAAGAACAGTTGGAAAATGGTACAAGATACCCCTCAACTCCACCCTATTTGTCACTGGCTTCAAAAAATGAGATGAGCTTCACCCACTAGAAAGTAAGAAAGTCAATTTTCCACGTTTCTTCTGTCACAGTGCACACATGCACGCATGCACACACACACACACACACACACACACTTCCAATAATGATAGGAGCCAATGGAGAGATACCGTAACATTCATCCTTGGGAGAGACAATTTTTCAGGATATTTTACATGTTCCTTCAGGAGTCTTCAATGAAATAAAGTCCTGGTAGTCCACAGTTGTAATGAACCCAAAAACACAATCTTCATTGACTTTCTTTTCCTTGAAGCCTTTCACTCCAGCTCTTTGGGATCACACTTCATTGGAATTACCTACACCAGAAGCCCAGGGACAGGGGAACCTGGTGGGCTTCTGTCTATGGGGTCACATAGAGTCAGACATGACTGAAGCGACTTAGCAGCAGCAGCAAGCCTTTATGCAGGTTGTGTTTTCAGGGCCATCCAAACTAGGATGAATGTCCTACTTCCCCCTTGTTTGGCTGCTTTATAATTTTATTCACCCTTTAAGACTTAGCTCAGATATCACCTCCTCAGAACAGCCTTACCTGACTCCACCACTCTGATTTAGATATCCCTTTCACTGTTGTTCAGTCAGTGGGTCCTCGTGTCCGACTCTTTGCAGACCCATGGACTGCAGCACGCCAGGCTTACCTGTCCCTCACTATCTCCCAGAGTTTGCTCAAATTCATGTTCATTGAGTCAAGGATTCCATCCAACCATCTCATCCTCTGCTGCCCACTTCTCCTGCCCTCAATCTTTCCAGCATCAGGGTCTTATCCAGTGAGTTTGCTCTCTGCATCAGGTGGCCAAAGTATTGGAGCTTCAATTTCAGCATCAGTCCTTCAAATGAATATTCGGGGTTGATTTCCTTTGGGATTGACTGGTTTGATCTCCTTGCTGTCAAAAGGATTCTCAAATGTCTTCTGCTGCACCACAGTTCAAAACCATCAATTCTTTGGTGCTCAGTCTTCTTTATCGTTCACCTCTCACATCTATATATAATGGATGGAAAAAGCATGGCTTTGACTATACAGACCTTTGTTGGCAAAGTGATGTCTCCGCTTTTTAATACGCTGTCTAGGTTAGTCATAGCTTTTTTTCCCAAGGAGCAATTGTTTATTAGTGATGGTTGTTTTATTAATCAGATTGTGGACATCATTTTACAAAGTTTACGTATATAAACTCATTACACTGCATGCTTTATACAATTTTGTCAGTTATACCTCAAGAAAGTTGAGTAGGGGATAGAACAAATTTTTTTAAATGTCAAGCAATATTTTTTTCAGCTGGGAATATAGGTTTACTCCTATTTTTCAATCTTATACAAAACCTCTTACTGCATAATTTATGAGGTATAGAAAATTGTTGTTTTTGAAAATTCTAAACTATGCACCCCATGGTGGAATTTTGCTAATTAGCCTTGCACATGTTGGCTTTTGAACATTTAACAAATAAAAGCACACAATAAAAAAGTCAATATGCTCACATTTTTGTTGGCATGTGTTTGTGAGTGATAGATTACAATATAAAAATATTCTGTTAAGTGAATTGTGCTTTAAAGTGTTTGAAAGTCCCTGCTATAGGCCAGTGCTTCTCCCAAGTGTAGTTCAGGATCCTCAAGTCCTAATAATTAGGGTAAAAATGCAGCTTCCTGGCCTCATCCCAGAAAGTCTGATTCAATAGGTCTAGGGTGGGGCCCAGAAATTTGTATTTAAGAAGAACTACAGGTGATTCTCACTGAATCACTAATGTTACAGGCTCAGATGATAACACTTCAAGGGGTGCAATGAAGGGATGTAAAGAATTGCCTGTCAGTTCTTTTCTAACATTATAGAGGGCTTCCCCAAGGTTAGAATTGTGTCAAAGACCTTAATTCTTGATACAAAGCAGTGTAGTGCAGTGGTTAAGAGGGTTTTTAAAATGAGACAGACTCAAGTTTTAATCCTAATTTGTCATTTTCAAGTTGTGAGATATTGGGACCCTCATTTACTTTGTATAAGCAGGGTTAATAACTGTTCCTACTGTACAGAGCTAAAACAATTCAATGAGATAAAGCAACTGGTGTATAGTACTAAAGGAAATGTTTGCCATTATTATCTTTAGGGATCCCCAACATTTTGAAAAAAGTTCTACCCATTTTAACAGACATTAGTTGAGTGTGCAAAGAATTATGCTAAGTGCTTTTGGAAATGCAAAGATAAAAAACAGTCCCTACTTTCATGGACCTTCCAATCTATTATGATCATAGACTTTTACAGCAGAAAATAATCAGGTTACCCAACCCACCTCTCATTTAAGAGAAGGAAAGTGAGACTCAAGAGCCTAATCATGTTGCTCAGAGTTGTCCACATAGTCAGTGGAGGAGCAGAAATAGAACCCAGGCCAATGTCTTTCCATCAGACTGGACTTCACTTCAGGGCTCAGAGCCCAGTCCTCATAGGGATGTACTGGTAAATGGTAACAACCAGTTCTTCTGGTAGGAAAATGTTTGTGTACATATTTATATGTAATTTCATTCTACACTTTACTCATATCAATAAATAACACATGGCTTACAAATGATTATGAAATATACAGTTCCCTTTAATGTAAATTCCATATGACCAGTAGATTCTCACTGGATGCTCTGTTTAACTTTTGCTCAATTCTTATACCCATAGCCAGCACATGGATTGGCTCTGATGGGTCTTTGTCCACTAACTCCTTGTTTTAATTGTGGTAACATACATGTAACACAAAAGTTATTATATTAATCATTTTTAAATGTGTAGGTCAATAGTGTTAAGCATATTCACATTGTTGTACAACCAATCTCCACTTTTTCGTCTTGTAAAACTGAATCTCTATACCCATTAAACAATAGCTTTTCATTTTTCTCTCCCCTAGCCCCTGGCAACTACTATTCTACTATTTGTTTCTGTGAATTTGCCTACTCTAGATACTTTATTTCAATGGAATCATACAGTATTTGTCATTTTGTGACTTTTTTTTTTTGCTTAGCATAATGTCCTCAAGATAATCTATACTGTAGCATATGAAAAGATTTCTTTCCCTTTTTAAGGTTAAAACAGTGTTCCTCTGTATGTATAGACTGCATTTGGTTGTTTATTCATCCATTGATGGACATATGGGTAGCTTCTATCTCTTGGCTATTATTAATAGTACTGATACGAACATTGCTGTGCAAGCATCTCCTTACAATCCTGCTTTTAATTCTTCTGTATATATACCCAGAAGTGGAATTGCTAGATCATATGGCTGTTCTACTTGAAAATTTGGGGGGAATGGACATGCTTTTTTTCATAGTGGCTGCACCATTTTACATTACCAACAGTGCAAAAGCATTTCAGCTTCTCCATTTTCTCAGCAACATTTATTTTCTGGGTTTTTGATAACAGCCATTCTAATGGGTGTGAGATGATCCACTAACTCCTTACCCAGTAAAATTTATTATTAAATCCGACATGTGATCCACTGTAAGATTATGTGAACATTAATAAAGGGAAAGCTCACTAAAATGGAGTCAGGAGGCCAGTGGGAGAAGCTCTTATATCAATACAGATCCCAATATCTATATTCGCATCTCTGGCAGGATGGGATACACTACTCTACCACCACTAGAAAGCGAAAGAAAGATTTTTCTTCTGCCTAGCAACATCTCAGCCAATGAGAGACTGTTAAAACTCAGCCAATGAAAAGTCACTATACTTCAAACTCCCGGTTTCCTCCAGTGGACTTTTTGTTTGTAAGCCAGGCAACTTCCCCTTCTCTTTAAAAGCATTTCCCCCGGCTTGTTTTATCACACTTGCTGGTGGTTCACTATAGTCGTGTGTCCTGAATTACATTTGCTGCTCTCAAATAAACTCATTTTGTTGGTAAAATAACTTGCTGTTTTAAGATTACACTCAAGTCTCATAGAGCTCCAGAGAAGAACATTGACAACTCCCAGTGTGGCCTAGTCCACGGAGCTCATGCTTTCTCGCTGACCCTGAAATCTGAGGGTAAGTTTTTCTGCTGGATCCGAGCTCCGCCTTTTTTGCATTTTGAAGCTCTCCAGGCTGTACTGGGGATGTGTTTCAAGCCTTTGTCATTTACTTGTTAAGGCTTTGTGCTGTGAGTATTCACGCTGTGGGTGGCACTTTTGAAATCAGGCCCTTCCTACTGTAACTGCTGGTATTTTGGCCTGCAGCCTATTTAAGAATTACTCTTTGCTCTAGGGAAAACAAAAAAAAAAAAACCTGTGAAAATAGGATCCCAGTTATCTGAATGTATTGAGTCCCACCCCACCAACCTTCATGGACCCCAGCCTATATTCGTTTAAAATCCCTGGTCTCCTCCTCACGTTCATTTGCATAAAGGACTTAACCAAAAGCAACTCAGAACATCAGTGGTCATTGTGGGGAACTTTAGAACTCTCTAGACTTACCTTTCTTGAAATGTTAGGTAGCCATGGCCCTGAAATCATTTAACTGAACTGGACACATATTTTGAGGCTTCCAAATGTTATCAGCAGTCTGAAAAATGCCTGCACAATACAATAATTAATTCTCTGTATTGTGCAGAAAATTCTCTCTGCACAATACGATAATTAAATTTTGAGGCAAACAAACTATTAAAAACTAGTGAGCGCAGTGCTCAGTCACTTGGAGTTGTGTCAGACTCCAAATAAACCCCAAATTACTTAGGTTCATGGACTAGGCCAAATTGTGAGCTACAGTTTTCTGAAGTAATCAAGGACCCCGATAGGTTTGCTGATGAATTTAACAGAGTTATTCAAACCTACCAGCCTGGGTTCTCAGATTTGTATCAATTCACATGCTTGCTGGTGAGGGTCAAGCCAAACATTGGATATAACTAGACCAGTGGGAACATCCTGGAATGGATTAGCAGATCAAACCCCTAACTTGGCAAGAGGCTACAGCACTCCCAGAAAACATCCACCAAGCAATGACAATAGCCTTCCCTGAGCCTGAGCCTATTGATGGGAACAGAATTCAGGCTTGCACACAAAAATCTGATGACCCAGTTCATGACTATTTTAATTGACCTCAGAATATTTTTATTTTATTTTATTTTTATTTTATTTAACTTTATAATATTGTATTGGTTTTGCCATGTATCAAAATGAATCTGCCACAGGTATGCATGTGTTCCCCATCCTGAACCCTCCTCCCTCCTCCCTCCCCATACCATCCCTCTGGGTCGTCCAAGTGCACCAGCCCCAGGCATCCGGTATCAGACATCGAACCTGGACTGGCGACTAGTTTCATATATGATATTATACTTATTTCAATGCCATTCTCCCAAATCGTCCCACCATCTCCCTCTCCCAGAGTCCAAAAGACTGTTCTATACATCTGTGTCTCTTTTGCTGTCTCATATACAAGGTTATTGTTACCATCTTTCTAAATTCCATATACATGCATTAGTATACTATATTTGTGTTTTTCTTTCTGGCTTACTTCACTCTGTATAATAGGCTCCAGTTTCATCCACCTCATTAGAACTGATTCAAATGTGTTTTTAATGGCTGAGTAATACTCCATTGTGTATATGTACCACAGCTTTCTTATCCATTCATCTGCTGATGGACATCTAGGTTGCTTCCATGTCCTGGCTATTATAAACAGTGCTGCAGTGAACATTGGGGTACATGTATCTCTTTCAATTCTGTTTTTCTCAGTGTGTATGCCCAGCAATGGGATTGCTGGATCATAAATAGAGAAATTAAGGAAACTATTCCATTCACCATTGCAATGAAAAGAATAAATACTTAGGAATATATCTACCTAAAGAAACTAAAGACCTATATATAGAAAACTATAAAACACCGGTGAAAGAAATCAAAGAGGACACTAATAGATGGAGAAATATACCATGTTCATGAATTGGCAGAATCAATATAGTGAAAATGAGTATACTACCCAAACCAATTTATAGATTCAATGCAATCCCCATCAAGCTACCGATGGTATTCTTCACAGAGCTAGAAAAAATAATTTCTCAATTTGTATGGAAATACAAAAAACCTCGAATAGCCAAAGCAGTGGCCACAAGATTGGAAAAGGTCAGTTTTCATCCCAATCCCAAAGAAAGGCAATGCCAAGGAGTGCTCAAACTACCGAACAATTGCACTCATCTCACACGCTAGTAAAGTAATGCTCAAAATTCTCCAAGCCAGGCTTCAGCAATATGTGAACCGTGAACTTGCTGATGTTCAAGCTGGTTTTAGAAAAGGCAGAGGAACCAGAGATCAAATTGCCAACATCCGCTGGATCATGGAAAAAGCAAGAGAGTTCCAGAAAAACATCTATTTCTGCTTTATTGACTATGCCAAAGCCTTTGACTGTGTGGATCACAATAAATTATGGAAAATTCTGAAAGAGATGGGAATACCAGACCACCTGATCTGCCTCTTAAGAAATCTGTATGCAGGTCAGGAAGCAACAGATAGAACTGGTCATGGAACAACAGACTGGTTCCAAATAGGAAAAGGAGTACGTCAAGGCTGCATATTGTCACCATGTTTATTTAACTTATATGCAGAGTACATCATGAGAAATGCTGGAGTGGAAGAAACACAAGCTGGAATCAAGATTGCTGGGAGAAATATCAATAACCTCAGATATGCAGATGACACCACTCTTATGGCAGAAAGTGAAGAGGGGCTAAAAAGCCTCTTGATGAAAGTAAAAGTGGAGAGTGAAAAGGTTGGCTTAAAGCTCAACATTCAGAAAACGAAGATCATGGCATCTGGTCCCATCACTGCATGGGAAATAGATGGGGAAACAGTGGAAACAGTGTCAGACTTTGTTTTTCTGGGCTCCAAAATCACTGCAGATGGTGACTGCAGCCATGAAATTAAAAGACGCGTACTCCTTGGAAGGAAAGTTATGACCAACCTAGATAGCATATTCAAAAGCAGAGACATTACTTTACCAACAAAGGTTCGCCTAGTCAAGGCTATGGTCTTTCCTGTGGTCATGTATGGATGTGAGAGCTGGACTGTGAAGAAGGCTGAGCGCTGAAGAATTGATGCTTTTGAACTGTGGTGTTGGAGAAGACTCTTGAGAGTCCCTTGGACTGCAAGGAGATCCAACCAGTCCATTCTGAAGGAGATCAATCCTGGAATTTCTTTAGAAGGAATGATGCTAAAGCTGAAACTCCAGTATTTTGGCCACCTCATGCGAAGAGTTGACTCATTGGAGAAGACTCTGATGCTGGGAGGGATTGAGGGCAGGAGGAGAAGGGGATGACAGAGGATGAGATGGCTGGATGGCATCACTGACTCGATGGGTGTGAGTCTGGGTGACCTCCGGGAGCTGGTGATGGACAGGGAGGCCTGGTGTGCTGCGGTTCATGGGGTCGCAAAGAGTCGGACACGACTGAGCGACTGATCTGATCTGATCTGATCTGATCTTGAGAAAGAAGAATGGAACTGGAGGAATCAACCTGCCTGACTTCAGGCTCTACTACAAAGCCACAGTCATCAAGACAGTATGGTACTGGCACAAAGACAGAAATATAGATCAATGGAACAAAATAGAAAGCCCAGAGATAAATCCACATACATATGGACACCTTATCTTTTACAAAGGAGGCAAGAATATACAATGGATTAAAGACAATCTCTTTAACAAGTGGTGCTGGGAAAACTTGTCAAACACTTGTAAAAGAATGAAACTAGAACACTTTGTAACACCATACACAAAAATAAACTCAAAATGGATTAAAGATCTAAATGTAAGACCAGAAACCATAAAACTTCTAGAGGAAAACATAGGCAAAACACTCTCTGACATACATCACAGCAGGATCCTCTATGACCCACCTCCCAGAATATTGGAAATAAAAGCAAAAATAAACAAATGGGACCTAATTAAACTTAAAAGCTTCTGCACAACAAAGGAAACTATAAGCAAGGTGAAAAGACAGCCTTCAGAATGGGAGAAAATAATAGCAAATGAAGCAACAGACAAACAACTAATCTCAAAAATATACAAGCAACTCCTACAGCTGAATTCCAGAAAAATAAATGACCCAATCAAAAAATGGGCCAAAGAACTAAATAGACATTTCTCCAAAGAAGACATACAGATGGCTAACAAACACATGAAGAGATGCTCAACATCACTCATTATCAGAGAAATGCAAATCAAAACCACTATGAGGTACCATTTCACGCCAGTCAGAATGGCTGCGATCCAAAAGTCCACAAGCAATAAATGCTGGAGAGGGTGTGGAGAAAAGGGAACCCTCTTACACTATTGGTGGGAATGCAAACTAGTACAGCCACTTTGGAGAACAGTATGGAGATTCCTCAAAAAACTGGGAATAGAACTGCCTTATGATCCAGCAACCCCACTGCTGGGCATACACACTGAGAAAACCAGAATTGAAAGAGACACGTGTACCCCAATGTTCATAGCAGCACTGTTTACAATAGCCAGGACTTGGAAGCAACCTAGATGTCCATCCACAGATGAATGGATAAGAAAGCAGTGGTACATATACACAATGGAGTATTACTCAGCCATTAAAAAGAATACATTTGAATCAGTTCTAATGAGGTGGATGGAACTGGAGCCTATTATACAGAGTGAAGTAAGCCAGAAAGAAAAACACAAATACAGTATACTAACGCATATATTAGGGAAGGCAATGGCACCCCACCCCAGTACTTTTGCCTGGAGAATCCCATGGATGGAGGAGCCTGGTGGGCTCCAGTCCATGGGGTCGCTGAGAGTTGGACGTGACTGAGTGACTTCACTTTCACTTTTCACTTTCATACATTGGAGAAGGAAATGGCAACCCACTCCAGTGTTCTTGCCTGGAGAATCCCAGGGACGGGGGAGCCTGGTGAGCTTCCATCTGTGGGGTCACACAGAGTCGGACACGACTGAAGCGACTTAGCAGCAGCAGCAGCAGCAACGCATATATATGGAATTTAGAAAGATGGTAACAATAACCCTGTTTCCGAGACAGCAAAAGAGACACTGATGTATAGAACAGACTTTTGGACTCTGGGAATGGGAGAGTGCAGGATGATTTGGCAGAATAGCATTGAAATATGTATAATATCATATCTGAAACGAGTCGCCAGTCCAGGTACGATGCCTGATAATGGATGCCTGGGGCTGGTGCACTGGGACGACCCAGAGGGATGGTATGGGGAGGGAGGAGGGTTCAGGATGGGGAACACATGTATACTTGTGGTGGATCCATCTTGATGTATGGCAAAAGCAATACAATATTGTAAAGTTAAGCAAAATAAAATTTAATTAAAATAAAATGTTTGGCCTTGAAGGGACATAAAATCTCCAAAGAAAAGCTGCAGTCTGCTCACACTCAGGATCAGTATTTATAGCACCTGATCTCAGAACAAGAGCTGCTATTTGGTTCCTGATAGGCTTCCTGGCCTTCTGAACTTCCACAAACCTAAACCTAAACACCAATTCCAAAGTTTTCCCCAGCTAGCTAGTTACTGTTGAACCTGGATTCCAAATTTCTCTTTTATGGTTCATCCACTATATGCTTTATTAAAACCTAGCAAACCTGATCCCATTAATTCAGGAGGTCAAGATGACACAGCTTCTGAAAAGCTTATTGAGATCACCTGCCCTTGGACAGTCTCATTATCAGCTTCCCTTTTCCCTTATGTATGTGAAAAGGAAAGGAATGCCTGTAGAATGCTCACCCCCAAACAGGGGGACTGTCAGTGATCCATAAGGGTATTATGGCCAACATCTTCCAACTCCTTGTAATAATTTACAGAAGATTCCTCTAACCAATGCAGATTTCCATGGTTTACAGGTGGTTCTTATTTAAAGGAAGAAAATGGTAAATAGAGTGCTCAATAAGCTATTACAACTCCTTTGACATCACTGAGGCCACACCTTTACCTATAGCTGCTGCTGCTGCTAAGTCGCTTCAGTTGTGTCTAACTCTGTGTGACCCCAGAGACGGCAGCCCACCAGGCTCCCCCGTCCCTGGGATTCTCCAGGCAAGAACACTGGAGTGGGTTGCCATTTCCTTCTCCAGTGCATGAAAGTGAAAAGTGAAACTGAAGTCGCTCAGTTGTGTCTGACTCTTCGCGACCCCATAAACTGCAGCCCACCAGGCTCCTCTGTCCATGGGATTTTTCAGGTAAGAGTTCTGGAGTGGGGTGCCATTGCCTTCTCCATACCTATAGCTAGTTCGGCCCAACTGGCTTCACTACACACGCATTCTCGTGCTTAGAATTTAGCCAAGGGCAAAACCACAACCATTTATACCAATACTGTAGTCAGAATGTCCTTGGAGCAGCCCGTGACTTTGGGATGCTATGAAAACAAGGTTTCCTACCTCTAATGGGGAAGAAATTTTATGTTTCCCTTGCATCCAAAATTAATTAGCTGCCATACCTTGCCAGAAGCCTTGGCTATTATTGAGATCCCTGGACATGTCAAGTTTGACTCCCTAGAGGCAAAAAGGAAACCACTGTGCTGATATTTATGCCCAAAATACTGCTTTCAAAAGAATAACCAGATCTCTGTTGTGGTCCCAGAGGACACTGGTTTGATTAAAAAAAAAAAAAAAAAAAACAAAAGCTCTGATTCATGTTAAATAGCAAACTGATCCTATGAGAAATTTTAAGATTCCCATTCCTTATGATTGTACATGCATTGAACCAGTGGTCCACTGACAAAATGATGGCATTCATGAAATATTGTTGGGCGAATACTAATAAAGCCACAAATAGTGCTTCCTTGCTTGTCCTCCTTGTCCAAAATACAGTCCGGGGAAACCTTGCTGCACTGCTCCTGGGTATCTTGAAATGCCAAGATGGGCCATGCAAGGTTTGGCAAATGGATTTCATCCTGCCCCTATCTCATGGATATAAACGTGTTTTAGTCATGGTACGTATGTTTTCTCACTGGACCAAAGCTTTCCCTTGTAGATATGCTACTGCTGCTTCTGTGGCTAAATTTTATTAGAAAAGATGATCCCCACCTCGGGGACTCCTCTTGAACTTCATAGGGTTAAAGAACCCACTTTACTGACCAGGTATTTGGACAAGTCTGCTTTGAGTCAGTTTTTAGTGTGTTCACTATGTTCACTATTCTAAGATATATACAGACTTAATTTTTTAATTTTATTGAAGTATTGTTGATGTACAGTTTGGTTAATTTCTGCTGTGCTTACCATCCTTAATCATCAGGGTTGGTGTAATGTCCTAACATATTTGCATTTTTCTAATAATTATAATAATTATCCCAGGGAACTGTACTCAATGTTTTGCAACCCCATGGACTGTAGCCCACCAGGCTCCTCCATCCATGGAATTTTATAGGCAAGAATACTGGAGTGGGTTGCCATTTCCTTCTCCAGGGGATCTTCCCAACCCAGGGATTGAACCTGGGTCTCCCGCATTGTGGGCAGACGCTTTACTGTCTGAGCCACCAGGGAATCCCATAAAGGAAAGGAACCTGAAAAAGAATATATACATATATAAATATATACATACACATGTATATAATATGTGTGTATGTATATATAACTGAACCACTTTTCTGTACATCTGAAATTAACACAACATTGTGAATCAACTATATTTTTGATTTTACAAAATTGTTTGAAAGACCCAACTAGCAAAATTTATAGAGACTATCCAGATACCCTGGCCAAAAGCATTGCTCAGATCCACTCCTTTTGTAACTTATAAACTCTTTTCTTTTGAGATGGTCCAAGGGATACCCAATGCAATTGGCTTCTGACTCCTTTGACCCACCGTTGATAAGAGAAGATATACTTCAGTACTGCACAGGCCTAACTGCTTGTGTTAAGAATAACTCTGTTTCAGTAGAGTAATCTTTTCATACCGTGCTCTCAGGAAATGAAGACCTTAAGCATCACACCGTGCAGGTCAGATTTTCCATTTATTGGAAAAGATGGGCTCCAGGAGGGCTCTCTTCAATCTCACTGGAAAGGCCACTATCACGTACTGCTAACCAACCTTCTGGATTCTTACCTGAACTCATATTCTCTGACTTTGCAATCTATAAGCTATAACACAAGAGAACATTTAGTTCCAAACAGTTTAAGATAACAATATCATTTAATTACTTCACACTTATTCCTACAATGCCTCATCCCCAAAAATGTTTTTCATTCCTTCAGTTTTTAGTGTGTTCTTATTATATTCACTGTTTTAAGATACAGACTTTATTTTATTGAAGTATTGTTGATTTACAATTTTGTGTTAATTTCTGCTGTACAGCAAAGTGACTCAAGTTATACATATATACATTCTGTTTTTTTATTATGGTTTATCATAGGATATTGAATATAGTATCTTATGGTATATTGTTCTTCCATTTTATATATAATAGTTTGCATCTGCTAATCCAAAACTCCCAATTAACCCCTCCCCCACTGCCCTCCTCCTTGGCAGCCATAAGTTTACTGTGTGTGAATCTGTTTCTGCTTCGTAGGTAAGTTCATCTGTGTCATATTTTAGATTCCACATTTAATGCTATCATATGGTATTTGTCTTTCTCTGACTTCAGTAAGTATGATTATCTGTAGGTCCATCCATGTTGCTGCAAATGGCATTATTTCATTCTTTTTCTGACTCATATTCTCACTTATCTGTATACTACATCTTCCTTATCTATTCATCCATGGATGGACATTTAGGTTGCTTCCTTGTCTTGGCTTGGTGTTGGAGAAGACTCTTGAGAGTCCCTTGGACTGCAAGAAGATCCAACCGGTCCATTCTGAAGGAGATCAGCCCTGGGATTTCTTTGGAAGGAATGATGCTAAAGCTGAAACTCCAGTACTTTGGCCACCTCATGCGAAGAGTTGACTCATTGGAGAAGACTCTGATGCTGGGAGGGATTGAGGGCAGGAGGAGAAGGGGACGACAGAGGATGAGATGGCTGGATGGCATCACTGACTCGATGAATGTGAGTCTGAGTGACCTCTGAGAGCTGGTGATGGACAGGGAGGCCTGGCGTGCTGCAGTTCATGGGGTCGCAAAGAGTCGGACACGACTGAGTGACTGATCTGATCTTGTCTTGGCTATTGTAAACAGTGCTGCAGTGAATATTGGGGTCCATGTACCCTTTCAAATTAAAGTTTTCTCCGGATATTTACCCAGGAGTGGAATTACAGGATCTGGGCTTCCCTGGTGGTTCAGACATAAAGAATGTGCCTGAAATGTAGGAGACCCAGATTTGAACCCTGTGTTGGGAAGAGCCCCGAGAGAAGGGAATGGCTACCCACTCCAATATTCTTGCCTGGAGAAGTCCATGGACAGAGGAGCCTGGTGGGCTACAGTCCACAGGGTAACAAAGAGTTGTACATAGCTGAGCGACTAACAGTTTCACACTACTTCATGGTAACTCTATTTTTTAGTTTTTAAAGGAACCACCGTATTATTCTCCATAGTAGCTGTATCACTTAACATTCCTACCAGTAGTATAAGTAGTCTCCACACACTTTCCAGCATCTGTTGGTTGTAGACTTTTTGATGGTAGCCATTCTGACCAATGTGAGGTAGTGCCTCATAGTTCTGATTTGGATTTCCCTAATACTTGGCAGCTTTGAGCATCTTTTCATGTGCCTTTTGGCCTCCATATATGTTTTTTGGAGAAATGTCTATTTAGGTCATTTGCCATTTTTCAATTGGGTTGTTCTTTTTGTTGTTGTTACTCAGCTGCATTAGCTGTTTGTATATTTTGGAAATTAAACCCTGTCAGTCACAGCATTTGCAAATATTTTCTCCCAGTCCATAGGTTGCATTTTTGTTTACTATTCCTTTGCTGTACAAAAGCTTGTAAGTTTGATTAGGTCCGATTTTTTATTTTTGCCTTTATTTCTATGCCTTGGGAGACTGACCTAAGAAAATATTGTACAATTTATGTTAGAGAATGTTTTGCCTGTATTCTCTTCTAAGAGTTTTATGGTTCCATATAAATTTTAGGATTATTCTAGTTCTGTAAAAAACTGGCATGGGTAGTTTGATAGAGATCGCATTAAATCTGTAGATTGCTTTGGGAAGTATGGCCATTTTAATAGTACTCTTCAATCTAAGAGCATGAGATTTTTCATTTCTTTGAATTGTCTTCAATTTCCTTTATTGAAGTTTTATAGTTCTCAGCATGTAAGTCTTTCACCTCCTTGGTCAGATTTATTCTCAAGCATATTTTGATGTGACTTTAGAAGAGTTTTTTTTTTTTTTACATTTCATTTCTAATATTTGTTAGTGTAAAGAAACTCAATCATTTGTTAATCTTGTAGTTTGCTACCTTGCTGAATTCACTTGTTAGCTCAAGTAATTTTTGTGTGGAGTATTTAGGGTTTTCTATATATAGTATATCGTCTGCATGTAATGACAATTTTACCTCATCCCTTCCAATTTGGAAACCTTTGATTTCTTGTCTGATTACTATGGCTAGAGCTTCCAATACTATGTTAAATAATAGTGGTGAGAGTAGTCATTATTGTCTTGTTTCAGATTTTAGTGAGAAGACTTTGAGCATTTCATCATTGAATATTATGTTGGCTGTGGGTTTGTCATAAATAGCTTTGATATATATTACCCTTCTACCCACTTTGGTAAGAGGTTTTATCATGAATAGATGTTGAATTTTATCAAATGATTTTTCTGCATCTATTGAGATGATCATGTAGTTTTTGTCTTCTCTTTTATGGATGTGGTCTATCACATTGATTTTGCATATGTTGAACCATCCTTGTGACTGTGGGATGAATAAGATACAGACTTGAGATGAAAGATGTCTGAGACAATTCCCTTCTGCCCTTCTTTATTACTCACCCACAGTAGGTTTCCAGTCTGTACACTTTCTCTTTGATGAGGGACACGACATTCAGGAAAGATCCTTCCTGGCATTGAGAGATTAAAAAGCCACTGAATGCTAGTTAAAACAGACTCTTGATCAGTAATGCTTTCAGAGAAAGGTGTTGATCAAAAAAGGAGAAATGTGAAAATTAAGGCAAATCTCACTAAAACAGAAATGAGAGAGCAGAAGGGGGAGCTCTCAAGCATATACTACACAGCACCACTACAGATCCTAGCAGAGACTTGTACTTTACACCTCTGGCAGGAGGTGACACTGCTTTATTATCACTGGGAGGAGGAAGGACTTTTTTTCTCCTTGCCTGGCAACAGCTGGGCCAATGAAAAAAACCACTATACTTTAAACTCACAGCTTCCTTCAGTGGACTTTTTGTTTATAACTTTCCCTTCTCTTCTATAGAAGAGTTTCCTGTCTTGTCTTTGCTGGATTTGCATGTGGTTTGCCATAGCTGTGTATCCCAAATTACACTTGTTTGCTGCTTCTGAATAAATCTTTTTTTCTGGTAAAATAACCTGCTGTATAATTGTTTTAGTTTGTTTCTTACTCTCACACAAGTTATATTCAGTAAACTAAAATTTGTCTTAGGTTCAGCTTACATATGTTAAAATTTCACTCACTCATCAACAGTGTAGTGATTATCTTGCTGAGTCTGATAATTTTCTAATATTGGAAGATTCTTTCCTCAGCTTTTTGTGCTATTCGCAGTGTAAGAACTGCAAACAACAACATGCTTTTAGTTTAATTTGCATTATTATAAACATTATCCTAATCACTGTTTTAAGTCTAAATAAGAGGTGGGCCCATTTCTATCAGGGACCAGAAAGTAAATATTTTACACTTTGTAGGCTTCACCGTCTCTTTCCAAATGGTTCATCGCTTCCATTGTAGTGTGAAAGTAGCCACAGACAATACATAAGTGAATGGACAATACTGTATTCCAATAAAACTTTATTTATAAAGACACATGATAAGCAGGCCCTAGTTTTCCTACCTCTGGTCTGGACAATCAAGAAAACAACAAATCATTATCCCTGCTGCTTGCCCCTTTTCCCTTGTGTTAGTATTCTCACCATTGGCTACTTCAGGTTACCAACATGCAGGTACTGAAGTAAAATCAGAGTTACCGAGAAGCATGCTATTTATAGCATTCCGAGCATACAGACTAGGGAGACATAAACAACCTCAACAGCACAGATAATAATAGAATAAAATAATTAGAAGTGGTGAATTTTGAGTACTTAATACCTATGTTTTTAATACCATTAATTAAATTTTTGTTAATGACTCTAATTGAAAACTGGCTCACAAAACACCTAAAAATTGAACAACTGGATCTCACAAACCAGTGTCAGCCAGCTGATTCCAGACTCCAGTCTTCTGCCAGTCCCCTCCAAGAAGTAATAACCAATCCATTTCCTGCTCCTTGTACCCTTTCGAGCTTTAAGAAAATGTTCTTTTCTGAAAGAAGTCAGAAACCTGGTCTCTGGGTGTGCATCCTACTCCCCCACAAGCTAACTTCTATAAAAGCACCTCCTCTTCCAGTTATTATTTATACATCTGCCCCTCAGGTAATTACATTTCTGACCAGACTCGCAACTGTCTTAGAACTTACAGAACCAAACCACTTCTCATGTGTGTATATTGTGAGTCACATCTGGTCAGAAAGAATTCCTGTACACTTAAGAAGTTTCTAAAATTACAGCTTTGCCCAGTCCGGAAACCAGTAACTTAGGGTAGAAAGTGAGAAGGATGTAAGATAGATGTGCAAGCAGAATGAATTGATCTGTATTTTCACTCAGCACCAGCCTTCACAATGGAATCTTGCTGCTGCTAAGCTGCTAAGTCACTTCAGTCCTGTCTGACTCTGTGCGACCCCATAGACAGCAGCCCACCAGACTCCTCTGTCCCTGGGATTCTCCAGGCAAGAACACTGGAGTGGGTTGCCATTTCCTTCTCCCGTGCATGAAAGTGAAAAGTGAAAGTGAAGTCGCTCAGTCATGTCCGACCCTTAGCGACCCCATGGACTGCAGCCTTCCAGGCTCCTCCATCCATGGGATTTTCCAGGCAAGAGTACTGGAGTGGGGTGCCATTGCCTTCTCCAAATGGAATCTTGAACAACTACCAATTTCACTTCAGTCTCCATTTCCTCCTTTTTACAAACCAAGGGTGCTAATAATGCTTCGTACTCTTAAGGTTTATGAGGTCAGATATTGCTAACGTGACTTGAGAACACTGGCTAAGGGTGTGTCAGAAATGTAGTTCATCATTTATCATCTAGACATGAATGTGAGGCATTGAAGACTGTAATTCCATGAGCGTGAATAAACACTTTAAGCTCTGAAAAATGTGCTTAGGTTGTTAGGGCAAATGGAAACCACCAGCTTTGAAATTTGCTTTTTTCATTTTTATCTTCATTTCCTTCAGCGTGCTTTCCCTTCTCCCTATGTCCTAAGTAACTGAGAGGTAATGGTTTAATACATTCAGACATTTACTTTTATGTACCCTTTGGACCTGGAATAGAAAGTTTATGGCACCAAAATCACCATTTCCATATCTCTCCTTTCTCTATTCTTCCTTTCCTACTCTATACATCCCATCCTTTTATCCCTTCTTCATTCTTTCACTTTTTCTTTTTTCTTACTTGCCAGAGTACATGTAAACTCAAACATTCCAACCTATTACCCTTAAATCTGTTTGAGGCATTAAGTTACATAATGATGTATGTGCTTCTCCTTTAAGTAAGAGGCAACCTAGATTTGAATGGTCATTGAATCCATATTTATTAAGCCATTATATTACATCATCCTTTTTCTGTTTTCCAAGTTACTTCCAGGTTCTGCTTTTCACTTTGCTGTGTGTACATATACCAAACACAACCGTCTAACAAAACAAGCAGAAACACAGGATTTAGGTACTAGAGTTCATTCTAGTAAAGCACGACCTTTGCATGATAACTCTTCACAGTACATTACATGTATTTCGTCAAGCCCAATTGGGTTTGTGCTTTGGTCTCATGAGAATGCCAACCGACCCATGGGCTTTCCAGAGTCCAACCTGTCTCCCTGTTATGAAGACCAGTATGAAAATCTGTACACTTAATGTCTTTGATTGAATCCTTCTTTCCTGGCATTCTATATAAAAGTAAATTTTCAAAACCACATCAAGTTGGGAAATATATTTCTCTTTTTCAGTGGAACATCAGATTTATACTGGGCTTCCCAGGTGGCTCAGATGGTAAAGAATTGCCTGACAGGAGACGCAGAGATGCATGTTTGGAGTAGTAAAAGGCAACCTGCTCCAGTGTTCTTGCCTGGAAAATCCCATGGACAGAGGAGCCTGGCAGGCTACAGTTCATGGGGTTGCAAAAGAGTTGGACATGACTTTGCAATTAAACAACAACATTCTTTTGAGGGAGGGTAGTTGTGAAAGGGCTATCTAGCCCTGGGTTTTCTTTGCCCCTTGTATGTGTATGGATGGGAAGGAGAAAATGCTTGCTTTATATCAGCTATGATTAGCTACAAGTAATTGTAGTGAGCTTTGCTGAAATTCCTCATCCTAATGATGCAAACAGAAATCACGGAGCACAGAGCTTCAGGTTTCCGAGGTGACTCACAGAGTCTAGCAATCCATCTTGAAAGTCTTTGCAGGTCTATTTTGGGCTGTTCTCCACACATGGCAAGGCTGAAGAATCCCAGGTGTTCAGACTGAGAGCAAAGTGAGAGTGTGAGGATTGCCCTGCGAAGCAAGAACATGCTCATTAAAGCAGGTTTCTGGTGGGAGGTAGGTCACCTGGCAGTTCTGCATTTCTCCTTAGAGTTGACCCCGTTCCTTGTTAGAGAGGGGGTCTGAGTTCAAATGCATCTAGGTTTAATGAGTTGCAGTTCACTGGGGACCCAGAGAGGGCAAAGAAGTGCCTCCTTGGTGAACCAAGAAGAGTATACTGTTTATTTCGTAGATACTTTACTGCTTAAGTAATGTAAAATTTTTTCTTTTGTGAGATCTTTCTACTCCTTGGAAGTCTGAAATGGCATATGTGAATACAGAAGACCTATAGCTAACAGGCTTATCAAGTTAGATGGATTAATGATCTCCATGATAAAACACTAAACTCTTTAAAATGGTAAGATCAGAAGGCATTCATCTCTCTATCTCAAATGAAGATAGAATAAACTTAGAGAAATTCTCTGCAGATGTTGGTTGGTTAATTAGGAGAAAAGATCTTTGAATAATAGATTACGGAATCAGGCCACACCATATTGATTGTTTCAATCTGACAAATACTTGTTAACAGTAAGAATACTTTGTCTTGCAGGACATATTTTAATGAAACAGTGAATAAATGTGCATCATGGTGAAATCAAAAGTGAGAAGTTGTATGTAATAAAATTGAATAGCAAAATGGCAATTTATATATGGCCAAGGCTAGGATTTTATATAAAATATAAAAGATGTGATTGATGTCTGTATAAGAATATGCATGATGTCTACATCAGTGTCAAAGCCCTCAATAAACATCAAATGTGTATCAGAAGCTAAGCTGAGCGTTAACTTGGCATTAAGTGCCATGAAAAAAAAAAGTTTTTTTTTTTCCTTTGCCATATTTTGAAAGACTTCCATTATTCAAAAGTATGGGTTCTTTTCTGTCAGTATTTTAGAAATAAATATGAATGCAATTAAAGTGTATGAAAACCTTTTCTACTATTAGCATGAAAATTCAACTGCAAAGGCAAACTCTGTGCTTTCTGAATCAATATGCTAACTATCTTTACAGAATCAATTAGGTTGCTGCTGCTGTTGTTCAGTTGCTAAGTCATATCCGACTTTGTGACCCCACGGACTGAAGCATGCTAGTCTTCCCTGTCCTTCACCATCTCCCGGAGTTTGCTCAAATTCATGACCGTTGAGTCAGTGATGCTGTGCTATCTAACCATCTCATCCTCAGCAGCTTCCTTCTCCTCCTGTCTTCAATCTTGAAGATGAATGTGAGTCGGCTCTTCACATCAGGCAGCTAGAGTATTGGAGCTTCAGCTCAGCTTCAGTCCTTCCAATGAATATCCAGGATTGATTTCCTTTAGGATTGACTGGTTTGATCTCCTTGCAGTCCAAGGGACTCTCAAAAGTCTTCACCACCACAACTTGAAAGCATCAATTCTTTGGTGCTCAGCCTTCTTCACAGTCCAACTCTGACATCTGTACATGACTAATGGAAAACCATAGCTTTGACTATACAGACCTTTGTCAGCAAATTGATGTCTCTGCTTTTTAATATGCTGTCTAGGTTTGTCATAGTTTTCCTTCCAAGGAGCAAGTATCTTTTAATTTCATGGCTGCAGTCACCTATCCACAATGATTTTGGAGCCCAAGGGAAAAAAAAATCTGTCAATGCCTCCACTTTTCTATTTGCCATGAAGTGATGGAAGTGGATGCCATAATCTTAGTATTTTGAATATTGAGTTTCAAGGCAATTTTTCACTCTCTCCTTCCACTTTCATCAAGAGGCTCTTCAGTTCTTCTTCACTTTCTACCATTAGTGGTATTATCTGCATATATGAAGTTGTTGACCTTTCTCCCGGCACTCTTCATTCCAGCTTGTGATTCATCCAGTCCAGCATTTCACATGATACACTCTGCATATAGGTTATACAGTGTAAAATTACATAATTTATTATATAAATTTGCTTTACCCCATTTGAATAAAAGTTCTAAATCTTTAGAATTTTAATACTTCCTATTTTTTTTTTATGGATTCTGTTACTCTAGTCAATTCACTCAATTTTCTTTGCTTTGACTTCCCCACTGAAAAATGTGGATTGTGAGATAATTCTACCTCCTTATCATACTACATAGGAATCAGTTAAACTGAGCACAAGTAAAATTATTATATGATGTATAAATGTTTTACATAAAGGTATTTAATAGTCTTAAAATTTTCAATTATCATGACTAAAATTGCATAATTTTCTAACTAGATGAAATATAAGTATATGATCCAAATCATCATTTGGCATATGTGGTTGGCTGGGGAAGAAACTGATTCAACAACAAATACCATTATCTACTGTGTGCCAAGAATTTTGTATGAACTATTTCATTTGAATGTGTTGACACTTTGAGGTAGATACCACTATAAAGGTTTACTTGATAAATGAGAAAATCAGGACTCATGAAAGTCACTTGCTTTCAATAGGAGGTGAGAGAGACCAGGATTTGAACCCTGCCCTCTTTGATTCCATAGTCTAAGTTCTTCCTCATACTTTGTGACTGCCTCTCCAAATTAGGTTCCCTGATCCCAAACTCTGCAATACCACATAAAGCTCAACATCAGTACACATGGAATGCTGCAGTAGTTTATCAGTACAGCACTTCTGAGATCTTCTTTCTTTCCAAAATTCAAATCGAAATGCATGCCCTTTGTCATCTAAATGAAAATAAGCATAGGAGGATCTGTCCCCCGTGAGCTAGTAGGCGGGAGATAGGAAACATTAGGTCTTCTGCTTTGTTAACTGTGTGGGTTTGATAAGAAGAAGATGCATTTTCTTTAGAGACGATCAAATATTTCTCATCTATCCATGAAAGCTTCAAATAGAACAGTTAAGCCCGTACTCATTTGCCACTGCCAGGAAAAAAAAAATGTAACCATGCATTATTTGGAAGTTTCTTTTTCATCTTTGGAATTGTAATAAATATCTTTTCACCACTTCCAAACAGGAAAATGTTATGATGGTCCAGGAAAATGACAGTAGATGCATAAGTATTATGAATAATCAGTGTGGAATTAAGTAACGTAAATAAGTTAGCCACTACTCACTTAGTATGCATTTTATCTGAACAAGTATTTAAATCTTGGCAATTTTCCAAAACAATTATTTTAAAAGGCAATGTGTAAATTAGTTTAAATTTTAGAAAAAGGGAAACAAATATACTCTAAATATTGGGGGAAATGATATACAATGGTTATTTTTTTAATAGTGATTTCTTGAGGATGTACATCTGCTTATTACACAGAAAAAATTTTAAAACATTTATGTAGTATAAATTGCTATGGCTTTTAGCTCAGAAAAGAAACTTTTCAAAAAACATATTTAATTGTTTGAACCTCCTAGAACAGGCTGGGCTTCCCAGGTGGCACTAGTGATAAAGAACCCAGCTGCCAACACAGGAGACTTAAGAAATAAGGATTCAATCCCTGGGTCAGGAAGATTGCTTCGAGGAGGGTACTGCAACCCACTCTTGTATTCTTGCCTGGAGAATCCCATGGACAGAGGAGCCTGGCGGGCTGCAGTCCGTGGGGTTGCAAAGAGTTGGACATGACTGAAGTTACTTAGCATGGCACAGCATAGCACATAACAGGTTAGCTTAGTTTTGTTTTTCTGAATATGCATGTTTTTCTTAATGATATATATTATAAACAATAATATCACAGCAACTTCAGTTCACTTTTTAAAGTGTTAGGAGGGTCCAAAATGAAGAACAACTAAACACCAGGGAGGAATCCAATTATTCAGAAACAACTACCTATGTAAAAGCTTCATCCAAATGAGGATTTTTGTACAATGTCAATGAGCCCCTTTTACTAAACATAGACATTTACCATTGCTAATAACACTTTATCCCCAGGCGGTACAATTTCCCCAATGCTAAGTAGCAACACAAAAATGCACAACAATTATTCCTCCTAGGGAAAAAATCCTGCTGCGTTCAATTTATATTATCAGTTTCCAAAAACACTGGAATATAAAAAATACACCATATAAACATTCACTCTACATAAAACTAATCCTCAGAACTGTTTTCCAGCCTGCCAGATGTTTTCCTCCTTTATTATAAATTAACAGTAGTGATATATCAAGGATACAGAGGAATTGACAAATGTGTTAACACTCTTGCTGCCTCGTGTGTAGGCATCTTATTCATTTGCGATAAATACATATATGTACACAGACATATATACACACACACATATACACACACATTAAAATTTACACTTGGTATCTTCTAACTGAAAAGCTGCTCTAAAAGATACAGAAGTTGTATTTCTATTAAGCTAATTTGTGTTACTCTATTCCACCTCATCCTGTTAACTGACAGGCAAAGAAGATGAAAAGATTGTCTCGTTTGCTTTCATGAGAAAATGCCACTGTGAATGTGTTAAGGTTACAATAATCCTATCATACTCCAGTTCTTTTTAAGTGACTCTGGAGAAGTAATCCAAGATCAAGAGAAGAGTTGATAGAATCTAGAAGCACAAGCTGGAACTATCCAGGCAGGAAATGTCACTGCACTAGTGCTGGCTGGTGGTTCAGAGCAGGAGAGTTAGAGGGGAAACATGCTCACATGCACAGATGTCACTGCACACGCATACACAGAATATACCATCAAGCAGAGTCTCCTAGTCTTGTCTGGAACTTCTTTATCAGATAGCATGCTGTTCACATCAAATAGTGGCTGAATCAGATCTGTTCAGAAAAGCAGAAAGAAATGTCTTTCCAGGAACAGCTCCAGTGTCTGAAGCCTGTTGCAGTTCTGGTATCAGATCAGAGAAGTTTCTCTTTCCAGTTCTACCAAGAGCATGGGATCCTTAAACCTTTGCAGCCTATTATTTATTCCCAAAATCAGGCTAATAATAGACCCAGGCCATCACTTTTACACAGCATCTCCAAATGCTTTAGTGTCACCTGGGTGATAACTGTACTGTGGGCTATTATTAGCAGTATTAAAAGTTCAATCAGTGTAGAGAGCACAGGTCAGTATCATACTCAATACAGTCTTGATCTTTTGATCAACACCATAAATCAGTTCAGTTCAGTTGCTCAGTTGTGTCTGACTCTTTGCATCCCATGAACCGCAGTACACCATGCCTCCCTGTCCATCACCAACTCTCAGAGTCCACCCAAACCCATGTCCATTGAGTCGGTGAAGCCATCCAACCATCTCATCCTCTGTTGTCCCCTTCTCCTCCTGCCCTCAATCTTTCCCAGCATCAGGGTCTTTTCCAATGAGTCAGCTCTTTGCATCAGGTGGCCAAAGTACTGGAGTTTCAGCTTTAGCATCAGTCCTTCCAATGAACACCCAGGACTGATCTCCTTTAGGATGGACTGGTTGGATGTCCTTGCAGTCCAAGGTACTCTCAAGAGTCTTGTCCAACACCACAGTTCAAAAGCATCAATTCTTCGTTGCTCAGCTTTCTTTATAGTCCAACTCTCGTATCCATACATGACCACTGGAAAAAAGGAAAGAATAAGCATCTGAATGCAGACTTCCAAAGAATAGCAAGAAGAGATAAGAAAGCCTTCTTCAGCAATCAATGCAAAGAAACAGAGGAAAACAACAGAATGGGAAAGACTAGAGATCTCTTCAAGAAAATTAGAGATACCAAGGGAACATTTCATGCAAAGGTGGGCTCGATAAAGGACAGAAATGGTATGGACCTAACAGAAGCAGAAGATATTAAGAAGAGGTGGCAAGAATACACAGAACTGTACAAAAAAGATCTTCACGACCAAGATAATCATGATGGTGTGATCACTGATCTAGAGCCAGACATCCTGGAATGTGAAGTCAAGTGGGCCTTAGAAAGCATCACAATGAACAAAGCTAGAGGAGGTGATGGCATTCCAGTTGAGCTATTTCAAATCCTGAAAGATGATGCTGTGAAAGTGCTACACTCAATATGCCAGCAAATGTAGAAAACTCAGCAGTGGCCACAGGACTGGAAAAGGTCAGTTTTCATTCCAATCCCAAAGAAAGGCAATGCCAAAGAATGCTCAAACTACCACACAATTGCACTCATCTCACATGCTTGTAAAGTAATGCTCAAAATTCTCCAAGCCAGGCTTCACCAATATGTGAACTGTGAACTTCCAGATGTTCAAGCTGGTTTTAGAAAAGGCAGAGGAACCAGAGATCAAAGTGCCAACATCCGGTGGATCATGGAAAAAGCAAGAGAGTTCCAGAAAAACATCTATTTCTGCTTTATTGACTATGCCAAGGCCTTTCACTGTGTGGATCACAATAAACTGTGGAAAATTCTGAGAGAGATGGGAATACCAGACCACCTGACCTGCCTCTTGAGAAACTTATATGCAGGTCAGGAAGCAACAATTAGAACTGGACATGGAACAACAGACTGGTTCCAAATAGGAAAAGGAGTACGTCAAGGCTATATATTGTCACCCTGCTTATTTAACTTCTATGCAGAATACATCATGAGAAACACTGGGCTGGAAGAAGCACAAGCTGGAATCAAGATTGCCAGGAGAAATATCAATAACCTCAGATATGCAGATGACACCACCCTTATGGCAGAAAGTGAAGAGGAACTCAAAAGCCTCTTGATGAAAGTGAAAGAGGAGAGTGAGAAAGTTGGCTTAAAGTTCAACATTCAGAAAATGAAGATCATGGCAGCTGGTCCCATGACTTCATGGGAAATAGATGTGGAAACAGTAGAAACAGTGTCAGACTTTATTTTTGGGGGCTCCAAAATCACTGCAGATGGTGATTGCAGCCATGAAATTAAAAGACACTTACTCCTTGGAAGGAAAGTTATTACTTTGCCAACAAAGGTCCATCTAGTCAAGACTATGGTTTTTCCAGTAGTCATGTATGGATGTGAGAGTTGGACTGTGAAGAAAGCTGAGCGCCAAAGAATTGCTGCTTTTTAACTGTGGTGTTGGAGAAGACTCCTGAGAGTCCCTTGGATTGCAAGGAGAGCCAACCAGCCCATTCTAAAGGAGATCAGCCCTGGGTGTTCTTTGGAAGGAATGATGCTAAAGCTAAAACTCCAGTACTTTGGCCACCTCATGCGAAGAGTTGACTCATTGGAAAAGACTGATGCTGGGAGAGATTGGGGGCAGGAGGAGAAGGGGACGACAGAGGATGAGATGGCTGGATGGCATCACTGACTCGATGGACGTGAGTCTGAGTGAACTCTGGGAGTTGGTGATGGACAGGGAAGCCTGGCCTGCTGCAATTCATGGGGTCGCAAAGAGTTGGACACGACTGAGTGACTAAACTGAACTGAACTGACTAGATGGACCTTTGTTGGCAAAGTAATGTCTCTCTTTTGAATATGCTATCTAGGTTGGTCATAACTTTCCTTCCAAGGAGTAAGCGTCTTTTAATTTCATTGCTGCAATCACCATCTGCAGTGATTTTGGAGCCCAGAAAAATAAAGTCCGCCACTGTTGCCCCATCTATTTGCCATGAAGTGATGGGACTGGATGCTATGATCTTAGTTTTCTGAATGTTGAGCTTTAAGCCAACTTTTTCACTCTCTTCTTTCACTGAAAGATAAATTAATGTAAAATTAGGGCAAAACTGCTTATCTTCTCAATGAGAGAAGTGAAAACTTGTGACAATAATCACAATTTCAGCATCACTAATTGCCTTCTGTTTACTCTGCTTCCTGTAGGAGGTTTCAATGCTACCTTAATCATCACTGTAGTTTTATGCGTATTAATTAATGGTTTAAGTTTTGTGCTTTTATCCTGAGGCAGTTTTATAAAGGGAAATATTGTTAACAAAACAAAATGTTACCCTATAATTCTTCATCTTAGCCAGCTGCACAGGTGTAATGGAGCGCTTGGCTTGTTTACCATTCTCCCTCTGGCAGGGTGAGAATACTCGTTATGAAGCCTAGTCAGGACCATCAGAGCATCTTAATGGATGTCAGTGATGAAGTTCTCTGGCTAAGACCATCCCTTCATGTTTGGATAACACTGGTCACCAAAAGCTTGCTTGGGACTTCCCATGATAGAAAGCTATAGACCCTGAAGGGGACAGGAAGGTACAGGGCTCTGTTCTAGAGCAGAGGCCACAATGAAAGGTCAGCTTAGGTGAGATGCTATTTTGGAAAATGTATGCTACAGAGTAGACACTTATTGAATGCTCAGCTTAGGTTTAGCTTAGGTTAAATCTCTTTGATGTGGGGAGAAGTGGAGGAGGATGGGAGGGAGAGAGCTTGGGTTCAAAATGCTGTACACTAGAAAACAAACTTACATTTACCAAAGGGGAAAGGAGGGGGATAAATTAGTAGCTTGGGATTAATAGATAAACACTGCTATATATAAAATCAATAATAAGGTCCTACTGAACAGCACAGAAAACTATATTTAGTACCCAAATAACCTATAATAGAAAAGAATCTGAAAAAGAACGTGTGTGTGTGTGTGTGTGTGTGTGTGTAGCTGAATCCTTTTGCTGTACACCAAAAACCCAGCATTGTAAAGCAACTATAGTTCGATAAAAAGTGATATCCCATGAGTCTATCAATCAAAGCCCATCACTGACAGTATTTTAGATATTTTTCTATGCATTTTTGTTTATAGTTATCAATTACACAAAATTTACATAGTTTCATATCATGGCATCCAGTCCCATTACTTCATGGCAAATAGATGGGGACACAATGGAAACGGTGTCAGACTTTATTTTCTTGGGCTACAAAATCACTGCAGATGGTTACTGCAGCCATGAAATTAAAAAGCTATGATCAACCTAGACAGCATGTTAAAAAGCGGAGACATTACTTTGCCAATAAAGCTCCGTCTAGTCAAAGCAATGGTTTTTTTCAGTAGTCATGTATGCACGTGAGAGTTGGACCATAAAGGTAGCTGAGAGCCAAACAACTGATGCATTTGAAGTGTGGTATTGGAGAAGACTCGAGAGAGTCCCTTGGACTGCAAGGAGATCGAATCAGTCCATCCTAAAGGAAATCAATCCTGAATACTCTTTGGAAGGACTGATGCTGAAGCTCTAATACTTTGGCCACCTGATGAGTGAAGCTAAATATTTAGAAAAGACCCTGATGCTGGAAAGATTGAAGACAGGAGAAGGAGGGGATAACAGAGGACAAGATGGTTGGTGGGCATCACTGACTCAATGGACAAGAGTTTGCGCAAGCTCTGTAAGATGGTGAAGGACAGGGATGCCTGGCGTGCTGTAGTCCACGGAGTCACAAAGAGTTGGACATGACTGAGCGACTGAATGACAAAATCTGTTTTTTGCTGACTTCCCAGGAGACTAAGTGGTAAAGAATCTGTTTGCCAATACAGGAGACACAGGTTTGATCCCTGGATCAGGAAGATCCCCTGGAGTAGGAAATAGCAACCTACTCCAGTAATCTTGCCTGGAGAATCCCATGGACAGAGGAGACTGGTGGGCTATAGTGCATGGGGTCTCAGAGAGTCAGACACAACTGAATGCACACACACACAAACACACACACACACATCCTGATTTTCCCTCTACTGTAAAAAAATTTTCAAATGCTGTGACTAAAGTATTAACTAAATGTTCTGTTATTTAATGAGCAGGCAGTTGTGTATCAGATACCATACATCTTGGGTCACAGTATGTCTTAAGCTGAGAGGATTATTGTATAATGGCATTTCCACTCTTTTTTTTCTTGGATGTTTCCTTAATCTCATTTTTATTTAGGGAAGTTTTCCTCCCATAGAAACTGAGATCTTCACAGTAGTGAGGGAAACAATAACAACTTGGAAATTTCAAGGGAAACGAAAATCTCCTTTAGCTCAGAAACTGACTTATCAGAGTCTGGCATTCTTGTAGCTTATAATAAAGGCATCACTTCCAGTTAAGATTTGTGGTGTTCATTGCTGACCTCAGACTTGATCTTTGAAAAACATGAAATTTGACAAATGAACTTTGACGGAAATATATTTAGTGATTAGTTTGCTGACATACACAGGTAAGAGAGAGAAAACTGCCAGTTTTCACACACACACACACACACACACACACAGCTAATTTGCATCTGGCTGTCCATCCTCACTGAGCGCTGTCTGTCAGGCTTAGTTCTGAGCAGCAGAAGGAGTCCTGTGGGGCACACCCAGCATCCATGCCTGTGGACCAGGCACCATCTATTTGGAGCCAACACTATGGGCCAGAAGAGTCTGTACCTTCCTTGTTAAAATGCTCTGTTTGCAGCTAGTGAGATAAATATTTACTTCCCGTAACCTTTACTTGTGTAAGATGATTTTACTCAAGGGATGGGGGAAAAAAATCAGCTTTCCAGAAATAGAAAGTCTTTCTATAAAATGTCCTGAGTTAAATATTTTTTAAAAACCTCTATATAATTATATCTCATCTGTTATTAGTTACAGGATTCTGTTTAGTCGGTAAGTCATGTCCGACTCTGAGACCCCATGGTCTATAGACCACCAGGCTCCTCTGTCCATGGGATTTCCCAGGCAAGAATACTAGAGTGAGTTGCCATTTCCTTCTCCAGGGGACCTCCCCCTGAGATTGAACCAGAGTCTTCCAACCCTGAGATTGAACCAGAGTCTTCTAAACTGGCAGAGGGATTCTTTGCTGCTGAGCCACCACAGAAGCCCATAGTTACAGTCAGCTCTGCCTAAATTCCTTCCTTTCCTGCTTCATGAGTGTTTATGAAAAACCATTTAACAAGCCTGAATACCTGCAAAATGGTATCAAATACAAATCCAGCATTTGAAAGACAGGAGCTGGCATGTAGCTCCAAACATAGCCTTAATTACTTGCTAAGAGTAATTAAGGAAAATGACTGCACTTAAATATATTCAAAGATTTGGAAACCACTCATTCCAAGTGTCCTTCCACACACAAATCCAAAATATGAATTGTATTTGATGTCTGAGGTCTGCAGCCTAGACCAGTTTTAACCCATTGTGGAAGAACGCCAGAGCCGAGTGATTAAGGGCACAAAAGAAAAAATACTTCAGCAAATGTAACTGAGTTAAAATTTCATGCATTTTTGCAGTTCAAAGTAGTTGAGTATTAAATGATGGCCTTCTTGATCAGAGCATTTCATGACCAATTTACATGTGATTAAATTGATCTGTCAGATGGTTTGCAGAATACATTTTTCTGGTTTGGTAACAGGAGCGATTCTTCTTTCTGTTCCTCTAAAACCAAGATATTCAAAATGTAGCTGGTGGACCAGCAGCCTTGACATTGAGCTGGTGAGAAATGCAGGATCTCAGCTGCACTCCAGACCTTCTGAACCACCCACTCTCTAGGTAACCTACTCACTGTGGTTTGAGAAGCACTGATCTAAATCAAGTCTGCACATCTTACAAAGGAGAGATGGGCGCTTTCATTTTCAGAACTAATTATTAAAATTAAGTCAAAAATATTTTTTTATTCTAAATTTTAAACTTTTACATATTTAAGTCAACTCAATGAGTAAAACATTAGCATGACTTTTTTTTTCTAGAAATTCTCTCATACAATTGGTGATTTGTTAAAATTGTCCCAAACAATGTGTAAGCAAATTATGTTATAGAATAAGAGGATAATTCTTGATTCAAGAAAAAAAAATGTCAATGACAGATCTAACAGCTAGTTTTGTCTACTGTAATATCTTTTAAATGGACCAAGTTTATTATTTTGCCCTTATTTATCAAATAATTTGTGCCTTGTATGCGACATTTTCAGAATTTATGAAAACAGCATTATGCTGTAAATTATCCAGAAAAAAATCTAAAAAGCTTTGTTCAGATCAAGACTAACCTCTACTGGATTGTGGTTGTCTTTCTAGAAATCCAAAAAAGTTGAGGTTTGCTCAGTCTTTACTAAGGAAGAGCAATTGCTCTGTTTACTCTTGACATAATCTGCCTTCACTTTCTGAAATAAACTGAAACTCCTAATGAATAATATGCATGTTTCCTGAAGAACATATTATCTAAATAATAATTTAGAGCTATGATATAACATTTTACTGCCAAATCATGAGGTCAGATTTAATTGGTTCACTTACATAAGCCAATTACATATTTTCTCCCTAAGTTTAAATATTATAATACATCATCTTCAATCCTTTAAAAATAAATTCATTTCAGGAAAAAAAAAACTTAAAGGGCAAATAGTGTGGTATAAGGGTAAAGTAACTTAGCTTGATTAAATTGCTTCAACTCTTTGTAAGATGTACATTGAAACAGAATGAGCATCTCTGATAAGAGTTCTTCTCATCTGCAAACTGTCCATAAAAATCACATCTTTTCATTTTATAGATGCTTAAATGAGCATCAGTTAATTAAAGGGAAACTACCTTATGCAATTAAAATTGTTAATCAGTTATGCAAAATTAACCAACAGTGGTATAAAAATGCATAAAAGTCTGTCCCTCTTTTTAACTCTGTAAGTGATATGTTCTTGATGACAGGATGGAGAAAATGCAAAAGGAGAAAAGGGTAACCGTGAGAAAGTGTTTATGTGTGTGTGTATATGTGATTTTCTTCCCAGAAAAGCACAGTTTTGATACAGTTCTTTCTACTCAAAAACTTTCAACTGCTTACTAAGTTCTCAACTCTAATGGCTAAAATTCTTCCATATGATTTTGTCCCAAACTAGAAGAGATAAGAAAGCCTTCTTTAGCGATCAATGCAAAGAAATAGGGAAAACAACAGAATGGGAAAGACTAAGGATCTATTCAAGAAAATCAGAGATACCAAAGGAACATTTCATGGAAAAATGGGCTTGATAAAGGACAGAAATGGTATGGACCTAACGGAAGCAGAAGATATTAAGAAGAGGTGGCAAGAATACACAGAAGAACTGTACAAAAAAGAGCTTCACGACCCAGATAATCATGATGGTGTGATCACTGACCTAGAGCCAGACATCCTGGAATGTGAAGTCAAGTGGGCCTTAGAAAGCATCACTACAAACAAAGCTAGTGGAGGTGATGGAATTCCAGTGGAGCTATTCCAAATCCTGAAAGATGATGCTGTGAAAGTGCTGCACTCAATATGCCAGCAAATCTGGAAAACTCAGCAGTGGCCACAAGATTGGAAAAGGTCAGTTTTCATCCCAATCCCAAAGAAAGGCAATGCCAAAGAGTGCTCAAACTACTGCACAATTGCACTCATCTCACACACTTGTAAAGTAATGCTCAAAATTCTCCAAGCCAGGCTTCAGCAATATGTGAACCGTGAACTTCCTAATGTTCAAGCTGGTTTTAGAAAAGGCAGAGGAACCAGAGATCAAAGTGCCAACATCCACTGGATCATGGAAAAAGCAAGAGAGTTCCAGAAAAACATCTATTTCTGCTTTATTGACTATGCCAAAGCCTTTGACTGTGTAGATCACAATAAACTGTGGAAAATTCTGAAAGAGATGGGAATACCAGACCACCTGATCTGCCTCTTGAGAAATCTGTATGCAGGTCAGGAAGCAACAGTTAGAACTGGACATGGAACAACAGACTGGTTCCAAATAGGAAAAGGAGTATGTCAAGGCTGTATATTGTCACCATGTTTATTTAACTTCTATGCAGAGTACATCATGAGAAATGCTGGACTGGAAGAAACACAAGCTGGAATCAAGATTGCCGGGAGAAATATCAATAACCTCAGATATGCAGAAGATACCACCCTTATGGCAGAAAGTGAAGAGGAACTAAAAAGCCTCTTGATGAAAGTGAAAGTGGAGAGTGAAAAGGTTGGCTTAAAGCTCAACATTCAGAAAACGAAGATCATGGCATCTGGTCCCATCACTACATGGGAAATAGATGGAGAAACAGTGGAAACAGTGTCAGACTTTATTTTTCTGGGCTCCAAAATCACTGCAGATGGTGACTGCAGCCATGAAATTAAAAGACGCTTACTCCTTGGAAGGAAAGTTATGACCAACCTAGATAGCATATTCAAAAGCAGAGACATTATTTTGCCAACAAAGGTTCACCTAGTCAAGGCTATGGTCTTTCCTGTGGTCATGTATGGATGTGAGAGCTGGACTGTGAAGAAGGCTGAGCGCCGAAGAATTGATGCTTTTGAACTGTGGTGTTGGAGAAGACTCTTGAGAGTCCCTTGGACTGCAAGGAGATCCAACCAGTCCATTCTGAAGGAGATCAGCCCTGGGATTTCTTTGGAAGGAATGATGCTCAAGCTGAAACTCCAGTATTTTGGCCACCTCATGCGAAGAGTTGACTCATTGGAGAAGACTCTGATGCTGGGAGGGATTGAGGGCAGGAGGAGAAGGGGACGACAGAGGATGAGATGGCTGGATGGCATCACTGACTCGATGGATGTGAGTCTGAGTGACCTCCGAGAGCTGGTGATGGACAGGGAGGCCTGGCGTGCTGCAGTTCATGGGGTCGCAAAGAGTCAGACACGACTGAGCGACTGATCTGATCTGATCTGATGTTACCAGTTGAAGGTGAAAGTGTCAGTCGCTCAGTCTGACTCTTTGCGACCCCATAGACTGTAGCCCCCCAGGCTCCTCTGTCCATGGGATTCTCCAGGCAAGAATACTGGAGTGGGTTGCCATTCCCATCTCCAGGGGGTCTTCCCAACCCAGGGATTGAACCCATTTCACATACTGAAGGCAGATCCTTTACCATCTGAATTACCTCCCACTAATCGCCATCTTTTCTTCTTGCTCCAAACTTGTTTGCCTTATATAACCTGAGTTTTTCCTTTCCATGCTTTTGTTCACACTGTTTCTATTGACTAGACTATTCTCTCTCTAACACCATTTCACCGTACCCCCACCCCTATCATAACCCCAAACTGGGAAAATCCTACTCTTTGTTAAGATGCTTGCTGCTGCTGCTGCTAAGTTGCTTCAGTTGTGTCTGACTCTGTGCAACCCCATAGCCTGCAGCCTATCAGGCTCCTCCGTCCATGGGCTTTTCCAGGCAAGAGTACTGGAGTGGGGTGCCATTGTTAGAGCTTCCTATAACAGAGTACTCAACTAACTGCTTTAAACAATACAAACATTTACTATATACATAGCAAGAAGTTCTGAGATAGAAAAGAGCCATGTGCTTGCTTTCAGTCTACTTTGCTATCTTTAGCATGTTGGCCACTGTCTTGAGGCTTGTTTCCTTATAGTCACAAGAGAGTTGCCATTGCTCCAGGCATCCCTTTCTATGTCAATGGAGAGGAATTGAGAAATTCCTCTGTACTTAGCAAACCTCTGCTAAGGTGCTAATTGAAAAGAATCATCTGTGCTCATTCTCTAGCTTCAAAGAAGGCAAGAAATATAAGCATCTACAGTAGTACTTTCAGCCTCAAAAATGGGAGATGGGTTGTACTATCCAGGAGGAGGATGGGACAGATGGGACTGGTGAACAACAATTGCCTCTAGTCCTCCAAAGTCCAGATCTAATAACTTTGACACCATGAAGCCCTCTCCGAGTTATCCACTAAGTTACCTCTCCTTTGGTTTTGCACAACACTGTGTAGCTTTTATATTTACATTTTACCTTGTATTATCTGTATGCTTGCCTCATTTCCACTGTGAGAATGCATCAATCCTATCTTGTTCATCTTTTATTCCCATATCCTCTGGCATAGTCCTTGACCCTTAGAAAGTGTTAAATAGATACTTCCTGAAACCTCACTAATTTGAACCACAGTTAGATGATTTACTTTAGCTACAGGGGGAAATAAAAAAGACCTATCATAACCTCTTCCAGAAAAAAAAAAAAAAAAAAACCACCACTTAGAGCTTTCACCACATTTGTAGTAGAAATGTTGCTTTTCAATAAGCCAAGTACAGAAGTAACAGAAACAAAATTAAAAATAGAGAGAGGCTGACCTTATTCTCTCTACCAACAAAATAAAAATGAGCAGAAAAACATCCTGTGCTGTTTTCTCAAGACTGGCCCACTAGCTTCTGGATGAATGAGACTCCCAAGGGTTCATCCTAAAGGGATCCCAGACTCAACCAATTTAGACCAAGAGGATCAAGGCTGCCTACCAGGGACAGAGGAGCAATGAGCTAGGAGTATCCTGAGGGTTTCATAGAGCAAGGCTACCATATCACTGCTGGACTTGAAATCTAAGAACTTAGAAATTTACTTCTACTAAGTTTTATGCCACTCACAACTAAACATAATCCAAATGAAAGCACCCACTCTACCCTAGAGACTATGGTACTGCGAGGGCCTTTGGAGCTGGTCAGGGCATCTAGAAGTCATTGCCAGTAGGAAAGTCCTCTTGAGTTAAGCCTCAACCCAGCTTGGAACTCAGCTCAACTTGAAGACGAACCCATACTAGTTCTATCCAGTCAAGTATCAACTCTCTGCACTCAGTTCTCTTGGCAAAATGTTGGTTGCCTATTGAGTTTCTCAAGCAAAACAAAGGACACGAACTAGGATTGTCATCCTGAGGATCAAAATTGCTGATTGTGTTTACTTAAATGCCATTTCTTCTACCACAGAGTCATAGAACTGAATCAGACCTTCCCAATGGAAAAGCAGGTCACCTCCATCCAAGCAGTAGATGAGACACATGGAAAAACCTGACTTAGTGGTTCCTTCTTTTTATTTATATTGCTGTATCTTTTACTAAAGATGATCAAACTAACACTGTGGCAACTCGCACAAGCAAAAGAGTCAACTGAACAGGAAGAAAAGTCAGTCTAAAAGTGCATTTTGTATTTTATTCTAAAAATCAGTTTAACTGAAAAGTTGTTTCTTTGGACTGATAAAGTCAGTTAAAACAAGCAGCAGCTGGTTTGTACATGAAGATGCAGGTAGCTTGAAAAATATCCTTTCACAGCACATGTCAGGGTTTATGTAAGCAGCAGAGGAATCTCTGAAGCTGGGCCTTGCTAAGGACAGTGGGATTAATACCCTGGCAGACACACAAGAAGGGCAGGAATGCTTGTTCTCAGTTTCTCCACCCAGAGGGCAACTGTCCAGCCAAGATTAAGCTGAAAAGACACGACAGATTATTCTAGATTCTAACAGGGAGTGTTTCACAACCAATCTGATTCAAATGATAAACTTAGACCTCAGATCATATAATTAAGGTCAAAACATTCAAGAGAAGGCTTGAATTGTCTGATTTATCTGCTGCTGCTCCTAAGTCGCTTTAGTCGTGTCTGACTCTGTGCGACCCCATAGAGGGCAGCCCACTAGGCTCCCCCGTCCCTGAGATTCTCCAGGCAAGAACACTGGAGTGGGTTGCCACTTTCTTCTCCAAGGCATGAAAGTGAAAAGTGAAAGTGAAGTCGCTCAGTCGTGTCCGACTCTTAGCAATCCCGTGGACTGCAGCCTACCAGGCTCCTCCGTTCATGGGATTTTCCAGGCAAAAGTACTGGAGTGGGATGTCATTACCTTCTCCGCTGATTTATCTAACTGGTCGTCTTATACTGTGGTGGTATGTTAGTCACTCAGTCATGTCCGGTTCTTTGTGACCCTACGGACTGTAGCCCACGAGGCTCCTCTGTCCACAAGATTCTCCAGGCGAGAATACTGGAGTGGTTTGTGATGCCCTATTATACTGATATTCAAAACCAAGTTTCATTTGGTGGAAAACAGTTCCCCAAAATGGGTGCAGCCAGTCACATAAAACTGATCATTTAAAGCCACAAAGGAAATCTGTGAACCCATTTGGTACTGAAAGTAAAATATTAATACTACCTTTCTTAAAGAAAGTACTGGGGTTTTGTGTTTTTGTTTTTTTTTTTTTAACTATTGTGATTCTTTTTCCATTTGAGATTTGCAAACTGAATTCTCTTGTTACTGTCTTGCATATACAATATCTTAATCGGGGCCTTATATTTACCATTTCTTCACATACATTAAATACTACTGAAATGTAGTGATTGTGTATTTATACTTTAACTTTAGAAAATGAAAACCTAAGGACTTTGAACCTGAAATTATTTTGGTGACTTATATACACAATCCTATATACCATACTTATTAAAGAGAAACCTGTTTTATATGTTAATTTAATATGTTAATTTCTCTAAGAATGTATAGCACTGTGGTTATCACAGTTTGTGTGGGAAGTGATACAGCACATTGGTTAAGAAGTGGACGCTGGCTGAGTAGTATTGCATTGTATGTGCACCGCATCTTCTTCATGCATGCCTCTGTCAGGGGACGTCTAGGTTGTTTCCATGTTTTGCCCACTGTGAACAGTGCTGCTATGAGCATGTATCTTGTTGAATTATAGTTTTCTCCGAGTATGTTTCCAGGAGTGGGATTGCTGGATCACGATGTAAACTATTACATTTAGAATGGACAACAAGGTCCAAGATTTAGGATAAACGAGGTTCTAATGTATTGCACAGGGAACTATATTCAGTATCCTGTGATAATCCATAAGGGAAAAGAGTATAAAACAGAATGCATACATGTGTATAACTCAGTCACTGAGCTGTACAGCAGAGATTGGCACAACATTGTGAATCAACTAGACTTCAATAAAAAAGAAATAAATAAAATTTGTAAAAAGTGGACTTTCAATCCAGATTCAAATTCTAGGATCCTGGCTTCAAATCCTAACCGCTTACTAGCTATGTGAACAATGAGCAGGGTATTTTACTTCCAATGTACCTTGGTTTCCTCATCAATTAAATAGTCCCTACCACACCATCCCATTGGGCTTCCCTGGTGGCTCAGCAGTAAAGAATCCACCTGCTAATGCAAGAGACATGGGTTCGACCCCTGGGTTGGGAAGATCCCTTGGAGGAGGAAGTGACAACCCACTCGGGTATTTCTGCCCAAGAAATCCTATGGGCAAAGGAATCTGGTGGGCTACAGTCAATGGGGTTGCCAGAGGAGTTGGACATGACTTAGCAACTAAACAACAACAACAACACTGTCCCATTAAGAGGTCAAGATAATTTAATGTTAAGACAGCACTTGGGATGGCGCCAAAGCACTTCTTTATATAATACAAAGTATCTCTGCAGTTGACAGTAAAAAGCTAATTTAAAACTCTATATGTGACCAACTTCCTCTAAGGACTATTAGAACATAATACCACCCAACATTTAACTTGATTAGCCAGAGTTAAATTATTAAGACTGCAGATTTGTTCAAGCAGTCTCTCTGATGAATTCCTTTCTCATTGATCACAAATCAAAGGATAGAAAAGAAGAAGAAAGGATAGAGTATGAAGTGAGTCAGTCTCCTCCATGCATTCATTCAAAGGTCGAAACCAGCTGGCCCCATGAACTGACCCACTAAGAGTGGCACCGTCTTAAGAATTGACGAGGGAAACTTTTTCTTCTCAATTCGTAAGTTGAAAACCCTTATAAAGTACCATCTTAACTACTGAAATAGCTATGTGTCTCCCATCTCTCCCTACATTATCGCTAGATAAGTCTTCCTAAAGCAAAGAGGTAAGAGTCTGACTCCATTTCTGCTGTTTCATCTCTGAGACTTTCAAGCCCCAATCCCCTCCCCGCCCTTCCTTTGATGCCTCACATCTGGGGAAACCAGTAAGAAGTGTGTAATGTATATAAATATCAAGCTGCTACTAATATATTGCATGTCAACTATACCTCCATTAAGAAAAGCTTAAGGGCCAAAGATGCCATTGCTCTTTTGGATAACTGCAAAATGGACCAACCAGGACTATGGGTTCTGTTGAGTGCAGAGCTTTACCAACATGCCAAAGAGTTATTTCAAAACTGCCTTAAGCCCAGTGTCTCTTCACCCAATAAAGCAACAGTTAACCATGGAAGCCCCTAAACCTGAGTCTGGACTCTATATAGGAAGAAACATATAAATATGACCTAAGTAAAGAGAACCCTTCAAAGTATATCCAGTAACCACCAAGTAAAGGTGTCGAGGACTTTCTTATGGGGGAAGAATAATAAATAGAGTTCTGCAATTTGATACAACCATAAATCCAAAATATACTAAAATAATCTATACAACAGAACACTGATTGTCTTTTGTGCCTCTGCAACATTGCTTCTAAATTAATGTTAACATCAGCTGAGATGTACCCCTTGGCCTTTAAAGACCCAATACCCGGTGCCCAAGTTACAATTATAGCTGTAATACATTCAAACAAGTTACTCCTCTAGGAATAAATCTATCTAAGGAGGCAAAAATTTGTTCTTTGAAAATTGTAAGATTTTGATGAAAGAAACTGACAATGACACAGATAGAAAGATGTACCATGTTCTTGGACTGGAAGAATCAATATTGTTAAAATGACTGTACTACCCAAGGCAGTTATAACAATAATATAATCGCTAAGTCGTGTCTGACTCTTGGAACCCCATGGACTGCAGCCTGCCAGGCTACTCTGTCCATGGGATTCTCCAGGCAAGAATACTGGAGTGGGTTGCCATTCCCTCCTCCAGCCAGGTCTCCCACACTGGAAGCGGATTCTTTACCAGCTGAAAGCCACCAGGGAAGGCAGTCTATAGATTCAATGCAAACCCTATAAAATTATCAATGGCATTTTTCACAGAACTGAAACTTTTTTTTAAATTTGTATGAAATACAAAAGACCCTATTCCTTTGAATAGCCAGAGGAATCGCAAGAAAAAAGAACAGAGCCAGAGGAATCACATTCCCTAACTGCAGATTATACTCCAAAGCTACATTCATCAAAACAACATGGTACAAGCACAATGAATAGATACCTAGATTAACAGAACAGGATAGAAAGCCCAGAAATAAACACACACAGTCAATTAATCTACTGCAAAGCAAGAATATGCAACAGATAAAAGATAGTCTTTGGGGGACTTCCCTGGTGATCCAGTGGTTAAGACTTAACCTTCCAGTGCAGGAAGTGTGCGTTTGATTCCTAGTTACGGAGCTAAGACCCCACATGCCTCGTGGCCAAAAAAAACAAAACATAAAACAGAAGCAATATTGTAACAGATTCAATAAAGACTTTAAAAATGATCCACATCCAAAAAGATGTGTGTGTGTGTTAGCTGCTCAGTCATGTCTGACTCTTTGCAACCCCATAGACAGTAGCCCATCAGACACCTCTGTCCATGGAATTCTTCAGGCAAGAATACTGGCGTGGGTGGCTGTTCCCTTTTCTAGGGGATTTTTCTGACCCAAGGATCAAACCTGGATCTTCCACATTTCAGGCAGATTCTTTACCATCTGAGCCACCAGGGAAGCCGCTCCAAAAAGACAGTCTCATCAATAAGGGGGAATGGGAAAACTGGACAACTACATGAAAAGGAATGATTTAGAACATTCTCTTATACTGTACACAAAAATAAATTCAAAATGGATTAAGGAACTAACTTTAAGATCAGATTCCATAAAACTTCTAGAGGAAAAAATGGGCAGGACACTCTTGAGACGTAAATCGCACCAACATTTTTTTAGATCCATCTCACGGAGTAATGGAAACAAAAACAAATGGTACCTAATTAAGCTTAAAAAGCTTTTTCACAGCAAAGGAAACCGTAAACAAAAAGACAGCCTACAGAATGGGACAAGGTATTTGCAAATGATGTGACTGACAAGGGATTAATTTCCAAAATATACAAATAGCTCATACAGCTCAATATTAAAAAACCAAACAACCCAATTGAAAAATGGGCATAGGACCTAAATAGCTATTTCTCCAAAGAAGACATATAGATGGCAACAACATATGAAAAGATGCTCAGCATCACTAATTATTAGAGAAATGAAAATCAAAACCAAAAAGATACCACCTCAAACCAGGTGAGATATCCCATACCTGTCAGAATGGTCATCATCAAAAAATCTACAAATAATAAATTCTGGAGAGGGTGTGGAGAAAAAGGACCTTCCTACACTGTTCATGGGAATGTAAACTGACTCAGCTACTATGAAGAATGGGATGGAGGGCTTAGAAAACTAAAAATGGAGCTTCCATATCATTCTGCAATCCCATTCCTGGGCATGTATCTGGAGAAAACTTTTAATTTGAACGGATACATGCATTCCAATGTTCAATGCAGCACTATTTACAAGAGCCAAGACATGAAAGTAACCTAAATGTCTGTCAACTGGTAAATGGATAAAGAAATGTGGTACATATATACAATGGAATATTCACCATTAAAAAGAAGGAAATAATGCCATTTGCAGCAACATAGATGGACCTGGAAATCATCACATAAGTGAAGAAGTCAGACAAAGACAGATATTATTTATACTGAACTTATATGTGGAATCCAAAAAAAAACTGATACAAATGAAATTATTTACAAAACAGAAATGGACTCACAGACAGAAAACAAACCTATGGTTACCAAAGTGCAAGAGTGGGGAGCTCCACTGGCCACCTGAACAGAGAGAGAGAGAGAGTGTGTGTGTGTGTGTGTGCGTGTGTGGGATCACTCAGGATGAACTGGGAAAAGGGAATTTATTTATTTATACATGATAAAGTCATCATAAAACCTGATGGAGCCTTCTAGCAAGCTGCTGCTATCCACTCCCTAACCAAGTCAACCTATATCAGGGATGAGACTCAAGGATTAACACAACTGGCCAAACTACATGCAGTGATGAAAAATCCTTGATCAATAATTGGTTCCGTGTGCATGTTGTTTTTTTTTTTTTTTAACAAAATCTTGAGGCATTACCAATTATCTGTCCATTTAGTCTGACCAGTGGCAACAACTCCTTATCCAAGGTCACCTCCTTGGATAAAAATCAAGGCTTGATTTTTATTAATTTGTTTGCCCACATTATGTTTGTCCATACTAAAGTCAAAATTAAAGGCCTCCTCAAAACATTCCTTATCCCTTTCAGAGTTCCAGGCATTATCGATGAAGACCATGGCATGCATTTCACTTCTCAAAACATATACCAGAAACTCTAGAATGAGACATTCAGTGAAATTTCCACCTCCCTAATGGCCACATGCTCTAAACTTTAGAAAGCCATAATAGCTTTCTTAAACAAGTCCAACATCAATTAAATGAGACACAGCACATCATCAGTCAAACATTAGTGGTGACTTAATAATTGAGTCTGACTTCACCTGTGATGTTTGAGTACTGACAGCTTTCAAGCCCATCCCCTCCTCCACTTTCTGCCCCACGCTGGGGCAAACCCATAAGGTGGCCCATGAGCTTCATCCTTTGGCACCTGGTGGGCAGTTAAAATCGTGAAAACCCCAACTCACTCTGGTCCTACCCTCTAGTCACAATGAAAAATACAGCCAAGTCTTGCCCTCCCAGAAAAATCCCGTATGAGAGTAATAAACCTGTTTCATTCCTTCCTGATGCACCTGTGGTGTCAGCAGGCTTGATCACTGAAACTTATTTGGGGAGGCAGTGTGGATGTCATCCCCGAGGAAACAATCACATCAATGCATATCACTCCCTTGCTCAAAGACCTCTGATACCTCCCCACTGTCCACTGAATTAAATGGAAACTATTGACCATAACTGCTTCCCAAGTGGCACTAGTGGTAAAGAACCCACCTGCCAATGCAAGACACATAAGAGATGCAGGTTTGATCCCTGGGTCAGAAAGATCCACTGGAGGTGGGCATGGCAACCCACTCCAGTATTCCTGCCTGGAAAATCCCATGGACAAAGGAACCTGGTGGGCTACAGTCCATAGGGTCACAGAGTCAGACACGACTGAAGCAGGTTAGCATGCACGCACACATGCACAGATATATCTTTGTAGTGTCACTTTCCACTTTTTCCTGGATAAACATCATCCTTCAAATGCAATTGTTCCTAGAACACGCTTGGTCCTTAGTCGCCTTCATTCTCTTTGCTTATGCTCTGTCCCGAATTTTCTCTTCTACCCACTGTCTCCGTTGGTCCTTCTTCAAGTTCATCTTAAAAGCCAATCCTCCATGAACACTTCTCTGAATCTTCCAATTAGATAAGCTCTCTCCCTGCTTTGAACTTCCTATCACACGGTTTGAATCTCTGGCAGTGCTTTATCATATTCTGCCCTATAACAGTCATTCACACCTTATTGCTCCTAAAGGTCAGGCATTGACAGCATGTGTCCTGGAAACAGACCAAAAAAAAAAAAAAAAAAAATCCCACATCTGATTCTTGCTATCTAGTCCTTGGGCAAGTCACCTAGCATCTCCAAGCCTGTTTTCTCTTCCAATAAGAGTAAGATCTTATATGTGAAGAGTTTGCCTAGTATCTGATTCATACTAAGCACCCAATAAAATGTTAGCAATTATCATTATTTATTCTCTCCACTGAATCAGCAACAATTTTATTTCAGAAATTCATTTTTTTACTCTAATGCAACAACATTTGGTATATAGAAAGCACTGAATAAATATCTATTGAGTGAACTGAATAAATGGTTCATAGAACTTCAATGAAATTTTAAAGCAATTTACCCATAAGATTAACACAGTTCAATCACATGCACAAATCTAATTCTAAGAACACACAAATCACCAAAAAAGAGAGAATTCAGAAAAACAGGTTTGTCTTCCAAAAACTGCTTGCTAACTTACAACTAATTTTCCAGACGTTCCTCCACACTCCATACCACCTCTCCCAACCCTGCAACACACACACGCACACACACACATATAAATGAGTTATTTAGTTAGCTATCTTCTAATTCTGATATTTTAACAGAGCCGACATTTTTGGATTAAAAACAGTGACAAATTAAATAACAGTTTAAACTTTCTATCTGTTCAAAATCTTGTCCACAGATCATTCAGCACTCTACAAGAAATCTGATATGAGACTCTTAACATATACAATGAACAATGCTATTCTACATTTAATATTCTCATATAGACATCAAAAATATTTTTAGAGTTAAAAAAAAAGATTGCCATCTTTTGCAGTGAATCTCATTCAAGGATCTACTTTAAGAGAAAAATGGGAGATGTATTATAATAAAAACACAGGTGGGTTCAACAGTGCTTATTAGAACATTAGCAAGAAACATCCTCTTTGTGTAAAATACCTGATTGTCTGCAGTACTTTAAACTATTAAAATAGTATTTAATGATAGTGGGGAATGCTCATAACATTGTAAATGAAAAGACAAGCTATAACAATACAAACAGAAGGTGGTTTCATTGATATTAAGGTGCTTTTTCCTTAGTAATAGGACTATTCATGGTGTTTGTCCCCCTCTATTTTTAAGTAATCTGCAAGAAACATGAGTTAATTTTAAAATGTCCTTTATATGTTTAATAGCTTTGTGTTTGCCATGATCTATAACTACAGAGGGACTTTGCTGGTGGTCCAGGGGTTAAGATTGTACTTCCAGTGCACAGGGCACGAGGTCAGTCCCTACTTGGAGAACTAAGATTCCCTGTGCCACGTGGCGCAGCCAAAAAATAAATAAAAATAACTACAGAATGTGTCTAACTGAAAGAGTGAAGTCGTCCTTGAATACATTTAACTAGCTGTATTGTCATAAACTCAGAGAAGCTGCATCACACACAGAAAGGTATGTCTGTAAACTAACCAACCTAGTGTTTCAGTCAGTCCAGGTCTCTACTGTGCCAAGTCGTCACCTTGAAATGTTATGTATCGTGGTTCTCTTTGAGGAAAGAAAACACCATTGTACAAAAATTACTACAGGGGTTCAGGGTTGGGGAGAACTGTAAACTTACACTTTAAAAAAGCCTCTCTTGGTAACATCTTCAAGCCCTGGAAAACATATTCTCAAATATTTGCTTTTTCACAAAAAGTATTATAGTTGGTCATATATTAAGCTCTGGCTTCCTTAAAAGCAAATGTATCCTTATATTCACCACCTTCGAAAGGGAACCAGCAGTAAATCCTATTATCAGAAAATGTCAGCTAAACATAAATTGCATTTCTGTTTTTATCAACATTTCCATACAGGTTTGTGATATGGTAATCATGATCTCAAATCTTACACTGTATTTTCATTTTCAGTAGTCAAGCAAACCTAATGAACTTCCACGTAACACATTAAAAGGCACCAACGATAGATTTTTCTCAAAATTCACATAGATTACGAAGTTTCTGTGATCTGTGACATGCATACTACAAGGTGCGGATGTAGAGGTTGTCATGAGGTCAGTCCTGTATATATAAAGACAATGAACTTGGCACAGCAGCAGCAGGGCTGGCAGGATTTGGCCCATCAGTCCACTGGTTTTCCAGGGTGATGATGGATTTGCATTGATTTGGATTCCCTGTTTGGTCTCGGTCCTCAGAGAAAGGGAGGCAGCCTGCACCTGGAGCTGGTGTGGGCCTGGAGAGCCGAGCATGCAAAGCTGTCTCACCTGGTGATTCACTTCACAGCCATGAACTTGGTCGTACTTGTTTGTTGTTCTCACCAGTGGAACTAACTCATCTCTTAAGATAGAATTACAGAGGCTAGTACAGCTTTCCCAGAGAAGGCAATGACACCCCACTCTAGTACTCTTGGCTGGAAAATCCCAAGGACGGGGGAGCCTGGTAGTCTGCAGTCTATGGGGTCGCTAAGAGTCAGATATGACTGAGCAACTTCACTTTCACTTTTCACTTTCATGCATTGGAGAAGGAAATGGTAACCCACTCCAGTGTTCTTGCCTGGAGAATCCCAGGGATGGGGGAGCCTGGTGGGCTGCCGTCTATGGGGTTGCACAGAGTCGGACACGACTGAAGCAACTTAGCAGCAGCAGTACAGCTTTCCAGTGTTTTCTTTTTCACTTCCCACGAAATACCACCATTAAATTTCTGAAATACTTCCTATTATATGATGTACTCATATGAGCTCAGAGGAGCTTTACAGTAATAAGATTTCCTATGACCAAATTATTTCAAACATATTTAAGCATACTCAGGGGTCTGAATGTCTTTTTCATCATAGGGGACTGGAACCAAATCCCTTATGATTATACAGTAGAAGTGACAAATAGATTCAAGGGATTAGATCTGATAGAGTGCTTGAAGAACCATTCATGACATTGTATAGGAAGCGACGACCAAAACCATCCCACAGAAATAGAAATGCAAAAAAGGCAAAATGCTTGTCTGAGAAGGCCTTATGAATAGCTGAGAAAAGAAGAGACATGATAGGCAAAGGAGAAAAGGAAAGATATACCCATCTGACTGCAGAGTTCCAAAGAACAGCAAGGAGAGATAAGAAAGCCTTCCTTAGTGATCAATGCAAAGAAATAGAGGAAAACAATAGAATGAGAAAGACTAGAGATCTCTTCAAGAAAATTAGAGATACCAAGGGAACATTTCATGCAAAAATGGGCTCAATACAGGACAGAACCAGTACGGACCTAACAGAAGCAAAAGATATTAAGAAGAGGTGGCAAGAATACATAGATAAACTACATAAAAGAGAGCTTAATGACCCAGATAACCACAATAATGTCATCACTCACATAGAACCAGACATCTTGGAGTGAGAAGTCAAGTGGCCCTTAGGAAGCATCACTATGAACAAAGCTAGTGAAGGTAATGAAACTTCAGCTCAGCTGTTTCAAATTCTAAAAGATGATGCCGTGAAAGTGCTGCACTCAATATACCAGCCAATTTGGAAAACTCAGTGTGGCCACAGGACTGGAACAGGTCCATTTTCATTCCAATCCCAAAGAAAGGCAATGCCAAAGAATGCTCAAACTACCACACAATTGCACTCATCTAACATGCTAGCAAAGTAATGCTCAAAATTCTCCAAGCTAGGCTTCAACAGTATGTGAACCAAGAACTTCCAGATGTTCAGGCTGGATTTAGAAAAGCAGAAGAACCAGAGATCAATTTGCCAACATCCTCTGGATCATAAAAAAAAAAAAAAAAGCAAGAGAATTCCAGAAAACCATCTGCTTCATTGACTATGCTAAAGCCTTTGACTGTGTGGATCACAACAAACTGTGGAAAATTCTTCAAGAAACAGGAATACCAGACCACCTTACCTGCCCCCTGAGAAATCTGTATGCAGGTCAAGAAGCAACAGAACTGGACATGGAACAACAGACTGGTTCAAAATTGGGAAAGGGGTATGTCAAGGCTGTGTACTGTCACCCTGCTTATTTAACTTATATGCAGAGTACATCATGTGAAATGCCAGACTGGATGAAGCACAGGCCAGAATCAAGACTGGCAGGAGAAATATCAATAGTCTCAGATATGGCAGAAAGCGAAGAGGAACTAAAGAGTCTCTTGAAAGTGAAAGAAGAGAGTGAAAGAGCTGGCCTAAAACTCAACATTCAAAAAACTAAGATCATGGCATCCAGTCCCATCACTTCATGGCAAATAGATGGGGGAAAAGTAGAAGTAGTGATGAATTTTATCTTCTTGGCCTCCAAAATTGCTGAATATGGTAACTGCTGCCATGAAATTAAAGGTGCTTGCTCCTTGGAAGGAAAGCTATGATTAGCCTAGATAGTGTGTTAAAAAGCAGAGATGTCACTTTGCCAACAAAGGTCTGTATAGTTAAAGCTATGGATTTTCCCATAGTCATGTATGGATGCAAGAGTTGGACCATAAAGAAGGTTGAGCACCAAAGAATTGATGCTTTTGAACTGTGGTGTTGGAGAAGACCCTTGAGAGTCCCTTGGAGTCTCAATCCTAAAGGAAATCAACACTGAATATTTACCGTAAAGACTGATGGTGAAGCTGAAGCTCCAATACTTTGGCCACCTGATCCAAAGAGCTGACTCATCAGTAAAAACCCTGATTCTGGAAAAGACTGAAGGCAGGAGGAGAGGGGGACGACAGAGGAAGAGATGGTTGGATGGTATCGCTGACTCAATGGACATGAGTTTGAGCAAGCTCTGGGAGATGGTGAAGGACAGGGAAGCCTGGCATGCTGCAGTCTATGGGGGCACAAAGAGTTGGACACGACTGAGCAAATGAACAACAACAGGGGTCTGAAACTCATTTTTTTTAACACACTGAAAGTTAAATTTAAACAAATATAATGAATGTTTGAGTGCAAAGCAAAAACAATAAAACAAATTCACATCAATTGCCTTTTTAAAAATTAGACATGAGGATTTCAAAGGTCTCAAGGTAGATAATTAGCAATACCATCATGTGGTCAAAAAAGGACTGGAAGGGGAGGATGGAACCTGAGACATAGTCCTGGTTGTTGCTGTATAACAGATCACAACTATTAGATTTTCATTTGTAGGGGAGAATGAGAATCTGGGCTTGACACATTTAAGAGCCCATCCAATTTTAAAATGGTGAGAATTCTGATTCTTAAAAATACATAAATCATATATTAAATATTTTTTAAATCCAGATTTTTTTGTTTAACTCATGGCAAGGTTAGAGCTGAAAAAATGTTTTAAGGTAAGAGATGACCTCTTTTAAGGCAAGAGAGAGTAACATGGAAACTTACATTACCATATGTAAAATAGATAGCCAATTTGCTGTATGTCTCGGAAATTCAAACAGTGGCTTTGTGTCAATCTAGAGGAGTGGGATGGAGAAGGCAATGGCAACCCACTCCAGTACTCTTGCCTGGAAAATCCCATGGATGGAGGAGCCTGGTAGGCTGCAGTCCATGCAGTCACTAGGAGTCGGACACAACTGAGCAACTTCACTTTCACTTTTCACTTTCATGCATTGGAGAAGGAAAAGGCAACCCACTCCAGTGTTCTTGCCTAGAGAATCCCAGGGATGGGGGAGCCTGGTGGGCTGCTGTCTCTGGGGTCACACAGAGTCAGACACGACTGAAGTGACTTAGCAGCAGCAGCAGCAGAGGAGTGGGATGGGGAGGGAGGTGGAAGCAAGGTTCAAAAGAGAGGGGATATGTGTATACCTATGGCTGATTCATGTTGAGGTCTGACAGAAAACAACAAAATTCTTAAAGCAATTATCCTTCAATAAAAAATAAATTAAAAAAAAAAAACAACTAATAAAAAAAAAGGTAAAACACAACATAAAACCAGCCTGGGTTTTTAATCAAACATTTCTAGGAATGAAAAATACCTGTACAAAACACCCTCAAGGAGCTGTTTTTCTCCTTCTAAAACACAGGATCACCTGGATAAATACAGAATATATTTTCTTAAACTATTTCAAGCACAGCACTGCAGAATTACTGAAAGATTTTAAAAAGACATCATTGAGGTCTTTTCCATATACAATCTAGAAATCTCATTTCCTTCTTCCCTCTCCTTTACTATGAAAAATCCTTGCACAAGTGTAAAAGTGAAACTTAAATCTCATCTGAAAAATGTCTATCTTCACTTTAGGATGCTGCTTTCTGAAGGATGGATGACTAAATGGATTTTGGAGCAGGAAGAAAGCACAGGCCAAATTGGTTTTAACCTCACACAGATGATAGCAAAGATGACAGCAAAGCTTCCCAAACTAGAGCTGCAAAGCCTCTGATGTCCTCAAGTAAGTAAGCCCCATATTTGGAACACAAGTCTAAAATGATGAGATGGTTGGATGGCATCACCAACTTGATGGACATGAGTTTGAGCAAGCTCCGGGAGTTGGTGATAGACAGGGAAGCCTGGCGTGCTGCAGTCCATGGGAACACAAATAGTTGGACACAACTGAGCAGCTGAAATGAATGACAGACAGAATCCCTAAGGAAACAATGACAGTTCATTTGGGATCTTCTTTTTTTTTCCTACCCACTTTAGCTAAGACAGAAAACAAAGCCGTAACTTATTTCTGATTATATATTGAGGTGACCATAATCCACATTTGCTGCCAATTAATTTTAAAGGATTTACCATTTATTTCAACCAATCTTTTCTCTACCTCTGGGGGGGACAAACTTATCTATTATCAGTCTTTCAATTTAAGCAGCTCTTCTGTCTTTAAATTTTTTATTTAATGTGCTTCAAAGACTCCTCACTTTGTAAGAAAAATCTGTCAGTTATAAGGTATAAATGTGCCTCATGGGTCACTATTGAATCACATGGGGCAGCAGAATTGATGATACATGGATTAATGTTGCAAACTGAATTAGTCCATTGAAAGGGAAGAGTTACAATTCAGGGTCAAGGTATATTAGCCTAGATTTTTGCCACTTTAAATTGAAATTTATTGGACATTTTAATAACCTTTTAAATTGAGGGATTTATCAAGTGCTTACATTTTTAAGTATTTTTCTAACTTTCTTCAAATGAAACTGGTAAAGAAAAAAAGGGTGTTTTGTGCTGAAACCTTTGCTGAGTAACAGAATGTATCACTAAGCAAAGTAAATTTCAAAAATGGATTACTTGTAGGTTTCTAGGATCCATAATGATATCAAGAAACAGTGTTTAAAACAAGTGCACTTCAAGTGACGATACTGTCATTTTCTTTTTGCCTATTCCATTATCCTTATTGGATTTTTGTAGCACCTATCTGCCAAGGAATTCAGAATGCGTTAGAAGCTTATGCTGTGTTGTGCTTAGTGGCTCAGTTGTGTCTGACTCTACCTCATGGACTGTAGCCCACCAGGCTACTCTGTCCATGGGATTCTCCAGGCAAGATACTGGAGTGGGTTGCCATGCCCTCCTCCAAGGGATCTTCCCAACCCAGGGATCGAACCCAGATTTTCTGCATTGCAGGCATGTTCTTTACCAGCTGCACTACCAGAGAAGCCCTATAAGCTTATAGACTTAGAGTATTATAACCATACAATAGAATTGTTTTCAAACAGTAATACTTTTTACCTTAAGAATGTGTATTGCCATGTTTTGGGGAATAGCAATCAGTGATATGCTATTAAATTGGGAAGTTGATACAAAGGAAGAAGCAAGAAATCAAACTTCAAAAAAGCCATCACTTAACAGGATAAAAACTCGGCTTCACTGTACCACAGATTCTGCTTCAGTGAGTTGATGACGAGAAAATCTAGACTAACAAATCTACTGCTTTCCTGGATCTTAGATAAAGGTCAGTTTTAACTGTTAGACTCTCACATGATGAAATAATTCTTCTGACAGAGACTCTATAAATATTACAATTTGTTGTTTTGTACAATATCAGCAGACTTACCAATGAAAGTCCATTGGCAGTTTATTCCTAAGATGGTGTGCTTTTATTTATTAGATGTTTTTGATAATTTGGCATTATCCTTAGGAAATAATGGCAGCTGGCCAGTTTATGAATTCCTGGTGAACATTTAAAATGTTTAATGGAATATTAAGTACCATATATTTAACCTTTTCTTAGGTAATTATAGGATCTAAAGTATAACCCCAAAATAATGAATACTACTTCATAAAATGAGCCTTAGAAAACTTAATATAGTTAAAAGTAAAATATTATATCTGTCTAATCTAAACAAGGAACAAATTCAGATATTTTTAGCTCTATTTTGAAAACTTTTGAGCTTAACTCAAAGAGGGAAAATGTTTCTATTCTATTCTAAAAAAACATTTCTACAACGAAAGTACTACCTAATCCTATTTCATTTATAAAAATATGGAAACTTAAATTTTATTTCAAATATAAAACTCTCTAGAATATAATCATTTTAAAGGGAAAGAAGGGCCCTAAGACTTACTGATACAAATTTACCTACACTTTAAATTAAACAATAATAGCTAAATTAAGATCACTTTATATAAGAGGTTAGATATTAATGGAATTTACTAAGCTTAATTGGCAAATAATAAACTGAAAAAAAAAGAAATTCTTGCCTATCGCTGACAATACCACTTCATTAACCAATTGCTTTTATTTACCATTAAATGTGATTCATTCTTCATAAAGGTGTATATGCTAACTTCGAATTTAGCTTAGCAAAATGTCCCCAAATTCTTAAATACTGAATTGAACATAAGAAACTGATTGAGACACTTGTTTATAATTATAGACAGTTAGCTCTGGTTATTTCCTCAAATTCATATCGTACCATGACAATTTTTTAAGCACATTAGCAGGGTCTCTGATAATCTAACCACCAACCCTGTTATGTTCCATTTTATGCATTTTTAAAAATATATTCTCAAGAAAATCTAAGTTCCAATTTACATTATGATATTAGGAATTTTTATTTACATTTTAAAATCTTTTATTTTAGAATATTGTCTTAAGACACTTCACTTTCATACAGTTATTTGCATTATATTTGTTTCACACTCTGCTCTAAAAATCCACAGAACAATTTTCTATGGAGGTTTTATTATGTAACTAATTTTGTTCTGTCCTAACTTAATCAGCCTAGGAAGAAACCGAAAATGTGAACTGTTTGTCTTACAGAAATCTTCCTTCTTACCAACTTAATAATGCTTTTACAAAACTGTTTAATGAATAGCATTAACTTTCACATGAATATTCAGCTTCTCTATGTAAATTGTGAAAGGATCCACCATCTCAAATCTATCTCCAAAGCCTGTCTGTACAAGACAAGTGCTCCTGTTTCATTCTCAGCTATAACTAACAGCTTAATTATCAGCAGAACCAAAACCATTCAGTATCACTGCCCCTAATCCTTTTTTCAAATAGCAAACTTGAACACAGCTGTAATTCTTTTAAGAATCTTTATTGAATTTTTTTAACAATTTAGTTTGTTGGCTCTCGATGCAGTTTATAAAAAAACTTCAGCATAGTTTCATATAAACTGCAATCAAAAAAGTAACTTGTCAAGAAGTTATCTGAAGTTGCAAGTTATTTTTTGAAATATGCAGAACAGTAAAATGTAAGCATGCTCTCGGATGCAGGGGCTCCTGTGGACTATGGAGTTACTCTGAAGAGCTTGCTAAGGTCTGCAGGCAGTTTATGAAATGCAATCATTCTCTCCACAATTTCAGTACATGAGAATAAAACTGATATTTATGAAATAAGTCTTTTTCTCAAAAAAGTTGAGGCAGCTTTTGTTGAATGCTATCAGTGAGAATACACTTGCTACACCTTGAACTGTACTAAGAGAAAAACAGCCAGGAGGCCATGTTCATGCTGAAACTTGAAAACATCCCTCCACACATGTTGAGTTCCAAGAAGAAGGAGGAGGATAAAACACTATGCACAGGTGTTCACCGTCCCACAGTAACAGAACACACCAAGAAACTTTACAGAAGGGAGCAAATTCCCTTCGCTGCTTTCAGTCAAGGTCACTGACGGCTACCGTGGAGGGTGGAGGTGAAGCAAGCCTAGGACGGGATAAAGCTGGTCTACATCTCATGCAGAGTTGTCCTGGTTCTGACCTCACGCGCTTCTCAGACATCCGAATTCGAGCTGAGGTTTGTTAACCTGGGGTCCGCATTGATTTCGTATCTGTAATGATACCCTTCCATGTGATCCCTACAGGCATCTCTGATGTTATGCATCCACTTCTTTATCCCTTTGCGGTTCAAATACAAAACCAGGAGGAAGATGGCGCCTATCAGGGCTAAAACAATACCCAGGAACACATAAGATGTCTGCAGGGATGGCGGGAGGATAGGGTCACAGTCCAGATCGGAGCTGTTGAGTTCCAAGAGGACCCGATGCCTCATTTTCTCCGGGAACGCACAGGTGAGCCTGCCTTTGCCCTGGACTACCTCGGTCTCCTTGAGCCAGGCCACCATGTCCACCATGTGGCAGTCACAGACCCAGGGATTGTCGTCCAGGAAGACCCGGACGTGGGGCAGGCTTTGCAGCTCGGCCAGGGTGCCATTGCGTAGGACCTTGAGGGCGTTGTCCTCCAGGTGCAGGCTTTCGAGGTGCGTCAGGTTCCGGAAGGACACGTGGGTCAGGCCCACCAGCGAGTTGTTGCGCAGGTCCAGGTGCCGGAGGCCGGGCAGATGGGCCAGGACGTCGTGGGGCAGGTAGAGGAGCTGGTTGCTGGCCAGCTCCAGGCGGCGGAGTCCCCGCAGCGCGTGGCCAGCTCGCAGGGCCGCCGCCACTATCCCCTCCAGGCTCAGGTTCTGCCGCTCGGCCGCGGGGAGCTCGAGGCGGTTCAAGATGAGCTCCGCCAGGGGGCTGGGGGCCGCGACGCTGGCGTTGCTGCCCGAGAAGGCGAAGGGGCTGAGGTCGGCCAGCGGGTTGTGGCTGAGGTCGAGCTGGCGCAGGCCCGGCAGGTGCTCGAAGGCGCCGGCGTCCACCTCCTTCAGGCGGTTGCCGCTGAGGTTGAGCGCGGCCAGGTCGGCCAGCGGCGGCCGGCGGGCGAAGGCGCCGGCGGGCAGCACGGCCAGCTGGTTGCCGGTGAGGAAGAGGTTGCGCACGTAGTGGGGCAGGTCGGCCGGCACCTCGGTCAGGTTGCGGTTCACGCACTTGACGGTGCGCGCCGCCTCGGAGCACTCACACAGCGCTGGGCATCTGCCCGGCAGCGCGGGCTGGCCGGACGCCGCGGGAGCCGGGAGCGACGCCGAGGAGGTGGAGGAGGATGCCGACGAGGGGAGGGAGGTCGAGGAGACCCAGCCCAGGAGGACCAGAGCCAGCCGCGCCAGCCGCAGCCGCCCGTCCCAGGCGGCGGGGCCCCGGGAGCACCCCCCAGGCATCGCGGCTCGGGTGTCCCCGGAGCCGGGCTGGGACGCCGCCCGCTCCGAAGGTTCGGGAGACGGGGCTCCGGAGGGCGCGGGCCGGCCGGAAGCTTCTGGAGAAAACTTTCCTCTCGTGGGAGCGGAGGAGGGCCGCCGCCAACGCCGCCGCCGGAACTTGGCCAACCCCCTGGCCACCGGGCGTCCCCCCTCCCGGGGCCGAGTCCCCCCGCCCCTTCCCTCCAGAAAGTACGCACGGCCGGTCGGGACGCTCGGCTCCGCGCTCCTCCTCCCGCTCGTCTTGCGGCCGCCACCCCCGGGTGGCACCTCCTGCCTTTTTTGTTGGCGCCTCCCGCAGGATCCGCTGCGCGACCTGGGACAAGCGGGAGACAAGCGTGAGGCGTGGTGGCGCCCGCGGCTCCCCGAGGGCAGGAATCGGCCTCCGCGAGCCAAGCCGACCCCACCGGGTACCCGAGACCTCCCTCCGAAAGCCCGTCCGGGCCTCGCCTCCTCCAGAGCCACGCACATCCTTACCCAAGAAGAGGGGCAGGCGACCCGAGGGGCGAAGCACAGTCTCGCTGCGTCCCGAGCCCTCACTATATATACCCTTCCCAGCTCCCGCCCTCCTCCTTTTCCCGATCAGACTCGTCCCCCGCGTCTAAACTTCTTACTTAATTCCCAGCGCCTCCCAACTAAAACTTCTCCTTCCCAGCTCCTTCCCCCAACCTCCTCCGCGGACGACCTGCCTTCCGGGGTCTCCGCCCCCCGCCCGGACCTCTCCTCCAGGAGGTCGAGGTTTGGACGCAGTGAAGTTTCAGGTTACAGGAGTCTTTTAATGTCTTTCTGGACCCTGACGGATTAAGGGGAAAGCACTAGGCTGGCGCCCCCAGCCCGCGCCCCCCGCCAGCCCCATCAGACCCGAGGGCGTTCAAGTCATCTCCAAAAGGGAGGCGGGGTGAGGGCGCAAACAAAGCGGCGGGGGGACCCCCGGACCGGCGCTAGTCTCCTGCCTGAGGATGGGGAGAGGCCCCGGAGCCGCCCCCCAGGTCCCCATCCCCCCACCCACGCCCCAGGCTCACGCCTTCTCCGCTTGCTCCCCGGCGCTCACCTCCGCACTCGAGATAACTCCCAGTCTCACCAGAGTCGCAGCGACTTGCCCGTTCCTCGCTGCGGGCGCCGACTCCTCGCACCCCAGCCCCTGGCCCAACCTCCGCAGCTGGGAAAAACCAACCCGGGGGGCAGGGAGGGGGGGTGCGGAGGGCCAGGGCTGCCGGAGAAGCTGCTCCGGCTGCGCGGCGAGCCTGGGCTGCGCTCGGTAGGGGGATGTAAGAAAGGAGACGAGAGGGGGATCTAGACCGCGCGCCTCCTCCTGGTGGAAATTGACAAGGAATGTGCCGGAAAAGGTGAGGGAATCCCTTTTGCTCCCCCTTTCCCTGGCATCCTTTGGTGGTTCCTCATTTTGCATACTGGGTTTTACCTTGGACTGGAACAAAACCTCTCGTGCATCTCGTGAAATTGGCCCTAATCTGGGCATTTAAAGCGGTAACCAGGTAGATTGAGGCATAACAGAGCAGGAGCGTAAAGAAATGAGCTGCAAATGTACAGCGGCAGCACAAAAACGCCCAGCTGCCTGCAAGGGAGTTTCGGAAAGGCTCCCCAGCCAACTGATGCTTTCGACTGCCAACTTCGGATTTAGGTGTAATTAATCCGTCCCCACCTGTCCCGCCCCCCTCCCCGCACTTCTCGGATAGTTACGGAACTTGTGAAGGAAGGAGAGCCAACTTGAAGAAGAAGGGAGCGGGGGAAAGATGGGTGGAGAAGAGATTCACTCTTGATTCATTAGTTTTCCTGCTCCCCAAATTAAAAGCAGAGGGAAGAAAACGGCCGCCAAAGCGTCCTAGAAACAAAAGGCAAATAGCGAGGACGTGAGTCACCGGAAAGCGTACCCGCCCCCTCCCCAGACGTGCCAGCCGTGTGTCAGTGCAAGTCAGATGGGAGAGTTCGCAGGGTGGGGGTGGGAGGCTGCCAGGGAGAACAGAAGTTTGGTAACCCAAGTCTGACGCCGCAGGATGCGCCCGGTAGGCAAGGAGCAGAGAGGCTAGGATTGGGGTAGGAGACAGGGAATGATTGATTACAGAGAGGATTTGTTACCCCGGAGAGGTTTGGGGTCCTGAAAGCTCTATTCTTGTGCTCTCAATGAGTGTGTGTCTCTTTTTGTCCCGAAAAAATAATTTCCCTAAAAAAGTGAGAAAGTGCTGGTTATTCAAGGTTCTTTATTTTAGAAAACAGAAAAACAGTTGCAAAAAAGTAAGATCTGGTAATATAAAAAGGATCCAATAAGGAATGCCGAAGTTTGTGCCTATGACATGGGCCTGCCTTTAGTGTAAAGGAAAGGTCCCAATTCTCAAGTCACTTCTTGATTACTTTTGTGGGAAGAAATAGACTGCACCGCCAACAGCAAGAAGGGCCCAGGTGAGACCTAGAGGGCATGAAAACTGCAAAAAATTTGTGCAAAATCCAGTTTTTTTCATTTGCATCCTCAGCACTTTTATCTAAATCTTTTTCCTGTTTTTAAAAGTGCTTTGTAATACGAATGTGAAACATTTTCAAAAAAAGAATCTCAAAAGCTGGAGTCATGTTCTGTATCCTGATGGTGGTGGTGGTTACATAAGTCTAGACATGCGTTAAAATTTACAGAACCTTGTACACTGAATCAGTTTTACTGTATGATAATTTTTAAACAAAATTAGTTATTCATGGGAAAAAAAATACTAATGCTCTGCCTTGGTATTCTGGTTCTGTTCTATTGAGGAGAGTAAGAAGATTCTTAATATCTTTAGAATTTAGAAAGATATATTCTCATCTGATCTCACATCAGCTTAGCAATATATATACCAGTAGTTATTCGTATAATTATTCTGTTTTACAAATGAAAAAACTGGGGCTCTGAGCTGAGACTAATTCACATTGACAGTATCTTTTACTTGCCAAACCTCCTGCTGATCACTTTACAGAAATCATCTCATTTGTTCTTCTCATCAGTACTCAGGTAGATTCTCTCACTCCAGTTTTAAAGAGGAGAAAACTGAAGCCGAAATAAATTATATAACTTGTTCTAATGTGTGGTGGAGGTAAGGACTGGGCCCAGATTTGTCTGCTTTTCATGTGTATCTCACATTCCACCTCTAGGCAAAATTGAGGCACTTGGGCAAATCCTACACTGCATCTCTTAGGCAGAACCAAAGCTTCTCCCCTGGTTCCCTTTCTCCTTATTTTCTTCTACCTGCCTGCAGCTGGCAGTTAGTTGGTTATGGCTGCTGAATCAGGACTCAAATTTGGGGTCATTTTTAGCTCCACCACTTACTGTGTGGCTTCAGTATACTTCTGTTTCTTAATCTGTAAAACAGGACCACTAATAAAACATTATGACATTTCCATGAGAATTGAGATAAGATACCTAACATGCTTGGCAAAATTGCCTGTTATTACTGTGTTATTCTTAATCTTCATTACTCTCCCGCTCGCCATTTGTTCTGTACCCACCAACTCACTGTAACTATGTTAGTTATTGGAGTCCAAGGATGGATAGTCTAAGGTCTTCAAGTAGAATTGCCAGATTTAGCAAATAAAAATACAGGGCACTCAGTTAAAACTGAATTCCAGGTATACAATGAATGATTTTTTAGTATGAATATGCTCCGTGCAATATTTGGGATATACCTATGCTTTAAAAAATCCCTTTTTATCTGAAACTGTAATTTAACTGGGCATCCTATATCTGGTCTGGTAACAAGAGTTCATAACGTGGTGGAAGAAACAGACAGAAATAAAAGCTTTCATTGCAGAACACTGAGGGCAGTTTACTGTTTGTATCTTTCCAGTCTCTCTGTTTGTATATATTTTACTTTTGTTTCTAATATTTTTTATATGAATTGGATCATAGTCTATATATTATTCATAATTTTTAAAATTTTAAAACAACTATGCCTCATTCTGTGTCCATACCTTCTTTGTTTTAAAGATTGCAAAATGTAGTGTGGACTGTTTACCACATTTTTAAAACTGCCCTATTGAAAGACAGTAAGATCAGTAACTACTTTTTGAAGAACTCTCCTTCAAGTGAGAAAAGCTTACTAGGATGAGTTCTATTTTGATTGTCTTAAGCATTTAATTATCCGAAATTATCATACTTGCTTAACTCCTGACAGCTTGAAAATTTTTTGTGTGTGATGCTATTTACATGCTCTAAAGCAGGACAGAGAATTTCAAAGCACATTTTCCTCCATTTATTCTTCCCTTCCAAAATAAAAGAAGGATCTGAATGTCCTAATGGAGAAGAACCAATCTAGTATATTTCATAGGTCACACAGCCTCCAGGAAAATGTCTCTGCACTATTATTTATGCAGCACATTGTTTCTCCAGGAACCATTTTTCTTCTAATGACCCAAAGGAAAGTCATTAGTAAATTTTTGAAATATTGCTGTTAAATTCTGGGAAGGCAAAGAACAATGTAGTATTAAAAAAAAGACGGATGATTATGGTTACCCCAATGATAACCAGAAGAGAGAAACCATGTGGTCTCAGCACAGACAAACATCAGATTATTTGAGACTAGTTAATTTTGCAAATTAGCAAAGGAACTGAAAAAGGTGAACACTCTCAAATCTAAAGAATTTCTAAAACAAAATTAAACATTGGTGAACATCAACCACACATGTTGTAAAACCATGAATCAACGCTTAAAACCAGAACTATCAACCTGACAGTTTTCGTGAAAAAAAGTTAAACATTCATGAAAAATATTTTTAATTGTTAATGACTGAAAAGAAAACTCATGTGCTGATTTCACATCATTTGAGAAAGAAATAAGCTTCTTATCTGAGATACATACACTAAATTAAGTAAAAATATCAACTTTGGAATGACTTGAAAGGACATATTTGTTTCATGAGTCAATACAATGGGAGTTGAAGCTGGTAAAAGAAAAAGTGAAGCCATTTCAGGATTTATCAGAAATTAAATAATTACTAAAAATAGAACAAGCTAAAAGGCTGTAATATTAGAAAGATTAAACTGGATGGAAATATATGTTTCTTTAAGAATGGGAAAATATTGAAAGGTAAAAAAAAATAATTCTATAGCAATCTGCAGAACTTTCCAAATAACATTATAGGATTATTCAACATTAAATGTGTTTAACTAAGACCTTACTGTATACTTCTACCTATTTGATGTTCTTAGAATATAAAGGTAGATAGATAGGATAAAAATCTCTGCCTTCAGACATCTCACAGTCTAGTGATAAACATCGCTAACTACCAGTTACAAAACAGGGTGAGTGCAAAGGACAGGGTGGACTAGGGAGATTGACAAAGATTTCTTTGGGGAAGTAATACCTAAATTGCATTTTGAATTATTAGTAGGAATTTGCCAGACAGAAGATCGCCAAGTTGGTGGAAAGACTCAGAAAACCTGTTCAGTTCTAAAGACCACATGCGGAAGAGCACAGCAGAGCACGCATTGGAGGGTGGTAGGAGGATGGGTTCACCTCATGCCAAGAGTTGCCTCATTGGAAAAGACTCATGCTGGGAGGGATTGGGGGCAGGAGAAGGGGACGACAGAGGATGAGATGGCTGGATGGCATCACTGACTTGATGGACATGAGTCTCAGTGAACTCTGGGAGTTGGTGATGGACAGCGAAGCCTGGGGTACTGCGATTCATGGGGTTGCAAAGAGTTGGACACTACTGAGCGACTGGACTGAACTGAACTGAACTGGGATAGGATTACTGCCCTCTATTCTAAAAAGTTTGATTTCATCCTGTAGAGCTGGGAAGCCTCCAAAGATACTCAGCAGGAGAATGATGTGATTAGGTGTGTATTTTACAAAGATCACCTTCGCAATCTATTTGACGGATAAGTTCACAGGCAGAGAGACTAGGGACACAGAGAAATTGGGAGAGCCAAGTGATAGATGTTGAATAACTATAAACCAAAGCAGTGTTAAAAAGATTGACAAGGCAGGAACTGTTATGTAGACCAGTGGGTCTCCAGGGTGACACTGCCCCTAGTGGGCATTTTGGATATTTGTTGGAAGCAGTTTCTGGTTGTTACAGTCAATGGGGAGAACTCCTGGCATTTAGCCTGCAGAGGCCAGGGATGTTAGACATCCTGCAATTAAAGGGACAGTGTCACACAATGAAAAATTATCCTGCTTCCCACATGACTTTCAAGTATCCATCTAGGCATTCTTGTAGGTGAAAAACCTAAACAACCATCCTACATTTAAATTGCAAATACTTATAGAATGGTTTTAGTATATGCTGAATTTTCCAGGAAGGCAGCTACTGTGTTCATCAAAGGAAAAATAGATATTGTTTTATTTGGGACGTGACCAAAATTGTGTCTCTGACAGCTGTGTTGCTTATGGTATTTGAATCACTAATACTAATCAACCATATCCGTGTGCATTTGTATTTATTGCATTTACAGTAATTCTTATTTCAAAATGTCTAATGTAAAGACAAACTGTTTTCACTATTAATTTGAATCTTAGTCTAATCCAGCCTGTTTACAGAGAAGGCAATGGCACCCCACTCCAGTACTCTTGTCTGGAAAATCCCATGGATGGAGGAGCCTGGTGGGCTACAGTCCATGGGGTCCCTAAGAGTCAGACATGACTGAGCGACTTCACTTTCACTTTTCACATTGGAAATGGCAACCCACTCCTGTGTTCCTGCCTGGAGAATCCCAGGGACGGGGCAGCCTTGTGGGCTGCCGTCTATAGGGTCTCACAGAGTCAGACACAACTGAAGCGAGAGCAGCAGCAGCAGCAGCAGCCTGTTTATAAGTGTGTGTGTGTGAGTCACTCTGTCGTGTCTGACTCTGCGACCCTGTAGCTCACCACGCCCCTCTGTCCATGGGATTCTCCAGGCAAGGATACTGGAGTGGGTTGCCATTCCCTTCTCCAGGGGATCTTCCTGACCCAGGGATCAAACCCTGGTCTCCTACATTGCAGGCAGATTCTTTACCACTTTGCCACCTGGGGTGCAATTAACACTTCATTAGGTCTTCTAGTATAGACATAGGAGAAGGAAATGGCAACCCACTCCAGTATTCTCGCCTGGAGAATCCCAGGGACAAAGGAGCCTGGTGGGCTGCCATCTATGGGGTTGCACAGAGTCAGACACGACTGATGCGACTTAGCAGCAGCAGTATAGTCATTTATATATTATACTACCTGTTATTTATTATTTAATTATGCTATTTCTCTTTTATATTATAGTTAGTATAATATGTATTTTTAAAATTTACATGAAAGTATGCTTTATATATAGGCTTTATAAAATGCTTGTTTTTAAAAAGGTTGAAAATAGCCCATATAAATACTTGAGGTAGAATCTATAAATCGTGTTGATTTATTCATCATGGAGGGGAGAATACAGGCATTTATAATTCTAAAACGTGACATAACAGATAACTTCTATATTTTAAATGATGTCCAAGAGAATCCTAATAATTCTAGATGGAAGAGTCAAATTTACTGTAAGGAAGCTGAAAAATACCTAGAGGAAAGGATAGAACAGTGAACTTATTCACTTAGAAGAACTTAGAAGCTTATTTGTTTGTAATTATTGTCTTTTCAAAAGAAATTGTAATAAATATTTAATTCAGTAGTGTTACCTAATACTCTTTTTCTAATGTAAATTAATTCAACTTTGAAGTTGACATTGAAGATTTTCCATTTATCTAGTCCTTGCCTACACTGGGTTCTAAACCAAAACTGGAATTCAGCCCAGCAATGGGAGCAGTTGCAATTGTAGCTACCATCCAAATTTAATTTCAATTAAATTTAATACAGTTCAATAAATGTTTACTAATGTGCCTTTTTGTATGGAATTCACTTTGTCTTCCAAATAGAGCCATCTCCAAAGCCAGAAATTTTTCTTAAAAATTTTCTAATTCTGGCACATTGATAGGCAGTCTAGTGCATGTCCATGGCAGAGGTTCAGCAGATAGACTTGGGCCAAAGCTTAGATACATGACCTAGGTGTCTTTAGTCTGTTTTCCAAGTCATATCTGGTGAGCTAAAGGGCATAGTTCAATAAGTTGCCTGTAGCACTGTTTGAGATATTTAAAGCCAAAAAGCGACTATTTATCAGATTTGGTTTAGCTCTCCCATACAAAAATCCAGAAGAGAAGACTGAAAATATTGTAAGTTTTGGAATAGAAATTTATCACATTACCTTGGCAGTGAAAAAAAAATGTTTAACTAAGGAAACAAAATCAAGCCAGCATCAAATCTTATGGCCTGAACAATGAGTGGATGTTATGTGTCTTCTGTAGTTAATAACAAATATTTTAATTCATTTAAAATGTTAGAATAGAGGAGTTAGGTACAAAGTACATGTCAAAGGATACCTATTTTGAACTTGAACAAAAGCCTGCAGGAGAAATGTGTGACATAAAGAGAGACTTGAACCCACAAAGTACTGGAGTGATGACATTTGCAAAGGGGTGATATTCAAAATAGTTTACAACTAGTATGGTTCAGTCACTGACCACTAAATGTTTAATAATCAGACTGGATGCCAAGTATCAACAAACAATAGGGCTTTGCTGGTGCAAGCTGCCTGAATACAAGTAATTACCCTCTAAAGGTTTCTGATTCTCTTGGCACCCTCCACAGTACAGGTAATCACTACAGTTGTTCCGTAACTTCTAAGCTTTACCATAAGGAATTGGAAATCTTTAAGAAAATAACCAATAGGGTGAATAAATTGAACTTATTCATTATGTGTTAGATAAGTAATTTTGAAGGGTATAAGGGCTTCTAGGCCCTGTCCTGAGAACTGGTGATGAAATGGTGAATTAAACAGATGAAAGCCCTGTTTTCATGGAAATTATTGTTTCATCAGTTTATTAAATCGGCTCAAGTGAGAGAAATCTAGTTTCCTCCCTGGAGAAGAAAATAGCAACCCACTCCAGTAATCTTACCTTAAAGATCTCATGGATGGAGGAGCCTGGCAGGCTACAATCCATGGGGTTGCGAAGAGTTGGACACAAATGAGTGACTTCACTTTCACTTTTAAAAATTAAATCAAAATATTTTGTTATTAAATGTAGAAAACACATTAGAAACAGAGAAATGTATAACAAAAGTTTGTCAACTACTTAGCTTGACAAATCCTAACATTTGGTTTCTTCTTCAAGTTTCTTTTGTAGATAATTAAAATGACAAATTGGTAAGTTTTGACATATGCAAGCATTCTTGAAACCATCATTCAAGGAAATTAATGAATTCATCACCCTCAAAAGTTTTCTCATGACCTTTTGTAATCTCTCTCTCTACATGTCACCCCCACCCCAAGCCATGCCCAGGCAACCACTGATTTGATTTCTGTCACTATAGATTCCTTTGAATTTTCTAGAATTTTATATAAATGGAATCATATAGTATGTGCTCTTTTTTCATCTGGGTTTTTTTGCTCAGCATAATTAATTTATGATTTATACATGTTATGAGTATCAGAAATTCATTTTCATTTCTTTGCTAAGTAGTAGTCTGTGATATGGATATAGGAAAATTTGTTTATCCCTTTACCTATTGATGGACATTTGGACTTTTTCCAGTTTGGCGCTATCACATATGAAACTGTGATAAACATTCACATTTGAGTCTGTGGGCATATACTTTCATTTCTCTTGGGCAAATACCAAGAGGTGGGATTAGGTCATATGGTAGATTCATTTTTAACTTTATCAGGAATGCCAAACTGAGTTTCTAAAGTGATTATACCATTTTACATTATTTCCCACTAGTGAAAAAGTGTTCATTCTAGGTTAGTGAAGAAGAGTTCCAGTTGCTCCACATCCTTCCAATACTTGATATCATTAGATTTTTAAATCTTAGATATACTAAATTGTGTGTTGCTGCTGCTGCTGGTATCTAATTTTGCTTTTAATTTTTCAGTGATGTTGAGCACCTTTTAATGTGTGTGTTTGTTACCTGTATTTTCTTCTTTCATGAAGCGTCTAATCAATTGATTTGTCCATTTTTTTTTATTGAGTCATTTTCTTCTTACAATTGAGTTTTAAGAGTCCTTTACATATGTATTCTAGCTACAAGGTAATAATAAAGTTCTACTCCTAGATAAACATCACTGAAACTCCTAATTTAAGGAAATAATAAAGATTCTGCAGTTATTGAAGCAAAATTGGCCCTTGTCAAGAGAATAAAAAGTTAACTGATTTTAGATTTTTTTTTCTGCTCTATTAGATAATAGAAGAATTTGGAGCTCTATGAATAGACTGAGTTTTAAAAAAATAATTTCTTTTTTTGAATATATAATGCATTTAAGCTGTTGAAAATTCAAAAGTGGAAGAAAGGTTATAAAAGGAAAACCTCCTTTCACTCCTGTTCCTTGACTTTCCATTTAACTTCTCCACAGACAACCAGATTTTATCAGGTTTCTGTATGTATCTTTCCAGTTAGATCTTATGCAAGTGTATGCAAATTCCATTTCACAAATTTCCATTCACAAAGTGAACACTGCACATTGTTCTGAACCACATTTAACTGAACCATGAGACTCAGAGATTCTACATTATTTGGGTATCAAAGAATTCTTTAATGGGGAGACAGTATTCACTGGACAGTGTAATTAGCTGCCTCACTTGCTGTGTAATAAACCACTGAAACTCACTGAATAAAAAAAAAAACTGAATAAATCACTGAAAACTCAGTGGCTTAAAACAATTCATTATAAGCATAGCTTATGCATCTGTATGTTGGCTGAGGTTTAGATGGTTTGGCTTGGACTTGGTTGGCAAACTTGGCTAAGCTGGGCTGGCTCACACTTCTGCAAATTGATTGGTGGGTTCTATTTTAGGTTGGGCTTGACTGAAACACCTTATTTGAAGACAGTTCTGTTCCAAATGGCTGTTAAGTTCTTCCCAAGACCAGTGGAATAGCAGCCGAGGCAGTAGAAGCACAAGAGCAAGCAAGCCTAAAGGAAGCAAGCCTAATCCATGCCTTTTAAGATACTGCGTCCATCACATCTGTCACCATGCTGTCAGCCAAGGCACAGATCAGATCAGTCGCTCAGTCGTGTCCGACTCTTTGCGACCCCATGAACTGCAGCACGCCAGGCCTCCCTGTCCATTACCAACTCCTGGAGGTCACTCAGACTCGTATTCAGTGATGCCATCCAGCCATCTCATCCTCTGTCGTCCCCTTCTCCTCCTGCCCCCAATCCCTCCCAGCATCAGAGTCTTCTCCAATGAGTCAACTCTTCGCATGAGGTGGCCAAAATACTGGAGTTTCAGCTTTAGCATCATTCCTTCCAAAGAAATCCCAGGGTTGATCTCCTTCAGAATGGACTGGTTGGATCTCCTTGCAGTCCAAGGGACTCTCAAGAGTCTTCTCCAACACCACAGTTCAAAAGCATCAATTCTTCGGCGCTCAGCCTTCTTCACAGTCCAGCTCTCACATCCATACATGACCACAGGAAAGACCATAGCCTTGACTAGACGAACCTTTGTTGGCAAAGTAATGTCTCTGCTTTTGAATATGCTATCTAGGTTGGTCATAACTTTCCTTGCAAGGAGTAAGCGTCTTTTAATTTCATGGCTGCAGTCACCATCTGCCGTGATTTTGGAGCCCAGAAAAATAAAGTCTGACACTGTTCCCACTGTTTCTCCATCTATTTCCCATGTAGTGATGGGACCAGATGCCATGATCTTCGTTTTCTGAATGTTGAGCTTTAAGCCAACCTTTTCACTCTCCACTTTCACTTTCATCAATAGAGGCTTTTTAGTTCCTCTTCACTTTCTGCCATAAGGGTGGTGTCATCCGCATATCTGAGGTTATTGATATTTCTCCCAGCAATCTTGATTCCAGCTTGTGTTTCTTCCAGTCCAGCATTTCTCATGATGTACTCTGCATAGAAGTTAAATAAACATGATGACAATATACAGCCTTGACGTACTCTTTTTCCTATTTGGAACCAGTCTGTTGTTCCATGTCCAGTTCTAACTGTTGCTTCCTGACCTGCATACAGATTTCTCAAGAGGCAGATCAGGTGGTCTGGTATTCCCATCTCTTTCAGAATTTTCCACAGTTTATTGTGATCTACACAGTCAAAGGCTTTGGCATAGTCAATAAAGCAGAAATAGATGTTTTTCTGGAACTCTCTTGCTTTTTCCATGATCCAGCGGATGTTGGCACTTTGATCTCTGGTTCCTCTGCCTTTTCTAAAACCAGCTTGAACATCAGGAAGTTCACGGTTCACATATTGCTGAAGCCTGGCTTGGAGAATTTTGAGCCAAGGCACAGCACATGCTAAAGCTGATGTACCACAGTTTATCTCAACAACCTCCCATTAAGAGATTATTAGCTTTTCGCTATTACAGGCAATACAGCAATGAATACACATGTCATCTTTCGTATACACTAGTATCTCTTTGAATAAATGCTGAGAAGTGAACTTCGAAATTAAAGATGAGCTTTTGTAATTTTGATAGGAATTGGGAAGCACTGTTTAGAGATTATTGTAACTGTATATTCCCATCAACAATATTGGGGCTATGTTATTATTTTTTATTTTTACCAATCTTGCACTTGAAAATGTTATTTTTGCATAGCTCTAACTTGTATTTTTTAATTATAAGTGAGGTTGACAATCTTTTCATATGTTTAAAAACAATTTGTATTTCCTCCTGTTCATATCTTTTGCCCATTTAGTTCCAATGGGTTTTTAAATTTTTTTCAATTGATTAATATATCTTAAAGAAACTAATACTTAACCTATTAAATTAGGGCACTCACACTCTCCAAAAAAGCTCCTATAATTAAAAACAACAAGCAGAACCGTAGTCTAACCAGTTCACCAGGGAGTCAGTGAAAGAGAGAGCTCAGAAAAGCCCTCTTTGTCAAAACAAATCTTAGAGATGTTTTTAAATGAGATGGTGTTAATTTAATATCTTACCTCAGGCTGCCAATGCCATAAAGCCATAGTGAAATTCCATAAGCTGAGTGACTTAAACATTTTTTCTCACAGTTCTAGAGCCTAGAAAAGTCCAAAATCAAGGTATTGGCAGTGTGGGTTACGGTCTTGGCTTGTAGGCAGCCATCGCCGTACCTGGTGCTCATACAGCCTCTGTGTGTATGGCCAAGAGAGGAAGCTCTGGTGTTTCTTCTTCTTCTTCTGGCAAGAATTCTAACCTCATGGGAACCTCCCATTAATGACTTCATCTAAACCTGATTACCTTCAGGGGCCTCGCCTTCTAACACAAGCACATTGGGCTTCAACATATGAGTTAGGAAGTGGGTGGATGGAGCCACACAATATTCAATCTTTTATTTTAAACTTAACTTTTTCAATAAACAAAATAATTCATTCTAGTTATAAGATGGTATAAATGAATATGTCTTCATATTTCTTTTCTTAACTAATTTAAAGTACAATTGTATATTTTGCTTGTAATTGTACTGTTGGAGCAGAACATATAGAAATGTAATATATTTGACAATAACAACATCAAGAAGGTAGATGAGAGCAAAGCTGTGTTGTACTAGGGAAAGGACCCCTGATGGTAACTTGAATCCTTAGAACATACATAGGGAACCAAAATTAATAAATAGAAAGATTACTCTAACAAATTCTAATAAACTTGTTCCCATCTTTTCTCAGCCTGTTTAATACAAATAAAATTATATAAGATAGTACTATTGGTGGATTAATAGCATATATACATGTGACATGTATAACAATGATAGTGGGAAAGGGGAAAGAGAGAATAACACTGCTTGGAAGTAATGTTTTTATATCACACTGTAGTAAATATGTTTAAATCTGAAATAGATTCTGATAATATGTACATAGTAACCACTAGAGCAATCACTAACAAAATAAGTTTAAACATAGTGAAAAAGTAATCACAGTAATTAAAGTACTACTCTAGAAAATATTCACTTAATTCAGAATAGAGCAGTAGGGGGAACAGAAACAAAAAGACATCAGTTCAGTTCAGTCGCTCCGTTGTGTCTGACTCTTTGCAACCCCATGGACTGCAGCACGCCAGGCCTCCCTGTCCATCACCAACACCTGGAGTTTACTCAAACTCGTATCCACTGAGTCAGTGATGCCATCCAACCATCTCATCCTCTGTCATCCCTTCTCCTCCCGCCTTCAATCTTTCCCAGCATCAGGGTCTTTTCAAATGAGTCAGCTCTTCGCATCAGGTGGCCAAAGTATTAGAGTTTCAGCTTCAACATCAGTCCTTCCAATGAATATTCAGGACTGATCTCCTTTAGGATGGACTGGTTGGATCTCCTTGCAGTCCAAGGGACTCTCAAGAGTCTTCTCCAACACCACAGTTCAAAAGCATCAATTCTTCGGTGCTCAACTTTCTTTATAGTCCAACTCTCACATCCAAACATGACCACTGGGAAAACCATAGCATTGACTAGATGGACATTAGACAGTCATTACATTAGACAATAGAAAATAAAAATTTTAATGAGACATAAATCCAGCTATATTAACATTAAATGCAAATAGGTTAAATAATCCAATAAATAGGTAGAAATTGTCAAATTGGATAGGAAACATGATCCAACTATTTACAGAAGAAGCTTCTTAGGTTCCAAGATACAAATAGATTGAAAGTAAAAGAATGGAAAAAGATAAAATCATGTAAACAGCAACCAAAGAAAGCTAGAATGACTACAGTAATATCAAATATAATAGACTTGAAAATGAAAAGAAAATAGTACTAGAGATTAAGTGGGAAATTTATAATGAAAGAGTCAAACTATCAGAATGTTATAATAACTATAGACCTATATGCCCTCAACATCAGAGCTCTGAAATCCGTGAAATAAAAACAAACCGAAATGTAAGGAAAATAGACAATTTGGCAAAAACAGTTCACAAGTTCACTACCTTCCCCCATAATGGATAGAACATCAAAGTAGACTATCAACAAAGTAAATGGAAATCTTGAACATTATATGCAAAACAGTCTGATGGACATCTATAGAGAATTCCACCCAACAACATCAGAACACACATTTGTTTGAGTATATGCTCAGGATAGAGTATGCTAGGCTATAAAAAAAATCCTCAATAAATTTAAAGGGATTGAAATTATAGAAAGTATTTATCTGATCACAGTGGAAATTAGAAATTAATAACAAAAAGAAATTTGGAATATTCACAAATAATGAGGAATTTAACCAGTACACTACTAAATAACCAATGGGTCAAAGAGGGAGTCAAAAGAAAAATTAGAAAATATTTTAGGATGAATGAGTGAAAATGAAAATATACTAAAATGTACGAGATGTAATTTAAGCCATTCTCATATGCATGCACTCATATGGAGTCACTCAGTTCTGTCAAACTCTTTGCGACCCCATGGACTGTAGCCCACCAGGTTCCCCTGTCTATGGACTTCTCCAGGCAAGAATACTGGAGTAGGTTGCCATTCCCTTCTCCAGGTATCTTCCCAACCCAGGGATTTAACTCACATCTGCATTGCAGGTGGATTCTTTATCACCTGAGCTACTAGGGAAGCTAAAAAATTCTTAGGGAGAAATTTATAACTGTAAACACCTACTTGTGATCACATTACTTCATGGCAAATAGATGGAGAAACAATGGAAACAGTGACATTTTATTTTCTTGGGCTCCAAAATTACTGTAGATGGTAACTGCAGCCATGAAATTAAAAGACACTTGCTCCTTGGAAGAAAAGCTATGACAAACCTAGGCAGCATATTAAAAAGCAGAGACATCACTTAACCAAAAAAGGTCTGTATAGTCAAAGCTATGGTTTTTCCAGTGGTCATGTATGGATGTGAGAGCTGGACCATAAAGAAGGCTGAGCACCAAAGAACTGATGCTTTTGAACTGTGATGTTGGAGAAGACTCTTGAGAGTTCCTTGGACTGCAAGGAGATCCAGCAAGTCAATCCTGAAGGAAATCAACCTTGCATATTCATTGGAAGGACTGATGCCTAAGCTGAAGTTCCAATATGTTGGCCACCTGATATGAAGAGCAGATTCACTGGAAAAGACTCTGATGCTGGGAAAGATTGAGGGCAGAAGGAGAAGGGGACAATAGAGGATGAGATGGTTGGGTGGCATCACTGACTTGATGGACATGTGTTTGATCAAACTCCAGGAGATAGCAAAGGACAGGAAAGCCTGGCTTGCTGCAGTTCATGGGTTCACAAAGAGTCAGATACAACTTAGCAACTGAACAACAACAAGCACCTGCATAGGGGAAGAAAAAGAAACAATCTCAAACAATGATTAAACATTTCACTTAAGATACTGGGAGGACTTCTGCAGTGGCCCAGTGGCTAAGACATCGTGCTCCCGATACAGGGAGCCTCGGTTTGATCCCTGATCAGGGAACTAGTTCCTACATGCTGCAACTAAGACCTGGCTGCTGCTGCTGCTGCTGCTAAGTTGCTTCAGTCGTGTCCGACTCTGTGCGACCCCATTGATGGCAGCCAACCAGGCTCCCCTGTCCCTGGGATTCTCCAGGCAAGAACACTGGAGTGGATTGCCATTTCCTTCTCCAATGCATGAAAGTGAAAAGTGAAAGTGAAGTCGCTCAGTCGTATCTGACTCCTAGCGACCCCATGGACTGCAGCCCACAAGGCTCCTCTGTCCATGGGATTTTCCAGGGAAGAGTACTGGAGTGGGGTGCCATCACCTTCTCTGTAAGACCTGGCACAGCCAATTAAATAAAAATAAATATATTTTTTTAAAGATACTGGAAAAAGATAAACCCAAAGCAAGGATAAGGGAGAAATAATAATGATTAGAACTGAAATAAATGAAATGGATAAAATAATAAAATCAACAAAAGCTAAAGTTAGTTCTTCAAGGTCAACAAAATTGATAAAACTTTAAAAAGACTCCAATTACTAAAATCAGAAATGAAAGAGAGCACATCAATTTTTCCAAAAATAGAAAAGAAGATAACATTTCTTTTTTTTGCTGCTGCTGCTAAGTCACTTCAGTCGTGTCCGACTCTGTGCGACCCCATAGACGGCGGCCCACCAGGCTCCCCCCTTCCTGGAATTCTCCAGGCAAGAACACTGGAGTGGGTTGCCATTTCCTTCTCCAATGCATGAAAGTGAAAAGTGAAAGTGAAGTCGCTCAGTTGTTCCAACTCTTAGAGACCCCATGGACTGCAGCCTCCCAGGCTCCTCTGTCCATGGGATTTTCCAGGCAAGAGTACTGGAGTGGGGTGCCATTGCCTTCTTTTTTATTGAAGTGTTGTTGATTTGCAATGTTGTGTTAAGTGCACAGTAAAGTGATTCAGTTATATATATATATGTACACATACATACACACACACATACGGTTTTTCAGATTCTTTTCCATTATAGATTATAAGATATTGAATATAGTTCCCTGTGCTATACAGTAGGTCCTTGTTGTTTGTTTACCTTATATATAGTAGTATGTATCAGATCAGATCAGATCAGTCGCTCAGTCGTGTCCGACTCTTTGCGACATTAACCCCATATTCTTCATTTATGTTCCCCTTGCACCTTCCCCCTTTGGTAAGCACAGGTTTGTTTTTTTATAACTGTTAGTCTGTTTCTGTTTTGAAAATAAGTTCATTTGTATCACTGTTTTTGATTCCACATAAAAGTGGTATCATATGATACCAGTCTTTTTCTGTGTGACTTTACGTGGTATGGCAATCTCTAGGTCCATCCATGTTGTGGCAGATAGCATTATTTCATTCATGTTCATGGCTGAGTAATATTCTGTTGTATATATACCACATCATCTTTATCCATTTATCTGCTGATGGACACGGGTTGCTTCCATGTCTTAGCTATTGCAAATAGTGCTGCATTGAATATTGGGGTGCTTGTGTCTTTTCAAAGAAGAGTTTTATTTAGATATATGCCCAGGATTGAGATTGCAGGATCATATGATTAGGGATTATATTTTTATATGATAAAATATAATTCCATATGATAGTATGGAACCTCCGTACTATTCTCCAAAGTGGCTGCATCAAGTCACATTCCCACCAACAGTGCAGGAGGAAACCCTTGTACATTGTTAGGTGGGAATGAGAATTGATGCAGCCATTATGGAAAACAATATGGAGGTCCCTCAAAAATATTTTTTAATTAAAAAATTTTAAAAGCTTAAAAATTAAAATGATCCCACCATTCTGCTTTTTTGTATATAGTTGAAGAAAATGAAATCAGTATCTCAAAGAGATTTCTACACTCCCATGATCAGATCAGATCAGTCGCTCAGTCGTGTCCGACTCTTTGCGACCCCATGAACCCGCAGCCCTCCAGGCCTCCCTGTCCATCACCAGCTCCCGGAGGTCACTCAGACTCGCATCCATCGAGTCAGTGATGCCATCCAGCCATCTCATCCTCTGTCGTCCCCTTCTCCTCCTGCCCTCAATCCCTCCCAGCATCAGAGTCTTCTCCAATGAGTCAACTCTTCGCATGAGGTGGCCAAAATACTGGAGTTTCAGCTTTAGCATCATTCCTTCTAAAGAAATTCCAGGATTGATCTCCTTCAGAATGGACTGGTTGGATCTTCTCGCAGTCCAAGGGACTCTCAAGAGTCTTCTCCAACACCACAGTTCAAAAGCATCAATTCTTCGGCGCCCAGCCTTCTTCACAGTCCAGCTCTCACATCCATACATGACCACAGGAAAGACCATAGCCTTGACTAGGCGAACCTTTGTTGGCAAAGTGATGTCTCTGCTTTTGAATATGCTATCTAGATTGGTCATAACTTTCCTTCCAAGGAGCAAGCGTCTTTTAATTTCATGGCTGCAGTCACCATCTGCAGTAAGAAAAAAATATTATCCAGCAAAGCATGTCCCCTTCCCCGCGGGGGCAGGGCCTTTTAATGATTAACCACCCTTTCACTCTCCACTTTCACTTTCATCAAGAGGCTTTTAGAAAAAGAGATACAAAGAAACATTTCATGCAAAGGGGCACGATAAAGGACAGAGATGGTGTGGACCTAACAGAAGCAGAAGATATTAAGAAGAAGTGGCAAAAAAAAAAAAAAAAAAAAAAGGAATAGGTATAAAAAAAAAAAAAAAAAAAAAAAAAAAAAAAAAATTATCAACCAAAAAAAAAAAAAAAAAGAGAAGAGAAAAGAAAAAAAAAAAATACACAACAAATAACACAAAAAAAAAAAATAAAAAAAATCACCAAGCAAGGATTCAGAATATGTAAACCGAGAACTTCCTGATGTACAGCTGGTTTCAAAAGGCTGAGGAACGAGAATTGAATTGATGCAGCCGGTGGATCATGGAAAAACAATATGGAGGTCCCTCAAAAATATTTCTCTTAATTAACATGCCAAACCTTTTATTGGATCACAAAAACTATGGAAAATTCTGAAAAGATGATCCCAACCACCTATCTGCTTTTTAAGAAATCTGTATACAGGTCGGAAGAAAAAAAAAAAAAAAAAAAAAAAAAAAAAAAAAAAAAAAACGGATGAAATTCAGTATCCTCAAATATGCAGATGTCTACACTCCCATGATCATCGCAGCATTATTCACAAGTAGCCAAGATGTGAACAGTCTAACTGTTCATCAGCATATAAATAAATAGAATGTGGTATATGTACACAAGGGACTATTATTTTCCATAAAATAAAAGTAAATTCTGCCATTTGTGACAGCATAGATACACCTGGGAGGGCATATGCTAAGTGAAATAAGTGAGACAGAAAAAGATAAATACCACATGGTGTTGCTTATATATGGAATAAAAAAGTTTGTATTTCATAGACCCAGAGAGTAGAATGTTGGTTGCCAGAGTCTGAGAGTGGTGGAAATGAGATGTTATTCAAAGAGTACAAACTTACTGTTATAAGATGAATACATTATGAGGATCACAGCATGGTGAGTATGTGAATAGATCTTATAGACCACACACAAAAAAAGTAATTATGTGAGTTGATGGATGTGTTAATTGATTGTGGTAATGATTTCATGTCATATGTATATAATCATCACATTATATACTTTAAATATATATAATTTTATACCTCAATTATATCTCAATAAAACTAGTGGGGAAATCTACAAAACGTTGCTGAAATAACTTAAGGAGATCCAAATAAGTGGATAGAAATCCCTTGCTCATAAAACTTAATAGTAAGATGACAGTATTCTACAGATTGATCTTCACATTCAAAACAGTCCCTATTAAATTCTCACTTGAGATTTTTACAAACATTGACAAGTTGATCCTAAAAGTATTTTAAAAAATGCAAGAGACCCAGAATAGCCAAAATGATCTGGAGAAAGAACAAAGTTGGAGGACTCATGCACCTGACAATTTCATGTCGTGTCATACAACTGCATTAATGAAGAGAGTGTGGTGATGCAGACATAGAAAACAGATCTGTAGTTGCCAAGGAGAGTGGGGAAGGGACAGTGGGAGTTTGGGATTAGCAAATACAAATATATACAGAATGGATGAACAACAAGGGTCCTGCTGTATAGCACAGGGAACTATATTCAGTATCCTGTGATAAACCATAATGGAAAAGGATATAGAAAAGAATGTGTGTGTGTGTATCTGAATCACTTTGCTGTTCAGCAGAAATTAACACAACATTGAAAATCAGCTATACTCCAATAAGAAGAAAAAGAGTGGTGATTTCATGAGGACAGATTTATAGATCAGTGAAATAGAACTGAGAGTCCGTATATAAACCCTCACCTTTAAGTTTGGTTGATTTTTGACAAGGGTGCCAAGACCATTCAAAGGGAAAGAATTGTCTTTCAACAGATGGTACTGGTACAACTAGATATCCACATGCAAATGAATTGAAGTTGGTTTCCCTCTTTGTCTACATACAAAAAAATTTAACTCCAAATGGATCACAGAAGTAAATATAAGAGGTTAAACTAAAAAACTCTTAGAAAAAAACAGGAATAAATCTTTGTATCATTGGATTAGGGAAAGTCTTTTAGATATGACACCAAAAGCACCAACAATATTAATAACAAAAAATCTATCAATCAATTTCATCAAAACTAAACACTTTTATGATTCAAAGAACACTACCAAGAAATTGAGACAATAACTCTCAGAATGAAAGAAAACGTATATAAATCATATATCTGATAACAGATTTATATCTGGAATATGCAAGGAACTCTTACAACTCAGCAACAAGAAGACAAACCTGCTTTTTAAATGTGCAAAATATCTGAATTGACATTCCTCCAAAGAAGATATACAGATAGCCAATAAGCCCTTGAGAAGAGGCTCAATGTCATTGGCTATTAGGAAAATGCAAAATAAAACCACAGTGAGATAATGCTTCCAGCCCACTAGGATGACTATAATCAGAAAGACAAGTAACGACAAGCGTTGGGGAGGATTTAGAGAAACTGGAGTCCTTGGACACTGCTGGTGGGAACGTTAAATGATGCAGCTGCTGTGAAAAACAGTTTGGCAGCTCCTCAAAATGTTAAGTAAAAGGTTATCACGTGACTCAGCAATGTCACCCTTAGGTAAATGTCCATGAGAAAGGAACACATATGTCCCCATGAAAATTCATAAATGAATGTTCATAGCAGCGTTAGGCATACTAGCCAAAAAGTGTTTTCACACTTTGAACAGTGTTTGGACATTGTTCCCAAATCTCTAACAACTGGTAAATTATAAACAAATATTGTAGGAGTGTGAAAAGTGAAAGTCATATTTCTTTATAATAATATCAACATTTTCATGGTACATTATTTGACAATAAAAATGTCAATAAATAATATATTATTTGACAATAAAAGTGAAATACTTACACATGCTATAACATGAATGAATCATAAATATCATGCTATATAAAAAAGGCAGTCAAAAGGGGTCACATATTGTATGATACCATTTTTATGAAATATCAAGTGTAGGCAAATCTATAGGGACAGAAAGTAGATGAGTGGTTGCCCAAGGCTGGAACTGGTAGTGGGGGAAATAGGGAGTGTCTGCTAATGCATACGGATTCCTTTGGGGAACTGATGGAAATGTTCTAAAATTGATTTGATTTTGGTGATGGCTTCATAACTCTGTGAGTATCCAAAAAAATTAATTTAGTATTTTAAATAGATTATTTACTATTTATAATTTATGCAAATTATATCTCAAAACTGTTAATAGCAAAAATTTTTAATTAAAAAGAAACACCATTGGGCAAGTAAGTTTCAGACATAATAATGACCGTAAATAAGAGAGTCCTGGGAGAAATTTGTGGAAGTGTTAAACTTCCAATCTCACAGATTAAAGAACCTGATGTGAATATAGGTGGATCTGGAAGGACCGAAGACATTTCATATAGAGAGTAGAAATACATGTACAAAAGCCAGTACTTCCAGTCTGTCTGTTTTCTAACTTACCCTTCACACTATCACAGGTGAGGTCTTTCTAAAGGCAAAATTCTGAGCAGTTCATTCCCTGTTCAATGCCCTAATGGTAGCTCCTTACCTCCAGAGTAAGATAATGGACCTTTAGTATAATACTGACAGCCTCTCACACCACTTGCCTGAAATTACTCCTTGTATTCCATTCTCCTGCAATACCATTCAGTTTACGGTACCCTAAACCTGTCATACCAGAATGGTCTACTGGTTTTCCCTGCTTTCTTCAATTTAAGTCTGAATTTGGCAATAAGGAGTTCATGGTCTGAGCCAGAGTCAGCTCCTGGTCTTGTTTTTGCTGACTGTATAGAGCTTCTCCATCTTTGGCTGCAAAGAATATAATCAATCTGATTTCGGTGTTGACCATCTGGTGATGTCCATGTATAGAGTCTTCTCTTGTGTTGTTGGAAGAGGGTGTTTGTTATGACCAGTGCATTTTCTTGGCAAAACTCTATTAGTCTTTGCCCTGCTTCATTGCGTATTCCAAGGCCAAATTTGCCTGTTACTCCAGGTATTTCTTGACTTCCTACTTTTGCATTCCAGTCCCCTATAATGAAAAGGACATCTTTTTTGGGTGTGAGTTCTAAAAGGTCTTGTAGGTCTTCATAGAACCATTCAACTTCAGCTTCTTCAGCGCTACTGGTTGGGGCATAGACTTGGATTACTGTGATATTGAATGGTTTGCCTTGGAAATGAACACAGATCATTCTGTCGTTTTTGAGATTGCATCCAAGTACTGCATTTTGGACTCTTTTGTTGACCATGATGGCTACTCCATTTCTTCTGAGGGATTCCTACCCGCAGTAGTAGATATAATGGTCATCTGAGTTAAGTTCACCCATTCCAGTCCATTTCAGTTCACTGATTCCTAGAATGTCGACATTCACTCTGACCATCTCTTGTTTGACCACTTCCAATTTGCCTTGATTCATGGACCTGACATTCCAGGTTCCTATGCAATATTGCTCTTTACAGCATCAGACCTTACTTCTATCACCAGTCACATCCACAGCTGGGTATTCTTTTTGCTTTGCTTCCATCCCTTCATTCTTTCTGGAGTTATTTCTCCACTGATCTCCAGTAGCATATTTGGCACCTACTGACCTGGGGAGTTTCTCTTTCAGTATCCCACCATTTTGCCTTTTCATACTGTTCATGGGGTTCTCAAGGCAAGAATACTGAAGTGTTTTGCCATTCCCTTCTCCAGTGGACCACATCCTGTCAGATCTCTCCACCATGACCCGCCCATCCTGGGTTGCCCCACGGGCATGGCTTAGTTTCATTAAGTTAGAGAAGGCTGTGGTCCTAGTGTGACTAGATTGACTAGTTCCCTGTGAGTTTGGTTTCAGTGTGTTTGCCCTCTGATGCCCTCTTGCAACACCTACCATCTTACTTGGGTTTCTCTTACGTTGGGCGTTGGGTATCTCTTCACGGCTGCTCCAGCAAAGCACAGCCATTGCCCATTACCTTGGACGAGGGGTATCTCCTCACCACCGCCCTTCCTGACCTTCAGTGTGGTATAGCTCCTCTAGGCCATCCTGGGCCAGAGCAGCCATGACTCCTTGGATGTGGGGTTGGTCCTCCCGGCCACTGCCCCTGGCCTGGGGCATGGGGTTGCTCCTCCCAGCTGACCGGTGCGCTGAGCGCAGATTTAAGGGCCTAGATCTGATAGATAGAATGCCTGATGAACTATGGAATGAGGTTCATGACATTGTACAGGAGACAGGTATCAAGACCATCCCCATGGAAAAGAAATGCAAAAAAGCAAAATGGCTGTCTGGGGAGGCCTTACAAATAGCTGCAAAAAGAAGAGAAGCAAAAAGCAAAGGAGAAAAGGAAAGATACAAACATCTGAATGCAGAGTTCCAACGAATAGGAAGAAGAGATAAGAGAGCCTTCTTCAGCGATCAATGCAAAAAAAAATAGACAAAAACAACAGAATGGGAAAGACTAGAGATCTCTTCAAGAAAATCAGAGATACCAAAGGAACATTTCATGCAAAGATGGGCTCGATAAAGGACAGAAATGGTATGGACCTAACAGAAGCAGAAGATATTAAGAAGAGGTGGCAAGAATACAAAGAAGACTGTACAAAAAAGATCTTCACAACCCAGATAATCATGCTGGCGTGATCACTGACCTAAAGCCAGACATCCTGGAATGTGAAGTCAAGTGGGCCTTAGAAAGCATCACTATGAACAAAGCTAGTGGAGGTGATAGAATTCCAGTTGAGCTCTTCCAAATCCTGAAAGATGATGCTGTGAAATGTATGTTTTTCCATATTTGGAAATATTTCCAAAATATTTCCACATTTGCTGGCACGCTCAGTATGCCAGCAAATGTGGAAAACTCAGCAGTGGCCACAGGACTGGAAAAGGTCAGTTTTCATTCCAATCCCAAAGAAAGGCAATGCCAAAGAATGCTCAAACTACTGCACAATTGCAGTCATCTCACACGCTAGTAAAGTAATGCTCAAAATTTTCCAAGCCAGACTTCAGCAATATGTGAACTGTGAACTTCCTGATGTTCAAGCTGGTTTTAGAAAAGGCAGAGGAACCAGAGATCAAATTGCCAATATCTGCTGGATCATGGAAAAAGCAAGAGAGTTCCAGAAAAAACATCTATTTCTGCTTTATTGACTATGCCAAAGCCTTTGACTGTGTGGATCACCATAAACTGTGGAAAATTCTGAAAGAGATGGGAATACCAGACCACCTGATCTGCCTCTTGAGAAATTTGTATGCAGGTCAGGAAGCAACAGTTAGAACTGGACATGGAACAACAGACTGGTTCCAAATAGGAAAAGGAGTACATCAAGGCTGTATATTGTCACCATGTTTATTTAACTTATATGCAGAGTACATCATCATGAGAAACGCTGGACTGGAAGAAACACAAGCCGCAATCAAGATTGCCGGGAGAAATATAAATAACCTCAGATATGCAGATGACACCACCCTTATGGCAGAAAGTGAAGAGGAACTCAAAAGCCTCTTGATGAAAGTGAAAGAGAAGAGTGAAAAAGTTGGCTTAAAGCTCAACATTCAGAAAACGAAGATCATGGCATCCAGTCCCATGACTTCATGGGAAATAGATGTGGAAACATTGTCAGACTTTATTTTTCTGGGCTCCAAAATCACTGCAGATGGTGACTGCAGCCATGAAATTAAAAGACGCTTGCTCCTTGGAAGGAAAGTTATGACCAACCTAGATAGCATATTCAAAAGCAGAGACATTACTTTGCCAACAAAGGTTCGCCTAGTCAAGGCTATGGTCTTTCCTGTGGTCATGTATGGATGTGAGAGCTGGACTGTGAAGAAAGCTGAGCGCCGAAGAATAGATGCTTTTGAACTGTGGTGTTGGAGAAGACTCTTGAGAGTCCCTTGGACTGCAAGGAGATCCAACCAGTCCATTCTGAAGGAGATCAGCCCTGGGATTTCTTTGGAAAGAATGATGCTAAAGCTGAAACTCCAGTACTTTGGCCACCTCATGCCAAGAGTTGACTCATTGGAAAAGACTCTGATGCTGGGAGGGATTGAGGGCAGGAGGAGAAGGGGACGACAGAGGATGAGATGGCTGGATGGCATCACTGACTCGATGGATGTGAATCTCAGTGAACTCCAGGAGTTTGTGATGGACAGGGAGGCCTGGTGTGCTGGGATTCATGGGGTCGCAAAGAGTCAGACATGACTGAGCGACTGATCTGATCTGAAACCTGTCATATTTTTTTTCTTTTTATTTTCTGAGCATTCTACACTGCTCAGAGGACTTTCCACACACACATTTTCTACACCTGCCTGGTAAATTCAGATTTATTCTCTCATACTTGTCTTAACATCAGCTTCTTCTTGACACATGTTGGCCTCAAATAGCATGTACTGACCCCTCCTCTACAATGCCCATGCAAGTTATGACTCCTTATGTATGATAATTATTTGTTTACATGGTTGACTTTCACATCAGACTATAGTCCTTCCTTCTTTGTATCTTCAGTGTCAAGGAAAGCACTTATTGAAGGACTGGATGGATGGATAAATTACAAACTAATTACCATTTCTCAATCATCTACTTTAATCTTAGTGTAGTTTGAAGTACCTAAATGATCAATCTGATGGCTTCCTATACTAATAGGACTTTTAGAATAATTTTTTAAGTTTTCAGAAAAAGCTTTAGAGATGATATAACATCGCTTTTCATGCACACTGATCTTTCTCTTACTCTTTTTCCTAAAGGAAAACAGGTACTCCATGGGGAAAAAAAATATTAAAAAAATAATAATAGACTTCCCATGATATACATTTACTATTTCAATATTCATTGTATCAAACAATGGAATTTAGCTTGATACTTACATATTTGGGTGTTAGGAGAAGTTTTTTAAAAATAATTTTATATATTTATTTTTGGCTGCGCTGGGTCTTCATTACTTTCCGTAGGCTTTCTTTAGTTGCAGTGAGTGGGGGTGGCTATTCCTCCCTGCAGAGTGCAGGCTTCTCGTTGCAATGGCTCCTTTTGAAGCAGAGCACAGGCTCTAGGCACGCAGGCTTCAGGAGCTGTAGCTTACAGGCTCTAGGGAACAGACTCCGTATTTGTGGTTCTCTGGACTTAGTTGCGTTGCGGTGTATGGAATCTGCCCGAACCAGGGATCAAACCCATGTCCTCTGCAGTGGCAGGCAGATTCTTATCCACTGCGCCACCAGGGAAGTCACTTATCAGGTTCACATAAAGAAAATATATGAAATTGTAATTATATATAATTAAATATAACTATGCATGAAAGTAAAAGTGTAAGTCGCTCAGTCGTGTCCAGCTTTTTCTGACCCCATGGACTGTAGCCCACCAGGCTCCTCTGTCCATGGAATTCTCCAGACAGCAATACTGGAGTGGGTTGCCATTCCCTTGTCTAGGGGATCTTCCTGACCCACGGATTGAACCCGAGTCTCCTGCATTGCAGGTGGACTCCTTACCATCTGAACAGCAAGTTTCTCCCATAACCTTGTATGCTGCTGCTACTGCAGCTAAGTCACTTCAGTCAGGTCCAACTCTGTGCGACCCCAGAGACGGCAGCCCACCAGGCTCCCCCGCCCCTGGGATTCTCCAGGCAAGAACACTGGAGTGGGTTGCCATTTCCTTCTCCAAGCATGAAAGTGAAAAGTGAAAGTGAAGTCGCTCAGTTGTGTCCGAAATCTTAGTGATCCCATGGACTGCAGCCTACCAGGCTCCTCCATCCATGGGATTTTCTAGGCAAGAGTACTGGAGTGGGGTGCCATTGCCTTCTCCGATATAATTATATGTAAATACTAATTTGGAGATTGTGACTGAAATGTGTTTTTAAAGACCAATCTAATACATGCTCTATGTGGACAATGTAACGAATAGATGTTATCACAGGCAATTATTATAACATTTTTTTTTTTTTTAGTCTTTGGACAGAATGAAAAAATATACTTAGTGATCGCAAGTTGTACCCAATACGAAAAGTACTGAGTTCCTACTTATTTGAGCATGAAATATTATCTACTATAATTCTCAATAGTTTTGCTGAACTTAGTTTTCTATTAAAATATCTGTTATAGACTCTTTCATGTGCATAATTTGATTAGAAATTGACTTTTGATTAAGAAAAAAGACACCTAACAGTTCTATTTTATGATAAAATCTTTGTTGAGAAAAATGTTTTCATGGTCAAGAAAACTCAACAATAGTTTTGTCAATACAAATAATGCACAATTTTTGTTTCCAGTGTTCCTTTTGTATACCTAAAAGTTTGTGGCTTAAAAGCAGACCACATGATGTTAGATTTTTTTTATAATTAGGAATTAGAGAAGGACTTTGCTTTTCCTTTTGAGAGCATTTTTAGAGACCAGTGCAGTTATCACCGAGTTAAAGGCCCATTTGGGACCTGTCTGTCTTTTCTAAGCCCAAGTCTGCTTATTATTAAACTTCAACTAGCGGGCTGGCAAGTGGGCCAGCAAGTAGGCCACATTTAATGAAATTTCCAGGGCATTTGGGCTAGGCTTAGCTATTAATATTACCATAAGAAATAATAAATTGCTTGGTGCATAAATAATTGTTTTATCTTAGAATTTTCACAGCCCATGGTATTTTTTTTTTTATGGATCTTATCACTTTCCACCTTGCTTTATGGTTGCTTATATGCAATGTTCACTCCTTCTAATGTATTGTAAGTAAGAAACTGACTTTCACTCACCTTTTTATAACTTATACCACTTTTTACAGAGATTTAGCATATAGGAATTACCTAATCAATGTCATTAGAATGTCAGATTATTCAATTAATTTCTCTTAAATTCAAGTATAGAACTGTGACAATGCCAAAATGTGTTTAGATAAAATTTTAGTTTCACCGTGATTATATACATCAATGACATAATATTGAAACATGTCCTATAGATCAACATATATGTAAATAAGGTATCATTGTCTTCCTCTAGTTCATTTTTTTGAATAGTCAGCAGCTCCCTGCAATACTTCTTGTAAGAGGGCTCCTTGATGTTTCAGCGCCCTCCAGAGGTCTCCAGAATATTCTGACACTTGTCCTTGAAGAGTATGCAGAAACCCACAGTTTTGCATTGGAAGCACAAAGGCTGCTGGAGCCTGCAACACCTGGCAGGCTCCCAAGAGATAGACAAAATAATCTTCTAAATGTGGAAAGGAAATATTGCATGAGTGCTAAGTCGCTTCAGTCATGTCCAGCTCTTTGCGACCCCACGGACTGCAACCTGCCAGGCTCTTCTATCCATGGGATTCTCCAGGCAGGAATACTAGAGTGAGTTGCCGTGCCCTCCTCCAGGGAATCTTCCCAACCCAGGCATTGAACCTGTGTTTCTTTCTGTCTCCTGCATTGCAGGTGGGTTCTTTACCACTAACACCACCTGGGAAGCCTGAAAATGTTAAAGAAATTATACTTTACCGCTAATGTTTAATACATGATTGCCAAAATGCAGTACTCAATACATCCTGAGGAAAGAAAGGAAAAAAAATAGATGCTGGTGCCCTCCTTTCTTAGTTTGCTTCATCAGAGTGTCCTTCTGCTACTACTAAGCCACTTCAGTTGTGTCCAACTCTGTGTGACCCCATAGACGGCAGCCCACCAGGCTCTCCTGTCCCTGGGATTCTCCAGGCAAGAACACTGGAGTGGGTTGCCAGTTCCTTCTCCAATGCATGCAAGTGAAAAGTGAAAGTGAAGTCGCTCAGTCGTGCCCGACTCTTAGCGACCCCATGGACTACAGCCTACCAGGCTCCTCCATCCATGGGATTTTCCAGGCAAGAGTACTGGAGTGGGGTGCCATTGCCTTCTCTGTCAGAGTGTCCTAGTCCTAACCTTAATCCTAACCTTCACCATATGGAGAAGGTTAGGATTTGGACTTCCCTGGTGGTTCAGACGGTAAAGCGTCTGCCTGCAGTGTAGGAGACCTGGGTTCAATCCCTAGGTCAGGAAGATCTCCTGGAGAAGGAAATGGCAACCCACTCCAGTATTCTTGCCTAGAAAATCCCATGGACAGAGGAACCTGGTAGGCTATAGTCCATAGGGTCACAAAGAGTCAGACACGACTGAGCAACTTCACTTTCACCAGGTGTAGCAGAGACTGTAGATACCACTCCCCATACCTGCCAGACCCACCTGAGTTCACCTTAGATGCAGTGGGCAGCCATCTAAAAACTTCCTACCTCTAGCACCACCAATGTCTCTCTTCTTCCTCCCGGTTCTCCAGCACCACAGGAGCTTGCTCTGCCAAAGATAGTGGCAACCCAGGAGTCAAGGGGATGGAAAGCCTCCAGGGATGTCCATCAACCCTCGGGGACTGGAAGTTGGTGTCTAAGTGCTGCAGCCGCATTGCATCCAGGCACAGGATTCTGAGGTATATCTCACCTGGCTTCTCCGAAGGTCACTATTGGAGTTGAGCCCAGAGTGGCATCATTATCACATCCTATATCTCGCTGCGTTGCTCCCTCCCTGTGCTTCCGAGGGTCAGCTCCCCAGAAAGATGACCTGCACTTAGTCCTTCCCTTGAGGGAACCCAAGAAGTCAGAGAAATGAAAGTATGTACTACATGCTCTAGTTAACTAGTGCTCACATAATGGATACCCTTTTTGAAAAGACTTTTCTTTTCTATTGGTTGTTATATTTTCATTGGCTGGCTGCAGTAGACTAGTTACCATTTCTGAAAGATTCCTTTTTAATTTAGTTTTTAATTGGAGTATAATTGCCTTACAATGTTGCATTCGTTTCTGCTGTACGACAATGGGAATCAGCTGTAAGTATACATATATCCCGTCTCTCTTGAGCCTCCCTCCTACCCCCATTCCACGCCTGTAGGTCATCACAGATCACAGAGCTGAGCTCTCTGTGCTCCACAGCAGCTTCCCACTTGTTGAAAAGATTTTGCAAGGAAATTTAATAATGAAAATACTGCTGATCTATAAGAGCCAGTGAACAAGAAAATGACATTACTGACACTTTTCTGAATCTAAGAAAAAGCCTCTGTCAGCCAAATTGCAATATAAAAATAATGATAGTCTAATCAGATCTAACAGGAAGTGGACAAAAAAATCAACAAAATTGTTAATGGAAAATAATAGAGATCGCAGTCTGATACACAGAAGCCGAACAAAGGGAAGCGTAAGGAAGTACAGTGGGCTTCCATGGTGGCTCAGTGGTAAAGAATCCACCTGCCAAGCGGGAGACATGGATTCGATCCCTGGGTTGGGAAATCCCCTGGAGTAGGAACTATGAACCCACTCCAGTGTTCTTGCCTGGGAAATCCCTTGGACAGAGGAGCCTGGTGTCCACAGTTCATGAAGTCACAAAAGAGTCGGACATGACTTAGCAACTAAAACAAGGAAGAACAATGGCTAACAGCATGGATTTGAAGCCAGACTGTGACCTTATTCCAGCTCTGCCATTTATTAGCTGTATAAACTTGAGCAAATCAGTTCCTCTCTCTGTTTCCCCATCTATAAAATGGGCATAATAATTGTACCTACTTCAGAAGAAATTTGTGACAATTAGCTAAGGAATACAGCTAAAGTATTTAGAATCATGTCTGATGAGAGCAAGTTCTTTGTAAATATTAGACAGTAGAATAATCTTCATGAAATGTTAAGTGTTAAATAGATAGTCATCTATCCCTGGTGGCTCAGATGGTAAAGCGTCTGCCTGCAATGCGGGAGACCCGGGTTCAATCCCTGGGTCAGGAAGATCCCCTGGAGAAGGAAATGGCAACCCATTCCAGTACTCTTGCCTGGACAATTCCATGGATGGAAGAGCCTGGTGGGCTGCAGTCCATGGGGTTGCAAAGAGTCAGACATGAATGAGCGACTTCACTTTCACTTTTTTTCACTTTATCACTGAACAGGGGCCTTATAATCTATATCTGTGTACAAAATTGAGCTAGCTATTGTAGGGACTACTATGAAGTACCACACACAATACTTGACCTCAAAAGGGATAAGATAGGGTAAGAGTCTGAGTTAAAGCAGCAGGAATGGTAATAGAAATGAATGGACAAATTTTTAAATTAAAAACACAGAATACACAGGATATAGTAACCAATTAAATGCAGGTGTGAAAAAGAAATAAATGTAAAAAAAAAAGAAAACCTTTCCCCCATCCTTCAGCTTGTATGTTAGATAATCTATGTTTTAAATGATGGAGGAAATGCAAAGGGAGAAACAGACTTTAAAGGAAACATAATGAAATTTGACTTGTGTATTTCTAGTACCTATAAGTACAGATGAACCCGGAGTTCAGGAGAAAGGGACAGTGGAATTTGAACTGAGCTGATCACTGAGAACATAGGAGTCATTGAGATCACCCAAGGGAGACATTGAAAAGAAGAAGGAAAATCCAACATTTTAGAGAGAATGGGAGGACAAATCAGAAAGTCAAATAGTTAGAAATGTAGAACCAACAATTTTACATTAGCATAGAAATGAAGGATGTAGCAAAGTCCAAAGTTCCAACAGTGGCAACTGCTATGGGGAGAAAGAGTAGAATGAAGACTGACTGTAAACCCATGGATATGATGATTAGGCTATGATTGGTTGCAAGAAGTTGTTAGAGACAGTACACATTGTGTATCACAACAGTGATTTAGACAGCATCTCCAGGAGGAAACTAGAGCTGCTCTGTTGCCACCCACTCTGTTGTCTGAGTGAGCAACACACAAATACTCTCTAAGCCTCTGTCTTCTCATCTGTATAAACAGGGCTGCTGATGACACCTACTGCATTGGATGCTTGGAAGATTTAAATTGGATAATACATATAAGCTGCCCAGTGCCTGGCACACATCATTCACTCAAAGAGTATTAGCTATTGTTATTATTAATGATACTATTGCAGTCAGTTAAAGAGAAAATGGGAAGCTAAGACATAAGGGCTTCTCAAAAAGTCTACCAGAAAGAGGAGGGACGTGAATCATTCACTAGAGTAGGAAATAGCGCCAAGAAGGAATTTTTTTTAAATTTTAGGATGGAGAGAGGCTTGTGCATGTTTTTAGGCGGAAGGGAAAGGGCCTAAGAAGCGGAAAGTTCTTTACTTAGATAAGGTTGTTTCATAACGGATAAATTTTGCAAAGAGATAATATGACAAGTTCAATAAATCAATAACAGAAAGTAATATTTGAGCTGAAACAACTATGGGTGAATCTAATTTATGAAAGCACCTGCAATTTGTTGGCTGTTCTCAAGCAAAGTAAGTTATTTCCTCCATGGAGCGCTTTCAGTTTTTCAATTTGTAATTCTTTACTGCTTCTGAAATGAATGTAAATTCTTGAAAGATGTGGCTGAGAGTCTGGGCAGGTCTACCTAGATCACCTCCTTCCAACAGTTTTTCTAATCATGTGAGACTTGAAAAGAGAGACAGACAAACACCTATCTATTTCAACGAACCAGGGGGTCAATCCTCAAGTAGATCACAGGTTTGGGAATTAGCATCTAACAGAAACAGAAGATATTAAGAAGAGATGGCAAGAATACACAGAAGAACTGTACAAAAAAGATCTTCACGACCCAGATAATCACACTGGTGTGATCACTGACCTAGAGCCAGCCATCCTGGAATGTGAAGTCAAGTGGACCTTAGGAAGCATCACTACAAACAAAGCTAGTGGAGGTGATGGCATTCCAGTTGAGCTATTTCAAATCCTGAAAGATGATGCTGTGAAAGTGCTGCACTCAATATGCCAGCAAATTTGGAAAACTCAGCAGTGGCCACAGGACTGGAAAAGGTCAGTTTTCATTCCAATCCCAAAGAAAGGCAATGTCAAAGAATGCTCAAACTACCGTACAATTGCACTCATCTCACACGCTAGTAAAGTAATGCTCAAAATTCTCCAAGCCAGACTTCAGCAATATGTGAACCGTGAACTTCCTGATGTTCAAGCTGGCTTTAGAAAAGGCAGAGGAACCAGAGATCAAAGTGCCAACATCCACTGGATCATGGAAAAAGCAAGAGAGTTCCAGAAAAACATCTATTTCTGCTTTATTGACTATGCCAAAGCCTTTGACTGTGTGGATCACCATAAACTGTGGAAAATTCTGAAAGAGATGGGAATACCAGACCACCTGATCTGCCTCTTGAGAAATTTGTATGCAGGTCAGGAAGCAATAGTTAGAACTGGACATGGAACAACAGACTGGTTCCAAATAGGTAAAGGAGTACGTTAAGGCTGTATATCGTCACCCTGTTTAACTTATATGCAGAGTACATCATGAGAAACACTGGACTGGAAGAAACACAAGCTGGAATCAAGATTGCTGGGAGAAATATTAATCACCTCAGATATGCAGATGACACCACCCTTATGGCAGAAAGTGAAGAGGAACTCAAAAGCCTCTTGATGAAGGTGAAAGAGGAGAGTGAAAAAGTTGGCTTAAAGCTCAACATTCAGAAAACGAAGATCATGGCATCCAGTCCCATCACTTCATGGGAAATAGATGGGGGGAAACAGTGGAAACAGTGTCAGACTTTATTTTTCTGGGCTCCAAAATCACAGCAGATGGTGACTGCAGCCATGAAATTAAAAGACGCTTACTCCTTGGAAGGAAAGTTATGACCAACCTAGACAGCATATTCAAAGCAGAGACATTACTTTGCCAACAAAGGTTCGTCTAGTCAAGGCTATGGTTTTTCCTGTGGTCATGTATGGATGTGAGAGTTGGACTATGAAGAAGGCTGATCGCCAAAGAATTGATGCTTTTGAACTGTGGTGTTGGAGAAGACTTGAGAGTCCCTTGGACTGCAAGGAGATCCAACCAGTCCATTCTAAAGGAGATCAGCCCTGGGATTTCTTTGGAAGGAATGATGCTAAAGCTGAAACTCCAGTACTTTGGCCACCTCATGTGAAGGGTTGACTCATTGGAAAAGACTCTGATGCTGGGAGGGATTGGGGACAGGAAGAGAAGGGGACGACAGAGGATGAGATGGTTGGATGGCATCACCAACTCGATGGACGTGAGTTTGAGTGAACTCCGGGAATTGGTGATGGACAGGGAGGCCTGGCGTGCTGCAATTCATGGGGTCGCAACGAGTCGGACACGATTGAGTAACTGTATTGACTGAACTGAAGACCCAGTGGAAAATAGTGACGACTTTGTTATCTGTAAATATTCATCAAGGAAGTCAAATAGCCCCTGGCAGTAGATGGAGATCCGTAGACCCACATGATCAAAGAAGTGGGGAGAAGGGAAAACTGAGGAGAGTACAAAATACTTTCATCTCACTACACAGCTTGGTTAAAAAACATGCGCTTCCAACATTATTTTTTTAATTAAATTTTATTTTGCTTAAGTTTACAATATTGTATTGCTTTTGCCATACATCAAGATGGATCCACCACCAGTATACACGTGCTCCCCATCCTGAACCCTCCTCCTTCCTCCCTCCCCATACCATCCCTCTGGGTCGTCCCAGTGCACCAGCCCCAGGCATCCGTTATCGGGCATCGTACCTGGACTGGCGACTCGTTTCAGATATGATATTATACATATTTCAATGCTATTCTCCCAAATCATCCCACCCTCTCCCAGTCCCTGAGTCCAAAAGTCTGTTCTATACATCAGTGTCTCTTTTGCTGTCTCATAAACAGGGTTATTGTTACCATCTTTCTAAATTCCATATTTATGCATTAGTATACTGTATTTGTGTTTTTCTTTGTGGCTTACTTCACTCTGTATAATAGGCTCCAGTTCCATCCACCTCATTAGAACTGATTCAAATGTATTCTTTTTAATGGCTGAGTAATACTCCATTGTGTATATGTACCACGGCTTTCTTATCTATTCATCTGTGGATGGACATCTAGGTTGCTTCCAAGTCCTGGCTATTGTAAACAGTGCTGCTATGAACATTGGGGTACACGTGTCTCTTTCGATTCTGGTTTTCTCAGTGTGTATGCCCAGCAGTGGGATTGCTGGATCATAAGGCAGTTCTATTCCCAGTTTTTTGAGGAATCTCCATACTGTTCTCCATAGTGGCTGTACTAGTTTGCATTCCCACCAACAGTGTAAGAGGGTTCCCTTTTCTTCGCACCCTCTCCAGCATTTGTTGCTTGTGGACTTTTGGATCGCAGCCATTCTGACTGGCGTGAAATGGTACCTCATAGTGGTTTTGATTTGCATTTCTCTGATAATGAGTGATGTTGAGCATCTTTTCATGTGTTTGTTAGCCATCTGTATGTCTTCTTTGGAGAAATGTCTATTTAGTTCTTTGGCCCATTTTTTGATTGGGTCATTTATTTTTCTGGAATTGAGCTGTAGGAGTTGCTTGTATATTTTTGAGATTAGTTGTTTGTTATGTTTTAAAAAATGTGATGAACCATTCTGACTGCCAGATGCCATTTTGAGCTTCACCAAAATCATCAACTTGTCATGCTGAAAGTTTAGAAAAACTTAACAGCTACCTTTTCATGATCCATTTGACCCTGCACGCAGGTGAAGAAGATCCTTGTAACCCAGTTCCCTAGACCTCTCCAATCCCGGTAGTTCCTCTTTACAAAAGAGCTCTAGTCTCCTGGTCAGTGGAGAGAGTGATGGGGGCCGTGTAACTGGCCAGACTTTTCTCTCTCATGACGACAGCAATAACATAGGACTCAGCTCACTTCAGAGAAAATATCTTGGCTGAATTCTCACTTTCTTCTTGGTCAACTAGTGTTAGCAGGAAAAGAATCTAAAAGACTCATTCCCACTGAGTTGCTGATTTCTGATAATGGTTTATTATGATATCCCTTCAGGCTGTTTACATTTGAGCAAGAGAAAGCTTTGATGCTGAAGGTAGGAATTTAAGTACTTTGGAATGCTCTAGGGGAGACCTGTGAAGACTTAGGCCTCTTCCCAGCACTTTACCAATTATATCATATAACAGCCTACTCTTAGCTCCAACAATTCTTGGCAGGCAACATGGCTGAGGATACTAAGAATAATAACCACGTGACCAGAGTCCCAATCCTAAACCCTTTCTAGAAAGAAAAGTCTTCATGATCTAGGAAGTCAAGGTAAATTACCTCCTTCCTTTATGGGGCTCTTATCATGAATTAGCCTTGACAATTAAATGTATCTTGTACTGATTTTTTAAAATATGTTGGTTAAAAATATATATCCCCAAGCATTATTCTGTTCTGAGAAAAAAAAAAGAAAGAGGAAGAACGAGGTTCACAGAAACTGTACTCCATAAAAGTAAATCCTCAGGCTGCCTTCAGGAGATAGAGAATTTTCACTGATGAAAAAATTAGCATACAAAAGCACTGGGTAGATACTTATAAGTCAGGTAGTAACACATCTGTGGAAAAGACAGTAGGCTAGCTATTATGGCAAATATAACGGAGACAGTAAGAAACTACTAAATCCATGACAACAAATGTGAGAAACAGGTATTACCCGGTGCAGCTGTGTGTGTCTGTGTGTGTGTTAGTGAGGACAGAGTGTGGATGAAGGGCATAATAAAGTAATCAAAGCAGGCAAAAACATAGAAATTCCTGTCTTTATATAGGGCAATTACTCTCATAAGTTTTTTTGTAATTTTCTTCTCATATCTACCTTAAAATATTAAAATAAATATTAAATTTTATTTTAAAAATTAAAATAAACATTAAAGTACTAAAAACTCAAACAACAAGATTCTACTATAGCTCAGGGATATAGTCAATATCATGTGATAAACCATAATGAAAAAGAATATATAAAAGAATATATATGTGTGTGTGTGTGTGTGAATATACATATAAATCTGAATCACTTTGCAGTACAGTAGAAATTAACACAGTGTTGTAAATCAAGTATACAACAATGTAAAAAAAAAGAAAAAAAAACCCCGAAAATTCAAGAGCAGCAGAGATCCAGAGAAAAGAAAGGAGGCTTGTCTGAAAGGTCACACAGCAGGGGAACAGTTAGGGAGAGAGATGGGGGAGAAGTCAGGACAAAGCTATGCCATTTAGCATCATTATTGGCTTAAGCACAATTTTATTATACTCTCTGTGGAACCTTAAGGTTATTCAAGTCATAATAATTTCTTACTTGTTCATATACAAAACATCTTACTTCAGTTTAAGTATCCACCACTCTTGTGCATTTATCTCATGATAGTCTCACATTTGTTTGAAATGACATATATAATTATATATATATATATACACACACACACATACTATAGTATATGATGAATATATAGTTATTAATATAACTATACTATTGTGTTGTGAAATTTACTCAATCGTATCCTACTCTTTGCAGTCCCATGGACGGTAGCCCGCCAGGCTCCTCTGTTCATGGAATTCTCCAGGCAAGGAATACTGGAGCGGGTAGCCACTCCGTTCTGCAGGAGATCTTCCAGGCCCAGGGATTGAACTCAGGTCTCCTGTCTTGCAGACAGATTCTTTACCATCTGAGCCACCAGGGAAGCTCTATTATACTATATATATGATATATTATATGTTAATATAGCTGTAAGTTATAATAAGTTATGTTGTATAACTATATTAATATATATGTATATAGTTATTTGCTTTGTGTTGTTTCTAATGACAAAATTAAACAACTGAAAGGTTCATCAGTAGAGAACTGAGTAAATAAATTCCCTGGCGGTCAAGTGATTAGGACTTGGTGCTTTCACTGCTGTGGCCTGGGTTCAATCCCTGGTCAGGAAACTAAGACCCCACAAACCATGCTGCATGGCGTAATGAATGAAATCAATGAAATTAAAAATAAATCATTGTCCAGCCATGCAGTTAAATACTATGTACCTGTCAAATAGAATGAAGCATCTCACCATTGATTTGGAAAGATCTAGGACTGTTGGAAAAAAAGAGGTACAAACTGTGTGCTTAAAACAATGGAAATGTATTGTTCACAGTTCTGGATACTAGAAGTTCCAAAATTAAGGTGTTAGCAGGGTCCTGCTCCCTCTGAAACTTAAAAAATTGTGCCTTGCCTGATCTTCGCTTCTGGTGATTATTTGTAGCAAAGCCCTGGCATGCCTCAGCTTGCAGCTGCATCACTCCATTGCCTGCCTCTGATGTCAGTCACCACATCACAGTGTCGCTGTGTATGTACGTTCTCCTACTGTAAGGACACCAGTCACATTGGATTAAGGGCTAATCTACTCCGCTGTGACCTCATCTTAACTTTATTTACATCTACAATGACTTTATTTCCAAATAAGGTCACTTTCTAAGATACTGGGAGTTAGGAGTTCAGCATGTCTTTTTGGGGACCCAATTCAATCTATAAAATCTCCAAGATATAAGTTAGGTTTTTACCTGATTTTCTGAAAACAAGGTACAGAGCAGAGTATATAACACCTTTGTGTAAAAGAAATGCTTATGTAGTGCTGCTCTCAGTTGCATCCAACTCTATGACTCCATGGACTACAGCCTGCCAGGCTCTTCTGTCCATGGGATCTTTCAGGCAAGAATACTGGAGTGGGTTGCCATGGCTTCCTCCAGGGGATCTTCCCGACCCAGGGATTGAACCTGGGTCTCTTATGCCTCTGCCTTGGCAGGCAGATTCTTTACCACTAGCGTCACCTGGGAGGCCACCTCACTGTTGTCCTCTATTCATTTCTGCTTTTTCCCCCAATAACTCTTATCAAAGCTTCTCTGACACAGGCTTTATTTCACTCTGCATCATTTAGATCCTGTGGGAAGACCGTCAGTCTGATATTCCAGAAAGTTTCAAGCTGAGGTAATGCTGAGGGATTAAGATCTAGAATAGAGTTGGCATGGGACGAAAAAACCTCCTCCTCAGGATGAAAAGGAGGTCTTTTCCAGGTCCAAAATTAGGAAACCCACTATTGACACATGGGTGGAGGAGTCTGGCAGTCTACAGTCCATGGGGTTGCAAAGAGTCAGGCACGACTGAGCAGCTTCACTTTCACTGTTGACAAAAAATGTTCTAAACTGTATTTTGATGCAATTTTCTCTGGAAGGAATAAATAGTATGCTGTCTAAATGGGATTGGTAAGAAATAAATTTGAGAAATACTTATCATGATCCCCCTCTAAAGGATTCACAATTCATATTAACATAGTTAAGACCCTAAGGAGTCCTTAATGTAAAGAAATTTGTTGAACTTAGAGTTTATAAAATATTCTTGGCCCCGCATGATTTTCTTAAAGTATTCTTGCAAATCTGAGATTCCAAGGGGCACAGTTTGGGAAAACTTACCATAAATATTTCTACATCTCATTCACCAAGAGTTTGGAGAGTCGGAGTGAAAGTGGAGAGTGAAAAGGTTGGCTTAAAGCTCAACATTCAGAAAACGAAGATCATGGCATCTGGTCCCATCACTACATGGGAAATAGATGGAGAAACAGTGTCAGACTTTATTTTTCTGGGCTCCAAAATCACTGCAGATGGTGACTGCAGCCATGAAATTAAAAGACGCTTACTCCTTGGAAGGAAGGTTATGGCCAACCTAGATAGCATATTCAAAAGCAGAGACATCACTTTGCCAACAAAGGTTCGCCTAGTCAAGGCTATGGTCTTTCCTGTGGTCATGTATGGATGTGAGAGCTGGACTGTGAAGAAGGCTGAGCGCCGAAGAATTGATGCTTTTGAACTGTGGTGTTGGAGAAGACTCTTGAGAGTCCCTTGGACTGCAAGGAGATCCAACCAGTCCATTCTGAAGGAGATCAGCCCTGGGATTTCTTTGGAAGGAATGATGCTAAAGCTGAAACTCCAGTATTTTGGCCACCTCATGCGAAGAGTTGACTCATTGGAGAAGACTCTGATGCTGGGAGGGATTGAGGGCAGGAGGAGAAGGGGACGACAGAGGATGAGATGGCTGGATTGCATCACTGACTCGATGAATGTGAGTCTGGGTGACCTCCGGGAGCTGGTGATGGATAGGGAGGCCTGGCGTGCTGCAGTTCATGGGGTCGCAAAGAGTCGGACACGACTGAGCGACTGATCTGATCTGATCTTGGGAAAGAAACGACTTTTTAATAGCGTTTAAAGTGTTCTAATAGACTTTTTTAAGTGTTTTAAGACTTTTTAAAGTGTTTTAATAGAAACTAAGTCATCTGAGTGGATGAGATGGACTATTTCTGGGAGCATTTATTTATTTAACAAACATTTATTGAACACCATCTAGAAGAATAAACTAGACTAAATATTTTTTCATAAAACATAAGGATTTTGTAGACTCCTTTATTAATATGAATCACTTTGTAATTTTGTTTTGGCTCCTCTGTATATGAAATTCTCCAGGCAAGAATACTGGAGTGGGTTGCCATTTCCTCCTCCAGGGGCTCTTCCCAACCCAGGGATCAAACCCAGGTCTCTTACATCTCCTGCATTGGCAGGCAAGTTCTTTACCACTAGCACCACCTGACTTACTTGAATGAATAAAATACAATAGTGTTAATGACAAATATAAATTATCTGAGGTCAGAATAAGACTTTTGATTAAACACAGCAAATTGAGCCTGTTTATTTCTGTACTCTCCTAAAGCTCCTGATCAATGGCAGCAGTAGAACGAAAAAAGGGATAAACCCACCATGACAAAGAGAACAAAGTAAGTAATAATAGCAGCCAAGAGATAGCCACATGGTTCTAGAAGGTGGAAAGTACATGACTGAATGGTGAGATTTAGCTCAGCAGACAAATGGAAGCCCAAATGCCTGCAGTGAGAGATGCTCCACCCCCCCCCCCCCCCCACCCCCGCCCCCGCTGCCCAGCCTGCCACAAGAAGTGGACCAGCTGAACCATAAATACCATGAAGCTCCAAGATAGGAAGACACTGGTTATCCCTGAAGAACCAGGGTGTGGGATGGAGCTAAAAAGTAAAGAATGACAGTAAGTGACAATAAGACTCCAGATGCCCTCTGCAGCCAGTAACATCAGGCATACCCCTCCAGCATCTGGGAGAAGGCAGGATTCAGAGCCAGCCTGATCCTGAGGCTACTAAAGCCTAGGCCTGGGGCTGCCCACACTCGGGTCCCTTCCAAGGCCTTCTACGTAATTGTGCTTCATAATTTTATATTTTTGTGGAAGAGGGTCCTCCAAATAATGTAAGATTGAGACCCCACAAAACCTACATCCATCCTAGAGAGAGTGGAGAGATTGAACCCAGGAGACACCATTTTAAAAACAAGGGTTCAGTTCAGTAGCTCAGTCATGTCCGACTCTTTGTGACCCCCTGAATTGCAGCACGCCAGGTTCCCTGTCCATCACCAATTCCCAGAGCCTACTCAAACTCATGTCCATTGTGTCAGTGATGCCATCCAACCGTCTTATCCCCTGTCGTCCCCTTCTCCTCCTGCCCTCAATCTCTCCCAGCATCAGGGTCTTTTCAAATGAGTCAGTTCTTCGCATCACATGGCCAAAGTATTGGAGTTTCAGCTTCAACATCAGTCCTTCCAATGAACACCCAGGACTGATCTCCTTTACGAGGGACTGGTTGCATCTCCTTGTAATCCAAGGGACTCTCAAGAGTCTTCTCCAACACCACAGTTCAAAAGCATCAATTCCTCAACACTCAGCTTTCTTTATAATCCAATTCTCACATACAAGGGGGAATTTTTTTTTTGAACTATAGTTGATTTACTGTGTTTTAGGTATACAACAAAGTGATTCAGTTATGCATATACATATATATTTTTTTCATTCTCTTTCAGAATATTTTCTCTTACAGTTTATTACAAGGTATTGAGTATAGTTCCCTGTGCTACACAGTACAGCCTTGTTGTTTATCTACTTTATAAGTATTGTATGTATGTTAATCTCAGGCTCCTAATTTATCCCTTCTTGCCCTTTCCCTTTTGGTAACTGTAAGCTTGTCTGTGAATTTGTTAATATTTCTGTTTTGTAAATGAGTTCATTTGTATCATTTTGTAAGATTCCACATAAAAGTGATATTATGTGGTATTTGTCTTTCTCAGACTTACTTTACTTGTTATAATGATCTCTAGGTTCATCCATGTTATTGCCAATGGTATTATTTAATTCTTTTTATTGCAGAATAATGTTAATATTCCATTGTATATGTGTACCACATCTTCTTTATCCACTCATCTATCAGTGAATATTTAGGTTGCTTCCATGTCTTGGCTATTGTAAATAGCTTTGCAATGACTTTGGAGTGTGTATATCTTTTCAAATTAGAGTTTTCATCTTTTCTGGGTATATTCCCAGGAGTGGGATTGCTGGATCTAGTTTTAGCTTTTTAAGGAACCTCCATATTATTTTTCCATTGTAGCTGCACCAATTTACATTCCCACCAACAGTGTCAGAGGGTTCCGTTTTCTCCACACCCTCTTCAGCATTTATTATTTGTAGACTTTTTGATGGCAGCCATTCTGACCAGTGTGAGGTGATACCTCATTGTAGTTTTGATTTGCATTTCTCTGATAATTAACAATATTGAGCATCTTTTCATGTACCTATTGGCTAGCAGTATATCTTCTTTGCAGAAATGTCTACTTAGGTCTACTGCCAATTTTTCAGTTGGATTGTTTGATTTTTTGATATTGAACTGCATGAGCTGTTTGTTTACTTTGGAAATGAATCCCTTGTCAGTTGCATCATTTGCAAATATTTTCTCCCAATCTGTAGATTGTCTTTTTGTTTTGTTTATGGTTTCCCTTACTATGCAAAAGTTTTTAAGTTTAATTAGGTCCCATGTGTTAAAAGCAAGAGGATTTTGTGAGAATCTACATGAAAAACATTTCCCTTCCATTCTTGCCACATCTTGGCTCCCAGAACACTATAGCCATGTTATACTCCCAGGCCAGAGACTAGAAAACACTGACCAGCTCAAAGACAAAGATCTACAGAAACTGACATTTACAGGGGCCCACCTGTCTCTTCAGGGGATTCAACTCTGACCCAGTCTCCCTACAAAACTCACTGGTTGACAAGTCCTAGAGCTTAACAGCCTTACTTTTAGTATGAATAGACTTTCAAGAATCACCAAAGAAAAGCCTTCAACAAAATAGAAAAAAAAAGCAGCAAGAAATTTTAACAATAAAAATAAACCTTTTAAGAAATATCTTCAGGAAGAAAAGACAAAATACTATATTCATTTAAAAACTTTATATGCACTCAGTCACTTCAGTAGTGTCCTACTCTTTGAGACCCTATAGACTATAGCCCGCCAGGCTCCTCTGTCCTTGGGATTCTTTAGGCATGAATACTGGAACAGGTGGCTATGCCCTCCTCCAGGGGCTCTTCCCAACCCAGGAGTGGAATCCTTGTCTCATACATCTCCCCCATTGCAGGCAGATTTTTTACCCACCAAGCCACCTGGAAAATTCAAAAGCTTTATATATATATATATATATATATATATATACACACTATATATATACACTATATATATACACTATGTATATACTATATACTATACTATATATACTTTATATATATATATATATATATATATATACTATATATATATATATACTATGCATACAAGGTTCTGGTGGCTCAGACAGTAAAGCATCTGCCTGCAGTGTGGGAGACCCGGGTTCGATTCCTGGGTCAGGAAGAGGCCCTGGAGAAGGAAATGGCAATCCACTCCAGCATTCTTGCCTGGAAAATCCCATGGATGGAGGAGCCTGATAGGCTACAGTCCATGGGGTCACAGCGTTGGACACGACTGAGTGACTTCACATGCATACATATATAATACATATATAATATGCACAAGGGCAGGGCTTCCCTGGTGGCTCAGATGGTAAAGAATCTGTCTGCAATCCAGGAGACCCAGGTTTGATCCCAGGGTGGGGAAGATCTCCTGGAGAAGGAAATGGCAACCCACTCCAGTATTCTTGCCTGGGAAATCCCATGGACAGGGGAGTCTGATGGGCTACAGTCCATGGGGTAACAGAGTCGGACACGACTGAGCAACTAACATACACACATATGTAAGTGTTTCCCTGGTGGCTCAGACATAAAAGAATCTGTCTGCAATGCAGGAGACCCAGTTTCGATCTCTGGGTTGGAAAGAACCTCTGAAGAAGGGAATGGCTACCCGCTCCAGTATTCTTGCCTGACAAATCCCATGGACAGAGGAGCCTAGCGGGTCACCATCCATGGAGTTGCAAAGAGTTGAAAGCGACTGAGTGATGAACACACACACATATAGTATACATCCGTGCATACTATATATACATAAATATACATATGTGTGTGTGTATATATATATATGTACCCATATGCATACACATATTCAAAAAATAAAACAAAAATATTAAATATTTAAAATATGATTGCTGGTGGATTGAAATATAACATTGAGGAAATTTGACTGATAATAAGGATTCCAGGAAAAAAGTGTGAAGAAAGTGAAAGGAAATTATAAATGAAATAATACAAGCAGATGTCCCAACTGTGAAAGTTTGAGTTTCCAAATTAAAATAATCTACTAAATATCCAGTGCAATAAAGAAATAAGTTAGTAGTAATAACATAATAATAATGGCTAGTGTTTACAGAGAGCATTTGTGCCCAGCATGGTTCTAAACATTTTGAAGTATTCCTCTTATCCTCCCCAGGACCCTGTGATGGGGGTACTAGTATTAACTTCATTTTATAGCCAAAAGAGGCATAGAAAAGTTGAGTACCTTGCAAAGTAGAGAGCTAGTTAAGTGACAGACCCAGCAGTCTGGCTCTAAAATCTGTGCTCCTAATCACCACACATTTTTGCCTCTCCAGAAAAAGAAGAAAAAAAAAAAATCTTGCAAAACCCCAATTATTCTGAAATTTTAGAACCCTAATTCTTCCAGGTCACACATCCAGGACTGGGAACAAGAATGTCATCAGAATTCTCAATAGCACCTGATGCACACCAAGTAGCAATGGAGCAATCATTCCTGATTTTTAAGGAAAAATCATTTCCTGTCTAGAGTTCTATACCAGGCTCTGGGCAAGGAGCAGAGTGGAAGAGAAGCATGTCAATCATGTAAGGCTACAGACATTCACTTCCTGTGCACTGTTTCTCAAGAAACTACTGGAAGACTAAAGAACGAGGAGGATGTGGTGTCCAGGAAAGGAGACCATGTACGGAAGAGCGGATCAGAGGGAGATCCTAGAAGGTGATAAAGGAGACCCCAGGGTGACCACTGTGCTACAGGCCTGGAAAGCTCCCAGAAAGCGCTGGAGAAAGAGGGCCTGGGTCTCAGAAGGGGTAATGAAAGAGGAAGAGAAGGAGGAGGAGGAAGTGAAACAGAGATTAGCTGTAGGACTGGATCATCTCGAGAGACATTTTCTAGTCCTGGCAGCATGTTTAGGAATGAATTCATTCTCGGTACATGAAAAACTAAGGAAATGCAATAACAAGGCCTTTTCACACTCAGAGAAAATAGTTATACAATAAGTGAAAGTTAATCATAATATAATTTATGCTGCAGTGCTGAGTAATATTTATCTAGTTATACCCATGCAAGCATCAAACATTTTATTAGAACTATATTGGGGGAGTAGAGGAAGGGAACATATATTCTTTCCTCTGCTTAATTTTTTTCATGTCATGGATCACTTTCTTGAATTCTCCAATTATTTGGCTACTTGTCTGTTTTTTATTTTTTCACACCAGAATGAATGTAAGTTCCTAAGGATGGGGACTTGGTCTTATCCATTGATATATCCCCAAATATTTCCAGAAAGGATGGGAGCAAAGCATGTTTAATTGAAATAAATCACCATCCTTCAGATAGAAAATCAACAGGCAATGTCTAATATTGGGAAATCTTAAAATAACAGTATATAAGCATATATACTGTTATTTTAAGCATATCATATCAAATAATACCAGTGGAAACCTGTAAGATACTTGAAAACAATTTCTTTTGGGGAGCAGCAATTGGTAACACAAAGGGATAAAGCAGGAGGAAGCTGTCTCCATTATAAGCTTTGTAATATTTTCTGGTTCTTAAATTAGATATATTACTTTGGTAAATAATAATTAAACCTTGAAAAGAGAGAAAATAAATGGATAGTATAACAATATGTATAGTAAAGTTTCATTTTACATTTAAAACATTTTGTAATAGTGTTTTAGAATAACTTACTTCACAACATTATGTAGAACGGATTGAGTGAGGTAAGAGATTAGAGGAAAGAAAACTAGGAAGACTTTGGAATGGTTAAGACGATAGGTGATGAGACCCTGAACTAGGTGGCTACCTCTGAAATAGGAGTAGTGACATAGTAGAACATATTTTGGAGGTTTAAAAAGTATTTTAAAAGATATCCAGGAATGACCACATATTCCATGGCTATCATCTATAGTCATTCTCAACTAATTTTTCAGGACTTAAGAAATAGTGAGTGCAATGCTTATAAATTAAACACTTAAAATAAATCATGTATAATATTATATAAGAAACGAATCACCAGTCCAGGTTCGATGCAGGATACAGGAAGCTTGGGGCTGGTGCACTGGGATGACCCAGAGGGATGGTATGGGGAGGGAGGTGGGAGGCGGGTTCAGGATGGGGAACATGTGTACACCCGTGGTGGATGCATGTTGATGTATGTCAAAACCAATACAATATTGTAAAGTAGAAAAAATTTAAAAAAAAAAAAAAGAAATCAAAATTTACCCTGATTTGTACCAATATTCCTTTCAGGACATTTTTGTAGTTCTATTGTCCATGATAAGCAAAGTATTTACAATTGTTTGACACACAGGCTAACTTTCAAAGCATGAGATAGAATTGCAATATCCATATTGTATGATTACTTACAAATCCACAAGTTTAGGACTCACTAGCTTTCAGGAGTCAGCATCCTCTGATTTTAAGAAATCATCTGCCATATTCCTGATAAAGATCTCAAGTTATTTCTCAGCCCTTTGGAATACCAAAACACCCTGTTTTTCCTACTCTATAATCATTTACATTATTCTGCCTTGTATAATTTTGAATTGTTTTCATCCCTCTTATGATGAAGTCATTTGGACCAGTTTTTATACCATAGACATGTGTGCACTCAATATGGATTTTTAGTTGAATTGAATATTCGCTATTTGTAAGTGCTTATAGAAATTTAATTACTTAGTTTGCTGAAGTTCCAATACTTTGATTACCTGATGGGAAGAGCAGACTCATTGGAAAAGACCTTAATGCTGGGAAAGTTTAAAGGCAAAAGGAGAAGAGGATGGCAGAGAATGAGATGGTTAGATAGCATCACCGACTCAATGGACATCAGTTTGAGCAATCTCTGGGAGATAGTGGAGGACAGAGGAGCCTGGCATGCTACAGTCCACGGGGTCACAAAGAGTAGGACACAACTTAGCAACTAAAGAAGAGGAGAGGAACTCAGTTTCCTCACTAAATAAGGAATTAAACTAGATTAATTGTTTTTACCCCTCTTGCACGTTAGAAACATCTTGAGACTTAGAAAACTTCTGATGTGCAAGTCCAAAACAAAAAATCTAGGTAATTTTCTTTAATTCCCCTGTTGCTTCTAACAGAGATTGAGAGCTCCTGAGTTCAATTACAAAAGCTGAGTTTGATTCCCAAACCTGGTTAGGAAGCACTAAGAAGCACTTCTAAAAGTGCCTCCCTTCCAGCCCCAAACTCTGATTATAACCAAGGAGCACTCAGACCACTGCTGTTGATTTTTCTCATACAGTGAATTTGATTTAACAGGTTACAGAAGCAAAGAGCTTGCAGTGGGTGATCCACTTAGAGAAAAATGTTAAGTTTGGGCTTGTGTACAAGGAATTGGGGTTTCCCTGGTGGCTCAGTGATAAAGATTTCTCCTGCAATGCAGAAGATGCAGGTTGGATCCCTGGGTGGGGAAGATCCCCTGGAGAAGGAAATGGCAGCCCACTCCAGTATTCTTGCCTGGAGAATCCCATGGACAGAGAAGCCTGGCAGGCTACAGTCCATAGGCTCACAAAGAGTCAAACACAACTTACCAATTAAACAACAACAACAAGGAATTACAAAGTTGTAGGAAGAGTGTAACTCTCTTTTATCTCTACCCTCCCCTGTGACATGCTTCTCTGTCAATACTGGGCATAATTCCTGCCTGGAATGGAGATTAGGGATTTGAGCCAGGTGACACCTACAAGCTAGTTCCAAACCCCTAGAGAAACATGGAATAACGTTCAGTTCAGTTCAGTTCAGTCGCTCAGTCGTGTCCAACTTTTTGTTTTTTTTTTTAATTCAATTAACTGGTCAATGGCTCTGCTGGGTCTTCATTATCGCGCACGGGCTTTCTCTAGATGAGGCAAGTGAGGGCTACTCTCTAGTTGCGGTTTGCGGGCTACTCACTCGGGCAGCTTTTCTTGTTGCGGAATCCAGGGCATGGGCTTCAGTAGTTGTGGTGCTTGGGCTTAGTTGTTCCACCGCATGTGGGATCTTCCTTGACCACCGATCACGTCTCCTGCATTGACAGGAGGATTCTTAACCGCTGGATCACTCAGGAAGTCCCACTATCATGCTTTATGCAATGCTATGCTTGCAAAAGATAAGCATCGGTCTCATTTAATGGTAAGCATTGTCACAGTTAGTGGAGGTGATGGAATTCCAGTGGAACTATTCCAAGTCCTGAAAGATGATGCTGTTAAAGTGCTGCACTCAATATGTCAGCAAATTTGGAAAACTCAGCAGTGGCCACAGGACTGGAAAAGGTCAGTTTTCATCCCAATCCCAAAGAAAGGCAATGCCAAGGAGTGCTCAAACTACCGAACAATTGCACTCATCTCACACGCTAGTAAAGTAATGCTCAAAATTCTCCAAGCCAGGCTTCAGCAATATGTGAACCGTGATGTTCAAGCTGGTTTTCGAAAAGGCAGAGGAACCAGAGATCAAATTGCCAACATCCGCTGGATCATGGAAAAAGCAAGAGAGTTCCAGAAAAACATCTATTTCTGCTTTATTGACTATGCCAAAGCCTTTGACTGTGTGGATCACAATAAACTATGGAAAATTCTGAAAGAGATGGGAATACCAGACCACCTGATCTGCCTCTTAAGAAATCTGTATGCAGGTCAGGAAGCAACAGTTAGAACTGGTCATGGAACAACAGACTGGTTCCAAATAGGAAAAGGAGTACGTCAAGGCTGCATATTGTCACCATGTTTATTTAACTTATATGCAGAGTACATCATGAGAAATGCTGGACTGGAAGAAACACAAGTTGGAATCAAGATTGCCGGGAGAAATATCAATAACCTCAGATATGCAGATGACACCACTCTTATGGCAGAAAGTGAAGAGGGGGGGCTAAAAAGCCTCTTGATGAAAGTGAAAGTGGAGAGTGAAAAGGTTGGCTTAAAGCTCAACATTCAGAAAATGAAGATCATGGCATCTGGTCCCATCACTGCATGGGAAATAGATGGGGAAACAGTGGAAACAGTGTCAGACTTTGTTTTTCTGGGCTCCAAAATCACTGCAGATGGTGACTGCAGCCATGAAATTAAAAGACGCTTACTCCTTGGAAGGAAAGTTATGAGCAACCTAGATAGCATATTCAAAAGCAGAGACATTACTTTACCAACAAAGGTTCGCCTAGTCAAGGCTATGGTCTTTCCTGTGGTCATGTATGGATGTGAGAGCTGGACTGTGAGGAAGGCTGAACGCCGAAGAATTGATGCTTTTGAACTGTGGTGTTGGAGAAGACTCTTGAGAGTCCCTTGGACTGCAAGAAGATCCAGCCAGTCCATTCTGAAGGAGATCAATCCTGGACTTTCTTTGGAAGGAATGATGCTAAAGCTGAAACTCCAGTATTTTGGCCACCTCATGAGAAGAGTTGACTCATTGGAGAAGACTCTGATGCTGGGAGGGATTGAGGGCAGGAGGAGAAGGGGACGACAGAGGATGAGATGGCTGGATGGCATCACTGACTCGATGGATGCGAGTCTGAGTGACCTCCGGGAGCTGGTGATGGACAGGGAGGCCTGGCGTGCTGCGGTTCATGGGGTCGCAAAGAGTCGGACACGACTGAGCGACTGATCTGATCTGATCTGATCTGATTGTCACAGTTTCCTCCTCATACCACATGTTGTAGTATCCCTAATACTAGTTTCACGGTGAGTTACTAAAGAACAATGTTTATTTAATCATACAATATAAACTCATGGAGCCTTCATGACAGTCAGATAGGCTGGGAAAGCCTGACTTGGCATATGAGCAAACCGAAATTAAAACTTGTAATAGCCAAGCCATGGTCTTTCTGGCACCTGGACAGAAAGTGGTCCTTCTGTTCTAGTATATCCCACTGTCTCTTTTGTGGAGAGAGTGGAAACTTTTCTTCCTTCAAGAACGTCAGATTTGTGGGGCCTCCCTGGTGGTCCAGTGGTTAAGAATATGCCTGCCTATGCAGGAGACACAAGTTCAATCCCTGGTCCAGAAAGATTCCTTGTGCCACGGGGCAGCTAAGCCCATGAGCCACAACTACTGAAGCCCAAGTGATGCACAGCAATGAAGACCAGTGCACCTGAAATAAACTATTTATTTTAAAAATGAACATTAAAAAAAAAAAAAAGAAAGTCGGATTTCAAGTTCTGAATGTGCACTTTACTTCCTGATGAACGCTTGCCCTTGAAGAAGAATGTCTGGGATGCTAGATGTTCCAAGCAACTGAGGCAATGCAATTTGTATAATAAATTTCTATGTTACTTAGGTTTGTCTTTTTCCCACGTGGACATCACTGTGTTTAAAAAACTACAAATTTCCTATGAAACTGCTTAACAGCACAACTGTGAGTTTGATTTTTATTTTATCAACATGGAGAAGTGTTTGACATGCTAGAGTCAAAGGTTTGTTTTTCCATGTTGGTGTTGTTGGTGCTTAATACCTGGTTCTTAAAAATAATGATGTCATTTGTGTTAGCAGTCATGACACATACACCATGCTCATCCTGTGTACAATTTGACCTTGCGGTGCTGAAAAAACAGAAAGATTTTATGTGGGAAAAAAACAAAAGGAGACTGAAATGGTTATACAGAGAGGTCTAATTACAGGTATTTGAAGCATAAAATCATTGTTTAGAATCTCTTTGCAGAGAAAAGCTTGTCCTCTACCAGCTGTATTTTTTCTGTGTTCTTTTCTGCTTTTGTGGAAGTCAGCTTCTTTGTTACCCTTCCAGTGTTTAAATAGACTGGAGCTATATTTTGAGAGACCATTAAAAAAACTCTAGAGTGCTACCAAAGGTTGCAAAAGACAAAAGAACTTTTCTAACTAATCCTCCTAGTTTTACTTCATTTTATTTATTTTTTTATTGGAGTATTGTTGGTTTACACTGCTATGTCAGTTTCTGCTGTAAAGCTAAGTGAATTTGCCATACATATACATATGTTTGGATTTCCTTCCCGTTTAGGTGACCACAGAGCACAGTAGAGTTCCCTGTGCTATAGGGAAGGCTCTCATTAGTTATCTATTTAATACAATAGTAATTTTACTTCATTTTAGAATGGGAGATGGAAGAAGAGAAGACCTGAATGGGGAATGGTGACCCTATTTCTAGCCCCGATTCTGCCACAAATGTGATGTAAACCCTTGGGCATATCACCTAACTCCCCTGAGCCTGTATCTCCTGTGTGCGAAATGAAGGCGTGAGGCCAGACTTGTTCTTCCTTCCCAGCCTGCATAACCCAGAATGCTATGTCTCTACAGGTCTCAGGTTTAATCTTCTTTCTACAATGAGCATATCTGAAATCTCAAATTCTATGTGGATCCTCGCCTGAGACGTTTTGCTGCCACTAACACCGTTTTTTTAAATTGTGATCCTCAAGCTTCCTTTTAACAGAATCATCTGGAATGCTTATTTAAAATGCAGAATCTTGGGAATACCCTGATGTTCCATTGGCTAGGACTCAGCACTCTTACTGCCGGGGCCCAGGTTCGATCCCTGGTTGAGGAACTAAGATCCTGCAAGCTGATCAGCAAAACAAACAAACAGCGAAACCAGAATCTTGAGCCTTGACCCAGGCCTCTTAAATCAAAATCTTGAGGATGGGAACTAATGTATAGCAGAGTGACCATAGTTAACAGTATTGTAAAGTTCTCACCACACACAAGATATGTATACACACACACACACACACACACACAATGATAGTACTATGAGGTGTTAACTACCTGATTACAATAGTCATTTTACAAGATATGTATATATGTGTGTGTATATATATATAATAATTACCTTGTACACCTTAAACTTACACAATGTTATATGTCAATTATATATCAATAAAGCTGGGGGAAATAATAGTCCTGAAAAAGTCTGTGTAATGGGAAGAGGGATTCAGGAATGTGTCTAGCGGGCTCTGAGGGGATCACTATTTCCTCTCAAGTTTGAAAATGACTGTGAATCCAGGAATAAACTGTCAAAGAGGGGAGGGGAGGGAAGGGTGACAGGAGAAATCGGTCATTGCTACCTAGCTTTGGATGTGACGGAAACAGGTGGGGAGGGAAGAAGGGTGCAATCAGGTGGTGAGGATGCCTCTGGAGGATGCATCTCTGCTGTCATTGTCTCCTGTTTTCGTGCTTGAATGGACTGAAGTCAAGCACTGGCTAGGAGAACTATTAATGTAAAACTACCCCACAGTTACAGCATCACCGTGGGCACAATGGGACCCTAGCTTACGTTTTCCATAATATTCAAAACTAGACGAGTAGGTTGAAGTTCCATTTTATGAATGAAGAAATGCCCTTCCTCAAGAAGCTGAGAGAGAGCAGGTAAATGGTGACCATTTCAGATTTCTGAAGATTTTTTTTCATGAGTGGAAATAAACCCTTTGGTGAATCAAAATATATCCTTTGCATGCTGGGGATTTTGCACAGATTTTATTTATCCTGGTTTGGGGACTGTTATTCAGAGTATGTAAGTGACATTATTTGTGAGAATACATGGAAAACCCATACTTGGTCAGCGTGATTTCCTACCATGGGTTGATAGTTCTTTAATGATTATTTCTGTAGGTTCTGTGACAACATTGTCTTTTTAACACAAATACAAACACATACAAAATAGGAAAAGAAGGGAAAATTTCATCAATCAATGTTTTAACTTCAGACAAGTTTGAGATCAAGCGTCAAAGAATCCAGCTCATCTCTTGATAAACCAGGTATCTCATGCGTGAGGAATCCTGACATGCCTGCTGCTGCTGCTGCTTCTAAGTCACGTCAGTCATGTCCGACTCTGTGCGAACCCATAGACGGCAGCCCAGTAGGCTCCCCTGTCCCTGGGATCCTCCAGGCAAGAATACTGGAGTGGATTGCCATTTCTTTCTCCAATGCATGAAAGTGAAAAGTGAAAGTGAATTCGCTCAGTCGTGTCCGACTCCTAGCGACCCCATGGACTGCAGCCTACCAGGCTCCTCCGTCCATGGGATTTGTCAGGCAAGAGTACTGGAGTGGGGTGCCATTGACATGCCTAGCACTGGATAAAGTTCAAACCTCCTTATCACTTGAGTGAAGAGTCGATCAGAGGGAGGAGCTTCTTTGGCTTAGAAGGATCTTTCGAGAACTACAGGCATGTGAGTACCCCAGCACAGGGTAGCATTGCATGGGAAAGCCCAGCAACCTCAAAGGACCTAAAGAAGACTTTTGATGAGGAGTGAAAACAACACAATAGCAGCACTCTGGCTTTGCACTGGTTGAAGAGTGAATCTCTACACTTGTGGTAAGCAGGCTCCTGGGGCAAACTCACTCCCACTCAAGTTCAAGTGTCATCTTGGTGGAAAGAATAAAAGTATAGGGGAGGGAACTTTCCTGGTGGCCCAGTGGTTAAGAATCTTCCTTGCAATGCAGGGGACTTGGGTTTGAACCCTGATCAGGGAACTAAGATCCCACATGCTGGAGGGAAACAGCCCACATGCTGCAGCTAGAGAGAAGCCTGCTCATTAAAATGAAGAGCCTGCCAGCCCCAGCGAAAGATCCCACATGCGGCAGTGAAGACCTCGTGTGCTGCAACTGAGACCGGAACACAGCCAAATTTTGTTTTGTTTGTTTTCATTTTTTAAATTAATTTATTTAATTGGAGGCTAATTACTTTACAATATTGTGGTGGTTTTTGCCATACATTCACATGAGTCAGCCATGGGTGTACATGTGTCCCCCATCCTGAACCTCCCTCCCACCTCCCTCCCCATCCCATCCCTCAGGGTCATCCCAGTGCACACCCCTGAGCACCCTGTCTCATGCATCGAACCTGGACTGGCGATCTGTTTCACACATGATAATATACATGTTTCAATGCTATTCTCTCACATCATCCCACCCTCACCTTCTCTCACAGAGTCTAAAAGTCTGTTCTTTACATCTGTGTCTCTTTTTGCTGTCTCACATATAGGGTCATTGTTGCTATCTTTCTAAATTCCATATATATGTGTTAATATACTGTATTGGGGTTTTTCTTTCTGACTTACTTCACTCTGTATAATAGTTTCCAGTTTCATTCACCTAATTAGAACAGGAACACAGCTAAATTTGTTCAGTCGCTCAGTCGTGTCTGACTCTTTGTGACCCCATGGACTGCAGCACACCAGGCTTCCCTATACTTCACTATCTCCTGGAATTTGCTCACACTAGTGTCCATTGAGTAGGTAATGTTATCCAACATCTCATCCTCTGTCTCCCCCTTCTCCTCCTGCCCAGTCTTTCCCAGCATCAGGGTCTTTTCCAATGAATCGATTTTTCATATCAGGTGGCCAAAGTATTGGAGCTTCAGCTTCAGCATCAGTCCTTCCAATGAATATTCAGGACTGATTTCCTTTTGGATTGACTGGTTGGATCTCCTTGCAGTCCAAGGGACTCTCAAGAGTCTTCCCCAGCACCACAGTTTGAAAGCATCAATTCACTGATGCTCAGCCTTCTTTATGGTCCAAGTATCATATCCATACATGACTACTGGAAAAACCATAGCTTTGACTATACAGACTTTTGTTGGCAAAGTGATATCTTTGCTTTTTAATATACTTTCTAGGTTCATCATAGCTTTTCATCCAAGGAGCAAGCATCTTTTGGTTTCATGGCTGCAGGCATCATTTGCAGTGATTTTGGAGACCAAGAAAATAAAGTCTGTCCCTGTTTCCATTTTAACCTCATCTATTTGCCATGAAGTGATGGGATCAGATGCCATGATCTTCATTTTCTGAATGTCGAGTTTTAAGCCAGCTTTTTCATTCTATTCTTTCACCTTCATCAAGAGGCTCTTTAATTCCTCTTAATTTTCTGCCATAAGGGTGATGTCATCTGTATATCTGAGGTTATTGATATTTCTCCCAGCAATCTTGATTCCAGCTTGAATCCAGCATGGCATTTTGCATGATGTCCTCTGCATATAAGTAAAATAAGCAGGGTAACAATATACAGCCTTGACATACTCTTAAATAAATATTTTTTAAAAAGGGGAAAGGACACAGATTTCCCTTCCTTCCCCACAGCCTCCTGAACAAAGATCTCCTGTGGAGGTTCTCCCTGTCTATTCATCCTTTTCCAGTTTATTTTTCTTCATAGTATTGATGCTTATTTTGTTTCTCACCTGTGTCCACTTTGTTATTAATAGAATCTACTCACCATGAAGGATGAATTCCTGTCCATATGTTCACAGCTATTGCCCCACTGCCTAGAAGAGTTTCTGGCACTTAGTAGATGCTTACTAAGTACCTGTAGAAAGAATGATTAAATCCCTACTAGACTGTGATAACCTTTTTGAGAAAAGAATCTAAAAAAGAATGAACATATGTATATGTATAACTGAATCACTTTTCATACACCTGAAGCTACACGACATTGTAAATCAACCATACTCCAATAAAATTAAAATTTTAAAAATCCCTAACAGATATCCTTCCCACATTCAGTGATACATAATTAGTATATTTTGGCACTTTTAGAATTGTACCCCCAAAAATGACAATAAAATATTTAGGGAGATGGACCAAGGTGGGATGTTTACATGACTAGTTATTTCTGGGTTTCAGGTTAGGCAATTTAGTCATTGAGGGCTTCAGCTCTGGAATCAAACTATCTTGGTTTGAATCCTAGTGCTGGTACTTACTAGTTGTGAAATCTCCAACCAGTTAATTAACTTATTTGCACCGCAGTTTCCTCCTCTGTGAAATGGGATGATAAGAGGAAGGTAGCTCTAAGTATAAGATGTATCTAAAGTGTTTGAAAGGCAGTCCTGCACACAGTAGACAAGAATAACACTTATTGTGGCTACTTTCCTGTAAATGTCATGTTATCTCTCCCATCAACCATGTGTGTGTGAAGCCGCTCAGTCGTGTCCGACTCTTTGCAACCCCATGGACTGTAACCTACCAGGCTCCTTTGTCTATGGGATTTTCCAAGCAAGAGTACTTGAGTGGGTTGCCATTTCTTTCTCCAGGGGATTTTCCCAACCCAGGGATCAAAGCCGGGTCTCCTGCGTTGCAGCAGACACTTTACCGTCTGAGCCAGCAGGGAAGCCTTCCATCAACAGTGCTTTCAATTGATCATAAACACACAGTTACATTCGTGTTGTTGAGTTAAATCTGAATTTATTAAAATATATAGCAGCAGCATGATCTTTATGAGAATCAGAAGGTACAATTTATGTGCAGTAAACAAAAAGGGAATAAGAAAGCCCAGGTCATAACTATAACAACAATGAAATAAGAACTATCGTTTGTTGAATATTTTATTTTACATCTGTCTATCCACCCTTCCAACTATCCACCCATCCATCTATCTACTCATTTATCTCTCTCTACTGCTACTGCTACTGCTAAATCACTTCAGTCGTGTCCGACTCTGCGATCCCATAGACGGCAGCCCACCAGGCTCCCCTGTCCGTGGGATTCTGCAGGCAAGAACACTGGAGTGGGTTACCATTTCCTTCTCCAGTGCAGGACAGTGAAAAGTGAAAGGAAAGTCGCTCAGTCGTGTCCGACTCTTCAAGACCCTGTGGACTGCAGCCTACCAGGCTTCTCCATCCATGGGATTTTCCAGGCAAGAGTACTGGAGTGGGGTGCCATTGCCTTCTTCGCTCTCTCTCTCTCTCTATGGTACTGTAATTGTATGATCCTATCCGGCGCCCCATTCCAGTACTCTTGCCTGGAAAATCCCATGGATGGAGGAGCCTGGTAGGCTGCAGTCCACGGGATCATGAAGAGTCAGATACGACTGAACGACTTCACTTTCACTTTTCACTTTCATGCACTGGAGAAGGAAATGGCAACCCACTCCAGTGTTCTTGCCTGGAGAATCCCAGGAACGGGGGAGCCTGGTGGGCTGCCGTCTATGGGGTCGCACAGAGTCGGACACGACTGAAGCAACAGCAGCCGCCGCAGCAGCAGCATCCACCTAACTAAGAAGTTAGATGTTTATGGAAGTTTCTCATCTGAAACAATAAAACACCAAACACACATACAGTAATTACTTTGTGCCAGGTACCATTCTAAACACTTAGAGAAAATTTCTCATTTGTTTGTGCAAATACCCAAACATTCACTTGTGACTTTAGAAATCCGATTTAAAAGTTTCATACTCAGAAACACACTTTCAAGCATGGTTAATCTTAATGTTATTGTCCTTATTATTTGTTCTCAGTGATTCCTATAAGTGTCCCATGACCACATGCATGTAACTTCTGCCTTCTGGAGTTATGGCTTCTCTGGTGGCTCAGTGGTAAAGAATCTGCCTTCAGTGGGGGAGACATGGGTTCAATCCCTGGGTCAGGAAGATCCCCTGGAGAAGAAAATGGCTACCCACTCCAGTATTCTTGACTGGAGAATTCCTTGGACAGACAAGCCTCGTAGGCTCTTGTGTCCATGGGGTCACAAAGAGTCAGACACTATTGAGTGACTAACAATTTCCTGCCTTCTGGAGTTAACAGCCAATGGAGTTAAAGCTATAGTATTAATTTAAAAGAATAGTGCACACGCCAATGCAGCCCAACGGCTCTGGTCAAGATATCTTTAAACTCTCCTCCCTTCTGGGGCTATTTCATTGTGTATCATTTTATATCCAAGATGAAAGAGTCCTCGTCAACATCTCTGAGACATTTTTATGACTCACAGCTCTCCTTAGGGTTCCTAGTTGGCTGCTTCTCCACACCTACTTCCCTCTCACGTCCTTCTCAATGTGAACAAAGCTCCATTTTCTTTGAGGGGGTCCACCTGGGTCTCATTGGAAAAGAATCTGATGCTGGGAAAGACTGAAGGCAGGAGGAGAAGGGGTTGACAGAGTATGAGATGGTGGGATGGCATCATCAACTCAATGGACATAAGTTTGAGCAAACTCAGGGAGGTGGTGAAGGGCAGAGAAGTCCAGTGTGCTGCAGTCCATGGGGTCACAAAGAGTCAGACATGACTGAGCGACTGAACAAACATGATCTAGTAACTCCACTCTCTTCTTCATGCCCTTGGGGCATTAATTTCACTGTTACTAGTAGCTGACTTGTGTTGATCTTCTGAGGAAGGGATGGTGTGGTGGGAGAAAATAGGGTAAAGAGAACACAATAGCAGTCATTTCAGCGCAGAACACAAAGCTACCTTAATTTCAGGCATCATTCTCCCTGGCACTTCTGAGCCGTTTCCCACCGCTGAGAATTTCTCACTGCCTCCCTCCTGCCAGTTCTTGAGTTTCCTGTCTTTCATGACCCTTCTTGCTTCTCTTTTTCCCTGTTTCTCAGGCTCTTTACTCATGTATTCACTCCTCTCTTTAAGATTTTCCCCGGAAATACCGATAAGTTCTCCCCCTCCCCCCAGGCAAATGACAAGGGGACCTTCCTCAACCAAGATAACCATCTCATTATGATATTTTCATCAAAAGAAATTGGGTGGGGAAGATCTCCTGGAGGAGGGCACAGCAACCCACTGATATTCTTGCCTGGAGAATCCCATGGACAGAGGAGCCTGGCGGACTATAGTTCATGGGATCGTAAAGATTTCTGAGCAACTAACACGTACATGACTGATCGACTAATACTTCCATTCCACCCCCCAGATTGAAATATGACATTATTCATGAGAGTTCCAGAAGTTCTGTGTAGAAGGGGCTCTGTAGATTTAGTCTAATTGAAAAGAAACTGAGAAAGTCTGATTTGAAATTGTGCTAGCATAGCAAACAAACTCTTTTTGACTTAATTGCATATCAAAGTCCTGCAGAAATCAAAGTTCCACTCAAAGGGTTTAAAAGGAAGAGAATTTAATTAAAGGACTGTCTCAAGAGACGTGGGCAGGTTAGAGAAGCAAGCAAGAATCCTTGAGGGCCCCAGGACAGGAGCAGTATGGCAACATCTCACTCTCAGGGCTGAAGGAACGAGAGGAGGAAGTGATGTCTCTGTGTTCCTGCTGGGAAGAGTCAGAAGAGCTGTTGTTTCCGGGGTTTCAGGCCCCAAAGATGTACCCTGATCTCTCCTTCCCCTTGCCCTCCGAGCTCTCGCAGATGTTTCCCTGGGGCTGAACCCAACCAGAAGTCAGAAGACGGGAGACTCCCTGGCGAAGGAGTCTGCAGGCCCCAAACAGGTCAGGTGGGATTGGGTGATGGGTATTTATTTGGTGTAATGTTGAAAACAGAAACTTAGCAAGGTGAAGGATGGCTGGACCCCTGCTGGCCACTTCCTAGAAGGCAGAAGTAACTGGAGTCAAACTTTGTTTCACCTTCACATTGTCCCCCTCCTAATACCCTAGGAGCTGTTGTGGAGACAGAGGTTAGGCCTCCTCTCCCTCCCCATTCCTGGGGAAAGGTCTGAGTTCTGGCCAGAGCACGGTGTAAGGGAAGTATTTGAGTGGTATTCACCTTGGTCTTGTGGCCAACTTCTTTGCACCATGGATCAGCTCCAAACCCTCTGTATCATAAGAAATAGTAAAGCAATTTTTGAAGCATAAAACCAAGTAGCAACAGCCAATCCAGAAGTCAAGTTAAGCATTGGGAGCAGTCAGACACAATCAAGGATGTACACTTTTGAACTTTAAATTCTTTTTTATTGCCTCTAAACTCAAGCTCTCAACCAACCATGACAAGAGTTTACATTCCTCTTGGAAATCAGTGAGGCAAAAACAGATTACCAAAAGCTGGAGAAAAGGATGCAGTGTGATTCTTTCCTCAGGGCAGAATATGAATTTGAGGGGATGGCTGTGGATCTTTGCAGAGAATGGAACGGCAGTATCCACCCCTAAGGACTGCCAGCCAACCTGGCCCACTGCCTGCTGCTCCTTCATCTGGTTGTGTCTGCAACTGCCAAGAGAGTGATGGAAGAATTTCTGGAAGGGACTTCGTTTCAACCGAACTCCCTAACTGGGTCAATGACCACCTCGACTCCAGGAGCAACCATAGCATGAGGGTATGGCTCTGACCGGCAAGTCTTCAGGGTTTACTGTGGAGTCAGGGAGTGACATGAAATGTGTAAGCGCAGAATATTGTCCTCTGTAAAGTTAACTTTGACATGACCTGAGAAGTAAAAGAGAGAGGTACACTTGGATGTATTGGGTTGGCCAAAAATTGCATTTGGATTTTTCCATGGATGGCATGGCAAAACGCAAAGGAAGTTTTTAGCCAGCCCAATATATGTTGCCCAAGCTCCCCTTCACATTTTTTTTTCTGTCTAGGATAGCCTGCAAAAGAGGTCCTGAGCTGAGTGCTTTAAATTATTCATCTCAAACTAAACATGGAAGATGCATGCTTAAATATCTTTATTTTAAACTAAAATTTTAAAAAATCTCTATTTTACAGAGAGAGAAAATTTGAGGAAACCACTGATTTGCTCAGACATACAGCTTGTACACGGGAGAGCTGAAAACCCAGTTTTGCCTGTGTTCAGCACCTTTGCACCTAACACGATGTATGAGTGTGCCAGGGAGTTTCGAAGGAGGACAGTGAGATGGTACAAAGCATGGATGATTAAAGCTGCTTCCAGAGTTCTGAATCTGTGATATTGTGATGGCTAAGAAATAGATATTTGGTCATTCAGATGACTGAAATGTATTTTTCATTATATTTGGTCTTCATCCATAGTTCAGGGTTTCCAGTTCCCCAAGTCCTCCATCCTAAGTGTTGAAAGTCATAAAGGTGTCTTTTGTTGTGAAAATGAGGTGACTTTTGGAAAGCACCTTTGGTCAGGGACTGGTTGCCAGGAGAACCAACAGCATGATTAGAGGATAGGAACTTTTAGTCCCACGACTGAAGCGACTTAGCAGCAGCAGCAGTGGCAACATGGAGTTTGAGTCAATTGCCAGTGACCAGTGATTTAGTCAGGAGAAGGCAATGGCACCCCACTCCAGTATTCTTGCCTAAAAAATCCCATGGATGGAGGAGCCTGGTAGGCTGCAGTCCATGGGGTCGCTAGGAAGTCGGACACGACTGAGCGACTTCACTTTCACTTTTCACTTTCCTGCATTGGAGAAGGCAATGGCAACCCACTCCAGTGTTCTTGCCTGGAGAATCCCGGGGCGGGGGAGCCTGGTGGGCTGCTGTCTATGGGGTGGCACAGAGTCGGACACGACTGAAGCGACTTAGCAGCGGCAGTCGTTTAGTCAGACGTGGCTGTGTGAGAAAGCCTCCATAAAAAATCCAGTAGGACAGGGTTGGAGAGCTTCTGGATTGGTAAGCAAACACATAGAGGTAGAGGTGCTGGGAGAATGTGTTTCTGACAGCCCAGGAAGCCCGGTGCCCTGTCCCTGTACTTGCTCTTTGCATTGAGCTTTCCAGGTGGGACTAGTGGTAAAGAAAAGTGAAAGTCGCTCAGCTGTGTCTGAATCTTTGTGACCCCACAGACTATGCCGTCCATGGCATTCTTCAGGCCAGAATTCTGGAGCGGGTAGCCTTTCCCTTCTCCAGAGGATCTTCCCAACTCAGGGATCGAACCCAGGTCTTCTGCATGGCAGGCAGATTCTTTACCAGCTGAGCCACCAAGGAGGCCCAGGGATACTGGAGTGGGTAGCCTGTCCCTTCTCCAGCGGGTCTTCCTGACCCAGGAATCAAACCGGGGTATCCGGAATTTCAGGCATATTCTTTACCAACTGAGCTCTCAGGGAAGCCCTAAGAGCTTCTTTACCAACTGAGCTCTCAGGGAAGCCCTAGTGGTTAAGAATCCCTGTGGCGTATTCATGTTGATGTATGGCAAAACCAATACAATATTGTAAAGTAAAAAAAAAAAAAAAAATCCACCTGCCAATACAGGAGACTTAGGAGACTCCAGTTTTATCCCTGGGTTGGGAAGATGCCCTGGAGGAGGGCATGGCAACCCACTCCAGTATTCTTGCCTGGAAAATCCCACAGAGGGGCCTGGCGGGCTACAGTCCTTGGGGTTGCAAAGAGTTGGACACGACTAAAGTGACTTAAAACAGGACATGACACTCGCATGCCCTCTGCATCTCTTCCACCTGGGTCTTCCTGGGTTGTGTCCTTTTATAATAAACTGGTAATCTAATAAGTGGAGAAGGCTATGGCACCCCCCTCCAGAACTCTTGCCTGGAAAATCCCATGGACGGAGGAGCCTGGTGGGCTGCAGTCCATGGGATCGCTAAGAGTCGGACACCACTGAGTGACTTCACTTTGACTTTTCACTGTCCTGCACTGGAGAAGGAAATGGCAACCCACTCCAGTGTTCTTGCCTGGAGAATCCCAGGGACGGGGGAGCCTGGTGGGCTGCCGTCTATGGGGTCGCACAGAGTTGGACACGATTGAAGCGACTTAGCAGCAATCTAATACGTAAAATGTTTCTCTGAGTTCTATGAGCCGCTCTAGCAAATTAATTGAACTCGAGGAAGGAAGTCTTAGGAACCTGTGATCTATGGCTAGTCAGTCAGAAATACCAGTATCAGCCTGAGCTTGTGACTGGCATCTGCAGTGCATGTGTCTGTGTCTGTGGTTTTTCCTTTTTGGGGTGGAGGGTCGTATGGAGGTCAGGGAAGTCTGGTAGGACAGAACCCTTGCCCTGTGGAATCTGATGCTGTCTCCAGGTAAATAGATACTGGAGTTGTGTTGAATTCTCAGCCCACCAGCTGGTATATAAGAATTATTTGGTGTTGTGTGGGAAGTCTCCCAGCCCCTCCCCTTGGAATTGGGTCCAGGATCCCCAAAAGAGAACTATATACAAGGAAAAATTGGATTAGTCACATCTCTCACTTGGAAGTGACAGAAATCCAATTCAATTTCTAGCTTAAGCTGGGGAGTGGGGGGTGGTGGGTGCGTGGGGGGGGGGGGGTATGACTTAATTAACCTAAAAGTTCAAGGATTGGTGACTCCCAGCATAGAACCAAATACTTAAGTTTTCAGGAATCATTAATTTACCAATCCCCACTCCCCTGCCCCCCGAGAGGGCAGGGAGGTGTTGGCTTTAATTTGCAGGCTGGTTGTGTCTATGATAGAGAAGATGTGTCTCAACAGAATCAAATTTACATAATCCTATGGCACATGACCTCAAAGAAATAAATAAGGCTCTCTCCCTGACCATCCATGTAGATCTGTGAAAGACCTCTGGCTCAGCTTGGATCATGTGCCCATCCTGGACTAATCACACTGTTTGAAGAGAATACATACTCTTATTGGCCAGCCTAAGTCAGGGGCTTGCTCCTAGCAAGCCAGGTAAGATCATACCATCAGCAGCCCCAACTGTTCCCCAAAGAGTTTCTAAAACAGAAGGAGACAGGGCAGATTATTTTGTTTTTTGTTTGTTTTTTTTTTTTTTAAGTAAGAAAAGACAAAATGATAGGATACTGAAAGAGGAACTCCCCAGGTCAGTAGGTGCCCAATATGTTACTGGAGATCAGTGGAGAAATAACTCCAGAAAGAATGAAGGGATGGAGCCAAAGCAAAAACAATACCCAGGTATGGATGTGACTGGTGATAGAAGCAAGGGCCAATGCTGTAAAGAGCAATATTGCATAGGAACCTGGAATGTCAGGTCCATGAATCAAGGCAAATTGGAAGTGGTCAAACAAGAGATGGCAAGAGTGAATGTTGACATTCTAGGAATCAGTGAACTGAAGTGGACTGGAATGGGTGAATTTAACTCAGATGACCATTATATCTACTACTGCAGGCAGGAATCCCTCAGAAGAAATGGAGTAGCCATCATGGTCAACAAAAGAGTCCAAAATGCAGTACTTGGATGCAATCTCCAAAACGACAGAATGATCTCTGTTCATTTCCAAGGCAAACCATTCAATATCACAGTAATCCAAGTCTACGCCCCAACCAGTAGCACTGAAGAAACTGAAGTTGAATGGTTCTATGAACCTACAAGACCTTTTAGAACTTACACCCAAAAAAGATGCCCTTTTTTTTATAGGGGACTGGAATGCAAAAGTAGGAAGTCAAGAAACACCTGGAGTAACAGGCAAATTTGGCCTTGGAATACGCAATGAAGCAGGGCAAAGACTAATAGAGTTTTGCCAAGAAAATGCACTGGTCATAACAAACACCCTCTTCCAACAACACAAGAGAAGACTCTATACATGGACATCACCAGATGGTCAACACCGAAATCAGATTGATTATATTCTTGGCAGCCAAAGATGGAGTAGCTCTATACAGTCAGCAAAAACAAGACCAGGAGCTGACTGTGGCTCAGATCATGAACTCCTTATTGCCAAATTCAGACTTAAAGTGAAGAAAGTAGGGAAAACCACTAGACCATTCAGGTATGACCTAAATCAAATCCCTTATGATTATACAGTGGAAGTGAGAAATAGATTTAAGGGCCTAGATCTGATAGATAGAGTGCCTGATGAACTATGGAATGAGGTTTGTGACATTGTACAGGAGACAGGGATCAAAACCATCCCCAAGGAAAAGAAATGCATAAAAGCAAAATGGCTGACTAGGGAGGCCTTACAAATAGCTATGAAAAGAAGAGAAGCGAAAAGCAAAGGAGAAAAGGAAAGATATAAGCATCTTAATGCAGAGTTCCAAAGAATAGCAAGAAGACATAAGAAAGCCTTCTTCAGCGATCAATGCAAAGAAATAGAGGAAAACAACAGAATGGGAAAGACTAGAGATCTCTTCAAGAAAATCAGAGATACCAAGGGAACATTTCATGCAAAGATGGGCTCAATAAAAGACAGAAATAGTATGGACCTAACAGAAGCAGAAGATATTAAGAAGAGGTGGCAAGAATACACAGAAGAACTGTACAAAAAAGATCTTCACGACCCAGATAATCATGATGGTGTGATCACTAACCTACAGCCAGACATCCTGGAATGTGAAGTCAAGTGGGCCTTAGGAAGCATCACTAGGAACAAAGCTAGTGGAGGTGATGGCATTCCAGTTGAGCTATTTCAAATCCTGAAAGATGATGCTGTGAAAGTGCTGCATTCAATGTGCCAGCAAATATGGAAAACTCAGCAGTGGCCACAGGACTGGAAAAGGTCAGTTTTCATTCCAATCCCAAAGAAAGGCAATGTCAAAGAATGCTCAACCTACCGTACAATTGCACTCATCTCACACGCTAGTAAAGTAATGCTCAAAATTCTCCAAGCCAGGCTTCAGCAATCCGTGAACCGCAAACTTCCAGATGTTCAAGCTGGCTTTAGAAAAGGCAGAGGAACCAGAGATCAAATTGCCAACATCCGCTGGATCATGGAAAAAGCAAGAGAGTTCCAGAAAAACATCTATTTCTGCTTTATTAACTATGCCAAAGCCTTTCACTGTGTGGATCACAGTAGACTGTGGAAAATTCTGAAAGAGATGGGAATACCAGAGCACCTGACCTGCCTCTTGAGAAATCTGTATGCAGGTCAGGAAGCAACAGTTAGAACTGGTCATGGAACAACAGACTGGTTCCAAATAGGAAAAGGAGAACGTCAAGGCTGTATATTGTCACCCTGCTTATTTAACTTCTATGCAGAGAACATCGTGAGAAACTCTGGACTGGAAGAAGCACAAGCTGGAATCAAGATTGCTGGGAGAAATATCAATAACCTCAGATGTGGAGATGACACCACCCTTATGGCAGAAAGTGAAGAGGAACTCAAAAGCCTCTTGATGAAAGTGAAAGTGGAGAGTGAAAAAGTTGGCTTAAAGCTCAACATTCAGAAAACGAAGATCATGGCATCCGGTCCCATCACTTCATGGGAAATAGATGGGGATACAGTGTCAGACTTTATTTTTTGGGGCTCCAAAATCACTGCAGATGGTGACTGCAGCCATGAAATTACAAGACTCTTACTACTTGGAAGGAAAGTTATAACCAACCTAGATAGCATATTCAAAAGCAGAGACATTACTTTGCCAACAAATGTCTATCTAGTCAAGGCTATGGTTTTTCCAGTGGTCATGTATGGATGTGAGAGTTGGACTGTGAAGAAAGCTGAGCGCCGAAGAATTGATGCCTTTGAACTGTGGTGCTGGAGAAGACTCTTGAGAGTCCCTTGGACTGCAAGGAGATCCAACCAGTCCATTCTTAAGGAGATCAGCCCTGGGCTTTCTTTGGTAGGAATGATGCTGAAGCTAAAACTCCAGTACTTTGGCCACCTCATGTAAAGAGTTGAGTCATTGGAAAAGACTCTGATGCTGGGAGTGATTGGGGACAGGAGGAGAAGGGGACGACAGAGGATGAGATGGCTGGATGGCATCACTGACTCAATGGTTGTGAGTCTGAGTGAATTCCGGGAGTTGGTGATGGACAGGGAGGCCTGGTGTGCTGCAATTCATGGGGTCGCAAAGAGTTGGACACGACTGAGCGACTGAACTGAACTATAGAAAATTAAAACGGTCACAAAAATTACTAACTGTTAACTAAATAAACAGGACAGTCACTAGTTGTGAGAGGCTACCTGAACAAGACAAGTTTATGAGAAAAGCTTACCTCATTAAGCAAGAGATACAATGTGTTAAAAATAGCTCCTTTGAGCAGTACTCACTGCCTGAACAAAAATAGATGTTTTCCTTATACTCAATATGTAGACCTATACTATGGAATAACGATAATTTCTTTCCCTGAAGCTTGTTTTTGTTTTGGTTTTTCCTAGTAGGGAATTCAGGAATCTCCATAGTGATTACTCTGAAACAACAATCAGTTTAGGAGTTAGAGCCATTATGACTCTTTTATAGGAGAAAGAGAGAGAGAATGTCTTTATCCAAAGTCAGTGCCTGGTAGATTGAATGCAGGCAATCTTTAAATCAGAAAGTCGTCCTGACTGAAATGCATCTGATATTTACCTCTGGACTATCTCAAGCTCAACATCCCTCCAGGACTGCTTTTCCAGGAGACCATCTTCCTCTGACTGGTCAGAGCTGAGGGAATCTTGGAGTAAGAACTTGAGGGTAGTAGATGAACTAGACCAGGGGGTCTTTTCCCTTCTCTGTTCTCCTCCCCTCTTCCCTCCAGTCACTTCCAAAACTCACCTTCTAGACTGCTCATGCAGCATCTCTTTTATGCTTTCCTCCATTAAAGAATTCTTAGTTTGTTGTCTCATTTGTTTATATGTGCATCTTTTCCCATTTCTTTCCAGCCCCACTCCCCATCATTGATAGGGGCTTCCCAGGTTAAAAAAAAAACCACTTGCCAATGTAGGAGACATAAGAGATGTGGATTCGATCCCTGGGCCGGGAAGAGTCCCTGAAGTTGCATGGCAACTCACTCCAGTATTCTTGCCTGGAGAATCCCATGGACAGAGGAGCCTGGCAGACTTCAGTCCCTAGGGTCACAAAGAGTCAGACATGATTGAGGTGACTTAGCACGCACATCATTGACTAGAGGATGAGGCTCATACTTAATTTATTTTTGTATCTACAGCAGTTTTTACACTTCCTGTCTTATAATAGGCATTCAGTAAATGTTGGTTGAGTGAATGAGCTTGATTATTAACTTGTAAAGTAGTGATCTTCTGGTTTGTTAAGGGATGGTGAGTATATATAACATTGAATCTCATACTTGATTTGTGGAAAAGTAATAACAGTATCAAATGTTTAAGGAACATAGTGAGATGTATAGCTTAAGATGAGTGTTAGGGTCCAGCAGACCTGGGTTCTACTACTGGCTGTTCTGGTAATTGTTTCTGCATAAAAGTCACCCCAACTAAAGCAGCCAGTAGTTCTCACTCAGAGTCTCATATATTTGCAGTCAATCTTGGGCTGCAGGTAACTAAAGGTTTGGCTGTGCTGGAAATTTATATTTTTACTGAATTATAGTTGATTTACAATGTTGTGTTCATTTCAAGTATACAACAAAGTGATTCAGCCATATACATGTATATATACATGTATTCTTTTTCAGATTTCCATTATAGGTTATTATAAGATATTGAGTATCAGTAGGCCCTTGTTGGTTATCTGTGTTATATTAGTAGTGTGTATATATTGGAGAAAGAAATGGCAACCCAGTCAAGTATACTTGCCTAGGAAATCCCACAGACAGAGTAGCCTAGCAGGCTACACAGTCCATGGGGTCTCAGAAGAGTTGGACACGACTTAGCAACTAAACAACAACAAATGTGTAAATATAAATTCCAAACTCCTAATTTATCTCTAATCCTCCCCACATCCCCTTTGGTAACCATAAGTTTATTTTCTATGCCTGTTGAGTCTGTAAGTTTATATCTGTTTTGTAAAGAAGTTCATTTGTATCATTTTTTAAGATTCTGCATATAAGTGATATATGATATGTGTCTTTCTCTGTCTTTGGTCCATCCATGTTGCTGCAAATGGCATTATTTCATTCTTTTTATGGCTGAGTAATATTTAATTATATATATATATATATATATATGTATCACATCTTCTTTATCCATTTATCTGTCAGTGGACATTTAGGTTGCTTCCATGTCTTGGCTATTGTAAATAGTTCTACTATGAACACTGGGGTGCATATATCTTTTTGAAATAGAGTTTTTGTCTTTTCCTTATATATGTCTAGGACTGAGATTTCAGGATCATATGGTTACTAATTTTTAGTATTTTAAGTCACCTTCATACTGTTCTTTACAGTGACTGCACCAACTTATTGGGTTAGCCAAGAAGTTCATCCAGGTTTCTCCATAAGACATTATAGAAAAGCTTCAGTGAAACTTCTGGCCCACCCAGTACATTCCCACAAACAGTGTAGGAGGGTTCCTTTTCTCCATACCCTCTCCACGTGCTGGAAAAGTAAATGGTTCACTGAGTACTGAGCTGATGACCAGAGGGCCTGTGTGTGGCCTCTCTTGCATAGCGGTCTCAGGATGGTCAGACTTCTCCCATGCCAGTTAACCTCTACCAAAATAAGCATCACAAAAGAGCCAGGCAGAAGCTGCATGGCCTGTTCTGACCTAGCCTCAGAAGTTACACAGTGTCACTTCCATGGATTCTGATTCTTACAAGTGAGTCACTAAGGCCAGCCCAGTTTCCAGGGAAGGAGACCTACCTCTCAATGGGAGAAATGTGAAAAAATTTGTGGACAGGTTTAAATCCACTAACCTAACTCTTCCACTTATTGGAGTAGCCTGGAGGGAAATTAGTCATTTGGGTTTTTCCATCTATAAAGTAAGATCCTTGTGAAGATTAAATAAGATGATGTATTCAAAACGCTTATCTCACAGTAAGCTTTCAAATGTTCCTGTATTATTGAGAGAGAATATATGGAGGAAACCCTTTAAAGTCAAGAAAGCAATATACAATAATTACAATACCCTTAAAATTGGAGAAAGACTGTTACTCATATTTTTCTGTAAGAGTTCCTTGTGGGACACCAAGGCCTCATGGGAGCATAATTTTAAAAACATTAAATTCTAACATTTTTATATGTACAGTCACTCCAGGTTCCAATCAACTGACTAAATTTCCACATGTGAACTTCTGGAACCCATTTCATTTGTTTATAAATGAAAAATGGTCTCCACATATGTGCATGTATATCCATTTTTTATGCTAAGAATATGCAACCTTGTGATCTGAAGAGGTACAAGAAAAAAGCAGAAAAAAAGTCTATCATCAAATGATATGACTTTGCATTACACAAAATAGCAGAAAGAGACTGATGGTTGATCTTACTTTAACACAAAAGCAAGAACTTTAAAGACTAGCAGAGCCTTTGCAGAAATGACACACTGATTTAGTTCCCTCTTGGCTTTGAGCCTGTCGGATTGTCATCTCTTCTGTCTAGAAGGCCTTATTCCATTTCTCTGGCTGTAATCTATTCATTTATCACCTTCTTGGAAGCCAGTGAACAAAACAAACAGTTGCCTGTGGAACCTGGGGAGAGAAAATCTCTCTTTGCTGTTGCTAAGGGAGAGATCCTTGCTAGTGATCATCATCTTATTTCTCTCTGTTAGATCATTCTCATTTTTCTCATCTTGGACAGGAAGTGCCCTCCACACTGGGTCTTCTAGCCTCCTTACTATCTTTCTCATTCTTCTACTGCTCCCTTGTAATACATTCCTGCATGACAGTCTCATTTGGTGCAATGTCCTGGGCATGCAAAGATAGGAGGGAAAAACCCAGCTCCAAAAGTAATGACCTGGCATCTGTGAAGAAAGAAGGTAATACAATCCAGTCAGTGCTATTAATGTGGCCTAAATAAATTGACCAACAACCAGACTCTATTTTCAGCTCTCCTAGAACCATTCCTTGTCTTTGCCATCTTCCCTGAATCCCCAAGTATTGTTTTCTCTTCCAGGCATACTGTTTCTTCCCTGGCCTGATGTTCCTCTTGGTGGACTGAAAAGCCACTCAGTTATTTGAGAAGCAAAACACCCTTCCTGCCCCTGCTTCCTAACAAAAAATTTCCTTCAATAGGACCTTTATTTCTCAGATATAGTTTGATTATCTGAGGGTATCCTGATGAATAAATCTGTATTCAGTTCAGTTCAGCTCAGTTGCTCAGTCGTGTCCAACTCTTTGCAACCCCATGGACTGCAGCATGCCAGGCTTCCCTGTCCATCACTAACTCCCAGAGTTTGCACAAATTCATGTCCATCAAGTCGGTGATGCCAGCCAAAACATCTCATCCTCTGCTGTCCCCTTCTCCTCTTGCCTTCAGTCTTTCCCAGCATCAGGGTCTTCTCAAATGAGTCAGTTCTTCGCATCAGGTGGCCAAAGAATTAGAGTTTCAGCTTCAACATCAGTCCTTCCAATGAACACCCAGGACTCATCTCCTTTAGGATGGACTGGTTGGATCTCCTTGCTGTCCAAGGGACTTTCAAAAGTCTTCTCCAACGCCACAGTTCAAAAGCATCAATTCTTCGGCACTCAGCTTTCTTAATAGTCCAACTCTCACATCCATACATGACCACTGGAAAAACCATAGCATTAACTAGATGGACTTTTGTTGACAAAGTAATGTCTCTGCTTTTTAATATGCTGTCTAGGTTGGTCATAACTTTCCTTCCAAGGAGTAAGCATCTTTTAATTTCATGGCTGCAATCACCATCTGCGGTGATTTTGGAGGCCCCCAAAAATAAAGTCTGACACTGTTTCCCCATCTATTTCCCATGAAGTGATGGGACCAGATGCCATGATCTTCATTTTCTGAATGTCAAGCTTTAAGCCAACTTTTTCACTCTACTCTTTCACCTTCATCAAGAGGCTCTTTAGTTCTTCTTCACTTTCTGCCATAAGAGTGGTGTCATCTGCATATCTGAGATTATTGATATTTCTCTCTGCAACCTTGATTCCAGCTTATGTTTCTTCCAGCCCAGCGTTTCTCATGATGTCCTCTGCATAGAAGTTAAATAAGCAGGGTGACAATATACAGCCTTAATGTACTCCTTTTCCTATTTGGAATCAGGCTGTTGTTCCATGTCCAGTTCTAACTGTTGCTTCCTGACCTGCATATAGGTTTCTCAAGGGGCAGATCAGGTGGTCTGGTATTCCCATCTCTTTCAGAATTTTCCACAGTTTGTTGTGATCCACACAGTCAAAGGCTTTGGCATAGTCAATCTGTATATCTCCAGCTTAAGGGACTGGGTACTGTTTTAGTGAGATGGTATGTTAACATGATTGGTTTTTCTCATAAATCTGAGCCTCATTATTTGCAAAGTTGTTAGATTATGGGCTCAGAAGAATTGAGACTCTAAATAGTACTACAGGATAGGACTGGAGATTGTGGACACTGATGACTTTAGAAAGAGGTTCTGCTTAGAGATAAGGAATCACCATGCACAATTTGGGATATTGCAAAAGAACATCAGAGCAGGAATAGATCTTAGAAACCATAGAAGAAAAGTGTTGATATGTGCCTTTCAGCTGGCCAGTATCTCCAATGTGTTTGCTTGTTTAATTGTGGTATATGTCTCATAAAATTCACCACCTTAACCATTTTTGACTCTACAGTTTAGTCATGTCAACTATATTTACATTGCTGTGCAACAGATTTCCAGAACATCTCATCCTAAAACACTGAAAGTCTGTATCTATTAAACAACTGCCAGATCCACCACCACCATCCCATTCCCAAATATTGCCTGGTAACCACCTTTCTACTTTATATTTCTATGAATTTGACCAGTCTAAGTGAAATTATACAGTATTTGTCATTATGTGACGGGCTTATTTCACTTCACATAATGTCTTCAAGATTCACCCATGCTGTAGCATTTCTTGTGACAAGATTTCTAATGACAAGATTTCTTTCCTTTTTAAGACTAAATAATATTCAATTGCATGTGTATGCCACATTTTGTTTATCTGTTCATCCATCAATGGATGTTAGTGTTGCTTCTACTTCTTGGCTATTGTAAACAGAGCTGATACATGCATGGATATGCAAACTTCTCTTTAAGACCCTGCTTTCAATTCTTTTGGAATTCTTTTGAATCTATACCTAGATTGCTGGAGCATATAATAGTTCTTTGTTAAATGTTTTAAGGAACCACTACTGTTTTCCAGCTGCTGCTGCTGCTGCTAAGTCTCTTCAGTCATGTCTGACTCTGTGCCACCCCATAGACAGCAGCCCAGCAGACTCCCTTGTCCCTGGGATTCTCCAGGCAAGAACACTGGAGCGGGTTGCCATTTTCTTCTCCAATGCAGGAAAGTAAAAAGTGAAAGTGAAGTCACTCAGTCATGTCCAACTCTTAGCGACCCCATGGACTGCAGTCTCCCAGGCTCCTCCATCCATGGGATTTTCCAGGCAAGAGTACTGGAGTAGAGTGCCGTTGCCTTCTCCAGCTGCACCATTCTACAATCCCACCAACTGTGCACAAGTTTTCCAATCTCTGCATATCTTCACCAACACTTCCTATTTTTTCAGTTGTAGCCATCCTAATATGTGTGAGGCGATATTTCATTGTAGTTTTGATTTGCATTTCTCTAATGATTAGTGATATTGAGCATCATTTATATGCTTGTTGGTCATTTGTATAAGTCCTTTGCTTATTTTTTAAAGAGTTATTTGTTGTTGTTATTGTCGTTGAGTTTTGAGTTCTTTTATTAACTCCTTATTAGATGTATTATTTGCAAATATTTTCTCCCATTCTCTAGATTGCCTTTTTAACTGTATCCTTTGATGCACAGGAGTTTTGAAGTTTGATGGAGTCCCATTTGTCTGTTTTTTATTTTGTTGCTTGTGTTTTTGATATCACATCCAAGAAATCATTGCCAAATACATTGTTAGGAAGACTTTCCCCTATGTTCCCAAATTCCTCTGGGAATTTTATCAGATCAGATCAGTCGCTCAGTTGTGTCCGACTCTTTGCGACCCCATGAACTGCAGCATGCCAGGCCTCCCTATCCATCACCAGCTCTCAGAGGTCACTCAGACTCACATTCATCGAGTCAGTGATGCCATCCAGCCATCTCATCCTCTGTCATCCCCTTCTCCTCCTGCCCTCAATCCCTCCCAGCAGCAGAGTCTTCTCCAATGAGTCAACTCTTCGCATGAGGTGGCCAAAATACTGGAGTTTCAGCTTTAGCATCATTCCTTCCAAAGAAATCCCAGGGCTGATCTCCTTCAGAATGGACTGGTTGGATCTCCTTGCAGTCCAAGGGACTCTCAAGAGTCTTCTCCAACACCACAGTTCAAAAGCATCAATTCTTTGGCGCTCAGCCTTCTTCACAGTCCAGCTCTCACATCCATACACGACCACAGGAAAGACCATAGCCTTGACTAGGCGAACCTTTGTTGGCAAAGTGATGTCTCTGCTTTTGAATATGCTATCTAGGTTGGTCATAACTTTGCTTCCAAGGAGTAAGCGTCTTTTAATTTCATGGCTGCAGTCACCATCTGCAGTGATTTTGGAGCCCAGAAAAACAAAGTCTGACACTGTTTCCACTGTTTCTCCATCTATTTCCCATGTAGTGATGGGACCAGATGCCATGATCTTCGTTTTCTGAATGTTGAGCTTTAAGCCAACCTTTTCACTCTCCACTTTCACTTTCATCAAGAGGCTTTTGAGTTCCTCTTCACTTTCTGCCATAAGAGTGGTGTCATCTGCATATCTGAGGTTATTGATATTTCTCCCGGCAATCTTGATTCCAGCTTGTGTTTCCTCCAGTCCAGCATTTCTCATGATGTACTCTGTATATAAGTTAAATAAACATGGTGACAATATACACCCTTGACGTACTCCTTTTCCTATTTGGAACCAGTCTGTTAGTCCATAGTTTGGGATAATACATTTATTTTTTATTTATTTCTTTGGCTGTCAGGTCTTAGTTGCAGCAGGCCGGACCTTGGCTGCATCATGCGGGGTAGCTCATTACAGCACTCGGACTCTCTAGTTATGGCATGCGGGCTCAGAAGTTACGGCAGGTAGGCTCTCTGGTTGTGGTACATGGGTTCAGCTGCCCCATGGCATGTGGGATCTTAGTTCCCCGACTAGGAATCGAACCTGCATCCCCTGTGTTGCAAGGCAGATTCTTAACCACTAGATCACCAGAGGAGTCCCCAGGGTATTACCTTTAGGTCTTTAATCCATTTTGAATTTATTTTTGCATATGGTGTAAGATGATGCTTCAACATCATTCTTTTGTATGTGGATATCCAGTTTTCCCAGCACCATTTGTTGAAGAGACAGTTTCTCATTGAGGGTTCTTGATATCTTTGTCAAAGATCATTTGACCATATGCAAGGACTTATTTCCGCCCTGCAGTTCATTTCTTTATTCACTGAGGTGTCTATCACGATTATGTGACTTCTTTGTTCAGTTCAGTTATTCAGTCGTGTCCGACTCTTTGTGACCCCATGGACTGCTGCACACCAGGGTTCCCTGTCCATCACCAATTCCTGGAGCTTGCTCAGACTTATGTCCATTGAATCAGTGTTGCCATCCAACCATCTCATCTTCTGTCTTCTCCTCCTGCCTTCAATCTTGTATAGACTTCTTTGTATGGAGACTAAATAGATGCATGGCCTCTTGTATCAGTCTACCCTGAGTATAAGTGCTCTACTATTTACTAAGTGTGTGATGCTAGACAATTTACCTTGCTGTGCCTCACTTCTTTATCTGTAAAATAGGGATAATGGTAGAGTACCTCCCTCAGGATGGGATTGTGAAAATTAAATAAAATAAAGCCTGTAAGAAAATGTCTGATACATAGAAACTACTCAATAAATCTTAGCTATTATTATCTCTTAAATTTGCTTCTCTCATAATTTTACTAGAACACATTCAACAGAGTTATACTTCCCTAAGGATCGTCAGATCATAGCAATGCCCTCAATTCTAGATAGCAATACTATTCATGCCTACTGTGCATTTTCACGATGCACCAACATCCAGGGGCTTTTTTTTTTTTTTTTTTTTTTGGCTCACTGTGTGGCATGTGGAATCTAGTTCCCCAACTAGGGATCAAACACATGCTCCCCAACAGTGGAAGTGTAGAGTCTTAACCACTGGATAGCCAGGGAAGTCCCTTTCTTTCATTATTTTTTATTTTTTGGTGTGCCACACAACATGTGGGATCTTAGTTCCCCAACCAAAGATCAAACCCACATCCCCCTGCATTGAAGCCATGGAGTCTTAACCACTGACTACCAGGGAAGTCTCTATTTTTATTTTGTGAATTCCACAGGACCACTTTTCTTGCAGCCTTCTACCCATCCCATACTTTCCCTGAATATAGGAAATAAAGAATGGTCAATATTGGAAAAATATAAAAGAAGGTAAAGGTCTCTGTGGCTTCTTAAAGTTGGTATTCAGTATGTATTGATCCATGTGCCTAAAATAGATCTGAAAAGGATCAGAGACTTTTCTTCCTATTCTGTGTCCACTGTGAAGTGATGGAGGTGAGGTCCCAGGTGGGAGGGGTAGAGGGGAACCGAAGCCCTTTGGTACAGCTGAGCTTGAAATTGACAGGAAACTGCCACAAAAATCTGCCAGGTTGTTAGGAAGCTGCACTGGCCACTTCCTTACCTCACTGATAACTGCTGCGTGAATATGGAGGGAACAAATTTAGGTTAAATGAATGTATTAAGCATGCTAGCAGCAAAACACGGGGAAGGCGTGGCACCCCACCCCAGTCTCCGGTCCCTGGGGGTCTGGTGGCTCCTCCGGGGTCCGGGCTTCCTGGGGGCCCCCTCCCTGTTCTTGCCTGGTCCGGGGGCGCGGTCGGCCGTGGCAGTGCAGCAGCAAAACAATCAGACACAAAGAGGAAAATCGCATAAATCTAAGCAAAGGTGAGGGTTAACACTGGTTCCGTCCTGTGTGGTTTGGCACAGCTGGAGTTAATTGGGTGTCTCTACCTTCCATTCTTTTCAGATTAGTTCTTTCTGTTAGAACCAGTGTGCTTTCCATTATCTTTTGATCTTGTTCCCTTTCCATATTGAAGATCTCTGAAAATCCAGAGGTATAAATGTTGTTTATAAAAATTTTTCTTGTCCCAATATCAATGTAAATTAACCAGCTGTGCCTTTGATATCACTGTCAGCTAATCTCAATATTAGAAAACTCAGTTTTAATTAAATTGATAGCTATCTTTGATTTACATTATTTCATCCCAGAAGTCAAAGTGTCAAAAGTGGATATTAAACATTAAGAAAAACTTTTTTTTCTTATTATACTTAATACAGTACGTATCAGTATGTGATTATCAAATATATTAGAAGGTTAATACTTTTAAAAATGGAAATGAAAATGGAAGCCCACTCCAGTGTTTTTGCCTGGAAAATTCCATGGACAGGGGAGCCTGGCAGGCTACAGTCCACGGGGTTGCAAAGAGTTGGACATGACTGAGCATACAGGACAGGACTTTTGTTTACAACCTTGGATAATGATTGCATTGTCAGAGAAAACTTTCGTGGATATTTTAAAAGGCTCTAAATATAATTGAATATTGTTTTTGAAATGGGTAAAACATCCAGATTATTCTAGAGACTAGCAAGGCAAGATGTTTTCTTCACTTTTCAAAAGTTTTTCTTATAGAAATAAAGAAATATATCCTTTATGAGAACTTTGACAAAGTCATGTTTAATATCTCATCTAAAGGGAGCTTTGGAGCTGGTTGGTTCCACAAATTCTTTTTTTTTTTTTTTTTCCCAATATTTGTTTATTTGTTTGGTTACACTGGGTCTTAGTTTCGGCATGCAAACTCTTAGTTGCAGTATGTGGGATCTAGTTCCCTGACCAGGGATAGAACCTATAACCCACTGCCTTGGGAGTGTGGCGTCTTAGCCACTGGACCACCAGGGAAGTCCCCACAAATTCTTTTAGTCATAATGTATGTCCTTCTCAGCATGTCCTGTCCACCCCCATCCTTCATCACTAATATATACTGGAGGTAGTTTTTCCAACTCATGCTTTCTTTGTCCACATCAAAAACCTCTGTCCCTAGATAAAAGCTGGTGAGATGAAATAGAATGTGAAACCAGCTTGGGCTGTGCCTCTTGTGGACTCTGTGACTTTGGGCAATTACTTCATCTCTCTGACCTTTCATTTCCTCCTTCATGGGATGATTCAAACTTCATGAAGTTTGTTGTGAGGATTAAATAAAATAATACAGAGTGTTTACTAAGTCTATGTTCTTATTATGAGCATCTCCTCATTAAATTCAGCGCCTCTGATGTCTATGTCAGTCTGATGAAATGCTTGTGAATGAATTCCTCTGTATTTTCAACATTTTCTTTTGTTCCTTTATTGCTCACCTACTATGGACCAGATACAATGATAGCTTCTGGTGATCCATGAATGAAGAAGAGACAGACAATTCAAGATTCCCTTAGAACAATAAATTAGGAGTTTGGGATTAACATATATGTACTACTATGTATGAAATAGGTAAACAACAAGGACCTGTTGTACAGCACAGGGAACTATACTCGATATCTTGTAACAACCTATAATGGAAAAAAATCAGAAAAAAATGTATATATATACATATGTGTGTGTGTATATATATATATATATATATATATATACACATATCAGATCAGATCAGATCAGTCGCTCAGTCGTGTCCGACTCTTTGCGACCCCATGAACCGCAGCACGCCAGGCCTCCCTGTCCATCACCAGCTCCCGGAGGTCACCCAGACTCACACCCATCGAGTCAGTGATGCCATCCAGCCATCTCATCCTCTGTCGTCCCCTTCTCCTCCTGCCCCCAATCCCTCCCAGCAGCAGAGTCTTCTCCAATGAGTCAACTCTTCGCATGAGGTGGCCAAAATACTGGAGTTTCAGCTTTAGCATCATTCCTTCCAAAGAAATCCCAGGGCTGATCTCCTTCAGAATGGACTGGTTGGATCTTCTTGCAGTCCAAGGGACTCTCAAGAGTCTTCTCCAACACCACAGTTCAAAAGCATCAATTCTTTGGCGCTCAGCCTTCTTCACAGTCCAGCTCTCACATCCATACATGACCACAGGAAAGACCATAGCCTTGACTAGGCGAACCTTTGTTGGTAAAGTAATGTCTCTGCTTTTGAATATGCTATCTAGGTTGGTCATAACTTTCCTTCCAAGGAGTAAGCGTCTTTTAATTTCATGGCTGCAGTCACCATCTGCAGTGATTTTGGAGCCCAGAAAAACAAAGTCTGACACTGTTTCCACTGTTTCCCCATCTATTTCCCATGCAGTGATGGGACCAGATTCCATGATCTTCGTTTTCTGAATGTTGAGCTTTAAGTCAACCTTTTCACTCTCCACTTTCACTTTCATCAAGAGGCTTTTTAGCCCCTCTTCACTTTCTGCCATAAGAGTGGTGTCATCTGCATATCTGAGGTTATTGATATTTCTCCCGGCAATCTTGATTCCAACTTGTGTTTCTTCCAGTCCAGCATTTCTCATGATGTACTCTGCATATAAGTTAAATAAACATGGTGACAATATGCAGCCTTGATGTACTCCTTTTCCTATTTGGAACCAGTGTGTTGTTCCATGACTAGTTCTAACTGTTGCTTCCTGACCTGCATACAGATTTCTTAAGAGGCAGATCAGGTGGTCTGGTATTTCCATCTCTTTCAGAATTTTCCATAGTTTATTGTGATCTACACAGTCAAAGGCTTTGGCATAGTCAATAAAGCAGAAATAGATGTTTTTTCTGGAACTCTCTTGCTTTTTCCATGATCCAGTGGATGTTGGCAATTTGATCTCTGGTTCCTCTGCCTTTTCTAAAACCAGCTTGAACATCTGGAAGTTCACGGTTCACATATTGCTGAAGCCTACATATATGTGTATATGTGTATATATATATATATATATATATATATATATATATACGCACACACATATAACTGAATCACTTTGCTGTACACTTGAAACAGACACAAAATTGTCAATTAACTCTACCTTAATTTTTAAAAAGTGCCCTCAGAGCCTCCCAGCTGGCGATAGTAGTAAAGAACCTGCCTGCCAATGAAGGAGACATGAGACGTGTGTTTGATCTCTGGGTTGGGAAGATCTCTTGGAGGAGGGCATGGCAACACACTCCAGTATTCATGCCTGGAGAATCCCAGGGACAGAGGAACCTGGAGGGCTACAGTCCATAAGCAAAGAGTCAGACACGACTGAAGCAACTTAGCACACACACACACTTTCAGAGCAGTAGAGGAGACAAATAAATGCTATAAAAGCCCCAGAATGGAAAGCCAGAGGGTAAAAGAATTCTTTTTAAAAGAGAAAATGCTTGAGCGGCACATAAAGGGGAGAGAATGGGCAGCTCATGGTGTCTCCTTGGGCCTCTTCCTTATGAAGAGAGTGCCCAAGTTATCCAGGAATTTCTGGGCTTCAGCTGAAACCCTGCCTTCTTCTGATGGCCTCCTTTCTCTGAAAACCTTCTGTAAAGGTTTCCCTTCCAGGTGGCTCAGCGGTAAAGAGTCAGCCAGCAATGCAGAAGACCTGGGTTTGATCCCTGGGTTGGGAAGATCCCCTGGAGAAGGGAATGGCAACCCACTCCAGTGTTCTTGCCTGGAAAATCCCATGGACGGAGGAGCCTGGTGGGCTACAGTCCATAGCCTCACAAAGAGTCAGATGTGATTGAGCATGAGCACTTCTATAATAGGACTGCAACACAGAAAGGATAAGTTTCTCCCCTTCATGGGGAAATAAAGAAAGAAAACTGTCGTCACTGTCTCCATACATTTCTCCATTCGTTTAAGTGTGCAACAAACATTTGTGTCAGTGAAGTACTAGGCCCTGTGCTAGATGCTGGGGATTCAGAGAGACAAGAAACTCAGTCTAGAGAGAAAGTGGAGTTGTTGCTCAGTCGTGTGCAACTCTTTGTAATCCCATGAACTGTAGCTTCCCAGGCTCCTCCGTCCATGGCATTTTTCAGGCAAGAGTACTGGAGTGGCTTGCCATTTCCTTCTCCAGGGAATCTTCCCAATCCAGGCTTCAAACCCAGGTCTCCCACGTTGCAGGCAGACACTTTACCCTCCAAGCCAGAGAGAGAGAGAGAAAATCAAAATGGTAGTCTGTCTATAAGAGCTCTATTGGAAGTGTACTCATGGGGGCGGGGGTAGCAGTGCTGGGGTGACCAGTTTTCCCAGTTTATCTGCTACTGTCCTCATTTTGGCACTGAAAGTCTTGCATCCTAAGAAGCTGCTCAGTCCTGGACAAACTGGTCAACCAAGCTCCTAGCCACAGAATAGGGCCCCCTGATGCAGCCTGGGGGTAGGGCTGGGAGCATAATCACGTTAGAATTTGATGACAAGCATAAACTTAATGAAATACTAGATGAACGAGGACACAGGGAATATTTGTGAAGGGAATGAATTTAGCACGTAGGAACCAGATAACGCTGAATTATGCTTAGGAAAATCCCGCCAATGTGCCCACAGTTCATGTGAAACCATCCCCAATATGTTTATTAACCACAGAGTTTATTTTTTAAGCTGAATCTGAATAATTGATAGCAAAAATCTACGTTTCCTGATTTCTTTTTTCCAGTTGCTCGTACCCTATGAGTGCTAAGTCAGTTCAGTCATATTCGACTCTTTGCGACCCCATGGACTGTAGCCCTCCAGGCTCCTCTGTCCATGGGACTCTCCAGGCAAGAATACTGGAGTGGGTTGCCATGTCCTCCTCCAGGGGTCTTCCTGACCCAGGGATCGAACCTTCATCTCCTGTGGCTCCTGCATCAGGCAGATTCTTCACCGCTGAGCCACTGGGGGCAGAACTTCATAAATTCAATTCCACTGTTTGTTGATCCCTGTGCCTCTCTCTGCTCCCTTCATCCAATTTGTGTTCCCATAAAATGCAATGTTCACATCTCACTTCTCAGCAAAAATATGAGATGTGCTGAGTGAATTCACATTAATAATATTTTAGCTAACAACACTGCAAAGAGCTCTACAGACCATTTACCAAGGAAACTAAATTATTTCAAATGCTTGTGTCAAAATAAATGAACCAAGGCTTTTCTGATGTAGCAGCCTAACATTTTATCGTGGATATAATAAACACAGCTCCCCCCTCTCCAAAATTCAGCAATTCTTTATTAGGTTCTTTCTTCATTAGGGCAAATAAAACATGTCCTCCTATGGATTTTTCCATAACTTCTAGTGGTATAATAGGGCATCTCTTTACTAAAGTAATTTAGACTAACATGAAGTTCTTTTCTAATAATAAAAAAGTGTCTTTAGAATAACTTAGAACTATTGCAAATGATAAGCAGAATTTATTAAGGTTATGAATCAAAGAGAAATGTTGTGTTGTTGTTGTAATTAAAGAAAAAAAAACCTTTAGAGGTTAATCTTTTCCCCCATATTTTGGATTAGCGATTGAGTTCGGTTTTTGTTTTTGTTTTTTTTTTCCTCTCCTAATAGGTTCTCTTTGGTTCCAAGGTATTCCCAGCTGTTGAGAGTCACAAATTCTGCCTGAATAGCAGGGTGACCTTTTCAGAGAGCAGCCAATGTTTGTAAGCTCAAGTACAAAGAAAACCAAGTTTACTGACTATGCTAGAGAAAGAAGAAAGCTCATTGAAACCAGCTCTCTATCACCCCCTACTCCCATTCCTACCAGTCTTCAACTCCTTCCTCTTCATCCTGCCTGACCTTACTGGACCAGCAGAGCGGCCAGCTCCAGGGATGCCATAATTAACTCAGGCTCTTTGATGTCTTTAAAATTCTGTTTCAGTTTCCACTTGACTTTTTCGGGCAAAGCAGCAGCATCTGGCACCTCCACTCTGTGGAATGCGGCTGTCTGCTCCTGGGAAGGGGGATCAAGAGGTAGCCATCCTGGGTTAGGAAGGCAGGCGACCTGGGTTATGCCTGTCCACTGCCAGTCTAGTCTCCCAGGTTACTTTTGGTCTATATCTGGCCAGATGTCCTCAATTCCCCAGGCCTGAATACACTTAACCTTGCTTCTCCAAACTGCTTTGCATTCCTCACCCACCCCCAGATCCTCTCCATTCTCAGCTCCTAAAAAAAAAAAAGAAATCACAGACACTGCAGTTATCACACATCTTCTGACTGTTCATCACAGCTTTGCATGCTCCTTTCAAATTGTCTCTTCCTTTCTTCCCCTTCTTTTTAACCTCCCAATTCTGCTTTTTGGCAAACAACCAAAGATTTCTCTGTGTGACTTAAAAGAAATATTACAAGACAAACCTTCTCTTGGTAGAGAGCAATGGAATGATTTGCATATATAATCTCTTCCTGTGTCTCCTGCTAGCTAGCATGGGCCTTTTCGTCTCCAGTCCTCATGGTCTAACAAAAGAATAAATTACAGCACCACTGATGGAACATTACACTGACAATCTTCTGAGGCACTGGGAGTTTTAATGGAAACCAAAGAGAAGCCAAGATTAGACAATTTCTTGTAAATGTATTTCTTTTTTCCTATATGCCCTCTCACGTATTATCAATTTTCTGACCTTCTTATTATTCAGTTTCCTAGCTGCCAAATAACACATCTAAAGCTGCTTTTGAGCCAATCTCTCATCAATGGAACTGTACTTGCTATTAGAGAATTAAAGTATTGGCAAATTGGTTACAAGGTGTTTAGGCTTATGATTTAAAGATTTAGTTAAATTAATAAACGATAGCAATTTCAAGGACTGAATGGATGCCCTTACTTAATATTTTGCCTCCTGATTTCGTTGAGATGGGAAAAGTGAAAATAAAGGTGTCTATATAGTGCCATCTAGTGGCACAGATGTTTAAAAGGTCTGGAGAAGGCAATGGCAACCCACTCTTGCCTGGAGAATCCCAGGGACTGCGGAGCCTTGTGGGCTGCCGTCTGTGGAGTCGCACAGAGTCGGACACGACGGAAGAGACTTAGCAGCAGCACCAGCAGCAGGAGCCTGGAGGGCTACAGTGCATGGAGTGGCAAAGAGTCGGACACGACTGAGCAACTAACACACACTTTCATTGAGGGACTGTTTAAATGAACCTAGAAAACAATTGCTGCTACTAGTATTAGGGTCTGATTTTCAGAATCTCCAGGCTTGATTCTAGTTTTGTTTTACTTCCTTTGGGGCACTTTTTGGTGTCATTGAGAAAGTCTTAATCGGCTTAGTGGAGAGCCAGAAAAACTCTGGAAATCCACAGGAATTGCTGCTCCACTGCTGTTTAAACTTTCTTGCCACTCCACTTCTGATTGCAAAACAGATTCTGCTGAGAAGAGAAAAATGTTAATAATCTAAGAAAACAGCAATGATCATACCACTGAAAATACAAAGATGCTCTCCTCTTCCAACTCTTCTCACTTAAACCTATTGTTCTTAAATGCTAACTATGTGAATATGTACAAAGGTTTAATCAGTTATATTTATGAAAGAGATATGCTTTTATGCAGACAAGACCAGAGTTTGAAAAGCTGGCCCCCTCTAGCAAAGTTCAAAAGCAATAAATATATTGAAAGAAACATATACAGAAAGAAAGTAAAAATTAGAAAAATGAAGCCAAATCAGAAACTATGGTCTAATTTATTTGTTTCCAAGGGTCTGCATGCCCTTTTGAAGACTGATCTCACATTTGGAATTGAGGCAGGCTTTGCTTTGTGGGCTTCTTCCAAGACCAGAATTTTATCTTGACCCAAAGTACTTCTGGCTTTCTCAGAGGGCTCTCCTCTGGTACCAGCACTGAGAAGCTGATCAAATCTGCATGTGTCAGGCAACACGTGCTTTCTAGCTGCTGACAGAGGTTGGTCCTTACCATGCTGACCTCAGAGACCTCAGACGTGTTTCTCAGGCCCTCTTCCTGTTGTGCTTGCTTTCTGTCTTGATCTTGTGGATAAACTGACAAACACAAATGTAAACTGAAATATAAGACAAGCTGTGCAAGTCTAAAATGTGAATAGGAGGTACTTGAATGGATGACTCAGCCCTCATAAAATGTCTGCTGAGATACATATCTGTTGAATTGGGGTCAAGATCCCTAATTTACCCAAATATCCCATCATCGGGGCATTTCTTCTTAAAGAAGTTCTGTCTTCCTCTCATGGTTCCCTGACATTTACAAAAGGACATCTTTGGTCTTAATCTTTTCTTTTTTTATTAATTTATTTTTAATTGGAGGACAATTGCTTGACAATGTTGTGTTGGTTTCTGCCATAGATCAACATGAATCAGCCAGAGTTTATACATATGTCCCTTCTCTCTTGAACCTCCCTCCCACTTCCCACTTAATCTTTTCTTCATTGAGGTACTGTTAACTGTGAAAATGAATATGATGAACATGAATGTTTCAGGATAGAGGCTTTTAGAACACGGAGTTTACTATCATTTTGCCATGTTAATTAGAAAGAGAGTAACTAAATGAGGTACACCTGTCTAAAGCAGTTTTCAGTTAAAAAGGACTCAAAACCTCTGTTCTGAATTTTGGCTAAACTACTATCGAATTTGCCTTTTCAGAAACAGGATGCTGGTCTCTTGATCTCTGTGGTTTTGGAATCCCTCTACTCCCCTCACTCAAAGTTTCCCATTTTGTTGATGGCATTAGCAGCAGTCTCATAATTGCTAGTTAGAATTGACATGTGGTGAAGTTGAAGTGGTTGTTGGGCAAGTTGTTGTTAAAGAGTTTTAAATTAAATACCAGTTTGGTATCTGGTGTTCTTTGAAAGGGCCAACCTTCCACAGCAGGAATTTTAGTGGAAAAATGCCAAGCCATGCTCACTTTTTGTCTCCCTTCCAACTCTCTCCAGTGGTGCCAAGTTTATTACGGGTTAGAAACTGAGCAGGATCAAGGGCTTCGTTTCTAAAAGGTAATCATTTAATGTTCATATAATTTTATGAGGGCAGTTGAATTATTTCATAATTACATAACCAGAACATGGCACAATACGAAGTTGTGATGAATGCACTATCTTACAACCCTAAATATACCTCCCCATCCTCCGCTCCCACCACCCCCGCTTCAGAACTCTTAATCAAATCACATATGGAGATTCAATTAAACTAATACTAGTCTGTGTTGGCATCTCTTTCTCTTCTCTCTGTGGGCATTAACTCAGAGTTTTCCTGAGCATATAGTAAGAAAAGCCTTCCTCCTATGTCCTTCTGGTTTCTCATAGTGCTTGAACTTTCTGATAACCTATTAGACACTATTTTATGCTGCTCTTAAAAGTAGAATCATGAGGGACTTCCCCGATGGTCCAGTGGTTAAGATGCCGCCTGTCAATGCAGAGGGTGTGGGTTTAATCCCCAGTCAGGGAACTAACATCTCATAGGCCGATGGGTGCAGCCAAAGGTCTGAAAAAAAAGTAAAATCATGAGACTCAGTAGTAAGATGCTCCTCTAGGAATCTCTCTCTCTCTCTCTCTCATGTGACTAGAGGAGACATAGATGCTAAGGTGTGGGCTTCATGCCCTCCCTGCGAAATAACTTTTTTCCAGATCCCACTCATCATGGAAAGCTGTTTGGAACACAGTACTGGGGCCCTGATATGTTTCTGGCACATAATTTTATTAATGAAAAAAAAAATAGCACCTAAAACAAATTCTTGCCTGCAATAGTAGAAGATATCTACTGAAGAGAGTGAGCTGTTTTAACCAGAAACTAGAGCCATTCTCTTTACAATGAACTTAGGACTGGCAGCAACTATAAGGTTGTTCCAGTTTCTTAAAACTAGAAATAAGTTGTGTTAGTTGCTCAGTCGTGTCTGACTGTTTGCAACCCTGTGGACTGTTGCTCACCAGGCTCCTCTGTTCATGGGATTCTCCAGGCAAGAATACTGGAGTGGGTTGCCATCCCTCTCCAGGATCTTCCCGACCCAGGGATCAAACCTGGGTCTCCCACATGACAGGCAGATTCTTTACTATCTGAGCCACCAGGGATCAGTTCAGTTCAGTCACTCAGTCATGTCTGATTCTTTGCGACCCCACAGACTGCAGCATGCTAGGCTTCCCTATCCATCACCAACTCCCGGAGATTACTCAAACTCATGTCCATTGAGTCCATGATACCATCCAACCATCTCACCCTCTGTCGTCCCCTTCTCCTCCTGCCTTCAATCTTAACCAGCATCAGGGTCTTTTCAAATCAATCAGTTCTTCGCATCAGGTAGCCAAAGTATTGGAGTTTCAGCTTCCACATCAGTCCTTCCAATGAATATTCAGGACTGATTTCCTTTAGGATGGACTGGTTGGATCTCCTTGCAGTCCAAGGGACTCTCAAGAGTCTTCTGCAACATCACAGTTCAAAAGCATCAATTCTTTGGTGCTCAGCTTTCTTTATGGTCCAACTCTCACATCCATACATGACTACTGGAAAAACCATAGCTTTGACTAGACGGGCCTTTGTCAGCAATGTAATGTCTCTGCTTTTTAATACACTGTCTAGGTTGGTCATAGCTTTTCTTCCAAGGAGCAAGCATCTTTTAATATCTTGGCTGTAGTCACCATCTGCAGTGATTTTGGAGCCCTCACAAAAATAAAGTTTGTCACCATTTCCATTGCTTCCCCATCTATTTCCCATGAACCTATGGGACCAGATGCCATGATCTTAATTTTTTGAATATTGAGTTTTAAGCCAACTTTTTCACTCTCCTCTTTCACTTTCATCAAGAGGTTGTTTAGTTCTTCTTTGCTTTCTGCCATAAGGGTAGTGTTATCTGCATATCTGAGGTTATTGATATTTCTCTCCGCAATCTTGATTCCAGCTTGTGCTTCATCCAGCCCTGCATTTCTCATGATGTGCTCTGCATATAAGTTAAATAATCAGGGTGACAGTATACAGCCTTGATGTACTCCTTTCCTGATTTGGAACCAGTCTGTTGTTCCATGTCCAGTTCTAACTGTTGCTTCCTGACCTGCATACAGATTTCTCAGAAGGCACGTCAGGTGGTCTGATATTCCCCTCTCTTTCAGAATTTTCCACAGTTCGCTGTGATCCACACAGGCAAAGGCTTTGGCGTAGTCAATAAAGCAGAAGCACATGTTTTTCTGGAACTCTCTTGCTTTTTCGATGACCCAGCGGATGGTGGCAATTTGATCTCTACTTCCTCTGCCTTTTCTAAATCCAACTTGAACATCTGGAAGTTCACAGTTCATGTACTCTTGAAGCCTGGCTTGGAGAATTTTGAGCATGAGTGCAATTGTGCAGTAGTTTGAACATCTTTGGCGTTGCCTTTCTTTGGGATTGAAATGAAAACTGACCTTTTCCAGTCCTGTGGCCACTGCTGAGTTTTCCAGATTTACTGGCATATTGAGTGCAGCGCTTTAACAGCATCATCTTTTAGGATTTGAAAGAGCTCAACTGGAGTTACATCACCTCCACTAACTTTGCTTGTAGTGATGCTTCCTAAGGCCCACTTGACTTCCAGGGATAGTAATGGTTAATTATTTATTTGTCTGTTTGTTTTTGGCTTTGGTGGGCCTTCATTCCTGTGCGTAGACTTTCTCTAGTTATAGTGAGCGGGGTCTACTAGTTGTGGTGTGAGGGCTTCTCATTGTACTGGCTTCTCTTGTTGCAGAGCACAGGCTCTAGAGCTCTCAGGCTCAGCAGTTGTGGTGCATGGGTTTAGTTGCCCAGTGGCACATGGGATCTTCCTGGACCAGGAATCAAACCCGTGTCCCCTGTGTTGGCAGGCAGAGTCTTATCCAGTGGACCACAAAGAAAGTCCTATTAAGCATGTCTGTGATTCCAAAAATATATTTCTAGAATAGCTAGGTTTCTTATTAAAATTTCCTGGGTTTTATGGACATAATTAGGAAACAAAAGGACATTTCATCTTATGAGACAGCTTCCTACTCTGAGAGCTCTCAGGGACCCACGACCCCATGTTATAGTTCTCATCCACAGAGGGAATTCTATGCTTCAGGTCCTAAAGAGAGGGCTTCCCTGGTAGCTCATTGGTAAAGAATCCGCCTGCCAATGCAGGAGACACGGATTTGATCCTTGAGTCAGGAAGATTCCCTGGAGAAGAAAATGGCAACTCACTCTAATATTCTTGCCTGGAAATCCTGTGAACAAAGGAATGTGGCAGGCCACAGTCCATGGGGTCTCAAAGAGACAGACATGGCTCAGCGATTAAAACTACAAGTAAAGGGAGGGTGATGGATGGATAGGGAGGAACATAAACAGATATCTGTATCTTCACAGCACTAGACTAGAACCCAGTGTCTATGCTTGTATTGTCTTAAGAGACAATTTAGCTATGTATTTTTTAAAAAGGGGGGAAAAGGTGATTTCTGTGTGTTGGGGACAGGAGTGAGGCTGATATGTGGGCAGGAACTGAGAAGAAAGGACAGATATTATGGGCTCCACCGGGAAAGCCATCCAAGCCTGCTTGAGACATCAGTCTCTGCTGGAAGAGACCTCGGTGTGAGGCAGTATAAATGCTGCTGACAACCTGGGCCTGAGGACTCGGGCACCAGGAGTCTACATGAGGTGCCTACACTGACTGTGCGTCATGCCGGGGAACTAGACAGTCCGCAAATGGATCCGCCTGTCTGGGAACAGGAGCTCTCTGAGGCCTTGCTAGCACCTGTGTACAAATTACAGTGCTGTGAAATAGCTCACAGACACTGAAAGGCCCAGGATCCCAGTAATATGAGCTAATTCACCTAGTTTCCCATTGGTGTCACTCAGATCTTTTCGGTCCATTTCAACATCTTTCACAACTTTTTCCTACATTGGCAATCATGGAAATAAGAAATTGTTTTCTGATGCTCCCCTGAAGCCTATTCATCCTTCAATTCATTTACAAATAACTCAATTTAGAAGTTTATTCTGATCTTCTCAATTGTAGCTCTCTCTTATATTAATAGTTCCACAATTCCTTTGTCTCTTTCTCTCTGTTTTTCGTAAATATATATATTTTTAATTTTTTTTATTTGGCTACACCGACTCTTAGCTGTGGTGCTTGGGATCTTTAGCTGCAGAATGTGAAATCTTAGTTGCGGCTGTTGGATCTAGTTCCCTGTCAGTCAGTTCAGTCTCTCAGTCGTGTCCTACTCTTTGCGACCCCATGAATCACAGCACGTGCGTGGAACAGGGATCAAACCTAGGACCGCCTGCATGCGTTGGGAGGTGGTGGAGTCTTAGCCACTGGGCCACCAAGGAAGTCCCTCCCTTATTTCTCTTTTACGGCAATATTTCATTTTACCACCCGTAAATGAAAAAATTAAACCTTTGGAGTGTGGGCTTTATAATGATTTAAATGAACATAAGTCCTTCATGGTCATCCCTATGAGAAGATGAGAAGATTTTACTATGATTTCCTCCAGTGAAATTAGAAGTTTAGAAAAGTTTTTCCATTAAAAATGCGAATAAAAGTTTTTTTTTTTTAAGATTTTTAAGAATGCCTTTTATTTTTTGAAGTTCAGGTTAGATCCTGATCATCAGTTAATCATTTATGGATTGGTATTACCTCAAAATCATTTTTAGGTCATTCCATATGTAAACAGAGTTTAAAACGCTGCCTTCATAACTAGAAACTGGGACCCAGTTTCTAGTTTGCAATCCCAAACTGGGATTGCACTGGGACCCAGAAGCAGTTGGCATCCTTGCATAAAAGACACTGGTACCAATCATTTATTCACTAAAGAGATCTAGAATCCCAGATTAAATTATTCACAGTTTTGATTCAATTAGCTTCTGATTCAGTACCTGTGTCTTTAATGACAAAGTTATTCCAGAAAAAGTTGAGCCCTGGAAAAGTTTTACCTAGCTGAGATTCCCCTCAAGGGATGATGTGAGTCACACAGTACTTACACTGGCAAATAAAACCACAGTGCGTGTCTGCTCCCTGCGGATTTTAATTTGCAACAACAATAAGCTGCAAGTAATGGGCCTTAGGTTAAATGGTTGAATATAAAGTTCAAATCAGAATTAAAACATCTTGTCTTGAAAAAGATGAGGTAAATGTCTAAGGCCAAATGTTCTGAGAAGTCTTACAAAAATGACAGGCCCCCACCACAATCTAGATTGGGGCTTCGCAGGCAGCTCAGTGGTAAAGAATCTACTTGCCAATGAAGAAGATGCAGGTCCGATCCCTGGGTCAGAAAGATCCCCTGGGGAAGGAAACAGCAACCCACTCCAGTATTCTTGCTTGGAAAATTCCACAGACAGAGGAGCCTGGTGGGCTACAGTCCATGGGGTTCCAAAGAGTGGGACACGACTGAGCGACTGAGCACCAGCATCTTCTAGATAACTTGGGTTTATCTCCCCCCACAGATTATCTTCATATGAATCTTTTCACTTGAATTAGTTCTTTCAATCCAGTTTGTACCTTGCATTCACAATCCTAGGAGAAAGGGGCCAAGAGAAAAAATTAAGTTGTCAAAGCATGAATTTGCCAATCAATTTCTCCCCTTGGGGGTGCACTTGCATCTCCAATACAGTGCTCCCTGCCTTTCTCCCTTTTAATTTATTCTTTCATGCTTATGTTGTTATACTTATTCATTCATATTTATTTAGTCATTCCTTCAACCAACGAATACCTGTTGGTGAATCAAGGTATAGAATAGAATCTAGGCTGTTTCTTAGTGGAGACGCTATTGGCATTTTGAGAGAGAAAGATCTTTTTATTTATTTATTTGGCTGCACTGGATCTTTGTTATGGCACACAGGATCTTTAGTTGGAAGATCTGGTTCCCTGACTAGGGATTGAACCCAGGCCCCTGCAGTAGGCACTCAGTCTTAACCACTGGACTGCTGGGGAAGTCCCTGGGGTAGATAAATCTCTGAGATAATTCTTGTGCTGGATTGTCCCATAAACTGCAAACTAGGGATTGAACCCAGGCCCCTGCAGTAGGCACTCAGTCTTAACCACTGGACTGCTGGGGAAGTCCCTGGGGTAGATAAATCTCTGAGATAATTCTTGTGCTGGATTGTCCCATAAACTGCAAAACATTTGTCATCTCTCGGCTCCATCCACAAAGCAGTTTGTTCTCACTCCCTGAGTATCCTAACCCCACTCCCCACTTCCCTTTCCAAACACTGCAAAAGAACCTGGGTATGATGTCTCATGGGAGGGGATCAGGATGAAGAAGACAAGGTCATGGTCCTCGAGAAGTTGGCAACCTCTTAGAGAAACAGATGAGTAAAAACAGTACAGCATGACACGTGATATGAGAAAAGTAAACACAAACCAGTGACTCCCAGAGGTATTCAAGAAGGCTTCCCAGAGGACAAAATGTTTGAGCCATGTCTTGAAACCAAATAAAATGCTCGAGAACAAATAAAAATGAACTAGATGATTTCTAGGCATCACAAGAGGTCCAAAGAGCATGCCAGAGTTCAGAAAAGTGCTTTGAAAGAGCTAGGAGCAAATTCATCATGACTGGTGCATGGAATTGGAGTTGTAGAGGGCATGACTAGTAAGCTAGGAGGTGTGATTACAAGGAGGGTGTCACAGGCTAGGCTCCAATACTTAGACTTTATCATGGGAGTGACATCATTAGATCTGAATTTCAGAAAGGTCACCCTGGAAAGGACTCTGAGATATAGATTAGAGGAAATAAGACTGGAAACAAGGAAAATCTTTTTCCTTTTTTTTTTTTTTTTTTGAGGCTGCTGGAGTAATTCAGGAGAGAAACAAAAGGTACTTAATGGATTTAGGTGGATACAGATTTTGGTGGATACATCAATGGATACAGTAAGGGCTGACAACACCCTCCAGCCAAAGACCACCAGGTACATATGTTTAGTTGAACAAGTTGGTTTTATTACTCACTGCAAAGGAATGTGAATGCTCACCATGAGGAACCAAGGGGTGTTTGCATAACAGCGTGTTAGAAGGAAACTATTGGATTTGAGCTTTATTGGATTAATTGGATAATTTGCAGGAGAGTGTAGGAAATGAGGGGTTTACTTACTACCAAAAAGTGAGGGCAATTCTATGCTTTGGGTATCTCAATAAATAATATCAGGAGGGCAGACTAGAGGGAAGATTGTAAGGAGGTAGTGGTCACTCTCATTAGCTGGAGGACGGTGATGATTGGTATCTTGTGTATTGCAGGGACCTTACTTTTGTCTCATTTTATTATGGTTTCCACTGTGTGAAGACTTCAAATGTTTGGCTGTGAGGGCAGATAAACAAGGTAATAGTTCAGTGGCATTAGTTGGGGTGAGATTTATTTGTTCTTTTGAAGAAAGATACTTGATCAATAAGCCGAGGAGAACTGCTTAGTAGAGAGTGAATTGTGAAGGAGGGAGAATAATGCAATGAGAATCCAGCAGACATTAGAGATCACACATTTTCATTTATGAGTTATACATAATTATTTAATTTCTTCTAGTAACACCCATCAGTCAAGATAAAGGGCAGTGGAAGACACCTGTTAGTTACTTCTTTAGTGTTATTTCCCTCTTTCTAGTATCTACTGATTTCTAGTTGGGATCCCTGAGATTCTAGGGAAACTAATTCCCTTTCCAGCACCAATATGGAAACACAGAACAGAGTTTAAGATTATCAGTTTATCTGAATTACCTGACCAGAGTGACTGGCTCAGTAGTGGGCACACAACCTAGGACTTTTACCATGAATGCTGGGACACATATTTGTTTTTTCCCTGCTGGATATGATGGAAAAAAAGATTATTTCAAAATTTTAGAATCCTAAGGCTTCAGAGTACATCATGAGAAACGCTGGGCTGGAAGAAGCACAAGCTGGAATCAAGATTGCTGGGAGAAATATCAATAACCTCAGATATGCAGATGACACCACCCTTATGGCAGAAAGTGAAGAGGAACTAAAAAGCCTCTTGATGAAGGTGAAAGAGGAGAGCGAAAAAGTTGGCTTAAAGCTCAACATTCAGAAAACGAAGATCATGGCATCTGGTCCCATCACTTCATGGGAAATAAATGGGGAAACAGTGGAAACAGTGTCAGACTTTATTTTGGGGGGCTCCAAAATCACTGCAGATGGTGATTGCAGCCATGAAATTAAAAGACACTTACTCCTTGGAAGTTATGACCAACTTAGATAGCATATTCAAAAGCAGAGACATTACTTTGTCAACAAAGGTCCATCTAGTCAAGGCTATGGTTTTTCCAGTGGTCATGTATGGATGTGAGAGTTGGACTGTGAAGAAAACTGAACGCCAAAGAATTGAAGCTTTTGAACTGTGGTGTTGGAGAAGACTCTTGTGAGTCCCTTAGACTGCAAGGAGATCCAACCAGTCCATCCTAAAGGAGATCATTCCTGGGTGTTCTTTGGAAGGAATGATGCTAAAGCTGAAACTCCAGTACTTTGGCCACCTCATGCAAAGAATTGACTCATTGGAAAAGATTCTGATGCTGAGAGGGATTGGGAGCAGGAGGAGAAGGGGACAACAGAGGATGAGATGGCTGGATGGCATCACTGACTCAATGGATGTGAGTTTGAGTGAACTCCGGGAGTTGGTGATGGACAGGGAGGCCTGGCATGCTTCAATTCATGGGATTGCAAAGAGTCAAACACGACTGAGCGACTGAACTGAACTGAACAACTGAACGTGTACAATTGGGATAAAATAGATCACATACCAAGGAGCAGGAACAAGCATGACATCAGAATTCTCAGGAGCACTGCTGCACACCAGAAGGTGATGGAGCGGTGCTTGGCCTGAGAACAAAGCCAACCCCAAGGAAGGCAACATGAAATGACAAAGAGAAGCTTGGTGTTGCTCACATCGTTTGCACTCTAAGATGAAGCCGTGTTGGAAGGCAGTTTTACCTTCGGTCTTTTCAGTTCAGATACCCCTCATTATTTACACAAGTGTGTGTTCATCTTCCTGTTACTTGTTATCTTGTCTCCAGCATAACTAAGGGAAGGAGTGAAGAAGGCTGAGGTGTAGGTTGACCCAGGATTACCAGTGAGTTTGAGGCAGGCATCAGATCAGATCAGATCATTCGCTCAGTCGTGTCCAACTCTTTGCAACACAAAGAGTCATGAATCACAGCACACCAGGCCTCCCTGTCCATCACCAACTCCCGGAGTTCACCCAGACTCACATCCATCCAGTCAGTGATGCCATCCAGCCATCTCATCCTCTGTCGTCCCCTTCTCCTCTTGCCCTCAATCCCTCCCAGCATCAGAGTCTTCTCCAATGAGTCAACTCTTCGCATGAGGTGGCCAAAGTACTGGAGTTTCAGCTTTAGCATCATTCCTTCCAAAGAAATCCCAGGGCTGGTCTCCTTCAGAATGGACTGGTTGGATCTCCTTGCAGTCCAAGGAGGCATGTGCCCCAAGAATTCAGGGAATTAAAAGTCATGGCAAGGGACTTCTTTGGTGGTCCATTGGTTAAATATCTGCCTTGCAATGCTGGGGATGCTGGTCGAAAGATCCCCAAGTGCTGCAACTAAGACCCGAAACAACCTAATAAATAAATACTAAAAAAATTTAAGAATGAAAGAAATGAAAAACATTTTCTTAAGTTAAAATATTTAAGAAAGAATGATAAATGAATATAGACTCCATAGGCTTAAAAATATCTGGTTTTCCTCCACTAAAATTTTCCTTTTCTCTGTCTTCTTAGGGCCAAAGTCCATATTTCTCGTGCTATTATCTAATTTAATTAAAGTCAAATAAAAACTGTAAGTATTGCAGCATTAAATTTTGTGAGAATACAGAAGTCTAGGTTCCTGTTTCTAGTCCTTGTTTCTAATACCCTTATATGTAATAAGGGTGTTAACATACCCACAGGGGCTTCCCAGGTGGCCCTAGTGGTAAAGAACCCACCTGCCTCAGCAGGGGACATAAAACGCGCAGGTTCAATCCCTAGGTCAGGAGGATCCCCTGGAGGAGGGCATGGCAACCCACTCCAGTATTCTTGCCTGGAGAATCCCACAGACAGAGTAGCCTGGAGAGCTACAGTCCATGGGGTCCAAAAGAGTCAAATGTGACTGAAGCGACTAATCACGAAACACACACACACACACAGCACTCATCCATTCACTTATTCAACTCTTAAAAAGCAAGACAAGGCAAAATGCAAGAACGAGCTCAAGTGAATTTTACAGATGGCAAGTGCAATGGGATTTGAGAGGAAGTAGAAGGCAATCTGTGCAGTTCAGCTAATGTGGGGTGATTAGAGGAAATTCCCCAGGGCTCCCTTTTCTCTCATGTAATCTGTTAGCATGACAGGGGGCAGCAGGCTTAGTCTGTTTCTGATGTGATGGATGAGGAATCTTTTACTGGCTCTGTGACCTTGAGCAAATCACTTAACCCCTTAGAGCATCATCTTTTTTATTATAAACCTTTTGATTGTAAGTCCCTACTTCTTTCTCAGGATTTATTGCTGAGAAGCAAAATCATAATCAGAGACAAAGGATGTTAAAGTAACTTCCAAACTGGAAAACTTCAAAGAAAAGTAGGCAATGATGATGATAATGAATGGCAGACGTTGGCTGGTCCAGAGGTACTGTGACTATGGTACTATGAACTGTGTTTTGTTTTGTTTTTGTCTTTGGTCAAAAATCTAAATATCTAATGGTGGCAGTTTTAGAAGATTTAAAAAGAACAAAGCCGTGAAGAAGAAATTGCTACACAAGTCATAACAGGTACCTCTGCTGATCCTCTCTGTCATCTCCATTTGAGGGCAGGTCCATTGGGCAATAATGTAAATTTTTAGGAAGTGCTTATTCAGCTGCATTTTATCCACAAACCTAAAACTGGGATCAGGAAACAGATGTACACTGACAATGACCTTTTCTGTTTGGGACCAAAGAAAGCTTCCATTCAAATGAAGTTGTTCACATGGCTCTGCTCTTGTAAACTTCATAAGTTAATTTCTTCTTGCTCAGTTAAAGGCTTAGCAAATTAGGAGCAAATTGCCAACACCAGCAAGGATCCAAATCCACATACGCATTGAAGGCAAAGCAGTCATAAGGGTTATAGGGGAAATGAGGTCCTTAAGATTCTGGCTGTCTTCCTCCTCCTTCTTTAACTTCAGTTCAGTTTAGTTCAGTTGCTCAGTCGTGTCGAACTCTCTGCGACCCCATGAATCGCAGCACACCAGGCCTCCCTGTCCATCTTCTCTGAGTCTTACTTCGTTTTTCTGAACTATGTATTTCAGTCTGTTCTCTTGCTTTCTCCTCTGGTCCTGTGCCGGGTTTCTTGTCCACTCCTGATCTGCTTACAATAGAGGGCAGTTGTGCAGCTGCCTTTAGTATCCCCCTTTCAGAGCCCTCACTTAACGTTGTGCTTAAAGGCAGGAAGGAGCTTCCCAGGTGGTGCTAGTGTTTAAGAATCCATCTGCCAATGCAACAGATGTGGGTTTGATCCCTGGGTCAGGAAGATCCCCTAGAGTAGGAAGTGGTAACCCACTCCAGTATTCTTGCCTGGAGATTCCCATGGACAGAAGAGCCTGATGGGCTACAGTCCATGAGGTTGCAAAGAGTCTGAGCAACTGAGCACAAAAGCAGGAAGTTTACTGAGGCTTAGTCTTCCTTCCATCTGAGAACCAGGATGGGTCACTCAGGGGGTTTAGGGAGGGCCATGCTGCATAGCGTGAGTGAGCTATAGAAGAAAAACCCACATTCTGGACATGGAAGACATGCCAGAATTCTGGTTTCTTTGGAATTTCAGAATAACAAAAAACCTCAGAAAGGGAGGGCCACCGACTATTACAAGTTCCAGTTCTCTCTGCTTCTAGAGGTAACCAAGCAGCTACATTCAGGCTCAAAACAAAGAAATTCTTGAGGGATATTGTGTAACCTTATTACATTATAGCCTGATATCAATTTCTCAGTGGTTTCAGTGGGTAGAGATATGCTTTAGGCTTTGTTGATCACCCTTTTAAATCTCTCAGAAAATTAAGATATGCAATTGAAACCCTCAGAATAAGAACCAGCCAGCATTCAAAAGTGCAAACTACAGAGCCTGCATTGTCTAGTTTAAGCCTAAAAGGAATGTATTAAGATGTTGGGCAACTTATAATTTCTGAGAGAACCTTTATAATTGGGTTTATAGGCTACAGGGCCTGTAATAATTAGGCTACGGGGTTATCCAGTGAAGACTGTATCTCTCTCGCTTCTGGACAGAGGAAAGGAAGCTTGTTCTTTTGCACTGTCAACACTGAATATGCAACTCAAACCCTAATTACCTTTGAAATCTGAATGCTTTTTCTTTTTAAACTTTATTTCCATTTCTTTACTTTTTAGAAAAGATATTAATTTTTTATTTTTCAGTAATTATAGATTCCCAGGAAGCTGCAAAAATAGCTCAGGGAAGTCCCTTATACCCTTCACCCAGTCCCCCCCCCCCACCCGGACCCCTGCCAATAATTACATTTTATAGAACTATGCTGTGCTGTGCTTAGTCCCTCAGTCATGTCTGACTCTATGACCCCATGGATTGTAGCCCCCAGGCTCCTCTGTCCATAGGGATCTCCAGGCAACAATAGTGAAGTGGTTTGCCATGCCCTCCTCCAGGGGATCTTCCCAACCCAGGGATTGAACCCAGGTCTCTCTCATTGCAGGAGGATTCTTTACTAGCTGAGCTACCAGAAAAGCCCTTATATAACTATAGACCTGTGCACAGGTCTGTGCAAATGTATAGAATTTTTACCATCTGAGCCACCAGGGAAGTCCAAGAATACTGGAGTGGGTAGCCCAACTCTTCTCCAGGGGATCTTCCTGACCCAGGAATTGAACCAGGGTCTCCTGCATTGCAGGTGGATTCTTTACTAACTGAGCCACCAGGAAAGCCCTTATATAACTATAGCACAAAGCAAATAAGGAAACTCACTTGGTACCATCCATGGCCCTTATTCAGATTTTATCACTTTTACGTGTGAATTCATTTATGTGTATGTGTGTGAATGTGTCTGTGTGCACCGGTCTGTGCAAATGTATAGATTCGTACAACCATCACTGGAATCAAGGTACAAAACTGATCCATCACCATAGAAATTTTCTTTGTGCTATCCTTTCATAGTTATACCTACTTCTTCCTGTTGCTAACCCCTGGCAACTATGAATCTGTCTTCATCTCTATGTTTTCATCATTTCAAAAATGTTAAGTAAATGCAGTCATGTATGATATTTTAAGATTGACTTTTTTTCACTCTTTTCATTCAGCTTATTGCCCTTCAGATCCATTTAGATTATTGTGTAGGTTAAGAATGAAAAGTTAGTTCCTTTCCATTGTTGAGTAATATACCAAGGTATGGATATACCATAGCTTGGGATATACCATAGCTTATTGAACAATTCACCCACTGAAAGATATTGTAGTTGTTTCTGGTTTGGAACTTTTACAAATAAAGTTGCTTTGAATATTCACGTAGTTTCCCTGATCCACTTTTAAATCAAGGTCTTCCTCACATTCACCCACTGACCCATTGGAGGTAGATCTGCTTGATAGAACCCAGACCAGAGTTTGTGCCCAAGGTTCCTAACAGACCTCCCTTATCATCATTTATCCCTATTGGTCATTTAGTACAATTAGTACAATTTCAAATATATACGAAGTATATGTAATTATATATATGATTTTAACATATACAAACTAGAAATATATAGAGATTTTAACATACACAATAATTATGTACATATATAATTTCTAACATACACAAAGTAGACAGAAATGTAAAATGAATACCCATGATCAATGAACTTCAACAATATCGTGATTCTGCCATGTCTTTCACTCATATCTCCACCTGCTCTCCCTACAAACACTTGATTATTTTGAAACAAATCCCCAAGCTATAATTTTATTTGTGAATATTTCAATATGTATCTCCAAAAATGAAGAACTTTGAAAAAAACATAACTAAAATGTCATTATTCCAATGTCATACTCTGGGTTCCTCCAGAAACTCGTAATATACCACAGACTTGAATGCAAATAGTCTGTTTGAGAGGAGGAGCCCCAGTAGGGAAAAGGAGGAAGTGTAACGAAAAAGGGAAGGCTATAAGTTAAACATGGGTAGAAAGCTGCTCTGGTAAGCATTAACTCCTCAGCACCTGAGACAGTCAAGGACTGGCCAAGACTTCAGCAGGCAGAGAAAGCCCTCAGGGAAAAAATGCAGATGCTGACAGCAAAATTCTGGATAGCATGCACCTTACTAGTAAGGGTGAGTGACTATGGGACCTTCGAACTTATCCTACACAGGCATAAAAACAATTAACAAGTAATCAGCCAGTATTCAGATTTCCCCTAGTGTCTCATCATTTTTAGCATCTTACGTGTTCAAATTATGAACCAAATCAAGTTCATGTATTGTAACTGATTTATACAATTGGTTTGAAAATTCAGACCAACTAATTTATTTAAAAGATTTCTTTATTTTTGGCTGTGTTGGATCTTTGTTGCTGCGTGCGGGCTTTCTCTAGTTGCGGTGAGCAGGGGCTACTCTCGTCGCAGGGCCTGGGTTTCTCACTGAGGTGGCTTCTCTTGCTGCAGAGGTCAGGCTCTAGGACACTCGGGCTTCATTGGTGCTGCTCATGGGCGCTAGAGCTCTGGCTCAGCAGTTGTGGTGCGTGAGCTTAGTTGCTCCGCAGCATGTGGGGTCTTCCCAGATCTGGGATGGGGCCTGTGTCCTCTGTGTGGCTAGGCAAACTCTTAACCACCTACACCACCAGGGAAGCCCCTGAGTTATACAATTTTTAAGTCAATTTTCCTCTTTTTATTTTGCTAACTTTAAACATGCAACAAATTTGGAGGAGTTTTACTGTGAACTACAGTAAACATTTTTAATACACTTCCCTTATCACATATCATCATTCATCTTTTTCTCCAAATTATATTTCTTGATACATAGTAAATAGCAGGCATTAATTTATACTTAAATATATTGGCATAAAACATTGCTAAAGTTCATATTGTTTACTATTTTTTTCCTCTTGAGGTAACTTTTAAACAATGAAATGCACAAATTTTAAGTGCATATCTGTTGTCTTGACAATGCATATAGTTTTGTAATCCACACCCCTGTAAAGATACCAAATATTATTTTTTACCAACTTGGAAAGTTTTCTTGTACCCTTTCCCAGACAATATCTATCCCTAATTCCTCAAAGGCAGACCCCCTAACCTAATGTTGTTTATAATGTTTTGTTATTTTTCCTTCTAATGTCTGTAGGATCTAAAGTGATGACTTCACTTTCATTCCTGATACTGGTAATTGGGGTTCTTATTGAGAGACAATTACTCATGGGTCTCTCTTACTTGAAAGCTAGGTTTACCTCTTGGTGGATATTGAGTCAAAAGACACAACCAAGCCAAAGAGCGGGAGAAAGAATTTATTACTTGCAGCAAGAAAGGAGAATACCAGAGATTTTCCCCAAAGCACTGTCTCCCTAAATAGCAAAATTGCCAAGGGTACATGTATATTCAACAAAGAGATTGGGATGGCATATTCATATTCCTGAAGGGGCTTGAGCAGAGGAGAATTCGGGGTTCGGCGTAGAACTGGGGCAGCGGTTAAGAGAGTCCAAGTTTGGTTGACTGAAGCAGTCAGGAGGATCAGAAAAGGTCAGCCTTTGTCATTCCTTAGGTTCCAGTTGATCTGGTGGTTGAAGGCTGGAGGGAGCTTGAATTCTGCAAAGTAGCTCAAGAATGCCTCAGGCTGCTGCTGCTGCTGCTGCTGCTAAGTCGCTTCAGTCGTGTCTGACTCTGTGTGACCCCATAGACGGCAGCCCACCAGGCTCTCCCGTCCCTGCAATTCTCCTGGCAAGAACACTCAAGTGGGTTGCCATTTCCTTCTCCGTGCCTCAGGCTAGTCATTACCATTAACTGGTAGTCTTTATAACTGATTTATTATCTCTGCTATTTTCACTTCTCTTGCCCGATATTAGTCATTTATGCCTGCATTCTTTTGTTCCTTAAAATAATCACTGAGCCCTGCTGAAGGATGAGCACTGTGCAGGCTTAGATCACAGAATGGCTTAGGCCCCAAATGGCTTCTCTTGTGTCAAAAAAGCCTTACCTGGTTCTCTGTCTCCAGGAACCCCTACCCTCGCTACTTATATGTCTTCATGTTTCTGCACATCTTGTGAGGAGGACAATGACAGCCTTTGTTCTCCACTGTCTTCTCAAGGTTGTTGTGTTGGTATAGCAAACAGCCTTGGTAAATAGCGATAGTGGCTTTCTCTGGAGTAGAGGACACATTTTTTACTATTTAGTGTAATAAAGGCAATTTCTGCTTCAGGGATAAAAACAGACAGGTCTACTTGCAATATATTTTAAAATACTGTTTCCCTAAGCTTGGAGTTCCTTAGCTGGGATGCTGACTCACTAACATTTGCAACATCTACCTGGGCCACTCTGTGTCATCCTTGATGGATTTGGGGGCCAAAAGTGAAACCGTGAAACTCTGATTGGGAGTTGAAGCCACTCACCAGGACTTGAACCCAGCTGAAACCCAGACTGAGATTTGAACCCACAGTCTTTTAACTGAGACCACACCAGGTCTCAGGACTTAATGAAGCTCAGGTTCTTGATGTCTCATTGCAAAAAGAATTCAGTGAGAGACAAAGCGATAGGTAAGAAGTGGATTTATTTAGCGACAGACACGCTATACAAACTGAGTGTAGGCCATCTCAGAAGGCAAGAGTGGCCCTGAAATATGGCATGGTTAATTTTTATGGAGGCTTCCCTGGTGGCTCAGACAGTAAAGAATCCACCTACAATGCAGGAGACCCGGGTTCAATCCCTGGGTTGGGAAGATTCCCTGGAGGAGGGCATGCCAACCTATTCCAGTATTCTTGCCTGGAGAATTCCATGGACAGAGGACCCTGGCAGGCTACAGTCCGTGAGGTTGCAAAGAGTTGGACACGACTGAAGTGACTTAGCACAGCTTACAATCCTTCTACTCATTAGCCTATGAAATTACCCAGCCTATAAAAATGTGCTGTATACTGTGCTTAGTCACTCAGTTGTGTCCAACACTTTGCAACCTCATGTACCATAGCCTGCCAGGCTCCTCTGTCCATGGACTTCTCCAAGCAAGAATACTGGAGTGGATTGCCATACCCTCCTCCAGGGGATCCTCCCAGCCCAGGGGTCAAACCTGCATCTCTTATGTCTCCTGTGTTGGCAGGAGGGTTCTTTACCACTAGCACCACCTAGGAAGCCCATACCCTAGGTGGGTATGTCTCTTAGCTTATGCTAATGTATTACAATGAGTACATATTGAGGTTCAAGGTCCATCAAAAGTCAGATCTTCCACTATCTTGGATCTAGTTGGTTCTAACTAGTTTTTACCATGTCCTGTGGCTTTGTCATTCTTTTTTTTTTTTTTTTTTTGGTTGTCTTGGGTCTTCATTGCTGCACACAGGTTTTCTCTAGTTGCAGCAAGCGGGGGCTACCATCTAGTTAAAGTGCACGGGCTTCACATTGCTGTGGCTTCTCTTGTTAGGGAGCACAGGCTCTAGGCACATGGGCTTCAGTAGTTGCAGCTTTTGGGCTCTAGAGCATGGGCTCAGTCGTTGCGGCATATGAACTTAGTTGCTCCATGGCATGTGGAATCTTCTTGGACTAGGGATCAAACCCATGTCGCCTGCACTGGCAGATGGATTCTTACCCACTGTACCACAGGGAAGTTCACTGTCTCATTCTTTGAAAGGTTGTGCCCTGCTTCCTTCCCTCTTGTTTCAAAAGGAAGTGATGCAAACATAAAGCTCATCCCATTTGCTGTGCCATGAACAATAAAGTCTTATCTCTGGCCCAGGAATCACATTAAGTGCACCAGCAACACTGAAAAACTAGTTAGCTTTCCAAGTACGGTATAATTTCAAGCCTTTGAAATTCTTGTCAGTTCTCAAATTTTACTTTTTTCTGGACAACTAACTCTGGGTAGGAGTTGGTCAATTTTGCTAATCTTTTCAAAGAGTAGTTTTCAGCTTGCTACTTTTCTTTACTTTTTTCTCTGTTTAATTGAATTCTGATGTTATTATTATTTTCTTCCCTTTCCTCACTTTGAATTCACATTGCTTTTCTTTTTCTAGCTTCTAAATGTGGAACCATAGGTGACTGTTTTTTTTTTTTAATTTTCAATTGGAGGATAATTGCTTTACATTGTTGTTGGTTTTTGCCATATAACGTGAATCAGCCATAAGTATACACGTGTCCCCTCTGTCTTGAACCTCCTTCCCACTCCCCACCGCATGCCACCCTATAGACTGTCATAGAGCACCAGCTTGAGCTCCCTGGGTTATACAGCAACTTCCCACTAGCTATCTGCTTCACACATGGAAATGCATATGTTTCAATGCTACTCTCTCAATTTGTCCCACCCTCTCCTTCCCCTGCTGTGTCCAGAAGTCTGTTCTCTAGGTGATTGATTTTTGGTTGCTCTTCTTTACTAACATAAGTATTAAAAGCTATAAATTTCTGTATATGAGCACTACTTTAGCTGCATCATACAAATGATATGTTGTATTTTTATTTTTGTTGTTGTTGCTGTTTAGTTAATGAGTTGTATCTGACTCTTTTGCCACCCCATGGACTGTAGCCCACCAGTCTCCTCTGTCCATGGGATTCTCCAGGCAAGAATACTGGAATGGGTTACCATTTCCTTCTCCAGGGGATCTTTCCAACCCAGTGATCAAACCCAGGTCTCTTGCATTACAAGCAGATTCCTTTTTCATATGAGCTGAGTAATATTCTGCTCAGTATATATGTTCCATGGAGAAGGCAATGGCACCCCATTCCAGTACTCTTGCCTGGAAAATCCCATGGACAGAGAAGCCTGGTAGGCTGAAGTCCATGGGGTTGCTAAGAGTCAGGCACGACTAAGTGACTTCACTTTTACTTTTCACTTTCATGCATTGGAGAAGGAAATGGCAGTCTACTCCAGTATTCTTGCCTAGAGAATCCCAGGGACAGAGGAGCCTAGTGGGCTGCTGTCTATGGGGTCGCACAGAGTTGGACACGACTGAAGCGACTTAGCAGCAGCAGCAACAGCATATATGTTCCACACATCTATATCCATTCATCTGCTGATGGACATCTAGGTTGCTGCCATGTCCTAGCTATTGTAAATAGTGCTGCTATGAACATTGGGGTACATGTGTCTTTTTCAATTGTAGTTTTCTCAGGGTATATGCCCAGTAGTGGGATTTCTGGGTCATGTTGTAGTTTTATAACTAGTTTTTTAAGGGATCTCTGTACTGTTCTCCATAGTTGCTGTATCAATTTACATTCCCATCAATAGTGCAAGAGAGTTCTCTTTCTCCACATCCTCTTCAGCATTTATTGTTTGTAAATTTTTTGATGATGGCCATTCTGACTGGTGTGAGGTGATACCTCATTGTAGTTTTGATTTTGATTTCTCTAATACTTAGTGATATTGAGTATCTTTTTATCTGCTTATTGGCCATCTATATGTCTTTCTTTCGGGGAAGGCAATGGCACTCCACCCCAGTATTCTTGCCTGGAAAATCCCATGGACGGAGGAGCCTGGTAGGCTCGTCCATGGGGTCGCTAAGAGTCGGACACGACTAAGTGACTTCACTTTCACTTTTCACTTTCATGCATTGGAGAAGGAAATGGCAACCCACTCCAGTATTCTTGCCTGGAGAATCCCAGGGACAGAGGAGCCTAGTGGGCTGCCGTCTATGGGGTTGCACAGATTCGGACACGACTGAAGCGACTTAGCAGCAGCAGCAGCAGCATGTCTTCTTTTGAGAAATATCTGTTTAGGTCTTCTGCCCATTTTTTAATTGGGATGTTTGTTTTTCTGATGTTGAACCATATGGGCTATTTATATGTTTTGGAGATTAATCCTTTGTCAGTTGTTTCATTTGCAATTATTTTCTCCCATTTGGAAGAATCAATATTGAGAAAATGACCATACTACCCAAAGCAATCTACAGATTCAGGGCAATCCCTATCAAACTACCAATGGTATTTTTCATGGAACTTGAACAACAACAACAACAAAATTTGTATGGAAACAAAACAAAACAAAAAAAACCCTGAATAGCCAATGCAATCTTGACAAAGAAAAATGGAGCTGGAAGAATCAACCTTTCTGACTTAAGACTATACAACAAAGCTACAGTCATCAAGACAATATCAAGACACCAAGACACAAAAACAGAAATACAGACCAATCGAAAAAGATATAAAGTCCAGCGATAAACCCAAAAACCTATGGGCACTGTACCTTTGACAAAGGAGGCAAGAATATACAGTGGAGAGAAGACAGCCTCTTCAATAAGTGGTGCTGGGAAAACTGGACAACTATGTGTAAAAGTATGAAACTAGAACACTTCCTAAGACCATATCCAAAAATAAATACAAAATAGATTAAAGACTTAAATATAAGGCCCCAAACTACAAAGCTCTCAGAGGAAAACATAGGCAGTACATTCTTTGACATAAATCACAGCAAGAGCTTCTTTGACACCTCCTGGAGTAATGGAAATAAAAACAAAAATAAACAAATGAGACCTAATGAAACTTAAAAGTTTTTGCATAGCGAAGGAAATGATAAACAAGATTGAACTGATTTTTTTTTAACATTAAACTGATGGCCATGATAACTCATTCTTGAACAAAGCTGATCTAACACACGTATTTTCTGCTCAAAGCATCTTTACAGACTTCTTGGGCTTAGGAACACTTCAGCACTCCATTTTCGTGGGGGGGGGAGGTGCGGGGAGCATTTTAAAGAGCAAATCATCCATAAAAAGCACAAGAATGCAAAAAAACATGGCAATATATACAGACACCTGTTTGCATCCTGAGAGTTAAAACAGGAAGGCAGAGCTTTGTCTCGTCTGATCCCATCAGGAACGTGCTGAGAACACCTGCAACAGGTGACTCACGCTGCCCTGAATCCCTGAATATGTGTATCCCTGAATGACTGGGAAAGCTCTGAGTACTGATTTAGGGCTTACACATAAATTTTAGCCCATTGGTGAATTCACAAATACGGAATCTGTGAAAACTGAGAGTTGACTATATTTTCTTGAACATTTTCTGTTTTTCATGTTCTTCCTTCCTTCCTAAAATTTTGAGTTTCCAACTGACAGCATTCCCATTGACGATCTTTAGCATCTCTTGTGGGCCAGTTCTGATGACAGTTACTTCTCTTACTTTTTGTTTCTCTAAAAATATCTTCATTTGCCTTCATTATTGAGGGACAATGTCTGGGTTAACAGTTTTCTTTCTTCTGCTCTTTAAAGATACTGACCTACTGTCATTTTCATAGGTGGTGCTGTGGTAAAGAAGCTGCCTGCCAATGCAGGAGACACGAGAGATGCTGGTTCGATCCCCGGGTAGGAAAAATCTCCTGGAGAAGGGAACGGTAACCCACTCCAGTATCCCTGCCTGGGATATTCCATGGACAGAGGAGCTGGTCGGGCTACAGTCCATAGGGTCACAAAGAGTGGAACACAACTGAAGCGACTTAGGACACACACACATCATCTTCATGGTTTATGATGTGAAATCCATGGTAATTCAAGTCATTCTTCCTTTTATATAATACTACATCTTTCTTGGAGTGCTTCTGATTTCTCTTCATCTTTGGTTTTCAGCTATTGGACTATGATGTTTCTGGGCATAGCTATCTTTGAATTTATTCTGCCTAGGTTCTGCTGAGCTTCTTTCGACCTGTAAATGTATATTTCTCACAGTGTTAGTTTTCCTTTAATATGTGATGATTCTTAGTGTTGTGCTCATCTGTACACAAGAGATTAGAACAATATTGTTTGTGGAGGAAGCTATGTCTGTTGTGGGGAGGAATAAGACCTGTGCTGCTGCTGCTAAGTCGCTTCAGTCGTGTCCGACTCTGTGCGACCCCATAGACAATAGCCCACCAAGCTCCCCTGTCCCTGGGATTCTCCAGGCAAGAATACTGGAGTGGGTTGCCATTTCCTTCTCCAAAGCTTGAAAATGAGAAGTGAAAGTGAGGTTGCTCAGTCGTGTCCAACTCCAGCGACCCCATGGACTGCAGCCCACCAGGCTCCTCCATCCATGGGATTTCCCAGGCAAGAGTACTGGAGTGGGGTGCCATTGCCCTCTCTGAATAAGACCTGTAGCCACACCTGAAGGGATGGGTCATGTTGCTGAACAGGAAGAGCTGGTAGGTAGTGTTGAGGTATAATAGTTTCCTGATTACTCCAGGTTTCACCTTCTGCATGGCCACTGTCCTCTCTTTTAAACTGAAGGCCCTATATTCTCAGATCAGATCAGATCAGTCGCTCAGTCGTGTCCGACTCTTTGCGACCCCATGAACCGCAGCACGCCAGGCCTCCCTGTCCCTCACCAGCTCCCGGAGGTCACCCAGACTCGCATCCATCGAGTCAGTGATGCCATCCAGCCATCTCATCCTCTGTCGTCCCCTTCTCCTCCTGCCCTCAATCCCTCCCAGCATCAGAGTCTTCTCCAATGAGTCAACTCTTCGCATGAGGTGGCCAAAATACTGGAGTTTCAGCTTTAGCATCATTCCTTCTAAAGAAATTCCAGGATTGATCTCCTTCAGAATGGACTGGTTGGATCTTCTTGCAGTCCAAGGGACTCTCAAGAGTCTTCTCCAACACCACAGTTCAAAAGCATCAATTCTTCGGCATTCAGCCTTCCTCACAGTCCAGCTCTCACATCCATACATGACCACAGGAAAGACCATAGCCTTGACTAGGCGAACCTTTGTTGGCAAAGTAATGTCTCTGCTTTTGAATATGCTATCTAGGTTGGTCATAACTTTCCTTCCAAGGAGTAAGCGTCTTTTAATTTCATGGCTGCAGTCACCATCTGCAGTGATTTTGGAGCCCAGAAAAACAAAATCTGACACTGTTTCCACTGTTTCCCCATCTATTTCCCATGAAGTGATGGGACCAGATGCCATGATCTTCGTTTTCTGAATGTTGAACTTTAAGCCAACCTTTTCACTCTCCACTTTCACTTTCATCAAGAGGCTTTTTAGCCCCTCTTCACTTTCTGCCATTCTACCTGGAGGCAAATATCCCAGCTGTGCTCATTGAAGAGGGAGGCTAAGGAAGATTCAGTTAGCTTATCTGCTCCTGCTGTGATAGTCCAGTTAATCACTTTGCGGCTTAGTATGAATTCCTTTCTGCTCCTGACAGCCACCCTGGATGTGGAACACTCGGCACTGCTGTTGTCTTTTGTAGCAGTCCTGTCTTGTTGTTTTGGGGCTGTTACTACTTTCTACTGTCCAATCCAGCCTCCTATCCATCTTTCAGAGAATCCTCCTAAGTTCTGGACCATCAAGAGCCAACGTTCTTATTTTCCAATGCACTCTTTGTGACTTTTAAAATTCAATTTTAAAGATGCTTTTCCTGCCAGGTCTAGAGATTTCTGGCATGCAGTATGTGCCCAGCCTGACATTTTAAATCCAACCTGTTTTTCTTCTCCTCCTCCCCAATCCCCTCTCCTCCTCCCACTCCCTCTTCCTCCTCCTCCCACTCCCTCTTCCTTCTCCTCCCACTCCCTCTTCCTTCTCCTCCCATTCCCTCTTCTTAAAGAAGCAGTGGTGATAATCTGATTTAATCACATAGTTAGGCAAAGAAGGAACACAAGCAAATCTAAGTTAAGGTGGGCTGAGAAACGAGCACTACAAATTCTCGTAGTAAAGGGGGAATAGAGTTTGTCCTGATTATAAAAGAATGCTAAGCTTGACAAATCCATAGATTTGATTTCTCAAAATTTTGTTGCCTCATGTAGACTTTGAAATGGTCTTGAATTTCTCCAGTATTTGCCTTGAATTTTTGGGTTTATTGGTGGACTCTGCTTAGAAGCTTATATATTTCTAAAGTTATATACAAACACTGCCATCTTGTGGGTCATTTCTTGGGTCTCCCAATCCCACCTCTCAAATTCGCTCATGCAAATATATTCATCCAGAAGATTTCAACATTTGTTAGGCCCACTAATAGCAGTACTGAGATATATATGAAGTCATTAAACTTCATAAGGCCTTTATGAAGGAGGTACTGCTAAGCCCGTCAGAGGTGAGGAAACTGAGGCCTAGAGTGGTTGTATAATTTGCCTTAGGTCTCAAAGCTGGTAATAATAGAAGTAAATTTTTATATTTAGATAGTTTGCCTTCAGGACCTTTGCTTGTACCGCACCCACATATAAAACTAATAAATCTAAAAACAACCCAGTGTGACACAGTAATATGAATAAGCTATAAAACTAGTAGAGAAGAGAGGATAACTGTTAGGAAAGGGCATCAGGGAAGGCATCACAGATTTGTGAGGAGGTTGCCTCCTCTAAGTAAGAATTAGAAGGATAATTTTCCCATTGGGAGGACGCAGCAGAGTCCATAACCCCTGGCTCTAATAGTATAGAAACACCCTCAGTTCAGTTCAGTCGCTCCGTCGTGTCCGACCACGACCCCATGAACTGCAGCACACCAGGCCTCTCTGTCCATCACCAACTCCCAGCGTTTACTCAACCTCATGTCCGTTGAGTCAGTGATGACATCCAACCATCTCATCCTCTGTCGTCCCCTTCTCCTCCTGCCCTCAATCCTTCCCAGCATCAGGGTCTTTTCAAATGAGTCAGCTCTTCGTATCAGGTGGCCAAAGTATTGGGGTTTCAGCTTCAACATCAGTCCTTCCAATGAAGAGTTATCTAATTTTATCTGCCACTGTACCCTGTCTTCTTTTGGGAAACTACTTGTCATTCTGCTTCAATTATTTGTTGTTTAGTTGCTAAGTCATGTCAGGCTCCTTGTGACCCCGTGGACTATAGCCAGCCCAGTTTCCTCTGTCCGTGGAACTTCCTAGGCAGGAATACTGGAGTGGACTGTCATTTGCTTCTCCAGGGGATCTTCCAGATTCAGGGACTGAACCCATGTGTCCTGCATTGGCAGGTGGATTCTTTACCACTGAGCCACTATAGAACTCTAATAACGGCTGTCAGTCATGATGCCCTTACGGTTCACCTAATCTGAGACAATATCAGGGTACATCAGGGGCCCTGAGATTTTTGTGCTTGAGGCAGAGGGCTCAGTGCTGTCTTCCCTAGTGACAAAGCCGAGGTGGGTGTCAGAAAGCTGCTTCCAGCCAAGCGTTCTTACCTGGGAGGCAGTTTGGAGTAAAAGAAAATCAGGTCAAACAAAAAAGTTATCATCATCTGTAGGCCAGCTGTATTGCTGATCTTCCGGTAGTGATAACTACTCCTGCAAAACCTGAGCAGGCCTGGGTTATGGTTCATTGCAACCATACAAATTCTGATATTCTTTTTTTCTGTCACCAGCTGAAGTAGGGGCAGTACTGTATTCCTTGTGTCTGTACAACTTCAATGGTAGCACAATACATTCTGATTATGAAGGATAGAACAATTAACATGGGAAAAATGGCATTTATGAAGTTTATTGGAAATGGTGTGGTTTAAACATCTCTGCAATGCTCTGTCTTGGTCTCATCTCAAGCTCCATTCCTGATGCCTGGACTATTTTCCTACTTCTCTGCCTCTAAATCACTGTAATCTTCTAAAGCCATCCTTAGATTTCTTGCTTTAAGCCTAATTTAATTTTAAAAAAATTGTTTCTTTTTTGGTCATACCATATGGGATCTGGGTTCTTAGTTCTCTCACTAGGAATTGGAACCAGGCCCTCAGCAGAGAAAGCACAGAGTCCTAACCACTGGACCACCAGGGAATTTCCTAAACCCTACTTTGGAGATTCCAGTCAACTATTTTTCTAAACTTCCATTTTTTTTTAACTTAATGAAGTAACTTTAATTATTGCAAATAAAAATGACAAATTCAAAATGATAGAAATTAACAATCACCAATAACCCACCACACAGATAATAATTGCTACTGGTATAGTTCTCTCTCTTCTTTCTTCTATGTGTCAGCACAAAGAGAGTTTTTTTTTTTAATGGCTAATTTTGATCTCTTCCTTCACTAACCTCATCTCCAATGCATTTTTCATTTCATTTTCCTTTATTTGTACTATTTCCTAATCATTGCAGTATTCCATCCTGCAAATTACAAGTATCTTTGAAGACATCTAATCTTCCAGGGAAATGGGGAGCAATCTCACACCTCTTGGCTTGCAGTGTTCTTTTTTTCCTGCTTCATCTTGTTACCATCTACTCATTCTTCCAATCTTAGTTCAAGTGTCACTTCTTTGGGAGCTTCAATTTATCATAATAATATTTGCAGTTTTTGTACAAGTTGCAAACAATTCTTATGTGTGGGATTATCTGGGTCTATGTAAGTGTTTTGTTCACTAATTGGATCCCTATTGTTTACAAGTGCCTGACACTGGCTATTGTTAAAATGAATGGAATAATTGCAACGGAACTAGAATAATTCCATTGCTAAGGAAATACTTATTTATAAAAAGTAACATCTACCATTTAGGAAGTGTTATTGTGTTCCAGGCACTCTGCTAAGTGCAATATGTCTCTATATAATTTACATTTTCACAATGGTAATTGCACTGTTGCTCCTATTTTACAAATGAGGAAATAGAGGCTTCCAAAAAGCCAATTAATTTGCCCAGAGACTGATAAAATATTTGATCTTTGGTCAGTCCATTTATTTACATTATTTTGCTTGCCATTATTAGCTTCTTTGTGCATGAATATAAAAGTCATCATACATAGCTTATTTTCAAAATCACTTCAATGTTTACATTATAAACTAGTTTTTGTTACCTGTCAAAGAAGGGCACCTAGGATAAGGGGCAAAGAGACAAAACAGAGCTAGTTATTTTCTTCACGAACCAGCTGGGTGTCTTTAGGCTTCCACAAGGCAGGCTCCTGAATGAGTTCAGCTGAATGGGCCGTCCCAAAGAAGACATTTAGTCAACTCTATCGTTTTACAGATGAGACTAAATGGCTTGTATAACTGACCACGTGGCAGAGCCGCACAGCTACCTCCTGACTTCCAGTTGTTTGTTCTGAGTCACCCAGCCCTCCCCGAACAAACGTTGAACGGGCGCCTACTGTATTAGGCATTCCAAGGCAGGGTGTTCGCTACCCTAGTATCGATTATTGGCTGCTTGCTTTTCCTCCCTCATTTTTCACGCGACCATTTTAAAAAACAGCCCTTCCGTGCGGAGTTAAAGGGGGGCAAAAAGGAGAGAGCCAGCCTGGCGTCAGGCAGAGTGGCGTGAGCTGGCGACTGGCGGGCCCCGGGTCGGCGGCTGGACCTGCACAGCGATGGTCTAAGAAGTCCTTGAAGCCTTCTGACCCAGGGAATGACCCCCGCCCCGATCATCTGGGTGTGGGAGGGGCGATGCTGTTTCTCTGCCAGACCGCGCCCTGAGCTTTTCAGTGACCCCACTGGTAGGGCGTCGGGGAGGAAATTCAGGTGCCAGATGCCTACGCCTTTGGTTTCTGTTGCGTGGTGACCAAGGCATCTGTCCAGGTTCCCAAAGTTCAGTCTCTCCACCAGGGTTTATCGTGAACTGCTAAGTCTCCGGCTGTGGGGGCTAACAGGATTTCTCCTTGGGCGACAACTGACGCGAGGCGGACATTTCCACCACCCCCCCGTTGGTTTAAGAGTCCCCGACCGCGGCCTTCCCCAACCCCGCCGTCCCCCTCCGCACACCCCCACCCGCCAGCGCTGGCAGTCCCAAGGCCGGCGGGGTCAAGTTCCTTTAGGGCGCCAGGGAAAGGCCACAGTTTCGGTGCTGCCACGCGAGGCCTTCTGAGCAGACACTAGCCAATCCTCAAGAGGCATACACGAACCCCAGCCAATCAGCGCCCGTCTTATTCCCAGGTCCCGCCCGCGCCGGCCTTTCCTCCCAGACCCACCTCCCACCCCCCTGCCAGGCGCCTGTAGACGCGGCTGTAGCTGCAGCCGCCTCCAGAGCTGACCCGGGCCTGGGGATCGGCCTCCACTGGCGCCCTTCTCTTTCTCCTGCTGCCTTCACTGAGGATGAGTCCCTGCGCTGCCGTGCGCCCACCCCGCGGAGACCACTGGCGCATTTTCATCTAGCGACTGGTGAGGGAGGCTTCGGCCGCGCCCGGCCGTACGGAGCTGGGCAGAGGCAACGGGACGGTGTGATCTTCCCGCAGGGTGCGGGGGACAGCGGGCAGGGGACTCCGCGGCGCCGAGGCGGCGCGAGGCCGGCTGTGTGGCCCGGGTCCCAGCGGACACCTCCCCGCCTCCTCCCCAAGCTAATGAATGGTGTGTGCGGGCTGCGCGCTACGTTGCGGTTCTCCTGCCACGCCTTCCAGCGACGTCGCTCTGCTCGTTTCTGGTGGTTGTCTCGTGTCACTGTCCCTTGAGCCTGAATGTGAAGCCATTCCTCGAGGCGCCCGTATCCCTCAGCCCCTTCGTCGCGTCACAGAAGTTTTCGTTCACTCTGGGGATGCTAACGATGAAGTGCAGAGTGAATCGACTGTTCTGTGAAAGGGACCCGTTCTTTTCTTGGGGATGGAGGAGACAGGATAGAGGCCTTCTGTTCTTGTATCATGTTGTGGATTTCTTTAAAAAAAAAAAAAAAAGTTTTAGTTCAGCAGCGAAATAAGTAATCCAGGATATCCGTGATTCCAGATTTCCAGCGTAGGTAATAAAACGTAAAGGGTGTTTACCAGACAGGTCAGGAAGTAGAAATCGATGTGACACCTTCCCATGCATGGAAGGTAGGGGGTTTGAAAGTTGAAATTTATCAGAAATGATAAAAGAAACAGTGTTTCTATGCCCGTGATGTCCAAATTCACATCCTGCCATAGATCCATGATCTCACTGTCCCCCCTCCCCCTTTTTTAAACTTTTTAATTTTTATTTATTTATTTGGCTGCACCTGGTCTTAGTTGGGGCATCTGGGATCTAGCTCCCTGACCAGGGATGAAACCTGTACTCCCGCACTGGGAGCCCAGCATCCTAGCCACTGGATCACCAGGTAATTTCCTGCCCTTTCTAATTTAAATTCCTTGATTTTTATGGAATTTAGAAACTGATATAGGGCAGAAAGAGCTGCTTTCTAAAAAGAATTATATTATAGATACTTGCAGAAAGTACAGATATTTAATCAAAGCAGCTTATTTCAAGGAATTTAAAAAAATGACTCTTCTATTATTTAAATTTTTTTTTAAACTTGTGTCCACGGCTTTCAGTATGCTAAATTATACATTACACTTCAAGACCATAAAGTTCAATAGACCATATTACATAAGGAGTTCAGTGTTCCTTGGTTAATTATTATAAATGATTTCAAAGTTAGCTTATTATTATTATTTTTAATCTTTTGGTCGTGTCCTGTGTCATGTGGGATCTTAGTTCCCCGACTAGGACCAGGAATCAAACCTGTACCCCCTGCAGTGGAGCACAGAATCTTAACCGCTGGAGGGACCCCTAAGGAAATCCCTTTATTATCATTAATAGGGTGGTAATTCTTTGCCACCTCCAGAGATGTGCTTGCCCCCTAAAATTTGGGGAATTGTTCAATTGTGAGACTGGGTTTTGTGCTAATAAAATGTTGAATTTTTTCTCTTGTACCCAGAGAATAATTGAGAAAACATTAGGATGAAATACAGTATTGATAAAGGTAAATTATTTCCTAAACTAGTAAGTCTTGATGTTTTAAAATTAGGTGAAATATTTTCAGGGCTTACAGAAGGAATTTAAAAATTTAAAGATTCTTTGATTATAAGTCACTATAATTTGTAGCTTTGTAACAGTTAACATAGATACAAGTCTTTAGGGAAGATATTTTGATTTTAGAGAGCTCTTCAAAAGAAATAAACCTACTGGTTGAATACATATTATAATATTGTGAGAAATATAAGTTAGTATGGCATTCCCTTCCCTCCCTTCAGGAACTTAAAATCTTTGTAGGCAAGGTCTCCACTCAATAATGCAAGTTGTTATCATTTTACAGATGAAGAAATTTGGATTAGGGAGATTAAGCTACTTGAACAGGGTTTTAGATGGTAGGAATCCCTTTTTTTTTTTTTTTTTAAGTGAACCATTAGGCGGAAAAGAGTTGCGCTTTCATGGTAGTTTGAATTACTTTTTAGGAGCCGTTTCTTCTGAGTTTCATTTGGCCAGTCATTTTGATTTGCCTGGTTCTGAGTCTGTATTCAGTATAGCTTAGGAACTTTCCATGTGTGCCAGCTCATCTCTTAGCCAAGATGGATTCTAGTGCAGAGGCTTATGGGTAGTTGACATCACTTACTGTGAGGTGACACCTCCTCCCTTTTTGACCTCTAAGGAGCCTTTCATGTGTAGTCTGCAAGGTCTCCTTGACTTTAAGAATGAGGAATAAGTGGTCTTTTATCTCTTATCTGGGCAAGGCCCAAACTCTTCCATCGTCTTGCTTTTATGGAGTTTCTGTCCACAGCCGAAAAACTGTTCAGTTCAGCTCAGTTCAGTCCATCAGTTGTGTCCGACTCTTTGCGACCCCATGAACCGCAGCACGCCAGGCCTCCCTGTCCATCACCAACTCCCAGAGTCCACCCAAACCCATGTCCATTGAGTCGGTGATGCCATCCAACCATCTTATCCTTTGTCGTCCCCTTCTCCTCCTGCCCTCAATCTCTCCCAGCATCAGGGTCTTTTCAAATGAGTCAGTTCTTCGCATCACATGGCCAAAGTATTGGAGTTTCAGCTTCAACATCAGTCCTTCCAATGAACACCCAGGACTGATCTCCTTTACGAGGGACTGGTTGCATCTCCTTGCAATCCAAGGGACTCTCAAGAGTCTTCTCCAACACCACAGTTCAAAAGCATCAATTCTTCGGCACTTAGCTTTCTTTACAGTGCAACTCTCATATCCATACATGACCACTGGAAAAACCATAGCCTTAACTAGACGGACCTTTGTTGACAAAGTAGTGTCTGCCTCAGATCCCCCCTGAGAGATATGAACCCCAAGAAATCTTTATTGGGAGGATGAAGGGCAAAGATCTGTCTTCTCTAGCTTCTAGTTGGGGTCACAGAGCTCTTGTTTTGTCTCGGGGTGACTTCTGTTGTTATTTTGGCAGGATCTGTTCCAAGGAGTGGCTGGTATCTCTCCATCACCGTCATCTTGATGCGAAACTTATAATTTGGAAGAGACAAACTTAATAATCTAGATTGGAAAAGTCAGGGGCCAAATACCAATAAAAGAATTTTTTGTAACCAGGGGCCCAAGCAGGAGTAAGAACCAGGTTACATTTGGTAGCAGTTTTGATCCTGGTCTAGATAGAGTCAGAGCTTGGGTTACCCTGTCCAGAGAAATGGAGCTATTTGGTGTGGTCATACACATTTTCTTTGTCCTATTAGCTCAGTATGATTGATGTAGGTGTCACAGACCCAGTTAGAAGCAGTTGTACAAGTGACAATGTGAATGGTAATAGACAAAATTGGTCACATTTCTTTTCAGGAGAGTAAGTCAGAAACCCAGTCTGGCCCTGGTGCTTTGGGGAAACTTGTAGCCAAATAGCCATTTGTCTTGTTTTATCTAGGTAGTTTTTAACTCTTGATTTGGTATTAACATATGGATAATAATGAATGCTATCGGTCCCTGCTCATGTGTTTTCTCATCTTGTTAACATATGATTTATAGCAAATTCATTGTCTAAAAATATAATAATTATAAGAGGAGGCCTTTAAAAAGTAAGGTCGTGGTCACCCGCTGCTAGCAGACATTCTTTTGAGACTGGTTGGTGGCATCCCAAGTTTGACACAGTTCAGAAAACTTAAGTTCTTAGTAATACAAGGACTTGTTTGAAAGGATTTGTCCATAGTAGGAGCCCAATTCTTATGACTACAAGTAAGGGTAATTCTTTTCTGCCACACTATTCTAGTTCTTATTGAAGATTTCCTAACTGCATTTTGAAAGAGCAATTTGGATAGAGAGAATAGGTGGAGTTCACACTGTTTTCTATCTGTGTGATTTTACATCAGTTTACATCAAGCTTTTACATCAATTCCCTCTTTGTAAAGGTAATAATATATACAGGGCAATACAGGCTGGAAAGAGGATTAAGTTAGTTCATTTATGTAAAGCACTATGCTTGTGCATATGAAAGTTCAAAAGATGTAGACGTAATGTTTATAAGCCATGGACAAGTTGGCAGCCTTGTAAAGGTTTGAGTAAAAACGTTCCAAGCAGAAGGGACTTTAATATAGTTACTCCATTTTCTGATCTATATATATCACTATGTTTCTTTTTCCTTCATAACATTTCTTGGGTACTTACATGTGCATGAGTTGTCTCATTGATTTTTCAGAACAACTCAGGAGATAAATAGTTATTCCCTTTTTACAGGAGAGAGTTGAAGCTTAGGAGATGGGTGATGTACCCAGGGAATTTATAACTTAATTAGTGGTGTATCAGAGTTACTAGCCCAGTGTTCTGAATTCACAGTCTGAACTTTATGTGCTACATAATTGCCAAGTCTAACTGGCCTCCTCTTTCTGAAATCACAAAGCTATTAACACATGAAATACATTGTTTTATTTTGGTCTTAAGTATTTCAGAGACTAGCAAGATCAGATTTGTGTTTTAGGAATATAACTGAACTCTTAACCAAGTGTATACATAGGATTATGAGCCATTGTTGAGGGCTCAACCTCTACTGACTGGCACCAGTCTTCAAGGTTCACAATTGCCTGTAGCTAGCTATACTCCTCCACTCAGTTTCTCATCAACACTTCATCACATATAAAACAAATCTTTACCTTTAATTTCTGTTTGTTCCTTTTGTTTTAAGTTTGTTTTCTCTAAATTTCTAAAGTATTTACCCTTTACTTTTCTTCCTGGCTGCCCAAGCCAGAAACCTAGAAGTTATCACCACATGTAATCAATTCAGGGTCCTAAATATGTTTTTGATTGCTCACTTTCTTTATCCCTAAAGAAAGGCACGTAAGGCTGTCTATAATCTAGTGCATCCAGTATATCTATCTATCTATATATAAGGCATTATGCATTTCTGCTTTCTGAATTTCTTGGAATTTTCAGAATGGACCAAGGTGATTTTAGTGCTTTTATATTTACTCTTACTTCTGCCTCAAATGCCCATTAACCCCAGGCTGACACATGCTCATCTTAAGTCTTCGTTTATACGTATCCTTTGGGAACTCTCTCTATTCCTCCTATTGACTCTACATTCCTGTGAGTCACTTGTTATATCTTTACCATAGATTTTTAATCATGATTTTTTTTTTAGTATTTGCTTAAATTCATTCCCTTCTACTAAGCAGTTCATTCCCCCATACTAAACTGTGACCCACTGATGGTAGACTATGTACTAGATAATAAATCTTGTTCAGTCAATACAGTTGTTAAACAAGCTGTATTTTCACTCAAGTATTATCGATGAGTATAGAGAATAGAATTTTTCGAATTATCTAGAGTAACAGTGAAAACTGTCAGTCGCTTAGTTGTGTCTGACTCTGCAATCCCACAACTGTAGCCCTCTCTAGGCTCCTCTGTCCATGGGATTTCTTAGGCAGGAATACTGGAGTGTGTAGCCATTCCCTTCTCCAGGGGATCTTTCCAACCTAGGGATTGAACCCTGGTCTGCTGCATTGCGGGCAGATTCTTGACCGTCTGAGCCACCAGGGAAGCCCTTAAGTTCTTTGTATTTTTGTTTTTGCAGTGCCTTGTGACCTGTAGATGCACTGAGGAGGCAGCATAGTGTTGTAGAAATAGCTTGGACTGTACTGTGAAATAGATCTGTGTTTGAATCCTGAATCCTAACTCTTTGCTGATGGTGTGATTTGGGTGGCCTACTTAACCTCTCTGATGTAAACTATCACATCATGAGTACTTCCTTTGCTCTCTTTGCCTTCAATAAGTATTGTTCAAAGCATAGATAAGATTAACACTAGGCATTGGGTCAGGAATTTAGGGGAAACATGAGGGCAAGGAGGCAGGTTTGAGGATTATGAGCACATAGGTTAAAGTAACATGAAGAGATTGAAACTACCCAGTTCAGTTCAGTTCAGTCACTCAGTGGTGTCCGACTCTTTGCGACCCCCTGAATCGCAGCACACCAGGCCTCCCTGTCCATCACCAACTCCCAGAGTTCACTCAGACTCAGGTCCATCGAGTCAGTGATGCCAAGGAGAGTATGAATTAGGAAAGGATGACTCAGTGGAACACTGAGAGAAAGAAGCGCAACATTTGAATGTCGGGGGAAGGGAAAATGCCTTTGGAGAAGTGGTAGGAGAGTGAGCCCATGCTGAAATGCTTCAGTGGGTCCCTGTCCTTTCAGTACTCCTTGGAGATGTGAATGTGGTGGTAACGATTCAACAGCAGGGACGTCAAGTAGCATTATCCCCAAGTAATATTTGGCAATTTGGATGTCATTGGTAACCTTGGTATGTATGGTTTCCTTGGAGGAGAGTGCTCGGAAACCAGTGATAGAGATATTGCAAGACCAAACATGAGCTCTGGGATAAAAGTTATCTTTTTGTTACTGAAGAAATGGTAGTAAATAAAAACTACTGTTTGTAGAATATACACTTGGTGGCAGATACCATGCTGAGCAGCTTCATTTATCATTATAGTAACTCTGTGAGGTGGGTGGCATTGTCTCTGTTTCAGGTGAAGAAATGAAGGCTTGGAGAGATTATTGTACTTTGTAGTTACATAATTGGTAACAGCTGGCATTGCTATATTTGAATTCAAATATGTAGGATTCAGAGAAGTGCCAGCTCTTAGTCACTTCCATATTTATGTTCATAGTACTCTGTACATGCCTCTCTTGTTACATATTGTATGCTGCTGCTAACTCGCTTCAGTTGTGTCCGACTCTGTGTGACCCCATAGACGGCAGCCCGCCAGGCTCAGCCATCCCTGGGATTCTCCAGGCAAGAACACTGCAGTGGGTTGCCATTTCCTTCTCCAGTGCATGAAAGTGAAAGGTGAAAGTGAAGTCGCTCAGTCGTGTCTGACTCTTAGCGACCCCGTGGACTGCAGCCTACCAGGCTCCTTCGTCCATGGGATTTTCCAAGCAAGAGTACTGGAGTGGGGTGCCATTGCTTTCTCCATACATATTGTATAGTATCACTTTTATTTAGATTTAGTATTCTTTTTTCCCTTTAAGTCTTTGAATTATGTATCATAACAAATTAGGGAATTCTTTTCTCTTGTACCTTAATTATTGCATGTAGGGTTTGAGTGACTGATGTAAGTGGTTCTTTTCAGGTATTAGGAAGACACTGAAAATATAAAATTTTAGAGCCTCAAAGGAATTACGTACTTGTGACTATTTTGCCACCTATCATGTTTTCCAGTGTAACCTTTTAAACAACTTGAGGCTTTGGTATTTTGTCCTCATGTCTGCTAACTACTGAACACTTTGTTAGCTTGTTTACATGTAGTCTAGTGGAAACAGAACTGGAGCTAGAAAGAACTAGGAGTTCTCTAGTTCTGTGCTATCATTTCCAAATGGGGAAATCATAATAGTTAGGAACGAGTTAGGTTTAGAATTTCTGACTTAGTGTGATTTGAAATGGGAGTGGAAAATATGGATTTGGAATGTTTACGTCTGCTGCACAGAAGTTTTTCCTGTACATACATGTAAACTCACTTATGTCCCTCTGAATAGTCATGTACCTGTTTTTGCTTGGTCATTCATATAAATACAGAAGTTCCTTGATCTCAGTCGGGTATTGGTTCTAGGACTCCAGTATACTAGAATCCACAAATGCTTAGGTCCTGTATGTAAAATGACTTAATATTTGCATACGAGTATACTTTGAATCGTCTGTAGATTATTTCCAATATCTAAATACAATGCCAATGTTTTGTATGGTTTAAATATGGTTAAACCTTGAACAACATGGGTTTGAAGTGCATAGGTTGACTTATACTTGGATTTTTGTTAATAAATGTGTACTGCAGTACTACCAAGATCTGCCTCTGGTTGAAATTGCAGATGTGGAGCTGTGACTAGGAGGGACCTAGCATAGGGAAAGCTGGCTATGAGAGGGCCATTGTGTTGTTCAGGATCAACTGTAGTTGAAAATGCTATGTAAATATAGTTGGTCAGCAAGAGGCAAAATTAAGCTTTTGTTTTTGGAACTTTGTGGAGTTTTTAAATACTTTCAATCCAAGCTTGGTTTGATTAACAGATGTGAAACTTGCAGATGTGAAGGGCTGACTACATATTTAAAATAAATTAAAATAAAAAAAGTATTTTGGGAACTTAATTTGATACCTTGGAAAAGGTAATTTATGTAGAATTTCTCCTATAAAAGCTTTAAAATCTAGGCATTATAGATGGATTGACTACTCATTTAAAATCCAGAAGACAAAAATACTAAAAGGAGAAGATAATTAGGAGATGATAAATAAAAGGTAATGGAGAAATGCTTAATGTGTAGTAGTCCACTCTAGATATAAAATTTCTAGTATATTGGTGTTTCGTTTTCTAACAGTGAAGAAACTGAAATAAGTAGTTTATCAAGTGGCTGCTGCTGCTGCTAAGTCGCTTCAGTCGTGTCCAACTCTGTGCGACCCCACAGATGGCAGCCCACCAGGCTACCCTATCCCTGGGATTCTCCAGGCAAGAACACTGGAGTAGGTTGCCATTTCCTTCTCCATCAAGTGGTTGACAACTAATATTTTGTTTCTCCAGATCTAAAAGGGCAAAGCAAGAAACTTTAGCGAATTGGAAAAAGACTAGAGGCTCATGTGTGATGGTTGAGTTTTCTTAACTTGCCTGCTAAGCTAAGTCACTTCAGTCGTGTCTGACTCTGTATGACCCCATAGACGTCAGCCCACCAGGCTCTCCTGCCCCTGGGATTCTCCAGGCAAGAACACAGGAGTGGGTTGCCATTTCCTTCTCCACTTGACTTGCCTGCTACTGCTGCTGCTAAGTCGCTGCAGTCGTGCCCGACTCTGTGCGACCCCATAGACGGAAGCCCACCAGGCTCCCCCGTCCCTGGGATTCTCCAGGCAAGAATACTGGAGCGGGTTGCCATTTCCTTCTCCAATGCATGAAAATGAAAAGTGAAAGTGAAGTCGCTCAGTCGTGTCCGACTCTTAGCGACCCCATGGACTGGAGCCCACCAGGATCCTCCGTCCATGGGATTCTCCAGGCAAAAGTACTGGGGTGGGGTGCCACTGCCTTCCCCAACTTGACTTGCCTATGGTCTCTCTAATCAACACATTAGCATTTATGTGTGTTTTTAAGATGTATGTTTATTTGAAAATGTGTACATGCGCTTGGTAAAGCATTCAAAAGAGGTTTGTAGTAAAAAGTAAGTCTGCCTTGCATTTCTGTCTCCAGCCATGTGCTCCTCCCTGGAGCAACCACTTTTAACCATTTTCTTGTATGTTCTTCTAAACATCTTTCATCCGTATTTAAACATAAACATGTGCTTACATATACATTTTCTCATAAGTGGCATTACACATGCAACTAGTTTTAAGAGACATTTTACAATTTATCTTGCAGGCTATTTCATATTAAAAAATATGTAGCTGCCTTTTTCTTTTTTTAATACATGAACAATCTTTTGCATGGACATACCGTAACTATCTTAACTATGAAGATTTTTTTTATGCATTGATGCAGTGACCATTCTTGTACTTAATGCCATTTCACACATAGATATATTTTTACAGGATAAACTCCTAGGAGTAAGATTGCTTGAGTCAGAAGGAATGTGCATTTTACATTTTGGCAAATATTACTGAATTGCTGTCTATAATAACTGTACTGGTGTACACTCAGCAACAATGGAGTAGAGTTTCTATTTCTCCACACCCTTGTCTATGTATAGTGATATAAACCTTTTTGATCTTTGTCTTCCTTACAAAGTTAGTGTCTCATTGTAGTTTTAATTTACATTTCTTTTCTTTTGAATGAGATGAGTTTCTTTTTAAAAATCCATTTAAATCCACCCCACACTCCCTTTTTGTGTGAGAAACTTGGTCTTATTCTTTGACTTTTATTCTGTTGGTCTCTTACTATTTTGTATAGATGATATATTAAAGGAAAAAGTTTCCCCTTTTTTGTCTTTAAAGTTTTTTATGTATGTTTTAAACTGATGGAATTTATTGGAGTTTTATAACTTTTGGATTTTAAATCATATTTAGAGAGACTTTTTGTGCTTTGAGATTATAAAAAAGAGTCTCTTTGTTTTTCATCTAGTATTTTTATGGTGTTATATCTTACGTTTGACCCATCTGGAATTTATATTGGTGTAAGGTATGAAATAAGTATTTATAGATTTTTTTACTCCCAGATAGCTATCCAGTTGTTTTGATACTTGTTGTTTGGCATATTTTTAAAAATACTTATTTATTTAGAACCAGCACTGGGTTCTAGTTAGGGCACGGAGGATCTTTTTGTTGTGGCATGCAGGGTCTTTAGTTACAAAATCAAGTTTCTTGACCAGGGGTTGAACCTCGGCCCCCTGAATTGGGAGCATGGAGTCTTAGCCACTAGACCACCAGGAAAGTTCCAATACCTGATGTTTAATTGACATCTCCCTCTGTGGTGAAGAACCTTCCAGGCAGAGAAAACAATGTCAGCAGGGTACCTGGCACTTAGTAAATACTGACTGATAAGAGTGTTGGTTATTGTGGTGGTGGAGGTGCTGGTGTGATAATGATTATTTAAATTCTTTTTGTAATTGGCTGCTCTAGGTCTTCATTGGTGCACGAGGGCTTTCTCTAGTTGCAGCCAGCGGGGACTGCTCTTTAGGGCACGTGGGCTTCAGTAGTTGTGGCTCATGGACTCAACTGTCTGCTGGAGGGCTTCAGAGTACAGGCCCAGGAGTTGTGGCGCACTGGCTTAGTTGCTTTGAGGTTTGTGGGATCTTCCTGGAGCAGGAGTTAAACCCATGTCCTCTGCGTTGGCAGGCAAGTTCTTAACCACTGGACCACCAGGGAAGCCTGATCATTCAGTTTTAAGGGGTAAAGTTTTCAAGTGGGATTCCTATAAAGACAGTAGATTTAAATGTGTTTATAGCTTGTGGAGATATAACTGGTTAGAGTGTAGAAATACAGGAGAAAAGTAATGAAGGTTCTGGAAGAAAAGAGGCGGATTCCAGAGTAACACCAGAAGTTAACCTTAAACATGAGAGGATGACTGATGCAGATACAGATAACTATGGATGTGAAGGTGATGTCGATGCAAATAACCAGTGACCCGTAGTAAGAATAAATGAGGGTTTTATTCCAACTCAGCTGCAGACTGTAGCCCAGGAAACATCTCAGTAACTTGGGAGGAGCCAGTATAAACAGGAATTTTTTTTTGCTGGGAAATACATACAGTCAAGCGTACATGTTGGTAAAAGAGTACTGCTAATTATAATGACAGATATCTCAAGTAAATGATTGTAGTGTTTTTCTGTGTGTGGGGAGGTGCAAGAATCTGGTCATCTGACCTATCGTGGAGTCTGTAGATCCCCAGTGTAGAATGCTTCATCCTGTTTTTCCCATCCTAAATTTTCCTCAGGACGTACTGTCAGTGGGTTACTGCAGTGGGTTGGGACTCAAGCCTTGTGTTACTGGATGGTGAGCCACACTCTTCTTTAATGGTAAAAGCAGATGTACAGTGTGTTTGACAGGCCATAAGACAGGCTGTTTTTAGTTCGGTTAGCATAAATTTAAAGCCAAATCATGTATAAGCAAGAATGACCTCTCCATATCTCAGTATGGGAAAATTTCTTCTATTAATGAAAAGTTTTTGTTTTTTAAACCTGGTTAAATTTTTTTTTTTTGGGGGGGGGGCAACCATAACAGAGCAGATAATGCAAAATTGTGGCCACCTAAAAAGCAATATCAAGGTGACCTCAAGATTCATTTCTTTGAAAGTTACATATGAAGTAGGGACAGGTGACTGCAATTTCAGGGCTTGAAATCTCCTAAAATGCAGGAATAGCACAAAATAATACCTCTCTCTTCCTTTCTGTCCTTTCTTCCCTTCCCTCCTCTCCCGGACTCACACACTCTCTCTCTCCTGTCAGATGACAAAATTAAAAAAAATTGGTAACAACTTCGCTGTTTTTTATTCAAGGGAAAACAACCCATGGATCGCGGGGAGTTCAGTTCTCACTAGCAGTGAGGCAGGCTTCCAGGGGATTTTGGGCAAGAGAGAGAGAATTTTGCAGAATGTTGAAGAGGCAACTCTGAAGGAGGGTGTGCTTGACTAGGAGGTGGGGGATTTCCTACTGAGGTGTGCAGGTCCTATTTTGTGCAGGGAGGTGAGCGCACCAAAGCAGAGTTGGAGGATTGATTGGTGTTAGGTTTCCTGGATGGGTGTATCTGCAACTGTGGGCTGACGTAGGCTTGGGTTTGTGATACACGCAGGGCCTGATTAAATGAATTAACTTCATCACTCCCCATATACATACCTACCCATAATGCCTGGATCCTGAAGTAAAGTTTGAGTGAAGTCAAAGAGCTTAGACACACCTCGGATGTGAGAGACCCTTCTAGTCATCTGTATGGTGACGTAGAATCTGGGCAAACAAGCTGGAAGGAGGCTGCCAGGTGGATCCACTTCCCTTTCCTCCTCAACTTTCTTGGTGGGATGGATGGAGCCACATTTCAGACAGGCTTATAGTCAAGCAGAACTCAACTGCCTCATCAAATCTGGGAGAGGAGGCCGAGCTTTTGTTGGTGAAGCTCTTAACTTTGCCACAAATTCCATATGGAGAGTATCACAGGGGAGGAGGAGCAACTAAAGTCAGAGCCTGTCTTTGATTTGCTTGCTTGCTTTTGAAAGTAGAAATCAGAGGCACTTAAATAGGGGGATAGTTGTGTTGTAAAATACTTGAAAAGAGTAAGAGAGAGATTCTGTATTTTTTACTTTGTTTCTCCTTCTCTTACAGGTCACCCTTGCAATTATGGATATCTAAAAGGATCAGACAGTGTGGAGGGGGAGTTCCCCTCCTCACTCCCCCTTGGTGCTTGACTTCAGGAATAATTTATAAACTGTGGAAAGTTTTCTTTTTTAAAGAAAGAACTTGTATTTGATATAAACTTTATACAGCTATTTATAATTTTTTGATTTAAATGCCAAAATACATTGTACAAATCTATATAGTTTTATACTGTTGCCAGGAGGATTTAAATTATAACCCTAAGCAGGCCGTTTATTCTCTCTCAGTCTTTCTGAATAGCAGCTTTGTGGCCTGGCTTTTTCACTTTTTTTAAATTATCTGACTATTCTGAAGAAGGAAGCTGCATACAAACAATTAGGATGAATTCCTCCGTCCCTGACTGCACATCAAAGTGTCGCTCCCTGACCCATGCTTTGGATGTCCTTTCTGTGGTAACGAAGGGGAGTGAAAACCAGATTAAGGCCTTTCTCTCCAGTCATTGTTACAATGCTGCAACCATCAGGGATGCCTTTGGTCGGAATGCCCTCCACCTTGTTGCCTCCTGTGGAAAAAAAGGAGTGTTAGATTGGCTTATTGAGAAAGGAGTGGATCCCTTGGTGAAGGACAAGGAGTCAGGATGGACAGCTTTGCATAGAAGCATTTTTTACGGGCATATTGATTGTGTTTGGTCTCTACTGAAGGTAAGTGTCATTTGTTTTTTAAAACTTTTCCGTCTGGCATGTGTTTTTCTTAATTTCCAGGAAGAGATTGGCGTTCTTATCAATTGATAAGAACTTGATATCTTTTATTATTATAACCATTTTTAGAATTCAAATCTCATATATCCTTTTAACTTAAACCTTTTACGATGTGAAATTGTGTTATGTATTTAATATGTCTCCACTGACTTTCTCTACCCCATGTTATTTTAAAGTAAATCCCAGACATTTTGTCATTTACACAGTACTATATATCTTTCAGTATTTTTAAGAAGTATTGTCTCCATTTCTATAATTATATTATTAGCTACTTTAAAAGGGCACTAGTTATTGAAATCATATAAGGACTCTGATTTGGGTAGTGTGTTCATTTCTTGTTTGGCTGGGGATTAAGTTTTTACTGCTGTTTTTGCTCAGTCAGTGAGTCGTGTCCAACTCTTTGTGACCCTGTGGACTGCAGCACACCAGGCTTCCCTGTCCTTCAGTATCTCCCGGAGTTTGCTCAAATTCCTGTCCATTGAGTCAGTGATGCTGTCTAACCATCTTGTGCCCTGCAGCCTCCTCCTCCTCCTCCTGCCCTTAATCTTTCCCAGCCTCAGGGTCTTTTCCAGTGAGTTCGCATCAGGTGGCCAAAGTATTGGGGCTTTAGCATCAGGCCTTCCATTGGATATTCAGGGTTGATTTCCTTTAGGATTGACTGGTTTGACCTCCTTGCTGACCGTAAACAGTATGAAAAGGCAAAGTTTTTATAGTTGTTTAAAAAATTAATAATCAGAATCAGTTTTGCATGCGTGCTAGGATGCTTCAGTCATGTCCGACTCTTTGCAACCCTGTGGGCTATAGCATACCAGGCTTCTTTGTCCATGGGATTCTCCAGGCAGGAATACTGGAGTGGGTTGCCATTTCCTCCTCCAGGGAATCTTCTCAACCCAGGGACTGAACCCATGTCTCTGGCATCCTCCTGCATTGGCAGGTAGGTTCTTTACCACTAGCACCACCTGGGAACCCCCAAAAGTGTTAGTCGCTCAGTAGTGTCCGACTCTTTGCAATTCCATGGACTGTAGCCTGCCAGGCTCCTCTGTCCATGGGATTTCCCAGAATCAGTTTATTTTAAATTTCCCATGAAGTAGATTAAATCTAGGCTTGTTGTACTGGTTAGACAAATAATGTTTTGAGATATACCTTGGTATCATTTCATTAATAAATTGCAAGTTAAAAACTGTCAGAAATCATGAGTTTTAAATTGCACAGTTTGTTTTTGTACAAGCATTCAGTAGTGTTTGTGGAGGACCAGAGAAGAACAAACCAGAACAAAGTTCCTATCCTCAAGGAACTTGTGGTCACACTATAAGACATTCAGTTAGGGAGCTTATATTCTATTTTTGACTTCAAAACAATTGTTTGCATAGTCGTCTTTAGGTAGTAACATTTACTGATCAAAATGATTTTCAGTATATATTAATAGCAAAATGTCCTTTTTGGAGCTAAACTATCTAGGTCTGCCACTTACCAAGTCATCTTGGATGAGTTACTGAATCTTGAACCTCAGTTTCAACTATAAAAAAAATGGATAATGATAGTACCATCTTCATTTTTTCCCCCAGTGAGTTACAGTGAAGAAAAACTTTTATTAATAGTATTATTAATTCCTATTATATCTAAAACTTTTGAGTATACGTTTAATTCCCTTATTATAACTTCTTTTATAGCAAGAGTTGGTTAGTAAGAGTTACAGCATCTGTCAGCTCTGCTTTGGCCTATCCCTGTAGTTTCTGCTGGAAACTGGGTGACTGCCGACCCTTTCAAGCCTGAGAATGGCCTTCGGGTTTCTGCTATGCTAGGGTTTGCCATTCAGGTGTGAGGATTTGGGTCTTCAGTTTGAAATAGGTTCTGGTATGAATTTTGGACCTTCCCTCCCTTTGGCTTTTATTTACCTTTAGAAATCCTCAGTCATCCTTGCTGCCTTGGCCAGAGAGGCCAGGACATTGTGCCTTGGGCCACCTTGCTCTTGCCTTGACTGTCTGATTTTCTTCAAGCATCCTTCTGATCAGTGATAGACATCCAACATGGATGCTTCCCACTGATAAAATATCCCATAGAAACGTCTTTCTTCCACTGAGTACTCCCATGTTGCTGTAATCCATCTGCATTTGTTTGGTCCAGACTTCTTTCCTTTCCCCTTTAACTCTTCTTTAATTGGAAGGGCTGCAATGATAGCCAATGGCACCCCACCCCAGTACTTTTGCCTGGAGAATCCCATGGACGGAGGATCCTGGTGGGCTCCAGTCCATGGGGTCGCTAAGAGTTGGACACGACTGAGCGACTTCACTTTCACTTTTCACTTTCATGCATTGGAGAAGGAAATGGCAACCCACTCCAGTATTCTTGCCTGGAGAATCCCAGGGACGGGGGAGCCTGGTGGGCTTCCGTCTCTGGGGTCGCACAGAGTCGGGCACGACTGCAGCGACTTGGCAGCTTAGCAGCAGCAATGATAGAGGTGTTTGTTGGCAATTTCGCTTCTGCTGGCAACTCTAGCATTTAAGATGTTATGGATGAGCAGGAAGAGACTATACAGAAAAACACATTTTAAATGAATTACATTTGATAAAAACTTTATAGTATGAAATTTTAAAATTAAGTGCTAAAATTGTACAATAAATATACACCCATGCTGTCAGTTCCCAGTTGCCAAAGATGAAAACCCTCAGCAGAAACTTCTTATGGAAGAACTAGCTGAATCATAAGAGTGTGTGGACTAAATGATAACCTATTTGTAAAGTATTTGGAACAGAAATTTTTCTTTAGTGCCTGATGTGTATTAGGCAGTGATCTCAGTGCTAGACATGTTGTAATGAAAGAAAAAGAATCGTTTTTTGCTTGTTTTTTTTTTTTTTTTTTGCTTAGATGCTATTTAGTAAGCTCGTGAATTTATCTCCTCTTTGGAGGATATGTAAAGAGTTGATCTTTAAATAAATGAGAGAGACTACACACTGGTCCTTCACCTTTAGAGTTTAAAGTGAGCATTAAAAAGTATCATGCTGCTAAGTAGCTTCAGTCGTGTCCGACTCTGTGCGACCCCATAGACAGCAGCCCATCAGGCTCTGCCATCTCTGGGATTCTCCAGGCAAGAACACTGGAGTGGGTTGCCATTTCCTTCTCCATTGCGTGAAAGTGAAAAGTGAAAGTGAAGTCGCTCAGTCGCAGCCGACTCTTAGCGACCCCATGGACTGCAGCCTACCAGGCTCCTCCATCCATGGGATTTTCTAGGCAAGAGTACTGGAGTGGCTTGCCATTGCCTTCTCCTAAAAAGTATCATAGACCACCATATTTAGGGAACTCCAAAGGCAAAAAAAAGTTCCTAGTCCTTTATGCAGTTGGCGCTACTTAAGAAGATGCAAATAGGGTCCAGTAAAGTTTAGGATGAATTTATAAAACTGGTAAAGTAAAATCTGCAGGGATCTAAGTTTCTGGGATCCTATTTGTTAAATTCGTAACTTGGAACACTGCCCTGGAATCAGCCCTTTTTACTCTTAGAAAGACCTGATTTTGACCTTTATATCTAGTTTATAATAAATCCACATAGAAAGACCTGATTTTAAAGTTAGGTATAATAAATCCACATAGAAAGACCTGACTTTAAAGTTAGATATAATAAATCCACATAGAAAGACCTGATTTTAAAGTTAGATATAATAAATCCACATAGAAAGACCTGATTTTGACCTTTATAAGAGTAAAAAGGGCTGATTCCAGGGCAGTGTTCCAAGTTATGAATTTGACAAATAGGATCCTGGGGCAGGAGGAGAAGGGGACGACAGAGGATGAGATGGCTGGATGGCATCACTGACTCGATGGATGTGAATCTGAGTGAACTCTGGGAGTTGGTGATGGACAGGGAGGTCTGGCGTGCTGCGATTCATGGGGTCGCAAAGAGTCGGACAGGACTGACCAACTGAACTGAATTTAGGCAACATACATTTTTAAATTTATTAAGATCTTATTAAAAGATCACTTATGAATTTTATTTGTTAGCTCACTACCTTGAGTAGTTTTTGTTCATTGACAGTCCTTGTGAAATCAGTTGTCATTACTGTCTGGAACACAATGAGGTTAGAATTGATATTGCTGTTTAGTTGCTAAGTCATGTCTATCTCTTTTGCAATGCCATGAACTGGATTTCCCTGGTGGCTCCCTGGTGGTAAAGAATTGATGAAATTCTTTCCCTGGTGGTAAAGAATTGATTTTAGTTTATTAAAATTCATTGTTACAAGATAAGAGAAGAGTCCCTTTCTTAAGTAACCCGAAACAGTGTTCCACCATATTATGGTTAAAGTTTAAAAATTTCATGGGTCCATCTTAACCTATAACTCCAGTGTGTGTGGATAGGCAGTGATCACTCACATCAGTCAGAATAGTTGTTGAGGGTTTTCCTGTGTTAAGTGGTTAAGAATCCACCCACCAGTGCAGAGGTCATGGATGTGATCCCTGCTCTGCGAATATCCCCTGTGCCACAGAGCGATTAAGCCATGTACCACTACTACTGAGCCTGTGAGCCGCAACTGCTGAAGGCCATGCACCCAGAGTCGCTGCTGGGCAACAGGAGAAGCCGCCACAGTGAGAAGCACGTGCACCACGACTGAGGGTAGTCCCTGCTCCCTGCAACTAGAGAAAGCCTGAGCACAGCAACGAAGACCTAGCACAGCCAAAAATAAGTAATAAGTCTTAACAAAAAGAAACTTAGATTAAAAAATAATTGTTGAATGCCTTATTAAACTGTCAACAAATACTGTTATTTTTGAAAAGGAGTACATTTTGTATTTAAAAAGCTGTAATGTAATAGTAATATGAATTGAACATTGCACTTTCTCCTCTCCTCCCATTATATTTTAAAAGACAGTAAGTATGTACTAAGGATAGGGTGTACTAACTGCCTTAAATAAATGGGATGGAAAATGTTCTATTTCATGTTTAAATTCTGGAGATATAAAACTATAGATTAAATTCATTGTTAAAACACACAAACGCACACTCTCACATTTATTTATGGCCACACCACACAGCTTATCGGATTTTAGTTCCCCAACCAGGGATTGAACCTGTGCCCTCAGCAGTGACTTAAGACACAGTCTAACTGTAAGTGATGAGACAATGCTCTGAAATTGCACATAGTTAATTTTAAGTGGAAAGATATAAATCACACAAATAGAAATAAAAAATATGATTGTCTTCATGTCAATAGTAGATACAACAGAATTTAAGTCAAAAAGATGGAGCATAGGTGATCATATTATATACAGTAAATATGAAAAAATAAACATACAAAAAGTAAAAACTATTGTTTGCCATTGTGTAGAAATCTTTACACCTCTTTTTATCTGGATGCGGAATTTGGTTCTTTAAATACCAAAAAAAAAAAAAAAAATGTGTATGTACATAACACACACACTCAGAGTTAGGGCCCTTTAGGTAACTGACCTGTGTTACCATGGAAAACTTTCATGTCTAGTTCATTTAGATTTTTGTTTCATTTTGGTTTTAAATGTTGCTTCTTTACATTTTATGGTTCTTCTTTATTCTACCAAGAATTGGATATTTGATTTCTCTTAGTTTTCTTCTGTGTGAGAAATAAATGTTTATGAGCATAGGAGATAATTGTTATTAGGTGTTTATTTTTAATGTTCTTTATAGTTTGATCATCTGACTTGATAAATATAAATGTTACTGATTATAGATAAATAGTTTAAAATGTATGCATGTATGTCTATATCTGTATGCACATTTTTTCCTTTTTTAGCATGGTGTTAATCTGTATATTCAAGATAAAGAAGGCTTGTCAGCTTTGGATCTTGTAATGAAGGATAGACCAACTCATGTAGTATTCAAAAATACTGGTAAGAAAATGCCATAAATATATTCCATTAAAGTAAAGTTTCGAAAATTTTAAAGAAATTTTATTGTTATAAAAATACCTGAGAAAATTTGTGTATGGATATCTGCAAAGACTTTTACTCTAATATATATAGGTTGATAACTTTGATTTTCTTTCAGAACACTTAGGTTTATTTTATACTTTTTAATTTCAATCTATATTTTTGTGTATAAGAGTAAAAACACAGCCTTGAAGAAAGTAGAGAAAACCACTAGGTCATTCAGGTGTCACCTAAGTCAAACCCCTTATAATTACACAGTGGAAGTGACAAATAGATTCAAGGAATTAGATCTGACAGAGTGCCTGAAGAACTGTGGACAGAGGTTTGTAACATTGTACAAGAGGCAGTGATCAAAACCATCCCCAAGAAAAAGAAATGCAAAAAGGCAAAATGGTTGTCTGAGGAGGCCCTACAAATAGCTGAGAAAAGAAGAGAAGCAAAAGTCAAAGGAGAAAAGGAAAGATATACCCATCTGAATGCAAAGTTACAAAGGATAGCAAGGAGTGATAGGAAAGCCTTCCTCAGTTATCAATGCGAAGAAATAGAGGAAAACAACAGAATGGGAAAGACTAGAAATCTCTTCAAGAAAATTACAGGTACCAAAGGAACATTTCATGCAAAGATGGGCACAATAAAGGACAGAAATGGTACGGACTTAACAGAAGCAGAAGATATTAAGAAGAGGTGACAAGAATACACTGATGAACAAAAAGATCTTCATGATCCAGATAATCACGATGGTATGGTCACTCACCTAGAGCTAGACATCTTGGAATACAGAGTCAAGTGGGCCTTAGGAAGCTTCACTACAAACAAAGCCTAGTGGAGGTGATGAAATTCTAGCTGAGCTACTTCAAATTTTGAAAGATGATGCTGTTAAACTGCTGCACTCAAGCAAATTTGGAAAACTCAGCAGTGGCCACAGGACTGGAAAAGGTGAGTTTTCATTGCAGTCCCGAAGAAAGGCAATGCCAAAGAATCTGCAAACTACCGCACAATTGCACTCATCTAACATGCTACCAAAGTAATTCTCAAAATTCTCCAAGTTATACTTCAACAGTATGTGAACTTCCAGATGTTCAAGCTGAATTTAGAAAAGGCACAGGAACCAGAGATCAAATTGCCAACATCAATTGAATCATAGAAAAGGCAAGACAATTCCAGAAGAACATCTACTTCTGCTTCATTGACTACGCTAAAGCTTTTGACTCTGTGAATGACAACAAACTGGAAAATTCTGAAAGAGATTGGAATACCAGACCATGTTACTTCCTCTTGAGAAATCTGTATGCAGGTCAAGAAGCAACAGTAAGAGCTGGACATGGAACAGTGAACTGGTTCCAAATTGGGAAAGGAGTACATCAACACTGTATAGTGTTACCTTGCTTATTTAACTTCTGTGCAGAATACATCATGTGAAATACCAGGCTGGATGAAGCACAAGTTGGAATCAAGATTGCAGAGAGAAATAACAATAACCTCAGATACGCAGATGATCCTTAGGGCAGAAAGTGAGGAAGAACTGAAGAGCTTCTTGATGAAAGTGAAAGAGGAGAGTGAAAAAGTTGGCTTAAAACTCAACATTCAGAAAGCTAATATCAAGACATCTGGTCCCATCACTTCATGGCAAAAAAATGGGGAAACAATGGAAACAGTGACAGACTTTATTTTCTTGGGCTCCATAATCACTGCAGATGGTGACTGCAGCCATGAAATTAAAAGACGCTTGTTCCTTGGAAGAAAAGGTATGACCAACCTAGACAGTGTATTAAAAAGCAGAGACATTACTTTGCCAGCAAAGGTCTGTATAGTCAGTGCTATGGTTTTTCCAATAGTCATGTATGGATGTGAGAGTTGGACTATAAAGAAAGCTGAGCACTGAAGAATTGATGCTTTTGAACTGTGGTGTTGGAGAAAACCCTTGAGAGTCCCTTGGACTGCTAGGAGATCAAACCTGTCCATCCGAAAGAAAATCAGTCCTGAATATTCATTGGAAGGACTGAGGCTGAAACTGAAGTTCCAGAACTTTGGCTTCCTGATGCGAGGAGCTGACTGACTCAATAGAAAAGACTTTGCTGCTGGGAAAGATTGGAGGCACTAGAAGGGGACGACAAAGGATGAGATGGTTGGATGGCGTCACTGACTCGATGGACATGAGTTTGAGCAAGCTTCAGGAGATGGAGAAGGACAGGGAAGCCTGGTGTGCTGCAGTCCATGGGGTCACAAAGAAGTCGGTCATGATTGTGACTGAACAACAAATAAAGGCAGCTAGAATTATAGCTACTGTAAAGTGATTGATGTGCATTGAGAAAGGACAGCATTTAAGGTAGAAGGAAAAGGAAGAGATTCTTTACCAAAACCAAACTACCGTATTTAGAAAGATACTACCAAAATTTTCTTTTAAATTATCCATCTATTAATTTATTATAACACTCTAGAAACAGAAATCAGAAGATCCAAATCAGCACAGGCCTATCTCTACAAAGGCAATTTAACACGTTGAACCCTTGTTTCTTTTGCAGCTAAGGTTTAACTGCCAAATGAGTAAAATACCACCTGCAATATTCACTTACCTCTCAGAAAAATACTACATATAACTATTTAAATGTAGAATGTCATTAAAACGTTTCATGTATACAGGTTCTAAATTAGTTTCTATTATTACATACGGATTATTTTCCAATACTTTGCTCTTGATAGATGCAAAGTCACACTAGGGATTAGGGCAACAAAAATGAAAATGGGATAAAAATCACAGCTAATTATGATATAAATCTGCATTTTTATTTTGGAACGCTTATCAATGGAATGGAATAATAACTGTAACTTGCAATATAATGTCCAAGACAGAAATAAAATGAGGAACATGTCCTTACCTAGACTGCTCATTAGTTAAAATGCAAATTAACTAGTGCCCCCATTACATCTCTTCTTCTTTTCGATCAATTTACATTCGCAAAGCTCACAGGGCACAAAAAATTGAAAAGATAAGTGCCATTACAAGAACAAATCACTTAGAAGAATCATATTTGAAGTAAATTGATTAGTTCAGTATGTAATTAAACAACACTGATACTTGTTTAAAATGTGATAGAATATAAAAACTCATTTTCATTTTAGATCCTACAGATGTCTACACTTGGGGAGATAATACAAATTTCACCCTCGGTCATGGAAGCCAGAATAGCAAACATCATCCAGAGTTGGTGGATCTGTTCTCCAGGAGTGGGATTTATATCAAGCAGGTATTTACTCATTCTTTTAAGATTTTGTTAATCATAGTTAGACTATGTAAAGTATCATAAAACTATGAGATGTTTGTACAGTATTCTTGCCTGGAGAATTCCATGGACAGAGGTGCCTGGTGGACTACAGTCCATGGGGTCACAAAGAGTTAGACACGACTGAGTGACTAACACATTCACGTTTGTATAAGGGGCGTTAGAAGTTAGAAGGCGTTATACAGATAGTTGGAGAAGGAAGTGGCAACCCCCTCCAGTGTTCTTGCCTAGAGAATCCCAGGGACGGAGGAGCCTGGTGGGCTGCCGTCTATGGGGTCGCACAGAGTCGGACACGACTGAAGCGACTTAGCAGCAACAGCAGCATACAGATAGTAGTTTTTTAAGGTAGAACTAATGTTGGATTTTCTAGCTTTTTTTTTCTCCATTTAGAGTCCTTCAAATTGTTTCTCAAGTGAATTTGTTGTTGAAACTCAATTTGTTATTAGTTTTAGGTAAGTGAACCTGAGTTGTTAAATATAAGTAACTGTAAAATTTTAATTGATAATTGTAAAGGTTTTGCCTTTGTCCTTATACCATAATCCTGGCTATCTCCTCTTCAGTGGATTTTGGTACTATTGACCCACTCATCTTTTTCTATAATGCTCTGTGTGTGTGTGTCTCTGTGTGTATAATGCATATCTAGCCTCAGGGTTTCTTCCTCTTGGGCTTCATCTCTGTTGCACTGTGGATAGTCTTCAAAGTTTTTAAGTTTAACTGAAGTGTTAATTTTGCCACTAAACAACCTCTACTTAATAATTTTTAAAGCTATAAACCTCATTTTCTAAATCCGAAAATTACACCTCAGAATATGTCTGCTGAGTCCTTTTCTTCATTTTTTCCCCTGATGTAATCATAACTGTCATCCCCTCTTATTCCCCCAATTATTTGGATGATAAATTATATAGCCACCATATTTAGGGTCCCAAGGGTGGGGGATCCTGGTAGGCTGCCGCAGTCTGTGGGGTTGCACAGAGTTGGACACGACTGAAGTGACTTAGCAGCAGCAGCACTGTTTTTCACACCAAAAGTCACTAATGTATCACGATTGCTGCTGCTGCTGCTGCTGCTAAGTCGCTTCAGTCATGTCCGACTCTGTGCGACCCCATAGACGGAAGCTCACCAGGCTCCCCCGTCCCTGGGATTCTGCAGGCAAGAACACTGGAGTGGGTTGCCATTTCCTTCTCCAATGCATGAAAGTGAAAAGTGAAAGTGAAGTCGCTCAGTCGTGTCCGACTCTTAGCGATCCCATGGACTGGAGCCTACCAGGATCCTCCGTCCATGGGATTTTCCAGGCAAAAGTACTGGGGTGGGGTGCCATTGCCTTCCCCGGTATCACGATTAGCAATTTAAAAAACGTAATAGAGTTAAACCCAAGAGAATATTAAAATTTGAGAGGGCAAGAATAGGAGCCCACATGAGAATAAAGAGTGACAAAAGAAGTAGAGAGTAGAATGGTGTCCTGAAAGCTTAGAAAGGCACCTGTTTTCCTTTTCTGACTTGGTACAAGATACAGTCAGATTGGGTGAGGGGAGGTTTTTCAGGAGCAGAGATTTTTACGCAAATGTGAAGGAGCAATGGAGGCATCGGGTAATGCGGCTGTCTATATAACCAGGCACTCAGTAAATAGTGCCAAATACCGCCTTCCTTCCTCTCAAACCTATCCATGGTGTTTGTATTTCAACCCTTATTTTGCGGTTAAAAAAAATCCTTTACATCCTTAATTTCTTCACAGAGTACTCGGTGTCCTTGTCTTAACTGAAATGAGCTGTGTCTTTGAATATACTGTTTCATCCTTTAACCCTACTAAGTGGAATATGCTCAGTTCTTCAGATCAGGTGTCCTGATTCTGGCTAGCCATCTATTAATACAAAGACTTGGAAGGAATTGAGGATGCTGAAAGGACTTGGGACAGACCAGAGTCTTAAGACTGGGGTCAGAGTCTCTAGAGAACGTGAGGGAAACTGTTAGAACAGAGGTGGCTGTTCTTTCTCACCTACTTGAAAGTTTTTGATAGACATTGCTGATCTGGCACCCCACTCCAGTACTCTTGCCTGGAAGATCCTATGGACGGAGGAGCCTGGTAGGCTGCAGTCCATAGGGTCGCTAAGAGTCAGATACAACTGAGCGACTTCACTTTCACTTTTCACTTTCATGTATTGGAGAAGGTAATGGCAACCCACTCCAGTGTTCTTGCCTGGAGAATCCCAGGGATGGGGGAGCCTGGTGGGCTGCCACCTATGGGGTTGCACAGAGTTGGACACGACTGAAGTGACTTAGCAGCAGCAGCTGATCAATCACAGAGCACACTTCCTCTCCCTTCCTCCTTCAGTCCCACTCTCTTCTTCCCCGCCTCTCTTTTAAAGTGAATTGGGACAAGTCCTCAGAATTCACCTGTCAGCAGCCATGAATGATTGATCAGAGTTGAGGCACTTAGAAAGGCTCCTGTTTTCCTTTTCTGACTTGGTACAAGATACAGTCAGATTTGGTGAGGTAAGATTTTTCAGGAGCAGAGATTTTTACACAAATGTGAAGGAGTCATGGAGGTATCAGGAAATGGGCTGGTTAATTGTACCTTCTGATTCTAAAATACATAGAAGAATATAGAAGAATCGAGCATATTCCACTTGGTGCTACAGAAGAATTGAGCATATTCCACGTGGTAGGGTTAAGGATGAAACAGTGTACATGAAAACAAAGCTATATTTCAGTTAAGACAAGGACACTTAAGTACTTTGTGAAGAAATTAAGGATGTAAGGATTTTTTTGTTTTAACACAACATAAGGGTTGAAACACAAACACTATGGATAGGTTTGAGAGGAAAGTAGTGTAAATTAGTAAGAAAAAAGGAAACAAGTGTTTGGCACTATTTACCGAGTGCCTGGTTATGTAGAGAGCTCCATTACTCACTGAAAAATAGCTGATTCTGTTGTACCAGATGAATTTACTGCTGTGGGACAGAGATTATTGTTATTAGCATAATGTATTCCTGATAATTAAGATGAAAATCCATGATCATTTGCCTCTTTAAAAAATTCAGAGGTTTTAAAGTTGAAAGTGTTATACACTGGCATTGGTTGTTTGATGTTGTTGTTGTTAAGCCGTGTCTGACTCTTTAGAGATCCTGTCGACCGAAGCCTGCCAGGTTCCTCTCTGTCCATGGGATTTGCCATACAAGAATATTGGAGTGGGTTGCCATTTCCTTCTCCAGGGCCAGTTTCTTACCCAGGGATTGAACCCTGCATTGGCAGGCGGATTCTTTGCCACTGAGCCACCAAGGAAGCCGAAGTTGGAAATTACAGAGGCACTCTATCTAATGTTGAATATAGGATTGAACAAAATGTATTCTTTCTAGTTTCATAAAATACTATTTCCTTTACAGATTTTAACTTTGTATTACATATTTGAATACAATTTTTTATTTTATTTTTAGACTTTCTAGATGTTTGTGGAGTTTCTAGATGTTTGTGGAGAAGGCCACAAACATCTAGAAAGTCTAAAAATAAAATAAAAAATTGTATTCAAATTTGTAATACAAAGTTAAAATCTGTAAAGGAAATAGTATTTTATGAAACTAGAAAGAATACATTTTGTTCAATCCTATATTCAACATTAGATAGAGCTTTCATGCATTGGAGAAGGAAATGGCAACCCACTCCAGTGTTCTTGCCTGGAGAATCCCAGGGACGAGGGAGCCTGGTGGGCTGCAGTCCATGGGGTCACTAAGAGTCGGACACGACTGAGCGACTTCACTAGATGTTTGTGGTACAGCTAAATAAATGACTTTTTTTCTTTAATCAAAGACCCAGAGTCTTTGATAAACTTTCTTCTGTTAAAAACAAGCTCTATAAAAAAGTATTTATAGAAATTGACAAGTAGTTAAGCATATGTGTAAATAGCACTTGCAGTTCAGCTTATAATATTCTTATAAACAATTCTAGGATTTTTAAATTTCTTAATCCTTTTTTAATGTCTTAAGTTAGAAATATTTATGGATAGCATAAGAAATACAAATGCAAATTTTTTAAAGATAAAAGGATTTTTAAATAGTATTTAGGTAAAATGAGTGTAGTGATGATATCAGCTTTGAAAAAAGCTTGAAAATCAGTATAAATTATTTAAAGCCTTGTAATGATATTAAAGATATATTAAACATTTCAGAGATATAAAAAGGACATACTGTTTACCCACCACTCCCTATGTATAGGTGATATTGAAAAAATATTCTTACAGCATTTCTACTATTTTCTTTAGTAGTATATCAATATTTGGTAATCTTTATACTTCATATTTAATTCTGTTCACATCTTGTTGTTGTATGGGATTATGAAATTGGAAAACAATTAGTTACTTTTTGTATTTTCCTTTGTTTAGTCTTTTCTTGGTTACACGTGCTTAATTCCTTCTAAATTTATTTTTTTCCCCATCTGTCGGTGTTTTTAGACATAGTTTTAATATAGACCAGTATATATTTTAAATTTTTATTTCAGAAAATTTTAAACATGTACGGAGTAGAGAGAATAGTATAATGAATTCTGATGTACCCATTATCTAGCTTAAACAATTAGTAATATTCTGTTATTTCTTTTTATAAAATAAAGGATATTTTATACAGAGACATTTAATAATATTCTCTTGTTTTCCTGTAGGTGGTGCTTTGTAAATTTCACTCAGTGTTTCTGTCTCAGAAAGGGCAGGTTTATACCTGTGGTCATGGTCCTGGAGGACGATTAGGCCATGGAGATGAACAGACATGCTTGGTAATTGAAATGTCACTATACAGTTTAAGTAACTTTGGTAAAATTTGATAGATTGGAAGCTTCACTTAATTTTTTTTTTAAGTAACTGAAAGGAGAAAATAGTATACCAACCGATAATTGATTTTAAAAGATCTGTTACTTTCCTGGTATATTGTGTTTAGAATAAAGATTTAAATATGTAAAATTCTAAAGCATCAAAAATTTTTTTCTTATAGCAAGTATTGAGTCAGGAGATATAGTATATAAATAAGCTTTAAAATATTTCCATAGTTGAAATTTTAAAAGGAGTTTACTAATTGTAAAACATTTTTCCTGTTGTAGTCTAGGATTTATTCATTTTTAACTTCTCATTAAGGTATTTGTGGTCTAAAAATTGAGCCAATATTTCCATTATATAATCACAAAATTGAGTCAGCTACTGAAGCTTAGTGCTAATTGGGAAAACCTAATAATCATTACATTCATGAAAATACCTTACTAGTTTATTTTTAAGTAATTTTTTTTTTTTTTTTGGGGACTGCTGGCATATTCATCGATTAAGAGGTCTTTAAAAAGGAGAGAGAGCTATGATAATTGCTTCTATTATTTGAAGGGTATATTATGTGCTAGGCATTGTTTATGCTTTCCATTTAGTATTGTTACCTTGATTTAAGCCTTAAACAGCCTTGTGAAGTTATAGCCTTATTATCTTCATTTTATACATAATGATAATAGTAATAATAGTACTCATTTATCAGTTGTTTACTCTGAGCCAGAGATGGTTGTTTTGCGCTTACCAACTCATTTACTCCTTATATTGATCTTATTATCATCCAAAATACTATTATTATTTTGCATTCAGATGAAGAAAATGAGAGAAGTTAAGAGATTTTTTTGAGATCAAATAACTGGTAAATGCAGAGAAGGCAGTGGCACCCCACTCTAGTACTCTTTCTTGCCTGGAAAATCCCATGGACAGAGGAGCCTGGTAGGCTGCAGTCCATGGGGTCGCTAAGAGTCAGACACGACTGAGCGACTTCTCTTTCACTTTTCACTTTCATACATTGGAAAAGGAAATGGCAAGCCACTTCAGTATTCTTGCCTGGAGAATCCCAGGGATGGGGAGCTTGCTGGGCTTCCGTCTGTGGTGTCGCACAGAGTCAGACATGACTGAAGTGACTTAGCAGTAGCAGCAGCACCTGGTAAATGGCTAGATTAAGATTTGAACCCAGAACAGATGACTTTAAAGGAATATACTATTATTGGGTATTCATTGAAGGGCTGTGTTGATTCCTGTATTTTCATTTTTTGCCTCACTCCACCAGTGAATACTTTGGTTAAAGAGCACCCTTTGTTCAGACCAAACAAATTTGCACTTGGTGTATGATATATAATAAGGGCTCAAAATCATTTATCGAATCCAGTTGTTTTATTAAAATGTCTTACTGGGATTTTGTATTTATAAAGCAGTGCCCATGTCCTATTAAATTCATCCCCCTCCTTCAGCCATATAGCAGTCATGTCATTTGGGGTGTAATATCCTCAGATTCTATTTGATAATGTAATATTTCAAAGTTAATTTTATTTTGTAGGTCCCTAGGCTTGTGGAAGGACTGAGTGGTCATAATTGTTCTCAAGTAGCAGCTGCTAAGGATCATACTGTTGTATTAACTGAAGATGGATGTGTTTATACATTTGGTCTAAATATTTTTCATCAGTTAGGACTCATTCCTCCGCCTTCCAGTTGTAATGTACCCAGACAGGTAAACTTCTCTTTTTAAACAATAATGTGACCATTGCCATAAAACCTATATGGACAAAAAGATAGTAGGTGTTGATAAGAGCAACTTATTTTACCTATAGTCAATGGTATATGTTTCTTCAATGGTATATATTTTATTTTTCACAGGAGAAATTGAGCATAGTACAAATTAAAATTTGTTTGGAGTGAGAAAGAAAAAAAAGCACTTGGGATATTAGGCAGAAAACTGCCTTTGATTCAGCTTACAAGTGGTCACAAGCAGAGGGGGCTCCAGATATTTTGCAGAGGGGGATCCAGATATTTGGGGTTTGAAGCTTAATTTTGAGGCCCTCCTTAAAAAAAAAAAAAACATGAATTTTTTATAAGTAAAAAATGGGCCACGCACATGAGGCCCCCAGAAGCTTAAGCTTATTGGCCTCATGGTCAATCTGTCTCTGCGCAGAAGTCACACCTGGCAAGTCTATTTGAGGGAACGTAAGCCTGAGAGCCACTGTTCTGTGTTCTATTGTCCCTTTTTCTGTTGTACAACTACCAGCAGAAGGTGGCCTTTCCTCAATTTCAGGGATCTAGTACACAGGACAGGGCTGGTGCTTTAAATTAATATATTACTAGAATCATCTATTGGAGAAAGAACTGGTAGCCCACTCCAGTGTTCTTGCCTGGAGAATCCCATGGACAGAGGAGCCTGATGGGCTGCTGTCCATAGTGTCACACAGAGTCCGACACGACTGAAACGACTTAGCATGCATGCATGCATTGGAGAAGGGATTGGCAACCCACTCTAGTATTCTTGCCTGGAGAATCCCAGGGACAGAGGAGCCTAGTGGGCTGCTGTCTATGGGGTCTCACGGAGTCAGGCACGACTGAAACAACTTAGCAGCAGCAGCAGTGGAATCATCTGTAACACGTGTGTTTTCAACCCATAAAATTTGCATTTCTGGTATTAAAATTCTTCATTGGTTTAATTCTCTAGATTTAAAATGATTATTAGATATACATTTTTTATTAATAAAGCTTTAAAATCCAATGCTTTTACATTCTGGATGGCTAGTGAATCAATAGTAATTACTCCAAGATAATTAGAGGTAATTTCCGATCTGTGGTACTTCTTAAAAGATCCATTTTCCTCAACCAACTGTGGAATGTGTAGATATTTAATCATTTTGTAGACTTCTTTAGGAATGGTAGCTTTTACTCACATTTTCATTTTCTTAGTGTGGCTGTCTTGGAGCTCTGGGTTGTTACGGATATATCCAGTGTTCTTAAGTGAGGGCAGATTTGTGCCCCAGAACCATTTGGCAATGTCTAGAGACAGTTTTAGTTGTTACAACTGGAGGGTAGGGGTGGGGTTAGTGGTACTGACATCTGGTGGACAGAGGCCAGGGATGCTGCCAAACCTCCTATGACACAGTCCCCCACAACAATCATCTGGTTCAAAATGTTAGCAGTGTTACTGTTAAGAGACTCAGGATATGTCAAATGTAAAAGTACCATGTTTTCTAATAACCAGAATGCCTGTTGTGTATATTGCTTGTTAACAAAAGTTTAATGGTTTGTGTAAAGTTTTTTGTATGTTAAAACTGCTGACTTAAGGTGGCTGCATCAAAATGTCTTATGTTCTAAGAGGAGTTGGGGTCAGTGTTAGTGCTGAGATCTATTGGTGATGACTGCCGTTAGCACTTGAAGGGGATACTGGCAGCAAGTATGCCCTGTATTTGCTACCCTGGTCTGCTGGATCTTTTGCAAAATGCCGTTAGTTTATAGACACATAATAAACTGAAGCCTTACTTGTCTTTTGAATAGATGCAGGCAAAGTATCTGAAAGGAAGGACAATCATTGGAGTAGCAGCTGGCAGATTTCATACCGTGCTGTGGACTAGAGAAGCTGTTTACACTATGGGACTAAATGGTGGACAACTGGGTAAGAAATCCAGGATGACAACATCTGAAAAATAAATTGTGTTCTTAAAACGGATATTTTGTGATTTGTTTGCTTATGTAATTTTTTAGGTTATTTACTAGATCCCAATGGAGAAAAGTGTGTAACTGCTCCTCGTCAAGTCTCTGCCCTTCATCATAAGGACATCACTCTGTCTTTGGTTGCTGCTAGTGATGGGGCTACTGTCTGTGTTACCACAAAGGGAGATATTTACTTACTTGCAGACTATCAGTGCAAGAAGCTGGCTTCTAAGTATGTATATTTCTGTGAAGGAAACATACCTTAATAATTCAACTCTTCCAGCAAATATCTGAGTTTCAGCTTTATGTTATTCTCTGATATGTCAAATGGGAACATTGAACGGTGGGAAAGTCAAGAGTTTTTGCCTAAGATGATAATCTTAATCTTTTGGCAAATGTTCAGTAAATATATGTAAAAGTTCTTTGTAGGGTTGTAAAGAGTATTTCTGAATTAAGATAACATGGTTAAATATGACCTATAAGTTTACCTTTTTTATGCTTTAGGTGCACAGAAATAGATTAATCATAATTCTTGGTTTGTGACGCAATCATCTTTGGTTCATGTATAGCCTTTATATATTACACATTTATTTAAAAACATTGTTAATCATATTCTGTACCCTCTACGCAGTCCAAGTATTTATACCTAATTGGTGTATTTGCATATTTTTGTATAGCCAGTTTTTATCTGATAACATAGTAGCATGTGGTAAACAAGTAGTTGGCTGTCTAATCAAAAAGTCAGTTAAAGCAGGGAATTATAAAACTTAAGGTTTAAGTATAGATGAGTCATCTGGAGTTCTGTCTTTTGTGCATAAACCATATTTGTAATGTGTTATCTCTTCATTTTGAACGACTTAAGAAGCAAGTGTTTAAAAAACAATTATGAAGTAAATTAAGGGCAGAATCCTGTATTTTTCATACATTTTCAGTATTTAATATAGTTGGTTAATCTATATCTGATTTGACAGTAATTTTTTGCCTGTCATATTTGTTGCGTCATTTTAAAGTATTATGCTTTTATGGAAAGTGTTCTTAGACTATTTTGTTGGTTTTACATCTTTCATTTTAAGTGTAGTAATAAATACAAGTAGAGAAGTAGATCTTTGAACAGATACAGTAGCTCAGTTAGTGAGAGTAAGCATGTGTAGGAATTCTAGAGAGTAGTCATCCAACTTTTAAAGTAATCAGGGGTTTGAACTGAAATGCAACAGAATGTGCTTCTGCTAATGTCAGTGAGATGGTAACTTCATGAACAGATACCATTATGAACAGAAGATGTCAACGGTCAATATACACAACTTATCTTCTGTGTGTAACAGTTGGTAAGTTACCAATTGTAACGGCATATTTCAGTTATAAAAATACGAAAATGTGATCAAACATGTTTCTTAGAACTGAGTTATGTAGGTTTCTTTCTGAGCATGAGATGATTTATGGAATCTAAGAATTTGTTTTTGCTTTGCATTTATAAAACTTAACCCGACAACATTAAGTTACATAAATATGTTACATCCAAGTTTTGCCTAAGAAAATTCTTTTGTTACAGAGTAGTAATTTTGAAAAGAAAAACATTTTAAAATATTTAAAATTTTTTATTTTATTTTTTAAAATAAAATATAAAAATATAAGTTAAAATGTTAAAATATTTTTAAACATTTAAAAATACCTGAAAGAGAGGACAGTCATTAGAGTCGTAGCAGGCAGGTTTCACACATTGCCATAGGCATCACATGTGTACATATGATGAAATGTGTAATGAATTGACTAGTGGATGGGTTATTAAATTAGCAGTACTAATTATTTTTATTATTTTAATATATATTTAAAGTTGTCCATATTTGAAATAAGGATTTCTGTTTTGTTTTGAGGTTTAAATTTTTTCTGTTAGGAATGCAGATAATATATAGGAGCTTTTTCGCCTTACCAGTTATTTAATCTGGACAGAATGTGTATGTTAGCACAGGGGGTTTTAGACATATAGCGTGTATATCTGAGTAGGTAGAAACTTGCCATAGAAAGAAATGGTCATTGTGTAGGGGAAACTCATAAAAGGAGGGACTAAGGATACCAAAGGTCAAATCACCTTACTTTATCTTTCACAGCAGTCACCCTAAATTATTGTTTGAATGATAATTTACTTAAAATTGAGCTTATATAGTATAGCAAACATATTCATCTAGAATTTTTTTTTTTCATTCAGACAACTAAACTTGAAAAAGGTTCTTGTATCTGGGGGGCATATGGAATACAAAGTTGATCCTGAACATTTGAAAGAAAATGGGGGTCAAAAAATTTGCATTCTTGCAATGGATGGAGCTGGAAGGGTGAGTACATATTTATGGACAAGCTTAGTAATCTTGTGCTCAGTTGACAGCTGTAGAGGACCTGATAATGTAAAACTGTGTTGCTATGATAGTGCATTCCTGCTGACTTGTTTCCCTACTTGTTTTTGTCCCTACTTGTTTTTTATGTCCAATGCTAATTGGTTTGAAATACTAATTGATATTTCAAAGAAAGTATGACATTTCATGTTGCATAGTACTGCCTTATTAAACTGTAGTTTAAAATTTCATTTATTGTGTTTAAAATAGAAGTAAGGGATTTTATGAGTTATTTGATATATACACTAAGTATTCAAAAATGATATTGAATTATATAGATATGAAGTATATAACTACTCTTTTAAAAAGGTAAAAAACTAAGCTGGCAGTATTAAAAATACATAATCAGAAATTTTCTCTCAAATTTGATTTTAAATGTACACAAAATATTATATATACAGAGATTATAACTGTCGTATAGAAAATATAATGTATTTCTGGATCGCCATATAAAGAATCTCTGAGACTTCCCTGGCAGTCAAGTGGTTAAGACTCAACATTCCCAGTGCTGGGAACATAGGTTTGATCCCTGGTCAGGGAACTAATGGCACCCCACTCCAGTACTCTTGGCTGGAAAATCCCATGAATGGAGGAGCCTGGTGGGCTACAGGGTCGCTAAGAGTCGGACACAACTGAGCGACTTCACTTTCACTTTTCACTGTCATGCATTGGAGAAGGAAATGGCAACCCACTCCAGTGTTCTTGCCTGGAGAATTCCAGGGATGGGGGAGCCTGGTAGGTTGCCGTCTATGAGGTCGCACAGAGTCAGACACGACTGAAGTGACTTAGCAGCAGCAGGGAACTAAGATCCTGCGTGCCACCTGGTGCAGCCAAAAAAAAAAAAAAAGCCTCTCTTGTCTCTTTTCATTTAAGTAAATAGAGTTGTAATTTTCATTTCTTTGATAAAATTGTCAATTAAAAATATGTATTATACATTAGAAACACTGAATAAGTCTTACACTGTGACTGGAAAAACAGATTGCTATCTGCTTTTTGTTTATAAAATAAAAACATACAATAAGTGTATTGAGGTTTTATAAATTGCTATAAAAATTGACATTTTAGAAACTGGAGAATTAATCATAAAACTCTACCTACTGGTACATTATAGGAATAAATCTTCTGTGATTGATCATTTTATTTGAGGGAACTATCTTTAAGAATTAGACATCTAATTTGTAGTAAAAGAAGGAAGCAGAGGCATAGAATTACATTTAAAAAGTTAAATATTAAAAACATTTGACTTTGGGATATATTTCATGTACATTAATAGAGATCTAGCTTGTTTGTACATGTGGATACTTACTTCCTGTAAAATTAATAACTTTAAAAATGACAGGACAAGCTCTGATAGTATCAGCTGATCAGTACAGTCTATATTTTTTGTACATAACTTGAGTGACCTTGGCAGATACCATTCTATGCTTTAAGATTCTTAGTTATGAGGAAATTGAGCTTTTCAAGATCAGTAGTATTAGTTTTTCAAATGAAATCGTGCTTGGAATGCCTGTCTATGATGTAGATGAAAAAAAGGTTTGCTGCTCTAGATAGAGCTGGATTGGAAAGCCCAGCACCTGGTCTCTTGTCATTTTCAGTCCTTGAGCAGCAGCCCCTTGGCCATTTCTCGGGAGCACTAAGGCTGGCAGAACCATGTGGAAGCTGCTGAATTCTGTGATGATTTTTCTGTCTCTGAAATTTTCTTTTACTAAGTTATGTAGACATTTTTTTTGTTCGCCTTGAGAGTAAAGTTTGAATTTTTGTAGGGTGGTTTTCATTCTTCTTGTAAATGTTACTCTTAAGTCTGACATTCAAGTTTTAGCATTAAGAATTTGGTTTTCTTTAGCATATTGTATGCTAAACATTGTAGCATATGTTTGCTCCAAATGAGTAACACTGAACATTACTTCTTAAGAGAAGTGTCTTTGAAGCATTCGCTTGATGTATTTTCTGAAAGATACACCATCATGGCTTTTATACATATATCTTTTACTATGGAAAAATGAACATTGGAACATACTGAGAGCTCTTAGTTTTTGAGATAAGATCTGTTGATTTCATTTTTTGGTTGTTCAGATGCTATATTGCTTTCTATTCCACTGTAATTTGGTTTTATCTTAGGTATTTTGCTGGAGATCTGTCAACAGTTCTATGAAGCAGTGTCGATGGGCTTATCCACGCCAAGTCTTCATTTCTGATATTGCTTTAAGTAGAAGTGAAATTCTTTTTGTCACACGAGATGGAGAGGGATTTAGAGGGAAATGGTTTGAAGAAAAAAGAAAGAGTTCTGAAAAGAAAGGTTAGTTCACATATGTAAATGGCATGTAAAAGTACCTTCTGGCTAATGTTTAATTTTGTACTTACTTATTATTAGGTTTAACTGACAAATGTTACTAGGTTTTACTTCTGTATCTCTTCTTTTGATTTTTGGTTTGCCTGTGTGCAGGTAAACAAAGGGAATTCAATCCACTTAAATCCTAAATTTTCAACCTTATTATCTGTCAGTATGCCCTGAAATCATGGTATATTCCCATCAGTAACAGAGGCAGAGTATTGCTAATCTCTAGTCTTGGCTCTAGGGACAGGGCAGTATAAAATTAAAAAGAAAAAACAACAAAAAAACTTTGCAGGTGGATTTGAACAATCTTCCAAATTCTTTTTTATCCCCGTCTCCCCAAATTGAGAATTGAGTGGCTTATGCTTCGGGGGTGTTTTGGGGGGTTTTTTGTTTTGTTTTGTTTTTTGAATATATAAAATGAAACTTTTATAAAGTATTTTAGGATTTAGAGGAAGATTACAGGAAGAATAAGGTTTTTATATTCATTGAGAATTTTAAAATGTACAAGTCACTTTATTAAACAATTACTGAATAATTGGAGGCAAGTTTTATTCATTCCTTGATAAATATAAAGGAGAGCTTTAAGATGCTAGCATGGAAAATAGGAGTTATTCATTACATTATACAGTTCATTTTTGATTTTCTGACTATGAATTTACAAACTTGTGGATTGCTTAATATTGTTTTTTTTAAACTCTAATAGTAGATTTTTCTTTCATCCATAGTTAGTAATCTGTTGATTTTTTTTTTCCTTCCAGAAAAACTAGAATTCATTGACCTCTTCACATCTCATTCCTTCCACCCTAGCCCAAGTCACATCAAATGGTCACTGCAAAAAATGTTTCCTTTTTCAACTCATTTCTTTTTATTTATTCTCTTACCAGAGTGAGCTTTTAAGATCTGATCCCAATATACCTGTGTTTAAAATCTTTTTGATGGTTTCCTCACTTCTTCAACATGGCCTACAAGGCTCCTGCTCTGACCCTTGTCTGCATCTCTGAATTCCTCTTGAGTTCTCTCCCTCTCATTACCACTCTCCAGACACTCTGACCTTCAGGTATTCAGTCTTGTCCAGTTGTGGTTAGTCCCAGGGCCTTTTCTAATTTTCACATCTCAGCTTAATTTATGCTTCATCAGAGATGTTTTTACCAATTAAAGTTGGTTACCCTGTTTAACTTTTAATGTTCTCTTTGTATTTTTATCTTGTAGCTTATTTTTACTTGTTTTTATGTATTTATCTTTGTGATTAATTTTTCTAATGTTGGTCTCCTATCATAAGATGGCAAGGACCATGATATATAGTCATTATATCCTCACAGTGAAATCAAGGTTTCTTTGTAATCATTAGCATTCAGCATATTTCCTTCCCTCATTAAGTCATCTATTGAGTGAACAAATCAGTTATTATATGCTAAAAGATATATAAAGAACATTTATAATTACTCAGGAAATTATAAACATATTCTTCAAAATTATAAAGCCACAAAGGAATGATTTTTGAATAGTTAATTGATTTGTAGTATTTATTTCTTTATAGATTACACAAGTCTATAAACATTTAAGGTATATTTACTAGGTGCTGGATATAGGGCTAGGTTTTAATGATATAAAAATATGTAAGATGGGCCCCTGTTCTCAGACAGTCATGAGTTTGTAGGGGCAGTAGATACATTTATAAATATTTGCAGTTCATGGAGACAGATACTAATTTGCACATAATAAGTTTTTTAAGAACATAGAAATTGGAATAACTGAGTGTCAGGAAGATTATTAAATCCCTGTGAATAAAAGAGAGTGAATTTGAGAGTAACCAGAGGCATTTTGACTTGTGCTGGAGTCCTTAGAATTGTGTCTTCGTCATAATTCATGGTCTAAAACTGAATTCATGTTCTCATGCTTATATGTCTGCTTTTCAGTGTTTTTTAAGTAAATGGCTATCTTTCACACCCCATTTTCCCTCACCCTCTACAGCCAGTTGGTCACCAAATTTTGTCACTTCCATTTTTGAAATCTCCACTTTGTCTAGTTTCATTGCTACAACCTCAGTCTTAACAGTGTTCATTCTTTTTCTGGACTCTTAGTTTTGTCAGTGATCTCTGTCTTTATTTCCTTTAAACATTTTTCATACTACAAGCAGAAACATTTACTTGCACGCACACACCATATTTTTCTTTCATATCCTTGATCTGACTTGTACTGATAAAATCATTTGTTTAACATCTGTCTTCTCTGCTTGATTGTATACTCCAAGAGTGTAGAGGCATGCTATCTTGTTCACTACAGTATTACTAGGGCTACACTGAAAAGCACTATATCACCGTAGCACATGTGGTCATTCAGATATCTGCTGAATAAATGGAAGGAAGGGGGAGAAGAAGGGAGGAAGCAAATGACATTTTTAATGGAAGCTGAGGAATTTTTAAAGGTAGTATAAACATTGTATTTGCCTTTTAGACAACTTTGGTTGCTGTGTGGAGGATAAAATCATGAGTAATTGAAAAAAGAAGAAAATTTAAAAAAAAAATCATGAATAGTTGAGAATTGACCCACCAAAATTTCTTCTATCAGACAAATAATATATAGGGTGTAAATTATGTTGAAGAGAGAGAAGATGTAGTTCTTCAAAAGGACTTAACGCAGACAAAAGATTTCCCTATTCTCTTAATCGTTTTTCTATTCCATTTGCTCCTAAATCGTTTTAACAGTTTTAATAAAGCCTTGATTAATGAAAGCTTATTTTTTTCTTTTTAGCAGAGATTTTATCAAACCTTCATAATTCCTCACCAGATGTGTCTTGTGTCTCTGATATAAATAGTGTATATGAAAGAATTCGACTTGAGAAACTTACTTTTGCCCATAGAGCTGTTAGTGTCAGCACAGATCCAAGTGGATGCAACTTTGCAGTCTTGCAGTCAGATCCTAAAACAAGGTAAATGTACACTTGTCTATATTAAATTTCATTTTTAGAAGGAACAGTCATTGGGTTTTCTTTTGTTTTCAATAGCTCCTGGTACAAATTTAATTGAATAGCTGTTGTCAAGTTTTGTAGAGACTTCAGACATATAATCCTATTACTAGGTTAACTCAAAGGTGGAATTTGTTATATTGGAAATTATGAGTGTTCATTTTAGCTTGTAAACGGATATATATTGAAAATATTGAAGGTAATATGTACACATGCACACAGAATTTATTCATGTCTTTCGTACTTCATGATGTCCTGTAGGTTCTCAGATTTTGAGAAATATAAATATTTGTTACATAGTTTATAAAAATTTCTGACCATTGAGTACAGTGGGAAATGATAGAGGAAGTAGTGCAGAGTCATCTGGAGGGCATTGTGAATCTCTGTGCCAATCTTCTGTCACATTAGTACAGAGATGACAGGTTTAAGATAAATATCAAGAGGGTAAAAAGTCCTAGAGACAGGATTATCATTCCTCCTGGTTTGCCCAGGTCTGTCCTACCTTGAGCACTGAAAGTTTCCTCTCCTGGGAAACAGCTCAGTCCCAGGCAGACCAGGGGAGTTGGTCACCCTACCGAACAGAGTGAAATGTAAATTGGGAAGGTATGATTGCATGCTTACAGTTCTGAAAGAACCAGGGGTATGGACTGATGTATGTGTGTATATTTATCTTTATTTCCTTGAGTTGCTAACTTATTCTGGGATCTGGGACCTAAAGTATTTATTTGCTGTTCTGTATATATTCTGCACTTGTGACATGAAAGAATATAAAACAGGAAAAGGTTGAACGCTGTACTGTATTCTTTTTGAATGTTTTTAGTAATACTTTTAAAAATACATTTAAAAAATTTTGCCAAAAGTCATTCGAATTTATGTTCTAGTGTTTCCCTATAGAAACAGAAAACTCTCCTTTCAAAGGAAAACTTAATTCTTGTCACGTTAGTTGAGGGGAAATAAAATACATAAAGGAAATAAAATACATAAAGGAATAGAAAATATTTAAAGGGTATCTAAAATTATTCTTTTGGAAATGGCTTATTCTTATTGGAATAAGATGCAGTATTATTGGAAATGTCAAATGCAATATTCTTATTGGAAATGTCAAATGAAAGATTTTCTAAGTTTAATAAGTAAAAATGAAATTATACTTAAGGAGAATTGCCTAGGGTTGCTCTTGGTTTTTTGGGTTTTCTTTTTTTTTTTCATTATTTTGAAGGTAAAAATAATTATTGTTTCATTTCTAGCCTTTATGAAATTCCAACCGTGTCCTCCTCATCCTTTTTTGAGGAGTTTGGCAAGCTGTTGAGGGAAACGGATGAAATGGACAACATCCATGATGTGACATTTCAAGTTGGCAGTAGACTCTTCCCTGCACATAAATATATTTTGGCAGTGCGTTCTGACTTTTTCCAGAAATTGTTTCTTTCGGATGGTACCGCATCAGACTTCACAGATGTTTACCGGAAAGATGAAGATTCTGCAGGCTGCCATCTCTTTGTGGTAGAGAAGGTTCATCCTGACCTGTTTGAATACCTTTTGCAGTTTATATACACAGATACTTGCGACTTTTTAACTCATGGCTTCAAACCAAGACTAAATTTAAACAGAAAACCAGAAGGATATCCAGGCACTCCAAATTGTCATTCGAATAAAATGAATTCCCATGAAGATAATCAGAAGTCAGCATTTGAAGTTTACAAAAGTAATCAAGCTCATACAATTAGTGAAAAGCAGAAGAGTAAATCCAAATCTTCCAAAAAAGTAAAAAGTGTTGGGGAAGATGATCCTGTAAAAATGTTGCAAAATGTCGCAAAGAAGTTTGGTTTCAGTAATTTAAGTAGTAGGTATGACTCCTCCTTAGTATCTATTCGTGTACCTCATTATGTCTTCCTTTTAGAAATTCTGCTTCTTGTTTTTCTTTTTTTCGCTGCTCAGCTTTGCTTTGCTTCGCTCCTGCTGCTGATCTTGGTCCTTCTCTTCTCTTCCCCACCCATCTCCATCCCCTCCTCTAACCCCTCCTCATCTTCCTTCCCTTTTCTCTTTCCTTCACTTTGCCTCTCTCTCTCCTTTTCTCTCCCCTTCCCCTTTCTGTTTGGGTCTGTTTCTTTCTTTTCAGGGACCTGTTTCTCTGTTTTCTACTAAAGCTATCTGTAGGATTCCCTGGATTAAAACATTAAAGGATAGGAAGGCTGTTCATGGATTTGAACTCTGATGGTGTCTCTGTAACAGGGATCTGGAGTGGCAGGCAGTGTGGTGTTCTGGAGTTAGACCTGTATGTGCCTCTTAGCTCCACTGTAACCAGCCTAGGGCAGATTTCTTACTTCTTGAACCTCAGTTTCTCAGTAGATAAAATGAGAGGGATAATATTTACCTTATGTTATTGGTGTAGTTTGATCATAAAGCATGTGTACAATGCCTGACAATATTTGTCATCTTAACAAACCAGATTTTTTGGAGTTCTCTATTTTTAAGGTATTTATGTTGCCTGTTGGAGAAGGAACATTTTCCTTCATATGGCATTTTCTTCCAATATTTATGTTGGAGAAGGAAATGGCATTTTTCAAATGGCATTTTCCTCCAATATTTATGTTGGAGAAGGAAATGGCAACCCCCTCCAGTGTTCTTGCCTGGAGAATCCCAGGGAGGGGGAGCCTGGTGGGCTGCCGTCTATGGGCTCATACAGAGTCGGACACGACTGAAGTGACTTAGCAGCATGTTGCCTGTGGCAGTATAACTTTAGTTGTGGGGCAGGAGCCAAGGGAGGGGAGTTTATCATGTTTTCTAATTGAAACCATGAAAGGTTTTGTGTCGTAGTTTTCACTTGTTTTTTTGTCAGTAATGATGTTTAACACATTTTAAATATTAAGTGAAATTGAAGGACACTGTATGACTTCTTTATCACAGAGTAGGGGGTTGCTGAGATACTCTTCTAGGTGATACAGATTATATAATCATGTTTAGATGTGGGCTCATTTATTGGATTTTTGTTGTTTTGGTAGGGGAATATAGTCACCAATTGTTGCTTTTTATTTTTGGTAGGTTAGATGGAGTCAGATATGAAAATGAAGAAATTAGTATCATTGCCAAGAAAACTGGTTGTAAACCAAAGCTAAATCAGAAAAAATGGTAAGTTAGGACATGAAGATAAACTTTTCATCTTTAGATTTTGGGGCCCTAACTGGAAATAGAGCTCTCTTTATTTATACATGTATGCAGCAAAATGTGTATGTGGATATCCTCTTACCTTTATTAATCTTTTTCATGTCTGGAAATGTTGGAGAATTGTTGAGGCAAATGGATAAAATGTTAACTGCTCAGTAAGACAGAGTTCATTTTTTTTTCTGATTACTCTCTAATAAAGAATTTTTAAAAAATTTCCTAAATTTTGTATTTTTTTATAAATAGGTAATGGTGTTAGCCCAGAAATCAAAATAATTATGCCTCTTTTCTTCATCATTATGAAGATTATTTCCTTTAGTATAATTTTATCCCATAATAAGTATAATGTTTATTATTAAAAGTTTTCATTTTTAGGTATTTGTCTCTTATAGGTAGAAAATTTTGGAGAAAAACCTGGTTGTATATAGACTGTGCTTAGCACGAAATAGGTTGTACAAATAAGTGAATTAATGACCTTTGACTGTCATGCCGCTTAGTGTCATATTAATCAGCACCTGGCCTGTATTGAAAAAGGAAAATTAGAAGGAAGACTTTCTTGAATATTTGTCTGTACACAGTTCCTTTTACAAATACTATCTTCGTTGTAAGGCCTTATTTTTTTCCCTAAAGTGGAAGGAGATAAAATATTTTATTTGTATGTATACCCTCAAGTTGTTTGTTATATGCCACCTTTAATTAGGAGAAAATCAAAAGACAAATCCTAAAATTGCTTTTGCTTCAATTAAACTTTTTTTTTTCCAGTTCATTTTTATGTGATGTGACCATGAAATCAGTGGATGGAAAGGAATTTCCTTGTCATAAATGTGTTCTTTGTGCTAGACTTGGTAGGTGAACTTTTTGTTGGTTGCAGATTTATTTGTTTTGGTATTGTTTCCTATTCTTAATTGAATTTTTTTTTTCTTTCAGAATATTTTCATAGTATGCTGAGTAGCTCATGGATTGAGGTAAGATTTAAGTAGAAACCATATAGGCTGCTAATTATGCTTTATATTTTTGGGAAATTATATACTAAAGAAATTTTAAAATGTTTTTAACTCAGTTTTTCTTTTGTATTGACTTTATTTATGCTTAAACTGGCTGGAAAATAGCAGTGTTTTGAAATTAAAGTTGTTGCAAAATAATTACTTAAATGAATTCTCCATTATTATTTGGAATTATATTTGGAATACCAGTTTGTTTCTTTTTTCTCAGATTTTCTTGATTCTTTTTCATGTTATAAGGCATTTTAAAATTAAATGTATCTCATTTTAGCTTTGTGTTTTAACATTATATTCTTTTGCATTTGATGTGATTCCTGTTAAAAGTTTTTCATACTGATCACATCAATCAGATTGTAGTGTTATTTTGTAGTTGAAAACTAATTGTTTTACTTTTATTTAGGCTTCCAGTTGTGCATCTCTGGAAATGCCAATACATTCTGACATACTGAAAGTTATTTTGGACTACCTCTATACTGATGAAGCTGTTGTGATAAAAGGTATTAATAAAAGTTAGGACATTTTAGATATTTAAGATACAGTTTAAAAATGATAAAATTACACTAATTTTATTTTCTGCTTTAATTGAATTAATCGACAAAGACTTAAATTTAGAATAAGCTATACAGATGATTACTAACAGTGAAGGAATGGAATAGAAAATTTTCATTACCTATATGGAAATGAACTCTATAAGAATTGTTAATAATGGTTGAGATTAGATTTAACATTTTCATACCCAGCTACTTACATGATTGAGATGAAAAATTGACAGCAGAGAGTATAGTCTTGATAGATAGTCTACAAAAGTTCTTTCTTGTCTGTTTTACCCCTCATGTGAATATGTCTGAAGTAAAATAAATAGACTAATAATTGAACTGAAATTTATAAAGAGGATGCATTTATATACTTTGTCAGGAACACACCTGTGTTTTATTTACCAGGTGTCTTTAGTCATAGGAGTGATACACTTTGTGTTCTGTTTTTTGTATATACCAAATTTTCTTAATCAGTTTGTTGATGGACATTTAGGTATTTCTGTACTTTAACTATTGTGAATAATTTTGCAGTGAACATGGGAATGCAGGTGTATCTTCAAAATCCAGATTTCAGTTCCTTTGGCTGAATACTCAAGATTGGGATTACTATATCATATGATAATTCTAGTTTTAAGTTTTTGAGGAACCTCCATACTCTTTGCATAGTGGCCTTACCTGTTTACACTCCTCTCAACAGAGCACAAGAGTAACCTTTTCTCCACATCTTCACTTGTTACCTTGTTTTTTTTTTGATAATAGCCTTCCTAACAGGTATAAGGTGACATCTTCTTGTGGTTTTGATTTGCATTTCTCTGATAAACAGTGACATTGAGCACCTTTTCATTTACCTTTTGTCCATTTGTATGTCTTCTGTGGACAAACGTCTAAGATCTTTTGCCCATTAAAAATAAAGTTTTTATTTTATATTGTGCTATCGTTGATTTATAATGTTGTATTAGTGTCAAGTATACAGCAAACTGAATCAATTATGCATATATATGCATCCTTTTTCAAATTCTTTTCCCATTTAGGTTATTACAGAATATTGAGCAAGATTCCCTGTGCTATACAGTAGGTCCTTGTTGGTTATCTATTTTGAATATAGTAGTATATATATGTCAATCCCAAACTCCCAATTTATCGTTCACTCCAGTTTTTCCCCTTTGGTAACCAGAAGTTTGTCTTCTAGGTCTGTAGGGTTTTTTTTGTTTTGTTTTTGCTATTTAATTTATATGAGCTCCTTATATATTTTGGACATTAATCTCTCATGCTTTGCAGTTATTTTCTCCCATTCCAAGGTTGCCTTTTCTGTTAACTCTTTGGTGTGATATTTGGTTTCATGGAACACCACTTTTTAATTTTTGCTTTTGTTACATGTGGTTTTGGTGTCACATCTAAAAAATCATTGCCAAGGCCAGTGTCTAAGAGCTTTTCCTGTTTCTTCTAGGAGTTTTTTGGTTTCAGGTCTTAGATTTAAATCTTTAATCCATTTTGAGTTTATTTTTGTCCAGTTTCATTATTTTGCATGTGGATATTAGTTATTCTTGACGTTCTTGTCAGAGGTTAATTGGTTGTATACATGAAAGTTTATTTCTGGCCTATTTTGTCTCATTGGTCTATGTGTCTCTTTTTATGCCAGGGTGTTCCTGTATTGATTACTCTAGCTTTGTAATAGGACTCAGAATTTCTGTAATAGAAATCAGAAAATATGACAACTCCAGTTTTGTTGAATTTTTTCAATATTGCTTTGGCAATTTATGGTCTTCTGTGGTTCCATGTAAATTTTAGGATTACTTTTTCGGTTTCTATGAAAGGTACCATTGGAACTTTTATAGGATTTCATTGAATATGTAGATTTCTTTGGGTAGAATGGGCATTTTAACAATATTAGTTCTTCTAGCCCATGAACATGAAATATCTTTCTATTTATTTGTATCTTCTTTAATTTGTTTTTTTTTTTTTTTTCAATATTTTGTAGTTTTCAGTATGCAGATCTTTCATTTCTTTGGTAAAATTTATTCCTAAGTCTTATTCTTTTTGATGTGATTGTAAAGTGGATTGATTGCTTAATTTTTCTTTCTCTTAGCTCAATGTTAGTGTATAGAAATGCAACAGGTTTTTGTATATTGATTTTTTTACCCTGCAACTTTATTCATTTATTATTTCTAATAGTAAAAAATGCCACCAAAATACTATTAGAAATAATAAATGAATAAATTTACAGGGTTAAAAAAATATATACAAAAACCTGTTGCATTTCTAATTTGTTGTCAGTTTTTATTATGAATGTATGTTGACTCACAAAGAGTTGGACACAATTGAGCAACTAAACTGATGTTGAATTTTGTCATGTGCATTTTCTGCAACTATTGAGATGATCATATGATTTTTAACCTCTATTTTGTTAATGTTGTGTATCATCTTTATTGATTTGCACATTTTGAACTATCCGTGCATCACAGGTATAAATCCCACTTGATCATGGTGTATGGTCCTTTTAATATGCTGTTTAATTATGTTTATTGGTACTTTATTGAGGGTTTTTATATACACATCAGGGATATTGTTCTGTAATTTTCTTGTAGTGAACTTGTCTGTCTTTGGTAGCAGGATAAGGTTGGCCTCATAAAGTGAGTTTGCAAGTGTCCCCCACCCTTTGGTTTTGGGATTAGTTTAAGAAGGATTTGTGTTAATTTTTCTTTAAATATTTGGTAGAATTCACTAATGATGCATTCTGTTTTTGAACTTTTTGATTGCTGATTCATTCTCCTTATTCTGTTATTAGTCTGTTCAGATTTTCTGTTTTATTATTCAGTTTTGGTATGTTTCATGTTTCTAGGAACTGATCCATTTCTTCTAGGTTGTCCAGTTCATTAGCATATAGTTATCCATTATAGTCTCTTATGATCCTTTATATTTCTGTGATATCATTGGTAATGTTTCCTTTTTAATTTGCAATTTTGAGAGTTTTTTTTTCTTAGTCTACTTAAACGTGTGTTAATTTTCTCTTTTCAAATAAACAACTCTTTGTTGATAGTCTTTTCTCTTGCTTTTCTCGTGTCTGAATCGTTGGTTTCTGCTCTATCTTTAGTATTTCCTTCCTTCTGCCAAGTTTGGGCTTTGTTCTTCTTTTTATAGTTCTTTGTTGTGTAAAAACCTTCAAAGGTTGTTCTTTTGAGTTTTTTTTTTTTTTTTTTTTTAGGGCATTTATCAGTATAACCGTCTTTCTTAGAAATTCTTTTGTCCTTTAAATTTTGATATGTTGTGTTTCCCATTTTCCTTTAACTCAAGGTATTTTCTTTCCTTTCTCTTTCTTCTCTGACTTCCTGATTATTCAAGACCATTTGTGAATTTTCCAGTTTCTTTCCTATTTTTCTAATTTTATGCCCTTGTAGTTGGAGATGATACTTAATATGATTGGGTCTGCACATGGTCTCTCCTGCAGGGTGTTCTGTCTACACTTGAGAAGAATGTCTGTTTTGCTGCTGTTGGATGGAGTGTTATATATATGTCTGTTAGGGTGATTTGGTCTATAGTGTTGGTCATATCTGCTATTTCTTTATTAATTTTGTCTGGGTTATTTATTCATATTGAATAGTGAAGTCCTCTTTTATTTAAAAAAATACTTATTTACTTATTTATTTTTGGCTATGCTGGGTCTTTGTTGCTGCACATGGGCTTTCTGTAGTTGTGGCGAGTGGGGGTTACTCTAGTTGCAGGGCGTGGGCTTGTCATTACAGTGGCTCCTCTTGTTGCAGAGCACAGGCTCTCAGAGCATGGGCTCAGCAGTTGTGGCTTGTGGGCTCTTGAGTACAGGCTCAGTAGTTCTGGTACATGGGCTTAGCTGCCCTGCAGCATGTGGGACCTTACCAGACCAAGGATCAAACCTGTGTTCCGTGCATTGGGAGGCATATTCTTAACCACTGGACTACCAGGGATGCCCAAAGTCCTTTCTTTTATTTTATTCCTGTCCATTTCTGCCTTCAGCTTTTAATATTTCCTTTATATAAGTGCTCCAATGTATCTAATGTAGTTTTTTCTTTGTTATTACAATGAGGCTTACATGTAATGCACTCATGGAACTGGAAGTGTTAGTGGCTCAGTCATGTCTGACTTTCTGATTCCATGGAGCCCACCAGGCTCCTCTGTCCATGGGATTCTCCAGGCAAGAATACTGGAGTGGGTTGTCATATACCCTTCTCCAGGGGGATCTTCCCAACCCAGGGATCAAACTCAGGTCTTCTGCATTGCAGGCAGATTCTTTATCATATGAGTCAGCAGGGAAGCCCTAATGTAATTATAACAATCACAACTTTTTTCTGTATTTCTTTTAATTGATGTATGGTTGATTTACAATATTAGTTTTAGGTGTACAGCATTGTGGCTCAATATTTTTATTGATTATGCTTCATGTAAAGTTGTTAAAAAAACAATGTCTTTATTTTTCTGTACTATACAATATATCCTGTTGCCTTCTCATTTTATACATAGTAGTTTTTAACTCTTAATCCCATAACCTTATCTTGCCTCTCCCCTTTCCCTCTCCTCAATGGTAACTACTGCTTTGTTCTCATTATCTGTTTTTGTCTTTTTTATTTACATTTGCGTTGTTTAAATTCCATGATTCCACATAGAAGTGATCAAATCAGATCAGTCTCTCAGTAGTGTCCGACTCTTTGCGACCCCATGAATTGCAGCACGCCAGGCCTCCCTGTCCATCACCAGCTCTCGGAGGTCACTCAGACTCACATCCATCAAGTCAGTGATGCCATCCAGCCATCTCATCCTCTGTTGTCCCCTTCTCCTCTTGCCCCCAATCCCTCCCAGCATCAGAGTCTTCTCCAATGAGTCAACTCTTCGCATGAGGTGGCCAAAATACTGGAGTTTCAGCTTTAGCATCATTCCTTCCAAAGAAATCCCAGGGCTGATCTCCTTCAGAATGGACTGGTTGGATCTCCTTGCAGTCCAAGGGACTCTCAAGAGTCTTCTCCAACACCACAGTTCAAAAGCATCAATTCTTCGGCACTCAGCCTTCTTCACAGTCCAGCTCTCACATCCATACATGACCACAGGAAAGACCATAGCCTTGACTAGACGAACCTTTGTTGGCAAAGTGATGTCTCTGCTTTTGAATATGCTATCTAGGTTGGTCCTAACTTTCCTTCCAAGGAGTAAGCGTCTTTTAATTTCATGGCTGCAGTCACCATCTGCAGTGATTTTGGAGCCCAGAAAAATAAAGTCTGACACTGTTTCCCCATCTATTTCCCATGTAGTGGTGGGACCAGATGCCATGATCTGAGTTTTCTGAATGTTGAGCTTTAAGCCAACCTTTTCACTCTCCACTTTCACTTTCATCAAGAGGCTTTTGAGTTCCTCTTCACTTTCTGCCATAAGGGTGGTGTCATCTGCATATCTGAGGTTATTGATATTTCTCCCAGCAATCTTGATTCCAATTTGTGTTTCTTCCAGTCCAGCGTTTCTCATGATGTACTCTGCATAGAAGTTAAATAAACAGGGTGACAAGATGCAGCCTTGATGTACTCCCTTTCCTATTTGGAACCAGTCTGTTGTTCCATGTCCAGTTCTAACTGTTGCTTCCTGACCTGCATACAAATTTCTCAAGAGGCAGGTCAGGTGGTCTGGTATTCCCATCTCTTTCAGAATTTTCCACAGTTTATTATGATCTACACAGTCAAAGGCTTTGACATAGTCAATAAAGCAGAAATAGATGTTTTTCTGGAACTCTCTTGCTTTTTCCATGATCCAGCGGATGTTGGCAATTTGATCTCTGGTTCCTCTGCCTTTTCTAAATCCAGCTTGAACATCAGGAAGTTCACGGTTCACATATTGCTGAAGCCTGGCTTGGAGAATTTTAAGCATTATTACTTTACTCATGAGAACATTACTTTACTCATTGCTTTGTTCATGAGAACCCCATGAACAGTATGAAAAGGCAAAATGATAGGATACTGTTAGAGAAGTGATAACATGAAGTATTTATCTCTCTGACTTATTTCATTAAGCACCGCAGAAGGCAGTGGCAACCCACTCCAGTACTCTGGCCTGACAAATCCCATGGGCGGAGGAGCCTGGTAGGCTACAGTCCATGGGATCACTAAGAGGCAGACATGACTGAGCGACTTCACTTTCACTTTTCACTTTCATGCCTTGGAGAAGGAAATGGCAACCCACTCCAGTGTTCTTGCCTGGAGAATCCCAGGGACGGCGGAGCCTAGTGGGCTGCCGTCAATGGGGTTGCACAGAGTCAGACACGACTCAAGTGACTTAGCAGCAGCAGCATTAAACATAATACCCTCTAGGTTCATTGTTCAAAATGACAGAATTTCATTCTTTTTTATGGCCAAGTAGTATTACACTGTATGTCACACACACACACACACACACAGATACATGTATGTATACACACCATATAAACACCACATCTCCTTTATCCATTCATTGGTTGATGGTTTTTTGGGTTGTTCCCTTTCTTGGAAGGGGACCACAGAGGATGAAATGGATGGATGGCATCGCCAGCTCAGTGGACATGAGCTTGATCAAACTCTGGGAGATGGTGAAGTACAGGAAAGCCTGGTGTGCTGCAGCGCCTGGGATTGCAAAGAGTTAGGCACGACTTAGTGACTGAACTACACCTGTCTTGGCTGTCATTTACTGCTTAATTTTGCACTCAGGTTTTCTTCACTCTTAGTTTCCTCCCCCTCTGATATTATTTCTTTTTTTTCAGGTTACCACTGACTTTATTTTTTTTATATACCACTAAAGCATTATTTGTTTAATTATTGGAATATACTTGATTTACAGTGTTGTGTTAGTTTCAATCAGTTATACATATACATGTATCCACCCTTTTTTAGATTCTTTTCCCATGTAGGCCATTACAGAGTATTGAGTAAAGTTCCCTGTATTAATAGGAGGTCCTTATTAGTTGTCCATTTTATATATAATAGTGTGTATATGTCAATTCCTATCTTCCAGTTCCATTATTTCTTCAAATATTTTGTCCTTTCTTATTTGCTTCTGTGAGTCCCCTATTTATCTTTTTATAGTATTCCAGAAATCCCTTATACTGTTTATTTTTATTCATTTTTTTTTTTTTTTTTTTTCTGTTCATATTGGATCATCTCAGTTAACCTATAGTTTCTGTCTTTATTGATAGTCTTCATTTCTTGAGATGTTATTCTCATACTTTCTTTTAAATTTTTAGACGTGATTTTTTAAATGTGTTTTTGGACATATTTAAAATAATTGATTTAAACTCTTTGTAATAGTTCAGGATCTTGGCATTCTTAGGGACATTCTCTTGACTTTTTTTTTTTTTTGCCTATAGGCCATACTTGACATTTCTCTTTTCATCTTTCATAATTGCTGGATCTAAGTTCCCTGACCAGGGCTTGGCAGTGCAGTCGCACTAACCACTGAGCCATGAGGGAATTCCCATAATGTAGCAACTCTTGAAATCAGATTCTCTTTCTTCAGGGGTTATATTCATTCATTTATTAATTTATTTATTTTCCTGTTTATTTAGTGACTTTTTGAAGCTAATTCTGTCAGATTGGTATTCTTTGTCATATGTGACCACTGAGAATTTTCCTTAAATGTCTAAACCAGTAAATTTCCCAGCTTATGCCTAGGAGTTCTTTGTGTGTGTTGTGGCATGGCTTCAACTCTTAGGCAGGCAGCCTACAATTCTGCCTTAGCTTTTATTTCCTGCTTTTTCAGAATCTGAAGTTCAGCCAGAGGTAAGAGTTTGGGGCCTTCCTAAGTGTTTTCTGGGCATGTCCACAGTCCTCCACGTTTGTATGGCCTTCTAGATTCACAGGAATATGTTAAAACTTTTGAAAGCCCCTTATAGACACTTGTATTAGTCAGCTTAGACTGCTAGAACAAAATAACAGACTGAAATTTATTATTCATAGTTCTGGAGGCTAGAAGTCTCAGACCAAGGTCTCGCACGATTCTCTTCCTGTCTTATACACAGGTTATGTGTATAATCTTGCTATTATGTCCTTACTTGTGTTGTATAACAAGCCTCTTGTTATGTCCTTACTTGGCTTTTCCTCAGTGCTTGTGAGTGTGTATGAAGAAAGAGTGAGAGAGCACAAACATGTGGAACAGCTTGTTGGGGAAGTATGGATAGATCTCTGTCTCATAGAAAGAGACTAATCTTGTCAGAGCAGGGCCCTACCCTTACGACTGCACCATGTAAATTTTCAGGGGACACAAACATTCAGTCTTGACATCTTTTCCCTGAGCTATTCTTTTAAGTTTTGACCTGCCTCTTGTTTGCTCTGCCCCTTATCATTGTCTTGGACAGCTTCAGTGTTAAACAATTGCTATTTGTTTTTAATAAATACCCTTTTCTGAGGCTGTTCACACTGGGTAAGCTTTGAGTCAGGTCAAATAAACCCCTACTAGTGGGGTTTCCGGGAAACTGCCAGATCGGTTAAATAATAACAGTTATTTGATAATGTTGCCCCACAACTGTTCTGTCACCTCCAGTGTCTGTACCTGCTTATTTCAGCCCATGATTGCAGGAGTGATGGCTTTCAGGACTGCTGTTGAGAATGGAGGAGAGTAGGATCTACGAAGGAGGAGCCAGGGTGTCCCAAAGCTCACTGTTCTTAGCAAGATTCAGCCAAGTTTTTGGAGTCATTGCTCCCTGATTATTGTGAGCCTTTGGCTAATTTCTAGAATTCTGAAAGAGTTGATTTTTGATCATTTTTTTGTAATAATTCTCATTGCTTTGGTAGAAGATAGGAATTTTTGAAGTAGTTCTTAGTCTGCCATTTACAGTGACTTTACCTCTCATTTAATGTTTTTTCTACTTTTTTTCTTTTTAACCATTTTTTTCTTCCTATGGTGGTGGTTTTTTTTTTTCTCCTATTTATATTGCTATTCTGGCAGTGACTTGGGGGCATTGCTTAAGGTCATTAATAGTACACTGGACCAAGGTTATGTTAAATTAAGGAACTTCTCTATAGTTTACAAGTACTCTTAGACGACCAGATCAATTTTAAATAAACCTAAGAGCTTAATTCACCTCCGTCGCATTTTAAATAAACCTAAGAGCTTAATTCACCTCCGTTGTCCCTCATTGTATGTGTATGTGTGTGTTTTAACATATACCTGTATATTATCTTTGATGATGAGAATTGACTTTCTCCCCTATTAGTTTGTGTAACAATAATGGGGGATTTTAAATAAGGCAGGCATTCTAGCCCTTTAAGATGAAAAGAGATCTACTCAAGTTGCCCATTTTATGGTCCTAATGTAAACAAGGGCATTTTGGTGTTTTGTTTTTTTTTTTCAACAGTTTTCTACCTATGAGATAGAAATATTTTGATGTTATTACTGTTTATCATACTTACAATTTCAACATTTAGGAACTAATCATCCTAACTCTCTTTTGAAGTGTTTTGTAGTATCTTAATTACTTGGACTTTTTTCCTAGGAATAATGTTTGCAGAATAGTATGAGTGACACTTTTTTTTTCCTCCCCCCAGAATCTCAAAATGTGGATTTTGTTTGTAGTGTTCTTGTGGTGGCTGATCAGCTTCTCATATCTCGATTGAAAGAAATTTGTGAAGTAGCATTAACTGAAAAACGTGAGTAATTTTGAATTAGAATCGTAGTGTTTTCTCGGGTTGATTCAGGATTTACGGTATTTTATTGACTTTATGATTCAGTTTAAGTAAAATGCCTGTTTTTATATCATGAAAAATGTCAAGACAGTTAAAATTATTTCTTGTCATCATTTGTAAGCACATCCTTATTTCAGAGATGTTAATTTGTGAATACATGTAAATCTTATAATTGAAATATGTTAATTTTTTTAAATATCATAAAACTTGAATAATAAAGATTGCATGAAATTATTTTGCAATCTGAAGGATGGGAGTTTGAAAGTGGAAGTTCTTTGCACTTGCCCTGGTCTGTAAGTCTACACTTAACTACCCTGTTATTTGCTGGAATTTTTTTTTTTTTGAGCCACATTGTGCAGCTTATAGGATCTTATTTCCCCATCAGGGATGAACTTGCGTCCTTGGCTGTGCAAGTACAGAGTCCAAGCCCATGGACTGCCAGAGAATTGTATTTGTTGGAATTTTTATGTAACCATCCCATCAATGTATTTGATCAAAAGTATCTCTTTTTCTGAAGCTCTTAATTCTCTCTCTGCTTATTTCAGTTATTTGCAGGACTGTCATTCTAACACTAAACTTTGAAGGCCAAAGTTATTTTTTTATTATTTTGTGCCTTACATTCAAATTGCAGCTGTCACAACTGATGAGTCTCTTAACTATGTTAATCACATTTCCCCCACCTTTTTATTCCCACTGTCACTGTGCTAGTTGAGATCACTGTTACTCGTCCCTTCTGTGTAGTGTCATAGTAGTCTTTTAAGTCCTCTTTCTCTCTTCTGACTTCTCTTTCTTTAATTTTCCTATAGGAAGTGGTTAGTGTCTTCTCCTATTCATATGTTTTTAATTGCTTCCTCTGAGATAATGGTTAACTTTCCTTAGCCTGATACAAAAGTTTCTTGGCTTTCTAATCTTATCCTTGTTCTCCTTCTTTGCCTCTTAAGGAAGTGTGACTTTTCTGATTTGTACTTGCTAATAGTTTATCTTAGTTCAGGTGTCTTATTTACTCACTTAAGCTCTGTGGAGTATCTTCTTCTTGGTTATCAAAAAGAGAGCAACAGCTATGATCTTAAAAGGCAGAAAAAGGACATAATACAGTTGTCCCTCAGTGTCACAAGGAATTGACTCTAGGAGCCTCTGCAGATACCAAAATCTGTGGCTGCTCGGGTCCCTTATGTAAAATAGTATATAGTAGTATAAACACAGTGAATACAGCTGGTCCTCTGTGTGTGGAACTTGCTGGTATGGAGGACCAGCTCTGTATTAAAGGAAACAACATGCAGTAGGTATAAAATATACAAATTGAGGATATTTTCAGTTGTTCAGTCAACTTTCCTGGCATCCTTTGGATATTCTTTCTTGGCTCCTGCTGCACAATTGCCCCTGTTAATGAATTTCTTGATCATCTTAGAATCTAGCAAGAGAAGGATTCAATAGAACTTTGGTGTCTGTTTATTGGGCAGTCCTTGAAACCAGCTGAACAACTCTTTATAAAGTTTTTATATGATTCATTTTTATTTCTGTGGAATGGGAGACTTTGGGTTCATCATTAGTTGAGACTTTGGGTCAGTCCAGAGTGAGGCAGAGATCATAATTGTCTGCATATAACTTTTGACTGAATTTACAAGAGAGAAAGAGAAAGGAAATGGAGGAAGCCAGGTGTAGAAAATAGTTGTTTTTCTGTTGGCTAGGGCTCAGAGTAAATAAAAAGGGATTTCAGAAGCCAAGTTACATGTTAGGTAAGCAGAATATTCTTGGACAATCTCCGGTAAAACACACTTTGTATATACAGTTACAAGAATTATAACAAAATCTAACATCTTTTGTGCAGTATGTCAGATTGTGCACTGTTATGAATGATAATACAGTAATATTTAAATGTACTTATTTTCTAAATATATAGTATGTGTTTATATATGTAAGTATACTCACGTAAAGTCTGATAGTTGATTTAACATAAATATATTTTATAGAATGATTCCTTCACTTTCTCTTAATCATAAGTATATTGTTTTAGTTTTATAGAAGAGGAAATAACTATTCTGTGATATGTAAGTGAAAAGGAATGTTGTTTATCAGTGGAAGTTAAAAATATTCCAAAATATTTAGGTGGAAGATTGTTGATTATTACGTGTTTGCTTTTAGATGACACTGAAATGCACCTTTTCTATTTTCTTTTGCTTAAAATTTTGTGTGTTTATTTTTCCTCATAACAAATCATTTAAAATTACTACACACAAAAAAAAAAATAAAATTACTTTGGCGTATCGGGTTGGAAAAAAAATTCTATATTTGCCCTAGTATAACTTTTTTTTTTGGCAGGACAGTACTTTCCGTTTTCCTTCTTCTAAACGTTCAAACCTGACAAGTTAAGAAATAAATATATTTCATTTGCAATAGTTAAAATGCCTTTCATCTTGTTTTATATATTGTTTCTTCCTTTGTAGTTACCCTTAAGAATGCTGCTATGCTACTGGAATTTGCAGCAATGTATAATGCTGAACAATTGAAACTCTCTTGTTTACAGTTTATTGGACTGAATATGGCAGCTTTACTTGAAGCAAGGTAGGTTGAGTATTATATACAGACTGTCGCAAAAGCACTTATTTATATATAATAGCAAATATGTTAGTAATTTGAAACTAAATAACAATAAATCCTAACTTTGTAGAAAAAGTGAAAATGTAAGACATTTAATCATTTCATCAGTATTTGGATGCATAATATATGCCAGTCATTGCTGCAATACTACAGTGAACAAATGGACAATATCCTTGTCCTCAGTGTTAGAGGAGCTTACATTCTGGTTGGAAGGTTATGGGACAATATTATCACAAGTATATTTGTATATATATTCCTATTGCTCTGCTTGTTTAGGCTAATTTGTAATTATGTAGTTGTTTCCATGGCTTTTGGAAACTATCTGTAATACTAATTAAGTTAGCATTTAATTACTTCACATATATTTATGCATATGATTTGTTACTAGTTGATTTCTGTTTTCTCTTTGTATTTATTCTCTTTTAAGATGTTCCCTATACTACGTATTGATTCTTTGGTCAAACTTAGTGTGCAGCAGATGGCCTGAAAAATTTAGTTGGTCTGGTTTATTGCAAGGTGGTACACGTGTTCAAGTTTTGATGGTAATGGAATATTCATTATGAAAAATGACACATGGTACATGAAAAAATAAGTTAAATATTATATCCTATGTTATAAGCTAATATTTCACATTATTGATGTCTACCTGGATGAAAAGAATTTGATAAATGCTAATGATTTAGGAGTCATGGACATTTTAGAATTAGAGGAATCTTAGGAAATTTAATCCCATTCTTTTCAACTATTTTAGCAATGGAATTTTTTAATGAAATAAATTTACAGATTCATTTTTTAGTGTAAGGTCAAGATTTTATTACATTTATTCACTATAAAGTCAGTGCTAAGAAGATGAGTCTTTTTGGTGAATACAGAAATTTCACATTAGAGTTTTTGGTGTCAGTTGCATTTTTAAAGTCAGTCTCCAGTATAAATCTGTATTTTGCTTTAATTGTAATAATAGGTAACACTTACTGCCATAATAAGTTATTAATAGTAACTAATAATAGTAATATAATAATAGTTACATAATAATAGTTATAATAATACTACCATGTGCCAGGCAGCATTCTAGAGGTATTGTATGGATGCTCATTAATTTTCATGACAACCTTATAAAGTAGATTTTTTATATCTTCATATGAGGATGAAAAAACCCATGAAACTTCTTTTGCAAATAATCAAGAAAAACCTTGATTCATATAATTAAAAGTAGTAACAGTTGTTTGATAAGTAACTTTTCAAAGTCAGGATGATTTTTAATAAAACTAATTTCAAAACATGTTTAAAATAAAAGTTTTCTACCTTTTTATAAAGATGAATCACTAAGAGATTCTTAATAATTGATATTTAGGCTTCTCTTTAGAAGAAATCTTATGAGCATTTAATCTTTATTACTTGGTTAAAAATGCTTTCTAAATACAAATTAATAGTATGGGAGGTTAGACAATGTCATTTAAAATGCCTCTGGTATTTTAGTGGCAGAACAAAAGTTTCAGAATAAATTCATTTATTTTTGCTGACATTAGTAATTCTAATCATAGCAATTTTTTCTCTCATTATCGCCAAATTAAGCTCATTTAATATGTGAGATAAGAATCAACCACAGCGTGAAATGAACACCATATCTAAAATATGATGTTGGAAAATGATGTGTCACACTATTTTTCAATTATTACGTTGTGACAAATTTGTCAGCTGAAGTATTAAGGGTGGCACATGTGCTGTATTGAATAATTTTACATAAGTAGACTTGCATAAGTTTCATTAAAATAAAGATTTGTTTGTATAAATGTAAACATTTCTAGTCAAATACGTGTTTTTCAGAAGTGTAAATAAGTATGCAAATAGATGTTAAGAAAGGAGAGCTGCATCCAAATTGATGTAGCTTCACAAGTTAATTATCTTCAAATGCTAAAAAAACTGGAATGGTACAGATTTGAATGTACTTGTTCCATATTGTTGTTTAGTTGCTAAGTCATGTCTGGCTCTGTGATCCCATGGACTGTAGCCCACCAGGCTCCTCTGTCCATGGGATTCTCTAGTTAGGAATATTGGAGTGGGTTGCCATTTCCTTCTCCATGTTTTCATGTTAGTTGTAAAATAGTTTGAAGTATAATTTGGAATGAAAAATGATTTAAAATTTTACTGATGCCTCAAAGTATCAGTAAAATTCCTTGCAATCTCTTTGAATTCAGTTGAACTAGTCCAAATGTCATTTTATACATGAAGATCTTAAAACCTAGAGAGATGAAGTGAGTTGCTCAAGGTCATGTAGATGATTAGGAAAAATGATAATTCTAGATAGAATTCAGGTACCTGATAGGCCATTGTTCTAGCAATATAATACTCTTTTGTAGGATTATAATTAATTAATTATACTAATTAATTATATATATGGTAATATATAATTATATATTATAATTATTATATTATTACTCTTTAAGGATTTTAATTTGTAGAATATGAAAGTTGAAAATTTGTACTTTATTATGATAGAAAATATTTTTCTGTTATTTGTAAGAGTTGCTTGAGCTTTATTCAGTATGTTTGTCTAATATGTTTGCTGTATATTTGAAATATATAATCACACATACTTCTCAAAAGAGTTTGTTGCTGCTGACATATTAAAAGAAATAAATGTTACTTATTCAACAATATAAAATGTCTCTATATATTTGAAAATCTTACCAGGTATTAAATTACTTGAGGCTTAAGATAGAATTTTATAATTTATTTTTTAGATCTCTTGATGTTTTAAGTGATGGTGTTTTGAAGGACCTTTCTGTGTTTTACCGGAAAATGGTAAGGTTTATGTTTTTTTTCAGTTACAGTATCAAGTAAAGCAATATATTTGGCCCAACTTCTCAGTAGAACAAATTCCTAAGGAATTCTGATTCATTAGGATCTTTTAAAAATTAGGACATAAGACTTAGGTACCCACTGAACAGGTAAACATGATAATCAAAATTAAAGATGTTTAATGATAAAATTAATGTCTATTTAAATTCCTTTATAAATGGAATTTATGGAAAGCTTTAGAGTCTTTTATTTTTTATTTAGCAAAGATCCAGAAATTATAAAAACATGGGCTTTTAATGGTTTTATTTATTTTTATTCAGGTGACATTGATTTATAATACTGTATAAGTTTCATGTGTACAGCATTATATTTCTGTTTCTGTATACTCTACAGGTTGCTTCCAACCAAAAATTTAACTTCTGTCTGTTAGCATATGGTTGATCCCTTTTACCTTTTTCACTACCTGCTTTTCCCTCTGTTAATCACTACTCTCTGTTCTCTGTACAAAGGGAATTTTGGAGTTTAGTTTGTTCATTTATTTTGTTTTTATTAGTGTTTCGTATTCCATCTATGAGTGAAATCTTGCAATATTTGTCTATCTCCATCTGACTTATTTCACTTAGCATAATACCCTCATGGTCTATCTATGTTGTTGCAAATGGCAAGAGTTCTTTTTTCATGGTTGAGTAGTATTCCATTGTATGTGTGTATATATATATGTGTGTATGTGTATTTATATATGCAAATGCATATAACACATATAACACAGGTTCTTTATCTATTCATCCCTTGATGGGCACATACATTGCTTCCATATCTTGGCTATTGTAAATAATGCTGCAGTGAATATAGGGGAGCATATATCTTTACTAATAAGTGTTTTTGTATTCTTTGGATGAATACCCAGAAGTGGAGTACCTGGCTATAATATGGTTCAATTCAGTTCAGTTACTCAGTCAGGTCCAACTCTCTGCAACCCCGTGAACTACAGCACACCAGGCCTCCATGTCCATCATCAGCTCCCAGAGTCTACCCAAACCCATGTCCATCGAGTCGGTGATGCCATCCAACCATCTCATCCTCTGTCGTCCCCTTCTCCTCCTACCCTCAATCTTTCCCAGCATCAGGGTCTTTCGAAATGAGTCAGCTCTTCGCATCAGGTGGCCAAAGTATTGGAGTTTCAGCTTCAGCATCAGTCCTAGTGAACACCCAGGACTGATCTCCTTTAGGATGGACTGGTTGGATCTCCTTGCTGTCCAAGGGACTTTCAAAAGTCTTCCCCAATACCACAGTTCAAAAGCATCAATTCTTTGGCACTCAGCTTTCTTAATGGTCCAACTCTCACATCCATTCATGACTACTGGAAAAACCATAGCCTTGACTAGATGGACCTTTTTTGGCAAAGTAATGTCTCTGCTTTTTAATATGCTGTCTAGGTTGGTCATAACTTTCCTTCCAAAGAGTGTCTTTTAATTTTATGGCTGTAATCACCATCTGCAGTGATTTTGGAGCCCAGAAAACTAAAGTCAGCCACTGTTTCCACTGTTTACCCATCTATCTGCCATGAAGTGATAGGACTGGATACCATGATCTTAGTTTTCTGAATGTTGAGCTTTAAGCCAACTTTTTCACTCTCCTCTTTCACTTTCATCAAGAGGCTTTTTCGTTCCTCTTCACTTTCTGCCATAAGGGTGGTGTCATCTGCATATCTGAGGTTATTGATATTTCTCCTAGCAATCTTGATTCCAGCTTGTGCTTCTTCCAGCCCAGCATTTCTCATGATATACTCTGCATAGAAGTTAAATAAGCAGGGTGACAATATACAGCTTTAATGTACTCATTTTCCTATTTGGAACCAGTCTGTTGTTCCATGTCCAGTTATGGTAGTCTGTTCTTAATTTTTTTTAGGAATTTCCATCCTTCTTCTCCAGTGACTATACCACTTTAAAGTCTCATTAACAGTGTACGAGGGTTCCCTTTTCTCCACATCCTTGCCAACACATGATATTGTATTGTCATTTTGACCCTAGCTTTCTGATCAGATCAGATCAGATCAGTCGCTCAGTCGTGTCCGACTCTTTGCGACCCCATGAACCGCAGCACGCCAGGCCTCCCTGTCCATCACCAGCTCCCGGAGGTCACTCAGACTCGCATCCATCGAGTCAGTGATGCCATCCAGCCATCTCATCCTCTGTCGTCCCCTTCTCCTCCTGCCCTCAATCCCTCCCAGCATCAGAGTCTTCTCCAATGAGTCAACTCTTCGCATGAGGTGGCCAAAATACTGGAGTTTCAGCTTTAGCATCATGCCTTCTAAAGAAATTCCAGGATTGATCTCCTTCAGAATGGACTGGTTGGATCTTCTTGCAGTCCAAGGGACTCTCAAGAGTCTTCTCCAACACCACAGTTCAAAAGCATCAATTCTTCGGCGCTCAGCCTTCTTCACAGTCCAGCTCTCACATCCATACATGACCACAGGAAAGACCATAGCCTTGACTAGGCGAACCTTTGTTGGTAAAGTAATGTCTCTGCTTTTGAATATGCTATCTAGGTTGGTCATAACTTTCCTTCCAAGGAGCAAGCGTCTTTTAATTTCATGGCTAGCTTTCTGATAGGTATACAGTAATATCTCAGTGTAGTCTTGATTTGCATTTCCCTAATAATTAATGATGCTGAACATCTTTCCATATGCTTGTTGGCCATCTATATGTCTTCTTTGGAAAAATATGTATTCAACTCCTGTCTATTTTTTAATCAGGTAGTTTTTTTGTTGTTAAATATATCATTGAATTCATACATATGAGTTGTTTTTTGATACATCATTTGCAAATATCTCTTCCCATTTGGTAGGTTGTCTTTTCATTTTATTGATGATTTCCTTTGCTCTGTAGAAACTAGTTTGATGTAATCCACTTTGTTTATGTTTTTGTTTTCCTTGACTGAGAAAACATATCTAAAAAGATACTGGGAGACTCATATCACCGTGCCTGCTACCTATGTTTTCTTTTTTTAGGACTGTTACAGTTTCAGGTCTTACACTAAAGCCTTTAATCCACTGTGAATTAGTTTTTGTCTGTGGTGTGATATTGGTCTAGTTTAATTTGTTTTGCATGTGGCTGTCCAGTTTTCCTAGCACTATGTATTGGAGATTGTCCTTTCTCCATTGTATATTTGCTCCTTTGTTGTAAATTAATAGTCCATATATGCAGGCATTTATTTCTGAGCTTTAATTCTGTTTGGAGATCTTTGTATTTATTTTTCTGCCAATACCATGCTTTTTTGATTACTATGGGTTTGTAATATAGTTTGGAATCAGGGCGTGTGATACCTCCAGCTTTGCTCTTTTTAATCAGTGTTGCTTTGACTATTCAGCATCTATTTTGGTTCCATATAAATTTTAGAATTTTTTGTGAAAAATGTTCTTGTGATTTTGATAGGGATTTTATTGAGTTGGACTGCTTTAGGTAATACAGTAATTTTTCCATTCCATGAGACTGGAATATCTTTCCATTTATTTGTATTTTCTTGAATTTCTTCTGACAGTGTCTTAGAGTTTTCAACATACAGATTTTTCACCTTCCTGTTTAAATCTTTTCTTAGGTGTTTTATTCTTTTTGTTGTGATTGTAACTGTGACTGTTTTCTTAATTTCTTTTCTGATAGCTTATTCTTAGTGACAGAGAAGGCAATGGCACCCCACTCCAGTACTCTTGCCTGGAAAATCCCATGGATGGAGGAGCCTGGTGGGCTGCAGTCCATGGGGTCGCTAAGAGTTAGACACGACTGAGTGACTTCACTTTCACTTTTCATTTTCATGCATTGGAGAAGGAAATGGCAACCCACTACAGTGTTCTTGCCTGGAGAATCCCAGGGACAGGGGAGCCTGGTGGGCTTCCGTCTATGGGGTCGCACAGAGTCAGACATGACTGAAGTGACTTAGTAGCAGCAGCAGCATTCTTAGTGTATAGAAATGCAACAGATTTTTGTATGTTTACTTTTGTATCCTTTGCTTTGCTGTATTCATTTGTTATTTCCAACAGATTTTTGGTGGAATGTGTAGAGTATGTATGTGTAAAATCATGTCATCTGCAGATAGTGACAGTTTTACTTCTTTCTTTCCAATTTGGATGTCTTTTATTTTTTCTTGCCTAATTGCTCTGGCTAGTACTTCTAATACTGTGTTGAATAAGAGTGGTGAGAGTCAGCATCCTTGTCTTATTCCTGATGTTAGAGGATAGCTTTTAATACTTTGCCACTGAGTATCTTACTTGTGGATTTTTCATATATTATACCCACTTAATGAGAGTTTTTATCCTAAATGGGTGTTGAATTTTGTCAAATGCTTTTTCTGCATCTGTTGAGAAGATCCCATGATTTTCAGGCTTTATTAATGTGGCATATCACATGGATTGATTTGAGGATGTTAACCATTCTTACACCCCTGGTATAAATCCCACTTGATCATGTGGTATCATTATATTCAGTTCAGGTTGCTGATATTTTGTTGAGGATTTTTGTATCTGTTCAGCAGAGATAAGGGCATGTGATTTTCTTTCTCTGTGTTGTCTTTGTCTGGTTTTGGTATCAGGGTGATATTGGCCTTATAAAAGGAATTAGGAAGCATTCCCTCCTTTTCAGTTCATTGAAAGAGTTGTAGGATAGGTACTAAATCTTTGAATATTTTGTAGAATTCACCTGTGAAGCAGTCTGGTCCTGGATCTATGTTTTTTAGGTGCTTTTGGATCACTGTCTCAATCTCTGTACTCATGATTCATCAATTCAGATTTTCTGTCACTTCATGATTCAGTCTTGGAATGTTTTATGATTCTAAGAATTTGTCCATTTCTTCTTGGTTTTCAGTTTTTGTATTCTCTTATATTCTTTTACATTTCTTGGTTTCATTTTTTATTTTATTTATCAGGCTTTCTCTTTTTTCTTTGTCTAGTTAATGATTTGTCAATTTTGTTATCTTTTCAAAGAATTAACTCTTACTTTATCTTTTCTACTGTCCTTTCTTATATTTCCTTCCTTCTAGAAGGTCTTCATTTCCTTTGGTCTTCATTTGTTCTTCTTCTAGTACCTCTAGGTGTAAGTTTTTTTTTGTTTCTTGTGATAAGCCTTTATTGCTACAAACCCTTAGTACTGCTTTGCTGTTTATAGATTTTGCTATATCGTATTCTTCAGGTGGAATTTTATTTCTCCTTTGATTTCTTCAGTAATCCAATTGTTCTGTAGCATGTTGTTTTTTATATATTTGTAATTTTTCTATTGTTCTTATTCTTGATTTCTAATTTCTTATGCCATTATAATCAGAAAAGATATTTGATAGGATTTTGGGTTTAAATCTGTTCAGACTTTTGTGTCCCAACATGCAGCTTATCCTTGATTAAGTTTCATGAGCATTTGAAAAGAATGCATATTCTGCTACATTTGGATGGAATGTTCTGTTCAAATCTGATCTGTCAAATACATTGGGTCTGATGTTTCAGTTAAGGCCACTTTTTCCTTGTAGACTTTCCTTCTAGACTGATCTGTCTGTTGAAGTGTATGTGAAAATCGCTTAGACGTGTTTGGCTCTTTGTGACCCCATGGACTATACAGTCCATGGAATACTCCAGGCCAGAATACTGGAGTGGGTAGCCTTTCCCTTCTCCAGGAGATCTTCCCAACCCAGGGATTGAACCTTGGTCTCCCACATTGCAGGCAGATTCTTTACCAGCTGAGCCACAGGGAAGCCCATCTCTTGATGTAAGTGGGTGGTAAATACTCCCTACAATTATTTTGTCGCTGTCATTTCTCTCCCTTTGCGTTGGTTAATAATTGTTTTATATATTTTATAGGTCTTAGGTTAGGTAGACATACATTAGTAACTTGAATGTCTTCTTGATGAGTTGTCCTCTTTATAACTGTATACTGACCACTTTTTGTCTGTTACATTTTTCAGCATGAAGTGTATTTTGTCTGGTATGAGGATGGCTATACATGCTTCCTTTTGCTGCCATTCACTTGGAGTATAATATTCCATCTCTTCACTTTGAGCTTGTGTTTGTCCTTACAGCTGAGGTGTGTCTGCTGGAGGTAGCATATAGTTGAGTCTTATTTTTTGGTGCATTCACCTAGTCTCTGTCTTCTGATTCATGAATTCAGTCTATTACATTTAGGGTGATTATTGATAGATAAGGACTTCAGTTCAGTTCAGTCGCTCAGTTGTGTCCGACTCTTTGTGACCCCATGAATCGCAGCACGCCAGGCCTCCCTGTCTATCACCAACTCCCGGAGTTCACTCAGACTCATGTCCATGGAGTCAGTGATGCCATCCAGCCATCTCATCCTCTGTCGTCCCCTTCTCCTCCTGCCTCCAATTCCTCCCAGCATCAGAGTCTTTTCCAATGAGTCAACTCTTTGCATGAGGTGGCCAAAGTACTGGAGTTTCAGCTTTAGCATCATTCCTGAAATTTTATGTTTTGTTTTTTGGTTGCTTGACATCTCCATTGTTTCTTTTTCCTTCTGTTTTTGTCATTTTGGTGTAGAGGTTTCTTTGGTCTTTTTCTCAGTGTTTTTTCTTTTTTTATGTTTCATCTCTCTGCTCTGTAACATAAAGTTTTGTGGTTGTCCTGAGCTTTGTAAAAATGTCTCATAGAAAAACAGTCTTTTCTCTGCTGATAGTATGTTACCTTGCTTTACCTGTTCAGTTTTTCTCATCCTCTTTTTTGTTTTTGCTTTCTCAAATTATCCCTTTTTATGTTGTGAGTTTGCTACCAAACAGCAATGGCTTATAGTTTTTTTCTTTTTTTTCTCCGTTTAACCTTTATGCGCTACAGTTTCCTGGTTCTGTTTATCATCTTGCTCAAAGTTTTATTTACTTTTGTCTCTATTAAAGTACTGCTTTCAACATGTCTTATGCAGATCTAATGTTGATGAACTCCCTCAGCGTGTTCATTGGAGAAAGCCTTATCTCTCTGTCATATTTAAATGATATCTTTCCCAGATAGAATATTCTTGGCTCACAGTTTTTGATCTTTTAATATTTTGAGACTGTCATTTCACTCCCTCCTCACCTGTAGAGTTTCTGCTGAGACATCTGTTGATAGCCTAGTGGAGGTTCCTTTATAGGCCACTGTCCTTTTTACATTGCCTGCCTTTAAAAATCTTTGCTATTGACTCTTGCTGCTGGTAAGTCACCTCAGTTGTGTCCGACTCTGTGCGACCCCATAGACGGCAGCCCACCAGGCTTCCCCATCCCTGGGATTCTCCAGGCAAGAATACTGGAGTGGGTTGCCATTTCCTTCTCCAATGCATGAAAGTGCAAAGTGAAAGTGAAGCCGCTCAGTCGTGTCCGACTCCTCTCGACCCCGTGGACTGCAGTCTACCAGGCTCCTCTGTCCATGGGACTTTGTAGGCAAAAGTACTGGAGTGGGGTGCCATTGCCTTCTCTTAGCAGTTTTATTATTTATTAGTTGTCTTGGAGAAGGTCATTTTGTATGAGGTAATTTGGTTTTCTCTTAATTTCATGTACTTGTTTATCCAGTTCCTTCCCCAGATTTGGGACTTTCTCAGCTGTTATTTCTTTATATAAACGCTCTGCTGCCTTCTCTTTTCCTTTTCGGTTACTGATTACCTTAGTGTTGTCCTTCCTAAAAGAGATAGGTTTTGAGGAATTTCCTCATTTTTTAATATTTTGTTCCTCATTTTTCTTATACTTGTATCATTTCAAGATTTCTATCTTTGAGCTTGCTATTCTTTCTTCCATATATTAACTCTATTTCTTTCTAATGCATTCTTTATGTCATTTGTTGGATTCCTCAGTTCCAGTGTTTGTTTGGTTCTTCTTTTAGAGTTTCTATATTTTTGGTAAAGTATTTCTTCTGTTCATTAATTTTATTCCTGAGATCATTAAACCACCTTTCTGACTTTTCTTGTAGCTTCTTGAGTTAGCAGCTATTTTGAATTATCTTTCAGTTATATTGAAACACTCTGTGATTCAGTTTGATTTCTGGAAAATTATTTTATTTTTTGTGATATAGTGTTATCGTGCTTGATGAATTATTCCTCTGCAGGTGCATTTGAAGTTCACGACAGGTTGGAAGTTAGAGTCCTTACTTTTGTTTTCCAGCAGGTGGCATTATAACACTAGGTTTTAGTTTCTTCCCTGTGTTGCGTCCGATTACATTTTCTAGCTGGCATGTCCAGCTTCCACTGGCTCTGGGAGAAGTGTGCCTCAGTGCCGTCACTATTCCTTCTGTGCCTCCCTGATCCTTACTGCCTTTCTTCAGCCAGAGCTGCTGTCATAATTGGGATGTTGGGCCCTGCCCAGTGTCTGGGATTCTTTGTGATGGTCTGCTCTGCATAGGGGGAGGAGGAGCATGAGAGTGGCAGGAGGCACAGTTTCACAGGTGTCTCTGCTGTGTCTGCTGTTGTATAAGGTTTATGGGCTCCGCCACGGTGGGAGGTGGGGGTTGAGGGCTGGGTTCCAGGGCCCACTGCCGCTGCTACCCAGCAACCTGTGGTTGTGAGCGCCACCACTCCTTTCAGGAGGCTAGAGATGTGTGTACCACCTTGCCCGCTGCTTCTCCGGTCTCTGAAGCTGTGGACTTGACTGCCGTGGTTAGAGGCCCAGGATCACAGGCACAGACTCCACTCCTAGTGGTTCTCCCTCCTTCCTCTGTGTGTTCCAGCCTACACCTTTAGATGTACAGATGTGGGGAAATCTCTGGTGTCCTAGTGTGTTGGACAGGAGCACCTTTCTTGAGCTCTGGCTGTTTTACTGGTTGTAGATTGAAGGGGCAAGAGAAAGGTAGGTGATGTCATTCTTCTACACATTTTGTAGAATTTATAAGAAAAAAGTAACATCTTTTTTCTTAAAGATTCCAGCAATGGAGAGAAGAGTCATTACACCATATCAAGATGGACCAGATATTAGCTATTTGGATGTAGAAGATGGAGATATCTTTTTGAAAGAAGAAGTAAATATGGAACAGAATTACTCGTAAGCTTTAGATTTGGGGTTTTTTTTTTTTTTCCATTTCTTTTTTCCTTCCCCCATTCCCAATCTTGGACACTGTTGGCACTTTTGTATTGACACTGAAAGAAAATGCAAAAATTAACATAGAAAATAGGTATTTATGTTAATTCTTAGCCTTGATATGAATGCATAATTAATTGCAGATATAACAAAATTAAGCGTAAGTATAAAAGGAATATAGCCTTCCAGTTTAATATATTGGATTGAATAAGTGCAGTTATCTTCAGTACCTTTCCAGACCCTGCGAGAGCATAGTAAAGAAATGAAAAAGGCATATTGTGCTAGAGTATAGAGAACGGGAAAGGAGTAAATGGCAGTCAGGAGACGTTAATGTTTTGGAAGTTGGAAAGTGGTTGTTGAGCAATAATGACTTAGAACAGAAAAGACTAAAGCAGAATTCTTGACAGGCTTAAGAATTAGAGGCACTAGGTTTATGAAGGCCAGTGTACATGGTTGTATTTCAAAAAGAGCATTGTTTGAGAATTTTTCAAAAAACATTCATCTATTCCTGAACCAAATAAGTGCCTCTTCTCCATCTTGATAGAAGAGAAAAGATTTGCTTTCTGGTGAGGGTGAACCAAGGGGATTCATCAGCCATTCTTCTAGATCCCTCAGTATAGAGAACCCTACTATTTCAAGAGACATGACCTATAGTGCCTGGCATTTGGGAGTCCTCTGATAAAATATCTCAGGTTCTACATAATCTCCCTGTTGACTGTTTGACAAGTCAGGTTTAGAATTTCCAGTCTGTGTTTCAGGCTAGTTTATCAACTGGTTATAGAATTACTTTCCCTTTACTTGGTAAATGACCTGTTAAAATTTTGGGATGTTCAAGTAATTTACTACATGTAAGTATGAGTGTATATATATTAAGTGTATAATAATCTGGAGAAGACAATGACACCCCACTCCAGAACTCTTGCCTGGAAAATCCCATGGACGGAGGAGCCTGGTAGGCTGCAGTCCATGGGGTTGCTAGGAGTTGGACATGACTGAGTGACTTCACTTTCACGCACTGGAGAAGGAAATAGCAACCGACTCCAGTGTTCTTGCCTGGAGAATCCCAGGGATGGGGGAGCCTGATGGGCTGCCGTCTATGGGGTTGCACAGAGTCGGACATGACTGAAGCGACTTAGCAGCAGCAGTATAATAATCAACTATGTTGCTCTCTGAAAAGTTCTTCTTGGTTCCAGGAATTTTTTTTAACCTCTTTTCTGGAGTTTGATGGTAGCTGTTGGGATACTTGATATTTATAAATATCTGACTTGGATGTATGATGTGTTACCACATTAAAAGTTATTATAAAATTAACATTGACTTAAGTATATTATCCTTTACAAAATAGTAGTATTCATAGCTGACCTATGTTAACTGGGGATAAATTATATAATGAGATTTATTATTTTTAGATGAGATAAGATACTTGTAGTCCTCATAGTGTTATTTTCCCTTTCCTGGTTAATAATGCATAATTCAAAGAATTAAGCAGCCCCTGAAATGCTTTAAAAATTATCACCAAATATTTCTAGTTCCAGATCATAGATTATAATAGTTTGTATGTGAACATGTACAGTATTTTACTTCTCAAAGTATTTTCATATATACCAGCTTGTTTTTGACTTTCACAGAAATACTAGAGTTACAGTGTGATAGGATCACATTGAAGTTTAGTGGAATTCTGGGCCACGTAGATAAATGGGACTCTAGAGCGTGTGTATTCTTCTGTATTTTCTGTTTGACCAAAATGCTGTATTCCATTGCCCAAAATTTCATTGTTCTGTTTTACCTCTAACTTAACTTTTTTAAAATGACTTTTATGTTTGCTTTCTTCCTAGGGAAAGTATGGTCAAGAAGACAAAAACAAAAGCAAAAAAGAAGCCACGTAAACGGTCAGATAGTTCTGGAGGTTATAATCTTTCAGATATTATTCAGAGTCCACCATCTATAGGTGAGTGGAACCTATTTGAGGGTGTATTTTCTGATCTAATCTTTCAAAACTCTGCTGCTACTGCTGCTAAGTCGCTTCAGTCATGTCTGACTCTGTGCGACCCCATAGACGGAAGCTCACCAGGCTCCCCTGTCCCTGGGACTCTCCAGGCAAGAACACTGGAGTGGGTTGCCATTGCCTTCTCCAATGCATGAAAGTGAAAAGTCAAAGTGAAGTCGCTCAGTCGTGTCCGACTCTTAGCAACCCCACGGACTGGAGCTTACCAGGCTCCTCCGTCCATGGGATTTTCCAGGCAAAAGTACTGGGGTGGGGTGCCATTGCCTTCCCCGATTCCTTATCTAATTCATTTAACATGTGTTGAATACTGTTACATGCCATCTGCTGGGTCTACAGAAACAGATAATCCTTGTCTCAGGCAGGCCACAGGAAGTGGTGTATATTGTGGTTGAGTACTCTGATATCTGCTCTGTGAGCACAAGAGAGGCATGCAAAGCAGTCTGAGAAGATCTGTTAGAGGACACATCTGTTAGAGGAAAGTGATAGCTGAGCTGGCTCTTGCAGAGTAAAGACAGGTTAGTTAAGAAGAGGCAGTTTGACATGGTAAGAGAATAGGGCAGTGTTTAAAGCCTAGAGACGGTAGAAAGATTGCACATATCTTATGCATACAGTTCAGCTTGGCTCAGCCATATCAGATCTCTGCAGATAGGAGATAGGTTGGAGAGGGTCAGACTTTGGAAGACATTAATTAATAATACTATCTAGTATTACATTCTACACTCAACTTTCCCTACTTGTCCACAAATGTTTTGATAGCCTTTTTTAATGTAAAAGAAAATTTAATGTCTTACTAAGATTGACATTGCCTTTGCTTATTAATGTTTTTTTAGTGTTTTTAAACTAGAGTAGCACCCCCTCACAGCATTTTGTTCTGTTTTCAGAAGTTGAGGCCAGTGGTAGTATAGACTACCCTATATTCTAGATTCATCTGATTAGATCTAAATTAAGCTACCTAAATTTTAAGTTTCTTTAGATAAAAATTTGAAGTGTAAACAAATGATGACACTACAATATGGCTTCAAGGAATTGTAGGTATATCTATAGCAGTAAGACAAACTGGTGCAATTTCTATCCACAATATATTCTTTCATAGTCAGTCAGCTTTATACAAAGAACTTAAGTACAAATGAGGTATTTGACATGTTTGATAAATAATGCGAAGAATAATTGTTTTAGGTAATATAAAAGATATTTTAAAAGATAGCTAATACAAAGGTATTTCTCATTTACTACATATCTTGATTCCTATTTTAGGATCTTTTCAAGTTTAAAATTCTGTGATTTTTCATTCTCTGTGTTACATGAATTATCTCACATCTTTAGAAGGAAGCATAGGTACATTGATGGGAAGATATTTAAATGGATAGACAATCATGGAACTAGTGATTTTTCAAATACCTAGAGGTTTATGGAAAAAGCAGACATTTGGTTTGTTTTAAACGATGTTATTGTTAGCACATGTGTTAGAGTCATAGCATTTCAGAGTTGGAAGAGACATTAGTAATGAACTAATTTATGCCCCTTCCTTTAAACTTGAAGCAAGGTCAGAAAACTTTTGTAGAATTTTTTTCTTGGTTTCCCTTTGGTATTCTTCCTGCTATACTGCTCTTTCTGTGGCCAAAGCAAATAATGATTGAAAGGTTAAGTTTAATGGCCAAAAAAAAGACCTATTCTTGAAGAAATTTTGAGTTTGAGGCTAATTTCATCAAGGACAGTTGTGTGAACGCTTAATTTTTGTGTTGATCCTTAAGGTTAGAAGACATTATTAGATTAATTTATATTTGAATTTTGGGAACATTCCACTAGTAAATATACACTTTCTTATAAAAAGACTAGAGTTTACTTATTTTTGTCTTCCTTTTTTATCTTTATGGGGGAAAATATTCTGAGTCACTTCTTAAATTAGATACCAAATAACAATCTTCTTTATAATTGATATGTAATTGAGATGAATAAAACTTGTTTTAAAACCTCCATTTCAGTTTTTTTACTTCATTAAATTATTTGGTTCTTTAAATGTAATTCATGCATGTTTAATGTATATATGTTTAAATGTTTAAAAACTTTTTACCTTTTAGGATTGTTAAAGTCTGGTAAGACCAATTCTGTGGAGTCTCTTCCAGAACTGTTGACATCAGACTCTGAAGGAAGCTATGCAGGAGTGGGTAGTCCTAGAGATTTACAGTCTCCTGACTTCACAACAGGATTTCATTCAGATAAGTCTGAGGTTTGTCTTTGTTTTTTAATGCACTATTTTCTTCAAATTCTAGTCTAGAGACAGTTTAGTCTTTCACTGTTTTACTCTAAAGTGAAAGTCGCTCAGTTGTGTCCAACTCTGCGACCCCATGGACTATACAGTCCACGGAATTCTGCAGGCCAAAATACTGGAGTGGGTAACTGTTCCCTTCTCCAGAGGATCTTCCAGCCCAGGGATTGAATCTGGATCTCCCGCATTGCAGGCAGATTCTGTACCAGCTGAGCCACCAGGGAAGCCCAAGAACACTGGAGTGGGTAACCTAGCCCTTCTCCAGCAGATCTTCCTGACCCAGGAATTGAACCAGGGTCTCCTGCGTTGCCAGTGGATTCTTTACCAGCTGAGCTACTAAGAACCCAGCTTTTTTTACTGGGCTTTTTTACAAGTGTTTTACTCTAAAACACTCCTCTAACTGGTTTATAAAATATATATATATATATAAAATTAGTGACATAATACCTGTATTATTAATTTTCTCAAGTTTACCTAATATTTGTACTCTTAAAGATTTTAATGGCAGTGTTGAGCTCTTTATGATGTTATATTTCTAATCTTTCTACATTAAATATAATATTGATGTAAAGTATACCAATACTGTATAGGCAGTTGAAATATATGTGTATATGTAGTTGCTCAGTTGTGTCTGACTCTTTGCAACCCCATAGACTGTAGCCCACCAGGCTCCTTTGTTCATGGAATTTTCCAGGCAAGAATACTGGAGTGGGTTGCCATTTCCTACTCCAGAGATCTTCCTGATGCAGGAATTGAACCCATGTCTCTTGTGTCTCCTGCGTTAGCAGGCAGATTCCTTACCGGTAGCACCACCTGTATATTCATGGCTGGATTACTTGAAATTTATTTTGTGGAATGTCAGTTAACACCAGCTAAAAACTAAGGAAAATGATTTTGAAAATGAGCTGAATTGCAAAATCTATTTAGTATCTTTTCTCCATGGTATTTAAGAACAATGCAATCTGAAATAGAGTTCTTCTGGTCTAGCATAATTGACACCAAGCTGCTGAATTCCTAGTCTGGTCAACTCTGGGGAGGCCATATTTTTGCCATCTCTTAACATTTTATTCCATTGTTAATCTGTAGGGAATGAAAACATCTAACTTACCAGATATTTTTTCCTAACCTCTGTGCATTCACAAAACATATCAGAATATCCAGAAATTTGTGAGACCTCAGAAAATGTACCCTTTATTAAGAGTCTTCTAGGCCTCAAGGATTGATACAAAACAAATTTTTATTAAATTTTTTTATGTAGAGTAAAAGTTTGGGGGCAATTCATATTACACTAAGGTTGGTTTGGAAGACAGTTGAGGTTCAAATGAAGGTTGAAGTGCCTTTCTAGCAGTAATAGAAGAATCTATCCTGGCAGTGGATATAACTATTTCATTAACTTCCTTGACCTCTTTTAATAGCAATAGTTTTAGCATCCCTTTTGAAGTGACAATATTATTTGGCTTTCATTTTATTAAGAGTCCTTTAAGTATATTCAGAGTGAATTGTGTGACATTTATACAAAACTTTAATTTTTTTTTCTTCTTCAAATCATGGACATTAATTTTAAAGTTACTGCTTCATATCTTATTTGAACCAGTTATATTTATTAACATTTTTCTTTAGTGCGCATGTAAATAGGGCTTTAATATGCAGATTTATTTCCCTAAAAATTATTGCCAAAGCTTCCAGTAATAGGTTATAGCCACTGAGGATTTGAAAACTGATGAAGATACTAACCTATAGAAGAAGTGAATTAAAAGTGCTAGATGATTATTGTCATAAAATTTTATTCTTTAATATAGTTTAACCAGTATTTACTGAGTACCAACTGTGTGTAAACTGCTATGCTAGGGGTACCTATTATTACTCAATTAAAAAAAAATTTTTTTTTTTACCTCCAGGGGAAAATTAAATCATATGTTAATGGTACACCTCCTGCATATTTTAGGGAAGATTTAAAACCATGGGAAAAATCACCAGTACTTAAAATAACTGCTCCACAGCCCATTCCCAGTAACAGAATTGATACTACAAGCTCTTCCAATTGGGTTTCTGGCTCTTTCAGGTAGGATTTTTATTTTGTTCTGTACTGTACTTGTTAGCAAAATATCGTTCATTTTTAGTCAAATGAAAATTTTTAATGGAGCACATCTAAGAACATTAATATACATTTCTAATATAGAGAAAATGATCTAACTGCATACAAATTACCAGCTAAAGTGCATACAAATTACTAATCAGCTAAAATAGTCTTTTTTTCCAGACAAAATAGAGTTGCCTTTGTATTGTCATTAATAAATACTAGTAAATCCTCCATAACAAACACATACATGCACACAGTGCCTTGATATCACCATTTTTTTTCTAATGAATAGTGTATATTAGTAAAAACACCCACTTAGGAAGACCATTTTGTCTTTTATAGGCTTACTTTATCTTTTCTTTAGCACATTAAAGGGTATTTAAGATCTCATAAAATGTGTTGTTATTCACAGTTATTGTCAGAAGATACTCATTTAATGTTATACTGTGGTTTTAACTTACCTATATATTCTATCCATAGTTTTCTTTTATTTAGAAAATCCAGTTTTTAAAACTGGAGGAGTAAATATAATGAAAATACAGTATTCTTTCAAAATGCTTCTTGAGGTTGTTCTTCATCTTTATTACCTAGTATGGTTTATTATAGGCCTAAAACTGTTAATTGCCTTACTAGTTATACTATCATCTGGACCATTTATATAAATATTTTGAAATATGCTCTACTGCACAGTTGAAATAAAGATTATGATGTCCTGGTTTATGATGGTTTATGGTCTAAAGATAGTCAGAAAGTAGTTTCAGATTTTTTTGCCTAAGTAAACGTACTTGTGGGAACACTTGGAAGCATCTTCTAATCATTAATGTTAGACTTCTTTATTAAACATGTATCACTTAACATTTGACTTTAGATATATTTTAATTATTACTTATGTATGTATATATAAAAGTAGCTTTCATTTATCCTTTTTGAAGTTTACCACAGCTGACAAAATGGACCTAAATTGTCCTCTTATTAATGATGTTATATATAATTTACAGTTTCAGTAATATTTGGGTAGTAATGAGTGGTTTGTAAAGTAACTTTTATATGTCTTTTAGTCCTGTCAGCCCTCCTGTCATGGATCTCAGAACCATCATGCAAATTGAAGAAAGTAGACAAAAATGTGGAACTACACCAAAGACAAATTTGGGGTTGGTTACAAAATCATAAAAAGGAAAGAACATGTTGTATTATAGTTTTGCCCTAAAGAATTAGAAAGACCTACTGGACCTTTCTATTATTTTTTTGCATTTGATGTTAAAGTTAGTTCTAAGCTCTTTTCTATTAATAGGTAATTTAGCCTCCATAACATTATTTCTTAAGCATGTGCTAAAGATTGAGTTGGGTTGATAGTCCAGCTCTTGTGGAATACAATATTATATGCCAGAAATTGGCCTCTAAAATAACCAGTATAGGCTATTTCTGATATAAGTGTGATGCACGCTATTACAAGAGCTCATTGTAGCTATTACTTGACGTTGGTAGTATAAACTGATTTTATATATATATGGTCACTGTTGAAACTTGTGGTCATTTTAATCTAGTAATAGTAAAATTTCATCAAATAAACACAAAGCAATATAATTACCTGTATTCTTAAGCAGAAATTTCTAGGAAAATTAGTTTTTATGGAATTAAACTTTCTCAGAAGCACTAAAACTAACTGGTTTAATTTAATTTCTAGAAAAATGATTTCTCATGGAGTTAAACTTTCTCAGAAGCAACGAAAAATGATTGCATTGACTACCAAAGATAATAATTCAGGAATGAATAACATGGAAACAGCTTTAAGTGCTCCTTCAAAAATCCCCAAGCCAGCGAATGCATGGTATGCTCTAATTTTTATTAAAATAAGCTTTGTACATTAGCTTTTAAGGTGGTTCTTGGCTTTGGTTTTTTTTTTTTCCCCCTCCTGTTTTTTCAAATATTTTGTTCCCTCTTTGCTTTTATGTTATGAATCAGACCTTGGGAAATACTTAATTTTTTTGTTTGTTTTGACAAGTATATCATGATTTTCAAATTTTTTTTACATGTGTAGATAAAATTTCTTCTTGGTATTTGTATGTTTATTGCTAAAGTAATTTGAGAGCATTATTTTTTCATTGTTTTATAAAAATAATATATATCATGGAGAAGTTTGATAAATCTCTTCTAGCACCCTAATTTCTTTGCACATTCCATGTATGTATCATGTTATCATAGCTTGTCATTGTCACTTTTAAGCAGGGCTATTTACTTAACAATATGTTATATAGTTTTCTCCATAAATGCAGCATTACTGCTGCTACTGCTGGCTGCTAAGTCGCTACAGTCATGTTCGACTCCATGCGATCCCATAGACGGCAGCCCACCAGGCTCCCCCATCCCTGGGATTCTCCAGGCAAGAACACTGGAGTGGGTTGCCATTTCCTTCTCCAATGCATGAAAGTGAAAAGTGAAAGTGAAGTCGCTCAGTCGTGTCTGACTCTCCAGCGACCCCATGGACTGCAGCCTACCAGGCTCCTCCGTCCATGGGATTTTCCAGGCAAGAGTACTGGAGTGGGGTGCCATTGCCTTGCATTAATAGGATTCATTTCCAAAGAGTTCAGATGGCAATTTTGAGATATGTAAAATAGATTGTACTTCCTGCTTCCCTTGCATCCTCCTTTTTTGGTAACTAATATCATAATAGACTTTTTTAAAAAAATTATTTATTTTTGGCTGCACTGGGTCCTCATCGGTATGCATGGGCATTCTCTGGTTGTGGCATGTGGGCTCAATAGTTGTGGTACTTGGGCCCAGCTGCTCTGTGGCATGTGGAATCTTCCTGGATCAGGGATCAAATCTGTGTCCACTGGATTGGTAGGCAGATCTCCAGCCTCCATACCAGCAGGGAAGTCTACTAATAAAATATGTGGAAACCAGTTTTAGAGGAAAAATACATGGAAATATGAAGGGCAGGAAAAACTCTGTTGCTGTCCCAAGCATAGAAGAGAGTACTAGAGATTACCCTTGACTCGGGGGAGAGGGGGCCGGGGGGAGATCCTTTCATTGCTTCTAATGCCACTTTTTTCCTATTTGTAAGAAGGAATATTTTTTCCCAATTAAAATGCAAATTATTTTGAAGAGAGTAGCAACTCATTTTGATTGCCATCAGGAAGACTACATGTCAGAACCACTAGTAAATCTAAAACTTGATCACAGGAAAAAAAAAAAAAGACATGAGAAAACCCAAGTTAAAAAGTAAAGAGTAAAACTTGAAGGAATGGGTTTAGTAGAATGTTTCAATTCATTGGTATTTGTTGTGTAGCTTCTACATGCAAGGCATGTTCTAGTTTCCGGTAAAGCAATATACAAAAGTAATTTGATCACTGCCTCTGTTAGGTTTATGGAGTAGCTGTTAAAAATAGAGTTACTGTTTTTCCTAAATAAAAGTATGGAAAAGACCAGGAAAAAAAAACAACAACAAAACTTCTTAAATTAGTTCTCAAGATACTAAATATATTGCAATTTGAGCCAGTTAACTAAGCACATGAGGAAGCTTTCTGCTGTCATGTCAGTCATATCCGATTCTGTGACCCCATGGACCAAAGCCCACCAGGCTCCTCTGTCCATGGGATTCTCCAGGCAAGAATACTGGAGTGGGTTGCCATTCCCTTTCCAGGGGATCTTCCCAACCCAGGGATCAAACCTGCGTCTCTTATGTTTCCTGCATTGGCAGGCAGGTTCTTTACCACTAGTGCCACCTAGGAAGCCTGAGGAAGCTTTGGGCTTAGTAAATATAATTTCAGCCATGCCATAAACCAGTTTCCTTATTAAAAAATAAAAAGTAAATGAACAGAAAGAGGAACAAAAGAGTGATCACTCAAGTTGGGAAATCCAACTAATAGACTTAATCCAACTCTTGTTTTAGAATCTATTTCAAACAGCAGAGTTCATTCCAATTCCAGTAAAGTTCTCTTTTGACTGGTTAAGATTCACAACAGAACCATCGTATGATTGTAGTTCCTTTTTTACGCTTTTATTTTTTCCCTGGAATAACTAATAAATAATAATAATTCCCTTACTGGGAAACATCCCAGATTACTTTTGACTTTTGTTTTTTATTGGAAACATTTTCATTTAGAACTCTTGAGTTCTCTAGTCTGAACTAGGCCTCTTTCAGGCATGCTTAATACTTAATCTTAAGACTTCTCTTAATTGTCATCCTGGGGATTTCCTTTGCTTCCCTCCAGTGTTTGATCCCCAGTTTCTTAGAGGCTGTGTTTTTTGATTTCTTGGCTTACTCTTTGATTTGAGGTAGCATACTCCACATCAAAACCAGTAGTTTTCTGATAAAGAGTGTATAGGACATACATTTTTGGAGCTCTTATAACTTTGAAAATGTTTTTATTCTCACCACCCTTGACTGATAGATGGGAACAGAATTCTGAGTTGAAAATCATTTGTAGAGTTCCTTTTTCTTATTTCTGTTGGGAAGTCTAATGCCATTCCAATTCCTAACTCTTACTATGTTACCAGTTTCTTTCCCACCTTCCCCTTTTTATCTCTGATGTTCTTAAGTTTCATAGTGAAGTGTCTTGATGTGGGTTCTTTTTTGATACATTATACTGGCTACTGGGGAAGGCAGTGGCACCCCACCCCCAGTACTCTTGCCTGGAGAATTCCATGGACGGAGGAGCCTGGCAGGCTCCGGTCCATGGGGTCGCTAAGAGTCAGACACGACTTAGCAGCAGCAGCAGCAGCATACTGGCTACTTGGTGGGCTCTTTTATTAATTGTGAAAAGCTTGTCTAGGAACATCCAAGTCTAGGAACAACTTGTATACTATTTGATACTTTCTTCCTTACTATTTTCTCTAGAAATCATATTAGAAAAAAAAGGAATAGATTTGTTTTTCTGAAGATGTCTCTTGTAAATGTTGGTCTTTGTTTTTCTGAGGGTATCTCTTTAAACGTTGGTCTAAATAAAGTTGGTGGAATTTAGTTTGCTCAGCTTTGAAAAAAGTAGAAAATTAATATGAAATTAGCATTTTAATTTGATTTACAGATTGTATATATGGAATATATTCATTGCTATAGTGATTTTTTTCAACTACTTCTCAAAGGGACATCTTCATCTCCTGATGAATCATCTAATGTGATTTTTCTTAATTATTAAAAGATGTTTTTATTCTTTTTTTTAATCTTAATAACGGGCTTCCCTGGTAACTCAGCAGTAAAGAATCCACCTCCAATATAGGAGATGTGGTTTTTGACCTCTGGGTTGGGAAAATCCCCTGGTGGAGGAAATTGCAACCCACTCCCGTATTCTTGCCTGGGAAATCCCAAGAACAGAGGAGCTTGGCAGGCTACATACAGTCCATGGGGTTGTAAAAGAGTCAGACACAACTTAGCAACTAAACAACAACTTCTTAATAATAAGCTTAATGTGCAATTAATTAGCAAATCACAAATTAGCCCTTTAAGTCTACTGGTTATGGTAGGGAATTTACTTAGTTTGTTCACCCATTCATTCACCTAGTCTGTATGATGCCTTCCAGTATGTAACAGTACTCTTGCTGCATGCAATTAGGTGTGACAATGTTAAATATGAAAAATAACTGGTTTTTGCATTACAATGAAATTCTAACCAGTTGACTTTTAAATCTGTTGTGAAAACAGCAAGTGTATATGGGAGTTGATCACTTTTCATTATCCTTTATTTTACTTGGAGATATAAAACTACATTTCTTACCAGCCATCTTGAGTGAAAGAATGCACGATCTTTGTGGCCTGGCTGTATGAATGTAACTTCTTCCAAATTCCATTTTGAGCTAACCTATAAATTAAGTTCAGTTACTTAACTTTTTAGCTAGAAATTTTGCTCATTAAAGCACAATTTTTAGAGCTTCCTTAGTTGAGAAAAAAAAATGTTGATTAATTTTTTATGTGGCTACAAATGCTTCTTAAGTTTCTCTGGCTGCTAAAATGGAAAAGAGCCAGAGCCTTTGAGTTAGGAAAGTAAAATTGTGGGAAATCAGACATCAGACACTGTTTCAAATTATGGCATGATCAGTGGAAAGAATAATAGAATTCATTTAAAGAAGTCTGCATAAGACATTTTATAAGTAACCACTATGCATGATTAATAAACATGTGAATATAAGAAATCTTGTAAGTAAGCATTGTTACCTACATTTATTCTTAAGGAGATGTTATCATAAAATAGCTATGAAAGAAATAATTTTTTTTAGGGTGTACACTATTTATCACATCTAGAAGTTTGCAAATTACCACTAAGGTGAATCTGACATCTTGTGGTTTTTATACAAATGATGGTGAAGTTTCTGTATTTAGAGACATGAATTACTTACAAAAGACATTCATCAGATTTTTTTGGCAGAGTATTTGCCAGCAGTGTTCCCCGTGACTAATAATACAAAGTACTTTATAGCATAGTTGTGTTGTTTGCCAGTAGAAACTTTCAGGTATGTGTATTTTGGGGAGAAGAGAGTTGGTAAGGAAATGGGGTGTGGTTCTTTGTGTTTAATTTTTTAACGTTCTGCCCATGTATGTCCTTTGAAGAAAATTTTGATAAAGTCAAAGTCAAGTAAGTTCCTTTTGAAGAAATAGCTTTAACGTGAATGCCTTGGTAGGTCATATTTCTGATAAATCTGTAAAGAAAATCTCTTTCTTATGATTTAAGAATTTTGCATAGGGTGAATGATTTTCTGTGAACATAGTAGTATAGTGATTAAGCCTGGTAATCAGGAGTCAGCCTTCCCTGAACTTTAAAATGTGGATCTATTGCCTAGCAGTGTGAATTCAGATTAAGTCTTTTTAATCTGACTTTCCAGTCTTTCTCTGTCAGAACAATTTTTTAATCTTTCTCTGTTTTCTTGTTCATAAATAGACTAAAAACAGGACCTATTTCACAGGGGTATTGTGAAGAGTAAACAGAGTTAATGAAACACATTTAGAACAGCACCTTAAGCATTGTATAATATAAGTATTAACCATTAGTATATAAATAAAATGTAACTTTATTTGTAATATTTTCACATGATTGATTTCTTTAGCATGTATTGAGTTATTGGTGAGTTTTTTCCTTAGAAAAACCTTATGTGAGGCAGTCCTATTTAATTATTGAGCAGATAAAAATTTCATAGAAGGTTTCAGCTGATTTTGTTATGAATAGATGCTTATTAGCTCATACTAACAAAACTAAATGTGAATCATCATTTTCCTTCCATCTTTGGCACTTTATAAGGAGTATTATTTTGATTCTTATTGAAGCCGATGATAGACTAGATGGCCAAACATGAGTTTTGTGATCATTAAGAACTGGGTTTGGATCCCAGTTCTGCTTATCTCTGGTGATCTGAGGGTCATTCAAATGCCTCAGCTTTGGTTCTCTTTTAAATTTAGGTTGTGATGAAAATACTTAAAGGGTTATTGTTGTAAAGATTAAATGAAATGATGCATATAAAAGTGTTTTGGTGGTTAGGCCAGAATCAGATATATATTAGTTATTCAGATAAGAACATTTCATGCAAAGATGGGCATAATAAAGGACAGATATGGTATGGGCCTAAGAGAAGCAGAAGATATAAGAAGAGGTGGCAAGAATACACAGAGGAACTATAGAAAAAAGATCTTCATGACACAGATAACCACGATGGTGTGATCACTCACCTAGAGCCAAACATCCTGGAATGCGAAGTCAAGTGGGCCTTAGGAAGCATCACTGTGAACAAAGCTAGTGGAGGTGATGGAATTCCGGTTCAGCTATTTCAAATCCTAAAGGATGATGCTTTGAAAGTGTTGCACTCAATATGCCAGGAAATTTGGAAATTTCAGCAGTGGCTACAGTACTGGAAAAGTTCACTTTTCATTACAATCCCAAAGAAAGGCAATGCCAAAGAATGTTCAAACTACCACATAATTGCAGTCATTTCACACGCTAGCAAAGTAATGGTCAAAATTCTTCAAGCCAGGCTTCAAAAGTACCTGAACCATGAACTTCCAGATGTTCAAGGTGGATTTAAAAAGGCAGAGGAACCAGATACCAAATTGCCAACATCCGTTGGATCACTGAAAAAGCAAGAGAGTTCCAGAAAAACATCTACTTCTGCTTTATTGACCATGCCAAAGCCTTTGTGTAGATCATGACAAACTGTGGAAAATTCTGAAAGAGATGGGAATACCAGACCACCTTACCCGCCTCCTGAGAAATCTGTATGCAGGTCAAGAAGCAACAGTTAGAACTGGACATGGAACAACAGACTGTTTCCATATTGGGAAAGGAGAATGTCAAGGCTGTATATTATCACCCTGTTTATTTAACTTATATGCAGAGTACATCATGCAAAATGCCAGGCTAGATGAAGCACAAGCTGTAATCAAGATTGCCAGAAGAAATATCAATAACCTCAGATACACAGATGACACCACCCTTATGGCAGAAAGTGAAGAGGAATGGAAGAGCCTCTTGAAAGTGAAAGAGAGTGAAAAAGCTGGCTTAAAACTCAACATTCAGAAAACTAAAATCATGGCATCCGGTCCCATCACTTCATGGGGAAACAGTGGAAACAGATACTTTATTTTTCTGGGCTCTAAAATCACTGCAGATGGTGACTGCAGCCATGAAATTAAAAGATGCTTGCTCCTTGGAAGAAAAGCTATGACCAACCTAGACAGCATATTAAAAAGCAGAGACATTACTTTGCTGACTAAGATCTGTCTAGTCAGAGCTATGGTTTTTCCAGTGGTCATGTATGGATGTGGAGCTATGGTTTTTCCAGTGGTCATGTATGGATGTGAAAGTGAGTTCATAAAGAGTGCTGAAGAATTGATGCTTTTGAAGTGTGGTGTTGGAGAAGACTCTTGAGTCCCTTGGACTGCAAGGAGATCCAGCCAATCCATCCTAAAGGAAATTAGTCTTGATTATTTATTGGAAAGACTGATGCTGAAGCTGAAACTCCAATACTTTGGCCACCTGATTTGAAAAACTGACTCATTTGAAAATACCCTGATGCTGGGAAGGACTGAAGGCAGGAGGAGAACGGGATGACAGAGGATGAGATGGTTGGATGACATCACTGACTCAATAAACATGAGTTTGAGTAAGCTCTGAGAGTTGGTGATGGACAGGGAAGCCTGGGGTGCTACAGTTCATGGGGTCGCAAAGAGTTGGACATGACTGAGCGACTAAACTGAATCCCTGAATTCAGATAAGATAATAGATTTTAGAAGGCTTTGCTAATCTTTTATCAGATCAGATCAGTCGCTCAGTCGTGTCCAACTCTTCGCAACCCCATGAATCACAGCACGCCAGGCCTCCCTGTCCATCACCAACTCCCAGAGATCACTCAAACTTATGTCCATCGAGTCAGTGATGCCATCCAGCCATCTCATCCTCTGGCGTCCCCTTCTCCTCTTGCCCCCAATCCCTCCCAGCATCAGAGTCTTTTCTAATGAGTCAACTCTTCGCATGAGGTGGCCAAAGTACTGGAGTTTCAGCTTTAGCATCTTTCCTTCCAAAGAACACCCAGGACTGATCTCCTTCAGAATGGACTGGTTGGATCTCCTTGCAGTCCAAGGGACTCTCAAGAGTCTTCTCCAACACCACAGTCCAAAAGCATCAATTCTTTGGTGCTCAGCCTTCTTCACAGTCCAACTCTCACATCCATACATGACCACAGGAAAAACCATAGCCTTGACTGCTGCTGCTGCTGCTGCTGCTAAGTCGCTTCAGTTGTGTCCAACTCTGTGCGACCCCACAGACAGCAGCCCACCAGGCTCCCCCATCCCTGGGATTCTCCAGGCAAGAACACTGGAGTGGGTTGCCATCTCCTTCTCTAATGCTTGAAAGTGAAAAGTGAAAGTGGAGTCATGTCTGACTCTTCAGTGACCCCATGGACTGCAGCCCACCAGGCTCTTCTGTCCATGGGATTGTCCAGGCAAGAGTATTGGAGTGGGGTGCCATTGCCTTCTCCATAGCCTTGACTAGACGAACTCAAATAGTTTATGAATTTAGTCTGGTGTGGATTTTATAGTTTCTTCAAAGTATGAATTTAGTTTTGGGAGGAATTAACTGGTTAGCATTTATATTCTCTTTGTTTTCTGAGGAAATAAAATAGATGAAATTAATATCTGACTCAGAAATTTTTTATATTGTTATTTATAATATTGACTTATTAAGGATTTCTGAAAGTGATGTTTAGGATTAATAGCAAAAAAGTTACATTTCTGGATTAATTTTTCTAAATCAGACTTTAGGAAGGAAAGATATTATGCCTGTTAATTGACTATATTTCTTCATATCAGAATTTGTGTTCTCATTGTCTTTTCTTTAAGCAAATTTCGTTAAATGCCGTGAAAATTGTGGATAGTAACATACTTACATAGCATTTCTGTGTATCAGGTACTATTAAATATTTTACCATAAATTAACATTCAATCCACATAGCAACCTTTATAAGGAGGGAGATGGTATTAGTATCTCCATGTCTTTGACTAAGGTTACAAACATTTTTTGTTTTGATGTAGATGTTTCCTTAGTTTAGCTTTTGTGATAATGTGTCTCTTTGTATGTGGGTAAGGTACAGGGCAAGGTTTTTGTTTATTTCCTCATGCAGATATCTAGTTGTTCCAGCAGAACTTATTTAAAAGATTGTCCTTGCTCTATTTTATTACTTGGCAGTTTTGGTGGAACTCAGTTGACCATGTATGTGTGGGTCTAGTTCTGGACTCTACTCAGTTCCATATGACTTACATGCATGTGTTTATGCCCAATATAGACTAACTTGTTGATGATAACTTTTTATAAATATTAAAATCAGATAGTGCAGTTTCTCTGATTTTCTTTTTATTCAGAATTATTTTTTCTATTTTAATTTTGACCACATTTATATAAATCTTAGATTTGGCTTGTCCAAAAAAAAAAAAGTTCTTTGTCAGATGTATGTTTTACAGATATTTTTTATTTTCTTAATGATATCTTCTAATGAGCAGAAGTTTTTGATTTGATTAAGTCTAATTTATCATTCCTTGATTTGATGGTTATTGCTGCTTATATCCGAAGTAACCTTTGCTTGCCACCAAGTTACAAAGATAATCTGTTTTCTTTTGGGACATTTAGCTTTTACGTTAAGTCTGTAATTCAATTTTCTTCCAGGACATTTAGCTTTTACATTAGGTCTGTAATTCATCTTGAAATAATTTGGGGGGTATGGTGTGAAATAAAGGTCTTTTTATTTTCTTCTATAAAAAACACTTTTCCCACTTGTTTGCTTTGGCAATTCCATTATTGAAAGTAAAGTTACTATCACATGAGGGTCTGTTACTGAGTTCTCTAATCTGTTCCATTGATCTGTTAATAATTATGTCAATACCACACTGTCTTGATTACAGTAACTTGTTTTATCTTCTTCCAGTTTTGTATTTCTTTTTTAAGACAGCATTGGCTAATCTAGGTTTTTGTATTCTCATATAAATTTTAGAATCAGTTTGTTAGTTTCTACAATAAAAAGCTGGTGGGATTAATTCAGTTTTTTAGATACAGGGCTATACAGATTTTCTATTTTATTTTTTGTTATCTTTGATTAAGGTATGTCCATTTCTTATAAATTGTCAAATTTATTTGCATAGTTATTTATAATATTTCTTTATTGTCCTTTGAAATTATTATCTTATATTATCTATCGCTTTGTAACCAATTACCTTAAACAGTAGCTTAAAGCAACCAGTGTTTATGGTCCTTTGGGTCAGGAATCCATTATGGCTTAGCTTGGTTAATGATTAATGCTTTTTTTTAATGTAATTAAGTGGGGGACCCCCCCCCCCATCACATTAAAGACGTCTCTCTTTTGACTTTCATTTCTGGTAAATAACCAGGTGTTTTCATACTGTGTTGGATTTCTGCGGCTGCTTTTAAGATTTCTTTTTTGATCTCTGGTTTTTAGCAGTTTGCCCACTGTGTGTATAAGTATGTTCTTTTTTACGTTTTTCTTCTTTGGGGTTGGCTAAAATTCTTGAGTCTGTCACATTATGGATTTCGCCAGATTTGGAGATGGCCATTGTTTCTTTGGATATATTTATCTGCCCTATTTGGAAAACTCAGTAGTGGCCACAAGATTGGAAAAGGTGTTTTCATCCCAATCCCAAAGAAAGGCAATGCCAAAGAATGCTCAAACTACCACACAATTGCACTTATCTCACAAGCTAGTAAAGTAATGCTCAAAATTCTCCAAGCCAGGCTTCAGCAATATGTGAACCGTGAACTTCCTGATGTTCAAGCTGGTTTTAGAAAAGGCAGAGGAACCAGAGATCAAATTGCCAACATCTGCTGGATCATCGAAAAAGCAAGAGTTCCAGAAAAACATCTATTTCTGCTTTATTAACTATGCCAAAGCCTTTGATTGTGTAGATCACAATAAACTGTGGCAAATTCTGAAAGAGATGGGAATACCAGACCACCTGATCTGCCACTTGAGAAATCTGTATGCAGGTCAGGAAGCAACAGTTAGAACTGGTCATGGAACAACAGACTGGTTCCAAATAGGAAAAGGAGTACATCAAGGCTGTATATTGTCACCCTGTTTATTTAACTTATATGCAGAGTACATCATGAGAAATGCTGGACTGGAAGAAACACAAGCTGGAATCAAGATTGCCGGGAGAAATATCAATAACCTCAGATATGCAGATGACACCACCCTTATGGCAGAAAGTGAAGAGGAACTCAAAAGCCTCTTGATGAAAGTGAAAGTGGAGAGTGAAAAAGTTGGCTTAAAGCTTAACATTCAGAAAACGAAGATCATGGCATCTGGTCCCATCACTACGTGGGAAATAGATGGGGAAACAGTGGAAACAATGTCAGACTTTCTTTTTCTGGGCTCCAAAATCACTGCAGATGGTGACTGCAGCCAGGAAATTAAAAGATGCTTACTCCTTGGAAGGAAAGTTATGACCAACCTAGATCGCATATTCAAAAGCAGAGACATTACTTTGCCAACAAAGGTTCGCCTAGTCAAGGCTATGGTCTTTCCTGTGGTCATGTATGGATGTGAGAGCTGGACTGTGAAGAAGGCTGAGTGCCGAAGAATTGATGCTTTTGAACTGTGGTGTTGGAGAAGACTCTTGAGAGTCCCTTGGACTGCAAGGAGATCCAACCAGTCCATTCTGAAGGAGATCAGCCCTGGGATTTCTTTGGAAGGAATGATGCTAAAGCTGAAACTCCAGTATTTTGGCCACCTCATGCGAAGAATTGACTCATTGGAGAAGACTCTGATGCTGGGAGGGATAGGGGGCAGGAAGAGATGGGGACGCCAGAGGATGAGATGGCTGGATGGCATCACTGACTCGATGGATGTGAGTCTGAGTGATCTCCGGGAGTTGGTGATGGACAGGGAGGCCTGGCGTGCTGCAGTTCATGGGGTCGCAAAGAGTCGGACACGACTGAGTGACTGATCTGATCTGATCTGATCTCCCTTTTCTTCTGGGTGTCCAATTACATTTAATATTACCATAAGTCACCATGGCTGACTTAAATCAATAAAACTTTTTTAATCAGAAGAAAAGATTGAAAACATTTATCTTCAAGTTTAGACTTTTCCAGGCTTGCTGTTTCAGCCCTCCAGTGAATTTTGTTGTTGAATATTGAAGTCTTTGAATTTCTGTTTTCTTTTTCATAGACACTTTTCCTCTGCTGCCTTACTTATTTATTCTAACCATATTTTTTCTTGTTATCTGAAGCATAATTATAATGCTGTTTTTAAAAGCATTGCTAATTTCAATATCTGGGCTATCACCCATGTTGATCTCCATTGATTGTTTTTTCTTATCACAGTTTTGATTAGTCTGTAATTGACAGCAAAAAGCCAACATCACATTGAAAACTGTAATTATATCGCTAAAATTTTTGGTATATATTCACTTCATTGTCCCCTTGTCACTTCCAGCAACAGCCTTTTAAGAAAAATGAGTATTTTTCCATGATCTTTGTTGTCTTTCTTCAGGGCATCTTCTCAACATTCAGTTTCATCCAAGTCATTCCGGGATTTCTTAGTAGAAGAAAAGAAATCTGTTACTGGCCAGAGATCAGGAGATCATGTCAAAAAAGTTTGTTTTAAAGGGATTGAAAATTCCCAGTCTCCAAAAGTTGTAAGGTAATAAACATTTTCCTACCTTTAAATGTTCTTATAGTGGTTCTATGTTCTAAAATAATCTTTAAAAATTTATAAGGCAGGTTTTTATACATTCTTTTTACATTCAAAATTAACATGTTTATTTCTAAGATATATTTTGATAGTTGGCTTGTGTGTGTGTGTAAGTCGCTCAGTCGTGTCCGACTCTTTGCGACCCCATGGACTGTAGCCTACCAGGCTCCTCTGTCCATGGGATTTTCCAGGCAATAGTACTGGAGTGGATTGCCATTTCCTTCTCCAAGTGATCTTCCCAACCCAGGGATTGAACCCGGGTCTCCCGCATCGTAGACAGACGCTTTACCGTCTGAGCCACCAGGGAAGTCAGTTGGCTTACAGTAAACTATATATATTTAAAGTATACAATTTGAAGTTTGGCATATATATACCTTTGTGAAACCATCATCACCAGCTCTTCAGGTCGCTGACTATTAACCACCATTCTCAGAAGTTTCTCCATGCCCCTTTACAGTCCTTCCCCATCCTGTCTTCTTGTAGCTCTAATCTGAATTCTGTCATTATGGATTAACTTTTATATTCTGTTGTTTTATGAATGATCGGTGGAATCATTCAGCACATGCTTTTAAAAAAATCTCTTTCACTTAGTATACATTTTGAGATGCATCCAAGGTTTTTTGAGCCTGTTTAGGTTATTTCCATCTTTTTCTGTAGCTGTTTGTGATACTGGTTGTCAAAGTCCAATGTATTTTGAAAAGATGTTTCATATTATAAATGCCTACATGAAAACCTAAACATAGATTAAAAGTGGTATTTTTAAAAAGTTTACCCACCATGATTAAATTCTCTTTTAATTATTGTTCAAAAGGGAGCAAACATTCTTGGGGCATTAGATAGGTCAATGTTGGAAGAAAAAACTGTTTCAAGTAGGTTGAATAATTGGAGTTTTCTTTTTTCCCTTATTTCTGCTAATATGACATCTCTATATTATATTCCCTAGAATGTTTGAGACAAAATAAAAATGTAATTAAAAATGTTGTGACCAGATTAATTTTGTTTTTCATAATGATTAAGCAGTTTTCCACTGTCAGATTCCCCTCCCACCCCAACTCCTTTTTAAAAATCAGATCTTTCGTCCAGTTATAACATTTCAAACAGGTAATATAAACTTCTCTGACTGGAGCGAAGCGGGGGCTCTAGAACCATACTACTTCACTGTCACCTTACCTGTCCTGTGAGCAGCTCCTGAGGAATGTCAGAGTCTTCTCACAACACTGGAAATTGCAGGTTTAGATGAACTGTTTAAACATAGTTTTGTTGTTTTTGTAACTGGCTTTCTTGTTAGATATGTATATTTATGACTGTAGTTTGTTATAGTACAGAAAATCAGATTAGAAAGGATCTAAAGAAGTTGTGATCTGTCTCTAACTTTTCAACTACTTTTGGCAGTGTAATGTTATTTTAAAACAAAAATCTTAAATTGAACTCTAATGTGTAAAACAGATACACCTTTTTATATAATGTTTACCTATGATTAAGGGAGAATATTAAAGCTATTGTGATAGGCTCATAAATACAAATTGGGTGCAATGTAAGATGTCTTAATATTAACAAATATTAGCTGATGTGTATCAGACATTATAGTAGATACTAGAGTTACAGTGGTGAACAAAATTAACATAGCCCCTGCTCATACAGAAGAGAAGACCAACCTTACACAAAAGTGACAACACATTATGAAGAGGAAGTTTATCAGCCTCGATATTCAATTTATTTCTCACATTTTAATTGTATAGTATTTATTTTCACTGTTGTCCGGTTCCTAAATCATGTCTGACTCTTGTGACCCCATGGACTGTGTGTAGTCTGCCAGGGAAGAATACTGAAGTGGATTGCCATGCTCTCCTCCAGAGGATCTTCCCGACCCAGGGATTGAATCCACGTCTGTTGCATTGGTAGGCAGATGCTTTACCGCTGAACCACCAGGGAAGCCCATTTATTTCAGTTAGGACCTTCTAAATAAGTCATTATGGACTTCCCTGGTGGCTCAGCGGTAAAGAATCTGCCTGCTAATGCAGGAGACATAAGAGACACGGGTTCAATTTATACCTGTACTTGTATCTTAACCCAGTACCACTAATGAAGGCTTAAATTATTACCTGTCTCTCTTTTTCTTATGGATCAATGTTTTCCTTTTAAGTAGATTCTTCCCATTTGGTTTTGAATATGCACAGGTGTCTCACATGTGGAGTGGCGGGGGTGGGGGGCGGCGAGGGAAGTCAATTCCTCACTCAGCCTCCTCACTTTCTTCTAGAATTGTCCTGTTGTTCCCAATTCCCTGCTTCCTTCACAGCCAGATTTCTCAAAAGAGCTGTCATCGCCCACTTCTTTTTATTCTGGCTTCCAATCCCACAACTAAACAGTTCAGGATAAATTCGGAAGTAGCCTCCATATTGCCAACACCATGGACTTTTTATATGACTCATCATACTTGAAGTTCACTGCTAGGTTATCTTTTCATTTCACTTATGTTCTGTGTTGTTTCATGAGTTTCACTGTTCAATTATCAGCTATACATGAAAGACTCAAATTGCCTGTCCACATCTGTCATCTGAGCTTCAGACGTAGGTCTCCATCTGCCTTCTTTGATATTGCATCCTATTTGAATGTTCAGAAATACCTTAAACTTTTATGTCCCAAACCAAATTGAACATTTTCCTCATAGCCTTCTCGTAAAAGCAAAAATACAGCCAAAACACAAACCCAGCCTATTCTTGATTTCCTCAATAAATGTCATTCGCAAGTTTTACATGACCATCATCCTCAGCAGTATCCAGTCTGTCAGGACATGCCAGTTATATCTCTTTAGTATTATATCCATTTGGGTATTAAACTATCTCCACTGCCACCACCCTCATTTAAACTACTTTAATCTTTTACCTGGGCCTTCTGAGTAAGCCTGCTAACAAGTCTTGCCATAGCCTTTTATCCTTCTCTATAGCATATTTGGCTAGTGTTTGTGTATTTTTAAATGTAAATCTTACCTTATAGGATAAAAGCTAGAATTCTTATATGGCCTTCAAGGCTTGATACAGTCCAACTGCTGTCAACCTCTTTAGTTTTTAGCATGATCTCTGTAGTTTAGCCTTGACCTTGTAGTTTCTCAAATGCCAGTTACTTCTTCCCACTTAACTGCCTTTTGACTTGTTGACTTGCTTCTTGCAGTCTCTGTTCAATCAAATTCTTTGAAGAAGCCTGACTTCTCTTACCGGGTCAGTTTCCTGTTATATGCCTTCATGGCTCCTGTCACTTATCACATTTACCACAGTGTGAGTAGTACCCGCTTGTCTCTGGTTTTCCTTTACCTGGTTTTGGTTACCTGCTGTGAGCTGTAGTGTGAAAATATTAAATGGAAAATTTCAGAAATAAACAATTTTTTTAGTTTTAAATTCTGCACGGTTCTGAGTAGTGTGATGAAATCTCTCCCCATCCTGACCATTTTAGCCGATCCATTTTACCTGGACATGAATCGTCCCTTTGTCCAGTGTGCCCTGCCCGTTAGTCATTCAGTAGCCGTCTCAGTTATCAGATCAGTTGTTGGGGTTTCAGGATGCTCATGTTCAAGTAATCTTTATTTTACTTAATAACAGCCCCAAAGCACAGGAGTAGTGATGTTGACAATTCAAATATGCCAAAGAGAAGCCATTTAAATGAAAGCTTCAAGTCGGGGGGGAGAGGGGAGTGGAAAGTTCTCAACCTAATAAGGAGAGGGGGAAAAATAATTGTATCTTTAGGGTGCTAAGATTATGTTATAAATGAATCTTCTGCCTATGAAATTATAAAGAAGGAAAAACGCTAGTTTTGCTATCATACTTTAGAACATAGAAGTAAAAAGCATTATGTTTCTGTAAGATATTTTGAAAGAGCTATAGACCACGTTCACATAACTTCTATTACACTATATTGTTATATAATTGTTCTCTTATGGTTTTAAGTTTCTTACTGTGCCTAATTCAGAAATTAAACTTTACCATAGGTATGTATGTATAGGGAAAAAACAGAGTGCATAGGCTCAGTACCATCCGCAGTTTCAGGCATCCACTAGGGCACTAGGAATGTATTCCTATGGATAACATGGGAACTGTTGTAAACTTAATGTTGGGGTGATTCTTTGTTTACTGTTTTGAATCGTTGTTTAGTCGCTAAGTTATGTCTGACTCTTTTTTGTGACCCCATGGATTGTAGCTCACCTGGCTTCTGTGTCCATGGGATTTCCCAGGCAAGAATATTGGAGTGGGTTGCCATTTCCTCCTCCAGGGGATCTTCCTGACCCAGGGATCAAACTGTCTCTTATGTCTCCTGTATTGGCAGGTGGATTCTTTACCACTGAACCACCAGGGAAGCCCAGTGTTTTCAAATACTAGTCTTTTAATGTCTGTGTTCAGCTGTATGTTCAGTGAGAGCAAGGAAGATTGGCCTTTGCTTATCACTGATTAGAATGTTTCCTAGTATGTAGTAGGTATTCCATGAGCATCTGGTGAATGAGGGGGAGAATAAATGAAACAAAATTGTAGCTCTTATTTCAAGTAGTATTTGTTTTTTAATGTAATGAGCTGTATTGTTTGCCTTGGATGTATAAATGTCAAGGTGTGAATGTTAAGATTGTTTTGTAACATTTTTACATTTTAAGTATTGAATGTATTTTTTAAATTTTCTAATTTTCTCTGTCTTTTAAAATATTAAGGATGTGTGGTTTCATAGTTGATCACTAGGGTGTGCTGTAACATCAGGCTATTAATTGTGAAAAGTGGTGTGTGATATTGTAGTGCTTTAGACATTTTAGTTAGAGGAGTGTATGATATAGTATCTCACTATCCATAGCTTAGGTGTTTGCAAGTGGAAGTTAATGTTTTAAATAGTTTTTGTCTTCTGGTCACTGAGAAAGAAAACAGCTTTGATTTCATTTTTTAATTTCATTATAGAAAATATGTTACTATAAGAGAGCTGTATTTCAGGAAATAAAATACAATAGATAAAGTAGAATATTTATTAATTCACCAGATTATGGGACACTTGATATATGTATTCTGCTGGCATCTCTGGGTGTATATATAAAAGTATAATACACAGACCCAGCCTGAAATATGTTTGAAATCTGGTTGGTAAGTCTAAATATGCATACATGGAAGTTAATTGACAGAACAAAAATACAGTGTAATATAACAGTGTTAAAGAAGTCACACAGCAATATATGACTCTGTGCTATATGAGTGGTTCAGAGAAGGGAAAAGACCATGGGCTAGAGCTGTCCAGAAAAACTTCATTGAAGAGGAAAAGTTTGAGCATTAGTTCATAAACACTTTTCCTATTCAATCTCAAATATTTTGATCATTATATTTATGGCTATATATTTAAGTGATTATTTATATTAATGTAACATAATGATCAAATGGCCATGTATTTATGGGATTTTTAAGAGAGGAAAAAGGGCAGTATAAACAGAGGAAAGAGTGGGAATTAGAGCAAGAAGACAGGAATACTTTAGGGACTCAGTGGCAGGGATGGAGGGCTCATCTTAGGCCGTTCCACAAATAATACCTTCTTGTCTTCATTCTTGTCTTAATTGTAGAAAATATGATCATTCCCCACCCCCAGGCTAGGGAGCTAATAAAAGAATGGCAAAGTTACTTACTGATGTGAAAAGAGAGGTTTATGCACTTTTTTTTTAAATTAAATTTTATTTTGCTTAACTTTACAATATTGTATTGCTTTTGTCATACATTAAGATGGATCCGCCACAAGTATACATGTGTTCCCCATCCTGAACCCTCCTCCCTCCTCCCTCCCCATACCATCCCTCTGGGTCGTCCCAGTGCACCAGCCCCAGGCATCCGTTATCAGGCATCGTACCTGGACTGGCGACTCGTTTCAGATATGGTATTATACATATTTCAATGCTATTCTCCCACATCATCCCACCGTCTCCTGTTCCCAGAGTCCAAAAGTCTGTTCTCTGCACTTTTTGTTTTTTTTATTGTTACTTCCATGTTCTTTTTGATTTTAATGTGTTTTCTTTCATTTTCCTTTCACTTAAATACCCCCTTATGTGCTTCTAGGCAGAAAATGTGATCTTGCATTTCTAATTAGTAAGGAAAACTACATGTGAGATAAAATCATTATATCAGCTCTAATTTTATATAAAATCTTTGTAATTGCGATAATACAAAATTATTTTTAATAATTGTCAACCATGTGAGCAAAAAGTAAGTTTTTCTCTTGGAGTCTAAATTTGGCAAGATTAATGTTCTTCACTTTGAACAAAAAACTTTGAAAGATTTTAGCCAGCCCTTTTATGTTGCTTTTATTTCCAGAAGGCTAAATTTTGTAAGATTATCTGTTGGGATGTCTGTTTCTATGCTGCAAATACCTGAGGCTTAATAATGCTGTTATTTATTATTGGAAAGCTTATACTCTTTTTGTATTTGTTTAGTCATAGCTCTATTTAGCAATTTTACTTCATTCTAAGATGAAATTTTGATAAGGATGTTTGAGTAAATTTATAATTAATGACGTTATCCATTGGAAAATCATTAATGAAAACAATTCTAACATCTTACAAAACAGATTTGAGTTGGGTATAATTCTTACCACAGTCCACTGTGAACCTTTCTGAAATGAGAACAGTAATGTCTATCATATGGGTTTGTTACAAGGATTATATCAGGTAATTCATGATAGTACTTTATAAATTGTATAATGTTAAATAAGTTCTGATTGCTTGGCTTTAACAAGACGTATACAATATACTTTAGTCCTTATATTCAGTTCTGTTTGCAGAGAGAAAAGGTAATATTTGAACCAGTCCTTGAAGAATCAGAAGATCCTTGTAATGGACTGTGCTACAGTGTATGGAAAATACTCTGTATTTTGAGTGAAAAAAGCCTGGATTTGAGTTCTGTCTTTACCATTTACCCAGCTTGCTAATCAGGCAAATTATTGAATATTCTTTGAGTATTTTTAATAGTTTCCTAATCAATATAATAGGAACAATAGGTGCATTCTTCAGAGTATTAGAAAGATTAAATGAGATAATGTATGTGAAAATAGACTCAGTAAATTTGTTTGCCCACACACACATAAGGTTTAAACATTTTAATTCTTAGTGCATTTGTACTCTGACCCTTCTGTTTCATTTTAACTTTATTTCCCTCTTAATCTCTTAACCCAGTCATTCAGTTCATTGAAGAGAACAACCTACCTTTACTTAAGCCAACAGTCTTGAACTGTTCCCGGTATTTGTATGACCAAGCCCTTTCTCGGCGCCACTCTCCTCAGCTTTAACGTCATTTCCTCAGTGAAGCCAGTAGTGTATATACCCTTTTCCATATTATGTAATCTCTCCCGTGAATCCATAGTACTTGGTACATATTGATGTAAATATCAGTTATCTACTCTCACATTGCTTTATCATTACTTAAATACCTTTAAAAAAATCTTTTACCAGAGTGAAGAGACCTAGGTTTTAACCTGATTTTCAGTACCATAGTACTGACATATACCCAATAAATGTGTATATATGAATCAGAAAGTCAGTATTTTAGACCCCATTTATTCTTGATCTGTTTGACTGTCTGTTGTAAAGCCCATCTAGACCTACATTTGCTTATTGCTGAAAGAGGGCAATCGATTAATCTAAGTAATTTCTAGGTATCTTTTTAAGCATAAAATTGCACAACTAGGGGTCTCTCATCGTTCCTTTGTTCATTTTTCTCCTTACAGGAATGCTTCTCACCTTTTTGTATACCCTTTTTATTGTCTTCTCTGTGAGGCCTTCTCAGATGACCAAATCTATTTGGTGGTTTTAGTCTTTAAAGTCAGTAGACCTTTAAGTTTGTTTTCTTAAATTCTTTTCTGTTATGTCATTTTATATCTTGGTTCCTTATCTAGTTTGTGAGTTCTTAGTGTGTTTTAAATTTCTGTTCTATCAGCCACATGTGAATCAGTGAAGTTAGAACACACTCTCTCACCATATACAAAAATACACACAAATAAACTCAAAATGACTTAAAGACTTGAACATAAGACATTGTACCATAAAACTCCTAGAAGAGAACTCAGGCAAGACATTCTCTGACGTAAACATACCAGTGTTTTCTTAGGTCAGTCTCCCAAAGCAGTAGAAATAAAAACAAAAATAAACCTCATGCACAGCAAAGGAAACCATAAACAAAATGAAAAGATCACCTATGAAATGGGAGAAAATATTTGCAAACTATGCAACTGATAAGGGCTTAATTTCCAAAATATATAAACAATTCATAAAACTCAACAAGATAAAAATGGGCAAGATATACAGATGGCCAGTAGGCACACAAAAGGATGCTCAATACTGCTAATTATTAGAGAAATACAAATAAAAACTATAATGAGGTGCCACCTCATACCAGCCAGAATGGCCTTCATTAAAAGGTCTACAAATAACAAATGCTGGAGAGGGTGTGGAATAAAGGAAATCCTCCTACACTTTTGGTGGGAATGTAAGTTGGTGTGGCCACTGTATCGAGGTTCCTCAGCAAACTGAAAGTAGAATTACCACAGCAACCCCACTCCTGGGCACACATCTGAACAAAACTGTAATTCAAAAAAATACATGCTGCCCCTATGCTCCTAGCAGCACTCTTCACAATAGCCGAGACATGGAAGCAACCTAAGTGTCCATCTACAGAGGAAAGGGTAAATAAGATGAGGTACATAGATGCAACCAAATTCTACTTAGCCATAAAAAGGAAGGAAATAACACCATTTGTGGCAACATGGATGGACCTAGAGATTATCATAAAGTAAATCAGACAGAGGAGAAATATCATGGTGTCACTTATATATGGAATCTAAACTATTACAGAAACAAACCTATCCATGAAACAGACTCTCAGACACACAGAATAAACTTGTGGTTCCCAAGGAGAAGGTGGGTGGGGGAAGGATGTTGTGGGAGGTTGGGGTTAGCAAATGTTAGCTATTATGTATGAAATGGATAAAGAAGGGCCTGCTGTATAGCACAGAAAACTATTCAGTGTCCTGTGAAAAACCATAATGGAAAACAATGTTTTTAAAGAACGGAATGTATAGATATGTATAACTGAATCAGTTTGCTGAACAGCAGTAAGCAGTAATTAACATTGTATGTCATCTGTACTTGAATAAAACAAATTTATGTCCTGTCTATAATCTCTAGGGTATCAAAGCATTTTCTGTATTTTTGTTGCTCACAGTATTTATACTATCTATTATAGTCACTCACAAAATTTGGCTGCTGACTAACGTGTTTTTATATGTTTTGAAACTTCGTGCTAATCTGTCACTTTTGTTCATAAAATGTTATTAATGTAAAACATTCTTCATAGAGTTGTCTATTTTCTAATTTTTTTTTATAATAAATTGGCTATATGAATGTTATTAGAAAGAAACAGACCTTTTTGGGGAGTGTAGTTGATTTAGTGTTGTGTTAGTTCAGGTATACAGCAAAGTGAATCAGTTGTACATATACCCACTCTTTTAGATTCCTTTCCCATATAGGTCATTACAAAGTATTGAGTAAAGCTTCTTGTGCTACACAGTAAGTCTTCTTGGTTATCTCTTTTATATACAGCAGTGTAGATATCAATCCCGATCTCCCAGTTTGTCCCTTGCCCACCCCATTTCCCCGCTGCTAGCCATAAAGTTTGTTTTCTACATCTGCGACTCTGTTTCTGAAGAACAGACCCCATATCTTGTAAGATCTTCCCCCATGGTATTTTATATACATAATTTTATAATTATCTAGAGATTTTTGTTGTTTTATTTACAATTTCAAAGGTAAGTCTGACTTCATAAATGAATTAGTCTTGAATCAGAGCCTTGCAATTCCTCCCCTGTATTTCGATTAATAAGCAGTTTTACTCATGTTACTGAAAGCTTTAATCTCCAGTTTTGGCATTTGTTTTGCAGATGTTCTACTCATGGTTCCCCAGGACGAGAAGGCAACCACATTTCAGATGTACCACTTCCGGACAGTCCCAAGTAAGGTTAATTGATCAGCTTTGGGACCTCAAAGCTAGACTTGGTTTGGCACTGGGAGAGAACACTAAAAATTGAGAATAGTATCAAATAGAAATGTATCATCTGAATACTCTCTGCTCTACAATTTGAGTCATCTTTCAGTTATATTGCTTTGCTCTGTTCTACTTTTTGGTGTCTCCAAACCTTAGGGCACTGATTCAGATATCAGTTCTCCTTGTTTCTCTTTCTCACCTTGTCATTCTGTTAAGTTTAAATGTAGAAGCTTCCAGGTCCCCTTGTGTTACAGGTCACAAGGAGACAATGCGACACTGGTAAAGAGTATTTCAGGGGAGATTTGATGTGCAAAAATTTGGCAAGCTGACTGAAAGCTCATTATTCCTATTCTTTCAGTCCCTGGCTGTCTTCTTCACTGACCGCTCCTTCCGTGGTAGCTCCAGTCACTTTTGCGTCTATTGTAGAAGAAGAACTACAGCAGGAAGCAGCTCTTATCAGAAGCCGAGAGAAACCCTTGGCTTTGATTCAGGTATTTAACATACCTTTTTGGGTTTAATTCAGGGTAAGGTAACCTTTTTGGGTTTAATTCAGGGTAAGAACTAGTTACTGTATTTCATTCTTAGAACTAGTTACTATATTTCATTCTTAGATCTTAAGAAAATTATATTTGCTTTGCAGAGGTGCATGTGTTTAGCACATTAAAATGTAAATGCAATGTAAAACAAAACTGAAGCATTCAGCAAGTATTAATTGAAGGTATTCAGGATAATAAATTTAGAATTAAATTATGTAAAGCTAATATTTTTAGCACTGGTGATGCTTTGGACTGTTTTGGTTTTTGAAAGTGACCGGTAGAAAACTGACCTTACCTAGTTCTCCACCTGGCTTCTGTATCAGTCAGAGTTCATAGGTTGTAAGCCACAGACACCCAGCCAGGCTAACTTAAGGAGAACAGAACTTATTTGAGAGACACTAAGATTCCATAGACTTAGCTGAAAACCAGAGAGCCAGGCTTAGGAAACAGATAAGACTCGTCGTTGTCCTAAAGAGCTCAAAAAGCTAGACAACCCGTACAATAACAGGAAGTATCTCACGGGAGAGACTGCAGTGAATGGATTCCATCAGCTATCTTCAGTTTCTTTGTCCTTCTGCTCAAGATTAAAGTCAAGGAAAGGTGGGTATCTGATTATTCTAGCTCAGGCCTCAGCCCTTCTCCTTGCAGGATACCTATTGCGCTGTATTGCAGGCATAGAAAGTGGTCATTCAAAGAGTAAAGCAAGTTTTCTCCCCTTCCTCCTTTCAGATTGAGGAGCGTGCAATACAGGATTTGTTGGTTTTCTATGAAGCATTTGGCAACCCTGATGAGTTTGTCATTGTTGAAAGGACACCACAGGGACCACTGGCAGTACCTATGTGGAATAAGCATGGATGCTAGTTCACCATGGAGTTGAGATACAAGTTTCATAAATTGTGATTGTTACAAGTAAATGCTGTGGAAAAAGAGTTCATACAAATTTGGTAACCGATCATTCTGGATAGAATATGAAAGGATATAATTTCTTTACTGAATTTTAAGTATATAATGTTTGTATGATTAAAAAAGAAATTCTTCAGAATTGTGATTTTAGTAACTTTTATGTAAAAGTGTGTGAGAGGAAAAACTTATTAGCTTAAGTAGAACTATTTCTTCTGAATAGTCTTAAAAGGAAAACATGAGTGATTGAAGTGTAAAATGTAAGAGTGATGGATTAAAAATAAAAATTCATTTGGGATGAATAATTTAGAAGAGTTTTACCAAATTTTTTTTTTTTTTAGTGTGACTTTGATGAGCTTCAAGTAGGAGCATCAGCCATTACTTCTGATCTGTTAATGGTCAAAATTTTGTGTTTGCTATAGTAGTTTTATGTCTCCATTCTTGTGTCTTTTTTCATCAGGCTTTGGGTGCTAGCCTGATTTTTAAAGCTTGAGCTGTTTGAATGCCATATTATTTCAGTTTGAACAGCACATTCTCCATTTTACATTAATCTGTGGAGTACTGTGGAAAGGAAATAAAACTATTCTGAGCAGCTTAGTCTAAGATAAAATTAGGAGTCATTGTGGGGATTGTTTTTTGATAGGGAGAGGAGACCTTATAAAAAGCGTAATTGTGAAAGAATCAGTTCCTAAAGGTGTTAAAATTTTCTAAAATAAATGCTTAATTATACATACAAGAATTGAATAGTGTGGAAGAAGTTTGGTTTATAGTTACCTTCGCAATGTTACATAATCAAATTTTCTGAGCCTGGATTATATGAACAGACAGAAACATTGTTTTCTTTACAGTATGCTGTTTGGGTTGTTTTTGAGTGGTTAAAATTTTAAAACAACAAATGTTAAATCTGCTACGGCGCCTAGACAAATTGCAAAGTTTAATGTTTCTGGGAAATAATAAGCCTCGGGGAACATACAGGCAAATCACTGCTGTAATTAGATTGATGAAATATGGCTGAAATTAACAACACTTGAGCTTTTTAGCTCTGCCCAAAGCAGCAAACTTGTAAGCAAATGTGCAATAAAAAATAACCTTGATCCATTTCACTGTTGATGTGTGTTTGATAGCTTGTACTCTACTAACATCTATTATAGGAGGAATTACCAGTGATTCTTCCTAATATCATGTATTGTAGCCACTACTTGAAGGGGCAATTTTCCTGAAATACATCTGTAAAAAGTTTTATATTATATACGTTTGAGTAAATTGAGAAAAAACAACTTTTGTAATGTATTATTGATGTTGCTGTAAAGAAATTTTCCAAAGTAATTTTACTGCATTTGAACCTCTGATTCCTCCATGCATTGTGGCATCTTTAAAGATTCCATAAAGTGATGATTTTCCTGGTGTGCTCCGTGCTGCCTGGGAAGCACCCTAAGAGCCTTTAGTGGATGGGATGTGTAGGAGGGGCAGGGGCTGACCAAGTCTGTGGAGTTTTAGGTCTTTACCAACCTCATTGAGGGTAATTGCACTTTATGACCTGTTTTATATAGTTGCTGCTGCTGCTGCTAAGTCGCTTCAGTCATGTATGCGGCTCTATGCAACCCCAGAGATGGCAGCCCACCAGGCTCCCCCATCCCTGGGATTCTCCAGGCAAGAACACTGGAGTGGGTTGCCATTTCCTTCTCCATTTATATAGTAGAGTATTATATAAAACTTCATTTGGTGGGAGTGGAAGGTTCTTTTTCTATTGAAATGAAAGGTAAGAACTGCTATAAACTGATTCGTAAATGATTGCATGAAAGCAACCTGATACATTGTGACCAAAAAGCCTAGGGAAGTAGTGGGTTTTTTTCCCCTAACATTATTCAGCCTACAATAATTAATTCATCTTTAATCTTATGAATTGGAGAAAGTCTTAAAACTCCGGAAGTGGGCAATTTAAGGGATTAGTGGGATGAAGAGGTTTTTGAGATTGATGACAACACTTGTTGTAGAACTCCTTAGCCTGGAAAGGTGTTGACTGGATGGAGAATTGCTGGGGATAGAAGTGTCAGAGCAGTATACGCTTAAAATTTGTAAAATCAAGAAGTCTATGAGTTAGATAAAGTCATATTTTTGGACAAAATAGTAGGATTTAGGACTTATTGTAAAGAGGAACAACAGTAGATACAGTCAATTGAGAAAGGTATTGCTACTTAATAGCTAATATCTGGGTTTGTTATATAACTCTTCTGGAAGCTAGGGTATATGTTTTAGTTCATGAGAAGGGGGTTGATAGCTGATTCATATAATTTTAGATTTGAAGAAGCCTAATAGATCAACCCTGTATATCTTTTTATTGTATAAATTAAAAAGTGTGAACTCCAGAGAAAATGAATAATGAGAATTCTGTCTTTTCAGTCTGGTCCACTTACAGCTACACCAGACTGCCTCAAGAAAAATATTAAAAGACACTTAGTCAAAATAAATATAATCTGGAAGCTTCCAGAATTATCAGTTTAAGAGCTATTTTCAGAAGCTACCACAACCTTCCACCAAGGAACTGAGAACAAGTGATCCAAGATATTCATGGTAATGTTTATGTATATCTTTTGCTTGAAAATGACCATCAAACTGTATCTTAGACCCTATACTTAGTTCATTTTCTTACATGTTGTTACTTGGCAAAGCTGAATTCTTATCAGTTTTGCCATTCCCAAACTTTCTGATCTTTTTTATTTCCTTCTCTCTTAATCTGTCATTCTCCTAAGTCATAAACTTTTGAATTCTTTGTCTCTTTCACCATTTTGCCCCTACATTTACTGTCCAACTATCAGTTCTGTCTCTGCAATATCTTTTATCTATATTTTTCACTTCATTCTTATCAGTACTGCTCTGTTGTATGTCCTTAAGTCTCCCTGAAAGTTCGGAAACTTTTTGGTGTCAGGATCCCTTTATAATGATTAAAATTTTTGAGGACCCCAAACAATTTTCACTTACATTGATTAAATGATTAAATCATATACATTGATTATGTAGTATCTGTCATATATAATGTATTGCAAGTTACAACAGACTGTAAAATTTTAATTCATTAAAAAATCATAAACCAACGCATGCTAACATAAATAACATTTCTAATGAAAATGTAACTTTTACAAAAACAAAATTACATGAGTGAGCTTGTTTTATATTTTCATATATAAAAATATGTAACTCAGTATTTAGGTCTTTACCACCTGGTTTAATAGAGGACCCCTAGACTCTCGGAGAAGGCACTGGCACCCCACTTCAGTACTCTTGCCTGGAAAATCCATGGATGGAGGAGCCTGGTGGGCTGCAGTCCATGGGGTCGCTAAGAGTCGAACACGACTGAGCAACTTCACTTTCACTTTTCACTTTCATGCATTGGAGAAGGAAATGGTAACCACTCCAGTGTTCTTGCCTGGAGAATCCCAGGGATGGGGGAGGCTGGTGGGCTGCCGTCTCTGGGGTTGCACAGAGTCAGACACGACTGAAGCGACTTAGCAGCAGCAGACTCTCATATCTATTTCCACATTTAATCTGGTATGAAAACAAAAGTCATATAGTGTCTAGAAACTTGAAAGATTGAGATTGAAAAAGGCAAATGACATGAATAGTTTTGACCTCGCCAACCAACTCCTGAAAGGTTGAGAAAGTGGTCCAGTTAACTGCCAGAGTCCCTTAACTGCCACCCTATTCTCTTTCTCCTGGTCCAAGACAGTCAACTCTTTAACTTTCAAAATAAAACCCGCGCCCCCCCCCCCTCCCCCGCCGGCCACACACACACACACAGCATATTTTCCTGCTCTGAAAACTTAAGTTACTCCCTCTATACTTTGCTCACCTTGGGCTTCCAATGATTTTTTTTTAAATCTATATGTATATATAGTGGTAGAGCCAAACCTGGCCTGGTGTTTCTCCCAGATAGGCTCAAAGTTTTTCCATGCATATTTCTACCTAAATTTTTCTTTCTCTTCACCTATTGAAATTCTACCCATTCATGATAAATGCAACCCCAGTTCTATTTTTTCTTATAAAGTTTTTGTTCTTTCCTTCTCATACCACCTCAAAAAGTAAAACAGAGTAGCATACATGGATCAGCTATGTTCTCATTTCCTCTGAACACTTTATACCTTTTAGGGAATTTGTCATATTCTGCCATTATTTTTGTTTTTCTGTTAGTCCTTATCTTTTACTGTTACTCATAGTTTGAACGCATAGAACTAGGCACTCTTTTCTTTCTTGTGTGTATTTAAGTCATTAAACTTGAACCATTACACAGACATAAGTGCACAAGAGAAAAATATTTAGTTCAGTGATTTACCAGTAGCTCAAGAAATGGACCATTGACAGCCCCTTGGAAAAGAGGTGCTGGATTTGATTTGCGAGTATTTCATGGAGGATTTTTGTTTCTGTAATTCATGATATTGGTCTGTGGTTTTCTTTTGCTCTTTTTTCTACCTTTAGTTTAATGATGGCCTCATAGATTGTTTTCAGTAGTCCTTTTTTCCTGTGTCCTGGAATTTGGATATGGATTTTGTGGAAAGGTTTTAAATTATTAATTCAGTTTCTTTCTCTTTACATGTTATACACCTATTGAAATTTTCTATATCTTGAGTCAGTTTCAATAATTTGTATGTTTAGGAATTTTTCTAATTCATCTAAATCGTCTAGTTTGTTGGCATAAAGTTGTTGATAGCATTTACTTCTAATCCTTTTAATTTATGTAAAGTTGGTGGTGAGGTCCCCACTTTCATTCTTGATTTTGGTAGTCTGTTTTTCTTTTTTTCCTTGATCATATTAATTTTATTGTTTTGTTCAAAGAACCAACTTTGTGGTTCCTTTAGATCTTTCCCTGTTGTGCCTGCATCATCCTTGGTTTCAACCCTGATCTTTATTATTTCCCTTTTTCTGCTTGCTTTAGGTTTAATTTGCTGTTCTTTTTCTAGATGTTTAAGCTTAGATTATTGATTTAAGGTCTTTCTTCTTTCTAAAACAGGCATTTAAAGCTATAAATTTGCCAGTAAGCACTGCTCTAGCTGCATTCCATAATTTTTTTAAAATTATTATTATTATTTTTTACTTTATAATATTGGTTTTGCCATACGTCAACATTCATCCACCACGGGTGTACATGTGTTCCCCATCCTGAACCCCCCTCTCACCTCCCTCCCCGTACCATCCCTCTGGGTCATCCCAGTGCACCAGCCCCAAGCTTCCTGTATCCTGCATCGAACCTGGACTGGCGATTTGTTTCTTATATGATATTATACATGTTTTAATACCATTCTCCCAAATCATCCACCCCCCACCCCCCCACCCCCACAGAGTCCAAAGAACTGTTCCATACATCTGTGTCTTTTTTGCTGTCTCGCATACAGGGTTGTCGTTTCCATCTTTCTAAATTCCATATTTATGCGTTAGTACACTGTATTGGTGTTTTTCTTTCTGGCTTACTTCACTCTGTATAATAGGCTCCAGTTTCATCCACCTCAGTAGAACTGATTCAAATGTATTCTTTTTAATGGCTGAGTAATACTCCATTGTGTATATGTACCACAGCTTTCTTATCCGTTCATCTGCTGATGGACATCTAGGTTGCTTCCATGTTCTGGCTACTATAAACAGTGCTGCGCCTTATCTTTGACAAAGGAGGCAAGACTATACAATGGAGAAAAGACAATCTCTTTAACAAGTGGTGCTGGGAAAACTGGTCAACCACTTGTAAAAGAATGAAACTAGAACACTTTCTAACACTATACACAAAAATAAACTCAAAATGGATTAAAGATCTAAACATAAGACCAGAAACTATAAAACTCTTAGAGGAGAACATAGGCAAAACACTCTCTGACATGTATCAAAGCAGGATCCTCTATGACCCACCTCCTAGAATATTGGGAATAAAACCAAAATAAACAAATGGGATCCATAATTTTTTATATGTTGTGTTTTCATTTTCATTCAGTTCAAAATATTTTCTGATTTCTTGATTTCATTTTTGAAACAAGGATTATTTAAAGTATATTGTTTAATTTCAAAATATTTGGGAATTTTCCCACAATATCCTTTTATTGTTGATTTCTAATTTGATTGTTAAATATGGATCTTGTATTGTTTTACTCTTAAATTTATTGAGACCTGTCTTACCATCTAACATATGTATGATCTATCCTGAAGAAAGTTCCATTGTATTCATGAGAAGAGTATGACTAAATTGATATCAGCCTCTTATGAAATGATAGCTTCAGGACTCTGTATGATTCTTACATTGAGAACATAAATTTGTTGCCAAATAAAGGACAAGGATATATGCTGAAGAACAAAAGGGATGGATGATTCTAGATGTATTTTATTTGTACCTCAGACCCATTCTCTGTTCTTTTCCTCACTACTACATCTTAATAGGGTTGAACTCTAGGATTTTACCAGCCAGGATTAGAGAACCTCTGGTTTCTGGTTATATTAGCCAGTTTGAAACACTAGCAAAATACTGGCATATTGACAGGAAGAAAAGTTTTTCTTCCCCTGCCCTTTACCTCCATGGTATTGCTATGGGCCGTATGTCTCTCAGCCAGGTCATGGCTCCTCAGGTAGCTCACTCTCCACACAGCACTTTCCCTCCAGATTTGGTTTCCCTTCACCCATTCCGTTCTAGGACTGGCAGAAGGTCTCCCATTGTTTCCAGCCCAGGTTACTGCTAGTATCCATTGCCACCACACTTGTATAAAGAGTCTTTCAATAGTTTCCCAAGTTAAGAGTGCTGTTTCTTGCTAGGACTCTTAATTCAGAGATGATCCAAGTAATGGAGAAAAGTAACAATGTAGAAGTTTTGATTCCAGCATATCATTTAGAAACTTGGTAGCGAATAGATAGATGTGTGACACACAGAAATAATGGTTAGGGCACTTGTTTTGTGTTTTAAAAAATGGAAGTCTCTGCATCCAGACAACAGGAGGTGGGAAGTCAGTGCCTATAGAGGGTTCTGGGAAAAGAGGAAATAATTGCAGAATGGGGATGAAGATGGAAGCAGCAGTACAAAGAAAAACTTGTGGGAAAGGAGAGAAGTGCTATCTGTTTCTCCTAAACTGCAGGGAAGAAACTGAATAATCTCTAATCAGTGGTTCTCAGATTGTCTTCACATCAGCAACATCAGCATCACTGGGAATTTAAGAGAAATGCAAAGTATCAGGCTCCACTCGAATTCTATGGAATCCAAAATGTGTAGAGTGAATCCCCACATCAGTGCTTCAGCAAGGCCTCCAGGTGAATCTGATGCGTGCCATGTTACTTTAACACTAAAAGCAAGCAAAGATGCCACAATAAAAGGAAGCTACAGGCCAACATCCTTGATGAACATAAAGACAAAAGTCCTTGACAAAACATTATGAAACTGAATTCAGAAATACATGAAGAGGATCATTCACTATGATGAGGTGGAATTTATTTCAGGGATGCAAGGATGATTCAACATCTAATCAATGTGATCTATCACAAAATGAAGAATAAAAATCATCATCAGTAGATGCAGAAAGAGCATTTGACAATCCAACATTCATTTGTGATGACTCAACAGAGTGGGTTTAGAGAAAAAGTACTATATGACACGCTCACAGCCAGTTGTCATACTCAACAGTGAAAGGCTAAAAGCTTTTCCTCTAAGATCAGGAACAAAACAAAGATGCCAGTTTTCACTACTTTTATTTAACAGAGCTTTGGAAGCCTTAGAGCAATTAGGCTAAAGAAATAAAAGGCACTGAAATTGGAAAGTAAAATTTCACTATTTGCAGGTAACATGATATTATTTACAGAAAACACTAAAGACTCCACCGAAAAGCTGTTAAAATAAATGAATTTAGTATACTTACAGTATAAGAAATCAACATATAAAAGTCTGTTGTGCTTCTACACATTAATAAAGAACTGTCAGAGAAATTAAGGAAATCCCATTTATAATTAACCAAGAGGAATAAAATATAAATATTTTATATTTCAGGATAAATATAACCAAGGAGGTGAAACACCTGTTAAAACTAAAATACTGATGAAAGAAATTGAAGAAGACACAAGTGAAAAAATATTTTGTGCACATGAATTGGAAGAATTATTGTTAAAATATTCACATTACTCAAAGTATCTACAGATTCAACGCAATCTCTATCAAAATTTCCATGGCATTTTTCACAAAAATAGAACAAACCTAAAATTTCAATGGAACCACAAAGAACTCAAATAGCTAAAGCAATATTGAGCTGGTGGCACCACACTTCTGATTTTAAAGCTATAGTCATTAAAAGTAGATACATAGGTTAACGGAACAGAATAGAAACCTACACATATATGGCCAATTTATGACAAAGGAACCAAGGTCATACAATAAAAGGTGCTGGGAAAAAATTGGACGGCATATGCATGAGAATGAAATGACTACTGTCGTATATAAAAAAATGACAGTGGATTAGATTTAAATGAAACGTGAAACCATAAAATTGGGTGGGCGGGGGGAAGGTGGTAGGTGGTCTTGGGGACAGTTTCTTAGATTTGTCACCAGGAGCAAGGGTAGTGGAAGCAAAAACAAAGAAGTGGGACTACATCAAACTAAAAAGCTTCTGCACAGAAAAATAAACCAACAAAATCAAAAGGCAACCTGCTAAATTAGAGAAGATATTTTCAACTTATATATCTGATAAAGGAATAATAGCCAAAATGTATAAAGAACATATAACTCAGTAGCAACACAAAGAGACAAACTGATTAAAAAATAGGCAGAGTACCTGAACAGACAGTTTTTCAAAAAATACTTAACAGATGGCCATGAACAGGTCTCAGCACTATTAATCATCAGGGAAATGCAAATCAAGATCATAACGAGAAGTCACCCTACACCTGTTAGAATGGCTATTACCAAATAAACATTTTGGCACGAGTGTGGAGATGGAACCCTTGTGAGCTGTTGGCATGAGTGAAACTGGTGCAGCCACTATGGAAAACAGGATGGAAGTTCCTCAAAAAATTTAAAAAGTTACCATATGATCCAGTAATTCTGCTTCTGGGTATTTACCTGAAGATAATGAAAATACACAGCATTATTTACAATAGTTAAGGAAATAAACTAAGTGTCCACTGATGGATAAAGAAACTGTGATACACACACACACACAGAGTGAAATATTCAGTCATAAAAAAGAAGGAAATCTTGCCATTTGCAACAACATGGATAAACCATGAGGGCATTATGTTAAGTGAAATAAGACAGATAGGAAAGGCATATACTGTTATATGTAATTTAGAAAAACATGGAAAAAACCTGAGCTCAGAGAACAGATTGGTGATTGCCAGAGGGAGGAGGTGAGGGTTGGCCAAGACGGGTGAAGGGATCCAAAAGGTACTAATTTCCAGTTATAAAAAAAATAAGTCATGGGATGTCATGTACAGCACTGTACAAAATTTTTGTGACTAGGTATGGTGACAGATGTTAATTTAAGTTCATCCATGGTAATCATTTCACAGTATATGTGAGTGCTGAGTCATTCGGTTGTACACCTGAAGACAATGTTTATGTCAGTTATACCTCAATAAAAAATTTCCTAGTGCCATTATTCTTTGCTTGAAAATAAAAAATAAATGCCTCAGGCTAAGACTGTGTGGAAAAAATTATAGGGCAGAACTCAATTTCAAATATTCAAGATAGACCATGACTTCTTAAGTAATCAGATACTCTGTTTTACAGTCTCCCTTCACCCATGTTTTATATATGTTTATGTGCATATAGAAATAAAGATACAGAGGGAAACAATAGAATGGAAAGACTGGAGATCTATCTCTTCAAGAAAATTTGAGATATCAAGGAAACAATTCATGCAAAGATGGGCACAATAAGGGACAAAAATGGTAAGGACCTAACAAGCAGAAGAGATTAAGAAGAGGTGGCAAGAATATACAGAAGAACTGTACAAAAAAAAGGTCTCAGTGACCTGGGTATCCATGATGGTGTGGCCACTCTCCTAGAGGCAGACATCCTGGAGTGTGACGTCAAGTGGGCCATAGGAAGCATTGCGACAAAGTTAGTGGAGGTGATGAAATTCCAGCTGAGCTATTTCAAATCCTAAAAGATGATGCTGTTGAAGTGCTGCACTTAATATGTTAGCAGATTTGGAAAACAGGGGCCAAAGGATTAGAAAAGGTCACTTTTCATTCCAAAGAAGGATAATGCCAAAGAACGTTCAAACCACCATATAATTGTGCTCATTTCATATCCTAGCAAGGTAATACTCAAAATCCTTCAAGTTAGGCTTCAGCAATACACTAACCAAGAATTTCCAGATGTATATTTAAACTGGGTTTAGAAAAGGGAGAGGAACAAGAGATCAAATTGTCAACATTCATTAGATAATAGAGAAAGCAAGGGAAATTCCAGAACAAACATCTGCTTCACTGACTATGCTAAAGCCTTTGACTGTGTGGATCACAAGAAACTGTAGAAAATTCTTAAAGAGATGGGGATTACCAGACCACCTTACCTGTCTCCTGAGAAACCTGTATGCAGGTTAAGAAGCAACAGTTAGACATGGAACAACGGATTGGTTCAAAACTGGGAAAGGAGTACAATAAGGCTGTATATTGTCACCCTGGTTATTTAACTTTTATGCAGTGTATCATGTGAAATGCCAGGCTGGATGAATCACAAGCTGGAATCAAGATTGCTGGGAGAAATATCAACAACCTCAGATATTAGAGTGGTCACTAATGGCAGAAAATGAAGAGGAACTAAAGAGCCTCTTGATGAGGGTAAAAGGAGATTGAAAAGCTGGCTTAAACTCAACATTCAAAAAACTAGGGCAAAAAGAAAGGGAAAAAGTAGAAAGAGTGACATTTTATTTCCTTGGGCTCCAAAATCACCATGAACAGTGACTGTGGCCATGAAATTAAAAGACGCTTGCTCCTTGGAAGGAAAGCTATGACAAACCTAGATAGCATATTAAAAAGCAGAGACATTACTTTGCCAACAAAGGTCCATCTAGTCAAAGCTACGGTTTTTCCATTAGTCATGTAGGGAGGTGAGAGTTGGACCATAAAGAAGGCTGAGTGCAGAAGAATTGTTGCTTTCAAATTGCAGTGCTGGAAAAGACTCTTGAGAGTCCCTTGGACAGCAAGATCAAACCAGTCAGACCTAAAGGAAATCAACCCTGAATATTCATTGGAAGGACTGGTGATGAAGCTGAAGCTCCAGTACATTGGGTCACCTGATGTGAAGAGCTGATTAATTGGAAAAGATCCTGATGCTGGGAAAGATTGAGGGCAGGAGGAGAAGGGGATGACAGAGGATGAGATGGCTGGATGGCATCACCAACTCAATGGACATGAGTCTGAGCAACCTCTGGGAGATAGTGAAGGACAGAGAAGCCTGGTGTGTTGCAGTCCATGGGGTCGCAAAGAGTCGAATACGACATAAGGACTGAACAACAAATGTCCATAGAAGGTTTTTAGATTCTGTGTGTGTGTGGTGTGCACGTGCCCAGGGATCTCATGGACTGCAGCCTTCCAGGCTCTTCTGTCTATGGAATTTTCCAGGCAAGAATACTGGAGTGGGTTGCCACCCATTTCCTACTCTAGGGGATCTTCCCAACCCAGGGATCGAACCCATGTCCTTATAGTGCCTGCTTTGGCAGACAGATTCTTTACCACTGTGCCTCCTGGAAAGTCCTTAGATTCCATACTTAGTATAATTATCTTTAAATTTGAAGTTAATTTGTATAGATAATGAAGAAGTGGATACATTTTAAGTGGTTGTTAATATCAACTTATAATGCAAATGATTTTCCAAATGCTTAAAATTTTTCTTTAGCTATGGAGCTTAATGTAGTATTTTTGTATTTGAAGCTCCAAAAATATAAAATCCTGTAAACATAGTCCTTTTAAAATAGATGGTATTTGAAATAGATGGCAAATATATTGTCCCTTTTAAAAGATTCAGCCAGGAATTTCCTTGGTGGTCCAGCGGCTAAGAATCCGCCTACATTTGGTTCAATTCCTGGTCTGGGAGGATTCCACATGCTGTGAGGCAGCTAAGCCGGTGCGCCACAACAAGGGAAGCTATCTCAATGAGAAGCCCACGCTCTGCAACTGGAGAATAGCCCCTGCTCGCCACAACTAGACAAAGTGCCCTCGCAGCAACAAAGACCCAGCACAGCCAAAAATAAAACTAGTTTTTAAAGATTCAGCTAAAAATATTAAAAGAATCTATAATCCTTTCATCTCTACGTGAGATGATGGGAAAAAAAGGCGATATAAACTTTTACTTACAGCAACTTTGTAGGCACAATTTAGTGTGTACTAGAATTTCTAGTTTTAGGAGAGAGAAAAGACGTCTTCCCCTGTCTCCTGAAAATCACCTCTAAATGCTAAGAAAAGCAAGAAGCAAACACACAGTTCATTTTTGATCAAATCAGGAGATATCTCTAAGACTGCCCCTCAGTGTAGGAAGACAGAATGAGTATGGGCCCATCAAACTTGTAGAATGGCCTCCACTTTTATTAGTTGATTATAACTCCAAATGCCCCCGTTCTTTTAAGTATTTTCTCCTTTTTTAGTTGGTTCTGATTTGAGCTCATCTGGGTCCAATGTATCTATCCTGAGTTTTTAAAAAGTTTCCCCCAAAGAGTAGGCTTGGTCATCCAGTTTGATAAGTTTCAGTAATTGTGGGTCAGCCAATAGAACTGACTTGTAATAAACATCAGTATGCTGCGTGCTCATGGCCCAAGCCATCTCAATATCAGGCTGACCCCAAAACAGCATCTCGCTGGCTCATCACCAGTTCCGCTAACTGCTGCCATGTTGCAACCCACAAAGCACAGCCTCACTTTTGGAGTGATTGTGTGTGTGTGTGTGTGCGCTTTCCCCAGTGGACTGGAAAGGGCCCGAACTAACGTACCTTGCAAAAATAAGTACTGGAGATCTACTATTTTAGCACAGTGCCTATAGCTAACAGAATGATTATATACTGAAAACATGCAGATCGTGTATTCTCAAAGACACATGCAAAATACTATTTAGGGCATGGGAGGAAACTGGGGCATGATGGGGGATTTGTCAGTGACCTTGATGGTGGTGGTGTTTTCACGGTGTGTTCTCATTTCCAAATTCATCAAATTGTATAAATATGTACAGCTTTTTATGTATCAATCATACCTCAATAAAGTGGTTTTTTAAAATAAGTGGAATTTAAAAAAGAAGAAACAGGAGAGCTGAAAGTGATACCTCTGAGCTGGGGTCGGGAGCCACTTGGCACACCTCTTTTTAGCAGGGTTTGACTTCTAAGTTCTGCAAGTGTATGTTAGTGATAAAATTTAAAGATTGTAAAGTTAACTATAAACTCAAAAATGTAGTAAGCAGATAGGTGGCTTTATAGAAAAGAGAACCAGGCTTAATTTTTGCTCAGTATAAACACTGATCTACCCTGTGTTTAATCTTAAATTTGAAACTACATAAAGCAAGAGCCCTGAACTTGGTTAGCATGAAAGTTCGAAATATCAAGCCAAATTTCCTCCATAAAATAAGCCGCAGTTTCAGAAAAACGTACAAAACATCTGTCTTCACTCTATGTTGCAACTGTATTAGATATTTTAAGGCAAAAATCTGTGGTGGAGTGTAACAAACATTTATTTATATATATATATAAATCTTATTCTTAACCCTGAATATACTTTATTTTTCTTTATTTATTTTTAATTGGAGAATAATTGCTTTACAATATTGCGTTGGCTTCTGCCACACAACACGAGTCAGCCATAAGGCTAGCTACGTCCCCTCCCTCTTGGACCTCTCCCCCAACACCCCACCCCACCCCACCCTCGGTTGGCACACGGTACCACACTGAGCTCCCTGTCATAGAGCAGCTTCGCATTGGCTGTTTTACATACGGCAATGTATATGTTTCAATGCTCTGAGTACACTTCAGACTTGTTAAAGTAAAGCTAAATTTTGAATCTATAATGATGTATTAATTATAGGAAGAGAGGTAAATTGTGGATTGTGTTCAGATCAGATCAGATCTGATCAGATCAGTCGCTCAGTCGTGTCTGACTCTTTGCGACCCTATGAACCGCAGCACGCCAGGCCTCCCTGTCCATCACCAGCTCCCGGAAGTCACCCAGACTCATACCCATCGAGTCAGTGATGCCATCCAGCTATCTCATCCTCTGTCGTCCCCTTCTCCTCCTGCCCTCAATCCCTCCCAGCATCAGAGTCTTCTCCAATGAGTCAACTCTTCGCATGAGGTGGCCAAAATACTGGAGTTTCAGCTTTAGCATCATTCCTTCCAAAGAAATCCCAGGATTGATCTCCTTCAGAATGGACTGGTTGGATCTTCTTGCAGTCCAAGGGACTCTCAAGAGTCTTCTCCAACACCACAGCTCAAAAGCATCAATTCTTCGGCGCTCAGCCTTCTTCACAGTCCAGCTCTCACATCCATACATGACCACAGGAAAGACCATAGCCTTGACTAGGCGAACCTTTGTTGGTAAAGTAATGTCTCTGCTTTTGAATATGCTGTCTAGGTTGGTCATAACTTTCCTTCCAAGGAGTAAGCGTCTTTTAATTTCATGGCTGCAGTCACCATCTGCAGTGATTTTGGAGCCCAGAAAAACAAAGTCTGACACTGTTTCCACTGTTTCCCCATCTATTTCCCATGCGGTGATGGGACCAGATGCCATGATCTTCGTTTTCTGAATGTTGAGCTTTAAGCCAACCTTTTCACTCTCCACTTTCACTTTCATCAAGAGGCTTTTTAGTTCCTCTTCACTTTCTGCCATAAGAGTGGTGTCATCTGCATATCTGAGGTTATTGATATTTCTCCTGGCAATCTTGATTCCAACTTGTGTTTCTTCCAGTCCAGCATTTCTCATGATGTACTCTGCATAGAAGTTAAATAAACATGGTGACAATATGCAGCCTTGACGTACTCCTTTTCCTATTTGGAACCAGTCTGTTGTTCCATGACCAGTTCTAACTGTTACTTCGTGACCTGCATACAGATTTCTTAAGAGGCAGATCAGGTGGTCTGGTATTCCCATCTCTTGAAGAATTTTCCATAGTTTATTGTGATCCACACAGTCAGGGGAATGGCAAACCACTTCAGTATTCTTGCCTTGAGAACCCCATGAACAGTATGAAAAGACAAAATGATAGGATACTGAAAGAGAAACTCCCCAGGTCAGTAGAGGCCCAATATGCTACTGGAGATCAGTGGAGAAATAGCTCCAGAAAGAATGAAGGGATGGAGCCAAAGCAAAAAGAATACCCACCTGTGGATGTGTCTGGTGATAGAAGCAAAGTCCAATGCTGTAAAGAGCAATATTGCATAGGAACCTGGAATGTCAGGTCCATGAATCAAGGCAAATTGGAAGTGGTCAAACGAGATGGCAAGAGTGAATGTCGACATTCTCGGAATTAGCGAACTCAAATGGACTGGAATGGGTGAATTTAACTCAGATGACCATTATATCTACTACTGTGGGCAGGAATCCCTCAGAAGAAATGGAGTGGCCATCATGGTCAACAAAAGAGTGCAAAATGCAGTACTTGGATGCAATCTCAAAAATGACAGAATGATCTCTGTTCGTTTCCAAGGCAAACCATTCAATGTCACAGTAATCCAAATCTATGCCCCAACCAGTAACGCCGAAGAAGCTGAAGTTGAAAGGTTCTATGAAGACCTACAAGACCTTTTAGAACTAACACCCAAAAAAGATGTCCTTTTCATTATAGGGGACTGGAATGCAAAAGTAGGAAGTCAAGAAACACCTGGAGTAACAGGCAAATTTGGCCTTGGAACACGGAATGAAGCAGGGCAAAGACTAACAGAGTTTTGCCAAGAAAATGCACTGGATTGTGTTAAGTTACTAATATATGCCACATAGTTATAGCAGAAGAGAAGTGGATTTGAACAAACTTTTCTAATAACCATATTAATTACTGGGTCTTCCTATATGGACTATCTGGGTCAGTAAAGAAAATAAATCCAAAGCCAAAAGTTAAGAAAGTTAAAATTTATGAATGCTTCACGTTGATTTCTATTAAGGTTAAGCAGTTTTAAAATGGGTTTTAAATATTGTGTTTGATTTGAGCCTCAGATTCTTATTTGGGATTGCTCTTTTAAGAAATTGTGAATCCTAAAAGTACTCCAAAATTAGAAATTAGAAGCTTTTTATAGGTTACTGGGATAGTAATCAAAAGTCTACATTTCATGTTTTGATATAATTAAAAGTCTCCATATGGGGCACTATCTTTCATATTCACAGTGACAGATGGCACATTGGTTTAGAATTTTCAAGTTGTGAATTGTATCACAACTGTTAGCTTAAGAACTGGAAAAGGTAACTTTTTAGGTTTTTCTTTAAGCGTTCTGTATGAAGACAGTAGGTGAGTAAATGTTTAAACAGAATTACATAAAGTGCTTTTATTTTATTTTGTTTTCTTTTTATTGTGAGCCAAGTAGCTGTAAAAATTCAGAAAGCAAAAACAAAGTTCAGTTTTTGTTTTATAAACCTAGCCATAAACTTCAAATCAAGCTAAATTTTGCTATACTCCAGTATTTGGCTTATTCTAATGACCCAATTTAAAGTTCTGGGAAACAATGTATCCTAGAATATTATAAAATTATGTTTTGTATACCTTAGGAGGCACTAAACACAGGCGGCTGCGACGACCGGTGCACTAAGCGCCTTGACGCCTTGACGTACTCCTTTTCCTATTTGGAACCAGTCTGTTGTTCCATGTCCAATTCTAACTGTTGCTTCCTGACCTGCATACAGATTTCTCAAGAGGCAGATCAGGTGGTCTGGTATTCCCATCTCTTGAAGAATTTTCCACAGTTTATTGTGATCCACACAGTCAAAGGCTTTGGCATAGTCAATAAAGCAGAAATAGATGTTTTTCTGGAACTCTCTTACTTTTTCCATGATCCAGAGGATGTTGGCAATTTGATCTCTGGTTCCTCTGCCTTTTCTAAAACCAGCTTGAACATCAGGAAGTTCAGGGTTCACATATTGCTGAAACCTGGCTTGGAGAATTTTGAGCATTACTTTACTAGCATGTGCTGCTGCTGCTAAGTCGCTTCAGTCGTGTCCGACTCTGTGTGACCCCATAGACGGCAGCCCACCAGGCTCCCCTGTCCCTGGGATTCTCCAGGCAAGAACACTGGAGTGGGTTGCCATTTCCTTCTCCAGTGCATGAAAGTGAAAAGTGAAAGTGAAGTCGCCCAGCCTTGTCCGACTCCACGCGACCCTAGAGTGCAAGGTCCATGGACTGTACCCTACCAGGCTCCTCTGTCCATGGGATTTTCCAGGCAAGAGTACTGGAGTGGGTTGCCATTGTGAGATGAGTGCAATTGTGCGGTAGTTGGAGCATTCTTTGGCATTGCCTTTCTTTGGGATTGGAATGAAAACTTGCCTTTTCCAGTCCTGTGGCCACTCCTGAGTTTTCCAAATTTGCTGGCATATTGAGTGCAGCACTTTCACAGCATCATCTTCCAGGATTTGAAAGAGCTCAACTGGAATTCCATCACCTCCACTAGCTTTGTTCGTAGTGAGGCCTTCTAAGGCCCACTTGACTTCACATTCCAGGATGTCTGGCTCTAGGTCAGTGATCACACCATCGTGATTATCTGGGTTGTGAAGATCTTTTTTGTACAGTTCTTCTGTGTATTCTTGCCACCTCTTCTTAATATCTTCTGCTTCTGTTAGGTCCATAACATTTCTATCCTTTATCGAGCCCATCTTTGCATGAAATATTTCCTTGGTATCTCTAATTTTCTTGAATAGATCTCTAGTCTTTCCCATTCTGTTGTTTTCCTCTATTTCTTTGCATTGATCGCTGAAGAAGGCTTTCTTATCTCTTCTTGCTATTCTTTGGAACTCTGCATTCAGATGCTTATATTTTTCCTTTTCTCCTTTGCTTTTCGCTTCTCTTCTTTTCACAGCTATTTGTAACTTATATGCAGAGTACATCATGAGAAACGCTGGGCTGGAAGAAGTATAAGCTGGAATCAAGATTGCCAGGAGAAATATCAATAACCTTAGATATGCAGATGACACTAACCTTATGGCAGAAAGTGAAGAGGAACTAAAAAGCCTCTTGATGAAAGTGGAAGTGGAGAGTGAAAAAGTTGGCTTAAAGCTCAACATTCAGAAAATGAAGATCATGGCATCTGGTTCCATCACTTCATGGCAAATAGATAGGGAAACAGTGGAAGCAGCGTCAGACTTTATTTTTGGGGGGGCTCCAAAATCACTGCAGATGGTGACTGCAGCTATGAAATTAAAAGACGCTTACTCCTTGGAAGGAAAGTTATGACCAACCTAGATAGCATATTCAAAAGCAGAGACATCACTTTGCCAACAAAGGTTCGCCTAGTCAAGGCTATGGTCTTTCCTGTGGTCATGTATGGATGTGAGAGTTGGACTGTGAAGAAGGCTGAGCGCTGAAGAATTGATGCCTTTGAACTGTGGTGTTGGAGAAGACTCTTGAGAGTCCTTTGGACTGCAAGGAGATCCAACCAGTCCATTCTGAAGTCCATTCAGCCCTGGGATTTCTTTGGAAGGAATGATGCTAAAGCTGAAACTCCAGTACTTTGGCCACCTCATGTGAAGAGTTGAGTCATTGGAAAAGACTCTGTTGCTGGGAAGGATTGGGGGCAGGAGGGTAAGGAGATGACAGAGGATGAGATGGCTGGATGGCATCACTGACACGGTGGACGTGAGTCTGGGTGACCTCCAGGAGTTGGTGGTGGACAGGGAGGCCTGGCATGCTGCGATTCATGGGGTCGCAAAGAGTCGGACACAACTGAGCAACTGAACTGAATTGATACCTTAGGATGAAGAGGAAGTAATCTATATCCTCACTGGAAAAAATCATTTATTAATAAGATAGAAAATAAGAGCATCTTAAGATCAATTCATAAACAATTTATGCCTAATATTAGTAATTGTCCTAGTTTAGAACCTTTCAAAGTATGCTCTAGGTAGAAATTACAGATGGTACTATTAAAAATAAACACAGTATTCATTACTGTAACTCAACCCTGAGCTTCTTACATAATATTTTGAGGAAATAAATCTTATTTTCCTTTAATTTTTAGAGAAAACAATTTCCTAGCTATTACATCTCTAAAGTGCTATTTGTTACCTATGTCACTGGCTTCAATTTGTGATTTAAACATTTAAAAAATAATTTTCAAACAAATTACTAATCGCACTTGTCAATAAAAATAGAAAAACACTGTAGTTTTATAACTCTAGTATTCCTTTTATTTCCAATGCCAATGAAATGGAAATAACATTCAGCTGAAGCGAAAAGATGAATTTTCCTTTACCTTCTAAGAATAACATGGAACAGTGACCAGTCTGGATTTGCTCCTTACTCTGATGCTATGACCAAAAAATAGAATATTTGACTCATTCCGCATCCTTAGAAATGGAAAACTTTTAGAGGCAAAGAGGCATTTAGTATGATTTCATATTTTATGTATGTCCATAACTATGTATCTAAAACCATCAACATCACACTCACCAGCAAACATCTGTTTAAAGAGCTACTGCAGTATGTGCTGTGTGCTTAGTGGCTGAGGCACATCCAACTCTCTGACGTCCCACGGACTGTGGTCCGCCAGGCTCCTCTGTCCTTGCAATTCCCCAGGCAAGAATACTGGAGTGGGTTGCCATTGCCTCCTCCAGGGGATCTTCCCGACCCAAGAATCGAACCCTCGTCTTTTGTGTCTCCTGCCTTCGCAGGCAGATTCTTTACCACTACTGCCCTCTGATACTGTATAGATGGTAGAATTCAAGACAGAGAATATGGTGTACTCTTCCTGTCTGGAGACTGAAATGTAATATAACACAGTATGTTCTAAGAGCCTATAAGAAGAGAGATTTGAAATAAGTACTATAATTAAGGTAGTATGTTTTGCAACATATATTTTGCATTAGTTAAATAGAACCCTCCAAATGACCTTAAACTTTTCAGAACTGTACACCATTCAAGGTGAAAAGCAGGCTTGTTAGAAAGGAGATTTGTGTTCTCTTTAACATCATTTACCTTCAGAGTTGTTGTGTAAACTTGCTATTCCTCTAAGGTTATTGTTATAAACCAAAGACATATTATATATAGTACGTACATACATATTTTATATATATATATACACACACACACACACACACACACATATATACATACATATACTAAGTTTGCCATAGGATTATAATTTTCATTAGTAAGATGCTATGATACCATATAAATGAGCAATTTGTGGAGTTCTTGTGAAGCTGAAACATTCAGCATCACTACAGAATTAGACAGTTTACAGAAATATCAAGCATTTTAAAATAGGACAGAAATGTATGCTCAGTGCAGGATTCCTTAAAATGTTTTCTATGGAATGCTAATTCCAAGGGGCGTTTGTCCACATATTAGTTCTTTATATTTCTAAAAAGCCCATTCGCTAATTTAATTTGGGAAATGCTGGGTTAAAGACTACAGGACTTTTCAGAACCTTTAATTTCCTAAAATGAATCGGATATTCTCAAGAAGGGACTCTTATAACATGTTTTATTTTTTAACAGTATACCAAAATCACTTAACCAATGAACTCTTTTCTTTTAGCAATAGCCCTAGGGACTGGAGTTCTATAGAGAATATTCTGAATTACACTGGTAACAAAGTTAGACATAGAAGCTCTAGAATGAGACAATCTAGCAAGTCACTTTACCTCTCTGAGTCCTCGGCTGTCACCTGTACAGTAAGAGGAATGATTTCTACCCAATGAAAATATTACAGACTATAGTTCAGGTAAAGAACATAGCTTATTATCACCAAAAATGCTTACTTATCAAAACAGCATTAATTGAAGAAGAGAGATCACAGAAGCAGGCACTTTATTCCTCAGCAGAATGTAACAAGCCTAGAAAACTTGGCAATAGGTCACCGAAGACAACTGTCAGGCAGCAGGAAAAATAGGAACTATTTTATACTAAAATGTAAATCTTTCTTTGGTTCATGATTAGTAATTGGATCCCATAATTGAGTCACTACTTACTGAGTAAAATTTTCATACACATTATCTCACTTAATATTCATTAAAAGTTGCTGAGATATTATGTCTATTTTTACATTTAATTTTACAGATGAGAAAATGCAAGTCATAAAAAAATTACTTTCCCAAGATCCCACAGCTAATCTTGGAGCCTGTACTGAAACTCTGACTTGACTCCAAAACCCATGATGTCCTTTTTAAATGAACGTGTCCATATAGTTAAAAACTCAAATGATATAAAAAGATGAAGAGACATGCTTCCTGCTCCTACCCACAACTTCTGGTCCCCACTACAGATAACCACACTTCTGTTAGATTAATTGTCCTTCTAGCTCCTTTATGCACACTCAAGCATGTACAAATGCATGTTGGTGTCTTTTATAGGTGCATGGTTCTCAAGCATGACATCAGAAGCACTGTCCATCAGACAAAAAGAAGATAAAATTTTTGTGCTGTGAAACACACTTAAGAGGACGAAAGGCAAGCTGCACCCAATAGACTATATAAAGAACAACATTTTAAAAAAATCCAATTATGAAATGGGCAAAAGATATAAACAGATATTTCACCATAGACAAGACACAGATGGCTTAATAAGCACACAAAACCATGTTCAACGTCATTTACCATTAGAAAGACACATATTAAAACCACAGTGAGATATCATTATACGCCTACTAGGATGGCTTAAGTGAAAAGAAGTGATAATACCAGATGCTAAACCACTCCATTCTAAAGGAGATCAGCCCTGGGATTTCTTTGGAAGGAATGATGCTAAAGCTCAAACTCCAGTACTTTGGGCACCTCATGTGAAGAGTTGACTCATTGGAAAAGACTCTGTTGCTGGGAGGGATTGGGGGCAGGAGGAGAAGGGGACGACAGAGGATGAGATGGCTGGATGGCATCACCGACTTGATGGACGTGAGTTTGAGTGAACTCTGGAAGTTGGTGATGGACAGGGAGGCCTGGCGTGCTGCGATTCATGGGCTCGCAAAGAGTCGGACATGACTGAGTGACTGAAGTGAACTGAATGAGGGATGATCTGGAGAAATGGAGTCTCTTATTTATTGGTGGGAATGTACAATGGTACAGCTACTCTGGAAAACAGTTTGGCAGTTTCCTGTAAAACACACACTTTCCATCTGACCCAGCAATTTCACTCTTGGGCATTTATCCTAAAGAATTGAAAATTTATGTTCACATAAAATCTGTATACAAACATTCATAGTAGCTTTATGTGTGATAGTAAAATACTGGATGCAGCTTAAATCTTCAACTCATATCTCCCACGTTACGGGTGAATAGTTCTCAGCCTCTGTGTCCACTGTCTACTCACTTAGCTGGAGGACTGTGTCGTTTGTCTCCAAGATGGCAGCAATAACCCTCCTGTCCTGCATTCAACTGAATGGACTCTGGCACATCCATACAATGGAGTACTCCTCATCAATAAAAAAGAATGAACTGCTGATAACAAGCAACAGCCTGGCTAGACCTCAAGGATCTTACGCTTAGTGAAAATATCTCAAGATATACTGTGTGGTTTCATTTCTAGAATATTCTCAAAATGATAAAAGTATGGAGATGGAAAACAGATTGGTGGTTGGCAGGCGACAGAGACTTGGGGAGGGGAGGGGTGTTTGGGAGAGAGGGGCCCAGGAAAATAGAAGAAGCACAGAGGAATCCTTTTTTGGTGATGGAACAGTTCTGTGTGTTGACTGTGATCATTATGTGAATCTATACATGGCATGAAACTGGATAGAACTATATGCACTGGAACACACGCACACACACAAATACAGGTTACAAAATGACCGAAGCTGAATAAGGCCTATAGTCCAGGTTAACAGTAACAGACTGATGTCAATATTCACATGTGCTACATCACTGTATATTGTCCTGTAATTGTATGTCATTCGATAGGTATGCTTCTGCTATCATAATTTGGAGAAGCTGATTGAAGGCTATATGGGACTGTATCATTTTTGCAACTTCTTGAGTCTATTAATTATCTCAAAACACAAAAGTTAAAAAAAAAGAGTGCATATAGGATGGGGAGGTTATTGTCATCATCTTGGAGACAAGTTACACACCAGTAAATAGTAGCACAGAGACTGGGGACTTGGGCTCTTGGAGCCAGCACACAAGAGCCATGATCCCGGATGGCCAACACACAAGAGCCATGATCCCGGATGATCTGCCCCAACAGTTGTGGGGACAAGTGGGCAGGAGCCAGCTCCAGGCGTGGTTTGGCAAGAATCATCACGGCTCCAGCTCCATCAAGGAAGGCCTGGGATGGAGCATCTGCTTTGAGGACAAAGAACCTAACCGACAGACACATGTTAAAGGAGAGCACAGACAGAGACCCAGTCCTGAACACAACGCCAAACTGCAGAACGTGGGCAGCCCGAGATGCAGCAGACCCCAGGAGTTTTGAGGGCAGAGGGAATCTGAGCCAGTGGGTCCTGCACCAGCTGTATGACTCATCACCACATCCTTCTGGGTGGGGTTGAAAGGGAAAGCTTTAGTTGCTCAGTCGTGTCCGGCTCTGTGCGACCCTGGGGACTGTAGCCCGCCAGCCTCCTCAGTCCACGGCATTCTCCAGGCAAGAATACTGGAGTGGATAGCCATCCCCTTCTCCAGGAGATCTTCCCAACCCAGGGATCCATATTGGAGGCAGATTCTTTGCCATCTGAGCCACCAGGAAGGAGAATGCAAGGGCCCTGGAACTGGGACAGACCCCTCATGGGAAAGCGTTGGAGAATACAGACAGGAGAAATCAAGCAAGGGTCAGAGCACATGGAGAATTAGGGCACTTTTCTTTTCCAAGGAATCCTAAGTTTCACCTCCTTTCCCTTACCATTTCTTAAACCTGTTTCCAATTTGAGAATGACCGCAAAGTATTATACTTCTTATAGCACTGAGACACTGCTGTACCAAGAACTGTTACGGTTATATCAATACTTAGGCAGACTCACACCACACATGGCGACTGAGGTCATTATGTTTCTTTGGACAGGGGGAGGGTTTGAGGGGCACTGTGCTTCATGGACACTGTCCTTGCTTTCTTCTTTTAATAAGAAAGGAAAGTTTTGAAAAAAATCTCAATACTATCTCCCAACAAAGCTATGTCAATACACTGAAGGATCTGGGCTTAGAAATTTCCCAGGCTAGGAGCTCTGCTCAGTGTTATATGGCAGCCTGAATGGAAGGGGAATTTGAGGAAGAATGCTTCCCAGGTGGCTCAGTGGGTAGAGAATACACTTGCAATGCAAGAGATGCGGGTTTGATCCCTGGGTTGGGAAGATCCCCTGGAGGAGGAAATGGTGACCCACGCCACTATTCTTGCCCTAGAAATCCCTTGGACAGAGGAGCCTGGTGGGTTACAGTCCATAGGGTGGCAAAGAATCGGACACTGGAGTGACTAGGCACGCACGCACACGTATGCATACGGCTGCGTCACTCTGCAGTGCACCTTAAACAAACCATCACCACGTTGTTAACCGACTGACCTCCAATATAAGATAAAAAGTAAAAAAAAAAAAAAAAAAAAACTTACCTCACCAAGGACCCTCACGGTCCAATGGTTAAGACTTTCGATCCCTAGTCAGGGAACTAAGATCCTGTGTGACCAAAAAAAAAAAAAAATCCTGCTCTCTTGTCCACTTTCCAAGATAGTAACCCAGAGTTTATCTGATCTTTCCTTCCATCCCTGCCTCATAGGTTACACAGATAGACCAACAGCTTACATGTATGTTCCCATTAACTGTAAATAGGCACGTGGATAAATGCTGGTTGTCTTATAGCCTCACCATTCCCTTTCCACCCCATCCCAGGAAGCAAGTTTAGTACAGAACCGTCTCCATACCCCTCCAGTTGCCCCAGCGCCACACTCCTACCCACACACAGCTGTGACTCAGCCCCCACTTGAATGTTAGAAACGTCAGCTACTGGGTACACGATCTAAATCTTTTCTTAGGACCTAATTTGATGTCCAGTGGTAGTCTGGCTTGTACACAGAGGACGTTAAAAAAAAAAAACAAAACTCAGTTTGATAGTCAATGCTGCCACACGGATGATAGGCTTGTTTTCCCTGGCTACTGAATAAGCAATGCTTCAAAATCTTGGGTTTAGTGTGGGATACTGTTTAAACACATGCTCTTAGTTAAACAGAGCATTTGTGAATAATAGCTTTAGTGATAAATGTGCTCGCTCAGCTGCCCTTATGACTTTTCAATTTGGCATGAACTTCATATAGATTTTTCCATTAGAACATAACTCCAAGGGGTACCAAACATCACTCTGGCTGTATTTTAACAATGACGGTAGTGACTATGAAGGCCAAGATTTCAATTAGCAGAAGTATTTACACTCACAGGAGGATGATTCTGAATTTAGTTTCACATGTTGGACAAGTATGTTGCATGAAAGCATGAAGTGACACTTCAACAGGAAGTAGGTCGGTGGCACACAGACCTGTAATGAATGCAGAACGGTTTAACCCCTTTGAAGCTCCAATACTTTGGCCACCTGAGGTGAAGAGCTGACTCATTTGAAAAGACTCTGATGCTGGGAAAGATTGAAGGTGGGAAGGAGAAGGGAATGACAGAGGATGAGATGGTCGGATGGTGTCACTGACTCAATGGACATGACTTTGAGTAAACTCAAGGAGTTGGTGATGGACAGGGAGGCCTTGCGTGCTGCAGTCCATGGGGTTGCAGAGTCAGACACAATTGAGCGACTGAACTGAACTGGTTTAACCGCAGTTGACTGACTGGTTTGCTGGCATACCATATTCTTCCTCGCCTAGAATTGTAATAGTCAAACAAAAATCTGGTTTACATTTGTTCCTTATCTCAGTGAGTTGCCATCAAAGTTAGCTTAAAAAAAAAAAATATCTCAAAGCTCTTTGAGCTCTCAAAGTGGGAATTAACTTTTATTTTATATTCTAAAATAGGCTATTCTTGGCCCAGCCTTCAGGCATAGCTCAAGGTCTCCCTCACACATGGCTGTTAGGTTACCCTTATTCCTCTGTAGAAACCACTGCCTTGAGCAGGGACCCTGGAAACCCTCAGGAGACAGCCAGTATTAGAAACTAGCTATCTGAAGAACCAAAACTATTTCTTATGGCAAAAGGAGAGCTCTGCAAATACCTTTTATTAAAAAAGACATATGCCTTAGAATTGGGCTTCATTTGATATCTGACTCTGAGTCCTGGTTTCATGTCTCTTACCTATGAATCAGCTTGTGGTATTTCTAAGAAACATTTATTTATTTATTTACTTATTTGGCGGTGCCAGGTCTTGTTGTGGCAGGCAGGATCTTTCATTAGTCACAGCATGCGAACTCTTAGTTACAGAATGTGGGATCTAGTTCCCTGATTGAACCCAGGCCCCCTGCATTGGAAGCACAGAATCTTACCCCCTGGACCACCAGGGAAGTCCCTCATCTTGTGATACTTCACAGAAAGATTTCTGTAACTACGTATTGCCAGGCTCTGCTAATCAAAGAGAAAATATGGATTTTTGTGTGTGTGTTCTGAAATTCAGCACATAATCAATCAAACTTTGTTCTGAGCACTGAGTAAAGATTTCAGTGACTAAGCAGGAAGTGGACTGGGCTTCATTAACATAACCTTCATGGAGGTAACTTTTACTTTGGTCTAACTCCACCAAGAAGATGTTTCCAATCAGCAGTATAGTCGGTAGGCTAGAGCCAGTGTTGAACATTTTGGCTGGATAACAGAGCAGGGTCATTCCCCTCTGTCAGTACAGCGGTGGTGACATTTGTAGATGACTTTGCAGGTGACCTTGTGGTGAACACACAGGCAAGGTATTGCAAAATGATATGGTAAGTGATGCAGAAGAGTCACTTGCGGTCACCAGTGTATACTGATACACACTGGGTTGTCAGTGATGGCCCGACTTTTCAGAAAACACCCTCATGATGACAAATCCCTCATAAAGACATGTGTGAGGGAATTACGTGTTTCAGCAACACTTAATATGGGCAAAAAACGTGGCAGAAACCCAGGCAGGCTAAATCTCTTAGCTGCAGCCTGAGGACGACAGGTGGTTTCCTTGCATAAATTAAGGCCAGAAGCATCGACGATGTGGCGGAGGAGGAAGACTGACGCTTGAAATGATGTATGGTGACCTAGGGCTTTCTACAAAGAACGCCTTTCTTTCCTGGTGGCTTTATGTCATAACCCGTAAAATGTCGAGTGCAGGGTTCCAGCCACATTTGCTGAGCACTGTAATCTCAATGCATAGTGTTAACAGCAGTTTTGGCAAAAGGCCTGGATAGAAAACCCTGGAAATTCCAGAGAGCCGGCAGCCCGGAGGGTTTGGACTCTCTAAGGAAGTATTCGGTGGGCCTGTTACCTGGGGCATAGAACAGCCCAAGACTTGGCCCAGTTCTCATTGCGCCATCTCTGCTAAGGGCTCCAGGTGAGCCGCTGTGCTCACCTTTGGAGAGGGGCATCGAAGGCTGACTTATTCCCATGTTCTTCCTGAGCCCCACAGGTGAGGGAGGAGGATCCTCAGACAAGACACAGCTCCAACCCTCTCCTGCACTTCTAGGCACTTACGGGCACTGCTCTAAACTGCACAGAACCCCGGCATCATTCCTGCCTCCCCCCCCCCCGTACAGCAGCATCCCCTCCTGGGGCTCACTCACTCCAGGCGAGAAGAAGAGCTAGGGTGAGCAGCAGCATCGTGACCATGAGAAGCCAAGACACGTGGACAAAGTGAGAGATGCGGTGTACTCAGGCCTGTGGGTCATCGTCGTCAGGGGTGTGAGCCAGGTCCGTGTCTGCCGACAGCAAAGAGCATCTGTGTTTGGACTTCAAGCCAGAACTCTTCCTGAGTTTCATTTAAACTTGGTTTTTAACTTCTTGAAATGATCTTGGGCTCTACATAAGGGTTAACATAAGGGTGTGAAAGCAAGAGGAGATGGAGACGGCAGAGGATAAGATGGTTAGATAGCATCACCCACTCAACAGACATGAATTTGGGCACACTCCCGGAGACAGTGGAGGACAAGGGGGCTGGGCCTCTTGTCAGTCCATGGGGTTGCAAAGAGTCGGACACAACTTAGTGACCAAACAACAACAATTAATAGTTACACATTGACTTTGCTTTGATCCATTTATTTTTAACTTTGCTTTTAAAATACATCAAGAAATACTGAAGTGAAGTGAAGTGTGAGTCATTCAGTCTTGTCTGATTCTTTGCCACCCCACAGACTGGGGCTCACCAGGCTCCTCTGTCCATGGGATTCTTCAGGCAAAAATACTGGAGCGGGTTGCCATTCCCTTCTCCAGGAGATCTTCCCGACCCAGGGATTGAACCTGGGTCTCCTGCATTGTGGGCAGATTCTTTACTGTCTGAGCCACCGAAGTAGCTCTCAAGAAATACTGCTAAGTCGCTTCAGTCGTGTCTGACTCCATGCAACCCCAGAGACGGCAGCCCACCAGGCTCCCCCGTCCCTGGGATTCTCCAGGCAAGAACACTGGAGTGGGTTGCCACATACTGGAGGACTTAAAAATCCACTGTAACATTTGAGCGTAGAATAGGGCACTCTGTCAGACTGTGTAAACTTTCCCATTGGCTCTTGTCTCTCATGTGTGAGTGTGCATGTGAAATGTTTTCTGTGAGATCTTCAGCTGTGTGGGACTCATCAGCTTATTTACACTCCAGCCTGGTGAGCAGCCGCATAAGCCTGTGGTTCCCTTGGATCCAGTAAGGCTGTGATTCTGTGGGAACGTTTATCATATCACGTTTTCTGTCTCTCTTCTCCTAAAGGGCGACTGAGGAAACCAGTGATGCCCTTGGGGCTCCTGCATGAGTCAGTCAGTGCTGCTGCCTGTGAACTGCTGGCAGGGACTGGACACCAACCCCTCCCCATCCTGGGAAGCACATCTCTCTCCTTTCCATGCCTTCCTTACTCCCTTCTGAAAAATCTGTCTTAAAAGAGCAAGGTGTGTATGTGTGTGTGTAGAGAGTGAGTGAGGGAGGTAGAAAGAATGAGTGGGTGACTTATATGCTTCAGATTCCCTTCCATTTTTACACGAGAGGGTCGCGTGCTACTTCCAAGACAGAGACATTCTATGAGAAACAGATTTTCAATAGAGTGTCTGAAATGACAGGAATGGTTTAAATTTAGAACCGGGGAGGGAAAGCTTGCCTCTAGGTAATGTCCATGGAAAACGATTCCAAATGGTTTTCTCTGAGGCCAGCTGTGCAGCCTTTTGGAGAAATCATTTCACATCACCCTCTTCAGAGCATTTAGTGCAGATGTGTCCCCAGGCCACAGAGATCCTGGATGGAAAACCAGCCACCCTGCGGTGCCACCACCCCAGCGGGCGCTGCGCCCTGCCCCCAGCCAGCACCCCTTCCCACTCCCCCCAGCTCCGTGGGGCTCCCAGGGATGTAGACCAATAAACTGCCCACCAGGACCTTAGCTTCCCTCGGTGACACCAGAGTCCCCTCCTCTTTATTTTCGTTGGGACCCAGTGAATCATCTTTTGTGCCGTCTCACATGGTGTGACTCATTTCAGGCTATTTTCTGCCCAGTCTCAGCCCAGTGGCTCATTCCTGGAGGTGGGGGGGCCTTTCCTCATCTGTTAAATGTCATGAATCACAACACTGCACTTGGTAGGAACTCCACGCTCGCTTCACCAGAGATGAGGGTTAGTCAAACTGTAAGAATAGAGCAGAGCGGTGGCCTTCTTGTGGATGAAGCTGCCCAGGTCTGCGAGCCTTATTTTAAGACTGTAATCTGCATATTCCTTGATGGTGATGACAATGCTGGGCTTTGTCATCCTGCTCCCTTTGCTTTCCTTGGGAGGCATGTGGGACTCAAATGTGGGCTGAAATCAACATTTGCTTCCAAACAAACGTGACCTGGTGGGCACTTCTGTTTCCTAATGGCGCCCCCTCTTCTGTTCCCATCTTATTTTCTTCATGTTGACATTTCAGAGCAAACAACATATTTTAAATTTCTCCTCGCATGCCCTTTCTAATGTCTGAGAAAAGTCTTTTCCAGTTGGAACTTAATTGATTTAATCGGAAAAGTAAAGAGTTTGTCCAGTATACCTACACTGATATTCCCATTCTCTGGAAATCTGAGGACCTTTTGATGTCTTTTTAAAACTATTATTTATTTATTCGGCTGTGCCAGGTCTCAGTTGCAAGACACGGGATCAAGTTCCCGGACCAGGGATTGAACCTGGGCCTCCTGCATTGGGAGTGTGGAGTCTTAGCTCCCGGACTGCCAGGAACATCCCTTACTGGCTCTTTTAATATTAGAGAGGCTCGCAATCATTCCTGCTTCCACTGAAGAGCTGAGGAGAAGATGTAGAAACATCTGGTGGCTGGGTCAGGTGACCCCGACAGCCCTGGGGCTGCCTGCAGTGTTGGCCGTGACTCCTGCCTGTGGCCCTGGGGCACGTGTGGAATCTTTTCTGCAGAACAAAGGCAATCTTTTTCCAATTGTTTGATTTAATTGCTTTCGTTTTTTTTCAGGGCAAACTCTTTAGGTTTTCAGCTTTTCCTGGATTAGGATACAGATTGTAAAACATTTTGCTGGGTCAGGATGTGGGAAATGACATGCCTCGATCTTCAGACAAGCTCAGGATGTTGCTCCAGGACCAAATGCCTCAAAAGTTTAGGTTCTGAAGGACACGTGACGGGCAACAGTGGCATCCACGCCCGACGGTCACCTGAGTGACAGCAAGAGGTGACCCAGGCGACCTGAGTGGCAGTCCTGATGATGAGAGAGCATGGCTTGCGACAGAGAGGCCCCGGCGGACCGTCGCTGGCTTAGAGACGCATGGCCACACCCGCAGCTGCAGCCCAGAGAACTCCGTCAGGCATGGCATGCCTTCTCTTGTGTGTTTTAAATTAGCTTTGTCAAGCTATAAATATTTGGGGGTAATTTCTAAAGAATGAAATGTTTCTGTCGAAGCCAGAAGACTGGGTTGTGCAATGCAAATTAACTTCTTATGGAGGTGGGGTCTGGAAAGCGGGATGCAAGTGTGTTTCTGAACCCCAGCTGGTCCAATAGGATGATGGATCACAGGCTAAATTTGCTCTGAGGATTTTCCAGTTCCCTCGGAAATCCAAATGCCTGCCCGTGGACTCCAGTAACCTCCGTGGGATTCCGACATTAGTCTCACGTGAGCATCCCCATCTCCTGAAGGACAGCTCCCCATATGAGCTATTTCTGAACTGATGGGTTTTATCCCACCTCCCCCCACTAGAATAATTTTTGTCTTTCTTTCTGCCGTGCCCTGTATCCATCTCCCTGGTCCAAATACCAATAGAGGCCCTCCATCCCGAGAATCTCTCCTATAGGGCACGCTTTCTCTTCCTGAGTTTTTTTTTTTTCCAATTTTTTAATGAGTACACCTCAACTGCAGATTTTTGAAAGATGCAGCTGCTCAGTCTCACACTACTTTGATAAATGCCAGTGCAATCGGCAATGAGATATCACTTCAGATTCAAAGATAAGCAAAAGGATATAGTCAGAAAGTCCTGAGTGGATGGCAGAGTGATGTATATTCTGGTTCCTTGAGAAGAAATGGGAATTGCAACAACAGGACTTGGTAAAGTTGAAGAATTGTGCCTTTATGTGTGTATTTAGTCGCTAAGTTGTGTCCAACTCTTTGCAACCCCATGGACTGTAGCCTGCCATTATTCCAGGCAAGAATACTGGAGTGGGTTGCCATTTCCTCCTTCAGGGGGATCTTCCTGACCCATGGGTCAAATCCGGGTTTCCCACGTTGCAGGTGGATTCTTTACCATCTGAGCTATCAGGGTCCCTACTGGATTATGATAAAATTTTGTTAAGATTTTATTTCAAAGTGCCTATAATTTTAAAAACTCTCCTGATAAAGACTCAAAATACATTTCAAAATCTATTTAATTTTAGTTTCAATACTAATAGTCATGGAAACAATTTTTAGGTGACCCTAGCTCAGGTAAAGTAAGCCAAAATAGTAACTAGTTAGGCAAGTAACTTTGCACTAAGTAGGTTAGCAATCAATGATTTGTTCTAAATTTATTTGGCCACATCAGGTATTAGTTGCAGCATGCGGAATCTAGTTCCCTGACTAAGGAATCGAACCTGGGACTACTGCTTTGGGAGTGCAGAGTCTTAACCACATGACTAGCAATCAATAGGAAAGACCCAGCAATCAATAGTTTTAAAATAGCCTATCAATTACTTTATTTCTGATCAATCCAAGACCTTTTAAAGGATTCCTGAACATACTTTAAAGAAATGTTCAGGATTCAACTCTTGTTCTTTATTTATTCCATCAATGCATCCATACTTTCATTCTTTCTGAATTCCAAATAATTTAAAGACTTGTTCTCTATTTAATTAAGACTAAATTTAATAACTATGTGATTTTTGATGTGTGCTTTTTGAGAAAATTATAGAGAAAGTCATTCCATCACTTTGTAGGAAATTATCTTGAATCTGTTACTGTTACTGTTTACACACAAAAGGATTCTGATTTTATTTAGGAAACATAGCCTAAAATTAATTTTAGGATACAAAAAAATAAACATCTATAAGATAGAAAAAAATCTCACCCAAACTTTGTCATTCGTGAAATCACAGTGAAATTGGTGACATCATTTACTACGGATAGCAACAGAAATGGATAAACTCAACTTCCAGACCCACATCCAATGACCATCTGGGCCGATCTTAGCCTTGCCTCTTAAGCAAAACAACCAAAGAGTAGTCCTATTGTTTCCTAAATCTGCTCTCCAAGCAATAGATTGTTACAAAAAGCAAGACACAATAGTAGAGAAGTAGCGATCCCTTCAGGATGAAGGTTCAAAAATGTAGAATGCAGAACTTTTGTGCTAGAAGGTTGCAGGGTATGTAAAAAATTAGGAATAAAAGATATATTCTAATATAATTGGCCTAATATCAACTTAGATGAGAGGAAATGGATGAATTAGCTTCTAGAAGTCTTGCATATCTGATTTTATCTCAAAAGTGAATGTTTTTATGTGTTTTCCACTGTATATAAAGTCTTATTATCAATAGACCATGACGTTTATTTTTTGCATAGTAGACACATTAATACAAATCTTACCATATTGTTGGGGAAAAGTTGATGGCTGGCTGACAAGGAGATGAGTAAAATTAGCTGATTTTTATAAGCCTGGCAATCTTGATCTGGGACTCATTACTGCGATGCTTTACTAAAACAGCCTCTGTTCTCTTTTGAACAGTACCAATTATTGTCCTAGAGATTCAGTATTAATATATTTGTTTGTTATTCAAAAAGTTTTTATTTAATACTTATTGTGTGCTAGGTACTATTCTGGGCAGAGAGGGTCCAGGGGTAAAACTGTCTTTATCCTTAAAAAATTTACAAACCAAGAATTAAAATATAATGAGAATTCTGTTCATAATGATATATGCAAAAGGCAGTCAGAAGAGAGGAGAAACCACTATTTTCTCTGATTTACTCAGAGAAGACTTCACAGTGGCACAGAGACTTCCTGAGTGTTTTCTGGGCTTCCCAGGTGGCACAAGTGGTAAAGAATTCATCTGCTGATGCAGGAGACAACAAGAGACGTGGATCAGGAGGATCCCCTGGAGCAGGAAAAGGCAACCCACTCCAGTATTCTTGCCTGGAAAATCCCATGGACAGAGGAGCCGGACGGGCCACAATCCATGGGGTTGCAAAGGGTTGGACTCAGCTGCATGAGCATGAGGACCACGGAGAGTCTTCTGGGTATAGAACCAAAGAAAGTACATTTGAAAGAACAGAATGTGCAAAGGAATGGAAACAGGAGCGAGTATGATGTGTTTTGCACAAATAGGTCCTTATGGTGAAAGGGTAAGATTAGAGTAAGAAGGGAAGGAGGGGGAGATAGAAGATGAGAAAGGACAGGCTCTTGGAGTCCGGATCATGGTGGTCCATGCATAAATCAGAGGAGGCTCAAGTTTACCCTTTGGAAAATGTAGAGCCACTAAAGAATTTTGAGGCAACAGAAAGACCTCTAGAAAAGTTGGATAGGATAGATTAAAGGTGTGCAGGAAAATCCAGAGATATGGAGAACACTTGGAGCTACTGCAATGGTGCAGAAAGAGGTGATGAGTTCTTGAATATGGACCCTGTTCCTGAGTAAAGATTTAGGAGATGTTTAGGAGAGACTCCCAATGCTGGGCTTTCCTTGGAATACAGGTAGAGGAAATGGAGGGATGTAAAATGACTAAACCATCTCATCGGGATAACTGATGTCAGCCATGGGCTTTACCAGCAAAGCAGTAGCAGTAGCTTTAGAGATGCTTGGGAGATCTTACTATGTCAGTGTATAAAAGATGGTCAGCTGTGGAGATCTGGAATTAAAAGGAAAAAAAGGTCTTGACTAAAGGTAAATTGCTGGGGACTATTTGCATTTTCATGGAGAGCTAGCAGTTATAAATAAACATTTATAGCATACAATGCGTATGATCATTGCTAGTTATGGACCTTGGATACAGTATACCTGGTTGTTCCTGGGGAAGATTTCCACTTTTGATGAGATGATAAATGGAACATTGCTTGCCGTATCAATAAACAAAGGATATCATAGCCATTATCAATTGCAACTCTCCAACAGGAACCGGAGAAGGCAATGGCACCCCACTCCAGTACTCCTGCCTGGAAAATCCCATGGATGGAGAAGCCTGGTAGGCTGCATGCAGTCCATGGGGTTGCTGAGTCGAACACGACTCAGTGACTTCACTTTCACTTTTCACTTTCATCCACTGGAGAAGGAAATGGCAACCCACTCCAGTGTTCTTGCCTGGAGAATCCCAAGGACAGGGGAGCCTAGTGGGCTGCCATCTGTGGGGTCACACAGAGTCGGAGACGACTGAAGCGACTTAGCAGCAACAGGAACCAGTGAGCCCCAAGGAAACTCAGGAAGGAAAGGAGGACTGCCATGGAGCAGCCATCAGAAACTGCAGCCACTGCCTAGCGTGAGCCCGTGAGGTGAGGAAGCTCAGGATAAGAAAACACAGGATACTGGCCCCAGGGAGCTGAGGTGCATAACAAAGGAATGATTTCAGTGAGCCCAGACTCTTGTATATCTTCCTATACATAGAAAAGCACTAAATCCTTTAATTTGAGATATCTGGTTTTCCTTTAATTTACAATAATCTTTGGCCACTCAGCCTACCTGCAGTTTGCTGCAAAACTTCTGCAGAACCTGGCTCCCTGCCTCACCTCCTCAGAGCAGTTCTCTCAGGCTTACTGGAGATGCTGCCTCCTGAGCCTGAAGTCCTAAAAATTCCTATCAAACAAAGCATCTCAACTTTGAGGTTGTGAATATTTTTCAAGTCAATAGATATACGAAGAGATCTCACTAGTAACCTTTCTGCCTTTGGACTATGTTGAGTGAGGAAGTGGTACCTAAAGATGAAGAGCAACCTGATGAGGACTGCAGTGTGGAGAGACGGGAAGGAGGCAGGTTCTTGATGGCATCAGCTACTGAACCTACCCTGAAACTTCAGACTTCTTGTTATGTGAAGGTTTATATTCCCTCCTGCTTAAACCCTATTCATTTTAATGGGAAAGACTACGCATCTATTCAAGAAAATCAGAGATACCAAAGGAACATTTCATGCAAAAATGGGCTCGATAAAGGACAGAAATGGTATGGACCTAACGGAAGCAGAAGATATTAAGAAGAGGTGGCAAGAATACACAGAAGAACTGTACAAAAAAGAGCTTCACGACCCAGATAATCATGATGGTGTGATCACTGACCTAGAGCCAGACATCCTGGAATGTGAAGTCAAGTGGGCCTTAGAGAGCATCACTACGAACAAAGCTAGTGGAGGTGATGGAATTCCAGCGGAGCTATTCCAAATCCTGAAAGATGATGCTGTGAAAGTGCTGCACTCAATATGCCAGCAAATTTGGAAAACTCAGCAGTGGCCACAAGATTGGAAAAGGTCAGTTTTCATCCCAATCCCAAAGAAAGGCAATGCCAAAGAGTGCTCAAACTACCACACAATTGTACTCATCTCACACGCTAGTAAAGTAATGCTCAAAATTCTCCAAGCCAGGCTTCAGCAATATGTGAACCGTGAACTTCCTGATGTTCAAGCTGGTTTTAGAAAAGGCAGAGGAACCAGAGATCAAATTGCCAACATCCGCTGGATCATGGAAAAAGCAAGAGAGTTCCAGAAAAACATCTATTTCTGCTTTATTGACTATGCCAAAGCCTTTGACTGTGTAGATCACAATAAACTGTGGAAAATTCAAGAGATGGGAATACTAGACCACCTGATCTGCCTCTTGAGAAATCTGTATGCAGGTCAGGAAGCAACAGTTAGAACTGGTCATGGAACAACAGACTGGTTCCAAATAGGAAAAGGAGTACGTCAAGGCTGTATATTGTCACCCTGTTTATTTAACTTATATGCAGAGTACATCATAAGAAATGCTGGACTGGAAGAAACACAAGCTGGAATCAAGATTGCCGGGAGAAATATCAATAACCTCAGATATGCAGATGATACCACCCTTATGGCAGAAAGTGAAGAGGAACTCAAAAGCCTCTTGATGAAAGTGAAAGTGGAGAGTGAAAAGGTTGACTTAAAGCTCAACATTCAGAAAACAAAGATCATGGCATCTGGTCCCATCACTACATGGGAAATAGATGGAGAAACAGTGGAAACAGTGTCAGACTTTATTTTTCTGGGCTCCCAAATCACTGCAGATGGTGATTGCAGCCATGAAATTAAAAGACGCTTACTCCTTGGAAGGAAAGTTATGACCAACCTAGATAGCACATTCAAAAGCAGAGACATCACTTTGCCAACAAAGGTTCTCCTAGTCAAGGCTATGGTCTTTCCTGTGGTCATGTATGGATGTGAGAGCTGGACTGTGAAGAAGGCTGAGCACCGAAGAATTGATGCTTTTGAACTGTGGTGTTGGAGAAGACTCTTGAGAGTCCCTTGGACTGCAAGGAGATGCAACCAGTCCATTCTGAAGATCAGCCCTGGGATTTCTTTGGAAGGACTGATGCTAAAGCTGAAACTCCAGTATTTTGGCCACCTCATGCGAAGAGTTGACTCATTGGAGAAGACTCTGATGCTGGGAGGGATTGGGGGCAGGAGGAGATGGGGACGCCAGAGGATGAGATGGCTGGATGGCATCACTGACTCGATGGATGTGAGTCTGAGTGACCTCTGAGAGCTGGTGATGGACAGGGAGGCCTGGTGTGCTGCAATTCATGGGGTTGCAAAGAGTCGGACACGACTGAGCGACTGATCTGATCTGATCTGACTTATAGCAGACACCATCCAAACTAAAAAACAACCTCTTTCTGTGAGATAAGATAGAAACAATTAAAAATAGAAGGGCAGGAGGCTGAGGGAGCTTTCTGTGTGTGTGATTTAAGAGCTAGATGTGGGACTTCTCAGGGGTCAATCCTTGGTCAGGGAACTAGATTCCACATGTAGCAACTAAGACCCTGTGCAGCCAAATAAATAAAAACATCTTTTTTAAAAAAGAAGCTAGATGATGAGAGAGGGGATGACATTGAAGATTGATGACAATTTAAAGGGAATGAAAGAAGATCTGGCTTGAGACATGAGGAAGAATATTGAAGAGTGTGTTGGGTAGAGTTGAGGCCAAAGGTCAGATCAGACAATGGTGCTAATGTGAGATTGTGTAATTTTCTCAATGTTGTCTTGGCTGGGCAGGAAGCAAGCACAGGTGGAGGGATGGATACACTGTGGATCGGGGAAAGAGTCAGGGCCTGGAGAACATAAGGAGTGACTGAAGTAGGAGGGAGGAGATAGGAAGGGTAAGTTTGATCAAAGGGTGGGCTGTTGAGATCTAAGACTTCAACAGTGAAAGAAAATCCAAACTGACCCTGTGCAGCACGTGAAAAAGGCCCGTCTCTGGAGCAAGAGAACAGGGGAAGTGGAATGAGATAATGATGGAGAGGTGGGCCTGAGCTAGATGAGGGAGGGCCTTCATATAAAGAGTTGAGGTTTCTACCTAAACAGGCTGAGAAGGGGACTTCCCTGGTGGTCCAGTGGCTAAGACTCTGAGCTCCCAATGCAGGGGGCCCAGGTTCGATCCCTGGTCAGGGAATTAGATCCCACGTGCGGTAACTAAGACCTAGCATAGCCAAATAAATAAATACTTAAAAAAATAGATTGAGAAATCACTAAAGGGATTTAATAATAGCAGTGACATTTAAGAGCCTCTGAAAGGCAATGATCACATTTTTTGGAGAGACCACTCTGGAGGCTGTGTAGAGAATGGATTATAGGAGGGCAAGAAGGAAATCAGGACAACATTTGATTGGTGATTGCGATAGTTTAGGCAAAAGACAGTGATGATGTGAACCTAGAAGGTGACAGTGGAGGGAGACAGGGACATGAACAGCTGCAGTATATAACTGGGACATAGAACCAATAGGACTTGGTGGTGGATTAGATTATGAGCGTCAGGACAAGCAAGAAGACAAAGGAAGTCTCTAAATCTTGGTCTTTTGCGAAGTGATAGTGGTTCCATTTATTGACAACAGAATATTAAATAAGAAACTGGATTTCTTTTTTAATTTTTAAAAACTTTATATTGGAGTATAGCTTATTATATAATTCCTATATAATATATATATATATATATATATATATATATATATATATAATATATATAATTCCTGATCTGCCTCTTGAGAAATCTGTATGCAGGTCAGGAAACAACAGTTAGAACTGGTCATGGAACAACAGACTGGTTCCAAATAGGAAAAGCAGTACGTCAAGGTTGTATATTGTCACCCTGTTTATTTAACTTATATGCAGAGTACATCATGAGAAACGCTGGACTGGAAGAAACACAAGCTGGAATCAAGATTGCCCGGAGAAATATCAATAACCTTAGATATGCAGATGATACCACCCTTATGGCAGAAAGTGAAGAGGAACTCAAAAGCCTCTTGATGAAAGTGAAAGTGGAGAGTGAAAAGGTTGGCTTAAAGCTCAACATTCAGAAAACGAAGATCATGGCATCTCGTCCCATCACTACATGGGAAATAGATGGAGAAGCAGTGGAAACAGTGTCAGACTTTATTTTTCTGGGCTCCAAAATCACTGCAGATGGTGACTGCAGCCAGGAAATTAAAAGACGCTTACTCCTTGGAAAGTTATGACCAACCTTGATAGCATATTCAAGAGCAGAGACATCACTTTGCCAACAAAGGTTTGCCTAGTCAAGGCTATGGTCTTTCCTGTGGTCATGTATGGATGTGAGAGCTGGACTGTGAAGAAGGCTGAGCACCAAAGAATTGATGCTTTCAAACTGTGGTGTTGGAGAAGACTCTTGAGAGTCCCTTGGACTGCAAGGAGATGCAACCAGTCCATTCTGAAGGAGATCAGCCCTGGGATTTCTTTGGAAGGACTGATGCTAAAGCTGAAACTCCAGTATTTTGGCCACCTCATGCGAAGAGTTGACACATTGGAGAAGACTCTGATGCTGGGAGGGATTGAGGGCAGGAGGAGAAGGGGACGACAGAGGATGAGATGGCTGGATGGCATCACTGACTCGATGAATGTGAGTCTGAGTGACCTCTGAGAGCTGGTGATGGACAGGGAGGCCTGGCGTGCTGCAGTTCATGGGGTCGCAAAGAGTCGGACACGACTGAGCGACTGATCTGATCTGATCGCTTATTAACAATGTTGTGATAGTTTTAGGTGTACCATGAAGCAACTCAGCCATACATATACATGTGTCCATTCTCCCCTAACTCCCCTCCCATCCAGGCTGCCACATAACATTGAACAAAGTTCCCTGTGCTATTCAAGGAGGTCCTTGTTGGAGACACCAGACTTGGTGAGGGCAGATGGGAGTAACAGAGAGTCAAGAGTGCTCATTTGATTATATCACAAGATGTCAAAACAGATAGTTGGATATTTAAGTCTGGAGCACAGAAAAGAAATCAGAGATAAAGCATAATTTTGGAAACAGTATGGGGTACCTCCCCTGATGCTTTCTTTCCCATCACCACTGTGTAGCACCCATTTTATTGAGAGGGAATTGACTTCTCACCTGAAATCTGACACGGATTCATGACTATTTTATCTTCATCAAGATAATCCTCTCCCATGTCATTGTTATTGATTTAGGTAACTTAGATTGAAGCTCCCCTGCACGCGGCATTACCCTTTCCAAAGGAAATAGATTAGACGTATGTCTGTGAAAAATTTGGGCCCATGGGACATGTGGAGTCACACTTCTGGGATCTTCTAAGAAAGAATGTTTCCTGTCCTTCTGAGAGCATGAAGAAAGCAACTAGAAATCAACCTTCTGTCTCATTTTGGCAGCATGATTTGTGATTAATATCTGTAACTGCTGTAGCCATTTTCTCAACACAAAGGACATCAGCTTGAAATGAAGCCAATAACATGGGAGGTGGGACAGAGACTTGAGAAGAAATTCCTGATAATGTTGCTGAAGCCATGAAAACTATCTTGCATCTGAACTTTTCAGTTATGGGAACCAATAACCCCCCTTTATTACTTAAGACAGAGTTTGATTTTTGGTTATTTGCAGTATGAGTTCTAACCGATGACTCCGAAGTCACTAGCACACAAATAGTATTTCATCTCAGGGAATAAGTGCTGAGAAGGAGGACTAAATCTGAGGCATTGATCAACCTTAGAGCCTGGGCCAAGGAAGAGGAGGAGCATGAGAGAGAGAAAAGCAGTGGGCAGGAACATAGGAGGAGACTAAGGAAGGTGTGGAACTATCGAGGGGGAAATGTGTTTGAAGAATGAGGGAGTGGTCCCCTCTTTGAGAGCTCTTGGGAGTTCAGGTTACATGAGGGCAGCAGGTACATGACCTTGGGAATGGCAACACACAGCTTGTCAGTGACCCTGTTAAGTGCAGTCAGGGGAGGGGAGAAGGGGGGTTTGGGGGTGAAGTCAGTGTGTAGACATACATTTTGAGAAGTTTTGCTACGAAGATGAGAAAAACAGTGAGTCTGGAGGAGAGGGTGCTGTGGGGCCGAAGAAGTGTTTTAATTGTACTCATCGTTGGTTTTTTGAGGATGAAACACATAAGCATGCCCATATGCTGAGGGATTCAGAGAATGAAAAATAAAGGATGGGGGGAAGAAGTGCAAGGGTGGAGGGCCTCCTGGTAAAAATGAGAGAGAGATGGTTCCAGAGGGTCAGACGAGACGCTGAGTAGGAGCAGAAGCACCTCTTCCCTTAGCAAAGGGGCGAACAAAGAACATGAGTGGGTAAGAGAAGGCTTGTGGGAATTTCTCTGGTGGTCCAATGCAGGGGGGCCCAGGTTCAATGCCTGGTTGGGAACTGGATCCCACATGCCACAACTAAACACCCAGCATGCCCCAGCTGAGACCCGGCACAGCCAAAGGAGAGAAAAATAAAAGAAGGTTTGTGGATTTGTGCTATGAAATCGGAGAAGCATCTGTTCTGTTTTCTTGGTTGAGTGTGAGTGAATATCATCAAGATGTAAGGAAAACCTGTCATCAAATGTGGTCATGACTTCTCGGCAGGACAGAAATTTTGTTAGGCTCATGGAAAATGACCTTTTACATTCCCCAAGGTGTAAAAATCTTCATGGTGAATTTCTGGTCTATTGGATTCTAAAAGGGACGCTTTATATTTTTTGAAAGTTTTATGTAGATGGGGTGGGAAGGGGTCATGGAGGGGAAAGGGAAAAGTGAAAAGTTTTGGGTTTAGGCAATGGGATTCAGGTTCTCTTAAAGCTGGCTTTTATAAAAGGGAAATTTAAAACTTTCCACCTGAAATATTTATAAGCCAATGACATACTCTTTTCGCTCCAACAGGGAGTAACTATTTGCCACAGTCAAGTTAGCTCACATCTGTGGTCTTCACTGACAGGAGTCCTGATCATTTTCTTCTTTCTTCAAATTTCCTCTAGTTCTCTGGTACTATGAAAAGTTGGAAAAATAACTTCTAACACTTAAAAATCAAAGCTATAACTATAGTATATATTCTTCATAGCCTAGAAGAAAATAAAATATCATATTCCATTTCTCTGGACAGTTTAATAATAAGCACCAAATTGAGAAATTGTTCAGTGTTTCAAGGTGATTAGCCCTGACTTCTAGTTATAAGTTATATAGGGGGTTCTTATTACATCTTAATGATAGGTTTTACCTAACAAAATAATTTAATCAAACTCTTATAAAGACATGTGGGGACGTCCCTGGTGGTCCAGTGGTTAAGACTGCACTTCCACTGCAGGGGTGCAGGTTTGATCCCTGGTTGGGAACTAAGATTGCACATGCTGTGTGGCAAGGCCAAAATACAAACAAACAAAAAACCCATGTGGAGGAGACGAGTGTAGATTATTGTTTTGTAAACACTCTGATGGATTTGTCCTCATTTTAGGCAGTACAAACTAACTTATTTTGCATAAAACCACTTAAAAGACTTGAAACACAACTTCTTTTGTGTGTAAAGAAAAAGCCCATCATATCCACCTGGGGTACTAGCTGCAAATCCTGATGACCTGTAGCTGAGAACAAGGGCTGCTGCTGCTGCTAAGTTGCTTCAGTTGTGTCCGACTCTGTGCGACCTCATAGATGGTAGCCCACCAGGCTCCTCTCTCTGTGAGGTTTCCCAGGAAAGAATACTGGAGTGGGTTGCCATTTCCTTCTCCAATGCATGAAAGTGAAAAATGAAAGTGAAGTCGCTCAGTCGTGTCCGACTCGTAGCGACCCCATGGACTGCAGCCCACCAGGCTGAGAACAAGGACTAGTTTCATTCAAAATCAAATTCAGCTCAATTGTATTGTCTGGGAAGCCAAGTAGCTTGGGAGCAGGGATGAAAATACAAGCCTTAATAGTTATGCTGTTCAAAACACATGACCCAGGAAAGGGTGAACACACATTTATAAAACACTCATTGGTTCAGTTCTAGGCTTTTTGAAAGGGCCTGAATTAAAAGCACCTTAAAGAAGCTTTGTTAGAACAGAAGATTTCAATCTGGGTCTTTCTAGCTACTAATGTATAACTATTTGGTTTTAAAGTAAGTTTTAACTTAAGACATATAACTGTACATGGTATATGTCTGTGTGGTGAGCGTATATTAAGAGTTTGTTTTCACATCATTAGAAAAGTTTCTTTAATGAAGGGACCAGAGTGAATGGTAGAGGCAGTGACAGGTGAGCGAGTCCAGCAGATGTGATCCCATTTTAAAGCTGATCTTGAAAGTGGTTCTCTAACTGTATTGAACAGGTCAGCAACTCAGGGCAAGAGTATAAAGGTATTTCTTACAGAAGTGGAGCTCATTGAGTAATCCCTAGTCTGGAAATGTCAGATATGGATTCACTGGGATGAAACTGTTATGGGGATTATCTATACAAATTTGATGTGCTTTCAGGATGCAGCCAGGAGAATGAAGTTTGACTGAGTGCTCAGTCATGTCTGACTCTTTGCGACCCCATGGACTGTAGCCCACCAGGCTCCTCTCTCTGTGGGGTTTCCCAGGAAAGAATACTGGAGTGGGTTGCCATTTCCTGCTCCAGGGGATCTTCCTGATCCAGGGATCAAACTCACATCTCTTGAATCTCCTGCTCTGGCAGGCAGATTCTTTACTACTGTGCCACCTGGGAAGCCCGAAGTTTAACTATACCTATTGGCTAATTACTGATCCCAGCTGGTAATGACCATACTTTTTATTTTTTATCAATTTGGGCAAGTTCTCTCAGTCCCCTGCCAAATGCAAAAGAAGAGAAGGTGAAGGCAAGAAGTAGAAAAAGGAAAAATAAAGCCTCAATCATCAACCTTGGATTTGTGCCTTTTTCTCTTGAACCCTTTTCCTTATCTTGGTAGCAGAATACTATGTTCTCTCATTGGGATTTTGAAGCCTTTCACCAGCTTTGTTATGGGCTCAGATATAGCCCAGAGTTAGGTAGTCATTTAGACACAACTGTTTGTTTTTCATCAAATCATCCGGACCTATCTGCAGTGACACATTGGCAGCGCCAATCGGACCTGCTCACAGCCCTGTCAGGAAAGATGAGCCTCGGGTGGCCTGTGCTAATTTCCTATTCATGGAGCTCTGTATCATTCACAGCATAAAGAAAATCAAATAAAATCTGTTCCCTTTCAAGAGGAGCAGGCAGGTTTCAATTTTCTCTTGGATATGGCCAACAATTAGAATTTTTAGGCCAAAGATAGTGGAAGAGTTAATATTTTTCTTCTTTTAAAAAATATCTAGGCATATTAAGCTGAAGCAGTGAAAGTTCAGCTAATTATACCTTTTGCTTTTGTTTACTGTTTTTCTCAAGTTGACAGAAAAGCACAAACTGCAAGTATAATAGATTTGGAGTGAAAGCCAAGATTTGTCCGTGGTCTAATCTCACTCTGCCCTGTGATTCTGACTTCTTCCTCTGTCACTGGCAATACGGGCTTCCCCCAGCCCAGAGTGACTGTCAAGTTCTCCATCCCTAAAGTGGGGCTTTTAAAAAGTGTGTTCCACACACAAACAGTATTGCTAATTGCTCCCCGTAGGAGGGTTATATATGGTCTCACTATTTATATGAGACTTGGCCATGTGACTTGCTTCCGCCAATAAAATGGGTGCCACTTCCAGCAAGATCTTAAGACCATGGCAAGATTCTACAATTTTCTTTTGATTTCCACCATGAGACCAGCAGTGCCTTATATGGGAGCTGCCCTCTTAGTCTTCATCCAAGAGTGAAGAAGATGTTGAAAGGATCTAGGGCCACCTAGCAGTTGTCATGTAAAGTGAAAGAGAAGAGAAACATTGTTGTAAACCACTGAGATTTTGTTACAGTGGCAAGACCCAGCTCATTCTCACCAATACATTGTCAGGAACAAAGGGGGCTGTTTTCAAATGAATTTTGAAAATGATACATATACTGTCCCACATATGTTATTCTATAATAATGTACACTGGCATTTTAAAAGATGTAAAAAAAAAAAATCCTGCAGGAAAGAAACTGGCTTACCATTGTGATCTAGCATTTTCCCAGTAGTCTTGATTAAAGAATTATTTTTTAACATAATACTTAATAACTTTTCACCAAACACACTTTTCCTGAAAAGCTTCCCTGACACATTTTTTTCCTTTCCCATTACTTAAAGAAAGGTTGATTCATGAAGCTGGTGGCTCTTGTAAACGTTTGCCAACTATTCATTACTAGTTTTATTCCTTTGTTCACTCATTCAGTCATGAAAAAACATATCAGGTACTAGAGGTAGTATTGGAGGTACCGAGGTCTCCCACTGCTATCCTGTGGCTGTGAAAGAACTATCACTGTCATTGATTTCTGTGAGTCAATTTCATTTCTAATGGTGTGTCTAAGTGCATACTTTTGAGAGTATGATTACAGCTGGTCACTTCTCATATGCCCACTGTCCAGTTCCACGTGGTGGCTTTATGACTGGGGAGTTAACATTGTCCTTTTAGTTTCATGTCAAACCTGGACTGTGTGAGCATCTCTGCAGGGGTCCCCGTGATCCTGTATCCCTGGACGGCATTACCTACTCTTTCCTTCTGCCGCCTTAATGGTTCTGCAGGGAAGCAAGTTTCAGTTGCTTGCTCCAGGAGTACAGGAGGTGGAATTCTATGACAGCCTCCACGATTCCTGGCTCCAGGGGTACACATGCCTTCCCTTAGTGATCAACAAACAGTAGTCTGGGTACTGCCGTGTAGAGATTTTGCAGGCGTAACTGAAGTTCTGAATCAGCTGACCTTACATTAGGGAGAGCATTCACGTGGACCTGACCTAATTTCTTAAGTCTTTTACAAGTGGAGCATTTTTCCTGCTTATAGAGGAGGACGTCAAGGATTCAAAGCATGGGAAGGATTCAACACACCACTGCTGGCCTGAAGGGAGAATGGAGAGTGGCCCTGACTGGCGGCCAGCAGGGGAGCATGGGCCTCAGCCCCACGAGCGCCAGGAAACTGAGTTCTTCCAACCCAAGTGAGCTTGGAGTGGATTTCTCCCAGCCTGGCTGACACCCCGACTTCAGTCTTGTGATACTCTGAGCAGAGATCCAACTCCACCAGATTGGACCTACAGGACAGAATTGTAGCTTGTAAGTGAGACCGGCTGGTTCTACAGAACCAAAACCGTGAGTGGTATTTTAAGCTTCCAGCTTTGTGGAGACAGGTGATGTAACAAAAGAAAACCAGCATGTACACCCCAGGCCTTGCCCTCAACTCTCATCTAGAGTCTCTGTTTCCAGTTTGGAGGTGAAATCAGAGCGAGAGGGAAGCTTGGGCAACCTTATTTCTTTAAGACATTCTCTTTATAGTCTCTTCCTCTCACTTCTTTTGGAGCCTGGGTGTGTTTCCTTAAAGGAACTTCTAGAAAACACGACTCAGAGAGGCTTGCAGGATGTGTCTCCGCTGCTCCATCTTCCAAACACGCTCAGAGGTACCACCCCCTGCCCCAAGACTATAGGATCTGAGCCTGCCACCACGTTGGAAGTGGGGAAAGGAAACAGAAGATACAGGGAGGGGGAAATACTCCAGGAACTACCATCTTCACACACTGCTCCTCCCCAAAGCTTCATCCCATGGCCCTGTGGATCCAGACGTGGCAGAGGAAAGTTTTCCCACAGGGGCAACAGATGACGCAGCATCTGATCAAGAGACAGCCAGGTCTCGCGCACAACTGCCCATCCCCTGCCCGGCTTCTCCGTTCCTTCTGGATCAAACCCTAGATCACTGTGGGAAATGGAAAGGAAAATGGTGCCCCAGGCTCTGGCTGGCAGGCAGGGCACCTACAGGAAGCATTGCCCTGAGGGTGGCAGTGTATGGCAATGACGGATGTCCAGACAGTGGAAACCCTAGACTCCTGGGCAAAGGGAGAAACCATCTGGTGACATTCCTGTCATCAGGCGCTGGGGGACCACATCTTGACTGGTAATCTCATAGATGCATGTGTCTCCCTGGGGGCCACAGCAGGGCCCACTGCAGGCCCTGGAAGGTGGGTTGTGAGAGGTAAAACCTCTGAGAACCACGCCTGGGGCAGCCTCTAGAGAGGAGGCAAACAGAACTAGTGGTTGCCAGCTCTTCCGGGCCCATTTTCTGCCCGGCAGAGTGCCTTGCATTTTCTGTGCCTTGTATCATTTTGCCCTCATAACAAATCTACAAGGTTGGGAAATCCACCTTTTGAAGCTGAGGAAGTTGAATCACAAGGAGGTTAAAATAAGTTGCCCGATTCATCCATCCCCTAACTAGTGGAATCAGAGCCAATGAGAAAACAAATCTCAGACGATGGAGTTGTCAGGCTTCAGCCCAACAGATTCTGGCCATTACTGCTCTGGTTTTCCGCTCTCTAGGGTTCCTTCACATGGGGATTCCCCCAAATATCTGTAGGCTGGAGGTGGGAAGAAAAGCCACGCGGCTAAGAGGCAGCATGAGTGAGCAAGCATCTGGGTGAATCTGTTGATTAGGTGTCAAAGAACCCAAGCAGAGTGGAATTGCTTTGATCTTGGTGACTGCGGGATAACCACAACTCACTCCTTTGGTTCCTCAGAGGTGGTTACAATTGTTTGCACTCACTGTGGCTTCCTGAGAGGCTCCTACTCTGGGTCCCACTGTTTTAGGTCTCTTTAACACACGGATAGGAAGAATTACTCATTTCCTCCTTTTGCGCCAATGGCTTGGATTCCAAGTGATTCCATAACATTTACCACTTTGTGTTAAAGTGTGTTGTCGCCAACCATTCCACCCAACCGCCATTAGTATTCATTCTTATTCCTTCAAGACCAAAGTCAGTCTAGCACATAGTGGATCTTTAGTATTTGAGAGGAAGAAGGAAAAGCAGAGCAACTTTTGCATTGTCCCGGCCACAGAGATATAAGGGTTTGGTCCTAGAATATCTTCTTACAAACAGACCGAAACCTAATCAATTCCAAAAGCAGAAGCGACTCTGACTTGCCCTTTGGTGCTGGAGGATAAGTACTGACATTGTGTTGAAACAGGATGTCCCAGTCACGGAAGAGGAGCTCAAGAGTATGGTCATGTGAACACGGTCTGAGGCAGGACTTGGGGCCCAGGTGAGATGTGGGGGCTGAACCACAGATAAGTCAGGTTCATTTAAAGGGGCCTTCACCAGTGATGATGACAACAGAAAATCTCCACTGCTGCTCTTCTCCTGGGGCTTTCAAAGGACCCTCTGACGAAACCATTACCAGGAAAATTACTTCCCTTAAAATCTCTTCCTATCAGGCTCTGCCTCCCTTCTCCATCTGGTTCTTTCTACCACTCCACCTCTAAGTCCCTTTCCTGCCCCACCAGACTCAGTGAAGACTTCCTGTGGAATCCCATTCTCACTGGGGCACGGCTCTGTAATTCTTGAATCTGGAGGCTCTTGTGTCCTCCTCCTCCACTGGAAGCTTCTCAGCCAAGCCCCACCATGCAGGCCCTGTGAGCCTTGCAAAGTCCTTGAAAGGCCTTGGCTGGGGTGGCCTTGCCTCAAGCTGGGCAGAAACCTCCTGTGGGGCTCACTGGAGCCAAACGGGGGTTGGAAGATAGTAGAAGATCTTGCCACTAAATAGGGAAAGCAAGAGGGCCATGGTTCTGGGAGCCCTACTTGAGACTTGTGATGCATCCTCTCGGCAGTGCTGATCAGGTTCTAGAATGTTGTTAGTATAGCACTCTCTTGCCTTTGTGATGAGTGCCACTGGCTGCTGTGGACTGGTCTAAAATTTCCTACGGAAAAATGCATTCTGAGTTTCCAAGCATGTCTTAGAAAAGAACTTTTGATTCTTTTTGATTTTACAACCCGTTTTTCAAATCTCTCCCAAGGAGCTTACGATTTTTCTGTGTCATGATGCTGAGCTAGTCCTGGTTTCATGTTCATTATAAAACAACATTCAGTGTCCAATCTCAGACTCTTGGAAATGAGTAATACTGGGAAAGGAAAGAGTTTTCCTGAAATCACCTTCCCAGAAAAGAAACACAGAAACTGGACAAAAACTCACCCTGAACAAAAACACTCAGAACTTTCGGGCCTTGGGCTAGATTCCTGTTTTGCATACTCAGGAGAGAGAAAGAGAAACATGGAGTTTCATGGCATCCAACTGTAGTGTCTGTGCACCAGGTCCCAGTGAAGCTACTTCTTCCGCCCCTTCCTGTCACATTCTTTTCACGATATTATGATTATAACGCATGCCTAATACAATCCTATGAACAGAGGTTTTGAAAGTAAGTCTTCTCTGAGGCTCTTGTCTTTGACACTTCCTGGTTGGACCTAAGTTATACATTATCTTCTGAATGAAAGAGGTGTGAGCACCGGTTTCCTTCAGTGGACTGAACCCTGGCAAACTTGGTTTAAGCTGTTGGGTAAGTTGTGAGGAAGGATTGGACTCAGTTTATACTTTCTGACAACGTGCTCCACACTCTTGTACCTATCACCACCTTGAATGTTACTAAATGAGCTGCAAAAATAATCCCTGTCTTTCTTTTCTGGCTCTTTGGTTTCCTCCTATTGGCTGACTTGGCAGGTGGCCTGAGCAATTCCATTGTTTGTCTGCAGCCTCTTGAAGCAAACTGGTTGTCTGCTTGCCACTCTGACCTTTAGAAGGACAGGACTTTCAAAAATCAAGGGAAGACAAGTAGGACTGTACTGTTATTTTATTCATGAGCCAGTATTGTTGTCAGAATGAACATTATTAAAAGTCTACAAATAACAAATGCTGGAGAGGGTGTAGAGAAAAGGGAACCCTCCTACACTGTTGGTGGGAATATAAATTGGTGCAGCCCCTGTGGGTAACAATCTGGAGGTCCCTTAAAAAACTAAAAATAGAGTTGCCCTATGATCCAGCAATCCCACCCCTGAGCATACATCCAGACATATAATTCTAAAGATAGGCACATATTATCAATGTTCATAGCACTATTTACAATGGCCAAGACATGGGAGCAACCTAAATGCCCATCAACACATAAATGGATAAAGGAGATGTTTTATATATATATTTGTATGTGTGTGTGTATAAATTAGACAATTGCTCAGCCATAAAAAGGAATGAAATAATGCCTTTGGCAGCGACATGGATGGACTGAGAGATCATACTAAGTGAAGTTAGAAAGACAAATACCATATGATATCACTTCTATGTGAAATCTAAAATATGACACAAACAAACCTATTTATTAGGCAGAAACAGACTCGTAGACACAGAGAACAGGCCTGTGGTTGCCGAGGCAGAGGGAGAGGGGAGGGGTGGATTGGGAGTTTGGGATTAGCAGATGCAAACTACTGAATACAAAACGGATAATAATACAGTCCCACTGCATCTGTATAACACAAGGAACTATATTCAATATCCTGTGATAAACCATGATGGAAAAGAATATTAAAAAAGAATGTACATATATAACTGAATCACTTTGCCATACAGTAGAAATTAATACAAACTATTAAATCAACTATAATTCAATAAAAGTAAAAAAAAAATGCCAGTGTTGTTTCTCTCATATCCTTGACATGGAAGGTTGGCTTTTCATCATCTGAGGGAATTTACAGGCAATGAATGCCCTCCCTTCTCATTTTTGCCTTAAGATCCCTACTTAAGTTCTGGAATAATGAAGCCTGAACACAGAAAATATAAACCAAATTAAGACAGAAAGCTCCAAACACCCAAACAGGCTGCCTGTTGACTCTGCTAAGCTCTACTCCATACATATCCTTCTACTGGGGTTAGAAAACTGTTCAGTGAAAATCAAAAGTTGAAGCTCATGGCTTCTATGAAAAGGAAGACCCATCTTTGATATTTTTTGTTTCCCTCCAGAGATGTTTCTAGAGAAGGCAATGGCACCCCACTCTAGTATTCCTGCCTGGAAAATCCCATGGATGGAGGAGCCTGGTAGGCTGCAGTCCATGGGGTCGCTGAGGGTCGCACACGACTGAGCGACTTCACCTTGACTTTTCACTTTCATGCATTGGAGAAGGAAGTGGCAACCCACTCCAGTGTTCTTGCCTGGAGAATCCCAGGGATGGGGGAGCCTGGTGGGCTGCCGTCTCTGGGGTCGCACAGAGTCGGGCACGACTTAAGTGACTTAGCAGCAGCAGCAGCAGAGATCTTTCAGTTACTCTCATTGCAGAAATGACTTTGAATAAGAGCCAATAATTACCACAATGGACATTTAATATTTATCATGCTAAGTTCTTAATAACCTTTAATAGGCATTAATCATGTAAACTTATTAAAAATCACAGCAAATTTGTGAGGAACCATTTCCTAGGATGATTTATAAAACCACAGAGACTATCAAATTTCAACAAATCATTCCTTGAAGTGAAGGTAATTTAAAAAGGAATATAATCAAGACAAATTTGGTATATCATTGTGTCTTAAATGGAATATTAATGCAAGTTCCTTGATGGTATTTGTTAAGTCATGGAAAAAATAACTTTAGGTTTTGATTATTAATGATAAAGTAAGTTTACTCAAATAGTCACAATTCTGAAAGGCTAGCAAAGCCTCAACGGATCTGCAGTCTGTGATGCTGAAGTCAGAAGAGCATTCTCTATGGGTGTGAACTTTGTTTTGTCTCTTTGATGTCCACCTACACAGGACAGTGATTGAATTCAATGAAAGGGTGGAATAAATGCAAGTTCACACACAAGAACTGTGGCATCATATACTAGGAAATTTAAATTTATACTTTGTCTAATTTGCAAGCTTTGTTGATTAAGAAAAGCCCTTGCTATTCTTTTTCACTTTGAATGCCACCCTCCTGCTTTCCTGCGCCCACCTAGCTCAAGGAGCTTCAACTGTAGGAGTGTTCCATGATGAATAGGTATAGTTGTAAATATAGAGTTGTATGTATAGAGCTATCTAATACTCTTATTATGGGAAAGGTTCCCACCCACACATGGAGCTAAATAAGTAAATAAATAAATAAAATACTTAGGAGTAAACCTGAACAAGGAGGTGAAAGACTTATATGCTGAGAGCTATAAAAATTAATAAAGGAAATTGAAGATGATTCAAAGAAAGTGATAGATGTCCCATGCTCTTGGATTGAAAGACTTAATCTTGTTAAAATGGCCACACTACCCATACTACTACAGATTTAATGCAATCTCAATCAAATTACCCATGACATTTTTTACAGAATGAGGGCAAATAATCCTAAAATTTATATGGAACCATAGAAGACCCAGAATTGTCAAAGAACAAAACGGCATAACCCTCTCAAACTTCATATCAGATCAGATCAGTCGCTCAGTCGTGTCCAACTCTTTGCGACCCCATGAATCGCAGCACGCCAGGCCTCCCCGTCCATCACCAACTCCCGGAGTTCACCCAGACTCACGTCCATCGAGTCAGTGATGCCATCCAGCCATCTCATCCTCTGTCGTCCCCTTCTCCTTTTGCCCCCAATCTCTCCCAGCATCAGAGTCTTTTCCACTGAGTCAACTCTTCGCATGAGGTGGCCAAAGCACTGGAGTTTCAGCTTTAGCTTCATTCCTTCCAAAGAAATCCCAGGGCTGATCTCCTTCAGAATGGACTGGTTGGATCTCCTTGCAGTCCAAGGGACTCTCAAGAGTCTTCTTCAACACTACAGTTCAAAAGCATCAATTCTTCAGCGCTCAGCCTTCTTCACAGTCCAACTCTCACATTCATACATGACCACAGGAAAAACCATAGCCTTGACTAGGCAAACCTTTGTTGGCAAAGTAATGTCTCTGCTTTTGTTTTTTTTTTTAACATTAAAAAACCATTCACTTTTATTAATTAACATACATTAATTTTGCACAGATGGAATAAAACCTTTTACAACTGTTGTTTGATCCTTAATTGCAATACAGATTACAAGCTTCTAAAAACTTTAAGACAACACAGATGTTTCTCTGATGAAATGATCTGTGAATGTGATTTATATGGTTTACAAAATGGAGGCTAATTTAGTAAACATGGATGGACATTAATTATATTCATATGACTTTTCCAGAAGAGTTTTCTATACTTACATCAGGTAGAGGAGAAGGTGTCCTTGCTTCAAGCCTGCCAGGTAATATGCATGATTTCTCTATGGATGTTATAAAAATACCTTAGATTTTAATGAACAACCCTTGTTTTATGCTTAAAAAGCAAGTGACATAATTATTGAAAACTTAGAGCAAACTTCTGTCTTACTTTGAATTATTCCCTGAACACTTACATCATGGTGACAGCACAGATGTTTGACATCAGTGACAAATACCTCCATTTATATGTTTAGTATGCATAGAACATTATTGTGTTCTTCATCTTATAATTGGAGAATAAATATAAATGATTCCCACCTAATATAGAAGGGCTTCTCTTACAACTGAGGCAATAACCATCAGAAATAGAAGTTCATATATACAGTAGAAACAAATCATAGCATAGAAACTTCAGAGTTGAATTACATTCATTTTGGTTCCTTATTGATCTCAAATAACATTAATATAAACAAGAATACATGAATAAGAATTATACCTCTGTAAATATCCACCCCTTCATCTTGTGATCCCTATTAACATATCAATTTTGTAAGTGTTTTAATTATGGAATACTTGCTACAGTGTTTCTGTTTAGAGTAATTCAGCAAAAGTGGTACTAATGAAATGCTTTCTGGTATGAATTCTCTGGCATTGATTTACTTTTGCTGTTTGATTAAACACTTGTCTACATTTTTGTATTTCATTCATGTATCTTTCCAAAGTAAACACTCATTTTTTCAAAATTGTATATTTAGGACCAACTATTTTTTTTATCACTGATTCATTTCTAGGGTTTCTCTGCAGTATGTATTCTCTGATGGTGAGTGAGGTGGTGGCTGTGATGAAATCCTTTGCCACATTCCTTACATTGCTAACATTTCTCTGCAGTATGAATTCTCTGATGTTGAGAAAGACCTGGATTCTGGGAAAAGGCTTTGCCACAGTCTGTACATTTATAAAGTCTCTCCCTAGTATGGATTCGTTGATGTCAAGTAAGATGTGAACAATGGATAAAGGCTTTTCCACATTCTTTACATTTGTATGGTTTCTCCCCAGTATGAGTTCGCTGATGTACAGTAAGACTCATACGCCAATTAAAGTTTTCCCACATTCTGTACATTTATAAGGTCTCTCCCCAGTATGGATTTGTTGATGTTGAGTAAGAAGTGAATAACAGGTAAAGGCTTTGCCACATGCTGTACATTTATAAGGTCTCTCCCCAGTATGGATTCGTTGATGTTGAGTAAGATGTGAACAATGGATAAAGGCTTTGCCACATTCTTTACATTTGTATGGTTTCTCCCCAGTATGAGTTCGCTGATGTACAGTAAGACTCATACGCCAGTTAAAGGCTTTGCCACATTCTGTACATTTATAAGGTCTCTCCCCAGTATGGATTCGTTGATGCCGAGTAAGAGGTGAATAATGGATAAAGGCTTTCCCACATTCTGTACATTTATAAGGCTTCTCCCCAGTATGAATTCGCTGATGTACAGTGAGATGTGAGCATCTATTAAGGGCTTTCCCACATTCTCTGCATGTGTGAGGCTTCTCCCCAGTATGAATTCTTTGATGTTGATTAAGATTTGAGCAACTGATAAAAGCTTTGCCACACTCTTTACACTTGTATGGTTTCTCCCCGGTATGGATTCGCTGATGTTGATTAAGTCTTGCACTTTGGTTAAAGGCTTTCCCCCAATTCTTACATTTATATGGTTTCTCCCTAGTATGGATTCACCTATGTCGATTAAGGCTTGAGCTCTGATTAAAGGCTTTGCCACATTCTGTACATTTGTAAGTCTTCTCTGCAGTATGAACAGTGAGATGTTGCATAAGGCTTGAGGGCTTGCTGAAGGTTTTGCCACATTCTTCACATTGGTTAGGTTTCTCTCCGGTGTGGATTTTCCTGTGTCTATTTAGATTTGATAATTGAGGAAAGACTTTCCCACATTTATTCCACTTGCAATGTTTCTCCTTAGCATGAATACTCAGATGTTGAGTCAGTTCTGATGACTGGTTAGAAACTTGACCACATTCACTAAATTTGTAATTATTCTCTTCAATATGTATATTCCCACCTGTAATAAGATTTGAGCTTTGATAAAAGACATTTCTACACTCATCACTATGGTTCTCTGAACATAGAGTTGTCTGATGATTCATGAGCCCTGAGTCTTGGTCAAAGTGATTCCCAGCTTCAAGGCATGTGTAGATTTTGGTTCCATCATAAATATTGTTGTAATGATTGAAGCTGGAGCTCTCGCATAAGGCCTCAATCGTGGGATTACACATGGAAGGTTGTTCTGCATTATCTGTACTATGATACCCATTGAATGATGGCAGCTGGATAAAGACTGTCTCATTATGATTGATATTACAGATATTGGAATAGGGAGAAAATGTTTCTTGGTGGAAAAATAATGAGCCTTCACTAAAGGATCTCTCAAACTGATTATTGTGAGATTTTCTTCCTTCATTTTCAAATCTCTGGCTCTCAGATATGTATGACTGACTGTTTAATTCAAACCTATATTCATACTGGTTTGAGTGATTATTTGTAGCATAGACTAGATGACTGTCCATGTTTTCAAAATTTCACACCAGAGAATATGTTTTTTTTTTTTTTAAATCATGTGGGTTCTTGCTTACAAAAACATATTTTTCTGCAGACTTACTGACTTCAAATGGAATTTTCCCCAATTTGATGCATATCCTCAATTTCTTTTGGCAATCATGTTTTCATCATGAATAATTGTCCTGATTTGGTTACATCTAAAACAACATCCTTTTGGCCCTTCACAGCCACCCTTACTTTCCCAGTCTTTCATTAAATACAAATTTCCAAGCTGAGAGCTCTCAGAATTTCTGAGCACATTACACGTGAATCTCCTATGCACGGCTTCTTGGGGAACAAACCCTGGTGTCATGAGAAAATATCGCTGTGTCATCCACTTCATTCATTCACACCTAGCACTGGGATTCTTCCTTTACTCCAAAGGGGCCCTGAGAAGCTGCCATTTCCTCCTCTTCTTCCTGCTGCCCTGGGTCGTTTTCGCATCAAGACTGTGGAGGAATCACCTCAGCGTTGTGAGATTATGCCTTCAGAGGAGCCAGCACAGCTCCTTTGCCTGCTCCCAACACCCCCACAGGCAGAAGGACCTTGAAAAGCGGGAAACGCCAACCTCTCCTGTCCTTTGTCTCAGGAGAGATTCAGGACAATCAGCTCCTCCGTGGAGACCAATCTATCAATTGGTTGTTGTTTTCTACTCTTCTTTCTTCATCAAAGACAAGACTAATGTTAGATTTATGTCCAAAAGCATCAAGGAGACCAATTATATTTGGATGACTTAGCTCCTGTAATAATTTTATCTCTCTTAAGGCTGTTCTATTTATACCATCTTTAGCTTCTGATCTATGTCCAAGTTTGATTTTCTTAATGGCGACAGTTTGGTTGGTGTTCTTGTCTCTGGCCTTGTAAACCATGGCAAACTGTCCCTCCCCGAGGAAGTCCAGTTTTTCATAACGCTTCGCTCGCGACTTCACGTCCACTGCCATCCGTTGCGAGGAGCCCGTCTCCAGCTGAAAGGCATGTCTCTGCTTTTGAATATGCTACCTAGGTTGATCATAACTTTCCTTCCAAGGAGTGTCTTTTAATTTCATGGCTGCAGTCACCATCTGCAGTGATTTGGGAGCCCAGAAAAATAAAGTCTGAGCCCAGAAAAATAAACACTGTTTCCCCATCTGTTTCCCATGAAGTGATGGGACCAGATGCCATGATCTTCATTTTCTGAATGTTGAGCTTTAAGCCAACTTTTTCACTCTCCTCTTTCACTTTCATCAAGAGGCTTTTAGTTCCTCTTCACTTTCTGCCATAAGGGTGGTGTCATCTGCATATCTGAGGTTATTGATATATTGATATTTCTCCCAGCAATCTTGATTCCAACTTGTGTTTCTTCCAGTCCAGCATTTCTCATGATGTACTCTGCATATAAGTTAAATAAACAGGGTGACAATATACAGCCTTGACGAACTCCTTTTCCTATTGGGAACTAGTCTGTTGTTCCATGTCCAGTTCTAACTGCTGCTTTCTGACCTGCATACAAATTTCTCAAGAGGCAGATCAGGTGGTCTGGTATTCCCATCTCTCAGAATTCCCCACAGTGTATTGTCATTCACACAGTCAAAGGCTTTGACATAGTCAATAAAGCAGAAATAGATGTTTTTCTGGAACTCTCTTGCTTTTTCCATGATCCAGCAGATGTTGGCAATTTGATCTCTGGTTCCTCTGCCTTTTCTAAAACCAGCCCAAACTTCAGACAATACTAAAAAGTTACAGTAACCAAAACAGTGTGAAAAAAAACCCAAAACAGTATGGTACAGGCACAAAAGCAGACATTTGGATAAATGGAACAGCATAGAGAACCTAGAAGTAAACCCACACACCTACAGTCAATTAATTTTCAACAAACGAGGCAAGAATATACAATAAAGACATTTTCTTCAGCAAGCAGTGTTGGGAAAGTTGGACAGCTGCATGTAAATCAGTGAAGTTAGAACACACCCTCACACCATACACAAAAATCAACTCAAAATGGCTAAAAGACTTAGAAGACATGACTCCACAAAACTCTTAGAAAGAAACATAGGTAAAACCTTCTCTGACATAAACTGCACCAATGTTTTCTTTGGTAAGTCTCCCAAGGCAAAAGAAATAAAAGCAAATACAAACAAATGGGACCTAATCAAACTTATAAGCTCTTTCACAGGAAAGGAAACCATTAACAAAATGAAAAGAAAACCAATGAATTGGGAGAAAATATTTGCAAACAATGTTACTGACAAGGGCTTAATTTCAAAAATGTATTAACAGTTTGTACAACTCAACAACAAAAAAATCAAATAACCCAATTGAAAAACGGGCAGAAGACCTAAATATACATTTCTCCAAAGAAGACATGCAGATGGCCAATAGTCACATGAAAAGACGCTTAACATTGTTAATTATTAGAGAAATGCAAATCAAAACTACAAAGAGGTATTATCTCATAGCAGTCATAATGGCCATCGTTAAAAAAAAATCTACACATAACAAAAGCTGGTGAGAGCGTGAAAGAAAAGGAATCCTCCTACAGTGTTGCTGGGGATGTAAATTGTTGAAACCACTATGAAGAACAGTATTGAGGTTCCTCAAAAAACCTAAAAATAGAGTTATATACTCCTGGGCATATACCCAGCCAAAACTAATTCAAAAAGATACATGCACCCCTACATTCACAGCAGCACTATTGACAAAGGCCAAGACACAGAAACAAGCTAAATGTCCAACAGATGAATGGACAAAGAAGATGAGATGATGCGTGTGCACATACACACACACACACACACACACACACACACAGGAATTCTACTCAGTCATACAAAAACTTTCATCACTCTTGATGAAAGTGAAAGTGGAGAGTGAAAAAGTTGGCTTCAAGCTCAACATTCAGAAAACGAAGATCATGGCATCTGGTCCCATCACTTCATGGCAAATAGATGGGGAAACAGTGGAAACAATGTCAGACTTAATTTTTCTGGGCTCCAAAATCACTGCAGATGGTGACTGAAGCCATGAAATTAGAAGATGCTTACTCCTTGGAAGCAAAGTTATGACCAACCTAGATAGCATATTCAAAAGCAGAGACATTACTTTGCCAACAAAGTTTCGTCTAGTCAAGGCCATGATTTTTCCTGTGGTCATGTATGGATGTGAGAGCTGGACTGTGAAGAAGGCTGAGCACTGAAGAATTGATGCTTTTGAACTGTGGTGTTGGAGAAGACTCTTGCAAGTCCCTTGGACTGCAAGGAGATCCAGCCAGTCCATTCTGAAGGAGATCAGCCCTGGGATTTCTTTGGAAGGAATGATGCTAAAGCTGAAACTCCAGTACTTTGGCCACCTCATGCGAAGAGCTGACTCATTGGAGAAGACTCTAATGCTGGGAGGGATTGAAGGCAAAAGGAGAAGGGGACGACAGAGGATGAGATGGCTGGATGGCATCACTGACTTGATGGACGTGAGTCTCAGTGAACTCCGGGAGTTGGTGATGGACAGGGAGGCCTGGCGTGCTGAATCATGATTAGAGAAATGCAAATCAAAACTACAAAGAGGTATTACCTCATAGCAGTCATAATGGCCATCATTTAAAAATCTACACATAACAAATGCTGGTGAGAACATGAAAGAAAGGGAATCCTCCTACACTGTTGCTGGGGATGCCGGACATGACTGAGTGACTGATCTGATCTGATACAAAAGAGTGAAAAAATGCCATTTGCGGCAACATGGATAGATGGACCTAGAGATTATAACTAAATGAAGTCAAGAAATACAAATACCATATGGTATCACTTCCATGTAGAGTCTAAAATATGACTCAAAGGATCAATTATATGAAACGGAAGCAGACTCAAAGATGGAGAACAGATTCGTGCTCCCCAAGGGGGAGGTGAGGTTAGGGAGGGAGAGATGGGGAGTTTGGCAGTAGTAGATGCAAACTAGTAGATATAAAATGGATAAAAAAACAAGGTCCTACAGTATAGCACAAGGAACTATGTTCCATATCTTGTGACAAACCATAATGGGAAAGAATATGAAAAAGAGTGTGTGAATGTGTATATATATACATATAACTGAACCACCTGACTGTTAAGTAGAATTTATTTTGTAAGTAGAACTTATTACAGCATTATAAACCAACTACACTGCGATCAAATATTTTTAAATGTCAGTAGTTTCTTTTTTTCTTGTAACTATTTATTATCACACGTAATACATGTAAGGTTGCCAGATAATATGAAGATATCTAGTTAAATCTGAATTTCAGATAAATAATGAAGAGTTTTTGCTATAAATTATGTCCCATGCCATCTTTGGGACACACATTAAAAAATTACTCATTGTTTATCTGAAATTCAAATTTAACTGGACATTCTCTACTTTTATTTGCTAAATCTGGCAACCCTATGTTCATGCTTTATATAAACGCAAAAACAGAGACATAATCACCAGGATTCTCACATTCTTGATTCTTTTCCTAATCCCTTAACATAATTGGAACTAATTTGGGTGCTTTCCAACCAAATTATTATAAATTATTTTTTAAATTGCAGATTTTCAACAAGTAATATCAGCATCTTTAACCCCCTTTGGCTTTTCCTCCTTCTGGAGTCATCTTGTTAAGAAAATGAAGATGGATGAACGCTGGAGTAAAGCCAGAAATATCACTGGTCAGACTGTTAAGAATCTGCTAAAATATTAACAAAGAAAACTCAGGCTACAGATAACATATTATTTCATCTTTGGCAGCCAGAGAACAGCAAGGGAGGCACTCACTACTGAAAGACGTGTGTTGCTGTGTGTCTCCATCCTTCTATCTATCTGATTATAGCTGACAGAATAAATGAAAAACACACCACAGCCCCCACATTTGAGCAAATTTCCCTCACATCCTTCTTTTTGTTGTTGTTTGATACACACTTGTTATCTATGCATTTTGCTAAGATAATATGGGAGAATGGCCATCGACTTTCCACAGGATTTTTAAGCTGTTTCTGATACCAGGACTCTCGTATGAGTGGGGGATTGTGCGTGTGTATGTATTTGCACGTGTGGGTATGAGTGTAAGTAGGTGAGTGGGAGTGCACGTGTGGGCCTGAGGCGTGTATGGAGCGGCGAGCAGAGAAGTCTTGAAGGGTGAGGATGGCCCTAAGACCCAAGGCCTAATAAGGAGGGAGCATCTCTCCCAGGCTTTCTGGGTAGTTCCTGGACACGTCAAGATAATATAAACACTAATTTAAACACTATTTTAATGAAGTGTGCAACTGCTTTTGAAGAAGGAATGAATAGTGGTCGAGGAGTAGATATCTAGGGAAGGTGCCACTCTTGTCCTCTGCCCTCCCCCAAGGATGCGTCAAGGGTGAGAATGTGTCAAGGGAATACCCTTGTCTGTATTGTGGAGCAGTGTGCGTGAATATGTGTATTTGCAAGTGTGGGATCGGGTGCTGAGAGAAGTTTTCCTGGGACAAGTAGAAAGGTTGAGGGCCTGACTCCACAGGGCTGCGGTCTCTCTCTGGCCCTGTTGACTCCCTGGACTTTCCATTCCTACTTGAAGTGTTCACTTTGTCCTTAGCCTTGGGAATACTATCCCATTGATTCTCTTCTGGCCCGTATCTTACTATTAATAAAAGGAGCCCTTTTCTGCTTTCTGTGTTGTGTCATATCTGAAGAATAATCAGATGGCCACGAACTCTCCTTCAAAGTACCACTAGTGTAGAACATTCTTAGAACCTATGACTCGACCATTGAGCTCTTGTTTTCCACCTGCTGGACAACGTCAGGGTTGTCCCTGATTAAAGAGATGCTCTTTCTGTCTAGGCAGGGATCCCAGAGAATATTCCTTCTGGGTGGATCTCCTCAAATCCTCATATAGGTCAGGGTCAGGAGAATGCCAGGCACCAAACAAGTTGTTGGAGAGAAAACAAGGGAAATTTCAGTACTTCCCCTCAAGGAGCTCTTGTGGTAACAAAATCAGAAAAGAAACCATTATAAACTGAGAAACCTATTGGAGACTATGGCCACAGAAATGGAAGGGGTGGGTGGGTGGGTGGGTGTGGTGTGATGTGGAAATCATTTCAGGTACGTTGGAAGACACAGCATTTAAATTGAGCCTTGAAGATCCTTAAAAGTAAGCTCAACAGGAAATTATTCTAGAACAGCATGGACAACACAGAGATGGGGCGATGGCTGCACCCTTGGAGAGACACAGGGCACTGTGTCTGTATTTTGGAGCAGAGTGTGTGAATATGTGTGTGGCCGTGAGTGCACAGAACATTAACAGAACTCTGCAGATGAGATGGGGCCAATCATGAACAGTGTAGTGAGCTCTGCTAACAGGTTGGGTGTATACTCAGAAGCATGGAAAGACACTGAAGGATTTTAGGAGTATTATAACTGGGGGGTTTCCCAGGTGCTACAAGTGGTAAAGAACCCACCTGCCAGTGCAGGAGATGTAAGAGATGAGGGTTTAATCTCTGGATCAGGAAGATCCCCTGGAGGAGGGCATGGCAACCCACTCCAGTAGTCTTGCCTGGAGAACCCCCAAGGACAGGGGAGCCTGGCGGGCTACAGTCCAAGGGGTCACAAAGAGTCAGACACAACTGAAGTGACTCAGCACACATGTAGCATGCTGTAAATGGACTTAACCTTCAGAAAGATGCTGTTGACAACAGCAAAGGTAAGTGGCCATAGGAGGCATGAACAGAAGTAAGACGTAAGTTTGAGGAATCGAGAAAAGAACTAAGGTAGTGGTGATGGAAGCAGATACAGACATGTGTGTCAACAGAATTTAGGAGTAAATGGTGGGGTGCGATGGTGCTGAGGGAGCAGCATGACAGCTTTTGGTTTGTGTCGTTGGGTGGATAATGATGTCATTTGTTAAGCAAGAGAAAACAGGAGGACGGACAGACTCTAAGTTTTGCTATTCTCAGTCTGAGGCTTAAACAACATTCAGATGCCTCGAACTCAGAAGAGAGGTTAGCTATACTGATAGGTTTAAACATCCTCAGTGTTTCAGTGTTATATTTAAAGACACTTTAGAGGACGCATCTGGGGTATTTGGAGTTTCTGTAATAGGAACAGGTTTCAGTATATTATTTCAATACTAGCTTAGGTAGCCCTTTACAGATATTCATACCCATTTTTAATAGAAGATTAAAGATTTTAAGTATCTCACACAAGAGAAGACTCTACACATGGACATCACCAGATGGTCAACACCGAAATCAGATTGATTATATTCTTTGCAGCCAAAGATGGAGAAGCTCTATACAGTCAGCAAAAACAAGACCGGGAGCTGACTGTGGCTCAGATCATGAACTACTTATTGCCAAATTTAGACTTAAGTTGAAGAAAGTAGGGAAAAACACTAGACTATTAAGGTATAACCTAAATCAAATCCCTAACGATTATACAGTGGAAGTGAGAAATAGATTTAAGGGACTAGATCTGATAGACAGAGTGCCTGATGAACTATGGACAGAGGTTCGTGACATTGTACAGGAGACAGGGATCAAGACCATCCCCATGGAAAAGAAATGCAAAAAAGCAAAATGGCTGTCTGGGGAGGCCTTACAAATAGCTGAGAAAAGAAGTGAAAGGCAAAGGAGAAAAGGAAAGATAAACCCATTTGAATGTAGAGTTCCAAATAACAGCAAGAAGAGTTAAGAAAGCCTTCCTCAATGATCAGTGCAAAGAAATAGAGGAAAACAATAGAATGGGAAAGACTAGAGACACTTCAAGAAAACTAGAGATACCAAGGGAACATTTCATGCAAAGATGGGCTCAGTAAAGGACAGAAATGATATGAACATAACAGAAGCAGAAGATATTAAGAGGAGGTGGCAAGAATACACAGAAGAACTGTACAAAAAAGATCTTCACATCACAGATAATCATGATGGTGTGAGCCAGACATCCGGGAATGTGAAGTCAAGTGGGCACAAAGCTAGGGAGGTGATGGAATTCCAGTTGAGCTATTTCAAATCCTGGAAGATGATGCTGTGAAAGTGCTGCACCCAATATGTCAGGAAATCTGGAAAACTCAGCAGTGGCCACAGGACTGGAAAAGGTCAGTTTTCATTCCAATCCCAAAGAAAGGCAATGCCAGATCAGATCAGATCAGATCAGTCGCCAAGGAATGCTCAAACTACCGGACAATTGTACTCATCTCACACGCTAGCAAAATAATGCTCAAAATTCTCCAAGCCAGGCTTCAGCAATATGTGAATCATGAATTTCCAGATGTTCAAGCTGGTTTTAGAAAAGGCAGGGGAACCAGAGATCAAATTGCCAACATCCGCTAGATCATGGAAAAAGCAAGAGAGTTCCAGAAAAACATCTATTTCTGCTTTATTGACTATGCCAAAGCCTTTGACTGTGTGGATCACAATAAACTATGGAAAATTCTGAAAGAGATGGGAATACCAGACCACCTGACCTGTCTCTTGAGAAATCTGTATGCAGGCCAAGAAGCAGCAGTTAGAACTGGACATGGAACAACAGACTGGTTCCAAATAGGAAAAGGAGGACGTCAAGGCTGTATATTATCACCCTACTTATTTAATTTATATGCAGAGTACATCATGAGAAACGCTGGGCTGGATGAAGCAGAAGCTGGAATCAAGTTTGCTGGGAGAAAAGTCAATATTCTAAGATATGCAGATGACACCACCCTTATGGAAGAAAGTGAAGAAGAACTAAAGAGCCTCTTGATTAAAATGAAAGAGGAGAATGAAAAAGTTGGCTTAAAGCTCAACATTCAGAAAGCAAAGATCATGGCATCTGGTCCCAGCACTTCATGGCAAGTAGATGGGGAAACAGTGGAAACAATGGCAGACTTTATTTTGGGGGGCTCCAAAATCACGGCAGATGGTGGCTGAAGCCATGAAATTAAAAGATGCTTACTCCTTGGAAGAAAAGTTATGACCAACCTAGACAGCATATTATAAAGCAGAGACATCACTTTGCCAACAAAGGTCTGTCTAATCAAGGCTATGGTTTTTCCAGTAGTCACATATAGATGTAAGAGTTGGACTATAAAGAAAGCTGAGCACTGGAGAATTGATGCTTTTGAACTGTGGTGTTGGAGAAGACTCTTGAGAGTCCCTTGGACTGCAAGGAGATCCAACCAGTCCATCCTAAAGGAAATCAGTCCTGAATGTTCATTGGAAGGACTGATGTTGAAGGTGAAACTCCAATACTTTGGCCACTTGATGCGAAGAGCTGACTCATTGGAAAAGACCCTGATCCTGGGAAAGATTGAAGGCAAGAGGAAAAAGGGGACGACAGAGGATGAGGTGGCTGGATGGCATTACCGACTCAATGGACATGAGTTTGAGTAAAGTCTGGGCATTGGTGATGGACAGGGAGGCCTGGTGTGCTGCAGTTGATGGGGCTGAGAAGAGTCAGACGTGACTGAGCCACTGAACTGAAGTATCTTACAGTGGTCACAACAATTCCAAAAGATGAGAAAGGCACCGTCCATCTACTATGACAGAGGAGGAAGCTGAGGCTCAGACTGAATGCCTTTCCTGAGGTCACTCAGCTAGTCAATTGACGGGTCTCCTGCCTGTGAATCCAGGACTCTTTCTGAGCTCCCCAGGGCCTCTCCCATTGAAGAGAAGGCCAGCACCGCTCACCACATCCTGCTTCCTGCAGCAGGCAAATGTGGATTTCTTAAGAGCTTTAAAACCCAAAGGTACAATAGCCACACGAAGATTATACCACAGTGCTCTTGGCACACACGTCAGCATCCTAGAAGTCCTTATTTTGTTGCTAAATGTACTCTTTGTACATGCTTATTGGGTGGAATACAGTATAAAAAGAATGTGGTTACGTAAAGAACCAGCAACTCCAGTTTCTCTGGGGCCTTGCTAATCTCTTTCTTTCAGTGCCATGGAAAGTGGAATCTCTGGGCTGGAACAGGGTTGAGATAAAGCTATGCTGTCTTCCGCAACATGCCACTCCCACAGCTCTGCTGGTGGGGTTGTGCCCACAGGAAATGGGTTGTACAGGAGAAGTATGAAAACAGCATGTGGGTGCTTGGTGAATTCCCGATCCCATCTTCCCCACTGGGAAACCGGTTCATACCAGCTCTGAGTCCTCAGGGAGTCTCTTTACATCTGCCTCCTAGCCCTTCTGGGCTCAGCTGATTGGACTTCCTTGGGCTTTGCCTCCCTCTCCACGCCCGGACGTCCTAGAGTGATGCTTTGGCTTGAATGGACTGCTTTTCAGTGACTCTGCTGCTGCTGCTGCTGCTAAGTCACTTCAGTCGTGTCCGACTCTGTGCGACCCCAGAGACGGCAGCCCGCCAGGCTCCCAGTCCCTGGGATTCTCCAGGCAAGAACACTGGAGTGGGTTGCCATTTCCTTCTCCAACACATACCAGTGAAAAGTGAAAGTGAAGTTGCTCAGTCGTGTCCGACCCTCAGCAACCCCATGGACTGCAGCCCACCAGGCTCCTCCATCCATGGGATTTTCCAGGCAAAAGTACTAGAGTGGGGTGCCATCGTCTTCTCCGTTCAGTGACTCTAACCTTGGATAAATCATGCCTCACCTGGGCATCCTTCCCAGATGCCTAGAAACTCTGTCAGGTCTGGCAACCCTGGTTTCAACAATATTAATAACAGGCAGGTGAAACAATCCAGTGAGCTCAGGAAGAAAGCTGACCTTGGTTCCATGACAGAATTTTGATGGCTTCCCTAAGTTCTCACATGTAGTCAGATTATGAAATGATACTTTTCATTCTCAACCACAGTTTACTAACTCATTTCCCTATTATTGAACATTTTGGTTATTTGTAAATGTCTCCTTATAGATAATATACTATTTTATGTGTCCATTACATCTTTATCCTGTTGAATTATTAATAATATATCTAATTTGGTATACATGTCAGGAACCCAGGAGTTCTTCAGCATTTTCTCACTAAGATTCTTTCTAACACCAAATCCTCTAATATCCTCTATTCTCTTTCTCAGCTGTTTTGTTCCATGACTGTAATTCAATTCCTTATTATTTTCCTCAGGACTACTGTAACAGAATGCTCAGGTCTTTTCTCCTTAAAGAGATTCCTAACATCTAAAAAGACTTAAAAGTCACCACTTCAGAAATGCTCAGTCTTGGTAATAGAGCAAATCCATAACTAAACCACAAGGATAACTCAGAACCAAAGACCCGTGGTTGGCTGGTCTTCAAAAAACAGCAAATAGTTATTTTTTTCTCCCCTGGAGCTTGCCTTCCTGGACAGTGTCATAGGCCTGAGTCTGTGGTAAAATACTTGTGAATATTTTCTGGTTTGGTTTTGTGGTTTTATTACTTCTGCATGTCACCACAAGAATGATTTTAGAAATACTCAAATTGCGGGTGTTGGATAAGACACTTGAGAGTCCCTTGAACTGCAAGGAGATCAAACCAATCAATCCTAAAGGAAATCAACCCTGACTATTCATTGGAAGGAGTGATGCTGAAGCTGAAGCTCCAATTCTTTGGCCACCTGATGTGAAGAACTGACTCCTTAGAAAAGACCTTGATGCTGGGAAAGATCGAAGGCAAAAGGAGAAGGGGGTGACAGAGGATGAGATGGTTAGATGGCATCATCAACTCAATGGACATGAATTTGAGCAAACTCCAGGAAACAGTGAAGGACAGGGAAGCCTGGAATGCTGTAGTCCATGCAGTCACAAAGAGTTGACATGACTGTGATTGAACAAGTGCATAAATAATTTTTAAAAAGGAAATATAGCTACATTTATATAACAAGCTTTGTGATACAAGACAGGCACACTCAACATTGTCACAATAAAGAATTTTAGAATAAAATGCATAGAAATGAAGAAGCTAATCCAGTTAAAAACACTTTAGCATCTTCAGAAGCATGGGCCCCCTGAATATGTGCAAACTGTAGAAGAGGTAAAGTCCTGAGGAGTGAGTTAGTTGGAGTCTCTATATGTTACTTGGAAAGTAATTCAGTCAAACTGAATATTTCAACTCTTTTTGATTAGTAAATCATGTGAAGAAACACTCATGTGCTAAGGCATATTCTGGGATGATGATAAATTGTCTGCATGTTAACAGATACCATTATTAGAGGAAGTGGATGACTGATGAAAGGGGCTGAGCTAGGGTTAAACACAGCTTTTTCAAAGAAGTTGTGTCAAATCCCAGGTACCTACACTTGGTATTCACAAGGCCACTGTGGTTCGATGCTGTATCTGTTTTTAAGAGTATAACAACATTAGATGGGCCTCCCTGTGGCTCAGTGATAAAGAACCCGTATGCAAATATTGGAGACACAGGTTTGATTCCTGGGTTGGGAAGATCCCCAGAGAAAGAAACAGCAACCCACTCCAGTATTCTTGCCTGAGAAATCCCACGGACAGAGGAACCTGGTAGACTACAGTCCACGGGGCCACAAAGAGTCGGACATGACTTAGTGACTATACAACAGCAACGTCAGATAGATGCTCTAAGATTTTTAGCACAGTAGCATAGCTGATAAAGGAACCTATAATTAATATCTTTCAAAAAATATATTAATGGATGAATTTAAATGGTCACTACTTCTAACTACCGAACGGTGTTAAGGTGATGTATCATCACTTGAGAAGTACTTTACATTATTCTAAAGGAAGATGTTACACTTTTCTAAAAATCTCACTTCAAATCCACGTTTCTACGATACATTCTATTAGAGAAACATAAAAATAACAAGCAATACAGAGTTCAGATGAAACAAAACTGTAAAACAAATAAACCCATGTGTACTGTTTATGATTGGATCAAATATAACAGAAAATTTAGTGTCAAATGGGTACTCAATTCATCTTCAATACTGTTCAGGAACATAACATATAGGTATTCTCAACACAAATACAATAAAATCTATAAATACGGAATATTAGTGTAATGTAAAGAGACTTGTATAAAATATTACTCCTTTGCAACTAATTACGAGAGAAAATAGAGAAATGTAAGTGCACTAGGGCTGGTAACTGTTGATACTGCCTTTTTTGATATTTAATTCTGTTTGCTGAATGGCACTGAACTTTTGATATCATACTGAAAATAGATTTTCCCCTTGATAAGAAAAATCTTCCCAAATAAATAAAACATAGCCTCATTTTAAAAGAAAAAAAAAACTTTACAAAACAGTAAATTGCATGTAAATCAGTGAGTTTGTGTATGTGTGTGGTTAGAACATGCCCAACACAAAACTAAACTCAAAATGCCTTAAAGACTTAAACAGAAGACATGACCCTATAAAACTCTTGGATGAGAACACAGGCAAAACCCTCTCTGACATAAATTGTACCAATGATTTTTTGGGTCAGTCTCCCAAGGCAAAAGAAATAAAAGCAAAAATAAACAAATGGGACCTAATCAAGCATTTGCACAGCAAAGTAAGCCATCAGTTCAGTTCAGTCACTCAGTCATGTCTGACTCTTTGCAACCCCATGAATTGCAGCACACCAGGCCTCCCTGTCCATCACCAACTCCCAGAGTTCACTCAAACTCACGTCCATCGAGCCGGTGATGCCATCCAGCCATCTCATCCTCTGTTGTCCCCTTCTCCTCCTGCCCCTAATCCCTCCCAACATCAGAGTCTTTTCCAATGAGTCAACTCTTCACATGAGGTGGCCAAAGTACTGGAGTTTCAGCTTTAACCAACATGAAAAGACAACCTACAGAACGAGAGAAAATATTTGCAAACTACACAGCTGACAAGGGCTTAATTTCCAAAATATACAAAGAGCTCAGCTCAACAACAACAAAACAAACATCACTAGCAAGAAATAGGCATAAGACCTAAATAGGCACTTCTCCAAAGAAGACATACAGAATGGTCAATAGGCACATAAAGAGATGCTCCACACTGTTAATTATTAGAGAAATGCCCATCAGAGCTATAAAGAGATATCACTTCATACCAGTGAGAATGGTTATCATCAAGAAGTCTTCAAATAATAAATGCTGGAGAGAGTTTGGAGTAAAGAGAAGCCTCCTATATTGCTGGTGGGAATGTCAACTGGCACAGCAGGCACTCTGGAGAATCATCCAGAGGTTTCTTAGAAAACTAAAGACAGAGCTACCATATGATCTAGCAAGTCCATTCCTGGACATATATCCAGAAAAAACCCTCTAATTTGAAAAGATACATGCACCCCAATATTCATGGCAGCATTATTTGCTATAGTGAAACATGGAAGCAACTTAAATGTCCACTGACAGATAAATGGATAAACAAGATGTGGGGTGTGTGTGTGTGTGTGTGTGTGTGTGTGTATGTAGAATATATACATATATATTACTCATCCATAAAACACAATGGAGTATTCAGTTCAGTCACTCAGTCATGTCCAACTCTTTGCTACCCCATGAATCGCAGCACGCCAGGCCTCCCTGTCCATCACCAACTCCTGGAGTTCACTCAGACTCACGCCCATCAAGTCAATGATGCCATCCAGCCATCTCATCCTCTGCCATCCCCTTCTCCTCTTGTCCCCAATTCCTCCCAGCATCAGAGTCTTTTCTAATGAGTCAACTCTTCACATGAGGTGGCCAAAGTACTGGAGTTTCAGCTTTAGCATCATTCCTTCCAAAGAACACCCAGGACTGATCTCCTTCAGAATGGACTGGTTGGATCTCCTTGCAGTCCAAGGGACTCTCAAGAGTCTTCTCCAACACCACAGTTCAAAAGCATCAATTCTTTGGTGCTCAGCCTTCTTCACAGTCCAAATCTCACATCCATACATGACCACAGGAAAAACCATAGCCTTGACTAGATGGACCTTTGTTGGCAAAGTAATGTCTCTGCTTTTGAATATGCTATGTAGGTTGGTCATAACTTTCCTTCCAAGGAGTAAACGTTTTTTTAATTTCATGGCTGCAGTCACCATCTGCAGTGATTTTGGAGCCCAGAAAAATAAAGTCTGACACTGTTTCCACTGTTTCCCCATCTATTTCCCATGAAGTGATGGGACCAGATGCCATGATCTTCGTTTTCTGACTGTTGAGCTTTAAGCCAACTTTTTCACTCTCCACTTTCATCAAGAGTACTCATCCATTAAAAGGAATTAAATAATGCTATTTTCAGTAATGTGGATGGACCTAGAGATTATCATACTCAGTGAAGTCAGATAAAGACAAATACCATATGGTATCATTTATACGTGGAATCTTAAAAAAAATTATACAAATGAACTTATTTACAAAACAGAAATAGACTCACAGATAGAACATATGAGTAACAAAGTGGAAAGGCAGGAGGGATAGATTAGGAGTTTGGGATTAACAGATACAGACTACTATATATAAAATAGATAACAACAAGGACCTACTACATAGCAGTATGTGTATGTGTTTAATTATATATATATAAATATATATAATATACATATACATAAGAATCACATTTAGGAACTTCAGCCACAGGAAAACACCCCACATTCCAGGACTCCACTGAGGAAGCAGAAGCAAAGACAAAATATTGGAGCGAGAGTGGTCTCCTGTGAAGCAGATATGAACCTGAACCATGGCTTGGCTGTGTGACTTTGCTCAGTTAAGGGGTCCTCAGGGCCCCTCATCTGATAAGTGTGTCAGTGAGGGATGCTGTTTGGCTTAAATTAGGAAAACAACAGTCGCTGAAACACAGAGGTCAGAGGAAGCAGCCCGGGGCTGGTCCAGGCATTCTGTCTTTCTGCCTTGCCGCCCTTAGCTGGGCCTCTCTTCCTCAAGATGCTAACTCGGCTCCTTGACCTCCAAAAGTTAGAGGAGGAAATGGCAACCCACTCCAGTAGTCTTGCCGGGAAAATCCCATGGACAGAGGAGCCTAGCAGCCTACAGTCCACGGGGTCACAGAGAGACGTGACTGAGTGTGTGTGCATACGAACACACACACACACCTCTGAACATGTTGCCTTTAAGAAAGAAGGGGGAAGGTACAGGGGAAAAGTTCAGGCTGTTGAATTTAAACAGGGTTTCTCAGGAAATATTAACTACCGCTTACATTCCACTGAATACAAGTGTATCATCACCTGGACACCCTGAGCTACGAGAAAGCATGAAAACAGCAGTGCATAGCAGGGTCTCGCAAGAGCAACCATGCTCCCTTGAGGACATAGAAAGAAGACAGCAGACGCCTCTCTGTTGTGTTCCTCAACCTTCTGGATTACTCTGTAACTCAATTTTCTCCTGTGTTTCACCATTACTTCTATATTTTGACTTCACACATTGAATGACCAGGCCATATCACAATTTCAAATCATATCCCCTTTTCCATAAAGATTGGTGACTCAATACTTGTTTGAGATTCTCCAAGTGAAGTGTGTTAGGGCAGTATCAAGGGCCGTTATGACCATGGAGCTTTTGTGTTAATTTTACAGAATTTTCTCTTTTTTTAAAAAATGAGTTTATGTTAAGTAATAAGGAAATAACTAAATCACCAAGCAGGATGAAGCACTGCTCAGCTGTAGTGTTCACATCCAGCCCGGGCCGAGGTGACATGGCTCACAGACTCTAGTATGCTCCACTGACAGATTAGTGCGGAAGAGGATGAATCCCACCACCTCTTCCTTCTGTGCCAGCTGTGGGAGGTCATGAGCCCTGGTGAGAAAGTAGCTTTTTGTTGTTGTTTAGTCACTAAGTCGTGTCTGACTCTTATGAAACCCCATGGACAGTAGCCCACCAGGCTCCTCTGTTCATGGGATTTCCCAAGCAAGAATACTGGAGTGGGTTGCTCTTCCCTTCTCCAGGGGATCTTTCTGACCTAGAGATTGAACCCATGTCTCCTGCATTGGCAGGCGGATTCTTTACCGCTGAGCCACCTGGGACACAGAGAAAGTAGTTTAGGTACCATTATTACTCCTCATCCTTTCTGGTTCCCCCTTCCACCCTGATGCTCTATCTTTTAGCCTTGAATGAAGAAGGGGCCACATCAGGCACCCCAGAAAACCTGAGGATGTTTTATTTTTTCATTTTTTTTCTGAGGATGTTTTAGAAGGACAGGAAGTCAAAGGAGGCTTGAAGAGAGATCATGCCCAGGATCTCTGCAGAGTTGGAGAAGACTTGTCAGAAACCACAATGCTTGACTTCATAGTGACCTCTGCCTGAGAACCTGCAATAAAGGCAAAGCTCTTGTCTGAACCACAGTCATCCACCCCCTTCAAATTGTATCGTGTTATTTTTAGTTTAACCATAGTCTTTGAGGCAATGGTTTCCCGAAGCTATTTCTAGCTCTAACTGAGAGAGTTTAGGGTTGGAAAAGTCAGACCTCCTCTATCCTCACTGATTTTCTTTCAGATATCATTATGGGATTAACAGAGAATGCCTCTAAAAAGATTACACCTACGAGACAGAAGGCAACAAAAGGAAATCATGAATCACACCAGGGGCCTATGTGAGACACTGTCTTCTGGGAAATTTTAATTCTCATTTAGAATGCAGGAGTCTGAGTCCTGTATTCTATGGGGAAAAAATCAGTTTTTAATATGAAGTTACTTAAACTGTGAAAACTGAAGAATCTATTTTCATACAAGGCCACCTCTGACTAGGTACTGACATCAAATAAGCCATTAGGAAAATATGTCCTGTTCACAGTTTGATGCTGAAGCCTGCGCAGGAGTTGAAACAACAAAATGAAAGAGGAACATAATCCACTGGAGGATCTGTTCTGAGCTCCTCATGTGTTCACTCACTCAAATTCATTCCATGAACATTCTTGAGTACCTACCCTTTAAGGGGACAATCCCTGATGCTGGTTTCTTCTGCAGCCCAGAGATGGAACATGGAAGCCCTCCAGGGCGTAATGTCCACTTTAGTTGCTAGAGTGGCTGAAGAATAGGGTGGTGGCTGGCATGGCTGGCCTGAGGTCACAATTGCCCCTGAGCAGATTCTAGGTCTCTTGATGATGGGTTCAGTGAATCGTTGCCAGAGTGCTTCTTTCCAACGTCAATCCCAAGTGAATGTGACATTGTGCCTTCTTTCCGTCTTTATGGCTGCGAGATTCCATGAAGCTCAAAGTGAGAAAATTGTAGAAAACCACTCTTTGTCACAGCACCAAATTTTCACATTTAAGCATCAACAATGTTTTCCTTTGACAAGTGACGTACACGTCACTTCAAGAATGTTTGGTGCTCCAACTGACAAAGTCTTCCTTTTATTTCATGGAAAAATACAGCATGGAGAAGGTAGGAGTGTTTTTTTCCTTGGAAATGGTTTTGCTTATTATTTTCGAGTTGGTGGTGTTATTGATTTATCCATCCATGACTTAAATGTAACCATTTTAGCTTAATTATTTTAACTTTGGGAAATGAGCATCACATGATATAAGCTCATACCCAAACTGACTTAATTTATGAAAGCGGCTATAGAACAAAGATTGTCAAATGACAGCCGTGGGCCAAATCTAGTATGTTGCCTGTTTCTGCATAGCTTATAAGCCAAGACAGGTTTGCACTTCATAAAAATGAGCAGGATCTTCATTTAAGGATTGCTATTGTGCTACCAAAGGAATAGGAAGGAAGTAGGACTGGGCAGAGGGAGAAACTGAACTCTATTAATACTATCTTCTGCAGGGATGACTGAGTTTTTTTTGAGCTGGGATATGTTGCTGTGAATGTGAGCTGACCTCAGAAGGTGGTACAACTTTGAGCCAGGACAGCTTTCTCAGCTAAGGCAGTTCTTGAAGAGGGATGATGATTTCAAGATCCTCTTCTGTCAGCCCTCTTACCAGACTGGCCCATGGCCTTCCTCAAGAGTCAGCCCAGAACAGTTCTGATGCCTTTTTTCCAGCTCTGTCCTGAAGCTCCCTGGCTTCATAACCTGGGAAGGCTTCCCTGTCCATCTCTCGGAGTTTGCTCAAACTCATGTTGATTGAGTCAATGATGTCATCTCTCCATCTTATCCTCTGTCACCCCATTCACCTCCTGTCTTCAATCTTTCCCAGCATCAGGGTCTTTTCCAATGAGTCGGCTCTTGGCATCAGCTGGCCAAAGTACTGGAACTTCAGCATCAGTCCTTCCAATAAATATTCAGGATTGATCTCCTTTAGGATTGACTGGTTTGATCTTCTTGCTGTCCAAGGGACTCTCAAGAGTCTCTTCCAGCACCACAGTTCAAAAGCATCAATTCTCCAGCACTCAGCCTTCTTTATGAAGTCCAACTTTCACATCCATATATGACTACTGGAAAAACCATAGCTTTGACTATATAAACCTTTGTCAGCAAAGTAATGTCTCTGCTTTTTAACAGATTTTCTAGTTTTGTCATAGCTTTTCTTCCAAGGAGCAAGCATCTTTCAATTTCATGGCTGCAGTCACCATCTAGTCATTTTGGAACCCAAGAAAATAAACTCTGTCACTGTTTCCATTTTTAAGCCATCAATTTACCGTGAAGTAATGGGACTGGATGCCATGATCTTAGTTTTTCAAATCTTGAGTTCTAAGCTGGCTTTTTCACTCTCTTCTTTCACCTTCATCAAGAGGCTTTTTAGTTCCTCTTCACTTTCTGCCATAAGGGTGGTGTCATCTGCGTATCTGAGGTTATAGATATTTCTCTTGGCAATCTTGATTCCAGCTTGTGCTTCATCCAGCCTTGCATTTCACATGATTGTATTCTGCATATAAGTTAAATAAGCAGGGTGACAATATATAGCCTTGACATACTCCTTTTCCCATTTTGAACCAGTGCATTTTTCTATGTGTTTCTAACTGTTGCTTCTTGACTTGCATATAGGTTTCTCAGGAGGTAGGTAAGGTGGTTTTGTATTTCCATCTCTAAGAATTTTCCAGTTTGTTGTGATCCACACAGTCAAAGGCTTTGGGGTAGGCAATGAAGCAGATAATTTTCTGGAATTCCCTTCCTTTTACTATGGCCCAACAGATGTTGGCAAGTCGTTCTCTGGTTTCTCTGCCTTTTCTAAATCCAGCTTGTACATCTGGAAGTTCTTGGTTCACATACTGTTGACGCCTAGCTTGAAGGATTTTGAGCCTTGTGAGCATGTGAAATGAATGCAGTTGTGGGGTAATTTGAACATTCTTTGGCATTGTCCTTCTTTGGAATTGGAATGAAAACTGACCTTTTATAGTCCTGTGGCCACTTCTGAGTTTTCCAAATTTGTTGGCATATTGAGTGCAGTAATTTCACAGCATCACCTTTTAGGATTTGAAATAGCTCAACTGGGATTCTATCACCTTGACTAGCTTTGTTTGCAGTGATGCTTCCTAAGGCCCACTTGACTTCACACTTCAGGATGTCTGGCTCTAAATGAGTGGTCACACCATTGTGGTTATCTGGGTCATTAAGACCTTTTTTTGTACATATATATAAATATACATATATATAGAAGGATATATAAATATATATTTGTATATATAAGTAAGTCACTTTGCTCTACAGTACAAACACAACATTGTAAATCAACTTTGTTTCAATAAGAAAAATCAAACTAATTTTAAAATGTGAAAAAGACCCAGCAATCCCATTGCTGGGCATACACACCGAGGAAACCAGAATTGAAAGAGACATGTGTACCCCAATGTTCATTGCAGCACTGTTTATAATAGCCAGGACATGGAAGCAACCTAGATGTCCATCAGCAGATGAATGGATAAGAAAGCTGTGGTACATATACACAATGGAGTATTACTCAGCCATTAAAAAGAGTACATCTGAATCAGTTCTAATGAGGTGGATGAAATTGGAGCCAATTATACAGAGTGAAGTAAGCCAGAAAGAAAAACACCAATGTAGTATACTAATGCATATATATGGAATTTATGCGACTCCATCACCCCACCCCAGTACTTTTGCCTGGAAAATCCCATGGATGGAGGAGCCTGGTAGGCTCCAGTCCGTGGGGTCGCTAAGAGTCGGACACGACTGAGTGACTTCACTTTGACTTTTCACTTTCATGCATTGGAGAAGGAAATGGCAACCCACTCCAGAGTTCTTGCCTGGAGAATCCCAGGGACAGGGGAGCCTGGTGAGCTTCCGTCTATGGGGTCGCACAGAGTCAGACATGACTGAAGCGACTTAGCAGCAGCAGCATGGACTGTAGCCTACCAGGCTCCTCTGACCATGGGATTTTCCAGGCCATAGTACTGGAGTGGATTGCCATTTCCTTCTCCAGGGGATCTTCCCAACCCAGGGATCGAACCCAGGTCTCCTGCATTGTGGACAGACGCTCTACCGCCTGAGCCACCAGGGAAGCACTAGAAAGATGGTAATGACAACCCTGTATATGTGAGACAGAAAAAGAGACACAGATGTATAGAACAGTCTTTTGGACTCTGTGGGAGAGGGAGAGGGTGGGATGATTTGGGAGAATGGCATTGAAACATGTATAATGTCATATATGAAACAAATCGCCAGTCCAGGTTCGATGCAGGATACAGGATGCTTGGGGCTGGTGCACTGGGATGACCCAGAGGGATGGTACGGGGAGGGAGGTGGGAGGGGGTGCAGGATGGGGAACATGTGTACACCCATGGCAGATTCATGTTGATGTATGGCAAAACCAATACAATATTGTAAAGTAATTAGCCTCCAATTAAAATAAATAAATTTATATTTAAAAAATGTGAAAAAGAGAAGTGACTGTCAATTTCAGGAGTGGAAGGGCCAAAATGAGAACAGACCCTCTATGGGCAGAGTGTAGGGCCTCATGTGCTTCCTTGGTAGTGGTGAGTTCTCTACCCTCTGTAGGGGGCTGTGTTAATATCTAACCCTGTAACCTACTGGGTAAAGTCATGTTGCAGCAGGAAGGGGGAGTCTGGGCTCCCTTTTAAAGTTGACCACCACTCTCTCCCCATTAACATTAAATCTCTTTGATTAACCCTGTGATGTCTACCCTTAATCTTTTCTGCTAAGGTAAGCATCTTTTCTCATGCGTTGGCCACTTTTTCCTGTTGTACATAACTCACTTCAGAGTTCATCTCAGCTGGTAAGGTGGTCAAGGTCAAGGTTACTCCCACACTAATACTGGATTATCTGCCCTCACCTTCCAGCCTCCTGGAGTTTGTGCTGTAAGTTTACAAAGATAGATGATGAGAGCCTCCCACCCTCAGGGATGGTGCTCTGTATAATAAATGATCAGTAAATACGGAACCAGTACAACAAAGACGACTTCACAAAAAGATGAATGACTCACCAACACAGCATGAATAAAGTGATCCACAAAGGTGGACCAGAGATCATGGTTCACAACATTCTCTAACAACATCTAATTATGCGTTGTGGTTGTTACTGATTTTTTTCATTTATTTTATCTTTTTAAAAATCTAGAGCACCCCCCTCACTGGAATATAGGTTTCAACATCAATTTCATCTAGAAAATGTGTACTATAGTTGCTTGTGTTTCTAGTTATTCTTTAGTAACAAAAACCTAACATTTCTATAGTAGTTTCTGATTATTCTGTTTTTGTAGAAGAAATTACTGCATCTGGGTGGATAAAGAGTTAATAAAATTAAAAAAGAGGGTTGATTTGTATCTGTGTATACTTATGGCTCCTCTGTAAAGGAAATTACTCCTCTTGCAGTGATGTAAACCCTTAGCAGAAAATGAAGGGGAAATGAAGCCAATTTTCAGGAAAAGGTTCAGCAAGTTTAGTGCCTGAATTGAGATAAAGTATCATTTAAAAAACACAACTGTCTCAAACAATAAAATGGGATCAAAATACATAGAAAAAAATACTGAATTATTATTTGCCCTAATTTGAAAAGATTAAAAATCAAAGTTTGATGCTTCAAAACACACAAAATAACATTTATCTCCAGGTTTCCCCTTATTTATAGTGATTATTTGTTGGATACTTCATCTTTTCCTTTAGAGGAAAAGCCCTTGAGGTCAGGAACTGTGTATTCTTTATTGTTGTTTTCCCTGCAATAAGAACAGTCCCTTGCACCCAGGGCTTAATAAGTGGAGAAATTTTTCGACATCACGTTCCCATCAGTGTGTGTATTGACCTCGAACTAAAGTTTTATTGCGATAATTTTGATGGATTCTCTTCACATTAAAACACACACATCGACTTCCCTGGTCCTTCAGTGGGTAAGACTCTGGGCTCGGAATGCCGGGCGCCCAGGTTTGATCCCTGGGCAGGGAACTAGATCCCATATGCCACAACTAAGAGTTTGAATGCTGCGGCAAAGATCAAAGACCCCACTGCAACTAAGGCCTGGCTCAGGCAGGTAGGCAGGCAGGTAAATAAATAATTTTTAAAAACCCACAGACATAAATATAGTAAGTCATTCTTCTCTCTCCCTATAATGAATCCATTATTTCAAGTTTTTATAGATCCTGTGTTTCTCTTTGATCTCCAGCATCTCATGAAATCTATCCTCACAAAATTTTATATCAGTGTTTTATACCTCACTGTTAGTCATTTGTTTTGCCTTCTGTGACTCGGTGAGAAGACATAGCATTTTCATTTTTAACCTTGTTGCAGACGATAAAACCAAAGTTCCTTTTCCTAACAGGAGCAAACAAGAGTAATAAGTAAACCTGGAGTGATTTTCGTATCATGCAGGTAACTGCTTCCTGTGTTTTTGCAAAAGGCTGTGTTTAGACCTTGGAACATCTATGCAAACAGTCAAAGGTAAGTAAGTTGCCTGAAGACAGGCTTGAAAAGTTAACTGATGGAAAAGTGAAAAAAAAATTTTGGATACAGAGTTACAACTTTGAACGGAACCTATCATTTACACTTATTATAAACCACATTGTAATATCCATCCACATTGTATCCATCAGAAACACTGGGCTGGTTGAAGCACAAGCTGGAATCAAGATTTCTGGGAGAAATATCAATAACCTCAGATATGCAGATGACACCACCCTAATGGCAGAAAGTGAAGAACTAAAGAGCCTCTTGATGAAAGTGAAAGAGGAGAATGAAAAACTTGGCTTAAAGCTCAACATTCAGAAAACAAAGATCATGGCATCTGGTCCCATCAGTTCAGTTCAGTTGCTCAGTCATGTCTGACTCTTTGTGACCCCATGAACTGCAGCATGCGAGGCCTCCCTGTCCGTCACCAACTCCCAGAGTCCACCCAAACCCATGTCCACTATGTCAGTGATGCCATCCAACCATCTCATCCTCTGTCTTCCCCTTCTCCTCCTGCCCTCAATCTTTTCCAGCGTCAGGGTCTTTTCCAATGAGTCAGCTCTTTGCATCAGGTGGCCAAAGTATTGGAGTTTTAGCTTCAACATCAGTCCTTCCAATGAACACCCAGGACTGATCTCCTTTAGGATGGACTGGTTGGATCTCCTTGCAGTCCAAGGGACTCTCAAGAGTCTTCTCCAACACCACATTTCTAAAGCATCAATTCTTCAGTGTTCAGCTTTCTTTATAGTCCAACTCTGACATCCATACATGACCACTGAAAAACCATAGCCTTGACTAGACAGACCTTTGTTGACAAAGTAATGCCTCTGCTTTTTAATATGCTGTCTGCTGCTGCTAAATCGCTTCAGTCGTGTCCAACTCTGTGCAACCCCATAGACAGCAGCCCATCAGCCTCCCTCGTCCCTGGGATTCTTGAGGCAAGAACACTGGAGTGGGTTGCCATTTCCTTTTCCAATGCATGAAAGTGAAAAGTGAAAGTGAAGTCACTAGGTTGATCATAACTTTCCTTCCAAGGAGCAAGCATCTTTTAATTTCATGGCACAATCACCATCTGCAATGATTTTGGAGCCCAGAAAAATTAAATCTGACACTGTTTCCACTCTTTCCCCATCTATTTGCCATGAAGTGATGGGACCAGATGCCGTGATCTGAGTTTTCTGAATGTTGAGCTTTAAGCCAACTTTTTCACTCTCCTCTTTCACTTTCATCAAGAGGCTCTTTAGTTCTTCTTCAGTTTCTGCCATAAGGGTGGTGTCATCTGCATATCTGAGGTTATTAATATTTCTCCTGGCAATCTTGATTCCAGCTTGAGCTTCTTCCAACCCAGCGTTTCCCACAATATACTCTGCATATAAGTTAAATAAGCAGGGTGACAATATATAGCCTTGACGTACTCCTTTTCCTATTTGAAACCAGTCTGTTGTTCCATATCCAGTTCTAACTGTTGCTTCCTGACCTGCATAACAGGTTTATCAAGATGAAAGTGAAAGAGGAGAATGAACAAGTTGGCTTAAAGCTCAACACTCAGAAAACGAAGATCATGGCATCCGGTCCCATCACTTCATGGGAAATAGATGGGGAAACAGTGGAAACAGTATCAGAGTTTATCTTTTGGGGCTCCAAAATCACTGCAGATGGTGACTGCAGCCATGAAATTAAAAGACGCTTACTCCTTGGAAGGAAAGTTGTGACCAACCTAATAGCATATTCAAAAGCAGAGACATTACTTTGCCAACAAAGGTCCATCTAGTCAAGGCCATGGTTTTTCCAGTAGTCATGCATGGATGTGAGAGTTGGATTATAAAGAAAGTGAGCACCGAAGAATTGATGCTTTTGAACTGTGGTGTTGGAGAAGACTCTTGAGAGTCCCTCAGATTGCAAGGAGGTCCAACCAGTCCATCCTAAAGGAGATCAGTCCTGAATGTTCATTGGAAGGACAGATGTTGAAGCTGAAATTCTAATACTTTGGCCATCTGATGTGAAGAGCTGACTCATTTGAAAAGACCCTGATGCTGGGAAAGATTGAAGGCAGGAGGAGAAGGGGACGACAGAGAATGAGATGGTTGGATGGCATCACCGACTCAATGGAGATGAGTTTGAGTAAACTCTGGGAGTTGGTGATGGACAAGGAAACCTGGCGTGCTGCAGTCCATGGGTTGCAAAGAGTCAGATACTACTGAGTGACTGAACTGATTATCCATCTTAATATTTACAAGTGTCTTAATCCAACCATTGGGCCCTTATTATTTTGTGTTAAGAGTAACACATCTGAGTTTACAGTTATGTGACTTTTGACTGACCACACATACAATAAATTAAAAAATCAGGGGAGACTTCCCTGGTAGCCATTAAGACTCTTCCATTGCAAAGTCTAATCCCTGGTCAGAAAACTAAGATCCCATGTGCTATGTGGCATGGTCAAACAATACATAAAATTTTAAGAAAAGTTTAGTGTTTCAGCTTCAGCTTTAGATGTTTCACTTCAAAGCTCATGGTTTTAATTATTACATAATCTCCATTTAAGAAAGTTTGAGGCTAATTAAAAATCTGGCCTAAAAGTCAATTCTTACAACAGGCTGTAATTCACAGCACTTTTCTGAAATGACTTTTGTACAGAAATGTGTGCTGACAGCCACGCCTCAGCTCAAGAAGCTATGCTTGAATCATTAGTTACTCTGTCATGTCCTACTCTGCAACCCCACAGACTGTAACCCACCAGGCTCCTCTGTCCATGGGATTTCCTAGGCAAGAACACTGAAGTGGGTAACTATTCCCTTCTCCAGGGGATCTTTCCAACCCAGGGATCAAACCCGTCTCCTGCACTGCAGGCAGATTCCTTACCATCTGAACCACCAGGGAAGTCCACTCTTGAATTAGACACTTACTCAACCTGGCTGCTGGAGAAGGCACTGGCAACCCACTCTGGTACTCTTGCCTGGAAAATCCCATCCACAGAGAAGCCTGGTAGGCTGCAGTCCTTGGGGTAGCTAAGAGTTGGATGGGACTGAGCGACTTCACTTTCACTTTTCACTTCCACGCTTTGGAGAAGGAAATGGCAACCCACTTCAGTGTTCTTGCCTGAAGAATCCCAGGGATGGGGGAGCCTGGTGGGCTGCCGTCTATGGGGGTCGCACAGAGTTGGACATGACTGAAGTGACTTAGGAGCAGCGGCAGCAACCTGGCTGCTCACAGACCAGTGCTTTCTGGATCCTGCCCAAAGTACCTTCTTTGTCAGAGTTTTGCCTCTTTTGTATGATCTGCCTTCCTCAGTAAGAGACTCTCTCTCTCAACCAACTTGTCTCTGGGAAAAAAGTGATCTTGTCCCAAAGGAGCAAGAGAAAAATCTAGGGTTTTGACAATAATACCAGGGTTAAGAGTCATAGGAAATACTGTCCATGTTAGGATAACCCTTCTCTAGGAGTTAGGATCCAATGTTTTCCCATATTCTTTAACACTTTTCTTTCAAATTAGATTTGTCTGAAGAAAGGAAGATTTATCTCTTAGGAAGAAAGATGCTAACAGGTTATTAAATTAGAAACCCAAACCTATTTAATTTGAAGCACGAAGACTGGGTTTAGATATTCAGACCTAGAGCAAATCACTTAGATTCTCTTGGTCTTGGCTTCTTTTTCTGCAATGAAAAAGCAATAAAGTCTCCTCCTCAATGTGGCTCAAGGCTGGAATGAAATAATATACCTGAAGGTGTTTTTCTAAACTTTAAAGAGCTAAGCAAATACATTACCACTGCAGATAAAAAGCTTTATTGGTATATTAGTCCCAGTGATACTTTACAACTGTACTCCAACATGTTCCGTTCTAGGAAAGTAACAGATATTGTGAATTCTTGACAATTGTTTCTTAATCTGTTCATAGTTCAGCAGGATGTGGGTGTGTTCTAGAGAACACTTTATTTTTCCACAATTTCCACATTTGGAAAAACTGCAAAAGAGTTATGGAAAACTGGAGGGGCTCACATGCTGAGTTTTAAACTAAACTGTCTGACAAAAAATGAAATAAATGTAAACCAGTTGTCAGGTTGCACTGTTCAAACAGAAATTAAGATATTCCTTCTTAAAAGTGAAAGTGAATACTGACTCATGAAGACAACAGCTCTATATATTTACCTCAATCTTACTTATTAGTTGAAACATTTTCTTAATAGTTCATAAGCACTAATTATTTGCAGTGTCTTATGCAGTTGGTTTATTTAATAGTTTGTCCTGGACTCCCGGTCCTGCCACCTGGAGCTGGTGCAGGTGTGAGGGGCCGCGTCTCGCCACTGCCCACCGGCCGGGCATGGTGTTGGGCGCCGGGCCCACCTCGCCTGTATCGGGGTGCCCAGGAAAAAGAAGGCAGTGATGCTGATGCTGGCAAACAAGCTGAAGTGGGATGATGGTCTCAGAGTCCCAGGGGTCAGCCACAGCCTCTGACTGCGCTCGGCAGATGTCCGTGAGGGACAGGCTGCTTGTGAAAGAGGTTGTAGAATTTGAAGCTAATTTACCTTGAACGTGTAAAGTGCGTGTTCCTGATCCAAACAAGCTTCATTGTTTTCAGCCAACGGTCACCCCAAGGTGAGGGTTACTACCAGGGTGGAAAAATTCAGTTTGAAACTGACGCTCCTGATGCATGCAACATGGTACCTCCCAAAGTGGAAATGCTTGCCTGGGACCTGGAACCCCAACATCACAGAGACGGGCGAAGATATGTCTCAGGTGACTGAAAGAACATTCCATCGATAGCACCGGCTGGGCCCCCATGAGGACACTGAAGGCTGTTGTTTGGGGATTAAATTCTATTTACTGATCTGTGGAATTTTGTTGATCCGCTGACTATCCAAGCTGCTGGACATCATTTGCAGGTCTAGGAGGACTTCCGGCATCAAGTGGAAGACTACATTAAGCGCTGCGCCAGAAGATACGAGGAGAGGACTGCAGGGCCCTGGGCTGTGCCTGAGAAGATTGTCTCCATCTGAAACCAGAGGGGAGCCTCTCCCCAGTCCTCGGCTCCCCTCAGTCCTGCTGGGTCGTCCGAGTCCCGTGACCATGTTGTTCTGATGAAGAACCTCTTCATGACCACCCACTGTAGCCAGAGAGTTCCACATAAATGCAGCCAGAACATGTGTCTGGGGTTCTACTGTTTACCTTAACGTGTTTGCTGCTGCTGCTAAGTCGCTTCAGTCGTGTCCGACTCTGTGCAACCCCATAGACAGCAGCCCACCAGGCTCCCCCGTCCCTGGGATTCTCCAGGCAAGAACACTGGAGTGGGTTGCCATTTCCTTCTCCAATGCAGGAAAGTGAAAAGTGAAAGTGAAGTCGCCCAGTCGTGTCCGACTCTTTGCGACCCCATGGACTGAGGAGCCTACCAGGCTCCTCAGTCCATGGGATTATCCAGGCAAGAGTACTGGAGTGGGGTGCCATTGCCTTCTCCTTAATGTGTTTCCTTTCTTTGAAACCGGACTGTATAGGCTGTTGATGAGAATGAACTCAGCGTCCAGGCTAGAGCCACTTCTCCCCTCCCCCAGTCAGTCCCGCACAGGTGACCCTCATGACATGCTCCGTGTAGCTCACAGATAGGCCCCCAGAAACCCGCTGCAAACTGTGATTGGTGCGAAGCCTCTTAGCTCCGCCCATGAATGTCGGCCCCGCCTAGGTTTCCTGAAGCCTCCCAGAATGCAGTCAGTCATTCACTGCAGATCTCGTACTGAAATGCGTATTTTATTTACGGTAAGTATATTTGGGAACAGATTTGTAACTGGTACAACGTAATGCTTTTTTTCTATTCTCATTTAGTTTGTATTTTCATTGTATACAGCAGACAGAAAGATGTTGGCTCAAGCAACTATTGAGAAATACAAAGAAAGTATGAAAGGCAAGAAAAAAAAAGTTTAAACTGAGTAGAGATATATGTATAAAGTTATCTTATATTACAAATACCCCCTGAAACTTTTATGTCAAATATTCATTTCCCACCCACAGCATTTTTTTTTTTTTTTTTGAGCCCATGATTTCCTGACACTTTTCAGTTATATTAAAACTCAATCTCAGACTTTCCTGCGGTCCAGCGGTAAAGAATCCACACGTCAATGAAGAGGATGTGGTTTCCATCCCTAGTCTGGGAAGATTCCCTATGCCGAGGGGCAACTAAGCCTGTGCGTTGAGCCTGCACTTTGGAGCCTGCCCACAATTACTGAAGCCAGCATGCCTAGAGCCAGTGCTCCACAACAAAAGAAGCCACCACAGTGAGAAGCCTGCATTGTGATAAAGAGTAGCCCTCCCCTTGCCACAACTAGAGAAAGCCCGCATGCAGCAAGGAAGATCCAGAGCAACCAAAAATAAAAACTTAAAAAAAAACTCCTCAAAATCGAGTTGGGGAGGGATGGATTGGGATTTGGGATTAGTTGATGCAAATTATTGAATACAATAAACAACAAGGTCTTAAGGTATAGCAAAGGGTGTATATATAATATAGTAAGTATATAGTGTATATATATATATATAGCATAGTAAGTATATAGTATATATAAATCATAGTATATATATAGTAAGTATATAGTATAGTAAGGTATATGTAGTATATAGACATTCACTATCCTGTGATACTTTGCTATATCACAATATTGTTAGTCAACTATCAGATCAGATCAGATCAGTTGCTCAGTCGTGTCCGACTCTTTGCGATCCCATGAACTGCAGCACGCCATGCCTCCCTATCCATCACCAGCTCTCAGAGGTCACTCAGACTCACATTCATTGAGTCAGTGATGCCATCCAGCCATCTCATCCTCTGTCGTCCCCTTCTCCTCCTGCCCTCAATCCCTCCCAGCATCAGAGTCTTCTCCAGTGAGTCAACTCTTCGCATGAGGTGGCCAAAATACTGGAGTTTCAGCTTGAGCATCATTCCTTCCAAAGAAATCCCAGGGCTGATCTCTCAGAATGGACTGGTTGGATCTCCTTGCAGTCCAAGGGACTCTCAAGAGTCTTCTCCAACACCACAGTTCAAAAGCATCAATTCTTTGGTGCTCAGCCTTCTTCACAGTCCAGCTCTCACATCCATACATGACCACAGGAAAGACCATAGCCTTGACTAGGCGAACCTTTGTTGGCAAAGTGATGTCCCTGCTTTTGAATATGATATCTAGGTTGGTCATAACTTTCCTTCCAAGGAGTAAGCGTCTTTTAATTTCATGGCTGCAGTCACCATCTGCAGTGATTTTGGAGCCCAGAAAAATAAAGTCTGACACTGTTTCCACTGTTTCTCCATCTATTTCCCATGTAGTGATGGGACCAGATGCCATGATCTTCGTTTTCTGAATGTTGAGCTTTAAGCCAACCTTTTCACTCTCCACTTTCACTTTCATCAAGAGGCTTTTTAGTTCCTCTTCACTTTCTGCCATAAGGGTGGTATCATCTGCATATCTGAGGTTATTGATATTTCTCCCAGCAATCTTGATTCCAACTTGTGTTTCTTCCAGTCCAGCATTTCTCATGATGTACTCTGCATATAAGTTAAATAAACATGGTGACAATATACAGCCTTGACGTACTCCCTTTCCTATTTGGAACCAGTCTGTTGTTCCATGACCAGTTCTAACTGTTGCTTCCTGACCTGCATACAGATTTCTCAAGAGGCAGATCAGGTGGTCTGGTATTCCCATCTCTTTCAGAATTTTCCACAGTTTATTGTGATCTACACAGTCAAAGGCTTTGGCATAGTCAATAAAGCAGAAATAGATGTTTTTCTGGAACTCCCTTGCTTTTTCCATGATCCAGCGGATGTTGGCAATTTGATCTCTGGTTCCTCTGCCTTTTCTAAATCCAGCTTGAACATCAGGAAGTTCACGGTTCACATATTGCTGAAGCCTGGCTTGGAGAATTTTGAGCATTACTTTACTAGCGTGTGAGATGAGTGCAATTGTGCGGTAGTTTGAGCACTCTTTGGTATTGCCTTTCTTTGGGATTGGGATGAAAACTGACCTTTTCCAATCTTGTGGCCACTGCTGAGTTTTCCAAATTTGCTGGCATATTGAGTGCAGCACTTTCACAGCATCATCTTTCAGGATTTGGAATAGCTCCACTGGAATTCCATCACCTCCACTAGCTTTGTTCGTAGTGATGCTTTCTAAGGCCCACTTGACTTCACATTCCAGGATGTCTGGCTCTAGGTCGGTGATCACACCATCATGATGATCTGGGTCATGAAGCTCTTTTTTGTACAGTTTTTCTGTGTATTCGTGCCACCTCTTCTTAATATCTTCTGCTTCCGTTAGGTCCACACCATTTCTGTCCTTTATCGAGCCCATCTTTGCATGAAATGTTCCTTTGGTATCTCTGATTTTCTTGAATAGATCCTTAGTCTTTCCCATTCTGTTGTTTTCCTCTATTTCTTTGCATTGATCGCTGAAGAAGGCTTTCTTATCTCTTCTTGCTATTTTTTGGAACTCTGCATTCAGATGTTTATATCTTTCCTTTTCTCCTTTGCTTTTCGCTTCTCTTCTTTTCGCAGCTATTTGCAAGGCCTCCCCAGACAGCCATTTTGCTTTTTTGCATTTCTTTTCCATGGGGATGGTCTTGATCCCTGTCTCCTGTACAATGTCACGAACCTCATTCCATAGTTCATCAGGCACTCTATCTATCAGATCTAGGCCCTTAAATCTATTTCTCACTTCCACTGTATAATCATAAGGGATTTGATTTAGGTGATACCTGAATGGTCTAGTGGTTTTCCCTATTTTCTTCAATTTCAGTCTGAATTTGGCAATAAGGAGTTCATGGTCCGAGCCACAGTCAGCTCCTGGTCTTGTTTTTGCTGATTGTATAGAGCTTCTCCATCTTTGGCTGCAAAGAATATAATCGATCTGATTTTGGTGTTGACTATCTGGTGATGTCCATGTATAGAGTCTTCTCTTGTGTTGTTGGAAGAGGGTATTTGCTATGACCAGTGCATCTTCTTGGCAAAACTCTGTTAGTCTTTGCCCTGCTTCATTCCGTATTCCAAGGCCAAATTTGTCTGTTACTCCAGGCGTTTCTTGACTTCCTACTTTTGCATTCCAGTCCCCTATAATGAAAAGGACATCTTTTTTGGGTGTTAGTTCTAAATAGTCAACTATACTCCAATATAAAATAAAAAGCTAAAAGAAGTTACAAGGTTTAACTAAGGAGAGAACAAGGAAACTAATATTTATTAAGCATCTTTTAAAATGGTAGGCGTTGTGCTGTATATTTTACATGTTATTTCATTTAATACTTAGGACTGTGAATTAGGTATTATTTCCAATTTAAAGATTAGATTTATTAAAAACAATGCACCATGTATTTATTAAAACAATCAATACACCTATCAGAGTGAGCAAAGTCTGAGGCACTTTTAATGCCAAGTGCTGACAAGGATGTGGGGCAACAGGAACTCTCAAGTGATACAGCCACTCTGTGGGCGTCCCAGGTGATGCTAGTGGTAAAGAACCTGCCTGCCAGTGCAGGAGACGTAAAAGACGTGGGTTCAGTCCCTGGGTCAGGAAGATCCCCTGGAGGAAGTATGGCAACCCATTCCAGTATTCTTGCCTGGAGAATCCCATGGACAGAGGAGCCTGATGGTCTACAGTCCATAGGGTTGCAAAGAGTGGGACACAACTGAAGTGACTAAACCACCACCACCACAGCCACTTGGGAAGGCAGTTTGGCAGTTTCTTACAAACCTACTCCTACCATATATCATCCAGCAATCGTGTTCCTTGGTATTTTAAAATTAAAATTTTATGTCCACAGAAAAAACCTGCACATGGATGTGTATAACATTTTTATTCATAATAGCCCAAAGTGAAAGTGAAGTTGCTCAGCTGTGTCCGACTCCTAGCGACCCCATGGACTGCAGCCCACCAGGCCCCTCCGTCCATGGGATTTTCCAGGCAAGAGTACTGGAGTGGGTTGCCATTGCCTTCTTTGATAATAGCCCAAACTGGGAAACAACCAAGATGGCCTTCAGTAAGAGACAGGATAAATAAACTGTGGTACATTCAGACAATAGAATGTTATTTGGCACTTAAAAAAAAGGGGGGGGGGGTGTTTATCAAGCCATGAAAAAAACATGGAAAAATCATAAATACATATTAATAAGCAAAAGAAGACAATCTGAAAAGGCTACATGTTGTAAATTCAACAATATGGCATTCTGGAAAAGGGAAAACTATGGCGACAGTAAAAAGATCAATCGTTGCCAAGGATTAGGCAAGGAGGGATGAATGAATGGAGCACAGAGGATTCTTAGGGCAGTAGAATTAGTCTGTATACTGTAATGATAGGTACATGTCATTACACATCTTTCCAAACCTATAGAATGTACTACACCAAGAGTGAACTCTAGTGTTAACTATGGATTTGGGGTGATAATGATGTATCAACGTAGGCTCATCAATTATAATAAATGCACCACTCTGGTGGGGGATGTTGATAGTGGTAATGACGTTATCAATGTCAGTTCAATGATTATAACAAGTGTACCACTCTGGTGGGGAATGTTGATAGTGAGGGAAGTTTTGCATGTGTGGAAACAGAGGGTATCAGGTACTTTCCACTCAGTTTTGCTGTAAATCTAAAACTGCTCTAGAGAATAAATTCTATTTTTAAAAGAGTGTGTGCATGTTCAATCACTCAGTTATATTCAACTCTTTGTGACCCCATGCTGTAGCTCTCCAGGCTCCTCTGTCCCTGGGATTATTTTAGCATGAATATTGCCAAGTGGAGTGGGTTGCCATTTCCTCTCCAGGAGATCTTTCTGACCCAGGGATCAAACCTGAGTCTCCTGTGGCTCCTGTATTGGCAGGCAGATTCTTTACCACTGAGCCAGCACCCCCTTAAAAGAGCACACATTTCCCCCCAAATACGAGGCTCTACAAGTTTGAAAATTCACCAAGTCAGAACCCTTCTGTAATACCTAACTTTAGTTATTAACAAGACATTCTTCTGCTTCCTAGGGTTGGCAGGCTATCTAGATTTCCCTTAAGCATGCTACTGGATTAGATGGTTCATTTTGAATTTTCATGTGATTATTTTTTTTACTGCAGGGCATTCAAACGGATGATTATTGCCATAGTCTTGAAACAGAAAGTCAAAATTACTTTTCTTAAAAGCAAATAAATACCAAAACCCAAAACAAAACAAAAATATCCTGTGATAAACCACAAGGAGAAGAATATTAAAAAGAATGTATACACATACACATATAACTGAATCACTTTGCTGTACAGCAGAAATTAAGACAACATTATGAATCAACTATACTCAATAAATTTTTAAAAAATCTCAATCTGATCCAATCTTACACGTAAACCTCCAATTTCACATCTGATTTAAACCATCTCTCCCTTACCTCCTGGACATCCCCAATCCCATGGTAACTGATCTCCAAAGATGGCCTTAAAGCACCACACCCTTCATTGTTCCCCCCTATACTGGATCTGAGCTGGGCCTTTTCTTTTTTTACGTAATTTTTAAAATTTATTTTTGTCTGTCTTTGCTGGGTCTGTTGCTGTGCTGGCTTTCTCTAGTTGGGGAAAGTAGGGGCTATTCTCTAGTTGCAGTGTGTGGGCTCCTCATTGCTGTGGCTTCTCTTGTTGCAGAGAACAGACTCTAGGCTGTGTGGGCTTCAGTATTTGCAGCACGTGGGTTTTACAGCACAGGCTCAGTATTTGTGGTGCACAGGATAGCTGCCCCAAGGTATGTGGGATCTTCCCGGACCAAGGATCAAATCCGTGTCCCCTGCATTAGCAGGTGGGCTCCTTACCACTGATCCACCAGGGAAGCCGTGAGCTGGGCCTTAGACTCCTATTAATCAGCAGAAAAGGCTGCTGTGCCAGTTCTGAGTCCAAGTCAAAAGAGGGCCTTACAACTTCTTATTTTGCATATTTGGAGGCCTTGAGCCATCAAGTAGGAAATCTGGCATGTTAGCATGTCATGTGGAGAAACCACGTGGAGAGGAAAAAGTCCTGAGCCCAGATAACCCACAGTCCTCACTGAGCCCAGTTTTCTAGGTGTCTCTGCCGAGGGGCCAGATGTGTAAATGGGACACCATGGGCAGGAAAGCCTAGTCAGGGCCGCAGGTGATTGTAGCTCCAGTGACCTGCTCATGGAGCAGAAGAACCACTACCCAGATGAGTGCTGTTGACCCTCAGAAGCAAGAGAGGAAAGCCACTACATCCTGGGATGGTTTATTACACAGCAATGGGGAACTGGAACATTTCTTATGCCCATATCTATCTGGCTGGGGAGAGGGACATGACTTTTCTCTTCACCTTCCTCTTCTTTTTCACGCTGTGTTGGGGACTGCTAAGAGGGGTGAAAATAGGGACAGTCTTTGGTCTTAACGCTCCCACACCAGGTGATATGCTGGAGTTGGCCTGGACTGGATTGTTTAAGCCAACTGTTAAATTTTTAGGAATTTTATGGGCCAAATGTTACAAATGCCACCATTAAAAACTAAATTACATAAAATGATAATAAATTATACTAAAAAAAGAGGCAATACTCAAAACTTGCCATCTCCTATCTTATTTTGAGCATTGGTGGTATAGTGGTGAGCATAGCTGCCTTCCTATTTTATTTTGCTATGATCTATCATGTCTTTAAGATTATTGACGTGTCTTGCACGTGTCTGGTGGAGATGCCATAGAGCCATGTGCTACTGTGTTAATTCTTTTCAACCTCATAATCAATGAATAATGTCATGTCAGTAGCTTAGAATCAGCCATGGTGGCAATCTTTATACCATGGAAATGTACAAAACATTAGAAATTAGTGATTTTTCCCTGTGGATTAAGCTGATTGTTAAGTTGGAATCCTCTGTTATATGTATTAATATATAGGTCATCTTTGGTCCATCCTGGCTAGTGGGTGATGCCTTCTCTGGGGAAGGCAGGAAAATGTTAACTCTCTGAGTTTTTTGAAGGTGTCCAGTGAGACCCTAATGCTGGAAAAGATTGAGGACAGATGGAGAAGGGGGCAACAGAGGATGAGATAGATAGCATCACTAACTCAGTGGTCATGAATTTGAGCAAACTCCAGGAGATAGTGAAGGAAAGGGAAGCCTGACATGATGTAGTTCATGGCGTCGCAGAGTCAGATACTACTTAGTGACTGAACTACTACAACAAATGAGACCTGCTATTATTCCAGCTCCTCACTTGGGAAGTTTTTGATCCACCTCCTCATTCTGGCCCATAGAAGAATACCTCTCCACTTCTTGCTACTAGTTCCTTTGGCCAGTAGATAGCCCCTGTTTGTGGAACACAGCAGATCAAGACTGTCATCTTCCTGGATGTCCATCTGACCCACCGGGTAAGGCTGGGCTGCAAAGTCTCACATGACTTAGTGACAGAGTTTCACTTCAAAGATAAAGAAATATGGTTGTCTGGATAAAGAGTTTACTGTTTATAAAGTAAAGTAATCGTGAGTGCCTTGAGTTAGGTTCCCTGGGAAGTAAATTCTGAGATGGAGCTCAGCGTATAGAAAGTTTATTAAGGTTGGGGGTTAAAGATGAAGAAAAGTTGGGCAGGAGGAGAAGTTGAACTGAGGAACAGTCACATTAAGAACTCTCCTTACACCGCAGGACACTTTGAAGCTGGAAGGGCCCTTCAGACTATATGCAGTCTGCCCAGTGGGGCACATGACCTTGGCCGGGGGCCCTCTTCAGTTGAGGTAATTCCCAAAGAGAGCAAACCATCAACAACATTGATGGTCAGTTGTTGGGGCATAAATCTTTCCATCTTGAAGGGAGGATCTGGCTGTGCCACTGCGTACATGACAGACACCCTTTCCTGGTGCACTCTACTAACTTTGCATGAATTCTGGGGCCAGTTCCTCTAGGATTCTGGTGAGCCTCTGAGGGGAACTTACAGGGGGACAGTGAGTGAGACAAACGACACCCCCACCACTGCAGTTAGCCTGGAGGCCACACATGATATTCACTCTCTCCCTCCTTGGCTAACCATTTAAAATTCCTTTCAGCTAGTGGTTCAGCTGGTCTTTGGGGTTTCCTTGAGCAGAAATTCAGACTCTCATCATGGAGGGGGTTCAGTCCCCTCTCTTAGGCTGTGGCTACACCATCTATGATGGGACATGTTGATGAGTATTATACTTTGGTGACAAAATACTAAGAGCAGTCCAGATGGACTACTTGCCAAACATAAACCTCTCTGCCCAGTCTGGGTAGTGGAAGGTCTTCCTTCTCGTGACTGATGATCAAGGCAGATTACCCCTGCAAGGCCTTTGAGATGAGTTTCCCGAAGTGGTTGGGTAGCAGGTGTAGCTTAGAGTATGGTGGGATTCTCACAAGGTCTCCTGGTGCACAGGATCCCTCTTTAGGATCCAAGGTCTAGTCTATGGCCATACCACCCTGAACGCACTGGATCTCAAATGATCTCGGAAGCTAAGCAGGGTTGGGTCTGGTTAGTACTTGCATGGGAGGATCCAAAGTCTCAACTCACAGAAGTCAACTTACAGGGACTGGAGAATGAATTCCCTAAGAGAATGCTGGAGAGTGTTGTTTAGCCTAAAAAGTAAATCAATGAAGACTTTGTTATACATCCTCTGCTCTGTATCACAGTGTTAGGTAAAGACAGAATTTTTACTCTCCATTGAAATGACAGGTAGAGTATATGAATAATGAGACCCAATTCCTAAATCATTTTTAGCTAGTAAACTACTAAATAGAAAATAAATCAGTGAAGTGATCAGGATTATTGAGAAATATCTTAGACATAAATTTCAGAGAGAATAAATCAGCAATATTTGGAGCCAGGAAGTTGGGGATTAGTTCTTCCTTTAGACCCTTACTGATTGACTAAGATGGCCACATGTGGGGTCTGGGGAGCCTCAGAGAATTTTCTGAGAGCTAGGAGAGTAAGACTGGGAAGTCAAGCACATTAGGTACATTTCTTGATATTTGCAACACAACCCAAGATTTAATTATCATTAGGCCCTATGTTTGTAATTCTTTCTGACCCACCTTAATGTGTGGCTCTGCTTTTTTCTTATTTTAGTCTTAGTAAGGAGAAAGCTGATCCTCCCTGGTGGCACAGATGGTAAAGCATCTGCCTACAAAATGCCTACCATGTGGGAGACCCGGGTTCAATCCCTAGGTAGGGAAGATCTCCTGGAGAAGGAAATGGCAACCCACTCCAGTATTCTTGCCTGGAAAATCCCATGGATGGTGGAACTTGGTAGGCTACAGTCCATGGGGTCGCAAAGGGTTGGACATGACTGAGCGACTTCACTTCACTCACTTAAGGAGAAAGCAGGGCTTCCCTAGGGACTCAGTGGTAAAGCATCCATCTGCCAGTGCAGGAGCTACACAAGATGTGTTTCAATCCCTGGTTGGGAAGATCTCCTGGAGAAATAAAGGGCAACCCACTCAGGTATTCTTGCCTGGAAAATCCCATGGACAGAGGGGCCTGGTGGGCTACACTCCATGGCGTTGCAAAGATTAGACAACCCAGCAACTAAACGAAAACAACAGAGATCAACAGCATCTGCCTTTCCACATTCTACCATCTTTTCCATATTATTCCATTAATAATATGGAATTATTAATTCCATATTAATAACACTAATATTAATACTAAAATGAACACATACTGATAAAAATGATTTAGGAATTGGGTCTCAGATGGCTGGATGGCATCACTGACTCGATGGATATGAGTCTGAGTGACCTCCGGGAGTTGGTGATGGACAGGGAGGCCTGGCGTGCTGCGGTTCATGGGGTCGCAAGGAGTCGGACATGACTGAGCGACTGATCTGATCTGATCTGATTCATTTACTTCACTTGTCATTTCAAGATAGAGTAAAAATTCTGTCTTTACCACAGAGCAGAGGATATATAATAATGTCTTCATTGATTTATTTTTTAGGCTAAACCTGTATTGAGGGAAGGGCTAAGCCATGTACACATATCACCACTATTAGTCGTTTGGGACTCCCTATGATGAAAGTGAAAGTCACTCAGTTGTGTCTGACTCTTTATGACCCCATGGACTAAACAGTCCATGGAATTCCCCATTCCAGAATATGGAGTGGGTAGCCTTTCCCTTCTCTAGGGGATTTTCCCAATCCAGGGATTGAAACCCAGGTCTCCCACGTTGTAGGTGGATTCTTTACCAGCTGGGCCACCAGGGAAGCCCCACTATGAAGACTTCGTTATGATTTTTATTTTACAAACAGGACACAGAGGCATAGGATGTCTGGGAGAGATGATTAATACCAGAAGGGAGAGAGAAAACAGGAGGAGCTGTCAGATTTCTCTTGTGTCCTTTTGCTGCTTTTCATATAGCTGTCACACCCGTTCTTTTGCTCTAGTGATTACAGTTTTCAAATAAAAAGTCAGGACACAGGGCTTTAAGCAATGCTTTCTGTGCCACTGGAGGGAAACAGAGGCAGCCAGCACTGTGCGTCTGAGGAAGCGTGGAGGCAGGTGTTTGTGTCCCACTTCGTCTACGTGACTGAGTACCACCTGGCAGTCTCTGGACAAGGACCCCTATCTCTCGCCACCTGGTTTCCCACTGCAAACTGAGATTGATGAAGGGTGATTTTCTCCTACGCTATTGGCAAGAATGTAAATTGGTGCAGCCACTATGGAAAACAGGACAGTGATTCCTCAAAAAGCTAGAGTTGCCACAGGATCCAACAAGCCCACTCCTGGGCACGTACACATACAAAATGATTCTTCAAAAAGATACATGCAGCCCTATGTTCACAGCAACACTATTCATAACAGCCAAGGCATGGAAACAACCATCAACAGATAAATGGATAAAGAAGATGCGGTGCGTATATATGATGGAATACTACTCAGCCATAAAAAGAAGGACATAATGCAGCTGCAGCAACATGAGTGGTCCTAGAGATTATCATACTAAAAGGTGAAGTCAGTCAGAAAGAGAAAGGCAAATATTATATCACTCATCAGTTCAGTTGCTCAGTCGTGTCTGACTCTTTGCCACCCCATGAATTGCAGCACGCCAGGCTTCCCTGTCCATCACCAACTCCTGGAGTTCACTCAAACTCACATCCATTGAGTCAGTGATGCCATCCAGCCATCTCATCCTCTGTCATCCCCTTCTCCTCCTGCCCCCAATCCCTCCCAGCATCAGAGTCTTCTCCAATGAGTCAACTCTTCTCATGAGGTGGCCAAAGTACTGGAGTTTCAGCTTTAGTATCATTCCTTCCAAAGAAATCCCAGGGCTGATTTCCTTTAGGACAGACTGGTTGGATCTCCTTGCAGTCCAAGGGACTCTCAAGAGTCTTCTCCAACACCACAGTTCAAAAGCATCAATTCTTCGGCGCTCAGCTTTCTTCACAGTCCAACTCTCACATCCATACATGACTACTGGAAAAACCATAGTCTTTACTAGATGGACCATTGTTGACAAAGTGATGTGGCATCGAAAGTATGACACGAATGAACTTACCTATGAAATAGAAACAGACTCACAGAGAACAGATTTGTGGTTGCCAAGGAGGAGGGAGTTTGGGATTAGCAGATGCCAACTATTATATATAGGATAAACAACAAGGTCCTACTGTATAGCATGGGCAACTATTTTTAATATCCTGTGATAAACCATAATAGAAAATAATATATAAAAGTAATGTAAAATATAACTGAATCACTTTGTTCTATAGCAGAAATTAACACGACATTGTAAGTCAACTACACTTCAATTTAAAAGGTTTTTAAAATTGAAGGATGGTTTTGAAAATTAGGCATGACAGCCCACACAAAAGACTTGACCTAATGCCCTAGTTATGTGTGTCAAAATAGTTCTACTTGAGGCTTATAACCCAGTGAGGGTGACATTTGTATTCAGTTTGGGAAAATGCAACGCCCATTGTTGTTGTTCAGTCACTACGTTGTATCTTTGTGACCCCAGGGACTACAGCGTGTCAGGCTCCCCTGTCCTCCACTATCTCCGGGAGTTTGCTCAAATTCACATCCATAGAGTCGGCAAGACCCATGGTTGTTCTTTTTAAGCTTATCTGAATTTTGTTCCATTCCTAACTCAGGAGTATCAATGGTGCTTTTCTTTCTTTTCTTTTTTTCTCTAAGATCTTATTTTCCAGGCTCCCAGAGCTGCTTCTCTGACCATCTGGTGTTTTGGCCCAGCTAATAAGATAATGCTTTCTTATTTGTTTGTTTGGATTTCGTGATTTGGTGGCTTCTGTGCTGATTATCTGATTAGAGCTCTCATTAAGTACCTTCCCTTTAGCTTGTCAACAAACAAGTTTTTCCACTTACAAGATCATCTGAATAATTAGTTGGACATTCTTGAGCCTGAGGCAAAGATTTTAGATCCCTGAACTCATTTTCCTGGCTCACCAGGCTCCTCAGTCCATGGAATCCTCCAGGCAAGAATACTGGAGTGGGTAGCCATTCCTTTCCCCAGGGGATCTTCCTGACCCAGGGATTGAACCCCGGTCTCCTGTATTGCAAGAGACCATAATTATGGTCATTTTGTCTCCTACTAAATTCAAATTTAGGAGCGCTACCTCTTAGCAGTGTGGTGGTTCTCTGGCCGTCATTTCTGCTTTGGGAATCTCTTTCTGGATAGCGGGGTTGCTCACTATACGGAGGCTCCTTGGAGGGTCAGCCAGACCCTTGGGACCCACCTTCTGGGCATCACTGTTGCCCTTGCACTTTCTACCTGCTCAGAAGGGCTCCAGGCTTGGGGTGTAATGTTCTGTCCTCACTGTCTTGAAATCCTTCATAATCTTATCATTGAATTTGTGTTTTGCAAGTGAAGTCTAATGGGGTCACAGAGGATGAGATGGTGGCTTGGAGCCTGAGTCACACACAGTCCCTTTTCTTGCCATGTTGCTGCTTCCCTAGGACAGTTTCTTCACTGCCCATGCCCCTGCCTTGGTCCAGTGGCTACTATTCTCTCCTGGCCTCCAGTGGGGCTGGGTGCAGGTTCCAGGACAGTTGGAGGCAACGCCATGCACTGAGTTGCAGGGAGGGGGCGGGATTGGGAGTCCACCATGGTGAAGGTCTGCACCTGTGCTGTCATTGACTTGTGACTGAGGGAGTGCTATGTTAAGTAGCAGATGGTGGCTCAGAAGGTAAAGAATCTGCCTGCAGTGCAGGAGACCTGGGTTCGATTGCGGGGTCAGGAAGATCCCCTGGAGGAGGGCGTGGCAACCCACTCCAGTATTCTTGCCTGAGAAATCCTATGGACAGAAGGAGCCTGGAGGGCTCCACGGAGTCACAAGAGTCAGGCAGGACTTGGCAACTAAAACAACAATGTATACACATATAGCTGATTCACTTTGCTGTACAGCAGAAAATAAAACACTGTAAAGCAACTATACTCCAATTTTAAAAAATCAATGCAAGATTTGCTGTCCTGTTTCTAGACCTATTTTACACATATTTTCTATGATACAGTTAAACTATGGTGTGTGTTTGGGGGACTCAGTCACATCTGACTTTTTGCAACCTCCTGGACTGTAGCCTGTCAGGCTCCTCTGTCCATGGGATTTCCCAGGGAAGAATACTGGAGTGGGTTGCCATGTCCTACTCCAGGGGATCTTCCTGACCCAGGGATTGAATCCGTGTCTCTTGCATCTCTGGCACTGGACTGGCAGGCAGATTCTTGAACACTGCACCACCTGGGGAGCCCAAATAAATTATAGCATAGTATTAAATCAGAATATACTAAATCAGAACATCTAATTGCTATTCCAGTGAATGACATTGCTACTGTGGTCACTGCTTTGGAGTTGTGATTGCCCAGTTCTCCAGAGCAGGTTGGCAATTCCCGCAGGAAGCAGGCTCTGGTTCCTCTTTAAGTCTGAGTAAGTAAATATTTGTGTTCGATTTAACACAGGTTCTCCCCAGGGAAGTCAATTTGGGTGGCTGAGTTTGACCTGTCAGGAGAGGGTTATCATGAACTTTGTCTTGTTTCCTCCTCCTTAAGAAAATAATCGCTCTGGACAGTCCCATTCAGGGTTGCTTACACTAACTGCCCAAGTGAAGAGTGTCATTGAGCTTGGTGTAGAAGCTTTTAATTTAACACAATCTCTCCCAAAGAAATTAAAAGCAAGCTGTTCTCATTTTCTGTGTTACCAAATCGGTTCCTCTTACAAAACATATTAGCTAATGTCTACTAAACGGCCCTGAGAAAGACATCCAAAGAAGGTCAGAAAGCCACTGTGGCACCTGAGTACCCCTGGATCTAGTTCAGAAAACCTGGGTTCTAACCCCTGCCCTGTTATTTACAGAGTTGTGGAGAGGAAAAGATGACAGATGAGAGCCTGGCAGAGTCTGGGACACAGGAGGTAGCTAATAATTGTTTGTTTTGAAAGGGTATGAAAATCACTTGTAGGTACTTCAAAACTCTCACTTTAGTTCTTATTATCAACCAGAAGGGAAGAAGCGATGTAACTTTATAATTTGAGCAATATCATATTTAGGATGAGAGTATATTTGAGCTCACTTAACTGCATGTGGCATTGTGAGATGTTAGTGCCCATTTTGTCATCCTCTGTACAGATGTCTCAGGCAGGACAGTGTAGAGTGGACTTCCCACCTGGAAGGTTCCATCTGCTGTGGGTCCAAGAGACTCTCCCTCCAGAAGCCATGTGCTATGGGGTCTCTGTGGCTCCCAGGTGTGCTCAGCAAAGACATTCCTACCCCTTCACCAACTGTGATTCATGCCCCATCGCTCAGCAGCAAGCAGAGGGTATGTAAATCCAGTGTAAATGGCCACTGGACATCAGGAATATCACAGAACTGAGAAAGTGAGCACGGTTTCTTTTAGAAGTGTTAGGGGTTTCAGGTCTTAAGTATTTTAGGCAGTAGGCTATCTACAGTCAAAGTACTCAAGTTAAAATTGCCAAGTATGGAAGCAATCTCAGTGTCCATCAACAGATGAAGAAGCTGGCATATATATATATGTGTGTGTGTGTGTGTGTGTGTGCGCGCGCGCATGTGCGCGCGTGCGCATGTGCGTGCACGCTTAGTTGATCAGTCATGTCCAAGTCTTTGCAATTGCATGGACTATAGCCCACCAGGCTCCTCTGTCCATGGAATTCTCCAGGCAAGAACACTGGAGTGGGTTGCCATGCCCTCCTCCAGGGGATCTTTCCAATCCAGGGATTGAACCTATGTCTTCTGCATCCAGGTGGATTCATCTGAGCCACCAAGGAAGCCCATGAATACTGGACTGGGTAGCCTATCCCTTGTCCAGGGGATCTTCCCCACCCAGCAATTGAACTGGGGTCTTCTGCATTGCAGGCCAATTCTTTACCAGCTGAGCTACCACATATACATGTATGTGTGTGTGTGTGTGTATGTATGTATATGTGTGTGTGTATATATGTATATATATATATGGCTTCCCAGGTGGTGCTAGTGGTAAAGAATCTGCCTGCCAGTGCATGAGACAAGAGACATCGGTTCAATCTCTGGGTCAGGAAGATCCCCTGGAGGAGAGCACAGCAACCCACTCCAGTATTCTTGCCTAGGGAACCCATGGACAGAGGAGCCTAGTGGGCTACAGTCCATGGGGTTGCAAAGAGCTGGACATGACTGAGCAACTAATACCCATGCACACACACAATGGGATACTACTCAGCCATAAAAATGAAACAAATTTTGTCATATGCAGATGGACTTTGAGGGTATTACGCTAAGTGAAATAAGTTAGAGAAAGACAAATAGTATATAATATCACTTACATGTGAATCTAAAAAAATACAACAAACTTGCCAATATAATAGAAAGAAGCTGACTCCCAGATAGAACATATTAGTGGTTACCAGTGGGGAGAGGGAGATGGGGATAAGGAATTAAGAGGTGCAAACTATTTAGGTATAAAATAAACTACAAGGATATATTATACAACACAGAGAATACAGACAGTATTTTACAATAACTATAAATGGAATAAAACCTTTAAAAATTGTTAATCACTATGTTGTACACTTGAAACTTATAATAGTGTAAATCAACTATACCTCAATCAAAAAAGAAAAGGAATTCACAGAAAAGTAGTATGCAAGAAAGCCTCCCCAAACTAATTTTAATAATAATATAATAAAATGCCATATGTTAAGCCAGAAATCTATTACTTTATAGTGTATTGAACAAGATTCAGCCATCTCTGACCTAAAAAAATTACAGATTCTTATGATTCTAACAGGGAGGCCTGGCGTGCTGCAGCCCATGGGGTCACAGAGAGTCAGACTTGACTGGGCAACTGGACAACAACAACATGATTCTAGCACTCACATACTTTTACCACATAACACTTTGTTTTTGCTAATCTTGTGGATCAGCTGAACCCAGACGGTAACCATGATTTTAGTGTAATTTTAGTATTATGTTCATAGACAAGAAACATGACGTTGAATTTTTGGTTATGTTACGATACCTAATATTTTTTGCTCAGAGGAGGCATTCAAGTCCCATTCTGTTAAGTCACTTCAGTCGTGTCCGACTCTGTGTGACCCCACAGACGGCAGCCCACCAGGCTCCCCTGTCTCATTAGCCGTTGAGTAATCGAAATGGTTTACAGTTTGAAATCCTCATATGGAATAAGTGGTAACTCCCTTTTATATCCAGAATGCCACTTATAATCTGGCCAGAACCCTCACTGCCTCGCCTTGCCAAATAAGGGGTGCTCAGAAAATTGGAAAGTTCTAAGCCATTAACGTTTTGAAATGTTCCCAGAGTGATGATTACTCAAGTAAGGGCCCTATGACTCCTGCCTACACACAACAAAACTATTTCCACTTGACTTTGCTACAGATTAAAGAGCCAGGAAAAATGACACCCATATCAGAGAATCATTGCCCCAGTAGCCAGTAAAAGCATCCACCATTTTCAGAACATTAGCCAGCAAGAGCGTTTCTTTGGTGCCAGAGGCTCGGGACCAAAGCAGTCTTTGCATTTTTCCGTCTGTGACATTTCCTTTTAGAGACAGTCAAGCTTCAACTTCTCTTCCACACATAAGTGCACGTCATGGGTTGTCCCAAGTATCTGGCTGATATTATCAGCAAGATCGAAAGACAGACTGATAATTTAGCTTCAACTACTGCTCTGCATGAATCAGCAGGTTACACAGAGATGAATGACTGCAATGTGCCATCTGGAGACATGAATGTTCAGTTGTTGTTTGTGTTAGGAGGCCCTTGATAAAAGCTTCATTATTTTACAGAGGGAGTAAGAGTTCCTGTCTACTCGCGACAGGGAATACTGTGCTCTTCGCTCTTTGTTTTCTGTGGCTTGATTGTCACCAAATGCTTGACCTTGGCTCTTTGTATAGCTGAGAAAATTAGGGAAGGTAAGGAGGCTGAGAGAGTTTTTAAGACTGGGCACAGATAGAGAACAAGCTTGACTTCTGTCCCCAAACTTTCATCCGGTAACAGACACCGCTGCCACCTCCCACATACTTGCAAGTGACTGGGCATTTTGATGTCAGAAACAGATTATTTCATTAGAGGGACATCCCAGTCATTGTCTTTTTCTGTAGTGTGTTTGGGCTTTTCAAAGAAGAATATATACATAGAGAAAAATAATCATTATAAGAAGCACAAACTGGAATGAAGATTGCCAGGAGAAATATCAATAACGTCAGATATGCAGATGACACCACCCTTATGGCAGAAAGTGAAGAGGGGCTAAAAAGCCTCTTGATGAAAGTGAAAGAGGAGAGTGAAAAAGTTGGCTTAAAGCTCAACATTCAGAAAACAAAGATCATGGCATCTGGTCCCATCACTACATGGGAAATAGATGGGGAAAGATCATGGGGAAACAGTGTCAGACTTTATTTTTCTGGGCTCCAAAATCACTGCAGATGGTGACTGCAGCCATGAAATTAAAAGACGCTTACTCCTTGGAAGGAAAGTTGTGACCAACCTAGATAGCATATTCAAAAGCAGAGACATCACTTTGCCAACAAAGGTCCATCTAGTCAAGGCTATTGTTTTCCCTGTGGTCATGTATGGATGTGAGAGCTGGACTGTGAAGAAGGCTGAGCGCCGAAGAATTGATGCTTTTGAACTGTGGTGTTGGAGAAGACTCTTGAGAGTCCCTTGGACTGCAAGGAGATCCAACCAGTCCATTCTGAAGGAGATCAGCCCTGGGATTTCTTTGGAAGGAATGATGCTAAAGCTGAAACTCCAGTACTTTGGCCACCTCATGCAAAGAGTTGACTCATTGGAAAAGACTCTGTTGCTGGGAGGGATTGGGGGCAGGAGGAGAAGGGGATGACAGAGGATGAGATGGCTGGATGGCATCACTGACTCGATGGACGTGAGTCTGAGTGACCTCCGGGAGTTGGTAATGGACAGGGAGGCCTGGCGTGCTGCAATTCATGGAATCGCAAAGAGTCGGACACGACTGAGTGACTGAACTGACCTGAAAATGGGGATAGGACAGTACCTATTTCAGAGGTGACTGAAAAGTTTAAATGAGCTAATATATGTAAAGTCCTTAGAACAGTGATCAGTGAACTATGGTTCATGGGCCAAATCAAGCCAGCAGCCTGTTTTTTTTGTTTGTTTGTTTTTATGATCCATGAGCTAAGACCTTTTCTACATTTTTAAATGATTGCATTGGAAAAGGCCATATAAGTACCTACACATAATTGCATTGGAAAAAGCTATATAAATGTCTACAAAATACCCTCAATTTTGTCTGTTGGTCCATTAAGCCTACAATAATTCCTATCTGACCTTTAAAAATAAAACAGTTTGCTGACCCCAGCATAGTACAGTGCCTGGAACACAGTGAGTGCTTTCAGAGTACAAGCTATCAATAATATTTACCATACTATATTATGTCATACCAAACTATACTTTCACACTTGGTGACTTAATTGCTAAAGCCAAGAAGAAAGACCCAAGTGTCAGTGGAATGCTTCACCCAGCTCGATTTGTGGCTCATGAGAATCCCGGTTCTCAGTCCTTTTAAGGGTGCTTTGACACTGAAAAGTTCAAGAAGGGTCATTCAAGATGCAAGCCCAGATTCCAGAGGCAAGATTCTGCCACCCTTACAGATCACTCGCTTACTCAAAACTTGGCCAATTGTCCCTGTGACCATTGCAGCCTACCAGGAAACAATTCTCCAGCATTCACAGCTGGACACAGCAGTACTTTCATGTCTAAGGCTAAAGGGCACAGGCCTTGGGTTCTCTTATGCTATGCTACGCTAAGTCACTTCAGTCGTGTCCGACTCTGTGTGACCCCATAGATGGCAGCCCACCAGGCTCCACCGTCCCTGGGATTCTCCAGGCAAGAACACTGGAGTGGGTTGCCATTTCCTTCTCCAATGCATGAAAGTGAAAAGAGAAAGTGAAGTCGCTCAGTCATGTCTGACTCTTAGCGACCCCATGGATTGCAGCCTACCAGGCTCCTCCGTCCATGGGATTTTCCAGGCAAGAGTACTGGAGTGGGGTGCCATTGCCTTCTCCGTGGGTTCTCTTACCTGAGTCATTTAAGGGTAGAGAACTCTTTTAAAATAATTTTTGGCCATTTCACAATTTTAAAGTTTCATCAAGGAAGTCAATTTCTAACTTTCATCTTGCTAGTCAACAGACTACTATTTCCACTTACAGAAAGCCATTTCTGATGCATATGCAAATTTATAAAGCACTGGTTGCTGACCAGGATACAGAGAACTGGATTATGGGCTTCTGGGTCAGAACACCACTGTGTCATGTGATATAGATTAGCATTTGGGTTACAGTTTAGCCTAAGTAATTCTCTATGTCACAGTTCATATGCTAAAGTGTTTAAATTATCCATGTTGAAAACTGCCTATTTAGAAATGATATGCTCTGTGTGCTTTTTGTCTAAACTTGCAAGCTTCTAGAGTTCCAGGTATAGCTAATTTCCATGTACAACTGCTATGCTATCAATTCACAATGGCATTTATGTTTGATTTAAAAAAGAGAGCATGGAAGCATCTAATGGTTTTTTGGAAAGCTGGCTGATGATTCTGCATTTAAAAATCAACACCAAACCTGGGACACAAGAGTATATTTTGAAGAACATACTATACTGTTCTCTGAAGAGGAGGTGTTATTATTTCTAAGTATATTTTATCTTCTGACACATGTGTGGGCAGGGAGTAAAGGGGGAAGTGGTTGGAGAGAAAAAGATAGTAGACAAAGATCTAGTCAAGAAATCAGACAATTAAAATTCCCTGAGCCAGAAAGGAACATTTCAGGAAAAGGAGGAGGGTGGAGAGAAAGCAGGGGTATTTCATTGATGTAGAAGCTGGCAAATATTTTTTCAAATAAACTGGAATATTTTAGATCAGATATATGCATGCATTCGAGATGAAGATGTAAGACACTAAGGACAGCACAGTGTATAGACCTTCATCTACAGTCGAATTTTCATACGTATCTTCCTTATGGCGTGCCAAGATTATGAGGTCCCGAGATCAAGAACCTTGCCTTACACTCTTAGCTGCACAGGCTCAAGACCGGTGTTCAGCCCACCTGTGATGTTCAGCTGTCATTGCTGCTGACAGCTATCATATGAACATACACAAAGATTGTTTATATGAATTCAGTTGTAATTCTCAGAGCTCACAATCTCTCTTCTTTTAGGCAAGAAATCATCTGGTTTTATTCAGAAGCTACTGGTCATATGATGGAAAGGCATATATGGTAAAAAGCTACAGTGGTCTATTTCGCTATACAGTATGAATCATTAAGTCTACGATTCATTACAGAGTCCTTGGATTTTTCTGAATTCCCATTTCATGTGCAGGAAATCAATATCATCTCCAAATCAAAATCACTTTTTTATGTGTGACCCCATCATATTTACAGAACTCCATACATAGAGAAAATGTTTCAGCACAATTAGCATCAGCAGTTTCTGGTGGACTTTTCTGAAAGATGCTAGTAGGGACAACTGAGTCACTGAGTTGGGGATAAAACACAGGGGTGTTCTGGTCCCTGGAGGTAAGACACGGCAGACAGACAAACAGATGGCCAACCATCTCCGGTGCTGCATGCCTGACCCCAGGAGTTGACTGTACCTGAGAGGCAAGCCCACAGGCAAACAAGACTAATCTTAGCTAGGAAAATCAATACTCGCCAACCCATCTTTTCACACACGGGGAACTTCAAGCCAAGAGGAGACTGTGGGGATGTAAACACAGGCCAAGCCTTTTTGACTCACAGCCAACTCTCCCTTCATGGTAGCCCTGGCCACATCCCCTGGCCCCTTTTTCCTACTCTCACTTGGCCAGGCTGAGGCGCCCAGGACATGGCCCCCCAGTGCCCGCCACAGTCCCCTTGGGCGTGGCAGTAGGTAGCGACCGTGGATGTGCAGAGAGGTCCCCCGAGGTCCCCAGCAGGTACCAGTGTTTCTCCTGCGGCTCCTGCAGCCACAGCCAGCATGGCCATGGCTGCCTCACCTGGCCCACGTTCACACAGCCCAGCCCTTTTTGCCATCCTGCTAAATCCCAGAGCCTGGGATCCTCCAGGAATGGCATGGTGAACCAAGGCTGATACTTCATTGAAAATTTGGTCTGTTTTAGTCAGCAAGACAGAAGATGAGTGAAGTGGAGCCTTCATCTCCCACCCTTGTTCTCAAGCCAGCACCTTGGGCCCAATAATCACTGGGTCACAGGCACCATCTGGGCTTATTGCTCCAGTCACCCATTCCCTGCACATCACCAATTTTCCAGTCCTGAGTTCACTTCATCTGTCCCCCAAAATAAGAGCAAAAATGGTAGCCTGGAGCAAGGCAAGCTTCCCTTAAACACCAGCCACTCACCACCCAGAAGGGTGCCCCTGAGCTGCCCAGGAAGACAACAGACCACGACAGATGAGCACCGTGAGTATCTTGCAGTGCTCCTGGCCCCATTTATGGACTCTAACTGCAAACCACGCCTCCCCTGCAAGGGTCCAGCACCACTCCCTACGCTATTCTTCCATGGACTGCCTCGCCTGCCCTCGCAGGTCATGGTGAACTGACATCCCAGGATATTTGTGGGGCTGGAGCAGAGTCAGGAGGGCCAAGTCCATTTTGCTGCATTCTGACTGTCGTGCTGAAGATGGGGGCCACCCAGGGTGGGCAGACGAGCCTCTGCCAGCTCAGGGCGGCTTACCTGTGGACCTACGGGCTGCAGTAACAGCTCACCAGGAACACCAGAGGGGCGAAAACGCTAGGACAGAGTTCCTCACACATGCTTCTTACAAGAAAACCCCAGACAAGCTGAGTGCTACGGTACTTGACAGCAGCGATCAAGCTTTCCTCCCATAAGGAGCATTTCCCTCACAACCAGCCTGAACTCCTGGTTCCTACAAGAACAGCTGAGAGCTATGAGCAGAGTGTCACCAGCCACGGGCAACTTTGGCGAGCCGCTTGCACGTCATGGGGCGTTTCTGTGCACAGCCACAGGAATACAAAGTCATTCAAGGCTCTTTCCTTGATTCTGCAAGCTCCAGGTAATAAGAACCCATTCAAGTCAACAATTCTGTTATATTCTGTTCCACTCTAACTAAATGAAATGATGAAAGAGTGTAGGACACTCATCTCCCAAGTGACCCTCCCAAGATGGTTCTATGGAAGGTTGTTGACGCCATGTTACAGGACTTATAAATAAGGATCACAAACACCCAAACAACCTTACATTTCCAGTTTCTTTTCTCCAAAAGAAAGCACAACTTTCTGCCCAAGGGCAGGTCATCTGAGGCTGTGGGAGCAAGGGCTACTCTCTCAGCCAAAGGAATAATGCTGGTACCTATCTCAATGGACCGAACTGAAGATGAAAGTGAAGTTGCTTAGTCCTATCCCACTCTTTGCGACCCCATGGACTGTAGCCCACCAGGCTCCTCATTTTCAAGGCAAGAATTTTCAAGGCAAGAATACTGGAATGGGTTGCCGTTTCCTTCTCCAGGGGATCTTCCCAACTCAGGCATGGAACCCGGGTCTCCCTCATTCCAGGCAGACGCTTTACCTTCTGAGCCTCCAAGATGGGAGGCCCATCCAAAAATCTCTCACTGAACACACACACTCTTGAAGAACTTCTCTGCTGGCCAGGAGCTAAGGTAGAAAAGCCCAGCACGCAATCGACAGCACTTAATTCAAGGACACATTCTCAGGGAGTGTTTCCAAAAATGCCAGCCTCCTTCTTGAACACATGAGGAATACAAATGACCCGCTGTCTCCAGCTGGGCGGGGTCCCCACAAACCCGAGGCTGCCCCACCCCAGGCCTGAGCCGCCCCCGTCTGGGTTCTCTCTGGCAGGTCCTCTCGGAGGGCAAACCATCAGCCCTGGGCCCCTTCACATCCGGGCGCCGAGACTAAGGAAACAGAAAAACACCTACCTCACTGGCCGGGGGCGATGCACAGGCGAAGACAGGATGCTGAAGGTCGCTGCCACAGGGGTTGTGGGGTCCCCCTCCAAGGCGCTCATCCCCGGATTCCCTGGTCGGGGGTGGGGAGACGGGGAGGCTGTCCCGGGCCAGCCTTCTGCGGGATGCTGGAACCAGCATATCCTCTCGAGAGAGCTCAGGTTCAATTAATAAAAACTGGCCTAGCCTCGGAGTCATGGGGGCTATTTGCTGTCTGTGCTGGGGCTGGTGGGGGCGGCCTGGCTCGCACACGTGTGAACGATCCCGCAACATCCAGACACGGGTACCACGCGGAAGGCAGGGCGGGAAAGGCAGCTCTCACCTGGGAAAAGGCTGACTCTCATGAAGCTGATCCCTAGGTAGTGAGACAGGCGATCAGGATCAGCACGTGTAACGAATGGAAGTGAATTAACCATCGGCTCCTTACCCTGGGGAGCTTCTAAAGCTAGCAACAGCGCCGGTGGGTGCCCCTGGCTGGTTTTGCGTCCCCTGGTGGGCTGCGGGTCCTACACAGGGCAGGGAACGTAGCCCTGCTTCTCCTCCGGGGCTTCAAATTCCTAGAGAACCCGAGATTTTTCAACCTAAGTTTTCTGGATGTGGGTTTTTTCCCCTCTCTTAAACTGAACATGACTTTATTGGTTAAATCATTCATAGCATGCAAGTGTCGATACTGCAATAAAGACCAAAGCTGTACAGATTCCTGGATGTGGTTTTGAAGAGTCTAGACATGAGAGGGAAACAGGCATGCTAACCCAGCCCCCAGGGACTCTTGCTGAGGACACAGGCCCAGGCGGCTCTTGTGCTGCAGGTTCTGTGTTAAATCATTGGGTTACTTCTTCAGGAAACACACCAAAGCTCCCCTCCCAGTATCTCTTTCAAAGTGATCCTTTTCCAGAAGCTCAAACTCAATCATCTTTTTAAAAGATACTAATTATTGAGAGGAGGACACTAATGTTACCCAGGATTCTTGACCTTGGCCAATCAATAGAAATTGACTAGAGGCCAGACAAGAAATCCAGGCAAGACTTTATTGAGGAGGGAGGGGGTGAGAACAAATAGGTTCCCTTCTTGGCTCACTCCCTAAGGGGTGGCAAGCTTTTTCCTTAAGTGGGCTGAGGGTAGGGGTGTGTCCAGGAGTCCCGGAAGGAGGGGTGGCTTAGGTGTTTTGCTCACCTCTTAGGTGGTGGTGTACGCAGGGACAGGCGCAGTAGTGCATTTGCTCCAGGTGCCTCAAAAGTGGCAATTGGGTTTTTTTGGTCTCTTTGTATATTTTGGGTCTGGAGTTTGCCCCAATTGCAGTATGGAGACAGTTATATTTTGTCTCATATAGTTTCTTTGTATTTTGTTGCTAGAAGAAATGTGTCTAGAATGGTCTTCATTAATGTCTCTTCTGCGCCTGTATAATTTACCAGCTAGAGATGAATTTGAGCAGATTTATATAGCAGCATTTCTATAGATTTTCTCATGCTTTCAAAATTGACCCCTTAAATGTATGCTGCTGCTAAGGCGCTTCAGTCATGTCCAACTCTATACGACCCCATAGACAGAAGCCCACCAGGCTCCCCCTTCCCTGGGATTCTCCAGGCAAGAACACTGGAGTGGGTTGCCATTTCCTTCTCCAATGCATGAAAGTAAAAAGTGAAAGTGAAGTCGCTCTATCGTGTCCGACTCTTAGTGAGCCCATGGACAGCAGCCTACCAAGCTCCTCCATCCATGGAATTTCCCAGGCAAGAGTACCGGAGTGGGGTGCCAGTGCCTTCTCCACCTTAAATGTATCAGATCAGATCAGTCGCTCAGTCGTGTCCGACTCTTTGTGACCCCATGAACCGCAGCACGCCAGGCCTCCCTGTCCATCACCAGCTCCCGGAGGTCACTCAGACTCGCATCCATCGAGTCAGTGATGCCATCCAGCCATCTCATCCTCTGTCGTCCCCTTCTCCTCCTGCCCTCAATCCCTCCCAGCATCAGAGTCTTCTCCAATGAGTCAACTCTTCGCATGAGGTGGCCAAAACACTGGAGTTTCAGCTTGAGCATCATTCCTCCAAAGAAATCCCAGGGCTGATCTCCTTCAGAATGGACTGGTTGGATCTCCTTGCAGTCCAGGGGACTCTCAAGAGTCTTCTCCAACACCACAGTTCAAAAGCATCAATTCTTTGGCACTCAGCCTTCTTCACAGTCCAGCTCTCACATCCATACATGACCACAGGAAAGACCATAGCCTTGACTAGGTGAACCTTTGTTGGTAAAGTAATGTCTCTGCTTTTGAATATGCTATCTAGGTTGGTCCTAACTTTCCTTCCAAGGAGTAAGCGTCTTTTAATTTCCTGGCTGCAGTCACCATCTGCAGTGATTTTGGAGCCCAGAAAAACAAAGTCTGACACTGTTTCCACTGTTTCTCCATCTATTTCCCATGCAGTGATGGGACCAGATGCCATGATCTTCGTTTTCTGAATGTTGAGCTTTAAGCCAACCTTTTCACTCTCCACTTTCACTTTCATCAAGAGGCTTTTTAGCCCCTCTTCACTTTCTGCCATAAGAGTGGTGTCATCTGCATATCTGAGGTTATTGATATTTCTCCCGGCAATCTTGATTCCAACTTGTGTTTCTTCCAGTCCAGCATTTCTCATGATGTACTCTGCATAGAAGTTAAATAAACATGGTGACAATATGCAGCCTTGACGTACTCCTTTTCCTATTTGGAACCAGTCTGTTGTTCCATGACCAGTTCTAACTGTTGCTTCCTGACCTGCATACAGATTTCTTAAGAGGCAGATCAGGTGGTCTGGTATTCCCATCTCTTTCAGAATTTTCCATAGTTTATTGTGATCCACACAGTCAAAGGCTTTGGCATAGTCAATAAAGCAGAAATAGATGTTTTTCTGGAACTCTCTTGCTTTTTCCATGATCAGAGGTCTTCCTTGGTGGCTCAGATGGTAAAGAATCCACCTGTAATACAGGAGACCCAGGTTCGACCTATGTGGTCAGGAAGATCCCCTGGAGAAGGAACTGGCTACCCACTCCAATATTCTTGCCTGGAGAATTCCATGGAAAGAGGAGCCTGGAGGGTTACAGTCCATGGGGGGTCACAAAGAATCAGACAACGACTAAGCGACTAACACACTTTTAAACGTATAGAGACTCTGTTGCTCTTAACTCTGTCATCTGCCAACTCTAGCCAAGGTGTAGTTTTCTGTGTGCAGGTTTGAGGATGTGTCATTGGGGAGCACCCTCCAGGTAAGGATGCCACAAGTTCGGTTATTTCCCAGGACAGTAACACTTCTCAACAGTAAATTCTTTTTAAGCTTCTGCCTACCTTTGGTAATTTTCCAAACCCTGAACTAGTTATTTTTAATAACTGTTCCCAGTTTAAATAATTGTTATCTTCAGAAGGAATTGCTCAAATTCTTTATGCTTCCATTACCCAAAATCCAGCTTGTTCCTTATATGGGGCTAAAATCCAGCTTCTGGATTTTAAAATGGCCAATTTCTTTACTTTTAAAAATGGGCATGATATGATATCTACCTTACAAGAATTAAGTGTCATAATGTATGCACAAAGCTTAGCATATTATCTGTTACATGATAAGCATTTGATAAATGTGGTAAATATTATTGCTTCTTGTTATTCTTCTCATTCATCTTGGACCCAAGAGTTTTGATTTTAAGTCCATGACTCTATATGAAAGAGTTACTAAAGTAACAGAATTTCAATGCTTTAGTCACTTAAATGGCACTGATTGCAATACAGGTTGTGAAATCTGAATCTGACAATAACCTTGAGTTATTGTCCTCCTAGTGCTGCCTTAAAAATAATTTATTCAATCAAAATATGTAGTACAGATTATCATCTTGCCTTAGCTAACATCCTTCTACTGACTTTTTTTTTAAATCCCTATAAGAAATATTTAATCCCTATAAGAACCCAGTAACTAGAACTCACTGTAGTATGGGGCTTCATAGTGGTTTAATGATTGCTTAAATACTTCATATAACAGGAAGTCCTGAGGCGGGTTAGACACCAAGTTTGGCTTAGTAGCCCATGAGTTTCCCATGACTTGGGTTCTTTTTATATTTCCACTCTACCATGCCTCCTGAAGACCTCCTCCTCTTACTCACGGTAAGATGGCTGTTACAGTCCACATGATATCCAAGAAAAGATGGATAATAGTTTTGTGTTTCTCTAGGAGTAAGCCAGTAGTCCTTCACGGTCTTTCTCTTTTATCTCATCAATGAGAATTAAGAAAGGATAAGAATGTAAATCAGAGTGTTGGTCTTGAGTTACTCAACCGACAAAGTAAGACGGCCAGGAATGCTTATTTGAAAAGCCTATACATATATTTGATTAAAGTAAAAATTCAGTTAACATGTATGTTTTTCCTCCCTAACTCTGAATTCATGTACCTTATAATGTATTGCATCTTTACTTTCATCTATTCTTTTTGCTTTGTTTGTTTTTATTCTTTCTTTGAAATAGAAGCCTTTAAAACACATAATCTACACCTATTTCTGCTTCTGGGTGAGATACTCTAGGCTGTGGCAGGCTATTCTCTCATTGAAACTAATAAAAATAAAATAAGTTGCAAAAATACTAATATTAATGATACTGAAAAGCTATAAAAGTAATGAGGACTAGATAAATAAAATTCCAGAGAATAAAAAGCTCTTCTGCTAGCAGCTTTGTTCCTGGGAGCATCAACAACTTGCATGGTGGACTGAGTTCCAAGCTTTTCCTAGCAGAGAAGGTTTACTGGGGAAAAGAGAAGCCGGCAAGGGACTGGTGTAACATGGGAAAGGAGAGGAGGCCAGAATACAAGCTTAGTTTCCCCTACAGACCATTTGCAAAATTCTGGTTGTGATATAAGAGTCTGCAGTGCTGGCTGGAAAGGTATAACAAAGTATTCCATTGTCTTATAGTACTGAAGTGGAGAAGGAAACGGCAACCCACTCCAGTATTCTTGCCTAGAGAATCCCGTGGACAGAGGAGCCTGATGGGCTGCTGTCCATAGTGTCACACAGAGTCGGACGTGACTGAAGCGACTTAGCATGAATGCATGCATTGGAGAAGGAAATGGCAACCCACTCCAGTATTCTTGCCTGGAGAATCCCAGGAACAGAGGAGCCTGGTGGGCTGCCATCTATGTGGTCACACAGAGTCAGACACAACTGAAGCGACTTAGAAACAGCAGCAGCATAGTACTGAGGGGGCTTCCCTGGTGGCTAAGATGGTAAAGAATCTGCCTGCAATGCAGGAGACCTGGGTTGGGAAGATCCCCTGGAGAAGGGTACCCACTCCAGTATTCTGGCCTGGAGAATTCCATGGACTATATAGTCCATGGGGTCATGAAGAGTCGGACATGACTGAGCGACTTTCATAGTACTGAGGAGATCAAGTCCTGCTAGAGGGACATAGTCTGTTACACACATGGATGGCCAAACTGTGAACCCATGTGGGATGGGAGACCATTGAGGTCATCTTAAATTTCCAAAGGGAAGCCTAGAAGAACATTGGGAATAGGAACAAACTAGAGCTGAACTGGGTCTTTCTAAAACTTCAACCTGCTCTCAAGTTAGCACAATCTCTGCCTGAACTGATCAGTCTTTTATTGTAGTAGCCATATCTTTTATTTCCTGAATTCTGATGCTTTGACATTTTGGGGCCTTGCTGAGACCCTGAAAGGACTGCCCCTTCCAGAGTTCAGCCAGTTCTTAAGATAATGAAAATTCACCCAGGAGAGCACACCTTTCAAATGTAAACTAATCAACCCCACTCCCCCAATCACCTTCTCCAATGGACTCTTGTACTCTGGGCCACCACCACCTGTCCTGATTATCCCAGGACTAGGTACCAACAACTAGGGCCAGCCACTATGCTCCAGAGTCTGCTAAAATTATGCAGATTAGCCAATCGAAAGCCACTTTACTCTCCCTCACCAGTTCTTTCTTGTAGAAACCTCGATAAAGGGCTCCTGCCCACAGCGTCCCCTTCCCTCTACCTTCTGAACAACCTGGAACTTCCTTGTGTGGCCCCCTGTGCTGTGTTATGTCCCCCTTCTCTTGGGATCTCTGTGTATAACAGAGTACTTTTTCCATGCTGATCATCTGATCTGTTTTAATTGCCATACCTCAATGATAATAAAGCAGAAAACTAATTCTATTTCAGTGTATCCAAGGTACATGCATGCTCAATCATGTCCAACATGTTGTGACCCCTCATGAACTGTAGCCCACCAGGCTCCTCTGTCCATGGGACTCTCTAGGCAATAATACTGGGGTGGGTTGCCATTTCCTCCTCTAGGGGATCTTCCTGACTCAGAGATCGAACCTGCATCTCCTGTGTCTCTTGCATTGTAGGCAAATTCTTTACTGCTGAGCCTTTGGTGAAGCCACAAATATTTTAAAACTCCTGGGACATCCCTAGTGGCGCAGTGGTTAAGACTTTGCCTTCCAATGCAGGGGGTGCTGGTTCAATTCCTAGTGGAGGAGCTGAGGTCCATATGCCTCATGGCCAAAAAAAAAAAAAAAAAAAAAAAAACACACCAAAACATAAAATGTAAGTAGTATTATAACACATTCAATAAAGACTTAAAAAAAAAAAATCCTTATCTAACAGAGCAAAGAGTAAATCCTCCCTGGGGAAAAATAACATCATCTGCAATACTTTCATACTGACTGTATCATATACAATAACTAGGCTCTAAAGAAGCACAAAAAATGTTATTTATACAGTATTAATCTTAGAAGAATAATTCATTGTATGGAATTAATAGTACACTGCACACAGAAGACAAAAGAATAAATGAAATTGGAGATAAGTCCATAAAGAATACCCAACTGAAGTACAGAGAGCAAAAATAATGGAATACACAGGACAGAGTGAAAGAGACATGTGGGGCCCAATTAAAAAATTAATATGAAAAAGTAATAAATGTATAATTTGAATCCCAGGACAGGGAGGAGTTTTGAGGAGATAATGGCCAAACGTTTTTCAAAACTGATGAAAGACTCATGAGTGAGGCTCAATAATAAATGTTCATTAACAGTGCAGTAGATATATTGTGTATAATAATGTAAGAATAAAGAATAAGCTATTGTTACACACAATAGGGATAAATTCTATAAATATAATGATGAGTGAAATACACTAAAAATTCCACTTATATGAAGTTTAAGAATTGGATGGCATCACTGACTCAATGCACATGAATTTGAGCAAACTCTGGGAGATGGTGAAGGATAGGGAAGCCTGGCGTGCTGCAGTCCATGGGGTCACAAAGAGTTGAAGATGACTGAGGGACTGAACTGAATTGAAGAATAGGCAAGATTAATCTATAGTGGTAGAAATCAGGTTAATTAACTCTGGTTAAGTACTTACTAAGAAGGGATATAAAGCATCTTTCTGGGGTATTGGAAATATATTATCTTGGTCTGAATGGTGGTTACATTTTTATGTGTACATGTGTTTGTATTTATATGCACATACATGAATATTTATATTTACTGATATGTAAACTTAAGATTTGTGCACTTCATATATATTGTATTTCAAGAAAAACAAAATGAAAAACTAAACCACATTGTCTGTGTTGATGTAAGATTGTGAGGGAAATACTGCTGTGAATAATACATATGGAGGAATTATATATTCTTATTGAAACAGATGGTGAGTTGAATAAATGAGATGCTTCAAATAAAAGGAAGATTGGAAATGAATTCATTTAAAAATGCCTTCTGGAGCTGAATTAAACATTTTTTGTTGGGCCAAGAACTTTCATTTTAGAGATAGGTGAATGAATTATGAATAATTTTGGCAACATAACTTATTAGTTTGTTTTTCCATAGATAAGCAATAATGTAAACCACTGTACAACTAGAACATAAACAAAAGCTCATCTATAACCTTTTATATTGTGATTTAAGATTCTAAGTGGAAAGTAGGTCAAGTTTGAGGCTGAGAATAAAACATTGTATGTTCTGGCAAAGGGAATGTCAAATGATTTTACCTGTGCTGTTTAAAGTGTTCATTTTATAAAGATGATCTCAGGGAATATTTAGAATTTTGTAGAGTGTGAGGAGGAATCAGCAGAAAAGGGCAAAAATTACAGTCACTGAACTGATTTCCTTTGTTAGTGGTTTGGTTAGGAGCATTTTTTTCAGAAATTTCTCTTCCTTCTTTTGAGAGTTGTTGGCCTTAGTGTACATTGATTGATACCTATTAAGGACAAGTGTCACACAACTACAAATAATCTAAGGAGGATTTGATTCTGTCCTTATTTTTTTTCCTAGAAATACACATTGTTTCAACTCTTCAACATGAGTAGAGCCATAGTTTGTAGGGTAAATGAAATGCAGGGCCTCTTGTTCAAAAATTTAAAATTTCAAGATGGTGACAGCAGAACATTAAACCAGATCTGGAGCCCCTTGGAGTGTGTGGCCCTGGGCGGGTGCACAGGTTGCACGTACATGGAGCCGACTCTGCTCAACACCACATTCAAAACCTCTGTGCCTCCAGCCCTGACAAATGCAGCCTCAGCCTCTACCCTCTTCCCACACACTCCAGCCATAAACACTGGGCTTGCAGTTCCTAAGACGCTTCATGTTAGTTCATGTCTTCATGCGTATAGTCCATTTTTCTTTCTAGAATGTTCTTTATCACCTCGTCTGTCTGATATATTCTATCCATTTTCCCTTGAGAGAACAGTCCTACTTCAAGCCTTCTCTGACCTTGTGAAAGCTGTATTCTTACACTCTACAAACTTTATGGCTATTTTTAATTAACTAACTGTATTATTATTTTTTTTTTCCTCAGCACATAACATGTGGGATCTTAGTTTCCTGACCAGGGATTGAACTGGTGACTCCCCTGCACTGGGGGCACGGAGTCTTAACCACTGGATCACCAGAGAAGTCCTCTTTATTGCTGTTTTTGTTCACTTGTTTGCCTTCTAAAAAACGTGAGCCCAGTGTGAACAGTAACTGTGTTTTATTTATATTATTGCATTGTACAAAATGTATATTTAATAACTGTAAATGGACAAAGGAGTAAGAGTCTAAAGATACAAAATGGGAAACTCCATGTACCTTTAAAATAATAGCTACAACTATTTTTCTCCAATCAAAATAATATAAGAAACTTTTCAAAAATGCAAAAAATATAAAAAATGTCTGGGCTTAATCTTCTCAGTTCTTTTGATTCCCTATTTAATTAAGCTCTAAGAATTTTGATATGTGAATTGGTAAACTAATTTGGTTTCATTCCTACACTCTGATTCAATCTATTTTACTTTCACACTTTTGTCATTTGGTGCTAGGATTAGTAAGTCTATTTCACATAAAGAAGATGACAAAAGAGTTATTAGGAGTAATGTTTTGGAATCAACTTTTCCCAAAGAGATTATTATATCCTGGATGACTAAATGAACCAGTGACTGATCCCTACTAGTAGCTGGACTAGTAATAATAGCTTTCCTCAACTTTTTATACACAGAATAATTTTTTATTGCTATTTCCATACCACATGGCCAAATTCTTTCTTGTCTCTTCACAATAATTTCCACCAACTTCTGGAAAGTTAGCAGGTATGAGCTGAAATATAAACTGCAGCTTCTCTGAAGTTTTGTACTGCCTTTTCACTCAATGAGACATTACTTTCCAGCCCCAAGGGTCAAGATCATGAATCATTTCATTTCCTTTTTTTTTTTTTTAAGAAACACTAATTCATCTGAGAGGGCTGACCTAGTCTGGGTACTATAAAAAACTCTGTTTAATAGCAGGGAAGATGAAGAAGGGCGGAGACTGAGTAAAGGGTAGACTGAGGAGCTTTCTGGCCTTGACTGTGGTCTGGAAGAAGACAGAAACTGAAGCAAATGGAAATATAATGAGGAATAAGCATCATCCAGACCATGGTAACCTGGACTGAGGACAGTCACAGAGAGAACCTTAGTTCTCCCAGCAAAACGGTTTCAAATATGCCTGTTGGGCATCCACAGTTTTCAGAAGACAAAGTCTCAGATCTATTGGCGCCTAAATCCTAGGGAGACAGAGTGACAATGACATGATGTCTCTTCACGTCTATTTCATCTTCACTTGCAGGATGGGGAAGGTACACTGAGTATGATTATGGTAGGGGGCAGAACACTTTTGCTTTCAACTTCTTCAAGGTAAATCCCATGAGAGAACTGAGGTGATTTTTGAGGAGAGAGGCATGGGAAAGGCTTAGGATGAGCAGAGTGGGTGGTATGTGAATACATGTTTGGTTTTTTTTTCCTCATATAATGTTTGTCATGTTCTATTCAAAGGCTTTTCACATGTGAGCCAAGATTTGAAAAGAAAATTGACATGATAGAATGGGAGAAAATAATTTTAGTAGAAGGGTAGCCTGAAAAGCCTGAGGAAACCAATTTTCATTCATTCTCTCATCACCCATGAGACCGTCCGATGTTTGCCAGGCAAAGTCACAGATCCTACTAGCCTCTTTTCTTACTATTTAATGAAATGGCAAGAAGCTAGAGCTGTACTTAACCTCAGCTCTACAACTACTTTATTGCTATTTCTTAGCCACATTACATTTCTTTTTTTTAGCCAACTGCACTAAGGTTTACAATATAAGCTCAAAACTACATATATAATTAAATATAAAAAATATAACACATATTTATTTATTATATATACATATGGAATTACCTAGTAAATAGTTAAAATTATATATGTGTGTAAAAGTCGCTCAGTCGTGTCCTACTCTTCTCAACTCCATGGACTATACAGTCCATGGGATTCTCCAGGCCAAAATACTGGAGTGGGTAGCCTTTCCCTTCTCCAGGAGATCTTCCCAACCCAGGGACCGAACTCAGGTCTCCCACATTGCAGGCAGATTCTTTACCAGCTGAGCCACCAGGGAAGCCCAAAATTATATATATTTATTGAGCAATAAAAGTACATCTGATTATTTTCATGAAGATATCTGTGTTCTCTCATGAGTATCTGAATGACTAATGCACCCCAGAGCTTATGGAAATTTACTTAAAAATACAAAATATTCCTAATACATCAGGCAGTAACATAACTATTCCTGATATTATAATAGGAGCAATAGCACGCACACACACACATTGTGTACCTAGGATGTGCCAGGTACTATTCCAAATACTTGAAGTGTCTTAATTAATGTATAAAGGCAGTTTTCTAAGAGAAATGATACTAGAAAACGGAAAAATTCTGTTTTATTAGATGAGGAAAATAAGGCACAACGTGCCTGAATCGCTGGCCAGGGTCACCCAGATAGAGAGATGAGGATTTAAATGTAGCCTGGTTGGTTGGAGAACCCAAATCCTAAACCCCCACGGGTGGCTACATGCACAGTGTTGGTGATTTAGCAAAATACTTGACAGATGAGTAATCTTGCCAGAATGGGTTGCTGCTTCGTATCAATTCATCACCAGGACTTTGTGACTGATTGATTTATCTTGTGCATAACCACACAGAGAAGTGGAAAAACAGAAGACATTACCTTCTTCTGGATGTTTCAACTTAAGTCATTTAGGAATTTTACCATTTCCTTCTCTGGCCTGTGGACCATTGTATTTTTCATCCTTACAATTCTCATTCCCACAGGAACAGTAAGAGGAGGTTTTTCTTTTCCCTGGGAGATAGCCAGACAGCTGACAGGAAATGCTAGAAGGAAACCTAAGAATTTGAAGGAATCATCTCCAAAGTCACCTAGCATTCCTTTCCTTTGATTCAGTTGTTGGTTTTTTTTATTCCCTCTTAAGAACTATTTCTTTCTCTCTCTCCCTCCCCTGCTCCCCTCAATTTAAGACACATAGGGGAATTCCTTTTCTACTTCTTCAGTCATCATCAGACCCATCCTCCTAGTTTATCCTGAATATCTTATTTCCGTAGCAGTTTTTTTCTTTTTTAAATTTCTAGACTTACAGTTCTTCATTTTTTTCCTAATTGGAGAATAATTGCTTTATAACGTTGTGTTGGTTTCTGCTGTATGACAATGTGAATATCCATATATCTCCTCACTCTGGAGCCTCCCTCCCCACCTCCTCCCCCTGCCCCATTTCAAAGGAAACAAAAATGTGCTCTCTGCGCTATGTGTAACATGGCCATATTTCTCCTGTTTCAAACCTTGGATGGCTTTGAGAGTCAGTGCTGGGGCCACAGGATAGTTATAGCTCTAATTATGTGAAGGCCAGTGGAATATAGGCTGGTCATCGCCAGGAGCCCAGGGACCCAAGGTTCTTTCACAGACACCCATGACCTCGGTGCCAACAGGATCTGGCTGCCTCTATGGTGTCCACTCAGCCCCACAGGGCTCATTCTTTGATGCAAACTGTGCTCCTTATTCGACCTTCCCAGGCGGCACTAGTGGTTAAGAACCCACAAGCCAAGGCAGGAGACATAAGAGATGCTGGTTCAATCTCTGGGTCAGGAAGATTCCCTGGAAAAGTGCATGGCAACCCACTCCAGTATTCTTGCCTGGAGAATCTCCTGGACCGAGGAGCCCGGCGGGCTACAGTCCATGGGGTGGCCAAGAGCCAAACAGAACTGAAGAGACTTAGCACGCCCGGACGTGCTCCTTATTCACTCTGCTGCATTGTGTTTTCGACTCTATTTCTCCTTTGAGTTGTGAGTTCCCTTTATGACACATAGCACCACCCTCCTCCATTTGCTAGGCTGCCTCCCCATCTGCTAGTTCCTTTGCAAGTTGCCCCTGTCCTGAAGGGAGAAAGGTGCTATAGAACGTACCTGATATGGAACATTGATAACATATCCCCTCAGTGAGAAGGGCAGCTACAGTGGGCAGGTGACTTGCTCAGAGCCACACGGACGCAAGCTCCGCTGCTGGACAGGTGCCATATGGGCAGCTTGAGTGGCCTTCTGAACTTGGGTTTAGGGAACTGGGTGCAGATATCCATCCTTTGGAGGGTATGGAATCAGAGGCCAAAGGATTTCTAAATTCTTAAACATTATCTTAAAATTCTTAAGCATTATCTTTGATGTTGTCCAAATACCATATGTAGCTTTCTTTCCCAATGAATGGAATTTGTTTCCAAAGAGATATGAAAGGGATGCTGTTTTTTTTTTCTTTAGTGCATGTAGACTAGCATTTATTAAGTGTTAATTATTACATATTTCAAAGGCCAGGCTTGAAATTAAATGACAAAGCAAAACAAAGCTTAGAGGAAATAGTCCCAAATTAATAGTCCGAAATTCTGGGTTCAAACTGTAGTCACAGGACTTATTTGATGTGTGACCTATGAAATACCCTGGCTCTTTGTGCCTCAGTTTCTTCCGATGCAATCATTCTTTTTTATATCAAATTATTTTTATAATGATAAAATTACATAAAAGAAGGAAAAGTGAAAGTGCTAGTCACTCAGTCGTGTCCGACACCCTGCGACCCCATGGACTGTAGCCTGGCAGGCTCCTCTGTCCACGGGATTCTCCAGGGACACTGTTTTTCTGTTGCTGTTGCTACTTCTGCTGGAGGCTACTTGGTAGTTTATTCATAAACTTTACAAACTCAGTCATAGGTTATGTGACATCTGGTAGAACTGTAAATCCACTCTGTGTGTATGAGAGAGAGAGAAAGAGAGAGAGACAAAGACAGAGAGATGCAGCCTTCAGAGGCCGGTGCAGGACAGGTTTTCTGTGCCTTGGGTCCTGGGCCATAGATTGTGTCTGAGTGCCCTCATTTCAAAGTGGCGCGCAGGCAATCAGCACCGTGGGATGATCTCATTTATGGTGTGGATGGGAAATGGAAATTCCAGTTCTTTTTTCACTTCAGAATATTTCTGCTTTTTTGGTTTCCATTTAAAAACTAAACCACTTAAATGCAAAACACAAGCAGATTTTTTTTCCCTCAACATACCTTCCTTCATACTTGTTTATTCGCTCAGTGATGTCTGACTTTTTGTGACCTCATGGATAGCAGCATGCCAGACTTTCCTGTCTTTCACTATCTCCCAGAGCTTGCTCAAACTCATGTGCATTGAGTTGGTGATGCCATCCAACCATCTCATCCTCTGCAGCCCGCTTTTCCTTTTGCCTTCAATTTCATACTTATCATTCTGAATTATCTTTATTCACAAGTTAACATATTACTTGGATAAAGGTGCTGCTTACTGAACTTGGACCAGATTTTATTACCTGATGATCTTCTTATCCTGGTCAGGTCAGTACTTTGAATTTAGCAGTCAGAATAAAATTTTGCTTATTTGACTTTTAATTGGTTTTCTAAAAGAACTTTTAAGTGGTGGTAGATATGGATTTCATCATTTTATTTATTTTTCCTGGAGAATTCTGAATGTACTAAAGGGCTATATTCAGGCCTGGCTTCATGTAACATCTGGATAGTTGATAGCAGGTGGGTAACAGCCCATAAGGAATTTGACTCAGAGCTCAGAACACTAATTGATAAACAGCCTGGTGTTTAGCTCCCAAGCCAATGGAAAAGCAACGTGGGAGGTAATTATCCAATTTGGGATATTTCTGGGGTAAAAGAGTTACTATGTTAATAAAAATATAATATGGCCTAGCTACTCTGGGCTGCTGTTTATCTTTACATATCATCCCCAGGAGATCTCTCTGGGTACAAGGTGGATTCAGGGAGATGGTTTTTTGCCCTGCACTGACTCAATTAGAAGGTGGGTGTCTGCTTGCTGACAAACACAGAATCCAACACAGCCAGGACACAGGGAAAGTAAATGATGTACAAGGATCGCATGATAGTCCTTCCACTATTCTTGGCGTTGGTGAGGCTTTTGTATCATACTTAGGCTTAAGCATTGTAGTTTTAGAGAGATGAGGAATAAGGCAGCATCAAAGAATGAAAGTAAAGATTGTAAGTGGCATAGGAAGGAGAGTCAGAGCACACACTCCATGGTGTGAGGAAGAGGTGTCAGCTCATGCAGACTTTAACTTGAGGGGAAATTGTGTTATGCATCAGATGAGAATCCCGTGTCCTCTTCCCATTCTTCTCCATTGTCTTTCCACCCTCTTCCCAATGGCTACCATCAGCATACACACATGATGCTCTTCCTTTCAATTTCAGAAACTCTTTCTTTGAACCTTCTTCCCTTGCCAGCTACCATTTCATTTCTTTGCTCCTCTTTGACTTTAAACTCTCCTAAAGACTCGTCTTGTGGTCTCCAAGTCCTCCTTCCTTACTTCCTCTTAAGGCCATTTCAGCCCAGCTTCTGCCTCAGATGTTTCTTTAGAACTGCTCTTGTCAAGTTATCAGTGACCTCCATGTGCCTAGATCTGCTGAATCATTCTCAGGTCTCATCTTACTTGTCCCCATCATGTTCTTGACACAGTTTGGTCATTCCTTTCTCCTTAATATCCTTCCTTTACCTTCCAGGATACCACTTTTTAATTTTATCATACTAAGTGAAGTCAGGGAAAGATAAATATCATATGATATCACTCGTATCTAATTTTTAAACTGATACAAATGAACTTATTTACAAATCAGAAATAGACTCACAGATGTAGAAAACAAACTCATTGTTACCAAAGGAAACAATTGAAGGGGAGGGATAAATTAGAAATTTAGGGTTAACATACACACACTACTATATAGAAGATAGATAACAAACAAGGACCTATTGTAGCACAGGGACCTCAACTCAATATTCTGTGATAATCTGTATGAGAAAAGAATCTGAAAAGGAATAATTACATGTATCAGTTCAGTTCAGTCGCTCAGTCGTGTCCGACTCTTTGTGACCCCACAAATCGCAGCATGCCAGGCCTCCCTGTCCATCACCAACTCCCGGAGTTCAATCAGACTCACGTCCATCGAGTCAGTGATGCCATCCAGCCATCTCATCCTCTGTCGTCCCCTTCTCCTCCTGCCCCCAATCCCTCCCAGCATCAGAGTCTTTTCCAATGAGTCAACTCTTCGCATGAGGTGGCCAAAGTACTGGAGTTTCAGTACTTTAGCATCATTCCTTCCAAAGAAATCCCAGGGCTGATCTCCTTCAGAATGGACTGGTTGGATCTCCTTGCAGTCCAAGGGACTCTCAAGAGTCTTCTCCAACACCACAGTTCAAAAGCATCAATTCTTTGGCACTCAGCCTTCTTCACAGTCCAACTCTTACATCCATACATGACCACAGGAAAAACCATAGCCTGGACTAGATGGACCTTTGTTGGCAAAGCATATCCCTTTTGAATATGCTATCTAGGTTGGTCATAACTTTCTTTCCAAGGAGTAAGCGTCTTTTAATTTCATGGTTGCAGTAACCATCTACAGTGATTCGGGAGGCCAAAAAAATAAAGTCTGACACTATTTCCACTGTTTCCCCATCTATTTCCCATGAAATGATGGGACCAGATTCCATGATCTTCATTTTCTGAATGTTGAGCTTTAAGCCAACTTTTTCACTCTCCACTTTCACTTTCATCAAGAGGCTTTTTAGTTCCTCTTCACTTTCTGCCATAAGGGTGGTGTCATCTGCATATCTGAGGTTATTGATATTTCTCCTGGCAATCTTGATTCCAGCTTGTGCTTCTTCCAGTCTAGCGTTTCTTATGATGTACTCTGCATATAAGTTAAATAAGCAGGGTGATAATATGCAGCCTTGATGTACTCCTTTTCCTCTTTGGAATCAGTCTGTTGTTCCATGTCCAGTTCTAACTGTTGCTTCCTGACCTGCATATAGATTTCTCAAGAGGCAGATCAGGTGGTCTGATATTCCCATCTCTTGAAGAATTTTCCACAGTTTATTGTGATCCACACAGTCAAAGGCTTTGGCATAGTCAATAAAGCAGAAATAGATGTTTTTCTGGAACTCTCTTGCTTTTTCCATGATCCAGCGGATGTTGGCAATTTGATCTCTGGTTCCTCTGCCTTTTCTAAAACCAGCTTGAACATCAGGAAGTTCACGGTTCACATATTGCTGAAGCCTGGCTTGGAGAATTTTGAGCATTACTTTACTAGCGTGTGAGATGAGTGCAATTGTGCGGTAGATTACATGTATATGTATAACTAAATCACTTTGCCGTATACCTTAAACTAACCCAACATTGTAAATCAACTATACTTCAGCAAAGTTTAAAAAACAAATCATTCCTATGTTATCAATTACTCTCCTTGGTTTCCTTTGCTTGTTTTTCTGCTTCCCATTTCTCCCGATACTAGAGTGCTCCAAGTTCTGTCCAGGGGCTCCTTCTTTGTCCACACTGACTTTCTTGTGAATCTCCCCCGGTTCCATAGTGTTGACTATACCTGTATGCTGACATACCCTAATTAATATCTCCAGCCGATACTTTCTCCCAAGCTTTTGATTTTTATGTGTAACTGTGTGCCTGACATCTCTACTTGGATATTTAACAGAAACTTCAAATTTCAACATGTCTAAATGGATTTTCCTTGCTCTTTTCCCCCCAAATCTGTTCTACCTTCAACCTTTCCCATTTCAGTCAGTGACAACACCATTTTTCCATTTGCTTACATCCAGAACCTTGGAGTCATCCTTGGCACTACATTTTCTCTTATACTCTAGGTCCAATCTTTGAAGACATTCTGTTCTTTCTACCTTGAAAATACATCCAGAATCTAACCACTCCTTGTCTCCAACACTGCGGTAATATTGGCTGGTGCTGTCTTTTTCTCTTGCTTGTATTAGCCTGCCAAGTAGTTTCCTGACTTCTACTCTTGAGCCCTTATAAATTATTTTCAACCTAGCAGTTCATCAACTTTTAAAAATATAAGTCAGATCATGTTACTTCTCTGCTTTAACCTTGCTCCCATTTCTCCCCCATTTAAAGCACAAAATCTTTATAATGTTCTAGAAAGACTGTATTAGGTTCCTAGGGCTGCTGTAACAAACTTGGTGGCCTAAAACAACAGAAATTAATTCTTTCACAGTTCTGGAGGCAGGAAGAATGAAACCAAGGTTTCAGAACACTCTCTCCAGACACTTGAAGGGAGAATCCTTCCTTGTCTCTTCTAACTTGTGATGAATCTAGGTGCTCCTTGACTGCAGCTGCATCATTCCCATCTCTGCCTCTGTCTTCACATGACCATATTCTCTTCTTTCTCTTATAATAATACTTGTTAGTACTATATTTAAGATGATATGGATAACTCAGGATGTTCTCATCTTGAGATCATTAATTGGCAAGACTCTTTTTCCAAATAAAGTCACATTTACAGGGTCCAGAAGTTGGAATGTGGGCATATTTTTAGTGTACCATCCTTCAATTTTTAGGGTATCATTAGAGAATCCAGTGTATTATGGACCACCATTACCTGTTGGATCTCTTTTTCTACCACTCTTCCCTTTAGTCACCTTGTTGCAATTGTACTGGATTTCTTAATTTTTCTCAAACATACCATGCACACATGGATTGGGGCATATTCACTGGCAAGTTCTTCGGAATAGTCTTCCTCCAGAAAGGATCATGGGTCACTTCCTCATGTTACCGTGTCACAAGGTCTCCCCTGGCTACTCCATTGGAAACTGTAGTTCTTACCTTCCTTCTTATGCAGGTGGTATTTTCCATTTTTTTCTCCCATTTTGGTTGAATGAACAATTCTTCTGCTTCATGTGTTATTGGCTGGAGTACTTGGATGGTGCAAAAGTCCAAGTGGCCTCAGACATATGGTTGGAAGTCGTTTATGGCTTCCAGATGGGAGTTTAGTTGGAGCTGGTGGCAAGGGACCCTGGTTCTCTTCCATGTGACCTCCCTATGTAGTTGCCTGGGCTTCCTTGTTGATTGGAGGCTGAGTTCCAATAAAGAACATTCTAAAAGGAAGGAAGCAGAAGCTGTTCATTTTATTAAGGTGTGTACTCTGAAGTATCAGAGTATTACTTCTGTATTCTTGTAGTGTGCTCCAAAGTATTATTAGACACAGAAAAAATAAACTCCAACTCCCAGTTAGGGGAGTGGCATGTTTATACAGGAAGGGAAGAAAACATCTTTGGAGATTATTTACCAAAAAGAGCTTCCTGGGGACTTGATATACCATGGCATGTGTGCGCACTGAAACAGATAACTTAATTTTTGTATTACGTCACTACATTATTGAGGAATTTCTATGATCTTAAAAAATGAAAATATAGGAGAAATATTTCAAGATTTTAAAATCTGAAACATATACTTAAATCAGTTCATTCAGTTCAGTTCAATTCAGTTGCTGAGTTGTGTTTGACTCTTTGCGACCCCATGAATTGCAGCATGCCAGGCCGCCCTGTCCATCACCAACTCCCGGAGGTCACTCAAACTAACATCCATCGAGTCGGTGATGCCATCCAGCCATCTCATCCTCTGTCGTCCCCTTTTCCTCCTGCCCCCAATCCCTCCCAGCATCAGAGTCTTTTCCAATGAGTCAACTTTTCACATGAGGTGGCCAACATACTGGAGTTTCAGCTTTAGCATCATTCCTTCCAAAGAACACCCAGGGCTGATCTCCTTCAGAATGGACTGGTTGGATCTCCTTGCAGTCCAAGGGACTCTCAAGAGTCTTCTCCAACACCACAGTTCAAAAGCATCAATTCTTTGGCACTCAGCTTTCTTCACAGTCCAACGCTCACATCCATACATGACTACTGGAAAAACTTGACTAGACAGACTTTTGTTAGCAAAGTAATGTCTCTGCTTTTGAATATGCTATCTAGGTTGGTCATAACTTTCCTTCCAAGGAGTAAGTGTCTTTTAATTTCATGGCTGCAATCACCATCTGCAGTGATTTTGGAGCCCAGAAAAATAAAGTCTGACACTGTTTCCACTGTTTCCCCATCTATTTCCCATGAAGTGATGGGACCAGATGCCATGATCTTAGTTTCTGAATGTTGAGCTTTAAGCCAACTTTTTCACTCTCCACTTTCACTTTCATCAAGAGGCTTTTTAGTTCCTCTTCACTTTCTGCCATAAGGGTGGTGTCATCTGCATATCTGAGGTTATTGATATTTCTCCTGGCAATCTTGATTCCAGCTTGTGCTTCTTCCAGTCTAGCGTTTCTCATGATGTACTCTGCATATAAGTTAAATAAGCAGGGTGATAATATGCAGCCTTGATGTACTCCTTTTCCTCTTTGGAATCAGTCTGTTGTTCCATGTCCAGTTCTAACTGTTGCTTCCTGACCTGCATACAAATTTCTCAAGAGGCAGATCAGGTGGTCTGGTATTCCCATCTCTTGAAGAATTTTCCACAGTTTATTGTGGTCCACACAGTCAAAGGCTTTGGCATAGTCAATAAAGCAGAAATAGATGTTTTTCTGGAACTCTCTTGCTTTTTCCATGATCCAGCGGATGTTGGCAATTTGATCTCTGGTTCCTCTGCCTTTTCTAAAACCAGCTTGAACCTCAGGAAGTTCACGGTTCACGTATTGCTGAAGCCTGGCTTGGAGAATTTTGAGCATTACTTTACTAGTGTGTGAGATGAGTGCAATTGTGCGGTCGTTTGAGCATTCTTTGGCATTGCCTTTCTTTGGGATTGGATTGAAAACTGACCTTTTCCAGTCCTGTGGCCACTGCTGAGTTTTCCAAATTTGCTGGCATATTGAGTGCAGCACTTTCACAGCATCATCTTTCAGGTTTTGGAGTAGCTCAACTGGAATTCCATCACCTCCACTAGCTTTGTTCGTAGTGATGCTTTCTAAGGCCCACTTGACTTCACATTCCAGGATGTCTGGCTCTAGGTCAGTGATCACACCATCATGATTATCTGGGTCGTGAAGCTCTTTTTTGTACAGTTCTTCTGTGTATTCTTGCCATCTCTTCTTAATATCTTCTGCTTCCGTTAGGTCCATACCATTTGTATCCTTTATTGTGCCCATCTTTGCATGAAATGTTCCCTTGGTATCTCTAATTTTCTTGAAGACATCTCTAGTCTTTCCCATTCTGTTGTTTTCCTCTATTTCTTTGCATTGATAGCTGAAGAAGGCTTTCTTATCTCTTCTTGCTATTCTTTGGAACTCTGCATTCAGATGCTTATATCTTTCCTTTTCTCCTTTGCTTTTCACTTCTCTTCTTTTCACAGCTATTTGTAAGCCCTCCCCAGACAGCCATTTTGCTTTTTTGCATTTCTTTTCCATGGGGATCATCTTGATCCCTGTCTCCTGTACAATGTCATGAATCTCTGTCCATAGTTCATCAGGCACTCTATCTATCAGATCTAGTCCCTTAAATCTATTTCTCACTTCTACTGTATAATCATAAGGGATTTGATTTAGGTCATACCTGAATGGTCTAGTGGTTTTCCCTACTTTCTTCAATTTAAGTCTGAGCTTGGCAATAAGGAGTTCATGATCTTACCTGGCAGCCAAGAGGAGCTACCCCATGTCTGAGGTCAGGGGTGGTGGCCGAGCGGAGCTACCCCATGTCCAAGGAGCAGTGGCTGCGTGGGTGCAGGAGGGCCGAGGTTCAAGGGCCTGACCACGTTCAAGGTCAGGAGGGAAGGTGGTGAGGAAATACCCTTTGTCCAAGGTAAGGAGCAGCAGCTGCACTTTGCTGGAACATCCATGAAGAGATACCCCACGCCCAAGGTAAGGGAAACCCAAGTAAGACGGTAGGTGTTGCAAGAGGGTATTAGACGTCAGACACACTGAAACCATAATCTCAGAAAACTAGTCAATCTAATCACACTAGGACCACAACCTTGCCTGACTCAGTGAAACTAAGCCATGCCCTGTGGGACCACCCAAGACGGGCAGGCATGGTGGAGAGGTCTGACAGAATGTGGTCCACTGGAGAAGGGAATGGCAAACCACTTCAGTATTCTTGCCTTGAAAATCCCATGAACAGTATGAAAAGGCAAAATGATAGGATACTGAAAGAGGAATTCCCCAGGTTGGTAGGTGCCCAATATGCTACTGGAGATCAGCGGAGAAATAACTCCAGAAAGAGTGAAAGGATGGAGCCAAAGCAAAAACAATACCCAGTTGCAGATATGACTGGTGATAGAAGCAAGGTCCGATGCTGTAAAGAGCAATATTGCATAGGAACCTGGAATATTAGGTCCATGAATCGAGATAAATTGGAAGTGGTCAAATAGGAGATGGCAAGAGTGAAAGTCAACATTCTAGGAATCAGTGAACTAAAATGGACTGGAATGGGTGAATTTAACTCAGATGACCGTTATATTTACTATTGCGGGCAGGAATCCCTTAGAAGAAATGGAGTAGCCATCATGGTCAACAAAAAGTATCAGTTCATTAGCAATCCTCTACGTTATTGACATTTAAGCTTGCTCTGTATGCAGTGAGAAAGAAATTCACTGTTAATCCTTAATAACTGGTTAAAGTTTTATATAGTTTTCCAGTGTTTCACAGTCAAAAAAATTACTCCTTGGGACTTACCTGGAGGTCCAGTGGTTAAGACTCTACCTTCCAATGCAGGGTGCGAGGGTTTGATCCCTGGTTGGGTAACTAAGATCCGGCATGCTGTGTGGTGCAGCCAAAAGCATTTTTTTAACTACTTATTAAGATTATTACTATTGATTACTAGAGATCTGATCTATAATCATACAGAAAAAGCGACCATCATTATAAATACTATTTTAAAGGTCTCAAACCATTTCAATGAGAATTGTATTTTAGAATATCCCAAAAGATTTTGGTTAAGATGTTTTTGCTCTTAATTGATGAAGTTGTGATTAAATAAGACCATATCTAATGAGATCTATAGTTTACTCTTTTTGAAGAGATTATGCCACCTTCACTATGAAGCTACATTTCTTTAGATTGAAAATAGGGGAATGAATCTCTTTTGCTTGTGCATAAAACTTCTCTGTTTTAGACAGCTCAAACTGCCATTAAAACAAGTAGACAAACCAACCAGGATTGGGTAGTTTAGTAGAAATTTTAGTAGAAATTCCAGCTCTGGAATCTGGAATTTAGAGATCATGATGATGGCTTGGTCTGGTTCTGATGAAAGCCCTCTCCTTGTCTTGCAAATGGCCACCTTCTCACTGTGTGTTCATTTGTCAGAGAAGAAAGAAGGCAAACTCTCTGTGTTTCTTCTCCTAAGGGCAGTAACCACATCATGGGCCTTCATGACTTCACCAGAGTCTAATGAGATCCCCAAAGCTCCATCTCCACATATCACCACATTGAGGTTTAGGGCTTTAGCACATTAATCGCCTATAGCATCGACTCATTTATCCTCATCTCTATTTAGACTACTGGTAGCAGATAAGAATAGAACAGACGAATGAAGCAAAGAACACTTTCCAGTTGTGTGAAATTAATTTGTCCATCAGCAAATTTTATTCATTTGAAATCCTTTTTAGTAAGCTTATTCTCTTCAATAGAGGACATTATTGTTCAGCCAGGGATATATAAGGTTGGCATCGTAGACAAAACAATGGCCTCCCCAAAGATACCTAAGTCCTAACAGCTGGAATTTATAAATACATTTTCTTCCAGGGCACAAAGCACTTTGCAAATGTGATTAAGGGCACAGACATTGAGATGAGAAAATTATCCTAGATTATCCAGATGGTCTGAATACAATCACATGAATCTTTAAAAGCGGGAGAGAATAGAAGAGTGAGTCAGAGAGATGTCACGTTAGAAGGACTCAGTCTGCTCTGGCTGCCTTTGAAGATATAGAAAGGGGGCCCCTAGAAGCTGGGAATGGCCCCCAACTGATAGCCAACAGAGAAACAGGGACCTCAGCCTTGAACCTATAGCTACAAGGAATAAACTATGCCAACTGATTCTCCCTAGAGATTTCAGACAGGCACCCTAATGTCAGTCCACTTAGACCTTGTTGGACTTCTGGCCTACAGAACTCTAAGACACTGTTTGTGCTGTCTTAAGCCATGGATTGATCCCAGGTCTCCCACATTGCAGGCGGATTCTTTAACAGCTGAGCCACAAGGGAAGCCCGACTTAAGCCATTAAGTTCATGGTAATTAATTATGGCAGCCATAGAAAACCAATACATTTGGTTATGAATTAAAGCTCTCAGTCTCCAAATTCTAAATATTACCCAAATGTGGAAGAATTCTTCACCTCTAATCAAAGAGAATCAATGACCTTCATTTTAGCAGTTCTTCTAGAATCTTCATAAACATTTTCAGAATCATTGTAGCACTCTGTTCTTTAAAAGCAATTAGAACATTTTGGTGAACTATGGCTTTTGCATATTCCTGTGTGAGTCAGGAGAGACTTGGACAGATAAAATGGCTGGATTGGGAGAGTAGGTAGGTTGTGTTCAATAACCAGGGTTACAAGTTGGTGGGGGCACCTGGAAAATTCAGAAATTATGCAGAGACTCAGTCTCATAGTTGTGTTGTAATGTTTATTATTAGAGACAATGGTGTACACCTGAAACTAACACAACACTGTTAATAATTTAAAATGTTTTAAAAAGACAGCGGTGCCCTGCTTTTAGAGCTATGACAAAAAGGGGTGCAAAACCTTTGTTTTCAAACTCCATCAGGCCTGCAGGGGTGAGAGACATCTGAAGTGCTATGTTTTTTCCACCAGTGTATAAAAGAACCGTGAAGTCCCACATTCCTATGAATTCAATTGCAATGGAGATCATGGTAAAGACCCAATACCTTTGAGGCATCCTGCCTGCTTATTTAGTGATCAGACTTGACAATGAGTAAATTAGCAGCCTCAGTGGTATTAAGATATTTTAACATAATAAAATTTCTTGCCACATTTCAAATTGAAGCCTTTTCATTTATGATTATGATTACTCAGTGGAAGGAAGAAGGGATATTTTAAGTGCAGAGAAAAATTTACGGAAAACTTAAGTAACAATATCAAAGGAATCATCTATTTATTTTACTAGCCATGTCTATGTAAAGCATATGTTCCTCATGATAGTCTTATTTGTTAATATTTTTCATGAAGTTGAACTGCTTCTATCACTGAAAGGTCAAAAATACAAATAAAGTATGATCATTATAAAAACTCATTAAAGTCTATTTCAAAAATAATAGTAATAATGATAATAATAATAAAAGTAATTTTCATTCTTAAAGTACTATTTTTCAAAAAGGAGGCTTCTTATTGTGCTGTGACCTTTAATGATGACTGAGTCAAGCTACAGAATAAGGAAAAATATATAATTTAAATGTATTAAATTATAGAGCTGCCTTCAGTGGCTCATAAGTCAGTCTAGCATCCATGAATGAAGCCACCATCTGATAAATTTACTTCACTCCCTTTCTTGCCTTCCATCCTCTGACTAGGAAGACGTATCATCTTTTATTTATTTGTTTATATTGGAGTATAGTTGCTTTACAATATTGAGTTAGTTTCTGCTATACAGCGAAGTGAATCAGCTATATGTATACATATATCCTCCCTTCTTAGAATTCCCTCCCCCAACCCCCATCCCCATCCCATCCATCTAAGTCACCATAGAGCATCAAGCTGAGTACTATTACCAATAGCCAGGACATGGAAGCAACCTGAATTCCAAGAGAGGAATGGATAAAGAAGATGTGGTACGTATACAAAGTGGAATATTACTCAACCATTAAAAGGAAGGAAACTGGGTCATTTGTAGATATATGGGTGGACCTAGAGTCTGTCATGCAGAGTGAACTAAGTCAGAAATAGATAAGTATATATTAATGCATATATGTGGAATCTAAAAAAAATGTACAGATGAACCTATTTGCAGGGCAGGAATAGAGACATAAGTGTAAAGCCAGATGTGTAGATAGAGGGTAGGGGGCACAGGAGGATGAATTGGGAGATTGGGAAGATGTATCATCTTGAAAAACTAACCAGGTTGCTGCTTAGGCTTCTCTGTTTTGTGACATTCATCACTTTTTTTTTTTTTTCCCCTAACGTATTCTGCTTGTCATATATCAGTCACTCTCCTCTATTATCTGGGTGGTGTGTGTATAAATTTTTATTTTGCTACTTCTACGTCTTTCCAAGAAATTTGGTCAAAAACCCCTTTCGAGGTAGGCCCTAAACAGATTAAAAGTTTGATTTTTGCCTTTTCTAGTTTTATGCTTCATAGAAAAGTCACAAAACATCATTGAGGACTCACCTCTATCACGCAGCCCTTTCTTATATCTCTGACTTTCAGGACGAAGGCACCAAGCACCAACTCAAAGGTGATCCAGGTATTGTCAGTTCAGTCGCTCAGTTGTGTCCAACTCTTTGTGATCCCATGGACTGCAGCATGCCAGGCTTCCTTGTCCGTCACCAACAGCTGGAGTTTGCTTAAACTCTTGTCCATTGAGTAAGTGATGCCATCCAACTATCTCATCCTCTGTCGTTCCCTTCTCCTCCTGCCTTCAGTCTTTTCCAGCATCAGGGTCTTTTCTAAGGAGTCAGTTCTTCACATCCTGTGGCCAAAGTATTGGAGCTTCAGCTTCAGCATCAGTCCTTCCAATGAATATTCAGGATTGATTTCTTTTAGGATGGACTGGTTGGATCTCCTTGTAGTCCAAGGGTCTTCTCCAACACCACAGTTCAAAAGCATCAATTCTTCGGTGCTCAGCTTTCTTCACAGTCCAACGCTCACATCCATACATGACCACTGGAAAAACCATAGCCTTGACTAGATAGACCTTTGTTGGCAAAGTAATGTCTCTGCTTTTTAATATGCTGTCTAGGTTGGTCATAGCTTTTCTTCCAAGTAGCAAGTGTCTTTTAATTTCATAGCTGCAGTCACCATCTGCAGAGATTTTGGAGCCTAAGAAAATAAAGTCCCCATGGATAGTATGATCCAGGTATCATAGCAGCATTGTGTTAATTACCTGGGAGAAGAAATGAGCAGCCATAAGTGGATTCACATTAAACCTACTGAGGAGTTCCAGTAGGCTTTTCCAGATTAAAAACAAAGAAAAATTGACTCCAACTACAAAAAACATTTTCCAGTGACTCTTTTATGCTATCAGCATTACGAAACATTTCAACTTCTGGTAAATGAAAGAGGAAGGAAATAGAATTACAAGGGGGACCATTTCATTCCAGGAAGATTATTAGGAGTGCAGGAAAAATAAAAATAAGAGGATTTACTGAGTAGTAATATAAGTACAAATTAATGACAGGATGTTCTGATTTCACAAACATATGTGCGCTAATCCTCTATCAAGTTTGAATCCAAGCCATGTTAGGTTACTATATTTTGTGATCAGGGACACATCCAGCCTCTCTGAGCTTCATTTTCCTTATGCAGACAATTGGGATAATAACAATAATTCTTGTTCTACTTAATAGAATTGGCTTAGGGAGGGATACTGTGTGTGAAAGTAGAGTGTACCAAAATACTGTAATTATCAGCACAAAGATACTTCTCAATTTATTGTCTAGCTTAGAAAAAGGAATTATTGCACCTCTTCAAGAAAAGCACAAAATGTACTGTTGTGAATTTAGGGCACCTGTTTCCTTGTTTCAAAGAATATGCTTTGTCAGTTACAAAGAGATCAATGAAAAAAGAAATGCAAATTTTATCCATTAAAAAGTACAGTGTTCTCTGTGGACTGAAAGTGTTTCCATGAGAATGCAAGTTAGTCATGTCCAATTTGCTTGTTCTTTACATCTTTTTTGAAGGGTGATGTTTAGGTTGCTCAGTGGTAAAAAACCTGCCTGCCAATGCAGGAGATGCAGGATCAATCCCTGGGTCAGGAAGATGCCCTGGAGAAGGAAATGGCAACCCACAATAGTATTCTTGCCTGGAGAATCCCCATGGACAGAGGAGCCTGGCAGGCTACAATCCATGATGTCACAAAAAGTCAGCCATGTCTGAGAACATGCACATGTGCACACACACACACACACACACCTGATTAGAAGTATACTTAATAGTTTCACCTACCAAATGAACACCTCTTGTAAGTGACACCCAGATTAAAAATCAGGATGGGGAACACATGCATACCTGTGGCAGATTCATTTTGATATATGGCAAAACCAATACAATATTGTAAAGTTAAATAAAATAAAATTAAAAAAAAAATCAGAATGTTACTAGCACCCAGAAGCCCTCTTACTTGCCTGCTCCTTCCCTCCTGAGACAAACCACTTCTAATAGTTTACATTAGTTTTGCCAATTTTATACTTCATATAACTGGAATAATACAAGAATGCAGTAGTCCTGTGTAGCCGGTCTGTTTCATACAACATTATATTTGTGAGAGTCATCACTCTAGTATACACAGTTATCAAGTGATTATTCTCGTGGCTGTGTAGTACTTTTTGTGTGAATACACCACAGTTTGTGTATTCATTCTATTGCCAATGGGCATTTGAGTTGTTTCTAGTTCAGAGCTATTTTCCTTAGGGCTCCTATGGACATTCTGGTACTGCCTTTTGTAAATGTTTGCATACATTTCTGTTGATGGTAAGACATGCCTGTGTCCAGGTTAACAGATCCTGCCAGTTTTCCAGCCAGTGAACATTTCCACCAATAGGATATGTGAGTTCTCGTGATACTGCCCTTTCATCAACACTTGTTATTTCCCTTCCTGGTTTTTTTAGTCACTTATTTTTATTCATTCTTGTTTATGTATAGTCATATTTCCTCATAGTTGTATTTGGCATTTTCCTGATGCTTAGTGAGACTGAGCATTTTTTGTTTATTAGTTGCACAGGTGGATATTCTATTTTTTCAATCACTGTTCATTTTTCTATTGGATTTTCTTTTGTGTGATGATTTGCAGAAAATTTTCATGAATTGCTAATATCTTTTCCACTTGCACTTTAGTTTTCCTGTTCATTCACCTATCATGCTTTTTGATGAATACAAATTCTTCTTTTTTGGTACATATTTGGCTCCCTGGAGCTATAGGTTCTGCAACTGCAGATTCAACCAATGGCAGAGCAGGTACTATGTTTACAAGCCATGGTTGATTGAATCCTCAGTTGCAGAATCTATGGATACAGAGGGCTTACTATGTATTTGAGTACCCACAGACTTTGGTATCCATGGTGGGTCTGAAATGAGTCCCTCCCTGCTCCCCACCCTGTGAAGTTAAATAGCACCTCCATCACCATCACCTCACACATTTACCCTTTTTAAAAAAGAACATTTTTAAGTTCTACCCTCAATGAATTTCAAGTATACCAAAAAGCATTACCAACTACAGTCACCATGTTACATGTTATATGCTCAGACCTGTATGCTTTTATTAACTTCTCCCTTATTTCAATATATTTCAATTTATTATTTCTCCTATAGTCTTTTTTTTTCTGATTAATAGCTCTTTGCCTAGGTTGTAGTCATGAAGATATTCTCTTACCCTTGACATCGTTCAGTAATTGGGAGTCAGTACCAACAATAAAGCAATACCAAAGAAAAAACACCTTCCACTTGGTTAATCAAATGTAATTAAGCAAATGACTGACTAAGCAATGAATATGAAGAGATGAATTTTCTGGTTGCATAATCAGTCACTTTAAATCTTGTCATTTTTTTAGGGTGAGCTAACAGGGCTGCTTTTTCTTTCTTGTGTGTCTGATTTCAGAAACATTGGGTCATCTTCAATGACAGATTTCATCCATTCCACATGCCACCCCTCTCTGCCCCCGCCCCACCCCCAAGATAGAACCTTTTACAGGATTGTGGAGGATGCAACTTCACAAATGGGATAGCATGAAGGATTTTAAGACAGGAACTAAGAGACAAAGAGGGAATGTGTGACTTCAGCTCTTGGCAGGTGTATATATTTTGGCAAAAATCAATATAACTTATTCCCCATTTTCATCTGTTGACATTTCTGGTAAACAGTGAAATCAGGGCAATTGCCTTTTGGTGTGCAGGGGTTCTTTCTTTGAATGTCATATATTCTTGAACACCAGATAAAATGGTTTTCCCTGTCAATCTCCCCTGGCTTGATGAAGCTAGTGTTTTGCTGCAAGAATGGACTTAGCAGATATGATGTGTCTCTTTTTTTTTTTTGCCCCTCATGTAAGACAATTGGATCACCAAAAATCAAATCAGAATATTTTGGGCAAATCAAAAAATACTTGGGCAGGGTGATGTGATTCCTTTGAATAAGGATTCGGGTTTAGATAGGGAAAAAAATTATTTGTGAGTTATATGAGAGTCCTTAGAAGTTGTCATATGCTTTTGGCTTTTAGGGAATTTTTGATGATAAGAGTTAGGCATAAGATGTGTGAGAGTTCTATATAAAAAGAATAGCTAAAAACCTTAATGAGACTTTTTAATGAAATGGTTGAACTACCCTGGCTAAAAAGCACTGAAATCCTCACCGACTCAATTAGCCTTTCTGATTCCCATGAGTTTGGACCTCTTTGCGACCCCATGGATTGTATAGTCTATGGCATTCTCCAGGCTGGAATACTGGAATGGGTAGCCTTTCCCTTCTCCAGGGGCTCTTCCCAACCCAGGGATTGAATCCAGGTCTCCTGCATTGCAGATGGATTCTTTACCAGCTGAGCTATCAGGGAAGCCCAAGATTGGACCAGGTGGAGCTAAATGCCTTCCAGGATGAAAGCATCCTCTCCAAGGCTTGGTACCTGTCACTTGGGACAATCCCCCTTTCCTCTGGATCACTGCAATTGGTTTGCCCTGTTCATTACCTGTTCTTTATCTATAATGAATGCCCCCTCCCCTGCCAAAGATTTGGGAGGTTCATTTCATGTTTGCCTTGAGGGGTTAGTCTGAATTTGTTTCTGTTAAAAGAGACTTTCTCCCCCCTAAGCCTTCAGATCAAGAAGGCAGAAGTTAAATGACCTCTACACAGTTTGAGTAAGAAACTAGGAATCAGAGTGATCTGAGGATTATAGGTTTTCTTGCTCTCTTTTCATACTTGGCTTTTCTAGAAGAGTCCTAAGTGGGAAGAGACCCTGGGGGCTTCCCCACAGTGCCTCTTTAAAATCCAAATCTGAGTTGTATAACTCACAGCCCCCTTTCTAACCACTTCCTAATGTGGTGTGTTCTTAAAAGTCTATGGAATTAAAGAAGATTAGTTTTTTAAAATTCCTTATTATAGATATGCAGATAATGACAAGATTAGGGTTTGCATTTTTAAGAAATTTGGATTGTGAAAGGAGTCAAGTCACTGAAGGAGACCAACCGTAAGAGCACTTTGATTGAGGGTGTTGAGAAATAAAATAGAACCAAGTAATGAAATAAATGCACTAGTGTTTTAACAAAATAAAAAAAAAATGAGTTCTTGATTATTTTATGGGGAATGAATTTTAAATGAATCCCTGAAGACCTCCAGTGAGCACCTGTTTCCTTCTCACAAAGAATAGCAAAAGCCCCAAGATACCTCGGAGCAGAGTGCATGGGGAGAGCAGGGGAGGTGTGCATGAATTATGAGGTGAGCATGTATTTGTGGGTAGCTTCCTACTCCCTCCCCTCACCCCTCTTAATGGAAAACTATTGGTATGTGCTAACCCTTGACATCACTCGGGGAGCTGTGATATCAATCTAACTTTAAAACATGACATTGAGAAAAGGTGCTGTCTGCCTCTGTCTCCAAAGGACACCCCAGGAGCAGCCATTGGTGATAGAAGATTTTGGTCCTAGCCGTCTAATAACTCCCATGACCCCTCTGTTCCTGAGAACCTAGACCAGAGCTTGGTCCTGCTCTCTTGTGGGTGGGCTGATCTCTTCCTGTGATCTCTCATAGATGTTTCATGGACGGTAAAGGGTTTCAGTCAAGACACAAGACAGGAATGGGTATGAGTATCACAGCGATGTCAGAGCATTGGCCCCTGAGATCACTCTGGGAGCCAACACTGACTTAACTCTCTCCATGACTTTGTGCCTGCCAAGAAGAGGACGTGCTGGAGATGGTGAGACTCAAACAGGACCCCACCCACATCCACGGAGACAGACAGCTGGTCCCTGTGGTTTCCTTGGAGATGGAGCTGTTTTCAGGAATGATTGAAGCTAACCTTGCCCTTAAAGTCACCTCATTCCTGGGCCACTGGGAAGAGAAAAATCAACCTCTCTATACAGAAGGTTTTTTTCTTGAAGCCATGTCACCGAAGTCTTACTGTCCTCCTTTATCTACCTGATGCACGACCTGGGGCTCTGCACTTAGTAGGTGCTCTATTAAATAATAGCTGAATGAATAGACATGTGACTAGCATGTATATGAGCACCAAAATTTAAAAAATGTGAAATTAGAAATCTATTTTACAGGAACTTCCCTGGTGGTCCAGTGGCTAAGACTCCAGGCTCCCAATGTAGGGGGCCCAGGTTTGATCTCTGGTCAGAGAACTGGATCCCACATGCTGTAGCTAAGACCCATTGTAGCCAAATAAGTAAATATTTTAAAAAAGAAATCTATTTTACAATTATACACAGTACTTTGTAAAAAAAAATTTCTTTGGAGGAAAAATTAGGCATAATCACTAAAACATACTTTTGAGGTTATCAATGTATTTAATGCATGCTTCCCATCCTGGCCCACCTTTAGATTATATAAAAATGTATCTACTTAGCTTTTTAGAGTAAAAATTTTAGCCAATAGTGAATATTGGTTAATATTAACCAATTAATATTGTGAGCTGTACCACTCCCAGTAATCCCAAGCCCCTTTGCCCTACTTCTCTTTTCTGCAGAACTTCCCACCCTGCACCATGAAATTCAATTTACTTCTTAAGTTCCTTATTGATTATCTGACTGCCCACTTTCGAGCTCTATCCCTTGAGGACCAGAGTCTTTGCCTACTTTGTTCACTACATTATCTCAGGATCCTAGAACAGTCCTTAGAGTGTATTCATGCTCACTAAATATATTTGAAACAAACATTTACTGACTCCCTTTTATGTGCAAGGCAGTGAGTGATCTTGTATATAGGGATAAATAATGAACCAAGGACTATTTTTGTGAATGTATATGGATATTTTCATTGATACAAAGAGCTTATAGATCTATACATGTACATATATATCACAATTTTAAATATTCGATATTTAAAGTTATTTATATGTGTGTATAAAACTTAAAGGGTTATGCCCATCTTGACCCATTTTTGACCTGACCCAGGTGTCTTTGCTGCCTGTGTCTCCCCACCTGAAGTATGGCATGCTCTGGGTGCGAGTCACCTCCCAGGGCTCCAACCAGCCTGCCACCTGCCCTGCCCACCCTCTCTCCCATGCTCTAGAACGCAGCTCACAAACTACAAGTCTCAGAGTAGCATCTGGCCTGCACATGTGTATTGTGGGGCTTGCTGGGGGTTTGAAAATTCTTTAAGTCAATTGCCAACTCTGGGGAATTCTCATAAACATCCTGATTTCCGCCTTCTCTTGCAAAGCCTCAGCATCTGTCGACACGGGGCTGGCATTCCCACATGGCCTTGTGGGGCTGGGCTTGAGCCACCGCTGGCCGGGCAGATGTGCCTTCCTGGTAGCCAGTGTCCCCACAGGGCTCATCACACCCACTCACCCTGTGCCTGGCCCTGGAGGGGCTGAGTCTACAGCCTCTGACTTAAGACGGCCCCGACCCCCAACACCTGTCATATTGCAGCAAGCTTCCTAAAAGATGAGAATAGATAATCAGGCTCAATTCACACTGATCAGAAGTACATACACTTTTTACATCTAGGGACTGTCTATGTATAAACGAAACCATATTTCAGAAAATGAGTGTAGATGCGTCAAACACTTAGCTCTGACTGACAGCTGGTAAAATGTCTCTTTGAACCATTATGTCTTCTGAAGTCTTCGTCCACCATAATATTATTATTAAATCACATAATAATGATAATAATAAAAGTTAAACCCAAGATAATTAGGGCTCCATTTCTTCCCCTACTTTGGACCCAACTCTCCCTCCTAGCATAAGAGAGGTGTCTTGTCATCAGCTTCCTTCTGGGAGCTGACAGCTGAGATGGAGACAAATTTGCAATTCCTCCCTGTCCTTCAATACAATATGCTCATTAACAAAACAATGTCAGAAACAATCTTACTTCTCTTGGAGGAAAAGCAGAACATTTGGGATAATAGCTCAGCATGCTGTAAAACTTCTTCCTGGAGGTTTTCCTTTCTTGAAAAGGCAATCCTGACACTTGAGCTTGTCTGAGTTTGTCTATTAGGCAAGTGTGCCTTTTTTACTTATATAATAATCTCCCATCTAGGTCACTTTGGGCAAAATAGCATCATAAGCTTGCCACTCTGTTTATCACGGAGGGGTTTCATCTCATGTGGGAACACAGCAAGATGCAGTCCAGCACACGTGTACATCCAAATGAAAACACATCAAAAGAAGCAGACATCTTAATGTCAGTGGATCAAAAAGAACCGCTCCTCTAGCCTCTCCACCCTGAAAGGAAGAAACATGATGTGAAGTAATCTCCTTTGGTCATTCTTCTATTCTTTTCTTTTTCTTTCCTGTTCTTCCCGGTGACAGGGATGGAAAGGCTACTTCATGTCAGGTGGCACCAAGCCATCTGTAGGAGAGCATAGGTATAACTGTAAATTTTCATTGCTTTGAAACAGTGCTAAACAATTAGAATGTTGTCGCTGATACCCCTATTGCAGTTTAAATAACCCTGAGCTCAGTAAAGGGTAACCAGTTTTAAGTAAACTCTGAAAACATACAGCTCAAATCATTTGAAAATAAGCAGCATGCAAATGGGCAGTGAGCCAGATGCTCTGGTGTATGCAATAGGCTGGTGGGGACAGAGGGGCCACTAGGTCCAGGGTGCAGTGAAAAGAAACCATCTTAGGGCTGATTCTCGATGAAAGTGGTCCAAACCCAGTGTCGAAGTTGCCTGGTAAGATTTCAGCACCCAGGAGGAATCTGATCTGGTTGGGTGGGTTGTTATACTTGAAATCTCCAGGAAGTGACATGGGTAGATGGGCCCAATAGTCCCTAGAGTCTAGTGGTTCAGAAAAAGGGGACCCCTGAATGTGAGGCACTGGCTGAGGAGTTTGGGTAGAAAAGGGTTCTAGGTGTTCAATGGGAAACCAAATCAGGAAACTGAGGCAGTCCAGCAGCGCAGCCCTCTGAGTTGGACTCATGTAACGTGGGCTGGGAAGGCTGCAGCTGCAGGTTCCCCTGTGAGCCCAAGGCTGGTCTCGGCCGTCACAGAACCACAGCTGTTGTTCGGTTGCTCGGTCGTGTCCGACTCTGTGACCCCCATGGACGCAGCATGACAGGCTTCCCTGTTCTTCACCATCTCCCTGAGTTTGCTCAAATTCATGTTCATTGATGAATTTGGTTCAGTGATGTCATCCAACCATCTTACCCGCTGTTGCCCCCTTCTCCTTCTGCCCTCAATCTCTTCCAGCATCAGGGGTCTTTTCCAATGAGTAGGCTCTTGGCATCAGATGGCCAAAGTATTGAAGCCTAAGCTTCAGGATCTGTCCTTCCAGTGAATATGCTGAATTGATTTCCTTTAGGATTGACTGATGGAGAAGGCAATGGCACCCCACTCCAGTACTCTTGCCTGGAAAACCCCATGGATGGAGGAGCCTGGTAGGCTGCAGTCTATGGGGTCACTAAGAGTCGGACACAACTGAGCGACTTCACTTTCACTTTTCACTTTCATGCATTGGAGAAGGAAAAGGCAACCCACTCCCGTGTTCTTGCCTAGAGAATCCCAGGGATGGGGGAGCCCGGTGGGCTGCTGTCTATGGGGTCGCACAGAGTTGGACACGACTGAAGCGACTTAGCAGCAGCAGCAGCAGGATTGACTGGTTTGATCTCTTTGTTGTCCAGAGGACTCTCAAGAGTCTTCTCTAGCACCACAGTTTGAAAGCATCAGTTCTTCAGTGCTCAGCCTCCTTTTGGTCTGGGGCAGGACTGAGAAGCCAGGAGCTTATAGACACTGACACTGGCTAGGATATATGTGTGTGCAAACACACACACACACAAACACACAATTGCTAGAAGGATATACTCCAAAATGGTCACAGTAGTCATCATTGTTTACTGGAAATATGTAAGAGTTCTTTGTTGTTTTTTAAAAACTTTGTCTTCTTAATTTTTTAGCATAAAACTTACAAAAACTTTGGTAATAAGACAATAAGGTTCTTAAATTACGCTTTACTTTAACTTGTACTTGAAGCAGATTTAAAGATGGGCCACTTGAAAAAAATTAAAAAAAGAACGATGATTACAATCTAATGTGAGTTTCCTTGGTAGCTCAGCTGATAAAGAATCTACCTAGAATGAAGGAGACCCCAGTTTGATTTCCAGGTCAGGAAGATCCACTGGAGAAGGAAGGTGGCTCAGACGATAAAGAATCTGCCTGCAATGTGGGAGACCTGGGTTTGATCCCTGGGTTGGGAAGATCCCCTGGAGAAGGGAATGGCTACCCACTCCAGGATTCTGGCCTGGAGAATCATATGGACGGAGGAGGCTGGCAGGCTACAGTCCATGGGGTTGCAGAGTCAGACATGACTGAGTGATTTTCATACTATAATCTAATTTTAATCCTACATCACTTTCAAACCTTCTTTTCCCATCAAAGTAGGATGGAGTGGGGGATAGGGTACCAAAGAAGTGAGAGGGTAAAAGATCATTTCTGAATGTTTCCCTGGCATGGCCTTGAAATATTAATTTGGAGAATAAAATGAAAACTGCCAAAATAAGAAGCAGAGTGCTTATACTTGGATTAAGAGGAAAATCTTAGCAGTTAATGTTTTAGTCTTGACCTTCAAGACTATGTTTAATCTTCTTCCCTTTATTCATATATTTATCCTTAGCTATTTATGGAAATGAGTCTCACTGTAACATCTTAACAATATAACATCTCAGTTCAGTTCAGTTCAGTTCAGTCGCTCAGTTGTGTCTGACTCTTTGTGACTTCATGAACTGCAGCACACCAGGCCTCCCTGTCCATCACCAACTCCCAGAGCTTACCCAAACTCATGTCCATTGAGTAGGTGATGCCAGTCCAACCATCTCATTCTCTGTCATCCCCTTCTCCTGCTGCCCTCAATCTTTCCCAGCATCAGGGTCTTTTCAAATGAGTCAGCCCTTCGCATCAGGTGGCCAAAGAACTGGAGTTTCAGCTTCAGCATCAGTCCTTCCAATGAACACCCAGGACTGATCTCCCTTAGGATGGACTGGTTGGGTCTCCTTGCAGTCCAAGGGGCTCTCAAGAGTCTTCTCCAACACCACATTTCAAAAGCTTCAATTCTTTGGCGCTCAGCTTTCTTTATAGTCCAACTCTCACATCCATACATGACTACTGGAAAAACCATAGCCTTGACTAGACGGACCTTTGTTGACAAAGTATTGTCTCTGCTTTCAGCAAATACCTGGTTATGCTTAGTCACTGATCTGTACTCTGAAGGAGGCATAGAAATGCAAAGCTACATTCCCTGGGGTTCCAAGCCTATTTCCCTGTGTTTCTACTCCTGCTAGAATTGTAGTGTTCAATTACAGAAATGTCAATAATTACTCACAATGTTTCCTCTCATATGTAATGATTAACTTCAGATGTTGTTAGCACAGATCAGTGTATCAGCAGCTTCTCTTTGTCAAGGCTGTCTGTTATGGTTTGTGTCATTCAGTATTCATGAACTGAAAATTCAGTATTAAGGTATGAATTCTCCTCCAATTTAAGAATAGATCGAATGCAATATCAACCAAAATACCAAGAGTTCTTTTTTTTTTCTTTTTTTTTATGATTTTTATTTTTTTATTTTGCTTAACTTTACAATATTGTATTGCTTTTACTATACATCGAGATGGATCCGCCACCAGTATACACGTGTTCCCCATCCTGAACCCTTCTCCCTCCCCCCTCCCCATACCATCCCTCCAGGTCCTCTCGGTGCTCCAGCCCCAGGCATCTGTTATCGGGCATCGTACCTGGACTGACGACTCGTTTCAGATATGATATACATATTTCAATGCTATTCCCCCCAATCTTCCCACCCTCTCCCGGTCCCAGAGTCCAAAAGTCTGTTCTATACATCAGTGTCTCTTTTGCTGTCTCGAAAATAGGGTTATTGTTACCATCTTTCTAAACTCCATATATATGCGTTAGTATACTGTATTTAGTATACAGTGAGTTAGTTATAGTGAGAGTGTTATACACTATAACACTGTATAGTGTTAGTATACAGTGAGAGCCCCTCGCCGGCCGCGCGGCGCACTGAGAGCACGCCCGAGAGGAGCTACCCCACGACCGAGGTCAGGAAGGGCGGCTGTGAGAAGAGACCCCTCATCCAAGGTAAGGTGCGATGGCTGTGCTTTGCTGGAGCAGCCGGGAAGAGATACCCCACACCCAAGGTAAGAGAAACCCAAGTAAGACGGTAGGTCTTGCAAGAGGGCATCAGAGGGCAAATACACTGAAACCATACTCACAGAAAACTAGTCAATCTAATCACACCAGGACCACAGCCTTGTCTAACTCAATGAAATCAAGCCATACCCGTGGGGCAACCCAGAATGGGCGGGTCATGGTGGAGAGATCTGACGGTGTGGTCCGCTGGAGAAGGGAATGGCAAACCACTTCAGTATTCTTGCCTTGAGAACCCCATGAACAGTATGAAAAGGCAAAATGATAGGATACTGAAAGAGAAACTCCCCAGGTCAGTAAGGGCCCAATATGCTACTGGAGATCAGTGGAGAAATAACTCCAGAAAGAATGAAGGGATGGAACCAAAGCAGAAAGAATACCCAGCTGTAGATGTGTCTGGTGATAGAAGTAAAGTCCGATGCTGTAAAGAGCAATATTGCATAGGAACCTGGAACGTCAGGTCCATGAATCAAGGCAAATTGGAAGTGGTCAAACAAGAGATGGCAAGAGTAAATGTTGACATTCTAGGAATTAGCGAACTAAAATGGACTGGAATGGGTGAATTTAACTCAGAGGACCATTATATCTACTACTGTGGGCAGGAATCCCTCAGAAGAAACGGTGTGGCCATCATGGTCAACAAAAGAGTCTGAAATGCAGTACTTGGATGCAATCTCAAAAATGACAGAATGATCTCTGTTCGTTTCCAAGGCAAACCATTCAATGTCACAGTAATCCAAGTCTATGCCCCAACCAGTAATGCTGAAGAAGCTGAAGTTGAACGGTTCTATGAAGACCTACAAGACCTTTTAGAACTAACACCCAAAAAAGATGTCCTTTTCATTATAGGGGACTGGAATGCAAAAGTAGGAAGTCAAGAAACACCTGGAGTAACAGGCAAATTTGGCCTTGGAACACGGAATGAAGCAGGGCAAAGACTAACAGAGTTTTGCCAAGAAAATGCACTGGTCATAGCAAATACCCTCTTCCAACAACACAAGAGAAGACTCTATACATGGACATCACCAGATGGTCAACACCGAAATCAGATCGATTATATTCTTTGCAGCCAAAGATGGAGAAACTCTATACAATCAGCAAAAACAAGATCAGGAGCTGACTGTGGCTCGGACCATGAACTCCTTATTGCCAAATTCAGACTGAAATTGAAGAAAGTAGGGAAAACCACTAGACCATTCAGGTATCACCTAAATCAAATCCCTTACGATTATACAGTGGAAGTGAGAAATAGATTTAAGGGCCTAGATCTGATAGATAGAGTGCCTGATGAACTATGGAATGAGGTTCGTGACATTGTACAGGAGACAGGGATCAAGACCATCCCCATGGAAAAGAAATGCAAAAAAGCAAAATGGCTGTCTGGGGAGGCCTTGCAAATAGCTGTGAAAAGAAGAGAAGTGAAAAGCAAAGGAGAAAAGGAAAGATATAAACATCTGAATGCAGAGTTCCAAAAAATAGCAAGAAGAGATAAGAAAGCCTTCTTCAGCAATCAATGCAAAGAAATAGAGGAAAACAACAGAATGGGAAAGACTAAGGATCTATTCAAGAAAATCAGAGATACCAAAGGAATATTTCATGCAAAGATGGGCTCGATAAAGGACAGAAATGGTGTGGACCTAACGGAAGCAGAAGATATTAAGAAGAGGTGGCAAGAATACACAGAAGAACTGCACAAAAAAGAGCTTCACGACCCAGATAATCATAATGGTGTGATCACTGACCTAGAGCCAGACATCCTGGAATGTGAAGTCAAGTGGGCCTTAGAAAGCATCACTACGAACAAAGCTAGTGGAGGTGATGGAATTCCAGTGGAGCTATCCCAAATCCTGAAAGATGATGCTGTGAAAGTGCTTCACTCAATATGCCAGCAAATTTGGAAAACTCAGCAGTGGCCACAAGATTGGAAAAGGTCAGTTTTCATCCCAATCCCAAAGAAAGGCAATGCCGAAGAGTTCTCAAACTACTGCACAATTGCACTCATCTCACATGCTAGTAAAGTAATGCTCAAAATTCTCCAAGCCAGGCTTCAGCAATATGTGAACCGTGAACTTCCTGATGTTCAAGCTGGTTTTAGAAAAGGCAGAGGAACCAGAGATCAAATTGCCAACATCCGATGGATCATCAAAAAAGCAAGAGAGTTCCAGAAAAACATCTATTTCTGCTTTATTGACTATGCCAAAGCCTTTGACTGTGTAGATCACAATAAACTGTGGAAAATTCTGAGAGAGATGGGAATACCAGACCACCTGATCTGCCTCTTGAGAAATCTGTATGCAGGTCAGGAAGCAACAGTTAGAACTGGTCATGGAACAACAGACTGGTTCCAAATAGGAAAAGGAGTACGTCAAGGCTGTATATTGTCACCATGTTTATTTAACTTATATGCAGAGTACATCATGAGAAATGCTGGTCTGGAGGAAACACAGGCTGGAATCAAGATTGCCAGGAGAAATATCAATAACGTCAGATATGCAGATGATACCACCCTTATGGCAGAAAGTGAAGAGGAACTCAAAAGCCTCTTGATGAAAGTGAAAGTGGAGAGTGAAAAGGTTGGTTTAAAGCTCAACATTCAGAAAACGAAGATCATGGCATCTGGTCCCATCACTACATGGGAAATAGATGGAGAAACAGTGGAAACAGTGTCAGACTTTCTTTTTCTGGGCTCCAAAATCATTGCAGATGGTGACTGCAGCCATGAAATTAAAAGACGCTTACTCCTTGGAAGGAAGGTTATGACCAACCTAGATAGCATATTCAAAAGCAGAGACTTCACTTTGCCAACAAAGGTTCATCTAGTCAAGGCTATGGTCTTTCCTGTGGTCATGTATGGATGTGAGAGCTGGACTGTGAAGAAGGCTGAGCACCGAAGAATTGATACTTTTGAACTGTGGTGTTGGAGAAGACTCTTGAGAGTCCCTTGGACTGCAAGGAGATCCAACCGGTCCATCCTGAAGCAGATCAGACCTGGGATTTCTTTGGAGGGAATGATGCTAAAGCTGAAGCTCCAGTATTTTGGCCACCTCATGCGAAGAGTTGACTCATTGGAGAAGACTCTGATGCTGGGAGGGATTCAGGGCAGGAGGAGAAGGGGACGACAGAGGATGAGATGGCTGGATGGCATCACTGACTCGATGAATGTGAGTCTGAGTGACCTCCGAGAGCTGGTGATGGATAGGGAGGCCTGGCGTGCTGCAGTTCATGGGGTCGCAAAGAGTCGGACACGACTGAGCGACTGATCTGATCTGATACTGTATTTGTGTTTTTGTTTCTGGCTTACTTCACTCTGCATAATAGGCTCCAGTTCCATCCACCTCCTTAGAACTGATTCAAATGTATTCTTTTTAATGGCTGAGTAATACTCCATTGTGTATATGTACCACAGCTTGCTTATCCATTCATCTGTGGATGGACATCTAGGTTGCTTCCACGTTCTGGCTATTGTAAACAGTGCTGCTATGAACATTGGGGTACACGTGTCTCTTTCAATTCTGGTTTTCTCAGTGTATATGCCCAGCAGTGGGATTGCTGGATCATAAGGCAGTTCTATCCCCGGTTTTTTAAGGAATCTCCATACTGTTCTCCATAGTGGCTGTACTAGCTTGCATTCCCACCAACAGTGTAAGAGGGTTCCCTTCTCTCCGCACCCTCTCCAGCATTTATTGCTTGTGGACTTTTGGATAGCAGCCATTCTGACTGGCGTGAAATGGTACCTCATAGTGGTTTTGATTTGCATTTCTCTGATAATGAGTGATGTTGAGCATCTTTTCATGTGTTTGTTAGCCATCTGTATGTCTTCTTTGGAGAAATATCTATTTAGTTCTTTGGCCCATTTTTTGATTGGGTCGTTTATTTTTCTGGAATTGAGCTGTAGGAGTTGCTTGTATATTTTTGAGATCAGTTGTTTGTCTGTTGCTTCATTTGCTATTATTTTCTCCCATTCTGAAGGCTGTCTTTTCACCTTGCTTATAGTTTCTTTCGTTGTGCAGAAGCTTTTAAGTTTGATTAGGTCCCATTTGTTCATTTTTGATTTTATTTCCGATATTCTGGGAGGTGGGTCATGGAGGATCCTGCTGTGATGTAAGTCAGAGAGTGTTTTGCCTATGTTTTCCTCTAGGAGTTTTATGGTTTCTGGTCTTACATTTAGCTCTTTAATCCATTTTGAGTTTATTTTTGTGTATGGTGTTAGAAAGTGTTCTAGTTTCATTCTTTTACAAGTGTTCGACCAGTTTTCCCAGCACCACTTGTTAAAAAAATTGTCTTTAATCCATTGTATATTCTTGCCTCCTTTGTCAAAGATAAGGTGACCATATGTGCGTGGATTTATCTCTGGGCTTTCTATTTTGTTCGATTGATCTATATTTCTGTCTTTGTGCCAGTACCATACTGTCTTGATGACTGTGGCTTTGTAGTAGAGCCTGAAGTCAGGCAGGTTGATTCCTCCAGTTCCGTTCTTCTTTCTCAAGATAGCTTTGGCTATTCGAGGTTTTTTGTATTTCCATACAAATTGAGAAATTATTTGTTCTAGCTCTGTGAAGAATACCGTTGGTAGCTTGATGGGGATTGCATTGAATCTATAAATTGCTTTGCGTAGTATACTCATTTTCACTATATTGATTCTACCAATCCATGAACATGGTATATTTCTCCATCTATTAGTGTCCTCTTTGAGTTCAACATCCATTTATGATAAAAACTCTCCAGAAAGCAGGAATAGAAGGAACATATCTCAACATAATAAAAGCTATATATGACAAACCCACAGCAAACATTATCCTCAATGGTGAAAAATTGAAAGCATTTCCTCTAAAGTCAGGAACAAGACAAGGATGCCCACTTTCACCATTACTATTCAACATAGTTTTGGAAGTTTTGGCCACAGCAATCAGAGCAGAAAAAGAAATAAAAGGAATCCAAATTGGAAAAGAAGAAGTAAAACTCTCACTGTTTGCAGATGACATGATCCTCTACGTAGAAAACCCTAAAGATTCCACCAGAAAATTACTAGAACTAATCAATGAATATAGTAAAGTTGCAGGATATAAAGTTAACACACAGAAATCCCTTGCATTCCTGTACACTAATAACGAGAAAATAGAGAAATTAAGGAAACAATTCCATTCACCATTGCAATGAAAACAATAAAATACTTAGGAATATATCTTCCTAAAGAATCTAAAGACCTATATATAGAAAACTATAAAACACTGGTGAAAGAAATCAAGAGTTTTTTTTAATGTAAAAATTAAGAAATAACCAAAATTTGTTAAGGAAATCAAAGAACCTAGAATAGTCAGGTTAGAGGCTTTATCTAATTTCAGGATACTACTAGGCTGCAGTACTCGGCACAGCTAGGATGATAGGTAGATAGACAAAGATCAATAGAACAGAACGGAGTCCATAAATAAACTCATATTTGCGTGATCAGTTTATTTCTCCCAAAGGCAGCTTAAAGGGGAAAGGAAAGTCTTTTAGACAAATCGTGCTGGAATTAATGTATAATTTTATGAAAAAGTATAAGTTGGAATCAAGATTGCCAGGAGAAATATCAATAACCTCAGATATGCAGATGACACCACCCTTATGGCAGAAAGTGAAGAGGAACTAAAAAGCCTCTTGATGAAAGTGAAAGTGGAGAGTGAAAAGGTTGGCTTAAAGCTCAACATTCAGAAAACGAAGATCATGGCATCTGGTCCCATCACTACATGGGAAATAGATGGGGAAACAGTGTCAGACTTTATTTTTCTGGGCTCCAAAATCACTACAGATGGTGACTGCAGCCATGAAATTAAAAGACACTTACTCCTTGGAAGGAAAGTTATGACCAACCTAGATAGCATATTCAAAAGCAGAGACATCACTTTGCCAACAAAGGTTCGCATAGTCAAGGCTATGGTCTTTCCTGTGGTCATGTATGGATGTGAGAGCTGGACTGTGAAGAAGGCTGAGTGCCGAAGAATTGATACTTTTGAACTGTGGTGTTGAGAAGACTCCTGAGAGTCCCTTGGACTGCAAGGAGATCCAACCAGTGCATTTTGAAGGAGATCAGCTCTGGGATTTCTTTGGAAGGAATAATGCTAAAGCTGAAACTCCAGTGTTTTGGCCACCTCATGCGAAGAGTTGACTCATTGGAGAAGACTCTGATGCTGGGAGGGATTGAGGGCAAGAGGAGAAGGTGATGACAGAGGATGAGAGGGCTGGATGGCATCACTGACTCGATGGATGTGAGTCTGAGTGACCTCCGGGAGTTGGTGATGGACAGGGAGGCCTGGCGTGCTGCGATTCATGGGGTCTCAAAGAGTCAGACACGACTGAGCGACTGATCTGATCTGATCTGATATCAACATTACCTCCCACTCTACTCAAAATAAAATTGAGATGAACATACTTTAAAAAGTTAAAGTTTAAAAAGTTCTACAAAATGTAAGAAAATCTTCACAAAATTGATATAGGTAAAAACTTTTGAATTAGATAACTGGTCACTTTTCTAAGAATTTGTCCATTTCTTCCACGTTGTCCATTTTATTGGCATATAATTGCTGATAGTAGTCTCTTATGATCCTTTGTATTTCTGTGTTGTCTGTTGTGATCTCTCCCTTTTCATTTCTAATTTTATTGATTTGATTTTTCTCCCTTTGTTTCTTGATGAGTCTGGCTAATGGTTTGTCAATTTTATTTATCCTTTCAAAGAACCAGCTTTTGGCTTTGTTGATTTTTGTTATGGTCTCTTTTGTTTCTTTTTCATTTATTTCTGCCCTAATTTTTAAGATTTCTTTCCTTCTACTAACCCGGGGGTTCTTCATTTCTTCCTTTTCTAGTTGCTTTAGGTGTAGAGTTAGGTTGTTTATTTGGCTTTTTTCTTGTTTCTTGAGGTATGCCTGTATTGCTATGAACTTTCCCCTTAGCACTGCTTTTACAGTGTCCCACAGGTTTTGGGTTGTTGTGTTTTCATTTTCATTCATTTCTATGCAAATTTTGATTTCTTTTTTGATTTCTTCTGTTATTTGTTGGTTATTCAGCAGCATGTTGTTCAGCCTCCATACGTTGGAATTTTTAATAGTTTTTCTCCTGTAATTGAGATCTAATCTTACTGCATTGTGGTCAGAAAAGATGCTTGGAATGATTTCAATTTTTTTGAATTTACCAAGGCTAGATTTATGGCCTAGGATGTGATCTATCTTGAAGAAGGTTCCGTGTGCGCTTGAAAAAAAGGTGAAATTCATTGCCTGACTTCAGGCTCTACTACAAAGCCACAGTCATCAATACAGTATGGTACTGGCACAAAGACAGAAATATAGATCAATCGAACAAAATAGAAAGCCCAGAGATAAATCCACAAACATATGGACACCTTATCTTTGACAAAGGAGGCAAGAATATACAATGGATTAAAGACAATTTTTTTAACAAGTGGTGCTGGGAAAACTGGTCGAACACTTGTAAAAGAATGAAACTAGAACACTTTCTAACACCATACACAAAAATAAACTCAAAATGGATTAAAGATCTAAACATAAAACCAGAAACTATAAAACTCCTAGAGGAGAACATAGGCAAAACACTCTCTGACATACATCACAGCAGGATCCTCTATGACCCACCTCCCAGAATATTGGAAATAAAAGCAAAAATAAAAAATGGGACCTAATGAAACTTATAAGCTTCTGCACAACAAAGGAAACTATAAGCAAGGTGAAAAGACAGCCTTCAGAATGGGAGAAAATAATAGCAAACGAAGTAACAGACAAACAACTGATCTCAAAAATATACAAGCAACTCCTACAGCTCAATTCCAGAAAAATAAATGACCCAATCAAAAAATGGGCCAAAGAACTAAATAGATATTTCTCCAAAGAAGACATACAGATGGCTAACAAACACATGAAAAAATGCTCAACATCACTCATTATCAGAGGAATGCAAATTAAAACCATTATGAAGTACCATTTCACACCAGTCAGAATGGCTGCTATCCAAAAGTCTACAAGCAATAAATGCTGGAGAGGGTGTGGAGAAAAGGGAACCCTCTTACACTGTTGGTGGGAATGCAAACTAGTACAATGGAGAACTATGGAGAACAGTGGAGAACAGTGTGGAGATTCCTTAAAAAACTGGGAATAGAACTGCCTTATGATCCAGCAATCCCACTGCTGGGCATACACATCGAGGAAACCAAAATTGAAAGAGACACGTGTACCCCAATGTTCATCGCAGCACTGTTTATAATAGCCAGGACATGGAAACAACCTAGATGTCCATCAGCAGATGAATGGATAAGAAAGCTGTGGTATATATACACAATGGAGTATTACTCAGCCATTAAAAAGAATACATTTGAGTCAGTTCTAATGAGGTGAATGAAACTGGAGCCTATTATACAGAGTGAAGTAAGCCAGAAAGAAAAACACCAATACAGTATACTAACACATATATATGGAATTTAGAAAGATCAAAATAACCCTGTATACCAGACAGCAAAAGAAACACTGATGTATAGAACAGTCTTTTGGACTCTGTGCGAGATGGCGAGGGTGGGATGATTTGAGAGAATGGCATTGAAACATGTATAATATCATATATGAAATGAGTCGCCAGTCCAGGTTCGATGCAAGATACTGGATGCTTGCGGCTGGTGCACTGGGACGACCCAGAGGGATGGTATGGGGAGGGAGGAGGGAGGAGGGTTCAGGATAGGGAACACGTATATACCTGTGGTGGATTCATTTTGATATATGGCAAAACCAATACAATACTGTAAAGTTAAAAAATAAAATAAAATTTAAAAAATAGATAACTAGTCACAAAAAATAAATAAAAACTTGAACTTCAAAGCTGAAAACTTCTAATTATCAAAAGACACTATTAGGAAAATCAAAAGGTCAGATGAGATCAGTCGCTCAGTCGTGTCCGACTCTTTGCGACCCTATGAACCGCAGCACGCCAGGCCTCCCAATCCATCACCAGCCCTCGAAGGTCACTCAGACTCGCATCCATCGAGTCAGTGATGCCATCCAGCCATCTCATCCTCTGTCGTCCCCTTCTCCTCCTGCCCTCAATCCCTCCCAGCATCAGAGTCTTCTCCAATGAGTCAACTCTTCGCATGAGGTGGCCAAAATACTGGAGTTTCAGCCTCAGCATCATTCCTTCCAAAGAAATTCCAGGATTGATCTCCTTCAGAATGGACTGGGTGGATCTCCTTGAAGTCCAAGGGACTCTCAAGAGTCTTCTCCAACACCACAGTTCAAAAGCATCAATTCTTCGGCGTTCAGCCTTCCTCACAGTCCAGCTCTCACATCCATACATGACCACAGGAAAGACCATAGCCTTGACTAGGCGAACCTTTGTTGGTAAAGTAATGTCTCTGCTTTTGAATATGCTATCTAGGTTGGTCATAACTTTCCTTCCAAGGAGTAAGCGTCTTTTAATTTCATGACTGCAGTCACCATCTGCAGTGATTTTGGAGCCCAGAAAAACAAAGTCTGACACTGTTTCCACTGTTTCCCCATCTATTTCCCATGCAGTGATGGGACCAGATGCCATGATCTTCGTTTTCTGAATGTTGAGCTTTAAACCAACCTTTTCACTCTCCACTTTCACTTTCATCAAGAGGCTTTTTAGCCCCTCTTCACTTTCTGCCATAAGAGTGGTGTCATCTGCATATCTGAGGTTATTGATATTTCTCCCGGCAATCTTGATTCCAACTTGTGTTTCTTCCAGTCCAGCATTTCTCATGATGTACTCTGCATATAAGTTAAATAAACATGGTGACAATATGCAGCCTTGACGTACTCCTTTTCCTATTTGGAACCAGTCTGTTGTTCCATGACCAGTTCTAACTGTTGCTTCCTGACCTGCATACAGATTTCTTAAGAGGCAGATCAGGTGGTCTGGTATTCCCATCTCTTGAAGAATTTTCCATAGTTTATTGTGATCCACACAGTCAAAGGCTTTGGCATAGTCAATAAAGCAGAAATAGATGTTTTTCTGGAACTCTCTTGCTTTGTCCATGATCCATCGGATGTTGGCAATTTGATCTCTGGTTCCTCTGCCTTTTCTAAAACCAGCTTGAACATCAGGAAGTTCACGGTTCACATATTGCTGAAGCCTGGCTTGGAGAATTTTGAGCATTACTTTACTAGCGTGTGAGATGAGTGCAATTGTGTGGTAGTTTGAGCACTCCTTGACATTGCCTTTCTTTGGGATTGGGATGAAAACTGACCTTTTCCAATCTTGTGGCCACTGCTGAGTTTTCCAAATTTGCTGGCATATTGAGTGTAGCACTTTCACAGCATCATCATCCAGGACTTGGAATAGTTCCACTGGAATTCCATCACCTCCACTAGCTTTGTTCGTAGTGATGCTTTCTAAGGCCCACTTGACTTCACATTCCAAGATGTCTGGCTCTAGGTCAGTGATCACATCATCATGATTATCTAGGTCTTGAAGCTCTTTTTTGTACAGTTCTTCTGTGTATTCTTGCCACCTCTTCTTAATATCTTCTGCTTCTGTTAGGTCCACACCATCTCTGTCCTTTATCGCGCCCATCTTTGCATGAAATGTTCCTTTGGTATCTCTGATTTTCTTGAAGAGATCCCTAGTCTTTCCCATTCTGTTGTTTTCCTCTATTTCTTTGCATTGATCACTGAAGAAGGCTTTCTTATCTCTTCTTGCTATTCTTTGGAACTCTGCATTTAGATGTTTATATCTTTCCTTTTCTCCTTTGCTTTTCGCTTCTCTTCTTTTCACAGCTATTTGTAAGGCCTCCCCAGACAGCCATTTTGCTTTTTTGCATTTCTTTTCCATGGGGATGGTCTTGATCCCTGTCTCCTGTACAATGTCACGAACCTCATTCCATAGTTCATCAGGCACTCTATCTATCAGATCTAGGCCCTTAAATCTATTTCTCACTTCCACTGTATAATCATAAGGGATTTGATTTAGGTGATACCTGAATGGTCTAGTAGTTTTCCCTACTTTCTTCAATTTCAGTCTGAATTTGGCAATAAGGAGTTCATGGTCCGAGCCACAGTCAGCTCCTGGTCTTGTTTTTGCTGATTGTATAGAGTTTCTCCATCTTTGGCTGCAAAGAATATAATCGATCTGATTTCGGTGTTGACCATCTGGTGATGTCCATGTATAGAGTCTTCTCTTGTGTTGTTGGAAGAGGGTATTTGCTATGACCAGTGCATTTTCTTGGCAAAACTCTGTTAGTCTTTGCCCTGCTTCATTCCGTATTCCAAGGCCAAATTTGCCTGTTAATCCAGGTGTTTCTTGACTTCCTACTTTTGCATTCCAGTCCCCTATAATGAAAAGGACATCTTTTTTGGGTGTTAGTTCTAAAAGGTCTTGTAGGTCTTCATAGACCCGTTCAACGTCAGCTTCTTCGGCGTTACTGGTTGGGGCAGGTAGGTGCATGTTTATTCAATCAGTTTTGGTGACCCAGACCAGACTTCTCTCCTTTTTCTGAGCTCTTTGGGGATCCAGGGCCTTGGCACCAGCAGAAATCTCTTGTGTCTGTCTACCTGCTTGGAGAGTCCAGATGAATTTGGATCTCCTCTGGGTCTTGGATCTCCCTCTATTGGCTGATAGCCTTGAGGTTTATTTGGTGGTGGATAAACTCTTCTCTGTCAAGAGTATATTTTCCTTGAACTTAGTTTCAAAAAGAGGTATCTGGGTTACCCCAGTTGCAAAACCCTGGGAAGGTTTTGCTCAGTTGAAAGACGCTGACTGTCTTGCCCAAGTTGAGAGATACTGGGAAGATTTTATTATGTACAGACAGAATTTATACAGACAAGTACTTGCTTAACTGGAAATTAAAGCAAATCTCATCCTCAAAATGGTCAAATTGGAGTTCTTTTTACATTTGATTTTTTTTTTTTTTTTTTGCCTATGCAGCTAGAAAAATCTGACTTGTTAAAACGTCTTTTCAGAATTCTGACCTTAAAAAACAAAACTCCTCCTAGGAGGAACTTGCATTTCTCTCCCTGTGTCTTTGAGATGTAAATATTCCACCTGATCTTAGGTGGTTTTGTTTGTTTGTTTGTTTTAAAGAGTTTGTTCTCTGCCAACTGCAAGATACACAAATAGTGTACATTTGGCAACTAGTCAAATAGACTGACTTGGAGAAGGCAATGGCACCCCACTCCAGTACTCTTGCCTAGAAAATCCCATGGATGAAGGAGCCTGGTTGGTTGCAGTCCATGGGGTCGCTAGGAATCGGACACGACTGAGCGACTTCACTTTCACTTTTCACTTTCCTGCATTGGAGAAGGAAATGGCAACCCACTCCAGTGTTCTTGCCTGGAGAATCCCAGGGATGGGGAAGCCTGATGGGCTGCCGTCTATGGGGTCACACAGAGTTGGACACGACTGAAGTGACTTAGCAATAGCAGTAGCAGCAAATAGACTGAAATTCCAAGCAGTCTTTGTGCCTGGCTGTGCCAACTCTCAAGGAGAATTGCCATAAGGAATTCCAGACTGTAAGGATCCTCTGTCATCTCAATTTTAATTATGTCATGTCTATGATAAAGGCCTTTACTTTCTCAAACTAGTTTTGGAAGTAAACTCTCTGAACATTATGAAGGCTGTATCCTTTGCACTTTTTTATGGGAACATCTCTCAGGTCTTACTGGTTTAGTTCATTATTAAGGTACTACTCATTTAGAGAAATTCAAATCAAAACTACAATGAAGTGGTATTCTCACACCAGTCAGAATGGCCATCATTAAAAAGTCTACAAATAATAAATGTCGGAGAGATTATGGAGAAGAAGGAACACTCCTACACTGTAGGTAGGAATGTAAGTTGGTGCAGCCAGTTTAGAAACAGTATAGAGGTTTCTCAAAAAACTAAAAGCAGAACAGTTTATATAACCCAGCAGTTGCACTCCAGGTATATACCTGAAAAACACACTCATTGGAAAAGACAAATGCAAGTAGACGTCCATAGCTGCATTATTTACAATTGCCAAGATATGGAAGCAATCCACTGATGGATGAGTGGATAAAGAAGTAGGGTACATATATACAATGCAATACTACTCAGCCATAAAAAGAGTGCAGTTTTGCCATTTGCAGCAACATAGATGAATTTGTAGGGCATTATGCCAAGGGACACAACTGAGCGACTGAACTGAACTGAACTGAACTGATGCTAAGTGAAATAAATTAGAGAAAGATAAATGTTGTATGATACTGCTTATATGGGGATATAGTAATTAGTAAATATACCAAAAAAGAAACAGACTCACAGATAGAATAAAATAGTGGTTACTAGTGGGGGGCAGTATAGGGGTGAGGAGGGGAAGGCACAAACCATTGGGTATAAGATAGGCGCAAGGATGTATTGTCACACATGGGGAACACAGCCAATACTTTGTAATAACTGTAAATGGAAAGGAACCTATGAAAACTATATAAAGATAAATTTTAAAAGAAAAAAATACTTGTTTGGAAAACCTTATTTGTTGTCTCAAAGTTTCTTCAGTGAATCTTACAGATGCTAATAAAAATATTACATTAATTAAAATTGATTAACAGGGAAATTAGAAGTGAGGGGAAAGTCAAAAGACTTCTCCCCAGTAAGGTAGAAATTTTAAAGGGACCTGTCCCAGTAGAAAGGAAATCTTTTGATGTTTATTAAGAAGTGAAATAAATAAAATGGGCAATAATGGGATAAAACACTGGTTTTGATAACATGCTACCTAAAGTTGAATGGGCCCAAAGGACTCCCTATTAGTCCCCCCTACCTTAAAGGGCCCTGAACCAAGTCCACTATATTTACCGCTTTAAAAAAAATGTTTCTAAAGGCTGGAAGAAAATTACATTGAGATACGTGATCATCAATTGCATGGGGCAAGAGTTAGGCCAATTTATCAAGCTGAAAGACTGACAAATAGGCCCTGAGTCCCTAGGCTCAACTCCTTACTGGGGATCCCAGAACCTTTATACAAAAATAGATAAAATGGCCACAGGATCCAACAGAAAGTTTCTGGGACTCCTTGTTAAGACCAAGACTTCTCGATAGGGTTCTAGTGGAAGCTAAAGTTAAAGGTAAAATACTTGATAGAACTGAAATGAATGTTTATAAAAATTGATGTATTTAAATGAGTTTATAATTATATTATGGGATAGACATGTCTCACTGGGGAATGCTTCCCTGCATGGTATTATAAGACAGGGCATACAAATCTGACTCTCAGATAATGTTAATCAAATATACTAAAGGAAACTAATAGGGTTACCTTAACCCACACAATATAAAGTAAAAACTGGGGGCTAATATGCAGGGACTAATAAAAGCAAATTAAAGAAAATGCAGTTGGGCTAGTTGGTCATTTGATATCATTTAGGTGGCAAACCAGATCCTTTGGAAATTAGAAGCAACTGTCTCTGTCTTGCAAATTTCCACAAATCAAAGTGTAAATACATCCCACAGTGACCTAAGGTTTAGCCCAATTAGTTCAATCAGATAAAACTTGAAACTGAAAGAAAAAAGGGGAAAAGAGGCCCTTTAATACTCAAACTGCTAAAAAGGCTCCTTCAACCCAAATCGAATTCACAGCCTCCTTAAAGATTTACCAAGGACAAATACAAATCTTAAGTCATTTCCACAAATAGTAAAAAGCCTTTGTCAGCTAAGTAAATAGATTTAACTTAGTCCAACTGTTATTTATAAACTAGTAAGTTTATACTGTAGTATCTGGATTCATGACTAAGTTTTAAAATGAAGCCATAACAACTCTAGTCATGTCTGTTTATATGCTGCGTGTACATTATACATACATGTCTCTACCTCCAGATAGAATTATCAAATTAAATTTATGTAAGAGCTCTATTTAATTGACTTAAAAGTAAGACTTATAAATTAAATATTTCTAAATGTAATAGAAACTAACTCGAACTCCAAATTCTTATGATCTGGGAAATATTCAGTATTAATTAATATTGAGAATTAAAGTTTAAATTTGCTGGTTTAATTAATACAGCCATGTCTTACTCTTATTGCACCTAGGTTTATAAAAGTCGAATAAGCCCCTATTATCTTTTATAAAATTTATCAGTAAGGAAAGTAGCCAGGGATGATGTCTGATTTAGTGTAATGGCTCTAAGTTTTCATGGGCAATCTGAACATAATTGTTAGGAACAAGTCAGTTAAATAGATATAAATTGGGTAAGAGCTTTTAGGTGAATCTTTAAAAATAATTCTGTTTTGTGGTATGTCTGCTTAAACATAGTTTCCCCAGATTTTTGGTAACTTGGAATTCTAGAGTTTTGCTAAATTAAATGATGAAAGCTTGTTAAATATCCAGATCATTCCCAAACAAAATACTGAAACATTAACACTGAACACAGGCTTCCTTTTACAGAGAAACTAAAGATATTTAGGACTATTAGTAAAAATGTTTCATGCCACACCGAAAAATTTTCTACAAAAAGCACGTTTTTAAAAACTATAAGTTGAATTTACTGTTTTGCCAATCTACAGAATGCTAATGAATGCAAAGGCCAGTTTATAATTGCTTGCTTCTTAGTGTTCACCAGAATTAAGCTTAAAAAGAATTCTAATTAATATATATATAATTAAGACTGTTAGGTAATTAGAATAGGAAACAGGAGTCCAAAATGGTGGTGGCTAAAAGACAAGGAAGGGAAAAGGGGAAAGCCCCCGAAAATAGAACAAAGGAAGGTCTGAGGACCGGAGTGAGGACCTGGGGTAGAACAAACAGCATTCCTGGGTAGCCCAATTTACATAGGGCGGGCCCAGGGGTCGGGGTGCGGTGGGGGGTGGGGGGCGCAGAAACATATAAAAAGAGGAGCCAAACGGCAGGGGCTCTCTTTTTATGTCTTTGGGGTCGGCATGCCCTCATGCCTCAAGGATGTATTTTCCTGATATTTTCTAAATAAAACTGAGCTGTAAATCAGAGCTGTAACACTGATCTGTCTAAGAGCTATAACGCGGTCTGTTCGAGAACCAAGAGCTATAACACTATCTGTCCAAGAGCTGTGACGCACCGAAGGCTTTAATGTCCGTCGCTTCAAATTTTTGTTGAGACGAGGCAGAACGGAGGAGATTACACTCGCCTGACAAGACTACTAAAATTAATATGGAAAACATCTTTGTATGAAGGAAAAAAAAAAAGATACAAGAAATGGAAATACTTTGTTAAGCCTAAGAAAGTAATTTTATCCTGGAAGGAGAAAGAGAACGCATAGGACAAAATCTGAAACTAAAAAAGTTAAATAAGCTTTTGGGGAAAGGAGTCCTGAGGAGAGTTTTGTGCATAGTCAGAACTGGCCAAGATTAAAATGAAATATAATTAGCTAAGTCAATTTTAATATTAAGAGTAAGCTGCTACAAAAATAAAATTTTATTCATTCTCTCTAGTTCATGTTCTCTATGTTAAGAGAACAAAGTTTTTTTTGAATATTAATTTGCTTTTGATAACTGATTTTAAGGTTTCTTTGCCACTGTTTGCTGTTTAGTCACTAAGTTGTGTCTGACTTTTTGTGACCCCTTGGACTGTAGTCTGCCAAGCTCCTCTGTCCATGGGGTTTTCCATACTAAAGTGGGTTACCATTTTCTTCTCCAGAGGGTCTTCCCAACCCTGGGATTGAACCTGTGTCTCCTGCTTGGCAGGCAGATTGTTTACCACTGAGGCACCTGGGAAAAGGAACCTGGTACAAGTTTCTGTATTTAAAATCTTTTATTGTAACTTTGGTTGAATATTAAGTATTATTTCACAGTAACCTATGATCCTATTTGACCAAGTGTTTTGAAACCTTTTAATATTCTTGACAAATTTCCAAAGTCGAAATAAAGCTATTTTGACCTCTAGCTCACTTTGGGATGTTTCAAAGGGCCTCTGAAAGATTCCGATGAGATATATTAAACTTAGATTTATTTGGTATATTAAATTACAGGAAACATTGTCAAAAAAGTAGTGATAAAACTTCTTTGCTTGTATTGTATAGACAACTGTCATTACTGTTCATTATTATATAGAAATGTCCATTATTGTGTAGATAAATGTCATTGCTGCTGCTGCTCCTGCTAAGTCGCTTCAGTCGTGTCCGACTCTGTGCGACCCCATAGACGAAAGCCCACCAGGCTCCCTCATCCCAGGGATTCTCCAGGCAAGAATACTGGAGTGGGCTGCCATTTCCTTCCCCAGTGCATGAAAGCGAAAAGTGAAAGCGAAGTCGCTCAGTCGTGTCGGACTCCTAGAGACCCCATGGACTGGAGCCCACCAGGATCCTCCGTCCATGGGATTTTCCAGGCAAAAGTACTGGGGTGGGGTGCCATTGCCTTCCCCCATGTCATTAAATGTTCCAAAAAGTATATGGAATGCCTAAAGATCTGGTATGTTCTGGTATAACATCATATTTCTAGTTATCTAAAAATGTTGTATGTCACAGAAATAACCAAGTTTCTTGTAAATTGTGTTATTGTTGTTCAGTCACTTAAGTCATGTCTGACTCTTTGAAACCCCATGAACTGCAGCATGCCAGGCTTCCCTGTCCTTCACTATCTCCCCGAGTTTGCTCATACTCATGTCCACTGAGTCAGTGATATCATCCAACCATCTAATCTTCTGTTGCCCCCTTCTCCCCTTGCCTTCAATCTTTCCTAGCATCAGGGCATTTTCCAAAGAATCGGCTCCTTGCATCAGGTGGTCAGAGTACTGGAGCTTCAACTTCAGCTGAATAAATTAAGTAGGTGACAGTATACAGCTTTGACGTATTCCTTTTCCCATTTTGAACCAGTCCGTGGTTCCACGTCCATGTTGCTTCTTATCCTGCATACAGGTTTCTCAGGAGACAGGTAATGTGGTCTGGTATTCCCATCTCTTTAAGAATATTCCACAGTTTGTTGTGATCCACACAGTCAAAGGCTTTAGTGTAGTCAAAGAAGCAGATATTTTTCTGGAATTCTTTAGCTTTTTCTATGATCCAATGGATGTTGGCAATTTGATCTCTGGTTCTTCTGTATTTTCTAAATCCAGTTTGTACACCTAGAAGTTCTCAGTTCACATACTGCCAAAGCCTAGTTTGAAGGATTTTGCATATATTCTTGCTAGCATGTGAAATGAGTGCCATTGTATGGTAATTTGAACGTTCTTTGATATTGCCTTTCTTTGGGACTGGAATGAAAACTGACCTTTTCCAGTCCTGTAGCCACTGCTCTTTTCCAAATTTGCTGGTATAATGAGTGCAGCACTTTTAGGGTTTGAAATAGCCCAGTGGAATTCTATCACCTCCATTAGCTTTGTTCATAGTAAATGCTTCCTAAGGCCTGATTGTGTTGTACCAAGGCTATGGTCTTTCCTGTGGTCATGTATGGATGTGAGAGCTGGACTGTGAAGAAGGCTGAGCGCCGAAGAATTGATGCTTTTGAACTGTGGTGTTGGAGAAGACTCTTGAGAGTACCTTGGACTGCAAGGAGATCCAACCGGTCCATTCTGAAGGAGATCAGCCCTGGGATTTCTTTGGAAGGAATGATGCTAAAGCTGAAACTCCAGTATTTTGGCCACCTCATGCGAAGAGTTGACTCATTGGAGAATACTCTGATGCTGGGAGGGATGGGGGGCAGGAGGAGAAGGGGACGACAGAGGCTGAGATGGCTGGATGGCATCACTGACTCAATGGATGTGAGTCTGAGTGACCTTCGAGGGCTGGTGATGGATAGGGAGGCCTGGCGTGCTGCGGTTCATGGGGTCGCAAAGAGTCGGACACGACTGAGTGACTGATCTGATCTGATCTGAAGATCTTAAACTGCACCATTTTATTAATAATTTTTTGGTCATTCACAGACATTGTTTTACTCTGATTCTTTTACAAAAATGAAGCTCTTTAAAGAGATTCTTAAAAAGGGCTTTACAAACAAGGTTTCTGATGACTTTTATATGATACTTCTGAACTGCAAGGAAATCCAACCAGTTCATTCTAAAGGAGATCAGTCCTGGGTGTTCTTTGGAAGGACTGATGCCAAAGCTGAAACTCCAATACTTTGGCCACCTCATGTGAAGAGGTGACTCATTGGAAAAGACTCTGATGCTGGGAGGGATTGGGGGCAGGAGGAGAAGGGGACGACAGAGGATGAGACGGCTGTATGGCATCACCAACTCGATGGGCATGAGTTTGGGTGAACTCTGGGAGTTGGTGATGGACAGGGAGGCCTGGCGTGCTGCAATTCATGGAATCACAGAGTTGGACGTGACCGAGCGACTGAACTGAACTGAAGTGGGTAAGAAGCAACAAAACTCTAGTGGAAAACCTGAGGGCTTTGTCCAGATCAACAGGAATTAATTACATGGGACTAAATGAATTGGTAAACATGATTTATATTTCTATGACTTTTTGTCAGAAACATTATTGGCTTTTAATCTTTGTTTTCCAGAAAACATTTCCTCTTACACTATGACCTACTAACATTGCTAAAGTATTCCTTTGTAAACAAAGATTAAACATTCATTTTTGTCTTTCTATCTGATCCCTCTAGAAGTTAGTTCATCAGCTGGCTCCCCTCTAGATTTGATGGCTTGTTGTGACACAGATCATGACTAATTATACTAACCATCGGTTTAATTTGTCCTTTGTTTTCAAAACTGTTTATGCTTTGCGTGTCTGAGCTGTAACCTTATTAATGTTACTAGCTATATTTCTTATATTCTGCTTATTTTATAAGATTGTTACCTCTTGCATTACTCAATGTATAACCAGGCTTTTGACAAAATTAATGATGGCTGAATTTCTTGAGGCAATTGATCTCATATATAACTCTATATAATATTGTAATAGAGCAACTCTAGATGTGGAAAGAATCAACAAGGGAAAACATTTCCTGGATCATAACAGACTAGTAAGGTGACACCATGGACCACAGTCTGCCAGGCTCCTCTGTCCATGGAATTCTCCAGGTCAGAATCCTGGAGTGGGTACCCGTTTCCTCCTCCAGGGGATCTTTCCAACCCAGGGATCGAACCCAGGTCTCTGGCATTGCAGACAGATTCTTTACCATTTGAGCCACCAAGGGAGCCCTCAGATTTGGAAGGAAGCAACAAGGGAAAACAGTTCCTGGGTCATAATAGACTAGTAAGGCAGAGAATTTTAGGTCATCAACAGGGCCTCATCCAAAAATAGCACATGAATAGCATAAGAATCAGAGAAGGCAATGGCAACCCACTCCAGTACTCTTGCCTGGAGAATCCCATGGACAGAGGAGCCTGGTAGGCTGCTGTCCATGGGGTCGCACAGAGTCGGACACGACTGAAGTGCCTTAGCAGCAGCAGCAGCAGCATAAAAATGGAATCTTTATCTGACTTAGAGACAAAACCTCCTAGCATGATAGGACAAATTGGTCATGAAATGCCCCCCAAGCCTTGGTTGAATTTATAACCAAGTGGGAATGTGGATGGGGACTATTGCCTGCTATTTTAGTAAACTAATAATGTTGCCTGTCATCCCAGTTCTACAAGGATCAAACCATTAGCCACTGCAGCTGCCCACTGACAGTGTGCCCTAAGGGGAATTCAGGATGAAGCACAACAAAGCATCCTGTGCTTTGGATACTGGCCATAGATCCATATATAAGGAATAATTTCAATGAGCCTAGACTCTTATATCTTCCCTTACACAGAAAAGTACTTAAAATCATTAACTTGAGATATCTGTTCTTTGTGATTAGCAGTAATCTTTTGATGTTTGATTACATATTTACTTTTTTTTTTTCCCAGCAAAAAAATTTCCTTTATATCCTGGCTCCTCTCTTACCTCTTCAGAGTAGTTCTTCAGAGCTATCTGAGAGGCTATCTCCCAGGCTACAGTCCTTAGTTAAGATCCCCAAATAAAAAAACTTCTAACGTAAAAAGAAACAAGAAAGCAAATGAAAAAAGCAGTCCACAGAACAGGAAAATATTTTTGCGATATGTATATTCAAGAAATACTTAAATATAAAGAATTTTAACAAATTAGTGACAAAGTCAAACAACCAGTTAGAAATGGACGAAGCTTGAATTGACATTACAAAAGATATGCAAATGACCAATATGCAGAAGACTAGGTGCTTTGTATTATTTGTCTTTGGGAAAGAGATTTTAAACCCAAAATAGGATACCAAAGGTAACATTTCAAATCAACAAAATTAAAAATACTAACAATGCTAATGTTGGCTATGGTATGAAGCCTTGAGAGCTATCATACATTCCCAATAGGTCTATAGAATGGTACAACCACTTCAGAGAACTTTGGCAATTTTTTATAAAGTTAAACATACATATGTCCTGTGACTCAGCACTTCTTCTCTTAGGTATTTATCAAAGAGAAATGAAAACATGTCCACAGAAAAACTTGTACAATGATGTCCAGGATGTCTAATAATGCTCAAATACCCCAAATGTCCATTAACAAGAAAATGAATAAACAAATTGTGTAATACATATGTACTGGAATGCTAATAGCAGTAGTAGGAATGAATACTTGTTAGCAAGGATGTGGAAAATTGGATTCTTGTACATTGCTACTGTAAACATAAAATAATTGCAGCCTCTGTGGAAAGCAGTTTGTTGATTGAAAGTTAAACACAGAATTACCCTACCAATTTCCCTCCTAGGTATATTCCCAGAAGAACTAGAAACAGGTACTCAAATACCTGTATGCAAAGATTTGTAGTAGTCCTACTCACAAGTCAAAAGGTGGAAACAAATGTTCATCAACCAATGAACAGATAAGCAAAATGTGATATGTATATGAAATGGAATATTACTCAGACACAAAGGAATGAAGTACTACATGCTAAATGTTACAATGCAGATGATTCTCAAAAACCATGCTAATGAAATCAGCCACAGAAGGGCACATATTATATGATTGCATTTATATGAGGTGTCCAGAATAGGTAAGTTCATAGAAATAGAATGCATCTTAGTGGTTGTCAAGGGCTGGGGATAGGAAAGAACAGACAATGGCTATTTAATGGATATGGAGTTTTAGGATGAAAAGATGTTTTTGGAATGCATAGAAGTGCTAGTTGCATAGTTATATGAATGCAATAAATGCTACTGAATTTTGCACTAAAAATTAAAAGAAATTAATAACATACAGTTGACCCTTGAACCACATGGGTGTGAACTGTGTAGGTCCCCTTATCTGTGGATTCTTTGTGCTAGTAAACAATACTATAAGATCACAGAATGACAGAAATGGAGGAACCCCATATGTGGAGTACAGGCTTTTAGTTATAGTGGATTTTCAAATGCACAGAGGTTCTGCATCCCTAACTCCCTGCATTGCTTAAGGGCCAACTATATAAGTACCGATGTGAATGAATCTCAAAAATGTTTGGAACAAAGGCAATCATATGTCAAACATGGACCATACTATTTAAAGTTTTTTTAAAAATTTGCATATAATTATTAAAGGTTATTTTCTATTTACAGTAATGACCAAATACCCGCCATATTTTCCACATTGTAAAATACATTCTTGAGCCTGTCTTACACTCGTCCTCTTGTGCCCCCTCCAAACTGGTGACCACTAGTTTGTTCTATATATTCATGTATCTGTTTTTAAAAATTTACTAGTTATATTTTTTAGATTCCATGTATAGGATAACACATAGAATTTGTCTTTCTCTGATTTATTTCACTTAGCATAATGTCCTCCAAGTCCAACTATATTGCTGAAAATAGCAATATTTCATTTTCTTTATGGCTGAGTAGTATTCCATTGTATATATGTATCATAACTTCTTTATCTGTTCACACATCACTGGATATTTAAGTTGCTTCCTCATCTTGGAAATTGGAAATAATGCTGTTTGAACATTGGTGAGCCTCTATTTTCCAATTAGTGTTTTTTTTTTTTTTGAGGGGGGATATATACCCAGGAATGGAATTACTGGCTTGTATAGTAGTTCTATTTTTAGTTTTTTGAGAACTCTCCATGCTGTTCTCCACAATGGCCACACAATACATTCCCACCAACAGTGTACAAAGGCTTTCTTGTGTCTACATTCTTGCCAACATTTGTGTTCTTTTTGATGGTAGTCACTCTGACAGATGTGGTGTCTCATTGTGGTTTTGACTTGAATTTCCCTGACTAGTCATGTAGAACATCTATCTTTTCATGTGCTTTTTGGCCATATGTGTTTCCTCTTTGGAAATGTGTCTATTCAGTTCTTCTGTCCATTTTTAAATCAGGTTGTTAGGTTTTTGATATTGACTTGTACAAACTGCTTATATATGTTGGATATTAATCCTTGTTGGTTGTTTTATTTTCCAATATTTTCTCCCATTCAGTAGGTTGTCTTTTAGTTTTATTTATAGTTTCCTTTGCTGTGCAAAACTTAGGTTGCATTTGTTGATTTTTAATTAGATTCCATTTGCTATTTTAGCTTTTGTCTCTTACTTTAGGCTGCTGCTGCTGTTAAGTTGCTTCATTCATGTCCAACTCTGTGTGACCCCATAGACAGCAGCCCACCAGGCTCCCCCATCCCTGGGATTCTCCAGGCAAGAATACTGGAGTGGGTTGCCATTTCCTTCTCCAATGCATGAAAATGAAAAGTTAAAGTGAAGTTGCTCAGTCATGTCTGACTGTTAGAGACCTCATGGACTACAGCCTACTAGGTTCCGCCATCCATGGGATTTTCCAGGCAAGAGTACAGGGGTGGGGTGTCATTGCCTTCTCCAACAGATCCAAAAAAATATTGCCATGATCTATGTCAAAGAAGTGATCTACCTATGTCTTCCTTTAGGAGTTTCATAGAATCTGGCCTTACATTTAGGTTTAATGCATTTTGAATTCTTATATATGAAATTAGATAATGTTCCAATTTCTTTCTTTACATGTTCAGTTCAGTTCAGTCACTCAGTCATGTCCGACTCTTTGTGACCCCAATGAACTGCAGCATGCCAGGCCTCCCTGTCCATCACCAACTCCTGGAGTCCACCCAAACCCATGTCCACTGAATCGGTGATGCCATCCAACCATCTCATCCTCTGTTGTCCCCTTTCCTCCTGCCCTCAATCTTTCCCAGCATCAGAGTCTTTTCAAATGAGTTAACTCTTCACATCAGGTAGCCAAAGTATTGGAGTTTCAGCTTCACCATCAGTCCTTCCAACAAATACCCAGGACTGATCTCCTTTAGGATGGACTGGTTGGATCTTCTTGCAGTCCAAGGGACTCTCAAGAGTCTTCTCCAACACCACAGTTCAAAAGCTTCAAGTCTTTGGCACTCAGCTTTCTTTATACTCCAACTATCACATCAAGTAATTGTCCAGTTTTCCCAGCTGCACTTTTTGAAGAGACTTTTATTTTTCCGTTGTATACACTTGTCTCCTTTGTTATAGATTAATTGACCGTAAGTGCATGTGCTTATTTCTGGGCTTTCTATCCTATTCCATTGATCAATAGGCCTGTTCTTATACCAGTACCACACTGTTTTGATTATTGTAGCTTTGTAGTATAGTCTAAAGTCAAGGACCCTGATTCCTTCAGTTCTCTTCTTTCTCAAGATTGTTTGAGCCATTTGAGATCTTTTATGTTTCCATATAGATTTTAAAATTATTTGTTCTAGCTCTATGAATAATGCCACTGGCATTTTGACAGGGATTGCATTGAGTTTGTAGATTGCCTTTGTCAGGACAGATCAGTTGCTCAGTCGTGTCTGAATCTTTGCGACCCCATGAATTGCAGTGCGCCAGGCCTCCCTGTCCATCACCAACTCCCAGAGTTCACTCAGACTCAAGTCCATCAAGTCAGTGATGCCATCCAGCCATCTCATTCTCTGTCGTACCCTTTCCTCCTGCCCCCAATCCCTCCCAGCATCAGAGTCTTTTCCAATGAGTCAACTTTTCGCATGAGGTGCCCAAAGTACTGGAGTTTCAGCTTTAGCATCATTTTTTCCAAAGAAATCCCAGGGCTGATCTCCTTCAGAATGGACTGGTTGGATCTCCTTGAAGTCCAAGGGACTCTCAGGAGTCTTCTCCAACACCACAGTTCAAAAGCATCAATGCTTCGGTGCTCAGCCTTCTTCACAGTCCAGCTCTCACATCCATACATGACCACAGGAAAGACCATAGCCTTGACTAGGCGAACCTTTGTTGGCAAAGTAAAGTCTCTGTTTTTAAATATGCTGTCTAGGTTGGTCATAACTTTCCTTCCAAGGAGTAAGTGTCTTTTAATTTCATGGCTGCAGTCACCATCTGCAGTGATTTTGGAGCCCAGAAAAATAAAGTCTGACACTGTTCCCACTGTTTCCCCATCTATTTCCCATGAAGTGATGGGACCAGACGCCATGATCTTCGTTTTCTGAATGTTGAGCTTTAAGCCAACTTTTTCTCTCTCCACTTTCACTTTCATCAAGAGGATTTTTGGTTCCTCTTCACTTTCTGCCATAAGGGTGGTGTCATTTGCATACCTGAGGTTATTGATATTTCTCCCAGCAATCTTGATTTCAACTTGTGTTTCTTCCAGTCCAGCATTTCTCAAGATGTACTCTGCATAGAAGTTAAATAAACATGGTGACAATAAAGAGCCTTGATGAACTCCTTTTCCTATTTGGAACCAGTCTGTTGTTCCATGACCAGTTCTAACTGTTGCTTCCTGACCTGCATACAGATTTCTCAAGAGGCAGATCAGGTGGTCTGGTATTCCCATCTCTTGAAGAATTTTCCACAGTGTATTGTGATCCACACAGTCAAAGGCTTTGGCATAGTCAATAAAGCAGAAATAGATGTTTTTCTGGAACTCTCTTGCTTTTTCCATGATCCAGCAGATGTTGGCAATTTGATCTCTGGTTCCTCTGCCTTTTCTAAAACCAGCTTGAACATCAGGAAGTTCACAGTTCACGTATTGCTGAAACCCGGCTTGGAGAATTTTGAGCATTACTTTCCTAGAGTGTGAGATGAGTGCAATTGTGCGGTAGTTTGAGCATTCTTTGGCATTGCCTTTCTTTGGGATTGGAATGAAAACTGACCTTTTCCAGTCCTGTGGCCACTGCTGAGTTCTCCAAATTTGCTGGCATATTGAGTGAAGCACTTTCACAGCATCATCTTTCAGGATTTGGAGTAGCTCCACTGGAATTCCATCACCTCCACTAGCTTTGTTCATAGTGATGCTTTCTAAGGCCCACTTGACTTCACATTCCAGGATGTCTGGCTCTAGGTCAGTGATCACACCATCGTGATTATCTTGGTCGTGAAGATCTTTTTTGTACAGTTCTTCTGTGTATTCTTGCCATCTTTTCTTAATATCTTCTGCTTCTGTTAGGTCCATACCATTTCTGTCCTTTATCGAGCCCATCTTTGCATGAAATGTCCCTTGGTAGCTCTGATTTTCTTGAAGAGATCCCTAGTCTTTCCCATTCTGTTGTTTTCCTCTATTTCTTTGCATTGATCACTGAGGAAGGCTTTCTTATCTTTTTTTGCTATTCTTTGGAACTCTGCATTCAGATGTTTATATCTTTCCTTTTCTCCTTTGCTTTTCGCTTCTCTTCTTTTCACAGCTATTTGTAAGGCCTCCCCAGACAGCCATTTTGCTTTTTTGCATTTCTTTTCCATGGGGATGGTCTTGATCCCTGTCTCCTGTACAATGTCATGAACCTCATTCCATAGTTCATCAGGCACTCTATCTATCAGATCTAGGTGTAGCATAGTAATTTTGACAATATCCAAGAACATGGTATATCTTTCCATCTGTTTGTTTTGTCTTCAATTTCATTCATCATAATTTTATAGTTTTTTGAGTACAGGTCTTTTGCCTCCTCAGAGAGGGTTTATTCCTAGGTATTTTATTCTTTTTATGTGACTGTACCATATGACTTAAGTTAAAGCTGGATGCTGATGGGATGATGGGATTGATCAGAAAGGAGCATTTTCTGTAATAGAAATGTTTCCCCATGCCTTAATTAAGGTTGTGGTAATACATATGGCTCAGTAGTAAAGAATCTGCCTGCCATACTAGGGACACAGATTTGATCCTGGATCAGGAAGACCCCCTGGAGAAGGAAGTGGCAACCCTCTCCAGTATTCTTGCCTGGGAAATCCCACTGACAGAGGAGCCTGGTGGGCTACAGTCCATGGGATTGGAAGAGTTGGAAACAACTTAGTAACTAAATCTTCGCCATATTTGTGAAAACCCATTGAGGTATGCACCAAGGTCTGTGCATTTAACTATATGTAAATCTCAATTACTGACTGTATAGAGCTTCTCCATCTTTGGCTGCAAAGATATATAATCAGATTATATATTTTATATATATATATATAATATATAATCAGATATAACCAATCTGAATTTGGTGTTGACTGTCTGATGATGTCCATGTGTAGAGTCTTCTCTTGTGTTGTTGGAAGAGGCTGTTTGCTATGACCAGTGCGTTCTCTTGGCAAAACTCTATTAGCCTTTGCCCTGCTTCTTTCCGTACTCCAAGGCCAAGCTTGCCTGTTACTCCAGGTGTTTCTTGACTTCCTACTTTTGCATTCCAGTCCCCTATAATGAAAAGGACATCTTTTTTGGGTGTTTGTTTTAAAAGATCTTGTAGGTCTTCATAGAACTGTTCAACTTCAGCTTCTTCAGCATTACTGGTAGGGGCATGGGCTTGGATCACTGTGATATTGAATGGTTTGCCTTGGAAATGAACAGAGATAATTCTGTCGTTTTTGAGATTGCATCCAAGTAGCATTTCTGACTCTTTTGTTGACCGTGATGGCTACTCCATTTCTTCTAAGGGATTCCTGTTCGCAACAGTAAATATAATGGTCATCTGAGTTAAATTCACCCATTCCAGTCCATTTTAGTTCACTGATTTCTAGAATGTCAACGTTCACTCTTGTCATCTCCTGATTGACCACTTCCAATTTGCCTTGATTCATGGACCTAACAGTCCAGGTTCCTATGCAATATTGCTCTTTACAGCATTGGACCTTGCTTCTATCACCAGTAGAAGGTGATAGACCGGTGAGGACCGGCGCAGTAAGCACGGCCGAGAGGAGCTACCCCACGACCGAGGTCAGGAAGGGCGGCAGTGAGGAGATACCCTTCCCCCAAGGTCAGGAAGGGCGGCGGTGAGAAGAGACCCCTCGTCCAAGGTAAGGTGCGATGGCTGTGCTTTGCTGGAGCAGCCGGGAAGAGATACCCTACGCCCAAGGTAAGAGAAACCCAAGCAAGACGGTAGGTCTTGCAAGAGGGCATCAGAGGGCAAATACACTGAAACCATACTCACAGAAAACTAGTCAATCTAATCACACCAGGACCACAGCCTTGTCTAACTCAATGAAATCAAGCCATGCCCGTGGGGCAAACCAGGATGGGCGGGTCATGGTGGAGAGATCTGACAGGGTGTGGTCCGCTGGAGAAGGGAATGGCAAACCACTTCAGTATTCTTGCCTTGAGAACCCCATGAACAGTATGAAAAGGCAAAATGATAGGATACTGAAAGAGAAACTCCCCAGGTCAGTAAGGGCCCAATATGCTACTGGAGATCAGTGGAGAAATAACTCCAGAAAGAATGAAGGGATGGAACCAAAGCAGAAAGAATACCCAGCTGTATATGTGTCTGGTGATAGAAGCAAAGTCCGATGCTGTAAAGAGCAATATTGCATAGGAACCTGGAATGTCAGGTCCATGAATCAAGGCAAATTGGAAGTGGTCAAACAAGAGATGGCAAGAGTGAATGTTGACATTCTAGGAATTAGTAAACTCAAATGGACTGGAATGGGTGAATTTAACTCAGATGACCATTATATCTACTACTGGGGGCAGGAATCCCTCAGAAGAAATGGAGTGGCCATCATGGTCAACAAAAGAGTCCGAAATGCAGTACTTGGATGCAATCTCAAAAATGACAGAATGATCTCTGTTCGTTTCCAAGGCAAACCATTCAATGTCACAGTAATCCAAGTCTATGCCCCAACCAGTAACGCTGAAGAAGCTGAAGTTGAACGGTTCTATGAAGACCTACAAGACCTTTTAGAACTAACACCCAAGAAAGATGTCCTTTTCATTATAGGGGACTGGAATGCAAAAGTAGGAAGTCAAGAAACACCTGGAGTAACAGGCAAATTTGGCCTTGGAATACAGAATGAAGCAGGGCAAAGACTAACAGAGTTTTGCCAAGAAAATGCACTGGTCATAGCAAATACCCTCTTCCAACAACACAAGAGAAGACTCTATACATGGACATCACCAGATGGTCAACACTGAAAACAGATGGATTATATTCTTTGCAGCCAAAGATGGAGAAGCTCTATACAATCAGCAAAAACAAGACCAGGAGCTGACTGTGGCTCGGACCATGAACTCCTTATTGCCAAATTCAGACTTAAATTGAAGAAAGTAGGGAAAACCACTAGACCATTCAGGTATCACCTAAATCAAATCCCTTATGATTATACAGTGGAAGTGAGAAATAGATTTAAGGGCCTAGATCTGATAGATAGAGTGCCTGATGAACTATGGACTGAAGTTCGTGACATTGTACAGGAGACAGGGATCAAGACCATCCCCTTGGAAAAGAAATGCAAAAAAGCAAAATGGCTGTCTGGGGAGGCCTTGCAAATAGCTGTGAAAAGAAGAGAAGCGAAAAGCAAAGGAGAAAAGGAAAGATATAAACATCTGAATACAGAGTTCCAAAGAATAGCAAGAAGAGATAAGAAAGCCTTCCTCAGTGATCAATGCAAAGAAATAGAGGAAAACAACAGAATGGGAAAGACTAAGGATCTATTCAAGAAAATCAGAGATACCAAAGGAACATTTCATGCAAAAATGGGCTCGATAAAGGACAGAAATGGTATGGACCTAACGGAAGCAGAAGATATTAAGAAGAGGTGGCAAGAATACACAGAAGAACTGTACAAAAAAGAGCTTCACGACCCAGATAATCATGATGGTGTGATCACTGACCTAGAGCCAGACATCCTGGAATGTGAAGTCAAGTGGGCCTTAGAAAGCATCACTAAGAACAAAGCTAGTGGAGGTGATGGAATTCCAGTGGAGCTATTCCAAATACTGAAAGATGATGCTGTGAAAGTGCTACACTCAATATGCCAGCAAATTTGGAGAACTCAGCAGTGGCCACAAGATTGGAAAAGGTCAGTTTTCATCCCAATCCCAAAGAAAGGCAATGCCAAAGAGTGCTCAAACGACCGCACAATTGCACTCATCTCACACTCTAGGAAAGTAATGCTCAAAATTCTCCAAGCCGGGTTTCAGCAATACGTGAACTGTGAACTTCCTGATGTTCAAGCTGGTTTTAGAAAAGGCAGAGGAACCAGAGATCAAATTGCCAACATCCGCTGGATCATGGAAAAAGCAAGAGAGTTCCAGAAAAACATCTATTTCTGCTTTATTGACTATGCCAAAGCCTTTGTGTAGATCACAATAAACTGTGGAAAATTCTTCAGAGAGATGGGAATACCAGACCACCTGATCTGCCTCTTTAGAAATCTGTATGCAGGTCAGGAAGCAACAGTTAGAACTGGTCATGGAACAACAGACTGGTTCCAAATAGGAAAAGGAGTACGTCAAGGCTGTATATTGTCACCATGTTTATTTAACTTCTATGCAGAGTACATCTTGAGAAATGCTGGACTGGAAGAAACACAAGCTGGAATCAAGATTGCCGGGAGAAATATCAATAACCTCAGATATGCAGATGATACCACCCTTATGGCAGAAAGTGAAGAGGAACTAAAAAGCCTCTTGATGAAAGTGAAAGTGGAGAGTGAAAAGGTTGGCTTAAAGCTCAACATTCAGAAAACGAAGATCATGGCATCTGGTCCCATCACTACATGGGAAATAGATGGAGAAACAGTGGAAACAGTGTCAGACTTTCTTTTTCTGGGCTCCAAAATCACTGCAGATGGTGACTGCAGCCATGAAATTAAAAGACGCTTACTCCTTGGAAGGAAAGTTATGACCAACCTAGATAGCATATTCAAAAGCAGAGACTTTACTTTGCCAACAAAGGTTCGCCTAGTCAAGGTTATGGTCTTTCCTGTGGTCATGTATGGATGTGAGAGCTGGACTGTGAAGAAGGCTGAGTGCCGAAGAATTGATGCTTTTGAACTGTGGTGTTGGAGAAGACTCTTGAGAGTCCCTTGGACTTCAAGGAGATCCAACCAGTCCATTCTGAGGGAGATCAGCCCTGGGATTTCTTTGGAAGGAATGATGCTAAAGCTGAAACTCCAGTATTTTGGCCACCTCATGCGAAGAGTTGACTCATTGGAGAAGACTCTGATGCTGGGAGGGATTGGGGGCAGGAGGAAAGGGGACGCCAGAGGATAAGATGGCTGGATGGCATCACTGACTCAATGGATGTGAGTCTGAGTGACCTCCGCGAGCTGGTGATGGACAGGGAGTCCTGGCGTGCTGCAGTTCATGGGGTCGCAAAGAGTCGGACACAACTGAGCGACTGATCTGATCTGATCTGATCTATCACCAGTCACATCTACAACTGGGTATTGTTTTTGCTTTGGCTTCTTCCCTTCATTCTTTCTGGAGTTATTTCTCCACTGATTTCCAGTAGCATATTGGGCACTTATGGACCTGGAGAGTTCCTTTTTCAGTATCCTATCATTTTGCCTTTTCATACTGTTCATGGGGTTCTCAAGGCAAGAATACTGGTTTGCCATCCCCTTCTCCAGTGGACCACATTCTGTCAGATCTCTCCACCATGACCCGTCTGTCTTGGGTGGCCCCACACAGCATGGCTTAATTTCATTGAGTCAGAAAAGGCTGTGGTCTCTGTGATCAGATTGGCTAGTTTTCTGTGATTATGGTTTCAATGTGTCTGCCCTCTGATGCCCTCTCGCAACACCTATCCTCTCACTTATGTTGGAAACGCTGGGCTGGAAGAAGCACAAGCTGGAATCAAGATTGCTGGGAGAAATATCAATAACCTCAGGTATGCAGATGACACCACCCTTATGGCAGAAAGTGAAGAGGAATTAAAAAGCTTCTTGATGAAAGTGAAAGCGGAGAGTGAAAAAGTTGGCTTAAAGCTCAACATTCAGAAAATGAAGATCATGGCATCTGATCCCATCACTACATGGGAAATAGATGGGGAAACAGTGGAAACAGTGTCAGACTTCACTTTTTTGGGGCTCCAAAATCACTGCAGATGGTGACTGCAGCCATGAAATTAAAAGACGCTTACTCCTTGGAAGGAAAGTTATGACCAACCTAGATAGCATATTCAAAAGCAGAGACTTTACTTTGCCAACAAAGGCCCATCTAGTCAAGGCTATGGTTTTTCCAGTGGTCATGTATGGATGTGAGAGTTGGACTGTGAAGAAAGCTGAGCACCAAAGAATTGATGCTTTTGAACTGTGGTGTTGGAGAAGACTCTTGAGAGTCCCTTGGACTGCAAGGAGATCCAACCAGTCCATTCTGAAGGAGATCAATCCTGAGTGTTCATCAGAAGGACTGAGGCTGAGGCTGAAACTCCACCTCATGCGAAGAGTTGACTCATTGGAAAAGACCCTGATGCTGGGAAGGATTGAGGGCAGGAGGAGAAGGGGATGACAGAGGATGAGATGGCTGAATGGCATCACTGCCTCGATGGATGTGAGTTTGAGTGAACTCTGGGTGTTGGTGATGGACAGGGAAGCCTGGCGTGCTGCGATTCATGGGGTTGCAAAGAGTCGGACACAACTGAGTGACTGAACTGAACTGAACTGAAAATCTCAATTAAATAAAAAAAAAAACCAAAATTCTATGAAAATATGGGCATAAAAGTGACAATTCATAAGATGGAGTGTTTAACCATTCATAATAAGAAATGCAAATTAAAACTCCACTGAGCTGTCTCATTTATCAGACTGGCAACACTTTAAAATCTTAATATTGTACTCTGACAGAAAGTATGTAGGAAATCAGTCAGTTATACATTGTTATGGTGAGGAATTTGTCAATATCTAGCAAAAGTTCATATTCATGTACCCTTTAAGTTACACTTTCCACTTCTAGCTACATATCTAACACTTTCATTTCTAGCAATGTATGTCTCTTCATTTGTTTAGGCTGCTACAACAAAGTACCACAGACTCAGTGGCTTATGAAGAAGAAAGATTTATGTCTATTTTCTCACAATTCTGAAGACTGGTCGTCCAATATCAGGGTATCAGTATGGTTGAGTAAAGGTGGAAAATACTGGAAATGACCTAAATGCCCAAATGTAGGAAATAGGCTAAAGAAACTGGTGCATAAAAATAATTGAATACTGTGCAGTTTTGAGAAATGAAATATCTCTATAATTTAGAGTGAGTTCCAAGATATATACATATATATGTATTTTTTAATACTTATATATATCTTATTGAAGTATAGTTACAATTTTTCATGTGCATAACAAGGTGATTCAGTTATACATATACATATATGTTACTTTTAAAATTATTTTCCATTATAGGTTATTACAAGATATTGACTATAGTTCCCTGTGCTATACAGTAAACCTTTGTTGCTTGTTGTGTATCTATTTTTAAATTAGAAATCTAGCATTCTATTCATACTAAGTCAAATAAGTAAATCAAAATGTCATAAATTTTTTAGTTAGGCAAAATTTCATAAGTTTTCTAATATATATGTATTATATGTATTCCAAGATATATTGTTACATTACAAAATAAAGTGCCAATAAACTCCTTATTTCATGTTCTGCATGCAAGGAGCTTGGAATCACCATTCCATCTCACTAAGTTATAAACATGAATAGATTGAAAAGCCAACAATTCTACCTGGATCCCTAAGAGACGTGAGGACACAGGACAAACTGCTGCCACAAAACTTGGAAAGAGAGGTAAATACAGGCATCACAGCTTCCCCCATGCAGACAGTCATGCATGAAAACTGGTGAGGGAGTCAGTGCTGAGGTAGAAAACCTGACCTATAATTGATGAATTGCTGGAGGCTCAGTGCTATAACTCAGAGTTAAAACTCAGGGAGATTCAGTCATGGGGCACTCCCACAATATTGTGAGATTCACCCCCAGGAGCTTGACCAGGTTCCCACAGTAAATATTAGAGAAAAATCCCCTTGAGCCTCCCTCAGGTTAAGAGAAAAGGAATCATTAAAAATATACCAGAGCACTTTGCTCTTACAGCCTGTTCTTGTTGTTGTACAGTTTCTATGGACTGCAGCATGCCAGGCTCCCCTGTTCATCACTGTTTCCCGGAGTTTACTCAAATTTACACTTATTGAGTCAGTGATAGCTATCTAACCATCTCATCTTCTGCCACCCCCTTCTCCTCTTGCCCTCAATCTTTCCCAGCATCAGGGTCTTTTCCAATGAGTCAGCACTTTGCAACAGGTGGCCAAAGTAGTAGAGCTTCAGCTTCAGCATCCGTCCTTCCGATGAATATTCAGGGTTGATTTCCTTTATGATTGACTGGTTTGAGCTCCTTGCCGTCCAAGGGACTCTCAAGAGTCTTCTCCAGCACCACAAGTTGAAAACTTCAATTCTTTGACATTCAGCTTTCCTTATGGTCCAACTCACATCTGTACATGACTACTGGGAAAACCACAGCTTTGACTATACAAACCTTTGTTGACAAAGTGATGTCTCTGTTTTTTTATATGCTGTCTAGGTTTGTCAAAGCTTTCCTTCTAAGGAGCAAGCGTCTTTGAATTTCATGGCTGCAGTCACCTTCTGCAGTGATTTTGGAGCCCAAGAAAATAAAATCTGTCACTGCTTCCACTTTTTCCCTTCTATTTGCCATGAAGTGATAGGACCAGATGCCATGATCTTAGTTTTTTGAACATTGAATGTTAAGCCAGCATTTTTTCTCCTCTTTTACCCTCGTCCAGAGGTTCTTCAGTTTCTCTTTACTTACCATCATTATACTGGTATCATCTGCATATCTGAAGTTGTTTGATATTTTTCCTGGAAATCTTGATTCCAGCTTGTGATTCATCCAGCCTGGCATTTTGCATGATGTACTCTTCATATAAGTTAATTAAGCAGGGTGACAGTATATAGCATTGACGTACTCCTTTCCCAATTTTGAACTAGTTGTTCCATGTAAGTAAGGTTCTGCTCTCAGGTGATACCAATTAACCAGAGTCTAATTTCTCAGAGTTATCAGAGCCTAGCTGACCTGGGGTGGGGAGGGAGAAGGGAAATATCCAACTCCAGTAGTTCTAGCCATTATAGCCTACCTAATCAGGAGGGAAGCTGAGAAATTCTTGAAATTCACAATCCAGAGGCACAGGCTCACTGTAAGACTGAGACCTAATCATAGGACTGTAGAACTCTACTCTTCCCTACATCTTATCATCACTTTGTTGTTGTTGTTTAGTTACTAAGTCACGGGGAAATAATGGAAACAGTGAGAGGCTTAATTTTTTTTGGACTCCAAAACCACTGCAGATGGTGACCACAGCCATGAAATTAAAAGACGCTTGCTCCTTGGAAGAAAAGCTGTGACCAACCTAGACATCATATTAAAAAGCAGAGACATTACTTTATCCATTACATTAAAAGAGAGACGTTACAATGGTCCACCTAGTCAGGTGTCACGTATGGATGTGAGAGTTGGACTATAAAGAAAGCTGAGCGCTGAAGAATTGAAGCTTTTGAACTGTGGTGTTGGAGAAGACTCTTGAGAGTCCCTTGGACAGCAAGGAGCTCAAACCAGTCAATCCTAAAGGAAATCAACCCTGAATATTCATTGGAAGGACTGATGCTGAAGCTGAAGCTCCAATATTGGGCAACCTGATGTGAAGAACTGACTCACTGGAAAAGACCCTGATGCTGGAAAAGATTGAAGGCAGGAGGAGAAGGTGATGACAGAGGATGAGATGGTTGGATGGTATCACCGATCCAATGGACATCAGTTTGGGTAAGCTCGGGAGTGGGTGATGGACAGGGAGGCCTGGCGTGCTGCAGTCCATGGGGTCAGAGTTGGACACGACTGAGCGACTGAACTGAACTGAACTACCAAGTCGTTTCTGACTTTTTGTGACCCCCATGGACTGTAGCCCGCCAGGCTCCTCTGACCATGAGATTTCCCAGGCAAGTATATTGAAGTGGGTTACCATTTTATTCTCCAGGGGATCTTCCCTACCAGGGATCAAACACACATCTCGTGAATTGGCAGGCAGATTCTCTGTCACTGAGCCACCTGGGAAGCCCTATCAACACTTTACTAAAGGTTTACTGACAGCAGTTCCTTTTCCCTGGTACAGACTGTCCTGCTGTCAAACAAGTACAGGGCACATCAAAATCCAAACAATTTGAAGAGACAGAGCAAGTGTTGGCACTAGACACAGCAGAGATGTGGGAATGATCAGATCAGGAATTTAAAACTTTAAAATTCTAAATTAAATTAAAATTTAAAATGCTAAGGTCTCCAATGGATAAAGGGGATAGCATGCAAGAACAGATAGACTCTGGAAGCAGAGGGAGGAAATCCTAAGAAAGAGCCAAAAATAAATGCTAAGAAAAAACCCCACTGTAACAGAAATGAAGAATGCCTTTGATGGGCTTAATAGTACATTGGACATGGCTGAGGAAAGAATCTCTGAACTAGAGGATATATGATATAATGCACAACAATTGAAAAAGGGAATAAAGACTAGGAGAAAACAGAATATCTGAGAACTGTGGGAGAACTACAAAATATGTAACATGTGTAATGGGAATGCTAGAAGGAGAAGAAAAAACAGACTATTCTAAACAAATGACTGAAAATTCCTTAAGTTAATGCCAGACACCAAACCATAGATTTAAGAAGTTTAGAGAACACCTAACATGATAAAAACCACAAAGATTACACCTAGGTATATGATTTTCAAATTCAAATTACAGAAAGTCAAATATAGAGAAAATTATAACTCTAAAGAAGCTAGGTGAAAAAAATCTTATATACAGAAGAACAAAGATTAAAAATTACATCCACTCCAACTTTGCTTCAGTTGTACATCCAACTTGTACATATAGTATGCTACTTTTTATTTAAAAAAGGAGAAATAAAAATACATATAATATGTATGGTTGAGTCCCTTTGCTCTTCACCTGCAACTATCACAACTTTGTTAATTGGCTCTACACCAATTTAAGATAAAAAGTTAAAGAAATAAATGTATTTGCTTTTGCAAAAGGGAACACAGGGAGTATAACCAGAAACAAATGGAATTCTTACCTTCAAAGGGAAAGGAGTAAAAAGTATACAAGAGGGAGGGAAATTCTGAGAGTTTTGACTTTTGGACTCATACTAATATATTGTATATTCAACAAATAAACTTAAATCAATAAGCATGGAAGAAAAATATCCTAACAATGAATGTAAACAGGAACAAGTGATCCCACCCGCATTTCAAATAAATAACAATCACAATGAACCCACTATCCTCAGTCTTAAGGGGAAAAAAAGAATTGGGAACAAATCTTTATCTTTTAAAAATTATTTTTAAAAGTATGGTATTAATATGGCAATTTTGAGACTCACATGATTGTCTTGTAGGCTGAGAACGTGAGCAAATATATGGAGGTTATTGGGAGTCAACATCTCTCTGTGAAATAAGGGAGATACAAATATGGAAGGTGAGGCAAGGTAGGAGTTGCTGTGAGGTTGGATCAAAATTAAGGAAATTTATATAAACTCCTGGTATATACATATGTTGGACTGCACCCCCACAGGCCGCTTGCAAGCTTCAGTTGCCCAGCCCTGAGACCAAAGACAAAACTTGGAGTCAGTGACAGAGACACCCATGATTTACTGAACAGGGCATGTTATATGTCAAAGGCAAAGGTCCTGGAGCGATACCCCACTGTGTGCAGTGGCCAAGGACAGGCAGAACCCTGGCACCAACCTTCATTACCAATGGAGGAAGGGGACTACCATTTATAGGGGAAACTGACATCTGATTGGCTCACCAGTTACCAAGGGAACCAGTGGCTGGGGCAGGGGGAAAGTAGGCAGTTACTGAATAAGCCCTATAATTAAGAGCACTGTATAGTCATGTGGTTGAAGCTGGGTCTGCTTGAGCAGGGGATGTACAGAGAGCAAGAGAACAGTCATCTTGAGTGGCCTATCTGTGTGTGTGTGTGTCTGTCTATCTATCCTTAGAAGTGATGACACCACAGTTGCAGTGAACAAACCTTAATTACAGGTCCTGGTTTCTAAACATCATTTCCCACCAAAAGCAATCTAGGCAGTTGGAGAAATGGCTGAATGGCTGAGTCCAGGTCTGGGACATAGAGGGTTCAAGACTAATCTGGAATACCTTGTGGTGAGTGAAAGTAAAAAACTCAGAATAAAGTGATGCAGTCATGTCACCCAAGACACCAGAGCCAGTTTGAACTAAATTTGGGACAATTTAAAAGCATCAGTGGATTGTAACCCATTGAATAAATTAAGCATTCTGAGGTCATACTGATAACAAACAGCTAATTAGGCAAACATGGTAGATGAGAAAACTCTTAGTGAGAATAGAATGTTGCTGTTTAATCACTAAATTTTCCCCAACTCTTTTGTGAGCCCACCAGGCTCCTCTGTCCATGGGATTTCCCAGGCAAGGATACCGGATGCTGTTTCCTTCTCCAGGGGATCTTCCTGACCCAGGGATCAAACCCATGTCTCTGGTATTGGCAGGAGGATTCTTAACAGTGAGCCACTAGGGAAGCTGGAGAACAGATACTAACGAATCCCAGGGACGGGGAGCCTGGTGGGCTGCCATCTATGGGGTCGCACAGAGTCGTACACGACTGAAGCGACTTAGCAGCAGTAGCAGTACATATTACGGAGAAGGCAGTGGCACCCCACTCCAGTACTCTTGCCTGGAAAATCCCATGGATTGGAGGACCCTGGTAGGCTGCAGTCCATGGGGTCGCTAAGAGTCGGACACGACTGAGCGTCTTCACTTTCACTTTTCACTTTCATGCACTGGAGAAGGAAATGGCAACCCACTCCAGTATTCTTGCCTGGAAAATCCCAGGGATGGGGGAGCCTGGTGGGTTGCTGTCTATGGGGTCGCACAGAGTCAGATACGACTGAAGCGACTTAGCAGCAGTAGTAGCAGTACATATTAAAAAGAAGAGCAATGCATGACAGCCTCAAATTGCATGGATGTCCAAGGATTACAACTAGACTGAATCTCTACCTTTCTGCTGAGCCCAATCACAATCTCAGGTATCCTTTTGCCAACACTCCATCTCACTCTGCTCCAACTACAAAACAAGGACATCTTTGTTTTTACCCTCCAACCCAGACCAAGTGATTGTCATTTAAGTCAAGTGAGTGCCTCCAATACACAAGTACTGACCTCTGATTAACTCTGGAATCACTTGGAGAACCTGTGCCCGGACAGTGTCTGAGCTCCTCCCTCAGATCTCCCAATTTAATTGGTCTGGGGTGGGGTGCAGGAGTCAGCATTTTTAAAAAGCTTTCCAGACGATTCTTTTGTGCAGCCAGGTTGAGAACTACAGGAATCAAAAACAACAGTGATTTCAGGATAGAAAACAAAACACAAGAATTCATTAATATCCAAGATCTTACCTCGGTACATAAAATGTCAAAATGTCTGCCCTCTCCGGATATTTAGTTCCAGCCAGTTTCCTATGTGACTACATCTGCTCTGGAAAGGAAGATAGAGGTTTGATCTTTACCCCCCATGAGTCAGGGGAACTTCTGGTTCAGGGAGGACTAAATGCCTTTAGAATTAGATGCTCCTTTAAGCATTTTGTGGTGTTCCCACCTACTCCCTTTCAGAAAGGTCAGTCATTGGGAAAACCACAAAATGATTTTGAGGTCTTCTTTCCATTTACTGGCAATGGCAAAACCACTTAAAAAAATAGGTGCATGAGTGAGGCAAGGAAAGGTAAAGGAAAGACAGCACCCAAGTTACATTATCACCCTACTTTGTTAGCCTGTTGGTTTGGCTTGTTTATTGCTGATTTCCAGGTCACAATGTTCTCTTAACATTTTTACTGAGAGCACCAAGGGCATGGAAGTATCAGAGGGTTTTTTAAAGACGCAGCTTTGATGCTGTGATTTTAAAAAATTCCCTAATATTAAATTGTAATCAGTATTAAATTGATGTCATAGGTAATGGAAAAACAATTTTATGAACCTTCAAACACAGTGTCTCTTCAACCCACACACAATCAAATTTAAAACCTCTAAAGTTAATCTTTGTGAACTGCTGTCAGGGCTGATTTGGTTGTCAGTGGGAAAAAAAGGAAAACAACAATGTAAATGGAGAAAAGGGAGGATGATTTGTGCCTCTGTGTAGTCAAAAGGTGAAGTCTTGTCCTATTTACTACCAGTAACTATCAGTTAACTTTCTAAATTTCTATCTTCATCCCTCTTCAGAACTGTTGGAGGGAGGTACATGTGAGTGAGCAACAGTGGAAGGGATTGTCACTTCAGAATGCTTCCCTCTATTTAGATCTAAAATATGGATAAGATCTAAAATATAGCCCATCATTTAAGAAGAGGCACAAGTGTTGAGGTTTGCCATGCGTTCTGGAAATTACTTTTTCTGTCTGTAGACTCCCTTCTTAGTCTCTATACCTGTTCCCAGCTTGCATACTTTCCACTTCTTTCCATCTGGAGAAATTGTTCAGTCCTACTTTTAAACTCCCTACTTTTCCCACGGGGTCTCCCTGGACCATTTCAGCTGCCTTTGCTCCTGTAGCCACCTAAAGATTTTGTAGAATGCACTCCAAAATTTAGAACAAACTTTGGGTTAGTGATTGAGGCTGCTTCATAGGCATGTCTTCTTTTTCTAACAAAACATTAAGCTTGCTAAACTTTAAGTTGCTTCCAGAAGGGAATAGCTTTCTTCCTGAATCTTCCCCAGCATCTGAGGTGATCAGATCAGATCAGATCAGATCAGATCAGTCGCTCAGTCGTGTCCGACTCTTTGCGACCCCATGAACTGCAGCACGCCAGGCCTCCCTATCCATCACCAGCTCTCGGAGGTCACTCAGACTCACATTCATCGAGTCAGTGATGCCATCCAGCCATCTCATTCTCTGTCGTACCCTTCTCCTCCTGCCCTCAATCCCTCCCAGCATCAGAGTCTTCTCCAATGAGTCAACTCTTCGCATGAGGTGGCCAAAATACTGGAGTTTCAGCTTGAGCATCATTCCCTCCAAAGAAATCCCAGGTCTGATCTCCTTCAGAATGGACCAGTTGGATCTCCTTGCAGTCCAAGGGACTCTCAAGAGTCTTCTCCAACACCACAGTTCAAAAGCATCAATTCTTCGGCGCTCAGCTTTCTTCACAGTCCACCTCTCACATCCATACATGACCACAGGAAAGACCATAGCCTTGACTAGGCGAACCTTTGTTGGCAAAGTGATGTCTCTGCTTTTGAATATGCTATCTAGGTTGGTCATAACCTTCCTTCCAAGGAGTAAGCGTCTTTTAATTTCATGGCTGCAGTCACAATCTGTAGTGATTTTGGAGCCCAGAAAAATAAAGTCTGACACTGTTTCCACTGTTTCTCCATCTATTTCCCATGTAGTGATGGGACCAGATGCCATGATCTTCGTTTTCTGAATGTTGAGCTTTAAGCCAACCTTTTCACTCTCCACTTTCACTTTCATCAAGAGGCTTTTGAGTTCCTCTTCACTTTCTGCCATAAGGGTGGTATCATCTGCATATCTGAGGTTATTGATATTTCTCCCGGCAATCTTGATTCCAGCTTGTGGTGAAGACCTTGGTTAATGAAGAACTAACTTTGAGCCACAGAGATTTTGCATAATAAATTACACCAATTATTTGAGTGTGGTGTTTCCTGTTGGGACTTTAATACAAAATGATATCATTCTTTAGGTGTAAAAAGGGATGTAGCCATTTTAAAAATGCTATGATTTTTCTTTTGTGAAGCCAAGAATCCTTTTGTAAAATAGAAAATCACTTTCTAATTTTTCATTTAAATAACATCTATAATTTTTGACTTTATCATGACTTTCTTAATTTTTATTTTTTGTTGAGGTAAAGTTGATTTACAATGTTTTAGGTGTACAGAAAAATGGTTCAGTTATACATACATGATCTTTTCAGATTCTTTTCCATTATAGGTTACTACAAGATATTGTATACAGTCCCCTGTGCTATGCAGTAGGTCTTTGTTGTTTGTCTGTTTTATATATAGTAATGTGTATCCATTAATCCCAAGTTCTAAATTTATCCCACACCTCCTTTCTCCTTAGGTCACCATAAGTTTATTTTTTACGTCTGTGAGTCTGTTTCTCTTTGTAAATAAGTTCATTTGTATCATTTTTTTAGATCCCACATATAAGTGCTATCATAAGATATTTATTATCATGACATTTCTACATAGAACTAAGGAAAAATGAAAAATAGCAAAGTTGTAGAAAAGGATGAAGTTTTACAAATGGTAGTTTTCTGATATGGTCTGTTCACAGGTCTAGATGTTTCTGGGGTTTGGTGGTCAGTTTGTGAGTAGTCCAGTCCTGAGTTTCCCTGTTTCAAATCTCAGAGCTCATCTCTCTTCCACCCTTGGCTACCCCATCCTCCTCCCCAAGGACAGGGTTGCTGTTCGAGTTCTGAGTGCATATTATGGACATCAGACTCTGGAACCCCTTTTGGTCTGAATGAATCACCACAGTTTCCACCCTTGGAGAATTTAAGTCCCCGGTGGTCTAGTTGCCTTCTGTTCTATGACCATTTATGGCATGGCCCTGCATGCTTCTTTAAATGATTCAAGTCTTCTGAAATTTCTTCCTTGAGTGTTTCCCAATTCATTCAAAACCTCAAAAGAGATTCTGGTCTGTAATGCTGAGTAACCATGTCTGCTTAAATAACTATAATCCCCAAACTAATAGAAAAAATGGGTACTGTGTATGATTCATAAATTTATGAAGATAAAATATCACAAATTGTTCCAGCAGTCACAATTCTTAGATGATTACCATGACTTGCTTGCAAAACAGCTGGAACTGGGATTAGATCTCTGATCTGGAGCTGAATTGGTCACTGAGAAACATGTGCCGATCTTAATGTTCTCCACACTTTCTCTGTAGCTTCCTAAGATTTTTTTTTTTTTTACATATAAGCCTGCTGATCTGTCCTTCGCAGACTTCTATGTAATGAATGAAGACCAAACAAGAAACTGTTACCTGAGAGACCAAGGCTGTCGCTGATCGTCCTCCATGGTAGCTGAGGCAGACAGAGCTAACAGCCATGAGACTGGTGCTTACCTTCAATGTGGGGATCAGGAAGGTGTGAGAGAGACTTAGGCATCAAGTCTCCCACTTTGGGAATTTGCAATATCATCCAGTGACATTTTCTGACACTGAGATGGTCAGAGGCAAGGACACTGGGCCGGGTTGCTGGTGAGGGAAACTGAACACACGACTGTCTCCCTTGTCTCCGTCAGAAAGTTATCTAGGGTCCCATGAAATGACCAACTCTTGGCTTTGGGGCAGCTCATTCCCATCTTTGGACTGCTCTAGCTACTGGGAAACATTTCCTTTACACTTGATATTTGCATCTGTTGTATTCAAGTTTTCCTTTCCTTTTGCATGTCTACTTGAAATTTTTGTCCAGTTTATTTGAGAAACTTTGAGGACATCCTGGTCTGCAATTTGGTGGATAGAACCTCAAAGGGGATGGGAAAAGGAGATCTTGCCTAAGATTTGATAGCTTGGAAAAACAGAAAGATGATACCTTCTATAAATGGTCATAAATAGTTTATTTTGCTATGTAACCAACTTGATTTACTTATTTATGCCCCACCTCAATTTACAAATGATTTTACATCATTGAATTTATACCAATAATAGGTAAAAGTAAATGATAAAATAAAAATAGAAATAGAAACCCAGGGCCAAGGGTAAGGAAAATACAAATAAGCCACTCTTACAGGTAACAGAATTGCAAGGATAGGGCTTTGAGTTCAACCCTTGGTCAAAAATGGTGAATACAACCAATTGATGGTTCTCTTAGGAGGAAGCAAAATAGTTCTTCAGCAGCAGCAAAGCTTTGTTTCGTACTAAGATGAAGAGACTCACTCAAGGACTCTATATAGTGAAGGCTGAGTCATGTCATAATCAATATCCTCAACAACAGTTCTAGAAAAAACAAGGACTTTTTTTTAAATGGTTGTTTCTCTAAGTAGCCCCCCTCTTTTTTTTTTTTTTAAAGTATATATACTCATTTATTTGGCTGCACCGGGTCCCAGCGGCAGCATGCAGAATCTTCAATCTTCGTGGCTGTGTGTTGGAACCCTAATTGTAGCATGTGGGGTTCAGTTACCCCACCAGGGACAGAACCCAGGTCCCCTGTATTGAGAGACTGGAGTCCCAGCCACCAGACCACCAAGAAAGCCCCTCTAAGTAGCATTTGATAAAAGCTACCACATTAATGTTAGCATTTGGTGAAGTCGTTCTGAAAGAAGTTAGACTTCACCAGATGCTTCATTATATAATCTATTTGATTCAAAAATAGTATTCACAGCTTCTTAAATTACTTAAATTAAAAAAAATACTTTGACAATAATACATGTATACACATGCACAGGCAAATCAAATAATCCTGAAACATATAAAGAACTTCCCCACAACACCTCCTCTCCAGTTAGTCCTGTTCCCCAGAAGTAGTCACATTGCTCTTTTGGAACTGATGGTTCTAATTTTAAATTATACTTTAATCTCCTGATTTATCAGCTTTAAAACTGTATTTATTAACCCAGGGATTTATGTGAAATAAAAATACTTTAACTTGTCTTTATTTCCTTCTGTTTCCTAAATGTGTTAATTATATATTTTTTTTGTTTTATTCTGGTTCTTGCCTTTAGGTCTGGACTTTGGTATATATATTCTACATAGAAGCTATTAAACGCACCCAAGGAGTTTTAGCACAGTTCCAATTCTATCTCATTCTCTTGCCCCTGATTCTATTTATTATGTGGTTTTTACATTGTCATGGTTTATAACATTTCCATTATATTCTTTAATCATAGTTTTCTTAAGTTTTTATATATGGTTTCTAAATGTTGAAACTGATGACTAATGATTAGTATATATTAAATTATATGTATGTGTGTACATATATTGTTCAGTCACTCAATCTTGTCTGACTCTGTGATCCCATGGACTGCAGCATGCCAAGCATCTCTGTCCTTCACTATCTCCCTGAGTTTGCTTACACTCATGTTCATTGAGCCAGTGATGCCATCCAACCATTTCATCCTCTGTTGTCCCTTTCTCCTCCTGCCCTCAATCTTCCCAGCATCAGCTCTTTGCATCAGGTAGCCAAAGTATTGAAGTTTCAGCTTCAGCATCAGTCCTTCCAATAAATATTCAGGGTTGATTTCCTTTAGGTTTGACTTGTTTGATCTCCTTGCTGTCCAAGGGACTCTCAAGAGTCTTCTCCAGCTCCACAATTTGCAAAATTCTCACATCCATACATGACTGCTAGAAAAACCATTATTTCTGAAAGAACCATAGCTTTGACTAGCTATACAAATATATATAGATATATGTATATGTAACTAAGAAGTTATATATATATATATATATAGTATATATAAACTAAAAAGTCTAGCTTCTTTCAGAAATACATATAATGGTTTTTCCAGTAGTCATGTATGAATGTGAGAACTGGACTATAAAAAAAGCTGAACACCGAAAAATTGACGCTTTTGAACTGTGGTGCTGGAGAAGACTCTTGAGAGTCCCTTGGGCTGCAAGGAGATCAAACCAGTCCATCCTAAAGGAAATCAGTCCTGGGTATTCATTGCAAGGACTGATGCTGAAGCTGAAGCTCCAATACTTTAGCCACCTGATGCAAAGAACTGACTCATTTGAAAAGACCCTGATGGTGGGAAAGATTGAAGGTAGAAGGTGAAGGAGATGACAGAGGATGAGATGGTTGGATGGCATCACTGACTCAATGGACATGAGTCTGAGTAAACTCCAAGAGTTGGTGATGGACAGGGAGGCCTGGCGTGCTGCGATTCATGGGGTTGCAGAGTCAGACATGACTGAGCGACTGAACTGAACTGAACCGAAGTAGCCTTTGCTCCCTATATGTCAGCTGAACTCTCCCTGCTCCTAGCCAAGTCCAGTTCCTCTCATTCTGCCTCCAATCCCACCCTCTTTTGCAGATGTAAATACATTGCTCCAGCAATTCCCCTTTTCATTTCTATTTCATCAACTTAATTTCCCCCTCTCTTGAATCTTACCATTAACCTTCAAAGAGGATGTTCTATTTCATATCAACAAAACATTCTTTTTTGACCTCACTTTCCCCTCCAGCCACCCTCTAAGCCTTCCTTACTTTTATCATAAGAATACTCTAAAGATTTACGAATACTCAGTGTCATCAGTATCTCCCCATGTTTCCACAGAACAGCTCTAATCTAGATCACTAATTACATTCATTTTGCCAAGTTCAGTGGTCATTTTACTTGTCCTGTCAGCAGTTTTGATGACGCTCTTCCCTGAAACGTGTTCTTTTTTTGGCCTCCAGGATATGATACTCCCTTGAGTTTTTGCCTGTTTCTGTGGTTGCGACTTCTCAGTTTCATTCACTCCCTTTGCCATCCTTCTGACCTCTGAACATTAATACATCCTAGAACCCAGTTCTTGTCCCTTTTTCCATCTCTACTCACTTTGGATTCATCCAGCCTCATGCTTTAAAATAACAGTTCTACCTTGATGATTCATATATACATATGTATATGTTTATGTCTATATATGTTTATGTCTATATATATATACATACCTTGATGATTCATATATACAGTGGAGAGTAAAAAAGTTGGCTTAAAGCTCAACATTCAGAAAACGAAGATCATGGCATCCAGTCCCATCACTTCATGGGAAATAGTTGGGGAAACAGTGGAAACAGTGTCAGACTTTGTTTTTCTGGGCTCCAAAATCACTACAGATGGTGACTGCAGCCATGAAATTAAAAGATGCTTACTCCTTGGAAGGAAAGTTATGACCAACCTAGATAGCATATTCAAAAGCAGAGACATTACTTTGCCAACAAAGGTTTGTCTATTCAAGGCTATGATTTTTCCTGTGGTCATGTATGGATGTGAGAGCTGGACTGTGAAGAAGGCTGAGTGCCGAAGAATTGATGCTTTTGAACTGTGATGTTGGAAAAGACTCTTGAGAGTCCCTTGGACTTCAAGGAGATCCAACCAGTCCATTCTGAAGGAGATCAGCCCTGGGATTTCTTTGGAAGGAATGATGCTCAAGCTGAAACTCCAGTACTTTGGCCACCTCATGAGAAGAATTGACTCATTGGAAAAGACTCTGATGCTGGGAGGGATTGAGGGCAGGAGGAGAAGGGGACGACAGAGGATGAGATGGCTGGATGGCATCACTGACTCGATGGACGTGAGTCTGAGTGAACTCCAGGAGTTGGTGATGGACAGGGAGGCCTGGCGTGCTGCAGTTCATGGGGTCGCAAAGAGTCGGACACGACTGAGTGACTGATCTGATCTGATCTGATCTGATATATATATATATATATACACACACTCACACACAGTATACAAATAGCTCTCTTTATCTTGTATCCTTTCCTGAAGCCAGTACTTGTTTATCTAACTTCCTTTTCTGTAACTCCGCCTGGATATCTAATTTCAAACACAGCATATCTAAAACTGAAATCTTGACCTTTCCCTCCATGTCTGCTTCTTTCAGCCTTCCTCATCTTAGGCAATGGCAATTCTATCTTCTAGTTTCTCAAGTCACACATATTGCAGTCGCTTTGAGTCCTGTTAGAACTACACCCGCAGTGTACCTAGAATATTAGCCCTTTTCACCCCCTCCTCTGCTACCATCCCGGTCTGACCTTCTCTCATACATCCCTTGCCTGAATTTATTTTCACCCAGTTTCCTTGAATCCTTTCTTCACCCCCTTCATGTTTCTTTCCAGTACATCAACTCGAGTGATAGATCATGTCACTTCTTCTGCCTGAAACTGTTCAGCAACTTCCTATTTCACTCTGAGTAAAAGCTGATGTTTACCCGTGGACTAATAGGTCCTATGTAGTCTGTTCTTGCCTGGAAAATCCCATGTACAGAGGAGCCTGGTGGACTGCAGTCCACAGGGTCGCTAAGAGTCAGACATGACTGAACAACTTCACTTTCACTTTTCACTTTCATGCACTGGAGAAGGAAATGGCAACCCACTCCAGTGCTCTTGCCTGGAGAATCCAAGGGATGGAAGAGCCTGGTGGGCTGCCATCTCTGGGGTCACACAGAGTCAGACACGACTGAAGCGGCTTAGCAGCAGCAGAAGCAGCTGTCTCCTGTTATCTGTCTTCTTTGTTTACTTCTGCTACAATGGCCTCCTTGGTGTTCCTGGAACAGGACAGCGTGCTCTTGCCTCAGGGCCTTTGCACATGATGAACACTGCCCCATGGCCCCACTGGGGCATGTTCTACCACAGGCATCTGAGAGGCTAATCCCTTACCTTTTACAGGTCTTGACTGAGATGTTACTTTGCCAGTGAGGCTGCCCTGATAACGCTACTTAAAGCTGCATCCCTGCTGAATCACTAATAGTCTAAATATTTCACTTCTTTATCTTGGACATCCCCGGTGGCCAGTGGATGGGAGTCCACCTGCCAGTGCAGCGGACACAGGTTCAATCCTTGGTCTGGGAGGAGTCTCTGTATTGCAGAGTGGCTGGGCCTGAGCACCACAGCTAGTGAGGCCTGGATACTCTAGAGCCTGGGAGCCACAAGAGAAGTCACTACAGTGAGAAGCCCACACACCACATTGAAGGGTAGCCTCTGCAGCTAGAGAAAGCCTGAGCACAGCAGCAAAACCTAGCACTGCCAAAAATAGTAAATAAAATAAAAAAAAAATACATATTTTACTTATTTATTTTATTCCTTCTCTGTTTCCCCCTTACTAGAATATGGGCTCCATGTCTTTTCTATTTATTGCGGCAGTAAATTCTTATTTTTTGAGGCAATTTGACTTTCTTTATATCCTCGGTTAATTGATTATTTTAGAGTATGTGTGTAGATTTATGTCTTGAAATCCCCTTTTCTTCCACTTGGCATGTTTGATGATCATTTTTTGTCTCTAGCTCAGAGAAGTTTTCATCTACCTTTTCTTTTCTTTCTTTATTCTCTTCCTTCCGTATAGTTCCTGCCACCTCTGTCTCAAACACCTTTTGATCATATGCTGTGTTTTTTAACTTTTCTTTCATATTTTCCATTGCTTTCAATTTCCTCTCTTTTGGAGGACAGCCTTGATTTATCTTTCAGCTCACCAACTTCAGTTGTGTGTATTTTATCATGCAGTTCTTTGCCTTTTTGCAAATATATTTTGAATTACATAAATATCTTTTTTGTTCTCTAATTGCGCTCTTTTACACAGCAGTTTGTTATGATGAAAATAACTTTCCCCAATGTTTCTGAAGATGCTAATTCAGATTTTTGAAAAGACCTCTTCTATTGTTACCCCACATTTGACTACTTTATAATTTCATTTTAGACTCTCATTTTAATGCTGTTTGTTCTCCTTGTCATTCCTGATAAGCTATTATGGTCTGTTCTTATTTGCAAGAAATGGCTGAAATGCATTTCTTCTGAAATTCAGTTGGATTAGGTTTTAATAACACATTTATTTTTATCTGGTTATGAATAAATACATAACTAGTGTATAAATTATATAAATGCAGAAATAATAAAGGAAGGAAAAAATCATGCACAAGTCATTATCTATAAATAACCACTGAGAAACATTTTTGTGTATTTTCTTCCTCACATTTTCTAATACACACACACACACACACACACACATACATAGCTACTTCTTGCTATTTAAGACACACAAGCACACTTTGGGAAAAACAAAGTCTCTGCTGTCATGAAGATTATAGTCTAGTAACAGGAAAAGACAGAACTGAAACAATCCCAGAGATTAGAGCATAATTACAAATTGCTATAATCCAGAAAGAAGAAAGAGATGGCTCTCTGATTTCATAAAAACAAAAGAAAACTGAGCTGAACCGAGATGACAGGAATGCCTTCCTTTAGGACTTGGTCATGTCCTGAGTAGGACTTAACTAGGTGAAGAAAAGAAGAAGATAATTTGAGACAGAAGAAATATGGATGTATATATCCATCCCCGAGGCAGGAGGGAAAAGTGGCTTTAAGGAAAGAGAAAGAAGCCAGAGGCTGGCATGTGGGAATGAAGGAGAAGATGGGATAGAGGGACCTGGAAAGGCAGTCAAAAGTGAGATGGTGTCCCATCTGCTGGCTGCATTTAAGATTTTTGTCTTTATCTTAAAACCATTTGCAGGACTTAAACAGGAATGCTGCTGTGACTTGATTTAAGCTTTGAAAGGGTTACTCTGATTGCAATGGAGAGAATGTGTCAGAGAGACCGTTAGGACACAAGTTAGGGGATTATTACAGTCATCCAGGTGAGACAGGATAATATCTTAAACTATTGTGGTGACACGGAAGTGGGGAGAAACACTTAGAGGGAAATGTCAAGGATGCCTCTTGGATTTCTAACACAGCTAGAGGAACGGGGTGTTCTACACCACAGGGAATATCACCATGTTTCTGGGGGCTTTTGAGTCCTAGTAGCTCAGATGATAATCTGCCTGCAATGCAAGAGACCTGGGTTCGATCCCTGGCTTGGGAAAATCCCCTGGAGAAGGGGATGGCAACCCACTCCAGTATTCTGGCCCGGAGAATTCCACAGACAGAGGAGCCTGGTGGGCTATCTCAGAGTCGGACACGCCTGAGCGGCTAACACTTTGAGTTCTGCAAGGATTGCACATGTTAGATTTGCAGAACCTTTGCAATGGTCAAGTGAAGACAGTTGAGTCCTCATGTTTAAAGCTCAAAGAGGCCTGAGCCAGATGGATGATACTCACTGGAGATTCATAGGCCAGAAGATGGGAAGTGAAGCTGTGGCCTGGGGAATCACTTAACATATGGGGCCTCTTTCAGAAAAGATGGCACCAGCTTATAATGCATCAATTGTGCAAGAGTGCCTGTCCTCATGCCTTTCTACTTTGCATTACTAAATTAATCTTTTCCAAACCTGTTCTTATCTTTGTTACTTTGGCCTGAATTTTTAAGTGAGGTTGAACATCTGTATCTACATTTATTGCATGAATTTTTTTTCCCCCTGTAACTCTGAAATGTGAAAGTATATTATTCTGGAGAGGAAGTCTATGGATTCATCAGTTCTCAAACTGACCCTGAAATCGTCCAGAACTACCAGTGGGGAGTTGTTCTGAACAAGGAAGTTTACTCTTCCCCTGGTCAGCCCTGCAAATATTTAATCACTGCGTTCACCATCCTTTAAAGCCATCTCTCCCACAGAGTAACCCATCCTCGTGCATTAACCCTTTGAGTTTCTGTCTTCTGAAACTGAGCCAGAGTGTGCAGTGGTCATCTGCCGTGGTTCTGGGATCACCAGTGCAGCCCTGGACATGTCGAGCATATTCTATGTTCCTCTTTTCTCCTTTCTAATGTGCAGAGTCTCCCTGCTTCTAATATTTTTCATTTCGCAAAACAAGGAAGATCTGGCGATGCTTTTATTCCACTATGATTGAAACTCATTCCCTCTAATCTGCTAATTTCTAGAGATTCAGCTGCTCAGATACTTCTTTCTAATCACAGAAAGCAATGTCAGTGAATATGTCAAGGGCAGGGGTGGGGATTGAGGATGTCAAGGTGCCCATCCTGGGCTGGCTGCTTCTCTCTGCTATCCAGGAAGTAGGGCTTAATCAGTGAAAAGCATTCCTGGGGCTGTCACTAGGGGGAGTGTGAGTCAAATGTTTCACTTGGAAAATGCCAGAAAGAGAGGTCGGGTGGGGGTGGGGGGTGACAGTTTGGAATGCTGGGACAGAGAAAACACTGAAAAGTTAGGAAGGAATTTGTGGGGCTGTGTCCTGGCTGTTGCAGGAAGTGTGGGTCTGGACCTGCTGGAACCAGAGCCCTTGGTGCAGGATTCATCTGCAGCCAGGAACTCTAGGCAGAACTGATGGAGAGTGCCAGGGAGGGGGAAGGAAGAGCCACATTCTTGACTCTTCCAGGCACAGGAAGGGTTGGTAGGATTCCTGCACACACTTTCAAATGTAGGTGCGGGCCACTTTGATCTTGCAGCTGATGTTCAGTGAAGGGAGATCCTTCAAAACATGAGCTCAGGCACCATGACATCAGATGGGAAACAAACATTTAGTGAGTCCTGCTTGGTACAAACTGCTGTTCTGAGAATAACAGAAAGGAAAAGAAGCAAAACAGGAAAAAAAATAAAATCTTTGGACTTACAGTTTTAAATCTTCTCTGGGAATTTGCAGTGTTTTTATTTCCACTCTTGCCTCACTTCATCAATACCTCCTTTACATTTTTTATCCTTTTGTTACTGTGTCTGTATTCGAAAACAAGCTTGAGTCTTTCCCCATCGAAGCGAGACTTTTCTGGATCTGACACTGCTCCTTGACCGCCATCCTGACCTATTGCTCTCCCCTTCCACAACCAGACTTGTTTAAAGTGTTCTCCTGTCCGTCACTGCTCATTCATCCAGTCGTCAACTACACCTTGGGTTCTGTCCACAACACTCCATGAAACTCTTTGGGCCAAGGTCATGGAGGATGGCTTTCATTGGAAACAGTCCCTGCTAGCCCCACCTCCAGCCACCCAGTTCCCTTCTGCACAGGCAGTCATGGGGAGGAATGTATTCTGTGTTATTCCACAGATACTGCATACATATACAATTGAACCTATCAATGTATCTTTTAATATCCCCTTTTATGTAAAGATACTATGCTAGACACACTGTTTTGTACTTCCTTTTAAAATATGCAATGTATTTTAGTAACCTTTCTGTATAAGGAAGATATTTAATGTTTCAAAGTGTCAGGCATCTATCATATTGAGGTAATAAAATATATTTAGCCAGCCTGTTTTTACGGGACACTTAGGAGTTTTTGATATTCTGCTATGCTTGCCTGGAAAATCCCATGGATGGAGGAGCCTGGTGGGCTGCAGTCCATGGGTTTGCTAAGAGTCGGACGTGACTAAACAACTTCACTTTCATGCATTGGAGAAGGAAATGGCAACCCACTCCAGTGTTATTGCCTGGAGAATCCCAGGGACGGCGGAGCCTGGTGGGCTGCCGTCTATGGAGTCGCACAGAGTCAGACATGACTGAAGCAACTTAGCAGCAGGAGCAGCAGCTATGACAAACAATGCTTCAGTGAATGAATACAAATACGTCACTCCATACTGGTGTGAGAGTAACTGCGAAATGGCTTCTGAGAATTGGAATTGCTGGGTTCAGGGCAGATGCGTTTGTAATTTTAATCTATGTCGCCAAGTTGTTATTACCCCTGCCAGAAATACGGATCAAGTACCCCTTTCTCTACTCTGCTTAAACTTTTTGCTTATCTGATAGGTGAAAAGCAGCCTCTCTGAGTTTTAAATGAGCATCTCTTCTTATGTTTAAAAGCCATGGCAGGGGACCTCCCTGGTGGTCCAGTGGCTGAGACTCCATGCTGTCAGTACAGGGGCCCGAGTTCGATCCCTAGTCAGGGATCTAGGTCCCACATGCTGCAACTAAGATTCAGTGCAGCCAAATAAATACATAAACATAAATATTAAAAAATAGCCATTGCAGACTGACTATTTTCTAACTATGAATCCTCATGTAACACATTCTTGATATTTCTGATAATTCTCATCACCTTTGAGATAAAGCGAAACTCCTAAAATGGCCTTTCCTCTCCCTCCAGACTGTTTGTAATTGCACCTTCTTCCCACTCTCAGCCCTGCAGGCTCACTGAGTGGCTTTCTCTCTTGGAACACTATTCCCTTGCCTCTGTCTGTGGCATCCTCCACCCCAGGTCATGTGTGGTCAACTATTTGTCACCTCAGGGAAGTCCTCCGTGCTTTCTACCTCCAAATGCCCTGCCCTTAGATCTGTTAGGTCCTTGTGATTTCTCTGTCTCTAGCACCACTCTTGACAGGATATTCAATAAATATTTGTTGAATGAATGGGAGGCTGAATAACCCTACAACTAAACAGATTTTGGGAGAAGGCAATGCTACCCCACTCCAGTACTCTTGCCTGGAAAATCCCACGGACAGAGGAGCCTGGTGGGCTGCAGTCCATGGGGTCGCTAAGAGTCAGACATGACTGAGCGACTTCACTTTCTCTTTTCACTTTCATGCATTGGAGAAGGAAATGGCAACCCACTCCAGTGTTCTTGCCTGGAGAATCCCAGGGATGGGAGAGCCTGATGGGCTGCCGTCTATGGGGTCACACAGAGTCGGACACGACTGAAGTGACTTAATAAACAGATTTTGTAAGCAGGATTTTCAAGCAGGATTTCAGCTGCCACAGGAAAATTTCTAGATGTATTTACTCTATTGCTATCCATGCATTTTTTTTTCCCTCTCTCTTTTTCTTTTTTTTTTTCCCCCTTGACTTAAGATACAACCATGGAAATAAATGCCTCTCAGAGTCCATGAATTTCAGAGTCATTTTGCTTAGAGATGTGATGGTTCAAGGGAAGTATGTTCTTTGTGGTGGCTTTTATTAAAGAAAAGACCAAATTTTTGAGACACTGTATAGGTTTAACTTTCTCTTAAGGGGAATGGAAAATAGTTGGCTCTTCATTAGTAGAAGCCATTACTGCCTGATTGGTTTGACCTGAACACGAGTGCTCAGCCCAGCTCTCTCCAGTGCAGAGGTGTTTTCCTTGCTCCAGTTTGGCTCCAAGTGGAATTAGCTCCCACACCATTCTTTAGAAGGCATGTCTGCTGGTACAGAGAAGGCAACCATCCCAGGTCTGAGCAAGCTTCGTTACTGATCAAATCAATCCTCTGAAAAGCATTTTGATGCTTAAAAAATTAGTTTTGTTTTTCTGGAACATTGACATATATAGAACCCTTGAAAACCACTGACTATACATTGGGTTTTACTGATGTGCTATTTCTGAATCCTGCTGGGTTTTTACCACCCCCAGCACGTTTCTTCAGAATTCACATATGTGGTATTGACCATCCCCTTGGGACTCTAAACGAGCGAGTGCTCTAAGTGGACAGCGGCATCTTGACCCACTCTGCGGGCAGAGGCCTGGGGAGGAGAGGCATAATTGCGGTGGTCTGGGAGACACAGGCTGTCTCCTGTGGAAGGGCCGTGGCCATCACTTAGAAATGGCAAGTCTCCAGAGGTGCAACAGTGTCAAGCACAAGGCTGAATGTACTTCCAGAACGATGTGGGAGGATAAAGGGTTACTCTAGCCTAGGCCAGGGATGCTGTGTTTCGCTTGGAGGGCTTTACTTTTTTTAAAATTAAAATTATTATTATTTTTTTAATTTTCTGGCTGTGCCACATGGCATGTTAGATCTTAGTTCCCTGATCAGGGATTGAAACTGCATCCCTTGCATTGGAAGTGTGGTGTCTTAACCACTGGACTGCCAGGGAAGTTGGATTTTACTTCTCTGGGCTTCTGGTATTTGCCAGCTGCAACTCTCTGGGACGTGCTTCTCCAAGGATTTTGCCCCAAATATCACTGAAGTCCCTTTCTGTGCAGTCACTATTCCTTTCCAAAGGAGTTACACTAAGAGAATCTTCTGATCACAAATTTATATTTTTTATTTGAATGACAATTTGTTCATCAAATAGTTATTATAGTTGTCTTTGAGGAGTTAAGACTTTAAAATCTAATAATAAACAGTAGCATAAAAGCACATATATGGACATGTATATGTATGTATGTATTCATATGTATTTGCTTTTATATATTTTCATACATAGGGGGCTTCCCTGGTGGCTTACATGGTAAAGAACCATCCTGAAATGAGGCAGACCCAGGTTTGATCCCTGGGGAGAGGCCCTGAAGAAGGAAACGGCAACCCACTCCAGTAATTTGCTAGAGAATTCCATGGACAGAGGAGCCTGGGGGGCTGCAGTCCATGGAGTCGCAGGGTTGGACATGACTGAGCAGCTAACACATTTTTTTCACTTAAAAAAATTTTTTTTTTACATAAAATCAAACTCAAGAGACTTGAGCCTTTCCTCCTATAATTGGAATCTTGGTCTCCAATAAGAAAATGCACCTTCTAAGGAGATCCAACCAGTCCATTCTGAAGGAGATCAACCCTGGGATTTCTTTGGAAGGAATGATGCTAAAGCTGAAACTCCAGTATTTTGGCCACCTCATGCAAAGAGTTGACTCATTGGAGAAGACTCTGATGCTGGGAGTGATTGGGGGCAGGAGGAGAAGGGGACGACAGAGGATGAGATATGGCTGGATGGCATCACTGACTCGATGGATGTGAGTCTGAGTGACCTCGGGGAGTTGGTGATGGACAGGGAGGCCTGGCGTGCTGCGGTTCATGGGGTTGCAAAGAGTCGGACACGACTGAGTGACTGATCTGATCTGATCTGATCTGATGACTTATAAACTTAATATCTGAATCTGTTATATTTTGGGAGAAACTAAATTGGAATTCCAAGAAGTTTTTCTGGGGACTGCCTTTCTCACAGGTCAGAAACCTATCAGACCTCACAGAAGAGGGGCAGGCACTCCCTCAAAGCCCCCGGATTGCCAAGAGTAATTCTAAATCCATGTGTATGGAAGCTGCCAACATCAGTACAAAGAAACACGTCGATGCTCTTTCAGGGTATTTCAATCTAAGAATGTGGTTTCTTTCTGTATGTGGTTTCTTTTAAATGTGCAATACATTACTGCAATACAGGTTTGGGGAAGAAAAAAATAAAGATGGATACATGTAATTAAAATAAAATCCGGGCCATAGGAGACTGTTTACAGAACAGTAAAATGTTAAAAAAAAAAAATCAGAGATTCTCAGAGCCCCCACCCCTAAAGGAGGAGCCATTATTTTACTTCTGTATAATTTATGCAGTTACAAAGCTGCAGACGCCCTGCTTACGGGCCTCTAAAGGTGGAGGCAGGCTGCACTGGTCAGTGCCTGGGCGTGTGGACAGTCTTCCGACAGCTCACCTGCTGGAGACAGCTCTAATCCCCTCCCTGCCCTCGGTGGAGGGAGCCTTTCTTAACTGACACTGAACGGAGATCCTGAGAACATACTGCTCGGGGTGTGAAGCACAGTCCACTGGTTAGAGGCATGGGTATGAAAAGTATTTAACAAACCAGACAAAAACCAGCTGCCACTGTCTGAACCCCCATCCCCACCCCCTATGCTTTGATCAATTTAATCCTGAACTGTCAATACTAAATGAGAAAGAAAAGGTTGCAGCAAAAAAAAATGAGGCCACAGTTTATGTCTCCAGCATCAGAGGGTCAATTTGTTTCCCTAAATGCTTCGAAAATCCAAGAGGCCAGGCCAATCAAAGCCTATTCTTTTGGATGACATATGCTTTCATCATTAGCCAGTTTAGTGGGGGTTATTTTTATAGGGGCTTAGGAAGGCCACCCAGGCTTGTTTGTTATTTTCTAGTAATTTCTTAAAGCATCCAGATAAGTTTCCCTTCTTTCTGCCACAGCTCTCCAGCTCACATTTTCCAGAACTCTATCCCTACTTCCTCTGTCAAGAGTAAATCATCACTTCCTCCCAAGAAGGAAAGGGTTTTGGACCTCAGGGACCCATGGCATGGCAGGTGGAACACTTTTGTTAAGCTGCCCCCATAGCTCACCTGGTTTTCCCATCTCCAGGATGGAACCCAGAGCTGGCATCATCACGTGGGGATTTTCGTAAACTTATGTGAAGCTTTGAGCATAGTGGATATTTGGAGACACTCACAAAGTTTCATCTTGACCCCCACGTGGCCCCCCTCATAAGAATGTTTTCCCTTAAACTTTTCGAGATGAGTCAGAGATAGCAAAAGTAAGAGCTGGAAAAAATGATCCTCCCAGGAGACCTGGCAGTGAAAGTCTGCCTTCAAAGCAAGTTCTTCATGGAAAATGTCCTTTCTCAAGCATATGAATCTACTAATTGTGGAAGAAAACTTTGGATTGGCCATTGCTGTCCAAACGCGTCAGCCTGCCAGTGTGTGACTTTTGGAAATGCCATTCGCACGGTCTGTTTTTCTCTTAGGGCTTACTGGCTCACACGGCAGCAACACCATGGCCTTCCCAACTACATGTTAAATATCAGTTCAACTTAATGACCACATTCTTATGTGTCTGGCCCTACGTTGCCAAAGGGGAATGTGAACTTGGCCTACTGTCCCCCGCCTTTTTACCGATGGTGTCACCCCTCAGATTCTTCTGTCCAAACCAAGTACAGACCATTACACACAGCAGGAGGGTTAACTTGGTTCCAGCAAAAGTGAGAACATTCCCACACATATATGCTTGATTTTCAGTGAGCTGCATAAGGGCACATTTAAGGTACCTCAAGGGTCTTTGAATCCTGGAAGATTTGCTATGAAGTGTATCTTCTGCATTTCCATTCTGTAAATTTTGATGACCCAGGTGTGACAGGTACAATTATTTTCTACTGACAAAGCATTTGATTAACTGGTCTTTGATTGGGCGATACCTTTTACAGCATGAGGGCAGATCTTGTTTTAGAAAGTGGAATTCCTTAGAGCGTTATGTGATGCTTGATTTTACTCTGGGGGGAAAATATCCCTTTCATTTTCTTAGAGACATCTCATTAATAAATGAACCCAGCTATTCAGATTTTTTTATTCTCTAAAAATAGGTTTTGAAAATCTGCAGGGACTGGGAAAAAAAAAAAAAAAAGATGATATAGAGGTGAGTTAACTTGTCTTCTGAGCATCTCAAACTTGATGTGGTCCAAACTGGACCTTCCACCCCTAAGTCTGTTGTTCCTTCTCCCTGACTAGCTCTAGAGAAGGTCTGAAATGTCCTATTGATTATCCAGATCCCACCATTTTCATACATAATACCTCTCTGTCCCATCTCTTCCACCACAGCTTTAGTTCAATTCCTTCCCATCTCTTTCCCCATCTGTATCTCACTTTTTCAGTTCACATTCCTTCCTTCTATGCCACACCTGGAATCATCTCCGTGAAATGCCATTGTGAGGGTAACATTTAAAGGCTCAAAAATCTCTCAGAGGCTTTTCATTGCCCATGAGACCTTCGCTACTAGAATAACACAGAAAGCCATTCGTGAGCTCACTGTCTCCTTCTCTGTTCACCTCTTGCTGTTATTGTCTGCCCTTAGCACTTTGTTTCAGAAGTACTTAACCTACTGTAATTTACCAAATCTTTCATTCTGTTTCTTGCTTTGGTGCCTTTGAATGCTCTCTATCTTTGTGCTAAATGAACTCCTACTCATCCTTCAAAATCCTACTCAGATATCACTGTCTCTTTAAGCCTTTTTCTGTATGTTGAATATTCTTATTTTATGATGTGTACTGCTCTGTACTGTAAATAAATGTTGGTTCATTTATGAACTTCTTTCTTTAGATTTGAAGATCATCCAGCCTGGTTTGTAATAATTGAATTGAATATGGTGAAGAATTTTAATGAAATTGCTATTGTGGAAAAATAACTGAGAATTTAATTATCAATCATGTTGCCCAGAAGTTGACATTATTGGAACTGGAAGCCAAACATGTGGCCTCAAGCTTAGGGGTATATTTCATTTGAGACTATACCAAGTAATATACTGGGTATGAGTAAGTTTACAGAAATATTTGTAAAAAGTTGCCTAGCAGATGCTCATAATTTCATTGGTAATACAAAACTGGGTAATAATTAATATGCTAACTAAGTGACTTGCCTTTTATTTTCCATGAAACTCAGTCTTGATATGTAGACATTTGGCTTGTTAGCACATTTCCATTTAGTACCTAGTACTATTGTTTTCATCCATTACTTTAGTTCTAATCTTTCAAGCAATTACACTGGTTGTTTCTTACTTTTGGTCTTTTATAAGTTCAATGTTCCTATGCCTTTATTTTTTAAATTATATTTAAACATTTTAAATTATCTTTTTCCATTTGTGTTTTTGTATTTTTTTTAAAATTTATTTTTAACTGCAGGATAATTACTTTACAATGTTGTGTTGGTTTCTGCTGCACAACAGTGAGAATCAGCCGTAAGTATACGTATGTTCCGTCTCTCTTGAACCCTCTCCCACCCGCTCACTCCTCTGGTCATCGCAGAGCCCCAGGCTGAGTTCCGTGTCACATACAACTTCCCACTAGCCGTCTGTTTTACATATGGTAACGTATGTTTCAGAGCTATTCCCTGTGTCTAAGTCTCTGTTCCTGCCCAGCAAATAGGTTCATCAGTACCATTTTTCTAGATTCCATATATATGTGTTAATAAACAATATGCTTTTCTCTTTCTGACTTACTTCACCCTGTATAACAGGCTCCAGGTCCTACGCCTTTATCGTGTTAAAGTGTTTCCTCACTCCCTACCTGTGAGCGTTCATCAGACTCACAGTTTTACAGTAGGATGGGATTGTTAACACATCATCTGATTCGTTTTTCCTTTAGGTTACAGAGCAAACTGAGAAGCAGTGAAGTGTTTTGTGTGACGGGTGTAGCTGGTTGGTGGCTGAGCCAAGACCAGGTGGTCTTGAGACTTCCTTCCAAGCCCTGTCCACTGTCCACAGCTCAGGTGGTTTCCTTCCATTGGCTTCTTCACTGATCTCTTTCTCCTTCCCAACCTCTTTCAGAGAAATCAATTCACCTCACCCAACAGTATCCATTCTTCCAGTTTCTTCTATGCTTCTGGGTGTCAGGGTTGTGGGGTGGGGGGAATGTTGGTCCCTATTGAATCTTCCATTTCCTATTTGAGAAAGGTTTTTGCTTTCCTTCATTTGATTTTATGGTTTTCCAATATTCTTACTGGGGATATTTTATTTAGACCATCTATACTTTATTTATCCTGTGGTGGCTCATACGGTAAAGCATCTGCCTGCAGTGCGGGAGACCCAGGTTCGATCCCTGGGTTGGGAAGATCCCTTGGAGAAGGAAATGCCAACCCACTCCAAGACTCTTGCCTGGAAAATTCCATGGACTGAGGAGCCTGGTAGGCTAGAGTCCATGGGGTCGCAAAGAGTTGGACATGACTGAGCGACTTCACTTTCACTTTCATACTTTATTTGTGTGGTTTAAATATGTGATCCTTTTCATTTTTCTTTCACGTTTTCCTTAGTAGAAAACAATCCTAAGATTTGGTTAGCACATACCATTTCCTTATAAAACATTATGGGTTATTTTGGATATTAATATTCTTCAATTAAAAGAAGGATTCTTTTCATAGAAGGTCAGAAAACTCCTGCTCCAGGCTGATTCCCACTGCTTCCATTCCCTTTAAAACGTCCTCCCTCTGTGTCCAACCTTTGCTTGAAGACATCCAAAGATAGGGAGCTCGGTATTTCTATGAAATTCCAACTGCCTCTGGACACACTACATTTTAAAATCTTCTTTTTAATCCAGTTGAGTCAGGCTCTCTCTCAGTAATATAATTCTGAGTTCAGAGCCATAAAAAACAACTCGAGTTCTACTTTCAGCCAACTAATCCTGTATTTGAAAACAGCTTTCATTTCCCCCTGCGCCTGTTCTTCCTTTGGCTAAACATTCCCATTTCCTCTAAACCGTGATCCAACAATTTGGTTTTAAGTTCCCCCATCATCCTGATGACCTACTAAAGGGCCAGAAACGACTGCAATTCCCCAGGTGGACTCTGACCAGAGAAGCTGAGCTCTCCTCCTATTCCTGATCTGTGTGATCACGCTTTGTCACGCGAGGCATCTTTCTGCCAACTCACAGGGAACGGTTTGTTATGTGGTGACTCGCATCCTCTGCAAAAGATAGGCTCAAGTCCTAACCCCTAGGAACTCAGAAGGTGGCCTTGTTCGGAATTAGGGTTTTACAGAAGTAACTAAGTAAAATGAGGTCTTTAGGGCAGGCCCGAGTCCAACCCTTATGAAAAGGGGAAATTAGGACACAGAGGCAGACACCCACAGAGGAAGGATGAAGTGACGGCACGGGGAGACGACAGCCACGCGACTAGAGGGACGCGCGGACAAGCGGAGGAACACCAAGGATGTTTGGCAAACACCAGAGGCCAGAGAGGCAAGGAAGACTTCTCCCGTGGAGCCACCAGAGAGTGCGTGGCCCTGCCAACACCTTGATTCCAGATTTCTGGCTTCCAGGACTGTGAGACAACACACTTCTGTTGTTTGAAGTCACTCCGTTCTCGGTACACTGTTGTAGTGGTCCTGGGAAGAGGATGCACTGTCTTTTCACCAAAGCCCCCTGCCTGTTATTCCCCATTCTGTAATCTCTCTTTCTCTTCCCTCAAATAGTTCCTGGTCTTTCCAATTCATGTGAAAAGCTCTCTATTTATTTTAAGTTTCATTTTTGTTTGATTTGGCTCATCACTAAGCCAACTGAGATCTTGTATGTCCTGTTTCCATCACGTGGGTATTTGTTACCTGTTTTAGAGTCCCCTTAGAGTTGCTGGGGGTGGGGGGAAGGCAATGGCACCGCACCCCAGTACTTTTGCCTGGAGAATCCCATGGACGGAGGAGCCTGGTAGGCTCCAGTCCATGGGGTCGCTAAGAGTCGGACACGACTGAGCAACTTCACTTTCACTTTTCACTTTCCTGCATTGGAGAAGGAAATGGCAACCCACTCCAGTGTTCTTGCCTGGAGAATCCCAGGGACGGGGGAGCCTGGTGGGCTGCTGTCTATGGGGTCGCACAGAGTCAGACACGACTGAAGCGACTTAGCAGCAGCAGCAGCAGCAGCAGCGTTGCTGGGAGTCCTTATCCAAACCACTGGGAAAAGCATTGACAGAGATACAATAGATACTCCAGAAATTCCCTTTAGGTGGACGCTGACTTTCTTTGCTGTGGTCGTTCAACCTGTTTTAAACCCAGCCAACTTTCTTGATCCAATTTAAAACTTTCTGTCTTGAATACAAGACAAAATACTATGAATGACATTGTCTAACATCTTGCTGCAATCATGATGCCATTTTATGTCATTCTTTCTTGCCAATTCAGTAGCTCTATCAACAATTAATCTGGGATGATTTACTCCATATTATCCCTGTTTCTTTATTTTTTTTTTTTTGAATTTGATTTTCTAAGCCAACTCAAACCAAGTTGTTAATAATTTAGTCAAGAATCTTGACTGAAACATCTATCAAATGTTTTTGTGGAATCTGTCTCTTTTCTCTGACAATGTAAACCATAATTCTCTTCTATTTTTTCTGGCTCTTCAAGGATTCAGCTCAGAGAACATATTTGCATCCCCAAGCCTCTCCCCAATCCTCTCCAAATATTCATATGTATTTTTTCCTAATCATGAGACTTAAGTTTGTTTTTTTTTTTACAATTATACTCTTATAATTTCTATGCTTATCTTGGTTTTGATTCACTCTTAGCATTATTTCTTCTGACCTTTTCAGCCTGAAGATTGTTTTCAACAGGGAAGATGAAACACATAAGTTTGAACTGAACTCTTAGGCATATCAATGCATATAATACATGTATAAACATCTGATAATAATTAAATCTTAAATTTCTTACATTTTGAAATAATGAAAGCATTTTGATACATACTCCATTCTGTAGGTGGACAGCTATAATTGTCATATATGTTCTCAACTTTACTTGATACAAGGATCAGTCACTGAAAATCTTTGAGCATCCTTTTCTCAAGATTGACCTCAATTTTTCTTGCCAAGAAATAAAGATTTGTTTCTTTTTGATAAAGTTTCAGAATGTCCTGGAACAGCCTAGTTCATTTTAACTAGATAATTTTTGAAGAGGGCAGTATATAGGTCAATACTGAAATAGCTTATATGCATTATTGTACATATTGTCTGAAAGACTGCATACCATACTAGAAAAAGCAAATTCCATATATAATATGGCAAAGTACCCAGGGCTTACCTGTTTAAGGAGCATCACATAAAATTTGAGTTGACTTAGGGAATCAATACATGCTTTGTCAATGCTAAAGGCATCTGTAAGAGGCATTAGACCCAGGAGCTGATTGTCCTTGTCACATTTTGGAAATTATTGCCCAGATCTACCTGTTACTTAAAGTAGGATGTGACAGCCAAATGGATTAAAACCTCATACCTGGCCTTCCACACTGGAGTTGCAACTGGGCAAGCAAGGAACAGCACAGAGGGTAGGTGGGAAGATACGGTTCTCAGATACTCTTTAGGTATATGATTGGAGTTGGTGCCAGGGAACCCACAGCAAGTCATGCTTTAACTCAATCAATGTATGCTAGGTAACCACTTTGTACCAGGCATTATAAGTGTGGGCAGTCCAGGTTGGCAATGGATAAGACAGACACTTGGCTGGTGTTTAGTGTCAGATCTTTAGTCCCTGAGAAGCAGTCTTGGAAAGATATATAGGCAGGACCACAGGCATTTCAGGGGAACTAAGAGTCGGACATGATTGAGCGACTTCATTTTCATGCATTGGAGAAGGAAATGGCAACCCACTCCAATGTTCTTGCCTGGAGAATGCCAGGGATGGGGGAGCCTGGTGGGCTGCCGTCTATGGGGTCGCACGGAGTTGGACACAACTTAAGCGACTTAGCAGCAGTAGCAGCAGCAGGATTCCAGGAAGGTGTCAGAATGAATGGGGAAGTGGTCACATGGAGAAAGCTCAGGAAGGAGTGCTCAGAGGAGGGGGTTAGCAGATGAGCTCTTTGCTGGGTAAGTAGGAGTGTGACTTATGCAACAGAGCAGGCACTTAGGGATAGCCTTTTGTGACCACAGTGCAAGTTTGACTGTGACTAGAGAGCTGGGCAGAGCATCTATATTTTGTTTCTGGCCCGACTGCATGCAGGTGTCCTACGGTGGAAGGGACAAGACAGTGAGGGAGGCCCAGGTTGTTTCTGTATTCCCTTAACTAGCAACCGGGCTGGGACTCAGCCTGTTGGTGTTTTCTAAGTCACCACTGATTGTTTGCATTATTTCTTTCGCATCTGTTAGCATCAAATTGTGGATGAGATGGCTCAGAGCTACCCATTCGAGCTGTATATTCCAGGGATCCTTTTACAGAGACTCTAGAACTAGGGGATAAGTCAAAAGAAATAATATTTGGCCCTTGGAAAATTCTGGAAGATGTTACCTTGGGAAATGTAGGCACCCAATAAAATTCTGAGGTCCCCCCATGATGACTCTGCTCTTATAATCATAGTTATTTGTAGACCCTTTTCCTATTTTATTTTAAATTGATTTATTTGGCTGCATTAGGTCTTAGTTGCAATGGCACCCCACTCCAGTACTCTTGCCTGGAAAATCCCATGGACGGAGGAGCCTGATGGGCTGCAGTCCATGGGGTCGCTAAGAGTCGGACACGACTGAGCGACTTCACTTTCACTTTCACACATTGGAGAAGGAAATGGCAACCCACTCCAGTGTTCTTGCCTGGAGAATGCCAGGGATGGGGGAGCCTGGTGGGCTGCGGTCTATGGGGTCGCACAGAGTCGGACACGACTGAAGCGACTTAGCAGCAGCAGCAGCAGCAGGTCTTAGTTGCATCGTGTGGCATTTTTTGACTGTTGTGGACTCAGTAATTGTGGCTTCTGGGCTCCAGAGTGTGTAAGCTCAGTTGCGGCATGTGGGTTTCGTTGCTCTGCAGCATGTGAGATCTTAGTTCCCCAACCAGGGATCCAACCTTCATGCCCTGCATTGCAAGGAGGATTCTTTACCACTTGGACCACCAGGGAAGTCTCTAGACCCCTTTCCTATTAGCCAGGATCCCTCTGGCCTGGACAAGGCTTTGAATATTGATATAATTTATGATTAGTTTCAAATTTCTCTTTTCTTGTCACAAACTTGACTAGAGAGTGCTAAAAAAATCACTCATTCAGTTGTCCCTTTATGCAGATGGTCTGTCATTTGAGTAACTAACACCATTTTCCTCTGGAGAATAAGCTGAGATCATATTTGATAGACAGAGATACATTTTCTCCGGACTTGAGATTGCTTTAGTAGCTATCAGACATTTCTCAAAGATCTGGTGAGATAGATTTAGTTTTGAACATCTTGGTAATGATAGCAAACTGTGCCATTTGTCTTATCATTTTCACCAGCAGACTTCTTGATTAATCTGATGTTGCTGCCAGAAACAGACTTCATATCCTCTCAAGATTGAAAACCCTCTGGATGCTTTTATTGACTGCCTTATATGACTTTTCTCTAGTTAATATACAATCAACATGCTTTTAACTTCTTCTAAAGTAAAGGAGAGATTGGAAAACAGTCCACAGCACATTATTTTCTATTCTTAGTGTGTGGTGGGTATTTATCCTTTGATAAAGGGGAATGCTCTTTCAAATAATAAAAAGGACAGCATCATTATTTGGTTCTAAACAAAAGTTCTAAAACTCCCAAATGGGACTTCTGACTTCTTTGGACTTCTGACTGATTGGTCGCTGTACCCTGCCCTTGTGGGGCTTAAGCTTAAGAGGGAAAGACAGTTGCTAAGCAACTGATTATGAAAGTTAACTTTCATAAGAAAATCTGGCTCTTGCTTGTTACCAACTGGGTTTTTCCCACTGATGATCTGAAGTCTCTTGTTTTGTGACCTTTGCTGGTACCTGTCTGACAAATTCCTCTACTGTTGGATGAAGGAAGTCACAAACCACAGTGACTGAACCTTCTCTAATTCATAAAACCCTCTTCTATTCCTTGGGACCTTCAGGGCTAATATCACTGTATTGGGTCTCCTAAATGTATTACAGTTCCAAGGCAGCTCTTGCTAAACCTTTCCCACTCTCTTTAATCATGAAAACTCCTCTCTGCACAATCTTCCACCCGCTTTTCTCATGAGAGGTTAAAGCCACCATAATTCTTCAGCACAAGATTTCTGTATTCAGCTCAAGATTTATGTTCCAAAAATCCATTGATTCTTCTGTAAAAAATGTCTCCTTTCTCCTCTTAGAATAAGTCTCATTTCTCTCTGCAGACTTTCTCTCTCTAGCTCATGTCCTCTCATCTTCTTTGGACATTTGTTCAAACAAACCTTGTTCTCTCCCCCCTCACCCCCAACTCTGATTTTTACCAACCTTTAATTGATTTTTTCTCTATAACCCATACATGGGCTCAAATCTCCTTCACACTTAAAAACAAGAGGCAGAAACGAACAATAGCAACATCAGCAATCATTAGCACAAATACAAATAAAGCCCTATCATAAATAAGAATGAAATAATGCCCTTGCAGTGACATGGGTGGGCTCAGAGATTATCATACTGAGTGAAGTAAGCCAGACAGTGAAAGCCAAATATCATATAATATTGCTTATATGTGGAATATATAAAAAAAAGGTACAAAGGAACTTATTTACAAAACAGAAAATAGAAAGCACAGATGTAGAAAATAAACTTATGGTTACCAGGTGGCAAGAGGGGGACTGGGATTGACAGATACAGACTAGATACATATACAAAATATATTGATGACATATATACATATACATATACATATATATACTATATATACACATATACATATACATATGTATATGAAACATATGTATATGTATATGTGTATTTCATATACATATATATATGAAATATATATAGTAGTGTATATATGTCAATCCAGTCTCCCAGTCTGTATCTTCCCCCTCTTGCCACCTGGTAACCATAAGTTTATTTTCTACATCTGTGCTTTCTATTTTCTGTTTTGTAAATAAGTTCCCTTGGACTGCAAGAAGATCCAACCAGTCCATTCTGAAGGAGATCAATCCTGGAATTTCTTTGGAAGGAATGATGCTAAAGCTGAAACTCCAGTATTTTGGCCACCTCATGCGAAGAGTTGACTCATTGGAGAAGACTCTGATGCTGGGAGGGATTGAGGGCAGGAGGAGAAGGGGACGACAGAGGATGAGATGGCTGGATGGCATCACTGACTCGATGGATGCGAGTCTGAGTGACCTCCGGGAGCTGGTGATGGACAGGGAGGCCTGGCGTGCTGCGGTTCATGGGGTCGCGAAGAGTCGGACACGACTGAGCGACTGATCTGATCTGATCTGATATATATGAAATAGACAACAATAAGTACCTATTATATAGCACAGGGAACTCTACTCAATACCCTCTACTGTAGGAAAGCAATGTAAAAATGAGTGAATATACAGTGCATAGAATGGCTCACATTAACTAGACTTCAAGAGACAGGACTTCTTGGTGGCTCAAACGGTAAAGCGTCTGCCTGCAGTTTGGGAGACCCGGGTTCGATTCCTGGGTCTGGAAGATCCCCTGGAGAAGGAAATGGCAATCTACTCCAGCACTCTTGCCTGGAAAACCCCATGGACGGAGGAGCCTGATAGGATACAGTCCATGGGGTGACAAAGAGTTGGACATGACTGAGTGACTTCGCTTTTCTTTCAAGAGACAGGAACACTACAACTAGCTGTTGATTTATAGGTATTTTATTTTTACAATTTACCACCTTTCTGAGTTGACTAAGCCCCGACTAGGGCTTCTAGATATAAAATTATTTCACTTCTAAAAACAAAACCGTGGGTATATGTATAACTGATTCTGTTTGCCACTTTGCTGTATATCTAAAACCAACACAACATTGTAAATCAACTCTACTATAATAAATTGTTTTAAAAAGCCCTTTCAGAATATTTCAGCCTATGTTGTTTGCCTCTCATCCCTTACCGCTCCCTTTTTAACCTCCTCCCTGACCTCATGATTAGCACTGTTTTCTTCTGAAGGTGACATTGAGTGACTATCCATTGATTCATTATTTAAGATAATTACTTGGTTATTTTTGTATGGCAGGCTCTATGAGAGGTTTGGGGGTGAGCTTCCAGTCCATGCCTTTGGAGAACATTTGCAGTGCAGGATAACTATTAGAACAGAGGTGGGATGGGCAAGACATGGCAGTTCCCATGTGTCCTAGCCCTTTCACTAATTTCTACAAGAATAGATGGTTTTGAATGCTTCTGTTCTTCAAACACTGCCTTGTAGATTCCATGGTACTGCGCTATCTAGGTTTGTTCTTAACTCGTGGAGGCATTCCTTCTCTGCCTCTTTTATTAGCAATTGAACATCTCTACCAGTTTTTGCCCTTTCTATGTAGAGGTAGCCTCCACTTCTTTTTTTTTTTTTTTTTTTTCTTTAAAATACTTTTTATTTTATATTGGAGTAGAGCTGATTGACAATGTTGCGATATAGCTTTAGGTGGATAGAAGGGATCCAGCCATACACATGCATGTATCTGCTCTCCCCCAAACACCCCTCCCCTCCAGGCTGTCACATAACACTGAGCAGAGTGCCCTGTGCTGTGCAGTGGGTCCTTGTTGGTTAGCTATTTTAAATATAGTAGTGTGTACAAGTTGATCCTCTACTTTGCCAGCCATGGCTCTGTTAACTGCAGCTGAAAGATGAAGACTGGGAAGAGCTGAGACTTGGAAGTATGCACCCTCACTGAAAGAGGAGCCTGGCGGGCTGCAGTCCAAATGGTCACTAAGAGTCAGACATGACTGAGCAGGAAGGAATATCCTCACTGAGCACCAGGCTCAGGAGGAAACCAGGGGGGTCAGGTCCAGCCAGGCAGGTATAGCACAGTGTACAGAGAGAGGGCAGGTGCTCAGTTAGCACACAGCATCAATAGATGTTACACACCCAGGACATGATGATCCTGAGAATTAAGGCCCTTGTCAGCTCTCCTGAACTATCTCGGTCGCCTTCAAGCTCTATTCTCTACACTAACTCCAGGTTTGTCTTGGTGAAGCATAGCACTAATCATAGCACTAATCACATCACTGTCTTTTAAAAATACCTTCAGCCCAATCCCCAGGCCCACTATTCTGATTTCTAATGCCATAAATTTGTTTGGACTTTTGAGACTTTATTATTAAATGGCATCATATGACCTGATCTCTTTACTGTCTGGCATCCATTCTATAGCATTCTGCTGTAGAACTTTGTGGGTTTTTTTTTTTTTTTTTGCTAAGTAGAATTCCACTGTAATAATGTACAACCCACTTTGTCGCCCACTTTGTTGATGATCATTTGGGTTCTTTCCTATTATGGCTTTAGAGAATAAAGTACCTTTGAAGATTAAAAAAATAAAACCACTTTCAGTAACTCCTAGCGTTCAAGACTTCTTGTGATTGGGTGTTTTATGCATCATTTCTCCACTTTTCCTGCTTGGGATCACATGCTTTAACAAAACTGCCCTATTCCCTAGTTCATGAACACCCTCCATGGTGTTTTCCTCTGTGTCTTTACTTTTCCAGTGGCTCTTTCCCCTATGATCTCTCTCCCTCTGCCTCTGTCCCTAATCATTTTATGCTTTCAACTTAGCCAAATGTATGTTTCTACAACATGCTCTTGATTTTATCATCCAGAGGGGATTGCATCATTTTCCAAGTTACTAATGCTAATCTTAAAAAAATTTTTTATTTTATTTTGGGGCATAGCCAACTAACAAAATAATGTTGTGACAGTTTCACATAAACAACTGACGCTAATTTTTAAGATTTCTTTTGACATTTGCTACTGCAAAGAACACAAGATATTTATGTATTCATCTTTCTTATTAGGCTGAATACTCCTTGAAAGAAGAAGCCATGATTATAACCATCTTGGTATGCATTTGCAGTTCCTAAGACAGAATGTTGCACATTGGAAATGCTCAATAAATGTATATCGAGTAATCCCTTAAATTGTGCCATTATTAGTTTATTCTTTGATTCATATAAATTTATATTCTTCCCTGGAAATCATCCCCAAAACTGTGTTTTGAGTTTATATTAAGTTTATGATTCAGTGAATGACAAGCTTCTCTGGGAAACATTAAACTGAGATTGCAATGTTCCATCTTTTCAATCAAATATGAATTTCCCATTCAAAAGAAAAAAGCATCCTTTAAGAAGGTTGAACAGGATGGCACTTTTGAAAAAGCTTTTCTGTCTGTTTTAGATTAATTCAAGGAAATTCTCTAATTCTGAGCCCATACTTTTTTTTGCCATGTCAACTGGAGCATTTTCATTCACTTCTAGCTTTTTCTCTCTCCAGGCCTATGATATCTAGTCCAGTTTTAGAGGAGAAGGTTCATCCAGATCAAGGCTGTTAAGATCAACAGTGGAGCTGAGAGTAGTATGTCAGCGGGGTAAGGAGGAATCTCGGAGTAATTCAGTAACAGGGTCCTGGATGAGGACCAGTTGTAACTGATGAGGGTGAAGGAAGAGATCAACAGCCACCAAAAATATTAGCTGTCTCGATTCAGGGATGTCCAGCTGACCATCAGGGCCAAGTTATCATTGCTGGACTTTCTAAACATAAGAGCTAGAGACACATTGGAAAATCAAGGTAAGTAGTTCTTGGTTGCTGCTGCTAAGTCACTTCAGTCGTGTCCGACTCTGTGTGATCCCACAGATGGCAGGCACCAGGCTCCCCCGTCCCTGGGATTCTCCAGGCAAGAACACTGGAGTGGGTTGCCATTTCCTTCTCCAATGCATGAAAGTGGAAAGTGAAAGTGAAGTCGCTCAGTCGTGTCGGACTCTTAGTGACCCCATGGACTGCAGCCTACCAGGCTCCTCCATCCATGGGATTTTCCAGGCAAAGTACTGGAGTGGGGTGCCATTGCCTTCTTGGTAGTCATCTACTAAAAATGAGTGTCTATCGTGCTCCTGTCTTTAATTGGCATTGTGTGTGTGTGTGTGTGTGTGTGTGTGTGTGTGTGTGTGTGTTCAGTCACTCAGTCATGTCCAACTCTCTGTGGACTCTATGGACTATAGCCGCAAGGCTGCTCTGTCCATGGGATTCTCCAGGCAAGAGTACTGCAGTGGGTTGCCATTTTCTCCTCCAGGGGATCTTGACTTAAGGATCAAACCCATGTCTCTTGCGTCTCCTGAGTCGTCAGATGAATTTTTCACTATTTATGGCACCCCACCCCAGTACTTTTGCCTGGAAAATCCCATGGACAGAGGAGCCTGGTAGGCTCCAGTCCATGGGGTCACTAAGAGTCGGACACGACTAAGCGACTTCACTTTCACTTTTCACTTTCATGCATTGGAGAAGGAAATGGCAACCCACTCCAGTATTCTTGCCTGGAGAATTCCAGGGATGGGGGAGCCTTGTGAGCTTCCGTCTATGGGGTCGCACAGAGTCGGACACTTCCCAGCAGCACTGCCTGGGAAGCCCATAGTTGGCATTAAACAGATATAAATGACCAATGGACTAAAAAGAGGATTCTGAAGTCATTGCTAGTACTTGAATAGTCTCCAGCTTTAAAGTGAGTGAAAATATCCTCTGCTGTCCTGTTCATCTTAACAGCTTTAGTCTTCTCACTCCTCATATTAGTTTTTAGAGATTACAGGACTCCCAAATGCCATCCACTTCTCAAAATTTGGGCTGTTATGCCCTCCTAAGGTATACTCTCTGTTCTCTCTAGATTAGTATCGGCTCTGTCCATGGGGTTCTCTCCATAGCTTTGGGCTACCTTCCTCCTTTTTGGCTGTTACATTGGAAACTTTAACCCAAGAAGTTCAACTCCTCTTTAAGAAACCCACAATGTCTAATATCAACTGACTTTTCCTGTTACAAATATGCACTCTTGCTATTCAAACTCACTATTCCCCTATCAAAAATCCAAACCGGCTGTTTCAAAACCTCTGTTCTATAGACTCATAACCTAGGGAACTTAGTATTTCTTAAGTAAAAAAAAAAAATCGATTGCAAAATCACAACCATTATTTATTATTTAGTTATTCTCTCTTGGTGTGCTTAACTGTAACAGTCATCTCCTTCTTTAGTTTCATCTTCTGTTTATACAATTTAAAACTGTTTCCTGTGGGCAGGCAGGGAGGTGTATTTTCTGTTTTAGAATATTCATTTGCACTGAAGTTCTATTCTTTTACACACACACACACACACACACACACACACACACACACACACTCACCCTTCTTACATCTCCAATCCTATTAAACTTCACTCACTTTTTCTTTCCGATCATCATGATGACTACAGGTTCTAAGCTAAAATGCTGAACATGTTGCCTAATAAATGACTTGTCATTTCCAGAGTAGGAGATAACTTTCAGATCTAAAATGGAGGGATTTCTAATCCTTTTATGGTTATAAGCCATAGCCCATCAGGATATCTGAAATTTAGCTATGTCTGGAAAGCCTGATATATGAAATAATCACACTCATAGACTTCCATTTTTGCTATGATACTTGTCCCTTGAAAATATTCTGTTTTATGATCTTCTATTGTTTAAAAATTTTCTCTTTGGGAGAGCAGAGGTCATGCTTTATATTCTTTTTCTCTTCTTTAATTTCTTTCTGGACAACCAGGAGCATAATGCCAGTCACAAGGTACGTCTCATCCATCAGGTAAATTATATAAAGACAGTATATTAAGTATAACATGAAATCTTGTTGTTTTCCAGGCATTTGTTCAGGAGAATAAATGATTCTTTTTCTCAAACGTTATCCTTTCAACTTTAAATGTCTTTATTAGTTTTCTATTGCTTCTATAACAAATTACTACAAAGTTAGTGGCTGAAAGCAACATACATCTATTCTCTTAGATTCTGTGGGTCAGAGTCCCACATGGGTCTCACAGAGCTAAAAATCAAGGTTTTGACAGGGGTCCATTCATTTCCAGAGGCTCTTGGGGAGAACCATCTTACTTGCTTTCCCAGCTTCTAGGTTTCCCCCGCTTCCTCGGCTTGTGGGCCCTACCTCCATCTAAAAGCCTGAAATGTTGCATCTCTCTGATCCTTATTCTCTTCTCACATCTAACTCTTACTTATCATAGCTGGGAGTTTTTCCATTTAAGAAATCATGTGATCACTACTAAGTGAAGTAAGTCAAGACAGGATGACAGATATCTGATATTACTTATATGTAGAATCTAAAAAAGTGATACAGGCGATTTATTTACAGAACAGAAATAGACTCATGGACCTAGAAAACAAACTATGGTAACCACAGAGAAAGGTGGGGAGGAGGAACAAATTAGGACTTTGGGATTAACATATACACACTACTATATAAAAAATAGATAGCCCACAAGGACCTACTATAGAGCACAGGAAACTCTACTCAATATTCTGTAATGACCTATATGGGAAAAGTATCTGAGAAAGAAGGGATGTGTATATATGCATAACTGAATCACTTTGCTACACATGTAAAACTAACACAACATTGTAAATTAACTATTGTTGTTGTTTAGTTGCCCAGTTGTATCTGGTCCGACTCTTTGAGACCCCATGGACTGCAGCATGCCAGGCTTCTCTGTCCCTCACCATCTCCCGAAGTTTGCCAAAGTTTATGTCCTTTGCACTGGTGATGCCGTCCAGCCATCTCATCCTCAGATGCCCTCTTCTCCTTCTGCACTAAATTTCCCCAGCATCAGGGACTTTTCCAATGAGTCAGCTGTTCGAATCAGATGACCGACATACTGGAGTTTCAACTTCAGCATCAGTCCTTCCAACGAGTATTCAGGGTTGATTTCCCTTAAGATTGATTGATTTGATCTCCTTGCTGTCCAAGGGACTCTCAGGCGTCTTCTCTAGCACCACAGTTTGAAGGCATCAATTCTTAGCTTTCTATCTTCTTTACAGTCCAGTTCTCATAACCGTACATGACCACTGGGAAGACCACAGCCTTGACTATATGGACCTTTGTTGGTAGAGTAATTCTGTGCTTTTCAGCACACTGTCTAGGTTTGTCATGGATTTCCTGCCAAGAAGTGGACATCTTCTGATTTCACAGCTGCAGTCACCATCTGCAGTGATTTTAGAGCCCAAGAAGAGGAAATCTGTCACTACTTTCACCTGTTCCCCCTCTATTTGCCATGAAGTAGTGCAACCAGATGCCATGATCTTAGCTTTTTTAATATTTAGTTTTAAGCCAGTGGTTTCACTCTCCTCCTTCACCTTCATCAGGAGGGTCTTTGGTTCCTCAACTATACTCCAATATAAAATAAAAATTAAATTAAAAAAAAATTTTAAAGAAAAGACTCATGTGATTGATTATACTGGGCTGACTTGGAAATTCCAAGATAATCTATGGCAAGTTCAAGCTGCTGCTGCTGCTGCTGCTAAATCGCTTCAGTCGTGTCCAACTCTGTGCAACCCCATAGACAGCAGCCCACCAGGCTCTCCCGTCCCTGGGATTCTCCAGGCAAGAACACTGGAGTGGGTTGCCATTTCCTTCTCCAATGCATGAAAGTGAAAAAGTGAAAGTGAAGTCGCTCAGTCGTGTCCGACTCTTAGCAGCCCCATGGACTACAGCCTACCAGGCTCCTCCATCCATGGTATTTTCCAGGCAAGAGTACTGGAGTTCAAGCTACTTGAATTAATTAACTGCAAATTATTTCAGATACAAATTAGTCACACATGCAAAGTTCTTTTTGCTAGCTAAAGTAACATGTTCACAGATTCCACCATTTTTCTACCTACTACGCCATCATTACATATACCAAATTCTTGATAATTTTCTTAGAATCAGTAGCAGTCCTAAGAACTTTTTTTTCACTACTAATATTCTTTTTTAAAAAGTAATTTTTCAAATTTAGGTATAGCTGACTTATAAATACATACGTTTTAGGTCTATAACATGAGCAACTGAACTGAACTGAACTGAATTGAATAGTGATTCACAATTTATGGCACCCCACTCCAGTACTTTTGCCTGGAAAATCTCATGGGTGGAGAAGCCTGGAAGGCTGCAGTCCATGGGGTCTCAAAGAGTCAGACAGGACGGAGCGACTTCACTTTCACTTTTCACTTTTATTCATAAGAGAAGGAAATGGCAACCCACTCCAGTGTTCTTGGCTGGAGAATCCCAGGGACGGGGGAGCCTGGTGGGCTGCTGTCTATGGGGTCGCACAGAGTCGGACATGACTGAAGTGACTTAGCAGCAGCAGCAGCAGCAGCATGCTTCATTTATGTTAAGTCACCTTAGTCATGTCCGACTCTTTGCAACCCTATGGACAGTATATCTCACTGAGCTCCTCTGTCTATGGGATTCTTCAGGAAGGAATACCGGAGTGGGTTGCCATGCCCTCCTCCAGGGGATCGTCCTGACCTAGGGACTGAACCCATGTCTCCTGCGGCTCCTGCATTACAGGCAGATTCTTTATCACTGAGCCACTGGGGAAGCCCATACTCCATTCATAGTTATTATAAAATATAGGCTATATTCCCTGTGTTGCACAATACATCCTTGTAGTTTATTTATTTTCTACACAGTAGTTTGTATCTTTTAATCCCGTACCCCTGGCTTGCCTCTCCTTCTTTCCCTCTCCTTATAGGTAACTACTAGTCTCCTGTACCTGTAAGTTTGTTTCATTTTTGTTATATTCACTGGTTTTTATTTTTAGATTCCACATATAAGTGATATCATACAGTATTTGTCTTTCTCTTCCTGACTTGTTTTACTTAGCAAAATTCGCTCCAGGTCCATCCATGTTGTTGCAAATGGCAACATTTTATTCTTTTTTTATGGCAGAATAGTATTCCATTGTAATACCAAGTTTCTTAATGGTGTTATCTTCCTCACAACTCTTTGCAAATGTCAACATCAGTAATAATCTATTTTAGAAGCATATTATCCCTTTAGGGTTGAGTAATCAAGTTGAAAACTATCTTAAAGGTTTTAGTCATAGAATACTAATTGGTAGTCCAAGTACAGAATTTAGCTCTCAGGTTCATTTTATTTGACCTTCAACATGTTATAAAAATGTATAAATTCAAATGTCTTCAGGTACATTTTCTAGTCCTCATCATAGTCCCTACCACCTTCTACTGTCTATAGCCAACATACTTACCTCATTCAGGCAGATGAATTTTTGCCTCTTTCTAAGGACACTTGAGTTTCTAATGTCTAATCTAGTCTGTGTGCTAAACTATGAAGTTGTCACTTAATATCTTGAGGTTTTTTAACCTCAAGATTAAATTTTGTATTTCTAGTCATTAGGTCTTGTTATCTTATTTATGAACATTGATTGTTTTTATTTATGAACAACCATTTGAGGATTATATTTTTATCTATTCATTTTGATTCTATCTGTGTTACTCAGAGTACGTCTGATTTTCTGTTTTGCATGGACTTCAGTGAAGAGGAACTAAAAAGCCTCTTGATGAAAGTGAAAGTGGAGAGTGAAAAGGTTGGCTTAAAGCTCAACATTCAGAAAACGAAGATCATGGCATCCAGTCCCATCACTTCATGGGAAATAAATGGGGAAACAATGGAAACAGTGTCAGATTTTACTTTTTTGGGCTCCAAAATCACTGCAGATGGTGACTGCAGCCATGAAATTAGAAGACGCTTACTCCTTGGAAGAAAAGTTATGACCAACCTAGATAGCATATTCAAAAGCACAGACATTACTTTGCCAACAAAGGTCCATCTAGTCAAGGCTATGGTTTTTCCTGTGGTCATGTATGGATGTGAGAGTTGGACTGTGAAGAAGGCTGAGTGCCAAAGAATTGATGCTTTTGAACTGTGGTGTTGGAGAAGACTCTTGAGAGTCCCATGGACTGCAAGGAGATCCAACCAGTCCATTCTGAAGGAGATCAGCCCTGGGATTTCTTTGGAAGGAATGATGCTAAAGCTGAAACTCCAGTACTTTGGCCACCTCATGTGAAGAGCTGACTCATTGGAGAAGACTCTGATGCTGGGAGGGATTGGGGACAGGAGGAGAAGGGGACGACAGAGGATGAGATGGCTGGATGGCATCACTGACTCGATGGACGTGAGTTTGAGTGAACTCAGGGAGTCGGTGATGGACAGGGTGGCCTGGCGTGCTGCGATTCATGGGGTCACAAAGAGTCAGACACGACTGAGCGACTGAACTGAACTAAACTGAACTTGAATAATGGAGATCAAACCTCCTAATTCTTTTCTTTTCCATTATAAATATTTACTATTAGATTTTTATTTCACTTGATAGTTTCACTGTTTTCATTTGATAGCTTCCAAACATTTCAAGTTTTTCAACCCCCTTCTTATAATGTGGTGCACAGAAATAGTGATACTACTCCAGAGGTGGTCTGATCAGTGTCAGGTACTGACAGGTACTGTCAGGCTCACTTACTTTTTTCTTTCATACTTTTATTGACATAGATAAAATCACCTTCACTCTGCCAGCTTGTAAAACACAGTAGGCTCATATTTTACCTACATTCAATTAAAATCGGCTTCTCTTGTGGCTCAGCTGGTAAAGAATCCACATGCAATGCAGGAGACCTGGGTTTGATCCCTGAGTTGGGAAGATCCCCTGGAGAAGGGAAAGGCTGCCCACTCCAGTATGCTGGCCTGGAGAATTCTGTGAACTGTATAGTCCATGGGGTTACAAAGGGTTAGAAATGACTGAGCAATTTTCACTTTCAATTAAAACATCCAGGACTCTCTTGGTCAAGATCATTTGTTACACGAATTTCTGATACTGTAGTTTCCCTCACGGAGAAGGCAATGGCACCCCACTCCAGTGTTCTTGCCTGGAGAATCCCAGGGATGGGGGAGCCTGGTGGGCTGCCGTCTATGTCTATGGGGTCACACAGAGTCGGACACGACTGAAGTGACTTAGCAGCAGCAGCAGTTTCCCTCAACTCTAGTTTTGGTTTGTTAGGCAGCAAACATTTATTGACTACTGGCTGCATGACACTGGGCTTAGTGCTAAAGTGTATAAAGTAGAATACAGTATAGTGAAGCAGTTCATAGCTCCAAGAAAGAGAAACATATTGGTGCATATTTTTGGTCCAGAATGAGAAACACAGCAGGAGTGATATCTGCAAGGCAGACTCCCACCCAATTAAAGAGAAGCAAGTGCTTACCAACGTGCTAAGGACTTTAAGGAGAGGCAGTCAATCATTGAATATTTAGGTCTGGAACTGATGAGAGGTCTGGGCTGAAGTTAATGATCGGGAGGATAGTAGACTTGTCATTTTGCATCCACTTATTCATTGTTTCTTCTTTTGCCTGGGGGTGTGAACCTTTCCCCCTTGGATATAGCCAAGTTTGGATCACCAATCACCATGTTCTTTTCCTGTCTTCCCTACTAGTGAGGTTGGCACATGTCCCAGCCAGACCAATATGATGCTCACTCTCTGGAATTTCAGTCTTGACCAAGTTGCTGAAATGAGTGGCTGCTGGTTTGCTCAATGGCTGGGTCCTGACGAGATTGCTCCCTGCTTGGTTCTAACAACTCTGGGACTGAAATCCATCTATCTAGATCTCTTCCTTTTAAAGCCCAATTCTCCAGTTTACCTTTCAATTCTGTAAATTACTTCTTATCCTTACCTCAAATTCCTTTTCAGATTATCCAGTTGTCAAATCCAGTTTCTGTTGCTTGCAACCATGTAGTTAAATTATAGGACTTACTGCATAGCATTCAGTTCAGTTCAGTCACTCAGTAGTGTCTGACTCTTTGCAATCCCATGGAATGCAGCACGCCAGGCTTCCCTGTCCATCACCAACTCATGGAGCTTGCTCAAATTCACGTCCATTGAGTCGGTGATGCCATCCAGCCCTCTCATCCTCTGTCATCCCCTTCAATCCTTCCCAGCATCAGCGTCTTTTCCAATGAGTCAGTTATTTGCATCATGTGGCCAAAGCTCATGCTGGAGTTTCAGCTTCAGCATCAGTCCTTCCAATGAATATTCAGGACTGACTTCCCTTAAGAATTGACTGGTTTGATTTCCCTGCAGTCCAGGGACTCTCAAGAGTCTTCTCCAACACCGCAGTTCCACACTTCTCCAACACCAAAGCATCAATACTTTGGTGCTCAGCTTTCTTTATAGTCCAACTCTCACATCCATACATGACTACTGGAAAAACCATAGCTTTGACTAGATAGACCTTTGTTGGAAAAGTAATATCTCTGCTTTTTAATATGCTATCTAGGTTGGCCATAGTTTTTCTTCCAAGGAGCAAGTATCTTTTAATTTTATGGCTGCAGTCACCATCTGCAGTGATTTTGGAGTCCAAGAAAATAAACTCTGTCACTCTTTCCATTGTTTACTCATCTATTTGCCATGAAGTGATGGGACCAGATGCCATGATCTTAGTGTTTTGAATGTTGAGTTTTAAGCCAACATTTATATAGCTGTATATAACATTATATATATGTGTGTATATATATACACACATATACTAAGCTGGTTTTAGAAAAGGCAGAGGAACCAGAGATCAAATTGCCAACATCCGCTCGATCATGGAAAAAGCAAGAGAGTTCCAGAAAAACATCTATTTCTGCTTTATTGACTATGCCAAAGCCTTTGACTGTGTGGATCACAATAAACTATGGAAAATTCTGAAAGAGATGGGAATACCAGACCACCTGATCTGCCTCTTAAGAAATCTGTATGCAGGTCAGGAAGCAACAGTTAGAACTGGTCATGGAACAACAGACTGGTTCCAAATAGGAAAAGGAGTACGTCAAGGCTGCATATTGTCACCTTGTTTATTTAAATTATATGCAGAGTACATCATGAGAAATGCTGGACTGGAAGAAACACAAGTTGGAATCAAGATTGCTGGGAGAAATATCAATAACCTCAGATATGCAGATGACACCACCCTTATGGCAGAAAGTGAAGAGGGGCTAAAAAGCCTCTTGATGAAAGTGAAAGTGGAGAGTGAAAAGGTTGGCTTAAAGCTCAACATTCAGAAAACGAAGATCATGGCATCTGGTCCCATCACTACATGGGAAATAGATGGGGAAACAGTGGAAACAGTGTCAGACTTTGTTTTTCTGGGCTCCAAAATCACTGCAGATGGTGACTGCAGCCATGAAATTAAAAGACGCTTACTCCTTGGAAGGAAAGTTATGACCAACCTAGATAGCATATTCAAAAGCAGAGACATTACTTTACCAACAAAGGTTCGCCTAGTCAAGGCTATGGTCTTTCCTGTGGTCATGTATGGATGTGAGAGCTGGACTGTGAAGAAGGCTGAGCGCCGAAGAATTGATGCTTTTGAACTGTGGTGTTGGAGAAGACTCTTGAGAGTCCCTTGGACTGCAAGAAGATCCAACCAGTCCATTCTGAAGGAGATCAATCCTGGAATTTCTTTAGAAGGAATGATGCTCAAGCTGAAACTCCAGTATTTTGGCCACCTCATGCGAAGAGTTGACTCATTGGAGAAGACTCTGATGCTGGGAGGGATTGAGGGCAGGAGGAGAAGGGGACGACAGAGGATGAGATGGCTGGATGGCATCACTGACTCGATGGATGTGAGTCTGAGTGACCTCCGGGAGCTGGTGATGGACAGGGAGGCCTGGCGTGCTGCGGTTCATGGGGTCGCAAAGAGTCGGACACGACTGAGCGACTGATCTGATCTGATATACTATATGTACAGGGAAGGCAATGGCACCCCACCCCAGTACTTTTGCCTGGAAAATCCCACGGATGGAGGAGCCTGGTAGGCTGCAGTCCATGGGGTCGCTGAGAGTCAAACACAACTGAGCGACTTCACTTTCACTTTTCACTTTCATGCATTGGAGAAGGAAATGGCAACCCACTCCAGTGTTCTTGCCTGGAGAATCCCAGGGACAGGGGAGCCTGGTGGGCTGCCGTCTATGAGGTCACACAGAGTCGGACACGACTGAAGCGACTTAGCATACTATATGTAACATTATATATATATATAATTATATATAACAACATTACATAACTATATCATTATATCAGCTTAATTTAGTGGTTAATGCTAGTGAACTATATAGGAAAGTCTTAAGAGCACACTCTGGAATTGGTTTCCTGGGTTTAATGCTAGCTTTTTTCACTAATTACTTTAGCAAACTTGAAGTAAAATACTTTATTTCTGTGACCTTCAGTTTTTATGTCTATAGAATGGCATTTCCAATAAACCTACCTACTTAATGCAGTTTTTTTAAACCTGAAGGAGAGAATGCATATAAAACACTTAGCATGGTGTGTGGCATGTGCAAAGTGTTCAATAAATGCTAGAATGGGTAGGGATTAAATGTTGCAAAAGCTAGTAAGGATATGAGCTAGTAAGTATGGAGAGATTTGAGTAGGGAGGGAAGAGATAGCAGAGTAAAGTCATAGAGTCAGAGAGGATGATCATTCCAGTTATAATAGGGAAAAATGCTCCAGAGATATCAAATAAGGGCTAATGATTAACAATCGTCAGCAACCAAAAAAACCAATTCAAAAACAAAACAATTCAAAATTGGATAAAGGGCTTAAAAAATATTTCTCCAATATACAAATGGCCAATAAGCACATGAAAGGATTCCTGACATCACTCACCATCCACAGAGAAATGCAAATCAGAACCACAATAAAATAATACTTCATACCCAACAGGATGGTTACTATCCATAAAATAGGAAATAACAAATATTGGAGAGGATGTGCAGAAATTGGAACCCGTGTGCACTGGTGATCAGAATTAAACAGCAAAGCTTCTAAAGAAAACAATTCAGCAGTTTGTAAAAAGATAAACTTAGAATTATCTTCAGTTCAGTTCAGTTCAATTCAGTCGCTCAGTCGTGTCCGACTCTTTGCGACCCCATGAATTGCAGCACGCCAGGTCTCCCCGTCCATCACCATCTCCTGGAATTCACTCAAACTCACTTCAATCGAGTCGGTGATGCCATCCAGCCATCTCATCCTCTGTCGTCCGCTTTTCCTCCTGCCCCCAATCCCTCCCAGCATCAGAATATTTTCCAATGAGTCAACTCTTTGCATGAGGTGGCCAAAGTACTGGAGTTTCAGCTTTAGCATCATTCCTTCCAAAGAACACCCGGGGCTGATCTCCTTTAGAATGGACTGGTTGGATCTCCTTGCAGTCCATGGGACTCTCAAGAGTCTTCTCCAACACCACAGTTCAAAAGCATCAACTCTTCAGTGCTCAGCTTTCTTCACAGTCCAACTCTCACATCCATACATGACCACTGGAAAAACCATAGCCTTAACTAGATGGACCTTTGTTGGCAAAGTAATGTCTGTGCTTTTGAATATGCTATCTAGGTTGGTCATAACTTTTCTTCCAAGGAGTAAACGTCTTTTAATTTCATGGCTATAATCTAGCAATTCTATTTCTGGATATATACCTCAAAGAACTTAAAGCAGAACAAACATATATTCATACATTAATGTTCATAGTAGCATTATCCACAATAGCAAAAGGTGGAAACAATTCAAATGTCCTTTAAACAATAAATGGATGAACAAAATGTGGAATATTATCCAATGTTAGAAAGGAATGGCATTCTGATACCTACTACAACATGGAGGTACCTTGAACATTATGGTAAGTGAAATAAGCCAGACACAAAAGAACAAATATTGTATGATTATACTCAGAGAGCTATATAGAATAGATAAATTCACAGCAACAGAATGTGGAACAGCAGTAACGGGGGTGGGGGTGGCTAGGGCAGGGGGAATGGGGAGTTATTGCATACTGCATAGAAAGTTTCTGTTTGTCCTGATGAAAATATTCTAGAAATAAATAGTGAGATGCTTGTGCAACATTATAAATGTATTTAATACCACAGAATTGTACACTTAAACAGGATGAAAATGATAAATTTTACATAGCTACCACACACAAAAAAGGGCTTTCTAGATGGCGCTAGTGGTAAAGGATCCACCTGCCAATGCAGGAGACGTGGGTTGGATCCCTGGGTCAGGAAGGTCCCCTGGAACAGGGCATGACAATCCACTTCAGTATTCTTGCCTGGAGAATCCCATGGGCAGTGAAGTCTGGTGGGCTACAGTCCATAGTGTCTCAAAGAGTTGGAGACGACTGAAGTGACTTGGCACACACCACAATAAAAAAATATGTGCAAAAAAGGCTATTGTGAATTAAGGTGTCATATGGCACCCCACCCCAGTACTTTTGCCTGGAAAATCCCATGGACGGAGGATCCTGGTAGGCTCCAGTCCATGGGGTCGCTAAGAGTCGGACACGACTGAGTGACTTCACTTTCACTTTTCACTTTCATGCATTGGAGAAGGAAATGGCAACCCACTCCAGTGTTCTTGCCTGGAGAATCCCAGGGACGGGGGAGCCTGGTGAGCTTCTGTCTATGGGGTCGCACAGAGTCGGACACGACTGAAGCGACTTAGCAGCAGCAGCAAGGCACCATTTTTAGTCCTTTTAGTTTCCTTTAGACGTTTTAGTTTCAGGACATAACGGCAAGAACAACTAGTTTACAGTATGCTATGGGGAAAATAGGAAATAGAATCATCAAGAACAACTTCCTCCAAAGAAGCTTGGATGTGAGGAGAAGGATGGGAAGGGTGTAGCTACAGGGAAGACTCAGGGTCAAGAGAGAGTTTCTTCAAGATATTTTGAGATATTCAGGCATGTTTATGTACTAAAGAGAAGCCAGCAGGAGGAGAGAGGTTGGTTCTATGGCAGAAAGACGAAGTTGATAGAACCAGGCCCTGAAGAAGTCAGCAGGAGAATGGGGGGAAGGCAGGAAGTTTGAGCAGAAGTGAATGTAACTTTGCAGATTGGGTGGAAGGTTGAGGAAGTTTACATGAAAAGCATTTATTTCTTCTGTGAAGTAGCAGATGAAGGCTGCTCATGGGGGTGAGGCACAGGAAGCTGAAGGGCGAGCTGGATGTTTGGAATAATGGCTGAGAGGAATAAAAGAGGGAGCTGATCAGTAATAAGTAAAAGGAATACCATTCATGTTTGAGGGCATGGGAAGTGAGAATCACAATTTTGTGTGTGTGTGTGATTGAATAATTTTCCTCCATTTATCATCAGGAGCTTTGGGGAGGACTGGAGAAAGCAGATTATTGCATTCACTCTGTATTTTGGGTTTTTAGGGCAGAGGACATAAAGATGAGGAATTTGAAATGAAGCGAGAAGGAAAACCTACTAGTCATTGGTAGCTTTCACTGACTAAGCCAGTGGAATTCTGTTACCTCTCATGAAACTGATATTGAAAGATCACTGGTCTTCAGCACCAGAGGGCCTGGGTTTCAGTTTTGCCATTAACCAGGTTGGACAAATCATTTCACTCCACTGGGTCTCAGTTTCTTTAACTGTCAAATGGGACTGAGCTCAGAAGGTATCTGCAGCCCCTTTCAGTTTTGATATTCTGGGACATAGATGATTTTCCTGATGAACGATTTTCACATTTCACAATTTGAACGAATAACCTCTAAGCCAATATATTATTAAGTGCTAGTCTATGAATTAGAGACAAATACCCCGGGGTTTTGGCAACAACAGGTTATCACAGATCTGCGGGGCAACTGGGACTTGAACTACATCTTGAACATTGGGTGAAGTTTGGGGAGAAGGCTCCCTTGACCATAAGCTGGCAGTCTGGACTTGACAGTGCCATGGTTAGGTTAGCCATTTTCTGCTTCTTGCTTCTTTCAGGGGCCGAGAGTTCCTTGCTAGTTCCCTTCTCAGTTCTGTGCAGCCAAGTTCCTCTCATCTCTCCCTAGCTCCTCATACTTTATACAGATACTGGGATGGTTTCTGCTGTTTACAACTGAACTGAGGCCCCTCTTGAGGTCTCAGAGTGTGGCTGGGTGTCAGCTGCTTAGACTGACAAGACACCTGTACCATCCACTCTGTCCCAACCTCTCAGGTATTTGCCATTTTCTGTTAAAAACAGCTCCTTGTGGTTTTCACAGCACACCTGCCAAGTGTTGATAAGTCTGCATTCCAAAAGAGCACCTCCTCTGCCCATGCCTCTCCCATATGATTCATATCAGAGTCTACATAATGCATACTACACACTACTTGTTTGACTAGAAAAATGATGGGAATGCGTTTCCATGCATGGCAATGTGAAGCTGGGTGGTGGATTATACTTCATGAAAGCAGCCAAATTCTCACTAGAAAGTGACCTCAGATAAATCCAGGACTAGGGAGACTTAAGTTTAGCACCAACTGAAAATTCTCAGAATAGATGAACTTAACCCTGTGCTCTGACTTGGAAGATGTGCTGCTTAGAACCACTGTGAACTGAGGTAACTATCACTTGACTATATCATCTCCAATTTTTAATTTCCCTAAAATGTCTAATGTTTCATGGGGAGAGAATCTGTTTGCATAGCACTCTTTGGGATACTATGGTAGAGGATAAAATAGTTTGAGACAGTTCCCACTTTTATGAAATTGATGGTGGCTAAAGGTACACACGTGAAAATTAATGAAGACTAATAAACTGGGGCAGATCTATTTAGAATAATAATAGTGAATATATGCTGAGCACTTACAATGTGACAGGCACTATTTTAAGCTTACAGGAGCTAAGGAGACGTAGGACTGACAGGGGAAAGTGCAGTTATAAGGCTAAGCCTTCACAGTGCTGTCTCCTAATATTTTCACCTGTCCTTCAGATTTTATTCATCCTTAATATCCAAGAGTAATTCTCACTCTCTCAGGGAAGGTGTCCTTAATATCTGGAACAACACTGCTCCAATAGATGTCATGAGCTGAATATTTAAATATAAGCCAATTAAAATTAAATAAGATTAAAACTGTAAAGCCTCAGTTGTCCCAGCTGTATTTCAGCTACTCGACAGCCACACATGGCTAGTGGCTAACATACTTGGCTGCATATATATAGAACATTTCACAGATGTAGAATGCTCTATTGGACAGCTTTGGCTAGAGTTTAGATGTCCACAACACATAACCTCTTTCATAATATCCAATGTATCTGAGTTCCCTGAACAGCTTCTGTCTTCCTTGCTGGATTATACATCCTGTACAGCAGAGACTTCCTATCTCCCTAATCACGGTACACTTCTCATCCAGCATAGCATCGAGCATGTCTAGTGTCTGACGCACAGTCATGTTTTTTGACCATTCACCAATGCATGGGAAGAAATTAATAACTGCTTAGAGGAGTCAGAAAAATCTCCCGCAAGAGGTAACATTTGGATAGAATTTTGAAGGATGAATATGAGCTCATCAACTTGAAACGGGAAAGGCAAGCAGGAAAACAGATTTGCATATTAAAAGAGACAGAATTGCTAAGGCCTATGTTTAAGGCGAACAAAGGTTCGCCTAGTCAAGGCTATGGTCTTTCCTGTGGTCAGGTATGGATGTGAGAGCTGGACTGTGAAGAAGGCTGAGCGCCGAAGAATTGATGCTTTTGAACTGTGGTGTTGGAGAAGACTCTTGAGAGTCCCTTGGACTGCAAGGAGATCCAACTGGTCCATTCTGAAGGAGATCAGGCCTGGGATTTCTTTGGGGGGAATGATGCTCAGGCTGAAGCTCCAGTATTTTGGTCACCTCGTGAGAAGGGTTGACTCATTGGAGAGGACTCTGATGCTGGGAGGGATTGAGGGCAGGAGGAGAAGGGGACGACAGAGGATGAGATGGCTGGATGGCATCACTGACTCGATGAATGTGAGTCTGGGTGACCTCCGAGAGCTGGTGGTGGATAGGGAGGCCTGGCGTGCTGCAGTTCATGGGGTCGCAAAGAGTCGGACACGACTGAGCGACTGATCTGATCTGATGTTTAAGGAAAGAATGGGTGAACAACACGGGCCTACTGTAGAGTACAGGGAACTATATTCAATATCCTGTGATAAAGCATAATGGAAAAATATGAAAAATAATACATATTTATTAATATACAAAATGAGTCACTTTGGTGTACAGCAGTAGTTGATGCAACATTGTGATTCAACTATTTTGTTGTTGTTTAGTCACTCACTCTTGTCCAACTCTTTGTGATAAACGAAAAGATCAAATAACAAGTTCATGGTGGTTGGAGCAGAGTTTATTTCTGTGTACTGTGGGCACGATCTGGGAACAAGTGTCTGGGAATAGGTTTAGATAGAAGAGGTACCACTGGAGACAGACAGTGAAGATGTCTTTTTATGTAATAATTTTAGACATTTTGTTGAAGAAAACAGGTGCCAGAAAACATTATGGAGAGTGCACTGATGTGAACAGATGTATGTATTTATCTATTCATTTATTTCAGTAGCACCATTATGGGAGCAATGAAGAAGATGAACTAGACTACAAAGAAGCAAGAGCAGAGAAGCAAGCTATTTGGTGGCTAGAGCTGCAGCTGCAACCAGGAAATGGGTCTTAGGTAGAGCGCATAGGACATGGTGGCTTGTTGATGAGGTTGTGTTAACGGTTCGTTGCGCAGTCATGTCTGATTCTTTGTGAATGCATGGACTGTAGCTCACCTCTGTCCATGTAATTCTCTAGGCAAGAATACTGGAGTAGATTGCCATTCCCTTCTCCAGGGAATCTTCCTGACCCAGGGATCACATTTCAGGCAGATTCTTTACCATCTGAGCCACCAGGGAAGTGATGAGATGGATGGTGACACAATAATGGATGTAAGCAATATGGGAGGAGAGAGAGAAGTTTGGAAAAGAAAATAATTAACTTGATGTGCCTATGGAAAATGTAAATAGGAAGTTGTCAATATAGTTCTGGAGCCTAGAAGAGAAATTAGGGCTGGAAATACAGACTGAGGAGCAGAGTGGTCAGCTTTCAGATTTGGGGGAAATCATGGAAACCACGTTGGAGAATGTGTTGTGTAAGAAAAGATGGAGGTGAAATTAAGACGGTGGAGAATACTATTATTTAGACTTTCTAAGATGGAGGAAAAACCAACGAAGCCAGTTGAGAAGAAACAATTATAGAAGCAAAGGAAGTGGAAGTTCGAAGAAGTAGAGGAGGGCAATAGAAGCCATAGTTGGCTAAAAAGTTGATTTTTGTTGTCTAGGGATATGCTACCAACAAAGCCTGCCTTCTTTTCACATTCTTTAGCACTGATGCTAAATCCAAGAAGTCGCGTTGCCATAAACATTTTCCAACACTAGTGGCACTCCCCTTCTATTTTTTTCCTGATTGGAAAACAACTTTCCTGTTCCCTCCTGTCAAAAGGAAAAGGCCTTACAACTCATTCTCAGGAAGGTGTATTGGGCTGACAGCATTTTCACACTGTGTTTCTGCCAGAGGCATTTCATGACAATCATTGCTTTCCAGGGATGAATGTCTAAAACTAAATTTACTCTGTGACACCTTGAAAGAGACAACCAAGAAATGAAGGTTAGATGCTAAAAGGAGGCTGATAAGTGTTCTAATGTCAGACTGCCATTTTCCTGAGAGTAGGATGTTGTATCACCTTTGGATAATGCCTGACTTACAGGGAAGACCTTTAATATCTGTTTCACCAGTCAACTGAACTATTTGAAGAGTTAATTGAACTGTCCTATGAGTAAATGAATTGTCCATCACTAGAGGTATTTGAACAGAAGTTATATATCCCCTAAGTGAGTACAGTGTATGGGCTCCATGTGTTGGGGAAGATTGGGGAGGTCGTGGATGCCTTCCTAGTCTGCTATGCTGTGGTCAGAGACAGTGAGGATTGTGATGGGTGGAGACTTGAACTTGGAACATACTCTGTCTGAACATGCAAAGGCACGGGAAGGAAGAAATGATAAGAAAATGAGTTTCCTGGAGATCTGGCATTCATATTCCCCCACCTACCATCCAGGTATATCCAACACATAAAAACTCAGCACAGAAGATTGAGTTTAAGAAAATATTTCAGAAAGCATCTTCAGTCTGTTGACAGTCTGGGAACATATCTCAGACTTCCAATACAGCTCAGAGAAACACTGGTAAAGTTGATTCAGAAACTATGAGCTGTGTCCTGAGTGTTCATCTGAAAAATAAACACCAAAGAAAAGTCTGGTGGTTTTGCAGTTAAGTTTCTGCAGAGTTGACATTTGCTATAAGCAATCTGGAGTGTGATGACATTGGAAAGGAGATAATTCCTAAGATACCCAGTAATCACCTGTCAGGTGCTGACAACTGTAGAATTCTATCTTTAGTGCCCTTTCCAAGTTATTAGTTAAAGATAGGTAAGAATTCAAGCTGAGTCTTATCCTTGACCCTGACATCCAGGCTATTTACTAAAAGAAAGCTCTATTAGGGTATTAGTCATAATAGAAAATAGAGAATGGTTCAAAGTATGGGTTCTGCTGGTTGTCAACTTAGGTTTGACTGAGTCTCAGCATTGTGATTTTTGGCAAGTTGCTGAATCCCTCTTCAAACGTCAGTGTTTTTCTTTTCTTTTTTTTTTCATTTTTTAAACTTTTTATTTTATATTGAAGTATATTTGATTAACAATAGTTTTAGGTGTACAGCAAAGTGACTCAGTTATACATATACATGTATCTATTCTTTTTCAAATTATTTTCACAGTTTGATTGTTATACAATATTAGAGCAGAGTTCCTCGTGCTATACAATAGGTCTTTATCAGTTATCCATTTTATTTTATTTTTATTTTATTTTTTAACTTTACAATATTGTATTGGTTTTGCCATATATCAAAATGAATCTGCCACAGGTATACATGTGTTCCCCATCCTGAATCCTCCTCCCTCCTCCCTCTCCATACCATCCTTCTGGGTCGTCCCAGTGCACCAGCCCCAAGCATCCAGTATGGTGCATCGAATCTAGACTGGTGACTCGTTTCATATATGATATTATACATGTTTCAATGCCATTCTCCCAAATCATCCCACCCTCTCCCTCTCCCACAGAGTCCAAAAGACTATTCTATACATCAGTGTCTCTTTTGCTGTCTCGTATACAGGGTTATTGTTGCCATCTTTTTAAATTCCATATATATGCATTAGTATCCTGTATTGGATATGCAGATGACACGACTCTTATGGCAGAAAGTGAAGAGGGGCTAAAAAGCCTCTTGATGAAAGTGAAAGTGGAGAGTGAAAAGGTTGGCTTAAAGCTCAACATTCAGAAAACGAAGATCATGGCATCTGGTCCCATCACTTCATGGGAAATGGATGGGGAAACAGTGGAAACAGTGTCAGACTTTGTTTTTCTGGGCTCCAAAATCACTGCAGATGGTGACTGCAGCCATGAAATTAAAGGACGCTTGCTCCTTGGAAGGAAAGTTATGACCAACCTAGATAGCATATTCAAAAGCAGAGACATTACTTTACCAACAAAGGTTCGCCTAGTCAAGGCTATGGTCTTTCCTGTGGTCATGTATGGATGTGAGAGCTGGACTGTGAGGAAGGCTGAGCGCCGAAAAATTGATACTTTTGAACTGTGGTGTTGGAGAGGACTCTTGAGAGTCCCTTGGACTGCAAGAAGATCCAACCAGTCCATTCTGAAGGAGATCAATCCTGGGATTTCTTTGGAAGGAATGATGCTAAAGCTGAAACTCCAGTATTTTGGCCACCTGATGCGAAGAGTTGACTCATTGGAGAAGACTCTGATGCTGGGAGGGATTGAGGGCAGGAGGAGAAGGGGACGACAGAGGATGAGATGGCTGGATGGCATCACTGACTCAATGGATGCGAGTCTGGGTGACCTCCGGGAGCTGGTGATGGACAGGGAGGCCTGGCGTGCTGCAGTTCATGGGGTCGCAAAGAGTCGGACACGACTGAGCGACTGATCTGATCTGATCTGATACTGTATTGGTGTTTTTCTTTCTGGCTTACTTCACTCTGTATAATAGGCTCCAGTTTCATTCACCTCATTAGAACTGACTCAAATGCATTCTTTTTAATGGCTGAGTAATACTCCATTGTGTATATGTACTACAGCTTTCTTATCCATTCATCTGCTGATGGACATCTAGGTTGCTACCATGTCCTGGTTATTATAATCAGTGCTGCAATGAACATTGGGGTACACGTGTCTCTTTCAATTCTGGTTTCCTCAATGTGTATGCCCAGCAGTGGGATTGCTGGATCATAAGGCAGTTCTATTCCCAGTTTTTTAAGGAATCTCCACACTGTTCTCCATAGTGGCTGTACTAGTTTGCATTCCCACCAACAGTGTAAGAGGGTTCCCTTTTCTCCACACCCTCTCCAGTATTTATTGCTTGTAGACTTTTGGATAGCAGCCATTCTGACTGGTGTGAAATGGTACCTCATAGTGGTTTTGATTCATTCCTCTGATAATGAGTGATGTTGAGCATATTTTCATGTGTTTGTTAGCCATATGTATGTCTTCTTTGGAGAAATGTCTATTTAGTTCTTTGGCCCATTTTTTGATTGGGTCATTTATTTTTCTGGAATTGAGCTGTAGGAGTTGCTTGTATATTTTTGAGATTCGTTGTTTGTCAGTTGCTTCATTTGCTATTATTTCCTCCCATTCTGAAGGCTGTCTTTTCACCTTGCTTATAGTTTCCTTTGTTGTGCAGAAGCTTTTAAGTTTAATTAGGTCCCATTTGTTTATTTTTGCTTTTATTTCCAATATTCTGGGAGGTGGGTCATAGAGGATCCTGCTGTGATGTATGTCGGAGAGTGTTTTGCCTATGTTTTCCTCTAGGAGTTTTATAGTTTCTGGTCTTATGTTTAGATCTTTAATCCATTTTGAGTTTATTTTTGTGTATGGTGTTAGGAAGTGTTCTAGTTTCATTCCTTTACAAGTGGTTGACCAGTTTTCCCAGCACCACTTGTTAAAGAGATTGTCTTTAATCCATTGTATATTCTTGCCTCCTTTGTCAAAGATAAGGTGTCCATAGGTGCGTGGTGTTTTTCGTCTGTAAAATGGGAAGACTAATATCTGTATCCTAGTTGCTGTGAGAGTGAAATCAGTTGTTAATTCTATACAGAGGAATTCATTTATAACTTGATTCTTGAAAACAGGATATTTTCAGAGTGTTCAGTATGGTAATTTTCATGAAGAGTGGGTAGGTTCACCATATATAGAATGGGTAAAAATAGTTTGCCTTTGTCAACAGGGGAGACTGAGAAAGCCCCAGTCACATCTCAGAGCTTCACAATGGAATGAGAGTCCTGCCAGTTGTGTCCCGCTTTCCTGTTGCCAGTGAGATGACAGGGAGAGCCCTGGGCAAGCACGAGCTTACTCCTCCGGGATCGATGAGTCAGAGGTGGAGAGCAGAGGGTGATCTGGGCTTCTGTGACCCTGAGCCCTGCCCCTCCCAGGTTGTAAGTGACGCTGGCCCAGTTTTGCATTATTTTCCCATGGAGACAAATGCTCCTGGGAGGAAAGCAGAGTTTTCTGGGGTTGTTTATTACTGCAATCAAATCTGACAGGTGTTCTGTAGCTGCCTTCTATCCTTGGCCACCTTTATTTCCTAATGAGCCTCAAGTTATCCCAAACCGTTTCCAGAGTGGATAGTGGTATTGCCTCACACCTTGGTCCTTGGTTGCCAGGTGTGATGATACTGCCACTTCCTTGATGTGACTCTGTTATGGAGTGTTCATCCCTTGTGTGTGTGTTCATCTCCTGTGTGTGTGTTCATCCCTTTTGTGTGTCCATCCCCTGTGTGTCCATTTCCTGTGTGTGTGTGTTCATCCCTTGTGTGTGTTCATCTCCTGTGTGGGTATTTACCTCTTGTGTGTTCATCCCTTATGTGTTTGTCCCTTGTGTGTGTGTTCATCCCCTATATGTGTGTTCATCTCCTATATTTGTGTTATCCCCTTTGTGTATTCATCTCCTGTGTGTGTTCACACACACATCTGGGCTTTGCCTCAGATCCAAGCAAAATTTCTCTCTTAGCACTTGATACCTACATATCTTCTCTTAACCTTGACTTCTGCTCCAGGAAACCAGGATAATAGCACCTTGTGTTTGTAGAAACTAGAGGAGATGGTGGTTTTGAAATAAGCATTTCATGTATGTTAGCTTTGAAGATTATTATCATTACTAAAAACATTCTCTAGAGCTTTGCATCTGCTTTTGGAACAACCACTCTGGACAAGTTCCAGATAGAAGTATGAATTCTGAAAGCTACTGACTTAGGTGCGGGCTAGCTCCAGATTTGTGTATGTGCCTCTTCTCACAGATGAAATGCTCGCCAAACTTGACTGAATGACTATTGTCAGTTTTCTTTTGCTGCATTTATTACTGCTCCTGAGTCTGTGGGCTTGCTTGGTAGCTTTGTTCTCTGCTTAGTTCTACTGACTTACTAATGCATCGCCAGTCTGTTATTGGATTGGCTAGGAGCAGGCCATTTTTGGAGGGTCTTGCTCATGAGGCTAGTAACAGTTTGGGCTTGGGTGATGGGAAAGACTGGCCTGTGTGGTTTTTCTCATCCAGCCTGGTTTATCCTTATGCTGGTAGGCTGATTCTGAGAGAGAGGGGAAAGCATTCAAGGCCTCTTGAAGCTTAAATGTAGAACTAGCATGCTATCAATTTTAGGGCATTTTATGAGCCAAAGCAAGTCACAAAGCCAACCCAGATTTGGGTGAATTAAAATAGTCCTCACCAACAAATATGAATCAATTCTAGTGAGGTGGATGAACCTAGAGTCTACTATACAGAGTGAAGTAATTCAGAAAGAGGAAGCCAAATACAGTATATTGATGCATATATATCGAATCTAGGAAAATTGTACTGATAAACCTATTTGCTGGGCAGGAATAGAGACTCAGACGTAGAGAACGGACTTCTGGACACACGGGGGAAAGAAGAGGGTGGGACGAGTTGAGAGAGTAGCATTGAAATATATACATTTTCATGGGTAAAACAGTCAATGGGAAGCTGCTATGTAGCACAATAGGGAGCTCAGTGGGGTGCTCTGCGTCGACCTAGAGGGTTGGGATGGGCTGGGAGGTGGGAGGAAGGTTCAAGGGGAGAAGACATGTGTATACCTATGGCTTATTCATGCTGATGCATGGCAGAAACCAACACAACATTGTAGAGCAATTATCCTCCAATTAAAAATAAACACATTAAATAATCCTCACCTAGTCAAGAGAGGATTGAAAAGGCACAGTGCAAAGGGCGTGGATGCAGGGAGCAGTGAACATCTGGGGGCACCAGTCTACCACATTCCCATCCCCAATTAGCCCTTAGTCCTGGGCTCCAGCGTCCTTGACTCAGTAATCAGTTCACAAAGCTGAGCTGCTATGAATCCACTGTATTCCATCCAAGGGGCTGAAATGATTGCCTTTTTATAATACTTCAGCAACCACTTTCGTGGCACCCACGGAAGGAAGGTATACATTGTGTTCCCAACAGGTCAGAGCATCTGATCTTCCCTTCTTTTCTGCTTTCCTTCTCTTTCTCTCCCTCTCCTGACTTCTACTGAACATTCGTTGAACTGGTGATCTCTTCTACTCTGAAGAGTATACAGCAAATAAAGACAGTGAGCAGGCAAAAACATGGGGATGAAATCCCAATGTGTAAAAGTCCTCTACTCTCTGTTTGCTCTTGGAGTTAGCCCACAGTTGAAATAATGTACAGCTGTCACTTGGTATTCAGTTTTGAGAAATGAGCCTCTTTTCCTTCCCTCTCATACCTATGGCCAATATTCATTTATTTTTTTTTTTTACCAAGGAGTGGTGGCTGCAAAAATGTCCCCACACCGAGTGCTTTTTTGGTCTTTCTGTAGCAGGTAGGCCCACCCACCGTGGCCATGACCTCAGGGCTCACTGCCCAGAGGTCATTTTTGCACATGGTCTGTGGATATTACTTAGGTGTCTGGAAATGCAGAGTCAGGAGGAGGAGAAATGCAGAGCATCAGAAGGAAAGGTTGTGGCTGCCAAGTCACTGGGAGGGATATTCCAGAACCAGTGAGACTCAGGCAAAAGAGCTGCCCTGGAAAGGCTGACTCCATCAAGGGTGAGACTCAGGGGACTTCAGATTACAGAGTGACACGTAAAGGCAGGAGCACAATGCCTACAGCCACAGACTCTGTAATTTGGTTGTAAAGACAGGTTCCTTTGGACATACAGACAATGACATAGGAGAAAGGATCATTAGCACAGGGAACGCTACTCAATATTCTGTAATACAGCCACTATCGAGAAGAGTGTGGAGATTCCTTAAAAAACTGAAAATAAAACTGTCATACGACTCAGCAACCCCACTGCTGGGTATACGCAGTGAGGAAACCAGAACTGAAAGAGACACATGTACCCCAATGTTCATTGCAGCACTGTTTATAATAGCCAGGACATGGAAGCAACCTAGATGTCCATCAGCAGATGAATGGATAAGAAAGCTGTGGTATGTGTACACAATGGAATATTACTCAGCTATTAAAAATAATGCATTTGAATTAGTTCTAATGAGGTGAATGAAACTGGAGCCTATTATATAGAGTGAAATAAGTCAGAAAGAAAAACACCAATACAGTATCTTAATGCATATATATGGAATTTAGAAAGATGGTAATGATGACCCTATATGTGAGACAACAAAAGAGACACAGATGTAAAGAACAGACTTTTGGACTCTGGAAGAAGGCAAGGGTGGGACGATTTGAAAGAATAGCATTGAAACATGTATATTATCATATGTGAAATAGATCTCCAGACCAGGTTTGATGCATGAGACAGGGTGCTCAGGGCTGGTGCACTGGGATGACCCTGAGGGATGGGATGGGAGGGAGGTGGGAGAGGGGTTCAGGATGGGGAACACATGTACACCCATGGCTGATTCATGTGAATGTATGGCAAAAACCACCACAATATTGTAAAGTAATTAGCTTCTGATTAAAATAAATAAATTTTAAAAAATCTGTAATAACCTATATGGGAATGGGAAACGAATCTGAAATAGAATGCATATATGTATATGTAAGGGAATCGCTTTGCTGTACACCTGAAACTCACATACCTTTGTGAATCAACTATAATCCAATATAACATAAAGATTGAATTTAAAAAAGAGATCATGAAGTGCACAGTGGGCAGGAATGGTCTATAAAGAACAAAGAATTAGAAGGACGGTCTGGAGTGGCTATGGAAGGCTGACAAACTCTGGGGAGTTGAAAATAAAGGTCAGTTTCTGAGATGACTCAGAATGGCTGGGTCTCAAGCAGGGGACGAGGGAGCCAGCGAGACTGTATACACGTGTGCTCAGTGGTTCCTCGTTTGCTGATTCACAGCCTGAGCCTCAGGGTTGCATGGGACCTGAGATGCCACCTCAGAAACAGGCTCTCTTGCCATCCAACATTTGGAAATGCTGGAAACTTCTTTCAAACCTTCCCTCAGCCCTTGATGAGGTTGGCGACACTCCAAACTGTATTATATGGAAGACAGACCGTCTGCTCGCATCTCTGGGGACACACCCTGGTGGAGGGAATCTCGAATCTCCCAAGAAGGAGCCAGTTCACTTCCCTAGTCAGTGCAGACCCATCTCTTTGGCTTCAAAGCTCTCATTTCACATCCGAATCAAAGGCCGGCCTAACCATGGAACACAGCCCTTCCCTTCTTTTTTTTCCCCTGTCAAAGTGAAAGATGGCTGGGTGGGAGCTCTAATTATGTGGAACATGCTGGCACTATTTTCATGTCCAAGAAAATTGGTGTAACCGCTGTCCTTGAAGCTGAAGAGGTGATGCCATGGTGACCACAGAGATGGGCTGGTTGCTTCAGCAGTAGCAACAAAGCCCAGTGTTTGCCCAGTGTTTGTGACTCTAAGGAATATTTTCAGATATTATTTCACTTGAATCTTGGTCAATTTAGCACTCTAGACCCAATAACTATGACCATCTGCTCTAATTTCTCAGATTAATAAACTGAGTCTTGAGATTTAAGTAGGCTGGAAAACAAAATGTAGATTATTTTATCCCAACTCTCTCAGTTCAGTGTTATTTTTACTCTAGTGTGATCATTTTTTTCCCTGATTAGTTCATCCTATGATTTTTAAAATTTGTTTGCTAACTTACTTTCTGTAACAAGGCCCCCAGATAAATAAATCAATGTTATTGATCTTTGTCCTTTTCCAAAGAAGACTGAAATGCCTCCAAAGATTTGTCCCACCAAGGTAACTCTAAGCTTGGCTTTGTGAGAACTCAAGGCTTTTTGTGCACCGTGATCCACTTAGAAATTTTAAGATGTCTGAAAGAGATCTATGGGAGGGAGATGATGTTAAAATTTGAGCAGCTTTTCTTCTTTTCTACCCTAAAAATATGGGTCTCTTGCTTAGTAATGCTGACAACAACCCAGTGAGGTAAGGAGGTCAGGCGCACTATCATCTCTCTGTTTTGAAAAGCAAGTACACAGGGAGGAAATAACTTGCCCAAGGACATGGTGACTCAGTCCACAGGGGAGCCAGGATGAAAACAGCCCTCAGTTTTTACTTTCAATATGCACCAGGACCATGATCTATGGGCCACAGTAGGACGGCCCTTTCACAAACAAGCGCCTATTAGTCAGGCATGGAAATAATTATGTCCCTTTCACATTTTGAACAGAAAGTGAACGCTCCAAGATATTGGCAAAAGAGGAGCCAATGATTCCCCAAGACTTTTTTAAAAAAACTTTTATTTTTAAGTCACAGATGGCTTGTCTGAAAATGGGAAAAGAAAAAAAAAAAAAAAAAACACACTTTGCTTGTCTTTTCTCTCAGGCCTGGACTCATATAACACCCCTACCACACCCCTGTGGGAGGAAGGATTATACTTTCCACTATTCCCTAGGGTAGATTTTGTTCTTGTAAAATAAACAAACACTTGAAAATGTCTTTTTTTTTTTTTTTTTCTTCTAATATTAGCTTTGGTCTTAAATCAGATCTGATTTGGCACTAAGGATCTAGAAAGGATGAATTGTACTCTCAGTGAGCCATAGAGGAGATTCTCTTTTGACAAATTCTCTTTTACAATCACCATCCAGTACGACAGACCATAAGTGAGACCAATTTTGATGAAAAGAAATAATGACGTGAGGTAACCACTAACCACGCCTCTTTGCTGGGGTCACCAGTGATACCAAAGGAGGTAGCTGTCTATACTCTTGTTTTCCCTTCACTATGTGTCATGGGTCTGACTATACGATGATAAATCACTTTTAAATTTTAAAAAAGTAAAAAAAAAAAAAAAAAAAATCTTTTGGCCATGCTGCACGGCATGTGGGATTTTAGTTCCCCAACCAGGGATCAAACCCACAATCCCTGCTCTGGCAGCATGGAGACTTAACCACTGAACCACTAGAGAAGTTCCAATAAATTACTTTTTTTCTTGTAAACTCAAGGAACTGTTGTTTTTTTCATTTCACATGAAGATTCTGCACAGCGCCTGATGTAGGCCCTGACTTTATCCGTCTTCATGGCCTCTATTTCTTTGCTCCCAAATCAAGTCTTTTTTCTTTCATGTGCTTCTAGGAAAGTTGGATTCAATGGCAGGTGCTGCTACTGCTGCTAAGTCGCTTCAGTCGTGTCCGACTCTGTGCGACCCCAGAGACAGAAGCCCACCAGGCTCCCCTGTCCCTGGGATTCTCCAGGCAAGAACACTGGAGTGGGTTGCCATTTCCTTCTCCAATGCATGAAAGTGAAAAGTGAAAGGGAAGTCGCTCAGTTGTGTCCGACTCTTAGTGACCCCATGGACTACAGCCTACCAGGCTTCTCCATCCATGGGATTTTCTAGGCAAGAGTACTGGAGTGGGGTGAGTTACCTGCTAAAATGACTCTTTGGTATTTTGTTCTCTTGCTGTAACATGTGTATTTCCTTTTTCTCATTGGTGATATGTCATCAAAGACTGTATCTGTAGGATAATATATAGGAATAGACCTAGTGTGGTAATGAAGTCCTCCCTATGTAGTGATGCTAGAAACATAATTGCTAAGAGAACATGTGAAAGGGCAAATAGAGATATGAATTGTCCTTAGTCTTCTGCGGCTGCTAAGTCGCTTCAGTCGTGTCTGACTCTGTGCAACCCCATGGACGGCAGCCCACCAGGCTCCCCCGTCCCTGGGATTCTCCAGGCAAGAACACTGGAGTGAGTTGCCATTTCCTTCTCCAGTGCATGAAAGTGAAAAGTGAAAGTGAAGTCGCTCAGTCATGTCTGACTCTTAGCAACCCTATGGACTGCAGCCTACCAGGCTCCTCCGTCCATGGGATTTTCCAGGTAAGAGTACTAGAGTGGGGTGCCATCGCCTTCTCCTCTTAGTCTTCTAGGGCTGCCATAAGTACACACCACAGACTGGGTGGCATACATAACTAATATTTGTTTCTCACAGTTTCAGAAGCTGGGAAATCCAAGATCAAGGGGCCAGCAAGGTAGATTTAATCCTGTGCCCTCTTCTCCTAGCTTGTAGGTGGTCATTATCTCACTGTGTACCTGTGTGACCTCTTCTTGTGTGCACTCAGGGAGAGAGAAGAGACAGGCAAGCTCTCTGATATGTCTTCTAATAAGGACACTAATCCAGTTGCATCAGGGCCCCACCCTTATGACCTCATTTAACTTTACTTCCTTAGAGGCCCCGTCTCCAAATACAGCCACACCGTGGGTTAGAACTTGAACATATGGGTTTTAGGGTGCACAGACACTCAGTCCATAACAAGCCCCACATGCAGAAATCTCATAATAAATCCCTAAAGCATGAACAGACTTCATTCCTAAGGAATAGACAAAAACTTCCCCTCATAATGTCATGAAGAGAGCTTCACCTTCAGACCTATGCCTTTGGATACACCATATACTGATAAATCAAAAATTAATGGGTAACGGAATGTTTCTTATTACCCCAAATATAATTGCTTCCTTAAATTGTTGTAGAAGGATATTAAGTGAGAATTTCCCATAGTTCATAGTCTTAGCTGAAGTTCCAAGCAAAGACAATGATACCAAACATCCAAGCTTTCTACAGAGTAATGCTAGACTTTCCATGCAGTACTTTGCTAAGAGACGGGGACAGTGGTTCTGTGACCTTTCATTCTAAGAAAAGGGGTGAGATGGAGGTGATGGATAAGGGGAGAATGTCTTAGAAGAAAGGTGTAGGCTTGGCAGGAAGGCCTGTGCTTATCACCCCCACTCAAACAGCACATAGAGATATTGAAAGTATATTGAAAGTATATTCAGAGCAGGAGTGTGGGAGAGTCAAGTCGGTCAGCCCAAGAGTGCAGGGTGTGATCTGGGAGAGTACAGTATATTATATACAGAGAAGTCTAGAGGCAGGAGGTCTCGGAAGGACGCACAGAGCTATCTCGAGAGAGAAAGAGTTAGCATCTGGACATCTTCTGGAAGCAATAGCACCAACCACCTTAGACTTTACTTTCCCCTTTTCTAGCCAGCAGCTGCCAGAGGCAGCTATTGAGGGAGACGATGTGTTTGGAGTGGTTTCTTCAGCCAAGAAAATGAGACTGGAAGTCACGGGCAAAGCTATGGAACTGCCTGGGATGTCACCCTTGGGGGCAGAAGAGGGAGCCAAAAGAGATGGATTGGAGGGCCATGTGGAAGAAAAGTTGTCTTCTGTCAGAGCCCCACCAAGTCCAGACTACTCTATAAACTGGTAATACTTGAATCTGCGTCATGGGACAGTTTCCCGGAAAAATTTTGTAAGTAAAACTATATAAGAAACTTAATGATTCTTATAATTCTCTTAGAAAAATTTACAATGAAGTTGACCTCATCTGAATACTTTACTTGAAAACAAAGTTTTGGATAAAAGTTACTCTTTGGAAACTTTTTCAAAGGAAAAGTAATAAGCCCTTTTTTCATTAAGAATTGGTTCCACTTGACAATGTCCAAAGCTGTCTTTCTGTATTATTAATTATATTAACTAGGAACTGAATTCCAAGAGAAAATGTAATCTTTATCTCTCTGTATCTATATATACATACAGATATATGTATGTGCATACACATAAAATGTATGTGTGTGTGTAGATATGTCAAATTTAGGTTGCAGTTCCCAGCTACTTAATCAAACACTAATGTAGGTGTTGCTATGAAGGGAGTTTGCAGATATAAATAATGTCTACAATCGGTTAACTTTAACTCAGAGTGATTATCCTAGACAATCCACCTGAGAGGCCTTAAAAGTAAAGCTGAGGGTTCCCTGAGAAAAAGAGTTCTGCCTGTGGACAGCAGCCCCCACTCGAACCTGAGTCTCACACTTTCTGTGAGCTGTCTTCCTGATGGCCAGACCTATAACTTTTTTTTCAGACCTGCAATTTTAAACTTGCTCATCCAGCTCCCACAATCACAAAAGCCAATTCTTTGTGATGAATTTCTTAATATATATGTGTATTTATATATACATATGTGTGTTAGTAGCTTAGTCGCGTCTGCCTCTTTGCGACCCTGTGGACTGTAGTCCACAGTCCACAGACACACAGGCTGTGTCCATGGGATTCTCCAGGCAAGAATACTGGAGTGGGTTGCCATTTCCTTCTCCAGGGAATCTTGCCAGCCCAGGAAAAGAACTGGTGTCTTTTGTGTCCCCTGCTTTGGCAGGCAGACTCCTTATCACTGCACCACCTGGGAAGCCCATATATACAAAAAGGTAAGGTAAGGTAAGTCGTTCAGTCGTGTCCGACTCTCAGCGATCCCATGGACTGCAGCCCACCAGGCTCCCCAGTCCACGGGATTTTCCAGGCAAGAGTATAAACACATGTATAAAAATGCATATGTGTATATGTATATAGATGAGGTATATATGTATATATGCATGTATGTATATGTGTATATGCATGTGTACATGTATATTTGCATATACATGCATGTAAGTGAATGTACATACACTGATTGAACCCTAATATATCTCTCAAAATCAGAAGATTAAAGAAACCAGTCTTCCTTTAATCAGATCTACCCAAGAAAGAGCACCATAAAGCCAAAACCAAAACAAAATCAAGAAAGATAAATAAATAGAGAATTTATACTTGTAGGGAGTGAAAACTGATAATGTTGGTTTCACTAAACAACTTCAAGGTGGCAGTAATACCTAAGAGGGTAGTTAAAAGAACTTCAATTTCCATAGTTTGGTATACTGGAACATTGAAAAATAATAGATTTGGAAGTTAATATTATGAAACACAGGCTCCAGAACCAGACTTTCTGGGTTAAGTGAATTAATACTTGACAAACTCTTAGGACCAAGCATGGCACATAGGGAGAACAAAATGCTAGTTAGTTTATCTTGTAATATTTATGTTTATTATAAAAGTACTGAGTGTGAGAAGCCCCTTAATTCATGGTAAGCTATTAGCATTGAATACAATATGCCAGTAATGTCCAAATGAAAAGAAAACAAATTTCTTTATGTGCATATTTCAAAGGAGAAAGCTTGTATAGTTTTAAGTGTTAGCCTTTTCTTGTGAAATATCAAATGCCCATTCTCAAAATGTTGTCCTTTATTACTCTGGTGTGTATCCTGTCAACTTAAAGGGCTGCATTCCTTTCTTCCTAAAAAAATGATGTCGGGTGAAGGCTGCATCTTTTGTGCTTCATTTCTAAAATGTCCAGTAACCTTCAAGTGGATCTGGTAATGCCCAAAGCTCTCATCTCTTGGTGATTCTCAGGGGAAAAGCTTGTTTCTATGGTTATTTAAGGATCACCATTTCTCCATTATGGACAGTTTTGCCTACTTTTTAGAAAAAAGATAAAATATGACATAACTGAAAAGCATGAATTAGGATTCAGAAGAGGTGAGGACATTGACCCTTTGACCCTTCTGTGACTTCAGATGCCACGGTTGCCTGGCTGCCTGTGGTTTTAGCTCTGACTTCCGCTGCTCTGCCTCACGTCTGGACATCTACTGCGGTGACTGCCTGGGGCTGTCATGAGTTGAATTGTGATCCCACAAAAGATGCTGAAGTCCTAACACCCAGAACAGTGAAAGTGACTTTATTTGGAAATAGGGTCTCTGCAGATGATCAAATTAAGATGGTTATGATTAGTGTCCTTATAAAAGGGGAAATTTAGACCCAGAGACACATGGACACAGTTGAGAATGCCCTGTGAAGATTGCAGTAATTTTGCCACAAAGTCAGCAAACTGCAAGGAACTGGGCAAGAAGCCTGGTACCCATTCCTCCCTAGAGCCTTCAGAAAGAGCATGGCCCTGCTGACACCTTGATCTTGAACTTCTGGCCTCCAGAACTCTGAGACAAAACATTTCTGTTGTCGAAGCCAGTCAGTTTGTGGTACTTTGTTATGGCCACCCTTGAAAATCAGCACTGGGATATTTCTCAGTGACGAAGGATCAAATTGTTGGATGGCATCACCGACTCAATGGACTTGAGTTTGAGCAAACTCAAGTGAAGAGTGAAGAGACAGTGAAGGACAGGGAAGCCTGGCGTGCTGCAGTGCACGGGGTCACAAAGAGCTGGGACTGAGCGACTGAAGAACAAATACTTTTCATAGTTATCCTCTTGAGCCCTCTGTATTGAAAGTTCTATATTGGGTCATTTTAAAAATAAGTTATGAGGGAACACGATTTGTCTAAGCCACATCCCTGGAGGAGTTTATTCCAGAAAGGGAAATTAAAGAGTCACTCAGACTAATAAATACACTGTGCCTTTTTGCCTAGAACATCTGTGTTCAATGTGTCTTGTCTGTATTTGATGTGTCTGGCCCAGGCAGGTACCCGTAATTTACAAGATGGGCTGGTAAGTTACCATTTGGGCTCAGACACAACACGGAAGCGTCCATCACTCATTCGTTTTGATTTTTTAAAAAAATCTTAGCACATGTGATGTGCCAATATTCAGAGTAATAAAGACAGAGCTGTGAGTAAAGTCTGCTGGGAAATTGGTAATGAAAATACTTTTGTGGGCAATGCAGCAATTTCACCCACTCAAATTCTACAGAAAAGTCCTCTTCATAGAGACCAGAGAGCCCAAAGATTTGACACACACACATTTACTCTTTCATCATAACTGCCACACTGGCTCGTGTGTGGGTATCATTGCTTTGCTTTGCTTTGCTTTTCCCTCTGGGGAGAGAAGTCTTCCTAAGACAGGAGGAAGAAAGACAGCAAAGTTGTTGTTTGCTTGAGTGTAGAAATGTCACCGTGAATAAAGACAATTTTTAAAATGCCCCAATTTGGGGTACAATCTATAGCTGCAATTCCACAACATAGTTTAGCTGAACATAGCCAGAAGCAGTCTGATTAAATTACATATATCAGAGTGAAGGTGCCCTTGGCCATTGAGATCCAACAGGGAATGAATTTTATGGCTGAACTGAAGCAAATCTGAAAAGTGAGAAGGCCTGCCTGACTAAATTCTCTTTTAGCATGTCATTAAAATCACTGTTTGGTGTTAGTTTCTGAACCAACAAGGTGTGAGTCATGATTTGAAGAATGAATAAAAAAAGTCTCAACAATATGGGCTTGCAAAATAAGGTGCATCAGTTCCCGTAAATGGAAAAATTTAGCTGCAATACACTTAAGACTTATAAATAGGATGCAAAGTCCAATACTAGTGCCCACCTGCTATAAAGATCTCGCTAGGCCCTGGGAATAGGGAAGGATAAGGAAGATATTCACTCCCCGAAATCTAAATGTGTGTCTAAAAAGTCAACACACACAAACACACACACACACACGCACCCCAAGCACACAAGAAGTCAGGACACATGCAGTGAAAATGTACCTAACGAAAGGTCGGTTAATACACAATCTGAGCCAAATGATACAGCGTGCAGTAAATGCTATACTGTATTCAAAAGAAGAATTGGTTGCATTAATTCAAGTATTTGTTCATTCATTATTTCAGTCAGTCAGCAGATGAGTGTCTATTATATGCCAGGATGTAGGCTGAGTGAAGAAAAAAAAAATTGTAACTAATACATCCCTAGGAAATCACTTTAACCCCATTTTACAGGTGAGAACATCAAGGCCAAGAACACTCAAATAACCAAGCTGACAAATCCAAAGGAGAAGCAGAGCTAGATCTGTGGGTCTGAATCACAGTTTCAGCGATAACGCAGGGGTATTGGGCCTGGGTGCTTGAGAGGCCTGTGAACTGGAGAGAAGTCAGGGGAGCTGCCCTCTGGGGGAGACGGGGGCTTGCAGTTTCAGTTTCTTGAGTTTGAAGCAATGGTGGGATGTTTGCATGAACCATCCACCGGGCCTTTGGAGACAGGGGCCTGCATCTCAAGAAGGGAGTTTCTGATAGCTAATGATTTGAAGTCATCTTTGTAGAAATGATAGTTGAAGTATATGAATATTTAATATGCAATTAATAAGAACTGATGGCTTTGTCCAGAAGAGAAAGTATTTATGACTGAGAGAAGGGGCAAAGGTTGCGATCTTGTGAAAAGCCTACACTGGGGAGAAGGAATCGGCAAGGACAGCAGGACAGGAATCCAGTCCTGATGATGCCGCATCGTCAGACATTGACCTGTGTCAGTCAGACAGGTCAGGCTCACAGCTGTCCCAGAGGACAGACCTGCTGGACGTTGCTGCTCCACGGCCTTTGTCAGCCATCAGTTCTTCCTGCGGCCCGGTTCCCACTGGGAATGTTGAATGGAACGTGGATGTGTCAATTGTGGGGATCGTGATTTTATTATACGTGTTTTGGGGGAAGATTACTCCCCAAAAGAGGATTACTTCAAGAGGAAACCTGTCGAAAGCCGCAGGGAATGCAAGAAGAAAGAGCACTGAACCAAGGGCCTTTGAGGATAGATGATTTGTGGTTCTGGGGAATGCAGGTTCAGCAACGCAGCCAGAGCTGAACCAGACTGTATTGAGATGGAATGAACACACTCACACACTACTGTCGAAAAGAGATAATCAACAAGGACCTACTGGATAACACAGGGGCCTCTACTCAATATTCTGGGATAACCTATATGAGATCTGAAAAGGAATAAATATATGTATAACAATCATTTTGCTGTACATTTGAAACTGACAAAACATTGTAAAATACTATACTCCAATACATTTTTTTTTAAAAAGCTAAATGAGTGGGTGTGAGAATCGAAAACAAGAGAAATCTGAAAAGTTTAAGTATGAAATCTTCAAAGTGAAAAAAAAAAAAAAAAAAAAAACTCCGTGTAGTTTTTGTGCTTTGCCCAAAGAATCTAATACAATTCATATTATTCTGCTAATGGAATAAAAGCTGTGTTCTACTTTCCCGAGGCCTTTAATTGCTCTTATGGCAAGGTTGACGGACTGCTTGAGTGGATTATCTGAAATCTGATTCCTATTAGGGCCAGAATCAGTCTTCATCATGGTACAGAGAGTAAATCATGGCAAAAATCAGACACAGGTCAGGCGCACAGCTGCTGGACATTGCTGCTCCACGGCCTTTGTCAGCCATCAGTTCTTCCTGCGGCCCGGTTCCCACTGGAAATGTTGAATGGAACGTGGATGTGTCAATTATGGAGATCATGATTTTATTATACGTGTTTTTGGGGAACTTTTTGAGGAGTGACCTAGTGGCATCCTGCATTGAAGACCAGAAAGCAAGATTTTCGACCAGAAGATCAATGTGAATAAGCTAACTGTAAGCTAACTACAAAAATGAAGACTTCCTGAATTTCATGGCTTTCTGCTATCTCCAACTTAATACCTTTCTGAAGGCTTTTCATATAAATATATGAATATAAATTTATGTATAATACACAAAGGTATGTATGTTTAAATATGACTACATATATAGTTTTAGAATTGAGGTTATCTATGTCTGGATCTGTATATCAGTATTTAGTTTTGTGTTAGTTTTCCATTTAATAATAAATCATGACTATTTTTCCATGAAAACTATTGTAACAGCTAATAACTGCTTATGTGAATAAGTTAGAATTCATTTTCTTGATTGTTGGAAAATTTACAGAAAATTTTATTAAGGATATTTTTACTTTCTAATATTTGTTGCAAATATTTTCATAGTTTATGAATTATGCTTTAATTTAATTTTAGTGTTGAAAGCTTTAATTTTTATTTAGTTTATTGGCTCTGTAATGATTTTGTTCTTACCTTTTAACCTATAAAATCTTTCTCTCAGATTCAGTTATTTATTCAGCTTTGGAAAGCTGAAATTTAATTAGGCTGGTGATTGCCCTTATTAAATTCTGGGCATGCTGTATGCTAAGTCTCTTCAGTCGTGTCCGACTTTTTGTGACCCTATGGGCTGTAGCCCACCAGGCTCCTCTGTCCACAGGATTCTAGACCTAGGCAAATTATTATTATTAATAACAATATACCAGTCAGAAAGATATAATATTAGTGAAGAGGAAAAAACATGAGGAAAAGAATAAAATAAAAAGCCTTGCTAATAAAGACTTTTCCCTTTATGTTTTCTTCTTTGTCAGTAAACTTATAAATGCCTTCCCTATTCCAAAATTTCTGTTTCTAATTTTTTTTCTAGCTCTTTTATGGTGTCATCTCTTACAGTTAAGTTTTCTCCTTTTGAAGTGTTTAACTTGCTATATGCTGAGATACAGCTTTTTAATAATTTGCTTTAAAAGGAGCCTGAATCTCAATGCTACATATTAAGACTTCATCTTTTCTGACCTAGAATAGTAGTTGCTAACACTGATAGCATTCGGTTGGTTAGGACTCCCTTCTAGTTCTTTCTTACCAATGTTTATAATCAAAATTGTGCAGCTTTCACTTTACACATTTGTCTCTAATATTTTGTTGACATTTTGATATTGAGAATATATTGGTTTCATTAAATATTAAAAACTATCATTCCACATTTTAAATACTCTAAAATTGTTCATAGAGCATGAAAAATATTTGTTCCCTGATACTTGAAAGATCTCATTTATACAGCTGTGTGATTCTAGAGCCTTCCTTGAATACACTTCTTCAAATTTGAAAAATATTGTCCATAGTTATGGACCTATTAAGATATTTTATTCCCATTGAGTCATCTTGATAATTTATATTTTATTATAAACTGTCCATACCATATTTAGAATTTTTATATTAAAAAAATATAAATTTGTATGGACTATTTGCATATTCTCTCACAATTTAAAATGTTCCCATGTGTCTTTATTATATATGCTCTTATTATTAATTGTGTTCATGCTTTTTCTATTCTGCTCAATTTCTCAAAGGGTACTATTTTTTTAATATAAGGAACCCAACTCTTGGCATTTTAAAAGCAGTTTCTGTTATTGTAAAATTTATTTAGTTATTTTAATTACTTGAAATTTTCTTTCTTTCAATTTTCCTTAGGTTCCATGTTTTCTTCTGACTTTTTGGGTTTAAATAAAACCTTGAAAATTGTCTTCCTAAATAAATGTTGTAATTTTTCTAAAGTTTCTACTTTTACTTTCATCCTCATTATTTTCTAAATCAGTGTTTTGCAAGCAATGTGTCTTGACCCACTGAAAACTGTTGATACATTAAACTGTGTCACAGAATTGTGTTGTGTGTGCTTAGAAAATTTGTTGAAAGACATTTTATTCATTTTTTAAATACAGTAAAGTCTACTTTCATTTATGTAAGTTTGTAAGTTTATAACTGAATTTAACATAATCTAAGATTCCTCATCTTTAAATTGGAAGCTTCAACTTTCTTATTTTCATAAGTAATATGTTTGATATTTTATGTTTTGTGTTAACATTTACTTTGTTTTGTTCCATTTCTACCTTAGTTGATTTTTTATGCACCCATTCTTTTTCTGGTTTTTACTACTTTGACAGTATTGCATAGTTTTAAAATTCAATGATTTTGAAGATTTACCTTGTGCTTTACATTTGATTTCTGGCTATACTTATACTTATTAAAAATATACCCTAAATTTTCTTTTCTAATCATCAGAATTTAGAGTAATTGCATCCTTTGAGTCATTTCCCCCCTGTGTTAGGTGAGGAATTTAGCATGATCTTAATCATCTTCCCTCTTAATATAATTTGTGTTTCATTCCCTTATTGTTATAATTTCATTATTTTTATGTTATAGCTCCCTTTCAGGAATTTTTTTCTTGTTACAGTTTTCTTATTTTTAACAATATTTTAACTCAATTCTATTTTAACTGGTTTCAATATCACCTGTTAATCTTTTCTTCCTTTCTCCTTTCCTCTTTCCCTTTCTTTCTTTCTTTCTCTCTCTTTCATTTTACCATGGTCTTCTTATTTGTAATTTTAAAATTTGGATTTGTCTACAGATCATAGCATCTTCAAGTGATTTTTTCCCCCAAATTGTGGATGATACGTTTTTCTCAGTCTGTCTGTATGTTATAATAACTCTCTGTTTCCTTCATGCCTAAATAGCAAGTTGGCTTAACATAACCTCTTTAGCTCACCAACATTTTTCCTTCAATATTCTGTGGTTTATTTTTTCATTGCCTCTTGGCTTTTCACATTGCAAAAGAACAGTTAGAAGCCAGCCAAATTTTGATTTTTGTTAGTGACATGTGTTTTCTGGAGGTTTTCTTGTTAGATGGTTCTGTTTGTTTTTGTAAGTCCAACATTTTGTCACTCGGGTTCTTTTCAATATTTCACTCTGGGCCCTTTTCAACCTAAGAGTCATCTTTGATAATTATGTCCATATTTATCTTATCCCAAAGTCATGTTGACTTTTACCTCCTGATCATCTCTGAAATCTTTCTTATTCTCCTCTGCTACCCTCCAAGGTCAAGCAATTGTTATCTCTTACTAGGACTCTCACCTCACATAAGAGCCTCTGACTTGTTTCTTTACAAACCTACACACTCTAGCAAGAGAGATTGTTTTCTGCCCCAAATTCAAATTTTGTTTTCCTCACACATCTGGTTAAATCGCCTCAGTAGCTTTAGATAAAGAGCAAAATCTCTAACATGGATTTACCTCAAAAATTTTCAAACACAGGTAGGGATCCACTGATGAGTCATGAAGTCAATTTGTTAGGTTACAAAAGCATTAAAAAAATCATTATATATATGAAACATACATGTGACTGTGTGTATGTATATACACACGTATAAAACATATACAATGAGCATAAATCTAAACCAAAGATTTCACAAACTGTTGCCTACTCTTACAATGAGAAAACCTCTCCAATAGGTTCTATTGTATTCTGTTTCGTGGTTTCTTTTTTTAAAAATTGGAATATAATTATTTTACTATGTTTTGTTAGTGTCTGCCATAAAACAACATGAATCAGTCATATAAAAACTGTTTTATGATCTAGCAAATTGATTTCTATATATGTACATACAGATATGTGTACTGGGCTATGATGGAGAAAGTATTTCTTACTGCAGGTCATGGTGAAAAAAAATGGTTGAAGTCTCTGCCCTACAGAGCCCTGGATGGTCTCGTCCCTACCTCCCTCACCATCGTCATCTATGTTTCTCTTATGTCTCTCGGCCCCAATCTCACTGACCTTCATATAGATCCTCAAGCAACTGTGCTCACTTATACTAAAGGGCTTCCCACATGCTATTCCTTCTGCGGGGACTCTCCTGTTCCTTGGTTAACTCCCACTATCTCTCAGACCTCGCATGAATCAACCTTCCCCAAGGAAACCTGCTGGGACCTCCTGACTAGGTCAAATCCCTCATCACATGCTCTCGGAATACAATCTACTCTCTTATCCTGGTTGTGATTTCATATTATTCATGTGATTATTTGTCTGTTTCTCCAATCATCCACAAAGGCAAGAATATGGCAGGTGTCCCTTCTTGTTTCATTCATCCTTGTCTCATTTATGTGTATTTTTTTATTATAGGATTAGGTGCCAATAATGACTTGTACATGTATATAATAAATACATATCTATTCACACATCATTTTGGTTTAGTTTGGGAAGACTGTTTTTCATTGTACTTTTGGTTACTGCATTGTTTCTAACTTCTTGTTTCTTCCCACTGTCTTGTATCCTCCTTGTGAACATCTAGGCTTCTTATAATGGATACATTTTTTTCTATCTTGACTCAATATTTTAATATTTCTCTTCTCTGCATTCTGAAATAGCTTCTCAAATCCATTCTCACCAATTTAAACTGTGTAAATTCTGTTCTATCCTGCCTCTACTTTTTAATTTATTGCATATTGCTTTCTTCCTTGAACCTGATATATTCTTACCTTAGGGAGTACATGTGAACTCAGTCATGTCCAACTCTTTGTAATCCCATGAACTGCACTCCACCAGGCTCCTCTGTCCATGGAATTTTCTAGGCAAGAATATTTGAGTAGGTTGCCATTTTCTCCTCCAGGGGATCTTCCCGACCTAGGGATCGAACCTATATCTTCTGTGTCTACTGCATTGGCAGGCAGATTCTTTAACACTGAGCCACCTGGGAAGCCCTATTCTTACCTTAACTCTCTTTGTTATCTTTAAATTCCAGTCTATTCTACATATTCCTTGCTGCTCCGTTTTTCTTTTTCAAAAAAAAAAAAAAACCTTTTTATTTTGTATTGGGGTATAGCTGATTAACAAGGTCATGATAGTTTCAGGTGAACAACGAAAAGACTCAGCCACACACCCAACCTTGTATCCAACCTCCCCTAAATTCCCCTCTCCTTTATCATATACACCATATCTCCTATTATCTTGCTGAGGACTCCAAGCAGTTTTGCAAACATTTCTTCTGTTTTTTTTTTTTTTTTTGATAAAATATGGTTTCCAAAGTTTGTTTATTTTAGGACTCAGGAGGATGAGATTGCATTAATTTGAGCTCCAAGGATCTCTCTCTTTTTTTTTTTTTTCCTTTTTCTCCTTCTCCTTCTCTTCCTCTTCCTTTTTTTTTTTTTTTTTGCCAGCACACTGTGCACTCTACTCACTGTCTGCTAGGGAGGTGTAGGTTCTTAGATCTCCAGACAGAGGACAACATGATATACAAAGTGGCTTCCCCAAGAGCTGTTCTCTAATGAGGCTCTTTTGGCATGAGAAGGAAATTTCTTCAGTTTCAGAAGCTATTTCTATGATGCACATGACAATACCTAAATATTTTTATAGATCTACTGCAGGAGAGTGTGGAGAGGGATGGAAACTCATATTGTGGTCTACTCTGAAATTTGGCCTGAGTATTAATGGAGAAGCTCTGATGACTTCTCACTGATCACTTCTTAAGGTGATGGACACTGTGCCTCTCTGAACCGAGGGAGAGTAAATGATGTGTGTCAAAGTCTCCTTTCTGCCTACTCCCACATTGGTGGTTTCATTCTGTTTTATGAGGTAAAACATACATAGGCAACTGCTTTTTTCTGAATTTAGCTCCACTGTCTTTGCGATTAAAGCTCCTCCTATATCAGGGCAACAGGTAAATCAGCAATCTTAGTTTTTATTGTCCACATGTTTTCTATTTTTTGTATGTTTTGATACGTATTGTATGATGAAATTAAAATCATGACATTGAATTTTCACAGATTGATTATTCTTTCACAGTTTATAGATTGAATATTCTTAAACTTGAGAAGATAAAGGAATTCCCTTTTTTTTTTTGTATCAAGCAGGAAATTATAGTCTCTTTAGTATTAGTTGTATAAACCAGCTTGGGAACACTTCACTTAGTGATCTTAAGCAGATGCTAATCATATCCATATCAAAAGATCTTTTCTTGATACATGATCCTCAATGTTCATTGCAATACTATTTACAATAGTGAAGACATGCAAGCAACCTAAAATTTCCACTGATGGATGAATGGATAAGGAAGATGTGATATATATATATATATATATATATATATATATATATATATATACACAATAGAATATTATTCAGCCATTAAAAAAGAAGGAAATCATGCTATCTGCAGCAACATGGATGGACCCAGAGGTTATTGTACTAAGTGAAGTGAGACAGAGAAAGACAAATATATGATATCACTTAAAAATAGAATCTAAAAAATGATACAAATGAATTTATATACAAAAGAGAAACAAACTCACAGACTTTGAAAATAAACTTATGGTTTCCAAAGGGGAAGGTGGGGAGGGGGGAAGGATAAATTAGGAGTTTGGGATTAACATATACACACTGTGCTGTGCTAAGTTGCTTCAGTCATGTCCAACTCTATGCGACCCCATGGACTGTAGCCTGACAGATTCCTCTGTTCATGGGATTCCCATAGGCAAGAATACTGGAGTGGATTGCCATTTCCTCCTCCAGGGGATCTTCCCGACCCAGGGATCGAACTCGTGGCTCTTACACCTCCTGCATTGACAGCCAGGTCTTTACCACTAGCGCCATCTGTGAAGCCCATATACACACTGCTGCTGCTGCTGCTGCTGCTGCTAAGCTGCTTTAGTCATGTCCGACTCTGTGCGACCCCATACACGGCAGCCCCCCCCAGGCTCCCCCGTCCCTGTGATTCTCCAGTCAAGAACACTGGAGTGGGTTGCCATTTCCTTCTCCAATGCAGGAAAGTGAAAAGTGAAAGTGAAGTCGCTCAGTCGTGTCCGACTCTTCACGACCCCATGGACTGCAGCTACCAGGCTCTTTCTTCCATGGGATTTTCCAGGCAAGAGTACTGGAGTGGATTGCCATTACCTTCTCCGATATACACACTTCTATATGTAAAATAGATACTCAACAAGGACCTACTGTATAGTACAGGAAGCTCTAATCAATATTCTGTAATAACCAAATAGGAAAAAAATCTGAAAAAGAATAAATATATGTGTAACTGAATCACTTTGCCATATACCTGAAACAAACACACATTGTCAATTAACTAAGCTCCAATATATTAAAAAAAAAAAAAACTTCTCTTGGGGATATCTTTATTTATGAAGTTGCTAATACATTATGTTTGTACATACCCCACCCCCACCTCACTTAACGGAGGGGGTTTCTGGAGTCTACAAGATATACACAATTTGTCCTGCATAGTGACGCCATATGAATGCTACCATTGGCACATTTATTTACCTGAATTCCCCAAGGTAATTATGCTTTTGGTGTTTAAAATTACCAGGTGGGCAGGAGGAAACTTTCAGAGGTGACAGATATGTTTATTACCTTGATTGTAGTGATGGTTTCATGGATATACGCATATTTCAAACCTGTCAAGTTGTATATGTCAAATATATGCACTTTTTTGTATGCAATTACAGCTGTTCATTTACAATTAACAGTACAGCTGTTAAAAAGAAATAAGACTGCCATGTTGGCATATTTCTCCCAACAGTCTTTGGAGTCATTGAACTAATGAGAGATTCCTGCTATTTGTTCAGTTGTACATAAGCTATATAGCTTCATCACTTAGCTGATGATGGCTGAGCACACGGGAGCTTTACTGCTTGTTTGTCTTATCACTTGTCATGTTTGCCATCCTTGTGCTTAGGCTGTGATATCCCACTGTTTTCTAGTATTTAATGGATATTTATGCTGCTATCAGTCTTTTTCAAAAATCTTACCATGGGCAATAATTTCCCCAGTATTTTTGCTTATTGTTGTCACCACTGAGGCTTCTTTTAAGATCTTTTAAATATCTTTTAGAAATAGATATTTATGAATCATTGGGTGAAAAATGAACTTAATAACGTTAAGGGAGATACTCAAGGAAAAAGAGGAGATTGTTTTTCTCTACACATACTGTTAAATCAAGACACAGAGTAGGCAAGTTGGTTTCCTTAGAATGGACATGGCCAAGATGGGTTATGGCCTATCTCCTATCTGATGTATTTTTTAAAAACTTTCCCCCTGAATGGCAATTTTGAATAAAGTGGTTAATTCTTTCCTTTGTTATTAATCCTTTGTGGTAGAAATGACCATTCTACCCTAACCAGCTTGTGTCTTTTCTATTTTTCTAATAAATATGTGCTGGTACAGCAGAGTTGATGAAGTTGCAATTAAGTTTTAGAAGGAAATCATTTCACATTTTAGCACTTCGTAGGTGAGGCTACTGCAATAGACTGATTTTGAATATTTAAGAATACTGACCCCTATAATTTTTAAATATATATGAAATTACATTCAGATTTATCATAGAGATTACATTTGCAAAGTTGTAATGATAAATGAAATTGGCATTTATCATATAACAGATTGTATTTGTAAAGTCATTGTGAAGTTATAATGATGAATGAGTTTAACAACTTGGGCTTCTTTTTCATCCAACTCTGCAGAGGAAGGTCTGGAGAGATGGGCAGAGTGATCTAATAAATTCAGGCTTCCTAAAGATGAAAATCTCGATGAACTGTGGACATGGCTTGCATTTCCTATGAGCAGTGTGGTATTATCCAATGAATATTCAGAGAACATAATCTTCAGTTATCTATTAAATGGATTCCCCACCAAAAGGAATCGTGTCTTATCAGTCAGCATATACACACTGACACTTATTACATTTATGTACTTGGATTGAGAAGTATACAGTTTTATGATATTGATTCAATATCTCAAAGCTCCTTTTGTGAGGTTAGCTGACATTTGGTGTGTATCAAATTATTGCTTTTCCATTAGCTTGGAATTTAGGGGGTTCTGAGAGATTGAACATGGAAGAATTGTTTTCATGGACATTTTTCACTTGCTTTCAATATTGCCATATCCTTGGACTTCTCTGGTGGTCCAGTGGTTAAGAATCCGCCTGGCAATGCAGGGGACATGGGTTTACCCCCTGGTCTGGGAAGATCCCACATGCTGCAGGGCAGTTAAGCGTATGCACCACAACACCTGAACCTGTGCTCTGCAACAAGAGAAGCCACCACAATGAGAAGCTCGCACATAGCAACGAAGACCCAATGCATCCAAGATAAATAAATAAAATATTGCCATATCCTGAGAAATAATATTTAGTCAGTGAAAAATGTGATCAAGAATACAACCAGGCCCAAAGAATATTCATTTATTTACTTCTTGGGGCTTGGATTATAAACCCCTGCATTATTGATAGGGTCATGGCTATTTCTAGAATTTTCCAGGCGCCATTCATTTGGACTGAGATAAAGTATCGTAGTTTTACTGGGGGGAATTAATGGGTCTCATAGTTCACTGCATCAAAGCAACAGACAGATTTGGAAAAGGATTACTGAGGCATCAATTAAGTATCATCTGATACTTGGAGAAAGAATGTTTAATACAAATATGTGAAGTAGAGAATGACAAAACAGAGAGGACTCAATTAAAAAATATATATGGAGGAATTGATTGTCTTTGAAGTTCTGTCTCATCAAGAGTACATAAATGGAGTAAAAGTCCTAATCCAGTGTGTGCTCAAGGAAAATCAGAGAGGAGAATGCAGTTATTAGTAGAAACTGATATTCCTCACATCAATTTTCCAACTTAGATGTTACATATTGGTCCGTTTTGTAAGGATTTTGTTTATTTAAGGAACTATTCATGTATTTAGTAGATATTATTCTTAGACATAAAAGGGATTCAGAATATACTTTTTTGTAATATCCTTAATAAAAAAATAGGGCCTAGAAGCAAGGATTTGAATTGTAGGGGGGAAAGCTCATAAAGAGTCTTTGGAAGTATTGATATAACCAGATATTGGGTTCATAGTCAATGGTGGACTGTTTCAGACAGAGTTGAATAGCTCCATGGATTTAGAATAGCCTTCATCTTAAAGACCATACTGAAAATTCTAGTCAGTTCTAGGCAATGTCTTTTTTATTTACAGGAGAATTAATAGGAGAAAAGTGAGTACTTCACAGAGTAAGAGATTTCTTTAAAAGTGCTATTGTGTTGCAAACTAAGCAAAAAAATCTTTTTCAGGTTTATTCACAAACTGACAATTGGAAGAAGAATTCTAGCAACAGAAATAAAAATCCTATATTATGCCTCATCCTAAATCTCATAGACTAAGGACTACTGTTTATTTCCTCAGATTTGTGAGCCATAACACTGTGGGCTACCTAAGGGAAGCCATGCTTCCCACCCACTTTCTTCTGGTTGAATGAGGAGGCTTAGTGATGTAAAAAAAATCTGACTCATTGAGAGGCAAATGAACTTGATATCTGGGTCAAAAAGTCAAAAATGCCAAGTAGATTATGTAGCAGATGCCCTAAGGTGATTTGAGAAATTAACAGGAATCTCCCCAAAGGCACAAAGGATGGAATTTCTCAACAAATAGCATATTAGTGTCTAGATTACAGGCTAGACAACCCATAAGTAGGAAGACATGGGTCAGAGCACTGAAGCTTTTCTTCCTCTTTAAACAAAATGTACCTGAGCTTTGAACCAAAGTCCAGAGGCTTCTTTATTTTCCACCTTAAGGAAGACAGACCCTCTTATCTTGAACCGCTATCATCTATCCCCTTGCAAATTTCTATGTCTTCACTCCTCAAAGAAAATTTAAGCATTAGCTCCTCTCAGTCAACTCAGGGCCCTGACTGATAGGTTTATGCTTTGCAATCCACCACATGTGCTATAGTCAAGGATCAAAAACTCTTTTGGCGAGTGGTACAGCTAGCTGAGCTGGGCTTCCCAGGTGGCTCAGTGGTAAAGAATCTGCCTGCCAATGCAGGAGGCGCAGGAGATGTGGGTTCGATCTCTGGGTCAGGAAGATTCACTGGAGGAGGGCCTGGCAACTCACTCCAGTATTCTTGTCTGTAGAAACCCATGGACAGAGCCTGGTGAGCCTAGTGGGCTACAGTCTATGGGTCGCAAAGAGTCAGACGTGACTGAGAGATTGAGCATGTACTCACAAATGAATTTTCCTACTCAGGAAAAATTAAGTCTCCTTTCCACTCAGCTTCATGCTTCAACTAATCTTTCTTGGCTGATGAGCACAGCAGAAGCATGTCAGCCAGGGAATTTCATCTTGATGGGTTTTAGCAAATATCCAAGTGAAAAACACAAAATACAAAATACAATAGCACCGCTGGTGCTTAGGTCTGTAATTAGAGAGGAAAGGCAGAAAAGGGGACACTACAGCTTCTCACATCAGGGGCGGGGCCTGTTGATTGTTTATGGTTTTTATCTTTTGATGTAGCATTTATACGTAGTGAAATGCACACATCTTAAGAGAACATCCATGAGATCTGACAAATGCATATACTTGTGTAACCCAAACCTCTTTGCCGTCACGCCAGAAACTTCTGGCATGCCCCTTCCCAATTAGTTAATGCCCTGGTTCATCCCTTAGAGGCAACTACTGTTCTGATTTTTTTTTTCCATTATGAAATAGTTTTACCTGTTTAGAATTCCACAATATAATTGGAATAATATTGTATGTCTTCTTATATGTAGAGCTTCTGTATCAGCTTGCAAGTGCTGCCAAAATTTTTTTCACAGACTAACGGTAAAAAGAACAAAAATGCATTTTCTCACAGTTCTAGAGGCTGAAATTCCAAGATCAAGATGCTGGCGTCTCTTTTGTTGGCTTGAAAATTATTATGTTCTTGCTGTGTCCTCACATGGCTGTCCCTCTGTCTCTGTGTTGTCTGTGTCCTAATTGCTTCTTCTTAGAAAGAACAGCATATTGCATTAAGGCCCACCCATGAGACCTCATTTTACCTTTATTACTTCTTGAAAGGCCCATTATACAAACAGTCATATACTGAGGTATTACCACTAATAGGGCTTTAATATAAACATTTTGGAGGTGAGGGTGGGGGACACAAATCAGCCCATAATGCCTTTTTTCAATCATCAAAACATTTTTGAGATTCACCCATGTGGTTTGTGTCAGTCGGTTGTCCTTTTTTATTTCTGAGTACTGTTTTATTATATGAATAGACCACCGTTAGTTTACTCTATTAGTGGACACCTGTGCTGCTTCAGTTCAAAGTTGCTTCAGTCGTGTCCGACTCTGTGCGACCGTATGGACTGTAGCCCACAAGCCTCCTCTGTCCATGGGATTCTCCAGGCAAGAACACTGGACTGAGTTGCCATGCCGTCCTCCAGGGAATCTTCCCCAGCCAGGGATCAAATCTGCATCTCTTACGTGTCCTGCATTGGCAGGCGGGTTCTTTACCACTAGTGCCACCTGGGAAGCCCTGTGCTGCTTCCAGTTTGGTGCTATTATAAATGAAGCAACTTAAACATCGTTGTACAAGTCTTTTTGTAACATTATATATATGGATGTGAGAGCTGGACTGTGAAGAAGGCTGAGCGCCGAAGAATTGATGCTTTTGAACTGTGGTGTTGGAGAAGACTCTTGAGAGTCCCTTGGACTGCAAGGAGATCCAACCGGTCCATTCTGAAGGAGATCAGCCCTGGGATTTCTTTGGAAGGAATGATGCTAAAGCTGAAACTCCAGTACTTTGGCCACCTCATGCGAAGAGTTGACTCATTGGAGAAGACTCTGATGCTGGGAGGGATTGGGGGCAGGAGGAGAAGGGGACGACAGAGGCTGAGATGGCTGGATGGCATCACTGACTCGATGGATGTGAGTCTGAGTGATCTCCGAGAGGTGGTGATGGATAGGGAGGCCTGGCGTGCTGCAGTTCATGGGGTCGCAAAGAGTCGGACACAACTGAGCGACTGATCTGATCTGATCTGATATACATATATATATATATTTATTTTAATTGGAGATTAATTACTTTACAATATTGTATTGGTTTTGCCATACATTAACATGAATCCACCACAGGTGTACACGTGTTCCCCATCCTGAACCCCCCTCCCACCTCCCTCCCTGTACCATCCCTCTGGGTCATCCCAGTGCACCAGCCCCAAGCATCCTATATCATGGGTGGATGAAACTAGAGCCTATTATACAGAGTGAAGTAAGCCAGAAAGAAAAACATGAATACTATACTAACGCATATATATGGAATTTAGAAAGATGGTAACGATAACTCTGTATGTATGAAATTTAGAAAGATGGTAACGATAACCCTGTATGTGAGACAGCAAAAGAGACATAGATATATAGAATACTCTTTTGGACTCTGTGGGAGAGGGAGAGGGTGGATTGATTTGGGAGAATGGCAACATTATTTTTATCTTGACCAAGATCTAGGAGTGAATTTGCTGGTTATAGTAATAGATGCATGTTTAATTTTATCTGAAACTTCCATAAAATTTTCCAGAGATTGTACCATTTTATAATCCTACTATCAATTTATGAGAATTCTAGTTGCTACAAATCCTTATTAACATTTGGTGTTATAGGTATTTTAATATATTTATTGGTTTTAATCATTCAGGTCAGTGTACAGTGGTATCTCACTGTGCTTTTAATTTGCATTTCCCCCAATGATTTAAAATACTTTTGCATGTGCTAGGCTGTTTAATTTACAATAAATGAAGAGCCCCTGGAGGTCTCTAGGGAATACTTATGTGAAGCAAAGGTTCTCAATGTGTCCATCACCAAAATCCTCTAAAAACTTAGTTCTGCTATTGCACCTGATATTCCTGACCTCTCTGATTATCTGTAGTGTGACTTGAATGTAAGTAGCTATAAATTATCTAAGGGCATGGAACTGGCCTTAAAGAATCAGAGGGATGGGGTGTGTGTCTGACCATGTATTTCTATGTTTCTCAGTGCTCCATGAAAAGACAACAATACGAGAAGGAGAAGAGAACAAGGAAAAAAAGAGCAGCTTTTTTTCTGTAATTAAAATCACCCTAGATAACAACTAGATAGGCAGTTGGAAAACTATGATGTTAGATCTCTGTCTCACTTTGTTCACCAATATAAATTCCAGATGGAGAAAAAAATCTATTTTAATTATTTTAAATCAAACACATACTTAAAATAATTAGATGTATTTTTCAAGTATTTCTTCAATGTTTATAATGGAAATATTAGTCTTTTATTCCTCCTCTCTTCTGCCCTACCCAAGTCCTCTTTCCCCCAGGCAACTATCTACCTTCAAGAATTTCAGCTATGCTTAGACTTTCTTTATATTTATTTTTAAATTTAATTTTTAAGTTTTATTGAAATACAGTAGACATATAACATTGTATTTATGTAAGGTATACAACATGATTTAATATATATTTAATAAAATGATCACCAGAAGAAGTTTAGTTAACATCACCTCATGTTACTTTTTTTTTTTTTTCTTGTGACAAGAACTTTTAAGATCTACTCTCAGGACTTCCCTGGTGGTCCAGTGGCTAGGATTCCATGTTCCCAATGCAGGAGGCCTGGGTTCAATCCCTTGGGCGGAAACTGGATCCCACATGTCACAACTAAGAGTTTGCACAGTGCAACTAAAGATGCCAGATCCTGTGTGCTGCAAGTAAGACTCAGTGCAGCCAAATAAATAAATAAGTAAAAAAGATATTAAAAAAAGAGAAAGATTTACTCCGCTAACAACTTTCAAATATACAATATTGTTAACCACAGTTAAAGGTCCATCTAATCAAAGCTTTGGTTTTTCAGTAGTCATGTACGGATGTGAGAGTTGGACTGGAAAGAAAGCTGAGTGCTGAAGAATTAATGCTTTTGAATTGTGGTGTTGAAGACTCTTGAGAGTCCCTTGGACTGCAAGGAGATCCAACCAGTCAGTCCTAAAGGAAATCAGTCCTGAATATTCACTGGAAGGACTGATGCTGAAGCTGAAACTCCAATACTTTGGCCACCTGATGTGAAGAACTGACTCACTGGAAAAGACTGATGCTGGGAAAGACTGAAGGTCGGGGGAGAAGGGGACGACAGAGGATGAGATGGTTGGATGGAATCACTGACTCAATGGACATGAGTTTGAGTAAACTCTGGGAGTTGGTGATGGACAGGGAAGCCTGGTGTGCTGCAGTCCATGGGGTCGCAAAAGTTGGACATGACTGAGCGACTGGACTGAACTGAACCATGCTATACCTTACATCCCCAGGGGTTCCTTATTTTGTAACTGGAAGTTTGTACCTTTTGACCACCTTCACTCATTTCGCTCTCACCTGAACCCATCCTGCCTCTGACAATCACCAATTTATTTTCTGTTTATGTGGGTTTTTTTTTTTTTTTCAGATTCCACATATAAGTGAATCAGTATTTGTCTTTCTCTGTCTGATTTATTTCGCTTAATGTAATGCCCTGAAGATTCATCCATAGTGTCCCAAATAGCAGGATTTCTTTCTTTTGTATAGATTAAAAATATTACATATTACATATCATATTTTCTTCATTCATTTATTCCTCAATGGACACGAATTGTTTTCATGTCTTGGCTATTGTAAATAATGCTGCAGTGAACTTGGGGATCACTGTTCAAGTGATTTCATTTCCTTCAGAAGTACCTACAAGTGGGATTGCTGGATCATAATGGTATTTCTAATTTTAATTTTTTGAGGAAACTTTATGCTGTTTCCCATAGTGGCTGCGCCAATTTCATTCATTCCTACCAACAATGCACAAGGATTCTCCTTTCACCATATCCACACCAATGCTTGTTGTTTCTTGTCGTTTTGATGGTAGTCATTTTAACAGATGTAACATAAAATCTCATTGTGGTTTTGCTTTGCATTTCCCTGATGGTTAGTAATGTTTAACACCTTTCAAATATACCTGTTGATTGTTTTTATGTCTTCTATTCAGTTCCTCTGTCCTTTATAAAATCAGATTTTTGTTTATTCCACTATTGAGACAACTGAATTTTTTAAAATATACTTTAGTGCATTTTAGATATCAATCCTTTATCATGTATATGGTTTACAAAGATTTTCTCCCATTCCATAGACTGCATTTTCATTTTGTTGATGGCTTCCTTTGTTAAGTAGAATCATTTTAGTTTGATGTAGTCTCACTTGTTTATTTCTGCTTTTGTTGCCTTTGCTTTTGGTGTTAAATTTAAAAAAATCACTGTCAAGGAATTTATCCCCTGTTTTATTCTAGAGTTTTATGGTTTTAGGTTTTATGTTTAAGTCTTTAATCCATTTTGAGTTTATTTTTGTGTCCAGCATGAGAGAGTGGTCCAATTATCCTGACACCATTTATTGAAGAGACTGTCCTTTCCCCCTTATATATTTTTTCATTTCTTTTTCTAGCTACTTTCTCTGGCTAGGGTTCCCAATATTGTGTTGAATAAACGTGGTGAGAGAGGACATCCTTTCCCTGTGCTTGATCTTAGAGGAAAAGTTCTTAGCTTGGTAACATGGAGTATGACATCGGCTGTGGGTTTGTCTTATATAGCCTTTATCATGTTTAGGTGGGTTCCCTCTATACCCACTCATGAGTTTTACCATGAGTGAGTGTTGAATTCTGTCAAATGTTTTTTTCTGCATCTATTGACATGATCATATGTTTTTATCCTTTATTTTTGTGTAGGTGATATCTTGATGGGGAGTGGTACGCTTCTGGAACAGCATCTGTAGAGTTGATTCTGTGCCCAATTTGGAGGCTACAATCTTCCACAGTGTTTCTGTTCCTTACATTTCATAGGACAAAGGGAGAGGAGAGAGCAGGTGAAAGAGAAATGTAGACAGGTTAACAGTCATCTGATGATTATGACTAGTCATTCAAACATAATAGGGCTAGACTATATCAGGAAGGCAATATGACCTTCTGAATGAGGGGTGGCATAAATAAAGTTTTATCAAAATTATGTGGGCTTTGTAGTAGAAGAAGCAACAGTGGAAGCAGGAACAACAGTTAGGAGGCTGGTTGAGTAATTCATTCAAGAGGTGATGCTGGCCTAAAGTATGTAAATTGGAGAGTGGTGCAAGACAACTTTGAGATATGTAGGAGGTAGAATCATGAGTACTTGGAGACTGACTGGGACCAGGAGTAACAAGAATCCTTCTGTCTTAAGTGACAGGGTACACTGGGGGGTAGTACCATTTATCAAGATGAGGGACACAGGAGGAGTAGATATGTGAATATATAGAGTACAAGATAATTCAGTTTCATGCAAGTGAGGTATGACTGTGGTGTTACCTGTTGGGATATCTTATTGGTCACCAGCAAAAGATGTGGAGCCCAGCAATAAAATAAAGTTTGATAGTCATTAGCCTATAAATCTTAATGAAAGGGGTACAAGTAGTTGAGGTCACTTATTTTGTGAAAAGTAAAAAGAAAAGAATTCTAGGATAGGACCCTCAGAAACACAACAATTGAAGAAAACTGCATCCACCAGAATCCAAAACGGTACACATGTTCCAAAAACCATACAGATCAGGAGAGTAAGTAAAACCAACAGATCTATGTCCACAATATAACTAAGAGATAAAGAATATCAGAAAGTCATTAACAGAGAAGAAAGGAAATAAATAGCTGAAAAAGCAACTCTGGAACACATATCAAAGTAGAGAATCAGAGAGTCTTCATGAAAGAGAGAGGGCAGTAGAAATAGATTTTTAAATTTATGTCACCTTGCGTATCAGAACACTATCTTCTGCAAGTCAAAAGAAAGTGTTTTGAAAGTGCAGGGGACCTAGATGGTGATCTTGAGAGAGTCCCACTTGTGCGTAATTGAAAAAATTGGTGGTGAGGTAAAAAACAGGGGGTGGGGGCAGGAAACAGTGGAAAACAAATATCTAAACAAATAACAGAATCACAAATAAAAAGAGAAACCAATTCTTCTCATCACAATGGTACCCTTTTAAAAGAAATTATAGTCTATTATACCAACAGAAGAGGGTGCTCTTGAACTAAGAAAACTAGTAAGCTACCATATGCCCAACACCTGTCTATATCGAATTATTTCTTTTTACTAATCCAATAAAACATACAATATTGAAAAACAAAAAAATAGGGGACAACCACCATAAAATCTATAAGAAGACAAAAAATAAGAAAACACTTCTCTTGATGAAAATTCATCTAAAACCATGAGGAGTAGAAAATAAAATTAAATATAATAAAATAAGCACTTATTTTAAAAAATCTCCCCAATAAGAAACTTCAAAAATTCAGAAGAGATGAGGAGGAATATGAGAACTAAGAAAACTCTAGAAAGAAACAGAAGAAAAAGAAAATCATCTCATAAGTGAAGATTAAAATACAAAGAGAATTAATTAAAAATAAAGCAAGGGGTATTGAGGAAATGAATTAAAATAGTCAAGAGCATGAAAATAGAATGGGAAAACAATCAGAGAAATTGATAGCTATAGATGATGGACAAAGATGATCTCACATACATATAATTGGAGTCCTTGAAAAAGAAAAACAAAGTAATGTGAAAGAAATGTTATTTAAAGTAATAACTCAAAAAATCTCCTTAGATGGTCAGTTCAGAGACATATCCTGTAAAACTCCTAGACTTTAATCATAAAAACAAAAAAAATCTCTGTGCCTTGAGGCAAAAAGACCAAATGACTTACAAGGGAAAAAGTTGAAATCAGAGTTTGTGAAAGCAAGACAACTTTGGAGCAAAGATCATTTTTATTTTTTTGGACTTAAAGCTATCTTTATTATTTTATAAATCCTGAATTCTATAAGTTTCTTTCTTCAAAATAATTGTTCTTTGAATTCCCCAATGGTTGTAACTTTATTTTATGTGTTATGTCATTTAAAATCTCTTATTATAATATCAAACTGAATAAACACATATAACTTTTTTTAGTGTTACATAATTATTATTGTTGTCTTTTTTTACTTTTTTATTTTTATTTTTTTATTTTTTAACTTTACAATATTGTATTAGTTTTGCCTTATATCAAAATGAATCTGCCACAGGTATACATGTGTTCCCCATCGTGAACCCTCCTCCTTCCTCCCTCCCCATACCATCCCTCTGGGTCGTCCCAGTGCACCAGCCCCAAACATCCAGTATCATGCATCGAACCTGGACTGGTGACTTGTTTCATATATGGTATTATACATGTTTCCATGCCATTCTCCCAAATCATCTCACCCTCTCCCTTCCCCTCAGAGTCCAAAAGATTGTTCTATACATCAGTGTCTCTTTTGTTGTCTCGTATACAGGCCACAAGATTGGAAAAGGTCAGTTTTCATTCCAATCCCAAAGAAAGGCAATGCCAAAGAATGCTCAAACTACCGCACAATTGCACTCATCTCACGCGCTAGTAAAGTAATGCTCAAAATTCTCCAACTTCCTGATGTTCAAGCTGGTTTTAGAAAAGGCAGAGGAACCAGAGATCAAATTGCCAACATCCGCTGGATCATGGAAAAAGCAAGAGAGTTCCAGAAAAACATCTATTTCTGCTTTATTGACTATGCCAAAGCCTTTGACTGTGTAGATCACAATCAACTGTGGAAAATTCTGAAAGAGATGGGAATACCAGACCACCTGATCTGCCTCTTGAGAAATCTGTATGCAGGTCAGGAAGCAACAGTTAGAACTGGTCATGGAACAACAGACTGGTTCCAAATAGGAAAAGGAGTACGTCAAGGCTGTATATTGTCACCATGTTTATTTAACTTCTATGCAGAGTACATCATGAGAAATGCTGGACTGGAAGAAACACAAGTTGGAATCAAGATTGCTGGGGGAAATATCAATAACCTCAGATATGCAGATGACACCACCCTTATGGCAGAAAGTGAAGAGGAACTCAAAAGCCTCTTGATGAAAGTGAAAGTGGAGAGTGAAAAGGTTGGCTTAAAGCTCAACATTCAGAAAACAAAGATCATGGCATCTGGTCCCATCACTTCATGGGAAATAGATGGGGAAACAGTGGAAACAGTGTCAGACTTTATTTTTCTGGGCTCCAAAATCACTGCAGATGGTGACTGCAGCCATGAAATTAAAAGACACTTACTCCTTGGAAGGAAAGTTATGACCAACCTAGATAGCATATTCAAAAGCAGAGACATTATTTTGCCAACAAAGGTTCGCCTAGTCAAGGCTATGGTCTTTCCTGTGGTCATGTATGGATGTGAGAGCTGGACTGGGAGGAAGGCTGAGCATCGAAGAATTGATGCTTTTGAACTGTGGTGTTGGAGAAGACTCTTGAGAGTCCCTTGGACTGCAAGGAGATCCTCCCTCCCTGTACCATGCCTCTGGGTTGTCCCAGTGCACCAGCTCCAAGCATCTGGTATCATGCATTGAACCTGGACTGGCGATATTATACATATTTCAATGTTTCAATGCTATTCTCCCAAATCATCACACCCTTTCCCTCTCCTACAGAGTCCAAAAGACTGTTCTATACATCTGTGTCTCTTTTGCTGTCTTCCATACAGGGTTATCATTACCATCTTTCTAAATTCCATATATACGTTTTAGTATACTGTATTGGTGTTTTTCTTTCTGGCTTACTTCACTCTGTATAACAGGCACCAGTTTCATCCACCTCATTAGAATTGATTCAAATGTATTCTTTCTAATGGCTGAGTAATACTCCACTGTGATTTTAAAGAAAGAATAGAAAGTGCAAGCCAAAGATTTTTATATTTAGATAAGTTATCCTTCAAGTGAACAGTTTAAAAAATGTGAGAACTCAAGGAGTGCTGTATTCACAAATAAAACTAGAGGGTGAGCTCTATCCATCCCAAGGAAGACTGGAAAAACCCTGGCACATGGACTGATGGAACACATTAAATACACTTCAGTGCAGATACAAGGTTAAAACAAAGGGCAGAGGGAGAGTGTATAAGCATTATATGCTCTGACGAAGTAGGAATAAACCAACCCCTCAAAAAAAAAAAAGTAGAAAGTAAAACAAACTCATCGTTGTACAGATAATATGTGCAGTCAAAATATATCAGCACTGACAAACCAAAGAGTAGAAACCACAGAAAGGGAAAAGTAAACTTGTTTTTTATTTTTAAACAAATATGTCAGAATAATTATAAGCCTAGAAGAAAAGCAAAGCCTTCTTAAATACCAAAAGAAATAGTTTTAAAAAGAGCAGAAAGATATAGAAATAAAAATGGTAACTATAACTAATATTCATAGGAAACATAGCAAAAAAAAAAAAAAAAGATATGTTGAACCAGGATGTATGTTAAGTGGAGAAAGAAATTTATAAGAAGTATATATAATATGGTAGCATTTGTAAAGAAATATGGGTGCAAAAAGAATAGACATAAATAATTCTTACAAAAAAGAAATATCAGAACCTAATAGTCACCCATCAGGGATGTGTGCTTTGAACAGGATGTGGTAGGTATGGGGGAGTGAGACTTCTTTGTGTTTACCTTTCAATTTGAACCATTTAAAAATTTTTCATGATACAGTGTGGCTGAAATAAAGTGGAAAAGAAGGTAATTGAACATGAAGAGGTAGTCAAGAAATTGTGAAACCTGGATATTGTATGAGCAGGTTGTCACCCAAAATGATGGCATAGAGAGGAAGGCCACAGTTGGGTATGAAAATGTTTACTGAACATGGGAGAATTGTCCGTGGAATCCACAGGCACTTTGAGTCCAAGGAAGGGTGGAATGTGATATGGCTGGAACCTTCGGACCTGCAAGGAGAAAGGAATTTTGCTCAAGGATTGGTTTGAGGGGTCACAGGATGTGGAGGACTTGAACTCTGCTTCCTTGTACTGCAATACCAAAGGTGGAGAGAGCCACATTCTCCATGTTACCAGACTTTAGGGGAAGCAGTGAGTGTCCTGGGGTAGAGCAAGACTTTAATTAAGGAAAGAATGGGGTGACTTTCCTAGAGCAGGGTCGGCAATTGAGAGCCCCACAATGTCAAATGAAAGTTATAAATGGGAGGATGAAGAGAAGTTGGGGCCCCAGGAAACTATCATAATCAATGCACATCTCTAATGAGTTGCTTCAGAGGGAAATTGCTATAGGCTAGTTTATGACCTCCAGCCTCACATAGCTACTTAATGATTGTTTGAAAAGGAAAGGCAGACTAAAACCTGTAAGACTTGACAGTAGTGATATTCAGTCATACATATACCTGCATCACTTTATGTGAGGTTTACTACAAAATAAAATTTTATTTTCCCACTAAAAGTGCACTTAAAGGAAGCAAATACTATAAAGTGCAATGTGAACATTAAATGGAATTCAATGTAAAACCCAAGCTGATAATAGTTTCTATGGACATATATAAGATTATTTCAAAATTATCATGGCCAGTGAAATAAAGTGGGCTCTGGGTTGAGAAAATTGATTCCCAGAAAGTGAGTCATAAAGTTGGAACACAATCTCATAGTTACAAAAGGCCCCAGAACTCCAGAAATCTATAAAGCTATAACTAGGAAACTCAAGTAAATAAGTCTCTTAGGAAATATGGCTGTAGAGTTTTTAAAAATTGAAAAGTAATGAAAGAACCAAGAGAAAAATCTGAGGCTAAGTAAACATTCAAATGATTTGTAGTATGGTGCAGTTAAGATTGGAAAACATGAAAAATCCATACTCTATATGTATATACATATATAGTTATATAATATGCAGTTATATCTAAGAATATGCACATGTACATATATATATTCACACACATATATCATACATATATCCTACATATAAAAATTGTGTACATATATCTACTTGTTTTAGAAAGGCCAAACTTTGGTTGAGCACATGGCAGGCAAGGATCCTCTCAGAGATTAGTCAAGACACAGTTGCTATTCTCTGATGGAAGGGTTTATTCAAGCTCTTGATGAACATTTACCTTTAGTGACATCACTGCATTATAGAAATATCAAACAATTGGCATTTTGAGAGTGAAAGCTTTTACTTTTAATATAATGCTTTTATATATAATATAATTTAATATAATGCTAGAGGGAAACTTTGTTCTCTTGAAAGTGATTTTCTTAGAGGGATAAATATCATTATACCACAGGAAACCTATAAATGTTTATGAATTTAATAAACACATAATAATATAATAATGTTCCTTTAATTATGAACATTTTTGTAAATTAGCATAGCCAGAATCTCTTATCAAACACATTATTAGTACATGTACTCTTTTCCCCACTTTCTTCACTTAACAAATGGTTTTCAAGTGTCTGTTCTGTACCAAATGCTGTTGAATCACTAGGTGGGAAGCTGCCTTGAATGCTGGTAGTGCAAGAAGGTGATATTGGGTTGGCCAAAATGGTCGCTTGGGTTTTTTTTTAATAACATCCTATGGAAAAGCCAGAAGAAAGCAATGGCACTCCACTCCAGTACTCTTGCCTGGAAAATCCCATGGACAGAGGAGCCTGGTGGGCTGCAGTCCATGAGGTCGCTAAGAGTCAGACACGACTGAGCGACTTCATTTTCACTTTCATGCATTGGAGAAGGAAATGGCAACCCACTCCAGTGTTCTTGCCTGGAGAATCCCAGGGACAGTGGAGCCTGGTGGGCTGCCGTCTATGGGGTCACACAGAGTCGGACACGACTGAAGTGACTTAGCAGCAGCAGCATGGAAAAAGCCCAAAGACCTTTTTGGCCAACCCAATACAAGGTCTTTGTGGAAGATCTCACCTGAGTTCCAGACCCACACACATGCACACTTGGAGGCAGCCAGGCATCTCAGACTCAGGTATCTAGAAGTGAGCTCAGTGTTTTCTAATCCACACCCCTACTCTACCAGTGAGGCCCGATTCTCTCCTTGTGCTTCCCCCTCACTGTGAAAAATCTTTCCAATGTAAACTTGACCACAATGCCATTGCAGCTCTCCATGCCTCTCAGCAATATTTCATAAAATTTTTTGAAAACTCTAAAAGAAAAAAAAAACCAGTAAAGATGGATTTTGAAAAGCATGAGGTCTTTTCAAAATCATATAATTTACTTTTATATTCATAGAAGTGTGGCTTCCCTGGTGGTCAGACGGTAAAGCATCTGCCTGCAATGCAGGAGACCCGGGTTCGATTCCTGGGTCAGGAAGATCCCCTGGAGAAGGAAATGGCAATCCACTCCAGCACTCTTGCCTGGAAAATCCCATAGACGGAGGAGCCTGATAGGCTATAGTCCATGGGGTCACAAAGAGTCAGACACGACTGAGCGACTTCACTTCTATGTTGCAGGTCAAGAAGCAACAGTTAGAACTGGCCATGGAACAACAGACTGGTCCTAAATCAGGAAAGGAGTACATCAAGGCTACATATTGTCACCCTGCTTATTTAACTTATATGCAGAGTACATTATGAGAAATGCCGACTGGATGAAGCACAAGCTGGAATCAAGATTGCTGGGAGAAATATCAATAACCTCAGATATGTAGATGACATCACCCTTATGGCAGAAAGCGAAGAACTAAAGAGCCTCTGGATGAAAGTGAAAGAAGAGACTGAAAAAGTTGGCTTAAAACTCATCATTCAGAAAACTAAGATCATGACATCTGGTCCCATCACTTCATAGCAAATAGACAGGGAAACAATGGAAATAGTAAGAGACTTTATTTTCTTGGGCTCCAAAATCACTGCAGATAGTAACTGCAGCCATGAAATTAAAAGACACTTGCTCCTTGGAAGAAAAGCTATGACCAACCTAGATAGCATATTAAAAAGCAGAGACATTATTTTACCAACAAAGGTCTATCTAGGCAAAGCTATAGTTTTTCCAGTAGTCATGTATGGACGTGAGAGTTGGACTACAAAGAAAGCTGAACAATGAAGAAGTGATGCTTTTGAACTGTGTTGTTGGAGAAGACTCGAGGGTCCCTTGGACTACAAGGAGATCCAACCAGTCCATCCTAAAGGAAATCAGTCCTGAATATTCATTGGATGGATTGATGCTGAAGCTGAAACTCCAATACTTTGGCCACCTGATGCAAAGAACTGACTCATTTGAAAAGACCCTGATGCTGGGAAACATTGAAGGCGGGAGGAGAAGGGGATGAAAGAGGATGAGATGGTTGGATGGCATCACTGACATGATGGACGTGAGTTTGAGTAAACTCTGGGAGTTGGTGATGGACAGGGAAGCCTGGCATGCTGCAGTCCATGGAATCTAGGAGTCAGACATGACTGAGCGACTGAACTGAACTGATGTCATTATCTATTTTTCTTAAAAGATGTTTTAGAGTTCTTTCCTTTTAACATTTTCTCACCTGAGAATGTTCCCTCACAGGCCTTTGAGCACAACTGATTTACTAGGCAAATGACCTCATATAGCTTCTGACTTCAAGTAGCCCTGAACACCTGTCCTAGTTGGAGATGCACAGACTTGGAGGACAGCAGTCAGACCCCACTGTACAATGTGAGGTGGCAGGAGGCCCTTTAACTGGAAATATTGGCTTCAGAATTTAGTTGTTTATTTGAATCCTGATTCTGTTGTTTGCTAGTTGTGTGATCTTGGGCAGTGTTATTTAATCCCTCTAAGTTTATCAAATAGGAATTATAAAAGTACCTACTTCAAGATTGTTATGAGGATTCTGAAATGGTCCAAGGAAAGGGCTCATCTCTGAGCCTGGCCCAGAGTAAATACTCCATAAATGGACCTTCGTCTCCAGTTACAGCTCCAAGGAACAGCTTGCAGTCTCTTGTACATGCCATGATATTTCATGTTGATTTGCGTTTGATCTAGAATACTGCATCATGTCAGCTTTCCAGGTGGCACAGTGGTAAAGAATTTGCCTGACAATGCAGGAGATGCAAGAGATGTGGGTTCAATCCCTGAGTTGCGAAGATCCCCTAGAGGAGGAAATGGCAACATCTCCAGAATTCTTGCCTGAGCAGAGGAGCTTGGCGGGCTACAGTCCATGGAGTCAAAGAGTTGGACACAACTTAGTGACTAAGCACACACACACTCATAATATTGAATCACCAGGGAAGGAATGGAGGTAGAAACATGTTTTCCCCTAAAGGGAAAATAAAAACACCAAACCTATCCTATATTTGTTGGAAATATGACAGATTTATTTTAATGTCATAGGTGGAAAGTTGATTTTTTTTAGTATAGGTTTTTTAAAAAATTTATTCATTTTAATTGGAGACTAATTACTTTATAATATTGTAGTGGTTTTTGCCATACATTGACATGAATCAGCAATGGGTGTACATGTGTTCCCCATCCTGAACTCCCGTCCTACTTCCCTTCCCATCCCATTCCTCAGGCTACTTGAAGTCAGAAGATATATGTTGTCATTTGCCTAGTAAATCAGTTGTGCTCAAAGGCCTGTGAAGGAACATTGTCAGATGAGAAAATGTTAAAAGGGAAGAACTTTAAAACATCTTCTAAGAAAAATAAATAAGAACATCAGTTCAGTTCAGTTGCTTAGTCATGTCTGACTCTTTTCGACACCATGGACTGAAGCACGCCAGGCTTCCCTGTCCATCACAACTCCCAGAGTTTACTCATCCCAGTGCACCAGCCTTGAGCACCCTGTCTCATGCATCGAACCTGGGCTGGCGATCTATTTCACATATGGTAATATACAAGTTTCAGTGCTATTCTTTCAAATCATCCCACCCTTGCCGTCTCCCACAGAGTCCAAAAGACTGTTCTATACACCTGTGTCTCTTTTGCTATCACGCATACAGGGTCATCATTACCACCTTTCTAAATTCCATATATATGCATAGTATACTGTATTGGTGTTTTTCTTTCTGGCTTACTTCACTCTGTATAATGGGCTCCAGTTTCATCCACCTCATTAGAATTGATTCAAATGTATTCTTTTTAATGGCTAAGTAATATTCCATTGTGTATATGTACCACAACTTTCTTATCCATTCGTCATCAACCATTTTTTTGTTTTTTTTTTAAAAGTTATTTATTTATTTATTTTTGGCTGTGCTGGGTCTTCACTGCTGCACAGGCTTTCTCTAGCTGTGGTGATTAGGAGCTACTCTCTACCTGCAGAGCACAGGCTCTAGGCTCTCGGGCTTCAGTAGCTGCAGTGCCTGGACTCAGTAGTCGTGGCTCTCTGGCTCTAGAACACAGGTTTAGTTAGTTGCTCTGCAGTATGTGGGGTCTTCCTGAACAAGGAATCAAAAACCCTTGTCTCCCTCATTGGCAGGTGGATTCTTTACCACTGAGCCACCAGGGAAGCCCAAAGGTCACCTATTCTTCATCAAAAAAGAAAATCGGTGCCAAGCATTAGCAGGATCATAGTATTCCATAGAGCTGAGGACGACAAATATCAGCTCACAGGCCCACACACTGCCTGTCTTCTTCTCTACCTTCTCCAACTTTATTCAGCTGTTGAATTTCTGGTCTGCTGTTTCTTTTCTACTCCTTTTCTATCTTTTTACTATTAAATACCTACCTTGCTTGTTTTTTTTTCTTAAAATTCTACCCAACCATTCATGCATTAGCTGCTTTCCTGGAGCTTTCACTGGCATTGCAAGATAATGCTATGTTGAAATAAATCACCCATTAGGGCCCCTCAGCTCGAGAAAAGTTCTTCTTAGCTAAATAATGTTGGCATTTCCAACCTGAAACTCAGTGGTCATGCTCCTTTATACACTCTCATTATAGAGCCTGTATTCCAAATGCACACTAAACCTTGGGGACCCCTGTAGCTCAGTCTCTGCAAAAAATCATGCATAAAGAAGCCTGGCCTGCCTGACCACAAATGATTTATAATATATTCTAAGTTTACTCTTCTCCCTCAACCAAACAACAAAGGAGATGCCACTCCCTACCTCAGAATAACTGTTCTCAGAATTATTTTCTCCATTCTTCTGTTTTCTTACCCTCCACCTGATAAACTCTTATATTTCAGAGCTGCTCACATATCAGCCTCCAAAATGCTGTCTTCAGCTTTAGTTCCCTGTGACTTTTTTCTTTGTCCCCTTGTTTCACCCTTGCTCTTTCAGCAGTCTGATTTAGCAACTTTATTCCCTTCATCTCCTTCTACCATTTCCTTGCCAGTCTCTTTTTTCTCCCTAGTTTTCTAACTTGCGTCTCAAGAGGATGGGCAATCAGTGTTAGCAAGTACTCTTTCAGTTCTGAAGAAGACACATGTGACTCAAACAATTGTGAGTTGAAGGGGGATTAAAAATCTGGTTCCCTTTAGCATATTTATTTAACTGTTTATTCCTTCACTGAACTGGGAGCTTCTAGAGAGAGTCATATTTACCTTTATGCCTGCAGCACCCAACACAGGGCCTGGCATGGAATGGCACTCAATAACTGTTGACAAATGATGAAAGTCTAAACTGTTGGCTAAATCCTACTATTTCCTAGGAAGGAGTTTTAAAATAGAAACTCTTAAAAACACGGAACTTGGTTTAACCAATAACACAACCAAGAATATAAATAAACTTTAAGAGCCCTGGAGAGTCTAAGTCTCCTTTTCTGTAGATTATTTGTTGTGATATTAATTGGCCAGAGGGTCTTACCACTTAGGTCTCTTTCTTCATCTCAGTCTAGATACCCGTGTCTGTAGTGTGTCAGATCATAGGTCACCACGAAAGTGAAAGTCACTTTCACTCAGTTGTGTCTGACGTTTTGTGACTCCATGGACTTAGCCCGCCAGGCTTCTCTTCATGTAATTCTCCAGGCAAGAATACTGGAGTGGGTTGCCATTCCCTTCTCCAGGGGAATCTTCCTGACCCAGTGATCAAACCCAGGTCTCCTGCATTGCAGGCTGATTCTTTACTGTCTGAGCCACCAGGGAAGCCCATAGGTCACCATGTAAAGATATAAAAGAAGCATTTAGTTGATGGCTTGCCCAAACTTTGTGAAATATTTGAGTTATGAGTTAAACTTTAGATTCTTTGAATTCTGAGTTTGGTTGAGTTCAAAAAGTAGGAAAATCCTGTGTGAATGAGGCAATACCTCATTCTGGTCAGAACCGCCATCACTATAAAGTCTAACTAACATGCTGGAGAGAGTTTGGAGAAAACAGAACCCTACTACACTGTTCGTGGGAATGTAAATGGGCACAACCACTATGGAGAACAGTATGGAGGTTCCTCAAAAAACAAAAAATAGAGTTGCCACATGGACCAGTAATCCTACTCCTGGGCAGACAAAACTATATACCCAGACAAAACTGTAATTCAAAACGATACTTGCACCCCTATGTGCACTGCAGCACTATTCACAAAAGCCAAAGACATGGAACCAAATGTTCATTGACAGAAGAATGCACGAAGAATCTGTGGTACATATACACAATGGAATACTCCCCAGCCATTAAAAAGAATGAAATAATGCCATTTCAGCAACATGGATGCAACTAGAGATTATCATACTAAGTCAGAAAGAGAAAGACAAATACTGCATGACATCACTTACACGTGGAATCTAAAATATGACCCAAATGAACCTATCTACACAACAGAAAGAGAGTCACAGACACAGAGAAGAGACTCGTGGTTGCTAATGGGCAGGGGAGGAGGACAGACTGGGAGTCTGGGCTTAGTAGATATAAACTACAGAATGAATAAACAAGGTGCTACTGTATAGCACAGGAAACTATATTCAATCTTTTGGGATAAACCATAAAGGAAAAGAATATAAATGTGCCTATGTGTATAACTGAGTCACTCTGTGGCACAGCAGAAATTAACACAACATTGTAAGTCAACTGTATGTCAATAAACATAAAAGAAAACTCTGTGTGATATAGAGCTACTCAAGTCTGCCTTTCAATATAGACATAGATGCAGAAGGACATGGTCAATTCCTGCTGTCCCCGAGGCTCTTCCTTCACCTCCAGTTCTGCCTGGGTAGACCTTTCCCTTCCCATCCTCTGTCATCTTTGTAGCCACAGTTCCTTGAAGACACTTAAGAGGGAACCAGCGTGTGATGTATGGGGAGAGTGTTACAGAAACATTTGCTTGTTCAATGAGGCCAAAGTCCCTCAGCATGTTCAAGCCAAGGAATTATCTAGCGATTCACTTTAACTCAACACATGAAAAGGTGCATATGATGAGGTTAAAAAAAGCGGGCTCCTTGAGAAGACTTGGATTCTCCTTTATATCCTCAACCAGTAGACTACTGCTTGGTCCACAGACGGCACTCACATGCTTGTTGAATGAAAGAGTAAATTAAATTTACTCCTACCCTCATGCAGCAGGTTATATAACAATGAACACACTAAGATCGGTATATGCAGTAATGGAGGTGGAGTTTCAGCGTGATGGGAACAAAGAGGAGGAGGAGATTAATGGTTGGCATGAAAAATGTTCTCTATCCTCCCATATAATATGCCCAAGTTCAACAGCAGCACTCATAAAATGAAAAGCCCTGTAATATATTTATCTGCCAAAATTTTGATTGCAGGTTGCTGTTCACAGAGGGAAACTAAAATTGGAAAAAAAAAAAAAAACTGCATGGGTTTTGATATGAAGGAAGAATATAGTTTTTACAATATACTTACGGGAAAAACCAAACCCAAAAGACAGAAGCAATCTCCATTCTCCAAAGGCACTGGGTGGAGGAGGCTGAACTAAATGAGGTTCTCATGCAGATTATAATGGAGCAGAGAAAAGAAAGGACAGAACAGAGTCGAGTGAGACAGCACACGACAGGAAGAGAAATGATCAAAACTGAGAGGTGTTCCGTCCAGAAGAAATGCCTTTACGTTTCACTTGTGGGTCTGCAAATTACCTTCGCAGAAGGCCTTTAACCTATATTTGATGCAGCGAAACAGACAAAAGAGATTCTACTGCCTCAAATGCTTTTTTCGCTTAAAACCCATTCCTTGGATCATTCCTTCATTTAGGCCCTCTAGTGTGTGAAACCTTTTCTTGTTGAGTTCACATATGGGAGAACCTTTGGATATTAAGCAGGTTCAGAGTGATTGAGTGAATCATACAGATCCATTTCTGAACTGAAGCAGGTTTTCCCCTAGGTCTCACTATCCAATTGCTTTTGGTGTTGGAAACATTGTTTCACACTTTTACAGCATTGACATAACCTGCTGCTGCTGCTGCTAAGTCGTTTCAGTCATGTCTGACTCTGTGCGATCCCATACACGGCAGCCCACCAGGCTCCCCCATCCCTGGGATTCTCCAGGCATGAACACTGGAGTGGGTTGCCATTTCCTTCTCCAATGCATGAAAGTGAAAAGGGAAAGGGAAGTCGCTCAGTTGTGTCTGACTCTTAGCGACCCCATGGACTGCAGCCTACTAGTCTCCTCCGTCCATGGGATTTTCCAGGCAAGAGTACTGGAGTGGGGTGCCATAACCTATGATGAGTCATATTGATGGAGTATTTTGATTTTCACTTCTTTTCACTGTGGGCTTTCCTGATAGCTCAGTTGGTAAAGAATCCACCTGCAGTGCAGGAGAACCTGGTTGATACCTGGGTCAGAAAGATCTTCTGGAGAAGGGATAGGCTACCCACTCCACTATTCTTGGGCTCCCCTGGTGGCTCTGCTGGTAAAGAATCCTCCTGTAATGTGGGAGACCTGGGTTTGATCCCTGGGTTGGGAAGATCCCCTGGAGAAGGGAAAGGCTACCCACTCTAGTATTCTGGCCTGGAGAATTCCATGGACTGTTTAGCCCATGGGGTTGCAAAGAGTCACACAGGACTGAGTGACTTTCACTTTCACTTTTCACTTTCTTTTCACTATAGTCAATTCTTTACAGTCAGTAACAGCAGCAGGTCAGATGAATTTGGCTACTTTATAAAGGACTTGTACAATTAACCATGCAAGATAGAGTATTATCTCAGGCTGAAGACAATTTTTTTTTTTTTTTTTAGATTAGTGAGAAACAAGTATAAAGAGATTTTTAATGACTCTTGAAAGTGTCTTAAGACAGAGAATTAAGACTTCCCCCCAGTCTTAAGCTTTGCTGAGTTCTTCTTACTCTAGCTTTTGGATATTGAAATCTGGATTCAGACTTGATATAAAAAAGTTGCATCTCTTCTTCCCTCAGGTTGGCTCATTAGTTATCAGGAAACCAGCAGAGGAGCACATCTCTCACTACTGTTTTGCAGTGGAGATGTTCTGACCTAAAATTAGAAGAAATTCCCCAGTGTCCAGTGGCTCAGACTCTATGTCCCTAATGCAGGGGGCCCGGGTTCCATCCTTGATCAGGGAACCAGCATACCGCAACTAAAAATCCTGCCTGCCACAACAAGAAAAAAAGATCCTATGTGCTACAGCTACAATCAGCCAAATAAATTTTTAAAAAGTATTAAAAATGAAAGTACAATGACTAGCTGGGTCAGGGTTGGTAGCAAGTACATAGGAAGGTCCGCAATGTCAGGAGGTGTAGGTGAAGCAGGCACTGGTCGGGCAGGTGATATCCAGACAGCAGGGGAACAGCCATCTTGAGTATCCTGACCACACCCTACACACCCTGCACAACCCTTACAATCTTGGTCCATCTTCTCTTCTGCCATATCCTTGGGGTCAGGTACATAGCAGGCATTGCAACCAGATACCACAATTACGATACAGATGTCAGCAGCCAAAGAGTATCAAGAGTAAGATACCTAGCATGTTTAAAACAGCTATTTGCCAGGATATGGGCAAATTTTGGAGCCAAGCACTTACCGGGTTCATGGAGAGAAAGATGAGGCAGCAGTGCCCTGTCCAGTTATAAGGAAGGTCTAAGGCCACCCCTGGACTTCCCTGGTGGCTCAGATGGTAAAGAATCCACCTGCAAAGCAGGAGAGTCGGGTGCAATTCCTGGGTTGGGAAGATGCCCTGGAGGAGGGCATGGCAACCCACTCCAGTATTCCAGCCTGGAGTATCCCCATGGACAGAGGAACCTGGCCGGCTATAGTCCATGGGGTTGCAAAGAGTCAGCCATGACTGAGTGACTAAGCACACACACATACAAGGCCACCCCTGGGTTTACAAGTCCAGAGCCACCCTCACAGGAAGGGCCTTCAACTCTAGAAGAAACATTCTGGTGACCAAGCATTCAACTTAAGGTTAGCCTCTGCTGTTAGCTCAGCCTCTGTGGCCTTAATACAAAAGGCATTGGTCAGCCCACAACTGACCACTCATTACTGAACATTTTCTCCCCACTGTAGTGGTGACCAATATCTGTACAACAGCCTTGGCTTGTCTGTGAGTTCTCTGGATTTCTTGGCGTCCCCCCATTCATCAAGGACAGCCACCCCAGGGCCACACACACTAGTGAATGGCCATCCTGGCACTCCCCCACAACTTTTGGGATCACCCCTGGGACTTTTCTGGGCCTCACAAGTTAGTGGGCGGCCACCCCAGGATCACTGCTGAAACTTTTGGGGTTACCCCTCCCCCACTTTCAGGCCCCACATTAGTAGGATGGCCACCCGCGGATCACACCCTCAATTTTCTATCCCCAAGCCTGATTTCTCTGACCTCTCAGCGCTCAGGGGAGTTTCCTCGGTCTCCTGGCTGCTCTGCCAAGTGTTAGGCTGCACCCCAAAGTCCTACCTGGCCTGTATTTGCCCGGCTTCAAGGACGAAGAAACAAGTGACAGAGACATCAACAGTTTCACGGACAGGGAAGCTTACCTGTCTAAAGCAAGGTCCTGGAGCGACACTCCATGTGGGCAGCTGATGGCGGGCAGCATATGGCAGAAGGCTTCATTCGCTCCTGGGGGCGAGTGGAAGTTGCTAATTACAGGGAGAATTGACACGTTACCAGGGAAACCAGCAGAGGAGCACCGGCCCCTTACCACCTCTTTAATGAACTATCCCCGTGGAGTTCTGATCTAAAGTTAGAACAATCACCAGCTGAGGCAGGAGGCAATGATGTAGGAAGGTCAGTCATGTGAGGAAGGTATGGGTGAAGCAGGCACTAGTCGGGCAGAGGTTGTACAGAGAGCGAGAGAAGCTCGCTCACCTGGGCTGAGTTGACCATATGAGGAGGCCATGTGGCTGCAGGGGGGCAGTGGAGAGAGTGGCCCAGGATGTGGGAGGTTGGAGGCTGGCGGGGGCTATATCAAACAGGGCCTCAGAGCTCTTTTAATTTCACGGCTGCAGTCACCATCTACAGTAATTTTGGAGCCCAGGCAAATATATGTGGAATCTAAAAAAAACAAAAGAAACAAATGCACTTATTTACAAAAGAGAAATAGACTCACAGACAGAAAACAAGTTTATGGTTACCGAAGGGGAAGTGCGGGGAGGGATAAATTAGGAGTTTGGCATTAAAATATACACACAACTGTATATAAAATAATCAACAAGGACCTACTGTATAGCACAGGGAACTACACTCAATATCTTACAATCACCGATAATAGAAGAGAATGTAAAAAAAGAATTTTTAAATATAGTTTTATATATACATATAACTGAATCATTTTTCTGTACATATGAAACTAACACAGATAAAGTACATCAAGTGTATTTCAATAAAAATTGAAAACAAAAGAAGTAAATGATGTCAGCTTTACACATAGAAATTTACACTGCAGTGGCAATAGGACTTGTAATAATCACAGTACACCAACTCATAAACTAATCTTCTTTTGAGCTTGAGCATGTTAAGTGTGAACAGAATTCTGAAAACAAAGATTTGGTGGGTTGATTAGGGATGAAAGGTTCATGGGGGAATGAAGTCTCTGAAGGAAGTACAAAGCTCAGATGGACAGATGGGAAGAGCCAGAGGCCCTCCCAAGGACCAGCAACCAGAAGGCCACAGATTCTGTTTGGAGAGTTGCAATGTAGAGTGGACAGGAAGGCAATGCAGAATCCCTGGCTGGACGTTAGTGGAGGGGATGGTAATTATCAGCAGTATCATCAGAACTTTGATGTTTAGCAAAATGCTTTCTTTGCTTTATTTCACTCAGTTCTCATTGTAGACTCGATAAGACAACAAACAGTACTGTTCCCTTATTTTATCAGTTAAAGATGGGGGATTTAAATGGTGAGGTTTATACTCTTCTCTTTTCACTATGGAACTGGTTTTGCTGAGGTAGGATTAAGGTTAGTGGTTTGGGTGTATATTCTATTTAGGGGAAAAGAGGGTCATGAATGATAAAAGACTATAATGATTTCATTTAAAATTGATTCACTTTGCTGTAGAACAGAAACTAACACAATATTGTAAAGCAACTATACTCTGATACAAATTAATTTAAAAATTAGAATATGGGATGGAGGGGACATATGTATACTTCTAGCTGATTCATGTTCTTTTATGGCAGAAACCAATACAATATTGTAAAGCAATTATCCTCCAACTAAAAATAAATTTTAAAAGATAAGAATCATCAATCAATATTTTATCCAAATAAAATTTTATTAATTATAGCCCTTTAAAAAATATAGCAAAAAAAAAAAAAAAAAATGAAAGCCATGTCAGGGTGGGCTTGAGGATTTGTATCATGCTGACTTTCAGAATCTGTGGTTGTGTGTGCTCAGTGGAGCCCAGCTCTTTGTGACCCAATAGACTGTAGCCCACCAGCTTCCTCTGTCCTTGGGATTTCCCAGGCCAGAATACAGGAGTGAGTTGCCACTTCCTTCTCCAGGGAATCTTCCTGACCCAGGGATTTAACCCAAGAATCCTGCATCTCCTGCATTGGCAGGCAGATTCTTTACCACTGAACCATCAGGGAAGCCCTGACTTTCAGAGCCTTGGGGAATATGTCATTTTCCCTTTAGCAGTATTTGGATACATAGAAGCCAGAGGCCAGAGTTTCTAAATTAAGAAGGCTTTAACAGTTACTCCCATCCTGACCCAGTGCTTTAAGTTATTTACAAAACCACTACTGAGGAAATAAAACAAATATTCCCATGAAGATTTCCTTCTGAATTAACCTGCATGACTTGATACAGTTAAAAAAGCCGCTGGTTATGTTTAACTTCAGTAGACTTCACCAGAATGACTAAATGGCCCACCTATGATTTTTATATGATTTCCTGATTAGCTCAATTCTCCCATCTGAACTACGTGGTAGTTTTCATACAGATTCTGAAAGCATTTTTCAGATAGGAGTCTTTTCAAGAAGATAGTGGTTAAAAATCAAATTATAGAAGACTGAAGATACACTTTATGTGGTAACTTCATGTTTCTGCTAGATTTGAATCTCTGTACTTTTTCTGTGGAGTCTTAGTGTATGGATATGAATATTTGTTTATAATTATGAACTTTTTAATTTAGTATAAAACACTGTTGTGCATAACATATGTGTGCATGTGTGTATGTCTATGCACATAAGAACCATGCTTATTTCTTTTATTTTTAAAATTTTATTTTATTTTACTTTTTGGTTGTGCCATGCAGCATGCAGCTCCTGGAGTCGGTGATGAACAGGGAAGCCTGGTGTGCTGCAGTCCATGGGGTTGCAAAGAGTCGGACACAACAGAGTTACTGAACTGAACTGAATTGATGCAGCGTGCAGGATCTTCATTCCCTGACCAGGGATTGAACGTGTGCCCCTTGCATTGGAAGCACAGTTTCCTAATTATTGGACCTTCCCAATACATGCTCCTGGAGAAGGTAATGGCACCCCACTCCAGTACTCTTGCCTGGAAAATCCCATGGACAGAGGAGACTGGAAGGCTGCAGTACATGGGGTCGCTAAGAGTCGGACACAACTGAGTGACTTCACTTTCCCTTTTCCCTTTCATGCACTGGAGAAGAAAATGGCAACCTACTCCAGTGTTCTTACCTGGAGAATCCCAGGGACGGGGGAGCCTGGTGGGCTGCCGTCTATGGGGTCGCACAGAGTCAGACACGACTAAAGTGATTTAGCAGCATATGTGCTCCTTTTAAAATTCAACAAACATTTATTAAAGAATCGCTAGGAACAAGTCCACAAGCATGGACACAAAGTTCTTAACCTAACACAAGATGTGATGAATATATTAGACTGGCCAAAAAAATTGGGTTTTTCCATAAGCTGGCATGCTGCAGTCCGTGGGGTCTCAAAAAATTGGATACAACTGCTGACTGAGTTCCATAAGATGTAATGGAAAAACCCAAATGAACTTTTTGGCCAACCCAATAGTAAGCATATATTAATAGTAAGCAAGAGATAAGGAAACCCCAGTGGGTGCAAGGAAATGCTTTACACATTCAAGCAGCATCTAGAAGAACAGGTCGGTTTTGCCAGGTAGAGATGGCGATAGAGCTGTGAAGACCAAGGCCCAGAAGGGAGAAAGGGATGAATGTATTCAGAAAACAAGGGATAGTAAAAATTTACAGATTCTTTGGGTACAGGTTGGGTGACGAAAGGAAACATGATTGTTGTTTAGTCACTAAGTCATGTGTGACTCTTTTGCAACCCCATGGACTGTAGCCCACCAGGTTCCTCTGTCCATGGGATTTTCCAGGCAAGAATACTAGATTGGGTTGCCATTTCCTTCTCCAGGGCATCTTCCTGACCCAAGAATTGAACCTGCATCTCCTGCTTATCAGGCAGATTCTTTACTACTAAGTCACCTGAGAAACCCTGGAAACATGATTAGGTCACATTAAAAAAAAAAAAAAAGTGAAATTAATTCAGTAGGTGATATGGAGCCACTGAAATATATGGAATAGCAGAGCTGACAAAAATCACAGTTGCTTTGATATACAGAAAGGACTGAAGCAGGGAAATCAACTGCTATTGGATTGACCAGGAGAGAACTAAGAAGCCAAGGTAGCAATAACAAGACCTGATGGAGGATAAAGGCAATTAAGAGGGAAGAGGGACTGGATGTGAGAGATTATTTTTAATGACAGCAATGGATACCTGTGGCTCATGGTCAGCGAAGGCTACTCCTGCCTCAAGCATGTTTAGTCAGGCATCTCTCCCTTTTATCAGTGCAAGGTTGTTTCTTCCTCAAGTGTGCTTTCCTAATCTGGCTGCCATCCTGTATGAGATCAAAGCTGTCAAACTCTTTAAAAAGTACTTAGCACATGCCAAAAATTTTACGCATACATTAAAAAAAATTGTTGTTGTTCAGCTGCTCAGTCATGTCCAACTCTTTGCAACCGCATGGACTGCAGCACACCAGGCGTCTTGTCTTTCACTGTCTCCTGGAGTTTGCTCAAAGTCATGTCCATTGAGTCAGTGATGCCATCCAACCATCTCATCCTATCCTGCCCCCTTATCCTGCCCTCAATCTTTCCCAGCATCAGGGTCTTTTCCAGTGAGTTGGCTCTTCACATCAAGTGGCCAAAGTATTGGAGCTTCAGCTTCAGCATCAGTCCTTCCAATGAATATTATGGGTTGATTTCCTTTAGGATTGACTTGTTTGATCTCCTTGCAGTCCAAGGGACTCTAGAGAGTCTTCTCCAATACTGTAGTCTAAAAGTATCAATTCTTTGGTGCTCAGCCTTCTTTATGGTCCAGCTCTCACATCCATACATGGCTACTGGAAAAACCATAGCTTTGACTGTATGGACTATTATGGGCAAAGTGATGTCTCTGCTTTCTAACATGCTGTCTAGGTTTGTCATAGCTTATATAAATTTAATAAATAAAATTACCTTATCTTGTTGCCTATGACATTAAACTGGATTTTTCACCCTTTAAAAAATTATTTTATTGAAAATAAAAAAGCTGTAGAGGCAAGACAGGATCAATATTTTCCTCTGCTCACTGGGCTAATTTTGTGAGCATTTGCTTCCCTTTCAACTTTTGAAGTTCTTCTGAAGATGGGGAAAGGGACAATAGTAACCAGCAATCCACTCCTTAATTATGATTATTATAAATAGAGAGGATGGATTTGTATAGAAAGTAAAGCCCTGAGGCCAGGGCAGAAAATTCTGTTGAACATCATGAAATTAGAGAAAGGTCCAGAAATCAATTTCAAGCCTCAACCTCCCCCTCCTCTGCAAGTCTAGTGTCTCTAAACCCATCTCAAGACCCAGCACACCCTTTTCCTGATCCTCGTGAGCCATTCAGACCAATTTGTGGTCCAGCATGGAGCCAACAGTCACCCAGTATGGATTCCAGCTCAGCTTGGTGACCTGCTCCCAACTTGATGTTTATTTTCAAGGCTTTATTCTAGGAACCTTTTGGTAACCCCCTTCCCTTTCCTTTGGCCCTAATCCCTGTCTTCTTGTCTGTTCTCTTGAGTCTCTGACTTTGAATGTGAGTTTGAGTGCCTGACACAGCACCTGATGGGTGGCCTGCCTGGATGGCCAGTATCACCCAGCCTGCTTTTCCTGAAACTCTTCTCTTGTTTCCTGCTTCCGATGGCCTGTTATCAGCCTCTCATTCTGCCTCTCTCTCAATGCTTGGACCATGACTAGAAGTGCCATATTCTCTAGGTCACCTCTAGGCACACATGGTCACTCTGCCTTCCATAGGCTCAGATTTTCTCAATCTGAGCCTATCAAAGGACACCCTGATCCTGTTGCCTTTGCCTGATGATTCCTTTCTAAATAAATTATTAAGGTTTTCTTTAGTGCAGTTCAAGGTTCAGAGAAAAAATGAAGGAAAGTGAAGAGATTTCCCACGTGCCTCCTCTCCCCACACAGGCATAGTCTCCCCCCTTATCTATAGCCCACCTCAAAGGGGTACGGGTGTTGCAGCTGATTAACCCGCACTAACACATCATGAGCCTGAGTTCACGCTTGGTGTTGTACACTCTGTGGGTTTGGAGTTTAATTTTTTAAATTAACTTTTATGGGAGTAAGTTGCTTTACAATATTGTTTGTTTCTATTGTACAACAAAGTGATTCAGCTATGCATATACATGTATCCCCTCTTCCTTGAATTTCCTTCCCATTTAGGTCACCACAAAGCATTGAGTAGAGGTCCCTGAGCTATATAGTAGGTTCTCATTAGTTATCTATTTTACACACAGTATCGGTAGCATATATATGTCAATCCCAATCTCCCACTTCATGCCACCCCATCTCAAGTTGGTGTCCATACATTTGTTCTCTACGTCTGTGTCCCTATTTCTGTTTTGCAAATAAGATTATCTCTACCACTTTTCTAGGTTCCACAAAGAAGAGTTGATATATGCCCGATGATTCCCTAGTTGAAACAGAGAAAAGAAAGTTTCAAGAAGTCAGGCACAAGGGAGGAACTACGGCAGCAACGCAGTGCTATGTGTGAGAGAATGGAACTAAGCCATCTTTGCCAGTTTTGTCATTTGTTCATTTTTCTTAACATTGGAAGCTCAGCCTTCAACCAGTCCTCTAGATATGAGTGTGTTTATTTTGCTTTATTAAAATAGAACAGGGGTGCATTTTCATAGTAATATAGTTTGTAGCACAGTGTTCATTCTGAGCTTCCCTGGTGGCTCAGACAGTAAAGAATCTGCCTGCAGTGCAGGAGACCTGGGTTCGATCCCTGGGTCTGGAAGATTAAATTCAATATATTTTCTGGACTTAGAACTGAAAAAAAGAGATGGTTTCATTAGAATGATAGGGAGGGAGTAGGGAGTAGTGGAGGGTACCATTTATGGGGATGTGATGTGGTTATGAGTCTATGCATACCTGACTCCTCCATTCTCCATCAGACAAGAGAGTTTCCATCACTGATACTCACTTTGTAAATGGTTTGCACTATGTATAAAGGTAATGGGGCTTCCCAGGTGGCTTGGTGGTAAAGAATCTACCTGCAATGCAGCAGACCCAGCGGCATGGGTAAGATCCTTATGTTGGGAAGATCCCTTGGAGGAGGAAATGGCAACACACTCCAGGATTCTTGCCTGGGAAATCCCATGGACAGAGGAGCCTGGTGTCCTACAGTCCATGGGGTTGCAAAGAGTCGGACATGACTTACAACTGAACAACATAGAAGTAATGACTGTGAGTGAAATGTGTGTATGTGTGTGTGTGTGTGTGGGACTAGAGTTATTTTTGAAGAAAAGTATTTTAACTATTTGAAGCAGACTGATCGAATACTACTTGCCAACTTCTTCCTTTTCAAAGGAGGAAGAAACTATTTATTTCTAAGTATGGCACTGTATCAGATCATCTCTCAGATACTCTTCTAGTTAGATATTTTGATTTTCTCCAGAAACTGTCTAGGCAAAGATGTGTACATCTTTTCTTGTTTTTCTCTTTGAGGAATAATGTTGAAATCCAGCCATGTTTCTATTGTGGGAATCAAGAAGGACTTTTATGTGGTTGAAAAATAACTTGTTTCAAGGAAGCTAGATATCACTGAAATTCAAAGCTGCAAGTCTGAAAACACATTCAATAGTCTGCTGCTGCTGCTAAGTCACTTCAGTTGTTTCCGACTCTGTGTGACCTCATAGACGGCAGCCCACCAGGCTCCCCTGTCCCTGGGATTCTCCAGGCAAGAACACTGGAGTGGGTTGCCATTGCCTTCTCCAATGCATGAAAGTGAAAAATGAAAGTAAAGTCGCTCAGTCGTGTCCGACTCTTAGCTACCCCATGGACTGCAGCCTACCAGTCTCCTCCGTCCATGGGATTTTCCAGGCAGGAGTACTGTAGTGGGGTGCCATTGCCATAATCTAGGAATTATTTATTCAGGACAGTATCTAAGAGGGAAAAAATCCTTGATCTTCAATAGGCAAAGTTATCAATATTAACAGTAGCTAGCAGTGATTGTTATAACAAATACAGTAATTTTCCCCTGGGTTATGATTTTTTAACAGATCTGAAAATTTTTAGAATTCTAATTAGAGATATTAATATTAACATCACATTAACCACTATGTGAAGGACAGTGTATTACACTTGTTACTCAATATTTCAAAATTTTTTATTCAGTACATGTTTATTGGGGCTTCCCAGATGGTGCTAGTGGTAAAGAACCCACCTGCCAATGCAGGAGATGTGGGTTCAATCCCTGGGTTGGGAAGGTCCCCTAGAGGAGGGCATGGCAACCCACTCCAGGATTCTTGCCTGGAGAATCTCCATGGACAGAGAAGTCTGGTGGGCTACAGTCCATAGGGTTGCAAAGAGTTGGACACGACTGAAGCGACTGAGCACACACTCATGTTTATTGAGTATCTGCTGTGTGTCAGGTATATTAGTTTTGGAGATGTATTTGTGTGTTAGTTGCTCAGTTGTGTCTGACTCTTTGTGGTCTCATGGACTGTAGCCCACCAGGCTCCTCTGTCCATGGAATTTTCCAAGCAGTAATACTGGAATGAGTTGCCATTCCCTTCTCTAGGGGATCTTCCAAACCCAGGGATAGAACCTGAGTCTCCTGTGTTACAGACAGATTCTTTACTGTGTGAGTCACCAGGGAAGCCCAAATGGAAAGGACAAGTTCTCTTCTCTTTTGAATTTCCCTGCAATGACAGTAATCATGTAGGCACTTGTGGTTGTTAATCACTGTGGAATAACCGTTGCAACAGGAATAAACAAATGGGACCTAATTAAAAGCTTTTGCACAGCAAAGGGTATGGTAAACAAAAGGCAACTTACAGAACTGGAGAAAATATTTGCAAATAATCTGACTGACAAGGGATTAATTTCCATATACATACAGCTCATACACCTCAATATTAAAAAAAAAAACCCAAACAACCCAATCAAAAAAATGGGCAGAAGATCTAAACAGACATTTCTCCAAAGAAAACATATACACACGGACAAAAGCACATGAAAAGATGCTCCACATTGCTAATTACTAGAAAAATGCAAATCAAAACTATCAAGAGGCACCACCTCATACTGCTCAGAACAACCAACATCAAAAAGGCTACAGGTAATAAATGTTAGAGCAGGTGTGTAGAAAACACAGTCCTCCTATATTGTTGGTGGGAATGTAAATTGGTATAGACACTATGAAGAATAGTATGAAAGTTTCTTAAAAAAAAAAATGGAGCTACCAGATGATCTTGCAATCCTACTCCTGGGCATATATTCAGAGAAAAACAGAATTCAAAAAGATACGTACACCCCAGGGTTCAAAGCAGCACTATTTATAATAGCCTAGATATAGAAGCAACTTGAGTGTCTATCATAAGGGATTTGATTTAGGTCATACCTGAATGGTCTAGTAGTTTTCCCTACTTTCTTCAATTTCAGTCTGAATTTGGCAATAAGGAGTTCATGGTCTGAGCCACAGTCAGCTCCTGGTCTTGTTTTTGCTGACTGTATAGAGCTTCTCCATCTTTGGCTGCAAAGTATATAATCGATCTGATTTCGGTGTTGACCATCTGGTGATGTCCATGTATAAAGTCTTCTCTTGTGTTGTTGGAAGAGGGTATTTGTTATGACCAGTGCATTTTCTTGGCAAAACTCTGTTAGTCTTTGCCCTGCTTCATTCCGTGTTCCAAGGCCAAATTTGCCTGTTACTCCAGGTGTTTCTTGACTTCCTACTTTTGCATTCCAGTCCCCTATAATGAAAAGGACATCTTTTTTGGATGTTAGTTCTAAAAGGTCTTGTAGGTCTTCATAGAACCGTTCAACTTCAGAGGAACCAGAGATCAAATTGCCAACATCCGCTGGATCATGGAAAAAGCAAGAGAGTTCCAGAAAAACATCTATTTCTGCTTTATTGACTATGCCAAAGCCTTTGACTGTGTAGATCACAATAAACTGTGGAAAATTCTGAGAGAGATGGGAATACCAGACCACCTGATCTGCCTCTTGAGAAATCTGTATGCAGGTCAGGAAGCAACAGTTAGAACTGGTCATGGAACAACAGACTGGTTCCAAATAGGAAAAGGAGTACGTCAAGGCTGTATATTGTCACCCTGTTTATTTAACTTCTATGCAGAGTACATCATGAGAAATGCTGGACTGGAGGAAACACAAGTTGGAATCAAGATTGCTGGGAGAAATATCAATAACCTCAGATATGCAGATGATACCACCCTTATGGCAGAAAGTGAAGAGGAACTAAAAAGCCTCTTGATGAAAGTGAAAGTGGAGAGTGAAAAGGTTGGCTTAAAGCTCAACATTCAGAAAACGAAGATCATGGCATCTGGTCCCATCACTACATGGGAAATGGAGAAACAGTGGAAACAGTGTCAGACTTTCTTTTTCTGGGCTCCAAAATCACTGCAGATGGTGACTGCAGCCATGAAATTAAAAGACGCTTACTCCTTGGAAGGAAGGTTATGGCCAACCTAGATAGCATATTCAAAAGCAGAGACATTACTTTGCCAACAAAGGTTCTCCTAGTCAAGGCTATGGTCTTTCCTGTGGTCATGTATGGATGTGAGAGCTGGACTGTGAAGAAGGCTGAGCGCCCAAGAATTGATGCTTTTGAACTGTGGTGTTGGAGAAGACTCTTGAGAGTCCCTTGGACTGCAAGGAGATCCAACCGGTCCATTCTGAGGGAGATCAGACCTGGGATTTCTTTGGAAGGAATGATGCTCAAGCTGAAACTGCAGTATTTTGGCCACCTCATGCGAAGAGTTGACTCATTGGAGAAGACTCTGATGCTGGGAGGGATTGAGGGCAGGAGGAGAAGGGGACGACAGAGGATGAGATGGCTGGATGGCATCACTGACTCGATGAATGTGAGTCTGGGTGACCTCCGAGAGCTGGTGATGGATAGGGAGGCCTGGCGTGCTGCGGTTCATGGGGTCGCAAAGAGTCGGACACGACTGAGCAACTGATCTGATTTGATCTGATCTGAGTGTCTATCAACAGATGAACAGTTGTGGTATAAATATACGGTGGTATACATAGATGTGGTATACATGTATGGTGGAATATTAGCCATAAAAAACAATGAAATAATGCCATTTGCAGCAACATGAGTAGACCTGGAGATTTTCATACCGAGGGAAGTAAGCCAGGCAGAGAAAAACAAACATCAGTTGATATCACTTATGTATGGGATCTTTAAAAAATGATACAAATGAAATTATTTATGAAACAGAAATAAGCTCACAGATGTAGAAAACAAACCTATGGTTACCCAAGGGTAAATGTGGAGGGGATAAATTAAAAGTTTAGGATTAAAAGATATACACCACTATATATAAAGTAGATAACCAAGAAGGACCTACTATATAGCACAGGGAATTATACTCAATATTTTATAATAAATAACCTATAGTGGAAAAGAATGTAAAAAAATAATATATTTATATTATATATATATATGAATCACTTTGCTATACACCTGAAACTAACACACCATAAAATCTTAATAAAAAATTTTAAAAAGGTAAAAAGTTTAAAAACTGAAAAAAGTCAAAAAGGAGTAATGTTACAAGAGCTTAATTTATTCATTGAGTAAACAAATGATTATTTTATTAACTTTGTATTTTATATTGGAACATAGCCAGCTAGCAATGTTGTGATAGTTTCAGGAGCACAGCAGAGTGACTCAGCCATATATACACTCATATCCATTTCCCTCCTGATTGCCCTGCCATCCAGGCTGCCACATAACATTGAGCAGAGTTCCCTGTGCTTTGCGTACATGGATGCTCAGTCACTTCAGTTGTGACCAACTCTTTGCAACACTGTGGACTGTATGTAGCCCACCAGGACTGTATGTAGCCCTCCAGGCTCCTTTGTTCATAGGATTCTCCAGCCAAGACTACTGGAGTGGGTTGCCATGTCCTCCTCCAGGGAATTTTCCTAACCCTGGGATCAAACCCTGTCTCCTGTGTCTCTTGCAGTGGTAGGCAGATTCTTTACCGCTGAGCCAACGGGGAAGCCCTGTCTGTGCTAAGTAAATGATTGTTAACGAGTAGGCAGTATGCTGAGGACACAGCACGTACAGAATGAACATAGTCCCTGCCCTCAGGAAGCTGACTGCCTGTTCGTAGAGAGCAATGGGTGAATGGACTCAGCATGCATAGTTGTATGTGTTGCATGAGGAAGCACCTGGGGTGGGGGGAACATGAGGGTCCCCTAACCATGCCTTTAAGACTACGCAAAGGTTTCCCAGAAAAAAAAAAAAAAGGTTCAAGCTGGGAACCCACTCCACCCCGTCAAATATATAGGGATTTGTCAGAGTTTTGGATAAAGAACACCTTGTGTAAAGGAAGGCTGGGAAACAAGATCACTGAAAGAAATGCAACATGACTAGCACAGAGAATGTTCGGGAAGTGTGCTAGGAGTGACCAGCGAGGCAGGAGTGGCTAGGCCAGTGGGGCTTTGCAGGCCATTCTGAGGCACTGGACTGGATCCTACAGTGTAATCGGAAACAATTGCTTTTTAAACATGGATGAGACGTGATCAGAAACAGGTCTCTGTAAGGAATATACTTACATTCCTGTTCTATCTCTGAAAGCTTTGTAACCCCAAAGTATGGTTTTTATGTATGTTTTAATTTGGCATGGGACTTGGGCTCAGATGTTTCAACTTATCTGAAGTCAAATGTCAATTCAAAATTACTGTTTACAGAGTAAGCTGCCTTTTTAGTTGGGATGTTTTCCCTTGCTGCTGTGCCCTAGGAAGCACCATAATCTCAGGTCTCTATTTAGACGTTCTGTAGCGGATGCCCTCCTCATTTAGGATGTGAACACAGAGGTTCAAGTGATCCCACAAAAGGCAAATGCGCGGAATGTTTGTTCCTGTCACAAAATGTATTCCAGAGATGTGCAACTGCTGTCCAAAAATGTTTCTTAATTTCTTCTGGTGACATCTGCATGAGATCCTCACAGAAATACTGTGAACTAAAATGTTGTCTGCCATATGACTAAACAAAAGAGGTTGCAGCCATGGAGCCGTCACATTATAGCCACCCGGATGCTAAGCCCTGAAGGACCTCAGGTTGGAGGCAGGATGCCCTCCATCTAGCGGTCAGCCACTGCAGCCACCCCTGACGGTGCCCCTGAGGAGACGCAGGGTGAGAAGGCACAGCATTCTGGATAGCTGAGGTGCATATCAAAGGAAAAATTTCAATAATCCCAAATTCTTGGATCTTCCCATACACAGATGTGTGTTGGTTGATCAGTCATGTCCGACTCTTTTGGGACCCCATGGACTGTAGCCCACCAGACTCCTCTGTCCATGGGTTTTTCCAGGCAAGAATACTGGAGTGAGTTGCCATTTCCTTCTCCAGGGGATCTTCCTGACCCAGGGATTGAACCTGGGTCTCCTGCATTGCAGGCAGATTCTTAACCACCTGAACCATCAGGGAAGCCATACATGGGAAACGTCCCCCACATGGAAAAGTGATAAATTCCTTAACTTGAGATATCTACTTGTCTTTTTATTAACATTAATCTTTTGATATTCTAACTACCTGCTCTTTTGTTGCAAAAACTTCTGTATATCCTGGCTCCCACTTGCTTCTTCGGAGAAGTCTCCCAGAATTATCTAAGAGGCTGTGTCCAAGTCTTAAGTCCTCAGATTTGTCCACTGAATAAAACATAACTCTCAGCTTTTAGGTTGTGCTTTTTTTTTTTTCAGTTGACAATACTAACATGTCTATAACACTGCTGGTCCCCATTTTAACAGAGAAGGTAGACCTTAGATTCGCTCTGTCTATAGGCAGCCCCTGAGGGAGAAGGAGAGCTTGGGGAGACTTCCGGAAAGGGAATCCTGAACCGGCCAAACCAGAAAGTTACAAAATGAGGAACTCAGATCTTTAAAGTGGTATTCATCACAAGGGGGTCAGAGTCCCTTGTCTGTTCTGCTAGTGTCTTAAGGATTCAGTTCTCCTCTAGGTTTCTTGGTTAAAGTGATTTACGGCAGTGCCTCTGTGGGGAGAGAGAGTTTCTGGTTTTCCTGAAATACGAGATGAATTTCTAGGCTCATCTACTACAATTAAGTCTTGTCTTGAGTGTGTTTGGTGGATCCCTGGACTTCCCGTATGTGATTCTGATGTGGAATGATGTTTTATCTTCAGTGGTTTCTATATCTGCCTTCATAAGAAATCCTTTCATGGCAGGAAAAGGTATCGTGTGTAAACCAAGACTGTACTAATGTTCCCTCCCTTGTTCCTTTTTCCCTTTTCACAATGAGCTAAAGAATGCTTCTCCTGGATGCGGTGCAGGGAGCCTGGGAGCTGACCCCAGGGTCTGAATTGGAGATGTTTGAAACTAGCAATAGTCAGAATGATGCTTTTAAAGAGCAAGCATAAGTTTCTCAAGGATTATACTGCTGACATACAGCAAGAATGGAAATTTTTAAAAACTGAAGCTTGAATTACAGAACAAATGACAGCAAGAGACACATAAAGACGAAGCTGCAGTGATCTCTACCTACATCTCCAAGGCTGAGAATATACTTGTGCATTGGTAAAGGTTTAGTTTCCAGAACATACTCTTTTTCTTTTAAATTCTGTCTTTTCAGAAATGTTAGATTTTAAATTAAGTAATAATTGAATCCCCCCCCCCCCCACATGACTAGTCTAAGCCCCACACAGCCATTAGAATAGTCCTTAACTGACACTTGTCTTTAATCCAGTAAATTCCTCTGAGGAGCTCACAGTTTAGAAGGATTACAAGTAATACATACATGGAAAATAAATACTAGGCCATAGTTGCACTATACAAATTTATGAACTACCTGCCAAATATCAGGATCATTTGCAAAGGAAATTAATGTTTAAATGGCAACTATAGATTCTCTCCACTAATAGTATGAAGATGTTATTTCTTTTTTTTTTTCTTTTTTAAATTATGATTTAATTGGAAGTTAATTGCTTTACAATATTGTGTTGGCCTCTGCCATACATCAACATGAATCAGCCACAGGTATACACGTGTCCCCTCTCTCCTGAATCCCCTTCCCATCGCCCACCCCATCCCACCCCTCCAGGTTGTCACAGCACACTGGGTTGAGCTCTCTGTTGACACAGCAAATTCCCACTGGCTATCTATTTCATGGGCTTTCCTCTGGCTCAACTGGTAAAGAATCCTCCTGCAATGTGGGAAACCTGGGTTCAACCCCTAGGTTGGGAAGATCCCCTGCAGAAGGGAAAGGCTGCCCACTCCAGTATTCCGGCCTGGGTATGGTAGTGTATATGCTTCCTACTCTCCCGATTCGTCCCGCCTTCTCCTTCCCTCTCTGTGTCCGCGAGTCTGTTCTCTGGGTCGGTGTCTCCCTTTCTGCCCTGTAGATAGGTTCATCAGTACCATCGTTCTAGATTCCATACACATGCTTTAATATACAATATTTGTCTTTCTCTTTTTGACTTACTTCACTCTGTATAATAGGCTCTAGGTTCATCCACCTCATTAGGACTGACTCGGATGTGTTCTTTTTATAGTTGAGTAATATCCCATTGTATATGTACCGCAATTTCTGTATCCATTCATCTATGCTTCCTTGGTGCTCAGAGGTTTGCCCGCAATGTGGGAGATCCGGGTTCGATCCCTGGGTCGGAAAGATCCCCTGGAGAAGGAAATGGTAACCCACTCCAGTATTCTTGTCTGGAGAATCCCATGGACAGAAGAGCCTGGCAGGCTACAGTCCACGGGGTCGCAAAGAGTCGGACATGACTGAGCAACTTCACTTCATTCATCTATTTATGGATATATAGGTTGTTTCCATGTCCTGCTGCTGCTGCTGCTAAGTCGCTGCAGTCGTGTCCGACTCTGTGCGACCCCATAGACGGAAGCTCACCAGGCTCCCCTGTCCCTGGGATTCTCCAGGCAAGAATACTGGAGTGAGTTGCCATTTCCTTCTCCAATGCATGAAAGCGAAAAGTGAAAGTAAAGCCGCTCAGTCGTGCCCGACTCTTAGCGACCCCATGGACTGGAGCCTACCAGGCTCCTCCGTCCATGGGATTTTCCAGGCAAAAGTACTGGGGTGGGGTGCCATTCCATGTCCTAGCCATTGTAAAAAGTGCTGCCACGAACATTGGGGTAAATGTGTCTGTTTCAATAATGGTTTTCTCGGGGTATATATCCAGTAGTGGGATTGTTGGGTCATATGGTAGTGAATATGTTATTTCTATGTACACAGAAAGCCCTCTGATTTTGGCAAAGATGCATAGATTATATGAGTTTGCACAATAATTAAATATATATTTAAATCTATATATATCTTCTGGATGGCTGTAAATCTGTCTTTGTGGATTCTAATCAGTGATGCACTGGTAAACGTAAAACAACTTGATCTCCAAGAAAGGAAGAAAGAGAGAGAAAGAGGGAGAGGGAGAAAAAGAAGAAGGTAAGGAGAAGAAAAAGAAGGAGAAGGAGGAGAAGAAGGAGGAAGAAGAGGAGATGAGAAAGAGGGAGGTGGAGAGGGAGAAGGAGGGGAAGAAGGAGGAGGGGGGAGGAAGGCAGGGAAGGAATAAAGGGAGGAAGGGGGAAGGAAAGGAAGAAAGAGAATGGAAAGGAACCAAAGAGATGAGAAAGTTCTGTCTTGCAGTTGTTTGCCAGCTCCCATGGTATAAATGCTCCCAGTATCGATGGTCTGTTTCAAACTATGTTTCAATGAGACATCACTGCATGCAGACCTGGGAGAGCAATGTATACTACTGGCTCTTGCAAAAGTATAGTCTAGCTCCTAAATACCACTGGCTGTAGTAATTTCTCATGCTTCCAAATCTGGCTGGGTAGTTCAGTGTGACAGGCCTGGGTTTTGTATAAGGAAATATATTTGAAATAATTTTAGATAATCTTTCTTTCTATCCCTCTCTCTCATGGAAAAATAGAAAAAGATAAAAGATTATGCTTACTTTTCAGACTGGCTTGCGATTGAGACAATACACATTTCACAAATGAGAACTAAGGCTTAAAGACATTTTTACAGATGACTGAGGAATCTCCATCTGTAGATGGTGGAGCTGGGCCTGGAATCCAGGTTTGTCCCCTTCCATAGTCCATGACATTAAGTACTTTACCAAATTGGGAAGCAAATCTAGACAGGTAATTCTAATTCTAGGATGAAGGTACATAAAATGAATATAGAGGACAAGGCATTATTTGAATGTTGTCTTGGAGGATAATATATAGAAAACCAATAACAAAACCCTTGAAAATGACCCCAAAGTGAAATGTCCAAACATCATTTTCTTTCCTTTTATGATTTTTCCTTTCAATTTTGAAGTATATTTATGATTCGGAGAAGGCAATGGCACCCCACTCCAGTACTCTTGCCTGGAAAATCCCATGGATGGAGGAGCCTGGTAGGCTGCAATCCATGGGGTCGCTAAGAGTCAGACACGACTGAGCGACTTCACTTTCACTTTTCACTTTCATGCATTGGAGAAGGAAATGAAAACCCACTCCACTAGTCTTGCCTGGAGAATCCCAGGGACGGCGGAGCCTGGTGGGCTGCTGTCTATGGGGTCACACAGAGTCGGACACGACTGAAGTGAAACTGGAATATAATGAGTGTAGAGGCTGTATATTGAGAAGTCTGAGACCATGTCTAATTAGTTAGGTGAGTCTGTAGTCAACTTTCAAAACTTGATGTTATTTTGACAGAACAATGGATAAAGAAGAATGGAATACTGCTCCGCCATAAAAGAGAATGAAATAGTGCCATTTGCAGCAACATGGATAGATCTAAAGATTATCATACTAAGTGAAAAATCAGAAAGAGAAAAACAAATACCATATGATATCACTTATATGTTGAATCTAAAACATGATACAAATGAACTCATTTGCGGAACAGAAACAGACTCATAGACATAGAAAACAAACAGGGTTACCAAAGGGGAAAGGGGTAAGGGAGGGATAAATTAGGGGCTCGGGATTAGCAGAGACAAGCTACTATGTATAAAGTAGATAATCAACAAGGTCCTGTTGTATAGAACGGGGAACTATATTAAATATCTTCTAATAAACCATAATGGAAAAGTATCTGAAAAAGAGATATATATATATACATATATATGTATATGCATAAATGTATACATATATGTGTGTATATGAATATATATGTATTCTTATATGTGGGTATATATGCAATATATATAACTGAATCACTTTGCTGTACACTAGAAACTAAAATAACATTGTCTTAATAAATAAACTATATTTCAATTGAAAAAAAAAAAAACCTTGGTAATACTTAATCAGAAAACACACAAGGATAAGACTTCAATACTGGGAATCTATGACTTCTTCTAAATATCCCTTGAACTGTGTTTGTATAAAGTTAATAAAACAGGTTGAAACAAATTGTCAAAGAACCATGCATTCCTTTCATCAGCTTGATATGTATTGAGCATTGATTCCTAATTGTGTTGACAAGTTATTTGGCATTGCGAGAACTTTGGAGTGCCCACTGATTTTTGTGGAAACATTTTTGTCCTCCCAATTAGGAAGCTTTTGATGCACAGAAGTCTGCAGAAGGAGAAAAATACACTTTTTGGATAAAACAATATCCTGGCCTTTGGTCATTTCTCTTGGATAGTAAAGAAGAGAAGCTATTCAATTTTTTATGAGATTGTTCTGGAAATGAAAGACTGCTTATTTATGTAAAGAAAGTCTATTCTATTCAAAGATTACTACTTAGTATTCAAACCATTAAACATATTGCCAAATAATCTTATATAAAGTAATTAGAATGCCTATGAATACATTTAAAATGTAGAGAAAGTTTATTTTCTCTTTGAAAGATAATAAAAAGACAAAAAAACTGCTTTGTAATTTATGGACAGTGAAATTGGGCAATACCTTTGTGCTTTTGTTTTTAATATTTTTATTTAAGTATAGTTGATTTGGCCACCTAATGAGAAGAACTGACTCATTTGAAAAGACCCTGATGCTGGGAAAGATTGAAGGCAGGAGGAGAAGGGGATGACAGAGGATGAGATGGTTGGATGGCATTACTGACTCAATGGACATGAGTTTGAGTAAACTCCAGGAGTTGGTGACAGAGAGGGAGGCCTGGTGTGATGTAGTCCATGGGGTCACAAAGAGTCAGACACAACTGAGCGACTGAACTGAACTGAATTGATAGTTGATTTACAATGTTTCAGGTATACAGCAAAATGATTTAATTATAGCTCACCTCCTATTATAGGCACATCAAAATCACCACTATCTGCAGAACAACGATCGAAGAAAAAGACTGGAACCTACTGAATAGATCTTCTACAATAAAGACACAAAGAAGGAACCACAATGAGACAGGTGGGAGGGGTGAACTCAGGATAAAATCCAGCCCCATATCCCTGAGTGTTGACCCACAAACTGAAAAATGATTACACTGTAGAGGTTCTCCCATAAGTATGAGAATTCTGAGCCCCGTGTCAGGTCCCCCAGCCTGGGAGGTCCATGATGAAGGGAACAAGCCCCCAGAGAGTTTGGCTTTGAAGGCCAGCAGGAGCCTCATGGGACTGGGGAAGACAGTGACTTCACTCTTAAAGGGCTGCACAAACTTTCACACAAAAGCAGTAACTTGATAGGAACCTCCTGGTCTTGGAAAGCCTCCCAGGGAGGCAGGGAGTGGCTGCAGCTCACCCTAGGGTCATAGACACGGGTGTCAGACATACTGGGGAACACGCAACCTCATGAACACTCCTGGTGACTGCCATCTTGATTATTAGCTCTAATACCTGGCCCCATCCAAGAGTCTGCATGCACCAGTGCTGGGATGCCTCAGGCCAACAACTGACTGCGTGGGCACACAGCCCTACCCATCAACAGACAGGCTGCTTAAATACTGAAGATCCCACATGCACCTCTCAACATACCCTTTCACATGGTCCAGCCCACCAGAGGGCCAAGACCCAGTCCCACTCACCAGTGGACAGGCTCCTCCTGCCAGGAAGCCTGTACAAGCCTTTAGACCAGCCTCCCCCATCAGGGGACAGACACCATAAGCAAGAAAACTAAGGTCCTGCTACTCAGGCTCGACCCTAGCCTGGGACCAGCTGGGCCCTGGCCCAGCCCACCAGCAGGTGAACATAACCCTTGGGATCCCCAGACCTCACACTCAACTGTGTCAGGATCCCCCCAACCCCACCGTAAGATCTGCAATGAGCTCTGGGAGTCCCGGGCCCTATAGCCAGGCTCCAGAACCCAACTCTGCCTTCCAGCAGTCTGGCACTAACCCCAGGATCTGGCCCCACCTGCCAGTGGGTGTACAATGGGCCCAGAGTCTTTGGGATCCTCAGTCTGTCCACCAGTGAACCTGTACTAGCCCCAGGGCCCCTTAGGATCCCATAGCCAGTCACCTGGTGACCAGGCCCCCACTAAACAACAGCCAGCAGCCATCGCACAAGGTAGGGTCTGGCAACCAACCAGACTAAGGGCCAAACAAACCTCCCAGACTGGCCACATAGTCAGCCCATCACTACAGAGGGACTCATGCAGCCTTCTTTGGGGGAAAGCCCTGGAGCATACGACTTGGGTGACGAGAGGGGAGTGCCCTGCTAGGACATATAGAACACCTCCTACAGAAGCCACTTCTCCGAGTTTGAGACACATAATTAACCTCCCACAGACATAAAAATACAGGTGCTATGGTTTTTAAAGGAATCTTCTAAGGTTCTGAAACAGCGCGTTAGTTTGTGATAATCTTTATTAGGCTCTTCTTTCCTTTTCTCTGCATAGCATGGATGATGAAAAGGAATTTGCATTTTGCAATGAGCGCACAGAGCAAATAATGTCTTTCTATTTGGTTAAGTATAACAAGTTTGGATTGGAAGAATCATTGAAAGAAGCAAAGCACTATTGGTTACTAGAAAGACTTGAATTGTATAAAATCTATCTTTTGAGTCAGTGGTTTTAAAGCTTTCTTTCATATGTTGTGGGCCCATTTTGAGTTTAGATGGATGATATCTTCACATAGGTTCACAAGTTTTCATATAATTTTATAGGATATGCTAACTCTGAAATCCATCTATGGCTTTTCTAGGGTCCAATTAGAATATGTTTACATGATATCGTTTTGTAGCTAACTGATATCTATTATTTTAATATCTAATATCTATGTATATTTAATTTCTAGTTTATACCAAAATAATTCAACCAGACTTCGTATTAGTACTTCAAATAAGTTTTTGTCTTTCTTTCACTCTAGGTTCTTGAAACACTCATTAAGAATGTTTAAAAATGTTTTCTGCAGAATGAAACTGTTTATAGAAACATGATTTCTTCATTGCTATTATCCCATAATTCATATTGACTAATTCTAGGATTATTTGAAGTTTAATTTTAACTTTGAGCCATGTAAAAGTTTATAAGAGTTTCTAATTCAAGGGAAAGAAATAACTATTTTATTTTGATGTGTTAGGTTATCACATTTCATGATCTTTCTGGTCAGCTTTCCACTGGATCCTAGAAGGATGATGTGGGGCTGACGTTTGACAGAGTGTGTGGAATAGAAGGATGGCAAGGAAACCTTTAGAGTGGTATCCAGGCATTAAGTTTTAAAAAGCTGAACAATTAAAGGATTTTCTCCAAATGGATGTCTAAATCATAAAAGCCAATAGCTGCAAGCTCTAGGGCTTAAAACAAGCAAACAAAATCCCTTTTGATTATACTTGGCAGCCAGATTAGCTTTCGTAAAACAGCGTTTCAGTTGCAGCTCCTTTTGATTTACTTGTATTCGTGTAATTTCTAGTGACCAGAACAAGCATGCCTTTGATACGTGCTACTATGTATCAGGGCTACTACGTGCACTGTCCGAGGGTCCTGGACGTCCTGTGAATTTGTCATGTGTTCTGCCACCTAGTGTATGGGCTTCTCCATTCAATCATCTGTAGGGACACCTGTAACTAATATAACACTATTAATCAACTATACTTTAGTTACAAAAAAAGAAAATAAAAGATCTGAACAGACACTTTATAAACAAAGATGTACAAATGACCACCAAGTACATCAAAAAGTGCATAACTACATAAGTCCACAGGGAAATGCGAATTTAAACCACATTAAGAGACCATTGCAAATCCATTAGAATGGCTAAAAGTAAAAAAAAAAAAAAAAAAACTACAGCAAGTATAAATTTCAAACAATGCTGGTGGGCCAGTAAAATGGTGCAGTGACTTTATATAACATTTTGGCAGATTCTCATAAAGTTAAACAATATCTATCATATGAACCAACCATCCCAAGAGTAATTAAATATGTTTATCCTACAAGAATACCCATAGCAGATTTATTCATAATAGCCAAAAAAATCTGAGAACAACTCAACTATCCAGTCAATGGATTACTATTGAACATTAAAAGGAAGGAGATTATTTTACCCTTGTTATATGCAATGTCATGGACAAATTTTAAAAACATATTAGTGAGTGAAAGAAGACACACCTACTGTATCACTCCATATACCGTGTGTGCATGTGCACACGTGCACATGTCTGACTCTTTGTGACCCCCTGAACTGTGGCCCCCAGACTCCTCTGTCTATGGAATTTCCAGGCAAGATTACTGGAGAGGGTTGCTATTTCCTTCTCCAGGGGATCTTCCCAACCCAGGGATTGAATCTGCACCTCTTGGCAGGTGGATTCTTTACCCTCTGAGCCACTGGGAAAACCCTACTCCATTTATAGAGAACTCTGAAACAAGCAAACAGATCTATGGTGAAAGAGAACAGATTAGTGTTTGCCAAGGGTTGTGACTGGTAGGGGTGACTATGAAGTGGCGTGAGGGAACTTTTTTGGGCTGATGGAAATATTCTATGTCTTAATTGTGGTTATGATAATATAGATGTATATATTTTTCAGAACTCATTGAACTTTATACTTAGAATGGGTACATTTTACTATACGTAAATCATACCTCAATAAAGATGTGAAAAACAGAAAAAAGTCTGTAGGGATAAGTTAATTCATGGGTGTGTGTGTGTGTGATTCACAAGCATGTGAACCAGGACCAAGATGTTACTTACCATGAGTATAGTTATCACTTGCCCACTCTATTTAAACTTTTCGTCAAATCTCTCTCTTGCCTTCTCCCCTGCCCCCAGACCTGGTTGCCCACAGTTATAAGTGAGTCATCTGAAGGAAAGATGAAGGCAGTGTCTAGCATGACATTCGTCAGATGAGTCTTCCCCTCTGTCTGTCTCCTTGGTCTTTTTCTCTGGGTGTCACAATGCATCACTGCTCTCGTGGTAACAGATAATAGATTACAGTTCTCCTGGTTCACCACTTCCTTTATGCTCAAGACAATGAGGCCTGCCAAAGAAAGGACGGTTACTTGGGCAATCAGGTGGTTAGGCATAGCTAACAATCTTTACTTTTTAGGCTAATGACTGTACTGGCAAGTTTGTGAAACAGAATGAGTAACTTTGGGTCTTCTCACCGTTTAACACAGCAGTTCTCTGCCTTTGACACCAATGTAAGAGTATTTAAAGCTGTCAATAACTGCTCAGTTTTAAAAGCCATGCATTTTCAGTTGTACATAGTTTCAGATGTGTGCTTTGACTTATACTTTAGTGTTAAATTGGCCCTCACTCTACTTATTTCTTGTATGTGGTCTTCTCAGATATGTGTGCTCCATATCCATGTTTTAACAGGACAGCAAGAGCAATTTACCTACAGACTGATTTCATCTGCTGATAGGATACAGGGTAATTTAGTTGGTAGAGAAATACACACATACACACACACACATGAAGCTTTCTTCAAGGAGACCAGTATGCCAATCTTACTTCTATTATAACTCATTTAAATGGCCTTGAGCAAAGCTAGTAGCCATTCAGCTTCTGTTTTAGTCTTTGTGAAAAAAAAAAAAAAAAACAACCAGGAAAACAAGTTGTAGGTAAAAGAGATGTTACAGAATAGTTGGAATGTGCTCTGTAGACTATGGGAAAGAAGCGTCATTGAGAGTCAGTTGACATTGCTCATTTCAGGGAACCCTTAGGGTCCATTACCAGACAACCCCAACGGTCCACTGCATCATTCAAAGAACACTCAGAATTTCTTGGAGAAATCTGATGATGGTTGAGTAACTCTGATATAGTAGAAATGGTGTAAGTGTGTGCAGGTTAAATCAATCTCACCAAAAAACAAACCTTCCAAATCCTCTTAAAAACTTAGTATAAATAAAAGGCAGATTAAAAAAATGTATTTATAGGGGATGATGACACCTAATTTATTTAAATCTTATTGTTCATGGGAATATGTGCTTGCTAGTGAGAAGATGATGGTATAAATATATGATCTAATACAAATAAATATATGGTATGGAGTTATAAGTGAAAGTGTTAGCAGCTCAGTTATGTCTGACTCTCTGTGACCCCATAGACTATAGCCTGCCAGGCTCCTTTGTCCATGGGATTCTCCAGGCGACAATACTCAAGTGAGTTGCCATTCCCTTCTCCAGGGGATCTTCCCAACCCAGGGATGGAACCTCGGTCTCCTGCACTGGCAGGCAGATTCTTTACCATCTGAGGCACCAACAGGAATCTTATTAAAATACACACTGGGATTTGTCATTATGCTCTTTTACAATTGGATTTTAAATGCTTTAAACTTAGCAATGCTAAGTGGTTAAGGGCAAAGTTTTCCAAGTGGTACCTCCTCCACATTCATATTTTTACTCAGCAGGGCAAGTTAGAGGAAACCGTTTGTATTTACAAAGGAAGATTCCATCAGATGGAGCAGCTGTTAATTCTTGCCTCTTTGGGGGAGGGTGTTGCTTCTGGGTGTCTAAGGTGTAAATTTGGGAGCTCTTTAACCATAACCTCAGAGCTGATTTCTAAGGTAACTAGAATCCAAAACACAGATGGTTTTGTAAGTCAGAATTAGCACCTTGAATTGTTCCTGGAAGCACAGAGGAGGCTCCGCCCTTCTGGAGCCCAGTCACCCTGTGCCCAGTTTCCTGCCCAGCTGCCACTTCAGCATAATTGCCACATTCACACCAGTTCAAGTTTCCCTCTGGTGGCCTTCTGTGATTATGAGAGTGCCCACATGGAAGGAACCAAGTTATAATCCAACTGAGAGGCTTGACTGCAAGACGTCAAGGTGGTCCTTAGAAGCCAGTTGATTTTTTTTGCAGCCAGATGAGACCAGACCACCACTGACGGCTCCATTCTCACAATTCTGGTTTCTTTCTGGAAAGGCGGAGCATTCACATAGCCCATGGCACACTCAAGTTCTCCTTAGAGAAATGTAACCCAAGTCAACTTGACTGGCTCTGATAAGGTCGCTGATTGGGCTGCAGAGTAAAGGTCAGAAGCAGCAGGGCAAGGTGACAGGGAGGAGCAGGAGTTGTTTTGAAACTCCTGGGGTTGTCATCCTGACAGTTTCTTTTTCATTTTGTTCTGACCACACTGCTCAGCATATGGGACTTTAGCTTCTGCTGCTGCTGCTGCTGCTAAGTCACTTCAGTCGTGTCCGACTCTGTGCGACCCCATAGACGGCAGCCCACCAGGCTCCGCCGCCCCTGGGATGAACACTGGGGTGGGTTGCCACCCCAGGCAAGAACACTGGGGTGGGTTGCCACTTCCTTCTCCAATGCATGAAAGTGAAAAGTGAAAGTGAAGTTGCTCAGTCATGTCCGACCCTCAGCAACCCCCATGGACTGCGTTCCTGACCAGGGATCAAATCTGCGTCCCCTGCAGTGGAAGCTCAGAGTCTTAGCCACTGGACCGCCTCTCAAGTCCCTTGACATCTTTTAAGGGAAGGAAAAGGATCACTAACAGACTGACAGATGGATAAGTTAAAGAGCCTTGGGCAAAAACAGTTTCAATATTTAGTGGGTTTTTTCCTGGGTAATTAGATACTCCCTGTGTGTATGTGTGTGAATGCTACTAATCCAAGCAGCAAAATGGGTTAACAGACACTGCATATTTATCTTCATCTCTTACATGAGAAAATACGAGGGGAACACAAAGGAAAGAGTTTCGAGGAAGCCAGTTTGGCAGGGCCATATTCATGCTTAAGAATTGATTAACACAAGATCCTGTTTTCAGTTTAGTCTGCAGCTACTTGGAAAACTTTCAAAATGATCAAGTGATATAAAAGAAATACTTTGCTGCATTTTCTTGGCCACAGATTTCAAATTCGTGTGATAGGACAACCTTAAAAGTCTTACTCATCCTTGAAGGATTTCCCAATGTTATCTTGAATCCCAAAGTCAAAGAAATCATCATTAGCGCCTTAGTTTGGTGGGGTAGCTGCTGTCAACTTGGCAACATTGTGTGCCAAGTATAATCAGTGAGTTCATTAGCTGAACCACAAATACATGGTAATAACCATGTTCTTAAGATTCAAAAATTGAAAGAAGATAAGGGATTTACTGTAAAGCCTTGGTCATTTTCCTATGAAAGCAAAGCCAAAAAGCCACTTTTCTAGGAGAACAAAAGAAAAAAAAAACAAAACTTTGGAACTTAAATGTTTTGAGCAGTATTTAGTCTTTCTCTGATTTCCTTCATTAGAGAAACTCTGTCACATGGCACTTTCTGTATATTGTTATGTTGTTTCTTGGGCATTTGCACACACCCTTAGCTTTCAATGGGCTTTACTCAATAATTAGGTCTTTGGGGATAGCCAGACAGGAAGAGGGATAATCATGAAGAAAGTCTTGTACACAAAATTGCTAAGATAATTTCACTTCTGACATGACCAAACCCACATAAGATGAAGTCATTTGCATGCTGCCCAGGACATGTATTTTCCATGATCCTTACCACTGACTCATTGTGTTTAGTCATAAACATTCTTTGAACCTCAATGTCCCCACCTGTAAAATAGGGATGAAGTATTGGTCACATGGACAATGAGGAGCTGAAACTGATTTGAAAGGACTTTGCTCTTGTAGTCACACACTTGTGTTGTTTTATTAACACAGTGTTCTATTACAAAGGAATTCAGTCAATCTAACTCTCTCTGGAATGCTTTCAGAGCTACTCTGGTGTGATAAGCATAGTATATATTCCATTTATGTTCAAGGAAAATTGTGCATCTCTTCTTTTTTAGTATGTCATAAAATTCTTCTCCTTGTGTCACGTTACAAACTGGTTTCTTTTTACTTTTGTGATTCTGCCATTTTCTAGTGGAATAATTGCTATTTTAGTAATCCTCATGTTAAAACGACATCATTGAAATGGAAACTTCCATTTGGCACTCTGGCATTTAGACTTCTCTTTACTCTGAGTTTTTCCTTCCTCCATAGTCCTTTCTCTCTTTCAGTGTGCTTTATAATTGATTTATGGTTACATGAATTGTTCTTTGCTCCTTGTGACTGTGTGCATGCTCAGTCATGTCTGCCTCTTTGCAACTCCATGGACTGTGCCCTGTCAGGTGCCTCTGTCCATGAAATTTTTCAGGCAAGAATACTGGAGTGGATTGCCATTTCCTTCTCCAGGGGATCTTTCCAACCCAGGGATTGAACCCATGTTTTCTACGTCTCCTGCTTTGGCAGGTGGATTTTTTTTTTTTTTAATTTTATTTTGATTTTATTTAACTTTACAATATTGTATTGGTCTTGCCATGTATCAAAATGAATCTGCCACAGGTATACATGTGTTCCCCATCCTGAACCACACTGATGTATAGGGCAGGTGGATTCTTTACCACTGAGCCACCTGGGAAGCCTCTTCTTGGATCTTACCCCACCAGAATAAAATTTCTGAGTTCACACATTTCTATCTTGTTCAGTGAAACATCCTCAGTGTCTCAAACATCCCCATCACAGAGTATTTGTGAAATAATTCCACTGGATAAGTGAAGTTCCTGTATGGATTTCAGCTTCCACTCTGTTTCCACAGCTTAGAGTTGAAATCTGACTCAGACTTTCAAACTGATCTGGCCCTGAATCCATCCACTAACCTATACTTCCTTCCTTCTTCTCTTCCTTCCATCTGCCAGCTCTCAGCTTCCAGTCTGTCTAGGCTTTAACTCTTCCCATTGCCACCTGAAACTTGTTTTTTTACACTTTCTTCCTGCTATTAGCTATGATTCTTTGATTTAATACTGCCATAATGTGGTGAAGCATTAATCTGTAGAAGGATAGAGGTACACCAGTAAGTATCCCTTGGAAAAGGGAATGGTGACCCCCTCCAGTATTCTTGCCTGGAGAATCCCATGGACAGAGGAGCACGGAGTCAGACACGACTGAGGGACTAAGCACACACACACCAGTAAGCACAAGGTGGCTGCCAACATTTCACACAAGGAACACAGGTGTGAGTGTGGGAACTGATGGTTCCCAGGACAGTGCATCACAAAAGGCCCTTCTGGCATCTCACCATCTTTCAGCAAGAACAGCACGCATCCTGATGGTTGTTATGTGGACTTTTCAGCTTTCAATTCATTTCAGATGTGGCTTAAAGTAACATGTCATTCAGAGTTTGTTTGCCTGTAGGGTGATTCACTCATTGATCTCCTAAACAAACATATAGTAGGTAGGGGAGAAGACAGGAGAAAAAGGGAGGGAAGGAAGAAATGACAGAGGAAACAATTTTTACCCTAGGGCGTCCATGTTGTGATTACCTCTTAAAAACTAGAAACAAGCAGTTTGGTTCTCTGTGTGAAAATTCAAACTGATAAAACCATGAACTTGAGGTGAGTTCTGTGGTTTCTCTAAAGTATCTGGGGTTCTGTAGCTTGGCTGGTTGGTTGTTGCTTTCATTTAAAAGAAGATGATATTTATAAATGAAAGAGGGATTAGAATATGAATAACAAAATGAAGCTGATGATTCCTCAGTTGAAAATATTGAAAAATTGGGGGTCAGAAAAGAATCAAATCATGAATGATTCTTTTCTTCATACCTGTAAGAACCAGGCTGTAAATTTATTGCATGTTGTATAGAGAGCCAAAAATAGTATGTGTGTGTGTGTTTAAGACACTTCTCTGTGACTCATTCAACAAACAGGATTATCTTCCAAGTGCAAGGCCCTGTGTCCAGTGCTACAGGAGGACAGCAGGAGACAGTGGCAGAGTGATGAGAGCTAGTGGGACTTCTCTGGGGTTCCAGGGGCTAAGGCGCCACACCCCCAATGCAGGTTCAATCCCTGATCAGGGAACTAGATCCCATGTGCCTCAAGTAAGAGTTCACATGCCACAACTCAGACCCGGCCCAGACAAATAAATAAAAATAAATATAAAAAGAACAATGGGAGTTACTATTTCTATGGGCATATATTCTATGCCTGTTTCTTACAAAAGTTATACTTAAGTCTCACAAAAATCTGCAATGAAGGTATTATAATGTGTATTTTCCTTCCGAGTACGAGAAAATGGAAGATTAGAGAAGTTCAGTAATATTCCAAGTCAAACAGCTTACATGTATTCAATTCAATGTTTTGATGGTATTTTGACTAAGCCGAGGTATTCACAGCCTGGAAGACACGATCTCTCTCATTTGCTCCACTTCTTTCTTTCTCTCTCTCTCTCACACACACACTCATCTAGGCTGTGAGAGAGAATGTGATGTATATACATATCTGAAAGAGAGACAAATACTCTCATTTGAGCACCTCGATTCTGAGGGCTCTGGTGGCTGCCTGGTCATTTTCCAGCAGTTCATGCTGTAGTCTATGCACTCAATGGCGTGAATGTACTGACAACCGTCCATGTACTTACTCCCTGTGCACCCGCTAAGTGAAAAAGGTACACACACTCCTAAAACCTAGTCCTGTCTTCAAGGATATTAGTTTTGTATAAGAAATTTATATGTCAAAAAAGTGTTGTAGTATTGGCCAATTTCCCAGTTCTTTTGAAAATGTACCAGGTAGGAAAACAGTATGCCACTTGCAACAGAATAAAGAAAACACAGATACGGATCAAAATGTTATAAACCTGGACTTAAAGGAAAGTGTGGCTTAAGTAATGCAAAGAGGCTCATTTGAGAACTATAGACCATTTTCTTTTCCTCTTCTCTTTCAAAACATTTCTTTCAGGCTCTTTATCCCTCATAAAATTCATATTTTGCATCCCCTGGGGGGTGGATATTTTTCAGAGCTTACAGGTGTAAGTTGAATGAAGGGTTATAGAAAATAACTAGTTTGATCTGCACATGGGTCTTCCCTGGTTGTCCAGTGGTTTAAAATCCACCTTTCAATGAAAGGGATGTGAGTTCGATTCCTTGCTGGGGAACTGGGATCTTACATGCTGCCACTAAGCCTGTACACTGCAACTACTGAGCCCATGCACCACGACTGGAGAGAAACCCCCACGCTGCCAAGAACCAACACAGCCAAATAAATAAATACATATTTTTTTTGGAAAAAAAAAAACCAAAAACACAGAGTTCATGGATCTTTGGAGAGAGTTCACTGCATAGCGACCCGAACCATGGATGGTGGTTATACTACAATCAGGTGGCTCATTATAGCAAACTTTTGGCTGCATGTTCTAAATTTAATGTAGCTGGGAGAGTGTTTGATACCCTGTTAAATAGTAAGAACAATCACATTTCATTTAAAGCAAAGCCAATTTAAGATATTTTATGATTTCAGGGATGTTAAAATGTGAAAAAAAGGACATCTTAGAATTCATAAAATAGGAATATATATTAGTCAAGGCTCTCCAGAGAAACAGAAAATCCAACAGGATGTGTTTGTATCATTTATTTCTGTCTATCTTTCTATCTATCTAATTTAGATTTTAAGAAATTGGCTCATACAATTGTAGAGACTTAGAAAGTCCAAAATCTGGAGTAGGCTGGCAGACTGCAGACCCAGGGTAGTTTCAGAAGTCACAGTTCAAGTTCAAAAGTGTTCTTCTGGCAGAATCCCTTCTCCTTCTAGCGAGGTCAGTCTTTTTCTAGTAAGACCTTCAACTGACTGAATGAGGCCCACCACCGCCCACATTATGAAGAGCAATCTGCTTTACTCAAAGTCTACTGAATTCACTGTTAATTTCATCTAAAAATTACCTTTACAGAAACATCTAGGCTCAATGTTTGGCCAAATATATGGGCCCTGTAGCCTAGCCAATGCCACATAAGAGTCACTGTGGCAGAGGGACATTAGGAGGAAGATTCTTTTTGTTGTGGGAAATGTTAGCACTGGAACTCACCCTGTCACGGCACGAAGACATGAGCAGAGTAGTGCTGGTTCTTCCTCTCAAGGCTTTTTTGTGGGTTGGGGTTCACTGTCTCTGATCTCTTCTGGGCCTTCCCGTCAAAAGGGAATCATCCATAATGCAATCAATTAAACCCACCCCAAAGAGCAAACTTCTGGTGAGCTGCAAAGGGAAGAGGCTCTGTCCTTTTTTCTATGTTACTAATGTTTACATTTCTGTTTTTCTAACTTGGACAGAAGCCAGACCCCTGGGACTTGGGGGTGAGGGAGATATGGGGGGAAAATCAAATGTGCTGCCAATATATGAAATACAATATTTTTTTCCCTAAATTTTAGTTTAGCTCTTCTTTGTTGGAACTTGTGCCAGTGGTCAGAAAGAGGAGGAAGAGAGAAAAAGTATGGTCTCAACACTGCCCCCATCCACCACAATCAGACCACATTTTGCCCCTACCCACCTTTACTCTTCTCACCACTGGTTTCCTGTCCAAACTCCCCAGAACCCACTGCTCTTATATTCTCTGGAATGTTCCCAGGCCTGTCTCTGCCAGCAGTTATCCCCTGTTAAATATTACCATGATCAGTTTCTTCCCTCCTCCTGCTTGCACAATCCTGGAACCAATGACTCACTCTTGCTTTATTGTAAGTATTTACATTTTGGTTAAAATCATGGACCTTGGAGCCGTGGAATCTCTTCTTCGCCACTTGTGTGACACTTGCCTCTGTTCCCTCACCTGTAAAACTGGGATAATGACAGTATTTACGTCACAGGTGAGTTGGGAAGAGCAAATGAGAGCAGCAGATGGAAAGCTCTCAGGACAGTGCCTAGCAAGGCATGAGCCCTCAGCAATCGTTAAATATTACATTGCCATTTGTCTGACGTGGTTTCTCCATGCAATCATGATGCCTAGTGTTTGCAGATGGGCTGGGTACACAAAATACAAAGATAAAGCGGGAGGATTCTTGCCTTTGACCCACTCTTGGGATAACTGGAGGGATTCTATGATATCCTTCTGTGGGTTTCCATCTCAGTTAAACCATCTTGGTTTATCTCAGCTCTGTGGGATTGAAACAACTCTCCATGTCGTGAGGATTAGAAAAAATGAGTGAAGTGATGATCCTGGTAGCTTCTTGTTTAGTGTGACCCAAAGATGGGATTTGTCTGCCCCAGGGTTTTGTTTTTAGTGAAGTAGCGTGCCTTCTGCATTCACTCCCTATTGTTTTATAATATTGTTTTATATTGTTTTATAATGTGTGACATCATGTCACACGTTCATACATGCTTACCTGTTTGATCACCCCATTGTCCTTGAAGTTGTGATCCCTGCTTTCCATTATAAGAAGAAGGAAAGCAGAGATTGGTTAAGTGTTCCTCACTCTTAAAAACATAAAAGACATGATTAGAAACAAATACCATCATTAAAAAAAAAAAAAATCCTGTCTAGGAAATAAGGTAAGAAGAGAAAATCTGATTCTCTGATAACTCTGAAGAAACATTCTCAAATTTGCATTCATGGTGCTAATTGAAGGGGCCATGGAAAGTCCAAGGAAATCTAGGGTAAAAGCAATGGGAATCCTTTGAGAGCAGGAGTCAGAATTTCATCTCATCCTCATTGAGGGGGTCCATCAGAGTGCTATGGGGAGCCCCCTGGAGTGTCTCCCAGGTGTTCAGGCACAGAATCTACCAGATACACCATAGCTTGTGCTATTTCCTACTCCATGACCCCAGTTCCCCTAAGCAAAGTCCCGTGACTAGCAAAGCTGCATGAAGCTGCCTCTCCAGGGCCTTCAGACTGCCCTTTCAACACCAATCCCATCCTAATACTGTACTGAGGATTATAACCAGCTGGTTGTTTTTGTTCAGTCAGTAAGTCATGTCTGACTCTTTGTGACCCCATGGCCTGCAGCACGCCAGGCTTCCCTGTCCTTCACTATCCCCCGGAGTTTTCTCAAATTCATGTCCATTGAGTCAGTGAGGCCATCCAACCATCTCATCCTCTGTTGCCCCCTTCTCCTCTTGCTCTCAATTTTTCCTAGCATCAGGGTCTTTAATTTTGCTAAAATTTTGCTAATGAAGCTTCTGCTTCGTTAGGACCAGGGAAGGTCCTCAGACTCTGCATTTCTAACAAACTCTCAGGTGGGAATTCCAGTCTGAGGATTACCCTCTGGGCAGCAAGGCCCTCAATCATGTTCCCTTTGGGTTTGGTTTATGTACCTTTTTCTCCCTCTAGAATGCAAGATACCTGGAGGGCAGAAACCAGAACTCATAACTATGTATCTCTTCCAGCATCTAGCATGATACCTTGTGCAAATATAGAATCCCAAGAATACTGGTTACACTGGTTAAATTAAAATAACAAAAAGGTAAACCCCAAATACAGAAAGAAAAGGGGAAGAAAATATTCATTAGAAAGTAAAAATAGAAAACTTGTGAATAGACTATGACATTCCAAATAAATCAATTTTGCTGAGTAAAAGAAATGATTTTACAATGTTTGAATGCACTATCTTGAGAAAATGATATTGGATTAGCTAAAAAGTTCATTCCAGTTTCTTCCTGGTAGATGGAAAAATCCAAATGAACTTTTTGGCCAACCCAATACAACACCCAGGGAAATATTTAGGGAAAAGCAGAGATGATGATTTTCTTATGAGACTGACAAGTGACACCTCTTCAAGGAATTTCATCTTTCAAATTTCAAAGAGGTATATTTCACTGCACACATGAAAATGGCTACATTCGTTTCTAAGGGCTGTGTATGGATGGGCATCATATAATAACTTCACAATTTATTTAGCATAGCGCTTTGTCTTTAAGCGAGTATGAATAATTCTTCAGCATTGCTGTCTTTCTTAAGCATAAATCTATAAAGTAGGTCTTGGTGAATCGCATCTTGGAGCATAAGAAAATAATACAGTAAAAAAGACAGTAATACATAGAGCTGATCCTTGTTGATTTGTGAAATAAATATCTTACCAAATAGTAACAAGGATTCCAGTTGAAATGGTTGTGAATTTTCAGCTTGTACAGATTCTGGTTTTTAAGCATAAAAACACACATTCCATCCCGTGGTCTTCTAATGATAAACACTTCTGGGGTCACCACTTTTGTTCAGTGGGTAGAACTATTTCTCAACATGTGCTAGTCTACATTTGAGTTGTTTACATTTTCTTCACTGCTTTCTTCCATTTTCTGTAGTGCAGAAAATGAAGTATAATATTCATTTGTTTTTGCTACAGCAGACATGTCCTTCCAATTGAGCTCTCTCCATGGGCACCACAGACAGAGAAGCAAAATCAAGGCCTTCCTTTACCTTATGGCTCCCATATGGAGATTGTTCAGTCTAACTCATCTACTCAAAGCATATCTGATGAGTAGTCAACCTCTCTCCTCGACAGTTTATTACTGATCTCTGTAAATTGGAGGCTATATATCTGACAGCAGCATTACAACCTCTGAATTGAATGTATAATTTAATTTGTAAACTCATGTTCTCCATTTCGAGAATTGTAATAAAACTGAGTGTGTGCTGATTTTCTAATATGGATTTGTTTTTCCTTTAGTTTGAGAGTTGACATGGCTTGCCTCTTTGACATGTGAATTCTTAAACCCTGGTTTCTTTAATCTAGTAGCTCTTGCCTCTTTCTCCTATTCTTTTTAGTGAGGAATGGCTCTGAAGTTTCTTATTTCAAATTACATGAAATGTTGATTAATCTCATAGATTTACTTAAGTACTTTTGTTATTAGATATTTTTAAAAGACTCTGAGCAGCAGAAGGGCAGAATTCTGTAATTAATCAGGATTGCCTAGCTCTGTTACTCCAGTGGCGGTGAATTGGTTCCCAGTAGGAGAGTTAATAGAAAAACATTCAATTTCAAAATGGCCTGGATGCATCAAAGGGATTAAGCTGTAATGCTTTTAATCCCTGTAACTCAAACAAAGAGAAAATTTCCCTGAGCAATGAATTGCATAATGTATTTGTGGGCCAGAGAATGATCAGAGTGGAGCATCGGCTAAGCAGTCAGCCCTGCAGCCCAGGATCTCACTGGGCACAGCTAAAGTTACAGCCCAAGGGATTTAGATGTTCGCTTTTAAACTTAGAGTACTGTTATTTTAAAAGCAAAATGTTTTGCTTTTAAGCTTTTAAAATGGGTACCATTTTGGAAAGTTCTAGTTTCTGGAGCTCCCAAGCTTTCAAAGGCTCTACCAATAAACCTTTAGGTTAAATCTCCAAGTCAGAAATGGCAATTACTTGGCACACCTGGTACACTTCCCTCACCTCCAAGGCCCATGATGACAAGCCTGGCTTTTTTACTTCCTGTCAAGACTACCTCTGAATTGCTTTCTATCTGTATCCTTCTTCCAGGTCTTTTAATTTGCTTGATCAAATTTCTCACAGTTTCCAAAGATCTGCTGGACTGTGTCAAAGGGCATATAAGTACAACTCAAAAAATATATTTTCTTCAAATAACCAGTGTTTATTTGGAGTCTTCTGGGTATTGTTATTTTAATGAAGGTTTTTAATCTTGAGAAAATTATAGATTCACATGCAGTTGTGAGAAATAATATTAATACGTAGACATACATGTGCCCATTTCCTAGTTTCTCCCAAAGGCAGTCTCTTGCAGAACCAGAGAACAATATCACAGCCAAGAAGTTGACAGTGATACAGTCAAGATACAGAATCTGCCCATCATCACAAGGATCTCTCCTGTCGCCCTTGAGAGTCCCACTCACTTCTCACCTGTCCCTGCCCTTCCTTTAAACCTCTGGGAACCACAGACCTGTTCTCTATTTCTATAATTTTGTCATTTCACGGATGTTATACAAATGGAATCATGCAATATGCAACTTTTTTTTTTTCCTGACTGACTTTTTCCACAGAGCATAATTCTCTGGAGATTCATCCAAGTTGTTTTGCAGAGCAATAACTTGTTTTATTGCTTCATGGTATGGATATACTTTTGTTTCTTTAATCATTCATCTGCTGAAGGACTTCTGGGTTGTTTCCTGTTTGGAGCTTTCATAAACAAAGCTGCTATAAAAATTTGTGTATAGGTTTTTGCCAACATGCTTTTTTTCTCTGTGAAAAAAAAAATGTACCCAGAGTACAACATGGTAGTTGCAAGGCTTAATTTTTTAAAGAAAACTCCAAGCTTTTGCAGAGTGGTTGTAAGATTTTACATTCAGAGCAGCCATGAAAGAGACTCAGTTTCTCTGAATTCTTGCCAGCATTTGATATTGTCACCATTTTTTATTTTTGTTATTCCCATGGCTTTGAAGTGATATCTTATTGTGGTTTTAATTTGTATTTCCCTAATGGCAGATGCCATTAAAAAGCTTTTTTCATGTACTTATTTGCCATCTGTATATTCTCCTTGATAAAATATCTCTTCATGTCTTCTGCCCATTTTTAAATAGGATCATTTGGATTTTTGTGACTGAATTTTAAGAGTTGTTATATATTTTAGATACTGGTCCTGTGTCAGATATGTGGCTTGCAAGTAGTTCCTCCCAGTCTGTAGCTTGTCTTTTCATCCTTTTCACAGAGTCTTGTGTGGAGCAAAAGCTTTTAATTTTGAGAAGTACACATTAGCAATTTAAAAAAAATAGATTGCTTGGTGTCAAATCTAAGAACTCTTTCCCGAGTCTTAAATCCTGAAGAATTTCTCCTGGTCATTTGTGCTTGTTTGTTTTTTTCTAAAATTTTTATAGGTTCATGTTTATGCTTAAGGGTGTAATCTCATTTTGTTTGATTTTTGTATAAGGTGTAAGACTTAGGACTAAGTCCCCCCTCCTCTGCTTTCTTCCTCCCTCCCCTACCCCAACTATCTCTTTTTCTTCCTCTTTCTTTCTACCTGTGCTGTGCTATGTCCAGTTGTTCAGTTGTGTCTGACTCTTGGCGACACCATGAACTGTAACCCACTAGGCTCCTCTGTCTATGGAATTTCCCAGACAAGAATACTGGAGTGGGTTGCCATGTCCTTCTCCAGGGGATCTTTCTGACCCAGGGGTCAAACTTATGTTTCTTCCATCTCCTGCATTGGCAGGTGGGTTCTTTACTAATGAGTCACCTGGAAAGCCTTTCTTTCTGCCTGTGAATTCCCAATTACTTCAATTGGAAAAACTACTATTCATCTATTGATTGATTTTGTGTCTTTGTCAAAAATCAATTTGGTGTATTTGTGAGGGTCTATTTCTGGGTTCTGTTCTAATGATCTATATATCTGTCTCTGTACAAATACCACAGGATTGATTACTCTAGTTATGTAATTAAGTCTTGCAAATGGCTAGACTGGTTCCTCCTACTTTATTCTTCTCTTTCAAAATCATTCCCATTCCTTTGCCTGTACACATAAATTTTAAAATTCTTTTGTCTACATTTACAAAAGAGTGTTCCTAGAATTTTGCTAGGGATGACATTAAACTTGTATATCAATTTTGGAGAGCATTAACATGTTAATTACATTTAGTTTTCTAATCCATCAACATGGTATGTCACCTCATTTATTTAAAGTTTTGATTTCTTTCATCAGCACTGTGTAGTTTTTAGTATATAAATCCTATACATGGATTGCTGGACTTATACCTGAGTATTTCATTTTTTGAGTAATTGTAAATTGTACTGTGTTTTTAACTTAGGGGTCCATGTGTTCTTTGTGTGTGCTAAGTCACTTCAGTTTTGTCCGACTCTTTGTGACCCTGTAGCCACATGAACTGTAGCCTGCCAGGCTCCTCTGTCCATGGGATTCTCCAAGCAATACTGGAGTGGGTTGCCATGCCCTCCTTCAGAGGATCTTCTCGACCCAGGGATTGAACTCGTGTCTCCTGCAGCTCCTGCATTGCAGCCAGATTCTTTACTGCAGATCCACTGAGAAAGCCCATGTGTTCTTTACCAGTAGACAGAAATAAAATTGATTTTTGTATGTTTGCCTTGTATCTTGTGACCTTGTTAGATTCAGTAGTTCTTGTAGTGTTTTGGGTAGATTTTACTTCTTATTCTTGATATATATACATTTTATTTCTCCCTCTTGCCTTATTGCATTGACTAGAATTTCTAGTACTATGTTGAATAAGAATAATGAGACTGGATATTCTTGCCTTGTTACTTATATTAGAGGAAAGGCATTCAGTCTTTTGCCATTAGCTATAGGATTTTGTAGATGCTTTTATCAATCTGCTTCCCTTGTAGCCCAGCAATAAAGCATCTGCCTACAATGCAGGAGACACAAGAGACTCGAGTCTGATCCCTGGGTTGGGAAGATTCCCCTGGAGGAAGAAATGGCAACCTACTCCAGTGTTCTTGCCTGGAGAATCCCTTGGCCAGAGGAGCCTGGTGGGCTACAGTCCATGGAGTCGAAAAGAGTCATACACAGCTGAACACTCATGCAGGGTCTTATCAACCTGAGGAAGCTCTCTTCTACTTCTGTTTTTATAAGTTTTTTAAAACATTAGGAATAAGTGTTACATTTTGCTTTTCTTTGCATCAGTTAATATGATTATATGATCTTTCTTCTTTGGCCTCTTAATATGGGAGAGTACAGTGATAGATTTCTGAATATTAATAAGACTTGCATCTGTGGAATATATTTGAATTGTAGGGTGTAATTCTTTTTGTATGTTGTTGAATTCTATTTGCTAATATTTTGTTAAGTATTTTTGCATCTATATTCACTAGTGACATTAGTCTGTAGGGCTGGTTTTTTTTTTTGGTACTGTTTTTGTATGGTTCTTGGTATCAAGGTTACATTAGTTTCATAAATTGAATTGGGAAATATTTCCTTCTCTTTCATTTTCTGCAAGAGATTGTGTAGAATTTCATTTTGATTCACATATTTTATATATATATATAAATATTCTTGGAAGAATTCTCCAATGAACATACCTACATCTAGGCATAGGGATTTCCTTTTTAGGTAGTTTTAAAATTATGAATCCAGTTTCCTCTGTCTTTTAATTGGTGTATTTATAGTATATTTAATATAATTATTGATATGTTAGAACTTAGGTCTGCCATCTCATTTTTTTTGGTTTTCTCTATGTTCTCTCAATTTTTCATTTCTCTGTCTTTTTCTTGGACTTTGGTGTATTAACTGAACATTTTTTTAGAATTCCACTTTTATTCTAAATAAAATGGGACTTTATTTTACTTAATTAATAAAAACCCATTTCATAGAACTTAAAAAAAAAACTTTTCATATAATTCTAGGCGTTCTATTATATATGTATAACATTATAGGCTACTAATATTGTCATTTTACCAGTTTGGGTAAAATATAAAACCCTTTCCTCTATAATTGTCTTAAATATTTCCTTTACATTCATTTAGAAGTATATCATACAGTGTTAAAACTTATGCATTGGCCATGGAACTAATTTAGAAAATTCAAAAAGAAAAAATGTATTTTTTAATTCATATTTCTGCTCATTATACTCTTCCCTCCTTTCTGATGTTCTTTCTAAGGTCTAAGCTTCTTTCTTTTATTATTTCCTTTCTTCTTAGACAAATTTACTTAGCTATACTTTTAGGATGTCTGCTGATAACAAACTCTGTTTTCCTTTATCTGAGAATGTCTATTTCTTCTTTATTCCTGAAGGTTATTTTTTCCTGGGCATAGGATTCAAGGTTGACAATTATTTTCATTCAGCACTTCAAAAATATTGTGTCACTTAAAGTTTAGTTATGATGTGTTTTAGGGTGGATTCTTTCACTTTATTCTGTTTATGGTTTGTTAAGCTTCTTGAATCTGCTAGTTTATGTCCCTTGTCAAATTTGGGAACTTGTCACCCACTTGGAGTACTTTTGCAGCACCACCCTCTTCCTTCTCCCATTCCAGGATTCTAATGACATAAATGTTGGATATTTTTTTTTTATATATATAGTTTCATTGGCCCCTGAATCTCTTTTGTGGTTTATTTTTTGTTGTTGGCGGGGGTTGTTTGGTTTTTTGTTTATTTTTGTCTTTTTAAAGGATATTTTGGTTGGTCATATTGGGTGATTTCTATTGATCTATCTTCTTGTTCATTGGTTCTTTCCTCTGTCCCTTCCATTATTCTGTTGAGCACATCTACTGAACTTTTAAATTTCAATTATTATATATTTTCGTTTCTAAAATTCACTTTTGGTTCTTTTTTGTATCTCCTATTTCTTTGTTGAGACTTTCTGTGTCTTTGCTGAGGTTTTCTAATTTTTCATTTGTTTCAAGCATATTTGTATTTGCTAATTGCATTTTTATCACAGTTGCTTTAAAATCTTTGTCAGGTACTTCTAACATGTCTGTTTTCTTGGTGTTGTGGTTATTGATATGTTGAATAGTTTTTGTCTGAGCTTCCCAGCTGGCTCAGTGGTAAAGAATCTGCCTGCAATGTAGAAACTCAGGTTCGATCCCTGGATTGGGGAGAGCCCCTGGAGAAGGAAATGGCAACCCAACCCAGTACTGTTGCCTAGGAAATCCCATGGACAGAGGAGCCTGGCAGGCTACAGTCAATGGGGTCAAATATGACTTAGCAACTAAACTACTACCTAGTTGAGCTACTTCAAATCCTGAAAGATGATGCTGTGAAGATGCTGCACTCAATATGTCAGCAAATTTGGAAAACTCAGCAGTGGCCACAGGACTGGAAAAGGTCAGTTTTCATCCCAATCTCAAAGAAAGGTAATGCCAATGAATGATCAAACTATCGCACAATTGCACTCATCTCACACAGTAGTAAAGTAATGCTCAAAATTCTCCAAGCCAGGCTTCAGCAATATGTGAACTGTGAACTTCCAGATATTCAAGCTGGTTTTAGAAAAGGCAGAGGAACCAGAGATCAAATTGCCAACATCCGCTGGATCATGGAAAAAGCAAGAGAGTTCTAGAAAAACATCTATTTCTGCATTATTGACTATGCCAAAGCCTTTGACTGTGTGGATCACAATAAACTGTGGGAAATTCTGAAAGAGATGGGAATACCAGACCACCTGACCTGCCTCTTGAGAAACCTGTATTCAGGTCAGGAAGCAACAGTTAGAACTGGTCATGGAACAACAGACTGGTTCCAAATAGGAAAAGGAGTATGTCAAGGCTGTATATTGTCACCCTGCTTATTTAACTTATATGCGGAGTACATCTTGAGAAACGCTGGGCTGGAAGAAGCATAAGCTGGAATCAAGACTGCCGGGAGAAATATCAATAACCTCAGATATGCAGATGACACCACCCTTATGGCAGAAAGTGAAGAACTAAAGAGCCTTTTGATGAAAGTGAAAGAGGAGAGTGAAAAAGTTGGCTTAATGCTCAACATTCATAAAACGAAGATCATGGCATCCGGTCTCATCACTTCATGGGAAATAAATGGGGAAACAGTGGAAACAGTGGCAGACTTTATTTTTTTGGGCTCCAAAATCACTGCAGATGGTGACTGCAGCCATGAAATTAAAAGACGCTTACTCCTTGGAAGGAAAGTTATGACCAACCTAGATAGCATACTAAAAAGCAGACATTACTTTGCCAACAAAGGTCCGTCTAGTCAAGGCTATGGTCTTTCCTGTGGTCATGTATGGATGTGAGCACAGGACTGTGAAGAAAGCTGAGCGCCGAAGAATTGATGCTTTTGAACTGTGGTGCTGGAGAAGACTTTTGAGGGTCCCTTGGACTGCAAGGAGATCCAACCAGTCCATTCTGAAGGAGATCAGTCCTGGGTGTTCTTTGGAAGGAATGATGCTGAAGCTGAAACTCCAGTACTTTGGCCACTTGATGTGGAGAGCTGACTCATCTGAAAAGCCTTTGATGCTGGGAAAGATTGAGGGCAGGAGGAAAAGGGGACGACAGAGGATGAGATGGTTGGATGGCATCACCAACTCAATGGACATGGGTTTGGGTGGACTCTGGGAGTTGGTGATGGACAGGGAGGCCTGGCATGTTGCGATTCATGGGGTCGCAGAGTCGGACGCGACTGAGCAACTGAACTGAACTACATGTTGAGTACTTTTTTACTGGAACTTGGACATTTTTGGAATTATGTTATGAGACTCTGGATCTTACATAGTGATTTAACTTTAGGTGGTTTTGTTTAAGTGTTTCTTTGCTTTTGTGACACTACTCCAGCAGGGAATCTTACTTTGTTGCATTATGTGAAGGTATAAGTCCAGGTTTCCCACTCGTCCTTTCTTGAACTTGGGGAAAAGGAGGCTGTTCCTTGTTACTTCTGGATGGAGACGGGAGTTTTAGCTTCCCATGTGTTTTCCAGTGACAATTCCATGTATTGTTAACCTCTGGTGGCTTTGTTACCCCTGGAAAGATCTGAGTCTCCATGAAGGCTCCTCTGATACTACCCCACTGGAATGGGAGTCCTTCATTCTTCCAGGTGAGAGAGGCAGTCCACACTTCCCACATGGTCTCCGTGGATACTCTATGGTCTGAATGGCTTATTACTGCCAGGTGAGGATGAAAGCTCCAGTTCCATATTGCGCCTTCTCTGACAACATCCTGGTGAGGGTGTTGAGGTGCCTTGTTACAGCTTCTTGAGATCGGAAGCCTAGGCTCCACTTAGCTTTTATTGGCATGTGTAGGTGGTACTCCAGGTTTTTTTTTCTGATGTTTGGCTGGAAAAGAGCAGATGTGTAAATGCTTTCTTTCTTTATAGCTTCTTTCCTTCCTTCCTTTCTTCTCTTTTATGATCCTTTGACTAGAGAGAGAGAAAACTCGGGGGGCTATTTTATCTGAACCCACATGCACTTCGGGATTGTTGAGTTTTCCAGCTTTCAGTCTGGGATATAGGGAGCAGAAAGAAAATCCAGAGAACTCACTGCTGTGTTAATCCTTGTGTCCTAATTTCCACTGTCAATCTGCCATCTTCTCTTCACCTTTCAGAGATTTCTTATGGTTGTTTTATATGTAATATCCATGGTTTTTAGTTGTTCTCAGTCGGAGGAATGGGGGAAAGACATGTATACTCCATGTTCCCAGAAGCGGACATCCAGATTTATCTTTTTATTTACTATAAAAGTTTAGAAAATATCCTGGGGTGTTTTCAAGCAAAGTAATTATTAGGCGTAGAATCTGAGAATGTTTAAAATTCCCAGAGGCCATAGACAAAATTTGAAAATAATCCACTTTTCACAATCACATCAGGAAAGTTACTGCTGTTAGAAAACTAGAACATCTAGCTTCCCCCTGGAAACAAAAGTTGTACCATCACTCCTTGCATGCCGGTCATCTGCACACTTGTTCACTGGTTCTGAGACACATCCTAGATACTGACTAGGTTTTTTGTCCTGGTTGTTGCAGAGACCCACTGTGTATTGAGACACTCCAATATTTTCTCTGGCTCATAGCACTGATGGTTATAATAAAACTATTTACACAAAGTTGTTTATGACTTCTAATATTACTCTTCTCTAATATTTGCATTTTGAAAGAGAGATACCACAAAAAGAGCAATCTTCAGCAAAAGAGTGGACCTTGTTCAATACTATCCTTTCCAACAGCAGTATGTCAAATTTTTTGAGAAGGCAGAGAAAAAATTTACTAGAATTCTTCAAATTGAAAGCAATTGGTAACCACTTTATGACTTTTTGTTAAGACTAGCCCTGTATAGTGATGTGTGTATTTCCGACAGAGGTGAATATTGGTGAATATCTTTACTTTCTATATACATTCATGAGGACTTTCTACAGGAAAAGTGTATATGTAAGGGTGTAAGTATGCTATACTCTGCTAGATCAAAAAAAATCTGGTTTACAGCATAAGAAGAGATTAGTCTTATAGGGGATCATATTGGCCAGGCTCTCCCAGTTCTAAAGAGTTTCTTCTCCCCATGGAAGCTCAGCACAGTCATTAAGAGTGTGGTTTTAGGTTCAGGGAGGCCTGGTCACTGCCTTTTACTGGAGGAATTGTCTCAATGACTTTCTGAACCCTAGTTTTCTCATCTGTAAAGTAGACATAATAATATTATCTATCTTGTATAAGATAATTCATGTAAAGTGCATCATAAATGTAGGTCCGGACACATGGCACAGACTTAGTATGTGCTAGGCTCATGTGTACTCGTGTGTGCTCAGTCACTTCAGTTGTGTCTGACCCTTTGTGACACAGGCTCCTCTGTCCATGGGATTCTCTGGGCAAGAATACTGGAATGGGCTACCATGCCCTCCTCCAGGGAATCTTACTGACCCAGGGATCAAACTCATGTCTCCCGTGTCTCCTGCATTGCAGGCAGATTCTTTACTCACTGAACCACCTGGGAAGTGTTAGATATTAGGAATTAAAATCTTCAAGTTAATAAGGTAGCATCCCTTTAACAGGCACACGTGTAGTTCTGGGGACCTGCATCAATGTTGTATTTTCTTCTTGAAAAATTCTCTGTGGAAATGGGAGGCTAGGAATCTTAGGCGATGTCAAAAAAGCTTGTGATCCCATGAGGGCCAAGTCCACCTGCCTGTGTACCATTACATCTTAACTTCTCTGTAGACTGGACTGGAATATACACACCCTGTACATCTTTGAAAACTCTGAAACTTCCACAGATGAAATGTCTTGCATCTCTCTTCTAATCACACTGTCATTGCTTCAAGCCATTTTAAAACGAGAGGTGTGTACTGAGCATGAATCAAAACACATTGTGGGTTGACTTCCGTAGTGTTCCAGTGGTTAGAAATCCACCTTGCAATGCAGTGGATACAAGTTTGACCCCTCGTCAGGGAACTAAGATCTCACATGCTGAGGAGCAACTAAGCCCACACACTACAATACTGAGCCCTTATGTCACAACTAGAGAGTCTGTGCTTGCAACAAAAGATCCTGCATGACTCAAAGAAGATCTTGCATGCCTCAAATAAGACCTGATACAGTCAAAGTAAGCAAATAAATATATAAACAAAATAAAGAGATTACTGCTGCTGCTGCTAAGTCGCTTCAGTTGTGTCCGACTCTGTGTGACCCCATAGACGGCAGCCCACCAGGCTCTGTCATCCTTGGGATTCTCCAGGCAAGAACACTGGAGTGGGTTGCCATTTCCTCCTCCAATGCATGAAAGTGAAAAGTGAAAGTGAAGTTGCTTAGTTGTGTCTGACTCTTAGCGACACCCACTACTATCTTAAAACACACACACACACACGCACACACACACACACACACACACCAAACCCACAACACATGGAGGGTGGGCAGTGGAAAAGATGCCTGGATGGCAAGAATTTTCCTTGAATTGGTTATTTTACAAACACGAGCCAGTTTGCTAAAATGCTAGTTGTGTTTGTAAGTAAAGCAAGTTTATTGCTTTTGCTACACCCTATGATTACAGGAAAAGGTATGCCTACCTTTTAATGTCTCCATTGCCAAATCCTTGATAGCAGATAAACTTTGACACGGTCTCAGCAACCCGAGTTAATCCAGGCTTCAACAGCAATAACATGGTTGTTTCATTCAAATTTAGAATTGCGATAAAACCAAAACAGAATTGAGCATGTGCAGGGCTCTGTAAGGCCTAAGAGTGAAGGCTGACTTACTGTATCGCCTCTAGACTTCAGGTTAATAGTGAAGAGTGCAGTGAAACCCATCTGTGAGAAGCCCTCCAACCACATTTCACCTGGCCGGAGTCTCTTAGGATTCATTAGGTGCCCAGGAACTTCCTGGTGTGCATTTTGTGACCTCAGATAGCTGAGCCCAGCATAGCATATACTATTTCAAAGACACTAAAAAGCTGTTCAGTTGAATTTTTATGTAGTTAAGTTAAACGGAAGAGAAACCAAGGTTTAAAAGGTCAGTTCTTCTGGAAGAAGGGGGAACAAAAGAAATCAGCACTTTGAGGGAACTTAGCATTTACCAAGAGGAAGGAGCAATATTTTGTTGGCAGGATAACGTTTCGGCAAAGAACAGAGACAGACAAGGAATTTGTACTTGTCACTGTCCCAAACCTGGACCACTTAGTGAGAGAATTAACATGACTCCAGCAAGGTGATTCTTTTAGCCTTTGAGTATTACACACTCAGTCATGTCTGACTCTTTGCGATCCCTTGGACTATAGCCTGCCAGGCTCCTCTGTCCATGGAATTCTCCAGGTAAGACTACTGGAGTGGGTTGCCATTCCCTTCTCCAGGGAATCTTCCTGACCCAGGGATCTAAGCCAGGTCTCCTGCATTGAAGGTAGATTACTTTACTGTCTGAATCACATCTTTACACTTTGAGGGGAGAAGCAAGATACAGGAGGCAGAGCTGCAGAAGGAGGAAATGAGCCTTCATTGAGCACGTACTGTATAGCCAACACCATTTACACAGATTCTCATTGCATTTCTTCAGCACCTCTCAAGTCAAGATTTGAAGTGCTATGATATCCCATAGTGCCTGCAGCCCTAGAAAGCATCAATGTCTACTAGAATAGTATGCTATTTTCCCAAAGAATATGCATTTTAATAGTGATCAAAGAGGTGGAGTAAAGGTTCGAGGCCACAAACTCTTACTGAGCAATGTCTCACCTATCTGTCATCTGTCTTTTCTTCTATCCACCCATCTATCTGTCATCTATTTATCTAGAAAGAAGCAGAGACAGAAGAGAGAGAGAACTCAAGGTGTTAGTGTCCTCAGTCAGAGGAGTTTAATGTCATTCCCTCACACTGGTGATCTTGCCATCTTCCCCTGAGGGTACTACTGCTGCTGCTGCTGCTGCTAAGTCGCTTCAGTCATGTCCGACTCTGTGCGACCCCATAGACAGCAGCCCACCAGGCTCCCCCCGTCCCTGGGATTCTCTAGGCAAGAACACTGGAGTGGGTTGCCATTTCCTTCTCCAATGTATGAAAGTGAAAAGTGAAAGTGAAGTCACTCAGTCGTGTCTGACTCTTAGCCACCCGAAGGACTGCAGCCTACCAGGCTCTTCTGTCAATGGGATTTTCCAGGCAAGAGTACTGGAGTGGGGTGCCATTGCCTTCTCCGCCTGAGGGTACTACCTGATGGAAAATGGTATGCGATGAAAAACAATTGTGATATATTGTACTAATTGGAAGAAGATGCTGATTATATGTACTTAACTTTATCTTCCTTTGTCATCCTGCCTGCTTTTTTTCCTTTTCCTCGTCACATGCTCACAGTTATTTTTACAAAGTTGATGTGAGTACAGTCTAGCCTCCTTAGGCTATTCGTATGTCAAAAATATTGAGGCCTTGTTTTCCCTTTAGTCATCATGCAGATGCTCTTACTGGGATGGAGGCCAGGTACTTTGGTGAGTGTAAACTGTATGAGCATCTAGCAGCAATTACATTTACGGCTGTGCATATCATTTTCAACTTTTTAGGCCGTCAGCCCTAAAATGACTGAGTTGGTTATCTATATGTTGATAATCCTGGGGCTCAGAAGGAGCCCTCAGTTAAGGTTCCAGGCCTACCACTTCACAACATTCAGAAATACTCTCCTGGGATTTCCCTGGTGGCCCAGCAGTTAAGACTTCACCTTTCAAGGCAGGGGGTTTGGGTTTGATCCCTGTTTGGGGAGCTGAGATGCCACATGCCTCGTAGCCAAAAACATGAAGCATAAGCCATATTGTCACAAATTCAATAAAGACTTAAAAAAAAAAAAAGAAAAGAAAAAAAGAAGTGCTCTCCTGGACATGGGGAGCCCTCTCTCCACAGACACTGGCTGTGTGGTAGCTACATGGCAGAGGGAGGTTCTGAGGCCTGTTGTATCTTTTCTTCCACCTTTTCTCCTATAATTACCTAAGTCAAGCCCTGCCATTATCTACAGGTTCTCCTTCTGTTGGCTTCCTTCCTTTTTGTATAGTAGTAGGATCCTCCAGAAGATGAGAGCTCCTTGTTTGCCAGACCATGTTTTACTCTTCTTGGTCTCCCCAGCACCTAGCATAGGCCTGGCTCACACTAGATGCTTAATAAAATGAGTGCATGAATGAATGAGAGAAGGGATGACATAAACTTTTTATGAATTATAAAATAATCTTTTGTCTTAGATACAGCCCTTAGCTCCATAGGGAACCCTTTCATTTTAGAATTATTTTGAACCAATAGAGACATGGAAGCCTTTTCATATGTTTATTAAGTCACCTGACTCATTCACTTTTTTGTAGGTATAACCATTGCTAATGCTAAGTCACTTCAGTCGCGTCCGACTCTGTGCAACCCCATAGACGGCAGCCCACCAGGCTCCCCCATCCCTGGGATTCTCCAGGCAAGAACACTGGAGTGGGTTGCCATTTCCTTCTCCAATGCATGAAAGTGACGTCGCTTAGTCATGTCCGACTCTTAGCGACCCCATGGACTGTAGCCTACCAGGCTCCTCCGTCCATGGGATTTTCCTGGCAATAGTACTGGAGTGGGGTGCCATTGCCTTCTTCAAGGTATAACCATTAACCTTTCCTAATAATCCCCAGTGTTCCTCTTCTGCAAGTTCTCTGATTTATCACCTTCTCTACTTAAAATGTATGGGTTTCTCTGGTTGCTCAGATGGTAAAGAAACTGCATGAAATGTAGAAGACCTAGGTTCGATCCCTGGATTGGGAAGATGCCCTGAAGAAGGAAATGGCAACCCACTCCAGTATTCTTGCTTAGAGAATCTCATGGACAGAGGAGCCTGGCAAGCTACAATCCATGGGGTCTCAAAGAGTCAGACATGACTGAGTGACTAATACTTTCTACTTAAAATGTGGCTCTTAACCCTGAATACATTCCTTTGATGTGGACTGACTAATGAGTTTAATATTTTTATTTTCTGCATCTGTCTGCCATTCTGCTACCTACTGAGCTCAAGGTACCCCAAAAAATACAGCTGGAGGTTATCTCAGCCACATGTACTTTCTTCCTTGTGTGATCATGCTTCTGTCCTGAACCCTTTCTTAATTGTCCTACTATGATAAGCTAGTTAAGAGGAAACTTGAGCATGTCTTTTCCTTCTCACTCTCAAAAACAGGTCCAAGTATTTCACACAGAGCCAGCCAGCATTCTCTCCTGGATCTCAACCCTCTTCTCTACCTAAAGTCAACAACACTTTCTAATAAAAAGGAATCCCCCAACTCCAAATGTGCATTTTTACACAAGAACCTTCCCTGGTAGCTCAGGTGGTAAAGAATCCACCTGCCATGTAGGAGACCCGGGTTCGATCTCCTACTGGGGGCTGGGAAGATCCCCTGGAAAAGGAAATAGCAACCCATTCCAGTATTATTGCCTGGAGAATTCCATGGACAGAAGAGCCTGGTGGACTATAATCCATGGGGTCACAAAGCATCAGACATGACTAAACGACTAACACTTTCACTTTTCACACATCAGCACCCCTGGGAGAAATGAAACTAAAAGATGGCAAAAGTATTGATCTTTATTTCTTTTGACAAGATAGCCATCATCTTTCCTTAATCCCACCATATTTTATGCTGTCTTGACCCCAGAACTGGGGCAGAGAAAAGAAAATGAGAGATTGCTTTAATTGTTCCAATATTTTTAGTATTTCTTCCTTATTTCTCCTTTCATTGAGCCATATGATACTTTCTACCCCTAGAGTGTGATATACATAGTAGAATGGGGATCATCTCTGGCATTTATTTAGCAATTTAATGGCTATTAACATAACCTAAGACTGCATTCGGAGAAGGCAACGGCAAGCCACTCCAGTATTCTTGCCTGCAAAATCCCATGGACGGAGGAGCCTGGTAGGCTGCAGTCCATGGGGTTGCTAAGAGTCAGACACGACTGAGTGACTTCAGTTTTACTTTCCACTTTCATGCATTGGAGAAGGAAATGGCAACCCACTCCAGTGTTCTTGCCTGGAGAATCCCATGGACGGAGGAGCCTGGTAGGCTGCCATCTATGGGGTCGCACAGAGTCGGACACAACTGAAGTGACTTAGCAGCAGCAGCAGCAAGACTGCATTGGTTTCTTCTGAAACTCTGCACCTGAGACAGTATAGGCTCTTATTGAACTTCTGCTCATGAAATATCCCCCTTTCTATGCTTGTGCAATTACCATTTGAAGCACACACTAAGGATTCAAATTTATCCTTTTACTTAATACAACTTGCTAATAATTAAAGTCTTGGATTTGACTCTGTCAACAGTTTGGATTTAATTGGTAAACAAAGTTTAAATTTTCATTTGACACAAGTTATTGAGAAGCATTTATGGGGAAAAAAATCCCTCCAGCCCATTTTATTCTATTTGTTTATACTTTGTTAGTAATGGCTAATGTTATTGCTTTGGATCAGATTGTATACAGTATAACTACTTTATTGAAGTTATGTTTTCTTTGTGAGTACAATGCAGTTTTTATAAGTTTTAAGCCGGTGTTCTGTTTTTTAAAAAAGTTACAGATCTTCCTCAACTTAGATGGGGTTGTTGTTTAGTCACAAAGTCATGTCTGACTTTTTATGACCTCATGGACTGTAGCCTGCCAGGCTCCTCTGTCCATGGAATTTCCCAGGCAAGAATACTAGAGTAGATTGCCAATTCCTTCTCCAGGGGATCTTCCTGACCCAGGGATAGAACCTGCATCTCCTGCATTGCAGGGGGTTCTTTACTGCAGAGCCACCAGGGAAGCCCCTTAAATGGGGCTATGTCCTGATAAATCCATCGTAAGTTGAAAATATCATAAGTTGAAAATGTATTCAATACATTTACCTTATGGAACATCAGTGCTTAGCCTAGCCTAACTTAAATATGCTCAGAACACGTACATTAGGCTACAATTGGGAAGAATCATCTGACACAAAGCATATTTTATAATAAAATGTTGATTATCTCCCGTAATTTATTGAACACTGTACTAACATGAAAAACAGAATACATTATGGGTACAGAATGGCTCTGAGTGCATTAGTTACTTACCCTGGTGAAACCTTAGTTGACTGGGAGCTGTGGCTCTTCCCCCAGCATCAGGAGAAAGGATCATATTGCATATTGCAAACCTGGGAAAAAAAATAACAATTCAAAATATAGTTCCTACTGAAAGCATATTGCTTTTAAACCATCGTAGTTGAAAAATCATTAAGTTAAACCACCATAAGTTGGGGACCATGTGAGCTTTATTTTGGCTACAGAGTTTAATATATCAATTCAGTTCAGTCGCTCAGTCATGTCCGACTCTTTGCGACCCCATGAACCACAGCACGCCAGGCCTCCCTGTCCATCACAAACTCCTGGAGTCTACCCAAAGCCATGTCCATCAAGTCGGTGATGCCATCCAACCATCTCATCCTCTGTCATCTTCTTCTCTTCCTGCCCTCAATCTTTCCCAGTATCACGGTCTTTTCAAATAAGTCAGCTCTTCGCATCAGGTGGCCAAAGTATTGGAGTTTCAGCTTCAACATCACTCCTTCCAGTGAACACCCAGGGCTGATCTCCTTTAGGATGGACTGCATGGATCTCCTTGCAGTCCAAGGGACCCTCAAGAGTCTTCTCCAACACCACAGTTCAAAAGCATCAATTCTTCTGTGCTCAGCTTTCTTTATAGTCCAACTCTCACATCCATACATGACCACTGGAAAAACCATAGCCTTGACTAGACAGACTTTTGTTGGCAAAGTAATGTCTCTGCTTTTGAATATGCTATCTAGGCTGGTCATAACTTTCCTTCCAAGGAGTAAGCGTCTTTTAATTTCATGGCTGCAATCACTATCTGCAACAATCTTGGAGCCCAGAAAATAAAGTCAGCCACTGTTTCCACTGTTTCCCCATCTATTTCCCATAAAGTGATGGGACCAGATGCCGTGATCTTAGTTTTCTGAATGCTGAGCTTTAAGCCAATTTTTTTCACTCTCCTTTTTCACTTTCATCAAGAGGCTCTTTAGTTCTTCACTTTCTGCCACAAGGGTGGTGTCATCTGCATATCTGAGGTTATTATATTTCTCCTGGCAATCTTGATTCCAGCTTGTGCTTCCTCCAGCCCAGCATTTCTCATGATGTACTCTGCATATAAGTTAAATAAGCAGGGTGACAATATACAGCCTTGACATACTCCTTTTCCTATTTGGAACCAGTCTGTTGTTCCATGTCCAGTTCTAACTGTTGCTTCCTGACCTGTATACAGGTTTCTCAAGAGGCAGATCAGGTGGTCTGGTATTCCCATCTCTTTCAGAATTTCCCACAGTTTGTTGTGATCCACACAGTCAAAGGCTTTGGCATAGTCAATAAAGCAGAAATAGATGTTTTTCTGGAACTCTCTTACTTTTTCAATGATCCAGCAGATGTTGGCTATTTGATCTCTGGTTCCTCTGCCTTTTCTAAAACCAGCTTGAACATCTGGAAGTTCATGGTTCATGTATTGCTGAAGTCTGGCTTGGAGAATTTTAATCATTACTTTACTAGTTTGATATATATCTACTTTATAATCCTTTTGAGTAAGTTCATCTAGATCACTTTTATCTTTGGTGTTTTATTTTTATTGTTCACTTACTTAAACTGTCAAAAACTGAGTGGTAAGTTCTGTTATTACAGTAAAAGCATATTTCTATTGATTGGAATTTGCTATAGTTTTTGATTTATATATTTGATTCTTAACTATTAAACTCATAGAGTTTTGTGATTAGCATATATTTCATATAAATTGTTCCTTTATTGGTAAAATGTGCTACTTTGCCCTCTTAGCGTTGTTTTTTTCTTTTTGCCTTGAATTCTAATTTTTCTTACAGCAGTATTGTAAGCATTATTTGTTTGTTTTTTGCCCTTAACTGATGCATTTTACCTTAAATAGACAGCACTTTTTATGACTATCTCCTATAAATTTGAATTTAGATTTTTTACTTACTTTGAGATTATTTTTTAATAAGAAGTTTAAACAATTAATATTTTTGCCATAACCACAGTATATTTGTTTTATTTCTGCCACACTTTTAGGTTATCTGTTTTATATGGGTCTTATTTTCTTTTTTCTTTTGAAAAGATTTGTAGATTTGACTCATAAAAAAAATGTCCCACTACAGATGTCAAAAATCAAAACATGCTAAGTCAAAATAAAACACACGTGATCAACTAAGAAAAATATTTACAATAGATCATACTGCTCAAAGATTTATACCTTCATCTTTTAGGAGGTTTTACACATCATTTGAAATTATAATGAAGATCAACTAAATTATGAGACAAGTTTATGAACAGACAATTCTTTAAAAAGGAAAATTAAATGATCAATAAGTATACGAAAAGTGCTCAGACTTCCCGGGGAAGGCAATGGCACCCCACCCCAGTACTTTTGCCTGGAAAATCCCATGGACGGAGGATCCTGGTAGGCTGCAGTCCATGGGGTCACAAAGAGTGGGACACGACTGAGTGACTTCACTTTCACTTTTCACTTTCACACATTGGAGAAGGAAATGGCAACCCACTCCAGTGTTCTTGCCTGGAGAATCCCAGGGACAGGGGAGCCTGGTGAGCTTCCATCTATGGGATCGCACAGAGTCGGACACGACTGAAGCGACTTAGCAGCAGCAGCAGCAGCTCAAACTTCCAACCCAGCAAGGGAATATAAATTAAAGTAATAATTTGATAGCATTTTATATCCTAATACCTAGAGTTTGTATATTTGAATAAAATGGGTAGTTTAATAAGCAAAACTGAATCATTAAGGGAGAATACTGAAATACATATCAAAAGCCACAAGAATATGCATTCTGTTTATCCCAACAAATTTACAAATGTGTCACAGAAAATGAAGTTATTTTAAAAATAATAAGAAATATGTACAAGGGCTATCTATAATTATATTCATCACTGATATTTAAAATGATTAAGTATTAAAAAACAAGATTAAAATTCCAGTTAAGAACTGATTAAATAAAATACAATAAATTTATAAGATGCAATATGAAGCAGCTACTAGAAATCATATTTTAGAAGAATGTTTAATAAAATATTTCATGTGAACATTCAGTTATACAAACTTGTGTATAATGCATGACCAGTTTGTGGTTGTACACATATATGCATACTTGAATTTGGAGACTGAAAAAATAAAGAGAATGGAAGGATATAAAATTAATGGTAATATTGGGATTTGGGATGATTTTCATTTTTTCCTTATAATGTTTATAACTCTCAAAATCTCAAGAATGAACGTGTATTATTTGCAGTCATTAAAAAAATATATTTCTAAAAAATGGAGCAAAGCACTAGATATTTACCATAAGACTGATATATAATAATATTCAGTAAGGCGTTTGAATAGTCATGAGTCCCCCTAGCTATACACACCCTATTGTCTTCATGCCCATAGGACAATTTTACAGACTATGTAAAATTCCTCACAGGTTCCAACTACATTTTGATCACCAGAAAATAATTGAGGCTATTTTAGTACGAATTCCTCTTAGTAAGTCTTGGGTTGGTTGTCAGTATTCACAACTTCATTTAAAATAATAACAATTTGTTTTTAATATGTAGAAGTCTCTATTATAATAAAAGCTATCATTCATTGACCTCTACTATTTATTTTATGTACATCATTTCACAGAAGTCTCACAAGCATCTTAAAAATGAAGTGTTATCATCACAATCTTATTGCTGAGAAAACTGAGGTTCAACATAATTGGGAAGTGATACAAGATTTCAGAGTTGGTGTTTTAGGGATAAGACTTGGGTCTTTCTTCCATCCTTCAAGCTTTCATTCTTTCCAGTATCCATTTAATCAGCCAATGATTGTTTTGGATTTTTGTTTTTATATTGTGACTTTTAGATAGAATTGAAATATCTTGAGGGTTTATGAAATGAACTTCTCATTAAATGGGATCTTTCCTAAGATTGTGCTGAAGAAATCCTCTAGGTCCTCACTGGGCAGGGCCTCTTGGGGATGTGTGGCTGGTGTAGATTCCCAAATAGTCCTGTGGTCAACATAGGCAAGAGCTTTTATGGCAAGGGCTGATCTCCTTCAGAATGGACTGGTTGGATCTCCTTGCAGTCCAAGGGACTCTCAAGAGTCTTCTCCAACGCCACAGTTCAAAAGCATCAAATCTTCGGTGCTCAGCCTTATTCACAGTCCAGCTCTCACATCCATACATGACCACAGGAAAAACCATAGCCTTGAATAGATGGACCTTTGTTGGCAAAATAATGTCTCTGTTTTTGAGTATGCTATCTAGGTTGGTCATAACTTTCCTTCCAAGGAGTAAGCGTCTTTTAATTTCATGGCTGCAGTCACCATCTGCAGTGATTTTGGAGCCCCCAAAATAAAGTCTGACACTGTTTCCACTGTTTCTCCATCTATGACCCATTTTCAACCCTTTGGACTGTAGCCCACCAGGCTCCTCTGTATGTGGGATTCTCCAGGCAAGAATACTGGAGTGGGTGGCCGGCCATCCCTTCCTCCAGGGGATCTTCCCAACCCAGGGATCAAACCCATGTCTCTTGTGTCTCCTGAGTTGGCAGGCAGATTTTTTACTCACTGAACCACCTGGGAAGCCCCCTCTCACCCTATGCTGCTACTGGTGCTGCTAAGTCGTTTCAGTCATGTCCGACTCTGTGCAACTCCATAGACGGCAGCTCACCAGGCTCCCCCGTCCCTGGGATTCTCCAGGCAAGAACAATGGAGTGGGTTGCCAGTTTCTTCTCCAATGCATGAAAGTGAAAAGTGAAAGGGAAGTCGCTTAGTCGTGTCTGACTCTTCATGACCCCATGGACTGCAGCCTACCAGGCTCCTCTGTCTATGGGATTTTCCAGGCAAGACTACTGGAGTGGGGTGCCATTGCCTTCTCACCCTATACCTCCTTGCATTAGATTAAGTCTTCAGTCCTCACTGCCGCTTGGATAATAACTTTGAGGAGCAAGGGATTCAGGCATAGTGACAAAAATTAAAAATGAGAGAGAGCTATCACCAGGAAGATCTGAATCCTATCTCTACCAGTTATTTCGTATCTGATCTTGGCAAAATTGATAACTTCTCTAGCCCTAACTTTTTTTTTTTTTTTTTTTTTTGGATACAGTTGTAATGGTCCTGGCCTCAAAGAATGTTGTGAAGATTCAATGCGATAACATGTATGGCAAGTATGTCGTATGAGCATTCACTCCACTCTCTGCCTGCTGCTCTTGTTAACCAGACCACCCCTGGCACTAGTGTACTGGTCTTGACTCTAGACATTGTGACTGTTTCATATTCAATATTATGGAAATACAGCCCTCTCAAATAGCCTGTGCCAATGCTGCTAAGTCACTTCAGTCGTGTTCGACTCTGTGCGACCTGTAGACGGCAGCCCATCAGGCTCCCCAGTCCCTGGGATTCTCCAGGCAAGAATACTGGAGTGGGTTGCCGTTTCCTTCTCCAATGCATGAAAGTGAAAGGTGAAAGTGAAGTTGCTCAGTCGTGTCCGACTCTTCACAACCCCATGGACTGCAGCCTACCAGGCTCCTCCATCCATGGGATTTTCCAGGCAAGAGTACTGGAGTGGGGTGCCATTGCCTTCTCCAATGTGCTCAAGTTTAAAGTGCATGCGTGCTAAGTTGCTTCAGTCGTGTCTGACTCTTTGTGATCCTATAGACTGTAGTCAGCCAGGCTCCTGCCATGATTCTCCATGGGATTCTCCAGGCAAAAACTCTGGAGTGGGTTGCCATGTCCTCCTGCAAGGGATTTCCTGACCCAGGGATCAAACCCCCATCTCTTAAGTCTTCTGCATTGGCAGGCAGGTTCATCACCACTAACACCACCTGGGAGCCCTTTCAAATAACCTGTGCCAAAGTCCTCAAGTTTAAAGTAGTCAGTGATATACTACACAGACTATTGAGTCTTCAAACATACGCACACACAAATACACACACAATACTGATAGCCTCTGAGAGGGTCAAGCAGTGAGTCATTCCTTAATAAGTTAAAGCACATATTATTGCTTGTCACTAAGAAGCAAAAACTGTAGGATGCAAATACCAGACTAGAATATTTTGATTAGTGTTGGGAGGGAGGCCTAGCTCCTAATTAATATTTTTTTCCCTACAAATATTCACTGAGCCCCTACTTAGGGATAAGTACTCTAGAGAAACAGGGAAAGGAGATGCTCTGTGTCCTTCAGGAGTTGACCTGAGTGGGGAGTCAGGTGAGACAGGCACTCAGGTGGTTGTAACACAAAGCCCTCTGTGGTCTGCAGGAGAAGGCAAGGCTGGAGGAGCCAAACATCTGCAAGGCATCAGGGAGTCTCCAGAGAAAGATGGTGGAGGTGGTAAAGACCATGGCTGCCAACTTCACAGTTTTGTCTCTGACTGGCTTTATTATTCACATATACAAATCTGAGCTTCACAATTTGGATGCAAACTCAACTAAGCTCTTCTGCTGCAGGCCAGGACTGCTAACAGTCTTTAGGGGCTCCAGGAAGGACTCAGAAATACAGTGGGACCTTAAAACAGAGACCTACCAGGGTGAGGCTGCCCAGTACAGTTAATGGCACACATACCTGAAGGCCATGCTGATCATTCACTCGTGGACTTCTGGCAAATTATTTGTTATTTATGTCTTTGAGCTTTGTTTTCTTCCTATTTTGCATGGGAATAATAATCTGTGGGTTTCCCTGGTAGCTCAGAGGTAAAGAATCTGCCTGTCAGTGAAGGAGACACAGGTTCGATCCCTGGGCCAGGAAGATCCCCTGGAGAAGGAAATGGCAACCCACTCAAGTATTCTTGCCTGGGACTTCCCATAGACAGAGGAGCTGGGTGGGCTACAGTCTATGGGGTCATAAAGGGTTAGCGACTAAACAGCAAAAACAGCAAATAAGCTCTATTTTAAAGTTTTTTGTGTGTGTGAAGATTAAGTGAGATAGTTTTTGAGAGTGTTCTTAATTCATATTAAGCCTTCCACAACTGATCATTTTCTCCTTGCTTTTCCAGCCACCATCATACAGGCTGCCTTAACCTGGGTGAAAGTTCCACAGGATTCACTGTGGTTAGTGGCAATTAGACACCTTCATTCCTAGAAACCACAGAATAAACCAGGATGTGGCTATGAACCACATGTGGCCATTGACAAGCCTGGGTTAATAACTGACTGTCATGATATTTTAGAATTTAAAAAATTTTTTTAGAATTTTTAGATATTTTAGAATTAAATTTTTTTTTTAAATTCAGTGCAAATAGAAGCCTACATTGTTTTAAATTGTTCTCCTTTTTGTTGAAAAGTATCCCTCATATATAACTACTTTTTCTGAAAATTTTCAAAGAACAATTTTGCATGTACTTCATTCCATCTACCAATGATAATAAAGTGTTTTAATAATTAAAATCATATATTTTAATCTTCAAGGAACTAAGCAAAAGATTATTTTTTTTAAGGAACAAGAGGTGAGATTTTCCAAGCTGCCCAAATCAGTAGAACTAATTTTTTTTTTAAATAGAAAATGGCATTTCCCTATTCTTTCTCAGATTGAATGGTTTAGATGCCAAAAAAGTTTATCTGTTTTCTAAAAACATTTTTTTTTAGTTATATTGTTCAAAGTATGTTATGTCTACTTGTAAAAAAATGTCTAATGACTTAAGGGAGGTTTTATCAGTGGATTAGAGTATTTTATTACTTTCAAGATCTCTTTCCTTTTCAAATTATAGTGCCTGAAAGGAGATAAAATTTGGTTTCAAGTTATTGTATTAAAGATTACTTTTTGCCTTGTAATTTTAGCTCTTGGGATTTAGGGATTCCTGAATATGTTATAGTACAAGGCGGTCATTACATTTCTAGATTTATAAGGTTTATCTAGTGTTGAATAGGGGGAATTGTGATTGGGTAAAGTTACTGAAACTAAGCAGGACCCTGCATGGTTTTCCCAGGACCAGACTCCCCCATATTCCCTGTCTTTTGTTTGTAGAATAGCTTTATCCTCCTAGGGCTTCTCTAAGTTCCAAAGAGCAAACTTAATCAGAGAAGTGAGAAAACGTAGAAACAAAGGAAAGCAGTCAGGCAAGACAAAGGAATAATAGTTTAGCCATAGACAAAGTCAAGTCCCTTTAATTTTTCCTAAAGGCCAATAGATAACATCCTGAGCCATATCCTTGAGTTGTTGTACAGATGCCTAGGGCTTTCCTGGTGGCTCAGATGGTAAAGCATCTGCCTGCTATGCAGGAGACCTGGGTTCGATCCCTGGGCTGGGAAGATCCCCTGGAGAAGAAGATGGCAACCCACTCCCGTACTCTTGCCTGGAAAATCCCATGCATGGAGGACCCTGGTAGGCTACAGTCCATGTGGTCGCAAAGAGTCGGACATGACTGAGTGATTTCACTTTCACTTTCGAACCCCCATCAGGTGGAAGATGTAAACTGGAAGCTGACCAACAGACCCAGACTGGTTGGAACCAGAGGCTGATGATTGGGATTCTGACACATCACTTTGTTACTTCACCGCCAACCAGATCAGTGTACAAGCTGATCACATGTCCATGACCCTTTTCCTCACACTCTTTAAAAACCCTTCTCTGAAACTGTTCAGGAGTTCAGGTCGTTTGAGCTTGCTTGGCCCTAAAATAAACTGTACTTTCCTTCGCCCTAATCAGCATTTTCCCAATCAGTGCTGTGGTAAAGAATCCACCTGCCAATGCAGGAGATGCAAAGAGACATAGGTTTGACCCCTGGATCAGGAAGATACACTGGAGTAGGAAATGGTAACCCACTTAAGTATTTCTGCCTGGAAAATTCCATAGAGGGGAGCCTGGCAGACTACAGTCCATGGGATTGCAAAGAGTCAGACACAAATGAGCAACTGCACACATATAGAACCTGGTGTCAGTAGACTGACTTTGCTTGGGAGAGCAGACCCAGATCTGGTTTGGTGACGTTATCACGACATCATTCTGCTGGACTCTACTTTCTTGGATACTAGCTTTTCCGCCTGAAGGACAGCCTTTGATGGGCATTTCTGGGTTAATGCAGGGACTAGGAAAAGCACCATTGCATCACTAGTGTTAATATGAAGTAGTCAAATGTATATCACAAAATCAAATTGTGATATTAAGCTAAAACACTCTGTCATTCTGTTGGTAAATGGAGTAACTCAGTTTCCCCTGGTTAGCTGTTGTTGTTCAGTCATTTAGTCTTGTCCAACTCTGTGCATTGAAGCACTCCAGGCTTCTCAGCACTCCAGGCTCCAGTCCTCCGCTGTCTCCCAAAATTTGCTCAAATTCATGTCCATTGAGTCAATGGTGCTATCTAGCTATCTTATCCTATGTTGCCTCCTTCTCCTCCTGCCTGCAATCTTTTCCAGCATCAGGGTCTTTGCCAATGGTTCGGCTCTTCACATCAGGTGGCCAAAGTATTGGAGCTTCAGCTTCAGCTTCAGTTCTCCCAATGAATATTCAGGGTTAATTTCCTTTAGAATTGCCTGGTTTGATCTCCCTTGGTTAGACTACAAGACATTACAGACCTTTGTATTTCCTACATCATTTCCTTCTGCTGCTGCTGCTGCTAAGTCGCTTTAGTCATGTCCAACTCTGTGCGACCCCATAGACGGCAGTCCACCAGGCTCCCCCGTCCCTGGGATTCTCAAGGCAAGAACACTGGAGTGGGTTGCCATTGCCTTCTCTGCATTTCCTTCTATCTAGATTCAAACTGCAGGACTGGTGTGGATCTGCAAAAACCCTCCTAGGTAAAAGAAGTCTGTGTTTCTGTTTTCAGAGAACAGCAAGGTTGTAGAATGCTGGTTTTCCTAAAGGTGGTTTGGAAGGTAGGATGCTGATGGTCCTAATGATGATGTATTTATTCTGTTTCCATTTGCCTTGGCAAAAAATTGCCTTAAGTTTAAAATAGCAGTCTGAGTTTATGGAAGGTGATTTTAGTCTCTAAATTCAAAACATGTCATGGAATAAACAAGTTGCATAACAGCTTGGAAGGCTTCAGTGGTCACAGTAGTACTTAGCAAGTAGTTGTAAACTGGCCTCTGCTGGTTACCAGTTATTGGAATTTGGAGGGCTAGGCCAGGACATTCGGTCCTGGAAGAGCAAAATCAAAAAACATCTCCCTTGATTTAATAGCCCAGAGTACTGAACAGCGCCTGCTTCCTTCTATTATTAAAGTGTAGAACTATGCTCTTTCAACACATCTGCTGAGCTGTAACCTCTCTGATAAAATACGTTTCCCAGAGTTTCCTACAGACTTCATATGGTAGTTACCCCACCCTTTTTATTTATTTTTTTAATGGCCTAAGATTCTTAGCTGCTGGGGGAAATGTTAGAAGATAACAGGGTCAACATGAGTTTCCAATATATCAATAGTCTTGTTCTAAGTGAGAAAATGAGTTTGGGACATCCAAGCTATTTGCCGGTTTTAGTTCCGTTTATATTCTCTTGCTTTTACTGAAATAGAACTCCTGATTGAGGGGCTGGCTGGAAATAGTCAGGGACAGGAGACTCCATAAACAGTGTCTCAGTCTTTTCAGACTATTATAACGAAGTCCCATAGACTGGCTGTCTTATAAACAACAGGAATTTATTTCTCTCTGTTCTACAGGCTGAAGTCTGAGATCAGAGTGCCCCCGGACAGGACCTGGCAACTGCCCTATTCCAAGATGCAGACTGCTAACTCCTCTTCACCTCCTGTGGTAGAAAGAGAGCCAGCCAGTTCTCTGACCTTTCCTTGTAAGGACACCAGTCCCATTCATGAGGACTCCACTCTCACGGCCCAGTCACCTCCCCAAAGCATCACTTCTCAAACCACCACAGTGGTGATGAGATTTCAACAAAAGAATCTGAAGTGGGGGGGAGAACATTCAATCCAAAACAAGCAGCTTTCTGCTCTTTGTGCCTTAGGATGTTTGAAGAATGGGGATGGAACACAGTACCTTGAAAGTGTTAATGTGTATTTTTATCAAAAAACTAAGAGGAGAAGGAAATGACAACCCATTCCAGTATTCTTCCCTGGAGAATTCTGTGGACAGAGGAGCCTGGCAGACTGCAGTCCTTGGGGTTGCAAAGAGTTGGAGACAACTGAGCAACTAACACACACACATGACAAATGTGTTTCAATTACTGAAAACGTGTGAAACACAGTACCTGTGTGTATTTCTTAAATGCCGGCTCTATGCAAGGCAGACATGATGTTTGCCCTCATGGAGCTTTGATTTCAGTGGCATCTTCACTGTAAATAAAAGGACAGTTACCTCTTCAATTATTCCTTCTGTGAAGCTTGGTACTGGAGGCCACTATCAGGACTAAAACATATCAGACTGTATCAGTACATCAGTATCAGAACAGAGAAGCACTGAGAAAATAAGAATAATAAGAGGAGATGTGCGTGGAGGAGACAAAAAGAATAACAAAGAACGTGTGCTTAGTGAGTAGATGTGGTGGTGGGGAGGGAGGCACCTGTGACCACTCTGGGAACTGCTCAGGTCCAGACCACCCAGCCCTCAAGTACATGCTGTCCATTTTCATAACACTGCACTGCTTGAAAGTGAAGATCCTGTCCCCACATAAACAGTCTGGGAACTCATATTATCAGTTTGGGCCAGTTATCCAGATCAGACCCGGTTGAGTTGCTGAGAGAAAGCGGCAGGATTTCTGACTGCCAGGCTAGACTATATTTTCCCCTTTTTATGGCTCATTATAAAAATATTTGTGCTGACCTGTAAGCTGATCAGTGCCAACTGGAGTCAGCCCACTTGAGAGGAAAATTATTTATGATTACAATTTGGCTGCAAGGCTCCTTGAGTATTTCTGCCTCCCTGAGTTGAGAATTGAAATTATCAAGACCCCAAACTACATTTTCTCACTTCTGTGGGAAGGCTATCTAGTAGCTTCCTTGGATCACAATACTTACTCGTCCTTAGGAAACATCCAAAGACCTGTTGTGTAGCTTTTCCCTAATCATACACTGTCTTTGCCACCTCATTCATCCTCCTGTTAAACTTACTTCTCAACAAAATTTCCCTTTTCTTTAAAAGCCTCTCCTGGTCTGTCTGGGTTATGTATTGACCTATTTATTTTGTGTGTGGGTGGGTTCTGTGACTCCTCCTGGCTGAAAAATGTCATGACTGAATCTACATTTTCAGCTTTGAGCATCATGGAAAGCCTCACCCCAATGCCTGTGCACCTGCTTCACTTCCAAAGTCCTCCTGAGTTTGCTTATCTGTGGCTGTTGAATTCAGTACCTTGAATCATGCTAATGAGGCCAAGATTGTGGTTTCGATGCATGAAAGTGAAAAGTGAAAGTGTTAGTCCCTCAGTCCTGTCTGACTCTTTGTGACCCCATGGACTGTAGCCCGCCAGGCTCCTCTGTCCATGGGGAAAGAATGCTGGAGTGGGTTGCCATGAACCTCTTCCAGGAGCTCTTCCTGATGCAGGGATTGAACCCATGTCTCCTGTGGCTCCTGCACTGCAGGTGGATTCTTTATCACTGAGCCACTGGGGAAGCCCATACTCCATTTATAGTTATTATAAAATATTGGCTATATTCTCTGTGTTGCATAATGCATCCTTGTAGTTTATTTTCTTTTTTTTGTTTTGTTCTCTTTCTTTTTTTATTTTTTAAATTTTATTTTTATTTTATTTAACTTTACAATATTGTATTGGTTTTGCCATGTATCAAAATGAATCCGCCACAGGTATACATGTGTTCCCCATCCTGAACCCTCCTCCCTCCTCCCTCCCCATACCATCCCTCTGGGTCGTCCCAGTGCACCAGCCCCAGGCATCTGGTATCAGGCATCCTTGTAGTTTATTTTCTACATAGTAGTTTGAATCTTTTAATCCCCTACCCCTATCTTGCCTTTCCTTCTTTCCCTCTCCTTATTGATAACCACTAGTTTGTTCTCTGTACCTGTAACTTTGTTTCATTTTTGTTCCATTCACTGGTTTTTATTTTTAGATTCCGCATATAAGTGATATCATATGGTATTTGTCTTTCTGTCTGACTTGTTTTACTTAGCAGTAATGCCCTCCATCAGAGAAGGCAATGGCACCCGACTCCAGTACTCTTCCCTGGAAAATCCCATGGATGGAGGAGCCTGGTAGGCTGCAGTCCATGGGGTCGTGAAGAGTCGGACATGACTGAGCAACTTCACTTTCACTTTTCACTTTCATGCATTGGAGAAGGAAATGGCAACCCTCTCCAGTGTTCTTGCCTGGAGAATCCCAGGGACAGGGGAGCCTGGCAGGCTGCCGTCTATGGGGTCGCACAGAGTCGGACATGACTGAAGCAACTTAGCAGCAGCAGCAGCAATGCCCTCCATGGCCATCCATGTTGCTGCAAATGGCAACATTTTATTCTTTTTAATGGCAGAATAGTATTCCATTGTAATACTAAGTTTCTTAATGGTGTTATTTTCTTCATAACTCTGCAAATGTCAACATCAGTAATAATCTGTTTCAGAGGCATATGAGTAATCAAGTTGGAAACTATCTTAAAGATTTTAACCATGGAGTACAGATTGGCAGTCCAAGTATAGATTTAGCTCTCAGGCTTGTTTTATTTGACCTTCATCAGGTTATAAAAATGTATAAATTCAAATGTCTTCAGGCACATTCTATAGTCCATATATATGGAATCTAGAAAGATGGTACTGATGAACCTACTCGCATACAGCAATGGAGATACAGACATAGGGAGCGGACTTCCGGACAAGGACAGGGGAGAGGAAGAAGAGGGTGACATGAATGGAGAGAGTAGCATGGAAGCTATACGCTACCATACATAAAATAGATGGCCAATGGAAATTTGCTGTATGACTCAGGGAACTCAAACCAGGGCATAAGTATGTGGTGAATGCATTCACAACTTTTTAAAGTGAGAACTTGACAAGTTTGGGCTAATCCAAGAAAGCAGACTAAGCAAAATTACGATGCTGCCAGTACACGGGGTGGAGTTTCCATAAGAGTCAGGACACCGCTGCTCTGTTTCCTGGTTCTTCAGCCATGGAAAAAACCAGCTGCAGTTTGCTTCATAAACCATTGTATAAATGACTCTATGTGCTCAAGGGTGATTGAGTCCAAAGAACTTTGCACAAATGTCTTCTCTGGTCAGGGAGAAACCAATTGTTTAGCTAACATCATTGGTCGATTATAGATCTTGTGGCCAGTTACCGCATTGGAAGAAACGAAGCAAAAGTGAACCTTCTGTCTTTTTGAGGGTTGGGGGAAAGAATTTCAAAACTGGTGAAAAAGATACAAAGAACTCAATAATGGAAACATAAGAAAATACACCTACCTAAATGAAAGTGAAAGTTGCTCTGTCCTGTCCGACTCTTTGTGACCCCATGGACTTAATCCAAGGAATTCTCCAGGCTAGAATTTTTAGAATCCTGGAGTGGGTAGCCTTTCACTTCCCCAGGGGATCTTCCCAACTCAGGGATAGAACCCAGGTCTCCCACATTGCAGGCAGATTCTTTACTAGCTGAGCCCCAAGGGAAACCCACCAAAATGAACTGGAACACAAGTAACCAAGCTTATCAGTGATACATATCAAGTTTTTCAATGGACAGCTTCATGAATGAAGTGATTCTTGAGTAGAGTTTTGAAGATGTACAGCATAGTATAAAGGATATTCCTTTAGAGAGATTAGACATGACTGGTGTTTACCATTGGGCTGCACAATGAGAGCACAAAGTGTGAGTTGTGGACATATATTTCACTAGTACCACTGTCTGCCCCATCTTAAAAAGCAACCAGACAAAAATCTCTCCTGTAACATAACAGCCCTTTGTAGCTAGTGGTACCCTAATCCCCTCATGGAGACCAAGCACAGACAACCCAGTCCTCTTTCTGGACACGTGGCAGCATTGCATTCCTCTGCCTCGTGTGGCCGTGTGATCTGCATTGGAAATTTGGAACAATGTGTCAGGTGTTGCTTTCAGGAGAAAGTTTTGTACTCCATCGCCATTATGGGACTCAGCAGTTCTCTTTTTCTACCCCACCCCAGTACTTTTGCCTGGAAAATCCCATGGACGAAGGAGCCTGGTAGGCTCCAGTCCATGGGGTCGCTAAGAGTCGGACACGACTGAGCGACTTCACTTTCACTTTTCACTTTCATGCATTGGAGGAGGAAATGGCAACCCACTCCAGTGTTCTTGCCTGGAGAATCCCAGGGACGGGGGAGCCTGGTGCGCTTCTGTCTATGGGGTCACACAGAGTCGGACACGACTGAAGTGACTTAGCAGTAGCAGTAGCAGTGTTGAGGGGAGTCTCTCCTGTGCTGAGCAGAGTCCCCTGATAACCTGCCCTGGACGCAGAGCACAGTGAGAAGTAAACTTTTGTTGTGTTAAGCCAATGAAATTTGAATTGGTTGTTGCTGCAGTATAATCGGGCTTCCCAGGTGGTACTAGTGGTAAAGAACCTGCCTGCAATATAGGAGACGTAAGAGACATGGGTTCGATCCCTGGGTTGGGATCCCCTGGAGAAGGAAATGGAAACCCACTCCAGTATTCTTGCCTGGAGAATCCCAAGGACAGAGGAGCCTGGTGGGCTACAGTCTATGGGGTTGCAAAAAGTCAGACACGACTGAAATGACTTAGCATGCAACCAAGTCCTTCCTGGATGATTCAATTATACTCTTTTCTCTGTGTCTGGCTTTTCTTTCACTCCTCAACTTTCTACACTCTGATTTCTATCCCTACTATTTGAATGAAACTGCTGTGGACAGGTCATGGAATTACCATATACAATAGTTTGGGGTTCTATCTGATTGGACCCTTTTGGTATATTTAATACTGTGGGCCACTTCTTTTTTAAAATTCTTTTTTCCTTTGGCTTCTATGATGTAACTCTTTCAACTCAACTTTCAGATCATTGATTGTGTTTTAGGTATAAAACCCAAATAAATTTCATCTATTCTCCCAGCTTCTAACTATTATGTGTACAACTAATATGCTGATAACTCTTAAATATGTACTTCCTATTCCAGTACATAGCCTACAGCATAGATTTGTACATACAAAGGTCTTTCAAAAACATGTCTACAACTGAGTGTACCTTTCCTCCCAGACCTGGCTATTCTTCAAAGTCACAAATTGGTCAACTGGATTTCTGTCTCTCCTTTCAAAATAGCTTCCCAATACAATTTGTGACCAGATATTATCAGTTCTGTTTCTAAATTAATCTCCCCATATTTTCTTTCTATACTCTACTCCGAAATCAGATCGATTATGTTCTTTGCAGCCAAAGATGGAGAAGCTCTATACAATCAGCAAAAACAAGACCAGGAGCTGACTGTGGCTCAGACCATGAACTCCTTATTGCCAAATTCAGACTGAAATTGAAGAAAGTAGGGAAAACCACTAGACCATTCAGGTATGACCTAAATCAGATCCCTTATGATTATACAGTGGAAGTGAGAAATAGATTTAAGGGCCTAGATCTGATAGATAGAGTGCCTGATGAACTATGGAATGAGGTTCGTGACATTGTACAGGAGACAGGGATCAAGACCATCCCCATGGAAAAGAAATGCAAAAAAGCAAAATGGCTGTCTGGGGAGGCCTTGCAAATAGCTGTGAAAAGAAGAGAAGTGAAAAGCAAAGGAGAAAAGGAAAGATATAAGCATCTGAATGCAGAGTTCCAAAGAATAGCAAGAAGAGATAAGAAAGCCTTCTTCAGCGATCAATGCAAAGAAATAGAGGAAAACAACAGAATGGGAAAGACTAGGGATCTCTTCAAGAAAACCAGAGATACCAAAGGAACATTTCATGCAAAAATGGGCTCGATAAAGGACAGAAATGGTGTGGACCTAACAGAAGCAGAAGATATTAAGAAGAGGTGGCAAGAATACACAGAAGAACTGTACAAAAAAGAGCTTCACGACCCAGATAATCATGATGGTGTGATCACTGACCTAGAGCCAGACATCCTGGAATGTGAAGTCAAGTGGGCCTTAGAAAGCATCACTACGAACAAAGCTAGTGGAGGTGATGGAATTCCAGTGGAGCTATTCCAAGTCCTGAAAGATGATGCTGTGAAGGTGCTGCATTCAATATGCCAGCAAATTTGGAAAACTCAGCAGTGGCCACAAAATTGGAAAAGATCAGTTTTCATCTCAATCCCAAAGAAAGGCAATGCCAAAGAATGCTCAAACTACCAAACAATTGCACTCATCTCACACGCTAGTAAAGTAATGCTCAAAATTCTCCAAGCCAGGCTTCAGCAATATGTGAACCGTGAACTTCCTGATGTTCAAGCTGGTTTAAGAAAAGGCAGAGGAACTAGAGATCAAATTGCCAACATCCGCTGGATCATGGAAAAAGCAAGAGAGTTCCAGAAAAACATCTATTTCTGCTTTATTGACTATGCCAAAGCCTTTGACTGTGTGGATCACAATCAACTGTGGAAAATTCTGAAAGAGATGGGAATACCAGACCACCTGATCTGCCTCTTGAGAAATCTGCATGCAGGTCAGGAAGCAACAGTTAGAACTGGTCATGGAACAACAGACTGGTTCCAAATAGGAAAAGGAGTACGTCAAGGCTGTATATTGTCACCCTGTTTATTTAACTTCTATGCAGAGTACATCATGAGAAATGCTGGACTGGAAGAAACACAAGTTGGAATCAAGATTGCCGGGAGAAATATCAATAACCTCAGATATGCAGATGACACCACCCTTACGGCAGAAAGTGAAGAGGAACTCAAAAGCCTCTTGATGAAAGTGAAAGTGGAGAGTGAAAAGGTTGGCTTAAAGCTCAACATTCAGAAAACGAAGATCATGGCATCCGGTCCCAACACTACATGGGAAATAGATGGAGAAACAGTGGAAATAGTGTCAGACTTTATTTTTCTGGGCTCCAAGATTGTTGCAGATGGTGATTGCAGCCATGAAATTAAAAGACGCTTACTCCTTGGAAGGAAAGTTATGACCAACCTAGATCAGATCAGATCAGATCAGATCAGTCGCTCAGTCGTGTCCGACTCTTTGCGACCCCATGAATTGCAGCACGCCAGGCCTCCCTGTCCATCACCAGCTCCCGGAGGTCACCCAGACTCACACCCATCAAGTCAGTGATGCCATCCAGCCATCTCATCCTCTGTCGTCCCCTTCTCCTCCTGCCCTCAATCCCTCCCAGCATCAGAGTCTTCTCCAATGAGTCAACTCTTCGCATGAGGTGGCCAAAATACTGGAGTTTCAGCTTTAGCATCATTCCTTCCAAAGAAATTCCAGGATTGATCTCCTTCAGAATGGACTGGTTGGATCTCCTTGCAGTCCAAGGGACTCTCAAGAGTCTTCTCCAACACCACAGTTCAAAAGCATCAATTCTTCGGCGCTCAGCCTTCTTCACAGTCCAGCTCTCACATCCATACATGACCACAGGAAAGACCATAGCCTTGACTAGGCGAACCTTTGTTGGTAAAGTGATGTCTCTGCTTTTGAATATGCTATCTAGGTTGGTCATAACTTTCCTTGCAAGGAGTAAGCGTCTTTTAATTTCATGGCTGCAGTCACCACCTGCAGTGATTTTGGAGCCCAGAAAAACAAAGTCTGACACTGTTTCCACTGTTTCTCCATCTATTTCCCATGTAGTGATGGGACCAGATGCCATGATCTTCGTTTTCTGAATGTTGAGATTTAAGCCAACCTTTTCACTCTCCACTTTCACTTTCATCAAGAGGCTTTCTAGCCCCTCTTCACTTTCTGCCATAAGAGTCGTGTCATCTGCATATCTGAGGTTATTGATATTTCTCCCAGCAATCTTGATTCCAACTTGTGTTTCTTCCAGTCCAGCGTTTCTCATGATGTACTCTGCATATAAGTTAAATAAACATGGTGACAATATGCAGCCTTGACGTACTCCTTTTCCTATTTGGAACCAGTCTGTTGTTCCATGACCAGTTCTAACTGTTGCTTCCTGACCTGCATACAGATTTCTCAAGAGGCAGGTCAGGTGGTCTGGTATTCCCATCTCTTTTAGAATTTTCCATAGTTTATTGTGATCTACACAGTCAAAGGCTTTGGCATAGTCAATAAAGCAGAAATAGATGTTTTTCTGGAACTCTCTTGCTTTTTCCATGATCCAAGCGGATGTTGGCAATTTGATCTCTGGTTCCTCTGCCTTTTCCAAAACCAGCTTGAACATCAGGAAGTTCACGGTTCACATATTGCTGAAGCCTGGCTTGGAGAATTTTGATCATTACTTTACTAGCGTGTGAGATGAGTGCAATTGTTCGGTAGTTTGAGCATTCTTTGGCATTGCCTTTCTTTGGGATTGAGATGAAAACTGACCTTTTCCAATCTTGTGGCCACTGCTGAGTTTTCCAGATTTGCTGGCATATTGAGTGCAGCACCTTCACAGCATCATCTTTCAGGACTTGGAATAGCTCCACTGGAATTCCATCACCTCCACTAGCTTTGTTCGTAGTGATGCTTTCTAAGGCCCACTTGACTTCACATTCCAAGATGTCTGGCTCTAGGTCAGTGATCACACCATCATGATTATCTGGATCTTGAAGCTCTTTTTTGTACAGTTCTTCTGTGTATTCCTGCCACCTCTTCTTAATATCTTCTGCTTCTGTTAGGTCCACACCATCTCTGTCCTTTATCGTGCCCATCTTTGCATGAAATTTTCCTTTGGTATCTTTGATTTTCTTGAAGAGATCCCTAGTCTTTCCCATTCTGTTGTTTTCCTCTATTTCTTTGCATTGATCACTGAAGAAGGCTTTCTTATCTCTTCTTGCTATTCTTTGGAACTCTGCATTTAGATGTTTATATCTTTCCTTTTCTCCTTTGCTTTTCACTTCTCTTCTTTTCACAGCTATTTGTAAGGCCTCCCCAGACAGCCATTTTGCTTTTTGGCATTTCTTTTCCATGGGGATGGTCTTGATCCCTGTCTCCTGTACAATGTCACGAACCTCATTCCATAGTTCATCAGGCACTCTATCTATCAGATCTAGGCCCTTAAATCTATTTCTCACTTCCACTGTATAGTCATAAGGGATCTGATTTAGGTCATACCTGAATGGTCTAGTGGTTTTCCCTACTTTCTTCAATTTCAGTCTGAATTTGGCAATAAGGAGTTCATGGTCTGAGCCACAGTCAGCTCCTGGTCTTGTTTTTGCTGATTGTATAGAGCTTCTCCATCTTTGGCTGCAAAGAATATAATCGATTTGATTTCGGTGTTGACCATCTGGTGATGTCCATGTATAGAGTCTTCTCTTGTGTTGTTGGAAGAGGGTATTTGCTATGACTAGTGCATTTTCTTGGCAAAACTCTGTTAGTCTTTGCCCTGCTTCATTCCGTGTTCCAAGGCCAAATTTGCCTGTTACTCCAGGTGTTTCTTGACTTCCTACTTTTGCATTCCAGTCCCCTATAATGAAAAGGACATCTTTTTTGGGTGTTAGTTCTAAAAGGTTTTGTAGGTCTTCATAGAACCGTTCAACTTCAGCTTCTTCGGCGTTACTGGTTGGGGCATAGATTTGGATTACTGTGACATTGAATGGTTTGCCTTGGAAACGAACAGAGATCATTCTGTCATTTTTGAGATTGCATCCAAGTACTGCATTTCGGACTCTTTTGTTGACCATGATGGCCACTCCATTTCTTCTGAGTGATTCCTGCCCACAGTAGTAGATACAATGGTCATCTGAGTTAAATTCACCCATTCCAGTCCATTTTAGTTCGCTAATTCCTAGAATGTCGACATTCACTCTTGCCATCTCTTGTTTGACCACTTCCAATTTGCCTTGATTCATGGACCTGACATTCCAGGTTCCTATGCAGTATTCCTCTTTACAGCATCGGACTTTGCTTCTATCACCAGACACATCCTAGATGGCATATTCAAAAGCAGAGACATTACTTTCCCAACCAAGTTTCGCCTAGTCAAGGCTATGGTCTTTCCTGTGGTCATGTATGGATGTGAGAGCTGGACTGTGAAGAAGGCTGAGCACCAAAGAATTGATGCTTTTGAACTGTGGTGTTGAAGAAGACTCTTGAGAGTCCCTTGGACTGCAAGGAGATCCAACCAGTCCATTCTGAAGGAGATTAGCCCTGGGATTTCTTTGGAAGGAATGATGCTAAAGCTGAAACTCCAGTATTTTGGCCACCTCATGTGAAGAGTTGACTCATTGGAAAAGACTCTGATGCTGGGAGGGATTGGGGGCAGGAGGAGAAGGGGACGACAGAGGATGAGATGGCTGGAAGGCATCACTGACTCGATGGATGTGAGCCTGAGTGACCTCCGGGAGTTGGTGATGGACAGGGAGGCCTGGCGTGCTGCAGTTCATGGGGTCGCAAAGAGCTGGACACGACTGAGCGACTGATCTGATCTGATCTGATCTGATACTCTAGTCTCTATCATCTCTGCTGTAATCTGAATCCTTATTTATCTATTAGCTTTTTTGTCTTTTCTGGCAACACTGCATGACATGTGGAACTTCTCCAACCAGGGATAGAACCCCTGCAATGACTGTGTGGAGTCCTAACCCCTGAACCACCATGGAAGTCCTCTACTAGCTTCTTTAATTGCTTCTGGATTGGTCTTCCTGATACAATCCACTCTCCATGGAACTTTTGGAGAAATCTCTCTAAGACACAAATGATCATGCTTATGTCCTCTTACTTAAAATATTTGATGTCATCTCATGACACTGAACGGAGAAGGCAATGGCAAGCCACTCCAGTACTCTTGTCTAGAAAATCCCATGGACAGAGGAGCCTGGTTGGCTGCAGTCCATGGGGTGGCTACGAGTTGGACACAACTGAGCAACTTCACTTTCCCTTTTCCCTTTCACACATTGGAAAAGGAAATGGCAACCCACTCCAGTGTTCTTGCCTGGAGAATCCCAGGGACGGGGGAGCCTGGTCAGCTGCCATCTCTGGGGTCGCACAGAGTTGGACACGACTGAATAGACTTAGCAGCAGCAGCAGCATGACACTGGAGTTGAAATCCAAACTCTTTACAGGGCTCTGAGTAGGCTAAGAGCAGATTGGTTTCATCATCAGTCTTTCCCCTTCTGCCATTCTGCTTCTCTTTCAGTTCTCTGAACCATATTCTTTCCTACCTCTGTGCGCTTACACATGCTGTCTCCTGGACATGGACTTTATTCATTTGGATAATGTGTTCTTTTTATTTTAAAAGCAACCTAAACATCATCTCTCCCAGAAAGTGTCCCATGTTTTCCAGCTTTGGGTTTTAGAGGTCTTGTCTCCATGTCCCATTGCACTAATACACTAATTGATGGAAGGCCGTTGACATCCCGATTTCTCCTCCAAAACTGTTGCTCAACACTGTAAACCCATCTTTCAGTGTCTAGTCCCCACATCTCTCAAATGCCTGATGTCCATTAGGTATGCAATAAATGTTTGATAGATGAATTATTAGCTGATGGATCTGGAAGGCCATCATTGTTAGCTTTGCTTTTAACTGAAGAACTTTTGGGAGCCATTACAGACTTTTAAGAAGGCAATGATATCCAAATGACACTTGCAGAGAGTAATTAGAATGGAAGGGAGTAGGCATCTGAAATCTTTCAGAGATGGTGTGAAGTCAGTCATTGATGGTAAGAATGGGGAGGAAATGAGAAGCTGTGGGACTCTTGATTATCCAGAATTTCATTTTTTACAATTCTTACGCCTGCTATGTTTAATGCTGGTATAAAGTGTTGATGGAAGAATTAATAACTACTTTGTAAATTCAACAGAAGGGAAACCAACTTCTTTGAAAAGGTAAACACTTCAGCCTTAAGTTTTAATCTTCACAAAGTCTTCCACAGTTTTAACAATAGTTGCTTTAATTTTTTTTTAAGAATTTTTTTTTTTTTTGACATGGTGGTAGTTTAGTCCCTAAGTTATGTCTGACTCTTTGCAACCCCATGGACTATAACTCTCCAGGCTTCTCTGTCCATAGGATTTTCCAGGCAAGAATATTGGAGTGGGTTGCCATTTCCTTCTCCAGGGGATCTTCCCGATTCAGGGATCAAACCCAGGTCTTCTGCCCTGCAGGCAGATTCTATACCAACTGAGCTACATGGACCATTTTAAAAGTCATTATTGAATTTGTTCCAATATTGTTTCTGTTTTATGTTTTGGTTTTTGAATCATGAGGCACGTAGGATCTTAGCTCCCCAACCAGGGACCGAGCCCCCTGCATTGGAAGGCTAAGTCTTAACTGTTGGATTGCCAAGGAAGTCCCAATATTTGGAAGTCTCCTTAATTATGACATACATGAATGATCTAGATACTTAGCCTATACTTTATATGTCTGTCTATGGCTTTCTTTCTTACTCTTTACTGCAAAGTCTAACTTCTTCTCTTACTCTATCAATAACCCTAAGCTATTTTATTTTACTTATGCCTTCCCCCACTCCCCTGACCCTCAGTGGAAGGTCCAGAGGTCCTGGAGATGGAGTGATGGTGATTGAAATGGTCAGCTCCTCCTAGAACTATAGAAGTGATGAGAACTAAGCCTTCCAACCCTTCTTGGGCTCTGGAATCCTGCATCCTCCCACTTTTTCCACGCTGGCAGCTTGCTTATCTTTAGCAAAAGCCAGGCATCATTTCAAATGTCATATTGCAGAGAAATTGCTCTCCCTGTCACCAGGAAAAGAGGGAGACAGAAAGATACCTTCTTATATCTGAAACCTGGCACCGTCAGCCACTTGGAACTCACCTCCCAGACTCTGCCTGGCCTTGGCTTGGAGGAGGCAGGGTTGCTGTGTAACACAAGGAGGTGCAAAAACAAACATGGGCACAAAATCAAATACTTGACTGCAAGAAATATTCTGAAAGTTATAAAAGTGAAATACTACTTCCAGCTGTCACTTTATGCAAAGATTATGTTGAGCTCAAGGACTGCAGAAACTAAATAAGGAAAGTGAATTATTCATTACAGTGCCTATTCAAGTTGCAGGAGATGCCCGGGTTTTCTACTGATGGATTACTCGTGGTCCCTTTGTCTATTTATCTACCCAGTCACCCTCTCTTGTCTTCATGTATATATTTGAAGATCTTGTTGCTGCTGCTAAGGCAGATAGCAAAGCTTCATATTCTTTTTTTCCTGTATCCCAAAGCATCTACCCCTTTGGTCACTCATCCTGTAGGACATCTCGCCCCTTGCGGTGGCTTCCTCTTAAAGCCTCACAGTCTGCACAAAGCGCTGATGTTGAAATGAACATTATTATCCAACAGTCAGATGATAAGTGCATTGAACAAAACCAAGTGCATCCTAAGACTTTCTGACTGATAGGCTGAGCTTAGATGTGTTCCCATCGTTGTTTTCTAGCCATAGATCTGCATGGTGTATAGCTTCTCTTCATATTGCCCTATCAAAGATCTTCCTCATTGGCTCAGTATCCAGGAAGTGATTAGGTAACACGTCCAAGGTCATACATGGTCATATGACCCCTCAGCCTCTGGGGTTAGTTTTGGTTTCCACTGGCTTAATTTTGCCCCTGAAGCTAGTAGCAGCTCAGAAACACATAGCTGAAACATAGAAGGCGAGGCAGCCTCCTTTGGCACTGCCCTGATCCTATATCTACCTGTCACTTTTAATATGCCAGTTTCTGCCTAAAAGTCATGTAGATGTTTTATTGGTTTTCATGGGAGTAGGGTAGGGAGGATTTAGTTTTGAATATTGTAAGGAAAAATCCCATGGACAGAGGAGCCTGATGGGCTACAGTCCTTGGGGTTACAAAAGGGTTGGACATGACTGAGCACACATGCAAGGCGCAGGATTGTTTAAATGTAAGACCCCAAGCCTTTCTCCTATCATCTAACTAAAATAAGATCCCCTGTGAAATCCATCTCTCAGGCTGACTGCCTTGCCTAGACTGATGTTTCATGACTACAGGAACTCCTGAAGCACAGGCTTAACTTATTACTGCTCTTGGAGAAACACTTCCACGTGTGGACTCAGGAGCCCTGAAGTAGGAGGAAAATAGGCTAATCTGATCATAAACCATGGAGCCCTCCTAAAACTGTGTAAACACTGACAGAGGTATTTCTGAAAGTCTGTGCCAGCAGCAAGGCAGCATTTTTGTGAAGTATGTGAACCTTCATTCAAATTCAAAGCCTTCATTCAGCCTGAGGAATTTGTCCTGAGCAGACGTATGTCTCATCCTTTGCCAGCCGGCACCCAGGGTAATATTCTGCAAAATTAAATATTTTGGCTAATGATGCTGTTCCTTAGCTATTGAAAAAATATTTTCTAATAAAGGAAAATGTCAAGTCATGTCAAGAGTAATAATTTATGCCATTCAGCTGTTAAATCTGGAGCTGTAGAATGAAACTTCCAAACTCCTTCACTATAACTTGCATTATTCTGAGTTAAGCATCCAACTGTGCAAGGGCTGAGGGTTACTCTTTGTCCTTTGCTTAAAAGATAAAATAGAGTAGGTATTAATTGTATTGGCTCTTCACATTTTGTTTCAAATATTGCCTTAGCAGTATTCAGTTCATTTTTAACCATCTTTAAGGAAGAAGCTATCAAAGAGCATTGTAATGTGAGGACAGTATAAAAAAGAGAAGCATGGTTATATTTTTATCACAGAAAAGTATTGTAAATAACTTCACCCTCATGAGTCAGACTTCCCTGGTGGCTCAGATGGTAAAGCATCTGCCTACAATTTGGGAGACCCGGGTTTGATCCCTGGGGGGGAAGATCCTCTGGAGAAGGCAATGGCAACCCACTCCAGTACTCTTGTCTGGAAAATCCAATGGACGGAGGAGCCTGGTAGGCTACAGTCCATGGGGTTGCAAAGAGTCGGACACGACTCAGCGACTTTACTTCATTTCACTTCATGAGTCAGAGATGTCCTCAATGAAGAGCTTGTGATCGTGAAAGTAAGAAATGTTTGTAATGTCTACAGAGAAATCCATGAGATAAATTAGGCTAATGAAGGATTATAGAATTAGGGCTTCCCAGGTGGCACTAATGGTAAAGAACCTGCCTCCCAATGCAGGAGGCATAAGAGATGTGGGTTCAGCCCCTGGGTTGGGAAGATCCTCTGGAAAAAGAAATGGCAACCCACTTCCAGTAGTCTTGCCTGGAGAATCCCGTGGACAAAGGAGCCTGGTGGGCTACAGTCCATGGGGTGGCAGAGTCAGACATGACTGAAGCGACTTCACACACACACAGGATTATAGGAAAAATAGCCCATCACAATTATTTTGTACTGACTATGCGACAAGGCCTGTGTTACATACTCTTCTGATTTGAGACTGTCTCATCTTCCTAACAATGCTCTGAGATAAGTGCAATTATTATTTCCATTTTACAGTTGTGAGATCTGAGGCACAGATAAATTTCAGTAATCAAAAGTTATGGGCAAAAATTGTGGGGTAAGAAGAAGAATAGGTTTTGTTTTGAAAATGGAACATTCTTGTATCCTGAGATGCTAATTAGCTTTATTAGAAAGCACAAATGAAGACATTGAAATGATTGCTATCCATTTGGATACTCTTCCTTTCAAGTTAATGATGTTGCTTTGCAAAATTTGCTGACGTTTTCTATGATGGAATTTTCAAACTTTGTTCCTTGGCCCTCTGAAGGTCCTCGATATCCTTTCAGGGCAGTGGTCCCCAGCCTTTTTGGCACCAAGGACCATGGCAGACAATTTTTCCACAGACTGGTGGGGCGGTGCAGAATGGTTTCAGGATGATTCAAACACATTACATCTATTATACGCTTTATTTTTATTATTATTACATCATCTCTACCTCAGATCAACAAGCATTAGATCTCAGAGGTTGGAGATCCCTGTTTTAGGGTGTCCGCTGAGTTAAAATTCTTTTTCATAACAACACTGAGTATTACTTGCAATTATTTTCAATATGTTACATTAACACTGATGGGGCAAATACAACGATGAATAAAACCATTGGTGTCTTGGATCAAATTAAGGTAGTGGCTCCAAGGGTACTAGGCCTTGTCATAGCACTCCATGCCTGTGCCAAGGGGCACACGGAGTATGCCAAGTCATTTCAGTCTCGTCTGACTCTTTGCGACCCAATGGACTGTAGCCTGTCAGGCTTCTCTGTCCATGGGATTCTCCAGGCAAGAATACTGGGGTGGGTTGCCATTTCCTACTCCAGGGGATCTTCCCAAACCAGGTATTGAACCCCCATCTCTTATGTCTCCCCAATTGCAGGTGGGTTCTTTACCACTAGTGCTACCTGGGGGACTAGTGGTCATTCTATTTGTCACCACAAAAGAGTCACAATAAAAAAGTAAATAAATTTTTAAAAAGTAGTTTCACTTTAATTGTCCTTGCTGAAGCAGAAAGTCACTAAACTTGTCCTGAGCCTTGAGTACACACATTTTTCACATTCTGAAAGAAGTACACGTAAATCACTTTTGCTACATATCAAAGTATGATGGTTCTTTGAAGGAAAGTACTTGTATGATTATTTTGTTGGGGGTTGACCTAGCCACGTTTTCCACGTAATACCATTTTTATCTGAAAGAGTGCTTGGTAGACAATCCATGGTTATTCAGACTTGGGTATACATTTTCTCAAAAATTAACAAAGTAAGCCGTTCTCTTCAAGGAAAATCACTGACATTATTTGTTGAGAATGATAAAATGCAAATTTTAAAGCAAAACCCAGAATTTTGGAAAACCTGTCCACCACCATGAACTTGAAAGCTAAGACTTTAAGATTTTTCTATGAGACTGTGATCTCATTGATGTATCTTGAGTTTTAGATAGATAGATAAGAACTGTAAATGAACAATGTATGATTTTATAAAATCATGCACGAGTAAAACATCCATTCAAAATGCAAGACAGACCAATAGATTTTAGTGTAACAGAATATGAAAAGTTTGTTGATAACGTTTTAGATTCCATATAACAAATAATCTTTAAGAAATTATTACTAGCTGAGTTTGAGTAGAACGATAGGAGATAATTCTTTAAAAAGGCTACTAGAATGCCTTTCCCTTTCCAATCTACATATCTTTATGAGGCTGGATTTTCTTATGCTCACAAAATACCAGCTAAAAAAACATATCCCCAGAAACTGAACATAGATGTACAAATGAGAATCCAACTTTCTTCTGTGAATCCAGATGTTAAAGAGATTTGCAAAAATGTGAAACAATGTCACTCTTCTCACTAAATTTTTTTTTGTTGTGAAAGTTATTTTTATAAAAATGTTTAATTTTCAGTACATTAAACATTGACCCATGTAACACACATAACAAAGATCTTTGTTGTTATTGTTTACTTGCTAATTTGTGTCCGAGTCTTTGCGACCCAATGGACTGTAGCCCCCAGGCTCCTTCTGCTTGTGGAATTTCCCAGGCAAGAATACTGGAGTGGGTTGCCATTTCCTTCTCCAGAGGATCTTCCCAGCCCAGAGATGGAACCCATGTCTCCTGCAGTGGCAGTCGGACTCTCCTACCTCTGAGCCACGAGGGAAGTCCAACAAAGATCTTCAGGGTCTCCTTAATTTATAAGGGTGTATGGGAGTCCAGAACCAAACATTTGCAAACTCCTTCTCTTGGGGAACAAAACCTCCCAAGACAGAGGAGTTAATCTGCTCCCAGAGACTGTCAGAGGGAAGATATTAGTGTGGGACATCAATGAGATGAAGGTAATAACATGGCACAACAGGGCGGAACAGGGCCAGCCAGCAAAATAGATGAGATTGTCTATGTTTTATTTTAGTTTAGTAAGGAAACTTTTCCTAAAGTGATTTTTAAAGCAATAGTACTAGCTTGTTCTCTCTCTAAAGACATTTTGTTTTTATAAAATTACAGCCTGGAAAACACACTATGTGTTTAGTCTGAGTAGGTAGCCTGAGTTGTTTGTTAAATACCAGATCTCAGATTTGTGGCTGTTCCTCAAAAATAACTACATGACACCAGCAATTAAATTTATGTATCATTTTGATTATTTATACTTCAGCAAATCAAAGGAGATAAATAATGGTGAGCAGCCCAGCACTCCCTTCAGCATCTCCGGCAACCCCTTCGATTCCTTCCATTTCGAAACTGGATACAGCACATAATCTTCCCATTAAACAGTCTGGAGGGACCCGTCATCCACGCCCGCTCCCATCCTGGATTCTTCCCATTTCTGGAGCCGGGTGTTCCTGCATTGCAAATATGCCCTTTGAACCATGTGGGGCAGGCGTGTTTAGTCTCAACTATTTTCACATTTCTCCTGCCTTTTACTTAGGACACTGTTGATCACTCAGAATTAGAGTTCCTTCCATCCTGTCTCTCAGAGCGCCACAGTATTTTTTTTTTCTTCTGTTTTAAAATTACTTTTTAAAACTTTTTATTTTGTGTTGGAATATAACTGATTAATGATGCTGTGATAGTTCCAGGTGGCACAGCGGAACAACTCAGTCATACATATACATGTGTCCATTCTCTCCCAAACTCCCCTCCATTGAGCAGAGTCCCCTGAGAGCTGCCATGTAACACTGAGCAGAGTCCCCTGAGAGCAGCGCAGTACTGGACCCACATAAGAAAGCACTGAATTGGGCAGCCAGCTGACAGCCTTTCCAAGGGAGGTTACTGATTAGGTGGGGTCTCTCTCTTTCATAAGTGCCCTTGCTCCAGTTGTTTGGACTTTTGTTCACCTGATGAACGTGTCTTTAAATCATTCTTACTGAATAAACAGGGTGGTCCTTTTGCTTCCAAAGAGAATCTTCAATGACAGGCAGCTGTGTATCAGTTGAGAGAGTGAACTAAATCCTTCTGAGGTCCCTTCCTACTTGTAACACTGGGTGACTCCTAGTTGGACTCTGCCTATTCAATGCAAAGTGACTCAGCGATGGTGCCTGGGAGCATCTAAAGGAGCTGGGGGTGACGGGGAACTTGCCTCAGCCTTCTCCTCTGAAAAGCGGAAGTGAGGGAGCTTGACTTTCCTCAGTACAAGAGAACAAATGACTCCCCCCCAAAAAAACACCATGCCATGCCATGCAATAATTTCCACCCCACCACTGCTTGTCACTTCTGAAAATGAAAAAGTGCATTTTGAAGCAGACTTTAGGGGAACAATCAAATATTTTGGTGAATCTCTGAGCAGTTGGTTTGAACAAATGGATATAATCTAGTGGTGCTTAGAAACTGCAAATCAAACAAAGAAATAATGGAGGATCAGAAAGGAGTTAGACTGCAAACTTAAATAAAAAGTGATTTTTATCTGTCTACAGATATTTGTCATCAAGAGCAGTAAAAAACCTCATTGAGATAGTAGATACCCAATGAAGATATAGCATATTTAAATACACCAACCTAAAATTTACTGATTCGATGTTTGAAAACAATTATGGCTTTCAAGGTGTTGCCTTGGTTGGTCAATCATCTATTTGTTTGGACATACTTAATCTTGGCAAATATGTATCTGGTATTTGTGAATAGTGTGGCTGGGATGACTAAATGGGATAATAAAGTATCTGTTCTTGTTATTGTTTAGTCACTAAGTCATGATTGATTCTTTTGTGGCCCCATGGACTAGCCTTCCAGGCTCCTCTGTCCATGGGATTCTCCAGGCAAGAATACTGGAGTGGGTTCCCATTTCCTTCTCCAGGGAATCTGCCCAACCAGGGATCGAACCTGTGTCACCTACATTAGCAGGCAGATTTGCCATTGGGAAAGCCCAATAAAGTTTTACATAAGTGATTATAAAATGAAAAATAAAACAAAACCCACATCACTGATATATTGAAAAAAGTGTTTACTATCACTGGAAACTCTATTCAACTAGGAATGGCTGACTGCCTGGTGCTCTGTTTTGAGAATTCTGATGCTGAGTCTGGATCAGAGAGAAAGAATATCATGGCTGAATAATAATTATAATAATGGCAACTGTATTTTATTCTCCCATAATTTTATGCTAGGTACTATTACCTCTTTTATTCATGAACTGTGTGCGGATAGGTTAAAGGACTTTTCCAGAAATACATGGTAGATCTGAGATTCAAATACTAAATTCCTCTGCAAGACTAATACTAGCTACAGTGGATGAACTATGACTGTCTCACTTCTGAAGAGCTTTGACCTGCATCGCTTTCTAAACTCCCTTTCAGCTCAGATGGACTTTTGTCTCTGCACAATCTGTTTAAATACCTCACCCCCCAGAAATCTTGCCTCCCCTGGAATATTTGTCATAATTTGACCATTGACCACTGCTGGTTATCCTTTTACATTTTAGATCCGGTTTCTCCAAATGCAAGAGAAGTGCTGTAGAAGAGGGACACTTCCTGCATGGCCCCCCTGGCCCCAGTAATTTAGCAGGGTACCTGGCACATGATAAATGTTTAATCAGTGTTAGGTGGTTGTGTGGTAGGACCCAGACTGCCACGCCGTGTCCTAGCTGAATAGGCTGAACCTAGTATTTGCCACAGACGGAGCGGCAAACAGCTGGTTGTTTCCGAGTCAGCCCTTCCGGGGTGTGTTAGATTCATGATCTAGAATTGAAGGTGCTCTCTACCTTCAGCTCTACCCTCCTTGCCCTTCTGACCGTGATGAATGCCTGTTTATCTTCTTGCCTTCATCAACAGCAGCTATTTATTTAGCAGCCTGACTTAAGACATTCCATGTATATACTCAATGAAGGCTTTCTTTCACTATTATTTTTCTGTGGAGGGTAAAACGCTGTCTTGTTTTTCCAGTTCTTCTCCTAAGTGTGATGATTTAGATGTTCCTGCTGTTAACTGGCAGCTTTTCCATTTCCTCCTAGCATCCAGGGCCGCAGGCTTCTCCACAGAAGCCACTAATGAGCTTCTTGCTTTTCAAGCCCCTGGTTCATTAATAACACAGGCTTTCAGCAAGGCCTGATGTTCCGGACCTTATCTTTTCCCTTTCCTTCCATGAGAAAACACACAAACAAACAAGCAGCACAAAGTAAAACTTTTATTTGCTATAGTTGCAGACTCAATCTTGTCTGCTTGAAGATCTTAAAACAGAATTTATGCAAGTAGCTTGGATTTAGCTTTGTAGTTATGCTGAAGGCTTACATATTGGACCCCGACTTTCCAAATGAGTCTGTGTCCCCACTTTTTTCCCTCTTTTCCCAAGTTGTCTTTTTCAATAGTGCTTCATGCTCCTAAGTGTGCTTTTTCCTTCTTCCCAATGAATATTGACCGGGTTCCTGAGTATACGGGGAACAATTCTAGGGACTGTGTGGATGGGATGTAGGAAACATCCCTGCCCCATCCCTTCTGCTGGACTTCTGACTCTCAATGATGCCATTCATGCTCCTGCCCGTTGGCCCCTTACACAACTTGTGCTCATTCAGACAGCGCCAAAGAGCATCAAAGCACTTTTGTCCTGCTTCCCTCAGAGCCTTGCAGTGGCCCAGAGCAGAACAGAGCTGTCAGCAGCACGAATGCCATTCCTGTCAAACCTGCTGCTCCCTGTGTCCTCTGATGAACCAGCAGATTCTGCAGCTGTGTCTTCCCAGAGCAGGTTTCTGAATATAAGACCAGAGTCCAGTCTTAATGCTCAATAGTGGGGGATGGGCTGAGCAGAGGGCTAGGCCTGGGCCCCTTGGTGGATAACACAGCTTCTTGGTCAAGTTACCTTCAGGTTCTCATATATTCCACCTTACCTGTGACCACAGTGTCATTTTGCTGACTTCTTGATCTCTCTCTCTTTCCTTTTTAAATTTTATGTCAGGGCTCAAATTTTATGTCAAGGTAAAAATTCCTGTACTTTGAAATATACAGAGACCTATCAGAGAAGGCAATGGCACCCCATTCCAGTGCTCTTGCCTGGAAAATCCCATGGATGGAGGAGCCTGGTAGGCTGCAGTCCATGGGGTTGCTAAGAGTCAGAAACGACTGAGCGACTTCACTTTCACTTTTCACTTTCACACATTGGAGAAGGAAATGGCAACCTACTCCAGTATTCTTGCCTGGAGAATCCCAGGGATGGGGGAGCCTGGTGGGCTGCCGTCTGTGGGGTCGCACAGAGTTGGACACGACTGAAGTGACTTAGCAGCAGTAGCAGCAGCAGAGATTGTCATACTGAGCCAAGTAAGTCAGACAGAGAAAGATAAATATGGTGTCGCTTATATGTGGAATTTAAAACAAGGATTGCTATTGTTTAGTTACTCACTTGTGTCCAACTCTTTTGCACCCACATGGGCTTTAGCCCACCAGGCTCCTCTGTCCACAGGATTTCCCAGGCAAGAATACTGGAGTGGGTTGCCATTTCCTTCTCCAGGGGATCTTCCTGACCCAGAAATTGAATCCATGTCTCCTACATTGGCAGGTGGATTTTTTACCACTGAGCCACCAGACAAGCCTCCTAAAAAATGGGTACAAATGAACTTATTTATAAGACAGAAATAGAGTCACAGATTTAGAAAACAAACTTATGGTTACCCAGGGGTAAGGGGAGGGGAGGGATAAATTGTAAGATTGGGATTGACATATGTACACTACTATATTATGATTGGATAGCATCACTGACTCAATGGACATGAATCTGAACAAACTCTGGGAGATAGTGAAGGACAGGGGAGACTGGCATGCTGGAGTTCATGGGTTCACAAAGAGTAGGACATGACTTAGTGACTGAACAACAACATATATAAAATAGATAACTAATAAGGACTTACTGTATGACATAGGGGACTCTACTCAATACTCTGTAATGGCTTATATGGGAACAGAGTCTTAAAAAAAAAGGAGAGGGTAGGAGGTATGGAGAGAGTAACATGAAAACATACATCACCATATGTAAAATTGATAGCCACTGGGAATTTGCTGTATGACTCAGAGAACTTAAATAAGGGCTAGAAAACCACCTGGATGGGTGGGATGGGGAGGGAGGTGGGAGGATGTTCAAGTGGGAGGGGGCGTGGGTAAACCTACGCCTGATTCATGTTGATGTTTGGCAGAAAACAAGGCAATACTGTAAAGCAATTATCCTTCAAATAAAAATAAATAAAATTTAAAAAGGATATATGTATATGTATAACTGATTCACTTTGCTGTATAGCAGAAACTAATACAACGTCAACTGAGTAGACTTGAATAAAATAAAATGCAGAGAGATAATTTATCTATATAATAATATATAAATATAGATTATATATTATTATATATAAAAATTATGTATATATAATGTATATTATATATATATATATCCTGCATCCTCCAAACATGCATAAGTCCTCATATCTACAACATTGTCAATCAAGTAGACTTAAATAAAATTTAAAAATAGAGATAATTTATATATATAAATATATATATATAAATATATATATATATATATATATATCCTGCATCCTCCAAACATGCATAAGTCCTCATATCCTGTTCATGAGCACATGTTGAGTCTACTCTGGATCTCTTGCCCAGACATGAAAGATGTTTTATTTTCTCTTTGAAAAATTCTAAGTTTCATTTCTTGTGAAATTGTCTTGGGCTTCAGACTCAAGTCCAACGTTCATGAGTCATACAGATTAGAAAGATCTGTTCCCCGAATCTGTGAGGTAACAGCAAGCTTTTCCCAGCCTTCCTGGACATCTCCCCATCTCGTCAACTGTGGGAAGTTAGAAGTGATAGCTTTTCCTATCATTGCATTAATTATGCAGGGCAGAGGCATCATTTACAAGCTCTCTTTTTTAAAGGGTAGAAAACTAGAGATTACAATTCTTTTACATTCAGGAGGCACTCAGCACTGCTCCACTTGCAGTTACAGACTTTTTGCTTTTTAAATATTCCATTCCTGAATTTTGGTAACGTGGAACTTTGAGATAACTCCAAATTCAGTAATGAGGATTAGTCTTTATCTAAGACTTTAGACATGGAACTTTTCTTATCACTGAAGCATGTTCAAGAATTGTTCCTTGCCTTTATTTTTTTCAGCAGTTATAAAAAGTTCATCCCATTATGCTGAATACAATAGTCTTCAAGATTCCACAGAACAAACACACAACTTTCTTACCTCTCAGGTGTTGTGTGATATACTACAGAGAGGAAAGAGCCTTCTCCAAGGAGACCTCCCTGTTCCTTGAACTTCTGTGAATTCACTTGCTGGGCCCCTGGTGTCTCTAACTTGATTTCAACTTCATTCTCAACTCATTGCTTAGTATCTGTTGCTGTAATCAATCACTTAGTCGTGTCTGACTCTTTGCGGCTCCTCTGTCCATGGGGATTCTCCAGGCAAGAATACTGGAGTGGGTTGACATGCCGTCCTCCAAGGGATCTTCCCAAGCCAGGGATCGAACCCAGGTCTCCAGCATGGCAAGCAGATTCTTTACCATCTGAGCTACCAGGGAAGCTACAAGGGAACTATCTATTGAGCACTTACTAAAAGGGCTTCCTGGGCTTCTCAGGTGAAGCAAGTGGTAAAGAACTTGCCTGCCAATGCAGGAGATATAAGAGATACAGTTTCTATCCCTGGGTCAGGAAGATCCCCGAAGGAGGAAATGGCAACCTTCCTCAGTATCCTTACCTGGGAAATCTCTTGGACAGAGGAGTCTAGTGGGCCTCAGTCCATAGGGTCACAAAGATTCGGACACAACTGAAGCGGTTAAGCTTGCACATGAGCATTTATTATGTGTCAGATCAGTGCTAGGGCCAAAGAGAGAATTAAATAGTGGCTCTGCTCCAGTTACGTTAAGGTTCTGGGGTAATGTAGGGAGGGAGGGTGTTGGGGGAGGAGACACATGCACAGTTAGTTACAACATAAGGTACTTAATTCCCTAAGAGGAAGAAAAACTGTTTTGCAGGACACCTCCATGAAAATTTCTAACTCTGCTTAGGGATGTCTGTTGGGAAAAGGCTTCATGAAGGACATTTGAGTTGGTTTTGAACAATGGGTAACAGCTCACCACAACCCAGAGAGGAGAGGGGCATTTTCGATAGGGAAGATGACAACACTTCATTCAAATGCTTTTTGGGCAATAGTAGGTCAGGTTGGTTGGAAGAAGGAAAGGAAACTTTTATGGGACAAACAACAAGGTCCTACTGTAGAGTACAGGGAACTCTATTCAATATCTTGTGATAAACCATAATAGAAAAGAATATGTAAAAGAATGTATGTTTATGTATAACTGAACTACTTTGGTATACAGCAGAAATTAATACAACACAGTAAATAAACCATACTTCCATAAAATAAATAATAAAAATGATAAAAAATAAATAAAGAGGAAAACATAGTTGGAGTATGTGAAAATATGACTGGGGAGTCTAAAATATTGGACTAGCTTCCCACTCTCATGCAAATGCCGATAGATTATTCTGCTTTACTGGGCTTCCCTGGTGGCTCAGATGGTAAAGAATTTGCTTGCAATGCAGGAGACATGGGTTCAATCCCTGGGTCAGGAAGATCCCCTCAGTATTCTTGCCTGGAGAATCCAGTTGACAGAGGAGCCTGGTGGACTACAGTCCATGGAGTCACAAAGAGTTGGACAGGACTGAGAGACTAATACATTCATGTTCACTGAATGTTCAGGCACAACTTGATGACAAGGAAGAACGGATATATCTCTTGTCTTTTTCTTAGTACCAACCGTTTCAAAATATTAAGAAAGTCAGTTAACTAGGTTCCCCTTCTCAAACACTGACTCTGGCTAATCTCCTCCTTGAGCTCTTTATCCTGATGTAGATAACCCAGAGCCTTCCTCTTACTTGTGGGTTCGGTAGCTGAGGAATCAGATTATCAGCCTCCCCTGTTTCTATCAGCTCCCTGCCTCATTGTCAGGAATCACTCACTGCTGGTTTCCAGATGTAGTTGGTTCTGTGTCCATTTTGAATACCAGCTTGCTGCTGCTACTGCTAAGTCACTTCAGTCGTGTCCGACTCTGTGTGACCCCATAGACGGCAGCCCACCAGGCTCCCCTGTCCCTGGGATTCTCCAGGCAAGAACACTGGAGTGGGTTGCCATTTCCTTCTCCAATGCATGAAAGTGAAAAGTGAAAGTGAAGTCGCTCAGTCGTGTCCGACCCTCAGCGACCCCATGGACTGCAGCCTTCCAGGCTCCTCCACCCATGGGATTTTCCAGGCAGAAGTACTGGAGTGGGGTGCCATTGCCTTTACTTTGGAAAAGAAAAGGTACTTCTTAGAAAAAACTGACTGTTGCTACTGACATGTATTATACCTATTTCCCCTATTCCTTGAAGATTACACGTTTATAAGTCACCTAACCAGTCACTGAATGAGTGAGAGACCCTGTTCTGGGAAAGAAGTCTCACATGGCTTTTAAGCCCACCTGGCTGCTTAGCAGGTATGCTAAAGCACAGGGTCTGAATAGGAAAGTGGACACCGACAACTGCTCTGCAAAACTCACATCCCCTCCTCTGGCAATGTAGAAACCAAAGATGCAGTTTGTGAACTTTTTTTGTATTTATCTATTTAAAAATACTTCTTTGCTTGACTTGGCTGTGCTGGGTCTTAGTTTCAGCATGCAGGATCTTTGATCTTCATTGCAGCACATAAGATCTTTAACTGCAGCATGTGGGAATCTAGTTCCCCCATTAGAGGTTGAACCTGGGCCCCCTGTATTGGGAACATGGAGTCTTAGCCACTGGGTGCTTGTATTTATTCCAGACCTGGCATTTCAAAAAGTATACAGGTATTGCTGGGGTATATAAATGTGTTCGGGGAATTACGATCACAGAGAGGGGGAGATGACAAAGGAAAACAGAGAGAAAGAAGATGAGAAAGAAGAAGGACAACCAGAGGTGGGGCAGGGTCAGGTTGGAGTGCACCTGGGGTCTAGACACAGGTGCTGAGGGATTTCAGGTTAAATATCCATGGCTGGGAGCCATCAGTCAATCAGGAGGGAAAGAGCTGGGAAGGCCTGGTGTGGACATCCTTTCTGCTGAAAGCAGGGTGCAGCACTTGTGCACATTTCCCTTGGGATTGTAGCCTTGTCTTTCATGAACTTCTCACTCCTGTTATTTCCAGTTCCGGACCATCTGATCAGAGACTACTGGAATTTCCAGCTCTCTAGGCACTAATTTCAGGGGCCGAAACAGCAACCCCTCTGCAACTCCTACCACAACGACCGCTGCCCTGCTGGGCTGTGGGGTTGTGCCAGCCCAGGCACTCTTGCCCAGGAAATGGAAGGTGGCATTTAAGTGGCACTTAAGATGCTCCTAACCAATCCTAAAGACTCTGAATCATGCCAATTCTAAATTAAGCTTTCTTGAGTAAATGAATAAGGACTCAAGAAACCTCAGAGGGGGGAAAAAAGATATGAGAAGTTGTACCTCCAAATACATTTCTGCTAAGCCCCAGTTTTGACAGGTATTAGTATGACTCAATATTTCTATGACTTATTTTTGTGCTCTTGATGTTTTCAATGTTAAAGTTTGAAACTACACCTCAATCAAATCCCAATATTTTAAAGACACAAATGATGATATTAACAAAAATGGAAGAGATCTTTAAAAAAAAAAAAAACAAAAAAAAGCTTACAAGGAAACTGATGTTCAAGAAACACAAGTACCTGATCAAAGTCTCACAGCTGACAAAGGAGAATAAAAAACCAAACCTCCTGGTCGAAGATAAAATATGCTCTTCTTTAAAAAAAAAATCAAGTTGAATCTGTTTTCTGGGATATGTAACACGATAGAAAAATGAGTTTATTTTTGTATCACAGTACTTTTAAATGTTTCATAAAGTAATTTTGGAATGGTGACTTGCAGTTTTTTATACTATTCATTTAAAGGTGAGTTCCTTGGTGTCACCCAGTGGTCTTACCCGGAACCAGGACTGTGAAAGAAAACTGGTGGAAGTCTATGGCTTACATGCTCGGTCTTGACCTCAGAGCAATTACTTTCACCGAACAAAATGCACAAGAAGAGTTGCCAGTGCCTACTGTTCTGGAAACGGTCAATGTTTGCCTGAGGATTCATCCCCAGATTTCCACCATGCGCTCTGAGCCTCTGCTCTGGGTCACTGGGCTGAAGCCCTGCACTGAAGCCAATTCGCGTTTAAAGCACTAGATTGAAAGCTTGTGCACCATGGGTCACAGCCAGGCTTTCAAATGTGACTCAACTGTAGTTTGAGATTTGTCTGTGTGGAGTACTGGAAAGAATGCTGATTTGGGTTGGGCACATTACATTTTAGGCACAGCTCGGCCTCCAATCAGGGGGTCCAGAGTAATCCTGTGAACTCCCCGAGCATGTGACACTCATCTAGATATTACCTCTGTCTTACCTACAGAGGAAGCTGTTCCAACCAGCAAGTGAGGCAACAGAACAGTATTGTAAAGTAATGGGTTAAAGAAATGTACATTACTTTTCATTTTAATAATTCCTAATATATAGATAGCATCAAAAAAGTTAAGCCTTTGTTGGACTCTATGTGGTCATGTGTCTCCTAAGAAGATGCTAAAATATACAGCTAAAGATTAAAGCCCAAGTCTATTGATACACATGATGTTGTAGAGGAAGATATTCTGGTTTGTTCTATGCCTTTCAGATTAAATATATACTCCTTATTATGCATTGACATAACAGACCAGGGAAGATGTGGCAATTAACTGAGGGCTCTTGGGATATGTTTACATTCTGTATATTATTATTTCAAAGTCTTTTCCTTTTGGACCCATTCTCTGTACTAGATCTTCATTAGTAAGCAAGTTCCATAACATTACCTTTCAAAAGTAAAGCTAAAGAAGTATTTGCTTCTTCAGGATTTTTGTTTCCAATATTTTTGCTCCTTTACCTGATTCTGATTACATACTGTCAAGTGTTATCAATAAATTCAGTCATTCTTTCAACTAATATTTATTATAAAACCTACTCTGTACTACCACTCCTCTGAGGAGAGATCAGTGAACAAAACAGACAAAATTTGGCCTCATCATCATATTTTGCAAGTATATCATATTTCTAGATATTTCAGTTTATACTATTGAATCTTCTATCCTTCAAGTGACCAGGCTCTGAGCATCAATGTTCTGTCCTACTGGTCTACCTTTATTTGTATTTTGGAATGCTGGGGTTCTTAGTTCTACTCCACCACTTCTTTTCTCTCCCCTAAATCAGCTTTTGACCTTTATTCCAGGTAAACACTATTAGATAATCCATTTTGAATGATGGATGACAAAGGTGCATAGTTCCAAAGTAATTATTTATCTATGAGGATTCATTACTTTCCACTCTGACTGTTGTACTAATATGCTTAGCTCCAGTGCATGTCTTAAAGTCTTAATCCTCCTTAGTCACTTGGCATTTCTGGATAAAGTTTCATAACTTTTGTCAACTTAGTCCATTGTGCATTCAGCTTACCTAACATTATTTAGGCCCTAACTGAGCAGAACCAAATCCATGTTCATCTTCACTGATGACATTATGGTTTCTCTACTATTACTATTTGAAACTTTTAGTCTTACTGACATCCACTTCTTCTATTTCTTGTATTCTTAATCCAACCGCATTTGCCCTCAGTCAGGGACTTTGCCTTCCACCACTTCTTATCCCCTGTCCAGTCTTGCTGCTGCTGCTGCTGGGTCTAAGTCGCTTCAGTCGTGTCCAACTCTGTGCGATCCCATAGACGGCAGCCCATCAGGCTCCGCCGTCCCCGGGATTCTCCAGGCAACAGTACTGGAGTGGGTTGCCATTTCCTTCTCCAATGTGTGAAAGTGAAAAGTGAAAGTGAAGTTGCTCAGCCCTGTCCGATTCTGAGCGACCTCATGGACTGTAGCCTACCAGGCTCCTCCGTCCATGGGATTTTCCAGGCAAGAGTACTGGAGTGGGGTGTCATTGCCTTCTCCATATCCAGTCTTACTTTTCTGCAAATGTTTGGCCACACTACGTCTGGAAGAGTATTTCTGAAACCAAGTCCATTTGGTGGCAATCTTCTCTCCTAAAGGTTCCTCCTTAGTTTTGGGATAAAGTAGTTGAAAATCCTTAACTCAGTTCACATGGCCCTGAACAGATTGACCTCTACTCATGTACCATTACTCTACTTTGTTTTCTCATCAAGCCCCTTCATGCCTCAGAGTCTTTGAACATATTTTCCTTCTTCCTGGATTACTTTTTTTTCTCTGTTCCATCAACATGGCACTTAAATCATTCCAGTTAATCCTCTACTGTGTAGCAAGGACATCATTTTCTCCAGAAAACAAAATGACATCGCCACCACCATCATTACCAATTTCCTGAAACTTTCTGTGTGCTCTCATAGGTGTGGACTTGCCCCTACCTTATAAACCTCATCTATCACTCTGTACACTAATTTTCCATTTACTTGTCCATTTCACCATCAAAAATAGAATATTTCTAAGGTTAGGGAAGGACCTCAATATTTTCTTCCTTGTTATGATTCTAGCATTTAGCTCAGTGTGTCTTGCACTTAGTAGAAGCTCAATATTTTATTTATGGAACGAATGGATATGATTCAGTTTCTGTGCATGCTGTTCCTTCAAGATTAGTATTAGGCTCTTAACCCATGACCTATCCATTTTCTTCCATCTCAACCCAATGATTTTGACTCCATTTGATGATGCCTTTAAAAGCTCCTTTACTCCATTGACATAGATGAAACTGCTCCCTCTTGGTTTTCTGTGTCACTATGGGTTTATGATCTACAACAGATTCCTTTTGTGTTTTAAGTTTTCAAAGTGGGCACACCTTTTGTTGCAAATTTCTACTTAAATTCTTTCTCAGGGATCTTATCTGCTTTCATGGTTATAATAGCCCTCTATATGTAAGGATCTTCAAAATTCCTTGTTTGGCCCATAATATTCACTCAAACTCAAGCCCTTCTCCATTGATATCTCCATCATGTCTCTTCTCTCTTATTCTTAACAGTTCTGAATCTGTACTCATCTCTTCTTTTAACCTCCAAACACCTTTCTCTCAGTATGACCCCACATTTATCAATACTCCCATAACTCAAAATCATTTTAGATTTTTCCTTCACCTTTTTATTGACATTAGGTATACCATGAGGATCAATGAGTTCCTCCTCTGATAATGTTACTTGATTGTTCAATTACTTCCCTATTTGAACTCCATCATCATAGTTCAGACCCTATACTTCCTAACCTGCCTTCTTTAAATATCTCAAATCTATTACCTGCCCATGCACATTCCTTAGACATTATTGTATTTGCATATTCTTTGCATCTTCCTAGAATACCTTTCTCTTACTGTTCTGCTTGCTTGTGAAAGTGTTAGTTGCTCAGTTGTATCTGACTCTTTGTGAAGAGTGGTAAAGAGCTCAGATGGTAAAGAGTCTACAGTTCATGGGCTGGAGCTCAGGAAAGATGACTGAACTGAATATTCAGATTTGTTACTATACAAATGGTAACAGAAGTCATGGGTTAATGCATGACCACCCAGCGAGAATATGTTGAGTGAGAAGAATGGACACATGAAAAGGAAGTTCTGAGAAGCCAAGTTGGAGTGAGTGGCGGAAAAGAGACTGAGAAAGAGTAGCCAGAGGGACAAGAGAAGAATCAGAAATCTGATATAAGAACACAAAAGTCATTGGATGGATTTTAGGATTTGCAACCCCATGGACTATAGCTCACCAGGCTCCTCTGTCCATGGAATTCTCCAAGCAAGAATACTAGAGTGAACAGCCATTCCCTTCTCCAGGGGACCTTCTTGACTCAGGGATTGAAGCCAGGTCTCCAGCATTGCAGGCAGATTCTTTACCATCTGAGCTACCAGGGAAGCCCTCTTGCTTGAGTTCTACCCTTCTCTAAAGGCTTAATCCAGAACTATCTTTTATTATAAACATTTCCTAGTTGTACCAATCTGCAGGAATCTCTCCCATAAGACAGATACTATTTACTTTCTTTTCTTCTTTCTTTTGGTCATCTAACATACACGACCATGAATATTTGTTATTTATTTATTTTCATTTTCTCCTGTGATCTAATTCAGGACCCAAGACTAGGAAGTGGATTAAAACCGATGACCATAAAAGACCTTGAATTCTAGGGGAAAAATCTTTATTTGAATCAGAACAGTTTTAAGAAGGTTAATCCAATGGCAGTATGTTCTAGAAGATGTGTATGTGTAGGAGAAAAAAAAGGGTGAAAGGAGGAAGGGGAGCCTGGGTGGAGACATAGTCCAGTTAGAAGGCTTTGCAGTAGTCAAAACCTAAAAGTACATGAATCTAAATTGAAGCAAAGACTGTGGGCAAAAAGGAAGTTATAAAAATGAATGATATCATAAAAGCAGAATCAATAGGTTTTAACAGTCAAAGTGTTAGATGTAAGAGAGAGAAGGAATAATCATGAGTGATTAACTCACTCAGCAGATATTCATTGAATATTTGGTGTGAGGCACACTGGCTTCCCTGGTGGTTCAGGTGGTAAAGAGTCCACCTGCAATGCAGGAGGCTTGGGTTTGAACCCTGGGTTGGGAAGATCCCCTGGAGTAGGAAATGGCTACCCATTCCAGTTTTCTTGCCTGGAGAAATCCATGAACAGAGGCACCTGGCAGACTACAGTCCATGGGGTCGCAAGAGGTGGACATGACTGAGTGACTAACACTTTCACTTTTCACACTCTAGATCAGGGGTTCCCAACCTCTGGAATCTAATGTCTGGTGATCTGCTGTGGAACTGATATAATAATAATTGAAACAAAGTACACAATAAATGTAATATGTTGAATCATCCCTAAAATACGCCCCCTACCTGGTCTGTGGAAAAACTGTTTTCCACAAGACCAGTCCCTGCCACCAAAAAGGTTGGGAACCACTGCTCTAGATGGTGTCAAAAAGCAGTGGACGAGGCACACCTGTTGCTATCCCTCACAAAGCTCACATTTCATTGGATGACAGCAAGATTGTACCCAGAGTGATCAGAAGAGGATGAAGTCATTAATACAAAGAGAAGTAGAAAGTTTCAGAGGAAAGTGAATATACTGTGTTTTGTACAGAATTATTGTACTCTTTGTACATATTAACTCATCTAATCCTTACTACAATGATGTGAATTTGGCATTGTTACCCTTTATATTTCTTTGCATTGATCACTGAAGAAGACTTTCTTATCTCTTCTTGCTCTTCTTTGGAACTCTGCATTCAGATGCTTATATCTTTCCTTTTCTCCTTTGCTTTTCGCTTCTCTTCTTTTCACAGCTATTTGTAAGGCCTCCCCAGACAGCCATTTTGCTTTTTTGCATTTCTTTTCCATGGTTATGGTCTTGATCCCTGTCTCCTGTACAATGTCACGAACCTCCGTCCATAGTTCATCAGGCACTCTATCAGATCTAGTCCCTTAAATCAATTTCTCACTTCCACTGTATAGTCATAAGGTGATGGACAGGGAGGCCTGGCATGCTGCGATTCATGGGGTCGCAAAGAGTCGGATATGACTGAGCGACTGAACTGAACTGCACTGAACTGAACCCTTTATATAGATAAGAAAAAAGGTATCAGATCAGATCAGATCAGTCGCTCAGTCGTGTCCGACTCTTTGCGACCCCATGAACCGCAGCACGCCAGGCCTCCCTGTCCATCACCAGCTCCCGGAGGTCACTCAGACTCGCATCCATCGAGTCAGTGATGCCATCCAGCCATCTCATCCTCTGTCGTCCCCTTCTCCTCCTGCCCTCAATCCCTCCCAGCATCAGAGTCTTCTCCAATGAGTCAACTCTTCGCGTGAGGTGGCCAAAATACTGGAGTTTCAGCTTTAGCATCATTCCTTCCAAAGAGATTCCAGGATTGATCTCCTTCAGAATGGACTGGTTGGATCTTCTTGCAGTCCAAGGGACTCTCAAGAGTCTTCTCCAACACCACAGTTCAAAAGCATCAATTCTTCGGCGTTCAGCCTTCCTCACAGTCCAGCTCTCACATCCATACATGACCACAGGAAAGACCATAGCCTTGACTAGGCGAACCTTTGTTGGTAAAGTAATGTCTCTGCTTTTGAATATGCTATCTAGGTTGCTCATAACTTTCCTTCCAAGGAGTAAGCGTCTTTTAATTTCATGGCTGCAGTCACCATCTGCAGTGATTTTGGAGCCCAGAAAAACAAAGTCTGACACTGTTTCCACTGTTTCCCCATCTATTTCCCATGCAGTGATGGGACCAGATGCCATGATCTTCGTTTTCTGAATGTTGAGCTTTAAGAAAAAAGGTATAGAAGGGCCAAATAATTGAGCTAAGCTCTATACAATAGTAAGTGAAGGAACAAAGATCAAACCAAGGCAGCCTGGCTCTTGGGTCCACAGTCTTGTTACCAAGGCATACTGCTTTGTAGATGCTTTGGGAGTAAGCAGCTAAAGCATGAAGAAGAGACAATTTCTATTTTCATTTATATTATTATCTATCAGTGACACATCCTAAAATCCTTCCAGTGACTTTTGTGTTCTTATATCAGGTTCCTGATTCTTCTCTTGTCCCTCTGGCTACTCTTTCTCAGTCTCTTTTCCACCACTCACTCCAACTTGGCTTCTCAGAACTTCCTTTTCACGTGTCCATTCTTCTCACTCAACATATTCTCACTGGGTGGTCATGTATTAACCCATGACTTCTGTTACCATTTGTATGGTAACAAATCTGAATATTCAGTTAAGTCATCTTTCCTGAGTGCCAGACCCAAATACTCAAAACCTCTGGATACATTCAGTTAGAGAGTCAAGTTATCTTAAATCCAAATGGAATTTATCTCCTTTACTCCCCAGCTTGCTCTTCTTGTCTGCCCTAGCTTCATGAATGGAAACCTAATTCACTGCAGCACCCATGCCAGAAAACCTGGGGTCTTCTCTTTCATTTATCCTTGCTCCCACCCAATAGGCTCTGAATTATGCCTTAAGATTTTCTCATATCCATCACAGAGGGTCTAGCATTACTGTCATTCAGTTCCCCTCTGGTTTGGTTTAGTCACTTAGTCGTGTCTGGCTCTTGGGACCCCATGGACTGTAGCCCACCAGGTTCCTCTGTCCATGGGATTTCCCAGGCAAGAATACTGGAGTGGGTTGTCAATTTCTTCTCCAGGGATCTTCTCCACCCAGGGATTGAACCCAGGTCTCCTGCACTGCAGGCAGATTCTTTACCCACTGAGCCACCAGGTCAGTTCCCCTCACTTTAAAAAAAATCAATTTGTATTAGTATAGTTGCTTTACAATGTTGTGTTAGTTTCTGCTATGCAGCAAAATGAATCAGCCATGCCTATACATGTATCCCCTCCATTTTGAATTTCCTTCCCATTCAGTTTCCTGTGCTATACAGTAGGCTCTCATTAGTTATCTATTTTATACAGAGTATTAATAGCAGACATGTGTCAATTCCAATCTCTTAATTCAGTTCGCATCACTTTTGACATGGATTTGTACAAGTACCACCTAATTATCCTGCCACACGACTTTAGGGTAATTAGTATTAAAATTAAATGGAACTTGTCAAACCCCTGCTTAAAGTTCTTCATAATTTTCAGAATACTTAAAAAAAAAAATTCTCAGTATAGCTTCTCTGTCTGCCTTTTAATCTCATTTACTGCCTTCATCGTCATGAACAATTTATTCTTTAGTAGCTTCCCAAACACACCGTGTTGTTTCACTATGGTAAGCCCCTGCAGATTCTTGTCCCTCTGCTGAGAATGTCCCCTCACTTTCATCACTTGAAATCTACCTGGCTTTCAAAATTTTGATTAACCTTTACTGCCATCAACTCAGAAGTCCCATGGAACTTTTTCCAACTCCTCAGCCTGTTTGGATGTCTCTTCTCTATATTCCTATTTAGTCCCATATGTTTCTCTATGTAGCATGTGCTTACGAGTCCGTATCTGTTAATTTATTAGTCTGTGTTTCCCCAAAACTGTAACTCCCTTGAGTGCCGGAATCGTGTCTATTTACCTTTGTTGTTGTTCAGTCACTAAGTTGTGTCCGACTCTTTGCAACCCCATGTACTATGTAGCCCACAGGCACCTCTGTTCATGGAATTCTCCAGGCAAGAATATTGGAGTGGGTTGCTATTTCCTTCTTTAGAGGATCTTCTCGACTCAGGGATCGAACCCACATCTCCTGAATTGGCAGGCAGGTTCTTTACCAAAGAGCAACAAGCTAGCCCCAGCATATATTACAGCCTGGTGCAGGGTGTGAGCTCAGTAAATTTGTTAAAAAGATGGTTAATTAGGAAACAAGAAGTATTCCTTCAAAGAAGACCCATCGCCCTGTTTTGGAACTTCACAGTATAAGAACTATATTTCCAAAGAACAATGGAAAGTATTCTAGAACTATGAGGCAAGAAAAACAAGGACATTGAGATTATTTATGACTATTGGGGATATAGAGAGATGATTCTGTAGCATCTATGATTTTTATTAAATGCTTTCATCATACTAGTATCAAGCCTAAACTGTAAGCTACACGAGAGTGGTTAAACAGCTGTTTTGTCCACACTGATCTCTCCAGCACCTAGCACATGTTAGGCATTAAATAAATATTTGTTGAACTTTGTTGAATGAGCAAAGTAGCAGACACTCAAGGTAGATGGACTATGTCCTGCTAACAATGACAGAAATTAAAATGTGTTTTTCAAAAAATGCTTTGTTTTGATCTCAGGGGAGGCCTTTCAGTATTTATCTTTTAACTCTTTGCGTGTTGTCATCTTTCTTCCCTATTCCCAGGCTGTTGCTTTTCAACTACATTTGTGCTGTTTTTGATTTTAAAAGATTTTTTTTAATTGGTATTTTCATGGTAGTCAAAGGTAGTCAGACTTTTGATTCTTTTCCTTTTATTGTTTCTGGGGTTCACATTATGCTTATAAAGGCTTTCCTCACCCATAATTGGGAAAAGATCCCTTTGTTTAGTATTGTATGGCTTTATCTATATAAAGATCTTTAATTCATCTAGAATTGATATTTGCAAACAATATATCTTGATTTAATGATTACTGTATTATTTTTTCACTGACTGGATGGTTGGGGGGTGGCAAGCCCTGGGGGGATCTCGCTTTTTTTTTTTTTTTTCCCAGGGAGTGGAAATGGCAACTCATTCCAGTATTCTGGCCTTGGAAATCCCATGGACAGAGGAACCTGGTGGGCTACAGTCTATGGGTTCTCAAAGAGTTGGACACAACTGAGCAGAGACATAAAACTGTACATTCTTTGTTGCATATTCCCATCATTTAAGTCAGAAAAGACCTAGAGACTGAATAACAACAACCATTTACCTTTACACTTTTCCATTTTGCCCTGGTTTAACTCTAAAAGACAGGTCTTCTCACAACCCTGTCTGCCTTTCTTCCTTCTCTACCCAGCAATCACTGAACTATTTTTTAAACACTAAAATGAAATCTCTGATGTTACTATTTGGTCGCTAAGTTGTGCCCAGCTCTTTGCAACTCCATGGACTGCAGCACTCCAGGCTTCCCTGTCCTTCACCATCTCCCAGAGCTTGCTCAAACTCATGTCCATTGAGTTGGTGACGCTGTCTAACCATCTCATCCTCTGCCTCTCCCTTGTCTTCCTGCCCTCAATCTTTCGCAGCATCAGCGTCTTTTCCTGTGAACTGGCACTTTGTAATAGGTGGACAAAGTATTGGAGCTTCAGCTTCAGCATCAGTCCTTCTAATGAATGTTCAGGGTTGATTTCCATTAGGATTGACTGGTTTGATCTTTTTGCTGTCCAAGAAATTCTCAAGAATCTTCTCGAGCACCACAATTCAAAAGCATCAATTCTTTGGTGCTCAGCCTTCCTTATGGTCCAGCTCCTACTGTAAAAGCCATAGCTTTGACTATATGGACCTTTGTCAGCAAAACCAAACATGTCTCTGCTTTTTAATATGCTGTCTAAGTTTGTCACAGCTTTTCTTCCAAGGAGAGTCTTTAATTTCATGACTGCAGTCAGCTTCCGCAATGATTTTGCAGCTCAAGAAAATAAAATCTGTCACTGTTTCCACTCTTCCCCATCTATTTGCCATAAAATGATGGGAACAGAAATCTCTATACCACAAGACATTTGTATCTTTTATGTTTACTGTTGCATCCGCAATGTCTAGAACATTGACTTGCACAGGGTAGGCACTTAATGAATACATATTGATGCAGAGAAATAGAATCATGCTGCTTCCTTGCTTAACACTCAAGGGCTTCCCATTTCTATCATGATAAAATTCAAACTCCTCTCACTACAGACACACCAGAGTTCTTCTCCTCTTCAAGGTCCCATGCTGTTCCTACTCTCAGAAACTTCTTTTCCACTAGACAGCTACTTGAATGTGACTCCCTCAGAGAATACTTCCCTGACTCCACTATTAAGAGCAGAGATACCTTATGTTTCTTTGTTTCTAAATCACACAATTCCATGGCTTATAATCCTGTATAATTCTATCTGCTTTATTTTTATTTTCTTTCTCCCAGAATAGAATGTAAGCTCTGGGAAATTCTGCATATTGTCTAGGTTTTTTTTTTTTTTTTTTCTGATGTGATTCAAGTACCCAGCATAATACCTGGGGCTTGATAGGCATCCAATACCCAATAGGTATTTGCTAAAAATTTTTGTAGGCACATTTTTATGATGACCATTTTAATGCCACTGTTGAGATCCCAGCTAATTAGCTTAACAATTAATTTAAAGGAAGTAACTAGTTGATTAAAAAGGCATCAGGATAAACCACAAGGACTTACCACATAGCACAGAGAACTATATTCAGCATCTGGCAATAGCCTACAATGGATAAGAATTTGAAAGAGAATAGATATATATGTATAGCTGAATAATTTAGCTGTACACCTGAAACTATTACAACACAACACTGGAAATCAACTATACTTCAACTTAACAAAAACAATAAAAGTAAATAAAATAAATCCTCTCCTCCTGAAAAAAACTACTCTTTATAAAAATGTCTTCATCGATAAAGTTATGAGATGGTGACATTATTAATCAACTTTCATCATATTTGAATGTAAAAACAACTACAAGGAAAAACTTAAGCTCAAGTAGACTTACCTGGTGATTTTACTCAAAGTGCTTAAGTATCAATAGATGAATTTATACAGAGACATAATTGGAAAAGTAATAAAGAAAATTTGTTCACTAACATGTAATTATATCAAAGTTACATAGAGAGTGAGTAGTAAAGACACATCACAAACAGGGTATTAGAGGCATCACATAATTAAAGATGGGATGTTAGAGGAAATGTATGATCCCTTTGGAAGAACAGAGGAAAGGAAAGGACAGGAAAAAACACATCATCATAGAAACTGGAAAATCATTTTAAAATTGAACATAATTAGTAATGAGGTTATAAAAAGTATATGCCACCACCCTCCAAATCCGTAAGTATCACAAATCCATAAGTATACATCAGATCAGATCAGATCAGTCGCTCAGTCGTGTCCGACTCTTTGCGACCCCATGAACCGCAGCACGCCAGGCCTCCCTGTCCATCACAAGCTCCCGGAGGTCACTCAGACTCACATCCATCGAGTCAGTGATGCCATCCAGCCATCTCATTCTCTGTCGTCCCCTTCTCCTCCTGCCCTCAATCCCTCCCAGCATCAGAGTCTTCTCCAATGAGTCAACTCTTCGCATGAGGTGGCCAAAATACTGGAGTTTCAGCTTTAGCATCATTCCTTCCAAAGAGATTCCAGGATTGATCTCCTTCAGAATGGACTGGTTGGATCTTCTTGCAGTCCAAGGGACTCTCAAGAGTCTTCTCCAACACCACAGTTCAAAAGCATCAATTCTTTGGCGCTCAGCCTTCTTCACAGTCCAGCTCTCACATCCATACATGACCACAGGAAAGACCATAGCCTTGACTAGGCGAACCTTTGTTGGTAAAGTGATGTCTCTGCTTTTGAATATGCTATCTAGGTTGGTCATAACTTTCCTTCCAAGGAGCAAGCGTCTTTTAATTTCATGGCTGCAGTCACCATCTGCAGTGATTTTTGAGCCCAGAAAAACAAAGTCTGACACTGTTTCCACTGTTTCCCCATCTATTTCCCATGCAGTGATGGGACCAGATGCCATGATCTTCGTTTTCTGAATGTTGAGCTTTAAGCCAACCTTTTCACTCTCCACTTTCACTTTCATCAAGAGGCTTTTTAGCCCCTCTTCACTTTCTGCCATAAGAGTGGTGTCATCTGCATATCTGAGGTTATTGATATTTCTCCCGGCAATCTTGATTCCAACTTGTGTTTCTTCCAGTCCAGCATTTCTCATGATGTACTCTGCATATAAGTTAAATAAACATGGTGACAATATGCAGCCTTGACGTACTCCTTTTCCTATTTGGAACCAGTCTGTTGTTCCATGACCAGTTCTAACTGTTGCTTCCTGACCTGCATACAGATTTCTTAAGAGGCAGATCAGGTGGTCTGGTATTCCCATCTCTTGAAGAATTTTCCATAGTTTATTGTGATCCACACAGTCAAAGGCTTTGGCATAGTCAATAAAGCAGAAATAGATGTTTTTCTGGAACTCTCTTGCTTTTTCCATGATCCAGCGGATGTTGGCAATTTGATCTCTGGTTCCTCTGCCTTTTCTAAAACCAGCTTGAACATCAGGAAGTTCACAAATCCATAAGCTTACTTCGGTACTAAGAACAGTGTTAAGGATGCTGGGGTACTAAAAGATCCAGTTGAAAGTTTAAAGGAAAACATCTTGTCAACTGAGAAAAAAATGGGACAATTATGAGGGGAAAACCCAAAAAAACAGTGTAAACACTTGGATGAAAATAAAAGAGAAAAAAATAACATAAAAGAGGGGAATTGAAGAAATAAAGAAAAATAAGAGGATAAAAAATAGGAAAAGATAGAAAATGAAAAATATGCAAAAGGGAAGCAATCTGGTAAAAGGCATACAAAATCATGACATCTTGAAAACTGAAAATAATAATGTGTTATAAAGAACACAATAGCCAGTTCATAACAAGTTATGATGATTGACTGGTAGCAGCATTTCCTTTTCTACTGCTATGTGTCAGACTTTAATATCTTTAAAATACTGTTGTCTTTACCCAAATTGAAAATCATCACATTAGCCTAGAAAAATGAAAATAAATAAATTTCTTCTTTTTCTAGAAAGGCTTTATTTAAGATATTTTATCTCCATCTGCTATCAGAAGGTAAAAACATTAATCAGTATGTCAATCAACACATATTTATTGAGCATCTACTGTGTTTTATGTTCAGGATCATAGGAATAACAAATATGGGGCTCTGTCAGAAATAATCTAATTGAGGAATTCAGAAATAATCACATGACTTAATTCATTAAAAAGCTATATTATATCTATATAAACTCACATTGATATCTCACTGCACAGAATTCATTATATAGGATACAAAGATGAATAGCATACGTTGCCATAATTCACAAAACTAAGATGGCTCCCAGATTTGAGCAGTGGGTTGGAATTTAAGGTTTGAATTCCAGAATTACTTCTCTTTAATTTAGAATATATAGATAAACTTCAGTAGGAGATCATGTCCACTCCACAGAATACAGGAGGAGACATTTAGGGCTTGCTGGCAACCCACTCCAGTGTTCTTGCCTGGAGAATCCCAGGGACAGGGGAGCCTGGTGGGCTGCTATCTATGGGGTCGCACAGAGTCGGACACGACTGAAGCGACTTAGCAGCAGCAGCAACTTAATATTCATGTACTTCTTCACATTTCCAAGCTCCTTTGCAGTTATGCCTAGCTGCTGCTGCTGCTAAGTCACTTTAGCTGTGTCCGACTCTATGCGACCCCATAGATGGCAGCCCACCAGGCTCCCCCGTCCCTGGGATTCTCCAGGCAAGAACACTGGAGTGGGTTGCCATTTCCTTCCCCAGTGCATGAAAGTGAAAAGTGAAAGTGAAGTCGCTCAGTCGTGTCTGACTCTTAGCGACCCCATGGACTGCAGCCCACCAGGCTCCTCCGTCCATGGGATTTTTCCAGGCAAGAGTTCTGGAGTGGGGTACCATTGCCTTCTCCAGTTATGCCTAGACATCTGACTAATTCTGGTCAGTGGGCCAGAATAAAAGTGATGTGTGACACCTAAGAATTTGTGTCACTGTTAGTAGTCCCCTGTCAGAGTGACCTGGAAGCTGAAAATGATCACCCTGGAAATTTACATGACCTAAGATGGATCAGAATCAACTTTTGTGTTGTTAATTGTGGGGAGCTGTCTGGGTCAACATGTTCATTTGTTATAGCTGCATGGGCTGCACTGATCAATGAACAGGATTATTGTCAGTGTCACATGAGATGACTCAGGTACACTTCTTGTATGGTGTTCAGCCATAAATGAAAGTCATTACTATTTATAGGTCATTCTAAATAAAATTAGTGATTAAAAGTTTTTTCCTGTTCTTTTTTTTTTGGTAACAAAAATATATCCATTGTAGAAAGGAAATTCGAGAATGTGTTAGCAGAATGTTTCCAAAGCAACTTCATACCTTTAGTACCTCAAACTCTTTTTCTTAATTGAGTATACTTGATGTTTTATGATAGGAGTAGTTATTTACTGTACTTGTACTTTCTGTAAACACAGTATATGTTTTTGGTCAGAGGTCTCTAAGGTTTTTATTTATGGATAATTCATTGTCCCAAACCAATAGTGAAAACTAGTGATCTTTCAAACATGGAAACACCCTATAATTTTCTTCTGGCATTGCAACAACTTTGATGTTCATCTTTCTCTTTCCTGGCTGAACCTATATACACTTAAGTACAGGATCACATTAAGAAAATGCTCAGACCACATGTAAACAACTGTGGCCAGACAATTCCTGAATGCTATGCCATGTCCAATTTTCAAAGGATGTAAGCTTCTGTGTTTTCTCTACCATATATTTTTCCACAAAAGTCCTACTTACAACTTTATCATGATGTATTCAGGCACAAGTCTAGACATGCTGTGATTTTTAAACAAGTCTATCCCTTCCTGCCTGCCCCACCCTTTTGTCTTCTGGAGAGAGATCTGGACATCTCTTGTGTCCTGGAACACAACTCTGTGGGTATGTCTAAGCAGCATATCCCAGTTAAAGTGATTTGGGGAAAAAGATTTGAAAAGATAGACTATGGAATTAAATTTGCATAAAGCATAAATTTGAACCATCGGCAGATGCAGATCAGATGACTTTAAGAAGGAATGAAGAGAAAGAGAAAAGGAATTGAGCTCAGTTCATTCAACTGGTCCATTTTATTTTTCAATAAATGAAGTTACCACTTTAAAGAAAAGGAAGAAAAGAGAATTTTTGTGACTGAATTTGATTAATCAGATGACTCCATAACATTCAGGCACCGTTGGTGGAAAAACAAACCAAGAACTTCTGTTCATTTAGACAGTGGGTTTTATAAACTAAATCAGGAACCTGTTTCCCTCAGCTTTTCCTTCATCTCTTTTCCCACCGTAGTTAAGATATGACTCACCAGGACTGATTATACAGCTGACAGAAACAATCATGAAAAGCAGGATGAGTGATGAGAGGTGGGGTGAACAGCACTCATTTAAATACAGCAGAAACAACCTCAGTTATAGCTCCTGTGCAGGGGAGTTCTCCTAAGTATGCTTCAGAGCTCAAAAATAGGAAGCCCAGGACCAAGAGGCCACATGGGCTATTCTGTCAGAATGGGTGGGACCACAGGGTCTGGAGTGGACAGGCCCTGGCCACTGCACATGGTGACCAGAAACGTGAATGAATAAGACAGCTGCTGTGCTCAAAAAAGGATGCAAGGCTGAGGCTGTGAATGAATAATGACATCACAAAACAGGCTGGACTGATGGTTGAAACCAGCAAGATGAAGATTAACAGGGACAAATACAAAAGATGTAGCTGGTGGTGGTGGGAGGCACAGAGAAGGAAATGGAGGGAAATGGAATAGAATAAAATAAAACAAAATTCTTGATTGCATTTGAGATTATTATTCAAAAAGATTCACACTCCCCACCTCTACATGAACTTTTAAAAAACGGATTTTAGTTCAGTTCAGTCACGTCTGACTCCTTGCGACCCAATGGACTGCAGCATGCCAGGCTTCCCTGTCTATCACCAACTCCCGGAGCTTATTGGAACTCATGTCCATTGAGTCAGTGATGCCATCCAACCATCTCATCCTCTTTTGTCTCCTTCTCCTCCTGCCTTCAATTTTTCCCAGCATCAGGGGCTTTTCAAATGAATCAATTCTGTGTATTAGGTGGCCAAAGTACTGGAGTTTCAGCTTCAGCATTAGTCCTTCCAAAGAATATTTAGGACTGATTTCCTTTAGGATGACTGGTTGGATCTCCTTGCAGTCCAAGGGACTCTCAAGAGTCTTCTCCAACATCACAGTTCAAAAGCATCAATTATTCATTGCTCAGCTTTCTTTATAGTCCAACTCTCACATCCATACATGACTACCAAAAAAACCAAAGCTTTGACTAGACGGACCTTTGTTGACAAAGTAATGTCTCTACTTTTTAATATGCCCTCTAGGTTGGTCATAACTTTTCTTTCAAGGAGCAAGCATCTTTTTAATTTCATGGCTGCAGTCACCTTTTGGAGCCCCCCAAAATAAAGTCTCACTGTTTCCATTGTTTCTCCATCTATTTGCCATGAAGTGATGGGACCAGATGCCATGATCTTAGTTTTCTGAATGTTGAGTTTTAAGCCAACTTTTTCACTCTCCTCTTTCACTTTCATCAAGAAGCTCTTTAGTTCTTCTTCACTTTCTACCTAAAGTATGGTGTCATCGCATATCTGAGGTTATTGATGGCTTGGAGAAACTGAAAAGAATACAAATGCCTTATAAGTCTGTAAAATGAAATTAAATTTCAGTCATAGACAGAGAGATGCAAAGTAAGGTAGGAATAAGATACTATTTGTTACTTGTCAGATGGGCAAAGATAAACAGCTGTATAGCAGGGGTTGGTTCTGGTGGGGGGCAAAAAGGTGTGTTTAAATCTTTATTCCTATTGTGGCCAAAACTTGATAGAGTGATTTGGAAATAATTACCAAAATTTAACATAAATATGTTCATTAACACAGCAGTTTCTAGATGTACTTTCACATGTGTTCAGAGATATACACTCACAATCTTCCCAGGGTTTTGTGTAACTGCACAGAGGACACAAGTAACATCCTTCAATAAGAAGACAAGCAGGTTATTGTATGGAGAACCCACAGTGGATCAAAAAATACTATATGCTGATATAGAATAATGGAGTATGGAATAATCCTCGAAATATTTTGTTAAATGAGAAAAGCAATTGTAATGTTATACATAGAGTATTCTCTGATACTAAAGGAAGAAAAAAGGAACTTTGGTCTTCAAGGGCAAATAAGAGTGAATGTTGCAGAAACTATGGGTGTTTCTAAGCAGCTAGGATAGAGTAATTAACAAGGTGTGAAGAGTGTGGATATTTAGGAAGTAGTAAATAGTCCACCTAGAATACACACCTAGAATGTTTGGCTTAAAGTTCAACATTCAGAAAACTAAGATCATGGCATCCAGTCCCATCACTTCATGGGAAATAGATGGGGAAGCAGTGGAAACAGTGACAGGCTTTATTTTTTGGGCTCCAAAATCACTGCAGATGGTGACTGCAGCCATAAAATTAAAAGATGCTTACTCCTTGGAAGAAAAGTTATGACCAACCTAGACAGCATATTAAAAAGCAGAGACATTACTTTGCCAGTAAAGGCCCGTCTAGTCAAGGCTATTGTTTCTCCAGTGGTCATGTATGGATGTGAGAGTTGGATTATAAAGAAAGTTGAGTGCTGAAGAATTGATGCTTTTGAACTGTGATGTTGGAGAAGACTCTTTAGAGTCCCTTGGACTGCAAGGAGATTCAGCCAGTCCATCCTAAAGGAAATCAGTCCTGAATATTCTTTGGAAGGACTGATGCTGAAGCTGAAACTCCAATACTTTGGCCACCTGATGCAAAGAACTGACTCATTTGAAAAGATTGAAGGTGGGAGGAGAAGGAAATGACTGAGGATGAGATGGGTGGATGGCATCACTGACTCAATGGACATGAGTTTGAGTAAGCTCTGGGAGTTGGTGATGGACCATGCAGCCTGGCATGCTGCAGTCCACGGGGTCGCAAAGAGTCAGACATGACTGAGTGACTGAACTGAACTGAGAATACACAGCAAAGCACCTAACAGCTATTTTTATATTATCATTTCCTCCTCTTGGATCCTGGTAAAACTGTGTGATATCAAAAAAGAAAACAACTCCTGATTACTTAGAGTAAAACAAACTTTGTTAGAAATGATTCAAACACACACACTGATAGGACCTGATCACACAGAGAATACCCAGGCTTTCATTCATATAAGCCACCTACTCTTCCCTGAGTAGAGATACGAGCCCTTCGTGTAGAGCATGAAATCAACTTTGACAATCTCTCACAGCAACCAGGGAATCAATGCCAACCTTATAAGTAAACAGGTACCTACATGGTTCAAACACCTATATCACCAACTGGCAAAGGAGGCAAATATTTACTTACTGTACTGGTAAATATGACAATTTGAGTTTCCTTCTATAGAGTTTGGAGTTAATTGTGGGGGCCTCATTTGACTCTGTGTGTGTATTCACTTGAAGCTTTACTACAAGTAAACAGTTTTGCTGTATTTTTTTCTAATCTGTAGACCCAAATTCTACAGTGTATTTTCTTTGATAAAGTCTATTTTAGAATCATGATTTCAACATCCTAAGTCCTGTGGTTAAGACAGCAATGGTACCATAGTTAGTGCTGAATACCACACCATGGACTAGAGCTGGGGGGTCCTCAACCTCCGAGATCTAATGCTTGACAACCTGAGGTGAAGCTGATGTAATAATAATAGAAATAAAGTGCACAATAAATGCAATGCTGAATGTAATGTTTGCATCATACTGAAACCATCCCCTCCACGTCCATGGTCTTCCACGAAACTGGTCCCTGGTGCCAAAAAGGTAGGGGACTGCTGGATTAGAGTATAAACTTGGCAAAATTTCTCCTTTGTCTTCTCCTAGCCTTTTTATAAAGAATCCTATCTAAGTGCTTTTTGTTCTCCTGGTGATCAGAGTCATCTTTTCATAGGTCTTTTGTTGACTTGAACTCCCTGAAGTCACCACAGAAAGCAAACACACTTTGGTTGTTCCTAAAGGGAACAAAAGATGTCCCAGGAGAAAGGGCTTTTCCAGTGACTATTTCTCCAATTTGTTCTTACCCTGCATGTAGACATAAGTAAAAGGAGTATAGTGATAAATCTCATATCCATTTATTTTGCAAAGGACTCTTGACTCTTGATTTTTTCCTCTACACAGTGTCTCAAAACCTTTCTACTTATATCTGGCTGCTGAATACTGCACATGTCATTTGCTTTTTATTCTGGAAAACTCTAGCTTGGACCAGGGCTCTAGGGCTTTCTGGTAACATTATTTGTGATTATTTTAATAAATTTTCTTTTGCAATTGGCTTGGTGGCCTTGGTATGTTCTCTCTCCTTAAGTGTAATTAGTTGTGAAATAAAAATGTCAGCCTAGCTTTTTCTCTAAGGTATCACCAGGCTTCAAAACGCTATAATCCTGTGATTTTTATTTCCTTAAGTCAGTTGAAGGTATTTTTGGTGACTTGGAAGTTGGTCTCCACACTCAGACCCCCCTGCCTGTTTGGTATCAGCTGCCTGTTCACCCTGGACTCTGTGGACCTCCCTCTCACACAGGAATCTCTTTGATCTCAAAGACAGCTCTGTAAGGTGCAGAGCAAAACAAATACAAACCGATTTCCCTCCGTGGTGCTCATGACAATATGAGTGGCCCAAGAGCATAAGAAAGCTGAAAAACAACTGACAGCACTATCCTTAAAGCAATATTTGCAAGTGTCAAATTAATTTCTATCAACACAAACATGTTACTTCAAAGAAGACACTTCCCACAGATAAAAGAAATAGAATGAATGATGCTTCAAAACAGCTTTGATTATCCATTTTCATAAACACAACAACACCCTGGGAGGGGACAACTGCTTTTACTATCACCTAAATTCTCTAGACCCGGCAGAGGATGATTATCATAGCAGTCTTTCTTTTATTAAACAGCCAATATTAAATGATTCTTAGTAGAAGTGGACCCATGAACTGATCCACTTGAAATATGCTGGGGATGCATGTATGTGTATGGCCGATTCACATTGACATATGGCAAAACCCATCACAATATTGTAAAGTAATTATCCTCCAATTAAAATAAATAATTAAATATTAAAAGAGTAGATCATAAATGAATATACATAAATTGGATAATGAACATGAAGAAGCAACAAATCTTTAATAAAAAATGATCCTGCTGTCTTACAAGTAAAAAGTAAGGACGCCTAATATCAAAGCCTAGCAAAGCACTGGATATACATTCGATTTAAAAGTTGGGGATGACAGCTACTCAGTACTCCAAAAACACAATCTCACTTAACATTGTATAAATAAAATATACTTAAATAAATAAATAATAAAATAAAACACAGTCTCACCCAGGCTTGACACAGTCTCAGAATCTTCGAACAGAGTGCATCAATCAGTTGAAGTTGGCCTAAGAGATTTTTTACTGAACCAGGTTCCTTTTCATGCACAGCAAGCCAAAATGCTAAGATGCTGAGATTTGCAGAAAAAGAGGGTTTATTTACAAGGCAGCCAAGCCAAGAGACAAGAGAACAAACTCAAACCCTTCTCCCAGAAGATGAGGAGCTTGGGGTATGTATGAGATAAAGAATAATGAAGTGGGGTGGGGCGGGTGTTAGAGGTGTGGGGAGCGACAGGGAAAGGTGATTGGGAAAAGGTGGGGTAATTGTCATTCTGTGCAGGAGTAACTAAGCTATAGGCCCTCTGTACATTGCTCTGAGTGAGGCTGGAGTTCGTGGCCTTCAGATGTCAAAAGGTCACCAAACACTTGCACATGCCCAGTTGGACAGTCGATGGTCCTATCCTATCTTAACCAGCTCTGCTCAAACTAGACACAGCTGACTCCTAGAAAACAACTCAGGCAAACATCTTGTTTAGGTTAGATGCCGCTTGGAGGACTTGCAACTCTTAAAACTACCTTGATTACAGGACTTCCCTGGTGATTCAGTGGCTAAGCCTCCATGCTCCCAATGCAGGGGGCCTGGGTTTGATCCCTGGCTGGGGAACGAGAGCCCACATGCTGCAGCTAAAGGTCCTGCATGCCACAACAAAGACTGAAGATCCTGTGGGCCGCAACTGAGACCCAGTGCGACCAAATAAATAAATAAAAATAAATAATAAAAACAACAACAAAAATACTTGATTAGTCAAGGCAGGTGAAATGTATTAAATCCAGAGTTTCAAGAAGAAATATGTTTGCCATCCATTAGAACGGTCCAAGACACTCAAAATATGCGCTTGGACCTGCAGCATCAGGATCACCTGGGAATTTGTTAGAAGTACACATTCTCAGGGCTACCACAAGACCTGTTGAATCAAAATTTCTAGGAGTGGGGCCAGGGAATCCAGATTTAACAAGACTTTCAGATAATTCTGATACATATCAAAGTGTTGACAAGCCTACTTAAGTGATCTGCACGTCAACACACTAGAGTTGCTGAGATGGCAAAATGAGAAAGGAACAGAAACTAACATTTATGGAGGATCTACCACATTCCAAGGGCTTTCAGCTTTCCAGGTGGCTCAGAGGTAAAAAATCCTCCTGCCAATTCAGGAGACACAGGTTTGATCCCTGGGTCAGGAATATCCCTTGGAGAAAAAAAGTGGCAACCCACTCTAGTATTCTTGCCTGGAGAATCCGATGGACAGAGGAGCCTGGTGAGCTACAGTTCATGGGGTTGTGAAAGAGTCAAACACGACTTAGCAACTAAACAACAACAAGGGTGATGTTCCAGGCTCTGTTTCAAGTGTTTCTCATATTCTTATTCCTCCCAATAGTCCTTTGATGTAGATAGTTCTAGATAATTTGGATCCTAGGTAATAGATCCCTGGAGGAAGGCGTGGCAACCCACTCCAGTATTCTTGCCTAGAGAATCCCACGGACAGAAGAGCCTAGCAGGCTACAGTCCATAGCATCGCAAAGAGTTGGACACCACTGGACAGGGAGGTCTGGCACGCTGCGATTCATGAGGTCGCAAAGAGTCGGACACGACTGAGTGACTGAACTGAACTGAACTGAAGCGATTAAGCAGCAGCAGCAGTAGCAGATAATAGATAGATTAATAGTCATAGCTAGACAGGAAAGGAGAGGGAAACAAGAAGGAAGGGAGAGAGGGAGGGAGAAGAGGGAGAGAGAGGGGAGGAAAGAAGGAAGAGGAGGAAAGATAGTGAAGATAAAAAGGAAAGAGGAGGAGAAGGGAAAGGAGGGGAAAGAGGGAGGGGAGGGAAGGAAACCAGACTTCAGGGCTGTTAACAGAATATGTAACTTTCATGCCACTAATATGAGGGTGAGTTAGAACTCAATTTCCTCTTTGATTTCAAAGCCCAGCTTTCTTCCTTCTTTATCCATTCTGCCGCATTAAGCAATACAGGTAAGCAACTAACATTTCTATGGTGTCAATAAAATTTAATTGTTTGGGCCACAAGAAAAAAACTTACTGGAGAAATTACAGAGTTCACTGCTCTTCTCACAGAATAGCATTTTTCACAGAATTATTATGAACCAAAAAGTCATCCAATTTCTAAAATCTTGGAATAACTTTGTCCACCATGAAATCCAGAGAGGCTGTGGGAAGAAAAGCATTTGTCAGTGCAGAATGTGGCCATAGAGCCAGAAGAGAAAGTTTTGGTCGGGACATTTGGATTGATAATAAAAATTCCCAGTCACTTTAAAATTTTTTAGTTGATTATGTGTTATGTTTTCTAAAATGAGTTTCCAGATAAAGTTTCAGGAAGAGGTCTGAATAAAATGTTCTTGCAACTGTTTCTTTTCCCTTCATATTTTCTTTTTGAATACTTCTCTTTTTGGCCAGGAAGAATTTTTCCTGTGCCTGACAAAATAAGCAAAATGCAAACTAGACAGAGAATAATGTACTCTCAAAAATTACTGTATGAATGTATTTATTATGGCCAATAAAAACTTTTCCATAAAAATCCAAAGACTTCATTTCAGCTGCCTTAATTGTATCTAGTGTGTGAGCAGGTAGGAAGGAGACTAATGCATGTCTCCATTGAGGCAAAACATGAAGATCACATGAACTTCTGAGGTCTGGATGAGCTGAGGCCTCCTTTGGTGGCTGCTGGTGGTCATCAGGGGTCATGGGCCCAGATTGCCAGTGTGGCCTGGGGAGCCTACGTCCTGCCAAATGGTATATCTTTCCTGAGCAGGGTGAAGGCCTCTGGTTTTCCCTTCCTGTGGTCGTTTGAGATCTCTGTGATGATTATAGCATCCAGAAGGCAAATGTGAACAAGTCAGTCATTGCATCAAAAGGACAAATGGTCTCTTTCCCACTAGACTGTGATGATATTATGTGACCTGAGTCCTAGGGACTTCTTTATTTGAACCATGTGGCCTGGAGAAAAATCATGAATTCTCTTTAATACTAGTTTTTTGGAACCTATTGATGAATTTTTTTGTGTGGCTTATTGAACCGCATCCAATATTTTGATGTTTTTTCTTCTTTTTTTCCCTTCTGGTCGTGGTTGTTTTGCAGGTTCTCATGTTTCTATAGATTATTTTAGAACTCCTATTCTCTGCTGAAAGCTGATCAAAGCATGAAATAGAAAATATATTATGCTTTTATAGCTAGGTTCTCAAATTTCAATGTGAATTGTTTCCATGAGGTTTTCTACAGCAAGTGACAGAATTTCTCATTTTATAATATAGTCTTTTGTTAGTCACCACACTGGTCGCCTTACTGAAAAGCTCAACAAATACTTTTGTGCACTCTGCGTGTGTGGCTGTATCAGCTCAATGCCATGGCCACCATGTGAAAATGGGATCAGAGATTTCAACCCCCAGGTGTTTGGAATTCTCTAGTCAACTGAAGCTTGCAGATAAGGTATTTGGTCTCTCACTGTCCAGAAGACCCACTGAAGACATGCTGAAAAACTAATGCTTTCAAACTGTGGTGCTGGAGAAGCCTCTTGAGAGTCCCTTGGACAGCAAGGAGATCAAACCAGTCAATCCTAAAGGAAAGCAACCCTGAATATTCATTGGAAGGATTGATACTGAAGCTGAAGCACCAATACTTTAGCCACTTGATGCAAAGAGCCGACCCACTGGAAAAGACCCTGATGCCGGGAAAGACTGAAAGCAGGGGGAGAAGCGGATGGCAGAGGATGAGATGGTTGGATGGCAGCCTTGAGTCAGTGGACATGAGTTTGAGAAACCCTGAGAGATAGTGAAGGACAGAGAAGCCTGTCGTGTCATCATCCATGGGATTGCAAAGAGTCGGACACAACTGAGCAACTGAACAACAAAGAAAACACACCCATCCTTCTCTTGATACAGATATTAGCTTACTGTTACAGATATCTGATACAGATATTAGTTCGCTTAGCTGTTGTTCAGTCACTTAGTCGTGTCTCTTTGTGATCCCACGGATTCCAGCACTACAGGCTTCCCTTTCTTTCACCATCTTCTGGAGTTTGCTCAAACTCATGTCCACCAAGTCGGTGATGTGTGCTTAGTATTTGTGAAAAATCACTGACATCATCAGTGGTAACTTCAGCAGTTTAGATGGAGGGGCAATTTCCTAGACAAATAACACACCAAGTCTGCTCTTCCCTACTTCGAGAGAAATGGGACTTGTGCCATCTCCAAATGTAACCCTAACTCTATCCTCAACACAATGACTCATCATGTGGGTTATTAAGCAAGACATTTGATTACAACTTCAGCTGAATTCAATAAATATTTACCGAACCCTATATTTGGCTTTCTGGATAAATGTAATGCCCTCAGGGAGTGTCTAGTCCTGTAAATTGTAGTGGAAGCAAGGCACAGTTAGACCTAATCACAGTCCCAGGAGCACAGACTTTCTTTAGGATTCAAGATAATAGATGATGAGCATGACAACAATGAAATCACTGAAAATTGCATATTGTGACATCACTTTGTGCCAGAGAGGATGCTAAGCTCTTTATCTGTTTCTGTATGTTCGTTACTTTAATCCTAAAAAATGCCCCAAACCAAAACAATCTGTACATATTACTATTTTCCTATTACATTGGAGGAAAATGAAGCTCAGAGATGAATTAATCAGATGAATGAACCCTGACCACTCACCATAGCTAAAGCCTGGCTTTGTGGTCTGTAGCCTCTCCTTTTTCATTCTGGACATTTCCAGTCCCCAAACTGGCAATTATAATGTTGGCATTTTGATGCAGAGAGCTATTTGGGGGAAGACATTGACTAGCTTGATTTTTTATAAAAGGTATAAGTTATACATATGAATTAAATGTAAGATGAAAAGAGATGGGAATTAGTGAATTGATACAGTCATAGGATAACAGCAACCACTTAAAAGGACATATTTTATTAAGCCAATATCTAGATAATTACCATTTTAAATACTCTATGTAAAGTTACCTTTCCAATCCTACAGAAGCCCTATTATCCCCATTTTACAGTTAAGGAAATAGCCTAGAAATTCTGAAAGGAGGCAACAACCAAGCAAAATTGGAAGTGTGAGTAATAATTAGCTAAATAAAATGATTAGAATAAGGTATGCATGTCAGGATAGTTTAAAATATGCTGCAGTAATATGTATCTCAACATTCTTAAGGACTTAAAGCAAACAACACAGGTTTATTTCTCCTTTATGCTTCATGTCCACCTCAGGATATAGTTCTGACTCAGGCACTGAAGCTAGTCCAGTCCCCATGCTCTGGAATGTAACTCGCTGCCTTGGCAGACAAAGGGAAGATGGAAAATCATGCCTCTCCTGAAAGATTCTTTTTGGATGTGACACCTTGCTTGCATGTGACTCACCTTTCATTGGTCAAAGCAAGTCACATGATCATGGTTAACTCCAGGAAGTAGGCAGTTCTATCCTACTATGGACCAGGAGGAGGATATTTAGAAATGGTGGTGAATAGTACTAATAAATTCCATGGGGAGAGAGACCAGAAGAATGTTCCAGGCAGAGCCAATAGTCAAGGCTTAATAAAGTTCTTTGTGAATGGAAACCTATAAACATTTTGATAATGGAAGCCAGGTTACAAAGATCCTTGTAGCCACTTTTACAAGTGTGGATTTTATTTCTTCATAGAGAAGCTTTGGAGGCTCTAAGAAGAAGAATGATTGTCAGGTTTTGTTTCACACAGGTTATTATGGCTTTGGTGCAGTGGACAAATTTGAAGAAGTCATAGAGAACAACTAGAACAAGTCAACTAGAACAAGATTAAAATTATGAGACTGAACTGTGTTGGAGATATAGTTTAATATACCAGAGGAGACAATATTAATAAATATTTATGAGGTATAGTTAAAGGAACTTATTAATGGAATATGGAGGATAGCAAACCCACAGATTTCAGATTTGGTGGATATTGATTCACTAAATGACATAGGGACAGGATTGAGGGTAGAATGTTCTTTGGATATTAGCCTGTGGATCTCACAAGATTGGAAATGTCTCACATACTAGTAAAGTAATGCTCAAAATTCTCCAAGCCAGGCTTTAGCAATATGTGAACCGTGAACTTCCTGATGTTCAAGCTGGTTTTAGAAAAGGCAGAGGAATCAGAGATCAAATTGCCAATATCCGCTAGATAATGGAAAAAGCAAGTGAGTTCCAGAAAAACATCTATTTCTGCTTTATTGATTATGCCAAAGCCTTTGACTATGTGAATCACAATAAACTGTGGAAAATTTTTCAAGAGATGGGAATACCAGACCACCTGATCTGCCTCTTGAGAAATCTGTATGCAGGTCAGGAAGCAATAGTTAGAACTGGACATGGAACAACAGACTGGTACCAAATAGGAAAAGGAGTACGTCAAGGGTGTATATTGTCACCCTGCTTATTTAACTTATATGCAGAGTACATCATGAGAAACGCTGGACTGGAAGAAACACAAGGTGGAATCAAGATTGCTGGGAGAAATATCAATAACCTCAGATATGCAGATGACACCACCCTTATGGCGGAAAGTGAAGAGGAACTAAAAAGCCTCTTGATGAAAGTAAAAGAGGAGAGTGAAAAAGTTGGCTTAAAGCTCAACATTCAGAAAACAAAGATCATGGCATCCGGTCCCATCACTTCATGGGAAATAGATGGGGAAACAGTGGAAACAGTGGCTGACTCTATTTTTCTGGGCTCCAAAATCACTGCAGATGGCGACTGCAGCCATGAAATTAAAAGACACTTACTCCTTGGAAGGAAAGTTATGACCAACCTAGATAGCATATTCAAAAGCAGAGACATTACTTTGCCAACAAAGGTTCGTCTAGTCAAGGCTATGGTTTTTCCTGTGGTCATGTATGGATGTGAGAGTTGGACTGTGAAGAAGGCTGAGCACCGAAGAATTGATGCTTTTGAACTGTGGTGTTGGAGAAGACTCTTGAGAGTCCCTTGGACTGCAAGAAGATCCAACCAGTCCATTCTGAAGGAGATCAGCCCTGGGATTTCTTTGGAAGGAATGATGCTAAAGCTGAAACTCCAGTACTTTGGCCACCTCATGCGAAGAGTTGACTCATTGGAGAAGACTCTGATGCTGGGAGGGATTGGGGGCAGGAGGAGAAGGGGATGACAGAGGATGAGATGGCTGGCTGGTATCACTGACTCGATGGATGTGAGTCTGAGTGACCTCTGGGAGTTGGTGATGGACAGGGAGGCCTGGTGTGCTGCAATTCATGGGGTTGCAAAAAGTCGGACACAACTGAGTGAATGAACTGAATTGAACGAGTATTTGTAAATGGGAGTTTGAAACCTGAGTCATGGATGGAGATTTAGTTTGGGAAATCACTAGGATTTTGGATACAGAGGTAATTAAAATCCTGACAGTCCAAACAGAAGCTCTATTTTGAGGATCAAGGGTGAAACTCAGAAACTCCAACATTTAGAAAAGAGACAAAGCAGGAGTCAATGAAAGAGATTAAGAAAGAATGGCAAAAATAGAGAGGAAAGAGAGAGAAATCCACAAAGTTAGTTAGTCAATCCAGAAAGATAAATTCTTTGTGTCCTTGGAGTTTGGAGTAATCACTGCTATTGACACACTTTACAAAAAACAATATTGGAGTATGATTGACATACAAAAAATTCACTTAGTTAATGTACACGCTTTGATGCATTTGGGCATATGCAGACACCTGCAAACATATCACTACTATCAAGGCAATGGACATATCTGTTACCTCCAAAAGTTTCCTTGTGTCCCTTTTATTTAACTTTTTTGTAGGTAAAAACACTTGACATAAGATCTACTCTATTAATAAAATTTTAAGTGCACCTCTCAGTACCACACTACTGTGGTGTACAAGGACTGGTATACATTACAGTTATACAAGACGAATAAGATCCACTGATACACTTTTCTAGAACATATCAGTTGATTGGTTGGGGAAAAGTAAATTTCAGTGGATTGAGGAATGATTGGGTAGTATCAGAAGGAAGACTGTGAATAAACCACACTGTCAAAAAGTTTGATTGAAAAGAAAAGGAATAATAAAACAGCATATCGATGAGGTCATAGAGATAGGAGATTTTATAAAGTTGAAGACTCTTGGGCATATGTATAAGCTATGGAGAAAGAGACAGTGATGTTGGGAGTATAGGAGATGGAAATGCAGAACAAATTTTCCTAAATAGTCAAAAATTATTGTTTTGATAAATAAGCACTTTGCTACAGAATGTAAAAGGGACACTTTACTCTTTCAAGAAAAAAATCAATATATACAAAGTAAAAAAATCCTTATGAAAGACAGAAAGGTTCAGTGAACTGAGTTGGAGCTTCCAAGGTTGAAGGTTTTAATCATGGCCAGATGATTGATTTACTGTATAATTTGGGCAAGTTATTTTAATTTCCATTGGCTAAGAGGCATGTAAATTTTAGTTAACTCAAGTTGAACTTATCTCTCTGTCTTGTCTTTCACGTATATAATATAAGGGTAAGCCAACCCCTGAATAACTAGGACAGATAATTAGCTAGGATGTTTGCAATAAAAAATATTTTGCAAAGAAAAAATGCTGCACAAACATTTCTCAAAAACATGTTATCTTACATATAATTTCAAACCACTTTACGGTATATCCTTTTTTGTGCCTAAAAGCCTAGTTTTGAAAAAAAATCGATACTGGTGGAATTTCAAAGAGTGGAAAAGTATGGGTGTTATTTATAAAAGAGTCAGATAGGGAAACCATAATCAAGAATTCTCTTGAATTTATTTTAAACACCACGGGTTAGCAGATCCTACCAGCCCTATGAAAACCCTGAAATAACACCTTTGTAACCATCTGGTTCAGACTTGCTTTCTGATATTATCCCCATCAGCAACTTGCCGCTATGAAATGGGGCAGCCCTCTGGCCCTTGCTTAGTTTGCAAGCTGTTTGTCACATATGCTCCAAGCTGCAGTGCAGAAGTATTTTTTGCTGCCCCTCCATACTTTAGTTTGTTTTCTAATTTAACAGCCGTTGAGCCTTATTCATCCCTGCCTGGCTGCTAGCCTGGCAAGCTTCCTCTCAAAGCTGTGGGGATACAGCCCTTCCTCTGCTTGCAGTTCTAGCCTTAATTTGAAACAAGAAATTTAAAATTGTAGTTCTTATTCACATGCAATGTATTTTCATTTGATTGCTGGTGGTGACTCTGGGCACTGGGCTGAGACAAAGTCCCAACCCACTCCAACCCAATAGGGAAATATATGGTGATGAAAAACTGATGTCTAGGAATTTCCTGGTGGTCCAGTGGTGAGGACTCTGTGCTTTCACTGTCGAGGGCCAGGGTTGAACCTCTGGTTGGGAACTAAGATCCCACAAGCTGTGTGGTGTGGCCAAAAATAGAAAAAAAAAAAAAAATTGATGTCTACTGTGGGTATTGAAAAAGGAGGGGCAGCATGCTACCCGATATTTACCATCCCCACTATGGGGATGGGCATCTATAGGACATCTATAACCAGAAGCTCTATTTCTAATTAGGAATTCTAGCCCTGGCAATGGCACCCCACCCCAGTACTTTTGCCTGGAAAAGCCCATGGATGGAGGAGCCTGGTGGGCTCCAGTCCATGGGGTTGCTAAGAGTCGGACAGGACTGAGCGACTTCACTTTCACTTTTCACTTTTATGCATTAGAGAAGGAAATGGCAACCCACTCCAGTGTTCTTGCCTGGAGAATCCCAGGGACAGGGGAGCCTGGTGAGCTTCCGTCTCTGGGGTCGCACAGAGTCGGACACGACTGAAGCGACTTAGCAGCAGTAGCAGCAGCAGCCCTAATTATCAAGGGCTTTTCTGTCTTGTTTCATGTTCTGGGAACCTTACCCTATGTTGTGCTCTATATCAGAGTCAATCTTAGTAACTGTAGTGACTCAGCTGGGTCTTAAACTATGACAAGTTCCTGTCATATTTAAGGCCTTTACATGAAAAAAAAAAAAAAAAAGGATTAAAAAGCAAAGGTTCTTGTCTATATGCAAGAGTTGTTTCAGTTTGTTTTCTTCTCTGGTTTATTGGTTGTGGTTACTTTTCAATTTCAAAGCCTATGATGGGTTTTTATGTGTCTGACTACCTGTAAAATCATTACTGTAAGCTGGTTGGGTAGAGAGAGAAAAGGAGGATTTATGAAAGCCACAGCTTTATCTCTACCAAATGGAAAATAATCTCTATGTTTGAAACATGATATTCATTATGAAATAAAATACTTTGAAAACTAATTAAACTTAAAAGCTTTTGCACAGGAAAGGAAACCATTGACAACACAAAAAGACAACCTACTGAATGGGATAAAATATTTGCAAATGATATGATCGATCAGGGATTGATATCCAATACATACAAACAATTTATACAACTCAACGTCAAAAACCAAAAAACCTGATTAGGAAATGGGCAGAACTGAATAGACGTTTTTCTAAGGATGAAATGCAGACAGTCAACAGGCACGTGAAAAGATGCTCAATATTGCTAATCATCAGGGAATGTCTGCCAATTTTCTTTTCATTTTAAAGATATGCTTTTTCCTAACTCATTAATAAGTAATCTCTGGGATAACATCTTTGTATCATGTAACTATACATCCCCCAACACATTTTCACTCAGCAGTTTTAGCATGCTTTGGATGACCTTGTCTGAGTCACAGTGGAGACTGAAAAGTAAAATTTCTTAATTTTATTATTCCAGCTCTACTCACATGCATATATGTGTGTGCTCAATCATGTCCAACTCTTTGTGACCTCATGGACTGTAGCCTACCAGGCTCCTCTGTTCAGGAAATTTTCCAGGCAAGAATACTAGAACGAGTTGGCATTTCCTACTCCAGGGAATCTTCTCAACCCAGGTATCAAACCTATCTCTTGCGTCTTCTTGCGTCTCCTGAATTGGCAGGCAGATTATTCACCTCTTGCCATTGGCTAACATTCTTCTGTGAAGAGTGAAAATAAGACACCCTTCGTTAGGATTTCTATGGTCTCATGGACTTTTGAAAATTGAATTCATTTCCCCCCAACTTTGTAAATTCCCAGGTTGTCCCATGTTAGGCCTTTCATGCTTGCAGCTTTTGCTTTAGACCTGCACTTACATTCTCTGCACATTGTCTTTGCTTTCTGACATTCCATGTTCCAGGTTCACCTTGTACATTCTCCATCTGATCTAGAATTAGCCATTTCCCCAGAGAACATTCCTTCTTTTCAGTGGTGAACAGTACTTTGAAACCAAGGTCAAAGTATGTTTGACCTAGTATGTCACTAGTATGTTCATTTCCTCTGGGTGACTTTGCTTCTGGGCCTCTTCAATGGACAGAGCTAGGAATGTACATATTTTTAAAAGCATGAGCTCATGCTGGCAACTCTACTGCAAATCCAGACCTCAGGGCCCTGAACTTCCCCATTCCATGTTTATACATTGCTTTTTGTACAGTGAGAAGCTTGATTCCTAATACCATCAATATATTTACTCATTTGCTTTATCCTACAATATACACTCAAAACAATAATTTTAAGAAAAAACAACCAAATCTGCCAAGTCATGTTCATGATATTTTTGTTGTTCTTTTTACCCTGAGAAAGTATCTCATAAAAGGTATGTTGTTGTTGTTTAGTTGCTAAGTTGTGTCCGACTTTGTGAAGCCACAGACCATAGTCTTCCCGGCTCCTCTATCCGTGGGATTTTCCAGGCAAGAATACTGAAAGAGTGAGTTGCCATTTCCTTCTCCCGGGGATCTTTCCAACCCAGAGATCAAACCCGGGTCTCCCGCATTGGCAGGCAGATATGTTACCACTGAGCCACCCACCTGGGAAACCCCACAAAGGATATATAGTCAGAGAAATACGTCCAAGAATGATTTCAAGAAGTCTTTTTAAAAATGTGTTTATCACTGTAGTATAAAATTGTCTGTTCCTGATTGAATTAATTTTGTTTTTTTTCATCCTGTTGATATAATTTTATATTTGAATATGTGAATACTTACATGGCTCAAAAACTCCCCAGGCTACAAAAAAGTTGTTCTCAAAAAAGTCATCTCACATACTTTCCAATTTCTGTCACCACTCCATTCCTCCTGCTCTGACTTCACATAAGGAATCATTTATATTAGTTTCTAGTTCAATATTCCTATTTTTCATCAATGGTTTGCCATTTCCTACATGTATCTATATATAAAGAAAAAGCAACTTTATGTCTGTATAGGTAAGATATATAAAAATGGTAGCAGACTCTTGCACCTTGCTTTTATCCCTCCATTCTCAGAGATGATCCTCCTTCTTTTCTATAATTCTGCTGTAGGAGAGTATTCTCTTGTGTGGATATAGCAGGGTTTCTTCAGCCAGCCTCCAATGGATAGACCTGGGTGGTTTCCTATATTTTGCCCTGACAAATAATGGCACAGTGAATAACCTTTTATATATGATATTTTTGTATCTGTAGCAGTTTATCCCTTGAGGTAAGTTCTTAAAAGTGGAACTTCTGGGTCAAAAGGTGGTTTGATAAATATCACCAAACTCTCCTCCTTAGTGGTTGTATGATTTTTTGCATTCCTACCAACAATGTTTGAGAGTCTTTTTCCATAGTGTGCCCAACAGAGTGCATTATCAAACTTTGAACTTTAGGAACAGGTTTTTAAGAAAGTTTTCCCAGGAAATTCTTTTTTTTTTTTTTAATTTATTTCACATTGGAGGATAGCCAATTAAAAATTCTGTGATAGTTTCAGGTGGACAGCAAAGCAATTCAGGCATATATATACATGTACCTATTCTCACTCAAGCTCTCTTCCCATCCAGGCTGCCACATAACACTGAGCTGAGTTCCCAAAATTTTCGAGGTAATTCTGATGTGCAGTCAGATTGGGAACCACTGGCCTAGATTGTCAGCAGCTCTATGAGATTGCAATTTAATTTTCCTCAGTTTGATATTTGGTGTTAAGGATTAAACACTGTGTGATACCCGAATAAAAAATACACCCCATGCTCACTTTATTTTTTTTACTTAAATTTTATTTTGCTTAACTTTACAATATTGTATTGCTTTTACCATACATGGAGATGGATCCGCCACCAGTATACACGTGCTCCCCATCCTGAACCCTCCTCCCTCCTCCCTCCCCATACCATCCCTCTGGGTCGTCCCAGTGCACCAGCCCCAGGCATCCGTTATCGGGCATCGTACCTGGACTGGCGACTCATTTCAGATATGATATTATACATATTTCAATGCTATTCTCCCAAATCATCCCACCCTCTCCCTCTCCCAGAGTCCACAAGACTGTTCTATACATCAGTGTCTCTTTTGCTGTCTTGTAAACAGGGTTATTGTTACCATCTTTCTAAATTCCATATATATGCGTTGCTGCTGCTGCTGCTGCTGCTGCTAAGTCGCTTCAGTCGTGTCTGACTCTGTGCAACCCCATAGACAGAAGCTCACCAGGCTCCCCCGTCCCTGGGATTCTCCAGGCAAGAATACCAGAGTGGGTTGCCATCTCCTTCTCCAATGCATGAAAGTGAAAAGTGAAAGTGAAGTCGCTCAGTCATGTCGGACTCTTAGCCTTAGTATACTGTATTTGTGTTTTTCTTTCTGGCTTACTTCACTCTGTATAATAGGCTCCAGTTCCATCCATCTCATTAGAACTGATTCAAATGTATTCTTTTTAGTGGCTGAGTAATACTCCATTGTGTATATGTACCACAGCTTTCTTATCCATTCATCTGCGGATGGACATCTAGGTTGCTTCCAAGTCCTGGCTATTGTAAACAGTACTGCTATGAACATTGGGGTACACGTGTCTCTTTCAATTCTGGTTTTCTCAGTGTGTATGCCCAGCAGTGGGATTACTGGATCATGAGGCAGTTCTATGCCCAGTTTTTTGAGGAATCTCCACACTGTTCTCCATAGTGGCTGTACTAGTTTGCATTCCCACCAACAGTGTAAGAGGGTTCCCTTTTCTCCACACCCTCTCCAGCATTTACCACACTCTCTCCAGCATTTATCCATGCTCACTTTAAAAAGGATCTTTCCTGTTGGGAGTAGCATATATGCAATATTATGTATAAATTAGATAAAAACAAAAAGCAAGTACCTACTATATAGCACAAGGAGCTATACTTGATGTTTTGTAATAATCATATTTGGGAAAATGATGTGAAATATGTATACTTTTTTACTTTGCTGTACACCTGAAGCAATGCAACATTGTAAATCAACTATACTTCAATAAAAATCCAAGCAAAAAAAATAGATAAATAAAAATAAAAAGGTTTTTTTGCCTGGTTGACATCATTTTAGATCCTTACTGATGTGATAATATCTACTCTGGACTGAGGCCTGTTTAGGTATCAGCAGGGAGCATTTCCAGGGGACTCAGCATCTAAGTTGAGTCATTCAAGTTACTATGCATTCAAACAACAGTGTCAAAATGAAGTGACAGTCGAGGTACCATATTTCAAAGGTTCTAAGATGAGATGGCTGGATGGCATCACTGACTCGATGGACGTGAGTTTGAGTGAACTCTGGGAGTCGGTGATGGACAGGGCAGCCTGGCATGCTGCAATTCACGGGGTTGCAAAGAGTCAGACATGACTGAGCGACTGAACTGAACTGAAGACATTCTTTAAAATAAAATTAAAAAAAAATCTCCTTAATCAGTTTGTATCTTACTAGTTGATGATATATCATGATTAAATTGGCAGCTTTTTCTCTCTCTTGAAGAACAGTTTCTACTATCTTTAATATGGAATTTTAGAAGTAAGAGGGTAATTAATTGAAAAGAATCAAAGTGGCACTCTAGGCAAATTATATGCATGGTCTCTTAGTGATCTTGGACACATATATAATCAGAGTAGAGGAGAATGTGGTCAATCTCTGATGGCTCTGTCCTAAACCCTATGATTTGGGGTGACAATAAGCAGTCTTGGTTCCCGGATTCCTTTGCCTCCCTTCCATGTTCTCCCCTCAATTCTCAATTACCTCTGACGATTGGTTATGGGGCCTCATGGGCTACCTCCCTTTGCCCCAGCATCTAGTTGTTTATAAGAAACAGAATTCACTGTCTTAACTTCTACGATTGTTCTCTGCCACAGCCACTACTGCGGTACTTTTTCTCAGCCAGATGCTGTGCTCTTCACCTGTGTGCAGAGCCACCTGCATCCCAAGGCCAGCAATGGATTTCCTAACCAGGAAGGAACCCCAGCCTTACCTTCAAGGTCAGTAGCCCCCCTGGCCACATCTCCTTCGTGGAGCTGACCATATATGCCTGTCTGTTTTTCTGCACAGTCTCCATACAGTGACCACATGGTCCCCATGGCTGGCCTCACAGTGGACACTCATTCTGGTCCAGTGCCCAGGTCTGCTTTACCGCCACCAACAGTCTACGGCCATAGGAAGTCTCCTTGCCTGCTGGGTCAAAACTCTCTGACAAGCCAGTTATGCTCATTCTGCGGTTTCAAAAAGAAAAAATTTCTTGACATGTTTCAACTACAAAGACTTCATCCTAACAATAATCAGATTGCCCTTTAATTCCACTTTTAAATTTCCCTTATACTCTCTGTCCAACAGAAATGACAGCCAAGCAGATGAAATCAAGCCTCTCAGAATTTAGAATCTATGATTTTTTTTTTTTATGTATGACAGATTTTTGAAGTATGCTTTGTAATAGTTGCTTTTGTTTTTGTCTTTACTACTGCTATCTGAGGGTAACATCACAGCAGTAGCCCCAAATATTTTGGAATCTGATTAGTGTGAGCTGTTGGGGGGAAAGTGTTTATAACGGTATCTAGAAAAACAGCAAGTGGGAATTTGCTGTGTGACACAGTGAGCTCAACCCAGTGCTCTGTGACAACCTGGGGGGTGAATGGGGAGGGAGATGGGCGGGGGGATCAGGAGGGAGGGTCACATGTATATCTGTGGCTGATTCATGTCGATGTATGGCAGAAACCAACACAATACTGTAATTATCTTCCAATTTAAAAAATGTTAGTTGAAAATTTTATTTGAATTTAAATTTGTCAATCCCACTCATATTTCATAAAGACTTTCAATTCAATGTCTACCTTGAATGCAAACTAATTGTTCTCTCAATGTACTCAGCTCTATTTTATAAGATTAAATCTAGTGTTTTTGGTGATAAAAATATTCTTTTGTATGTGAAGTCCTTTACATTCCTGGCTGTCTTTCAGATGGTCACTGGGAATAAAAACATGGAGGAGCGGCTGAGAAACTATTTCAGGCAGAGGGAAGCCATGTAAGAAGGACACAGACAGAAAAAAAGAACTGTGTAAAGAAGGTACTGGAAAGTAAACTGTAAAGCATGAAAGCGAAAAGGAGGAAACTGGAGAGACTGGTTAGAAGCCAAGCAAGACACTTAAAACTTACTTCTTAAAGTTCCTGAACACAATTCTGTGAAGCCAGGGCCTTACTAATGTCTGTGGAAGCTTTATTATGTTCTGGTCCCTCCACAGTCAAGACAGTAGCTGTCAGCTCCCAAAGGGTGGTATGGAAGTGACTTTGAAAGAGATCAAGATCACATATAAGGAGGCTGGTAGAAAAACTGCTGTAAATATTCAGATGAACTCGAACTCTGATCATTATGGACATCAAGACTGTCACATTTCAATCTGCTTTTGGACTTCTGCTCCTGATATATTCAGTTCAGTTGCTCAGTCATGTCCAACTCTTTGCGACCCCATGAATTGCAGCACACCAGGCCTCCCTGTCCATCACCAACTCCCAGAGTTTACTCAAACTCATGTCCATTGAGTCAGTGATGCCATCCAGCCATCTCATCCTTTGTCTTCCCCTTCTCCTCCCACCTTCAATCTTTCCCAGCATCAGTGTCTTTTCCAATGAGTCAGTTCTTCGCATGAGGTGGCCAAAATATTGGAGCTTCAGCTTCAGCATCAGCCCTTCCAATGAATATTCAGGACTGATCTCCTTTAGGATGGAGTGGTTGGATCTCCTTGCAGCCCAAGGGACTCTCAAGCGTCTTCTCCAACATCACAGTTCAAAATCAATTCTTTGGTGCTCAGCTTTCATTACAGTTCAACTCTCACATCCATACATGACCACTGGAGAAACCATAGCTTTGACTAAATGGACCTTAGTTGTCAAAGTAATGTCTCTGCTTTTTAATAGTCTGTCTAGGTTGGTCATAACCTTTCTTCCAAGGAGTAAGCATCTTTTAATTTGTTAAAACTAACAAATATGTTAAAACTAACCAAATTCTTAAGTTGCTAACCTTCAACTTGTGTTTTTGATTTCCTCTTATAGAAATGTCTCTGATAAGTTAAGTTATACCCTCACACTTGTGTGTAAGCAAGTAAGTGTAAAGATACAAATAACCAAAAGAAAATTCAACTGTGGGCTTGGAAAGGATACATTGGGTAGGTATTCACCCAGAGAAGGCAATGTATACAAATGTAAATACAACTGTTATAGTAGATGATGAAAGATATTACCATAGCAATTATGCCAAAGACAATGTCAGAAAAAAAAAGAGAACTTAGGGTACATAAAAGAATTGTACAGGCACTTTTACTTCTAAATGGAAACCAACAAAGGCACACATACAGAAAAGACTTAAAATCAGTCTTATCCAGGTCTCCCGTATTGCAGGCAGATGCTTTAACCTCTGAGCTACCAGGGAAGGCCGAAAATCAGTCTAGTTTGAATGAAAGATGAATTGATTTTTTTCCTAGCCCCACAGTTAGTATGATGAAGAAACTAAAAAAACCTAAGTTGTTCACACCTGAGAGGGCAAGAAGAACTAGAATAAGTCCCTGTTTGTAAGCAACAGGAAACTCTAACTTAAAAATGAAAGGAAATTTATTGACTAATGTGACTGAAAAATACAGAGACAAGGCAGACTTCAGACATAATTTGACTTTAACACATGGTATTGTTGTGAATGATTTTCTCCATTTTCTCCCTCTGGGCATCTGGCTTATTTTTAGGCTGGCCTCCCTTACAATAAATGCTAGAACCTCCCAGGACCACACGCTTCCTCATGTATTTCTGAAACAGGGCCAATAACTTCTTTAGCAGTCATAGACTGAATATCCTGAACTTTTATCAGCTATCATCACCACGTGACTGCCCTTGAACTACTGGCTATGTCCAGTCGGATGCTGAATGACTTGGGCTGGGTTCTGTATCCATCACTGGACCAATAACTTTGACAAGAAGATTGTGTTATTTCAATAGACTCAGATCAATCAGAGTCCACTCCGGGTAGACTTGTTCAGGTTACTCAGCTAAGGGGGTCCATAGAGACTAGAATCTGGCCCACAATCTGCTTTCCAAGCTGTGCATCCTCACCTTGGGTTGTATTTTCTGGAAGAAGGACAGTCTTAAAAATTCACAAAGAAGCATAATCCTACCTGTAGGAATAGGTCTGTGTAGGACCTATTTAAAATGTAAATAAGAAATTTACATTTTTGCATGTCACATAGAGGTGCCTATGTGAGATTACCAGTGGATATGACCCTGGATTTGAGAGATCAACCCCAACTTTTTTTTTTTTTCCTTGTCTGGCACCCCACTCCAGTACTCTTGCCTGGAAAATCCCACGGATGGAGGAGCCTGGTAGGCTGCAGTACATGGGGTCGCTAAGAGTCTGACATGACTGAGCGACTTCACTTTCTCTTTTCACTTTCATGCATTAGAGAAGGAAATGGCAACCCACTCCGGTGTTCTTGCCTGGAGAATCCCGGGGACGGGGAGGCCTGGTGGGCTGCCGTCTATGGGGTCGCACAGAGTCGGACACGACTGAAGTGACTTAGCATTAGCATTAGGTACTTCAGATTCAGGCTCTACCCTGCTATTTTTCTAAGAATCTGACCTGCATCAATGGGTTCCCTATCCTCTGATCCCAGTTGTCAGGCTCAAGAACAAGTTTGATGTGGGCTGGCTGCATCCCTTCGCCACAGGATAAGCACTTGCCAACAGTCTTCCCAACATGTGTTTCTGTCTCTGCCCTTTGTCTTTAGGTTCTGTGAACTGCTTCCTCCCCTTGCCTCTTTAGGCCCCAAATGACACAATTCCTCCTCCTGACTCTGCTGTTCCTAGTGTCAGCTTCAAAAATACTCACAACCTAAAAGGTGAGAGTTATGTTTTATTTGGCAAAAATTTTTAGGATTTAAGCCTGGGAGCCAGCATCTCAAGTATTCCTGAGAGAACCCCTCCAAGGAGACAAGGGGAGGAGCCAGGTTAAATAGAAGTTTTGCAACAAAAGGCAGGGAGTCTGAATATCAAATGATGATTGTTAATTAAAGGAAACCAGGCATCCCAAGTTAAGGAATTTAGCGCTTTCTACGTAGGGGAAGATGCAAGAGTCTGGGCTCACTGAAATCATTCCTTTCATGTACATCTCAGCTATGGGGCCAGTATGCATTTTCACATCCTAAGCTTCCCTTCCTCAGGACTCACCCAGGCAGTGGCTGCAGTCTGATGGTTGCCAGATTGAAAGTATCCTTCTCCTTCTTGAGTGCCCATAGGGCTCAGGGGCTCGCATTGGAGGACTGTAATCACTGATGACTGACTCCTTGTTTACTGATAGGGCAGGAAATATTCCATTTCTCACTAGCCTCCAGGTGTCTTTCTCCTTGCTTTGCCCTCACCTTTGTAGACAGTACCTCTACTAATCTCTCCTCAAAGGACCCTGTGTGATATGCTCCCTCATGGGAGAGTACCTTGTTGAGTGATGGAAAGTAGCCACAGTGCCTCCAATGCCCCATGGTCACCTCGGTCACCTTCTGGTTCTCTGGAAAGCCAAACTCAGTTGGTCCAGGTAAAAATCCAGGTACAAAGGGAAAATTTCATTTGGTAATGCTCTATAGGGCTTTTCTGGTAGTTCAGTGGTAAAGAATCTGCCGGCCAGTGCAGGAGATCATGGGCTCGATCCCTGAGTCAGGAAGATCCCCTGGAGAAGGAAATGGCAACCCACTCCCAGTAATCTGCCTGGGAAAACCCCACAGACAGAGGAGCCTGGTAGGCTACAGTCCATGGGGTCACAAAAGAGTGGGACATGACTTAGTGGCTACACAACAACAACAATGATCTCTACTTAAAATGCCAAAGGTCTAACTTTGAGAAAACTAGAGAAAAACAGTTTTACATCAGGATATTTTACTCTAAACTTGGAGATATATGCATCTTCTAAATTAGACAGATTAGAATGCTGAAGTGTTCCAGATCACTTCTGGTGAAAAGCCACAAGCAATACTTTATCAGGTCAAAAGAAGAAAGGAGGAAATGAAAGAGCTCAGAAATCTCAGGAGAGCTCGTCCAACACTCTACCTTTATCTTAGATCATTTCTGTAGATGATGGCTCTGTTCATCAGGATTGGATACACCTAAATGGGGGAGTTTTTAGCTGAGAAAAACAAAATGCCTCAACTAAGAAAAATAATGCCTTGTGAGTTTGTCTTGAAGTCTGTCTGTGATGCACAACTTTCTTAAGCCAACATTTTAACCTGGTGAGCAAACCGTTCAGCGCTGCCCTTGCTAAGGGAACCATAAATTAAAGATAAGCAATGGTTCAGATTTTCCATGGCCTTGACTTAGAAGTCCGGAATCCCAACCAAATCTGCATTTGGCTAAGCAATTTGGCACAGTTTTCTACTTTGAAGCATTAAACTATAATTATAAGACATTCTTATTTCATTCATTCTTATTGTCCCTAGAGTAGATATAACTAGGGAAGTCACTTCCTTCTCTTTAAAGGAAACAAACTAACAAATAAAAAACTCAGCAAATAAATAAGAATGAAGAGAAAATACGCAAGACAAAATTTGGTGAACCTGGGAAATTGTGTATATGGCATGTTTTATAGTTTGATCAACATAAAAAAACTGATTGTATTAGTACATTAGAAGGACTCAAATACTCAAAAGGTAATCTGGAGGCACCTCTCATCAGAGAAAAAAAAAAAAATGAAGTTCCTGTGACAAATCCAAATAATCAAGGGTGGTGTTAAACTCCTTACAATCAGGTTTTCCCTTGATTAAAAAATTCCTTTGCTGTTTTGCTGTCATACTTATTAAATGGGTCAATAAGACTGGTGCTTTCTTAGTTGGAAGTGTAAGTTGATACGAGGGGTGGGGAGAGGAAGGACAGAAATTTATTAATAGTAAATTAAAAAAAAAAAAAACACCACCACCACAACATAAAAACCTTATTCAAGTCAAAAGGAAAGGAAATGTAGGCCTGGTGGAGAATGACTGGTCTTCCTTCTCTACCAGCCAAGATCAAATCCCATTATAAAAACAGCAGGAACCCAAGAAAGAGGTTTGTCTGCTGAATTATGTGAGGCTACCTGAAATCAGGGTGATTAATTAGGACACTTCTCTGATTCTTTCAACTCTTACGGTTTATTCATTCAGTGCCAACGGTGCTGGGCAACGGTGCTTCCTAACAGGGGAAATATAAAAGAATAATATGTAGTTTATACTTTAAGAGAGCTCACATTCTGCTTAGATAAATAAAGTTTCATTTTCTATCACCCATGCAATATTCCAAAACTAAGTCTCCTCTCCCCACCACACTTCACTCTGCTGGGTAGCAAGGAAAAAGATGTTTTCTCTGCCTGCTCTAGTTTAAACAGTCTATTTTGACTTCAGATCTCTTTTTGAAGTTGAATATTCCCATGAATTCTAAGTTTAAATCCTTATCATGGCAGCCTTTCCTTTCTTCCTTCCCAAAGTGCTGTTGGTCATTATGATTCCCCTTGGCATTGAAAGTCACATGGTCTCATGATGGTCTTTTGCTGATTTCTGTGGTAGGGTGGCTGGTCCAATCCCCTTGGGTTCATCCAGCTCAGGTGTGCTTTGTGGGATTATGTTTCTGAGCAGGAGGTTGAAATATGCTGTTAAAGTCAGCAGTGAGAGAACACCTGGATCTGCTCATGACTGGACACACACTTTCTGGTCTACATATGTGGTTTATGGAACTTGTAGAGGCTAGCATGGTGCCTGATCAGAGTGGTATTGGCTAAATTTTTCTATTTTAGTATTATGAATCAATTTTTCTGTAGTCTTTTGAATGAGAAGTCATATATTTTTTAAAAGCCTATGTACTACATGGGAATTCCCTGGTGATCTAGAGGTTAGGACTCCATGCTTTCACTGCTGAGGATGAAGGTTCAGTCTTTGGTTAGGGAACTAAGATTCCATAAGACACCTAGCACAGGCCCCCAAAATAGACTATAAAGTTCTCAATTTAAAAAAAAAAAAAAAAAAGCCTAGAAACTGCATAGTCAGGGTTGAGTACATGTTGAGTTCTACTCTGCCTTGCATTCTTTATAGTAATTAACTGCTAAACAACTAACAGTTTTCTACTTTCTAAATGGAAAAAAATCCACAAAATGTTTTCTCACTTTAAGGTAGCTGAGTCCTAACACACAGGGTTCCTATTACACATGAGAAGTGGACCATTGTCTTGGTAGTTATGTCAGTACCAGCAGAAAGGGAGGAAAAACCCCCCAAAAAAAAAAAAAAAAAAAAAATAAAAAAAAAAAATAAAATATTAAAAAAAAAAAAAATAAAATTATTTTTAATATTTAATTTTTTTTTTTTTTTTTATTTTAATTTTTTTTTTTTTTATAAAAAAAAAAAAAAAAAAAAAAAAAAAAATTTTAAATAATATTTTTACAAAAAAAAAAAAAATTTTTTTTTCCCCCTTTTTTTTTTTTCTTTAAAAATAAAAAAATAAAAAAAATTTAAAAAAATATGTTTTCACAAAAAAGCAGAAAGGAGACTTCCGGTTAAGATGGCGAAGGATTAGGACAGGGAATACGCTTTCTCCTCCACAAATTCATCAATGGGACATCTGGGCGCCGAGTAAATACCACAAACAGCTTCGGAGTGCTGGCGGAGGACGTCGGACACCCAGAAAAGCAACTCACTGCCTTCTAAAGGAGGTAGGAAAGAATATAGAAGCCAGAGAGAGACAAAGAGGGAGGGGCGGACCTCTGTCCGGGGAAGGGAGTCTTAAAAAGAGAAGTTTCCAAACACCAGGAAACACTCTCCCTGCGGAATCTGCGCCGAACCTGGGAAACACGGAGACTATCATAACAGGGAGGAGAACAGTTGAGCAATTAGAACCCACAGACTGCGGGCCCTGCGGTAACTTCCGCAGCGGAAAAGCACCGCTGCAAACGCCCGCATCTGCCATTGGGGAGCCGGGGCTGGGCAGGGAGACGCCTTGGCCGTTCCCACGCGGGACGCTCCGCTGCCGGCGCTCCCCAGAGGGACGCTCCCCCGCGGGACTCTCCCCCCACTGGACGCTCCCCCGCCGGCCACTCCCGTGCAGGCGTGCCCCCGCCCGCTGTGCCGGCAGCTCCCACGAGGGCCACCCCATCCCCCTCCCCCACCCGCCTGCCCGCCATTCCCGTCGCCGACCCCTCCCCCTCTGCGGGCCTCAGCGCAGACTTCGTTCGCCTGATTGTCTGGAGTGCTGCCTAACTGGAGTAGTTTGGGCCGGCAATCCAGATTGTGCAGCGCCGACCACACGAGTGGCGGGCCTTGGCCCAGAACACCGCCGAACCGTGCACAGAACAAAGAACTATACAGAACAACCACAGAGAAAGGGGCCTATAGATCTTGAGAAATTTAAGCCGGAACAAGGAACTAGCTGAAAATGAACTGAACCCACAACAATAATAGAGAAACTCTTATATATATTGTTACTATTTTTCCCATCATTATTTCCTTTTTTTTTTCTTTTCTTTTTTTAATATATATATATTTTTTAAATTTTTATTATTTTTTAATTGGAAAAAGGAAAACAAAAATTTTTTTTTCCCTTTTAATTTTTTTTTGTTGTTGTTTGTTTTGTTTCTTTTATTTTTTTATTATTATTATTTTTTTTATCCTCTAGTACTTCTTTAATCTCCACGTTTAGATATAACTTTTGCGACCCTGTTTTGTTTTTTTTTTTTCCTTTTTCCTTTTTGTCCTTTGCTTTTTTTCCTTTCCTTTTTTCTTTTCTTTACTGATTACTGACTAGATCTGTCTCTCTCCTTCACACTCCCTCCTTTTATCCTCCTGACCACCTCTGTCTCCTTCCTCCCTTTTTCCTTCTATGTATAATTCCGTGAACATCTCTGAGCAGTCCAGTTGTGGAATGCATTATAGAAGAAGAAGTTTTTGAGACTACTGTAAAAATAAGACCAATAACTGGAACCAGGAGGCTTAAGTCCATACCCTGATCCCACAAAACACTAATTGACAGGAGCTCATTAAAAGCCTCCATACCTACTCTGAAACCAAGCATCACACAAAGACCAGCAAGTTCCACAACAAGACATACCAAGCAAATTCTCCAGAAAAACAAGAACACAGCCTGAGCTCCAATACACAGGCTACACAAAGCGACCCCAAAAGCATAGACATCTCATAACTCACTACTAGACACTCCACTGCACCCCAGAGAAAAGAAATCCAGCTCCACCCACCAGAACACCGATACAAGCTTCCATAAACAAGAAACCTCGACAAGCCACCGGTACAAACCCACATATAGTGCAGAAACGCCACAATAAAGAGAACTCCACAGACTACCAGAATACAGTAAAGACGCCCCAAACTTAGCAATTTAAACAAGATGAAAAGACAGAAGAATTCCCAGCAGGTAAAGGAACAGGATAAAAGCCCACCAAACCAAACAAAAGAGGAAGAAATAGCGAACCTACCTGATAAAGAATTCCGAATAATGATCGTGAAATTAATCCAAAATCTGGAAAGCAAAATGGAATCATGGATAAATAGTCTGGAGAAAAGCATTGAGAAGATGCAAGAAAGATTTAACAAGGACCTAGAAGAAATAAAAAAGAATCAACATATAATGAATAATGCAATAAATGAGATCCAAAACACTCTGGAGGCAACAAATAGTAGAATAACAGAGGCAGAAGATAGAATTAGCGAATTAGAAGATAGAATGGCAGAATTAAAGGAATCAGAGGAGAAAAAAGAAAAACGAATTAAAAGAAATGAGGACAATCTCAGAGACCTCCAGGACAATATTAAACGTTACAATATTCGAATCATAGGAGTTCCAGAAGAAGAAGACAAAAAGAAAGACCATGAGAAGATACTAGAGGAGATAATAGTTGAAAACTTCCCTAAAATGGGGAAGGAAATAATCACTCAAGTCCAAGAAACCCAGAGAGTCCCAAATAGGATAAACCCAAGACGAAACACCCCAAGACACATATTAATCAAATTAACAAAGATCAAACACAAAGAACAAATATTAAAAGCAGCAAGGGAAAAACAACAAATAACACACAAGGGAATTCCCATAAGGATAACAGCTGATCTTTCAATAGAAACTCTCCAAGCCAGGAGGGAATGGCAAGACATACTTAAAGTGATGAAAGAAAAGAACCTACAGCCCAGATTATTGTACCCAGCAAGGATCTCATTCAAATATGAAGGAGAAATCAAAACCTTTACAGACAAGCAAAAGCTGAGAGAATTCAGCACCACCAAACCAGCTCTCCAACAAATACTAAAGGACATTCTCTAGACAGGAAACACAAAAAGGATATATAAATTCAAACCCAAAACAACAAAGTAAATGGCAACGGGATCATATTTATCATTAATTACCTTAAATGTAAATGGGTTGAATGCCCCAACCAAAAGACAGAGACTGGCTGAATGGATACAAAAACAAGACCCCTCCATATGAATGAAACTAGAACACTTTCTAACACCATACACAAAAATAAACTCAAAATGGATTAAAGAGCTAAATGTAAGACCAGAAACCATAAAACTCCTAGAGGAAAACATAGGCAAAACACTCTCTGACTTACATCACAGCAGGATCCTCTATGACCCACCTCCCAGAATATTGGAAATAAAATCAAAAATGAACAAATGGGACCTAATCAAACTTAAAAAGCTTTTGCACAACAAAGGAAACTATAAGCAAGGTGAAAAGACAGCCTTCAGAATGGGAGAAAATAATAGCAAATGAAGCAACTGACAAACAACTAATCTCAAAAATATACAAGCAACTTCTACAGCTCAATTCCAGAAAAATAAATGACCCAATCAAAAAATGGGCCAAAGAACTCAATAGACATTTCTCCAAAGAAGACATACAGATGGCTAACAAACACATGAAAAGATGCTCAATATCACTCATTATCAGAGAAATGCAAATCAAAACCACTATGAGATACCATTTCACGCCAATCAGTATGGCTGCTATCCAAAAGTCCACAAGCAATAAATGCTGGAGAGGGTGCGGAGAGAAGGGAACCCTCTTGCACTGTTGGTGGGAATGCAAACTAGTACAGCCACTTTGGAGAACAGTATGGAGATTCCTCAAAAAACTGCGAATAGAACTGCCTTATGATCCAGCAATCCCACTGCTGGGCATACACATTGAGAAAACCAGAATTGAAAGAGACACCTGTACCCCAATGTTCATAGCAGCACTGTTTGCAATAGCCAGAACGTGGAAGCAACCTAGATGTCCATCCACAGATGAATGGATAAGCAAGCTGTGGTACATATACACAATGGAATATTACTCAGCCATTAAAAAGAATACATTTGAATCAGTTCTAAGGAGGTGGATGGAACTGGAGCCTATTATACAGAGTGAAGTAAGCCAGAAACAAAAACACAAATACAGTATACTAACGCATATATATGGAATTTAGAAAGATGGTAAAAAATAACCCTATTTACGAGACAACAAAAGAGACACTGATGTATAGACCAGACTTTTGGACTCTGGGACCAGGAGAGGGTGAGATGATTGGGGAGAATAGCATTGAAATATGTATAATATTATATTTGAAATGTATTAATTTTTTAATTAAAAAAAAAAAATATAACAATATTTTATTTTTATAAGATTTTTTTTTTTTTTTTTTTAAAAAAAAAAAAAAAATTTTTAATAAAAAAAAAAATTTAGAAAAAAAATATATACAATTTCAAGCCATTTTTCTCTTAATATTAAACATTATTTTCCATATTGCTAACTGTTATATGTATGATTTTACTAATAACAATTTTCCATCATTTAGAAGTTCCTCCAAGACATATTTAGGTTATTTCTTAGTTTTTCATGATTATATGTAATATTACAATGGCCACTTTTAGGAACATGACAGAGATCATTCCTCCTCTTGAGTAACATCTTAGTAATTTGTTTCCCAAGAAGAATTCCCTGAGTTACAGAGAATGAAACTGGATCATTTTGATCTACATTCCTGGGCTGTCCTCCAAAAGGTTGTGTCTACAACAATGCATACAGGATCCTGCTTTCTCTTGGCTTGCCCTAGTTCATGTTTCATGGCTTAGTCTTTTTTGCGGCATGCTTGGCTTTTTCTCTTATCAGGAGTCTTTCATTTCATTTTAAGTCAGATTTGAAATCTGTTTCTTTTATAGTTAGAAGAATTCTGTTTTCTTTTTCTTTTTACTTTAAGCATCTCATTTTCAAATATAGCAAAGAGGATTAAAGTACCTTTCACAGAAAGCAAAAGGTTTTTGTTTATTTATTTGTTTAATGCGCAATATATCTGGAAGGCTCCCCAAGTGGCTCAGCAGTAAAGAATCTGCCTGCCAAGCAGGAGCCACGGGTTCGATCCCTGGGTCGGGAAGATCCCCTGGAGAAGGAAATGGCAACCCACCCCAGTATTCTTGCCTGGGAAAACCCATGAGCAGGGGAGCCTTACCGGCTACAGTCCATGGGGTCTCAGAGAGTCGGATAACAGCGACATCAGTGACTAAACAACAACAACTTATCTGGAAGTAAAACTTAAAGAGCAATGACTCTGTTCTAAGTGCTTTATGTGTATTAGTTTGTTGAACCTTCACAATTGCGTATTATTTCCACTCAGTGGATCAGATCATGGAGACAGAAAAGTAAAATAATTTGTCTTTTGTCACATAACTAGTAGGTAACCTGGCAGAGATCCAACTCAGAAAGTCTGACTTCTGAGTGGAGTCACTAAATCACTGTGCTGTTTTAGAAATGGCAGCAGAAACTAAGATCTACGAAACAGAAGTTCCATGGAAGACTTGTCTTTTTTCTTAGGAATTTAGATTGGAAACTGGCCAGGAAAAATAGTCCTCTTTTAATAAAGCTTTCTTCTTATCACTCTCATCCTCTCCTATTATAAGGGACAGAATGGGGATAGGTAGAATATACACGACAAATGGGATGTTAATCTTTCTTACTTTGATAAACTTTTCACTCAATGAAGATTACCAAATAAAATATGAGAAAAATTTTTCTGTCAATGATTTGTGAGCCAAACTCTAATCATATTCTTCAGTGAAGCCTAAAATCAACAAGGGATGCGTGCAACAATAATTTCTTAGCTGCATCCTTTCCCTGAGGCCACAAAGACGTTTGTAAATACTAAACCCAACAAGGTTGCCAATTATTTACTTTTTGAAATGCAAGTTTATTTTGTCCATTAATTACTAGTTCTCTGTGAGCTTGCTCCTTAGAATACTATTGAGCTAGAAGAGAGAAGCACATTTATAGATGAATCTCTAATTCTGTTTTTTACTATTAGGTCTGACCCATTTCTCTTTGTGTTTACAAGTTTTAAGAATTCTCATACTTCAAAGGTAGGAACAAAACACAAAGAAAAGAAGACATAAAAATATAGCTTAGGGAGGAAAAGCATTCATAATAAAAGTTATACTTTGCATTTTTAATGGTTTAACTTTCAAAATGCATTTTTATGTTACTTTTATTGAAGGATAGCTGAGAAAAACTATTATTTATGTTATTTTCAACTCAATACAAGGACATGTCTGTAGACAGATGTTAGTCTCATTTATTTTACAGATGAGTAAATGGAGGCAAAAAGAAGTCAGTCATGAACCATAAAAAAATTCCATCCTTTCTCTGCTTTCCTTAACTCAGTTCAGTTATAAAGACAAACTCGGGACTTCCCTGATGATCCAGTGGATAAGACTTCAAGTTCTCAATGCAGGGGACCCAGGTTTGATGCCTGATCAGGGATCTAAGATCCCACACACCGCAAATAAGTCCATGCACCTCAAATAAGTTCATGTGCCACACTACTGAAGCTGAGTACCATGACTAGTGAAGACCCAGCACAGCCAAAATAAATAATAATAATAATAATTATAAACCCCCCAACCAAAAAAACTGAGTTTCTTTAAAAAAAAAAAGACAAACTGATGTCTAAGATACACTTCTTAGCATACTTCTTAGCATAGACCCATACACACATACACACCTGATGATGGACAACATGAGACATATAAAAACATGTTTTATGAAAATTTTAGGTCTAACACGTATTCTGTGATATAGTTGCTGTCTAGGGCTGCCCAAATCTGCAATTTGGCAGCTGTAGCCAATTTGCTGAAGAATCATATCTCTGCCATTTCGCGTTTTCTCATCCAGGTGGTAAAATGATAGACTGCTCATGAATCTACTCATTTAGTTGGCTAGCATCTAATTAGAGAAGAAGTAAGCTGTTCTTTCTCTCACATCAGAGGTGCATAGACCAGCTTACGGCTCCTTCCATCAGGTTAACCCCGCAGTTGCGCTTGGCTGGCCTTCCTGCACTGAGTCAGCACAGGCCTGCTGGAGCCAACTCTGAGGCCTCTTGGGAGCAGGTTTGTTTGAAAAAAAAATGGCCTCAGGATCTGTGGAGAAAACCTCTGGGGTTCTAGCTACTGCTGGAGCTATCGGCAAGTCAGGACTAATAAGACACACGATTTTCTTATTCTGTTTTTATTTAAAACTTTTGTTTCCTTTGCAGTCAAATTTAGCTTAATTTTTATAGACCCAATCTCAAAACCCCTCACAAAGTTTCTGTCATTATAGCCTGGAAAGTTATACCTTGTGCTTAACTTTATTTGTGCTTCAGTTGGGACAGTAAACCATTTAACCAAGTATCATTTTTACTCTAACTCTTATACAGGTATCCCCTGATTTTTGAAAGTTTGCTTTATGCCACTTCACTTTTGCAAAAGACCGTTAGTATCTGTTTTTGTTACTGAATCAAACTTAGGTATACTAGCCACCACATAGCAAAGCCAATCTACTGACACTCAGTTGTGGTGAAGAAAAGAATAGTGTTGATTGCAAGGCTAAGCAAGGAGTATGAGTGGCAAATGCTCTAAAGGCCTGAACTCCCCGATGGCTTTCAAGAAAAGATTTCTAAAGATGGGGTGAGGGAGGGTGTTGCAGAGTGCCGGATCAGCTCCTATATGTTCTTCTGATTGATTGGCAGTTAGGTAATTGGGTGTCAACCTTCTAATAGGTATGGGCTCTATGTGCTGATATTTGGTATTCAGTCTGCAGTTAACTTCTTCCATCTGGTGGGAGTCTCAGTATCTGCAAAATAACTCAAGGATGAGACTCAGAATATTATCCATAACCCTTGAAAGGAAGGAAAGGCCCTCAATTGTGTTTTATGCCCAAACTATTATTATTTTGTCTTGCCAGACTGCTTTCCTTTGTTCCTGTATTTTCTCACTTCTCCGATTAAATTTGCTCTTTAGAACTTGGGGAAGGCCTAGGCTGCTAAAGTTTTTCTACAAGTATAGAACATGATGGTAGGGGGAATATCCATCCTGGGAAGGCAGCATAGGGTCCTGCTCCATTACAATCCATTTTTCTTTGATGCTCCTCAACCTTGATGCTTTTGAACTGTGGTATTGGACTCTTGAGAGTCCCTTGGGCTGCAAGGAGATCCAACCAGTCCATCCTAAAGGAAATCAGTCCTGAATATTCATTGGAAGGACTGATGCTGAAGCTGAAACTCCAATACTTTGGCCACCTGATGCAAAGAACTGACTCATTGGAAAAGATCCTGATGCTGGGAAAGATAGAAGGCGGGAGAAGAAGAAAATGACAGAGGATGAGATGGTTGGATGGCATGGACTCAATGGACGTAAGTTTGAGTAAACTCTGGGAGTTGGTGATGAACAGGCAGGCCTGACGTGCTGCAGTCCATGGGATTGCAAAGAGTTGGACATGACTGAGCGAGTGAACTGAACTGAACTCAATCTTGATATGGAGCAGGTGTGAACAAGGAAGGGAATGAAGTTTTGCATACAGGGGTTAATCATAAACTCAAAAGAGGAACTCAGTTTCATTTTTGCTAACTGAGAGAAATCTGAAAAGGATTTTTGCTTTAGCAAAAGAAAAAAAAAAAAAAGTGGAAAGGGAAAATAACCCTAGCAACAAGAATGTCACCGCCAAACTCCTTGCCTGGGAACTACACTTAGCATCTCAGCATCAGACCGGTATAACTTTATACTATGCCTGTGAGCAGCTGTACTTTATCTCAATTTCGTTTGTGCGTCCATGAGCAAGATGTGTTCACAGATAATTGCTTTTTCCCTTGATGCCATTTTGGCTTAGGAATAGTTTCATAGACATGTTCAACTTTCAGATATAGGAGAACTTGTATTTGTTAGAACTTGGCTCCTTGATTAACATAAAGACTTGAGACTTTGGTCTAAACAGCTGGGGTGAGGGTGAGGATAAGGATAAACCAGCTGAATGGTTTTGAAAGAGGAAAGGCAACTAGCTTTCCAAAATGACACTTGTATCCTTGATATAGATGCTGACAAGCATAAATGTCTAGTTAAGTTTATTCCAGTTGTTTTTAAATATACATAGCTGAATGAATACTTATATTTTCTGGCACTAATTTCTTTGCATTTGTACATTTCTTTCTTGTCTAATGGATTTAAAGAATAGGACTTTTTCATTCTGTCCTATGTATTTTCACACAAAACACATTTTGTAGCTGTATCTCATTGTCCAACTCATGTCTTCATTCATCTTGAGCCACTGAAGGATTTCTGCTTCCTTCAACCTATAGATTCTATTATGTGTATTCAAAACGATCAAAAATTGATCATTCAGAGTCTCTTTATTTACATGTGATTTGATTAATGAAGTCAACATGACTTAAAGTGTTAAAATAGTAGAGCAAATTTTTTTTGTTGTTTTATTCCTATAGAGGCTACATTTTAATTTTGAAAGCATTCAGTAGTGTCCTATCTCCTATTTAGAGAGAATAATGCTTTTCAAATATGGCTGTCGTGATAAAAGACAAAAAACATCTTTATTAGATAGAGATGCATACTGAAATATTCACAAGAGAAAAAAGAATTGACATCTGGGATTTGCATTTAAATACTCGAGTGAAAAAAAATTAAGGCGGAAGTGAAATACAATTGGCAAAATATTGACAGTTGTTCAAGAAAGGTAATGAACAAGCACATGGACTTATTTTATTAGTTTATGCACTTTTTTTACATTTGAAATTTTCCAGAATAAAAGAACCAGGTTTACCACTTTGAGGTATATTCTACCTCTGCCTCTTGCTTCAGTGAATCACATATTTTCACTGTTTGTTGAAAAGAACATGTCATCTTATCTGTCTCATACAGATAAAACTTTATCTAACAAATACACCTCTGGATTGGGAGAGTAGAAACACACACCTTGAAGTCAGACAGGTTTTATTTTGTAATTTGAATCCTTATTCCACCCTCCTGACTGCATAATCTTAAACAATTTACTTAACATCTCTTACCTACATTTTAAAAATTGAAGTATAGTCAATTTACAATGTTGTGTTAGTTTCTGGTGTACAGCAAAAGTAGTTCTATTCTTTTTCAGATTCTTTCAGAAGTAGTTCTATTCCTTTTCAGATTCTTCTCTCTTACAGGCTATTATGAAATATTGAGTATAGTTCCCTGTGCTATAAAGTAGATCCTCGTTGGTTATCTATTATATATATATATATATATATAGTAGTGTGTATCTTGGAGAAGGCAATGGCACCCCACTCCAGTACGCCTGCCTGGAAAATCCCATGGACAGAGGCGCCTGGTGGGCTACAGTCCATGGGGTCGCTAAGAGTCGGGCACGACTGAGCGACTTCACTGTCCCTTTTCACTTTCATGCATTAGAGAAGGAAATGGCAACCCACTCCAGTGTTCTTGCCTGGAGAATCCCAGGGACAGGGGAGCCTGGTGGGCTGCCGTCTGTGGGGTCGCACAGAGTTGGACATGACTGAAGCGACTTAGCAGCAGCAGCAGCAGTGTGTATCTGTTAAATTCTCATCAAAATTTTTGTCTTTCAAGTGATGATAACATTCTTGTCACCTAGTTGTTGAGACAATAAGATGAGAACCTAGCATTAAATGCTGTGGATTCTTCAATTCAGTTCAGTCCAGTCACTCAGTCATGTCCGACTCTTTGCAACCCCATGAATCGCAGCACACCAGGCCTCCCTGTCCATCACCAACTCCCGGAGTTCACTCAGACTCACATCCATTGAGTCCGTGATGCCATCCAGCCATCTCATCCTCTGCCGTCCCCTTCTCCTCCTGCCCCCAATCCCTCCCAGCATCAGAGTCTTCTCCAATGAGTCAACTCTTCGCATGAGGAGGCCAAAGTACTGGAGTTTCAGCCTTAGCATCATGCCTTCCAAAGAAATCCCAGGACTTATCTCATAGCAGTACTAGGAATAGTACTAGGAATAGTTGGCTGTTACTGTATTCTTGGAGTTGTGTGAATCTAATATCTAATGTGAAGGATCTTTTTTCCCCCCAAGGTAATTCATGATAGCAATGAACAGAATGTGTGTGTGTACTCAGTCGTGTCTTACTCTTACCTGCCAGGCTCCTTGGTCCATGGGATTTCCCAGGCAAGAATACTGGAGTGGGTTGCCATTTCCTTCTCCAGTGGATCTTCCTGACCCAGGGATCGAACGCTTGTCTCTTGTGTCTCCTGCATTGGCAGTTGGATTCTTAACTGCTGCAGCCACCTGGAAAAGAAATCTATTCTATGTGTTTGAAATGTTTGATTTTCCTTCACAAACATTTTGCTCAGCAGGGCAATGGATCCCCTTGGAACCCTATAGAGATTTGGGGAAGAAGTACGCATTCATCTATGAATGCCTGTTCAAGGGCTGCCGCCTCTCTGAAGCGTCTTTGGACTCCTCCAAGAAGCATCAGAACTTCCTCTTTGTGTTCTCTCAGTGCCTTGCGTGTATATGAAAGTACTTGCCCCAGATTATTGTCTGTGTTTAATTTGGGCATTTTACTCCTAGAATCCAGCATGTTGACTGTAAATCACAATTTTAATTCTTCTTTCCTGTTGCTGCCAGCTCTCTCCCAGCTCACAGTGGCTGCTTAAAACATATATGAGGGTTTTCTGAATGAATGAATAACCCTTCTTATTTATTAAAAGTTTCCTTTATTTTTCTGGACAGCTCTGTTAGTCAGATCACCTAAATGGAGATCAAAGTCCACAACTCCTTGTTTTGTCCCATTTATGTTACTCAAGGTTCATGTTTTATGACGGTCTATGGATAATTCTTCTTATGTTTCTGGGAAACACACACACACACACAGCATTGGCAGAGAGCAGGATGGAATAGGGGTGAGAGCAAGGGGGAAGGTTGGACTTCCACTAAAGTTTTTCTGAGTAATTATTCTATTTTTATAAATGGGGAATGGCAAACTTGAACAACTGAAAATCATACTATTCATCACATTTTCTAATACCTCTGCTAAAAGACAACATTTAGGGGCTGAACATGTGTTCTAGCAGGTCAGAATATTAATACCAGGAGTCGTCGGCACCAATTTACCTACTTATTTGGTAGAATTAGTCTTGTGAAAAATTACATGCAGTCAGATACTAAGAAAAGGAATTTTAATCAAAATGACTCAGTCAAAGCTTCCTGACTCTGTCCTTCCTGATAGTTTGGTCCATTTCTCTAGCTGTGGGTTTTTTTAAAAAAACAAAAACAAAAACAAAAAACACTCAGCTTCCTGTTATTATGAATAGCCATATTTCTGGCCAGACTTTTAATAAATTACAGGGCTAGACACATCAAGGTAGCTCCAACTCTCGTTAAATGGGATTGGAAACACCAGAAGCCCCAGATAAGTGGGTGGTTTATTGGATAGTAACCTAGTAACACCAGTCAAGCAATTGTACTACAGTTACCTTTTATTTTGTTTGTGAAACCTCTGTGATGTTACATACCTTATGAATCATTCTCTACTTACTAAAGGAGTATACCTGCATCTACAATATCACAGAGATTCTAAGAAGGAAGTCAGAGGTGGTTGCAACCTCATTGAAAAATTGTGGGTAGATGTTAATACAGTTGGGGACAATAAATAAAATTGTTCTGCTGCTCTGTAGAAGTGAATGAGCCGCACATCTTACCTTTTTAAAAAGAGCGTCTCTTCCTGTAGCTTCTTTTCTTGCCCACTGGAAGTTTGGTTGTATTTTATTACAAGAATTTTTTTTTAATAGTATTGAACACCAGCAATTCAGATAGAAATGAAGTCATTTTCAATTTCTCGAAGTCAGGACCTTGTGGGAAATATACCTGTGCATTTCCTACTGACAGGAGTACTGCTTGAAGAGGAGCAAATGTGAATTTGTAAAGGACCTTCACCTCCTCACTCATTCCTTCAACACATATTTTCTAAGCACCTACTACGTACCAGGGGAGAAGGCAATGACATCCCACTCCAGTACTCTTGCCTGGAAAATCCCATGGATGGAGGAGCCTGGTGGGCCGCAGTCCATGGGGTCGCTAAGAGTTGGACACAACTGAGCGCCTTCACTTTCACTTTTTGCTTTTATGCATTGGAGAAGGAAATGGCAACCCACTCCAGTGTTCTTGCCTGGAGAATCCCAGGGACGGGGGAGCCTGGTGGGCTGCCATCTATGGGGTCACACAGAGTCGGACACGACTGAAGTGACACAGCAGCAGCAGCACTACATGCCAGGAACGGTGGTGTCTCATAGGAACACAGAAGAAAGCACAAGAGATGTGACTCAGCTCTCATGAGGATGAGATTTTAGAGGGTAAATCAACAAACAAACTAGCAAACAGTAACATTACAAACGTGGTGGATAGGAAAAGAAAAGTCCAGGGAATCATGAGAAGAGGGAGTGGTATTCGAATAGGGTTCCTGGAAGTAGTTACAGTTGAGCTAAAGGATTAGTTACTAAATAATGGATTGAAGATCATAAAACAGATAGCCAGTGGGAACCTGCTGTACAGCGCAGGGAGCTCAGCTCAGTGCTCTGCAGGGACCTAGATGGGTGAAAGGGAGGTCCACGAAGCAAGGGGATCTATGTATACATATAGCTGATTCACTTTGTGGTCCAGCAGAAACTAAGACAACATGGTGAAGCAACTATACCCTAATTAAAAAAAAAAATAGATGGTGGGATGGAGGGAAGTCTAAAGAAGGGAAAGACTCGTGCAGGGTCACTGAGGAAGTTGCAGTACTTTTGAATTACTTAAAATATAATTTAGAAGGTGCTGGAATACTGCAGGGGAGGAGGGATGGTGGGAAAATAAATGGAGATGTTGGCAGAACTCACACTGTTTAAGGCCTTCCTGGTAAGCATAGAAGAGAGGATAATGTGGGAAACTTGGACAGAAAGAGGACATTTGTACAAATTTACCCAATGTAGACACCTTGTAGGTGGACAGGTATGTACTGATGTGCATACGAAACAATGACGCCATTCATCTCACTTGCATCCCTCTTATTGTCCCTCTGGGAATTCTGAAGCCCTAAGGAAGTCCCTATCTCTGTGCACTGCAACAGTCTGGGCTGAGACACTTCAGGATTCTCATTGTACACATTTTGTAAACACAGCCTACTTACCAGCATGTTCATACCAGTTCACTCAGTGATTAATTTTGTCAATATGTCAGATTCAGAATGAAAGAGGGCCTGGGTGAACAGCAGGAATGAAAGTGAGGGGGAAAGGGAAGGAAAGAACCCTGATCATCTATGATCTACCAGTAATCGTACACACATTAGTTTGTTTAGTATATCCAGAAATTCCCTGCAATGGGTGTTACCGGGTGCATTCTAAAGATGAGATGGTTGACACTCATCAAAATTAAATTAAAAGACTTGTCCATGCAAGTGGTACAGCCAGGATTCTGACCTAGTTCTGATTCCAAATTCGTTCTCCTTTCCATTATTATACTATGGTCCCTGCCCTTGAGTTTTCTCCCTCACTGGATAGAATTATCAGGCCAACAATTTTACCTTGTCAGAGTCTGGGACAAATGGAAAACTGGGGAGAAGTTACAGTGGTCTTGCTTAGAAGCACACACACCAAAGCAAACCAACCCGAACCAAACCAAACTAACCCAAACTAAACCAAAAGACAGCATAGGAAGGGAGCAGAGCAGAACAGGAATAAGAGAGAGAGACAAAGCTGAACTTCTACCAAAATTGTTCTGCGTCAGATAATGCTTTCTAAATTAAATATACTATTTAGATAAGGCAAAGAGTCGGACATGACTGAGCGACTGAACTGAACCATGCAGATAAATAGTGTATGGGCTTGTTCCCTGGACATTCCTCTCCACACACCCTAGACCCCTCAGGGAAGGGTCCTGCCACAAAGAGGAGGGAATGGATGAGAAGAAAGGCCAAGACTCCATCAAAATTTAGTGCAAGAAAGAGGCAAACCCACAACATCAACTCTCTCTCAACAAATGTTGGTAAGCAAAGATTAGAGGAAGATGGAGTAGGGGAGGGCAGAAGTTCTCACCTCTCACTGCCATCTCCCTTAGATGCCTGTCTGTAGCACAGGACTGTGGGTTGGAGGTACAGATATCTGAAATCATGGAAGATAAGAGTTCTTAGAAGTGACTCTGAGTTGGGGATAGGAAGTGGGAGGTGTCTGGTCTCTTTGGCTTGGAAAACCTCAAACATAGAGGGCTTATGGTCGGGGTGTCATACACACGTGGATACCTCTGGGGACAGTACAGATAAATATTAATTAGTAAGCTTAAAAACATTTTGCTGTTAATTCATCACACCCTCTCCTTCCCCTGCATGTCCATTCCAGATTTCATATATATATATATAACAAACTGTATAACAAACTCTTGGTTCATTCATATCTCTGCAAAAGACCCAACTTCATTCCTTAGAGGGTGGGATGAACTGAGAGAGTTGCACTGACATATATACACTACCAAGTGTAAAATAGACAGCTAGTAGGAACCTGCAAAGGGAGTTTCGCTCCATGTTCTGTGATGACCTAGAGGGGTGGAATGATGGGGTTGGGGTGGGAGGGAGGCTTCAGAGGGAGGGGATATATGTATACATATCTCTGATTCATGTTGTTGTACAGCAGAAACTAATATAACATTGTAAAGCAATTATATTCCAATTAAAAAAATTTTTTTCTGCTTGATTTGGTTTTTACAAAATCATTCTTTGGTAGAACACGTTTCAATTTCTCTCACACAATAATTGCTTGGAGAGTCCATAGGCTTACACAATACCTGAACTTCACAGGACTCTTCCTTCTGCCCCTCTGATAGGGTGAAACAAACGTGGTGATGCACATGGTTTATCTGGTCTCTACAAAAAGACTGCGTGATAGCTGGGGAGGCCTGCACAGCTTGGTTAACAGACATTCCAGGGCTTGTTGCCTCCCCTCTGTTTCCTGGTGGGGCTGTAAGAGGCTCCTCGCCCCTAACTATTGAAGTCATGTCTCTTGGTTCCACTCAAGAATTTGCTGTCTCTTTAGCCAATGAACTCAAAGAGAATTTTGTTTTCAGTGTTGCATTTGAATGTCAGTTGTCATTTTCATTCCTTGATTCTGAAATCACTGTGCGAATCTTCCAGCCTCTTTGGAGAAAAATGTGTGGGGCTACTTTCCTCTAAAACATGTGATGTCAGAGAGAACTAAATTTAACCAGGCACAATTACCCGCTTTGGCCACAGCTGTTGGCCAAACATTCAGGAATCAGATGGCTGAAATTATCACAGGATGCCAACATTGCCTCCAAGGAGGGCAAGCTTTACTTTGCATTTAAAAATTTCCCTGAATCAGAAAAGAACTGTTTGTTCACCCAGGTAAGAAAATCCATCTGCTATGTTGCATGCCTCACCCTAGTAAGTTTTGACATGTATTTTAGAAATACATTTCTAGGGAGAAGCTGTACTTGAAAAATTGTTCCTTCCAGGCACAGGAGGGTTAAGTTTTATGGCAATAAAAGAAGATAAAAAGATTTTCAATGCCGTTACGAAAACCACCAGAGCTAAGAATATATCACTTATTCTGTCTCTTTCTTACATAATTCTTCTAGTTATAGATTGTTTAAGGGTCAGTTTCATAGCCTAAAGGACTTTGTGATGTTATTTAAGGCAGAGTGACTATTACCCAAGACGTCTACAGAAAATTTGCAACAGGCACGTAAAAACGCTATACTGAACCTGATTCCTTTCCTTATTGTCCAAATTCAAAGATTATAAATGCAAAGAGAAGCCTGTAATATACCTGAAGAAAAAAGAAAGGCCATTGGTAGCTTTCACCTTCGATGATGAAAGTGAAACATGATAAATTCATCTATTAAGTTAACTTATCATGTTTTAAGTTCATGACTTAAAACATGGTAAGTTCATCTGTTTCAAAAAACTGAGGCTGAAATGCATGAAAATCTTTTACCCACAAAAATATTCCTCGATTGTTATTTCCAACACAAAATAATTGAAAACTATCTGAATGTTTACCAATAATGGAATATTTCAATAAATTATGGTATATTTACATGTTGAAATATTAAATAGCTGTTTAAAATGTTGTTCCCAGAATTTGTAATCACAAGGGGGAAATGCTATATTAAGAGGTTCTGTGAATCAAAGTAGATTAAAACATTCATATACAATAAGAGACTCTTGAGAGTCCCTTGGAGAGCAAGGAGATCAAACCGTCCATCCTAAAGGAAATCAATCCTGAATATTCAATGAAAGGACTGATGTTGAAGCTGAAGTTCCAATACTTTGACCACTTGATGGGAAGAGATGACTCATTGGAAAAGACCCTAATGCAGGGAAAGACTGAAGACAGAAGGAGAAGGGGGTGACAGAGGATGAGATGGTTGGATGGCATCACTGACTCAATGGACATGAGTTTGAGCAAACTCAGGAAGATAGTGATGAACAGAGAAGCCTGGAATGCTGCAGTTCATGGGGTTGCAAAGTCAGACATGACTTGGCAACTGAACAACAACAATAAAATAAGATCTCACCTGGGTACATAAATCTATATGCTAAAATAAAAAAAAAAACTGAACACAAATTTTAAAATTTTAGTTGTAGTTTTTCCATTCATTCAACTCTTTAGTATTTTCTATATTGCAGCTATAGTATAAAAAAATGGTTTACAGTCTTCTCTGGTGGTCCAGTGGCTAAGATTCTGTGTTCCCAATGCAGGGGGCCCAGGTTTGATCTCTCTTTGGTGAACTAGATCCCATGCGCTACAACTAAGAATTCATATGCTGCAACTAAAATCCTGCATGCTGCAACTAAAAAGATTGCTCATGCCACAACTTAAGACCCAGCACAGCCAAATTAATTAATTAATTTCAAAAAACAGTTTATATTAAAAACAGGATATCTTTTAAAAATATTAAAATATAAAATTTCTAAGCCTTGTGCTCTTTACTCTGTCTTACCAGCTATTCACCAAGTTCTAAAGTAAAGCTGCTTTATTAAAAGATAGAAATCCCATTAAATATAGCAATTTTCCATCAGGCAGCACTTTCTCTAATGATGATTTCAATTTTTATGCATAAATACTCTTAGCAATTCTATTTACAGTGTCCTGTATTTGTTAACATCTCTGAAACATTCCTCTCCAGGCTTCTGGCAAGTCTAGAGGTTTTCTTTGGTTTGCAATCAAGAAATAAGATTAAACTTTAAGCCAGCATAACCAGCTTTGTCTTTAGTTAGTCGATTGTGGGACTCAGACAAGTCTTTCTCAAACAGAAAATTTCTCCCTGTATGGAGTGGATTTTGATATTTCCCGGGCTGTGCTGTGGGTGGCTGTGGGTGACCCAACTCTGGGTCAGAAGGAACAGGCCCCCAGTGAAATCTACATCAGCGTTCCCTGGGAAGTGATTTTATGGCTTCCAAAGGTCGTATGAATTAAGAGGCTGGCTGAGGCTTTTATGTGGAAAATGGTTGATATAACTTAAAAGGTCATATTTTTTCTAACTGGTTGCCTCATATAAAATGTGCTTTTATGAGTTCTATTATAAAGGCCTTGTGACCCAACGACATTAGAACCAGTCTTGGGAGTTAAATAAGGAAGACTGTCAAGTTTCCATTGGATTACTGGGTGGGTTTGAGCAAATTTAAGCATAAGCATCTCAACTGCTTTTTCTAAAAAATGGGCCATTATTATGCTAAATGGATAACCAATTTATTATTGTCAAGGATCTCAAAAACAAAATGTTATGTGAAAACTTTCTAATGCCTACCCTATAACATATATTTAACCTAACCCACCTTCTAAAATACTTCTAGAATAATATGTAGATGCAGCCTATTTTAGAAGAGACACTGCTTGGTCTCAAAAATCTTTCATATCATTTCAGTGCCCAGGAAGGATGAGAGTACTTTTGTATTTTAATTTGGCATCTTAATCTATTTTTAATTTTTATTTCTAGATTAGGACAGTGGAGATGTTTGTGCACATTGGAAAAAAAGACATGTTGTCTTAATCTCTGAGTGAAATGCAAACAGGTGGGAAAAACACTTAAAACGTACTGAACTTTCCTACTCAAATGGGGGACATTTAGAATACACATTGTACCAGAGTTAATGTGTGGTTTCCAAGGTTTTTATCATTCAACATGCAATATTCCTGTACAACATTAGCTTGGCAAATAATCAGGGCAGCTGGTTAATCATTAGCTTTTGACTGTAGACCTGCACCCAGAAACAGGAATATTTAAGAAAGGAGGAAATGTTGAGGGAGAAGAAAAATCTTTTTTTGCAAAAATACCACATTGAACCATTTTTATACAACAACTTAGTACATAGTAAATAATCTTGACTCTGTTCCACTATTCTTCAAAATCATTTTCAAGGTAAAGACCTGCCCCTAGAAAATACTTTCCTACAGTTGTCCAGGTAGTAGATAAACTTGAACAGAAATAAGGGAACAAGACTAGTCACTTTTCAGAAAAAGAATTCCTTAAAATATTTCTTAATTTTTGGTTTTTAAAAAATCCTTCATAATATAATGCTAAAGGGGGGAAATGCTATACATATACATATATATATAAATATGTAATAAAATAAGTATATGTATATATATGTGAACTTGACTTAATGAAGTAAGCATAAACATAGAAAGTGACTAGAATGGAATATTAAAAAATGTTAATGGTGTTTGTCCCCAGGTCATAAAGTTACTGGTAGTTTAAATTTCTTTAGATCTCTCCATAGATTTTATAAAACTTGAAATATAATTCACATACCATAATTTTCATACTTCTAAAATGTTAAGTTTAGTGTTTTTCAGTGTATGCATAAAGTTGTGAAACCATCACTTCTATTTAATTCCAAAATGTTTTTATCAAGCCCCAAAGGCAATGGCACCCCACTCCAGTACTCTTGCCTGGAAAATCCCAAGGATGGAGGAGCCTTGGTAGGCTGCAGTCCATGAGGTCGCAAAGAGTCAGACATGACTGAGTGACTTCACTTTTACTTTTCACTTTCATGCATTGGAGAAGGAAATGGCAACCCACTCCAGTGTCCTTGCCTGGAGAACACCAGGGATGGCAGAGCCTGGTGGGCTGCCGTCTATGGGGTTGCACAGAGTTAGACACGACTGAAGTGACTTAGCAAAGTGATTCTGTACCCTTTAGCTGTCATATCCTATTCCTCTCTGCCCCTGGACCCTGTCAACCACTAAGAAATTTCCATCTCTATGGTGTTGCCCATTCTAGATATTTCATATAAATGGAATCATACAATTCAATTCAATTCAGCCGCTCAGTAGTGTCTGACGCTTTGCGACCCCATGAACTGCAGCACGCCATGCCTCTCTGTCCATCACCAACTCTCGGAGTCCACCTAAACCCATGTCCATTGAGTCGGTGATGCCATACAACCATCTCATCCTCTGTTGTCCCCTTCTCCTCCTGCCCTCAATCTTTCCCAGCGTCAGGGGCTTTTCAAATGAGTCAACTCTTCACATCAAGTGGCCAAAGTATTGGAGCTTCAGCTTCAAAATCAGTCCTTCCAATGAACACCCAGGACTGATCTTTAGGATGGACTGGTTGGATTTCCTTGCAATCCAAGGGACTCAAGAGTCTTCTCCAACACCACAGTTAAAAAGCATCAATTATTCTGTGCTCAGCTTTCTTTATAGTTCAACTCTCACATCCATACATGACCACTGGAAAAACCAGAGCCTTGACTAGATGGACCTTTGTTGATAAAGTAATGTCTCTGCTTTTTAGTATGCTGTCTAGGTCGATCATAACTTTCCTTCCAAGGAGTAATCATCTTTTAATTTCATGGCTGCAATCACCAACTGCAGTGATTTTGGAGCCCCCCAAAATAAAGTCAGCCACTATTTCCCCATCTATTTGCCATGAACTAATGGGACCAGATGCCATGATCTAAGTTTTCTGAATGTTGAGCTTTAAGCCAATTTTTTCACTCTCCTTTTTCACTTTTATCAAGAGGCTCTTTAGTTCTTCACTTTCTGCCATAGGGTGGTGTCATCTGCATATCTGAGGTTATTGATATTTCTCCTGGCAATCTTGATTCCAGGTTGTGCTTCCTCCAGCCCAGTGTTTCTCATGATGTATTCTGCTGCTGCTGCTGCTAAGTCACTTCAGTCGTGTCGGACTCCGTGTGACCCCATAGACGTCAGCCCACCAGGCTCTCCTGCCCCTGGGATTCTGCATATAAGTTAAATAAGCGGGGTGACAATATACAGCCTTGGCATACTCCTTTTCCTATTTGGAACCAGTCTGATGTGGTACTTTGTAGTATATTTCTTTTCTTTGACTTTAAATATTTTCAAGGTTATCAATGTTGCATCATGCATCAGTACTTCATTCCTTTTTATGGCCAAATAATATTCCATTGTGTGCATATAGTATATTTTATTTATTCACTCGTGAATAAATGGACATTTGGGTTATTTCTACTTATTGGCTATTATGAATAATTCTGCCATGAACATTCTGTGTAAGTTGGTGTATGGACTGCTGCTGCTGCTAAGTTGCCTCAGTTGTGTCCAACTCTGTGCGACCCCATAGACGGCAGCTCACCAGGCTCCCCCGTCCCTGGGATTCTCCAGGCAAGAACACTGGAGTGGGTTGCCATTTCCTTCTCCAATGCATGAAAATGAAAAGTGAAAGTGAAGTCTCTCAGTCATGTCGGACTCTTCACGACCCCATGGACTGCAGCCTACCAGGCTCCTCCGTTCATGGGATTTTCCAGGCAAGAGTACTGGAGTGGGTTGCCATGTGCTTCTAATTCTCTTGGGTATATATCTAGGCATGAAATTGCTAAATCTTACAGTAATTCTATATGTAATTTTTTGAATAACTACTAAATTGTTCTCCACAGTGGCTACATCATTTTACATTCTGATCAGCAATGTTTGAGGGTCCCAATTTCTCCCCATCTTCATCTGTGCTTGTATTTGTCTGCTTTACTGATTCCAAACATCCTACTGGGTGTGATCTTGTATATATTGTGGTTTTGATTTGTATTTCCTTGAATGGATAATGATATTAGGCATCTTTTCATGTGCTTATTGGCTATTTGTATATATTATTTTGAGAAATGTCTATTCAGATCCTTTGCTCATTTCAAAAACTAGTTTGTCTTTTTGTTCTTGAGTTGTAAGTATTCTTTATATATTCTAAATAAAGGCCCCCTGCCAGATATACAATTTGAAAATGTTTTCTTCCATTCTGAGGGTTGTTTTTCTACTTTCCTGAGGGTGTCCTTTGAGGCATGGAAATTTTAAATTTTGATAAAATCAATTTATCTATTTTTAAAGTTGTTTTAGTTATGTTTTTAGAGTTATATCTAAGAAATCATTGTCTAACAGGTCACAAAGATTTATGCCTATGGTTTCTTATAATTTTAGATCTTACATATAAAGTTTTGAATTAAATTTTATTTGGTGTGAGATAGGGATCGAACTTCTCATAAAATATTACACGTGAATAGTTAATCATCCCAGTAGAATTTGTTGAAAAAATCATTCTTTCCTCTACACAATTGTCTTGGCACCCTTGTGGAAAATTAGCTAGCTATAAATGTAATAGTTTCTTTTTAGACTCTCAATCCTATTCCATTAATTTATATGTCTATCCTAGGCCAGTACCATAGTGTGTTGATTATTGTACTTTATAGTTTTATAGTACATTTTGAAATCAGGAAGAGTGAATTCTCCAACTTTTCTTTTTTTTCCTTTGGTTGTTTTGGCTTTCATGGGCACCTTGACTTTCCATGTGAATTTTGGGATCTGTTTCTCAGTTTCTCCAAAAAGGAAGATGGGGATTGTGTTGAATTTATGAATTAATTTAGATCCACTTCTACTTTAACCAAATTAAGTGTTCCAATCCATGAATATGAAATGTATTTACATTTGTTTATACCTTTTCAAATTTCTTTGAATAATGCTTTGTAGTTTTCAATGTGCAAATCTGGTACTTCTTTTGTTAAATGTATTACTAGGTATTTTATTATTTTTGACACCATTGTAAATAAAAATATTTTCTTAATTTCATTTCAGATTGTTAATTGCTGGTGTGCACAAAAATAGTTGATTTATGTATATTGATCTTATATGTTGTAATCTTGCTGAATTCATTTATTAGCTTTAGTAGTTTCTGGTGGCTTCCTTAGAATTTTCTATATATAAGATTATAATATACCTTATGGGAATGGAGATGGTTTTACTTCTTTATTTACAGTCCAGATGCCATTTGTTTCTTTTCCTTGCCTAATTGCCTTTACTAAAACATCAAATATAATGTTGAATAGAAGTGATGAGAGTGGATACCCTTGTCTTATTCCTGATCTTAAGGGGAAAGCTTCCCATCTTTTGCTATTACATACAATATTAGCAGTGAGTTTTCATAGATATCCTTTATCAGGCTGAGAAATTCTCTTTTAGTCTTAGCTTATTATGTGTCTTTATCATAAAATACTGGTAATTGTGTCTTTTTTTTTTTTTTTTCTTTTTTTGTGTCAAGTGAGATGATCATGTGATTTTTGTCCCTATTTACATAATATATTGTCCAGAACTGAGCTAGAACTGGGCTGACAGATGTCTCAGTTCCAGGAGGTGAGTTAAAATATTAGGCCAAAATGAAAGCAACAATTAAGGCTTCAATCACTTACAGTATCAGCAAAAAGTCAAACAGGAAAAGTGCCTGTGCTATTTTTTCCCACGAAATGGTGCCAGGAGGTCAAATGTATCACTGCAGATATTGGGGGCCATTTCAGTGCTGAGAGAGCCCAAATAAAAGAGTCCTGATGATTTATGGGCCCTGGAGTGCAGGAGAAGGAGAGGCCTAAAAGTGGAAAAATACTCAATACAGAGCCAGAGTGGAGAAAAGTGTTTTTAAGTCCCTCCTGTTAAGGTGGACTTGGAAGAGGCATTTGAGAGAGGATTTGGCTGAGGTTCCTCTGATAAAGAGGCTTCTAAACTGAGGCTCCTGAGCTAAGAATGCAAGTATTCATAGAAGCAAAGATGTCTGCAGAGGCAACTCCTATCAGAGATTGTGTTTCAGTGGCTGTGTACCGTATCTGGTGTGTGTGTGTACATGAGCAGCTTTTCCCTCTGAGGCCTGGCAAGTAAAGCCTTTGTTATTACCCTTAGTCAGGCCTGAAAGATCACACACACAGTTCTGGCCTGGAGCAAGACTCCTCATATACGACACTGAATGATTTTTGTACATTAAACCAATCTTGCATTCTTGGAATAAATCCCCTTTTGTCATGGTATATAATCCTTGTTACATGTTACTGGATTTAGTATACTAGGTTGGCTTTTGATTGATTTTGTTTTCTGACAATTTTTATGATGTTATTTATGAGATACTGGTCATTACTTTCCTTATGACATTTATTTTTGACTACTTTTGGTATCAGTGTTATCTTGACTTCATAGGATGAGTTCTAAAGTGTTTTCTAATGTTTTTAAGAATTTGTGGAGGATCAGGTGGTGCTAGTGGTAAAGAACCCGCCTGCCAATGCAGGAGACATAAGAGACGTGGGTTCAATCCCAGGGTTGGGAAGATTCCCTGGAGAAGGGCATGGCAACCCACTCCAGTATTCTTGCCTGGAGAATCCTGTAGACAGAGGAGCCTGGCGGGCTATAGCCCATAGGGTCGCACAGAGTCAGACATGATTGAAGTGACTTAGTACAGCACAGCACAGTGTTCCTTAAACATTTGGTAGAATTCACAGTTAAATTGTCTAGTCCTAGGATTTTCTTTGTGTTTTTCGTCTTTGAGATTTTCTTTTTGTGATTTGCCTCTCTAGACATCTTTGCTTTTATGAATACTTGCATTCTTAGCTCAAGAGCCTCAATTTAGAAACCTCTAGAAATTTTTTGATTGCCAGTTCAATCTCTTGTTACAAGTCTATACAAACATTCTAACTCTCCTTAATCAATGTTGATAGTTTGTGTGCTTCTAGGAAATTGTTCTTCATCCAGAACATCTAATTTTTTACCATGTACTTATTCATTGTAAGGAGGAGGGCATGGCAACACACTCCAGTATTCTTTCCTGGAGAACTCCTTGGGCAGAGGAGCCTGGCAGGCCACACAGTCCATGGGGTGGCAAAGAGTCAGACACGTATACTATTGCTTTTCATCTCACAATCCGGTAAGACATATGCTGCTATTATCCTCATCTGACAAATGAGGAATGAGAGTCAGGGAAGTTTAAAAATTTGCCCAGGTTCATGCACCTTGGAATTGGTACAGTCGGGGTCAAACCAAGGTCCCTCCTACTATTATCTTCTTCTAGTAAAAGTGTAGCATCCTTTATAGTAGAGGAAGATACCAGCCAAGGAGATGCTGCACTTTGGAGGTCAGTGAACTGAGGCAGTACTGATGGGAGTTCGGTAGCACTTCTGTGTTACAGTTATGATTCTGAGTCTTTTTGTGACATTTTCTGGCTGGAGTTTTAATTGTTGTTAAACCACTGTGGTTTTGGAGATGTTTGTCAGAACAGAATAGGCTTATCTATCCAGACTAATATGAGGGTGGTAACTACTCCTTGTGTACAGCATTCAGTAACTTGGTAGCATGAATTTTATAGAGCAAAACTGTGATAACATACAGAAGAATGTGAGGCTGGGGACAGCATCCATTGGGTTTTAATGAAAAATAGTCTTCATCTTCAATTTGAAGCTGAGCTTTGCACAGATATACCTAGGACGGAACTGGGATTTCCTCTTTTCCAGATCAATAAAACCCTAATTAGTTGACCTTTCTGGTCTGCTTCAAAAACATTGTCTTTATGTTGTATCATTTATTTCTTCTTGTTTTCATTTGTTTTTCTTTGCTCAAACTCTTCTGGCAGAGGAAGCATGCCATATGTTCTATGAATTAATCAATAAACTCACTCGTCAGAACCACTGTTTGTTCATTATAGTCAATTCTCATAAACCCATTAGGGCAGGACCAGGGGAATAATAAACATGAATCTCAATTAGGCTGCCTTGGCCCCACCACCTTCTCTGTTCAGAGAAGTTTAGTGAGTTTAGTGACAAAAGATTATGTTCTAAAATCAGGTCCTTTCATTGAAATGAATGAAATTCACACATGATCAAGTTTGGGGATTTTATTTTCTAGGCCCCCAAAACCTGAAACTTTTCTACCATTCAAATGGATTCTTTCATGACTCATTAGCATTAATTATCTCTAGGAGGAAGTGTGATGGACCTTTAAATGGTTACTGCAATGGAGTTAACAGCTGGAAACAATGATGGTTCAAGCAAACAAGTGAAAAAAGCAAAGGGGCTCTAACTTGGAAACTTAAGAGAAAGAGACGTGAGACTAAGGATAACGGAGGGAAGTCAGAGGCAAAGCCCTGTGCCGCAACATAGACATCCTCGGTTCTCCACTGGCTCGAAGAGGCTCACTTTGCAGGGACACTTAGCACCAGGTAATGGTTTTTATTCATTGGTGTCGATGAGAAATGCTAACATTTCTTATTAAAGGCTAAGCTGCTGCTGCTGCTGCTGCTAAGTCGCTTCAGTCATGTCCAACTCTTGTGACCCCATAGACTGCAGCCTACCAGGCTCCCCCGTCTCTGGGATTCTCCAGGCAAGAACACTGGAGTGGGTAGCCATTTCCTTCTCCAATGCAAGAAAGTGAAAAGTGAAAGTGAAGTCGTTCAGTTGTGTCTGACTCCTAGTGACCCCATGGACTTCAGTGTACCAGGCTCCTCCGTCCATGGGATTTTCCAGGCAAGAGTACTGGAGTGGGGTGCCACTGCCTTCTCCAAAAGGCTAAGCAAGAACACCTAATAAGAGGGAGATGTGTCGGGGCTTCCCTAGTGGTCCAATGCTTATGACTCCACCTGCCAATACAGGGGGCATGGGTTTGATCCCCGGTTGAGAAGATTCCATATGCCACAGGGCAACTAAACCTGTGGGCAACAACTACTGAGCCTGCGCTCTAGAACCTGCAACTACTGAGCAGTGAAGAGTGGCTCCTGCTCCCTGCAACTAGAGGATCCTGTGCACAGCAATGAAGAAACAGTGCAGACAAAAATAAAAAAAATAAATATTTTTTAAAACAGAGGGAGAAGTGTCATTCTGCAAAACATCAGTCTCTTTCAAAATAGCTCATTTCTAATTCTGTGTCATAAAAAGTCAGAAAAAAATAGTATACTTTTTTAAAGTTGAGTTAATTCTTTCTACATCTCTCTTCATTCATTTATTGAAATATCTACTATGTGCTAGGAGCTCTGCTGAGTACTCAGAATAAGTAATGAATAAGATATATTTTTATCCTCATAAATCTTTACCCTCTAAAGGATGCATCTTTACCCTTCATTGTCTGTGGGGGTAAAACAAAGTTGTATGCTATCTGTCAGATAATAGAAATTTGTGAACAGACCTGTGGAGGGTGCTAGAAAGTGTCACAGAGGAAATAGCAGTGAAGGATGAGTGAGTGGGACCCAGATCAGTGCCACTTACTCTGTCCAGCTTTCTTCACATCTGCCTTACTCCCACTTCCCTTCTATAGATTTGATAGGAGGTCCTAGGAAGAGGTCAACATGACCTGAGCTTTTTCAATGGGCAATCAGAATGGTGGCAATATTCTTAGCAACAATGTTTAGGAATACAGAAGAGGAGGAGAAGGTTGATGAGGTGGCAGATGATGAGTCAGTAGCAGGTATATTGATTTGCAGATGTTTGGTAGGCAGTAGGAATTTTTTTTTAATCTGGAACCATGGATTTAAAAAAAAATTCTTTCAAGTGCTTAACACTGCAAGTTGTTAGGGATGCAGGGGAAAGTAAGCATGTAGGCTAAAGATGTATATTACAGTTTCACAAAGTACAATGAAGTACACTCTGTCAATTGGGTTTCAGGCAGGAAGCAGTTAGCTTGCTCAAATTGAGTAGAGTTTAATAAAGGAATTATTTACAAAGGAGTAGACAGGGTAAAGAAAAATCAAGATAGTGTAGTACCACAGACCTCTTAAAAGCAGGAAGTCATTATCAAGAGGAGACAGCAGTTATCAGTTCCAGAGAGGAAGTAGAGAGCCCTGCAGAGAGAACCACCTGATGGGAGCTGTGGCCTTTAGTAGAGAGAGGATGACCAGTAGAGCCTTCCCAGGGAGGCAGCCGCTCTTCAGCTAGTGCCTCCATTGGCTTGACTGGAGCCAGAAGGTGGAGATGCCCCTGACAGAGGCTTTCTAGCTCAACCGCATGAGGCCCAGAGTAGGATGCAGAAAACTGGGGAGTCGATCTAGAGAGGTAACTGGACAGTCAGCACACATACATAGCTCATAGGTCTTTACAACAGCTCCATAATAATAATGATGATAACTAACTTGGATTGAGTGCTTACCATATGTATGACACCATTCGACAGTGGATCAGTGCTTTAGATCTTATCAAATCTTCACCATGACCCTAGGAAGTGGGTATTATTACTCAACTTTCTATTAAGGCAGACTTGGATGCTTAGAAATGTTAATTTGCTCTTTTACACAGTTAGAAGTAGAAGGGTTGTGAGATCACTCTAAGAATCCATTGCCAAAACCACTAGGTCTTGCTACTTGCCCATCTTTCACATGAGAAAACTGAAGCCTAAAGGAAAGTTTAAGGAATTGATTCAAGTCAACATGGCTGGGACTTCCCTGGCAGTCCAGTGGTGAGGACTCTGCCCTTCCACTGCAGGGGGCTTGGGTCTGACCCCTGGTCAGTGAGATTCAACTTGTATTGTCTGATTTCTTCAGGCTGAGGGAGTAGGAAGAGGTAAAAAGAGTGGTCTGATTAGGCTAGAGAGTCAGAAGAGAAGAAGATGGTGGATAGGGTGCTGCAGACAACATTTAAAAGACCAAGGGTTTGAATAATGCCACAGAAGCCAACTATATAAAAGGGAATGGTGAATTCAAAGAAAGGAGAACTAGAAGAGACTCAGAGGGCTGAAGCCACATACTCAAAAAAAATGTTAAGAGCAGCAACAACACTTCCTGACTTCACAAGTAATGATGTTTCCAGGAAAAGCACAGAGCCCTTCTTTACATACTTCCCTTTCCCACACCAAGACACAGTGTCTAGAGCTCCCCAACCTTCTCTTGCCCAATGAATTGATCTCTTTGCCTCCTTCTCCCCCAACTCCTTTCTCCTTAACTTCTTTTCTCCACTCCTTCCCCACAGAATTCTCCCCTAATTGTGCTGAAACATCTCTAATGTCTTCTGGAAGAAAATTCATCCTTCCAATTGATATTTATTGATATTTACTTACCAGGGTAAGTATTGTTTCTAGGTGTGGGGATTTGGCAGTGAACGCAAAAGACAAAAATCTCTGCCCTCAAGAGGCTTACATTTTAGCTGTGAGAAAACAAATTAAGTAACATTTATCATACTGGTGATAAATGCTATGGAGAAAAAGTTAAAGCGGGGGTGGTGGGGATCTTGATGGAGGTGGTAATTTTAAATAGAAAGATCAATAGATCATTTGGAAAAAAGCCTAGGAGGTGGGGGAAAGGGCTATGGGGGACACCTGGGAAAGGAACATCCAGTTAGGAAGGAGCAGACATAAAGGCTGAAGACTCTGGCTGTGACTCTAAGTGAAATGAGAAGACATGATGTTTTTCAGCAGAGAAAATATATGGCTCAAATTAAATTGTAAAAGGCTCATTCTGGATGCTGTGCAAATGGTCTGTGGATGGATATGGTTGCCAGAGACCAGTTGGTTTAGTCACTAAGTTGTGTCTGGCTCTTTTTGACCCCATGGACCGTAGCCCACGAGGTTCTTCTGTCCATGGGATTCTCCAGGCAAGAATACTGGATTGGGTTGCTATTTCCTTCTCCAGGGGAACTTCCCGAGCCAGAGATCAAACTGCGATTTGCACTGCAGGAGGATTCTTTACTGAGTGAGCTACCAGGGAAGCAGAAACTACTTGAGAGGCAATAATATTGGGGGAGAGATTATGGAAGCTGTATTGATGTGTCATATATATATATATATATATCAGATCAGTTGCTCAGTCGTGTCTGACTCCTTGCGACCCCATGAATCGCAGCACACCAGGCCTCCCTGTCCATTACCAACTCCCGGAGTTCACTCAGACTCATGTCCATCGAGTCAGTGATGCCATCCAGCCATCTCATCCTCTGTCGTCCCCTTCTCCTCTTGCCCCCAATCCCTCCCAGCATCAGAGTCTTCTCCAATGAGTCAGCTCTTCGCATGAGGTGGCCAAAGTACTGGACTTTCAGCTTTAGCATCATTCCTTCCAAAGAACACCCAGGACTGATCTCCTTTAGAATTGACTGGTTGGATCTCCTTGCAGTCCAAGGGACTCTCAAGAGTCTTCTCCAACACCACACTTCAAAAGCATCAATTCTTTGGCGTTCAGCCTTCTTCACAGTCCAACTCTCACATCCATACATGACCACAGGAAAAACCATAGCCTTGACTAGATGGACCTTTGTTGGCAAAGTAATGTCTCTGCTTTTCAATATGCTATCTAGGTTGGTCATAACTTTCCTTTCAAGGAGTAAGTGTCTTTTAATTTCATGGCTGCAGTCACCATCTGCAGTGATTTTGGAGCCCCCAAAAATAAAGTCTGACACTCTTTTCACTGTTTCCCCATCTATTTCCCATATATATATAAAGGTCAGTTTCTGGAATTATTTTGAAGCTGACAAGATTTGTTTGTGTAAAGGGTGTGTGTGAGAGAGAAACGGGGGGGTCAAAGATGAGGCTATGAGTTGGGCCAGGAAGTGGGAAGGATGGAGGAGCCATTTTCTGAGTTGGTGATTCCTCCTGGGAATCTGAAGCAAGAGGAATTCAATTTGGGACATGTGATGTTTGAGATGCCTTTTAACATCCAAGTAGATATGGTGAGTAGGCACCAAGAAAGGAGCACCTGTAGTTGAGCAAAGTCTGGATTGGTGACACAAGTCAGCAGGGATTCCCCTCCGTGCTTTCACTGTGATGGCCTGGATTTGATCCCTGGTCAGGGAATTAAGATGCTGCAAGCTGGAAAAAAAAAAAATGGGTAGCCAAGCGCTGATTCTGAAATGCTCTAACCTTCAGAGGTCTGTACATGAGCTATGGGCAAAAGACAATGGGGAGTGGTTTGGACAATGATAAACTGGAGTTCAAAAATCTTGCCCAAAGAGGGCAGCCACCTCTCAGAGTCAGCTGATTTCTGCTATGAAAAATGCACGAGGTGCCCTGGTGGCATCAGAATTCCCCAACAAAATATATCTCTAGAACACCTGTCCGTGACCTCTGCCTTACAGACAGGAATCTGGAAATTTGGTTCTGGGTTCACCTCTGCTCTCCAAATTTGTCATACTACCTGATCAATCTCATCTCTGTTTACAAGCTCAGGTTTTGCATAGCACCTAGTGGGTGATATTGTGGACCTGGGTTCTTTAATTCATAAATCTAGGCTTTACCTTGAAGGACCAGTGGTGTGCTGGTACTGGCTCCTACTGGCTTGCGAGAACCAATTTTAGATTTGCTGAAATTTTGCAAACTGAATGATAAACACAGCCATTCTTAAAATTAAATGATATAATAACCAACAAAGACCTACTGTATAGCACAGGGAACTATATTAGATATTTTGTAATAACATATATGTGGAAAAAATATGAAAAAGAACATATACATATATGTATGACTGAATCACTTTGCTGTATACAAGAAACTGATACAACATTGTAAATCAACTATACTTCAATAAAAAATTATATGACAAACATAAATACTGAAAACTCATCACTTCCTAATTATTTTTACCACATTTTGTTCTGTGTGTTTCTGAGGTTTTTTAAAATTATTATTATTTTTAACTTCAATTGCATCTGTATTCTGGAAATACTATATAGTGGTGTATTCTCTTCCTAACTCTGCTTTTAGTGACTTCACATTGGTAACTTTAAAAAGGCCCATGGTGGGAATATTTACACCACAAAAATACAAATCAGGGCTATTTTCCATGGAAAGTAAGTTCGAAGCCTTTATTAGAATACTGCTGTGCCCATGTCATCCTCAGGAATGCATAACAAGCATCTGATAGAAATTGTCTATACAAAGTGTCTGATACATGACAATGGTAGACAGACATGGAGAGACTCGAGTTCAGACTGACTATTCCCTAGTTCCTGACAAAGTATTTGCTTGATGATCATTTAAAAAATAAGCGTAAGAAACTGCTGCGTGGATTTTCAGAGACTGGGTTTGAGAAGCCACACCTACAACGTGTACCTCCTGCTTTTCCCGATACAAAATTGATGGGATTGCACCAGAGAACCATGCTCCGATGAGTTCTCTGGAAAGCAGCTTGAAGTTCTGAGTCAGTGTTTCCTGAATTTCCCACTCAGTGATAAGCCCTACTATAAAAATGCAGTTGGAAAGAGTACCTAGTTTTCTCTAGAGCTCAAGGGGCATTAAAGAGAGACAAAGTATAATTAGGACAGTGGGAAAATGGTTTTTAGAGACCAAAACATATATAAAAAATTTTAATTCAATTTTTAAAAAAAAGTCTATATCTTTGTAAGCAATAAGTCTTCAACCGTCAAGAATTCAAGTTAGCCTTAGGTAGCTCTCATGTGGGTGAGTGTGTGCTCAGTCACTTCAGTCGTGTCCAACTCTTTGCAACCCTATGGACTGTAGCCCACCAGGCTCCTCTCTCCATGGGATTCTCCAGGCAAGAACAGTGGAGTGGGTTGCCATGCCCTCCTCCAGTGGATCTTCCTGATCCAGGAATCTCCAGCGTCTCCTGCAACGCAGGCAGATTCTTTACTCACTGAGCCACCTGGGAAGCCCCTGCTCTCAGGTAGGTAAAACCAAACGAGGCTCCCTTTCTCATTCCAGGTTTCCTGAAGGTAACCTTTTTCCTTCCTTTTTACATGCCCTTTCCACAAATAGAGTTGGTAAAAAAGTATCTGTTACAATGTCCCAGGCTTATCATTCATGGCAAATCTCTCTGAATTACAGGCTTTTCCTCATAGAGACCATTTACAGTGGGCATAATACAAGGCTGTGTTCAGCCATGGCACTCTTTGAACTAGCCGTACTATGTTATTACCACACTAAACTGGAGTGGCCAGTTTTGCTATAAATAAATATCCTCCTCACTGGGTAGATGAAAATCCTGTATTATTGATTTTTTGGTTTCTAGCTTCTCTGCTGGGAATGACTTTTGAGTTGTTTTGAAAAGAGAAGCCTTGTAAACACTTGACTGTTGGCGAACTCGAGAAAAATCCGATTAGCAGGGAATCAATAACATTATTACTCAGCTGGGTTCCCTGTAATTCTTCTGTCTCTAGGCCAGGTGGATGGATGGGGGTGAGGAGGTGAACACTTTCAAAGAGATTGCGTGTTCTTCCTGGATTCCATTTATTTCTTTGCAACAGTCCTTTAATTTTGTTGTGTTGGAAATGGAGCTAATAATGACAGTTTGAACAAGACTGGCTTCCTCTCTGTGCGGAAGAACAAAGCAGAGATTATTGGCTTTGACAAAGCTGGCTGGAAGCTTAATCAACCACTCTGAGATGCTGTACCATCCACATGAAATAAAGTCTAAGAACTCCCTAGAATGGTATGGCTCCTTATACAGCATTAGAAGTCCATGCACATGTCATATTTTCAGGTCAATGATTTGATTGTTGAAGCTGTTTGTCTTGTTTTCTTTTTCCATAAACGCTCCGAAAGGGCAGGAAACCTCAGACACCATCTGATTTCCTTCACTGACATCTCTTGGGTTCCTGCAAGTGCATCCTATTGCCCTCGGGACAACTTCCTGGCCAGGAGCCCGGGTAGGACACCTATGCGCCCAGAGATGAGTCTGCTATGTACATCAACGCTGAGTTCCAATTTCTTGCATCTGTGCTGATATTGCTTTCTTATGAACTGGCTCTCACCTGGGCCTCAATCTTATTATTTAATCTTCAATTTGTCCATTTTTGCCCCAAGACTGAGTTAAGTATGCTTCCCTAAGCTAGACTTCCTGTGTTTGAGTTTCAGATACCTGGTAACACTCTCCATTTTTGCCAGGTCTGGCTGACTATGTAGCACATAACTACTGATGACCAGATCGCATGACTTTTGCCTGCTTGTTTGGGGTTTTAATCTCTTATAGCCTAGTTTTTAGTCCTGGCTACACAAGTGAGCCACAAGTGTCTATATGTGTCTAGGCCCCCCCTCCTAGGAATTAAGATTTAATTACTTTCAAGGTGAATACTGACTTCTTTAAAAAATTAACACTCCTTGTTAAGGGCTGAATTGTGTCTCCCTCCACCCCCTACCCTAATTCACATGTTGAAGTCCTAACCTCCAATACCTCAGATGTGACTGTATTTGGATACTGGGTCTTTAAATAGCTAATTAGGTTAAAATGAGGTCACTGGGGGGTCAGAGTCTAATATGACTGGGACCGTTAGAAAAAGAGGGAATGGTCTAGGACATAGTTACACACAGGGGGATGACTGTGAAGAAGACACAGGGAGAAGATAGCCATTGACAAGCCAAAGAGAGAGGCCTCAGGAAGAAATCTACCCTGCTGACACCTTGACCTCAGACTTCTAGTCTCCAGAACTGTGAGAAAATAATTTTTGTTATTCAAGACCCTCACTCTGTGGTATTTTCTATGACAGTCCTAGCAAATGAATTCAGTCCTTAAACTGATTCAATGAGTAGCCAGGACTAATCTGGTTCTGACATTTTAGCATTCATCAAGTCACCTGGTGTAGGCATGTACTGAGTTGCTCAGTTGTGTCCAATTCTCTGCCACCCTATGGACTATAGCCTACCAGGCTCCTCTGTCCATGAGAATTTTCAAGAATATTGGAGTCGGTTGCCACTTCCTTCTCTAGGGGATCTACCCGACCCAGGGATTGAACCTGCATCTTTTGTGTCTCTTGCATTGGCAGGCAGATTCTTTACCACTGTGCCACCTGAGAAGCAAGTTACCTGGTTGTTTTTCAGTTGCTAAATCATGTCTGACTCTTTGCAACCCCATGGACTGCAGCACACCAGGCTTCCCTGTCTTTCACCATCTCCCTGAGTTTGCTCAAACTCACGTTCATTGAGTCGGTGACACCATCCAACCATCTCATCCTCTGTTGTCCCCTTCTCCTTCTGCCTTCAATCTTTCCCAGCATGAGGGTCTCTTTCAATGAGTCATCTGTTTACATCAGGTGGCCAAAGTATTGGAGCTTCAGCTTCAGCATCAGTCCTTCTAGTGAATATTCAGGGTTGATTTCCTTTAGGATTGACTGGTTTGATCTTCCACCCCAAGGGACTCTCAAGAGTTTTCTCCAGTACCACAGTTAGAAAACATCAATTCTCTGGCACTCAGTCTTCTGCTGCTGCTGCTAAGTCGCTTCAGTCATGTCTGACTCTGTGCAAACCCTTAGACGGCAGCCCACCAGGCTCCGCCATCCCTGGGATTCTCCAGACAAGAACACTGGAGTGGGTTGCCATTTCCTTCTCCAATGCATGAAGCTGAAAAGTGAAAGTGAAGTTGCTCAGTCGTGTCCAACTCTTCAGAACCCCATGGACTGCAGCCCACCAGGCTCCTCTGTCCAAGGGATTTTCCAGGCAAGAGTACTGGAGTGATATGAAAGACAGACATATTATGTCATGTTGTGTTCCAATCTTCTCCTTCTATTCCTAAGAATTTGTAAACCTACACTAAAATTATATTAAAAAAAAAAAAAGTACTGGACTGGAGTGGGGTGCCATTGCCTTTTCCGACTCAGTTTTGTAGGATTAGTTAAAACAGAGGTTGCTGAAGTTACCCCTCAGGGTTTCTGATTCAGTACATCCTGAGTGGTGACTGGGAATCTGCACTCCTGTGAGGGTCCAGATGATGCTGATGCAGCTGGGCCCAGGACCCTATCTGCAAACCACTGCACTAACTTATTATATGTTGCAATTGATCTTCTGTGAGTCTCCAACTTCCCCTGTCAATTCTTGTGCTGTTATGGAACATCCTCCATGCCCAGGGTTTGCTGGGTCCATGGTCCTGGTTTTACCTGGGTTGAGTTAAGATTAATACAAGTTTATGCCCTTGATTCAAACATATATATCCTTAGTAAAATGGAAATTTGGGGGAGAAAAAAATACATGTCTGGGAAGGGCTGTGATTTCAAGAAGTCTGTATATATGCTTGTAAATTTAAGTACTCTTCTACAAAGGGCTTGAGGCAGTTACTAAAATTTGGGAGAACTGGGTACTTTACATTTGAAGACTTAAATACATATTCCAATTTTAATATATTAAATATCAAATGCATCCTATACATTTCTGTGAAATTAATATTTACTGTGCTGTACTTAGTTTCTCAGTTGTTCTGATTCTTTGTGACCCCATGGACTGTAGCCTGCCAGGCTCCTCTGTCCATGGAATTCTCCAGACAAGAATCCTGGAGTGGGTTGCCATGCCCTCCTCTAGGGGATCTTCCCAACCCAGGGATCAAATCCAGGTCTCCTGCACTGCAGGTGGATTCTTCACTGTCTGAGCCACCAGGGAAGGTCATTTCAAAAAGTTTTTCCTCTCAATAATTCATTAACATCATTTTGAAGAGTCAGTAATTATAATATTAGTAATGCTATTTCAGATTAGAAGGGTATTTTGCAGTGCGCCAGGAAGAGGCTGGATGTGACACTGCATCTCATATTACCCCCTTTAGTCATGTGAGGCCTGGTTACATGGGAACTTTAAAGTTCTTTCTTCTGACATTCTCCTCTTTGACTCTGGGTTAGCTGGCTGATGCATGAGGATTTCACTGTCTGAAGCTGTTCCCTCCCTTCCTTGTTCCTCTAAAAGATTCTTCAAAGTTCAGTTTGACTGAGACTTCCCTGGTGGTCTATCGGCTGAGACTCTGCATTCTCAGTGCAAGGGGCCTGGGTTCGTTCAGTCCCTCATTGGGGAAATAGATCCTGCATACCACAACAAAGATTGGAGGTGCTTTGCAGCCAAATAAATATAAATTTTTTCAGTTTGAACAACCCATCCTTTTCACCACTGTAGAAGGGAAGACAGCCTTAGGCTGTGAATTTCTTGAGAGTTATCTTTATGCCCCCAATGAACCGGATTAAGTACGCAATAAGTATGGATTAAATATGCAATAAGTAGGGCTGTCCCAGTGGCTCAATGGTAAAGAATCAGCCTGTAATCAAGAGACACAAGAGACATGTGTTAGATCCTTGGGTCAGGAAGATTCCTTGGAGAAGGGCATGGCATCCACTCCAGTATTCTTGCCTGGAGAATCCCATGGACAGAGAAGCCTGGTATGCTACAGTCCATGGGGTTGAAAAGAGTCAGACACGACTGCAGTGACTTAGCATGCACACTCATGCATGCAATAAATAAATGTTTACTCAATAAGAAAATGAAACGTGTTCTGCATAGAATATTATTTCTCACCTTTCTGTGTTTTAATATGCTCTTCCTTCTCCTGACCTACATGACCCCCTTGTCTACCTAATCTGGGCTTCAAAATTTAGGACAAAGACTTATTCTGAACTGAGCTTACAGCATAGCAGAGTCCATCACTGTGGTGCTTCTTCCCTGTGCTTTGAAATTCAGTGGCTATTGATTTAGTAATCCCATCAATAAGAGTTAACCTTTAGAAAGCACTGTGCAAAGTGCATTCAAAAGCAAAAGCATAATTTCATTTAATGTTCACAAGAGTCACATGGGGCTTTTAAACACTAGCCTCGCTCCTCAGTCCCACCTGAGAGTAGACTCAGCCAAACATCTGGAGATGAATCCTAGGCGATAGGACTTTTAAGAATGCCCCCTCCCTTATTTAAATATACAGTCGACATTGAGATTGCAAATCACTGAGTCAGAGGGCCCACCTCTATGGTACAACACATAAGACTTCTCCTGTTTGAATAAGCTCTTACAACCCAAAAGAGACTTAAAAATAGTTCAAAAGTTTTCCTCCATTCTTGGTCTCTCTCCTCCATTTCCTTGCAATGTTCCCAGCCTTCTGCAGTATTCAGCTTTTTCCTACAGTTTAGGATCCTCTTCCTCCACCTGCTTTCTAGACGAAATCACTTTCGGTCCTCTCTCAGTTCCTTCCAGATGCTTCCCCTATTACCACCAAATTCACCAAAACAAAACAAAAAATAAAGTTGTTCTCAAACTAGCCGTCCAGAAGCCTCAGCTCATGTCCACACCAGAAGCATTATCAACTGTTCAAAGACTGTGAGCCCTCTGAGTGAAAGGTGTGGGCATGTCCTTATTTTATCTTCAGTTATAAACATTCAACAAATGAGAGCAAATTACTGGCTCAGTGATAAGGTTGGATGACACAGGGATTTGTACATTGTACTGAAGATCTTGGAATTCCTTTGAGCAGTGTCTTGGAGAGCATCTAAACTAGAGTTACAGCTTCAGAAGAGCATTTGCAAACAATAAGAGGGGCTGCAGTTGGACTGAAGAGATTAAGGGTTAGGAGACTACTGGAGACAAAGATTGGAGTTGTGAGGTAGAGGAGAAAATATTTTAGAAATGGAACCCATAAGGCAACTTAAACTGACGGCAGCTTTCCACTCCTCCATGTTGTTGTCTTTGTCCATGAGGTGATTAGATATCACTAAATAGAGGAACTTCTGTATTTTAAAAGGGGTTGTGGGGAATTCCCTGGACGTCCAGTGGTTACGACTTTATACTCCCACACTGAGGGCCTGAATTCAGTCCCTGGTGGGGGAACTAACATCCCACAAGCTGTGCAGTGCAGCCAGAAAAAGGGGAGGGGGTGGTTAATGAACCTAACACTAAGTAGGTGTTAAAAGATTTTTAACACCTACTTAGCATAATTTAATCATTGCTGAACCTTGTTTCTTTTATAAATTAAACATAAGTTTGACTCTTAAACAAAAAATGGGACTGGGGCACCAAAGGTAATTAAATACAAACTTTTCTGATTTTCTTCTTTTAATCAACATGGGTTTCTGATTTAAGTGCTCAACAAACATAAAAATGTTTTATATCCAACAGTGAGAGGTTTTAAATCATCTGGAAGCAAGAACAACAACAAAAAAGAAAGCAAGTCTTAGATCTTCCTTCAGTTCATTGCTTTGTGTATAGCACTGCCTGTGTTTATTATAAGTTCTTACAAGTCATTAAACCAATTGGAACCTGAAGGTTATAATGTGGTGGAAGTTCCAGAAGCTCACATCCACCCAACCTCCTAGCATTCAAGACTCTTCTTGGTGTTCTCCAAGACCATTCTACATAAGGGACCCATGCAAGCCATGGATAGGGCAGCCATATGTTGTCATGAGCCCAGTACAGTTCCAACTGATGCTTATGCTGCTGCTGCTAAGTTGCTCCAGTCGTGTCCGACTCTGTGCGACGCCATAGACAGCAGCCCACCCAGGCTCACCCATCCCTGGGATTCTCCAGGCAAGAACACTGGAGTGGGTTGCCATTTCCTTCTCCAATGCATGAAAGTGAAAAGTGAAAGTGAACTTGCTCAGTCATGTCTGACTCTCAGCGACCCCATGGACTGCAGACTACCAGGCTCCGCCGTCCAAGGGATTTTCCAGGCAAGAGTACAGGAGTGGGTTGCCATTGCCTTTTCTAACTGATGCTTACAATCTGGGCCTAATCTTAATCTAACCCCTTTCACTTTCAAAAGTGTCCTGATTGAGACTGTAAATTACTTGATCATTCTAACTGTGAAGGACAGAGCACATATTTTTGTTGTAAAGGTAGCTGTTTCTCCAATATAAGACTTTTTGACTTTTTCTTTCCTTCCTGACTTTGAGTAACTGACCTGCGTGAATGGCAGCATTCTGAACTTCCATGAATTGGGGCTGGGAGTAACCAGGGGAAAGGAGTGGCAGTGGGCTGGGGAGGGACGGGAAGATTGGAGGCTTCTCAAACCTCCATATGGATGAAAGGAGTGGAAGAAGAAGCAAGCAGACTTTGCTATGGACACCAGTGGATCAGGGAAAAAATACTGATGAAAAATAGGATAGGTACTCATCTGGAGATCCCAACCTTAATATCTCATTGGCAAACTGAGTTAGAAACTGCCTTGGAAAACTCCATCATATCAATGATAAAAGACAGGGGCCAATGACATGTATGAAGGCAAGAAATCAAGGGACTGGAAAGCCTTGTTGAGTAGATACAAGTGTGATTAGAGGCGGGAAACTCCAGCATCCAGGTCAGAGGGTGACTTTCGTCCTCATGCCTCTGGAGCTGATGATCATGCCATACTGAATAAACTGAATAACCTCTGTATGTCTTGCTTTTCCAAGCTGGGAAATGAGAACTATCAAAAGTGACTACATCCCCAATAAAGATATTGCTTTATTTTACAAGTAGAAATCTTCTTCTGGATTTGTTCTTTCTAATCTAAAGCTTCTATAAGGAGGAAGCAAATCTGTGTCCCTGATGTATTTGTGAAGCCTTTTCTTAGACTAGGTTATTGCTGGCTAGACTGAAACTTATTACTGCTTGTCAAAAAGAAACCCCCAAATTGTGTTGTATGCATTTTGACCTTAAAAGCCACAATTTTGATTTAGATGACATATGTATATCCATACAAAATGAATGGAGTTAGTGTTTATTTTTGTGGTTTTGTGAATTTATCCATGTAAGAAAAAAAAATAGTCTTATTAGACTCTTGAAAGTAGAAGTCTAGATTCATTTTGAGTTACATAAACACAGACCTAACATTTGAGGAACTAACTGCTCTCAAAGCCAGAAGTCAGCAAAATAAATAAATAAATATTATTTTTTAAAAGACAAGCATAATAGGCTTCTGCAATCAGTCTTGCATGGAATGCCAGTGCTTATGGTCAAAGTTGAACATTTTAAAAAGTGTAAAATATAGATGTTCTTTTTGACCTCATTTTCTAGTGTTAGATCTTCTTACTCCTGTTATCCCCCAAGGAAGTATCTCTTGGGCAAAAGCTTTGCTACTCAAAGTGAGTTTCCAAGTCACCAACATGGATACCACCTGCAAGCTTGCTAGAAATGAAGAATCTCAGGGACTTCCCTGGTGGTCCAGTGGTTAAAACTCTTGAGATTCCACTGCAGGGGGCAGGAGTTAGATCCCTGGTTGGGAAACTAAGATCTGCCTGCTGTGTGGCACAGCCAAAAGAAAAAGATCTCAGACCCCACCCCAGAGCTACTGGATCAGAATTTGCCTTTTAACAAACTCTCTGGGTGATTTTCATGCATTCGAGTTTGAAAAGCACTGGATTAGAGAACACCTGGCTAGACATAGCACAGATCATAAAACTAAATTAGTCCAATAGAAGAGTGAGTGGAATTAAAATGCCCTATGCTGCTCATGTCCGAAAAAAAATTATATTAATCCTCAGAGGGTTCTTTTCTTATCCCTGCGTGCACACTGATGTCCACCTCTGTCTTCTCTTACTACTTGTTTATAGTGTCTTTCTCGTTCATATTATGTATGGTGGTTGCATGTAATTGTGTTTAACTTCATAATTGCTATTACTTAGCAAAATTTCAAACTTCCTCTAAAATTACTTCACTCCCAACCCTACAATATACTCTATTTACACAGCTTATATCTGTTTCCTTTTCTGCGAGACTCCCACCATGAAAAGCAGACATAATATGAAATAGAATACCGGTTTGGCTTGAGAATGTACTAATTCTGGGAGTGGAGCCAAGGACCAGTGCCAACCAGAATTAGATGAATGATACTAGAGGTAAAGCAAGACTCAGGATCTTCATTAGTAGAAGGTGGGACTTACTTTAGTCATGGATCTGAATTCTGCTTCAGCAGAATTCTCACCCGTTATGGATGGGTGAGAATGTTCATTTTGGAGGCTGAAATATGGCATACTCTTGGTTCCTAATGCTTTCCGGAAGCACCACGAATAAAAGGAGATGCTTAGGAACTACTTTTTATTTTCTTTGATGTTTCCACTAATAAATTATAAAGCTTCTTCCCAAATAAGATTAAAATAAAGGAAATGGACTCATCTTGAAAGAGGAAAATAGAGCGATGAAATAGTATAGGTAGAAGGTAGAATGAACAAAAGTTTTAGAATGAGACAGACATCCTAGATAGAGTTCAAATTCCACACCCACCATCTATGAACTGCAAACATGACCAAATCACTTGACTTCTCTGAATTTCAGATTTCTCACCTATAAAATTAAGAATTGTTTTAGAGAAACAAATGAGGTGATGTCTTTTTGGTCTTCAGGATAGGTCCCCTCATTTAATCACTCAGTGAATATTAAAATATCATTATATTGTGATATTAGATAGATATTCTGCTGCTGCTGCTGCTAAGTCGCCTCAGTCGTGTCCAACTCTGTGTGACCCCAGAGAGGGCAGCCCTCCATCCCTGGGATTCTCCAGGCAAGAATACTGGAGTGGGTTGCCATTTCCTTCTCCAAGATAGATATTCTAATATCTAATTAAATAGATATTCTATCTAATTCAATTGTGAATCAGTGGGCAGGATTATTTTACATGATTCACTAAATAACTTGAGAGAGAGTACCACTGTGATTGAAAATTGAATGAGTGAGTGTGATCTGCATATAACAGTATTATAAACAGATTCATGAGTATTATTTGTGCAGGTTACACTACTGTGCTGAGGGAATGGGGCTGATTAGTTGGAATAGACATGAAAGTCAGTATGATTTTGGAGTTACTCTGCAGCCTCCCAAAGGAGGGAACCACGGTAAACTTCAAATGTTTTCCAGCATTTAGGAGGGACCCTTTCTTTCTACTCTCTTACTTTTGAAGACTATGCAGAAAGTAATTCTAAAAAGGAAAATGTTTCTGTATGGTTTTATTTTCTATGAATATCATAATCATCTCATACACCCAGCATTACTTCATTATTTAAGTATTTACGGTATTTGTAGTGCCAGATATTATGTTAGGTGCCAGGTGTACAGGAATCAACAAAACCACCAGCCAATAAGTAAATATATAATTTACAAATTTTGATAAGGGCATTCAAAGGAGAGAGAAGGTTTTATAACAGTGTAGTTGCTTCTTCACCTTAGGGTTTCTATCTAGAAATAAAGCAATTAACTTTTCCCCTTCCTTTTTTTCCCTTTACATATTTATTTTGGGTGTCTACTTATGCTTTATAAATTCATGGCATTTTGAGCATTTTCTTTGTGTTTGCGATGTTAAATTTTATTTGGCTTCCTTACATGCGAAGAGTTGACTCATTGGAAAAGACTCTGATGCTGGGAGGGGTTGGGGGCAGGAGGAGAAGGGGACAACAGAGGATGAGATGGCTGGATGGCATCACTGACTCAATGGACATGAGTCTGAGTGAACTCCGGGAGTTGGTGATAGACAGGGAGGCCTGGCATGCTGTGATTCATGGGGTTGCAGAGTCGGACACGACTGAGCGACTGAACTGAACTGAACTGAATTCTATTAAATCTGTTTAAAATTTTTCCTCTATAATTTGATTCTACTTATTTGATTCCTTATTTACAATGTATGGATTTCTTTTTTGTGAGAATGGAGGAAGCTCCATTTTGGAGAATGGAGGAATAACTGACTTTTAGCTATTTTGTCCATATTGGGCTTCCTGGTGGCTTAGATGGTAAAGAATCTGCCTGTGATGCAGGAGACCTGGGTTAGGAAGATCCCCTGGAGAAAGGAATAGCAACCTACTCTAGTATTCTTGCCTGGAGAATTCCATGAACAGAGGAGCCTGACAGGCTGCAGTTCATGTGGTCGGGAAGAGTTGGACATGACTGAGGGACTAACACTTTCACTTTCAGATTAGGTCTAGATGTTTTGCTAATACTCAGAAAATGGGGAAGGAGTGCAGGCGGTGGCAGTCTAGTCACTAACTCGTGTCCAACTCTTTGACCCTGTGGACTGTAACTCGTCAGGCTCTTCTGTCCATGGGATTCTGCAGGATTTTGCAGGCAGATTCTTTACTGACTGAGCCACCAGGGAAACCTCAGGAGTGCAGGACTGGAGTCTAAAAACAAAGAGGATTTTTGTTTGATTACAGCTAGCCTGACCCCATGCACCTGCTTAACCAAGGTAAATAATATTTCAACTCTATCCTGAGAGGACTATATGGAGATAGAAAACACTGTGGTAAATTGATGACCCAGTTGTTCATGCGTCTCTATACCCACCCTGTTTGCAAAGTGACTTCACAGACTCCCATTAAGAGGTGGACTTCATCTCTCTGTTTCCTGAATGTGAGCTAGATTTGTGACTTGCCACAGTCAACACACCGTGGAGGAAGTGTTTATGCCACTTTTGAGTCTAGGCCTTATGTCAATCTTGTCCAGATGGTATAAAAATGATCTGGGGCCCTTCTGTTGGTAGATGAAGTCATTCAGCCCAATTACTCCTAGCACCCCAGCCCACAGCCAGACCATGGCCTGAAATGTGTGAGATGCTATCCTGGACCAGCAAAGTCCCATCGATACCCCAGCTGATTGTGGATGCTTTGTGAGGCCAGCCAAACCTGAATCAGGTGATGAGAACATAGATTCATAAGCAATAAAAACAAACAAACTCATGATTTTAAGCTTCTGAGTTTGAGGCAGCTTATTACTAATTTCATATATTCTCATTTGAATGATTCCATTAGACGCTTACTCCTTGGAAGGAAAGTTATGACCAACCTAGATAGCACATTCAAAAGCAGAGACACTACTTTGCCAACAAAGGTTTGTCTAGTCAAGGCTATGGTTTTTCCTGTGGTCATGTATGGATGTGAGAGTTTGACTGTGAGGAAGGCTGAGCGCCGAAGAATTAATGCTTTTGGACTGTGGTGTTGGAGAAGACTCTTGAGAGTCCCTTGGACTGCAAGGAGATCCAACCAGTCCATTCTGAAGGAGATCAGTCCTGGGATTTCTTTGGAAGAAATGATGCTAAAGCTGAAACTCCAGTATTTTGGCCACCTCATCTGAAGAGTTGAGTCATTGGAAAAGACTCTGATGCTGGGATGGATTGGGGGCAAGAGGAGAAGGGGATGACAGAGGATGAGATGGCTGGATGGCATCACTGATTCGATGGATGTGAGTGTGAGTGAACTCCGGTAGTTGGTGATAGACAGGGAGGCCTGGTGTGCTGCGATTCATGGGGTTGCAAAGAGTCGGACACGGCTGAGCGACTGATCTGATCTGATCTGATTGTTTACTTAAGGTGATACTCATTTTTCCTTTTCACCATCTACTTTCAGTAACTTCCTGCCATGGTAAAACTATTTTTCTCTTTTTTTACCCTTTGGTTTGTAAGGAAATTTGAAGGCAGTGGTGTGCTGGTAAATGTTTCACAACAAAGCTCTTAGGAATAAAAGACGTGTATGTGTGTATATGTATGTATGTGTATATATATATATATATATATAAAAAAGTGTGTGTATATATATGTTTATTATAAATTTATTAAGTACATTCGTTTATTATAAATTTTACACATATAAGGGCTTCCCCAGTGACTCAGCAGTAAAGTATCTGCCTGCAATAAAGGAAACGTAGCAGACACAGGTTGGATCCCTGGGTTGGGAAGATCCCCTGGAGGACAGCATTGCAACCCACTCCAGTATTATTGCCTGGAGAAGCCCATGGACAAAGGAGTCTGGCGGGCTACAGTCCATAGGATTACAAAGAGTCGGACATGACTCAAGTGACAGAACACACATACACACATAAATGTATACTTGCAGAACTAAGCTCATTATCTTCTGCAATGCTGGCAAAAGCTTTAAGGGTTTACATATATAAAGAAATGTAAAAAAGAATACATAACAAACAATTTATAAATAATAGTAAAATAAGCAATGATCTTTTGTCCGTTTCACATATCCAATTGATTCCCACAGAGTGCTTCTATTAGTTTTTGCAGAACTCTTCTATGTAATTCAACCATGATTTGACAAAATTACATTTCAACCTGGTACTTCTTTTCCAATAAATGTTTTGTTATGAACTCTAATATATGATTTATCTTTGAACTAGATGTAATCCTTGTATAACAGCTATATTCATTAAATTGAAACCTCTTTCATCTTTGGTGCTCGATACAACACACTGTGAGGCATAATTTGCATTATTAACATTTTCTCCATTACTTTTAGCCTAAACAGTCAATACACAATAAATCAAGGCCTGAGTCGGAGTATTAGCTACTCTCTGTGGTGAAACATTGCTATTTTGACCATTTTCAAGCTACATCCCTGGAATGGAATTAGGAAGAGATGCACGCCCTCCCATAGCATGCCCACCATGTTGCTATAATGGAGTCACATAACTGCAAAGGCATAGATACTACTCAAGTAGAATAAAATAAGTGGGATGTGATGCTTTGAGTATTTATAACCTTTATTTTTGACACAATTTATTGAATTCTAAGTTTATAAAATCTGATTTTTAATGATAGGCAGGTTTAACAATGGACTTTCTAAATTCCTGAAATATTAACAATTAAATGAGCTGGCCCCAGCACACTCCTGCTGAAAGATGTTAAAAACACCTGAAGGTTCTAGTTATAAAAATAATAGCTCCTATACATTTAGTGCTCACTAGATCCCAGGTATTATTCTTATGTACTTTAGATTCATAATCTTATGTACTCCTCACAATGGCTCTGAGGTAGGTATTGTTATTATTTTTATCTAAGGTACAGATGGAGAAATGGAACCAAAAGAATTTACTTAAGTTCATAAAAGTACAAACTACCTTTCCTAAAGAGAGATATATTTTGTCACCAATTTATTATGACCATAAAGATGAAATCAATATTCAGATGAGACTCAGAATTCAGTAATGAGAAAAATAGCTTTACTGTAGGTATGAATACAGATATAAGGCTGTTTAATACATGGTGCCTGGCAAAGAAGAATGAGAGCTTGCTGATGTCCCAGCTGAGATGAGAATGACTGGTTATGATAAGAAGATATTATCATAGGCAACAAGGGGTGTGCACTTCAGGGTATATACTTGGAGGGGTGAGTTGTTTGGTGTGGTTGGTGTGGAGGTAAGTGTAAGTAAGTGATAGTAGTGGAGATAGGAAATTAATGTGGAGCAGAAAAAGCAGACAAATCGAAGAAAAGTTTCTTTTGTCATCCAGAGTTTTTTTTTGTTTTTTAATTAATTTATTTTTAATTGAAGGATATTGCTTTACAGATTTTTCTTGTTTTCTGTCAAACAGATGGGATGGGGAGGGAGAAGGGAAGGAGGTTCAAAAGGAAGGGAATATATGTATACCTATGACTGATTGTGTTGGATCATAAAAATAACAAGAGAGTTCCAGAAAAATATCTACTTCTGCTTTATTGACGATGCCAAAGCCTTTGACTGTGTGGATCACAACAAACTGTGAAAAATTCTTCAAGAGATGGGAATACCAGACCACCTGATTTGCCTCCTAAGAAAACTGTATGCAGGTCAAGAAGCAACAGTTAGAACTGGACATGGAACAACAGACTGGTTCCAAATTGGGAAAGGAGTATGTCAAGGCTGTATATTGTCACCCTGCTTATTTAACTTATATGCAGAGTACATCATGAGAAATGCTGGGCTAGATGAAGTGCAAGCTGGAATCAAGATTGCTGGGAGAAATAGCAATAACCTCAGATATGCAGATGACACCACCCTTATGGCAGAAAGTGAAGAACTAAAGAGCCTCTTGATGAAAGTGAAAGAGGAGAGAGAAAAAGTTGGCTTAAAGCTCAACATTCAGAAAGCTGAGATCATGGCATCCGGTCCCATCACTTCATGGGAAATAGATGGAGAAACAGTGGAAACAGTGGCTGACTTTATTTTTCTGGACTCGAAAATCACTGCAGATGGTGACTGCAGCCATGAAATTAAAAAGACGCTTGCCCCTTGGAAGGAAAATTATGACCAACCTAGACAGCATATGAAAAAGCAGAGACATTACTTTGTCAACAAAGGTCCATCTAGTCAAGGCTCTGGTTTTTCCAGTGGCCATGTATGGATGTGAGAGTTGGACTCTAAAGAAAGCTGAGCACTTAAGAATTGATGCTTTTGAACTGTGGTGTTGGAGAAGACTCTTGAGAGTCCCTTGGACTGCAAGAAGATCCAACCAGTCCATTCTGAAGGAGATCAATCCTGGAATTTCTTTAGAAGGAATGATGCTCAAGCTGAAACTCCAGTATTTTGGCCACCTCATGCGAAGAGTTGACTCATTGGAGAAGACTCTGATGCTGGGAGGGATTGAGGGCAGGAGGAGAAGGGGACGACAGAGGATGAGATGGCTGGATGGCATCACTGACTCGATGGGTATGAGTCTGGGTGACCTCCGGGAGCTGGTGATGGATAGGGAGGCCTGGCGTGCTGCGGTTCATGGGGTCGCAAAGAGTCGGACACGACTGAGCGACTGATCTGATCTGATCTGATCTAACTCATGAGGGTGGCGCCCTTTCAGATGGCGTTCAGTCAGTTCAGTTCAGTCGCTCAGCCAACTCTTTGCAACCTCCTTTGTAGCACTTGAGGCCTCCCTGTCCATCACCAATTCCCGGAGTTCACTCAGACTCACGTCCATCGAGTCAGTGATGCCATCCAGCCATCTCATCCTCTGTCATCGCCTTCTCCTCTTGCCCCCAATCCCTCCCAGCATCAGAGTCTTTTCCAATGAGTTAACTCTTGGCATGAGGTGGCCAAAGTACTGGAGTTTCAGCTTTAGCATCATTCCTTCCAAAGAAATCCCAGGGCTGATCTCCTTCGGAATGGACTGGTTGGATCTCCTTGCAGTCCAAGGGACTCTCAAGAGTCTTCTCCAACACCACAGTCCAAAAGCATCAATTCTTTGGCACTCAGCCTTCTTCACAGTCCAACTCTCACATCCATACATAACCACAGGAAAAACCATAGCCTTGACTAGACGAACCTTTGTTGGCAAAGTAATGTCTCTGCTTTTGAATACGCTGTCTAGGTTGGTTATAACTTTCCTTCCAAGGAGTAAGCGTCTTTTAATTTCATGGCTGCAGTCACCATCTGCAGTGATTTTGGAGCCCAGAAAAAGAAAGTCTGACATTGTTTCCACTGTTTCCCCATCTATTTCCCATGAAGTGATGGGACCGGATGCCATGATCTTCGTTTTCTGAATGTTGAGCTTTAAGCCAACCTTTTCACTCTCCACTTTCACTTTCATCAAGAGGCTTTTGAGTTCCTCTTCATTTTCTGCCATAAGGGTGGTTTCATCTGCATATCTGAGGTTATTGATATTTCTCCCAGCAATCTTGATTCCAACTTGTGTTTCTTCCAGTCCAGCATTTCTCATGATGTACTCTGCATAGAAGTTAAATAAGCAGGGTGACAATATACAGCCTTTACATACTCCTTTTCCTATTTGGAACCAGTCTGTTGGTCCATGTCCAGTTCTAACTGTTGCTTCCTGACCTGCATACAGATTTCTCAAGAGGCAGATCAGGTGGTCTGGTATTCCCATCTCTTTCAGAATTTTCCACAGTTTATTGTGATCCACACAGTCAAAGGCTTTGGCATAGTCAATAAAGCAGAAATAGATGTTTTTCTGGAACTCACTTGCTTTTTCCATGATCCAGCGGATGTTGGCAATTTGATCTCTGGGTTCCTCTGCCTTTTCTAAAACCAGCTTGAACATCAGGAAGTTCATGGTTCACATATTGCTGAAGCCTGGCTTGGAGAATTTTGAGCATTACTTTACTAGAGTGTGAGATGAGTGCAATTGTGTGGTAGTTTGAGCACTCTTTGGCATTGCCTTTCTTTGGGATTGGAATGAAAACTGACCTTTTCCAGTCCTGTGGCCACTGCTGAGTTTTCCACATTTGCTGGCATATTGAGTGCAGCACTTTCACAGAATCATCTTTCCGGATCTGGAATAGCTCAACTGGAATTCCATCACCTCCACTAGCTTTGTTCATAGTGATGCTTTCTAAGGCCCCCTTGACTTCACTTTCCAGGATGTCTGGCTCTAGGTCAGTGATCACACCATCGTGATTATCTGCGTCGTGAAAATCTTTTTTCTACAGTTCTTCTGTGTATTCTTGCCACCTCTTCTTAATAGCTTCTGCTTCTGTTAGATCCATACCATTTCTGTCATTTATTGAGCCCATCTTTGCATGAAATGTTCCTTTGGTATCTCTGATTTTCTTGAAGAGATCTCTAGTCTTTCCCATTCTGTTGTTTTCCTCTATTTCTTTGCATTGATCGCTGAAGAATGTCATATAATATCATTTATGTGTAGAATCTAGAAAAATTTTACAGCAGACTTTATTTGCAAAGCAGAAATAAAGACACAGACATAGAAAACAAACGTGGATACCAAGGTGGGTAAAGGGATAGATGAACTGGGATATTGAGACTTATATACATGCACTATTGATCAGTTCAATTCAGTTCATTCTCTCAGTCATGTCCAACTCTTTTAGACCCCATGAATTGCAGTATACCAGGCTTCCCTGTCCATCACCAACTCCCGGAGGTCACTCAGACTCACGTCCATCGAGTCAGTGATGCCATCCAGCCATCTCATCCTCTGTCGTCCTCTTCTCCTCCTGCCCCCAATCCCTCCCAGCATCAGAGTCTTTTCCAATGAGTTAACTCTTGGCATGAGGTGGCCAAAGTACTGGAGTTTCAGCTTTAGCATCATTCCTTCCAAAGAAATCCCAGGGCTGATCTCCTTCGGAATGGACTGGTTGGATCTCCTTGCAGTCCAAGGGACTCTCAAGAGTCTTCTCCAACACCACAGTTCAAAAGCATCAATTCTTCGGCACTCAGCTTTCTTCACAGCCCAACACTCACATCCATACATGACCACTGGAAAAAACATAGCCTTGACTAGATGGACCTTTGTGTGATACTATGTATAAAATGGATAACTAAGGAGAACCTACTATATAGCACAGGGGACTCTACTTAATGCTTTGTGGTGACCTAAATGGGAAGAAAATGCAAAGAGGGGATATATGTATTTGTATAGATGATTGACTTTGTTGTACAGCAGAAACTAACACAACATTGTAAAGCAACTATACTCCAATACAAAAATTAAAAAACAAAAGAAGCCCAACCCAGATTCCTAGCCCCCTCTACTATGCAAGGACACAATAAGACAATACCAGCTATGAACCAGGAAGAGGCCTTCATAAGAATACATCCACGCGGGTACCTTAATTTTGGACTTTCCAGCCTCTAAAACCACAAGGAACACATTTCTGTTGTTTATACATTACCTAGTATGTGACATTTTGTTACAGCAACTTAAATGAACTAAGACGCTTACTCTTCAGATGTTGGACATGCCAGCCTCCACAACTGCATGAGCAAATTTCTTAAAAATAGATCTCTCTTTCTCTATCCATCCATCCCTCCCCACATTCTACTGATTCTACTTCCCTGGAGAACCCTAAAACAATAGGCAGTGGGAGCCAGTATAGAAAATTATGAACAGGGACTTCCTTGGCAGTCCAGTGGCTAAAACCTCATGCTCTCAATGTAGGGGGCTTAAGCTTGACTCCTGGTTGGGGACCTAGATTCCACATGCTGCAATTAAGACCCAGTGGAGCCAAATAAATAAATAGACATTTTAAAAAGAGAACATTATGGACAGACAAGTAAACTTTTGAGGTAAAAATTAAAAAGTAAAGAAGCTCCATAGCCATAATTTAACAGAAATAAAGTCATTGCAATTGAGGAAACTGAGGAGAGTAGGTTATTGGTTGGGCCACTGTTCAGAAGCTATAAGGCACCGACTAGAAAGAGAAAATGGTTAAGTTTGTGTCCTGAGACTGTGTTATGTGACTTGGAGAAGTTGACAGGGAAAATGGAGACAGATGGAAATCTAGATGATGTGACCTTACATACAAGAGGGATTTTCAGCGATGGTGATGGATCAGCAGTCTGGAAGGAGCTTGGTGATTCCAGAAAGATGCACATTTTAGAAACTGAATATGGAAGAGAATGTTACCTCCTTAAGAGAGATTGCAAGGGAACTGATACCAATGGCCACAAATTTTCCTGTTCATTGGAGCAGCTCCAGAATGCAATATAGAATAGGTTCAATGGCAACAAAATGGCTGGAAGGTAAACAATGGATTGATCTGGAAGCCAAATTTGCATAGCAAGCAGTGTTTTCACTTCATATATATGTTTTATGTCAATATGAATAGCAAAGCTTTCTAAAGATGCTTATATCCACACTGCTTAAGTTCGAGAAAGTATCAACCTTCTAGAGATTAATATATTGCTGGAGCTACAGAATCACTGATGGAAATCCCTGGGGTCAACTGCCCATTCCCATCAACTCCTTGGGATCACTGAAAACAGATGTGACTGCCTTTGCCATGATGTGTGACGGGGGATAGGAAATGGTGTGGATGGTACAACCTCCTGGCCACTTTAGCTTCTTCTGACCCTTTGCATAGTTCTGGTTTCTAGTGACTGATCTTTCCAGAAGTCTTTTAGAGCCTGAGAGCTACTCAAAGCAAGGGTATGGGTTTGCTTTAGCATCCTTAAAATTGACCTTTTGGGTTGTTTTCAAGTTCATTTCACATCTCAGCTTCTTTTAGTCTGAAGCTCTTTTTTAACAATAGTTTCAATTTGCTTTGAAAGAAGTGGTGACAAAAATATTCTGGGAACTCCAGAACACCTGATGCTATGACTCAGTCCCTAGTGTTAAACTATCTTTTTCACTGGCTTTGGAGGGGTGATTAGCCCTGAATGAGAGATATCACCAAAGTGTTGTCCATTATGGGGGGAGTGTGCCAGAAGATCATATTTAAAAACCCTTCTAATTAATTCATATATCACTGTTGTGAATTACTAAAATAAGACCCAAGAGTCTGCTGTAGGAAATTCAGCAAATCAATCAACATATAATTGCTGAGCTCCTATGTAAGGTTTCTATAAATGTTGTGAAGAATAAAAAGATCTGTTAGGATCCTTATTCAGACTAATAGGGGAGGAAAAGAATGATCATATGAAGAAGCAAAAATAAATAAATACACAAATAATAAAAATAAATAAACATATCAAGCAGCATATGACAGTTATTGTTAAGAAACTGAAGAGATGGTTATGGGTTGCGGACTTGGGAATCACCCCAGAGAATGTGAGAACTGAGAAATTCCTTGAAGTATGGGTAGGAATTAAATAAGATTAGCTAAAGGAGGAGGCATGGATGAGGGCATGATTATATAAAGTACACAAAGAGAGTTTAGCTCTAGAGTTAATGTAATGAAGTTTGAACTTTATCCTGTCCAAACTGGAAACCCGTTGAAAAGTTAGTATGTAGAAAGAAATATGGAAGTGAGAGTTTAGGCATATCAGGCATATAGTGGAGTGACTAATATAGTTGCCGTTAGGATATTCTTGCCAAATATCCTGAATTTGATGTTTGGCTCTGCCATTTGTAAGCTGAATGACTTTTGACCAGTTACTCATATCTCTAATGCTGAATTTCTTATCCAAAAAAAAAATTTTAAGGGATAATAATAGCATCTTTCTCATCATGCTTTTATAAAGGGTAAAACACTTGGCAGTGTCTGGACCAGAGAAAGTGACAATATAAATAATGACCATCATTATACTGTTGGCAAGAAACTTTTGAAAACAAATGATGGAAGTGGAGAAAAAACTGAATGGAAGGAAAAATGAAGAGCTGGCAAGACTAGTTTCGATGTAGGAAGTAAAAGAGAATGCAATATCAAAGTGGATTCTGGGTTTGGGGCCTGAGAAAACAGGTGGTACCACTAGTATTCATGAAAAATAATGCTGGTAGGAGGGAGGCAAATAACTCCTTCACTGTACTCACTGTCTCTGGAGAGGGACTGGAATTCTCCCCAAGACCACGTCAGACATAGGCATGGCTGCATAATCATCTCAGGGACTGGACTGGAACAGAAAATTGAGACTTTAAGGACTATGAAGGAGGATCATGTGTTGGAAGACATGGTAGAATAATAGGTGAAGAATGAGAAAGAGAAATAATAGAAACTCAGACTCTAGAATTAAGTATGAATAAAGGAACTGAGGAGCTTTCCAGGGGGCTCAGTGGGTGAAGAATCTACTTGCAATGCAGGAGACATGGGTTCGATCCCTGAACCACGAAGATCCCCTGGAGGAGGGCATGGAAATCCACTCCAGTATTACTGCCTGGAGAATCCTATGGACCGAGGAGCCTGGGGGGCTACAGTCTGTCTGTTAGTTGCTCAGTCATGCCGGACTCTTTACAACCCCATGGACTGCAGCCCACCAGGCTCCTCGGTCCATGGGATTTTCCAGGCAAGGATACTGGAGTGGGTTGCCATTTCCTTTTCCAGGGCTACAGTCTATAGGATTGTAAAGAGTCAGACACAACTGAAGCAACTGAGTACACACTCATGCAAAGGAACCAGGCACCAGGAGGAAACTTAAACCTAGAATTGGAACTGAAATTGAACAACAGATCAGGATTATTTCCTAAGGCAAAACCTTTGTTCTTGTTTTTTTTTTTTTTTTTAAAAGATCTTATCAATTTTTAGTAAGTATTCAATATATTGTGAAACATTTATAAAATATGTATAGGTATAAGAAATATCGTAGTCAGAGATGCAGCCAGGTTTTATGGAGTTTTTAGGGCATTCTTGAAATAAAAGAAGACACAACCAAGAACACAAAATTTGATACAAAATTGTGTTAGATAGGGACTTTCCTGGTGGTCCAATGGCTAGGGCTTCATGGTCCCAATGCAGGGGGGCTAGGTTTGATCCCTAGACAGGGAACTAGATCCCACATGCCGCAACTAAAAAGAATAAGAGATTCTGTGTGCTGCAATTAATATCTGGTGCAGCCAAATAAATAAATATATTTTTAAAGTATTATATATAAATAGATATAATTAGAAGTAAAAGGGGCACTTCTTCAAAATTAAAAAAATAATTCACAGTAAATCACAAATTTTTAAAAAACACAGTGTTAAAAATCCAGAAAAACATATTTATTTAGTGGTTTATTTTTGCTTTATTTTTAGTTGTGTGATGGAGAAGTGCATCCCATAACTTCTCCATCATTAAGGGTTTAACTAAAGAGTTTGCTCTAGCTCCGGGTGTGATTTTGATGAGAGATGATTGTGAGTAAAAGAATGAGGAGGCAATGGTAGGAGGTGGGGCAGCCCTCAGATTGCTTCCTCTCAGTGCTTCCTTCCAATCAAACAACGCAACTTGGCACTGTGGCTGAGATTTGGCCTGAACTGTGCATTGCTTCTGCCTAGAAATCCATCCCCTTCAGCGTTAGTCAAGCCATGCCTTTGTATTTGCCCACCATGTTGGATTGTGATATACAGTGAACAGAGGAAGTATGGGTGGGGAGTAGAGGAAGGAGGGAAAAATGGGGGCGGAGGGCGGTCACAGGGTGGAATCTTTGATGATAAGACCTTTCCTTCTGGAAGTCCTGAATAGACAGCAGTAACCAGAGTGTATTTTATGTATATTTTGGTAATTTAAAGATAGGGCTTCCCAGGTGGTGCTGGTGGTAAAGAATCCAGCTGCCAATGCAAGAGACATAAGACATGGGGTGCGATTCCTAGGTTGGGAAGATCCCCTGGTGAAGGGCATGACAACCGACTCTAGTATTCCTACCTGGAGAATCCTATGGACTGAGGAGCCCAGTGGGCTATAGTCCCTAGAGTTGAAAAGAGTCGGACACAACTGAAGCAACTTAGCATGCACACAGATAATTTAAAATGATAAATAAATGTATCTATTTATCAATTTGTCCATATATACAATGGAATACTACTCAGCCACAAAAAAGTATGAAATTATGCCATTTGCAGCAACATGGATGGACCCGGAGGCATTATGCTCAGTGAAATAAATCAGACAGAGAACAACAAATGCTGTATGATATCACTTGCATGTGAAATCTAAGAAATACAACAAAATAGTGAATATAAAACAAAAGATGCAAACCCACAGATATAGAGAACAAACTAGTGGTTACCAGTGGAGAGCGAGATTATGCAGTAGAGAGGTGGGGGAGTGGGAGGCACAAACTATTGTGTGTAAGACAGGCTAACAGGAAGTATTGTATGACACAGGGAATATAGCCAGTATTTTATAATAACTATAAATTAAGTGTGACCTTTAAAACTGTGAATCACTATATTATACAGTATATCATACTTTGCATTGATCAATTTTGTTTTTTTTGTGAAAAGAAACAAAGGAATACACGCGCACACACACAGATGCCCACATAAAACCATGTGGGAAGATATACATGAAACTATTTTTTAACAGTGGTTACACTAGGAGAGTAGGTTTGGTATGGGGAAATGAGAAAGTTTTTACTTTTTTACTTAAGCCAGCTATTTTACTGTTTACTCTTTACAATGAATATCTATTTTATTGAAACAAAATTTTAAGACTATATATATATAGTATGTACTATATATAACTAGACACATGTAGAGTAGTGGCTAAGACCAGTTAAGCTGGAGAAACTATCAGGTATTCTCTTCTTGGAGCATCGTTATCAGCTGCTCAGAGAAGAGTATTCTATTTCATCATAACTTATGATAAACTTACCATGAAATGTGTTGTATGAAAGGAGAGAATGTTGGCACTCCCCTTGATAAGGATGGAAGAGACTTTTGGACCTGACAATATACATACGGTTAAGGCATTGCCACCTACTTTGTGGCATCTAATCACTGTTGGGCTGCCCTGGTGGCTCAGCTGGTAAAGAATCTGCCTGCAATGTGGGAGACCTGGGTTCAATCCTTGGGTTGGGGAGATCCCCTGAAGAAGGGATCTTGTATGTATGTGAGAGTTGGACTGTGAAGAAGGCTGAGCACTGAAGAATTGATGCTTTTGAACTGTGGTGTTGGAGAAGTTTCTTGAGAGTCCCTTGGACTGCAAGGAGATCCAACCAGTCCATCCTAAAGGAGATGAGTCCTGAGTGTTCATTGGAAGGACTGATGTTGAAGCTGAAACTCCAATACTTTGGCCACCTGATGTGAAGAGTTGACTCATTTGAAAAGACCCTGATGCTGAGAAAGATTGAGGGCAGTAGGAGAAGGGGACAACAGAGGATGAGATGATTGGGTGGCTTTGCCGACTCAATGGACATGAGTTTGGGTAGGCTGCAGGAGTTGGTGATGGACAGGGAGGCCTGGTGTGCTGTGGTTCATGGGGTCGTAAAGAGTTGGACACGACTGAGTGACTGAACTGAACTGAACCCACTCCAGTATTCTGGCCTGGAGAATTCCATGGACTGTATAGTCCATGGGTTTGCAAAGAGTCAAACACAACTGAGTGACTTTCACTTTCACTACTGTGAAATAAAACTTTAGATTAAAAATCAAAACAAAACCTGGGCAAAGAATCTGTTTTACTTCTTGTCATTTAGATCATCAATCTCATACAGTAGTTAAATCCCAGCAATTGGCATCATATTAATCAGATCACGATGGCTAGCTTTTTCTTATCTTTTACTCTCTCATTTTCTGATTTCTTTTCCAGTCCTTATTTAGCCCTAATTATTTGATAGCTTTTTCAATGAGCAACATTGAAATCTCCAGTCTTATTGAAAATGAATTAGACCATGAAACAGTCAGAACAGTGATATTACAATGCTCCTCTTTATATATTTAAAGATTTTCTGAACAATATTAACTATAGCCTGTAACTTTAAGTCACATGTAGTCAGTCCTGAAAATGGAGATGTGCAAGTGGGTTCTAGATAATAATTCAGAGTGCTGCATGGTGCTAAAAATTTCCTGAGGGGTTAAAAAGCTCTCTTTGGGTTATTAGAGAAAGAAAAAGGACTATTGTACGCACAAGGGATTTGGGAATGAAAGGTACTATAGAAATAATAGGACTAATTGTTATTACTTTATTAATTGTTATTCTGTTTTGATTGATTGCTTTCTATTTCAAGTCTTAAAAAATTTCAATTTTATAGAATTTTATGTAATTTCTTTCCTTAAAATCTTCACTTACCAATGATATTTTTCACCCCACTTCCTCTGATAGTTCAGTGCTTAGAAACCATATGGCATTATAAGACAATAAAAATAATTTTCTGAGGTAAAATTTACTTTAAAGACAATGGTGTGGCTTACACTATACCTACCATTTTTAGGTTAGATGAAGAAAAGTATGTAACACATGTAGATAGACATGCCGCTGCTGCTTAGTGGCTCAGTCGTGTCTTACTCTGTGTGGCCCCACGGACTACAGCCCATCAGGCTCCTCTGTCCATGGATTCTCTAGGCAAGAATACTGGAGTGGGTTGCCTTGTCCTGCTCATAGACAGACACATCAGATCAGATCAGATCAGATCAGTCGCTCAGTCGTGTCCGACTCTTTGTGACCCCATGAACCGCAGCACGCCAGACCTCCCTGTCCATCACCAGCTCCCGGAGGTCACTCAGACTTGCATCCATCGAGTCAGTGATTCCATCCAGCCATCTCATCCTCTGTCGTCCCCTTCTCCTCCTGCCCTCAATCCCTCCCAGCATCAGAGTCTTCTCCAATGAGTCAACTCTTCGCATGACAGACACATATATTTATATAAATAAAAGCTTGTTTTTAAATTTGACTACAAAGTAATGCAACCTCATGATGGGTAATTTGGAAAACAAAAGTATAAATAAGAAAATATTTTAAACATTTCTAAAATGTATCAATTAAACAAGTCCTTAATAGTTCAGTATATTTTCTTCCAATTTTTTCTTTAAAATATTTGTGTACACACATGAACATTCCATATACTTTTTCTTTTCAAAATTGGGATCATATTCTTTTTTGGGGGGAGAGGAATGCCATGCCCCATGATTTTCAGGATCTTAGCTCCCCAATCAAGGATCGAACCTAGGCCTGGACAGTGAAAGCTCTGAGTTCTAACCACTGGACTGCCAGGGGATTTCTGAAGTCATATTCTGCTGCTGCTGCTAAGTCGTGTCCGACTCTGTGAGATCCCATAGATGGCAGCCCACCAGGCTCCTCCGTCCCCGGGATTCTCCAGGCAAGAATACTGGAGTGGGTTGCCATTTCCTTCTCCAATGCATGAAAGTGAAAAGTGAAAGTGAAGTCACTCAGTTGTGTCCGACTCTTAGCAACCCCATGGACTGGAGCCTACCAGGCTCCTCCGTCCACAGGATTTTCCAGGCAAGAGTACTGGGTGGGGTGCCATTGCCTTCCCCCATATTCTAGCTATCATTTTATACCTATTCTTTAAACCCATTCTGAGCATTTTTTTTCATGAGATTAAGCATTATTTGTAAAAAAAAATATGTTTAATGAATATATAATAGTCATTACATGGCTGTATTAAAATATCTATAAACATTTCATATTGTGTCAGTTGAGGTTCTGAAAGGAAGGAGGTGACCCAGTCAACTGATGCACTGGCTAGAATTAATAAAGGGATGCTTTGCAAGTGTGAGTTCAGGGCCAGGGACACCAAGAAGGGATGGCAAAGTACCCAGGAGCCATGCCACACAAGCCTGAAGAGGGAGAGGGAAGCATGGTTACCAGGATCTGAAGAGCTGCAGCCATCAGAAAGGGTCTCCAGATAGAAGCTTCGGTGAAGAACTCAGCTGCTCCCAACCGCAGCCTGACAGGGGCTTGTGAAGTCAGTCCTCCAATTTTCTCTCTGTTTCTGCCTTCCAAGCTCATGCTTCTGCTTACCACTGACCAAACCCAACCAGAAATCAAAGAGCAAGAGAATCAGCTGATGTGAGAACAGAGAGCTCGGTCAGTGCCCTGGGACAAGAGTGGGAAAAGGTGGACAGTATATTTGAACTGGCAAATATTCAGCATACTTATAGTTTTCAGTGTTCCCCTGGCCCCATCTTTTCACTATTAAAGCAATAGACAGAAAGAAAGTCAAGTTGCTCAGTAGTGTCCAACTCTTTGCAACCCCATGGACTGTAGCCTACCAGGCTCCTCCATCCATGGAATTTTCCAGGCAAGAGTACTGGAGTGGGTTGCCATTTCCTCCTCCAAGGGATCTTTCTGACCCAGGGATTGAACCCAGATTTCCCACTTTGCAGGCAGATGTTTTACCATCTGAGCCACCACGGAAGCCAGAGCTTAGAGCAATAAGGCTGTGAGAAATACATTTGCAGGCTTGTTCTTCAGTTCTTTTAGATAAGTATCCTATGATCCATCAGACTGCCCTGTCAATGATGTGATAATGGAAAAGTAAATTTGCATCAGGCATCCCATGCATGAATAAAATCATGTCACCTAATCAAGAATCAATTGTCCTTGTTTTGCTCCATGCTGCGGCTGCTGCTAAGTCGCTTCAGTCGTGTCCAACTCTGTGCAAACCCATAGATGGCAGCTCACCAGGCTTCCCCATCTCTGGGATTCTCCAGGCAAGAATACTGGAGTGAGTTGCCATTTCCTTCTCCAATGCATGAAAGTGAAAAGTGAAAGTGAAGTCGCTCAGTTGTGTCCGACTCTTAGGGATCCCATGGACTGCAGCCTACCAGGCTCCTTCGCCCATGGAATTTTCCAGACAAGAGTACCGGAGTGGGGTGCCATTGCCTTCTCTGGTTTTGCTCCATAGCTGATATTAATAGGACCTACAGCATAGGATTTTTGGTTTCCTATGTAGACGCACATCCCATGCTGCCAAACCCAAGTGGCATCTTATATTAGCAAAATGAGGCAAAGTCACAGACCACTGACCTCAAACCATCCATTTCAGAACTCTCTATTTCTGCCATTCAGTAGAAAACAAGACAAAACCTCCAGGACAACAAAGGGAAGAATTCAGAGTTTTATATCTGTCCCTCATTGTTATTTTTCCTAAAAGGAACTCACGTCCTCCTTGAGGATATCTTCCCAAACCAGGGATCGAACCCAGGTCTCCCTCATTGCAGGCAGATTATTTACTGTATGAGCCATCAGGGAAGCCTAAAAGGAAGTCAACATGTAGTTTTAAAGGAAGCCAGATTGCTGGAGAACATTTTAATCTTTATAGCATGGGTTTTTAAAGCGTGGTTGGATTTGGCCCTGCAAGTAACTTACTCAGCATGTCTGACTCTTTGTGACTCCATGGACTGTAGCCCACCAGGCTCCCCTGTCCATAGGATTTCCCAGGCAAGAATACTGGAGTGAGTTGCCATTTCTTCCTCCAGGGGATCTTCCTGACCCAGGAATATAACCCCCATGTCTTGCATCTTCTGTATTGATAGGCAGATTCTTTACTACTGCACCAGCTGGGAAGTTACCCCAATAACTTACTAACAGCAACTCAGTTTTATCCAGACATACTAAGAAAGAAGTCATTAAAATGACTCAGCCATTCCCTTTTTATAGAATGTTGAATATAGTGTGGATCAAATCTCCTGCAGTTGCCTGAAATGCTATTAGTATGAATTTTTATGATCTCTTCTGAAAAACCTTCTGACAGAAAAAATACTATATCAAATTGTCTCTTTCACCATACGAGAGAAAACCATTTTAACTAAATAAGAGAATATTCTTGTCTTTCCTAATCTATCAAAACAGCTAAGTGCAAGGGACAATTTCTTACCAAGGATTTGAGAAGATGGCAGCATGAAACTTTCACATCCCTCCTGATACATTACCAGGTTTGTGAGCACTGGGAAACTTTTTCTTCCTTAATTTCCTCTCAAGAAGTTCTTTAAAAGGCTGTATACAAATGGGAAGTCTCGAAGATCATTTTGTATATTGTACCTCAAAAAATCAATACAATGACAGTGTAGCACTCAGAAACTTGGTGATTTGATTCTCTTATTTTAACTTTTGGAGCTGCTATAGCAAAATCACACCAATATTCATCGACAAAATTCAATTTTTATAACAAACCTCTTTATAGAATCAACAGTGTAAGAATCCAGAGAAGTTTTATATGGATTTCACATGGGAAATCTGATTTCCTTTCTTTTTCCTTATAAAAATGAATCCTAGTCCCAGTTTGATCCAGTAAATATAATTATTGAGAACTTTACAATGTAATACATGCTTTATGTATATTTCAATGCTTTTATTTGTATTTTATATACTCAGGGTAATTAAGGACACTCACCAAAGTGAAAGTAGTTGAAGAAGTATTTTAACCTCTTTTTCTGTTCTATGAGTAAGAGGAATTCTAATTTTAATTAAATGAAATTAATTAATTAAACATATTGAATACAAACTATGCTGGAGAGAGTAATATTCACATTCAATGTGAATGGCAAATATGCAGAGATACTAGGATGCAAATGGTATAGTCTCTGTTCTCAAAAACTTTAAAATCTAAGTAGTAGGATAAAACAATAAGCATACTAATTACAAAACTGAATATTGTAAGAGTTTTAAAATAGAAGAAAGGGGGAGAATCAATCAGAATTAAAATGCAGAAATGGGCCAAGTGATAGGAAAAGATTTACATAAGTGACACCTATTGGTAAGGGTTTGGGAGTTTGGGTATTATGCATGTTTGTATGTATGTATTTTTACTTTTTATTTTATAGAAATTTTAGAAGCACAGAAAGAGTATGGAGTTTTCATGTACCTTTCATGCACTTTCCCTAACGATGATATCTTATATAATTATAGCATCTTATTATCAAAACTAGGAAATTTACATTTATACAAGACTTAACTAAACTGTAGACATCATCAAGTCTTATTTCACCAGTATTTACATGCACTCATGTGTGTGAGTAGATTTCCTGGTGGCTCAGACCATAAAGAATCTGCCTGTAATGCAGGAGACCTGCTTTCGATCCCTGGGTTGGAAAGATCACCTGCAGGAGAGCATGGCAATCCACTCCAGTTATTATTGCCAGGAAAACCCCCATGGACAGAGGAGCCTGGTGGGCTGCAGTTGATGGGGTCACAAAGAGTCGACCATGAGTGAGCGACTAAGCACACAGTTCTATGAAATTTCATCACATGTAGATTTGTGGAACCATCAGCACACTCAGGACAGATCTATTCCACCACCATCAAGAAAACCCCTCATGCTACCCTTGAACAGTCATCCCTTCTCTTTAAGTCTAACCCCTGAAAATCAATAACATGTTCATCATGCCAATTTGGCATTTCAAGAATATTATATAAATAGAATCAAACAATATGCAATCTTTTGTGCTTGGTTTTTTTCATTTGGTGTAATATCCTTAAGCCCATAAGATCTACCTAAGTTGTTGCATGCATCAATAGCCCATTCTTTTTAGTTGCTGAATAGTATTCCATTGAATGGACATGTCACAGTTTATTCATCTATTTACCAGATGAAAAAAAGGGAAGGGCTGTTTTCACCACTGGGTTATTGAAAAGAAAGCTGCTATGAATGTATATAGGTTTTGTTTGTGAATTTAAATTTTTATTTCCTTAGGACAAACATCTAAAGTGTGATTGCTGGGTCATAAATTGAGTGTTTAAAGGTATAATTTTAATAAATTCATAGTTATCCACCACTAAGCATTCTTGTATAAGCATTATTTCAAATAAGAATTAAAATTGCTTTGCCAAGGAGATATGCAGGTTTCAATTACTTTTAATAAATTCAAAAAAGTCAAGATAATTTCCAATATTTCACACCAGAATTATGTGAGCAGGTCCATTCTTCAATTTTGAAATGACATGAGTATTATCATTTAAAAGCGTCACCAATCAAAAGTCCAAAATCGGTATCTTGTTTTCAGTTGCATTGTGATTGCTTATGAGGAGAGTATTTCTATTGAATCAAAGCATTCTTTGATGAACTTCTATGTATCTATTTCACCCAACTTTTGCATGGGGATTTTAAATTTTTTCTTACTGATTCTTAATATTTATGTGTGTGTATTTACACAAATAAAATAATATTGGTGAAAGTCTGTGTTTGCCTTTTAATCTTTTTAAAAATGCTTTTTTACATACATACATTTCATGCCATTAAACAGGCCAATCTAGCACCCTTTTTTAAATTTATAGTTTTTGCACTGAATATTATGCTTAAAATCTTTGCCCACATAAAGATTATGATTTCCAGCATTTTCTCTAGTAATTTTACACTTTTTATTTTAAACATACATCATCATGCCATTTGAAATTTATTTCAAAAGAAAAAAACAGGTAAAGAACTAACTTTACTGTTTACCAGCTTTGGCCAATGGTCCTAGTACATTAAAATAATATTTTGTTTCCCCATTAATTTAAAGTGCTATCTTTATCGTACACCAAATTCTGTACTTATTTAGGTATATTTCTGAATTTATTCTTCTCTTTCATTGGTCTCTTTTTCTATTCATGTATCAGTATTATATTTTATTCAATATTGACTTTGTGATACATTTTATAATCTATAGGTTAAGTTCACAATCATTACTTGATCAATTATGAAAAAAAGTCACATTGGAATATGAGGATTTTTACTACAGTTAGTAAAATGTTTAGATATATGTGGAAATGATTAACTTCTTTTCAATATGGAAAATTTTCATTCAGTCTCTTAGTAAAGAAGTATTGCATATTACTTGCTAAGCTCACACCTAGATTATTTTATTTGGGGTGTCATTATGAACTGATAATTTTTTCATGTTATGTTTTCATATTATGTTTTGACAAGTTATGCTAATATTTGGATTAGTTTTCCATTAATTCATACATGAGATTATGCTACAGGGGGGTTTTGCTAATTGTATATAAATACACTGTAAAGCTCTCCTTCATTCTCTATCCTCTAAAACCATTTAAGTAGCATGAGAATGGTTTATTCAGGGAGCAGGAATAAACCTGAATGGTTTATTTGGGGAGTGGGGATGGGAATCTACTCACACAGCCAAGCAGGTTGGGTACCTAGGCAAGGGGAGAGTCCTTCCTTGATACCTCTCTTCATTTTCTATAAAATTATTTGTTTCCTGACACTTACAGTCTCTTCTTTAACATACTTTCCTGTTTTGCTTATATGTATTTTCTTGGAAAATAATCCATTTTCCTTAAGACTATTGAAATTTTTTTAGCATAGAACTATACAAACTATTCAATTTGTGATTTAGTAATTTGTAATAAAAAATTAGAGCCACTAATTGAATTCTTTCTGACAATAGTATTATGCAATTAGAAGCAAACATTAAAATATCTTTTCTCTAGGTCTAGTGAAAATTTTTTCTTTTCTTTTTTTAAAATCCATTTCCTTATTTTCTCCCAAAGAGGAACACTGAACTCATATCTGTTTCCACACACCTTTTTCTCTCCCTTGATTGTGATCTTTCACATCCTCTCTCTTCCAGTCCCCTTCTACCTCAGTTATGCCCAGCCTTTTTTCTCCTTCTCTCCACCTTCAAAAAGCAATTATAATTTAGAAAGAATTCAGACTAACACATTCCCAAAAAGCTTCAGTTAATATATTCCTCACCACCTGAGCAGAATCATGATTCCTGTAAAGAAACAGACTCTGTGATTTCTGAGAACTCTACAGTCTGGCTCAACAGGGACCTTTCAGTCAGTCACATATGTCAGGGGTAACCTTGCCAAATAGACAGAGGCCAAGTGCAGTAAGGTTACTTACAAGCTCTTTCCCTGGATACTCTTCTGCCTTCTAGCCTTGGTTATGTTTAGCTTAAGAAATATGGACAGAAACAAGTAATTTGGAATGAAAGATGGAAGTATGATTCCAGCTAATGTACAGAAGCTGTATTCATAGAGAAGACCTCATGGAGCCTAAGGGTACACTTGCCTGTTCTTTTTAATAGGTTATGATACAACTTGACACTTTACTACTCTTCAAGTTGGGGGCTTTGGGATACAAGGGAAATAAACTGATTCAAATCACTGCAAGGAAAGATGTTTAGTGAAGGATGCACATAGTAGCAGCACTAGCAAACCACTAGGGCCCGAAGCTGTAAAACATTTTGCATAAATTGCTCTCCTATCCTCTCAGAAATGGTTCCTATCTTGAGTTAGGAACCCAGTTCCCATCAATACCTCCCCTGCTGTGCCTCCCAAGAAATGCATCACCTGATCCCTACCACCAAGGAGCTTGGAGTCAAACTATATGACCTCTAAAATAAGAAATGGCCTCATGATTGCTAGTTGTCTGAAACCCCACAGCAAAAAGCTTATTAATAGCAATGCCATTTAGTGGAATGTTTTGTATCTGGTGACTAGCAGAGGTAGGGACAAGCAAAGTAAAGTTAGAAATTGTAAGGGAAAATATAAAATGGATTTTTTCATCAATGTTGCATTTACTGTATTTTTTTAAAAAAAAATCTCAGTACTTACTTGACAAATATTTTTTATCCCTTCCTCAGCTTTCAATGCCACTTAAAGAAAACATCCTAGGATGTGTATGATTGTGCTCTAATTACAGTTGAGGGCACAGTGGCATGTGATTGTGGTATAATAACTAAAGCCCTGGAGTGCCTTTTTATTCCATTAAAAATGACCTTAGCTTTGGATCACAGAGCTTTTGCATTGATTTGTCTCTTTTGTGGTTTCCTCTCCACAGGTCTGCTTCCCCATACAGGGTGATGCATTGAATTGTGACACATGGGAGTCAGTGAAATTAACTATCTTTCCCGTGAGAAATAATTCATCATTCAGCATTTGCTATTAACATGCCTCTGCTGGGAGTGAATGAAGTCACATGAAGAGTATGGAAGTGGTAGAGCAGATGGGAATTACATAAATATAATTTAGTGCTCATGATGGAGACAACAGTAATTTTCTCATCTGCAAACAGGAGGCATTTGGGCGGCAGAAAAGGAGATGTTGATACATTCAGTTGCTGTAAAACGAAATGGCTCTAATTGCTTCTATGGAAATCATACCTATTTGAGGCTAATTTAAATTTTGTTTTCTGCCTGTCTCAATAGCGTATTCTAAAAGCTATGATTAATATTGGACCTGATCATGTCCTCTAGTGGGAAGACTGCCCCGATTTCTCTAGAATTGAGGACGTACCTCTGTTCTCAGCACAGGCAGCGCGGGTCTCAGACCACTACGCCTCTGGACTGGATTCTCGTTCAGGGGAGCAGGAGCTAGAAGGGGTGACATGAGCTGGGATCAGTCAAACCAGTCTAAAAAATATCTATAAAGGGCTTCCTGCAAGCCAGATTTTGTGCATGCGATGGGGCCACAATATAGATGAGAAAGCCCATGATGTGTATCTTCTCCAGCTTAGAAAGTATCCTTGAACCCAAGAGGACATGGGCCAAAGTGTCCACGGAAGTATTGTGTATAATAGTGAGAATTCAGAAGTGAGCCAAATGCCTATCAATTGAAGACTGGCAAAATAAACTATGTGATATCTACACAGTGGAAAACCATCCCAAATTTGTAAAGACTGAAGTAGATTTACACGTGGAAAGACATCTAGGGCCTCCGATGCTAGAGAATAACCAACTCTACAAAGTGATATATCCAGTAGGAAATGCTATGTAAACACACATGATACTTTATATTTCCTTCCTAATCATCAGATGCATACAAACAGCTCTGAAAGAATATTATCCATAGAGGGTCCTCCTGTGTGGTGGCAGGAGTGCTGTTCACACTGGAGATGGGTCATTTGGTGACTGTCTGGTACCCCTCTCTCATGGCCCTCCACCAACCTCATGACTCTGGTTAACTTCAGGGAGTGATAGAGACCAGGATTAAAGGTAATTGTCAAAGGGAACTTTGGGTATTATCTACAAAGTTTTAATTCTTAAAGGTAATTATGTTAATAAAGTAAATGTATATTAAATATTAATAATTCAATAGTAATGTGCAACTTCTGCTTTGGGGATGCCAATGATCCAGAGGAGAAACATGTGTGTAATTGGGGCTTCCCAGGTGGGGCAGTGGTAAAGAATCTGCCTGCCAATGCAGGAGACTCAGGTTCAATTTCTGGGCTGGGAAGATTCCCTGGAGGAGGAAATGGCAATCCACTCCAGTATTCTTGCCTGGAGAATACCATGGATAGAAGAACCAGGCAGGCTACAGTCCAAAAGGTCGTAAAAGAGTTGGACATGACCGAGCATGCACGCTCTCTAATAATGCTGATGCAAAACAAAGTGTGGTCCTTGCTTTCCTTGACAACTAACTATTTGTGGTAGGGGTATGGGAGGGGCGGCAGAGATCTGTCTCTCTGCTTCTTGGAGGAGTAGGGATTTAGTGAAAGTGTCCTCAGTGAAAGAAGACCTTCTACTCCACAGCCTTCTGGGCAGCTCTGGTAGTCTTACTACCTGTCATCCATCAACCCAACCATGTCAGGAGACATAATCCAGAGGACAAGAGGAAGGGTCTGGTGGAAGAGCCAGACGAAGGTTCTAGCCTGTACTCATTAGGAATGAAAGTAAAAGTTGCTCATTTGTGCCCAACTCTTTGCAACCCCAAGGCCTATACAGTCCATGGAATTCTCCATGCCAGAATACTGGAGGGGGTAGCTGTTCCCTTCTCCAAGGCATCTTCCCCACCTAGGGATCAAACCAGGTCTTCCACATGGCAGGTGGATTCTTTTTACCAGCTGAGCCACCAGGGAAGCCCATTAGGAATGGCTTATCTGCTATTAAATAAAATTAGCCCTGGCTATCTAAAGCCAAGGGGAATGAATTGGTGGGTTATTAGAGGTTCACAGTGTCCACTGGAGGCTGGAGGACTAAACTTGAAAAATATAGACAGGAACTAAGCCCATGGAGGCAGGAGTTGGGGTGGTAATGATGCGGGAGAGTTCGAAATTTCTCATTCAGCAACAGCTGCCTGAACACGAATAAGATCTAGTAACCCCATCATCTTTGTCCTGGGTTGACTCTGATTGGTCCAGATTAGGTCACATTGGCTGTCAGAGAAGAGAAAGGGAGAAAACAGTGTCCTCAGCTAACACAGTGGATGATGGCATCCATAAACACAGTGCTAGGAGTGGGGGCCCCCCAAATAAGAATGGGGTGGGAAGGATGGAAAGTCCAGAGAGGCAGTGGTTACTAACTGGTTACTTAATAAGTACCAGGTGCTGTTCTAAGCACTTAATATGAGCATTATTTAACTTAATAATTACAAGAACTCCGTTGGTTACATATTATCACTGCTATTATTCCTTTGTCACAGAGGGGTTAAAAAACTTTCTCCAGATGGCAGATACTGACTTGGTGGTCTAGCTCCTAAGACTATATTTTTAATGATCTGCTACTGCAGATATCCACTCTCTGTCCCTTCCTTGCCTCCTGCCCCTCCATCCCACTATTTCCCATAGGAATATGGAACATTTTAAAACATTGAATAGGAAATGTGTAAGACACATTATCCCTAAAGCAACCTAAAGGGTTTTCACAGCTGTAATCTCAGTTCTGCTTGTCACATCTCCAAATTTAGGGTGAGAAAATATTTTGATTATTTTTTCTATTGTTAAAGGAAGCAATTATAAATTCTATGACTTGCCTAAATGCCCTCTTAATTGAGCACTAAATTGAGACAAGAACTCAGAACCACTCAACTATCATTCATCCCTATTGTCAGAAAATAACTGCCTCCTTCAGTGAGGTTTCTAGAGCCAGTCCTCATTTTAAAATAGACTCTATAAACCACACATCAGGTTAATTCATTAATCTTCCTTGTTTAAAACTATCCAGTGGTTCCCATCACATTTAGAATACAAACTTAACTCCTACTCAGGGCTACAAGCATTACAGGAGGGTCCCTGCCTCTGGGCTTCATCTTTTCCACTCTTTCCCATATTCTTTGTCTTCTCCTTATTACTAAATATTCTAGACTAGCTCCTACCTTAGGACTTGAATCACTGTTCCTTCTGCTAAGATCCCCTAGAGAAGCGAATGGCAAACCACTCCAGTACTCTTGTCTGGAAAATCCCATGGACAGAGGAGCCTGGGGGGGTTATAGTCTACGGGGTCGCAAAGAGTCAGACATGACTGAACACATGGCATGTATCATCATATCCCTCTGCTAGGAATGCTGCTGGCCTACTCTTCACACAGCGGACTTCTTGCCCTTCAGCTCTCAACTTAAACTACATCTGGAAGACAACTTTCCTGACTAATCCTGAACTAAAGTAACCCTATCTCCTAATCTCTCCACCCTGTGTTAATCTCCTGGCTGATAGCATTTATTAGCCTGAGATTTTCTTGTTTATCTGTCATCTTATTCTTGAATGATGGAGTCTCTTCTCCATGAATGTAAAGTCCCAGAGGGCACCAATCCTGTCTGCCCTATTTAAGACCATCTTTCCTGGTGGCTCAGAGGTTAAAGCGTTTGCCTGCAATATGGGAGACCTGGGTTCAGTCCCTGGGTCAGGAAGATCCCCTGGAGAAGGAAATGGCAACTCACTCCAGTATTTTTGCCTGGAGAAACCCATGGACAGAAGAGCCTGGCAGGCTACAGTCCACGGGGTCGCAAAGAGTTGGACATGACTGAGTGACTTCACTTTTACTTTCCAGCCAGCACCCTCAAATGTATGTGGGATACAAGTGATCATAGAATAAATTTTCAGTCTTCCCAAAGATTCAGGTTTTCCCTTTACCTCAAAAAGGTCAAATAATTATCTGGATGGGCTTGGAAAAATTCCCCTACAGTTTGAGAAGCTGGGAAAAAAATTAAAGTAACCTGTCTGAGTTCACAGCAAGTTTGCAGCAAACATGAACTGAAATCTGAGTGTTTTCCCTTCCCTAATAGAGCTCTACTCAGCTCCCTGGGCTGCCTACACTCTGAATGAGGAGCAGAGGTGACCTTTGATTTATAATCTCTGTGGCGTCATTATGAGAGGCAATGTAGATACACAGAGATGTTCCCTCTCTGAAGAGGAATATCTTATCACTGGGATGGCTAGGCACCTGAACTTATGACAGCAACAAGTCTCTTTGGGCACTTCCCATGTACTATTTTAAGAGCTTCTAGTGTAGTAATCTACACACTCCTCATACTATCATCATCCCTATTTATAGATGGGAAATTTGAGAAACAGAAGTTAGGGAACTTACCTAAGATTACATGGTCAGTAAAGTTATGGAGTAGGATGGTTCAGACACAGGTGTTCTACTCCAAAGTTCTTGGTTTTAACCCTGAGCACTGTTCCGCCTGCTCTGGCCATGAGGTACACTTTGTTCCCCCGAAACATCAAATCAAGAGTTTCCATTGAGACAAAACAGTTAAGAACTCTAGGTGAACTGGAAAGCAAATAGGAATAAGTAGTGCTATTTTATCAATGCAGTATTGGCAGAACCGTCTTGCCTTTCCAGGCTTTAATTTTCTTTGTATAATGGTCCTCCATAAATGGCAATGAAAGAAACAAAACAAACACCATTGAGTCACCAGCTTCCGAGGTACTGAGTGGTGCTTTTATTGATGGCAGGTGTGTATAGCTTCCTGGAACATGTTGTTTGTGAATAAAGATATCTTTCTGGCATTAAGAGAGTGGAGAGTATGTGGATCCTGCTGGCCTAGAAGCATGACACAACTAAATAATTGATTAAAGAGGGATGGCTCCTCTGCCTCTCCTCGTGGGCCAGAGTGCTTCATTTAAGCTGCTCTCTGCAGGCAGAGATGGCAGCTGGACTAAGGCATGGCTCCAGCAGAGTCACAAGCAAAGTAGCACAACAGCATCTCTCTCACCTCATTAGGAGCAAGCAGCCCCTTTAGGTCAAGAGCTCTCTGCTTCCTGACTGAATGGGGACAATTTCCTAGGCTGCAACTGTTGCCACATTCCCCTTCTCAATTCCATTAAGTCTGAGTTATTGACTTTCCATTCTGATTGCCACTGAAATTTTTTTTTAAATCAATCAGAGATAGAGTCCAGAAGGACGTAGGATCTCGGATATAAAAATAAATTAGCTGTCTTCAGAAAGATCAGAGGGCCAAGAGGGTATCTGGATGAAGTATTTCATTTGGTAACACAGCTTGCTGATGGCAGGGATGAGGTATCTTCCTTTACTCTCATTTTTTAAAAACCAGATAGGTGTGTAAGTTTTGGAATTTTCTAGCATACCTTTAACTGCTTTGATAGTGAAGTTTGGCCACAAAAGACGTGCTTATACTCCTTCACAGTCACATTTCAGATCGACTCTATTTAAAAGTGACTAATTGTTTCGCTGATATTTTCTGCAGTAATATAGACCTATTGATACTGAAGGATGGATAGCTGGGCATGGTCGGAAATGGGTGGGTCAGAAAAAGGTTGTCAAATCTGCTTGGGGTTGAACCTTCATGAAAACACTCCTTTGTATTATTGCATAGCTAAAACCCAGCATGGGCTGCTTCCTGGGTAGCTCAGCTGGTAAAGAATCTGCCTGCAATTCAGGAGACCCCAGTTCGATTCCGGGTCGGTAAGTTCTCCTGGAGAACTGGTAGCCTATCCCCGGGGAAGGGATAGGCTACCCACTCCAGTATTCTTGCCTGGAGAATCCCCAGGGACCAGGCTACAGTCCATGGGGTCACAAGGAGTCGGACATGACTGGGTGACTAAGCATAACACATGTGGTAGGTAAACATCCAATCTTTTCTTATGGAAATAGTTCTTAGTTTAAAAAATTACCATAAACAATTAACTGAATTACTGCTTTCTAAATTTATTAAGTTACATAGTTGGCCAATATTTCCAAACTAATTAGCAACTATACAAAATTCAAACTGTTTTTTTCTACTCCATTTCCTCCAGCACTTCAATAACAAAACCACCGGCAAACTAATATTCACTGTAGGAAGCACACTTGAGAGACCATATAAATCTGCCCTTCGGACTGGACAAAGATGTTCTGGAAAGAGCAACTTTAAAATGGCTCAACCCAAATAGTAGAAATAACACAGAGTAGGATTTTGGAGACTCGTATCTCCTTCTACTTAGCTGTCTGTCTTTTGGCAAATTGTTCAGACCCTCTGACCTTCATCTCTCTCAGCTTTAAACTGGGAATAATAGCATGTGCTGTCTGCAAACCCCTTAAGGTTGCTGCAAGTATCAAAGTTGTATTTGTAAATTAAAATATGCTTTCCAAATGCAGGATGCTGTAGACCTTAAATAGCTAAGCTATACATGTGTCAAAGTTTTGTCCTTGGGGCATCATATTTCTCTAAGTGAAGCTATCTGATTTGTCTTTCAATGTTTTTTAAATATCAGCCTGAGAATTAAGAAAATAAAACTAAACAGACTTTTTGGATTTTTATTTCCAAATTCAACCTGAGAATTGAAATTTCTGGCACTGAGTAAATACTATTACTTACGTCTGTCTAGTAGTGGTGTCAATCAAAATGGCAATATTCCAAGTCTGTTAGCGTCATCATTAACAGACTTTTCCTTACACTGCCAATCATAAAATTTATTGGTGCTTTAAAAGGACTGAAAAAATAGCCATTTTCTTTTCCTGCTAAGGTTTCTGTATACTTAGTTCTGGTTCTTTGAATTAAATGTAAAGTAGCAGTGAATATTTTAATAAGACCTCTGCCTCAGAAAATATAAAGCCATAAAAATATAAGCAACACAGAATAATTTCTAGAGATTAAGTGCAAATATGGGGTTAATTATTCTAGCATAGCCAATTAAAAAATAAATACAAACATTTTGCTGCCTCCATAACTCATCTTCCCCAGAAAATATGAAGGTGAAAATCTCTGTGTGTCTTATTAAACCAATGCTTCAAGTTTCCATTTTCAATCCATTTAGAGAATCATAGAAATTCCAAATTCTCATATACATAAACTGCAATCACATGATCCATTGTCTTGATGTTTATGGTTGACTTTCCCCTGCAAGAAAGTCAGACAGTTAAGAACATTAAAAATTGTCCTTCAGAGGGACTTCCCTGGTGGTTCAATGGTTAAGACTCCATGCCTTCAATACAGGTGACAAGGGTTCAATCCCTGGTTGGAGAACTAAGATCCCACATGTTGTACAGTGTAGCCAAAAAAAAAAAAAAAAAAAAAATTGTCCTCCAGAGAAGGTTCTGGTCTAATACTTCACTCTGTAAAGTGGTCAGGGAAGATCTCTAACATCTAAACAGAAATCTCTCTGACAGAAAGACTATTCCATAGGTGATGGACCCACAGAAATGCATATTATTCTTCCTTGCAATGTTTCAATGGAAAGAGACCTTGACCTGGATTCAGAAGAGAGGTTTGAGTTCCAGCACCAACCTACAGGCTGAGTGGCCTCAGGCAATTCACTGAACTCAAGACTCAACTTCCTCCATCTGTGAGATGTGAGTAATAACAGCTTAATTCAGTGTTGTTGAGAGAGTCAATTCAAATAGATCTGTGCATGTCCTTGCTAGACTGTGAAATGCTAAAAATGCACACAAATATCGTTCCTGATGAGGTTCAAATTAAGTACTTGCTTTGATTTTCAAAATGATCTGGATGAAAACCAGTAAAGTATGAATACTTTCACCCTCTCATTTTGTGCAACAGAACTGGTCAGTTGTTCATTAGTCCTAATCAACTCCATATTTGGGAGATGTGTATTTAACTTTGAAACCTGCCTCCCAAGATATTATAAAGTGCCCCCCCCAATTGCTTCCACCCTGAAATTATTGGCTTGTGCAACAAGCAGCAGAATGGCTTGTTCACATTACTGTATTCAGACAGTGTCAAGGACATTGCACTTTTTTTATACCTCCTATTCTACTAGTTTTCCATACATCCATACCCCCTACTCCAGGCATGTCTATTTGCCTGCTACTCCCTCACACCACTTGACTGCTTCCTCTTCTATATTTTCAGGTTCTGTTTATTTCCTCTGTAACCTTCGTTTCTTTAGAACAAAGCATTACTCCTACCCCCTTAAAGATCCACCTCTTCGGTACAAACTTCCGTGACTAAGTCCTGTTCTTCTTTGTTGACTCTGTTTTCAAGTCCACATTTAGAAAAGACTCATGCAAGATCCCATATTTCTCAGATGTTGATGGGGTTTTAGGATACTCCCTGAACTAAGACTGGGTCTGCATAATATGATTGTGAGTGAAAAGTGAAAGTGTTAGTTGCTTCAGTTGTGTCTGACTCTTTGGGATCCCATGGACTGTAGCCCGCCAATCTGCTCTGTCCATGGAATTCTTCAGACAAGAGTACTGGAGTGGGTTGTCATTCCCTTCTCCAGGGGATCTTCCTGACCCAGGGATTGAACCCAGGTCTCTTGCACTACAGGCAAATTCTTTACTGTCTGAGCCACCAGAGAAGCCCGAATGACAGTGGATTCATTAAATAATTTCAGTCCTTTCATTGCAGCTTTTTTAAAAACAAATCAAAAAAAACAACCAAAAACCCAGAAGTAAAAAACTGGTTCATCCAGTTTCCATTTATGAAGAGAAACTGCTGTGAATCAGATTAAAAGTGAAGGTCACTCCAACTTAATATGTGTATGCATGAATGTGTGTGTGTGTGTGTGTATGTATGTATGTGTGTGTGAGCATCTTAGTTGCTTAACTATTTAACTGCTTAATCAGTGGGGGCAGAGATGAAATTCATTAGGGTGGAAATTGTAATCTGTGCTGCTGTTAATTTGCTGAGCCTCAGACAACCCAGTGCAGGCCAGTTCCTCTCCTGTAAAATGAATGTGTCACACTGGCTAACCCATGAGTCCCTCCAAGTATCCATGATATACTGACAAAGGGAAATCAGTAATCTATCTACATCATATTATAGCTGAAAAATACCTTGCATTCTCTGCCACACCACTTACAGTGAATTTAAAGTTGTTTTACTTTATATAAATGTTATTGTATGAGATATAAAACAAATGAAGTGGAAAGAAGAGAATGAAAAATGTGCTTCTCTCTTGGTCATTTTCTCTGTGGGGGTATACTGTGGGCTAGCATAAGTCCAAATATTACAGCTTGCTCCTTGTCTGGTGCCACTATAAACCTTGCAAAGGAGTGGAGCCCCCTCCATGATTAAGGTCTTGACGCCTAGTTGCTTACTGTCCTGCACCAGTCTGAGTCCCAGAGTCTCTTAGCCTATTATCTCCACTAATTAAAAAGGCTCTTCTATTCCACCAGGTGTTTTTGGCTCACTCTGACTTCTGGAGCTTTGGAAGGAAGCAGGAAACTATGTAGGTGGCCTCGCAACAGCTCCCAAAGTGAAGCTGGGTCTACCTGTCCCTAATGTCACAGTTCTAGGCAGCCTGACCCAGTGTTCCGGATCAGCAGGTGCAAAGAACAGAATCTTAAGTCTTAAATCAAATCACTCTTTTTGGATAAAAGACTCTGACACGCCTGTGGGCAACTGATGGATGACCTAGGGATTTTGAAAACTTCATAGAATTTCGAAGGCATCAAAGAGAACTGATAATGCTAAGTCTTACACAGAGCAAATGCTTTGTAAATGTTATTGAATTACCAAACCAGATTGAATAATGTTTTAAAGAAAGTTGTTTAAGAGCAGTGATGGTGAGCCAAAATTAGGAAGATAAAGTTTAATGGAAACAAGCATCAAGTCCTATTCTATTCTTAGGTTGATATTAATAATAAAAGGGCCTTATGTTTATACAGATTTTTACAGACTACAATAATTTACACATACTTATTTCATTTAATGCCTACCTCAAGATGCCATGTCCATATATTATCACTTTTTAATGAATAAGACAGTATAACCGTGATACAGACAGTACAAACAAACAACTTGCCCAAAGTCATACATCCAGTCATTTGCTGACTGAACTCAAGATCAGGACTTCTTATTTTAAGTTTTGGGCTCCTCCTAGGATGTATTAAAGGGCTTTTGCAGCTAAGGGACTATGTGTGTTCAGATAGAGGAAGTTTTGTCTCCATCAAAATATCTTTGGTGCGTAGCAATTTTAACTTGCCTTCATGGAAATACATAATACAGGAAAGACTAACAAACCTATTGAACTGTATTGGTCAGGCCATATCTGGATCACACATTTGTTTCTGAGTATTGTATGGTAAGGTTTGAGATGTATCAGATCAGATCAGATCAGTCACTCAGTCATGTCTGACTCTTTGCGACCCCATGAATTGCAGCACGCCAGGCCTCCCTGTCCATCAACAACTCCCGGAGGTCACTCAGACTCACATCCATCGAGTCAGTGATGCCATCCAGCCATCTCATCCTCTGTCGTCCCCTTCTCCTTCTGCCCCCAATCCCTCCCAGCATCAGAGTCTTCTCCAATGAGTCAACTCTTTGCATGAGGTGGCCAAAATACTGGAGTTTCAGCTTTAGCATCATTCCTTCCAAAGAAATCCCAGGGCTGATCTCCTTCAGAATGGACTGGTTGGATCTCCTTGCAGTCCAAGGGACTTTCAAGAGTCTTCTCCAACACCACAGTTCAAAAGCATCAATTCTTCGGTGCTCAGCCTTCTTCACAGTCCAGCTCTCACATCCATACATGACCACAGGAAAGACCATAGCCTTGACTAGGCGAACCTTTGTTGGCAAAGTGATGTCTCTGCTTTTGAATATGCTATCTAGGTTGGTCATAACTTTCCTTCCAAGGAGTAAGCGTCTTTTAATTTCATGGCTGCAGTCACCATCTGCAGTGATTTTGGAGCCCAGAAAAACAAAGTCTGACACTGTTTCCACTGTTTCCCTATCTAGTTCCCATGAAGTGATGGGACCAGATGCCATGATCTTCGTTTTCTGAATGTTGAGCTTTAAGCCAACCTTTTCACTCTCCACTTTCACTTTCATCAAGAGGCTTTTTAGCCCCTCTTCACTTTCTGCCATAAGGGTGGTGTCATCTGCATATCTGAGGTTATAAAGAGTTATAAAATAGAGAACTGCCAGCAATTTGTTCTAGTAGTTAAAATTCTGAAAACTCTGCCTTACAAAGAATAGTTGAAAGAATCTGAGATGTTCAGCCTGGAAAAAGGAATATTGGTGGTGGTCGCGGAGTGATAATGGAAGGGAAAGTGCAAATTCAAAAAACTGTCTCCAAAACTCTGAACAGCTGCTACATCAGAGGGATTAGCTATGTTGCTCTAGAAGCCAGAATAGAACTGCTGAAGAGAAATTATTGAGGTCATTTTTTCAATTTGATATAAAGAACAATTTTTAAAAACTTTAAAGTTGCTCAGAAATTCAGTACATTTCCTTGTAAGGTGTAACTTGTAAATAATCAAGCAAAACTGAGTAGATCTATTGTGGATGATTTAATCATGATTTTGGCACTGGGTAGGAAGTTGAAATAAATGCTCTTTAAGTGATTTTTCTGGGCCTCTAAGATTCTATGGTTTTACCTTTCTCTAAAATAATTAAGCTTGAACTGAGGGCAAAAAACCATCTATTTTCATAACCTACATTTCTAATGGTACCTATGCTTCACTGTCAGTGTTTACCATATTACCCTCAAACTGAGCTGCTTGAAATATATATCACATGAATTGGGCCTATGGAGAGGCCTCCACATTGTCTAGTGCTCAGCTGGGAAGACTCCACAGCTGTGGGGAGAAGGTGGGGCAAACAGGACAAATGAAGGCTGGAGTCATCTAGAACTGTGCTGTCCAGTATAGGAGGCACTCGCCCCATGTGGGTATCAACTACTTGAAATACATCTAGTCTGAAACGAATTGTGTTCTAAGTAAAACATGCACACACACACACACACACACACACACCTGCATACATACACACACTATTCTGAAGACTTAGTGTGAATATAAAGAACTAAAACTGTCATTAATAAGGTGTATCTTGATTACATATGGAAACAATATTTGGATATTGGGTAAAATAAAACATATTAACTATATGAATGTTGCTTGTTTCTTTTTAATTTTTAAAATGCGGCTAATAGAAAACTTAAAATTTTATACGTAGTTTATACTCACTGGACATTGTGGATCTCACATGTATGGTTGTTAATGCTGGCTGTTGACTGGCATCTCAACTGGGCGGTGGACTGGAGCACCTGCCTGTGGTCTCTTCACATTGCTAGGGCTCCTATCTCACAATAGCTGAAAATTTTGTATGGCAACCGGAGGTTCCAAAGGTAAGCTTTCCAGTGTGCAAGGTGAAAGCTGCACTGGCTTTTCGACAACCATGAAAGTCACATGCATCACTTTTGCTGCGTTCGATTGGTTACCAGTAAATCATAATCCAGCATAGACACAAGAGGAGGGGCACACTGCAGTAGGGCATGCTGACTGGCGGGTACTATTGCAGCCTTTTTGAAAAATCTTCCACAACTTGTAATGGGGATAGACCAATAGGCTTATAAAGTCTCCTTCAGACTTAAAGAGCCATTTCTGAAGTTTAAGAGGATAGATTATAGTTCTTCTGGAGAGATCTTCAAATCTTAAAATTAAGCAAGTATGTTATGCTCAAGAATTGCATTAATAGCCATTATAAAAGGGGAATGTAGTTTTAAATTCAAATTATCCCTTAGATGTTTAAAAACCTGTCTACATGCTAAGGAAACAATCATAAATCCAGGCTGGTGGTCACAGAGTTGAATCACACATCACAGAATTTTGTTGTGTGATTCACACAGGTGTTTTGCCATTGTTGTAGTTTGTTTGTTTTCAGTTAACCAATAGAAGGATGTTCCTAATTTCTAAGAGGTACATGTTCAAAATGGACTGGCAAAAATTTTTATTTTTTTTCCAAATGTACTTAAATTTTTATCGAATCCTTTGAACAATTAACAGTTTATACAATGGATGTGAAGATATGTAGTGCATGTTGACTTGAGGATAATGGGTAATTTGCAATAAGGCTTAAAGTATTTTATAATATGTAATTTATTTAATACATTATCCTAAATTTGTGGGCAGTGAAACTGCTCAGACATGAAATGTCATAAATATTAAATCAACACGGGCTTTAGTCAAACAAGTGTAACTGGCCCAGAGAAAACCTAGTACCTATGGACTTCTCAAAATGAGTGACTGTTGATTTTTGTGGGTATGGTTTTTTCACAAGTAATAATAGGGAATTATCAATGTCAAGTTGGCCTAAATGTTCAGTTAGCTTTGTTCCTTCTGCATCTCCTCTTAAGAGTTTCAGTTATTCAGATTATTTGCACTTTGAAATTAATTTGTTAATATAAATTATTACTTTCATCTATAATGATTTCATTATTTATTAATCACTGAGTAATTAGCAGTGATTTAATTTTAATTTAACATTAACTAACCCTCAAAATATCAGTCTATAAGTCTATTACTTTCTCCTGGGTTGTGTATGGAAAGCACTTTTTGATACTCAACATCATAGACACTTTGATGGGCAGTGAATTGAACTGAGAAGTGGAAATGGAGAAAATATAAAACAACAAGAGCAACAATAGCAACATACAAAACCAAAAGTAAAAACAAATAAGCCTGCATTATTCCTGAAAGTTACCAAACTTTCACACTGCTTCTTCTTATTGCTGGTATTTTATTTCTCTTCATACAGAAACCAGAACACACTGAAAGATTTCCCTCTTCCTCCAGAAAAGTGGCCAGAGTCATGTGTTTGAAAAACACACTGAAATGGGCTAGATTTTATTGCACATAGAAGACGTTCATCTCCACTTCTAACATTTGCTTTCTAAATAACAAAGGCTCTTGAAATGAATCATGAAACTAAAAATAGATTCCAGTACTTTTCAAAAGGATTTTCACTTATAAGAAAAAGTTTTTGACCTGTGGAACATTTTACTTCATTCCTTTTACTTATACAAATAAGAAAGATCAACAGGCAGCATAGAATACCAATGTTTTCAATTTAGTATTATAAAGAGATGTGATACTATCCAATGAATTGAAGAGAAGCTTCAAATAACCTGACGCAAAACTAAACCAAAGTCACTCAGGCATCAAGTTATTTAAATTAACTAATAAATGTATAATGTTATTAAAGTAAAGGTTAATAGCATGGATTTTTATATATGAGTGTTAGTCACTCAGTCGTGTTCAACTCTTTGTGACCCCATGGACTGTCACCTGCCAGGCTCTTCTGTCCGTGGAATTCTCCAGGCAAGAATATTGGAGTAGATTGCCATTCTCTTCTCCAGGGGATCTTCCTGACCCAGGGATTGAACCTGGGTCTCCTGTATTGCAGGCAGATTCGTTACCATCTGAGCCACCAGGGAAGCTCCAGGGTCATATATACCTCGGTCATATAAGTTTTCTCACCTATAAATGAATACAAAACTACTAGATTTTGGGGGATGATTAAATAAGAAAACATAAATCAATGGCTTACACAACACATAGTGAGATTTCACTCTTGTTATTTTTTAGAATACAGTAGAATATCAACACGGAGAAGGCAATGGCACCCCATTCCAGTACTCTTGCCTGGAAAATCCCATGGGCACAGGAGCCTGGTAGGCTGCAGTCCATGGGGTCGATAAGAGTCAGACACGACTGAGCGACTTCCCTTTCACTTTTCACTTTCATGCATTGGAGAAGGAAATGGCAACCCACTCCAGTGTTCTTGCCTGGAGAATCCCAGGGACGGGTAGCCTGGTGGGCTGCTGTCTCTGGGGTCGCAGAGTCGGACACGACTGGAGTGACTTAGCAGCAGCAGCAGCAGAATATCAACAACGGAAAAGGAAATGGCAATCCATTCCAGTATTCTTGCCTGGAGAATCCCACGGACAGAGGAGCCAGGTGGGCTGCCATCTGTGGGTTCGCACAGAGTCGGCCATGATTGAAGCGACTTAGCAGCCACAGCAGCAGTATATCAATAAAGGAATGTACCCCAATATAATAATTGCCATATATGACATGCCCACAGCTAGTATCATATTCAATGGTAAACTGAAAGCTTTTCTTTTCAGATCAGGAACAATACAAGGATGCCCACTCTCATCACCTTCATTCAAAAAAATACTAGAAATCCTAGCCAGAGCAAATTGGCAGGAAAAAAGATATAGAAAGCATCCAAGTCATAAAGAAAGAAGTAAAACTGTCTCTATTTGTAAATGACATTATTTATAGAAAACCCTAAAGACTACCAAAAAACCATTAGAACAAATAAATAAATTTAGTAGTTTCAGGATACAAAATAAATATATAAAAATCTGTTGCATTTCTATACACCAATAAGGGACTATCAGAAAGAGAAATTAAGAAAACAATCCCATTTGCAATTGTATAAAAAATAATAAAATATCTATGATAAATTTCCCAAGGAGGTGAAACCTCTGTACAATGAAAACAATAAAAGATTAATGAAAGAATATGAGGAAGACACAATAAAAGGAAAGATATTCCATGCTCATGGATTGGAAGAATTAATATTGTTAAGCTGTCCATATTACTGAAAGCAATCTACAGATTTAATGCAATTCCTGTTAAAATTCCAATGCCATTTTCCACAAAAATTAAACACACACACACATATACACAATACTGAAATTTGTATGGAACCAGAAAAGATCCAGAAGAGCCAAGGCAATTTACAATGAAAAGACAAAGCTGAGAATACCCTATTTGCTGATTTAAAACTGAGCTACAAAGTCATAGTAATCAGAAGATTATGATATTGGTATTAAAAACTGACACGTTGATCAATGGAACAAAATACAAAGCCCCCAAAATAAGCCTATGCATACATGGTCATTTACTTTTTGACAAAGGAACCAAGAATTTACAATGGGGAAAGGACAGTATCTTTAATAACTAGTGCTGGGAAAACCAGACAGCCACATGCAAAGGAATGAAACTGGACTACTATCTTACAGCAACACAAAAGCCAACTTAAAATGGTTAAATACTTGAATTTAACACCTGAAACATATGACTCCTAGAAGAAAACATAGAGGGTAAGTTCCTTGACATCAGTTTGGCAATGATTTTCTGGATATGACACCAAAACAAACACAATAGAAGCAAAAATCAGTACAAAGTAAAACGCTTCTTCTTTTCAAATAAAACTGTCAACAAAATGAAAATGCAACCTAAAGAATGGGAGAAAATATTTGCCAATCATGTATCTGATAAAAGTTAATATCCAGAATACATAAGGAACTCAGTTCAACAGCAAAAAAAACCCCTGGCAATTCAATTTAAAAATGGGCATAAGATCTAAATATGTTTTTACAAAACTACAAATATTCAAAAGGTATTTGAATACATGAAAAGGTGCTCACCATCACTGATCATCAGAAAAATACAACTCGAAACCATCACCTTATATCCATCAGCATGGTTGTCATCAAAAACACAAAAGATAAGTGCTGGCAAGGATGTGGAGAAAAGGGAACCACTGAGTACAGTTGGTGGGAAAGATAAATTGATGCAGCCACTGTGGAAAACAGTATGGAGCTTCCTCAAAAAATTAAAAATAGAACTATCATATGATCCAGCAACTCCACTTCTGGGCATATATCCAAAGGCAATGAAAACAAGATCTTGAAGAGATATACACAATCCCATGTTCACTGTAGCATTAATAACAATCGCCATTATAGAAACAACCTAAATGTCTATCTATAGGTGAATGGATAAAGAATATGTGATATATGTATTACCCAGCCATAAGAAAGAAAGAAATCCTGACATTTACAACATGGATGGACCTTGAAGGCATTATGCTTGTCAGACAAACACAAGTGAAAAAACATAAAAGAAGAAGAAAGTCAAGTTCATATTTACAGAGAGTAGAAAGTCGTTGCCAGGAACTGTGGGGTGGGAAAAATAGGGAGAGGTTGATAAAAGTGTACAAAAATAAAATGAAATATTACAGTAGAGTAGGAGAGCCTTGAACTAAAAAATAGGAAGTTAGGAAACCCCAAATTTATTCCCAGATATGCTATTAATTAACTGTATGATTGTAGTCAAGTCTCTTAATTTATCAGTAAAATTAGATAGTTGGTTAGATGGTCCCTATCATTGTCAGCTTCAAAATTAAATGATTATGAATAAACAAGACAATTACCAACTCCTCTTTTCACACTATGTAGTGTAGACCTAAATCTAAGGGCTGTTGGTTACAAAAGGATGCCTTTTTAAGTTGAATAAAATATTCCTGATATAACTATTCCATCTGTTTAGTCACTATCTGTAACAAAAGGCCAGGCAGGTAGTGTGGTAACTGAGTGTGTGCTCTGGGCCAAGAATGCCTGGCCTTCAATCCAGACCTACTATGTATTAATTTTGTGACTTTGGGGATGTCAGTTTCTTTGCCTGAACAGCTGAAAGAAACCATAAGGGTATCTGACATAATGTTGTCATGTTGCTAATGTTGTGAGATGGAGCAGATTCACACATGAAAAATACTTAGAACAGTATTTGGCAAGGATAAGAGCTCCATAAATATTGGCAATATTTATTGCCTTAACATTTATTCCTTCTTCTGTTTCTTTTCTGATAATTTCCTATTTATTAATGAGACACATTTAAAAAATAATAGTACATTTTAAAATGCTATATTAATATGCTATCATCATCTCTTAAAAATGTAGATGACAAAACAAAGGAGAAAACCCTGGCCTAAATATTTCTTTAGATAGAATTAACCCAGCTGACTCAATGTTCTTCCCATTCCCTCAACTGAGTGAATTCTTTAGAAAGAACTAACCCAGTTGACTGACTTCTTTCCCCATTCCCTCAACTGAGTGACTGGAAGAACTTTGGTAAAACTGGAAATGAAACTGGAAGGAAGCGGGCAGGGCACAGCCTTTAAACGAATGACATAGCCATGCTATGCTATGCTATGCTAAGTCACTTCAGTCGTGTCCGACTCTGTGTGACCCCATAGACGGCAGCCCACCAGGCTCCCCCGTCCCTGGGATTCTCCAGGCAAGAACACTGGAGTGGGTTGCCATTTCCTTCTCCAATGCATGAAAGTGAAAAGAGAAAGTGAAGTCGCTCAGTCATGTCTGACTCTTAGCGACCCCATGGACTGCAGCCTATCTGGCTCCTCTGTCCATGGGATTTTCCAGGCAAGAGTACTGGAGTGGGGTGCCATTGCCTTCTCCTGACATAGCCATCAGATCAGATCAGTCGCTCAGTCGTGTCCGACTCTTTGCGACCCCATGAACCGCAGCACGCCAGGCCTCCCTGTCCATCACCAGCTCCCGGAGGTCACTCAGACTCGCATCCATCGAGTCAGTGATGCCATCCAGCCATCTCATCCTCTGTCGTCCCCTTCTCCTCCTGCCCTCAATCCCTCCCAGCATTAGAGTCTTCTCCAATGAGTCAACTCTTCGCATGAGGTGGCCAAAATACTGGAGTTTCAGCTTTAGCATCCGTTCTTCCAAAGAAATTCCAGGATTGATCTCCTTCAGAATGGACTGGTTGGATCTTCTTGCAGTCCAAGGGACTCTCAAGAGTCTTCTCCAACACCACAGTTCAAAAGCATCAATTCTTCAGCGTTCAGCCTTCCTCACAGTCCAGCTCTCACATCCATACATGACCACAGGAAAGACCATAGCCTTGACTAGGCGAACCTTTGTTGGTAAAGTGATGTCTCTGCTTTTGAATATGCTATCTATGTTGGTCATAACTTTCCTTCCAAGGAGTAAGCGTCTTTTAATTTCATGGCTGCAGTCATCATCTGCAGTGATTTTGGAGCCCAGAAAAACAAAGTCTGACACTGTTTCCACTGTTTCCCCATCTATTTCCTATGCAGTGATGGGACCAGATGCCATGATCTTCGTTTTCTGAATGTTGAGCTTTAAGCCAACCTTTTCACTCTCCACTTTCACTTTCATCAAGAGGCTTTTTAGCCCCTCTTCACTTTCTGCCATAAGAGTGGTGTCATCTGCATATCTGAGGTTATTGATATTTCTCCCGGCAATCTTGATTCCAACTTGTGCTTCTTCCAGCCCAGCATTTCTCATGATGTACTCTGCATAGAAGTTAAATAAGCAGGGTGACAATATACAGCCTTGACATACTCCTTTTCCTATTTGGAAGCAGTCTGTTGTTCCATGACCAGTTCTAACTGTTGCTTCCTGACCTGCATACAGATTTCTAAAGAGGCAGATCAGGTGGTCTGGTATTCCCATCTCTCTCAGAATTTTCCACAGTTTATTGTGATCCACACAGTCAAAGGCTTTGGCATAGTCAATAAAGCAGAAATAGATGTTTTTCTGGAACTCTCTTGCTTTTTCCATGATCCAGCGGATGTTGGCAATTTGGTCTCTGGTTCCTCTGCCTTTTCTAAAACCAGCTTGAACATCAGGAAGTTCACGGTTCACATATTGCTGAAGCCTGGCTTGGAGAATTTTGAGCATACCATAGGACAGAACAAAAACTGACTAGAGCCAACTAGGTCCAAGATGGCAGAATATTTACCCTCCAATGGACCTTGAACCTCATTACATGCTCATTGTCATACATCAGCGTAAGCTAAGTGACACACCTACTAGCGCCATGACAGTTCAAAGATCAAGAAGTGGCTGGTAGCCCAATTCCTGGAACTCTCCGCCTCTTCCCCCAAACAGTTGGAATACTCCTGCTTGTTAGTCTATGAAATTACCCAGCCCATAAAAACTAACCAATCTTTCAGGGTCGGTTGCCTTCTGAGATGGCCCACACTCTGAGGAGTCTGTTTCTCTCTAAATACATCCACTTCTTGCTTATCACTTTGTCTCTCACTGAATTCTTTCTGCGATGAGATAGGGAGGGGATATATGTATACCTGAGCTTCCCTGGTGGCTCAGATGGTAAAGCGTCTGCCTGCAATGCAGGAAAGCTGGGTTCGATCCCTGTGTTGGGAAGATCTCCTGGAGAAGGAAATGGCAACCCACTCCAGTATTCTTGCCTGTAGAATCCCACGGATGGAGGAGCCTGGTAGGCTATAGTCCATGGGGTCGCAAAGAGTCGGAAAGGACTGAACGAATTCACTTTCACATGTATGCTATGCTAAGTCACTTCAGTCGTGTCCGACTCTGTGTGACCCCATAGACGGCAGCCCACCAGGCTCCCCCGTCCCTAGGATTCTCCATGCCAGAACGCTGGAGTGGGTTGCCATTTCCTTCTCCAATGCATGAAAGTGAAAAGAGAAAGTGAAGTCGCTCAGTCACGTCTGACTCTTAGCGACCATGGACTGCAGCCTACCAGGCTCCTCCGTCCGTGGGATTTTCCAGGCAAGAGACCGGAGTGGGGTGCCATTGCCTTCACATGTATACCTATGGCTGATTCATGTGGAGGTTTGACAGAAAAATAAAATTCTGTAAAGCGATTATCCTTCAATTAAAAAATAAATAAATTTTTTAAAAATTTAAAAAGCGAGAATACACAGGAAAAAAAAAAAAAGAGGATGTAAAAAAAAAGAAAAGAACCTGAGTCTCATTACAGAGAAGGCAATGGTACCCTACTCCAGTACTCTTGCCTGGAAAATCCCATGGGCAGAGGAGCCTGGTAGGCTGCGGTCCATGGGGTCGCTAAGAGTCGGACATGACTGAACGACTTCACTTTCACTTTTCACTTTCATGCATTGGAGAAGAAATGGCAACCCACTTCAGTGTTCTTGCCTGGAGAATCCCAGGGACAGGGGAGCCTGGTGGGCTGCCGTCTATGGGGTCTCACAGAATCGGACACGACGACTGAAGTGACTTAGCAGCAGCAGCAACAGAGCCTCATTAAGTCTTGGGATCCAGGTGCCATGGATTTGTTGGGTAGGTAGAATAGGGAAAAAGAGTCCAAAATGGCTGTGGCTAAAAGACAAGGAAGGTCAAAGGAAGGTCCGAGGACCAGAGTGAAGACTTCAGGCAGAACAAACAGCACTCCTGGCTAAGCCCAGTTTGCATAGGGAAGGCTCAGGTGGAGGAAAAAAACATAAAAGGAGGAGCCAAAGTGCTTTCTCATGGACTTTCCAGAGTGCGCTCTTTGTCTCTCTTTCTCTCTCTCTCTCCCTCCCCACACACTCCTCCACTCTCTTCTCTTCGAGTCTTGGATTCTCCTGCTATCTTCTAAATAAAATGGAGCTGTAACACTGATTTGCCTAAGAGCTGTAGCACGGTTTGTCCAAGACCCGAGAGCTGTGACGAGCTGAGGGCTTTAATGTCCGTTGCTCCAAATCTTTGTTGTGATGAGACAAAGAACCGAGGAACATACACTCGTGTGACAGATTCAAACTCAGTCTGGGTTTTGGTTGGGTTTGAGTCCCATTCTGAGTTGCCTGGTTTCAAAAGTATAAAGTGTGGTATCTAGATTCACTATCTAAAGTCTTTTCTGTTAGAAATCTCTAAGACGGCTCCACTCTCATCCAAAACTGGTGTAAACTCAGTATACTAACTTAAATTTTTATCACCTCTTACTGCTAATTGAGAGGATTTTTCTTCAAAATTAAAGGGTTTTGAGCATCCTCTGAACAGGTGAGTGATGAGCAGCTCTAGGTGTTGAGTGTTTACTCAGGATATTATCCTCAACTTCCCAAAGATTCTCTCCTGTAATCTTCACAGTTAATCTGTGAGGTGAGGGTCATTTCTCACATGCAAGAAAGACCCTAGTAAATAAGGAAAGGTAAAGCCAGGATTTTAAAGTGGAATTTCAAATCTTTTACTCTTACACAACAACAGATAGTAAAAGTGGGGTGGGGAGAAAGAAAGGAGGGAGGAAGAGAAGGAAGACACAAAGAATTTCCAGTAAGCTCTACTGTCCTTGTATCCCTGTAAGTCTGATCCAGCATCCACTACCTGCTGTATACTCTGCCTATCTGCCTTCAGTCCAGTCATTAGAGGGCCAAACTTCATTCTACTAGAGAGTATAGAAGATGTGGCTTTAGGCAACCTGGTGGATTCTGTCCTGATTATTGGAACGTAAAGCACATTCTCGCACAATATCTGAGAAGCCTGAAAGGTTCTTGCCACCTCTGATGTCCTGGAAGATCTATTTCAAATAATCACCAAATTGCTTTAACTATGGGGAACGGAGCCGGTATTTGCAAAAGAGAAGAACAAGCAAACTTCCTTGTGAAACACTTTAGGATCTCGCTACCTAGCTTATCTAGGTTAAACATCGGAATTGAGTCAAAACAGAAGGGGTGTTAGTAAAGAATCAGGCCTGAGATGAAAGGTCAACTGGGCAGCTGGCCTTGAGGTTAAAGCTCTCCTTACAAAAGAGGTAAGGATGACATTGTTCTTACAGTAATTGAATTCACTCCATCTTTATCCTCGCCATATTGCTGCAGGGCATAGATTTTTGTCATTTCAGGTGCCCGAGGCTACTCTTTGTCCTATGGAGGGACAAAGTTTTCTCTATGCCTCCAGAATCTAAGCCAGTTAGCCCCAGAGTCCAGTGGAAGGAATGAGATGCCAGAAGCTTAGGAATATTGTGGAAGCTGTTTTTTCTTTTTTGAACTTTCTGGAATTTTTTTTTTAATTGAAGCATAGTTGATTTACAATATTGTATTAATTTCAGGTATACAGCACTTTTATATGTATGTTGCTGTTGTTATTCAGTCGCTAAGTCACGCCTGACTCTTTGTGATCCCATGGACTGCAGCACACCAGGCCTCCCTGTCCCTCACTATCTCCCAGAGTTTGCCCAAGTTCATGTCCATTGAATTGGTGATGCCATCCAACCATTTCATCCTCTGTTGCTGTCTTCTCCTGCCTTCAATCTTTCCCAGCATCAGGGTCTTTTCCAGTGAATAGGCTCTTTGCATCAGGTGGTCATTTGGAGCTTCAGTTCAGTTCAGTCGTTCAGTCACGTCCTACTCTTTGCGACCCCATGAATCGCAGCATGCCAGGCCTCCCTGTCCATCACCAACTCCTGGAGTTTACCCAAACTCATGTCCATTGAGTTGGTGATGTCATCCAGCCATCTCATCCTCTGTGGTCCCCTTCTCCTCCTGCCCCCAGTCCCTCCCACCATCAGGGTCTTTTCCAATGAGTCAGCTCTTCGCATTAGGTGGCCAAAGTATTGGAGTTTCAGCTTCAACATCAGGCCTTCCAATGAACACTCAGGACTGATCTCCTTTAAGATGGACTGGTTGGATCTCCTTGCAGTTCAAGGGACTCTCAAGAGTCTTCTCCAACACCACAGTTTAGCATCAGTCCTTCCAATGAGTATTCAGGATTGATCTCCTTTAGGATTGACTGGTTTGATCTTCTTGCTGTCCAAGGGACTCTTAAGTCTTCTCTTGCACCCCAGTTGTAAGCATCAATTCTTTGGCGCTCTGTCTTCTTTATGGTCCACCTCTCACATCCTTACATGACTAATGGAAACACTACAGCCTTGGCTATATGGACCTTTGTCAGCAAAGTGATGTCTTTGCTTTTTAATATATTGTCTAGGTTGGTCATAGCTTTCCTTCCAAGAAGCAAGCAAGTAAATATACACATATTTTTCAGATTTTTTCCATTATAGGTTATTACAAGACATTAAGTGTAGTTCCTTGTGCCATACAGTAAATCCTTGTTGTCTATCTATTTTATATATGGTAGTCTGCATCTCTTAATTCCAAACTCCTAAATTATCCCTCTCCTCCTTTTCCCTTTGGTTACCATAAGTTTGTTTCTATGTCTGTGATTCTGTTTATCTTGTAAATAAGTTCATTTGTATTACTTCTTTTTTAGATTCCACATGTAATTGATAGCATATGACATCTGTCTTTCTCTGTCTGATTTACTTCACTTAGTGTCATAATCTCTAGGTCCAACCACGTAGAAGTTGTTCTTACAACTTGCCCTGCTGTCGTTTCTTTGGCATGAGCTCATAGTAAAGGTTTTTTTTGCCACATCCTAAACTGCTTCTGGAGGAGAGGCACATACATGAAAGTCAAAACTAAAAGCTCATTCTGACCATTTTAATTTATTTACATATTCATCCTTAGTGACCTAGTCTGACATGACACATCCCTCACTTGAAGGGTTTTGCAGCTCACAAAACCCTTGATAATCAGCCATCTGGCTCCAGTCTCTTCCTCACAATGTGACAAAGGAATAGATTTTTCTGAAGGGCTTGGCCTCTGCCTGGAGTGAGTGAGTCAGGAGCCCTGGCTCAACTTGACAGCTGTTTGGCCATAATCTGGCCTTGAATTCATCCTGTTAGATCTGTGAATAAGCCCCCCTCAGGCAGGCCCAGTAGGAGGATCATCTACCAGAACAAGGGTGAGCCATCTCAGGACACTGGAGACTATCAGGCTGTGCATTTCTGACTTCTTAAGAAATAAGCATCTCTTAGGGATGGAGACTCTTTCCTCAAGGCCTTCAGGTCCAACACTGACCACTGCAGGATGGTCTTTTACTGAAACTGCCTCCCTTCCCATCCACCCTGAAGAAGGCTGCCTATTGCCTCATGATCAGCTCAGAAATGGGGTTTCTCCGGTGACTCAGTGGTAAAAAACACACCTGCCAATGCAGGAGACATAAGAGATGTGGGTTCAATCTCTGGGTCAGGAAGATTCCCTGGAGGAGGGCATGGCAACCCCCTCCAATATTCTTGCCTGGAGAATCCCATGGACAGAAGAGCCTGGTGGGCTATAGTCCATGGAGCTGCAAAGAGTCAGACATGACTAAGAGACTGGGAACACAGGCATGCACAGTTCAGAAGTCCTCTCCTCAGCACATTCTCTGGGGTTAAGCCACATTTAGAAGATGGCCTTTGGCTGACCAATCTCTGTATGATCCACTTGTTAGAGGCCATGGAGGGAATAGAGGATACAGGGTAACCTGGCTGGCTGTGTATCCTGGCCTTTTTACTTCTCAGTTGACGTGCAAATGCTAAGTCATTTCATTCCTCTCCAACTATTTGCAGCCCCATGGACTGCAGCCCACCAGGCTCCTCCGTCCATAGGATTTTCCAGGCAAGAATACTGGAGTGGGTTGCCATGCGCTCCTCCAGGGGATCATCCCCATCCAGGGATCAAACCTGTATCTCTTACAACTCCTGCATTGGCGAGTGGGTTCTTTACCTCTAGCACCACCTGGGAAGTCCTCTTAGTAGATAGCCTTGGGCAAATTACTCAATTTTTTTATGCCTGTTTCCTCATTTTCCAAGTGTTGAACATTAGGAATGCTTACATCTTACGGGTCCTGTGAGAGGAAAGTGAGTTAATTTGGGTAAAGTGTACAGAACAGAATAAGTGTATTGATCAGAACTGATCAACATTCCTAGAGAAGGAAATGGCAGTCCACTCCAGTAATATTGCCTGGAAAATCCCATGGACAGAGGAGCCTGGGAGGCTACAGTCCACGGGGTCGGAAAGAGTCGGACACAACTGAGAGACATTAGCTGGTATTCTCATCTAGAGTTCACTTTTTAAAGTGGGAGTTGACTTTGTAGAATGAATCTTTTCTTGAAGGAATGAATGGGAAAGAGAGAAAATCGGGCAGTAAAAGAGGAATCTTGGCTTGGGGTGCTGGGGGTATGGTCTGGAGATCTGAGCCACAAGGAAAGCTAAGAAGGTGGTCCTGGATTAGGTTTTAATGGCAGGGCTGGGCTATATATATTTAATATCTTAGGAGTAACAATATTGGTAACTTTAAAAGGTGAAGGCAATGTATGTAAACAAAGTGAGACAGCTAATTATATTTACCCTAGGGTTACCACGGTAGAACAGGATTAAATGAACTATAAATTCTTTTGAAGCAGAAACTGTTGTCCTAGTGCTCATTGTGAATGCTCAGTAAAGGTGTGTTGAGTGGATTAGTAAATGATGAATAAACAGCCCAAGGTCCAGGCTGAATTTATTTGCCCCATAAGCCTTGCTTGGCTAAGTCAAGGATGGCCTTTAGACCAAGCTTCAGGGATGCAGTCACTCCTACGTGTGCTTCCCCTTGCTGATTCAAGGTCTTTCAAGAAAAAAAGGCTACAGCTTAAAAAAAAAATGTTTAATGTGGAGCAAATCACAACTGTCTTTATACTTCCATTACATATGCTCCATAATTTCCTTGGGGTCAGTTAAAGGGATGGATGAGTGGATATTCATACAATTTTCATTTTTCTTCAGCAGATTCTCTTCTTTTTCTTCTGAAATGAGATGGTAGTCAATTGGAAAAACAAAAATAAAATCATAAACATCTTTATTGATGTGGGTAGCAAGCGGTGATTCCAAACAAAAAGTCTTTCTAGATTGTGTGTTTACTGAGACATAGTTTTAGACGATCTGAATTATATTTTACACTGTGCTGCATGTAATGCGGCACCCACTGAAAACAAGTTGTCAAATGGAATGCCTTAGTAACAATTAGTCAATTGTGACAATAGGAACGTGACAAATAGGCTAAACATGTGAGCATTCTTTGAAAAAAAAAAAAAACAATTCTCCTTCCTCCCTAAAATATCCTGAGTGTAGCAAATAAATAGGGATTTAAAAAATTATAACACAAAGTAGCATACTTAAATTACATATAAATAAACTTGGAATTGGTGAAACTGTAATTGCTCTCTTTTTAAAACAACTAACAACTGACCTTTTTCGAATCATGCTGCTCAACACCAAATATTAGATCAGGGATCAACAAACATTTTCTATAAAAGACCAGATTGTAAATATTTTAGATTCATGGACCAAGAGACACATTGAGTATAATTAGGAGGTACCTATGTAGCAAAGAGAAAACAAATTTCCATACTTCTTATTGATAGAATTAAATATACAGTAATAATAATAGATTACATTTTTTTGTAATGCAAGTTTACTAATGAAAATAATGGATCTTTTTTTTTCTTTTGGTATAATGTTTTACTTCATGGAGGTTCAACCTCACTGCTCCTTTATCATCTGATTACCAATGTTTTTCTGTAAAAATCATTCCTAGCTAGTGGCACCAGACAAAAACAAGCTATTTGCTGGATTTTGCCTGCTGGCTATAGATTGCTGATCTTTGGGTTAGTTGCTCAGTAGAAGACTAGCAAAGCATTGTCCATAATACAGCAACTGACAGTAAATCAGTAATAGTCCTTGGTTATTGCTTTGCCATGCCTTGCTACCTGGTGATGGTATAGAGCATTAGTCTTCAAGCCAAGTAACAGGGAGTCTTTAACATAAACTTTGGATCTTTTAGTAAAGACAGAGTAACGTGAAAATTATAGTGTATTTTGACACAGGAAAAGGAAACCAGCACAGAGCAGTGTGAGCTAAGATCAGCCAACATAGAAGGGGGAAGAAAAGAGTGAGTGGAAGGAATTCCCTTCGTGAGAGTCATAGAAGTACAGACTATTCCTTACTGAGGAGAAATTAGAAATTTAAAGTGGATTCTATCCAAAATTGTTTATATTTATGTTCAAAATATTTGCTAGTAAAATGAATATCGTTTTCATTCTAGAATGGATTCAGATCCCTTCACCATCTTTATAAAGTTCTAAGAAACATTGTAAGTATATACATGGTACCTTGGTGAGTTGTATGTTGGAGTCAAGATTCTGAGCTTTAAAATAAGGAAAAAAGATGATCAGCCATGATCTGACTCTCTCAACTTACCCTCCAACTAAACGCTCTATTAATATGACTAAAGTCTGCTGTTACAAAGAAGGTCTTAATTTGTCCACATCAGGTTCTGTTTCACATATAGCAATCAAGTGAAAAAATTCTTTGGTCTGGGCAGTAATTTATTCACTCAAAAGACTTTAATAATTTATGTGAACATTTAAACCCTTTTTCATGTTTTAATTTTTTATTGAAGAATAAATAAATGACTTAAAATGTTGTGTTTGTTTCAGATGTATGGAAAAGTGAATAAGTTATACATACATACATATATCCACCCTTTTTCTTTTCAGATTCTTTTTCCATACAGGCCATTACAGAGTATTGAGTCGAGGTCTCTGTGCTATACAGATCGTTCTTATCAGTTATCTATTTTATATATACTGGTATATGTGTGTCAATCCCAATCTCTAAATTTATGCCTCCTCTCATCCTTATCCCTAGGTAACTATAAGTCAACATCTGTGACTCTTACTTCTGTTTTGTAAATAAATTCATCTGTACCTTTTTTTTTTTTTTTTTGATTCCACATAAAAGGGGTATTATATTAAATTTGTCTTTCTGGGTCTACAAAGCTACAGTAATCAAAACATGAAAGCAGAAATATAGATCAATGGAAACAAGAGAGAAAGTCCAGAGTAAACCCATGTACCTATGGTTACCTAATCTATGACAAAGGAGGCAAGAATATACAATGGAGAAAAGACAGTCTCTTCAATAATTGGTGCTGGGAAAACTGGATAGCTACATGTTAAAGAATGAAATTAGAACACTCCCTAACACTATACACAAACATAAACTCAAAATGGATTAAAGACCTAAATTTAAGGCTGGACAGCATAAAACTCTTAGAGGAATACATAAGCAGAATACTCTTTAACATAAATCACAGTAAGATCTTTTTGGCCTTATCTCCTAGAGTAATGAAAATAAAAACAAAATAAACAAATGGGACCTGCTGCTAATTCGATTCAGTTGTGTCCGACTCTGTGCGACCCCAAAGACGGCAGCCCGCCAGGCTCCACCATCCCTGGGATTCTCCAGGCAAGAACACCGGAGTGGGTTGCCATCTCCTTCTCCAATGCATGAAAGTGAAAGGTGAAAGTGAAGTCGCTCAGTCGTATTCGACTCTTAGCGACCCCATGGACTGAAGCCTACCAGGCTCCTCTGTCAATGGGATTTTCCAAGCAGAGTACTGGAGTGCGGTGCCATTGCCTTCTCCATAAAAGCTTTTGCACAGCAGAAGAAACTATAAACAAAATGAAAAAACAACCCTCAGAGTGTGAAAAAAAAAAAAAAAAACTTTTTCATATTTTTAGTGTTCCTAGGGAAAAGCATTCTTTTTCAAGGAAAGGACTCAGATAAAGAAGTCAGACTTCTGGATTTGAATCTCAATACTACCCTGTGAGCCCTTGGACAATCATTTTTTCCCCCTTATTATCAGTTAGCTCACCTGTAGAATGGGGATAACAACTTTTACCTCATTGGATTTTTGTAAGCAGTGAGTTAATCTCCATAAACTGCTTAGCATTCTGCCTAATACATACTATATACTCAATAAATATGAACTATTTGCATGATTAGTTATCATTATAAATGTACCTATGATATTTATAATAATGACAATATCATTTTTGACATCAAATGAATAGATGGTTATCAAATTCATTCACAGATATTTATCAAACATTTACTCTGTGCCAAGCATTACTGTAGGTACTGAATATATATATATATCACAAACAAAATATATCAATATCTGTAGTCTCATGTGATTTCAGCCTGGTGGGAGGCAGGGAGAACAGAGAATAAAAAAATCAAAATGTAATCTAACAGAATGTATGGTTTGTCAGATGATGATAAATGCTGTGGGGAAAACTGACACTGGAGTAAGACAGGGAGCATTGAGGGAGGAGAGACCACAATTCAGCATAGGCTAGGTGATCAGGGAAGTCTTCCGGCATATGGATGACCTTTTCTCCTAAGGGGTTGAAAGACCTGGGATAGGTTGCCAGACTTAGCTAATAAAAATACAGGATGTCTAGTTAAATTCAACCTGACATCCTGTATTTTATCTGGCAACCATGTCTAGGGATGGGGCAGTAAGAACGAGTCTGAGAGTTTTCTTTAGGGATAAAGGACAAATGAGTTTCACTGGTAAATTCTGATGGGGTAGGGCTGAGGCACGGTGTGAGAAGGTCCTGTAGTTCTGGGGCTCACTTGCAACTGCTGCAGAGGAGGGGGCCAGGCTCCCTTACTCGGAGTACTGAGGTTATGAGATTTCCCTCCATTCTTGCCTTTGAGTGGGTGGAAAGTGGAACAAGTGGAATTTGACTTCCTCTTAACTCCTATGTGTTGCTTGGGGTCATGGAAAGCCAAACTGAAAATGATCTGAGAAGTCGGGTTAGACAGTCCTCAGAAAACAGACCATGAGTTGCTCAACACTGTGAACATAGTGCCTCTCAGAACCTTGGATTATCGATGGAGATGTTGCAAGAAAAAAATTCTCCACATACAATTTTCCATTGTTTTCCTCTGTAATTTTTCATTTGTGGTTGAGGATAGCACTGTTTTCCCCAGAAGGAGGATTTCAAAAGTGAGTAGTGGTAGTTTCTACCATACAATGTAATTCTTTCAAAGATCCAATGCTGTCTCTTACACACAGTGAGAGAAAAGTTGGCTTCATCTCAGCTCAGGACTAAACAGTGATACTGCTGATTATTGTATGAAATTGAAAGATGGTACCAGTTCCATCTTAAAAAGGGGGTCATGGTTTTATTAGTTTTTGAAAGTTTAGCTTCTAGATCAGTGCCTAGTACATTGTAAATACTCTGCAAATATGAATATGAATAATGGATAAGGATTTGTAGTATTAGAAGATTTTCTTAAAATCAAAACTTAATTTTTGTTAAATCACTTTGAAATAATGCTTATTTGCATTGCCCCTTCCTAAAATAAGTGTATTAGAGATGTTTTCTTATAGATGCTGAAAAAAATGTACGTCATAGCAGTTTAGAAAATAGGCCCAGATAATCCTCACTTCATACTTCCTGGCTGTGTGACTTTTCCTTATCTTTGTACCTCAGTCCTCTCTTCTATAAAATAAGGGCAATAATACTAGTATCATATTAGTGTCTCCTTTCTTATCAAATTATTGAAATTAGTCAATATGTAAAACATTTAGATCAGTGCCTGTTGCATACAAGGCACTAGAATGTTAGCTACTAATCGTAATCTTTTATTAGTCCTACTATGGTGACTGCAGCCATGAAATTAAAAGACGCTTACTCCTTGGAAGGAAAGTTATGACCAATCTAGATAGCATATTCAAAAGCAGAGACATTGCTTTGCCAACAAAGGTCCGTCTAGTCAAGGCTATGGTCTTTGCTGTCGTCATGTATGGATGTGAGAGTTGGACTGTGAAGAAGGCTGAGCACCGAAGAATTGATGCTTTTGAACTGTGGTGTTGGAGAAGACTCTTGCGAGTCCCTTGAACTGCAAGGAGATCCAACCAGCCCATTCTGAAGGAGATCAGCCCTGGGATTTCTTTGGAAAGAATGATGCTAAAGCTGAAACTCTAGTACTTTGGCCACCTCATGTGAAGAGTTGACTCATTGGAGAAGACTCTGATGTTGGGAGGGATTGGAGGCAAGAGGAGAAGGGGACGTCAGAGGATGAGATGGCTGGATGGCATCACTGACTTGATGGATGTGAGTCTCAGTGAACTCCGGGAGTTGGTGATGGACAGGGAGGCCTGGAGTGCTGCAATTCATGGGGTCGCAAAGAGTCGGACACTACTGAGTGATTGATCTGATCTGATCTGATATTTATATTATCTCCTATAATGCTTAGCAGGCTTCCCGGGTGGCTCAGACGGTGCCTGTAATGCAGGATACTCGGGTTCAATCCCTGGGTTGGGACAATCCCCTGGAGAAGGGAATAGCAACCCACTCCATAATTCTTGCCTAGAGAATTCCAGAGGAGCCTGGCAGGCTACAGTCCATGGGGTCGCAGAGAGTCGGACACAAATGGACAACTAACATAATGCTTAGCACATTGTCTGAGATCTATAAGATTGTGTGTGCATGCTCAGTCATGTCCAACTCCTTGCAACTCCATGGACTTCATCCTGCCAGGCTCTTCTGTCCATGGAATTTTCCAGGCAAGAATACTGGGGTGGGTGGTTGTGATTTCCTTCTCTAAAGGATCTTCCCAACCCAGGGGTCAAACCCACGTCTCCTGTGTCTCCTGCACTGGTAAGTGGATTCTTTACCACTGAGCCACATGAAAAGCTCATCTAAAAGACTGCCTTGAGTGAAGTCGCTCAGTCATGTCTGACTCTTTGCAACCCCATGGACTGTAGCCTATCAGGCTCCTCCATCCATGTGATTTTCCAGGCAAGAGTGCTGGAGTGGATTGCCATTTCCTTCTCCAGGGGATCTTTCCGACCCAGGAATCAAACCCGGGTCTCTTGCATTGCAGGCAGACGTTTTACCGTCTGAGCCACCAGGGGGATCAAAGACTGCCTTGCTGCTGCTGCTGCTGCTAAGTCGCTTCAGTCGTGTCCGACTCTGTGCGACCCCTGAGACGGCAGCCCACCAGGCTACCCCGTCCCTGGGATTCTCCAGGCAAGAACACTGGAATGGGTTGCCATTTCCTTCTCCAATGCATAAAAGTGAAAAGTGAAAGTGAAGTCGCTCAGTCGTGTCCGACTCTTAGCGACCCCATGGACTGCAGCCCACCAGCGTCCTCCATCCACAGGATTTTCCAGGCAAGAGTACCGGGGTGGGGTGCCATTGCCTTCCCCGAAAGACTGCCTTATGACCCAGCAATCCCACTGCTGGGCATACACACCAAGGAGACCAGAGTTGAAAGAGACACATGTACCCCAATGTTCATTGCAGCACTGTTTATAATAGCCAGGACATGGAGGCAACCTGGATGTCCATCAGCTGATGAATGGATAGGAGAAAGGATCATTAGCACAGGGAACTCTACTAAATATTCTGTAATACAGCCACTATGGAGAAGAGTGTAGAGATTCCTTAAAAAATTGGAAATAGAACTGCCATACCACCCAGCAATCCCACTTCTGGGCATACACAGCAAGAAAACCAGAATTGAAAGAGACACGCGTACCCCAATGTTCATCGCAGCACTGTTTATAATAGCCAGGACATGGAAGCAACCTAGATGTCCATCCGCAGATGAATGGATAAGGAAGCTGTGGTACATGTACACAATGGAGTATTACTCAGCCATTAAAAAGAATGCATTTGAATCAGTTCTAATGAGGTGGATGAGACTAGAGCCTATTATACAGAGTGAAGTAAGCCAGAAAGAAAAACATCAATACCGAATACTAATGCATATATATGGAATTTAGAAAGATGGTAACAATAACCCTGTATGTGAGACAGCAAAAGAGACACAGATGTATAGAACACCCTTTTGGACTCTGGGAGAGGGAGAGGGTGGGATGATTTGGGAGAACGGCATTGAAACATGTATAATATCATATAAGAAACGAATCGTCAGTCCAGGTTTGATGCAGGATACAGGATGCTTGGGGCTGGTGCACTGGGATGACCCAGAGGGATGGTACAGGGAGGGAGGTGGGAGGGGGGTTCAGGATTGGGAACACGTGTACACCTGTGGCAGATTCATGTTGATGTATGGCAAAACCAATACAGTATTGTAGAGTAATTAGCCTCCAATTAAAATAAATAAATTTAAATTAAAAAATAAAAATAAAAGACTATTGAGTGACTACCTAATGTTCATATATTAGAAAAAATTTAAAACTATTTACTATTTAGAGTCCTTCTGAAGATATTGCAAAATAGTATATAATGATTAAAATACCACTGCTTGACTAGTTAGTCACTAACACCCTAGAAAGAGAGGAGGCTAAACAATTACAAGGATAAATAAACCTTTGTCACTGACCTCTCTCTAGCTGAAGAGCAAACATATTTATGTGGGAAGAGCACAACATCTTCTCCTTTTAATATGGGTGATGTCCACCTTAGCAAGTTTAGGGCCTCTGAGCTTTTGCTTGGGGAAGTCAAAGAAAATTCAACCGAGAATAAGGTGGAAGAGTGACTTGCCAAGCTATGTGCTTGCACCATTTTCCTTTCCACCTGTGCCTGTGGACAAAGTATACCGCAGAGGTAAAGGACTCTGTACTCAGTCTACTGCAGTTTGGCTTTCTCACTCCCATGTCAATAAATCCACGCTGGCTAAATTTTTAGGTTATTTTTCCTACTAGTTAAAATATACTCAATGATTCTTTCTCAGCTCTCCTCTGATTCTCTGAAGTGTTTCCCAAATACTGTCCTTTGTGAAAGTACTATATCATTGAAATGTAAAACACTCCCTCCACCCCTATCCAGACTGTTGCCTTGGGCTGTTCCTCTTTCCTTCTCTCTTCCCTGTAGTGGCAAACCATTCAATGTCACAGTAATCCAAGTCTATGTCCCAACAAGTAACGCTGAAGAAGCTGAAATTGAACGGTTCTATGAAGACCTACAAGACCTTTTAGAACTAACACCCAAAAAAGATGTTCTTTTCATTATAGGGGACTGGAATGCAAAAGTAGGAAGTTAAGAAACACCTGGAGTAACAGGCAAATTTGGCCTTGGAATACGGAATGAAGCAGGGCAAAGACTAACAGAGTTTTGCCAAGAAAATGCACTGGTCATAGCAAATACCCTCTTCCAACACAAGAGAAGACTCTTTACATGGACATCACCAGATGGTCAACACTGAAATCAGATTGATTATATTCTTTGCAGCCAAAGATGGAGAAGCTCTAGACAATCAGCAAAAACAAGACCAGGAGCTGACTGTGGCTCAGACCACGAACTCCTTATTGCCAAATTCAGACTGAAATTGAAGAAAGTAGGGAAAACCACTAGACCATTCAGGTATGACCTAAATCAAATCCCTTATGATTATACAGTGGAAGTGAGAAATAGATTTAAGGGCCTAGATCTGATAAATAGAGTGCCTGATGAACTATGGAATGAGGTTCGTGACATTGTACAGGAGACAGGGATCAAGACCATCCTCATGGAAAAGAAATGCCAAAAAGCAAAATGGCTGTCTGGGGAGGCCTTAAAAATAGCTATGAAAAGAAGAGAAGCGAAAAGCAAAGGAGAAAAGGAAAGATATAAACTTCTGAATGCAGAGTTCCAAAGAATAGCAAGAAGAGATAAGAAAGCCTTCTTCAGTGATCAATGCAAAGAAATAGAGGAAAACAACACAATGGGAAAGACTAGGGATCTCTTCAAGAAAATCAGAGATACCAAAGGAACATTTCATGCAAAGATGGGCTCAATAAACGACAGAAATGGTATGGACCTAACAGAAGCAGAAGCTATTAAGAAGAGGTGGCAAGAATACACAGATAAGATCAGATCAGTCGCTCAGTCGTGTCCGACTCTTTGCGGCCCCACGAACTGCAGCACGCCAGGCCTCCCTATCCATCACCAGCTCTCAGAGGTCACTCAGACTCACATTCATTGAGTCAGTGATGCCATCCAGCCATCTCATCCTCTGTCGTCCCCTTCTCCTCCTGCCCTCAATCCCTCCCAGCATCAGAGTCTTCTCCAGTGAGTCAACTCTTCGCATGAGGTGGCCAAAATACTGGAGTTTCAGCTTGAGCATCATTCCTTCCAAAGAAATCCCAGGGCTGATCTCCTTCAGAATGGACTGGCTGGATCTCCTTGCAGTCCAAGGGACTCGCAAGAGTCTTCTCCAACACCACAGTTCAAAAGCATCAATTCTTCGGTGCTCAGCCTTCTTCACAATCCAGCTCTCACATCCATACATAACCACAGGAAAGACCATGGCCTTGACTAGGCGAACCTTTGTTGGCAAAGTGATGTCTCTGCTTTTGAATATGCTATCTAGGTTGGTCATAACTTTCCTTCCAAAGAGTAAGCGTCTTTTAATTTCATGGCTGCAGTCACCATCTGCGGTGATTTTGGAGCCCAGAAAAATAAAGTCTGACACTGTTTCCACTGTTTCTCCATCTATTTCCCATGTAGTGATGGGACCAGATGCCATGATCTTCGTTTTCTGAATGTTGAGCTTTAAGCCAAACTTTTCACAGAAGAACTGTACAAAAAAGATCTTCATGACCCAGATAATCATGATGGTGTGATCACTGACCTAGAGCCAGACATCCTGGAATGTGAAGTCAAGTGGGCCTTAGAAAGCATCACTACGAACAAAGCTAGTGGAGATGATGGAATTGCAGTTGAGCTATTCCAAATCCTGAAAGACGATGCTGTGAAAGTGCTGCACTCAATATGCCAGTAAATTTGGAGAACTCAGCAGTGGCCACAAGATTGGAAAAGGTCAGTTTTCATCCCAATCCCAATCTCAAAGAAAGGCAATGCCAAAGAATGCTCAAACTATCGCACAATTGCACTCATCTCACAAGCTAGTAAAGTAATGCTCAAAATTCTCCAAGCCAGGCTTCAGCAATATGGGAACCATGAGTTTCCTAATGTTCAAGCTGGTTTTAGAAAAGGCAGAGGAACCAGAGATCAAATTGCCAACATCCGCTGGATCATGGAAAAAGCAAGAGAGTTCCAGAAAAACATCTATTTCTGCTTTATTGACTATGCCAAAGCCTTTGACTGTGTGGATCACAATAAACTGTGGAAAATTCTGAGAGAGATGGGAATACCAGACCACCTGATCTGCCTCTTTAGAAATCTGTATGCAGGTCAGGAAGCAACAGTTAGAACTGGTCATGGAACAACAGACTGGTTCCAAATAGGAAAAGGAGTATGTCAAGGCTGCATATTGTCACCATGTTTATTTAACTTCTATGCAGAGTACATCACGAGAAATGCTGGACTGGAAGAAACACAGGTTGGAATCAAGATTGCTGGGAGAAATATCAATAACCTCAGAGATGCAGATGATACCACCCTTATGGCAGAAAGTGAAGAGGAACTCAAAAGCCTCTTGATGAAAGTGAAAGTGGAGAGTGAAAAGGTTGGCTTAAAGCTCAACATTCAGAAAACAAAGATCATGGCATCTGGTCCCATCACTACATGGGAAATAGATGGAGAAACAGTGGAAACAGTGTCAGACTTTATTTTTCTGGGCTCCAGAATCACTGCAGATGGTGACTGCAGCCATGAAATTAAAAGACGCTTACTCCTTGGAAGGAAAGTTATGACCAACCTAGATAGCATATTCAAAAGCAGAGACATCACTTTGCCAACAAAGGTTCGCCTAGTCAAGGCTATGGTCTTTCCTGTGGTTATGTATGGATGTGAGAGCTGGACTGTGAAGAAGGCTGAGCGCCGAAGAATTGATGCTTTTGAACTGTGGTGTTGGAGAAGACTCTTGAGAGTCCCTTGGACTGCAAGGAGATCCAACCAGTCCGTTCTGAAGGAGATCAGCCCTGGGATTTCTTTGGAAGGAATGATGCTAAAGCTGAAACTCCAGTATTTTGGCCACCTCATGCGAAGAGTTGACTCATTGGAGAAGACTCTGATGCTGGGAGGGATTGAGGGCAGGAGGAGAAGGGGACGACAGAGGATGAGATGGCTGGATGGCATCACTGACTCGATGGATGTGAGTCTGAGTGACCTCCAGGAGATGGTGATGGACAGGGAGGCCTGGCGTGCTGCGGTTCATGGGGTCGCAAAGAGTCGGACACGACTGAGCAACTGATCTGTTCTGATCTGATCCCTGTAGTGGCTCTTCTTAATTTCCCTGTTATATGTTTATGGTTCCCAGTATTCTAATATTTAGATTTCTTTTCTTCATATAATTTCATCTTCATCCATATTTTACTAGTATCACGTATTAACAAGTGTTGTTGTTCAGTTGCTAAATCGTTTCTGACTCTTTGTGACCACATGGACTACAGCTCATCAGGCACCCCTGTCCTTCACCATCTCCTGGAGTTTGTTCAAATTCATGTCCATTGAGTCAGTGATGCTATCTAACCATCTCATTCTCTGCTGTCCCCTTCTCCTTTTGCCTTCAATCTTTCCCAGCCTCAAGGTCTTGTCCAATGAGTTGGCTCTTTGCATCAGGTGGCCAAAGTATTAGAACTTTAGCATCAGTCCTTCCAATGAATATCCAGAGTTGATTTCCTTTAGGATTGACTAGTTTGATCTCCTTGCAGTACAAGTCTTCTCCAACACCACAATTCAAAAGCATCAATTCTTCGGTGCTCAGCCTTTTTTATGGTCCCCCTCTTACATCTGTATGTGAATATTGGAAAAACCATAGCTTTGACCCGACAGACCTTTGTCAATAATGTGATGTCTCTGCTTTTTAATATGCTGTGTAAGACTGTCATAATTTTCCTTCCAAGGAGCAGGCATCTTTAAATTTCATGGCTGTAGTCACCATCTGCAGTGATTTTGGAGCCCAAGAAAATAAAGTCAGCCACTGTTTCCCCATCTATTTGCCATGAAATGATGGGATTAGAAGCCATTGAGCTTAGGTTTTTTTCATGTTAACTAGTGAAATAGGCAGAAGCAGGCTCTTCTGTCCATGAGATTCCCCAGGCAAGAATATTGAAGTGGGTTGCCATTTCCTCCTCCAGGGATATTCCCAACCCAGGGATCGAACTCATGTCTCCTGCATTGGCGGGCAGGTTCTTTACCACTAGCGCCACCTGGGAAGTCACATAGAATTCTAGTGTGGGTTTCCATTCCCTTTTCCAGGGGATATTCCTGACCCAGGGATTGAACCCGGGTCTCCTGAATTACAGGCAGATTCTTTACTGTCTGAGCCACCAGGGAAGCTGCTGCTAAGTCGCTTCAGTCGTTTCCGACCCTGTGCAACCCCATAGATGGCAGCCCACCAGGCTCCTCCGTCCCTGGGATTCTCCAGGCAAGAACACTGGAGTGGGTTGCCATTTCCTTCTCCAGTGCATAAAAGTGAAAAGTGAAAGTGAAGTCGCTCAGTCATGTCCGACTCTTAGCGACCCCACGGACTGTAGCCCACCAGGCTCCTCCGTCCATAGGGTTTTCCAGGCAAGAGTTCTGGAGTGGGGTGCCATTGCCTTCTCTGACCAGGGAAGCTAGATGGGGCAATTATCCTGGATTATTCTGTATTATTCAGGAGGGTCCTCAATGACAACACCTGTGTCTTTAAAAGAGAGTGGCGATGGAGATGTGAAACAGCTGGCAGAGAAGAAGACAATGTGTGGCAGAGATTGGAATGATGACATCACAGTACTCGAAGTACCTGCAGCCCCCAGAAGCTGGAAGAAGCAGAAATCAGATAGTCCCTGAGAGCCTCCAGAGGGAGGGAGTGTGGTCTGCCAGCATCGTGACTTTGGCCCAGGGATACTGATTTCGGACTTCTGGCTTCCAGAACTGTAAGAAAGTAAATTTCTATTGTTTTAAACTCCAAGTTAGGGACTTTCCTTGGTGGTCTAGTGGATAATACTCTGTGCTCCCAACGCAGGGAACCTGGGTTCAATCCCTGATCAGGGAACTAAGATCTAACTATGTCTGGGTGCCTCAACCACTGAGACTGCACTCCACAACTAGAGAAGCCCATGTGCCACAACAAAGACCCAGCACAGCCAAAAAAAAAAGATAATAATAATAATAAAGTCAGATGATTGTACAACTCAGTGAATACACTAGAAACTACTGAACTATATTTTTAAAGTATAAATTCATAGTATCTCAATGATAGCTCAATAAAGTTGTTCTTTAAGATAAATAAATAAACAAACCCCAAGTTAAACAGCAGCCACAGGAAACTAATACAACTCGAAAATCTAAAATGTATGTCTGTAATTATCACTCCCTTTCCCGTGCCAAATCTACAAAAACCAAAGAACTCTGGACATCTTCATCAGCTTTCCCATTCAACATTTGAGCAAGCATCTTTTAATTTCATGGCTGCAGTCACCATATATCATTTAATTCTCATTTAATACTCACTCTGACCTGATGAAATACTTTGTTGTCCTAACATTAGAAGAAGGGACCTGAGATACAAAAAATTTAAGTAGCTTGCCCAGGGTTATAAAGATGTTACAGGCTAGAGCTGGGATTTGGGTCCCAGTGTAGTCTGGCTTCAGACCAGTCACTAAGGGCAGTGCTTTGCAGCCTCAAATTAGCAGATGTCTCAGGCTACTCAGAGCCTGTCCCACATCCACACATCAGTGTCCAGGCTCTGTCAGAATGGATCGCTTTAGTTGAATTCAGAAAACCTTTACAGAACCCCTACAGCCTGCTGGGTGCTCTGCACATCCACCTGACCAGAGACAATCTGCTGTTCTTGTTCAAACACCAAACCATCTGAGGCAAGAACATTTCCCAAATTTCATGCAATTTCAGAGTCAGATGCTATATCTGTGAGGATGATCTGAACCCAGTCTGAATTACTGTTGCCTCCTAAAAGCCTCATGTTTACTAGCAAACTCTGTTCATAGAGTGCTGTTGTTGTTATGTTGGCATGGTCACTTTCACTGTGTTGCCACTGGGTCCTGGGCAAAGAAGAGATGCTGAAACTGAAAGCATCACCCCTTAGTATTTCTAGAGTTCTGCCTTCCTTCCATGCCACATGGGGTGCATATGGAGGCCCTGGGCCCCAGCTGTCTAATATTCCTCTCTGTTCTTCCCTCATAGTTATACTTGAAATGTGGCCAATAAGTACAATGGCTCCAGTATCTTAGTCATCTGCTGGATGTCAAGTAGTCTACATGTGCTATCCATCTAATCCTTTTCACAATTCTGCAAGGAAAGTATTATTAGTGTCAATTTAGAGATGAGAAATCTCAGGCTTAGGGAGGTGAACTAATTTGTCCAAGCTCACATAGCTTCTTGGTGGCAGGGTAGAGGTAGGATTTAAAGAATCAGACAATTAAAATGACAAAATTAGATTAAAACATTTCTTAAAATAACCTAAGTTGCTTCTTCAGGTTGCCTTGAGCAGTGCTGAAGGAGGGGCTGGAGAGAACCAGCTACATGGTTCAGGAAAAGCCCCCCTCAGTTCCTCAGGGAGCCAGATATAATGATTTCTGTCTCTGAGATTGCCTTACGCTTGGCACAAATGACTTTAATAATGATACTGATACAATATTTATGACATTTACATAAGTCTTTCTAGGTTACTGAGTGCATGTGTGGGTGGGTACTCAGTCATTCAGTTGTGTTTCACTCTTTGTGACCCCCTGGACTGTAATCCACTGTGCTCCTCTGTCCATGGGATTTCCCAGGCAAGTACTAGAGTGGAGTGCCATTTCCTCCTCCAGGGGATCTTCCTGACCCAGGGATCGAACCCGTGATTTCTGCATCTCCTGCAATCCAGGTGGATTCTTTACCGCTGAGCCACTGGGGAAGCAGGTTACTGACTACTTTAGCATGAAAGAGCTCTTCTTACAGGTTGGGGGAAGATATAACTTCTTTTTCTTTTTAAGAATTCTGTGTTGGGATATTCCCTTTGTGAAGTCCCAGAAATTTAAACTGTCTGGGATTTGCTGAGGTATCACAGGTGGTACATGGTGGTAAAAGAATCTGCCTGCCAATGCAGGAGATGAAGGAGATGCAGGTTTGATTTCTGGATCGGGAAGATCCCCTGGAATAGGAAATGGTAATCCATTCCTGTATCCTTGCCTGGAAAATCCCATGGACAGAGGAGCCTGGCGGGCTATAGTCCACGGGGTTGCAAAGAGATGGACACAACTGAGCATGCATGCAGGTGGTAAAATGGTAATGTTTTTGTAAAATTTGGAAAAAGTAGAACCCTTTAACCACATCAGTTAAGGCTGTTCTCTCTTTCATATGGAATTCCTCTTCACAAACCTTCGTGTTGGGTGATGTCAGATTGACTGTGGACATTTTGGGTATTGGCTAATGGCAAACTGAAATTAGGATCCTTTTAGTTTGGGTTGAAAGTGAAAGTGAGAGTCACTCAGTCGTGTCCTACTCTTTGTGACCCCATGGACTGTACAGTCCATGGAATACTCTAGGCCACAATACTGGAGTGGGTAGCCTTTCCCTTCTCCAGCAGATCTTCCCGACCCAAGAATCAAACCAGGGTCTCCTGCATTGCAGGCGGATTCTTTACCAACTGAGCTATCAGGGAAGCCCGTCTGGGTTGGGTGGGATATATTTACGTGGGTTGCAGTCACTTCTAGGTATAGCTGAGTTCTGCTACCTGTTCTCACCCAGGAACACTGGCTGAAATGCTCTCACTGCCCACTCATTTGTGGTCATGGAATGAAGACACTGGGTTAGAGATTGAAATGTGATCTGAGTGTGTCCTTCCAGTGGCACAATTATGTGATATAGAGGGTAAACAAGGTTTGAAATGCTCAGTGCCAGAAGCCCATCTAGGGAAAGTTCTTCAAATTATCCTATGTGAAAAACTGTAGGCAAAGGTTTCGGTTCTCATGGATGTGGTTAACTCAGAAGTTATCTCTTATCAGGAGATTCATGAGGGAGCAATCATAGTAAGCAACAACAACAACAACAACAAAAGAAAATAAAGAAAAACACTATATATTATAGTGTATATCGGTAAGGCAATTAAAACATTACTTTTACAGATTTTACTTGTTTGTGGATTTTATTTAGTGATGTTTGTCAGCTTTTTTTTAAAAAAAGTTATTTTATTTTTGGATGCACTGGGTTTTTGTTGCTGTATGAGGGCTTTCTCTAGTTGCAGTGAGCAGGAGCTTCTCTCTAGTTGCAGCACATGGGCTTCTCATTGTGGTGGCTTCTTTTGTTGTGGAGCATAGTCTTCAGGTTCATGGGCTTCAGTATTTGTGGTGCACAGGCTTGGTTGTCCCACAACATGTGGGATCTTCCCAGACCAGGGATTGAACCCATGTCCCTGCATTGGCAGGCAGATTCTCTACCACTAGACCACCAGGGAAGTCCCTTGTTGGCTTTTTAAGTGTACAATTTGTGGTGATTTATTTTTATTATTCTGACTAGTCACATTTGTATTTATTATTTTATACTCTTTCTATTACATGGAAAAGGGCTCCTGTAAGTGTATAAACTTCAGCTCTCACAGATCCTGTATCTGCCTCTGTCATTGTGACCTTTAAACGTGCTCTAATTAATCAGACCCTTCATGAATGATTGATGGCAGAATAAAGGTGGAAGAATCCAGACCTATGGACTGCCAGGGGAGAGGTCTTGGAACTGACCTGGGACAGAGGCTCTCTGCCTCTGGTGTGAGTGATCTGGCCCCACACTCTGCCTGGCCCCCATGCCTTACCTACACTATGACATTTTTTTTTCCAGCAAGGCCAATCTAATAAACAAGTAGCTGTCATCACTTCAGAGCCTTCCCCCACCTGCTACCATGTCTCTTCTCTACCTCCTACAAGGCCTAAAATTTCAGAATTATAGGCACATTCCTTTGGGTTCAGAAAGCTTTTTAGTTTTCGAGCAAATGTTCTTAAAATCAGTTTCATCGTATGACAGTATTAAGTATCCCTTAGTCATGAGGGTTAGGAGATGCAGACTTAGCAATTTTTGAACATCTACTATGTATCAGGCCTTATTTTGTGCACTATATCATGTCTGATCTCAGTCCACCCTCCAACAGAAGATGCTTAGAAGGGCCACCAAATACTGGCTGAAGAAGATTCCACAGAAATTAAGACACAAAAAGGGTTAAATTGTAAATTAGAAGACAAGGGCTTAAAAAATTTCAGGCATTTCACAATCATGCCTTGATCCAGCCCTGCTTTTTATTATTTTTCCCCAACTTCCATAAAATGCTTATTACTATTTTTCCCACTCACAGAGGGCAGGGCAGAATATGCTCTACACTATGCAGGATACAAAAAAAAAACCAACCCCTAGGCAATGAAAGTATGTTCACTTAGCATAAGGAACATAATTGAAAATAAAAGCTAAATGACACCTGGATTTCAGCAAAAATCAGTTATCAAGGGAGAAAGGGTTTTCAAGACAACTAGAACCAGACAGTTAAACATTAGCTTGCAATGGTTTGAAGTGTTTAGGTTTTGCAATGGTGTGGTTTGGAAGCTCTCCAGCAGAAAAACTATTTTCTTTTAAGAGGAGAGTTCTCTGTAATATTTTCTTTGCTGAAATGATGTGATCCTTGGTGACGTCTTATATGACCCAAACTTTAAATGAGTCCATTATTTAGCCGACCTCAATATTACTAGGTTTTTACAGGTCAGCAATGAACTATCAACAGCTTCCTGATAATTAATCCTACTTACTCAAAGAACTGTTAGTCTGCTGTTCTTATCTATGCTAAAAGGAAGACTGTTAAAGGCACCAGACTTCCTCAGTGAATAATACAAACCAAACTGAAATCCTGCAGAAAGGGCCAACATTGTGAGGTCTGAGAATGAAAAACCAGATTGAAAATGATGATGCTACCTTGTTCTCAAGTGCCTTATTTTCTGAAATTCTGTGGTTCGTCTGGCATAGGAATGGCTTTATAGCAGAGTCAGCAGCACAACTAGTTGGGCTGGGAGAGGCTCTCTGGGTGGCTTTATCAAAATGTATGGACATTCAGCACATGCAGTTAGTTACCTGGGTGGTCCAGTTTGAGAAGCAACAGGGCAGGCATCCCATGTAGCAACTTGTCAAGTTCCCAGTGGAAGTTAATTTCCGACAATTAGAGACTCATTCCTTTGACTACAAATTCTTTAAGAGTCTACTATTAGAATACTACTACAGTCTTTGGTTGTCCCCTACCCCAAAGCCATGACAAGTGTCTGATAGGAAGAAGGGAGAGAGGCAGATTTTCACAACTGATGCAGAGGATCCCAGGAAGAAGAAAGGTGATGGAATAGTAAGCTTGCTATGGCAGAGGAAGTAGGGAGTTAAAGCTGCTCTCATCTAGCAATTTGTAAGTAGGTCGTTGGAACATATGGGTCTTAACATGTTCCTAGATTGTGGGTGTGTGTATGTGTGTATGTAAAATGAAAAGGCTCACTATTAAATTCTGCCTCTCGTCAGCACAGCACAGCAAAGTTCCTCAGGCAAGGGCATGATTTATAATTAAAGGATTTCTGCATTTGCTAATTGCCCATGGCATGTACCCTTTCTTTCCAAGGCAAGCTTCTGAATTTCAATGATGATTTATTATAAATCTATTTCTCCTCAGGTCGGAGACTATCCCAAATAGCAGATTAAATTCAAGCTGCTCAAGCAGATATGGATAGAGAGACTCGTTTAGATGACCTTCTCTAAGAGAGGTCATTATATCCTATATTAGGCAAAATGAAACATAAACATGGCATTTGACCCAAGGCACAATACATTTTTTATCACTCACTATGGTGAAGTGGAGGAGGGCCTGGCAACCTGGAGGAAGGCATGGCAACCTGCTTCAGTACTCTTGACTGGAGAATCCCCATGGACAGAGAAGCCTGGAAGGCTACAGTTCATGAGATCGTAAAAAGTCGGACATGAATGAGCGACTAAATACAAGGTGATAATGCAAGTTTTTGAATATTTAGTTGTAGGGTGGTGACTTTGTACATTAAACCAAATGAAGGTCAGATTGGACAGCAGAGCCTGGTGGGCTGTCGTCTATGGGGTCGCACAGAGTTGGACACGACTGAAGCGACTTAGCAGCAGCAACAGCTGAAAGGTAAGGGAAAGACCTACTGGTGACCATTAGGTTATGCTCTAATTCTTTTTAAATGTAGTCTTTTAAAAAAATGGCTGGTTATCTGTCATTTTCCTATATCTATGATACAATCCTATTAAATTATAATTCTGCACGAGTTACTATAAATAATTTCTTGAAGAATGGAATATAAATAAAGGAATGCAATGTTGTTTGTTGTTTAGTCGCTAAGTCATGTCTGACTCTTTGCAACACTGTGGACTGTAGCCTGCCAGCCTCCTCTGTCCATGGGATTCCCCAGGCAAGAATCCTGGAGTGAGTTGCCATTTCCTGCTCCAGGGGATCTTCCTAACCCACGGATCGAACCTTTGTCTCCTGCATTGGCAGGTGGATTCTTTACCGCTGAGCCACCTGGGAAGCCCATAGGAATGCAATACTTAAAATATGTAACAGAATGCTCTCCTTTCTCTTTCTGTCCTAAGTTGATCTCTTCCATCTCTATATATTTGAGGACATTTTTACAATGAAGACTCCTCTTTAGGCTGCATCTACTAGTCCCTTGGACTGCAAAGAGATCCAACCAGTCCATTCTAAAGGAGATCAGTCCTAGGTGTTCTTTGGAAGGAATGATGCTAAAGCTGAAACTCTAGTACTTTGGCCACCTGATGCGAAGAGTTGACTCATTGGAAAAGACTCTGATGCTGGGAGGGATTGGGGGCAGGAGAAGAAGAGGACGACAGAGGATGAGATGGCTGGATGGCATCACTGACTCGATGGACCTGAGTCTGAGTGAGCTCTGGGAGTTGGTGATGGACAGGGAGGCCTGGCGTGCTGCGATTCATGGGGTTGCAAAGAGTCAGACACGACTGAGCAACTGAACTGAACTGAACTGTCACCATCTTGGTACTAACCAGGGGTTTCTTGGATCACTATTGTTGTTTAGTCATTAAGTCGTGTCTGACTCTTTTGCAGCCCCATGGTCTGTAGCTCACAGGGCTCCTCTGTCCATAGAAATATCCAGGCAAGAGTATTGGAGTGGGCTACCATTTCTTTCCCCAGGGGATCTTCTCAACCCAGGAATTGAGCCCATGTGTCTTGCATTGCAAGTGGATTCTTTACCATTGGGCCACCATGGAAGCCTCTTGAATCACCATTCATAGTGATGAATGTACCACTTCATGGTACAATCCACTACTTGGCATCTATAGGAATATGCATAAGAAACTGAGAGAAAATATCGTGAAGTGATAAGATGGCCTCTGATATTTTCTATTGCACATTGTTCTATTTCATTGATATTGCTGTTCAACATCACCAAAATGATTGCATGACCCATAGTTTGAGAGCAATTGTTGAAACTAGCATCACCATTTGCCCAGATCTCTGCAGCAGCCTATTAGTTGGCTTTCCTTTTTCTACATTTCCTTCTTTGATTCCCTATTCCATAGAGCAGTGAGGAGACTCTCGAAAGATAAACCACAACATATATAACTCCCATGCACAACCCCTTCAGTGACTTCTTGCCTTCATAGCAAAGTTCAAACTATTCACCATGGCCTATATGATAGAGCCCTTGACCTTCTCCAGCCTTATCTTATGACCTCTCTTCTTCCTCAATATATTCTGGCCCTCCATAACTTATGTCTGTACCTCCAGGACACCAGATTCTTGCTGCCTGTGTATAAGCCATTCCAGCTGACAGGAACACTCATTCCACAACTTCTCATGGCTAGCCATTGCTTAACCTTTAATTCTTGATTTAATTGTTCTCTCTACAGAGAGCCCTTTCTTTACCACCTTTGTTAGAATCAATCACTCCTTCTTATTATCTATTTCAGCCTATTGTTTGAACATGTACCATGTTAGAAAAATCAGGAAAAAAACATATGGCAGCTAAAACACTCTGATTAACACATAGGATGGGGTAGTGGGAGGAGGACCCAGAGAAGAAAATTTCACAGCATTTGGGGGCTGGTTCATAGTCATCCTAGGATCAAGAGCTTCGAATTTGGAAATGTGATTTTATGTGAAGCATTTTGACTTTTAATTTTAGTTTAGTACTGAATCACATTGATTTTGAAAAAGCTACATGTCTCTATTGTACCAGAAGAATGAAGGAAAGGAAGGATGTATTTATACGTAGGCCAACAATTTAAAGAGAAGCTGTCAGGTCACAGAATTGGTGATGACAGAGGAAATCAAAGTGACAGACTGAACAGAAAGACTGCTTAGGTAAATGGGTCAGAGACTGCTGCTAGAACCAGCTTCTGCCAGCTGGCTGTTCTTGAGATTTCTTCTTGGCTCAGAACTTAATTCAAGGGTTTCATGTTGTGTTTTAATAAGGAAGATGTTTCCATCCTTGAAACATCTCTTCCCTAACTTTGGAGATCCTTCCTGTTACAGAGATCATAGGTAACCTGCCGGTTTAGTACATTGGCAGTACTGTTGTAGAGGCACTGTAAACTTAGTCCTTTTGAAGGCAAAAGGAGAAGTGGGTAGCAGAGGATGAGATGGTTAGGTGGCATCACTGACTCAATGGACGTGAATTTGAGAAAACTCTGGGAGGGAGTGGAGGAGATCCTGGTATGCTATAGTCCGTGTGGTCGCAAAGAGTCAGACATGACTGAGTGACTGAACAACAACAAAACTTAGTCCTAGGGTCTAACAGTCCCTGTCTCTAACCCAGCAGTTCCAGATGTACAAGCAGATTTTGTACATGGGGTCACCCCTCACCAGCAGCCAACTGGAGGATGGATATACCTGTTTAGGATTCCAGGTGACAGTTGGAATCATAGACATTTAACTGGGCCTCAAGGTAGACGTCCTGAGAGAGAATTCCCTGAAGCCAGAGATTGGGAGCATCATCTGAACCTCCCAGAGCCTGATGCTCAGGAGAGCACCACAAGTCTCCTGGCCCCTCCCTCTGCCATCGCAGGCTTCTGCTCCTAAGCATTAGGTCCCATCCAGCTCCTGTGGAAGAGTTAGTCTGCAAAGTACCAGGCATGCTCTGAGAAACATCATCATGCATTTGCTCATCTCATCTCATGTTGCCCAGTCTACCCTTCCAGTTTGGCCTGCCATCATACTCTTACATTTATTTGTTTCCAGCTCAGCACTGGGGGATTGTCATAGATTTCTCCAAATCTATGACATAAATGTATATGTGCTGTGGGTGTCATATCTTTCTAGGCCCCTATAATTCCTCAACAGGAATTTATGTTAACTCTTTTACTCCTCCTTGCACCCTCTGAGGTTTGGCCTTGGATAGAGTTTACCAAGGTGGTCGGTGGTACTTCTAGTTGCTAAGTCATATCTGACTCTTGCAACTGCCATGGACTGCAGCCTGTCAGGCTTCGCTGTCTGTGGGATTTCCCAGGCAAGAATACTGGAGTGGGTTGTCATTTCTTTCTTCAGAGGATCTTCCCAACCCAGGGATCAAACCCACTTTTTCTGCATTGCTGTCTGATTCTTTCCTGCTGAACCACCAGGGAAGCTCATGGCCACATCAAATGAAGCATGGGTTGCTTTTGAAGGGTCTAATTGTTTTTGAGAGTTCTCATTAAAAAAAAAAAAAAAATGTGTTGAGAACAAGGAAAAATATCCATCCCCAGGGTTCCTGCATCTGACCCTCAACCTCCTGATTTAATCACTTCATTTTAGAATAATGCACTTGGCTATTTCTATATCAGCCACTGACTTTTCCCAAGGAATGAATAATAAGGAAAATGTGACATTAACTAAGGCAGCCTTGCCGTAAGGTTAAAGGAACACAGACAGCTGATCTCCAGGATCTCTGGACCTTTGGAACAAATGCCGTTTCTCCCTAGGGCCAAGATGCTTTGAATTAAAATTTATTAAAAACAAAATGAACTGGCTATTTTTGGACTAGAATTTGACCTATTACCTAAATCCAGATTGAAAATGCTTTGTGAAGTTCTGTTGTAAGAGTAGCCATTTCTTTTTGTTTCTTCCTCTCTCTTTCATTCTTTCTTTTTCATTTTATTATATATAATATCCCAAGTGAATAATGCAAAGAAATAGAGGAAAACAATAGAAATGGAAAGACTAGAGGTCTCTTCAAGAAAATTAGAGATACCAAGGGAACATTTCATGCAAAGATGGGCACAATAAAGGACAGAAATGGTATGGACCTAACAGAAGCAGAAGATATTAAGAAGAGGTGGCAAGAATACATTGAAGAACTATAAGAAAAATGATCTTAAAGACCCAGATAACCATGATGGTGTGGTTACTCACCTAGAGCCAGACATCTTGGAGTGCAAAGTCAAGTGGGCCTTAGGAAGCATTACTACAAACAAAGCTAGTGGTGGTGATGGAATTCCAGTTGAGCTATTTCAAATCCTAAAAGATAATGCTGTGAAAGTGTTGCACTCAATATGCCAGCAAATTTGGAAAACTCAGCAGTGTCCACAGGACTGGAAAAGGTTAGTTTTCATTACAGTCCCAAAGAAGGGCAATGCCAAAGAATGTTCAAACTACTGCATAATTGCGCTCATTTCACATGCTAGCCAAGTAATGCTCAAAATTCTCTAAGCTAGGCTTCAATAGTACATGAACCGAGAACTTCTAGATGTTCAAGCTGGATTTAGGAAAGGCAGAGGAACCAGATATCAAATTGCCAACATCTGTTGGATTATAAAAAAAGTAAAAGAATTCCAGAAAAACATCTACTTCTGCTTCATTGACTACACTAAAGCCTTTGACTGTGTGGATCACAATAAACTGTAGAAAATTCTTAAAGATATGAAAATACCAGACCACCTTACCTACTTCCAGAGAAACTTGTATGCAGGTCAAGAAGCAACAGTTAGAACCAGACATGGAACAACAGACTGGATCAAAACTGAGAAAAGGAGTATATCAAGGCTGTATATTGTCACTCTGCTTATTTAACTTATATACAGAGTACATCAAGCAAAATCCTGGGCTGCATGAAGAACAAGCTGGAATTAAGACTGGCGGGAGAAATATCAATAACCTGAGATATGCACATGACACCACCCTTATGGCAGACAGTGAAAAGGAACTGATGAGCCTCTTGATGAAAGTGAAAGAGGAAAGTGAAAAAGCTGGCTTAAAACTGAATATTCAAAAAACTGAAGATAATGGCATCTGGTCCCATCACTTCGTGGCAAATAGATGCGGAAGCAATGGAAACAGTGACAGACTTTATTTTCTTGCACTCCAGAATCACTGGACATGTTGACTGCAGCTATGAAATTAAAAGACGCTTGCTCCTTGGAAGAAAAGCTATGAGAAATTTAGACAGCATATTAAATAGCAGAGACATTACTTTGCCAACAAAGGTCTGTCTAGTCAAAGCTATGGTTTTTCCAGTAGTCATATATGGATGTGATACTTGGACCATAAAGGAGGCTGAGCACTGAAGAAATCATGTTTTTGAACTGTGGTGTTGGAGAAGACTCTTGAGAGTCCCTTGGACTGCAAGGAGATCCAACTAGTCAATCCTGAAGGAAATCAGTCCTGAATGTTCATTGGAGGGACTGATGCTGAAGCTGAAGTTCTAATACTTTGGCCACCTGATGCAAAGAACTGACTAATTATAAAAGACCCTGATGCTGGGAAAGATTGAAGGCAGGAGGAGAAGGGGATGACAAAGGAAGAGATGGTTGGATGGCATCACCAACTCAATGGACATGAGTTTGAACAAGCTCCAGGAGATGATGAAGGACAGGGAAGCCTGGCATGCTGCAGTCCATGGGGTCACAAAGAGTTGGACATGACTGAGCTGCTGAACAAAAATAATATCTTATTCTCAAATAATGTAACAGATACGAAATATAGGAAACCTCTGGGAATTCAACAGAATTTTTATAATTATGGGGATGATCCACTGACAGAGCAGTAACAAAAAACAGACTTCAACTGACAAGAACTGTCTGCAGAGGATGATCAAGTCAGAAATTTGACTGTTTCATGTGTTTGAATAACATAATCTGACACAGATGCTGAACCAACTTATGCTATAATGATATCATATTTGATATTTTCTACTTAGTTGTACTCAAAGTTCAATTTCTCAGTGCTATTATATACAGTAAAATATGTTGTAGGTATTTCTTAGCCAAAACTGGATTTAAGAAAACAAAGCGGAATTAGCCCCAAATGAGAGCAAATTAGACGAAGGCCAAAGATGAACAGAACCTTATGGATAGCTATAAAGTCACAGCAAGAGACTAAAACTGGGGATCCCTGCATTTAAGAAGACTACCGTGCTCTTTAGTGAGATACCACATTTTCCCACAGGCTTTGGGAGAATAACATTTCAATTTTTCAGACCTGATATTTGTGGTCAGTGCTTCAACTAGGTGACAAGAGCCTTTAAATGGGAGAGTATGGTGATATCTCTATGGGTTTGTGAATATTGAACTTCTGAGTCCCCTATATTTCATTTCTGCAATAACTTCACAAAGGCCAACAGATGATATGATATATAGCTATCAGAGAAAAATGAACTGAAGGCATAATTAGAATCCTGTATGGTAGAAGGATGACCATTTTAGATTGTTGAAGTACATTTACATTTTAGATCACTGAAGAACTAAGCAGATTTAAAATACACTGTCCCTTTTTCCTCATAAGCATATTCATATTTTAAGACCACATACTTTTAAAAATTTGAGCTATATAGTCACTAGAGTTAAATGTCCTAAGAAAATAATAAGGATAAAAGTTTTTATTGAAAAACTTACTACTATAAAATTTGAATAAGTAGTAACATAACATCCTCATACAATTAAAAGTAATATTTTAAATTTTATGGCTTGTGTATGAAAGCACAATTTGAAATCTAAAGCTGATTATACTTCATAAATTATTTGATTTAAAAACAGAACAGTGCTGGAAACTTCTGAAGTATTCCCAGAAGCATTGAAAAATAAACGAGAGAAAAGTTAAATGGACAAAAAACAAAACAAAACAAAAACTCATTAATTGTACATAATCAGGGCTTCATAAAAATGAGTCAACAGATGATCATAAAATTGGAATCTATTTCATAATAGCATTGACAGTTATTAAAAGTTTATTAAAAGATTAAAGCTTAGCATATTCCAACTGAAAACGTTATCTTCCTAAATAAAGAACTTTTATTAGACACATAGAACTTATTTAGGCTATTTAATCTAGGTTATTTGCCAGGTTTTTAGGTAACCATAGTGATCAGACCTAAAGGATTTACAAAAGGTTAATAGCAGCCAATAGCACTAGATTGATTCAATAGCCATTTATCTGTATTAATGCATAGGGAATGAGAACGGATGTGTGAAAGAATCAACATCTAGAGAAAAAAATTAGGGGAGATACAAGTACATGTGTATATCAACAGGTTCACATCTCGCTGTGCTGTTGTTACCAAACCCCCTCTGCAACACACACACACACACACACACACACACATTTGAAATCCAGGGATTGCTCACTGCATGGGGATTTAAGAGGAGCTGAAGGCTCAGACTACCCAGGTTTTACTGCAGCTTAAAGTGTATTTTGCAAAGCCTCTGGTTAATTTGATCAATACAGGCATTCAAAATCAATAATGCAAGTTCCAGAGTAAATGTTTTGATCAAATTGATTGTTAATTAAATTTAGAAGACAACTAAAATTTCCATTGTGCTCTATTAAACACAAGAAGTTTAACCAGACATCTGGCTGTTTAATATCATGTAGATAAAATATCTAAATAATTAGCTTGTTTTTCAATTTTTTGTTCCAAATGTTTGCTATCTTTAGACACAAAGTGGATTAAGAATTAGTCATGATAATTCAATTTCTTTGATTTATGAAGAAGGTGTGACTCAAAATAATGACATACCCAATATGCAAAGGGTAATTATTTTTCATGTCAGAAATATTTAAAAGGCATTTAAAAGGCATCTCACTTGTTCTAGGGTTATAACATACAAAATAGAAAACACTGCAGTGTACAATAATACAGAATTATAATGTTACAGGAAAATTTAAAATGAAATATGACTATTCTTATATTTTTATGATTATTCATTTTATTTTTAAACAATGAACTAAAAATATAGATGTGTTACTTTGGTCATGAAATGGACTAACCTTGCAGGAGTATCCATTGCTCCAGAGTTCAAAGTGCCTGTGTCATGTACACGCCCGTGACCGCTGACTTTCTCAATAGGTCCTGTAATCCAATGAAGGACAGAGGTAATGTTCCAAGACATGTCAGGAGTCGAAGACTAGAGTAAACTAGACAAGTCATAAGTGCTCACAAGGGGAATCTATTTTTAACACACAGCAAAGTCACATATTTCTGGTCAGTGCAAGTATGTTGAATTAGTATGCTCACAGAGATCTCACATTGAGTAGATGGAGAGAGTAAGGTTGCCAGATTAGTGCCAATGGAGGGCAAAATAAATAACTTCAGAATCTTAATGGAAACTAGGGAGTGGTTGTGGCACAAATTATCTCAGGTGCCATTATTTTTTTTCTGTTTTAATACTGTAAAATGACTTTCTGATAGGAAGAACACATGTACACCCATGGCTGATTCATGTGAATGTATGGCAAAAACCACCACAATATTGTAAAGTAATTAGCCTCCAGTTAAAATGCTGCTGCTAAGTCGCTTCAGTCATGTCCGACTCTGTGCGACCCTAGAGACGGCAGCCCACCAGGCTCCCCTGTCCCTGGGATTCTCCAGGCAAGAACACTGGAGTGGGTTGCCATTTCCTTCTCCAATGCAGGAAAGTGAAAAGTGAAAGTGAAGTTGCTCAGTCGTGTCCGACTCTTCGCGACCCCATGGACTGCAGCCTACCAGGCTCCTCTGTCCATGAGATTTTCTAGGCAAGAGTACTGGAGTAGGGTGCCATTGCCTAAAATAAGAAAAATTTAAAAAAAGAATATCACTTCTTTTATGCTAAACAATAATCTTATTGAGTAACTACAAATTTCAAAACCTGGAGGACAGTTCAATTGCCCTTTGGAGATACCTTATCTAAACTGTGGGTACTTAATTATGTGTTAGCATGAACTCCCTTTTAATGTCCAGGACTCTGGCTGGAGCTGTGACTTCTCAGAAATCGATCTCCAGTCAGAAGCTTCCATGGTTCAAATAGTAATAACTTTGATAGCTCTTATTTTCTAGCCCCTATATTATCTCAAGTAATGATTCTTTTGTTTTTTTTTTTTTTTTAGAAAGTTAAACTTGAATCTTTTATTCCATATTGCTAAAATATATCCAAATGTCTTAGTGCTTAGAGTCTGCAGCTAGTTTTCCCATTCACATTTTACTTAAGGAGCCAGCATTTTCAAGGTGGTGAAATGTATCTTCCTGGAGTCTGGTTTGAACAGTTTTTAAGAAGCCTGTCTATAAAAATGTTCACCACCCTAGTAGCTTTCGGGGAAAAAACCTTCATTTTAAATATTATTTATTGTGTTACTATCGGTTGTATTCAGTTTCTCAGACTTTCTAAGACTCAGAAATATGCTTTTTGGTTGCTTACAATTTTCCATAGTAATTTCTCCCAAACATCAGGATAGCATTCATTGTACTATTTTATTTCCCTCCCCATTCCACCCCTCTAGGTTGGTACAGAACCCCTGTTTGAGTTCCCTGAATCATACAGCAAATTCTCCATTGGCTATCTGTTTAATTGTACTGTTTATTTCTTTCTTTGCAGCAGATAATTTTGAGGTAAGGAAGGAAATTAAGAGGAAAAGATTTTAACAAAGAAAGTGATGGTAAAAATGTTTAAAAAAAATTTTTAAACAAGGATGTATATGCATTACTGAATCAGTGTATGGTCCAAGCATGTGAGCAAATATACTTTTTGTAGCTGTTATAAATTCACATGGTAATTATACAATTTATGAATTTGGCATATCAAAATGGTGCTGGTAAAATGGATATGTTTAATTATGTCCAAAATGTTGAAAGGTCATATAAATTAAGGATCAGTGACCAATATGTCAATATATGTGTACAAAGTAAGAGTTGGCTAAAAATATATCAGAATGAGCTGATATACCCACAGAAGACAGTTTTGTTTTTTTTTCTCTCTCTCTCTTTTCACAAGATACATGAATATTTTGGCCAAATTCCTTTTAGAAAATAATTCATTATATAATGAATTAGAATATAATTCATTATATAATGAATTAGAAATATAATATAATGAATTCATTATATTCATTATAATGAATTATATTCATTAGTTATATTCATTCATTACATTCATTATATTCCCACCTTGTACCTTTCTCAAAGCTTTATAAGCACCACAAGTAAATATCCACATTTTCTTCAGAGAAGTTAAACATTCTTCTAGTACAAACTTGCAGAAGGAAAAACTTGCAATATAAATATGACTTTGGGGGAAAAGCAGTTTACTTATTCATATTTGGTGGGTTTTGAAAATACACGTGTATTTCTAGTTTACATTTTGCCAAATGAATGTGACTTTTGAATGTCTCTTTTGTTTGGAGAAAAGAAAACAGTCTGGTCCATGGGACTTGCAACATTGAAACAGCAAGTGTTTCACCAAGATGTCAAAACAGGAAGAACTTCTGGCATAATCAGCACTGATAGTAGCACAAGAAAATACTGGCTTGTCTTTCTGATGAAGAACTCTATTAAAGGATGATCTGCATTGAGTTTGATTTTAAGAGTGATGACGTAGGAATGTGTTGCTTGCATACTGTATTTCCAAAGCTGTGATCTCTGCCTATGGCAAGAACTGTTTTTATGTGGTCATATACGTCAAATAAATACTCTTAAAAATAACCTTAGGAAATGACACTTAGGAGATGCTCAACAGTTTTTTTAAGATGTTCACAGGTGAGAATGTAGTCCATACAAACGATGCTCTTTGTGGCTAGAGGGTCCCTTCAAACTGAACAATTTGTTACTGATTACTGAAATACACTCACAGATATTTGAATGTATGAAAGATTAAACCATGTGGTCCCGAGAAAGGGATGCTGGTCCATGACTGAAAGCAACTGAGTCTTACTTTAACTTTTCCAGAATTAGAGATGTAAACCTGTGAAAAATCACCTAGAATTTCTTGCACTGAACATTGGCCAGAATAATTTTGAAGATAAAATGAAATAAAACAGGAAAAAAGTGTTGAAAAGTTTAAACTATAGAAGTTAATCTGTTGATTGCTAACAACCATGTAGGTAGTAAGATGCTGGGCTGTTATCCTCAAGACTAGAAGCTGTACGATTTAGGATGTCTCTGGCCTTTGATAGGCCTTAAATAAACCTTTATTTCCCTGAAGAAACATTAGGAGAGTCATTTCACAAGCAGCATTCCCTGGGAAAACAGGTAATATATTGACTAATTTCCCAGGAGTTTTAATTTTTACATGAAGCCCTTTGATTGGCTGCTGTTCTACTAATAATAACTGGATGATAGAAAACTCGTTTGCCCTGCAATGTGGACTTCTATGCGGACATGGCTGGAGAAGGACGCCTGTCTGTCCTCCGTGGCCTCAGGAACCACTCTGCCCTAGGAAGGTGGTAAATGGCAAGGGTGTGGGGAGTGGCCCAAAAGTCTTTACATCCCACTTCTCTAGCCCAGGGTGGGGGTGAGGGGACAAGGTATTTCTGCAGGGTTCTGTCACTTTTGGTGGAAAGGGCAGGGAAAGGTGGATACTCCATGGAGAGGGTGGAGAGAGCTGGTGTGAAAAGATGAAGAGCAAGACAAAAATCTGGAAAGAGAGAGGAACTAGGCCGCACTGCTGTGTTCTAAGCAACGTTTGGATGTGAGCGTGGGGGAATCATTGCACATTTATTTGCTGCTTATCTTCTGAAAACATTCCTGAAAAGACAGGAAGCAGACAAAACAAAATGGGAAGGGTAGTGAGACTACTAAAGTGAAATTGGGGCAGACTGTGACCCTTCCCACCCTGTTTCTGTGTGTATGTGTGTGTGTGTGTGTGTGCGCGTGTGTGGTTTTCTCAAAGCCTCTTTGGAAGGCTGCTAACTTTCTGGATCCCCCAGTCAGGGAGGCAGGCCTTTCTGACTGAGGAAGATGCTCTCATCTACCCAGCCAGGTGCATTCTGACCTCAGCAACTGTTTCAGGACAAAACACCTTGGTCTTCGATGTTCTATACAATCTGAACATATAGAATTTGGAAAGAAGGTAGGAGCAGAGTACAGTTCCAGTTCAGTTTTAAGCCTAAAAGGAAAATGAAATGACAGGGGGAAGGAAGGCTCCCAGAGGAAAAGCTGCACATAGCAACCACAGGAGTGGCTGTAAACCGAGGCTCTGCCACTTCTGTCAGCTCCTTAACCTTCCTCTGCCTCATCTCCCCCATCTGGAAAACGGGGATGTGATATGTAGAGCTCTGATATGTGGAGAACGTTTAAAAGAAATGGTGTCTATAAGATACTGAGCATAGTGTCTGGCACATTATAACCAACTCAATAACATTAAGTACTCTCCAGGCCAAAATGGAACTTCTTATTTTGCTAAGTCCAGATAGACTGTCACTTTTATATCTAGGTTAAATAGCCATAAGTGTTTCTTTTTTCGGCTTTCCTTTAAGAACTACAGGTACAGACATACAGCATTATATTGCCATAGATCTTCCTCCCCTTTAAGATGAAAAAAAGTAAATTTTACCAAAAAGCTACAAAAATTAAAGCCTGTTTAAAGCCTAGTATACAGACATGTATATGGCAACTCTGCACCTAAATTTAATCCAAGGGTAACTGTGTTGAGACGTGATTTTGGCAATGAACATGTTTGGAGAGTGGGGACTTTCTCATTTGATAATTAGTTTGGTTTCTAGGGAAAAAGAAATACTTGCAATTGCAAAATTTGCAATTTCATGTAAGGATGAACCATTTCTTTTCCAGAATGTAAATATTATCTCAGTTTGAAGACAGGGAGAAGAGGGACAAAGAACAACAGAGGCTTTCATTCGACAATATGTATCAAGTGGCCACTATGAATCAGGCCCATATGAATCCAGTCAAATACTATGCAGTGTTGCCAAAAGTAAGAGATCCCAGATGTACTAGCACAGGAGGTGGCAGGTCTGGATTATTGGGATTAGGAAGGGTGCTAGCAAGGGAGAATCCAGATGGGGAGGGGTAACACTTTGTTAGAGGGTCAGGGAAGTGTCAGGCACAAAGCCCTGGCGACATGGGAGAAGGTGTCTTGCCCCACTGCCCCTGGGACTCACCCTTCTCCAGCACAGGGTCTGATGCACTGCAGGCTCTCTGGAGCTGGCCTCAGGCTCCACCTCTGCCCCTCAGCCATGCTCTCCACTCTTGGGAGAGGTCATGAGAGCAGCCAGGCAGAAAACAGCAGCCTCTGCCAGGGAGAAGATGCCCACCTAGAGAACCAGGCTGCAGTATCCCTTGTCAACCTGGTGTAAATTGTGGCTGGGCCCTTGTGTTAGGAATCGCATGGGCAACTTGCCAAAATGTAGACTCCACAGACCAAAATCTTTAAGATAGCCCAGGTAGCCAAGGGCTCAGAGACTCTAATGTTTTGTTTTTTTTTTTTTTTCCTTCCCCACTCTTTTTGAGAGAAGGGTTAAAGTACAAAATAATGGCAGTGGGGCTAGACTGCCATTATTTGATTTTTGTGTGTGTGTGTGCAGTGTACTCAATACTGGGCTTCTCAAGTGGCTCAGACAGTAAAGAATCCACCTGCAATGCTGGAGACCCAGGTTCGAGCCCTGGATCCAGAAGATCCCCTGGAGAAGGGAATGACTACCCACTCCAGTAGTCTTGAGTGGAGAATTCCATGGACAGAGGAGCCTGGCGGGCTACAGTACACGGAGTTGCAAACAGTCAGACACGACTGAGTGACTAACTTTCATTTTCATCTACTACATAATCTACTCCACTGCTTTTGTTTTCAGGGGCAGAATTCATGCTAGCCTTGAACATGTGTTTCATTATAGAAAAGGCCTTTTCTTTTTCCTTCAAATCCAGAGGTTCAAAGTACCAGAGGGTACTGGTAGGCTACATATATCCTATTCCTGAAAACTATGGCTAAATAGCACTCCTCAGAGAAATGGGTGGAGAAGGCAATGGAACCCATTCCAGTACTCTTGCCCGGAAAATCCCATGGACAGAGGAGCCTGGTAGGGTACAGTCCATGGGGTCACTAAGAGTCAGACACGACTGAGCGACTTCACTTTCACTTTTCACTTTCATGCATTGGAGAAGGAAATGGCAATCCACTCCAGTGTTCTTGCCTGGAGAATCCCAGGGACATGGAAAATCCCATGGACAGAGGAGCCTGGTGGGCTGCCGTCTATGGGGTCGCACAGAGTCGGACATGACTGAAGAGACTTAGCAGCAGCAGCAGCAGGAGCAGCAGAGAAATGGGTTGGTTTCGAGGCCTGAACTCACCACTGATTAGCCATGAAATCTGGGCATATCTCTACCTCACAATTCTTGTTTCCAAATCCCTGTGATAGAGGATATCTTCTCAAGTGACGATTAAACGAGGTGTTAAGTGTAAAGAGCTAAGCAGAGTACTGCCTGGAGGTTCTCAGGAAGTGCCTAGAAATCAATCTGGTTTGTATCAAGATGTACCACCAATCTCATTTCTTCCAGTGGCTGTCTATAAGGCCCTGCTCAAACTCCAATTCTCTTACACTCTTCCCTTTTGCTGGCAGTGCTGTTCTCCTTCCCGAACTACCAAGGCAAGTCCACTTTTCAATGCTGTTCTCCTTCCCCAACTACCAAGGCAAGTCCACTTTTCAAGATCCAATCAAACGGACACCGCTCCTCTCTTCTCCCCCAGCTCCCCTGGTCCCAGTTAGTACACCACTGTGTGTGTGTGTGTGTGTGTGTGTGTGTGTGTGTGTGTGTGTGTGTGTGTGTGGGACTTCAGTTGTGTCCGGCTGTTTGTGACCCCGTGGCTTGTAGCCCACCAGGCTCCTCTGTCCATGGGGTTCTCCAGGCAAGAGTGCTGGAGTGAGTTTCCACGCCCTCCTCCAGGGGATCTTCCCGACCCAGGGATGGAACCTGCGTCTCTCATGTCTCCTGCATCTGCAGGCAGATTCTTATCCACTGTGCCACCAGTGAAGTCCAAGTCCACCACTGCTCTATGTCAAATCACACCTCTCTCACAACACACGCGCAGTTATGCACAGGTGACTAGATCTATGAGTGTGCATCTGGGGAAGCAATGGGCCCGTGAGAATCGTGTGGTTGGTTGTCCCGCGGTCCCTTCCCGGATTCCCGCACCTCGCGAGGTCTGCGCTGAGGAGTAATGGCTTCCGTCTGCGGTCCCGCTGGTTCCTCCGCTTTGAGAGCAGCGCCGCAGGGCACCGGCAGGGGGCGGCATTGCCACGCAGGTGGAGGCTCGGCGGGTGACCGTCCCCCCTAACTCCCCAGCGCCCCCCTCAAGGCGCTCAGCTTCGGTGACGAGGCCGGGGCTCCCCCTGTTCCGAGGGGGCGGGTCGTGTTCCCTCGCAGGCAGGGCGGCCGGGGTCGTGCGGGGCCACAGGCGGGAGTTTCCAAGCTTCCCAGGCGCACCGCCCCAGGAGCCCACAGCCTCCACGAGAAGGAAAGTTACTCTTTTTAAGTTTGAAAAGAGGCATCGAGCAGCCAGAATTGACAGTCCGAAGAAAGGGGACGCTTTCTAGCAAAGACCAGGGTGGGCTGGGGGGGTGGGGGTGGTGTTGAGGGTGTGAGCTCGAGGGCGCGCGGAGATACCACCACGCTCCTTTCGCGCCGCTGGGGCGCCTGAAGTTGAGGGGCTGCGAGAGAAACGTTTGTGTCCATTAAACTCGTACTTTTCGCGGGTCGTGGAACACCAGCTCATTTCACACCGACATTAGCACACTCACTTGAAAAAGGAAAACCTTAGGCACCCCGGGAACGAACGCGCTTCTCCGCCTCAGGTCTCGGCGAGAAAACGCGCCGCCGGAGCGTCCGGCCGGGCTCTGCAGCCCTTCGCGCGACCCGGCGGCCGCGCGCTCCCCGCGCGCCGCACTCCGGGCCCGCCGGGTCCTCAGCCCCTGGCCGCGCGCCCTTCCGGCTGTCAGGCCCGCCGGGGCGCCCGCTCGGAGACGCGCGCTGGCCCCACGCCGCGCCCCCGGCCCGCTCGCGCGCGCGGGAGACGAGCGCACGCTCGGCCCCGCCCCCGCCCGCCGCGAGCTCACGCCGAGCTCCCCGCGCCGCCTGAGGTCTGGAGAATCGAAACCTGAGGGAGCTCGCCCTTCTCCTCGCGCGCGCCGCCTGACCGGCAAGGGAAAGTGGGAGCCTTAGTTCTCGCCGAGGCCGGGTTTATTAACGGAGTAAATGGTCTAGCTTGACTCCACACATTGTCTAATAAAACGATGGTCGGGGGTTGGGGCAGTCGAAAGAACCTCTGGAGCCCCGTCCATAAGCCATAATGATGCGCCAGAAAAGGCGAGAATTTTATGATTGGGAAGTTTCTGCAGTTGCGCGAATTTCGCTGGGCTCTGGATGTGCGGGCGACTTAGAACTCTTGAGGCATCGGAAATGTTTCTTCGTTGAAGGGGAAAAAATAAAGAGAGGGGCTTTGTGTTTATGTGTGTGAGGGGGGTGGGGGAGGAATCCATACGTCAAATATAAGTACAAGCACACTAGTGCACACTAACACCCGCCGCCGGCCTCGCGCTCCGGGACCGGCCGCCGTAGCCTCTCAGCTCCGCGGGGCTAGGGCAGCTGGGCGGGCGAGCGGGGGCGGTGCCCTATGCAGATGAGGAGGGTGTGGCGATTCGTGCGGCGCAGGGCCCCGGAAGCGCCCAGAGGACCTCGTATAAAAAAAGTACTGAGGCCGTTTCTCCCGCACAACTGCTAAAGCTCCAGAGACAGGAACGTGTGCGGCGGAGGCGGCAGCAGGAGCCGCCACCTCCGGGACCACCGCGACTCAGGCGGCGCGGGCGGGGGCGAGGGGCGGGAGTGGCCGGCGCGGGCGGCGGGGATCTAGGAAGGAAGGACTCGAGTCGCTCCCCGCGGCCGGGAGCGCACTCGCTGCTCCCGAAGAGTTGTCGCCTAGCAGTTCCTCACTCGCCGCGCTCCTAGAAGGGGCGGCCGCCTGCAGGTGACACAGACGGGACTCCCGCTTGCGCTTTTCCAGATGCATCAGAGATACTTTTGGTGCGGGGCTGCTCTTGCGGGGCGCGGCGCGCGGCTGGGGGACCCCGGGGGCCTGGGGAGGGAGCGTCTCCGGGGTGTCCCCCTAGGCGAGGCGGGGGGATTCAAGCGGGGAAAGGGGGCGCGTTCCTGCCTTCGCGGCCACCCCCCCCCGCCCCCGTCCGTCCGGCAGCTTCTCAGCGTCCTCAGCGCGCTCCTTCCCCCACTTCCCCCCCGTTCTCTCTTAGGACCGACCAGGGCCAAGTGGCGTTCGGCGGGCACTTCATGGCGGAAGGCGAAGGGTACTTTGCCATGGCCGAAGACGAGCTGGCCGGCGGCCCCTACATCCCCCTGGGCGGCGATCTGAGCGGCGGCGACTGCGGCGGCGGCGGCGGGTTTGCTGGGCATTGCTTGGAATACTGCGAGAGCCCCACCGCGCACTGCAACGTGCTGAACTGGGAGCAAGTGCAGCGGCTGGACGGCATCCTGAGCGAGACCATCCCGATCCACGGGCGCGGCAACTTCCCCACGCTCGAGCTGCAGCCCAGCCTGATCGTGAAGGTGGTGCGGCGGCGGCTGGCCGAGAAGCGCATCGGCGTCCGCGACGTGCGCCTCAACGGCTCGGCCGCCAGCCACGTCCTGCACCAGGACAGCGGCCTGGGCTACAAAGACCTGGACCTGATCTTCTGCGCCGACCTGCGTGGGGAAGAGGAGTTTCAGACTGTGAAGGACGTCGTGCTGGACTGTCTGTTGGACTTCTTACCCGAAGGGGTGAACAAGGAGAAGATCACACCACTCACGCTCAAGGTAAATCACCTCCCCCCTCCACCCCAGAGGGGCCCGGGCCCCCGCGGCGGGCCGGGCGCGAGTGCTGCACCGCTGACACCCGGGGCTCGGGTCGGCCACCTGGACCCGTGTGCGCGCCCTGGCTGATTTTGCTTTGAGTTATTTTTTGTCTGAGTTCACGAAGGTGCATGGACTTGTGTCTGAGTGTTTTCGTTGACTTGCTGCTTCAGCGCCCCGCGCCTTCTGCTTCCTCATCTGCCCTGCCCTCTCTTCCTTCTCCTTATTTTTTAACTCTTGACTTTCCTTGCTTGAGTCGTGTCCGGAGTACGTTCGTACATTCTGATAAGTAGAAGAGTGAAATGTTGTCCATCTTTTTTTTTTTTTTTTTTGAGTCATTGGATGTTTGAGTCTCCTGCAGCCTGCAGCAGAGGCGAGTCAATGGGCTTATTATTGTGTTGGAAAAAGTGACTAATTTCCTAGCTGCTTTCTGCTGACTCCAGGCATTAAGAATAAATACGGCTTTTCTCCTGGTCGTTCTTGGGTTTGGGATATAATGGATCCCCTCCTCCCCACTTTGGCCCAAAGCGCGTTAAAATGATCTGAGGAACCAGCCTCCTAGAATGTCTTAATTTAGTTCATATTTGATTTTAGCTGCAGAATCCCTGCGGGGACCTACAAGATACTGATCCTATCAGTTGCCTGGGGGTGGAGGGGAAACTAGGTGACTAGGGACAGGATGAGAGGCAGACTGACTTTTTACTGTAGGCCCTTCTGTCTTTTGAATATTTCAGCTATATTGTGTGAATCTTGTACCTGTAAGAGCATTCTCAAAAAATAACATTTCAAAAGTCAGACATGACAACAGAACCGCTTAGTACTGTGCTATGTCTGCCAAAAGCCTCAAACTATTACTTCTAGTCTCTTTCCCAGACAGCAGAACCACTCGTTAAATGTATTTTTTGTTGTTGTTGTTTTCAGAAGACTGTTTAATGTTTAAACCTGTAGGTAGTGTTTTGCTGAAACTTGACAAAACAAAAGGGAAGGAGCAAAATAATTCTCAGCTGTGATGAGGATGTATTTATTATTTTTTTCTGGGTTTGCTCATCTTCTTGTTTTGTCTTTTAAATTGTAGGAAGCTTATGTGCAGAAAATGGTTAAAGTGTGCAATGACTCTGACCGATGGAGTCTTATATCCCTGTCAAACAACAGTGGCAAAAATGTGGAACTGAAATTTGTGGATTCCCTCCGGAGGCAGTTTGAATTTAGTGTAGATTCTTTTCAAATCAAATTAGACTCTCTTCTCCTCTTTTACGAATGTTCAGAGAACCCGATGACTGAAACGTTTCACCCCACAATAATCGGGGAGAGTGTCTATGGCGATTTCCATGAAGCCTTTGATCACCTTTGTAACAAGATCATTGCCACGCGGAACCCGGAGGAAATCAGAGGGGGAGGCCTGTTAAAGTACTGCAACCTCTTAGTGAGGGGCTTTAGGCCCGCCTCTGATGAGATCAAGACCCTTCAGAGGTATATGTGTTCGAGGTTTTTCATCGACTTCTCAGACATTGGAGAGCAGCAGAGAAAACTGGAGTCCTATTTGCAAAACCATTTCGTGGGCTTGGAAGACCGCAAGTATGACTATCTCATGACCCTTCATGGCGTGGTGAATGAGAGTACCGTGTGTCTGATGGGACATGAAAGAAGACAGACTTTAAACCTGATCACAATGTTGGCTATCCGGGTGCTAGCTGACCAGAATGTCATCCCTAACGTGGCCAATGTCACTTGCTATTACCAGCCGGCCCCCTATGTAGCAGATGCCAACTTTAGCAATTACTACATTGCACAGGTCCAGCCAGTGTTCACATGCCAGCAACAGACATACTCCACTTGGCTACCCTGCAATTAAGAATCATTTAAAAATGTCCTGTGGGGAAGCCATTTCAGACAAGATAGGGAAAAAAAAAAAAAAGAGAGAAAAGAAAAAAGAAAAAGGCTGAGTGATCCACCTCTTATTAGGGATATGTTTTGTGCAGTGATCTGCTCCTGGTTTTAAACTTGGCAAAGCTTTGTGGATCTTTTCATAGGTATGGGGGCACGATCTCAAAATAACCCACCCACCACCACCAACCCTCCTGCCTGATTCTCCTACCCATTTGGATTCTTTCCTGAAACAAAAGAGACCTGTCATTAAAAGCAACCAGGTTCCCCTAAAATAACTAGAGACAGAGGAAAAAAAAAGCTTGATGACAATATGGGTTTGCAGTACCTGCTCCCATAGCTTTGCCGTAGGAAAAAAAGACAAGTGGACAGTTTCTTATAAGATGGAATTCATGAAAGGGAATATACAGAGATTAAAAAAAAGTCTCCCTTCAACTTAATTATCAATTCAGGAGTTCAGATAGTAATAATGGTACAGAAAGAAGGGGAACACCAACATTGGGATTGCTGAGGCTTGTAGTGAATACTATCTGTGGAACTCTCCCATTGCGCTAATAGAAATGGCTTGCTCCAAATGAACAGTAGTAGGTTGGTGCAGTTCTCAAAACAAACAGCAGAACTTATGATGACACAATCCATTATTTCCAGCTGCGTGCATAGCTCACATTTTTTAAAATGTGAAAATGCAAGCAAAAACAGCTGTAGCAAAGAAAGTATGCTCAAGGACCAAAGATTTACCAGATAAAAATACCCAAGTAGAAGAGAGATAGTAGAATATATAAAGAGTTACTATATTTGTTACACACCAATATACATCAAAGTGCCTGTTGCCTTCTGAAAATTTGAAGTGGAAAAATTTTATGGTTTAATGACTTATTTTATCAGGGACTCAAGAAGAAAATAAAACAACACATAAGCTTGTGAATGGTAGAGGAGATGCCCTATTTTTTTCTTGACAAATACTTGTATAAAGTTAACATTGTTGGTGTGATGTTATCCTAGGTACATGTGTATGTGTGTGTATATTATGTGTATATATATACATATTTGTGATATGTGTATATACACACAGTTCATTGACTATGGTCTAGAATAATGTAGCAAATAGGAAATGTTTAAATACTGTGTGCTTTTATGTTTTCAACAGGATGACCTGAGACGTGGGCATATTGCAGTGATGAATTAAATCCCACATCTAAAAAACTTAAAGTGAATGAAGGAGGAAAACAATTAATATATTTGATAGATTGAGCAGAGATTATACCTTTTTAGTGAGTGTTTTTGTTGTTGCTGTTTTTTTTATTTTGTGAGCCATAGAATTCCACAAATGGGAGAATATTTGTTTGGCAGAGCACTCTTCTTTTTATACTCAACTGCCATTTTGACAGTTTGAACCCTTTTAGTTCTTGTAATACTTGCATACCTCCATGATGTATAATCCAGTGGATCATGGATCAGTGATAGTCTGTTTAAATCCCTGACTGCTCAAAAGAATTTCTGGTGATCTGAACACTACTTATTAATATTTAAATGAATTTTTAAATGAGTGCATTATGCATTCCAGGACCACTAGAGTTTAGTAAATGTGAAATGACCCTTTTTAAAGAGTATTTGCACAATTGCTTAAAATTTATATATGAGATATATATTATATATAAAATTTTATAAATTCATGCCAACATGAAACATCTTCGATCTGGTTGTCACACTGCATTTAAATATTCAGTACTGTACTTCAAATTCACTCACTTTGCATCGAATCAGTTCCAACTTTATTTTCTGTCTCAAGAGACCAGTTACACCTTTGTGAAATGAACTAGCGTTACTATTTCAGTTCAGTGTCAGCTAATCTTGAACCCATCCCTTCTCCCAGCCTTTAATTTCTTTGGACACTGGTCTCTGAAAATGCATTTGTTGAAAACTAAACTTAACATCTGAAAACCTTCCCTCTTGTCTTGTGAGGCAGCCACATCATCCCTTACCAACCCTAGTGGATGACTGCTTACAATGAGCAGCCCTCTGAAGAATCAGCTGATGGTTGTCATCCATTAGAGAGGGATTGGGGAAGAAAATAGCATCATCCTATTGGCAGTGTAATCTGTTTGTTATCTGGGCATCCCTCAGATGCTCATTGTTAGTTTAATCCAGCCAACTACCTTTCTTGCGCATCTTTCTTTGAAGCCTTAACCGGAACTCGATGGGTTTGCTGGAGCAGCCTCCCTGTGAACTCTGTCCCAGCTGTAACAGCTACTGCACTGCCACTCGCTGTTTTGTAGGGAACTTTTTCTTCTCCCATGTTGGCTCCGACTTGCTCACTCCAGCCCTGGGTTTTGAGAAATTCATTGTGAATTCCCAGGAAATGTTCCATTTGCAGATTAAGCCTGATACTAAATGATCAGAAACCCAGAGCTCCATCCTCCTTACCTGTTTGGACATTCCCTAAGATTAAAGCTAAGGGAACACTCGGGAATGGAGGAGGAGTGTCTGGGCATCTGCCTTGTTCCTTCTCATCCTAACTCTTAATAGATGAGTCGTCCACTATTTCACAAAGAATCTGGAGGTCTCCGGCTCTGTCAGAGCAATGATCTGCTGTTATTTTATGGCACAGAGTCTTGTATGGAGGGGCCTTCTTTGAAAAATACACTTTTCATTTGTTTTCTCAGATATTTATATTTTTTTCTTGCTTACTCTGGGGCTGGTAGCATAGTTGGAAATGCCAGCACTTGGCATTCAGTTAGAACAGGTTGTACTCAAGACAACCTTCGGCATTTACTTTGATTGATATAATTTATTTCCCTTTTGTATGTACTATAGTCTTGTGCATATGTAGTTGAACAAACGGTGGAATATATGTCTATCTTTGTGGATGTGTGGCCTAAACATTTGAATGTCTGGTGAGAGAGAGCCATGTGTCATAGGTCAGAAGAAAGGACAGCTCTCAACTCCTGATTAGTGTCTGTGATTTGCTTACCTTTGTGTTCACCTGGTCGAATGCGCTGTTACTTTAAAGCAGGAAGAAGTGTTTTTTTTTTTTTCCTCTGCTGGAGGCTCTTCTTACCTGTCCAGCCTGGCACATCAGGGAACACTTCACCCATGACAGTGCCCTTTTAACAAGTTGACTTTATTTGCAGTAAAGTCTCATTGCCTCAAGATGTCCTACATCAAGATGGACTTTTCCTTTCCAGAAACAGGATCAAATATTTGCTCACTCTTGGTATTGGGTGGACTGTTTTAACGAGGCTCCAGCATTGCAAGGATGGAAGTTCTGTAAGCCAAGCCAAGGAGGAAACGCCAAGAAGAGTGAACATACTGTTCGTTTTTGCCACCCCTTTCTGTTTGCTTATTGTAGGTTGCCTTACTGTGTGTAAAGTTGTTTTCAGTGCAATGCTTGTCAAATAAATATTGTGAACTATTTTGTAAATGAAATGTATTATGTTAAAAGCTGTCAGCAGTTCAGAAATAAGCTTTTTTGTTGTTTGAAGACAACATGTGTTAGATGACGCCAAAAGCCAAGAAAAGTAATTTCATATATAGTACCTGTTTGAATATAATCTTTCTTTATGATCTCTCATAGCATAGCCTTTTTAGTGCTAAGAAAGAATCTCTGTGTAATATTTTGTCATAATAATGACTTGCTAACCAAGTACATGGTCAAAGTACAGAGTTGGAAGATGGCAAGTAACTTGGTGAGAATGGCTGCAAATCCTTGCAGAATGGAGGAGTCTCTGCCCGCTGGCTGTCTCTGTCTTCGACCTCTCTACAACCATCACCTGCTCCGAGATGTCCTGTTTGCAGCAAGCTGCTTCTGGGGTCACTCTTTTGGAATACTTTCACTTTAGACTGTGTCACAGGCAGTAAAGGAGTTGATGGAGAATGGACTCTAAAAACTGACATGTTTGAATCAACGCTAGAGGGAACAGATTGTGAATTTTGTTTACAGCATCCAATATTTGGATTTTTTTTTGTAAATAAAAAGAAGTTATTTTTTTCTATTGATTTGTGTGTTGTCTTCCGTGTCTGTGCTGTCCAAAGACCATATCCTCTGAGTCCAGCCGTGTCCATGAGAAAAGATGGGGCAGTGTTTGGAGAAGACCAACCTTTATCAACTTCTGATTGGAGTACAAGTCACTAAAATGCCCAGCGTACAGCCAGCCCAACTCTTGACTGGCTCAGTCAGCTCCATTAGAATCTAGATAATGAGTACTGACATTCTGAATCTGGTTATGAGCTTAGCCGTGATAAGTGCCCCAGGCAGAGCTGTCTTCCAGGATCAGTAGAGGCTCCTGATTCTGGACTGTAGGGTCACTGTAGCCCTGAGGGGGCTTTGGTTCTTGGGAGTAGCCCAAGTGCTGTGATGAGGTCATCACTGATTTTATGTGTATCATCTAAGGCTCTATAGTGTTACTCAGAGTGTTAACCTTGGGAGGAAGGGAGGACCTTTTGAAAGTCACTAATTGGAAGGAAGAGCGATCACAAAATTAGATCACAGGATCTAATTTGTGCTTTGTTTGTGTGCATGTACCGAGTGCAAAGACATTGCTCTTTGACAAGCATTTCATGTAATCTCACCTGTTCAGATTGCCAGGGAGCAGCCATTTATTTTTTTCTTTGTGTTCTTTGGAGACTTTCTCACTACTAGTAGTATGAGAGTTTGGTAAGCCTCAGCTATTATAGGACATCCTTGTGGTTTATAAAACCATTGAAAGTTCTGATGTTGGACAGAATGCATGCTTGACTCTGTATCTAAGAAAGAGCCATTCCTAGTATTCAAACCCAGTTTCCCTCACATACACATTATAAAAATACTAGGTGGTTATTGGGTCTGGTAGTGGTATTTGTGTGTCATTCTCTTCTTCCTTTGTTGCAACCTCTTCATTTTTTTTACAACCATCCTTTGCATGTCTGTGGTCATCACAAGACTCCTTTTTAAGCAAGGGTTGAATAAGGACAGTATATATTAAGCTCCTACTTAAAGGGTAACCTTAGGTATACCCTACTATTTCTAGTTGAACTACCAGACTGCACCTAGCTAAGCCTGGAGAGAAGTAACCTACTCTTCTTTTCTTTGGAATAATCTTAACTTCTGTGCAATAGTTTCTTTGAGAAGAAAAAAGACAAAAAATTAATACCCAGAAAGCAAAAACAAGGAAATCAAAATCATAGTTTTAGAATATTAAGTAGAATATAACTGTTAAAATCATTAAATACTTCAGAAATTAAGCTATAATTTCCTTCTTAGAACTAAGTTTAAAATAAACATGAATGTCCTGCAGTCTAATAGCAAATACAGTCAAGTGGGAGAGGAGGAGAAAAATGATTTAAAATGACAATGGCTTTCACCCAGCAACACCCAGGTCTTGATTTCTAGTGCTGTGCTCCCAAAAAAGGAACCAGGTCTCCTTTGACAAATGGCTGGATCAAGGGCTGGGACAGGGAATACTTCGGAGGAACCTGGAACATCTTGTTTCAGAAAGATAAGATGTGCTAAAAAAGGAAAAACAGCAATAACAAAAAACAGGGATGAAGGGTATGTCAAAAGGACACAGGGGCCATCTGAGAGAACTCCAATTAACCTAAAATATAAAATGTCTGTGAGTCTACCACATGGATAGAAATAGATGGTTACATAAATAAATGGAAGCAAAAAAATAAATTTCCCATGCAGAATTCCAAATAATCCGTGTAGATACTGCTTACTCCAGGAGGTAGACCTTAATTCCCAGCCTCTTAGGCCTCTTAAGCTGGGTATGACGACTTCTTTCTAAAGTGCATTGTATGGAAAAAAGTGAATAAACAATACTTATACCACTGGAGAGACCGGACAGACCTTCTAAGCCAGGTGATCATGGTCCCCATCATCAGTGATAAATCATGATGATAACAAACACCTTTGGTTATGAGGTGGTGAAAATGGTACTTTACCTCCACAATCTTCCTCTCCAAAGCCGTGATGTCTAATTGTGAGAAGAGAAAAGACAAATTTGAATTGAGGGCTATACTATAAAGTATCAGACTAGTATTCCTTAAATCATCAAAACATAGAAAAATCTGAAAACTGCTCCAGAGTAGAGGAGCCTAAGGAGACATGACAACTGATTGTCCTCTGGTATCTTGGATGGGATCTGGGAAAGAAAATGATGTGAGGTAAAATCTCAGGGAATCTGAATACAGTGCCGTTATTGAAATAATATTTCCATCTCAATTCATTAGTTAATGACAAATGTCCCATGCTAATGTAGGACATTACCGGTGGGGAAAGTGGATTTAGGGTATATGGAAATTCTCTGTACTCTCTTCACAATTTTTCTTTAAACATAAAACTATTCTCAAATAAAGTGTTTACTGAAAAATGAAGACTCATCCTTCTTTGCTATTTCTAGGGAAGTGAATCTATTTATAGAAACAGTAATGCATAGTCAGTTTAATTTTTTAATGTCTACCATACTTAAGTGTTGGAGAAGGCAATGGCATCCCACTCTAGTACACTTGCCTGGAAAATCCCATGGACGGAGGAGCCTGGTATGCTGCAGTCCATGGGGTCGCTAAGTTGGACACGACTGAGTGACTTCACTTTCACTTTTCACTTTAATGCCTTGGAGAAGGAAATGGCAACCCACTCCAGTGTTCTTGCCTGGAGAATCCTAGGGATGGGGGAGCCTGATGGGCTTCTGTCTGTGGGGTTGCACAGAGTCGGATATGACTGAAGTGACTTAGCAGCAACATACTTAAGTGTTAGGAGAGCATATGAAGGAATGGAAATAAAATGTGTTTTATTCACACACATCATAAAAATTGTATCTACAGGTTTTAGAGAAAAGGAAGTAGATTGAAGAGAGTTGAGTTATAGGCAAGTCTTTTTCTGTAGAATAGTAGGAAGAATTTATATTACCTTAGAGCGTTAAGGCAAGGGAACACTAACTGTAACTACAAACCATTATGTAGATATTTTTAAATATGGAGACTAAAATGAGCAGGGGATGAAAATTTCACCACCCTAATATACAGAAAACCCGGGGAAGTTGTTTAGGAACTCTTTGCAAGGGAGTAAATGATTTTTTCTAAATGCTAGGGGATGCTAATAGTTGGTGGAGTGTTGAAATGAATTATTATTTAATATAAATAACCACTTTCACCATTTACCTGCTTACCTAAGCTCTTTCAGCAGATCAGGTTTTCTTAAAGTGAAGGGACAGCTGTTCTTATATTTACTTTCTTAGCTCAATCACTGGCATTAAAAATGGTTGAAAAATGCTATTTTCAAAAATAGATGCCCTTAGTAATTTTTAAAAGCAGCTATTCCAGCGTTGCAGTTTATGAAGTTAGGATGAGGCCCGTGCTTTCTGCCGAGGGACATGGAGCGCCCCAACGGCAGGAATTTATGAGTGTGGGGCTAAGTTATTTCTAACCTCCATAATGGAAAGTTCCCTTCAGAATCCCCTTCAGAAACTATTGATTTTCCAGCACAGTGTGTACTTATCAGTAATGCCAAGATTTTGTGGCATCATCTGGCCATGTCATTAGAAAACGGCTGAAACCCTATTCTTTCTATTTTTTCTTCTTCTAGCAAAATTCAACGTAAGGAGCTACACTAGGCACTATGGATATCACCATTCTATGCACTAATTCTGAATTGCATAAGGTCTGGAGTATCTTCCTATAGATCTCTTCAAATAAGGTAAAGACGATTATGCTTCATATGTTCTTGATTTTAATAGGGAATGTAAAGAAGTATTAAAATATCTGCATTTTAGAGTCCGATTGTCAGAGAAGAGACACAAATTCAATCAAGTTCAAGGCCTAAGGTCTGAATTAGAGTTGCCAGATTTTGTAAATAAAAATACACGATGCCCAGTTAAATTTGAAATTCAGAGATGCCATGATTGTTTTAAAAGGTTAAGTTTGTCCCATGCAATGTTTTGGACAAACTTATCCTAAAAATTATCTGTATTTATCTGAGATGCACATTGAATTGGGAGTCCTGTATTTTAACAGGCAAGCCTAAAACGTACGTTGAATTACCAAATTAGGCTGAAAACGTTTCCTAGTATACAGCTAGAGTCCAGAACACTTTATAACTTGTTAATATCTAACTTCAGGTACCATGAAACGCTGTATTCACAGAGAGCAGCCCTGTGGCAGCAAACCCTTTGAAACATGGTTCATTCATTAAATATTTGCTGAATGCTTTTTACGTGTTTAGCCTTGTGTTAGACTCTGAGACCCAAAAGAAGGGGAACGCTTGGTCCATTGACCTTTAGAAGCTAGGTTCCACTTACAAGCAGAACTTAGTTGCTGAAATTTAATTTTTCAGCTACCCTGGGGTTAATTACTCATGAGGCTTAGCTCTGCATGGGGTACTATAAAGAGTCTTGTAGACTAATGGGGAATCTGGGTGAGGGTAATAGCCCTTGAAATGTGCCTTCCTGGGCGCTTTCAGGGGCAGATCTCCCCACAGGTAGCCCCCTGTGTGGACAGGCACTGGCCATTTGCTCGTTTGGCAGGAAGGATAAAGATAGATATTTTGCAGTTTCTGCTGAGGGAAGCAAAAATTCCCCCGAGCTGCTGGACGTTTGCATTCTCTTTTTCAAAACCACTGCAAAAATCTTTAGGGCTTAACTAGAATGCACCTTGAAATTTTATTGCCCTATAATTCTGTTTGCTGCAGCACATTAAAATTCCCTTGAATGTTTCTTATGTAACCACTTCTGGTTAACTGTCATCTTGAAGTTATTACAACTTAGTCTTTGCTGCCTTTTTTTTTTTTTTTTTCCTTTTTCCCAGAGCTGTGAAAGTTCTTTTCTCAGAGGCTTCAAATGCACCAGGCACCCCAGACCTTACCCTGTCCCAGTTTGTGTAGAACTGGGTGTGTTGTCAGTCTGGGTATTTGTTTTGTCAGGGTAGAGATCTTATTTAAGGAGCATTTTTTTTAAACTGTCATCGGTTACTTATGTTCTCCTCAGGCCTGCACTGAGTAGGACAAATCCACAACTTTCACCATCATCCAAATATTTAATAAATACTTTCTTATGCCCTTGGCTTGATACTCTGTAAAGAATTACAAGGATTATATGAAGCTGGCTCCTTCTCACTTGTGGTCTTAATTGAAAAGTGAAACAGGGATATGCACAAACAAATAAAACACGAAACTGCAGTGAAATTAAGAAATTTGCCAGAATAATGAGTGGCCAAGCTCGTTCCCTCTTTAGAGCATCTGCTGTTTGTTCCAGCTCTGCAGAAAATTCTTTCTCCAGATTTTTGTATCTCTTGTGCCCTCACTTTATTATTATTATTGTCATTATTACCATCATCAGTTATTGTTATTGAAATATTACTTTCTCAGAGAGATTCTCCTATTTAGAGTTTCCCTCCAGCATCTTTACCAACTTACTCTAAGCCTTTATCCTAATTTTAGATGCGTGTTATCAGTATATCTGTCCCTACCTGAAATTATATTATAAATGAATTTAATTTATGACTTATTTATCACCATAGAATCAAGTTCCATAAAGGCACTAACTTTATCTAATTTGCCACCATGTTCTTAAGGTCCAAAAGAACAGCTGCTACGTAGGAAGTGCTCGCTGTATTTTGGTGGGTTAATGAATGAATGAATCCCATTTGGCTCAGGATGAGAGGTGTGCCAGAATATCTATTTAGGAGGGTGTTAAAGAAGATATAAGAAGAGTGAAGAGTAACAGGGAATCCTTTTAAAATAAGGATGGGATCTCAGAGAGTGTGTCTGCTCATGGAAAGGGCCCAGAAGAGACCCAGGTGGAGAAATTCCAGTCTTGAGGCAAGAATGGGGCCCCAGACAATAGAAGAGAGTTGGACCCTTCTCTCTTAGAAGAAGAGAAGGGGTGTTTGGAGGCAGGAGTCTTCATGCCTCTTCTTGGTTCCTGAGCTCGAGCAGTTGAGAATAGTGGGCCAGTTTGTACAGGTAGCCTTTGTGTGGCCTGGTGCTCAGAACAAGAGTGATGGATAGTTCATCTTCTAGTGCCCACAGGTGTGTTCTATCTGTTCCAAACCAGACCTCACCTGGCAGCCTGGTAAACTGAGGACTTCAGTTGCCCTGCACAGTGACTAGAGTCTCTTTTTCATCACCTGCTCCATCTCTTAGAACCAAGGAATCCCCGAGAGAAGTTTTCTGGCAGAGTACAGAGACTGAGTCGGGGAAGGCAATGGCACCCCACCCCAGTACTTTTGCCTGGAAAATCCCATGGACAGAGGATCCTGGTAGGCTCCAGTCCTTGAGGTCACTAAGAGTCGGACACGACTGAGCGACTTCACTTTCACTTTCATGCATTGGAGAAGGAAATGGCAACCCATTCCAGTGTTCTTGCCTGGAGAATCCCAGGGACAGGGGAGCCTGGTAGGCTGCCGTCTATGGGGTCGCACAGAGTCTGACACGACTGAAGTGACTTAGCAGCAGCAGCAGCAGCACAAAGACTGAGTTATGTCTCCTATTTTAAGTTAAGGGTAGGGGCTGTTAGGGAGGAATTTACTTTGCTATTTGAAGGCAGATATATAAAGGACAGTTTGTTCATCAGCCCTTTCAGCTGATGAGATGGTTGGCGTTTCCACTGGCATCCTATCTGGTCAAACCTCACGGAACGAACAGTCCTGTCCTGGGGCATTATACCTGCTGTGACTGTTTGCTGTTGATGTTTCACGAGTGTCCCAGTTGCAGAATGCTGTAGTGCCTGTTCTGGTGTTGCTTGTGTGTGTGTGGTCAGTTGCTCAGTCATGTCTGAATCTTTGTGACTCTATGGATTGTAGCCCTCCCGGCTCCTCTGTCCATGGGATTCCCCAGGCAAAAATACTGGAGTGGGTTGCCATTTCCTCCTCCAGGGGATCTTCCTGACCCAAGGATCAAAGTTTTGTCTCTTGTGTCTTCTGCATTGCAGGCGGGTTCTTTACCGCTGAGACACCAGGGATTCCCATGCTGTGGTGCTGGCTTATGGTCACAATAAAGTTTAGATGCTGTTCTGTAAGTGCCAAAGAAATTGAATCCCAGACTTCAAGAAATCAATCAAAAATTAGTTTCAGACTTTTATTATTGCCACTTGTATTTATGCAAACTAACTTGAACTTTCTGGATATTATCCTAAGTCCCAAACCACTTAAGCCATGGCAGTTCTCATCAGAAGGAATGTCAGGAGGGAAACTGGTTGAGATAAGTGAAACAAGCATGATACTTCTCATAAATAGTACTGAGCATTTCGGGCTTCTCCAGTGGCTCAGCAGTAAAGAATCTGCCTGCAATGTAGGAGATGCAGGTTTGATCCCCGAGTCAGAAAGAGCCCCTGGAGGAGGGTGTGGCAACCCACACCAGTATTTTTGCCTGGAGAATCTTATGGGCAGAGAAGCTTGGCGGCTACAGTCCATAGGGTCGCATGGAGCATGTGAGCACACACTGAGCATTTCATGGACAGCTCCATTGTAAAGCAGGTATGTGTGGGGCTTCTGAATCAACTCAAGGTTCTGAGAGTCAGCAGGGGAGATAAAAGATGGGTATGTAAAGAGAGAGTTTTTCCTCATTTCCATGAGAGAACAGTAGTTGACAGTATGTGCTTACCAGAATTCTGACTCCGCAGGAAGTCTTTCTTCCCTGGGCCTGTATCATGTGGTCTTTCCAGGCCACCTGGAGGGAGGAACTGATCTTTGCTGACTTCTTCCTCTGGGTCAGGGTGCTTAGCACTTGATGTACACTATTCATCATCTTGTTAACAGCTAGAAGGCAATGGCACCCCACCCCAGTACTTTTGCCTGGAAAATCCCATGGACGGAGGATCCTGGTGGGCTCCAGTCCATGGGGTCGCTAAGAGTCGGACACGACTGAGCGACTTCACTTTCACTTTTCATTTTCATGCATTGGGGAAGGAAATGGCAACCCACTCCAGTATTCTTGCCTGGAGAATCCCAGGGACGAGGGAACCCGGTGGGCTTCCGTCTCTGGGGTCGCACAGAGTCGGACACGACTGAAGCGACTTAGCAGCAGCAGTAGCAGCACCATTCTTTCCCCCACTTTACTGAGCAGGAAATGGAATTTAGGAGGGATAGAGTTCTCTCCAGCTGCTGCTGCTGCTAAGTCACTTCAGTCATGTCCGACCCTATGCGATCCCATAGACGGCAGTCCACCAGGCTCCCCCGTCCCTGGGGTTCTCCAGGCAAGAACGCTGGAGTGGGTTGCCATTTCCTTCTCCAATGCATGAAAGTGAAAAGTGAAAGGAAGTCGCTCAGTCCTGTCCGACTTAGCGACCCCATGGACTGCAGCCTACCAGGCTCCTACCAGGCTCCTCCGCCCATGGGATTCTCCAGGCAAGAGTACTGGAGTAGGGTGCCATCGCCTTCTCCAGCTCTCCAGCTCTCCAACTGGACGGGGGTTAAAAAAAAAAAAAAAAAAACGGAGGATTCCAAGTTGAGTCTTGAACTTCACCGTTCTTTGCTATGTCCTAACTTCTCCACCCCCTCCCACGTCTCACCCCTGGCTGTGGATGGTCAGTGCTGCTTTCTCTCCATCCTCTGAATTTAAGAGCAGGAGAGAGGCTACACAGCCCAGCCCAGAGGAGGTAGTGTGAACCCTAAGAAAAAGAGTGGTTCTATGACTCAAGTCCCCAAGGCAGGCTTTACAGACAGTGTATGTTATCAGTAGTGTGCATTTGATTTGATAAAATAATTATATTTTACATTTAATCACCAAAATAATCCTGAGGATTAGATTAAAAGGATATTATGATCATCTCACTTTTAAGGTTAAAAAAAAATGAGACTCAAGGAGACAGAGCTTGTGATAAGACATAAAGGCCTTTAGAATTTGTTCAGTGTTCAGAGTCAGGGAGATTCTATTTCTGTCTGAGACACACAAGGCAAATTGGTATCCAGGTCCTTCTACATCCCCTCTATCAACCATCTATCCAGATGGCAGGTGCATCATAGCAATACAGCAGGTAAAAGGTCCAGGAAGAGTATCTGAGCTTTTCTTACATGATGAGATCACATAAATTGCCTATTGTGAGTGGATTACCTGACAAAAATTAAGCACAATTTAAATTTTTAGTGGGCACTCAGAATTCGGTAAGCAACTTCAATGCTGTCAAAGCTGTTTTCTGTATGTCCTATTACAGAGAATGAGGCACTTAATCTTTAAAAAGTGATCAATTAGTCTGGCTTACGTCACATCTTACTGACAATGCCTGCTACCAGCTGGCTGCTTCTGAATCTTTTCTTCTTCTTCTTATTTTGGAGAAAATGTTTGAAAGGAAAGGTAAAGAAAGTCTGAATACATTTCTATAACTCTTGAAATGTTCATTAGTCTTCTTGTGCTGAAGGCTGATCACACCTGTTTACTTCTGCTGCCTGAAAGCTTCCTTAGCTTTTTTCTCCTAGCCTGCAATGTCTGCTTAATGATGTCACAAACCTTTCTCAATACACGATGTCAACAAGATTCTTTGTCGCTTGGTAGATAGTTGAGGGTGATTGGGAGTGGAGGGCAAGGCCAGGGCTGAGGGCCTGGATTCTAGTCCTGTACCAGCACTAGTTGAAGTGTTTCTAAGATGGTACTTAAGGAAACCCATTCATATGATTTTTATTTAGTTAGCCTTGAGTGATGCAAGAGCATCTGTAATTTTTTAAAAATTGCATTTATTTAGTTTTGGCTGTGCTGGGTCTTCTTTGCGGAGAGCAGGCTTTTCTCTTGAGTTGCAGTGAGCAGGGGGTTACTCTCTAGTTGCAGTGCACAGGCTTCTCACTGTGGTGCCTTCTCTGGTTGCAGAGCACAGGCTCTAGGCTGTGCAGGTGTCAGTAGCTGCACAGGCTACACTAGAGCGCAGGTTCAGTAGGCCCTCGGTCTCCACTTCTGTCAGCCCTTTCCGAGATTTTGTAAGTACCCTCTTTTTTTCTGCATTTAAACTCTTGGTGAGCCGTCTAGAGCAGTTTCTCTTTCCTGTAATGCAACCAGAAACACTCATTACAAAGTAGGCTCTGTGGGAGCCTGATGCATGGAGCCTCATGCTCTGCTCTTAGACTCCATCCATCAGCAGCCTGGGGGGGTGGGAAGGGCCAGCCCTGCCCCAAGGCCGCAGGGCTGCAAGGGCACAGAATACAGTGCCAAACTTGCAAGCTTGAAATCTGGTCCGACCGCTTACAACTTTTTTAACTTTAACCAAGGTAACCCCTTTGGATTTTTGTTTCCTCACGGTAAAAACGGACTGTGTGTTGTGTGCTAAGTCGCTTCAGTCCTGTTCGACTCTTTGCGACTCTATGGACTGTAGCCCGCCAGGCTCCTCTGTCCTTGGGATTCTCCAGGCAAGAATACTGGAGTGGGTTGCCATGTTCTCTTCCAGGGGATATTCCTGACCCAGGCACTTAACCCGCATCTCTTACATCTTCTGCTTTGGTGGTCAGGTTCTTAACCACTACCACCACCTGAGAAACCCAGAAAATGGACTAGTAGATGGCTCAGACTGTAAAGAATCTGCCTGCAATGTGGGAAACCTGGGTTCGATCTCTGGGTTGGGAAGATCCCCTGGCAACTCACCCCAGTATTCTTGCCTGGAGAATCTCCATGGACAGAGGAGCCTGGCAGGTTACAGTCCATGGGCTCGCAGAGTCAGACATGACTGAATGACTAAGCACAGCACCATGAGAAATTCTAAGTGACTTAGGCCATTGCTATACAGATATAATTAGGTGGGTATAGCATTGCTTTTCGGAGAAGGCAATGGCACCCCACTCCAGTACTCTTGCCTGGAGAATCCCGTGGATGGAGGAGCCTGGTGGGCTGCAGTCCATGGGGTCGCTAAGAGTCAGACATGACTGAGTGACTTCACTTTCAGTTTTCACTCTCATGCATTGGAGAAGGAAATGGCAACCCACTCCAGTGTTCTTGCTTGGAGAATCCCAGGGACGGGGGAGCCTGGTGGGGTGCCGTCTATGGGGTTGCACAGAGTCGGACACAACTAAAGTGACTTAGCAGTAGCAGCATTGCTTTTAACAGCTGTGCTTGTGCTTAGTCTCTCGGTCATGTCTGAGTCTTTGCGACCCCATGGACTGCAGCTCACCAGGCTCCCCTGTCCATGGGGATTCTCTAGGCAAGAATACTGAAATGTGTTACCATACCCAATATGTTTTAAATCTGAAAATTTTAAGCATTGGGACTTCCAGGTAGCTCAAGTGGTCAAATTTTTGCCTGCCCATGCAGGCGCTGCAGGAGAGACAGGTTTGATCCCTGGGTCAGGAAGATCCCCTGGAGGAGGAAATGGCAACTCACTCCAGTCTTCTTGCCTGGGGAGTCCCATGGACAGAGGAGCCTGGCGGGCTATAGTCCACAGGGTCGCAACAGAGTCAGGCACAGCTGAAGCGACTGGGCAGGCACGTGCTTTAGGTAACATGTGTTGTATCTCGTCACCAAGACTAGACTGAACCTGCCCAAAGGGTTCCAGACACTGGGAGCTGTTTGCTCACCACTGCACCCCCTCTTGCTAACAGAGCTTGATGAATGTTTATGAAATGGATAAACAGATACCAGGCAGCTTATATGCAGAGTATGAGTTGCAGGTGAGGAAGTAAGAATAGACCAATGTTCGGTTTCACTCATGAGTGGCCAACACTCTGCTCTCTGGGGTGGGTGGAAGGTGTTTAAGGGACTCATTGATTATGGCACCCCATTCCAGTACTCTTGCCTAGAAAATCCCATGGACAGAGGAGCCTGGTAGGCTGCAGTCCATGGGGTCGCTAGAGTTGGACACGGCTGAGCGACTTCACTTTCACTTTTCACTTTTATGCATTGGAGAAGGAAATGGCAACCCACTCCAGTGTTCTTGCCTGGAGAACCCCAGGGACGGTGGAGCCTGATGGGCTGCCGTCTATGGGGTTGCACAGAGTCGGACACGACTGAAGCGACTTAGCAGCAGCAGCAGCAGCAGCACTTTGGCTGGTGACCTAATCAAGTGTTTGGGAGTTGTCAGTACATTTTCTCCAGTAGATGTTTGAAGCACTCAATATATACTTTTCTTACCAAATTTTATTGATGCCATGAAGATCTGGTTGTTAGGAACCTGTGGCAGATGTATGAATATTATCTAGTTTTCTCACTTTTCTGTCTTGTAGCGGAGAGTCACAGTTACCCATGTATCAGGGTCTCCCCTGGACTTTGTTATAAGAACCCACTTTTCTTGTATGTCCCTATTTCTAACCAGCTCTGTGGGTGATTCTGAGGCACAAAGAAGTGTGGGAACCACTGGCCTGGTGGCTGTACACATTTTGCCTAGTAAGAAAATGTTTTTGCATGGACCACCTTGCATGTTACACTTGTGTAACAAATAACATATTATATATATTTTTAATTTGCATTACATGAGAGCATTTAATTTGCATTACATGAGAACATTAAATGAGCATTAAATGTGCATTAATTTGCATTACATTAGAGCATTACACGAGAGCATTAAATGAGCATAAATGTGCTGTATGACTCCCAGTTTACATAAGAGGAAAATGATGAAGTCCATCTTCTTTCTCTAAAATACACTGGTATTTCTGTTTTGCATCTTGTACATGTAGTTTCGGTACAGCCTTTGTCATTAATTAGTTTTGTTATTTGCTTCTCTACACATTAGCTGCCCCGCTTACAAATAACTTGAAGGTGGTCTGGAGTGAAGCAGTGGGGAAAGGGGAGCCTGAGATTAGATGGGGAATGGGCTAGTTTTTTAATTGTTCTTGACTGAAAGAATACCATTGACAGGCAGGACACAGCTTTTTGACTCATTTCTCAAGTTAAAACAATGCAAATTCTTCCTTTTTCTATGACAACAAGAACACAAAAACCGATGTCAACCAATGGTTGACATTTATCGAGCACTCATTTCAGGGCAGCCGTGGTGCTGAGAGCTTTACGATCTTTGTTGACTCCTCATAACAACCTCATGAGTCAGACATCATCATTGGTGCTGTTTGCAGACGTTGAAACTGATGCTTAAAGAAGCTCAGTAGTTGCCTAAAGATACAGTCTAAGTGGGAGGGCAGCGGGCTCTCTCCAGAGGATTTAACCACCAAGGTGGTTTGCCAGGACCTGATCCTTGACCAAAGCAGGATGCCTCCAGGAGGCGTCACTGAGTACAAGCAACTGGGTGAATCTCATTATGGAGCTTCCTGGGACCTAGGTAGGGCTTCCCTGGGGGCTCAGACGGTCAGGAGTCTACTCGCAATTCAGGAGATCCGGGTTCAGTCCCTGGGTTGAAAAGATCCCCTGGAGAAGGAAATGGCAACCCACTCCAGTACTCTTGCCTAGAAAATCCCGTGGACGAGGAGGAGCCTGGAAGGCTACCGTCCATGGGGTGGCAAAGAGTTGGACACGACTAAGAGACTTCACTTTCTTTGGGGCCTATGTGAATTTATTAAGAAGAGAAAGGCTTCATGAATTGCTGTATTTTAACTAATATTTTAGACAAATTTCTTGCATAGCTGAGACCAGAATTGAGAGAATTTTACCTAAAATTTCCAAAGCTTCCTTCTATTCCAAAAGTCCCCATAGTTTCCTAAATGAAAGGAAAAAAAAAAAAAAAGGTTAAGTAAATAACATACTTCCTCAAACTTTAGTCTTTTTAATCTGTTCCTGACGAGTAGGCTGTCTAATCACCCAGAACTTTAGAGCGGTTATCTAAACAATCCACATTCTGACTCCAGTAGTTTTCAAAGTTGGGAGAGTATGATAACCTTTTGATTCAGGAAGGAAATCTTAGAATTTCTATTTTTAACTGATCCTTCAGAAAGTTTATTTTCACGCATAAGACATAGTGTAGTCATTTGTATGTTAAATCAATGACTAAATAAACAAATGTTTATTATGTGTATTCAAAAATGTTGGAGACAACCAATTTAGTCATTGTTCTTTACTATTTTCTTTAATTTAATTTTTATTTTATATTGGAGTATTGGATGTGATTGAGCAACTAATGCATACATACATAGTTGATTTATAATATTGTATTAGTTTCAGATATACAGCAAAGTTATCCCATTATACATATCAGATCAGATCAGATCAGATCAGTCTCTCAGTCGTGTCCGACTCTTTGCGACCCCATGAATCGCAGCATGCCAGGCCCCCTGTCCATCACTAACTCCCGGAGGTCACTCAGACTCACATCCATCGAGTCAGTGATGCCATCCAGCCGTCTCATCCTCTGTCGTCCCCTTCTCCTCCTGCCCCCAATCCCTCCCAGCATCAGAATCTTCTCCAATGAGTCAACTCTTCGCATGAGGTGGCCAAAATACTGGAGTTTCAGCTTTAGCATCATTCCTTCCAAAGATATCCCAGGGCTGATCTCCTTCAGAATGGACTGGTTGGATCTCCTTGCAGTCCAAGGGACTCTCAAGAGTCTTCTCCAACACCACAGTTCAAAAGCATCAATTCTTCGGTGCTCAGCCTTCTTCACAGTCCAGCTCTCACATCCATACATGACCACAGGAAAGACCATATAATATACATCTATTCTTTTTCAGATTCTTTTCCCATTGATTATTATAGAATATTGAGGAGAATTCCCTGTGCTATACAGTAGGTCCTTGTTGATTATCTATTTTATATAAAGTAGGGTGTGTATGTTGATTCGAAACTCCTAATTTATCCCCTAGCCCCACCACCTTTCCTTTGCGTGAAGCTGGTTTTCTCTATGGATAGAAGTACAGTCTGTGTTCCATTTATCTATTGCTACCTAACAAACTACCCCCCCCCCCAAACTGGTAGTTTAAAATGATATTAGTATTTACATTTCTCACAAAGCTGATGTTTGGGCAGGGCTCAGTGGTACTGGCTTGTGTCTGCTCCATCAAGATGGCTTGCAAGCTGGGCTGGAGGCTGTGCACTTACAGGCCTGGCCACTGATACTGCCTGGGGTCTGAGAAGACTCAAACACTTGCAGACAAAAACAACTGGGGCTTCTTGGTTCCTCTCTGTTTTACTCACTGGTCTCTCCATGTGACCTCTCCAGTGTGGCACATTCAGCTTAGCTGGACTTTTGACAGATCCACTCACAGTGCCCACAGTGCGTGTCCCAAGGGAGAGAGCCCGGAGGGAGCCCAGTGACCTTTTCTAACCTAGCCTCTACAGTCCTGAAGTCATCCAGGGTCACTTCTGCCACACTTTTCTTTTTAGGAGTAACTGGTTGGGAATCAGACTTCATTTTTTGATGAGTGGAGTGTCAAAAGCTTTATAAACGTCTACACTTTCCTTAACCGGATGGGGATGGTGAAAGACCAGTAAGGTGAATGGATATCATCTAATGAAATCTGGATATTAAGCCACAGCCTGGATGTGAAGCAGAGGGGCTGAGCTGAGTGGATTCCAGACTGAGGAATTCAGTCTGGAATTCAACCCACCTGTCCTGGTTGCCTTCCTGCATGTCTGCCTCAGTGCCCGCATAGGCCCTGGGAAACTCCACCAGGCTTCTGGCCTGGTCCACAAGTATTTGAAAAGGCATTTGGAGGTGGGGATAGAAAAAATATCAAGAATAGACTAGATGACACCCCATGAAGGGCAAAGAAGACTGGATTCCATTTTTCTATTCAGGTGGGTCTGAGAGAAGGGGTTGAGGGTCCTCCTGCCAAACTATCATGCATGTCAAAATGTTATCACAGATATGTGTGTTATTAAAAAAAGTGCATATTCCTTCCTTCAAAAGGTCATGTCAGTCATAGGTATGTATGCCTATAAAAAATATGTATGTATGTGTGCATGCTCAATTGTGTCTGACTCTGCCACCCCATGGACTCCTCTGTCCACCCACCAGGATCCTCTGTCCATGGGATTTCCCAGACCAGAATACTGGAGTGGATTGCCATTTCCTCTTTCAGGGATGCAGTCTTTTATCTCCTGTGTCTCTTGTTTTGGCAGGCAGATTTTTTACCACTGAAGCACCTGGGAAGCCAAAAAATTTGTATACTTTCTATCAAAAGGTTATTTCAGTAACAGATGTGTGTTCTAATGAAACTGTGTACTTTTGCTATAAACAGTTCCTATTTGTAGGTTAGTTGATATTACTGAAACAAAAGTATAGCCAATGAACATTTAAAGTCATTTTCTTTTTGCTCTTCACACCCCTTCTTTTTTTTCCCTCCTATTATTAATGTCTTTTTTTAATGTGGTATATCTGTTACAATTGATGAGTCAGTTTCAATACGTTGTTTTTATACTTTGTATTGTCTTGACAAATGTATAATGATAAGTAAGCTAGTATCATGCTGCTGCTGCTGCTGCTGCTAAGTTGTTTCAGTTGTGTCCGACTCTGTGCGATCCCGTAGACTGCAGCCCACCAGGCTCCCCCGTCCCTGGGATTCTCCAGGCAAGAACACTGGAGTGGGTTGCCATTTCCTTCTCCAATGCAGGAAAGTGAAAAGTGAAAGTGAAGTCACTCAGTTGTGTCCGACTCTTAGCGACCTCATGGACTACAGCCTACCAGGCTCCTCCATCCATGGGATTTTCTGAGCAAGAGTACTGGAGTGGGGTGCCATTGCCTTCTCCGAGCTAGTATCATACAGAAGTGTTATTGCCTTAAAAATGTCCTGTTTTCCATCTGTTCATGGCTTCATTACCCTCAAACCTCTGGCAACCAGTGATCTTTTTGCCATCTCCATAATATTGCCTTTTCCAGAATGTCACATGTTTGGAATCATACGGCAGTAGCTTTTTCAGACTATATTCATTCACTTACCTATATGCATTTAAGCTTATTCCATGTCTTTTTGTGGCTTGATAGCTCATTGCTTTTTATCACTGAATAATATTCTATTCTACACATACACTGATTTAGTTGTTTATTCACCCATTTGTGAATCTTGGTTGCTTCCAATTTTTGGCAGTTATGAATAAGCTACTGTAAACATTTGTGGGCAGGTTTTTCTACGGACTTAAACTCTCAACTCATTTAGGTACATGCCAAGGAGTACTATTGCTTGATTATATAAAAAAGAGTATTTTCGGTTTTGTAAGAAACTATCAAAATGTTTTCCAAAGCGGTTGTGCCATTTTGCGTTCCCACCAGCAATGAATGAGAATTTCTATTTCTCAGCATTCTCACCAGTATTTGGTGTTCTCAGTGTTGTGGATTTCAGTCATTATAGCAGTTGTATAGTGGTATTTCATTATTTTAATTGAAGTCCCCTAAAGATATATGGCTGGATGGCATCACTGACTCGATGAATGTGAGTCTGAGTGACCTCCGGGAACTCGTGATGGATAGGGAGGCCTGGCGTGCTGCAGTTCATGGGGTCGCAAAGAGTCGGACATGACTGAGCAACTGATCTGATCTGATCTGAAAGATATATGAGGGAAAAGGCAATAGCACCCCACTCCAGTACTCTTGCCTGGAAAACCCCATGGGTGGAGGAGCCTGATAGGCTGCAGTCCATAGGGTTGTTAAGAGTCGGACACGACTGAATGACTTCACTTTCACTTTTCACTTTCATGCATTGGAGAAGGAAATGGCAACCCACTCCAGTATTCTTGCCTGGAGAATCCCAGGGACGGGGGAGCCTGGTGGTCTGCCATCTATGGGGTCACACAGAGTCGGACACGACTGAAGTGACTTAGCAGCAGTAGCAAGGATATATGATGTAAGTATATTTGTGTTTGCTTCTTTGCCACCTGTACATCTTCTTTGGTGAGGTTCCCAACACTTCCAGTAAAATAAATTTATAACAAGTATTTGAGTAAAAATCTCTTTTCTATAGATAATAAGATACTATAAAAGAATTCCTTCTTGATAACCTACTCCATTGAGGTGACTGAGGTTAAGTGCTTTGATTTGTATAATTTTCATTTAATTCCTAATTTCTAAGAATATGTTTCTTCCTGAAATTATGCTAAATTCTGGGCTAAAGTCTAATAATGGGTTCCTTTGACTTTGGATTAAGTAGCTTAAAAGAAGCCAGAGAAGAATGAAGAAATTTAGAAGTTGTTCAAAGGAAAGTCTTAAAGATGATTAAAGAGTTGAGACATAAGAGCCAAGAAAGTGTAATTTATTGAGATTATTCAACTTTTTCTTGATGTTTGCTTATTAGATTTTTATTCACTTATTTTTGAATTAGAGGATAATTGGCTTATAATATTGTGTAGGTTTCTGCCATACATTAGCATGAAACAGCCATGGGTATACATATGTCACCTCCTTCTAGAACCTCCCTCCCACTGCCCACCCCTCTCATCTCTCTAGGTTGTCACAGAGTACTGGGTTTGAGCTCCCCGAATCATATAGCAAATTCCCACTGGCTATCTATTTTACATATGGTAATGTATATGTTTCAGTGCTGCTCTCTCAATTCATTCCACCCTTTCCTTCCCCCACTGTGTCCATAAGTCTGATCTCTATATCTGTATCTCCATTGCTGCCCTGCAAATAGGTTCATCATGCGAAGACTTAATTTTGGGGGGGCTTCAAAATCACTGCAGATGGTGACTGCAGCCATTAAATTAAAAGAAGCTTGTTCCTTGGAAGAAAAGTTATGAACAACCTAGATAGCATATTCAAAAGCAGAGACATTACTTTGCCAACAAAGGTCCATCTAGTCAAGCTATGGGTTTTCTAATAGTCATGTATGGATGTGAGAGTTGGACTATAAAGAAAGCTGAGCGCTGAAGAATTGATACTGTTGAACTGTGGTGTTGGAGAGGACTCTTGAGAGTCCCTTGGACTGCAAGGAGATCCAGCCAGTGAATCCTAAAGGAAATCAGTCCTGAATATTCATTGGAAGGACTGATGTTGAAGCTGAAACTCCACTACTTTGGCCACCTAATGTGAAGAACTGACTCATTAGAAAAGACTCTGCTGCTGGAAAAGATTGAAGCAGAAGAAGGGGACAAGAGAGGATGAGATGGTTAGATGGCATCACTGACTCAATGGACATGAGTTTGAGGAGGCTCCAGGAGTTGGTGATGGACAGGGAGGCCTGGTGTGCTGCAGTCCATGGGGTCACAAAGAGTCAGACATGCCTGAGCGACTGAACTGACTGACCGAACTGAAATAGGTTCATCAGTATGATCTTTCTAGTTTCCATATAATTTCTGACCTTTTAAACTCTTTATAATAGGCTCTAAGTTCATCCACCTCATTAGAACTGACTCAAATATATTCCTTTTTATGGGTACTATTGCACTGTATATATGTACAACTTCTTTATCCATTCATCTGTGATGGACACCTAGGTTGCTTCCATGTTATAACTATTGTAAGTATTGCTGCAATGAGCATTGGGGTACATGTGTCTTTTTCAATTATGATTTCTTCATGGTATATGCCCAGTAGTGGGATTGTTGGGTCATGTGGTAGTTTTATTCCTGGTTTTTTAAGGAATAAATAAAAGGAATCCAGATTGAAAAAGTATTAATACTCTTACTGTTGCATATGGCATGATATTCTATGTAGAAAACCTTAAAGAAAGATGCAACCAGAAAATTGCTAGAGCTAATCAATGAATATAGTAAATTCATAGGATATAAAATTAATACACAGAAATCCCTAGCATTCCTATACACTGAAAAATCAGAAAGAGAAATTAAGAAAACAATCCCATTCACCACTGCAGCAAAAAGAATAAAATACCTAGGAATAAAACTACCTAAAGAGACAGAAGACCTGTATGCAAAAATTTATAAGACACTGATGAAAGAAATCAAAGGTGACACAAACAGATGGAGAGATATACCATGTTCTTAGAATGGAAGAATCAATACTATGAAAATTACTCTTCTGTCCAAAGCAATCTATTGATTCAGTGCAATCTTTATTAAACTATAAATGGTATTTTTCATAGAACTAGAACAAATAATGTCACAATTTGTATGAAAACACAAAAGACCCTGAATGGCCAAAGCAATCTTGAGAAAGAAGAATGGAGCTTATCCATTCTTAACCAGAAATCAACTTTCCTGACTTCAGGCTATACCTCAAAGCTACAGTCATCAAGACAGTATGGTACTGGCACAAAAACAGAAATATAGACCAATGGAACAAGATAGAAGGCTCAGAGATAAAATCCATGCATGTATGGGCAGCTTATCACTGATAAAGGAGGCAAGAACATACAATGGAGAAAAGACAACATCTTCATTGAATGATGCTGGGAGGATTGGACAGCTATAATGTAAAACAATGAAATTAGAACACTTCCTAACATGACATACAAAGATAAACTTAAAATGGAGGAAAGACTTAACTGTAAGACCAGAAACTATAAATCTCTTAGAGGAAAACATAGGCAGAACACTCTTTGACATAAATTAGAGCAAGATTCTCTATTACCCACTTTCTATTTCATATTAATGGAAATAAAAAAGAAACAAATGAGACCTAATTAAACTTAAAAACTTTTACACAGCAAAGGAAAATATAACTAAGGTGAAAAGACAGAGTTGGAAGAAAATAATAGCAGATGAAACAACTGACAAATGACTAATCTCCAAAATATATAAGCAGCTCATGCAGCTCAACACCAGATGGTCAATACTGAAATCAGATTTATTATATTCTTTGCAGCCAAAGATGGAGAAACTCTATACAGTCAGCAAAACAAGACTTAGATCTGTGGCTCAGATCATGAGCTCCTTATTGCAAAAATCAGGCTTAAATTGAAGAAAGTAGGGAAGCCACAAAGTCATTTAGGTATGGCCTAAATCAAATCCCTTATGATTATACAATGGAGGTAATGAAAAGATTCAAGGGATTAGATCTGGTAGACAGAGTGACTGAAGAACTGTGGACAGAGGTTCGTAATGTTGTAGAGGAGGTGGTGGCCAAAACTTTCCCCAAGAAAAAGAAATGCAAGAAGTCAAAGTAGTTGTCTGAGGAGGTCTTATGAGTAACTGAGAAGAGAAGCAAAAGGCAAAGGAGAAAGAGAAAGATATACACAACTGAATGCAGAATTCTGGAAAATAGCAAGGAGATAAGATAATCTTCTTAAGTGAATAATGCAAAGAAATAAAGGAAAACAATAGAATGGAAAAGACTATAGATCTCTTCAAGAGAATTGCAGATAGCAAGGGAACATTTCATGCAAAGTTGGGCACAATAAAGGACGGAAACAGCAAGAACCTAACAGAGTCAGAAGATATCAAGAAAGAGGTGACAAGAATACACAGAAGAACTACACAAGAAAGATCTTAATGACTTGGATAAACAAAATCTTGTGGTCATTCATCTAGAGCCAGACATCCTGGAGTGTGAAGTCACGTGGGCATTACTACTAACAAAATTAGAGGAGGTGATGAAATTCCAGTGGAGCTATTTCAGATCCTAAAAGATGATGCTCTTAGAGTGTTTCACTCAATATGTCAGCATATTTGAAAAACTGAACAGTGGCCACAGGACTGGAAAAGGTTAATTTTCATTCCAATCTCAAAGAAAATCAATGACAAAGAATGTTCAAACTACTGTATAATTGCACTCATTTTACATGCTAGCAGGGTAATGCTCAAAATCCTTGCTTCAAGCTAGGCTTTAGCAGTATGTGAACAGAGAACTTCCAGATGTACAAGCTGGATTTAGAAAAGGCAAAGGAACCAAAGATCAAACTGCCAACATCTGTTGAATCATAGAAAAAGCAAGGGATTCCTAAAAACCCATCTACTTCTGCTTCATGACTACACTAAAGCCTTTGACTATGAGGATCACAAGAAACTATAGAAAATTCTTAAAGAGATGGGAATACCAGCCCACCTCACCTGCCTCTTGAGAAATCTGTATGCAAGTGAGGAAGCAACAGTTAGAACCAGACATGGAATAATGAACTGGTTCAAAATTGGGAAAGGAGGACGACAAGGCTGTATATTGTCACCCTACTTATTTAACTTCTATGCAGAGTCAGTTCAGTTCAGTCACTCAGTTGTGTCCAACTCTTTGTGACCCCATGGACTGCAGCACACCAGGCTGCCTGTCCATCACCAACTCCTGGAGTTTACTCAAACTCATGTCCATCAAGTTGGTGATGCCATCCAACCATCTCATTCTCTGTCGTCCCCTTCTCATCCTCCCTTCAATCTTCCCCAGTATCAGGGTCTTTTCCAGTGAGTCAGTTCTTCACATCAGGTGGCCAAAGTATTGGAGTTTCAGCTTCAGCATCAGTCCTTCCAATGAATATTCAGGACTGATTTCCTTTAGGATGGACTGGATCTCCTTGCAGTCCAAGGGACTCTCAAGAATCTCTCCAATACCACAGTTCAAAAGCATCATTTCTGTAGTGTTCAGCTTTCTTTATAGTCCAACTCTCACATCTATACATGGCTACTAGAAAAACCATAGCTTGGACTAGATGGACCTTTGTTGGCAAAGTAATGCAGGGTACATCATGCAAAATGCCAGACTGGATGAATCACTAGCTGAAATCAAGATTGCAGGGAGAAATATCAGTCACCTAAGATATGCAGATGATACCACTCTAATGGCAGAAAGTGAAGAGGACCTGAAGAGCCTATTGATGAAGATGAAAGAGAAGAGGGGAAAATCTGGCTTAAAACTCAACATTCAAAAAACTAAGATCATGGCATCTTGTTCCACCATTTCATGGCAAATAACTGGAAAAAAGTGGAAACAGTGGCAGATTTTATTTTCTTGGGCTCAAAAATCACTGTGGATTTTTTTTTAAAATAGAGATTTTCATTAAAAAGCAGAGATATCACTTTGCTGACAAAGGTCCGTATAGTCAAAACTTTTTTTTTTTTTTTTAATAATAGTCATGTACAGATATGTGTTTGACTATAAAGAAGGCTAAGCACCAAAGAGTTGATGCTTTTGAATTGTGGTGCTGGAGAAGACTCTTGAGAGTCCCTTGGACAGCATGTAGATCAAACCAGTCAATCCTAAAGGAAATCAACCCTGAATATTCATTGGAAGGACTGATGCTGAAGCTCAAGCTCTAGTACTTTGGCCACCTATGTAAAGAGTTAACTCACTGGAAAAGACCTTGGTGCTGGGAAAGATTGAAGGCAGGAAGAGAAGGGGGCAACAGAGGATGAGATGGCTGGATGGTAAAACCGATTCAATGGACATGAATCTGAGCAAACCCTGGGAGATGATGAAGGACAGGGAAGCCTGGCTTGCGGCAGTCCATGGGGTCACAACTAGTTGGACACGACTTAATAATGACTGAACAACAACAGCATGCAGCTCAATACCAGAAAAAGAAACAGCCCAATCAAAACGTGGTCAGAAAGCCTAAACAAACATTTCTCCAAAGAAGACATACAGGCGGCCAACAAACACATGAAAAGATGCTCAACATCTCTCATTATTAGAGAAATGTTATCCAAAACTGCAATGAGGTATCACTTCACATTGGTCAGAATGGCCATCATCAAAAAATCTACAAACAATAAATGCTGGAGAGAGTGTGGAGTAAAGGGAACCCTCTTGCATTGGTGGGAATATAAACTGCTACAACCCCTCTGGAGAATGGTATAGAGATTATTCAACTTTGACAATTGGTGTTTGAAGGGAAGACTCACTCTGATTTATGCTGACCAGAACCCTCCCCTGTGGCTCACTCCTTTCACTAAACAATCACTATGCCAAGTGATGCCATAATTGGAATTCTGAATTAGTGAAAATTCTATTTCTGTCCTCTGCCACCAAGTTTAAACTCCACTAAATGTAATTTTAGTGCTTTCTAATACTTTGAATATGGGTAATCCATAGGACCCTTATTCTCAGACCAAGCCAGAAAATAGAGGTTTTTATTTATTTATTTACATTTTAACAGGAATTTTACATCCTGTTAAAATTCTTTAATAGGAAGGTGCCTTGCTGTTCATCTCCATCCTATTGAGTAGGGAGCTTAATTTTGGTTAGTTTTAGTGGAAAAAACAGTCCCCAAAAGTCAAATTTATAATTAATAATTACAGGCTAGTTGTTAAAGAATTTTCTTTAGTCATGTTAATTGATTTTTCTCTCCCTAGAACAACTCAAATATTATGGTACCTTAAGATCCTGAAGATAGAAGTGCTATGTATATTTCTTTGGAATCTAGAATCTATGAATTTTCTCTTTTTTTAAAGTTGTTTTTTCATTGATCTTAAGGATTTTTCAGTATTCTATTTTAGAATTAAAACTCCTGTGTGGTTTATATCCATAAAAGACAAATTTAGTACTGTTCTGTTTGAAGAGAATTTGTTATATAATTATGTTTCCCTATTACTACATTAGGAAACATTCTTTTAGGGACTTTTTCCGGTAATTGATCAGTTCAGTATTTATTTTGATAAAGGTAACTGTTACATCAGTGCTTGACCTGTGTTGTGTAACACACATTTTTGCCTTAGATAAATTTTATCTCTGTGGTCAATGCATTGCACACAGAAAAGACCATAGACCCTCCTTTTCTTTTTGTAAATCAGTTCACTTTTGTGTATTTCTGATTGTATTTTTAAATTGATTCAACAGTGGGAGAAATTTTTAATTGGATTTTAAGACTATTCCATTTAACTAGGGTAGAAAGGCATTCATGTATGGTATCTTGAGTTTATCTTGTAGGTCCAGATTTTGTAATTCTTAGAGTGTTAAAATCTGATAAATTTGATACCTTTACATCCCTCAGAATGCCCTACAAGTAGATGAAAGGGTTAGACTCAGTACAAATGTTGGATATTTGTATTTGCTTCACTGGGATGCATTTAAAAGGAAATATACCAGTACCTAATGCAGGCACCTTAGCAGTTTATCAGAGATCAGATCAGTCGCTCAGTCGTGTCCGACTCTTTGCGACCCCATGAACTGCAGCACGCCAGGCCTCCCTATCCATCAAGCTACTGTAAAAAAATATGTGGAGATTTCACAAACCATGAATACATATGTCATGTTCCTGGAATGCTGAGCTAAGAGATTTTTTTTTTTTAGTTCACTGTATAAACTTGTTTCCTTTTATTTGTTTTCAGTTACTTTTAAAATTATTTGGGTTGAATTCATTAATGATTAGTGTCCTCTTTTTTATAGACTGTCATGGTCATATTGTGGTCTACCCGCAATCACCTTGTACTGGGGTATCCTAAGTTTGGTAAACATTTAAACTAGGATGCCAAGTAGAACAATTGGCATCGTCAGTCAACTGGGAGTCTATCAAAGGGGGATTCCTTTGATAGTGCTTCTGTAGGAACCTTCTTTCCTTCAGTCCTCAGTCCTGTGGAGTTCAAGCCAGAAGGGTCCTCAACTGTCAGGAAGAAAAAAATCATAGCACCTGGAATGGGCATAGGTCACCCTTATGATTCCATGAAGCGCATTGCTCCATTTCAGGCTCTGCTTCCTTTGGGATGCATAATGAACTCAGTGAAATTCTCTACCTGACTTTTGACTGCAGACTTGTAAGATGAGAGCACGAAGGCTTTCTCTCTTAGAATAAAAGACTGATGGAAGTACAAGTTGCTTTGTGAAACCAATCTCAGTTGTAGGCTGAAGGCAGCTTATTTGTGAAATGTTAAAATTACATAGAATAACTTTTGCACTTTCCCTAGCTAATTATTATTTTTTTTAATGTCTGTCCTTTCTCTTTCCTGTTTCTTTTTGTTTTCCCTGAGTGTTGTTCTGGTTTTGTTTTTTAAATATACTGACCTTTTTGGTGATTGGAGTTGTTTGAGTTGAACTAGACCCTTTAAAAGACTGGTAATTCCTCTCAAACAAAACAAAACAAAATCGTGTGTGTATATGCACACACACAGAAAATCAAAATATGTAGAAAGAAAAATAAAGCTATTCTGTTATTCTTGGGCCTCAGAATTGCACTCATAAAAGCTTAAGGCAAAGTGAAGGATGAAATCCAGATGAAGTGGTGCTAATGGAACACTTGCTTTCTGCTTTAAGAATTTATTTGAAACATTACTAGTGCACTGAACTGCATTTTTAAATTTGGTTCTAGGAAAGCTGTCATTGAATAAAGTTCTGCTTTGACATCTTTTTGCAAAATGAGGAATTCTTTCAGAGGGTAGGGAATCATCTTTAATAGATCTCTTTACAGCTTAACCTATCTTTCTTTTAATCTCTTTGAGCATCAACTTTATAAAATATAAAGATAGAAATACTAATTTATCCCTGCTAGGGTGGTCTAGAAAATTAAAAGAAAATTAGTGTAAGCTTGCTTTTTTAGTAGTGAAAAGTCTATATAAATGTTCAGAGGCTTGTGTTTCAGACTGGCACCTGTGATATATTAATTAGCCTTTAATATGTTACTATCACATTATTTAATTTTCACAAAGGGAATGTCAGAAGAATTGGTGTCTGGTACTGCCTTGTGGCTGAATTCTAGAGTGTGATTTTGTGAAGATCATTAACTCCTTGGAACATCAGTTTCTCATTCGTCTATTCTTTCACTGTGTACTGAGCACCTCCACCATGCCAGACAGTGAAAGGCAGAGGTGGAGCTCATGGAACTTGAGTTCCACCCCACACAGAATGCATGTATATATATATATATATATATATATATATATATATATATGCTATGCTATGCTAAGTCACTTTAGTCGTGTCTGACTCTGTGTGACCCCATAGACGGCAGCCCACCAGGCTTCCCCATCCTTGGGATTCTCCAGGCAAGAACAATGGAGTGGGGTTGCCATTTCCTTCTCCAATGCATGAAAGTGAAAAGAGAAAGTGAAGTCGCTCAGTCATGTCTGACTCTTAGCAACCCCATGGACTGCAGCCTACCAGGCTCCTCTGTCTGTGGGATTTTCCAGGCAAGAGTACTGGAGTGGGGTGCCATTGCCTTCTCCAATATATATATATATTATGGGCTTCCCTGGTGGCTCAGTTGGTAAAGAATCTGCCTGCAAATTCAGGAGAGCACCTGGCTTCCATCCCTGGGTCAGGAAGATCCCCTGGAGAAGGAAGTAGTGACCTATACCAGTATTCTTACCTTGAAAATCCCATGGACAGAGGAGCCTGGCAGCCTACAGTCCATGGGGTTGCAAAGTCGGACATGGCTTAGCAACTAGACCACCACAGGGGGTGTCAGAGGTGGCAAGTAGTGGTCTGCAAAAAGCAAAGGGGTGAGGAATGCAGAGTAGATTTTTGTTTTCCAGTTTTATTGAAGGTGGCCAGAGAAAGGCCTCATTGAGCAGCTAACTTGTGAGGAGAGACCTAAAAATGATCAGGATAGAGGCAGGTAGAGATGAGTGGGTAGAGGAATGCAGATACCCCACAATAGAAGTGTGTCGTGGCAAGGAGGCTAATGTGGCTGCAGATAAGTCAGTGCAAGCATGAGCAGACAATAAGGCGAGAGGTTGGAGAGAGGAGGACAGACAGCATAGGGCCTCAGGCCATTTTCTGAGTGAGGAAAGGGAACACTAGAGGATTCTGTATGAGTTAGAATTTAATAGGGTGTTTTGTCTGGAGAATATAAACACAGGGGTCAGGCTTTATCCTCTAAAATCTCTTGTAGTCTAGGTCCAAGATCCTATGATGCTGGATGGTTTCTCTCCCAATTCTCCCACTCTTATTCCAGGAAGAGCAAAAGCTTGTTCAAGCTCTTCTTGGCCCACTAGTGGGACCAGCTGTTTGGCAGACTCTAGGGGTTAGTTCTCCATCAATGTGGGTCAGCAGCATCAGTTGAACCTTCTCCTTCCCATGGCTTTCTAAAAATAATTTAGAACAAGTTTTACTGTTTCAGAAGTACTAAAGAATTGATATAGATAAAGGTGCATGTGTGTGTGTGTGTGTGTGTGTGTGTGTGCGGGTGCGGGTGTATCATGTCTTTTTGACCTCAGCACAGGTGAAAAGCCCAGGGCAAACCCGCTTATGAACATCTAGGAAGACTTCCTCCCAACTTTCCAATTCTTTACTGATCCTTGGAAGACTGCCCTCTGAGTGTTCATATGAGCCTCCTGCCTTACCAATAGGTAAAAGAATTTGTCTCAATGTGGTACAATCACGTGGGATTTCAGGGCCAGGAATATGCTACTTACTAAATTTCATAGGACTTATAAATTCTTTAAAAGCATTGAAAAAAGAAATTATAGTCTAGCACTAAAATTATTTGCCACCCCAGTTTGATCAATTTATTTTTATATTTGAATTCTTTAAACCCCCAAATACAGTGTTATTTGGGCAATAAATATTTTATGTGTGTGATGATTTGGAGTACATCAAGCTTTTGGGAGGATAGAATCTAGTATGAAGTGAAACAGCCATTGTTCTGTACATTCAAATGATGGCTGATGATATTGATTCAAAAAAAAAAAAAGAATAAGATAATCTTTCCTTTTATTTTTAAACATTGTAATTCAATCAAAGCTTCCTTATTGGGATATGAAATTTCTATATTTATCAAGTCCACTAAGTTGGGTAGAGAAATAGAAATACCACCTCAAATTCCTTTATGTTCCCTGAGAGAGAGAGAGAGAGAAAACTAGAGAGGGAAACAGAAAGACAGAAAGACAGAAAGACAGACAGACAGACAGAGGAAGAGATCAGTGTTTTCTGCAGTGAAATTTTATGCTTAGAAAAGAAAACATTAACCAAAAGTATCAATGTCATAAAAAAAGATGTGGGTGGAAGTTACCAAAGGGCATTTGGATTCTCTGTGAAAGGCCTTGAAATTCCCAAGAACTAAGTTTAATAAAGGAAAAATAATCTCATATTGAACTTCATTAAATTGATTTGGCAGGATATTCACAGTGCAGCTCATGCACATGTGTGAGATGGTTTCCCAACGTCACAAGGGATTGAAAAGGACATATATGTTGGTATTAAGGTTTAAGACACAGCAAAAGCTAATTGTGATAGAGTGAGAGGTTCTATTAGAAATGACATTGTTGGGATGGGGTGAAAGGTGGGAGCAAAGTTCAAGAGGGAGGCGGAAACCAACACATAGGTGTACCTATGGCCAAGTCATGTTGATATATGGTAGAAACCAACACAATATTGTAAAGAAATTATCTTCCAATCAAAAATAAACACATTTAAAATTTTTTAAAATGACATTGTTTATGAAATATGAGGGAGTACCATGGACCTCTGACTAAAAACAGACTGTTCTTATGCTGCTGTCTTGGAGAAACGAGAAATATGGGACTGCTGTGTATTATAAACATATTCATAAAATTATTTCCCAGGTTTATTTATGAGTTGCTCACTTTGAGAAGTTGCTTATATATGATTAATAGGAAGATTATATATGAGTAATAGTAGTAATCATTTCTACACATGGTTAATACTAACCAGACTATTGAGAAGAAACATGAGTAAAAGTGTTGATCAAGTAGTTGGCTTTCTTGATTCTTTATACATTTTTAATTTCCTTACACTCAGTCAATTAGTGGTTTTGAAAATCTTTAGACAAATGTTCTCTGATGCCAAATCACTTGCACAAAAAGTTAGGAGCTCCCATAGTTCTGAGCCTGATTGGTGGATGTCATGTCCACAGCCATTGTGCCGCCATCTATTACCAGCAAAGTCAGTAAGAGATCTAGCTGGCTTTGATTGAGAAGTTGTTAGGCAAGTTGTCTTGGCTTTAAAAATCATCTCTTTTGATAACAATAAGCAAGTATTAAGGTTTACATAGTGCTGTTATATGCCAGACATTATTTGAATACATTTAATCCTCACTTTGACCCTATCTGATGTGTATCAGTTAGCTTTTTATGTGTAAGAAACCACCCTAAAATATAGTGGCTTCAGCCATATCATTTAATATTACTAGTCTGTGTGTCATCTGGGTGGTTCTGATCTGGGCCAGACTAGTATGTCAGCAAAGGTCCATATAGTCAAAGCTATGGCTTTTCCAGTAGTCATGTATGGATATGAGAGTTGGACCATAAAGAAGGCTGAGTGTTGAAGAACTGATGCTTTTGAACTATGATGTTGGAGAAGACTCTTGAAAGTCTCTTGGACTGCAAGGAGATCCAACCAGTCAATCCTCAAGGATACCAATCCTGAATATCCATTGGAAGGACTGATGCTGAAACTGAAGCTCCAATACTTTGGTCACCCGATGTGAAGAATTGATTCATTAGAAAAGACCCTGATGCTGGGAAAGATTGAAGGTAGGAAGAGAAGGGGATGACAGAGGATAAGATGGTTGGATGGCATCACCGACTCAATGGACATGAGTTTGAGCAAGCTCTGGGAAATGGTGAAGGACAGGGAATCCTGGTGTGCTGTAGTCCATGGGGTCACAAAGAATTGGACATGACTGAGTGACTGAACTCCACCAATAACAAGTATGTCTTCTGGCAGCTGGGGGTCAAGGAGGGAGTCATATCATCTCAGCGGAGCTCTGTTCTGGAGTCTCATTTGGGACCACTCGCCTGACCTACCATGCCTAGCCCATGTGACTGCTCATCACTCAGTAGCATCCTGTTCACAAGGAGCATGCAGCGGCCTGGGAGAGAGTGGAGGAGAGCAAGGTTCCTTGAGACCTTGTCTTGGAGCTGATCCAGTGTCACTTCTGGGGAATTCTGTTGGCCAAAAGAGTCAGAAGGCCAACCTATAGTCAAAGGGAGAGGAAAGAGACTGCACTTTTTGATGGGAAGAGTCTCCCATGAGAAAGAGTAGATATTGGCATGAGTCAAAGACTCATTTCTCCCATCTCCCAGAAGTGGACACAGCTGTTTCCATTTGACAGGTGAGAGAGCTGAGATACACACTTTCCATGACACAAGGTTATGTGGTATGTAAGTGTCCAAGTCAACATTCCGACATGGGGGGTCTGACTCCAGAATCCATGGTCTTAACCTACATGCTGCATATTTCCTTGTCCTTTCCTAGATGTCATTGTTGCATGTGTCATGGATCATGGGAAATCATGCTTGTTGCCTTCTTTCTTGGAGAGGATCTCTCAGTCCCATGGCACCATCCATCTGTCTCATCCCCTTAACCCAATGCTTGCAATAAATGATACTTCTCTCCCTTTTAGTATTTCCCCCTGGTTTTTACTCTTATCTCAAGGAGAAAAATCACCAGGTTTTTATAAATGGATTTTAGCAAAGTATTCATGGTAGTGCGTCTTTGTCATTTAGAATACCAATAGACAAGGGTAGGCACTGTTTCTATACACTTTGGTTTAAGATTCTATTTTTAGCAAATTGCAAAATATTTTTTAAAAATTCTAAAATGAGCTCTTTCTTTTATTACTTTGTACATTCCATAAGGTAGGGACCTTGACTCCATGCTACAGTTATTTCACCAGCAGGTAGCAAATGGTGTCTTTGGTACGTATGAATTAAATAGAAGAAGGAAGGAATTCAAAATACAAATCATTATTAGTACTTGATTTTATCAAGTGTATTATACTCTTTACTTTTCAAAATAATTTTCTGTGTTTTTGTTCAGTGCCAGTTTCTTTTCCTTATTATACTTTATGTATGTAAATATAAATAAGTATATAAATATAAATATATATCCATGTATATAAGTATATATACTTAAATAAATATATACTTTAGGTATATAAATACATTTATAAATATATATACATTTATAAATATTTATATATGTATGCTACCATAGTACTATATCCAGATTTTAAAGAAATCCTTTGCTAATTTGGAATTAAATATACTTATATATAAATTTATAAATATACTCCAAATTATACATAAAATTCAAATATTATAAATAATATAATATACAAATACGAAACATAGATATTTATATTATAAAGATATAAATATTTTGTTTATAAAATTTATCTATGTTTATATGTGATATTTATATTTACAAATTCAAAATTAGCAAAGGGTTTCTTTGAAATCTGGATATAGTACTATGGTATCACAAATATATATATTTATAAATTTACTTATACTTTTATATCTAAAGTATGTATTTAAATATATATATATACTTATACAAGCGTATATTTATAAGCTTATTTATATTTACATACATAAAGTGTAACAGGGAAAAGAAAATGTCATTGAACAAACAAAATCACAGAAAGTTATTCTGAAAAGTAAAGAGTATAACATGTTTGATAAATTTATGGGGTTTCTCAGTTGGTTCAGTGGTATAGAATCCACCTGTGAATGCAGAAGACACAAGAGATGTGTTCCATTCCTGGAATACAGGGGTTGAGAAGAGCCCCTGGAGAAGGAAATGGCAACCCACTCCAGTATTCTTACCTGGGAAATTCCATGGACAGAGGAGCCTGGTGGGCTATAGTCCGTGGGGTCGCAAAGAGTTGGACATGCACACATACATTTATAAATACATACATACACATATATATATGTATTTGTGTATGGTTCCATAATATTGTATCCAGATTTTAAAGAAACCCTTTGCCTAATTTTGAATTCTCTTTCTCTATAATTTTATATTATGACTTTCTTGATCTGAATGTATAGTTGCAACTCTAGTGCTTGCATTAAAGCTTTTAAGACTAAGGAAACTTTCCACTCACATGGGCTTCTGCAAAGATGGATGTCACCACCTACCCCTCCCACTGTTCTGCTGCTCTTTTGAAATCTAATCCTTGGGCTATGCTTTCATTAGAACCCATGCAAATATGAGTGTTGAAAACTCCCTGAAGTTCTCTATTGGAAACTCTTCTCAGTTACCTGTTGAGTTGTTTGTGGTGCTTTTCTTGCTTTACCAATGGGAACTGAGACACAGATGAGGTACGCAGCTTGTCAAATATAAAATCAAGGCCAAGGGATTGGGTAGCCAAGATAAGAACTGAAGGAACCTCATTGTATAGGCCTTTGTTCAAGAGACTAAGAAATGTAGTTTGTAAGGAAAGAATAATTGGGAGAACAAACACAGCCTCTCTTAGCCATGAATTGTGTCTACGTGTGAAGATTTTTGATTAGAACATACTAAAAGGTTGGTGTGTAGTTAGTTTGCAGAATTGATAGTGGATCCACATGATTGTTAATAGGAGAAACATTTTATGATTCATTTCATAAGCATGCATGATTGTTCTCCAGAAACAGAGCTTATGCCTAGAAGGCAAAGAGCCAGATGAACTTAATTGATTTCTTCCCCCAGAGGTTAGAACACAAGTCACCAGAATGTATGAGAAGTGTCCCACGTGAGAAAGCCGCTGAACAACAAGTTCTTCCTTTGTGATAAGCCCTCTGTTAACCCCAGAGTCTATCCATATCCAGCAACTGGTCTCAGAATGTTTTCTATGAATATATTTTATTATGATGACATTTCTTATTATGAGGATTATGAAGTTTCATCAAACAAGAAGTGGGATTTACTTCTGAGTATCACTGGCACAAAAGTCTATGATCTTTCTGACATAACAAACCACTTTCTTTTTGGAACATTATTTTAATTATAGTTTAAAATAATTAAATCCCCTGGAGAAGGAAATAACAATTTTCCAGTATTCTTGCCTAGGAAATCCCATGGACAGAGGAGTCTGGCAAGCTATATAGTCCATAGGGTCCCAAGAGTTGGATACGACTTAGTGACTAAACCACCACCACCACCCACTATGTATTCATACAATTGGTTGTGTATTTTGCCAATTTCTTTATCTGTGTCCACAGTAAGGAAAGGAACTGCTTCTGTGTGAGATCCCAGACTTTTACTATCCTTTCTCTGGATACTTCACCATTGTAGCTCAGGGGTGGGAGGGAAGGATGTACCCTCCATGCACTGGAGGCCCAGATGAGAGAAGATGAGGTGTGTGCTTGGAGAAAGTTGCAAAAAGCACACTGGATGTAAAAGATTTCTGTGAAAGACTTAACTGATTTGTAATTATTTCTTTCTTTTCAATCAGAATTCTGAGCAATATAGTAGAAAAGACCTAATAAGAGGGAGTGGCCTGTGCCCAAGGAGCTAGCTGACTGCTGCTAACACAGAAAATGAATTAAATTTAAACATAATGACGACACACACACGTCTGTGACAGCCAATTGTATAGCACTGTATGGGTGACAAAGACTTTCATCTTGCTTAGCAGGGGAGCTACTGCTGCTGCTGCTAAGTTGCTTCAGTTGTGTTCGACTCTGTGTGACCCCATAGATGTCAGCCCACCAGGCTCTGCCGTCCCTGGGAAATCTCCAGGCAAGAACACTGGAGTAGGTTGCCATTTCCTTCTCCAATGAGTGAAAGTGAAAGTGAAGTCGCTCAGTCGTGTCCGACTCTTAGGGACCCCAAGGACTGTAGCCCACCAGGCTTCTCCGTGCATGGGATTTTCCAGGCAAGAGTACTAGAGTGGGTTGCCATTGCCTTCTCTGTAGCAGAGGAGAGTAATCTATAAATCAGCCGTTCTCTTTGTCATTTTCAATTTGTAATTATCCAACTGCCTGACCGAGAGGCACAATAATTAGTGTAGTCTTTCCAAGATGTGTAAAAAGAACTGCCTGGAGCCGTTATTAAAAACATAGATTTCCACCTCCGCTGATGAGTGAGAGCCCCCAGGGAAGTGCACCGAAAATATTTTTAATAAGTTTGAAGGTGATATGCTTTAGCTGATAGAGTACTAGTATTAGTTGCTCGGTAGTATCCGACTCTGTGTCCCCATGGACTGTAGCTACCAGGCTCCTCTGTCCACGGGATTCTCAAGGCAAGATTCCTGGAGTGAGTTGCCATTTCCTTCATCAGGGCATCTTCCTGACCCAGGGACTGAACCCAGCTGATAGATAGGAGGACTTAAAGAGTTCAACTCTGTGACTGATTTACTATGTTGAAATGAAGAGCTATTTTTTTCGTATCAGTTTCCTCCTCTGCAAAATCAGGACGATGGTAGTCTCTCCCTGTGGGTTTTATTGTGAACACCGAATGATGTCATGTGTGCAAAATATTGATCATAGCGCTTGGTGCAAGTGCTCAATGAGCTGCTTCCATTTTTGCTGGCATTTTTGTCATTTTATTCAAGGAGTGTGATGTTTGTGACTCAGCCAAGTGGAGGAAATCGTGCATAGAAATGATAAAGGGAATGATCCTAGGGAAAAGGATGAAGGAAAAGGATCTCCAACAGGTTGGATGAGGACTGTGACATTCTGGGTTAGAGTCAGTGGAGAAAATGGACTTGAACAGAGTTCCCAGGGGGACTGAGGGCATGCAGTTTTATTCATATCCATGCTCCAAGTATTTGCCTGTTTTCCCCCTCTGGGAGGGAATCAGGGGCTTGGCTTGTTTGCCTTGATACAGAAGCATTTTTGGAAGACCTAGGACATGATATGGGGAAGGCAATGGCACCCCACCCCAGTACTTTTGCCTGGAAAATCCCATGGATGGAGGAGCCTGGTAGGCTGCAGTCCATGGGGTTGCTAAGAGTCGAACACGACTGAGCGACTTCACTTTCACTTTTCACTTTCATGCATTGGAGAAGGAAATGGCACCCCACTCCAGTGTTCTTGCCTGGAGAATCCCAGGGACAGGGGAGCCTGGTGAGCTTCCGTCTATGGGGTCGCACAGAGTCGGACACGACTGAAGCGACTTAGCAGCAGCAGCAGCAGCAGGACATGATATAAGTTTAATTGCTCCATAATATTATTTTACGGACTTCCAGGGTGGTGCAGTGGGGAAGAATCTGCCTGCCAATGCAGGAGATGCAGGTTCGATCCCTAGGTCGGGAAGATCCCCTGGATAAGGAAACAGCAGCCCACTCCAGTATTCTTGTTGAGAAAATTCCATGGATAGAGAAGCCTGGAGGACCACATAGGTTGAAAAGAGTCAGACATGAGTGAGCACACAATATTATTTTACTTTGTTATATTTCTTTTGGCTCATGCTGATAAGAGGATATTATTACCTTGCATAACCAGGTCTATCAGAGATACAAATTTGTAGAGTTCTCATAACAATGAATTCATTTATTCATTCATTAATTCAAAACCCATTTGTTGAGCACCTGCTGTGTGCCTTTTAAGCACAAAGGACACATCAGTGGCTAGTAGAGGGAAACACTCCTGCCCATGCAGAGTTTATGCTCTTGTGTATGTAACAAGGAGGGAGACACTAAAAAAAAAATAATAAAATTATGTGACGACAAAGAAAAATAAAATCCAGGAAGGAAGATAAGGAGTACAGGCAGGGTGTGAATGTGTGTGTATATTGTGTGCACACGCTTGCATACAGAGTGAGGCCACATCACATGGTGCCTCAATAAAGACTTTGGCTTTAAGCGCTATGGGAAGTTTCTAAAAGGTTTTGAGCAAACAACATTTTAAAAGGATCTCTCTGGCTTCTGGACAGTACATTCCAGAGAGGCAATGGAACTCGGAAGTGTGCTGTTAAAATAAACTAAGAGAGAGGTGGTAGCTGCCTGGGCCAGGGCGGTGGCAGTGGAGATAGTGACGAGGGATCAGATGCTAGATATATTAGGACGGTGGAGCCAAGAGCACTTCTCCTGGATTAAATGTGAGGAAGGAGGAACTGCAAGGAGTCAAGGAGGACTCAAATGAAATGTTGAAATTACTATCCCCTGGGATGAGATCGTTGGAAAATCCATAGAGGAGGGTATGGCAACCCATTACAGAATTCTTGCCTGGAGAATCCCATGGACAGAGGAGCCTGGAAGGCTACAGTCCATGGGGTCCCAAAGAGTCAGACACGACTGAAGTGAATTAGCATGCCTGGATGGGATGAGGTACTGTCCCAGGTGGCACTAGTGGTAAAGACCCCATGGACAGGAGAGCCTGGTGGGCTACAGTACGTGGGGTCACAAAGAGTTGGAAATGACTGTAGTGACTTAGCATGCACCCAAAGGATGAAATACAGTGTAGGGGAGCAAGTTTTTACAGGTAGATAAGGAGTTAAATTTTAGGCACATGAAGTCAGAGATACCAAGAAGCAGCCATCTGAATGGAAAAAGATCTGGATCTCAGGGAAGGAATTTGGGTGGCAAACATGGACTTGGAGTTATAAGCCTATACATGACATATGAGGCCAAAACTAAATGGCATTACCAATGGAAGGTACAGGAGACTGGCTCAAAGATGAGATCTGGGGATGTGCAAACTGTAAGTGGTCAGGGAGATGCTGCTGCTGCTTTTGCTGCTAAGTCACTTCAGTGGTGTCTGACTCCGTGCGAACCCATAGACGGCAGCCCACCAGGCCCCTGTAAGCCGTGACCCACTCCAGTGTTCTTGCCTGGAGAATCCCAGGGACGGGGGAGCCTGGTGGGCTGCCGTCTCTGGGGTCGCACAGAGTCCGACACGACTGAAGTGACTTAGCAGCATGCACCCAGGGGATGAGATAAACTATATAGGAGACCAAGATGAACTCATTAAGATCAAGATGAGCATTTGAATTCGCCACTGGATTGAGCAGAGTAACAGTTATCTCTGATTCTGTGACAGCAATTTCAGTGGAATAGTGGTGTGGTAGCTGGATGAGGGTAGATTCAGGAAAGAATGAAAGGAATTAGAGAGAGAGAGAGAAAAGGTAAATCTCAGGGGAAGAGCTTGGCTAAAAACAGGAACTTAGAAATAGGCAGGAGCTGTGTAGGAAGTAAGAGTTGTAGCTTTAAGATGAAGAGAAACAACGGGGTGTTTGTAAGCTGCAGGGAGTGATCCATGAGGCAGGAAAATTAATGACACAGAACACAGAGAAAGGTTCTCAAAAGTGTTGTGCTACTTCCCTCCCGCCTAAATACGCTCAAACCACCGTCATATTCTTCTCCAGTTTCTGTTTCTGTGCCCCAGGTGACAAAGCAAGGCCTGAGGCCTTAGACAAACCAGGGCACTTTCTTAAGCCCCTGGGATCCTCAGTACAGCTAGCCATGCACAGAGTTTCATTTTGACTTTTGCTTTTGAAAAAGAAGGAAGGAAGCAAGGAAAGGAGGGAAGGAAGGAGGGAGAAGGGAAGGAGGGTAGGGGAGATAAATCATATTATATATATATATATATTTAACAAGTGGCTTTTTTAAAAAAAAACCTGCTTCCTTCTTTAATCTTTTAAATTTTATAACAACCCTTGGAGATGGGTATTATTTCCTTTTTTTAGATGGTGAAGTGAGTTCATTAGTGATTAAATATCATCTTTAAGGTCTCACAACTCACAATAGGCTCATTCAGTTCAAACTCAGATCTGTCAGACCCAAAAATACAATTTCACAGACTTCTCTGGCATAGGAAACTCATGGTAGGTCTGTGGTTTAACTCAACCTTGGAAACACAGATTGCGGCCCTTGCTCTTTTTGCTTATGTGATTTCATCACTCTGTTAGCAGAGCCATCTTCAGTTGTGTGCTTATTAAACATCCCATCTTCCCTCTAGTGAAAGCATTTTGTTTCAGAAGCAAGTTTATTTTGCTATAAGGATGACCATCTCAATTAGTGAAAAAGAGGCACTCCTACATAGAACACCATCTACACATATCCTGCATTTACTGGACATCTAGAAATAAGATTTTCCTAAGAAACAGAAAGTGAAAGTTACTCAGTTGTGTCCAACTCTTTGCCACCCCGTGGACTGTGCAGTCCATGGAATTCTCCAGGCCAGAATCCTGCCTGGAGTGGGTAGCCTTTCCCTTCTCCAGGGGATCTTACCAACCTAGGGGTCGAACCCAGGTCTCCCATATTGCAGGAGGATTCTTTACCAGCTGAGCCACAAGGGAAGCCCAAGAATACCAGAGACACAGAAGGACTTGTGTGATTTTACCCTTAAGAAGAGGTTAGCAGAAGGGTATCATTCTGCCCAAACATTGTGAATATGATTGGAACAGAAATGGTAACTGACAGCTGCTGACAGTGGGCTCCTGGAACCAGCAAAACCTGAGTTTATTTTTGTGTGTCCTCTTAGTTCAGCCCCAGGTCTCTTGGCTTTCTTCCTGTTGGGATATCTTTGTTTCTCCTTATCAGTCTGCAAACTATCAGAAGAGAGAATTTCCCTATTGCTGTGTTTGGTGCCTTAAAACTCTCTTCTTAGAGAAATGTTGATTCTCCTTTCTCAGGGAACACTCTGAGAAATATTGATAGTTCCACCAACTTCTTTTTGGAGGAGGAAGTCTTTTAGCATATCCCTTGCCACAAAACTGAGATGTGCCAAAATGGTTTGGCTGAGTAAGTTGGTAGGGACGGACAAGTCTCAACAGTCAAACAGGTGAGTCAACTACCAATTCTTCACAAGTGGTGCATGATAGAAAAGAATGGTTGGGAAGAATTAGGCAACTGGTGAGTCCTTTGGAACATACATGATTTTTTACATTCAAATAGTCAGAGTCATGTTAGGGATGCTGTCTTTGGAAAATTTTAAAAAAAAAAAAAGGTACTCAACAAATGTTTCATGAATACCTACCAGCTATAGAATGCAATTGGAGAATACATTGGAGAAGGAAATGGCAACCTACTCCAGTACTCTTGCCTAGAAAATTCCATGGACAGAGGAGCCTGGTGGGCTGCTGTCCTTGGGGTCACACAGAGTTGGACACAACTGAAGCGACCTAGCATAGCATTAGCGTAGAATACATGGAGAAGGAAATGGCAACCCACTCCAGTACTCTTGCCTGGAGAATCCCAGGGACAGTGGAGCCTGGTGGGCTGCCATCTATGGGATCACACAGAGTCGGACACGACTGAAGCTACTTAGCAGCAGCAGCAGCAGCAGCATAAAATACAAAGTAGTTAGATGAGTTTTCTTTTAGAATACCCAGCCTAGGGACTTCCCTGGTGGCCCAGTGGTTAAGACTTGCCTTCCTACAAAGGCTTGTAGTTTCAATCACTGGTCAGGTAGTTAAGATACCATATGCCTCATAGGCAAAGCAGCAAAATGTAAACCAGAAGCAATATTGTAACAATTCAATAAAGACTTTAAAAATGGTCCACAGCAAAAAAAAAAAAAAAAAAAGTACAAAAGGGATGATAGAATTAAAATATGTCATAAACATTGTTAATCAACTATACCAAGATAAAAGTTAAAAAATAAAGTACTAGTGCATACAAAGAGGGAAAATTTTAAAATGCCATAAATACCCAACTATTTTATTAAAAAATAAAAAGAATGCCCAGCTTAATGGAGGAGATTGATAATTGGGTGAAAACATAAAAGAACATTAATTCCTACCATGAGACTTTACTAAATGATTATCACCACCAGTTCCACCCCCCCGCAAAATCAGGGATGTTCCTGCTTAACAATTTCCCAGCCAGCATGATGAAATATGTTATCATGGAGAAAAGGGAAAATAAAATCATATTTCTACTTTCTTTTGCCAAAATGGAAATCAGATTACGAATTCAGCAAAATGAAACACAAAGTTGAAAGTTATCATAGCTAATCCATAGGTTGGTGACCAAGAGAACAGTAGTAGAATAGAGAATACAGGGACTTCCATGGTGGTCCAGTGGTTTAGAGTTTGCCTTCCAGTGTAGGAGGTGTAGGTTCATTCTCTGGTTGGAGAGCTAAGATCCCACATACCTCATGGACAAAAAACCAAAACATAAAACAGAAGCAATATTGTAACAAATTCAATAAAGACTTTAAAAATTATCCACATCAAAAAAAAATCTTTAATAAATAAGGAATGTGAAAAGAATATGCAAAAGTTGAAATAAGTCATCTTATTTATAAGGCATTTGTATAAAATCTGAATAAAAAGTGTCTACTGAAAGACAGACAAAAATCTTTACAATTGAAAATCGGCTCCATAACCCAATTTTTAAAAGTTTTTTCTTTCCCTCAGTTTTTTTTTCCCTTCCATTCTCTCTCTGGGGTTTGGTAAAGAGGTCATCCAAGATATGTGGTTTTCTTCTCCGGTTTATTTCCTTGTTTGGAGATGTTCATGACAAGGTTTTTTTTGGTAGTATTCACATATTCATAAGCTACTAATTTTTCCTTTGTGATATCCTCTTCAAGGAATTCAATATATTTTTATAAGGGTTAAAAAACAATTGTCCCTAGACACTTGAGAGATACATAGTAAAAAAAAAAACTGGAGTTATTAAAATAATTAATGACTTTCATCTGAGTTTCCCTAGTATTTTAATAAAAAAATGTATTCCATGTAGTTTATGGTTATATAACCATGGGCCTGGTACTCTGTCTTACTTATCAACAAGTTCCTATTGTTCGAAGTGACATTTAATTTCTCTTGATACTTATTTTAAACTAAAACTTCCTCTTTCATATTCCTAAGGAAGGATTATATAAATGTCACCTATTTAGCAGCACTAATATTACTTTTTTTATTTTTTAATGCTGCTTTTGGATGCTTAGTTGCTAGTATTTTACAAGCTGAAGGCTGCTCTTGTGCAATTGTTTTTACCTGTTAAGTCACTATTTCCACATTAATAATAGGGTAAGATATCAGGCTTCAGTTTAGATTATGACAGTACCTAATGTCTTTTCCACATTTACTTCAAGCCAGGAGAAGACTTCCTCTCTTGTTTTCATGGGAATTTTATGAATTCGAATATGTATATTTTTCCAGCTGTAGTATTTTAATTGCAATTGGAAATTACCAGTTGAGATATCATTTTTCTTAAGAAAAATTTCCTAATACTAAATCCTAGCAGTTAAAGCTGACTTCAACTACTCAAGTGGCATGATTTCCTTATGCTTGCCTTAGAATTTTTTGATCTTTCCTTCAGTTATTTTCATTGATACTTCTAGGTCAGTGAGACATTAAATTATATTTTTCTCCTATAAGCCACCTGTTCATAAGTGGAATTTTCTTCTTTTGGTATGAGTGTGATGTATCCCCAGGACTTCTCTGATGGCTCAGCTGGTTAAGAATCTGCCTGCAATGCAGTAGACTCAGGTTTGATCCCTGAGTCAGGAAGATCTCCTGGAGGAATAAATGGCAACCCATTCCAGTATTCTTGCCTGGAGAATCCCATGGACAGAGGAGCCTGGCAGGCTACAGTCCATGAAGTCACAAAAAATTGGACACGACTGAGCATGCACTTTGACTATTGTCTGTGATGTATCCCTTGAATAGGTGATTAAGATAAATATAAGCTTTCTTGGTTAATATTGCTGAAATGAACCCATTTGATCTGAATCCTATTTTTGATTACAAGTGAGGCTTCTTGATTGCACACATTTATGTCAGTCAGTTCAGTTCAGTCGCTCAGTTGTGTCCAACTCTTTGAGACCCCATGAATTGCAGCACGCCAGGCCTCCCTGTTTTAGTGGGGAGTGTGAGCAGGTGGAAGTTGGGATATTTGTGTCTGCTAATTAGTTCAGGGAATCACTCTATTACCTAAGTTCAGGCTCTTCACCTGTAAAGAGTGAGGCAGGATGAAAAGTGAGACAAGCTGGGACCTCTGACTCTGTTGCAAGTGCTTGTGCCTGGACAAAAGTCTCCTCGAGCCATAGAATACAAAGAAGCTATATGAGACCAAAAATAATTGCATGCATTGTGCATTGCATAGTTGGTGCAAATTATGAACAAGATGCAAAAAAGACCAAAAACCCAACTTCTTCTTCTAAAGTGTCAGGAGCATAAGCAGGGTACTACTGCTCCTGATCTCTGCATATGGCACCACCAAGGGGGTGGGCAGACCATCCAAGCCACCTATCTGCCTCAACTCCTGGACCTGCCCTTACTCTCACTCCATTTAAGCAAATGGCTTGAAAACCCCCCAGGGAGCAAGTGAGAGAGGAAACCTGTTCCTTGTCTTTGTTCCCTCGTGCTGCAGCAGAGACCCCAATAAAATGTTGCCTGAATCTGGTCTGGTCTCTTATCAATTTCTACTGATTATAGTGTCTATGAACCTAGGCTGGTATCAAAAGGATCCTGAAGTTCTTTCTAGCTATGGTTAGAAATTATCTTATTTTCTCTAATTTTACCTACAGGTTATCCATCCCCACCCCCCACCCCCCAAATTTGTAGTTGATGAAATCCTTTAAAAGCAGCCTCTTGAAACTAGGAGAGATAAAGTATCTACTGCCCCAGAGAGCCAAATTTTGAAACCATCCTCATTCTGAGTATTTTCTGCTTTGAAAGAACATGCTGAGTAGGTCTGCAGGCAGCTATTAGATTGTAAGGCAAGCTGAAGGAGTTAATGATGGTGTTCTCACCTAAGAGCCTAGAAAAGAGTTGCCTCCGTGAATATATGACAGTAGCAACTTAATTGTACCACAAAGGAAGTTACATTTAGCATATGTAAGCTAAAATCTTGGCATCTGATCTCATTGGGAAACAGGACTGGGAAACAGAGAGATTTCACTCTTAAAGTGAAGTCGCTCAGTCATGTCCGACTCTTTGAGACCCCGTGGACTGTAGCCTACCAGGCTCCTCTGTCCATGGGGTTTTCCTGGCAAGAATACTGGAGTGGGTTGCCATTTTTGATCTCATTACTTCATGGCAAATAGAAACAGTGACAGATTTTATTGTCTCGGGCTCTAAAATCACTATAGATGGTAACTGCAGCCATAAAGTTAAAAGACACTTGCTCCTTGAAAGAAAAACTATGGTAAACCTAGACAGTATATTAAGAAGCAGAGATGTCACTTTGCCAGCAAAGGTCTGTATAGTCAAAGCTATGGTTTTTCCAGTAATCATGTATGGTTGTGAGAGTTGGACCATAAAGAAGGCTGAGTGCCAAAGAATTGATGCTTTTGACTTGTGGTTCTGGAGAAGGCAATGGCACCCCACTCCAGTACTCTTGCCTGGAAAATCCCATGGACGGGAGAGCCTGGTGGGCTGCAGTCCATGGGGTCGCTAAGAGTCAGACACAACTGAGCGACTTCACTTTCACTTTTCACTTTCATGCATTGGAGAAGGAAATGGCAACCCACTCCAGTGTTCTTGCCTGGAGAATCCCAGGGATGAGGGAGCCTGGTGGACTGCCGTCTATGGGGTCGCACAGAGTTGGACACGACTGAAGTGACTTAGCAGCAGCAACTGGAGAAGATACCACAAGAAAGAAAGAAGATAACCTTGTATATTCTTTGGACAGACTGATGGTGAAGCTGAAGCTCAAATACTTTGGCCACCTGATGTGAAGAACCAACTCATTTAAAAAGGTCCTGATGCTGGGAAAGATTGAAGGCAAAAGGAGAAGAAGGCGACAGAGGATGAGATGGTTGGATGGCATCACCAACTCAGTGGACTTGAGTTCGAGCAAAGTTTAGGAAATAGTGAAGGACAGGGAAGCCTGGCATGCTGCAGTCTTTGGGGTTGCAAAGAGCTGAACATGACTTAGCAACTGGACAACAGCAACATATTACGATAAAAGCTGACTGGAAATTGAATTTTATTGTCTCATCACTTTAAAATATTGTTTGTTTCCCCCATCATGTCTGCTTACTTCAAACTTCAAAGTAAGGTTGATAGACTGTTCTGTGAGCAGTTTTCAGTTATGTTGCCCAGGCCATTCAGTTTTATTTAACAAAGCAAACAGTTAATAGTATCACACATAGAATGGGTCACTATTAGCCATGCTTTTTTCATTTAAAGAGCCACTGATGATGATGGTCCTAAAGGGAATTCGCCAGTGACACACAAAGAAAAGCCACCCAAGTGTTAATTTTGGGAGGTATAGATGTCACTGTTCATTCTAAAGTAGAATATCTCTGTCTTCTTCAGGAGACATCAGATGCATTTACTTCTTTCCTTTTATGTCATGGAAACAGTGAACTTTTTTCTTATCCATATTTCTTAGTACATGGGCCACTTTTAATGATGATGAAATTTTGCTTACTGGCCCATAGTGCTTGTAAAATACTATTTTTCTTAATGGAACTATCTAAGGATATGAGGGAGAAACATGGAAAACATTTAAATGCTGAGAAATACCAGTACCTAATTCTAAAATCTGACCTTAGGCGAATAGCACAGTGAATGGAGATAATCTTTGTTTCACAAAATACATTTTAAATACAAAATGAAAACTGAAGGAGTATGAAATTAAGAGCAGTCATAAGAGAAAATTACATGATTCAGTTATATAATATGTGGTTGTATTTGATCATTTTGTACTTCTGCTTCCATATCTGAGATTAATGAAATTAATGAACTGGCTTCTCTATTATGACAATTAGAAGAAAGGCACTAACTTTGTATTTAGAAGAAGTATTCTTATTATATTCTGGAAGTGGTTTCAGAAATATTTTACCATGAAGCTATTAGTGTATCAAAAGTTACCAAGATGACTTTAAGTAAGGGAAAATGTACTCTCCTACAATTTAAATTTTGTCTTTGACTTTCTATTATCTATATATCCATCCCTTCTCCTTCAGATGAATCTGAAACATTGGACATAAAAAGAATATATTATTTAAGCTCATCTCATAGAATTTTGGAAAAGACAGAAAGGCTGCTTTACCTTCCAACGTTAATTATTAATAACAGTGGTATCTGATTATTAATCATCTCATACTAATAGTGAGGTCATTTTAAAATGTCATCTTGTGGGAAATCTAGTCCAAAATGAAAGTAAGAGTTTTAAGTCCCAGTTCAATGGTAAGTATGCGCTATATGACTGGTTTAGTTGGACAGTTCAGACCTTCTCTTTAGGCTGCCCTTGGGTTTACATCTCCTGTTAATGCATCTTCTGACAATCTGCTTGTGTCATTTCTGCTTCAGACATTATCATTAAGGATAAAACATTTCAAGTCTGAAATTACAGGTGATTATGTTCATATAGTTGGAAGAATAGTAGATTAATCTAAAAACCAGCACATTTTGTATGTATGCATTGACTCCCATTTCCATAGTGAAAGAATTTTTATGCTGCTAGAATGTCATGTTACTGTCGTCAGACTCTAGTTCACCCATTGATAATGACAATTGCATTGATTGCTTCAGCATCAGCTGACCTTCTATGAATAAAGAGCTTCACATAGCAGACTTCATTCAAAAAATCAGACCTAGATTTGCTGATACTTCTCGTTCAGTCCCCAAAGTCTCTATACATTTTTATTTTATTTATTTATTTTTATTTTATTTTTTAACTTTACAATATTGTATTGGTTTTGCCATATATCAACATGAATCTGCCACAGGTATATTCTATACATTTTTAAACTGAAATGTTATCTTGAGATAGAAATTTTCTTGAGATTGAGAAATGGAGGCTTGCTCTATATGTTTAAATAGGTTTTTTTAGACTTCATGATTCTTTACGTAGACATTTATTGTTATTTTTATGTGTTACTTAAGCAGCTTATGATTGAGACTATTGCTTCTCCTACTCCAAGTTTAAGACCTGTCTTGTCCCCAGGACTTTACCTGTTTCTCTCTCTCCAGCCCACTCCTCTGCTACGTTTAGGTATTTCTCATTTTAGGAAGTTAATCATGAAATCTATTAATTTAAATTGAACTAAGCCATATGACCTCCACGTTGATATGAAAAAGTAATAAAAGGTTAGGCATCACAGTACCAAGTCAATAAAAAGGTGAAAGAGTGACCTTCCCAACAACTGATGCTGTGGAATAAGGCCAATGTGGATTTGATTGAGTTGCAAATTTGTCACTTTCTAGTTGTGTGATTTTGATCAAGGTATTTCATTTCTTCAAGTCCATTTCTCACATTCATGAAAGATGTTGATAATGCTTCCTTGGTAGCAGTTTTATGATGAACAAATAAGATATTTAAAAAAGGAACTTATTATAGTATATTATTATTATTTTTATCATTATGCTGAGTCAGTGAAAAATGACTCAAACTAGAGATTACTGGACTTCATTTATGAACATGATGACCTAAGAGAAAGAAAACTTATTTTCCTGACATAAACAGTAAGAGACAAAGTCAAATGTATGAAACAACTGTCGTCAAATATTGAGCCATAAGCAGTGTAAGACTGTGATTTCTGAGAGCAGAGAGACAAATGAAATGAATTCAAACACATAACCCCTCTGGCTTTCTGACTCGAAGCATATTTTGGAATGTGGTATAGGGAGGACTGTCTTCTATCTTTTTTAGCAAAGCAGGTTATTCTTCATGAGTTGAAGAGACTGAAATCAGAATTCAGCGAAGCCATGTTACCTGGAAATTGTAAAGTGGAGTTCTGGAAAGGAGTGAGGTAAGAAAAAAAAAAAATCTGCATAGGGGTTCGTTTGAGCCTTTGCTGAATCTTAATATGTGCATGTATGTGGTGAAACTCTAAAAGGCAGGGCAGAGAACCAGAAAGATGTATGCTGAACACAGAACAGGGAACTTTTTGAGTGCTGGTCAGTTGGAGTGGAGAGTCTTTGTTGATCATACACATTATAGACAACTTAGAAAGGTCATACCTTTATAGTAGGACTAAACTTCATCTAGAATAAAGATTATTCTTAACCTACTCTAACAAAGAATAAAAATAAGTATTAAATGATCAAGTAATCCAAAAATAACTAAATTACTTGCTAAAACAAATCTCAATATTGTTTAAAAAAGACAACTAAATCCAGATATTCCTTGTCATTACTTACAATATCCAGCATCCAATCAAAAGCTACTCTATGTGGCAAGAACTAGAATAGAGTAATTGATAACCAGGAAACAGAACCAGGAATCATAGAGATGATAGAATTAATATATAAGGACTTCTAAATGGGTCCTGTTAATAGTTCAGAAATTTAATGAAAAACATGAATGTAATGGCAATAGATGTAGAAAAGAAAAACAAGACAAAAATGGAATGAAAGACTTGAAAGTGAAAAAAATACAGTACTGGAAACAAGAAATATATGAGAGATTATTGTTAGAAATTATGAAAGAAAGCATCTTAGATGAAAGACAAAGGGAAAAAGACTTAAATGAAAGATAGAGGGGAAAAGACTGAATAAAGCAACAAAGGATATTTAGATACCAGGAGGTGATATCTGGAAAAAAAAAAAAAAAAACGGGAAGAATTTTGAAGCCAGATGAGCATGAAGAAAAACATGCCAAACCACATCATAGTCAAATTGCTAAAAATAAATGATAGAGAGAAGAAATTAGAAGCTATCAGAGAAAAATAATACAGGAAGAAAAAGAATGATCTCAGACTTTATTTTCAGAAGATGATGGAGAAACAACTCTATCAGAGAAAAAACCCAATAAAGATATCATTTAAACATGGAGAAGGAATTTTTCAGACACACTGAAGCTAGTAGATTTCATTGCCAGCACACCAGCACTACAACAAATGTGACAGGAAGTTCTTCAGATGGAAGGAAGGGGATACAAGATGGAAACTTGCATCTACATCAGTTCAGTTCATCGCTCATTCATGTCCCACTCTTTGTGACCCTGTGAATTGCAGCACGCCAGGTCTCCCTGTCCATCACCAACTCCCGGAGTTTACCCAAACACATGTCCAGTGAGTCGGTGATGTCATCCAACCATCTTATCCTCTGTTGTCCCCTTCTCCTCCTGCCCTCAATCTTTCCCAGCATCAGGGTCTTTTCCAATGAGTCAGCTCTTTGCATCAGGGGGCCAAAATGTTGGAGCTTCAACATCAGTCCTTCCAGTGAACACCCAGGACTGATCTCCTTTAGGATGGACTGGTTGGATCTCCTTGCAGCCCAAGGGACTCTCAAGAGTCTTCTCCAATACCACAGTTCAAAAGCACCAATTCTTCGGTGCTCAGCTTTCTTTATAGTCCAAATCTCACATCCATACATGACCACTGGAAAAACTATAGCCTTGACTAGACGGACCTTTGTTGGCAAAGTAATGTCTCTGCTTTTTTTTTTTTTTTTTAATTAAATTTTATTTTGCTTAACTTTACAATATTGCTTTTACCATACATCGAGATGGATCCGCCACCAGTATACACGTGCTCCTCATCCTGAACCCTCCTCCCTCCTCCCTCCCCATACCATCCCTCTGGGTCGTCCCAGTGCACCAGCCCCAGGCATCTGTTATCGGGCATTGTACCTGGACTGGCGACTCGTTTCAGATGTGATATTATACATATTTCAATGCTATTCTCCCAAGTCATCCCACCCTCTCCCGGACCCAGAATCCAAAAGTCTGTTCTATACATCAGTGTCTCTTTTGCTGTCTCGTAAACAGGGTTATTGTTACCATCTTTCTAAATTCCATATATATGCATTAGTATACTGTATTTGTGTTTTTCTTTCTGGCTTACTTCACTCTGCTTTTTAACATGCTACCTAGGTTGATCATAACTTTCCTTCCAAGGAGTAAGTGTCTTTTAATTTCATGGCTGCAGTCACCATCTGCAGTGATTTTGGAGCCCCCAAAATAAAATCAGCCAGTGTTTCCACTGTTACTCCATCTATTGTCCGTGAAGTGAAGGGACCGGATGCCATAATCTTAGTTTTCTTAATGTTGAGCTTTAAGCCAAATTTTTCACTCTCCTCTTTCACTTTCATCAAGAGGTTCTTTAGTTTTTCTTCACTTTCTGCCATAAGGGTGGTGTCATCTATATATCTGAGGTTATTGATATTTCTCCTGGCAATCTTGATTCCAGCTTGTGCTTCCTCCAGCCCAGCGTTTCTCATGATGTACTCTGCATAGAAGTTAAATAAGCAGGGTGACAATATACAGCCTTGACATACTCCTTTTCCTATTTGGAAGCAGTCTGTTGTTCCATGTCCAGTTCTAACTGTTGCTTCCTGACCTGCATATATGTTTCTCAAGAAGCAGGTCAGATGGTCTGGTATTCCCATCTCTTTCAGAATTGTCCACAGTTTCTTGTGATCCACACAGTCAAAGGCTTTGGCATAGTCAATAAAGCAGAAATAGATGTTTTTCTGGAACTCTTTTGCTTTTTCCAGGATCCAGCGGATGTTGGCAATCTGATCTCTGGTTCCTCTGCCTTTTCTAAAACCAGCTTGAACATCAGGAAGTTCACAGTTCACATATTGCTGAAGCCTGGCTTGGAGAATTTTGAGCATTACTTTACTAGCGTGTGAGATGAGTGCAATTGTGCGGTAGTTTGAGCATTCTTTGGCATTGCCTTTGGAATTGGAATGAAAACTGACCTTTTCCAGTCCTTGGCCACTGCTGAGTTTTCCAAATGTGCTGACATATTGAGTGCAGCACTTTCATCTACATAAAGGAATGAAGAGCCAGAAATATTAAATATGTAATAGGACAGATTATTTCCAATTTAAAACATTTCTTTAGAACATAATTGACTATTTAATAACAATTTATAACAGTGTATTATGAGATTTTTAACACATATAGACATAAAATGTATGTTAATAATAGCACAAAGGACAGAAGTTAAAGTGGAAGCATTGTTGTTCAGTTGCTCAGTTGTGTCTGAGTCTGCGACCCTGTGGGCTGCAGCACCCCAGGCTCCCCTGTCCTTCACCATCTCCTGGAGCTGCACAAACTCATGTCCATCGAGTCAGTGATGCCATCCAACCATCTCATACTCTGTCATCACCTTCTCCTCCTGCCTTCAATCTTTCCCAGCATCAGGGGCTTTTCCATTGAGTCAACTCTTCACATCACGTGGCCAATTATTGGATTTTCAGTTTCAGCATCAATCCTTCCAATGAAGATTCAGGATTGATATCCTTTAGGATTGACTCGTTTGATCTCCTTGCAGTCCAAGGGACTCAAGAGTCACAGTTCAAAACCATCAATTCTTCGGTACTCAGCCTTCTTTATGGTCCAAGTATCACATCCATACATGACTATTGGAAAAACCATAGTTTTGACTAGACAGACCTTTGTTGGCAAAGTTAATGTCTCTACTTTTCAATATGCTGTCTAGGTTGGTCATAGCTTTTTTTCCAAGGAGCCAGCATCTTTTAATTTCATGGCTGCAGTCACCATCTGCAGTGATTTTGGAGCCCAAGAAAATAGTCTGTCACTGTTATCATTGTTTCTGCATCTATTTGCCATGAAGTGATGGGACTGGATGCCATGGTCTTAGATTTCTGAATGTTGAGTTTTAAGCCAACTTTTTCACTCTCTTCTTTCACTTTCATCAAGAGGCTATTTAATTCCTCTTTGCTTTCTGCCATAAGGGTGATGTCATCTGCATCTTTGAGATTATTGATATTTCTCCTGGAAATCTTGATTTCAGCTTGTGCTTCATCCGGTAAGGCATTTCTCATGATATACTCTGTATATACATTAAATAAGCAGGGTAACAATACACAACCTTGACTTCCTTCTCTCTCTATTTCGAACCAGTCTGTTGTTCCATGTCCAGTTCTAACTGTTGCTTCTTGACCTGCATACAGATTTCTCAGGAGGCAGGTAAGGTGGTCTGGTATTCCCATCTCTGAAGAATTTCCCACAGTTTGTTGTGATATATATCGTCAGAGGCTTTGGTGTAGTCAATAAAGCAGCAATAGATGTTTTTCTGGAACTTTCTTGTTTTTTTTGATGATCCAACAGGTTGTGGCAATTTGATCTCTGGTTCCTCTTCCTTTTCTAAATCCAGCTTGAACACCTGGAAGTTCATGGTTCATGTACTGTTGAGGCCTGGCTTGGAGAATTTTGATCACTTTGTTGCTTGCGTGTGAGATGAGTGTAATTATTCGATAGTTTGAACATTCTTTAGTATTGCCTTTCTTTGAGATTAGATTGAAAATGGAGTCACAGGCATAAAGGTATAAAACATCATAGAGGAAAATCCTCATAAAGCTACGACAGGTAAAGATTTCATGCATTAAATATTTAAAAGGATGAGCCATAAAAATAATTGGTAAATTGGACTTCATCAACATTATAAACCTGTGTTCTTTCTAAATAAAATAAGGCAAGTCACAGACTAGATGAAAATATTAGAAAAACATATATTTGATAAAATTTGTACCTGTGATTATACAAAGAACTGCTACAGCTCAGTAGTAAGAAAACTATATCTCAATTAAAAGTGACAAAAGATTTAGACAAACATTTTAGGGAAGAAGGAATAATCAACTGGCACTTGAAAAGTCATTGAGGAAATACAAATGAAAAGTCACAGTGAGAGGAATTGGAGGAATCAATCTTCCTGACTGCAGACTAAATTACAAACCTAGAGTAATCAAGACAGCATGGTACTGGCACAAAAACAAATATAAATGAATGGAGTGAGATTGAAAGTCCAGAGATAAATCCACACATCTATAGGCACCTTATCTTTGACAACAAAGGCAAGAATATACAATGAAGGAAAGACAATCTCCTTAGTAAGTGGTGCTGGGAAAACTAGACAGCTATGTGTAAGAGAATGGCATTAGAACACTTCCTAATACTATACACAAAAATAATCTCAAAATGGATGAAAGACATAAATGTGAGGCCAGAGACTATAAAACTCTTAAAGGAAAACATCAGCAATATACTCTTTGACATAAATTCCAGCAAGATCCTCTTTGACCCACCTCCTAGAGTAATGGAAATAAAACCAAAAATAAACGAGTGGGGCCTAATTAAACTTAAAAGCTTTTGCACAGCAAAGGAAACTACAAACAAGATGAAAAGACCACCCTCAGAATGGGAGAAAATAATTTTAGTTAAAGCAACTGACAAAGAATTAATCTCCAAAATATACAAGCAGCTCACACAGCTCAATTTCAGAAAAACAAACAACCCAATCAAAATATGGGTGGAAGACCTAAGTAGACATTTCTCCAAAGAAGACACAGATGGCCAACAAACACATGAAATGACGCTCAATATTGCTCATTATTAGGGAAATGCAAGTCAAAACTATGATGAGATATCACCTCACACTGGTCAGGATGGCCATCATCAAAATATCTATAAACAATGAGTGCTGGAGAGAATGTGGAGAAAAGCTAACCTCTGGCACTGTTAGTGGAAATGTAAATTGATTCAGCCACTATGGTAAACAGTATGGAGAGTCCTTAAAAAATCTAGGAATAAAACTACTATATGACTCAAGAATCCCACTACTGGGCAGATACCCTGAGAAAACCATAATTCAAAAAGACACCTGCACCCCAATGTTTGTGCAGCACTATTTGCAGTAGCCAGCACATGGAAGCAACCTGTATGTCCATTGACAGATGAATAGATAAAGAAGTTATGATACATATATACAATGGAGTATTACTCAGCCATTAAAAGGAACAAAATTGAGTTAGTTGTACTGAGGTGGATGAACCTAGCTAGAGTCTGTTATACAGAGTGAAGTAAGTTAGAAAGAAAAAAATAAAAATTGTATATTAGTGCACATATATGGTATCTGTAGAAATGGTACTGATGGACCTATTTGCAGGGCAGGAATAGAGATGCAGACATAGAGGATGGTCTTATGGATACAGCAGGAGAAGCGGAGAGTGGGATGAATTTAGAGAATACCATTGTCATATGAACAGTACCACGTGTAAGACAGACAGCTAGTGGGAAGCTGTTGAGTAACACAGGGATGTGAGCTCAGGGCTCTGTGATGACCTAGAAAGTGGGATGGTGAAGAGGTGGGAGGGAAACTCAAGAGGGAAGAGATATATGTATACTTGTGCCTGATTCACACTGTTGTATAGCAGACACTAACACAACATTGTAAAGCAATTATCCTTTGATGCAAAATAAAAATTACAATTAAAACATCACAATAAGATACCACCTCATACCCACTAGAATAATTACAATTAAAAAGACCAACACCACCAAGTGTTGATGAGGAGATGGAGCAGCTAGAAGTCTCATGCATTGCTGGTGGGTTACAAAAATGTAATAGCCTCTTTGGAAAATAGTTTAGCTGTTTACTATATCATTGAACATATATTCAGCATGTAGTTCAGCAAGTCTACTCAATATTTACCCTTCAGGAATTGAAATTATGTGTCCACACACATGCCTTTAAATAAGTGTTAATAGCATCTTTATTCATAATAGCATCATACTGGGAACTATGTCTCAGAAACCGGTGAAAGGATAAACAAATAGTTTTATATCTTATGATGGAAGATTATTCATCAATAAAGAAAAAGAAACTACTGATGGATGCGATATCATTGATGAATCTCAAAGGCATAATACTAAGCAAAATAAGCCAAGCACAAAGCAGTACTTACTTATTTATGTGAAAATGTAGAAGAAACACATGTAATCTAGAGAGACAGAAGCAGAGCAGTGGCGGCCTGATGCTTGGGAACAATGAGGCTGATTGCAGTGAGGCGCCAGCATACCTTGTGGGTGTGTGTGGAAATTAATATTATTATAAAATTAATATTAGTATAGCCTAATATTGATTATAGCCTAATATTTGTTTTACAAGTGTATACATTTATCAAAACTCTTAAGACTATCATGTATTTCTCTTTCTCTGAGTATTTTTTACTGTATGCAAGTTACCCCTCAATAAAATTTATTATAAATATGGGCTTATGAGTAATTGACTAACTTTAATCTCCAAGCTAAGTTTTTTGCATTAATAAAAGTAATGTGTCTCTGGCATCGTAAAAGCTTTTTGCATATGCTTTCATTTAACCCTTATAATAAGCCAGAAATGTATATTTTATTTTATTTATTAATAAATACTTGCTTAGGATAAATAGATTACTCAAATTCTTTTTTTTTTCCTTCTAAATTCTCAGATATATTAAGGTTTGAAATTTAAATCTTCCATCTTTTTGTTTTTTCTACTCCTGCAAGTGGCAGCCCTCTGAAAGAAAGAGCATAGGACACTATGATCTAACATTAAAGCTCATTCCCATCCCTCCTGGAGAGGAGCCTGTGAGCTTTGAGGGCTTTGCTACCTCTAATTTTAGATAATCAGACTAAGAGAGAAGTACAACAGAGTAGGAATATGAGTCAGTAACATAGTAGGGAAAGAACTCAAAGGAAGGCCTTGGAGATGGCTCCTTAAATTGAGATGCCATGATTTAAGAAATCACTGATTAATAATATTCATGCTTAGGACTGAACTTAATTAAGATCTCAAGTAACTTTTACTTGGGAAGACAAACAGAGAAGAAGAATTTCAGAAATGTGTTTCTTTAATTGAAGACAAAGTGACATTAATCCTCTAAGCGTTTTTAGCTATGAGCTTAGTTGGTGCTTGATTTATTTTCCTGTTTAAATAAACTTGGATCAAAAGAAAAAGTAGGGCATTATAGCTTATTTGTAAAAATCCAAGAAATTATTATAAACTGACTCTGTTCCTAACTTTTACCAGATTAGCAGTGATGAGATTCTGGGCTTTCTGTCTGCCACCTGTTTACCGATCTTATCCACCTATCATATTTAGTCTCAACAACTCAGTAATATACATATGATTATCCTGAATTTAAAAATGAAGTTTAATATAAATACACTTACTAATTATTTGTATTTCCTACTTTTCTGTAATGAATCCCTGCTGACTATAGAATAAAAAGAAATGTGCTTATTTACTGTGCGTGTGCTTAGTTGCTCAGTCATGTCTGACTCTTTGCAACCCCATGGACTGTAACCGGCCAGACTCCCCAGTCTATGGAGTTCTCCAGGCAAGAATACTGGAGTGGGTTGCCGTGCCCTTTTCAAGGGGATCTTTCTGACCCAGGGAAGTATGTACTATAAATTAAATTAAATTTGTTTAAAAATTTTTTATAAAAATTTTAGGGAGTGGTTTCTAATACTTGGCAAAAATGTAATGCTTCCTATTTCACTTCAGAAGAGGGGATAACTTTAATCAAGTTGATTGCAAAACAACTTTCTAGAAATAGAATTCTATTTGTCCCTTCATGTTTTAATATTAAATTAGAATATGTTTTGCAAAATGTTTTAGGTTATGAAAAAAGCAACAATAGTATTCTGAAATTCTAGCTTTGGAAGCCTTATATTTTAGAAATGGAAAATGATAGAATAACATACTGTTAGTAGATAAGGGAGGGTTCAGTATTGTGAAGAACAGTGCTAGGATTTAAAAAAAAGGTTAAATTTTGCAAAGTCTCATGAAAGGGGTCAAACATTTCCATTCCGTCATACCACCTGCATAATATTAATAAAATAAGTATTTTCAGCGTGGGGATGTGATGTACCTGGTTTGTTTACTTGCCCACAGTAGCATAAATATTTAAAAGTACAACAAATGGTGATCAAGGAACAAGATGCACAGCATCTAAATAGCTAGTCTGCTTATTTCTATCTGCCCCATCCTGTCCTTCCTCCAGTAAACTGACAAAGAAGTCCGCAAGTCTGGTTATATGGATCTGTTCTTATCACTCAGGGCTCTGCCATCTCACAGCAATAAATAGCTTGTCCTCCACTGAAATAAGGAGCAATGAATGCATTTTCTGATTATTTGTACTTTGAAGTTTGCTGTAATGAACACCCCCTGATTTATATAATAAAAAAGTTCAATATAGTTATTTATTTTCTACTGTAAATGGAGTTTGATTTATTGAAACAAATTTAAATTTTAAAAAGGAATGGCATCAACAATTCAAGCAGCTACAGTAAATGAACTGATTGAAGATGTCCTTGGCACAATCAGAACCTTAAATTATATCCTGGGCAGGTAGGATGGTTGTGGGGAGCTTACTGACTAAAACTCTTCCTGAGTGTCTCAGAAAAATTGGATCCCTTTTCTTCAAAAGTGGTTAAATCTGTTCCATGGTACATTCAGTAACTATTAATACCTACCTCACCCACCTGTGTTCGGAGAAGGCAATGGCACCCCACTCCAGCACTCTTGCCTGGGAAATCCTATGGACGGAGGAGCCTGGTAGGCTGCAGTCCATGGGGTCGCTAAGAGTCGGACATGACTGAGCGACTTCACTTTCACTTTTCACTTTCATGCATTGGAGAAGGAAATGGCAACCCACTCCAGTGTTCTTGCCTGGAGAATCCCAGGGACAGGGGAGCCTGGTGGGCTGCCGTCTATGGGGTTGCACAGAGTTGGACACGACTGAAGCGACTTAGCAGCAACTTAGCAGCAGCAGCAGCACTAACTTTAGAGGTTTAGCTTCCCTGCTTGCCCCAGCTCAGCCACATTATCTTCAGGAACATTGATCATTTCTGAATACTAATTTGATGAACACCATTTTAGAAATGTAGAGTCAAGTAAAGGTTTTTCCCAAACATCTGGTTCTGCCACCTTATGGGATTGTTTCTCATGCAATTAATATAAGGTGTTTCAGGCAGACATTTGAGTAGGAATGCCGTTTTCACCAGGCTTTTCAACATTCTTGAAGGTTAAATAAATCTCAGGAAATTTGTGCTTAACGCATCCAATCTCCTTGCTGTAGTTTACAATGACCAGGGCCAATGTCTGTCTTTTCCGACAGGCCAGGGGGAGCTTAGCGATGATTAGCCACATGCATAGAATGTAAAATTTAATGCTGGGCTTAGTCCTCACAAGCTTAGGAGTTATATAATTACTTGAGGTAAAGAAGAGATAATAGCTTTCTGGAAGTTTCTCTACCTCCAAAGGAAGCCTCAGGCAGCAAATCCTGTAATTTTATAATTAAATTATTCATCTGATCTTCACACCAAAAGACTAGGGTTTCCTCAATGTGGAGGAAATTAAATTAACTAAACCATAATTCAAATAAATATAACCTCAGTTTATCTCTTTTCTTTTGCTCTCTTCCTGCCTCCTTCCCTTCCTGCTGTCTTCCATTCTTTCTTTCTTTTTTTTTCTTATGAAATACTTGAATAAAGAGAAAGAACAGACTGATAGTGTCAAGGACTTAAATATAAAAATAATGATAATAATTTCCATTCAACATCCTGTGGTTAGATTCTCTGGCAAAGCCTGTTTACCTGGGCTCTCGTCAATACTGTCCCAGGAAAAGGCAATTTTAAAATGAAAGCTATAGGTCTGGTGGTGTCTAGGATCACACAAGATTTTTTGATCATCACAAGTTATTCAAGCGACAGACCAGAATTTCATTACTGGAGTATTTAAAAAAATAAGTTTTAAACTGTTTTTCACATCAGATTGCCTCTTATGTTGATCTTTAGAGAGAAATAACATATCTTCTTGGAAAAAGAAAGCCCACTGGTTTTTTTTAGAGTGCAAATGACATTTTCTTCTGGTAGGAGGGAGAATTGTGCTTTATATTTATCTGATTTTTAGCTTATATTTAATGTTCCTAAGTCAAGCTGTTTCAACAGTGTTGTCAAGAACATGATGGATTTAATTACTATTACTATTTGATTTGTTGGGGGGCTGTATACAGAATAGTGACCCGAGAGGAACTGGAAGTGTGGCATTGGGTTGTTGGCGACTGCTGGGGCTGGGTGTTGAGGGGCTGCTAGATTAGGAATCCTTCAGATGAGAATGCTATTAGACCTCAGGAGAGCGTACTGCCAAAGGAAATCAGGCAAAAACAAAGTGGATAGTTGAACATGGTGCTTTGCGGAAGAGGTCATCCACTTTTAAGGGGGCTGCCCAAGAAGCCAGCCTTGCCATCTAGTGAAAGTGCAAGTCACTCAGTTGTGTCCACCTCTTGTGACCCCCTGGACTGTTGTCCGCCAGGCTCCTCTGTCCATGGAATTTTCCAGGCAAGAATACTGGAGTGGGTTGCCATTTCCTACTCCATTGCTATCTTTAAAGGAGTCAGAATGATAAACTTCTGATGACTGCAGAGTGACTGAGAAAGGTGTCTAAAGTTCTCAATGCTTCTTTGCAGTCTCAATTCACCTGCAGCCTATACTTAATAGCTAAGGTGCCCACCATTGTGACAATGCTTGGCAGGATGGAGAGCTTCAAGAATGAGAATCTTGGGACAGTCTCATGTGGACCCAGATATGTCCTCTTTCTGATCAGGAAGGGTACTGCACATAACTGTGATTAAGCTGCTTAGCTGAGGCGAGTAACACCTGATTGCTAAACTAACATTAAAGCACGTAGATTGTTGTTCACCAAAGAGAGTCCGTCCTATGTGCAAGTGTAGGGGCAAAGAACAATTGCTCTGTGAAATAGAGGGTGGGTTAGGTGCCCTGTGTGAGTGCAAGAGGAGAATCAGGACTGGCGTCAAGGGAAGAGTAAAACTGGAGAGAACAAGGTTAACAGGAAGTGATTTTTGAAGTGATTTTGAATAGTTCACTGAATCCCCTACAAAATCTTTAGAACAGTTTTCACTGCTCGCTAGTAATTTGAGGGCAAATAGGGAAAATGCTGGGGGAAGGTGACAAGTGCTTAATCTCTCTGGACCTGTTTTCTCATTTGTTAAGTAAGGATATCATGATTCTAATCACCCTCTGGAGATAGTTCAATTTTAATTTCTCTCCAGAAAACAATTTATCAGTTCTTCGAGTATGCTATAGAGATGTATGTTTGTGCATGCTCAGATGCTCAGTCATGTCTGACTCTTTGAAACCCAAGGCTCCTCTGTCCATGGAGCTTTCCAGGCAAGAATACTGGCGTGGATTGCCATTTCCTTCAGGGGATCTTCCCGACTCAGGAATCAAAACTGTGTCTTTTGCACGGGCAGGAGGATTCTTTACCACTGTGCCACCTGGGAAGCACATATAGAAATGTATAGTATCAGGGAAAAATACTACAGTGGCTTAAACTGAGGGAAGTAATTGGAATAAAGAAATTCTTAATTTCTGTAAAAAATTACTTTTATGGCAATAAAAATCCGCTGTCCTATTACAACCATTGTTATTATTTTCCCTGTGTAGTATATGTTTGCATTTTACACAAATGATATTGTGTCTCCTGTTTTAACTTTACATGTCAAATACCTGTAATAGTATCTATATCTATATATCTGGCAGTGTATTTATCATCTGTTTACTCAGCTGATTATCAATCTATCAATAATTTTCTATTATATATTAATAATCTCTGAGCTTAGCTTTCTAGCACTCTAGAAATTATTTACTAGAGTTTCAGTTCCTAGTTCTTGTTTAATGACTTCTTAGATTTTTTTTTGTTGTAATAGAGTTTGAAGACAGCGATAGTAAATGTATTTGTTTGTGCATGGTCTTTATAACCATTATTTACTTTATATAAATCTGAAAGGATCCTCCCAAAGTATACTTCCTTATTCTTCTATTATTGAATGTGATCAGATCAGATCAGTCGCTCAGTCGTGTCCGACTCTTTGCGACCCCATGAACTGCAACACGCCAGGCCTCCCTATCCATCACCAGCTCTCAGAGGTCACCCAGACTCACATTCATCGAGTCAGTGATGCAATCCAGCCATCTCATCCTCTGTCGTCCCCTTCTCCTCCTGCCACCAATCCCTCCCAGCATCATTGGAGTCTTCTCCAATGAGTCAACTCTTCGCATGAGGTGGCCAAAATACTGGAGTTTCAGCTTTAGCATCATTCCTTCCAAAGAAATCCCAGGGCTGATCTCCTTCAGAATGGACCGGTTGGATCTCCTTGCAGTCCAAGGGACTCTCAAGAGTCTTCTCCAACACCACAGTTCAAAAGCATCAATTCTTCGGCACTCAGCCTTCTTCACAGTCCAGCTTTCACATCCATACATGACCACAGGAAAGACCATAGCCTTCATTGAATGTGAAGTTATATGTAAATATTCACTATTCTAATTAACTCTGTAATATACAACTTTATAATTTTCTTTATAATTTGGATTATTTCTTTGGGAGAGATTCATAAAGGTGAAATGAATTGCTATAAAATTTTTAAAGAATCTTTATATTACATAGTGCCAAATTAAGAAAGAAAACAAAAGTATTTTTGTATTTATTGAACTAAATCAAAAACACTGCTTATCTGTGCTTCAATCTTCACATCCAAAAATTTCTCAGTGTATCTGAGAAAACGAGAATTGAAAGAGACACATGTACCCCAATGTTCATAGCAGCACTGTTTACAATAGCCAGGACTTGGAAGCAACCTAGATGTCCATCTGCAGATGAATGGTTAAGAAAGCTGTGGTACATATACACAATGGAGTATTACTCAGCCATTAAAAAGAATACATTTGAATCAGTTCTAATGAGGTGGATGGAACTGGAGCCTCTTATACAGAGTGAAGTAAGCCAGAAAGAAAAACACAAATACAGTATACTAACGCATATATATGGAATTTAGAAAGATGGTAACAATAACCCTGTTTACGATACAGCAAAAGAGACACTGATGTATAGAACAGTCTTATGGACTCTGGGAGAGGGAGAGGGCGGGATGATTTGGGAGAATAGCATCAGATCAGATGAGGTCAGTCGCTCAGTCGTGTCCGACTCTTTGCGACCCCATGAACTGCAGCACGCCAGGCCTCCCTGTCCATCACCAACTCCCGGAGGTCACTCAGACTCACATCCATCGAATCAGTGATTCCATCCAGCCATCTCATCCTCTGTCGTCCCCTTCTCCTCCTGCCCCCAGTCCCTCCCAGCATCAGAGTCTTCTCCAATGAGTCAACTCTTCGCATGAGATGGCCAAAATACTGGAGTTTCAGCTTTAGCATCATTCCTTCCAAAGAAATCCCAGGGCTGATCTCCTTCAGAATGGACTGGTTGGATCTCCTTGCAGTCCAAGGGACTCTCAAGAGTCTTCTCCAACACCACAGTATAAAAAGCAGTACAAAATGAAACAAATACCTCCCTCCCCTCCTTTCTGTTCCTAAATAGATTATACTTATATATGTGTATATAAAATGGTTTTCTTTGTGACAAGAAATATCCGTGTTGTAAATTTGGGCTTATTAAATTATTTTGAAACTGAATATTAGTACTTAAAATTTATTTAAATTCTGTCATATATAAGGCACAATAAGCAATATAAAATAAGTTGCATTAATGAAAATAGATTGTAATTTCAAGAGTAAATGTTAGGATGATATTAAATTATAATTATAAAAGGAAGTAGATGATATATGTCAATATGAGAATATTAAATTATCTTAAAGGTATAAAGTATATTTAAAGCACATTTAAATTTGCTATACCAGAGTATATTTACAAAACTTTAATTGGGTGTTTTAATAGTTCATCAACTTATGATACAGAATAAACTCTGTATGCTTTGGAATTGCAGGTAGTGATTTCTTCAAGAGATTTTTGATTAACGTTCCTAAGAAAAGTAAGCTTGGTCTCTCTCCTAGAACTGGGATAAAGGTGGTATTTGATTCCTAGTCTATGGAATGCTTGGTAGGAATCTTGCCAAGTATCTCGCAAACTTAGCTCTAGGTTATATATAGAGAAAACAGTAATTGGTAATAAGAAGTTATACTGCCTTCCAATCTGGCACTGAATTTCCTGGGCAAAAATATTCAGGTATGTGTGTGTGTGTGTGTGTGTGTGTGTGTGTGTGTGTCCAGAACTATAATCCTTACTCATTCTATCTTTAGGCTGGAGGTGGTTGCTTAGTTGCATAAATCCTTATGTAATTAATCATTTGCAAGATTAGTGCTACCTTGTTCCATCTTAGCATGGGCATAATTCCTTGAAAATTGCACATTTTTGAGATTAGTTAGACCTGCACAGTGCTGTCTAATTCAGTAGCCACTAGCTACACATAGCTATTTATATTTAAATCTGAATGAATTAAAATAAAATGAAATAGAAAATTCAGTTTCTTGATCTCACTAGACACATTTGTTGATAGATGCTTGTGGTTACAGCTACTGTACTGGACAGTGCCGTGCAGGTCTGGAGCTGTGGGTCTGCTTTTCATCATAGCAGTGAGCTAAGCAAGACAAAATATTTTTTAAAATAACCACTTTATAATTTGAATCCTGTATCTTGTTTGGTTTCTTAGATAAAAAAGTAATGAGTAGTGGTAAACCATCAAAACTGTAAATAAAACTTTAATGTATGTTACTCAATAACCTCAGATATGCAGATGACACCACCCTTATGGCAGAAAGTGAAGAGGAACCAAAAAGTCTTTTGATGAAAGTGAAAGTGGAGAGTGAAAAAGTTGGCTTAAAGCTCAACATTCAGAAAACGAAGATCATGGCATCTGGTCCCATCACTACATGGGAAATATATGGAGAAACAGTGGAAACAGTGTCAGACTTTATTTTTCTGGGCTCCAAAATCACTGTAGATGGTGACTGCAGCCATGAAATTAAAAGACGCTTACTCCTTGGAAGGAAAGTTATGACCAACCTAGATAGCATATTCAAAAGCAGAGACATTACTTTGCCAACAAAGGTTCGCCTAGTCAAGGCTATGGTCTTTCCTGTGGTCATGTATGGATGTGAGAGCTGGACTGTGAAGAAGGCTGAGCGCCGAAGAATTGATGCTTTTGAACTGTGGTGTTGGAGAAGACTCTTGAGAGTCCCTTGGACTGCAAGGAGATCCAACCAGTCCATTCTGAAGGAGATCAGCCCTGGGCTTTCTTTGGAAGGAACGATGCTAAAGCTGAAACTCCAGTACTTTGGCCACCTCATTGGAAGAGTTGTCTCATTGGAAAAGACTCTGATGCTGGGAGGGATTGGGGGCAGGAGGAGAAGGAGACGACAGAGGATGAGATGGCTGGATGGCATCACGGACTTGATGGAGGTGAGTCTGAGTGACCTCCGGGAGTTGGTGATGGACAGGGAGGCCTGGCGTGCTGCGATTCATGGGGTCGCAAAGAGTCGGACACGACTGAGTGACTGAACTGAACCCTAAAGCATGAAATTACATTTGTTTAATGTGGCATGTTTGGGGTTCATATTACAATAAAGACAACTTTCCTATAGATTGGAAAAGCAATCCCCAAAGGAAAGTTTAATAAAAAAATTATTTTTCTGTTTATTTATTCTGGCTGCACCAGGTCTTTGTTGTGTCATGTGGGGTTTTCGTGGCCCATGGGCTGCAGAGTGCGTGGATGCTGTAGTTGAACCGTCCAGGTGTAGTTGCTCCATGGCATGTGGGGTCTTAGTTCTCAGACCTGGAATCCAACCCACATCCCCTGCATTGGCAGGTGGATTCTTAACCACTGGGCCACCAGGGAAGTCCCCTGAAAGGAAACTTGATGATGTTTCCAAGTTGTACATCTGCAGCTGCAGCTAACGCTCATGCAGCTGAGGACAGAGCAACCTCAAATTATCTGTCCAGTGCATTTTTTTTCTGTCATCTTAAAATTGTAGTGTTTTTTTTTTTCTTCTTCATTTGTTCAAAAGACATTGCAGAAGTAGGACAGAAAATACAGTTTTCTACTTGAATAATAATAGTATTTTTGTTTTCCTTTACCCAGACTTTTGGGACTAGCTGTTAATTAGATGTTAATTTTTATATTACAGAGAGGTATTTTCCCAGGTAAGAGACTATTCAAACTATGACATATTGAGACTTTACCTGTATCATCCCTCTTAAATTTCAGAAGGTGTACAGAAAATTCTTAAAGAGATGGGACCACCTTACCTGCCTCCTGAGAAACCTGTATGCAGGTCAAGAAGCAACAGTTAGAACTGGTTGTAGAATAATGGAGTAGTTCAGAATTAGGAAAGAGGTATGTCAAGGCTGTGTACTGTCACCCTGCTGATTTAACTTATATGCAGAGTACATCATCTGAAATGCCAGGCTGGATGAAGCACCAACTGTAATCAAGATTGCCAGGAGAAATATCAATAATCTCAGATACACAGATGACACCACCCTTATGGCAGAAAGCAAAGAGAAACTAAAGAGCCTCTTGATGAAAGTGAAAGAGGAGAGTGAAAACGCTGGTTGAAAGCTCAACATTCAAAAAATGAAGATCATGGCATCCAGTCCTATCACTTCATGACAAATAGATGGGGAAACAATGGAAACAGTGACAGACTTTATTTTTAGGGGCTTCAAAATTACTGCAGACGGTGACTGCAGCCACGTTATTAAAAGATGCTTGCTCCTTGAATGAAAATAAATGACAAACCTAGACAGCACGTTAAAAAGCAGAGACACTAGTTTGCCAAAAAAGGTCCATCTAGTCAAAGCTATTTTTCCAGTAGTCATGTATGGATGTGAGAGTTGGACTGTAAAGAAAGCTGAGCACTGAAGAACTGGTGCTTTTGAACTGTGGTGTTGAAGACTCTTGAGAGTCCCTTGCACTGCAAGGACATCAAACCAGTCCATCCTAAAGGAAATCAACTCTAAATATTCATCAGAAGGATTGATGCTAAAGCTGAAGTGCCAATAATTTGGCCACAAGAGCTGACTCATTAGAAAAGACCCTGATGTTGGGGAAGATTGAAGGCAGAAGGAAAAGAGGATGACAGAGGACGAGATGGTTGGATAGCATCACTGATCCAATGGATGTGAGTTTGAGCAAGCTCCGTGAGATAGTGAAGCAAAGAGTCAGACATGACTGAGTGACTGAACAATACAGAAAAAAAAGAAGAATGTCAACTCAGTTAAGAATAACATGTTTTTAATGTATCTTGAATATTACTTCATAACATTCAAAAATGGATATAAACATGAAAGATATAATATTTTGGAAGACAACATGCAAGAATATCTTTGTGACACTTGAGATAGGGAAATATTTCTAACTCTAAGGAAATATCTTGGTAAATTGTATTAAATTAAAATTAAGGACTTATCTTTATAAAAACACCATGAAGAGGGTGCAAAGGCATGCAGAATGGAGTAAAATAAAGACACCGCATGGGAAAAGGTGTTTGTAATACATATAATGGGCAAAGGATTTGTAACTGGAATATAGAACTCCCCCAAGTCAATAAGAAAAAAAAATCAGAAACCCTGATAGAAAACAGGCAAAAGTTATCAATATAACTCTTCAAAAAGAGGCTGCCCAGCACATACTAATATCTAGGAAAGTTTGTCAGCTTTATTAATCATCAGGGAAATGCAAATTATAATATTATCTTATGACATACCTGTCAAAATGGCCATGATGAGAAACTGAAAATACCAGCACTCAGACCCTGCTGCTTGGTGTGTAAATTTGATCAAACCTGTTGGAAAACTATTTGGCATTAAAACTGAGCATATGTGTATTCTGACACCAGTAGATCCACTCCTAGGTTAATATCCCACAGAAATATACACAAATGTGCACCAAAAGTGGTGTACTAAAGGACATACACAAGAACATTCGTAGCAACATTATTCACAGGCACACCAAGCTGACCGTCTAAGTGCTCCTTAAGGGTAACAAGAATTCCTCTTGCTCTGTTTCTACAGAGGAATGCTAAACAGGAATGAGAATTAATGAACTCTAAAATATGCAACAACGTAAGGTACATCTCATAATACTAAGTAAAAGAAGCAAGACACGTTGGGGTACCTCATTTATGAATCCACTTATATAAAATTCAGAAATCATGTAAACTAATCAATGATATTGGCTAAATCAGGATGGTGGTTTCTCTTGAAGGAATGGGGTGGGGGCAGTGATTACATGGTATGTTCACTTTGTATATATTATAGTTCCAATGAGCACTTCTCTCTATGTAATTTTTCAACAAATTCAGTTCAATACAACGTTGAGAAAACAAGTAACAGGTCATCAATTTATGACTTTGCCACAGATGAGATATGCACCTGGGCCTTTGGCAAAGATTCTGTGCTAAGTGCGTCAAAAAAGATTTGAATAGAAAGCCTGGTTATTAATATGCACTTTTCTCTTGTGCAAAGAGACCCATAGAAAATAAGAACATCTCCCATAAATCTGCATAAAAAGCTTCCTGGGATCGAAGAAAACACTAAGGAAAACCTAATTGGTTCTATCTGTGACCCCCTTAGCAGGGTTTTTGTTTTCTGAGCCCTGCTAGAAGAAGCTCATAGAAAATCTTCTGATTGTCTCAAACCCAGAGCAAGGCACTGTGATGCCACTGAAATAAACAGCAGGAGTGGAAGAGGAAAGGTGGACCTGACTTATGTGACAAATTCTTTCTGTAATCACATATTGACCTCAGTGACCTCTGAGGGCTGCCAGAATGATGGCCTGAGAAAGCCCCAGTGCATCGGCTTACTCATGATACACCAGTGTCAGTTCAGAGAACTCAGAGTGGTGGTCCAGAACGTGCTCAGATCACCATGGGTCTCTTTCCAGTGAAATGTCAGGCTGCATGTGCCTCGGTATTTTGTACTTATACACATGTATACATTATTTGTTAGTTTCTTCAACAGATGCAGGGGTCTATATTATGCAAGTCATTTATCGAGAAAGCAAAATGGAACCTAATGCCACTGTTGGAAATGAACTCTATTTTCAGTTCTCTTGGGATGCATGTCATGCTACCAATATTCTTCTCCAGTGCCAAAAATCTGCAAGTGAAAAATTGTATGCTCAATTAAGCCCAGAAGACCAGACTAGAGCTCCCAGACTGTATGCTCATAGTCTGTATACTTTGTGCCAAGACAAGTTAAGTTCATTACCTTCTAGGACATTTCTAAGTATTAATATACACAAGTAAAAACAAACACTGCTTAGTATTCTCTGAAATTAGCTGCAGGACATTTACCATAGGAAATCTTCCTCCTGAAAAGATATTAGGAAGGAGAAAAAGTACTTTTCAAGGAGAATTTTATTTTGAAGAAGCAAGTTGCAAAAGAGTTTAAGAAGGATCACTAAGGTGAATGAGAAAAGTATTTGAAATAATTCCAAATATAGGAACAGAGTGCTTTTTATTACTTGCCAAAAGAAAGATTATTTTGTTGTTTGATGGACTCGACTCATTAATATCTACTTACATAGGTGATGAAATTGTTGGGTGAGAAACTCCCAGCTTTTGGAGAGAGAAATGTAATAATTCATTGCATACATCTGTCCATGAGGTGGGGGTCCATGAAAAAGAAATTCCAGCCTTTAGCCACATTTCATCTATGAATATCAAGCAGGAGCCCTACCTTTAATCCACATTCGTTGAAAACACTTGTACCTTTTACACTCTGCTTATTCATGCCACTGGATTAACTAAGTACATAAGCTGCTGCTTTCAGCTCTGGTTCTCCTGTTTTCTGCTGGTAAAGGTCAAACTGACTCATACACGCAACCTTTTGTTTATATCTCAGAGGTAGCTGACCCCATTGCACCTGCTTTTGAATATCTGGCAAGAGACAGGCTTGCAAATGAATATAGCTCTTTCAAGAAGTTGCTTATTTTCAAATGAAATTAGCATTTCCATAGGTGCCAAACCAGTGGTGGAGGAGAATGGGGACCTCTGTGTGAATGAAGACAGGTATACAGTGGAATCGTGGCAGCATCGGCATATTCACCTCAACCTATGAATGTGCCTCTAAATGATTGCTGAATGAATGAATGAAGAAATGAACCAAATAGTTTCCTTTACCCCATTTTACCTAGTTGCTAATGTTTTATTCTCTGTAGAGAGACTATGTCAGGGAGTAAATATGATTTCAGCACTTCTTTCTTCTCCATATTACCTGTCCTTCCCCAAGTATCAACCATACCTGTTACCTGGACTGAAATCCTTAGTATCATAGTGACTATATTCAACCATTAGAATTCTCTTTCTTTTAGATAAACCAGTGCTTACAACTTCCAGAGGACTTAAAAGGAATCAAGAGGATAAACTAGAGGGTATTGAGAATTAATTGGCGTTGGGAAAGGTCACTGCAGGCAATATCAAGAAGTTGGATTTCATTCTGGAATCTAGTGGAGAACCAGTGGAAGTCTGGGGCAAGAGAATGCCATGGACAAATGTGTGTTAGAAAGATGTTTTGGTGGTTATGCATAGAACTGACAAGAGACTAGAGATGGGAGTTTAATTCAGAGGCCAGTCCTACTAGTACAGGCCAAAGGTAGTCATTAGTCAATAGTCGTCCTAATGGCTTAGCCATTAGGATGGTGGTTTCCCCTCTGGTGTTAGTGACTGGAAGACAGCATGAGAGTTGTTCTAGGGTATCAGTGAGATTTTGCTTCTGATCTTGGTGCTAGATATTTGTAGAAATGCATCAAGCTCTTCATTTTGTGCATCTTTCTGTATATAGGTTACAGGTATATGTGTATTTTCTGTATTTATGTTATATATATATATATATTTTCCTATATATATGTTACAGGTCAATAAAAAGTATAAAAGAAAGAAAATGATGTGTGAATCAAGGTAGTGGGAGTAAATAAAGAAGAAGTAATTTCTAGAGATAGGCACAAAGATATGCATAATGACCGAAAGAGGAATAAAGGAAAGGAGAGAATAAAAGATGACTTTGGGATATTTACTGTTAGAAAGAATGAAAAAAAGTGTTAGTCACTCAGTTTTGTCTGACACTTTGTGACCCTATGGGACTGTAGCCAATCAGCCTCCTCTGTCTATGGAATTCTCCAGGCAAGACTACTGAAGTGGGTAGCCATTCCCTTCTCCAGGGGAATCTTCCCAACCCAGGGATAGAAGTCTGTCCCATACTGCAGGCAGACTCTTTACCAACTGAGCTCTATTGTTAGAAAATGGAAGATAGTTAGTCCTTCTAAAGAGTTAGGAACCTCACTAGGAAGAACTTTTTTTGGAGAGTAAATGATGAATTAGTTCAGCTTTGGATATTTGAGATGTTAATGAGCTACTTGGGAATGACTATGCAATAAGCAAGTATGAATACTATTCGGAGCCAGATGGGAGTTAAAAATAAGAGTTTATTAGAAGTTATACAGACAAGAAATCGCACCCCACTCCAGAATTCTTGCTTGGGAAATCCCATGGACAGAGGAGCCTCACAGGCTACAGTCCATGGGGTCATAAAGAGTCAGACACAACTGAGTGACCGACCACACACGTACAGACAGAAGGGAAAAAAAAAGCATGTGGTCGAAACAGTAGAAATAGAGGAGTCCCTAAAAAAGTAAAGGAAAATGACAATTGCATACTGAATTTTAGAAAATTCTATTTCAAAATTTTGCCTATGTCGCCTAGTCCATGACATAGTAATTTTGGTATGCAATGCAATTTCCAAATTGTCTTCAATTAAAATAATTTTTGTAATAATGTAAGAAATTCATGCAATGAAATAAACATTTTACATGAGATAACAGAAGACCAGAGTTGTTTCTATAATATCTAAAAACAATTTGCCCCTCTGGTTTTATGATTATATATTTTTTGCTTATAGACATATATATGTTTAAACATTTATTTAAAAAAAATTTAAAAAACCAACCCAAATGAGATTAGTAATCTCTGGACTTGCCAAATGAACCTCATCATTTGAACCATCTTATGTTCATTTTAACAACATGTACACTTTTAAATAAGGTAAAATATAGGCATATCCTCAATGCACATTTTATAAAGAGTATAAATATTGTGAACATTATTACTGTCAAATAATTCAATTGGAAAGTATATTATATTTAAAAACATCCTCAGAGAGGCTACCAAAAAAAGTTCAGGTGGTAAGCTTTTACTTTTGGATTTAGTCCCATTTGAAATGGTTTAATCGGTTTGTTAATTGAAAGAGACCTTAGAAAAAGTTAATAGAAAAGTTATAAAGAGAAAATACATTCTTAAAAGAAATTCTAAATAACCCTAAACTGTTGTAAAAGGTTTCTGTTATCAGTATGAATTTTCTGGAAATGTTTGCTATTGTGCAATATACATGCATTTTCTCTGTGAACACTGTAAATTTAGCCTTTCAGTCATGAGTTCTTTGGACTGATGAATGTGCTGGGATGGCCTCATTTAAAACCATGTGACACTTAGGCTGACTTGAGTTTGCTCTAGCTGTTACATGCTAGAGACCAGTACCTACTTTAGCAGAGAGTCCTTGAGACAGCAAATCTTCTATCTGCATCTAAATAGCCCAGGTGGGAAGGCTGTTTTCCTGTGCCAGTTCTGCCCTAGTTGAGAAGGCTGGTTCGTTGGATTTTGTGTGTTTGAAGTGTGGAGAATATTTTGAGTGCAAGGTAACTTCTGAGATTTGTAACAAAAAGATGTGTTTGGATTATAGAATCTTGGAGAGCAAAATTTCTTTTAAATTCCTTAATGCCACCTAATACAATATTCTATATGTTCCATGAAAGACATGCTCGTTGCTTCTTATAAAAAGGAAGAAAAGGAAGAAAAAGGAAAGGTGACTGTTATTTTCAGTATTTCACTTAATAGTTAAGAATGATACACTTACATCTTTAATTCATCCAACACATACAGTTTTACCTTTGAAACTAGGGAACTAGAAAATTCTATCGGATTTTACCAAGGTATAGTATAGTAATCAAGGTATAGTTATCATCAATCTAGGATCAATATATATGATGACTATAGAAGGCAAATTGAGACTTCCCTGTTTCTTAGGTGAAATGATTTTTATGTTAGATAAGATGATGGCATGCATTTCTTTTATGGTCCATCTCTTTCAATACCCAACAGTCAGCTAAGGTGCTGAAGTATATTACCGATATGAAATGTCCATGGTAGAATTCTCACATATGACAAGAATATCCTAATTTCTTTCCCCATCCGTCCTGGGCTTGTCCCCATTTTTCTAAAGCCCTCAGTACAATGAACACATTCATTACCGCCCCCTTTGTTCCTGAGGCAGTTGATGGACTCTACTCCAGGCAATGATGATTCAAGATGTTGGAGGGAGCAAGGCCAGGACTGTCACTAGCCTTGCCTTTCAAAATGTTCCAATCACATATTAATTCTTTTCCAAATAGATGCCGGACAAATCCATTTTGACCCAGAACCAGAAGGATGAAGCCAAATCTAGAATCATCCATGTTGGCTAAGGTCGCATCCCTGGCAAATACATTTTTCAAAATTTCGTTGTGTAAGGATTTAAGCCCAATTCCTTTCCACATGGGGAAAAGCCAACAACAAAAGCTGATGATTGTAAAAGTGAGACCAAAGAGCCACAGGACATATTTATTTTGGAAAAAAACTTGAAAGACTAAGAAGTTAAACCATAAAACATTTTACACTGGTTTAGATTAAACCAACAGTTTAAAAGATAAATATTTTGCATTTTTAAATGCAGATGTCCAAGATAAAAATAGCTGTTGTGCAAAGAAAGCTCACAATTAATGTGGAAAAGCCTCCCTAAATGGTTCCTGAGGTATATGCAAAATGGGAAGCAGTGTCATTTTACAGATTTTTTAAAAGTGTTTTTAAAAGGAAATTAATTTTCAAAATTACATATATATATATGTATATATATGTAGCTTGAGGGGAGCTTGAAGAGTAGGGAACAAGGAAATAAGTAGCATGACCTTGACTGACTCTCTCCCTCTGATGTGCTGAGGCTGCAACCTCGACTGAGCTGAAATCTAACTTAGAAGCAGCATGGGGCTGGAGGTGTAGTGAGGGGATGGGGGTGGTAGGGTGTTGATGTCCTTCGCTGCAGAGCATTTGCCAAGGCAGTGAGCAGGTGGAGAAGGTTAGGGAGTGACCGTGAGGGGAAAATTGAAGACACCTGGGCCAGACCACTAGCCAGTGATGAAACAAAAAGATCCTGCCCTCCATCCTCAGGGATCCACGAACCACCACAAAGGCTAAGACGTTTTTGTTTTTCCCTTGTGCCCTAAATAAACTAGCTTATTTCTAGGTATTCTGTCCTGATTTCATTCATAAAGTAACCCTGTATGAATTTGAAGGTACTCCTGATTTTTCCTTTCTTTCTTTCTTTTTTTTTTTTGCAGTTTGAGCTAAAGTTATACTTAGGGTGATTCTTATCTTTGCCCTCTGGACCCTCATTAAAAAAAATTCTTTATTTCTTAAGGACATTGTTTGGTATTGCCACATACTTTAATTGTTATTGTGTTTGCACACACATATCTCTGTATGTGTGTGTGTGTGTGTATATATTATCTGAATTCTAACACATGTCTACAATATATGTATATGTCTTTGCAAAAAATTTTTCTTATCAAGGCCATTTATTTTTTTTCTTACTACTTTATTTTTTATTGAATTATAGTTGATTTACAATGTTTTGTTAGTTTTAGTTCTGTAGCAGTGATTCAGGTATACTATACACACACACACACACACACACACATATATATATATAGTCTTTTCCCCATAGGTTATTATAATATTGTAGAACTATAATCAATATAATAATAATATAGTGCTATACTCAATATAAAAATACACTTATTATCATTGATTATCATTATATTGAGCATAGTTAGTTCCCTGTGCTACACTGGGGGTCCTTGCAGGTTATCTATGTTATGTATAGTACTGTGTAATATTAATACCAAAGTCCTAATCTATCCTTTGCCCATGCTTTCTACTTTGGTAACCATAGTTTGCTTTCTATATATGTAGATTTATTTTTGTTTTGTAAATAAGTTCATTTGTATCATTTTTTTTAGATTCCACATGTAAGTGATATCATATGATCAAAGCCATTTTGAATTGTAATTTGAATATTAACAGGCTGACTAGTTTAGTAACACTTGTAAATTTGAAAGCATATGCCTCTTTCATTCTCTGGGTTATCAAATAGATGTTAAAAAACAACAGTCTCAGGGATGACTGATGAGCCTTTAGGTGATACTGTACAATGTCTAACTCTTTTTCTTATATATCATATTGAAGCTGTATCAAAATTAGAATGGTCAAGAGTATCTCATCCTAACTGGCTGAGACATGTATTCCTTATTCATTCTTGGCTACCTACTTCATGACTACCATAGCACAATATGCTTTTCTCTTTGCAGTGTTATAGTGTTAACAGAATTCTCTAGGAGGGACCCACTCCTAAGACCACGTTTGTCAACCCTTTGGCTAAAGTACAGACTCAACTCTTATCAGTTCTCACATGACTCAAAAGTTGTGTAACAGACACTTGGATCCCTTTGACCAGCTCTTTTCTCCTAGCTTTTGTGTGCATTGTTGCTGTGTGCTTACACCTGTGATCTTCAGAGGTTTGCTTTTGGATGTTGGCGTCTTCTTGCCCATAAGGAGAGCCAGAAGCCTGGGGATTTTAGTAGAATATTAGTAAAACAGGATTACCACATAACTCGAACATGTGTAATAAATCGATGTGATATTTTCTGTGTGAAACAGGTGAAGAGCCTGGGACCTAGCACATAATATTATCATTATATTTAGTACTTATAACATATAGGGTTTTGTGCATGAAACAAAAACATATTATGCATTTTAAGCAGATTTAAATAGAGTGAATTTTAATAATGGGAGTTGTTGGAAGGGCTGGAAATCAGATGCTAGACTGGCCCCCAGGAATGGTTCACATAATACTGAGATTCATACGCCAGGAGGAAGCGGGAGAATCAGAAGGTTGACACTGAAAAAAAGTGAGCTTGAGATTAGACCACAGCTGCAATCTTAGGAGCAGGAAGGAAGGATTGAGCAACTGCCTGAATACTATATGGGAAACACAGCTGCCTCAGTGGCTAAAGTCTCTCAATACCCATCAGATTGGTGATTGTATGCTGGAGTCTCTATAAATATTCCTGGCAGCAGGAAACAGCCAAAAACAGTATGGAGATAAGATGGCCTCCACCTCATTTGTGCACTTCAGATGTAACTGCTTCTAACTGGGAGACCAGAGTCCTAGTGGCAAGGAGGTCTGAGAAGTAGAGTTTTAAGCTTTCCAGTTATTGCAGCACTAAACAACATGCTTAAAGGAGGTGGAAATAACTGCTGAGTGCTAATCTGGGCCATTACGTTCCCAAGGAGCATGCTTCACCGTGATGATGGTGGCCGGGCACTGCCAGTTGACTGTACTGCTCACAATACCAATTAAAGATCACCTAGAATCAAGTGTTCAAGTGTCACATTTTAAAATACATGTTGAAAAAAATAGTGTGTGCTCCCGGGTAGCCATTAAAATGGTAAGAGGTCTTAAAACCACATCAAAACAAGAAAGGGCCAGAAATGGGAATGAAAATAACAATCTGCAAACCTCTGAGGAGGCAGGTATAGACGTGCTGTGAGTTTCACTGTGTGGCAGAAGGAAGATAAATAAAGACACGTTAAGAAGCACCTTTTGGGTTGGGTTTTTTATTTGAAGTTTCACTAAGTTTCTTTCAGATCTAAGAGTCTATAGTTCTAGATATTTAGAGATAGATTGAGTGTCCCTTAGTACTTTTTGAAGGTGAAAAATAAGTATGATTTTCACAGCTCTTTCATTTTGATTATTTTTTTAAACATTCTACTATCTTTCTTAAAAGAAGTGTATAACATTTTCATCTCTTTTATTACCTCTGTTCTTTTCACTTTATTCAAAAATTTAGTTCTCATTACATGTACTTAAAAAATAGCTTTGTATCATATAAAATTTCAAGAGAAATATGCTCTGAAATTATAAGGGATTATTCACTAATATTTTAGTGGTTTTTGAAAACGCTTCATTGTTAAGAAACGAATATTCCAGGCAAAGTTGGAAAAAAAAAAAAAAAGTGAAGGCATAGATGGGTACTTTGGGCAATGGAGAATCAGAATGAATTCTAACAGGAAAAAATTCAAAGTATATTAATAATTTGAAAAATAATAGTCCACAACTCAAGTATTTTATGGGCAGAAGAAATCTAGACTCCTGAATTGCCAAAAGAGACACAGATGAAACCAGAGAGCAAATGATTTTGCCATATGTGCTGTCAATAAATTAAGACTGATGTAACTTTGGCCTGTTAAGGAAGAATCCTCATGGACCAGGGTGGAGGTAGTTTTACAGTTTGAGCAGTGCAGTAGTCAGCTTTGGGCAACTGAATTCTAGAGTTAAATGACAGAGAAGCACAGAGATTGAAGGAAACCATTAGATAAAAATAATGAAGAGACCTGAATATGGAAACACAGGGATGATAAAGACATTGTGCACCCAGTGTAAGAAAATAATATTTTAAAGATGTGGGCAAATACCCTAAATAAAATTCTTTAAATTAAAATTCATTTCAGGTAACTAATCAATCTGGGAAACTGTAGTAGAGCATGTATAAATGAACACTTTGATATGAAAACTCTTGGGTTGAGCAGTAACTGAAACATACTTCTCATCCTTTAAGGGAGAAATAGAAAAATAAATCTTCATCCCAAACCAATAATTGCCTAAATCAGCAATATATTCCCAATTTTATACTTTCCAATGTACTTTATAAAAACAATACCAAAAATGGCTTAAGAATGTGTATGCAAAATTAAACAAAATATAAATAAAATGATTAGCACATAGGTAAAGTGAAGCTCAGTCGTGTCCGACTCTTTGTAACCCCATGGACTGTAGCCTACCAGGCTCCTTCATCCATGGAATTTTCCAGGCAAGAGTACTAGAGTGGGTTGCCATTTCCTTTTCCAGAGGATCTTCCTGACCCAGGGATTGAATCTGGGTCTCCTGCATTGCAGGCAGACATTTACCATCTGAGCCACCAGGGAAGACCTTGGACAAAGAGATACTTAAATATAGTAGTTCTAATGGGTTATCTATGTGATATAAATAAAATATTTTTCCCATGAACACTCAGGGTACTTTTCACAGTACACTTTAGCTCCATTTCTTTAATTGACAGAGTTCATCAATTGTGCAATGCTTTTCCCAAGTAGCATTTTTTTAAACGTTAATCTGAGCCTGCTTGTGTGATCCTGAAAGTAATTAGCTCAACTGCTTACCCTGAGGCTCTGTCTCTGCTTGATGGCAAAACATTAGAAAAACAGTTGAATGTTATGACCAGTCAACCAATTTGTTTTCCTACACAATAGCTGCTTAAATAGACATGGATGGGGACAGGTGGAAAAAAAGGTCTCCATTAATCCAGAGGTTATCAGCTTGTTGCTGTGACTTTGGAATATGATGTTTTCCTTGCGGGGGAAGCAGAGGAAACCTGCACTCGCTGACGCTGGCTAGTGCAGTGATCAATACCTGTGCAAACACGTCCCTCTGCACCCATTCCGCACTATGTGTCAGGCACTATGTGTATAGACACATCTCTATATATGCTATACATAACTCATGAATTTTCTCAGCCTTCTGATGTAGTTGATGTTATTTTATCATATCCATTACACAGTTAGTGAACTTGACTGTGCACTAAACATAGTATTCAAACCCAGCCTCTTAACCATCAGCTAAACTCTACTGCTTCTGTTACTTGGTATGAGAAACAGATCAAGTAGCACCATCACTTTATTATTCTGAACAGAAAAATTTGCTTATGTTTAACACGGAAAAGGGAATTAATAGCTTTGGGCTTTGTTTAGGGTTTTGGGGAGGGGGACTAAGGAAGTAGATCTGGATGGAATGCTGTCAGAGAGAGGGGCAATTGTATAGATGATCTTACTTGCAAAACAGAAATAGAGACACAGACAGAGAACAGGCATGTAGACACCAAAGGGGAAAGGGGAGGTAGGATGTACTGGGAGCTTGGGATTGACGTATATATACTGTTGATACTATGTATAAAATAGAGAATTAGTGAGAGCCTACGTATAGCCCAGGGAATTCTACTCAATGCTTCGTAGTGACCTAAATGGGAAGGAAATCTAAAAAGGAGGGGGTGTATGGATACGCACAGCTGATTCACTTTGCTGTACAGCAGAAACTAACTCAAAGTTGTAAAGCAACCATACTCCAATAAAAAATGATTTAAAAAAAGAAAGAGGGGGAATTGCATGATTGGACATTCTAATAAATCTTGCCTGTGTCAAGAGAAAACTGGGACAAAGATAAAGTTAGAATTTCTAGAGAATTCGAGTCACTCATTTGGGCCAGGAGAAGAGGTATTTGTATTTTGTGGATGCCACAATGAACTTGTTATATTTTCCTAGATAAAATGTTGTATTAGCCTTGCTTCTTATCATTTTATCATGGTCTCAGAGTAACCTTAGCTGAAGTTGGTATTCTGCTTATGTCTAATAGGACATAATAACATGGCCTAGCTGTGAGTGCCAGGCCAACTTCTTTCTGAATGTCAGAGGTTCCTTTATTATTCCATCTTGATTTCTTCAATAATTGCACACACCTGGTACCCCTTCTCTCTCTACCTGCTGGAGGAGCCAAGCAGCCTATGCTTGGGAGACAAATTCATGCAGAATTGAGCTCAGGCATTTCATTGAAGTCCATCAGCATTGCTTTTTCCTACTTGGAGGGAAGAACAATCATATTTTATAAAATGATAGTAATTCATAGTTTAAATTGAGTTTAGTTACATTTTAAAAATCATTTGCATTGAGTTTATTTTGTTCTCCTAGGAATAAGTCCCTCTATGGGATTTTGATTTTCTGATCGTGTTTGTATTGTCCTTTAGTGAAGTTTGTTTTTTAGTACCTAATGTGTGTATGCGTTCTAAGTTGTTTCAGTTGTGTCCGAGTCTTTGTGACTCTATAGACTCTATGAATCCTCTGTTCATGGGATTCTTCAGGCAAGAATACTGGATTGGGTTCCCATGCCCTTTTCCAGGGGAATCTTTCCAACCCAGGGATCGAACCTTCGTCTCTGAAGTCTCCTGCATTGGCAGGCAGATTCTTTACCACTAGTGCCACCTGGGAAGCCTTGCTGTCTAATATCTTGTCTCTCTGTCTGTCTTGAATGGTATTTGTCTAGGAGATGATAGTCCTATAAATTTGTTCTCAAGTCAACCTGGGGTTGACACGTTCAGATTTCTCTTCAGCATCCTTTGGACAAACTTGGTTCAGGTTACCACTTCAAAACCTTAAAAGGATTTCTTCCTCAATCTTGTTTTTGTGTTTCTGAATAACTTTTGTTATTGAGAATAAGCTTTGTTTTAGTTCCATCTGCCCAGAATCAGGAGGTTTTATCTGGTCCCTGATAGGTGATGGTTGATCACTGACCAAGTTCCATTCAAACACCTGTTTCCCAGACACTTTGTGAGCTCATGACATCTTTTCAATCTAAAACTATTCCTCTTCCAGGCCATACACGTGCTTCCTTTATGTTTTCTCACTATAGAACTTTTGTGCGTACTTTCCTCTCAGAATTTCACCAAAGACAATTTGGAATTTCACTAAAGATAGTGCTTCACCCTGGGGATTTTTTGATCTAGACAAAATTGTTCATTTGAGAGGCGACTTAAACTGAAAAGAAACAAAAATTTGACTTTCCAGTGGTCTACTTTATTTAGTTGGTATGAAGAAGTTTCTAAATACAATTTGGACTAAAAAAATGCCGCCTTAGAGAGTCATTAACAAAAACTGATGCAAAATGTGAACGTGCTAACTCTTCTTGTGAACCCACTCCACTGCTTGCCTTCTATATCTCACTCTTACCCTTACATCCTTTGCCTTAATCCCCAGACTCTTGTTCAAGATTTTCAGAGTGATGACCCCAAATTTCATGTCAGAACAGTTGGATGAAGAGACTGCACTGTTCTGGAAAATATTCTTCTGTTTAGACATTGACATCTTTTTTGATTTCCTCTTCATGGGCAAACAGTGTTAGTCTCTCAATCATGTCCAACTCTTTGAGATCCCCCACAGACTGTAGCCCTCCAGGCTTCTCTGTCCATGGAATTCCCCAGGCAAGAATATCGGAGTGGGTTGACATTTCTTTCTCCAGGGGGTCTTCCCAACTCAGGGATTGAACGTGTTGCAGCAGATTCTCTACCACCTGAGCCACCAGAGAAGACCCTCTTCATGGGCATACAGGAAAGCTACATAGTCCAGCTTCTTGGGAAGTTGTGTTAGACTTGTATGACTGTTTTGGCCAAAGGAGTCCCACTTCCAGGCACTTCCAGACATGGCTATAAAACCCCCCTGCTTAATCATTCCACACTCACATTTTTTTGGCAACCTTGATAGCTACCTTTTTAAGATGACAATGTCACAAAATGGAAGAAGCTTAGATCCTGAGTCATCTGCTTGGAAGAAATCCACCAGGAGAGTCATCAGACCAAAAAGTAGGTGAGAAACACATTGTTATTGTGTTAGGGCGCAAAGACCTGGGGGTTGTTTGTTTAAGCAGCTAATGTTATTCTTCCTCATTGATGCAGTGGTCACATAATAACTCTCTGGCCCCATTTTGTTTTGGACAGAATAGTTAATGAATATGAGATAGAAAAAGATACTTGAGAAATAGAACATAATTTATTTAGAGAAACAGATTATCTAGAAATCTAATTAGCTCAGTTAATATTTTTTAAACTTAAAGTTTGATACACTGATAAAGTTTTTAAAGCAGATGAAAATGATCAATTGATATTTTAGGATGAATAAAGGAAATTGAAAGAAGGCTAATTGGCTTTCATAGGTATTTCAAGTGGCCTCATTCGTTTAACAAACATCAATTTGACACCTGCTATGTGACATGAGCTTTCCTGAGAACTGGGAAGACAGCAGCATAAGAAAGAGATAGGAGATTATATTCTAATGGAGAAGGAAAAACCAACGCATGAATGAACGATTAAGGAATTTACATTTTAGAAGGTGATAAGATTTGGGGTGAGAAATAAACCAGAGAAGGTGCTAGGGGGCTCAGGGGAGAACTGTGCTTTTAGATAGGGTGGTCAGGGAAACACTCAGAGGAGGCAGTTTATGAGCAGAGACTTCAAAGAGGTGGGGGAGAAAGCCCGAAGAGAGCCTGATTCCAGATGCCACCCTTGGGAGGATGCCACGCATGCTAGAGGAATAGCAGGAGAAAACTGTAGCCAGAAAAGAGCAAAGATGGGGGTACTCTAGGAAATGAGGTCAGATAAATGATGCAACTCAGATCCTGACCAGCCTTACAGATTACTGGGTGACATTTGGTTTTTGCTTTGATGGGTCAAAAAGTCACTGGAGGGTTTTTAGCATGAGGCACTCTCTGATGTGCATTTTAACACAACCACTCTGGCTGCTAGGTTGAGTTTAAACTGTAGTGGTCAAGAAGGAATGGGAGACACCGGTGAGGAGACTGTAACTGGAATTTGGATGAGAAATGGCAGGTGCTTGAGCCAGGGAGGTAGTGGTGAGGGAAGTCAGAAGATCTTGCACATGTTTATCAGTAGATTCAGAAGATTTGTTTTTGATTAAATGTGATGTGTGAAAAGAAGAGAGAGGAATCAAGAACAACTCCAAATGGAAGGGTAGATTTGCCTTTAGCTTAGAACGTTAAGACTATGGGAGAGGAGGTTTTGGGGGGAAGAACAAAATTTCAGCTTTTGTCTTGTTAATGGCTGAGATGCCTGTTAGACTCCTCATATTCAAGACATCACCCACAATGTGACTTCACTAATGTCATATCTTGAACAGTTTGCTGTTTGCTTACTGTGTTTTTCTTTCAAAGAGATTGTGATCTCCTTGAAAATAGGGATGATATTTTAGATTCGCTGTTTATCTTCCACAGTGTCAAGTACAATTTTGAAACCCATAGTGTCTCTGTAAGTCTGCTGATTTATTATGTTAAGAATCAGATGAATGTATAATAAATCAGACATGTGAATTGTCTCATGTAGGCTCTCTTTAAAAATTCCGTTTAATATTGTTTATGTGTTAGCAGGCTCATGTGCCTCAGAATTCAAAGAACACAAGGGAAAAAAGGCTTTGGCAGAGAGAAGAGAAAAGCTCTCTAGCAATTAAATCCTGCATGGAAAATGTTACCAGAAGTGATTTCTTTATGATACACACATTTACAGGAAGAATCTCATTTGTATTTAGTCTGTGTTTCAGCTCATTCACAATGAGAGCACATGTCTTAGGAGCTGTAGCCAGGAAATATGCCAGAGACCCAGAGACTGAGCCCAGTTAGGTGGACCCTGGCAGGCAGGCACAGAAGAGCAATCTTTCTTGCATCTTGCAAAACTGATGTTGGGATGTTATTACCACGCCAAGAGTTCAAAACCAAATTATGATGAATCTAAATGACTTAAGTAAATGGCTATTTCTTTTTTAAAAAAATTTCTCATAATGTGTTTTGGAAAGAGAGAATTTATTTTATTATTTTCTTGTTACCTTTGAATAGAGTATTCAGCAAATTAACTTGATTCAGGAATAACATAATCTGTGACCTGGTGAACCTAAATATAAATACCCTCAGTGGAAACCAAATTAAACTACTTTCAATTTGCCTTACTCTCTGTTAGTAATTACTGGACACAATAGGTACTTGGATGTGTACTGGTTGACTTGAATTAGTTTGGTATAAAATGAAAAAATATATATAGGGCAGTGAGATTGTGAGTTTCACCTTTCCATGAGTCAGGGTAACTCAGAACACTCAGATAAATTTGAAAAAAGTGACACAAAAGGAAGATTTCATAAGATCTTCTTATGAAAGATTGGAAAAAAGTACATATGGTATCGCTAAGTAAAAATATATCAAATGTTAGCTACAAGACACCAACTGTGTTGAAATGGTTGTTGCTATTCATCGTTATTTAGTCACTAAGATGTGTCTGACTCCTTGGGGACCCCAGGGACTGCAGTCCACTCAGCTGCAGCTCCCTGTACATGGGATTTCCCAGGCAAGAATATGGAGTGAGTTTGCCATTTCCTTTTCCAGGGGATCTTCCCAACCCAGGGATCGAACCCATGTTTCTTGCATTGGCAGGCAGATTCTTTACCACTGAGGAGCCTGGAAAGCCCATGTTCAAATGGTACATTTTCTCAATAGTCTGTTAATTCAATTTCAGATATTTAGATTAATGCTGAGATCAGAGTTGAATCCAAGGCTATGATCTGGTCTTAGATACACCAGGAGATTCCTCATGTTGCTATATGTCTCCTCAAATAGAATATATGACTAAGCACTGATATAAAGGCATGTGTTAATTCTTTCCTTCATTAATGATGTTATGCAAAGTTCTCATGCATTTGGAAAGGGTAGATTTTTTCCTCACCTCTATACATTATTCCCTTAGTTGTACAGTTTGATTTATTTTAAGTTTAGCTGGCTTTGCCAGTTTAAGATTAATTATAAAAAATGGTAATTAAGCAAGCTTTTGTTGTGGCTTGACTTTTTATTTCTTGGGAGGAATAATTATTGTTTGGTATGAGTGTTTTACAGCAGAATGAAGAATTCATTCAGGGTCCTGGGTTTGAGAATAGGGGTAGGGTGGGAGGTGGGGCCCATCTTCTGATGCTTTGCAGTCTACGGTCAGTTCTAAGAAAAAAACTCTCTGAGCAGTTAATATTCACGGAACTACCTTTCTTTACTAGATTCAGCTGAATTTTGTGCCTTTGTGCTAATAAAATAAAGGTTAGGGAAAGGATAAAAGTCCTGTAAAAGCAATTACAATCAAAACGAGTCATAGTGCTAAAAGGCGAATTTGCTTATCGACATTTACAGTGCATACGTCATTCCAATGATTCTTAATTAACAGTATCACCATGGTTTTCTGTTACCATCACAAGGCTGTTATACTTATGTAAGAGAATATTTTTATTTTAATTGTACTTGTGAGTTGATAAAAGGAGGCTAAAACTTTTTGAAAAAGAAACTTCATATTATAGTATCATTTTTTTTTTTAATGGAAGTTAAATAGTCTCTAAAATGTGATTGTAAAGAATTGTGTCCAATTGCATATTACAATCTCTGCACATGCAGAGCTGTGCCTAGCTGCTGGGCTGAGGCCAAAAATATTCACTTTCTGTGTCTACATTTTGGTTATTAAATCCAACTTAATCTCCTAATATAAAAGATTTTTTTAGGAGACAAATGTCCAAGTAGCTAATAAATGTTATACCTTTCCATATTGGCTTAGCAATAAACAGACAGGGAATAAACAGGATTTCAATATAAATCCTTCACTGAAGCGATTATTATTTTGAGCTTATCATATCAGAAATGCAGCTATTAAACTCCAGAAGAGCAGATCAGTATTAGGAATGCAAAATAAACAACAGTACATCACTCCTGACATCTATAATTATTTATAATTCTCCCAAATCCACTCCCCATTATTAGCCAAGCTTAGGTTAAAACCCTTAAGCATTTATTTGATATTAGTTGAGATCATGTTAAGACTTATTTGCCAGAGAACAAAGTGTCTCCCTTTGCAGTGGAACTCTGATGAGGTCTCGACCCAGGTGACTTTTGGGATAGTTGAACCCAGTGGGTCAATTCTTTCATTTGCATGAGGAATATAGCCTAGCCCTTTGACTACACCACCCATTTGTCTCTAGAGTTTAAAGGCACAGGTCCCTAGATCTCAATTTCTGTGGAAGGAAATTATACTAGTTCAGGCGCCCATTTCCGGCAAAAACAGCATGGAAAGAATCTGTACTACTGCAAAATAATACTTCTTGGGGGAAAGTCTGTTGGGTTTGGAACAACTATTTTGATAAGCTGAATGAGGAGAATGGTACCACACCAAGGAGATGTCTAAATGAAATTAGTGGTGTTTTCTTAGGAGTCTTTACACAGTCACATTTCTCTGTTACCTTGTGATGAATGCTATCTTGATGCAAGAATTGTCATCATTATTTCTTCAGCTTTTTTCTTTTTGCCTTGCATGAGGTGAGTGGAACATAAGAGTGTGGAAGACAGAATTGAATTGCTTGGCAAAGTTGCAGACAGAGCAGACAGAGAGGTTGAGTGTCACTGCTATTAAAGCAACAGAGTCTGGAGAAGAACAGGAATTTAGGGTGGTTTGCCATGCAGTGTACTCTATATAAATCCCCTCTTTCATTGCTGCTCTGACATCTTTAGCAAACTTAAAACTTCCCAGTAATACTCATGTGATTGGGCTTCTCCAGACAGAAGTTGAGAGTACAAGAGAACTGACTTAAGCGTTACACCAGGGAGGAAAATCTTTTGGCAAAATGAAATGAGGAGTAAAGCAGACCGACCGGTAACTAGAGTCTATTTTTATTTGTCATGCAATTACAGTTGGAGACACAAGCCAAAATATATTGCTTCCCTAGTTCCTCTGGAAGAATGACTCCCAGCAGTGAATATGGAGTTCCCCTTTAGGAAATTATATGACAGACTCTGTCTGGATATATCCAGAAAATTCTGCTCCAGTCTTTTAGTATGAGCATTTTCCTGGGACTAAAGAGGCATAGTGATGGCAGGAGACACATGTGGACAGTTTCTAAGATGAAAGAAGCAAATCTAGACCTGTTGTCTGAGAAAAATACTTGAACTAGGAACACTTCAAGCTAGTTTGGGGAAAAAAGTGTCATGTAAAGCACTTGTAAAGTTCCTCCCCTAGAATGGACCTGAAGAATCAATGTGGATTCTTGACCAAGACCATGTATTTTCACATTTAAACCCAAAGTGGTACATGTGAAATGGTACTCAGTTTTGAAATCTTAATTATCTGAGCCAATCCCAGGCCATCAGAATAAACTGCTGGCCACTTTAGATGCTCAAATGCTTTGTTCACAATCACATGTAGGCTTCATCTTGCCGTCTGTTAGAATTTAACCCTGACATGGTTTTCCTAGTTCCTCCTATTTTTGTGTGGAGAGTTCAATGATGCTGTTACTAATACTTTCGTGACTTTTCAGTTTTTTCCTTTCAATGGAAATGTAAGTGTCTCCTGCCAGTGCAGGAGATGTGGATTTGATCCCTGAGTTGGGAAGATCCCCTGAGGTAGTAAATGGCAACCCACTCCAGTATTCTTGTTTGGAAAATTCCATGTATAGAGCCTGGCATGCATCACTCCATGGCATCACAAAGAGTTGGACATGACTGAATGAGCACACATGCATACCACATCCTCTTTATCCATTTATCTATCGGTGGACATTTAGGTTGCTTCCATGCCTTTGCCATTGTGAGTAGTGCTTCTATAAATATTGGGGTGCATGTGACAAAAGATATTTTAAGTGGTAAAGCCTCCCAAGAGGGAGCATATCCTTTCAGAAATGGTGCTTTCTATGTCCATAATCCTATTGGAAGAATAGTGATTTAGTGTAACTCAGCCTGCACAGGGGAGAAGGCGATGGTACCCCACTCCAGTGCTCCTGCCTGGAGAATACCATGGACAGAGGAGCCGGGTGGGCTGCAGTCCGTGGGGTCGCTGAGGGTTGGACACGACTGAGCAACTTCACTTTCACTTTTCAGTTTCACGCATTGGAGAAGGAAATGTCAACCCACTCCAGTATTCTTGCCTGGAGAATCCCAGGGATGGAGGAGCCTGGTGGGCTGCTGTTTATGGGGTCACACAGAGTCAGACACGACTGAAGTGATTTAGCAGCAGCAGCAGCAGCCTGCAGAGGACTGGTTTGTCAGAATTTCATTACCAATGTTCTGTTAACCTCTATGGCAAGAGCTTTCCACTTGCAAATTATGGCAGCCTTTCCATTATAGATTTTTTTTTTTTTTAACTCCCATTATACATATATCAACACAGTCCTACTGACTAGGTAACTTTCATTAGCTATTTAATGGTGAAATGTTAAAATTTACCTCAATCAAGAATTGACCTTTATTCAATCAAGAATACCTTTAAAAGACTTCACTGAGAATTCTCCATAGAAATAAATTCCATAGTATATTGTCCAAGAAATTTCCAAAGTGTTAGTTATTCATTGCCTTCACTAGACTTATAATTTAAGCCATTAAATTCTCTAAAATGTCCAATGGTACTAGTAAGAATTTTTTTAAAATACTGTCATGAATTAATCAAAAGTATGCATTCTAGAGGGGCTTCCCAGCTGGCACTAGTGGTGAAGAATCTGCCTGCCAATGTAGGAGATGCAAGAGATGCAGGTTGGATCCCTGAGTTGGGAAGATCCCCTGGAGTAAGAAATGGCAATCTACTCCAGTATCCTTGCCTGAAACATTCCATGGACAGAGGAGCCTAGCAGGCTATAGTCCACAGGGTCGCGAAGGGTTGGACACGACTGAGTGACTGAGCACTCACACGTGGGGCCTTCTATAAGAGATCATATCATGAAATAGCTTGAAGACATACTGATTAGGTTTCTCTTGATTGCTTTCAACATGGAATAATGATTTTGGTGTATGAGTTCTAGGGATTCATCTCATGCTATACTCTTTGCTCTTGACCAGAGAATTTATTTTCAGCAGAGTCAGCCTAAGTTTCACATAGAAACTCCAAGTCTGCTTATCAGGGTGCACCTATTTGTCAGTTTAGTTGAACTTGTAATTATGCTTGTGTGCATGCTCAGTTACTAAGTCATGTCCAACTCTTTGCAACCCCTGCCAGGCTCCTCTGTCCATGGGATTCTCCAGGTAAGAATTCTGAAGTAAGTTTTCATTTTCTTCTCCAGGGGATCTTGGAGAAGAAAGCTCCAAGCAATGGATGGCTATGGCTGTCTCACCTTCCCAGACTTCCCATTTTCTTCTCCAGGGGATCTTCTTGACCAAGGGATAAAACCCACATCTCCTGTTTTGGCAGGCAAGTTCTTTACCAGTGAGCCACCTGCAAAGCCCAACTTGTAACTTACTACCTCCCTCTATTTTTTTCAATAAGGTGCTATTCTGATCATCAGAAGATGTTGATATAATAGAAAATTGGCAGGGGGTAAGCAAAAGTCCAACAATATTTGTTAACTGAGATGAGGGCTAGTCTGAAGCAATTCTCTTTTCCCTTTTATCCCATTATTTATAATTATGAACTCAAAAGGAACATGACAACACAAATAATTTAAGATATTCATATTGAACTGTGTGTTAAATCTAGTTATCAATAGCTTCAGTTCATCTGATAGAAATATATTTCTTGTGTGAGGTATTGGTGTAGAGAGGAAATACTGAAGAACTAGAATATGCAGTTTATTTCTCTCATATGACTGAGGCTGTAAGATCTCATTTGATAATAATGTATTTAATGAGAGGACACAGGTTAAAAAATGTAAATCGTTGTTAGTCACTAAGTCATATATGACTCTTTTGCAACTCCATGGACCTGTAGCCTGCAAGGCTCCTCTGTCTATGGGATTTCCTAGGCAAGAATACTGGAGTTGGTTGCCATTTCCTTCTCCAGGAGATCTTCTCAACCCGGGGATCAAACCCTTATATCCTGCCTTTGCCACTGAGCCACCAGAGAAGCCCACATAATATACATTATTAGGCCCCAATTTATCAGAGTAACTCCTGGATGTACAAGAAAAGCTTTATATTATTACTATATGGATGGAAGAAACACATTTCAGAAACATTAAGGATTAATTGATTATATGTAGATGCTTGTAATGCAGCATCCAAAACAACAGAGATCTTGTTCAAAGAACTCACGCCTGTGTGGGGATATTGATCTCACCCCGACTAAATAGTCTGGGAAGGTGAGACAGCCGTAGCCATCCATTTCTTCAACTCCCTGGAATAAAATCTGGCATTGCAACCCTTAAAAAAAATACCTATGATCATATTTTCTTTTTGGAGTTGGTTAGAAAAACATATAAATCAGACACCTGAAGTATGCACACAGAATTCTTGAGGCTGTAAAAACAGGGATTTTCCTTAGTTTGCATCTAATAAAATAGAAAAGTTACCCACTTGACAGAAAATGGGCTTCCTGGAGGCTCTCAGAAAGCCAAGCTCCGCCGTACACAGTGCTGTACATTCAGAGAACAGTGCTGTGTTGACACGTTGCAATACATGGGGCTCCGCTGTTGCCACTACCCACTAAAGGAAGCATTTCAAAGATCCATTTTCCAGGGCTAAGATTTTAATGGCTTTTCTTAGTTCTGGTGGTTCACTCTAGCAAGGAACAGATAGCTCTTGGCAGCACATCTGGAAGGATCATCCGTGGACATCTGAGTGCCACTGTGGGGCTTCCAAGGAAGAGTGCAAAGTGTTCTTTAATTCAGTCTCAAAGCTGCCACATTGGTTGCAAGGTGGAGATTCTTAATCCTTTTTCATGATGAAGATCGTCCTCTAGCTTTGTGCTTTTTTTTGCTTTGTCCCAGTTCATACTCTTTAAGGAAGGCTCTCTTGGAACTTGAGAACTCTATGTTGATAATAATAGAGCATTTTTGCCTCAAGGTAGGTGTGAAGAGAGATAAAGATAAGGAGCACATCTAAGCCATTTTAGTTTTAACCTATTTCATGAAGTCTTCCACCCTCCCCCCCCCCCCCCCCCCGACCCCCCCCCCACACACACTCAATTTTTTTTTACGGGTTTAGCTGTGCTTCCGCTCAGGCAATGGCACCCCACTCCAGTACTCTTGCCTGGAAAATCCCATGGATGGAGGAGCCTGGAAGGCTGCAGTCCATGGGGTCGCTGAGGGTCGGACACGACTGAGCGACTTCACTTTCGCTTTTCACTCTCCTGCACTGGAGAAGGAAATGGCAACCCACTCCAGTGTTCTTACCTGGAGAATCCCAGGGACAGTGGAGCCTGGTGGAATGCCGTCTATGGGGTCGCACAGAGTCGGACACGACTGAAAGTGACTTAGCAGCAGCGGCAGCAGTTGTGCTTCTGATGGAGCACAACTTGTTAAGAAAATGGAAAGAGCATCAGAGAAAGACAGGACAGATTTAGTCCTCAAGTAAATAAGCAGAAAATGTGTGAAGCACTTTGACAATAGTGTAACAAAAATTATGAATACACACATGTTTCTAGTATTTCATTCCCCTCTCACCTGCCATCTGGTTCTACTTAACCTCTGAGGGTATGTGCTGGGGGAGTGTTTTATGCTATCATGATGTATAATTGGGAAGAAATGGGAGGAAAGAATGAGATTGGAGTAGAAGAGCTAGGGAATCTTTAAGTACAAACACTGGGAAGCTCTTTGGTGTGAGGAAAGCAAATTGAAGGGAGAAGGACTTCGTGTTAACATTATTGTGGTCTACAGAATCAAACAGAATCTCTGTTCGAGTTAGAGAGTTGCATGTGAAAACCTGGAGTAACTTTGGAAGAGATATTTGTCTTCTGGACTGGATTTTCTCAACAACAGTGTCATGCCAAGAAGCTGCATCATGCGAATAACCACTTGCTAAGTCATCTATTCAAAGATAACTTTACTTAGTTTAGTATCTTTTCTGTGTATTTAACCTCATAAAGTTTTACTTACATTTTTGTGGCATGTCTTAGATGGACCCCTTAGAAACAGAGTCTGTCTAAGAGTTGAGTCCACTTGGTTTATGGGAGGAGTGATCTTTAGAAAAAACCTCTCTAAGAGGGAGTGAAGGAGTAAGGAAGGAGAAAGAGGCAAGTGAAGATGTGGTTGCAGGTCAAGTCCAGCCTTGGTCTGAGGCCTGGCGGGGCAGTATTAGACTGCCTAGACTCCTAGACTGCACTAGGGAGTAGATCTTTGTACTATAACAATTCAGTAATGGGAGAGCTAAAAATAAAATTATCCAAGACACTTAGTAAAGATGATAATAATGTGTGCTCAGTTGTGTCCGACTCTTTGCAACCCCAGGGAGCCCACCAGGCTCCTCTCTCCATGAATTTTCCAGGCAAGAATACTGGAGTGGGTTGCTGTTTCCTTCTCCCGGTGATCTTTCTGACCCAGGGATTGAACTCAAGTCTCCTGCATTGGCAGGCAGATTCTTTACCACTAGCACCACCTGGTAAAGATGATAAGGCAGACTTTGTTCATGGAAGATTACCACAATGGGGTTTTGAAATAGGGAAAAGAGACAGGACTCAATTCTGACTCCACCAAGGACAAGGGGAAAATTATAACCCAAGGAGCAGGCTCTGTGAGTGAAAACTTACTAAGTAATGAGGTTTTTTTTTTTTTTTTTTTTTTTTATAGATACACTCAACACGATTCTTGCTGAAGGCAGGCCAGGATGATAAGGTAATATCAAGGGTAGAGGATGAGAAATGTCATCAGATAGGGGTGGTCAGTTACCAAGGTTGGAGGATTATCGCCAAACAGACTAAGCTGGATTCTTGCTCCCGCAGCCAGACCTGGAGGCCCAGAGTCCAGCTAGCAGAGCGGAGAAGCCTGAGGAAGCTTTACTCAAGCAGGAGAGCGCTTGTCAGGTGGTTCAGATCCCTTCTGGGTGATGTGGCTTCCACCAGTTTGGGGCGGTTTTCTGAAGGAGGGCAACATCTCCGAGCTGTTAGCACTCACAGCAGCGAGGGGATGCGTAGAAGCACTGGTTGGTACCGGGGATCTGGTGCTACACAGCAGCAGGATTTGCATTTATAAGAGCTGACGCAGAGTTGGATCTGCACAAGGCAGATGAAGTTGGCATCTGTACTGGGCAACTTAAAGCAGTATTGTTTTTTCTTGTCAGTCAGACCACATGACATCTGGACTCCTTAACAGGGATCTTCAAGGGTTGTGCCAAGGTCTCCAGCCTCATTTAAGGACACAGTATTCCTCACATTCTGTCTTTATCATATACCACTCTTCTCTGATTCCCTAAACCCACCCTCCCTTCTCTCATCCGTACCCTCCTCTCTCCTTCCTCACTGGTACCTTCAGTTGACTGTTTGCTCCTGTGCTTCTTGGGCTTCCCTTGTGGCTCAGCTGGTAAAGAATCCACCTGCAATGTGGAAGATCTGGGTTTGATCCCTGGGTTGGGAAGATCCCCTGGAGAAGGGAAAGGCTACCCACTCCAGTATTCTGGCCTGGAGAGTTCCATGGACTATACAGTGCATGGAGTCACAGAGAGTTGGACACGACTGAGCTACTTTCACTTTCATCATGCTTCTTGCCATAACTTAGACATCACTCCCTCCCAGAGGCTTTTCTTAGCACCCAGACTTAGACCTCCCCTGTCACCTAGTAGTGCCTTTTATAGTACTTTCCAGAATACATTTTTTTAAATTGGAGGATAATTGCTTAACAATTTTGTATTGGTTTTCTGCTGTACAACAACACAAATCTTCCATAAGTGTATATATCCATATATATATATATATGTATGTATATGTATACACTCCCCTATCTTGAGCCTTCCTCTCACCCCCCCGACCCATTTCATCCCTCTAGGTCATCACAGAACACTGGGCTGGGCTCCCTATGTTATATAATAGCTTCCCATTAGCTATCTGTTTTATGCATGGTAGGGTATATATGTCAATGCTACTCTCTCAGTCCATCCCACTCTAAAAGACCGTGCCCTATGTCTGCATCTCTATTTCTGCCCTGTAAATAGGTTCAGCAGTACCATTTTTCTAGATTGCATACATATGCATTAGCATGTGGCATTTGTTTTTCTCTTTCTGACTTACTTCACTCTGTGTAGCAGGCTCTGTGTTTAATCCACCTCATTAGAACTGACTCAAATTCATTCCTTTTTATGGCTGAGCAATATTCCATTGTATACATGTACCACACCTTCTTTATACATGAATCAGTTGATAGATATCTGGGTTGCTTCCATGTCCTGGCGATTGTAAATGCTGCTGCATTTACATGTGCATTACATGTGTCTTTTTGGATTATGGTTTTCTCAGGGTTTATGCTCTGTAATGGGATTGCTGAATCATATGGTAGTTTTATTCCTAGTTTTTAAAGGAATGTCCATACCATTCTCCATAGTGGCTGTATCAATTTACATTCCCAGAATGCATTTTAATTTCTGGTTGACTTCCTTATCCATGCATCCTTATAGACTATAAAGTCTATGAGGGCAGACCATAAAATTATGCATTATTATATTCTAGCACTTGGCAAACAATAAGTACATGCATTATGAATGTATGTATGAATATATTGTATAGAATAAATATTTCTAAACTTTTCAATTTTAGGAGAATGAAAGTGTTATCTTTCTGTTCATATGTACAATATTACAAAACATAGATTAACCCACGCATCTAAAAGAATACCTTCTAAGTCAAATGTAAGTTTTGACAGGAATAAGAAAGAGCTAGACAATGAATCCTGATGATTCGACCACAGATTTAGGGAAACAGTGCATCTCCCACACAGCAGTAAATCTATTTTTTTCATGTATATGGATCCTGTCATGCCTAATAACACGCACATTTGTATGAAAGCAAATCTGCCATCAAGGTGGTGTTTGTGCATTTTACAAAAGGAAATTAAAAGTCCACACTATCACTGGGGAGGGATATAACTGAGGCCCACATAGTCTTTACCTTCAAAGAGAAGCAATTCAAGATAAGACTGGGAACTGCTTGGCTAGAGCAGAACGACTCCATCAGGGTGGATCTGGATATGAGTACTAGTGCTATGTGATGCGGAAGGGCATGAGCTTTAGAGTTGAAAAGGCTTTTGGTTTAGTGCCAGCTCTGATGCCAGGGTGACCTTACCTCACATCATCACCATCCTCATTCTATAGGTTCATCATCTGTTAACAGCTGTCTCGAAGGTTGGTGAGGTCATGCCTGTGATACACTGAGCACCATGCTTAATGCACAGTCAGAGCTCAACCGCTGTGGCTGGTTCACCAGAACACACTATGGTGGGGAAGCAGGGGTGGGGTGTCATTGCTTAACCTGATGAATGTGAGATTCCTGACCAGCTGCATGAGTGAAGGTGTCCTTAGGTAGAATGGCAAGGGGAGAACAGTGCACCACAGAATCCAGCCATCATTCCATTGTGCTTAGTTCAGGTCTGCACACAGAGTGTAAGAGTGTAATAACCAATGCCACCTCTGTTGCGCATTTTCTACCTGTCAGGCACTTGAGTTTACACCATCTCTTGTTTTTACATTATGTGAAAAACATATACTATCATTTCAATTTTATAGACACAAGAAATATACCCAGAGATAGCATATTTGCCCAAGTTACTATAACCATGAAATGACAGAGCCAGGACTGGACCCAGATTTATTTAGCTGAAGGCAGATGTTAAGGTTAATTTTAGAAAAAAAAAATATATATTTGAGGGAAAAATGAAACCCAGGATCCCGGCAGTGCATTTTCTTTTCCTCCTGCCAGGTTAGCAAGCCATTAACCAGCTCTCCAAACAAGTGCTTGACCTCCGTGACATAAAGATGGAATGGAGGCTGATTAGAATGTAACTAAGAAGTAATTTTGTTATGGTTTCCCTTGACCCTGGTCTCCAAGGTGACTTAAAGCCATAGCTTGTTCAAGCTTCTCTAAGTGCAGGGGAATGATATGCTTTGGGTTCCTTTTGATTTGTTCTCTTTTCCCCGTCATTTCCCCTGCACCATCCACCCATTTACCAGGCATACATTATCCTTATAACCATGCACATGTGTGCTGAGTCGCTTCAGTCTTGTCCAACTCTTTGTGATACCATGGACTGTAGCCTGCTAGGCTCCTTTTTCCATGGGGATTCTCCAAGAGTACTAGAGTGGGATGCTATGCCCTCCTCCAGGGGATCTTCCCGACCCAGGGATCGAACCCACGTCTCTTATGTCTCCTGCATTGGCAGATGCATTCTTTACCACTAGCGCCACCTGGGAATCCCCCTTACAACCACAGAAATATGAAATATTAGTCACTCAGTCATGTCCAACTCTTTTGCAACCCGTTGGACTGTAGCCTGCCGGGCTCCTCTGTCCATGGGATTGCCCAGGCAAGAACACTAGAGTAGGTTGCCATTTCCTTCCCCAGGGGATCTTCCTGACCCAGGGATCAAAGCCAGGTCTCCTGCATTGCAGACAGATTCTTTATCGTCTGAGCTACCACAGGTGTCTATAAATTGGAAACACCAATTTATTTATTTATTTTTAAATTTTATTTTGCTTAACTTTACAATATTGTATTGCTTTTGCCATACATCGAGATGGATCTTCCACAAGTAACACCAATTTAAAAATATTTTTTCTGACTTTTCATTTAATGCATTTTACAAATGATAAAGATGTTCTCTGTACAAGTCACTACTGTAATGACTTCTTATTTGGGATATCAAAGTAGTAATCTTTAATGCTTAATAATTTTATATTCATTCCGTTTTCCCCTTGAGGTATATTGCTGTTTGACAACTCTTTGTGATGTGGAACGTCGGAAAATGAGGGTATTTGGCATTAATTCATTTTCAGTAGGAATCTGTATTAGTCTTTAATTTTCCACCATATTATAAATTTTCTGATTAAAACTCATATTGTAAAGTGTTCTGACATAATTGTCTTATAATCAGGACAGCTCTTATTACTTTTTTTAGAGACCAACAGAGCATCAAAAAATCATTGTGCTGGAGGGGATACTAATAATTATAAAATCTAGTTTCTGAAAGTGTGTTCCAGTGTTCAGGGTTCTCACTATCTCACCTTCTCTGTAAAACAATGACATAATGTTTGCATGCTTAAGTGAACTATGGAAATAGTGATTTAAGAGGAATTACAAATGTTTCTTGTAAGTGTCTGCTTGGCTAATCCACCCTGCCTCTGTAACAGGGAACACAGGGTACAGGATTTCTCAAGTTCATCGTGTTAACCATCCCCTCATCCCACTCACTCCCACCCATCTTTCATGGAGCATCTCCTGTGGCCCGTGTGCCTCAGAATACACCGATCTATTCAAATATTTGTCTGCAGATTAGGAAACTAAGCCCCAGGGAAGTTAATTATCACCCACTGTGAAACCATGGGTGTCTCCACGTATTCTTTACTTTTGTTGTTGAAATCTATTCACCTGTCATTTAGGCCTGGTCATAACAGTCAGACTAGAGAGGGCTTACCCTGCAGGCAACAGAAACTTTGGTGAAATCAAGTAGTACCCTGTAAGATCGAGGTAGAATCGTTTCTGAAAAAAGACATGCATTACAGAAACTAAATCAAAACAGGAGCTTTACATATCTACTTTAAAATGAATGATGGTTTTTGATAATGGAATTTGACCCAGCTTCTTAATTCAGAAAAGTTTTTTTTTTTTCCCTAATAAAAGTATTTTATAATCACTGAAAGAACTAGTGGGCATTTGGTCTCCAGCATAAATCTGATTTTTTTCAGTTGAACACTTTGAAATGTGCTAAGTGATCTAGTTGAGATTAGTTTATGAACAAATAAAAAGCAGTTCACATTTCCAGATTATATTAATGTAACACTAATTCTTGTGAGTTTTCTTTTTGTTTGTGGAAGGAGAATCAAGTAATTTTTACTACCTAGTTTATTTTGAAATAGAATGGATTATACTATTAACAGCATGTAACCAGTTTTGGTAAAGTACTTGTTTTGGTGTAGTATAATGAGGCAATATAGGAAAGAAGGGTAAGGTTAAATTGAGAAACTAATTAACAATTGTCTTTTTTCATCATGTAATCAGGTAGAAGGAATAGCTGGCAGTCTGGGGTACTCTTAGCACTGATCATAATGTCCTTAGAGGTGTATGAAACAGCAGTGAAGGAATTTCACTTTTGGCTTTGGTGATAATTATGAAAAGTCTGTAAGCTTATTATTTTTTAATCTCTGCAGATCTTCCTTCCCCACTCCATCTCCATTATTTTTTCCTTTCTTCTTAGCTTCCTTTAAGTACAACTTGCTAAATTCTACTTGGGTAGATGCTAAGAAGCGGAAGAAAATGTTGTTATCATTCTTCTCTTTATTTAGCCATCTAATCAAGTCATTGGTCATAATGATATTTTATATTTTTACTGAATTTTGTGATTATATAGTACTTATACAAGCATCTTTATTTAATTATTGCAAAAATGCATCAAGAAGCCAGAGTAGACGTTGCTAATTGTCTTTACAGATGACAAAAATGTGGATTAGGGAGATCAAATGATTTGTCCAGTTCATAGTTAAAGAGCAACAGACTGGAGTCAAAGCCAGGTATGCTTTTTATTTTAATAAAATTTTTCTCCACTGCAAAATGAATTAATATGTATTATAAGATAAATACATATATAAAGAAGAATATAAGAAAAAATTACCTATTTATCCAACATCAAGAAATAATTATTATTATATTTCAGTATTTGTCTGTTCCATTTTTAAAATATATGGGTATTTAAAAAGTAATTTTGGTCAAATTGCATATATGCCTACATTCAAATGTTCTTCTGATACCTGGAGTAACAGGCAAGTTTTGCCTTGGAGTACAAAATGAAGCAGGGCAAAGGCTAAAAGAGTTTTGCAAACAGAATGCACTGGTAATAGCAAACACCCACTTCCAACAAGACAAGAGACAACTGTACACATGAACATCACCAGATGGTCAATACCAAAATCAGATTGATTATATGCTTTGCAGCTGAAGATGGAGAAACTCTATACAGTCAGCAAAAACAAGTCTGGGCTCAGATCAGATCATGAACTCCTTATTTCAAAATTCAGACATAAATTGAAGAATGTAGGGGAAACCACTAGACCATTTAGGTATGACCAAAATAAAATCCCTTATGATTATACAGTAGGAATGACAAATAGATTCAAGGGATTATATCTGATAGACAGAGTGCCTGAAGAACTAAGAACAGAGGTTCATAACATTGTATAGGAGGTAGTGATCAAAACTATCTCCAAGAAAAAGAAAGGCAAAAAAGGCAAAATGGTTGTCTGAGGAGGCCTAACAAATAACTGAGAAAAGAAGAGAAGCAAAAGACAAAAGAGTAAAGTAAAGATATAAGCATCTGAACAGAGAGTTCTGAAGAATATCAAGGAGATATAAGAAAGCCTTCTTCAGTGATTAATGCAAAGAAATAGAGGAAAACAATGGAATGGGAAAGACTAGAGATCTCTTCAAGAAAATCAGAGATAACAAGGGAACATTTTATGCAAAGATGGGCACATAAAGGACAGAAATGGTATGGACCTAACAGAAGCAGAAGATATTAAGAAGAGGTGGCAAGAAAACACAGAAGAACTATACAAAAAAGATCTTCACAACCCAGATAATCACAACAATGTGATCACTCACCTAGAGCCAGACATCTTGGAGTACAAAATCAAATGGGCCTTAGGAAACATAACTACAAACAAAGCTAGTGGAGGTAGTGGAATTCCAGCTGCGATATTTCAAATCCTAACAAATGGTTTTGTTAAAATGCTGCATTCAGTATGCCAGCGGAGAAGGCAATGGCAACCCACTCCAGTACTCTTGCCTGGAAGATCCCATGGATAGAGGAGCCTGGTAGGCTGCAGTCCATGGGGTCTCGAAGAGTCGGACATGACTGAACGACTTCACTTTCACTTTTCACTTTCATGCATTGGAGAAGGAAATGACAACCCACTCCAGTGTTCTTGCCTGGAGAATCCCAGGGACAGTGGAGCCTGGTGGGCTGCCGTCTATGGGGTCGCACAGTGTCAGACATGACTGAAGTGACTTAGCAGCAGCAGCAGCAATATGCCAGCAAATTTGGAAAACTCAGCAGTGGCCATAACACTGGAAAAGGTCAGTTTTTTTTCCAATCCCCCCCAGAAAGCAATGCCAAAGAATGTTCAAACTACTGCACAATTGCGCTCATTTCACATGCTAGCAAAGTAATGCTTAAAATTCTCCAATCTTCAGATCAGATCACATCAGATCAGTCGCTCAGTCGTGTCCAACTCTTTGCGACCCCATGAATCGCAGCACGCCAGGCCTCCCTGTCCATCACCAACTCCCAGAGTTCACTCAGACTCACATCCATCAAGTCAGTGATGCCATCCAGCCATCTCATCCTCTGTCGTCCCCTTCTCCTCCTGCCCCCAATCCCTCCCAGCATCAGAGTCTTCTCCAATGAGTCAACTCTTCACATGAGGTGGCCAAAGTACTGGAGTTTCAGCTTTAGCATCATTCCTTCCAAAGAAATCCCAGGGCTGATCTTCTTCAGAATGGACTGGTTGGATCTTCTTGCAGTCCAAGGGACTCGCAAGAGTCTTCTCCAACACCACAGTTCAAAAGCATCAATTCTTCGGTGCTCAACCTTCTTCACAGTCCAGCTCTCATGTCCATACATGACCACAGGAAAGACCATAGCCTTGACTAGGCGAACCTTTGTTGGCAAAGTAATGTCTCTGCTTTCCAATCTTCAAAAGTACGTGAACTCAGAACTTCCAGATGTTCAAGCTGGATTTAGAAAAGGCAGAGAAACCAGAAATCGAATTGCCAGCATCCATTTGATCATTGAAAAAGCGAGAGAATTCCAGAACATCTACTTCTGCTTCATGGACTATGCTAAAGTCTTGGACTGTGTGGATCACAACAAACTGTTGAAAATTCTGAAAGAGATGGGAATACCACACCACCTCATTTGCCTCCTGAGAAACCTGTACGGAGGTCAAGAAGCAACAGTTAGAACAGGACATAGGGCAATGGACTGGTTCAAAATTGGCAAAGGAGTATGTCAAGGCTGTATATTGTCACCCTGTTTATTTAACTTATATGCAGAGCCTGTTCAGTTCAGTCGCTCAGTTGTATCTACCTCTTTTGCAACCCCATGGACTGCTGCACTATATGCAGAGTACATCATGCGAAATGCTGGACTGGATGAAGCACAAGCTGGAATCAAGATTACCAGGAGAAATATCAACAACCTCAGCTATGTAGATAACACCACACTAAAGACAGAAAGTGAAGAGGACCTAAAGAGCCTCTTGATGAGGATGAAAGAGGAGAGTGAAAAAGCTGACTTAAAACTCAGAATTCAAGAAACTAAAATCATGGCATCTGGTTCCATCACTTTATGCCAAATAGATAGGGAAACAATGGTAACAGTTACAGACTTTATTGTCTTGAGTTCCAAAATCACTACAGATGGTGACTGCAGCCATGAAATTAAAAGATGCTTGATCCTTGGAAGAAAAGCTATGACAAACCTAGACAGCATATTAAAAAGGAGAGACATTGCCAACAAAGGTTCATATAGACAAAGGTGTGGTTTTTCCAGTAGTCATGTATGGATGTGAGAGCTGGACCATAAAGAAGACTGACAGCTGAAGAATGCTTTTGAACTGTGGTGTTGGAGAAGACTCTTGAGAGTCCTTTGGACTGCTAGGAGGTCAAACCAGTCTATTCTAAAGGAAATCCGTCCTGAATATTCATTGGAAGGACTGATACTTAAGCTGAAGCTCCAATAATTTGGCCACCTGATGCGAAGAACCGACTAATTGGAAAAGAGTCTGATGTTGGGAAAGATTGAAGGTAGGAGGAGAAGGGGACGACAGAGGATGAGATGGTTGGATGGCATCACTGACTCAAATAAGATGATGTTGAGTAAGCTCTGAGAGATGGTGAAAGACAGGGAGGCCTGGCATTCTGCAGTTCATGGGGTCACAAAAAGTCAGACATGATTGAGCGACTGAACAGCAGCAAGTTTTTTTCTAGTCGACCTTTTTATATACATATTTTAAATGTTATTATAAAATATTTTTACTTGATCCTTTTCAAAATATAAAAATTAAATTTACTAATTTTAACAAGTTAATCTACCTAAGAATCAATCATCGCTCACTCCTGACATTCTAGGAGTCCAGTTGGGCTTCATACCCTTACATATCAGCTAATGTAGAGTAAACTATTTCTTCCTAATTTTATATATATTATATAAGCTTATAAGCCTATATACAAATACATATATATTTATATATATATATATACTTTATATATATATATATAAAGTGTGTCTTACAATATATAAATGAGATCTTAACGTACATATCATATATGTAATATATGGGGTTGTTTCTCATGTAATATTTCTTTTTAGAGTTGCTGTCTCTGAGCCCTTCTTTTATCATCTTTCCTCACTATGAAGATATCCATATGGGATTCATGTGGAGTAACAACATTTGTTAAAGACATGAATGTTTGAAAGTAGAGAAATGTAAAAGCAAATTATGATGACTTCAACATGTCAAACAAGTTTTATAGCATTTTTTTTTAGTTGGAAGGATAATTGCTTCATAATGTGTTGTTTTCTGCCATGCAATAATGTGAATCAGTCATAATTATATATATAAATATGTATATCCCTACTTCCCTGGTGGCTCAGATGGTAAAAAATCTGTCTACAATGTGGGAAACCTGGGTTTGATCCCTGGGTTGGGAAGATTCCCTGGAGAAGGAAATGGCAACCCACTCCAGTACTCTGGCCTTGAAAATCCCATGGACGGGGGAGCTTGGTGCAGGCTACTATCCATGGGATCGCAAAGAGTTGGGCACGACTGAGGGACTTCACTTTCACTTTCTCTCTTGTACCTCCCTCTCCTCTCCCATCCCACCACCAAAGGTCATCACAGAGCACCAGGCTGGTCTCCCTGTATTATACAGCATCTTCCCACCAGTTATCTGTTTTATACAAGATAATGTACACATGTCAATGATACTTCCTCAATTTGTCCTACCCTCTCCCCCTACGGTATGCACAAGTCACTTGCCATGTCTGTGTCTTGGGGAGGGAATGGAGTTTTAAAGCTTTCAAAGGTGTTTATGATGAGTATGCTCTACTATTAGGCAATACTTATAAAGTATGTAAAACATTCAAAAAATACATTGGAAAAGAAATACACCAGAATATTGATGGCACTTTTCTCTAGGTGACATTTTAAAATCCAATGCAAAATTTTTATTATTTTAAATAACCCAAATGATTAATAATAAAGAGATGAGTTGTGGGGTAGAGATGGGATCTGCCTTTTTGCCCTTTATCTTTTCCTTGACTCTCTTGATCAGTGAAGTTTCTTGTCTTTTGAACAACTCTTTCCTGGTCAATGGTGATAGTTCTGATGTGAATTATGAGCCAATTTACTCTTTCTGTTATAGAATCCTCAAAGTTTACTCTTTCCCTTTAGTGAGCTGTTTATCAACAGGTTAAGATGACTACATTTGATAGATTGGTTTTTTAAACCCAGGTTTGATTAAATGGACTCATAGAATATAAAAGAAAAAGTAAAGAACAGACTTTTGGACTCTGTGGGAAAAGGTTAGGGTGGGATGATTTGAGAGAATAGCATTGAAACATGTATATTATCACATGTGAAACAGATCACCAGTCCAGGTTTGATGCATGAGACAGGGTGCTCAGGGCTGGTGCACTGGGATGACCCTGAGGGATGGGATGGGGAGGGAGGTGGGAGGGGAGGTTCAGGATGAGGGACACATGTACACCCATGGCTGATTCATATCAATGTATGGCAAAACCCACTACAATATTGTAATTAGCCTCAAATTAAAATAAGTAAATTAAAAAAATGAAAAATAAAAAGAAATATCACCCCCTCTAATAGAAGTACTCTTCTTTGAAAATGTTGATGTATTCCACTCAAATTCAAAAACAAAAGTTGTTTACTTTCTTCATATTCTAGGTTATCATATAACAGATACACTGATAATATTGAACTAGATTCTTATTAGTGAGTCATTTGGTCAATTAGGAATACAGCTGTGGGGCATTGAATTAAGAAAAAACACATATAGACAATCACTCAAATTTTTAGACTTTCCTTAAAACCTTTGTGGTTGGTGGTAAATTGCATGATACTTTAGGAGGGCTTTTAAGAGCTTGAGAAATATGAAGTAGTATAAGGGATCTTTTCCTCAAACCAGGACATATCTCTTAACAGTACAAAAATGAATGCCTGGTCCAGTTTATTTTTAAATTTCTCCGTTTCTCTATAATGCATAGAGTATATTGAAAGCATTTTGTATCTCTTTTTTTGTGAGATGTGTATCTTCCTGACCACAATTTGTCACCAAGGCAACCAAACCTTTGCTTAATGTCCCGTACTTTAGTAAAATAAAATGCATGCCATTTTAAATACAGTTTTTTGAAAAGTAGAAATGGTTTGATATTTTACTTGTAATGAAAATGAAACTGTTTATTATCCTATTTCCCACTAAATCACATCTTTCTAAGTATTGAGAGGGATGCTTCTCAGAAAGATGATTGTTTCAGGTCCAATGAGCCATTCTTTTGCCTCTAGATCTTGACACATTAACAATTATTATCAGATTTTTGTTTTGGTCTCCATCCATCTATGTGATTTGAACTTCCTTAATCCTATTGGAAACACAAGTGAGTTAAATAAAATATTCAATATGACTAGGAAAGTGAAGCTATCAATAGAGACAATCAGATGGACCATCCAGACTGCATACAGTTTTGATTCTTTACTAGTGATTTCAGTGTCCCTCTGGATTATCAAAATTAATATTGATGTTTGCTCCAGATTTGAAGACCATGTTAGATATGTGTAATTTCTCAACATTCAACTTCTCCATGGTTCCATTACCTGCTTTTTTTTGGTTAAGTATTTGATTTGTTGCCTCTTTTTTTCCATGGAGGACATTTGTGATCAGGAATAACTTCTGACTTATTCAAAGCCTTCAGTATGAGTCTACTTTCATTTCAGACCAAGTTAGTTAGTTCTGTTTTCAACTACCAATAGTATAGTGTATTTTCTGGCTGGTCCATTCCTTCAAAAGAATCTTTAGGTCTAGAAAAGTGAGGAAGAAAGAAGTTGGGTCAGTCAGTCAGTCAGTTCAGTCGCTGTCATGTCCAACTCTGCGGCCCCGTGTACTGCAGCATACCAGGCCTCCCTGTCCATCACGAACTCCCGGAGTTTACGCAAACTCATGTCCATTGAGTCGAAAGTTGGGGGCAGAGATCAACTATCTTCTGTGGCTCTAAAGCAGAGAATCAAACACACGAACTTCCTCATTAATTTCTCACAAGGAAGTGAGCAACTCAGTCAGGAAGCAGGAGTGTAAGAACTTTGTAAGTCTGCTATTTGTTAGTTCCTGTTATCTCAAACTGAGTGACATTTAAGAGCTTAAAGACATAGGAGGGATGAGCTGGTCTCCAGAACCTGCAAGGCTGGGGGAGATTTGGGAAAGAATGGTAAAGGGGAGAAATCATCCAACTTCTCAGCAGTTTAAGGGAGTTGGAAACAATTTTCCAAAAACTGGATGAGTGAATGGCAGTATTGAAGGAAAGCTCTTTGGATTCCTGGAGTCTGTACTGTGAAAGAAAGGATGACAATGGAGATGAACCTGAGCTTGAGAAGGGCCAGCACTAACAATGGCAATGCCTGAATGATCTTGGCATTCAACCTCCTTTAGTCAACTTTCCTGGGCTGATCTTGGCTTTCTCAAAGGCTTCCCTTCCAGGATAAATGCGTCAAGATTTTCCTACTTGCTCCTTTGACGTCATGGGATGTTGGGATGGAGAGATGGAAGTCACAGTCCTTTATATATGAGGCAGGATGCGGAGGTCATAGGGGTGACCTCTGTGAGCTTAAGTTTTTTTTATAATGTATGAGGAGTAAATAATAGTATCTATCTAGTAGGGTATGTCAGCAATCAAATTTGATAATTGCTGGTCCTATTTTGATGGTTGCTTACCTTTTTACGTACATTTCTTGTTTTCTTATTTGGTTTGTGATATTCTTAAATATCAAGGTCATGTCTTAAACTTTTTTTTATATCTAAGATGCCTCATATTAAGCACTCTGGACTCTGGGACTCAGTAAATGGCTTTTTATGAACGCAGTATGCCCTTGACTGAAAACAGTAAAAAGTTATGGAGCATCTACTGTATGCTAGAACTTATCTGTATTAACAAAGTAATTGCACTAAGATACTGAGGACAATTGATTATCATCATTTATAGATGAGGAGACTGAGGCCCAGAGCTGAGGTAACTTGACCAAATGGTCCATGTGGTGGTGGGCTCCAAAAACCACTCACTATGCTCTACTGAGAACGAACTGACATCCCTCATTGATTTCATAAGTCAGGGAAAGAAGAGGAAATATCAGTGCCTGTAAACATGGGCAAGTGGCCACCACTGCTTCTGAGACTGGAGTGATTTTCATATATGTTTCATGCCCAACAGCAGAGCATGTTCTTCTTTTTCTAGGAAAGCACTAGAAATCATCTGACAGTGCAGATTCAAGAGCAAGAAGAGTAGGTCTGTTGCTGCTGCTCTAGCAGTTAACTCTTCCTTTTTTTTTTTTTTTCTCTCTCTCTCTCTTCACTGAGCAGTTTCCCCAGAGGAACTGTCTTGCTCTGCACACCTCAACAGTAGGAATAAGAACAATCACAACAGTATCACACTCAGATTAAAAATCTAGATCAATTTGTATGCTGCTGCTGCTGCTAAGTCACTTCAGTGGTGTCCGACTCTGTGCAACCCCATAGACGGCAACCCACCAGGCTCCCCAATCCTTGGGATTCTCCAGGCAAGAACACTGGAGTGGGTTGCCATTTCCTTCTCCAATGCATGAAAGTGAAAAGTGAAAATGAAGTTGCTCAGTTGTGTCCGACCCTCAGCGACCCCATGGACTGCAGCCCACCAGGCTCCTCTGTCGATGGGATTCTCCAGGCAGGAGCAGTGGAGTATGCTATCATTGTTCAACTCATGAATTTTCAGATGGAGGGAGCTCCTGGTCATCATGTTCATAAACATGTTATTTAAAGTGGTGTCTTTTTCCTCAGAAGACCTTTAGGCTAATGGGAGCAACGTGAACTGTAGGGAGGGACACGTCTGTGTTCAAGCCTAGCTGCACCATGGATTCAGATCAGATCAGATCAGATCAGTCGCTGAGTCATGTCTGACTCTTTGTGACCCCATGAATCACAGCACGCCAGGCCTCCCTGTCCATCACCAACTCCTGGAGGTCACTCAGACTCACATCCATCGAGTCAGTGATGCCATCCAGCCATCTCATCCTCTGTCGTCCCCTTCTCCTCCTGCCCCCAATCCCTCCCAGCATCAGAGTCTTCTCCAATGAGTCAACTCTTCACATGAGGTGGCCAAAATACTGGAGTTTCAGCTTTAGCATCATTCCTTCCAAAGAAATCCCAGGGCTGATCTCCTTCAGAATGGACTAGTTGGATCTCCTTGCAGTCCAAGGGACTCTCAAGAGTCTTCTCCAACACCACAGTTCAAAAGCATCAACTCTCCCGCGCTCAGCCTTCTTCGCAGTCCAGCTCTCACATCCATACATGACCACAGGAAAGACCATAGCCTTGACTAGGCGAACCTTTGTTGGCAAAGTGATGTCTCTGCTTTTGAATATGCTATCCAGGTTGGTCATAACTTTCCTTCCAAGGAGTAAGCGTCTTTTAATTTCATGGCTGCAGTCACCATCTGCAGTGATTTTCGAGCCCAGAAAAAGAAAGTCTGACACTGTTTCCACTGTTTCTCCATCTATTTCTCATATAGTGATGGAACCAGATGCCATGATCTTCGTTTTCTGAATGTTGAGCTTTAAGCCAACCTTTTCACTCTCTACTTTCACTTTCATCAAGAGGCTTTTTAGCCCCTCTTCACTTTCTGCCATAGCTGCATGAATTTGGTCAAGTCCCTTACTTCACTGAGCCTCAGGGGATGATAAGGCATGACTTTCAGGGCTCTTGTGAACATGATGTTTTGAATTTCAAATAGGTTATATCGACAGTGAGAATTACTCAGCTGCCCAAAAGTGATCTTTGCTTGCCTTACCTATATGGCTGTTTGTGGTGACCCAGACTCACAGAATCATTGCACAATTAAGTATTTCCTTTTGCCTTCACAAATCTGAGCATAAGTTTCTTTCAGGGTTCTTAGAAAATCCAAATGCAACAATAGTTCCTTATTTGGGGCACTGAAAGACAACACTTCAGCAGCTCTAAGAAATCTGTGCATGTCCTATTCCACGAATTATCACAATTTTCTTCTACATTGCAGAATAGAAAAACATGATTATGTTGATTCAATGGCTTAATAAGAAGTTGGGTTCTAATGAGCACTGTGGATTAAAGCATACTCTGTAGTATCCAACATGCCAGTGTAAATGTTAGCAGATCAGTGAAGTTATAGCAATGTTTTCTTTTCCTGTATTAATGAGTCCCGTACAGGTAGTGTGCACGGTATGTACTTACAGGTGTTCAACCATCCTTGTTTCCTGGGATATAGGACTGTTGGTGCTAAAACTAGGATAATCCTTGACAAATGAAGACAAGTCAGTCACCTTACATATATGGCTGAGAGGGATCTGTGTTTATATCAGTTAAACGAATTTATCTTCTGATATATTCATTCACATGTCAAACAGCCCCTTTTGCTTCATTGCTCCTAAATGAAGTGACTGTGAATTTTATTTTAAACTTAAATTTCTAGGTTTTACATTATTTTGAAGCTTGTATTAAGGTAGGTATAAGACGCTATTAGTCTTTTATCAAAATTAGCTGGAGAAAAATTGTAGGTTTTGGTGGTTTGTGACCTAACCAGGAGATAATTTTAAGATTTTTATAATTGATTTCCACTCCAGATCCTCCTGTATCCTAAAAATGGCCATCTTCATGTCTGGGCTCATCATATTATATATTATTGTATAATTTATAGCTAGAGTCCACTTTTTGCCAGGTTTTGAGCCATACGTAGATTCTAGAAAAATTTTAGGAAAACTCATTAAAAAAATAAAACACATAAAACAAGGGAAATACCCTCCAGAAAACTTTCACTACTTATCAAGAATAAGAGAAAAAGAAAATCTCAAAATGAGCAAAAGTAATTTTTTTTTCAGTGTAGAGTAGGTGATCCAATTCTCACGTGTGTGCATGTGTGTGTGATAATGTGTCTGACTCTTTGTGACCCTATGAGCTAGTCCCCTAGGCTCCTCTGTAATAAAAATGCACAAAGACTCAAAGATTGAGAGTTCAAAATTGAAATGAGTTTATGTTCTTTTGGAGTGGGACTTTGGTGCCTTTAATGTATCTCTCCTGCTCCCTATCTGTGTAGTTCCAATTTAACCTTCATTAGGGTTAAATTTAACCTTCATTAGGGGCTCAGTGGTAAATTTAACCTTCCCTGGTGGCTCAGTGGTAAAGAATCTGCCTGCCAATACAGATTCAATTCTGTATTGAATTGAGGGAAAACGGGTTCAATTCCTGGGTCAGGAAGATCTCTTAGAGAAGGAAAGGTCAACCAGCTCCAGTATTCTTGCCTGGGAAGTCTTGTGGACAGAGGAGCCTAGTGGGCTATCATGCATGGGGTCGCAAGAGTTGGAAACAAGCTAACGACTAAACAACAACTACCTTCATTATAATACTGCTTCTCTCTTTTGCTTACCAAAACTGGTTCTCAGATCAGATCAGATCAGATCAGTCGCTCAGTCGTGTCCGACTCTTTGCGACCCCATGAACTGCAGCAGGCCAGGCCTCCCTGTCCATCACCAGCTGCCGGAGGTCACTCAGACTCGCATCCATCGAGTCAGTGATGCCATCCAGCCATCTCATCCTCTGTCGTCCCCTTCTCCTCCTGCCCTCAATCCCTCCCAGCATCAGAGTCTTCTCCAATGAGTCAACTCTTCGCATGAGGTGGCCAAAATACTGGAGTTTCAGCTTTAGCATCATTCCTTCCAAAGAAATTCCAGGGTTGACCTCCTTCAGAATGGACTGGTTGGATCTCCTTGCAGTCCAAGGGACTCTCAAGAGTCTTCTCCAACACCACAGTTCAAAAGCATCAATTCTTCGGCGCTCAGCCTTCTTCATAGTCCAGCTCTCACATCCATACATGACCACAGGAAAGACCATAGCCTTGACTAGGCGAACCTTTGTTGGCAAAGTGATGTCTCTGCTTTTGAATATACTATCTAGGTTGGTCATAACTTTCCTTCCAAGGAGTAAGCGTCTTTTAATTTCATGGCTGCAGTCACCATCTGCAGTGATTTTCGAGCCCAGAAAAATAAAGTCTGACACTGTTTCCACTGTTTCTCCATCTATTTCCCATGTAGTGATGGGACCAGATGCCATGATCTTTGTTTTCTGAATGTTGAGCTTTAAGCCAACCTTTTCACTCTCCACTTTCACTCTCATCAAGAGGCTTTTGAGTTCCTCTTCACTTTCTGCCATAAGGGTGGTGTCATCTGCATATCTGAGGTTATTGATATTTCTCCCAGCAATCTTGATTCCAACTTCTGTTTCTTCCAGTCCAGCATTTCTCATGATGTACTCTGCATATAAGTTAAATAAACATGGTGACAATATACAGCCTTGACGGACTCCTTTTCCTATTTGGAACCAGTCTGTTGTTCCATGTCCAGTTCTAACTGTTGCTTCCTGACATGCATACAAATTTCTCAAGAGGCAGGTCAGGTGGTCTGATATTCCCATCTATTTCAGAATTTTCCACAGTTTATTGTGATCCACACAGTCAAAGGCTTTGGCATAGTCAATAAAGCAGAAATAGATGTTTTTCTGGAACTCTCTTGCTTTTTCCATGATCCAGTGGATGTTGGCAATTTGATCTCTGGTTCCTCTGCCTTTTCTAAAACCAGCTTGAACATCAGAAAGTTCACGGTTCACATATTGCTGAAGCCTGGCTTGGAGAATTTTGAGCATTACTTTACTAGCGTGTGAGATAAGTGCAATTGTGCAGTAGTTTGAGCATTCTTTGGCATTGCCTTTCTTTGGGATTGGGATGAAAACTGACCTTTTCCAATCTTGTGGCCACTGCTGAGTTTTCCAAATGTGCTGGCATATTGAGTGCAGCACTTTCACAGCATCATCTTTCAGGATTTGGAATAGCTCCACTGGAATTCCATCACCTCCACTAGCTTTGTTTGTAGTGATGCTTTCTAAGGCCCACTTGACTTCACATTCCTGGATGTCTGGCTCTAGATCAGTGATCACACCATCGTGATTATCTGGGTTGTGAAGCTCTTTTTTGTACAGTTCTTCTGTGTATTCTTGTTATGTCTTCTTAATATCTTCTGCTTCTGTTAGGTCCATACCATTTCTGTCCTTTATCGAGCCCACTTTTGCATGAAATGTTCCCTTGGTATCTCTAATTTTCTGGAAGAGATGTCTAGTCATTCCCATTCTGTTGTTTTCCTCTATTTCTTTGCATTGATCATTGAGGAAGGCTTTCTTATCTCTTCTTGCTCTTCTTTGGAACTCTGCATTCAGATGCTTATATCTTTACTTTTTTCCTTTGCTTTTTGCTTCTCTTCTTTTCATAGCTATTTGTAAGGCCTCCCCAGACAGCCATTTTGCTCTTTTGCATTTCTTTTCCATGGGGATGGTCTTGATCCCTGTCTCCTGTACAATGTCACGAACCTCATTCCATAGTTCATCAGGCACTCTATCTATCAGATCTAGGCCCTTAAATCTATTTCTTACTTCCACAGACAGAATTCCCAGTTCAATTCAAAATGCTACATTATTTGATACTATGAATCTTTTCACTCACAGGTTAAATAACATATGGAAACATACATCCGAAAGCATTCTACTGAAGTTTCATTCTACTACTTGTGCTTTTCACCAATGCCTCCTGTCACTTGTCAGGTATTTAAGGACAAATAAAAGACGCTTACTCCTTGGAAGGAAAGTTATGACCAACCTAGATAGCATATTCAAAAGCAGAGACATTACTTTGCCAACAAAGTTTCGCCTAGTCAAGGCTATGGTCTTTCCTGTGGTCATGTATGGATGTGAGAGCTGGACTGTGAAGAAGGCTGAGCACCGAAGAATTGATGCTTGAACTGTGGTGTTGGAGAAGACTCTTGAGAGTCCCTTGGACTGCAAGGAGATCCAACCGGTCCATTCGGAAGGAGATCAGCCCTGGGATTTCTTTGGAAGGAATGATGCTAAAGCTGTAACTCCAGTATTTTGGCCACCTCATGCGAAGAGTTGACTCATTGGAGAAGACTCTGATGCTGGGAGGGATTGGGGGCAGGAGGAGAAGGGGACGACAGAGGATGAGATGGCTGGATGGCATCACTGACTTGATGGATGTGAGTCTGAGTGACGTCCGGGAGTTGGTGATGGACAGGGAGGCCTGGCCTGCTGCAGTTCATGGGGTCGCAAAGAGTCGGACACGACTGAGTGACTGATCTGATCTGATCTGAAGCAAAGCCTTTAAAAGTATAGTCAGTATACATGGAATCTAACAACAACCAAAAAAGTATATATGGAAGGCAGAAATAGAGACACAGATATAGAGAACAAATGTATGGACACTGAAGGGGGAAAGAAGGGTGTGGATGAATGGGGAGATTGGGATTGACATATATACACTATTGATGCTATGTATAAAATAGATAGCAGAGAAGGCAATGGCACCCCACTCTGTTACTCTTGCCTGGAAAATCCCATGGACGGAGGAGTCTGGTAGGCGGCAGCCCATGGGGTTGCTACGAGTTGGACACGACTGAGCGACTTCACTTTCACTTTCACTTTCATCCATTGCCAAAGGAAATGGCAACCCACTCCAGTGTTCTTGCCTGGAGAATCCCAGGGACGGGAAAGCCTGGTGGGCTGCTGTCCATGGGGTTGCACAGAGTTGGACACAACTGAAGTGACTTAGCAGCAGCATAATATAGATAGGGCTTCCCTGGTATCTCAGGTAGTAAAGAATCTGCTTGCAGTGCAGAAGACCTGGGTTCCATCTCTGGATCTGTCACATCTCTAGAGAAGAAAACGTAACCCACTCAAGTTTTATTGCCTGGAGAATTCCATGGACAGAGGAGCCTGGCAGGCCACAGCCCATGGGGTCACAAAGAGACAGACATGACCAAGTGACTAACACAAACACACATAAAGAAATTAGTGAGAAACTACTGTATAGCATGGGAACTCTCCTCTGCTCTGTAGTGACCTCAATGGGAAGGAAATCCAAGAAAGAGGGGCTGGATGCATGTATACATATAGCTGATTCACTTTCCTGTACAGCAGAAACTAACACAACATTGTAAAGCAACTAGACTCAAATAAAAATGCAAAACATAAGAAGCAGGATAGTTTAAAAAAAAACAAAACAGCATAGTTAAAATTAAAAAAAAAAAAATCTTCAGCAGTCATTCATGATACTAAATGACACTGGAACTCCAGTTATTAGGGCATGATCCATTTGAATCATTGGGGATGGTAAAGAAGAGAGATAGATGGTTTGGCAACCATATCAGAAATGGCTATAGATAGGAAGCAGAAGTAGATGATGGAGAGGTGAAATCAGGTGAAAGGTGAAGATCAAATTAAGCTAAAATCCTGAATAGCAAAGACATCTGGCAATAAGAAAACCAAGGAAGTATATACAAAAGACAGAACTAAAGTTTGCAAGAAAAATGAACAGGGAAAACATGAAAGGCCAGCTATTAAATCGCTGTGTTTATGTGGACGGAAGTGAGTGGAAAGATATGTTAATGTTAATAAGACATGACACCATGAAGCTATGTGTATTCTAAACTACTCATTTCAGCCTATTATATACCTGAAATATAAGAAACATCAAATATCTGGATTGTCTTATAAGTTGTAGTTCTAAATCTTAATCACAGGAAAGAGGGGTAGCAGTTTGATTGGAAGAGAAAACCAAGGGGCTTATCAAGAAATTATGTTATTATGTAGGTGGCATTATTTTCCTTAAATATTAATATAAACTATAGAAAAAGAAGCATAATACACTTCCTGATGTGCTAAGTTCCTTCAGTTATGTTCAGCTCTCTGCAACTCTATGGACTGTAGCCCTCCAGGCTCCTCTGTCCATGGGATTCTCTGGGCAAGAATACTGAAGTGGGTTGCTGTGTCCTCCTCCAGGGGATCTACCCAATCCAGGGATGGAACCCTCCTCTCTTGTATCTTCTGCACTGGTAGGTGGGTTCTTTACCACTAGTACCACCTGGAAAGTCCATAATACACTTTAAAGAGGCACTTTCACATTTTACATAATATTTTAAAATACAGTTCATATTAAAATATTTCATTATTATGAGATGGCAGCACCTGGGGAGGCTTTTGGCTGCAAGTTATAGAACATTTGGCTAAATTTTAGACAATAAAGACTTTAATTACGTTAAAGAATAAGGAAGCAGTGAAAGTGAAAGTAGCTCAGTCCTGTCCGACTCTTTGCAACCCCATGGACTATACAGTCTATGGAATTCTCCAGGCCAGAATACTGCAGTAGGTTGCCTCTCCCTTCTCCAGGGGATCTTCCCAGCCCAGGGATCAAACCTAGGTCTCCTTCATTGCGGGTGGATTCTTTACCAGCTGAGTCACAAGGGAGACATGCAATTCTAATTTGGTACAGCAACTCCACAGTTCCTGCTGTGAAGTTGCTGAACCAAATTGAGTTGCTGTCTGTCCCACCATCATCAGAGAACTGTATTTTTGTCATTGGGTGCATCACCATGATGTCAAGATGTCTACTGAAGCTGAAGCATCACACACTCCTCCAGTAGCATTCGAGAGAGGAAGGTGAGAACCTTCTCTAAGGCTCTGCTTCTTTTTCACATGGGAGAAAATGTGTCCCAGGAAGCTTTCTTTACATCCCATTAACCAGAACTGGGTCATATCCACCCTTAAACCAATCAGGAGTAAAATGGAATAGAACTGCCAAGACTGGCTTGGACTGATCACTAACCATGCACTTTGGGGGCTGAAGAGCCAACATTGCCTAACAAAATAACAGTTGTGATGTCCTCAACAAGGAAGAATTAGGAGCTGTCACATGGCTGCAGGAGGTTTATGCAATTGAGTTGTTTCTGAGAACTAATTTTGGTAAGCAGTAGAGAAGCTGTATTATAATGAAGGTTGAAAAAGAAAGTGAAGGTGTTAGTCACTCAGTTATACTCAACTCTGTGACCTCATAGGCTGTAGCTCAGTGAGTCAGGCTCCTCTGTCCATGGAATTCTGCAGGCAAGAGTACTAGAGTGGGTAGCCTCTCCCTTCTCCAGGAGATCTTCCCAACCCAAGGACTGAACAAAGGTCTCCTGAATTGCAGGCAGATTCTTTACTGTCTGAGTGACCAAGGAAGCCCATAACGAAGGTTAGGGGTTGTTAAACTTAACTAAATTAGTAGGGAGCAGAGCAGAAGAGGCACATTAAAGGCATCAAAGACTCACTGCAAAAGAAGAAAAACTCACTTCAATTAAATTAAAGCTAGTCAGTGGCACAACCCCAGGTACCATCAGCTCTTGTTGTATCAGTGATGGATTCTTATTTCAGCCATGGTGTTCTGATTCTGGTCAATTTGGGAAAATAGAAAGAACGTACAAATTAATCCAGTCTCTAGGCATTCAAACGTGGCAATGCACTTTATGTACTCTGATATGATCACTGCTGGAAAAAAAAAAAAAAAGTTAATAAGTAATTGATAAGTAATTCAAGTTACACCTGGGCTCAGACATGGACCTTTCTTCATGACCGGGCAACACCACTTAGATTTATCCTCAGGAAAATGGTTATTCCATGCTATGATTTCAGAGGTAACAGCGAGGGTCACCGATGTCCTCCCACTGTCTGGAATTCCTAGTATCCGGAATTCTACCGTTAGTGGTCTGTTTCTTTATGACTCTCACTCATGTTAAAATGGCATTTCTGGAGGATAGATAATAATTTAAACTCTACATTATTACATAGCAGAGTGAATTAATTTTGTGTTGTGGACATCACCAGATGGTCAACACCGAAATCAGATCGATTATATTCTTTGCAGCCAAAGATGGAGAAGCTCTATACAATCAGCAAAATCAAGACCAGGAGCTGACTGTGGCTCACATCATGAACTCCTTATTGCCAAATTCAGACTAAAATTGAAGAAAGTAGGGAAAACCACTAGACCATTCAGGTGTGACCTAAATCAAATCCCTTATGATTATACAGTGGAAGTGAGAAATAGATTTAAGGGCCTAGATCTGATAGATAGAGTGCCTGATGAACTATGGAATGAGATTCGTGACATTGTACAGGAGACAGGGATCAAGACCATCCCCATGGAAAAGAAATGCAAAAAAGAAAAATGGCTGTCTGGGGAGGCCTTACAAATAGCTATGAAAAGAAGAGAAGCGAAAAGCAAAGGAGAAAAGGAAAGATATAAACATCTGAATGCAGAGTTCCAAAGAATAGCAAGAAGAGATAAGAAAGCCTTCTTCAATGATCAATGCAAAGAAATAGAGGAAAACAACAGAATGGGAAAGACTAGGGATCTCTTCAAGAAAATCAGAGATACCAAAGGAAAATTTCATGCAAAGATGGGCTCGATAAAGGACAGAAATGGTATGGACCTAACAGAAGCAGAAGATATTAAGAAGAGGTGGCAAGAATACACGGAAGAACTGTACAAAAAAGAGCTTCACGACCCAGATAATCACGATGGTGTGATCACTGACCTAGAGCCAGACATCCTGGAATGTGAAGTCAAGTGGGCCTTAGAAAGCATCACTACGAACAAAGCTAGTGGAGGTGATGGAATTCCAGTGGAGCTATTCCAAATCCTGAAAGATGATGCTGTGAAAGTGCTACACTCAATATGCCAGCAAATTTGGAAAACTCAGCAGTGGCCACAAGATTGGAAAAGGTCAGTTTTCATCCCAATCCCAAAGAAAGGCAATGCCAAAGAATGCTCAAACTACCGCACAATTGCACTCATCTCACACGCTAGTAAAGTAATGCTCAAAATTCTCCAAGCCAGGCTTCAGCAATATGTGAACCGTGAACTTCCTGATGTTCAAGCTGTTTTTAGAAAAGGCAGAGGAACCAGAGATCTCAAGACAAGAACAGTCTTGTTCTAAAAAAAAATTACCTCTTTTCGTATTGTGTTTTGATATCACTTATTATTTTTCCCCGATTTTAGAAGTTATTTATGCTCATAGTGGAAAAATTGGAAAATTTGGAGGAAAAACATTATAGAAAACATATATCTCATGTGATAATTTCACACAAATATATTCAGTATCTACATTTTGGTTGGAGAAGAGCATGGCAACCCATTCCAGTATTCTTGACTGGGAAATCTCCTGGACAGAGGACTCTGGTGGGCTACAGTCCATAGAGTCACAAAAACTTGGACATAACTGAAGCAACTTGGCATGCCCACATGGTATATGTTCTCTCAGACTTCTTTTTCACATTTTTATTTATTCGTTATACTTCCTCCCTGTTTAGAAAAAATGTTTGACTATATTCCTGATTGACTTCCCTAGATCTACAGTAATAACTTATTGCAAACTTGATGGCTTCAAACAACAGAAGTATCTACTCTCACAGTTCTGGAGGCGAAACCAGTTGTTGACAGGCCTGTGCTTCCTGTGGAACTCTAGAAAACAATCCTTCCCTGCCTATTCCAGTTTCTGGTGGCTCCTGCCCTTTCTTTTTTGTGGCTGCATCAGTTCAGTCTCTGCCTGTGTTTTCATGTGGTCTCTTCCTCTCCTTTCTGTGTGTCTCTCTTCTGTGTGTCTCTTATAAGGACACTGGTCATTTAATTAGGGTCACCTGGAAGTCTGGAGTAATCTCATCTAGAGATCTTGAACTTACTTACATCTGCAAAGATCCTTTTTTGCAAGTGAAGTCATATTCATAGGTTGTGAAGATTAGGATATGAGCATATATTTGGGAGCAGGGAGAGGCTGCTATTTAACATACTGCACTAGCTTTGATTTGAGTTTGATTTTCCTTCTGTGTTAAGATTCTTGTGATAATACATCTCATTCGCTCAAGGTTGCCCACTTTTTACTTTTTTTCATCTCTATAATTCACATGCATTTTACAAAGAATGAGATGGTTAGATAGCATCACCAACTCAATGGACATGAATTTGAGCAAACCTTGGTAGATAGTGGAGGATGGAGAAGCCTGGTACAGTGAAGTCCATGAAGTTGCAAAGAATTAGACATGACTTAACAACTGAACAACAACAACCACCGTATTTTATTTACTTATTCATATGTTGATATACATTTAACTTATTTTTATATTTTGTCTTTTGCAAATAATACTGCAATGAACATAGGAGTGCAGGTGTCTCTCTGAGACCCTGATTTCAATTAATTGGGCTAAATATCAAGAAATGGATTATACGGTTGTTGTTGGATTATATGGTGGTTCCATTTTTAACTTTTTGAGAAACCTCCATATTATTTTCCATAATGAGCATACTGATTTATTTTCCCATCAGCAGTGTCCCAGGGTTTCCATTTCTCTAAAACCTTGCCAACACTTGTTATCTTTTGGTTTATTGATAATAAACAGGTGTGAGATGATATCTCATTTTGGTTTTGATTTGTATTTCTCTGAAAGTTAGTGAAATTGAGCCGCCAGGCTCCTCTGTCCATGGAATTCTCCAGGCAAGAATCCTGGAGTGGGTAGCCATTCCCTTCTCCAGGGGATGTTCTCGACCCAGGAACTGAACTTGAGTCTCTTGAATTGAAGGCAGATTCTTCAACGTCTGAGCCACTAGGGAAGCCCAGCTTTTCATATACTTGTTGTTAATTTGTAAATCTTGTCTGGAAAACTATTTCTTCAAGTTCTTTGCCCATTTTTAAAAATGTGTTTTTCCCTAGTTTTATTGAGAAATAATTGGTATACATCACTGTGTAAGTTTTGCCCACTTTAAAATCAGATTATGTGCTTCTGACATATCTTACGCATTACCTTTTTATCAAATAAATGGTTTGCAAATATTTTCTAACATTCAGCATGTTGTTTAACGTTTTCATGATTGTTTCCTTTGCTGTACAGAGCTTTTTAATTTGATGTTGTCCAACTTGTTTATTTTTGCTTTGTTGTCTATGCTTTGGTGTAATACATATCCAAAAAATTATTGTCAAGACAAATGTAAAGGAGCTTTTTCCCAATGTTTCCTTTAAAAAATTTTACAGTTTCAGGTCTTACATTTAAGTCTTTAAAACATTTTGAGTTGATTTTTTAAAAATTTTATTTAACTTTACAATATTGTATTGGTTTTGCCATATATGAAAATGAATCTGCCACAGGTATACATGTGTTCCCCATCCTGAACCCTCCTCCCCGCTCCCTCCCCATACCATCCCTCTGGGTGTATAGTGTAAGATAAGGGTTCAATTTCATTCTTTTCCATGTGAGTATTCAGTTTTTCCCGGGGAAGGCAATGACACCCCACCCCAGTACTTTTGCCTGGAAAATCCCATGGACGGAGGATCCTGGTAAGCTCCAGTCCATGGGGTCGCTAAGAGTCGGACACGACTGAGCGACTTCACTTTCATTTTTCACTTTCATGCATTGGAGAAGGAAATGGCAACCCACTCCAGTATTCTTGCCTGGAGAATCCCAGGGACAGGGGAGCCTGGTGAGCTTCTGTTTATGGGGTCGCACAGAGTCAGACATGACTGAAGCGACTTAGCAGCAGCATTCAGTTTTTCCAGGACCATTTATTAAAAAGACTATCTTTCTCCTTTGTGTGTTCTTGGTACACTTGTAGAAGATTTAGTTGACTTTCTGTAGGTGGTTTTACATTTGGAATCTATTCTGTTCCCTTGGTCTATGTCTCTTTTTATGTCAGTACCATACTGTTTCAATCATTATAACTTTGCCACATAATTTGAAACCAGGAAGTGAGATGCCTCTAGTTTTGTTCTTGCTTTTCTTCTTTGGCTACTCTTTTTTTGTGTGTGGTGTGTGCTGCTAAGTCGCTTCAGTCGTGTCCGACTCTGTGCGACCCCATAGACGGCACCCCACCAGGCTCTCCTGTCCCTGGGATTCTCCAGGCAAGAACACTGAGTGGGTTGCCATTTCCTTCTCCAATGCATGAAAGGGAAAAGTGAAAGCGAAGTCGCTCAGTTGTGTCCAACTCTTAGTGACCCCACGGACTGCAGCCTTCCAGGTTTCTCTGTCCATGGGATTTTCCAGGCAAGAGTACTGGAGTGCGTTGCCATTTGTAGTTCCAAATAAATTTTATGATTGCTCTTTCTATTTGTGTAGAAAATTCCACTGGAATTTTGATAGGGATGGCATTAAGTCTGTAGAGTGCTTTGGATAATATGGGCTGAATATCTTCAAGAAAAGTTCTATCAATTTATACTCTTTTCAACAACTTGAAAATGGTTTTTGATTATTGAGTATTTTTTAATTGCCCAGTAAAAATAAGCCAGGATTTTAACCTACATTTATTTGTTTGATTAGACTACTTGATAACCTCTTGTTTTTGTTATTTTATTATTTTTCCATTAAAAGATTAGTGGTTTTCTTTTAAATTTATTATTAAGTATGATTTTCTGAATATCTACCAAATGTTTGTCAGATACCAACCCCTGCAAAGTAAAAGCTGTTTTCCTTAATTTCTTCATGAGGTAACTGATTTGTAGGAGTGGCTGATGTATTTTCTAAAAATATTAAGTTTATTAGTCTTTGGGAAATATTTTCTGTATTATTTCTAGTTTGAGAATTGCCTTTTTCCATTTGTTTATATTTCTTAGCATTCAAAAGTATTTTTGTTATTTTATTTGTTTAATGTGGTCACTGTTATTGAATTTTTACTGTAAACATTTTGCTTTGGAAAGCATTTCTTTCTCCCAAAGATCTATTAAATATTTACTTCTATTTTTGTCATGCCTTTTTATAATTTGCATCTAATGTTCTTTTTTTTTTTTTTGGTTAGTCCAACATTTTGTAGTCATTCTTATTGAATCATCCTGAATTAGGACCTAACTGGAGTTTTCCAAAAGCACTGATTTGCCCAATACCTTTTAAAAGAGTATCTTTAATTTTTTGGCTTGTGGTGTTTTCATCATGATGTATTGACTTTTATACATGCCAGGGCTTCCTGCATAGATACTGCAGCTATTCTACTTATCTTTGTGATATGTTTTTAGTGATACCACATTGTTAATTACTGTAGGTTTAAAAATGTATTTAGTGTTTTTTAGAGCAAATATCTCTGGAGCATTTTCTTCCTTTTTGTTCATTCCCACAATATTTCCTCTTCCCATCTAAGTTATTTTAAAATCAAAAAAATAAATAAATAAAATCAATTTGAGAGACTTCCCTGATGGTCCAGTGGATAAGACTCCTAGCTTCCAAGGCAGGGGACATGGGTTTGATTCCTAGTTGGGGAACTAGGATCCCATATGCTGGGTCAGATCAGATCAGATCAGTCGCTCAGTCGTGTCCGACTCTTTGCGACCCCATGAATCGCAGCACGCCAGGCCTCCCTGTCCATCACCAACTCCCGGAGGTCACCCAGACTCACATCCATCAAGTCCGTGATGCCATCCAGCCGTCTCATCCTCTCTCGTCCCCTTCTCCTCCTGCCCTCAATCCCTCCCAGCATCAGAGTCTTCTCCAATGAGTCAACTCTTCGCATGAGGTGGCCAAAGTACTGGAGTTTCAGCTTGAGCATCATTCCTTCCAAAGAAATCCCAGGGCTGATCTCCTTCAGAATGGACCGGTTGGATCTCCTTGCAGTCCAAGGGACTCTCAAGAGTCTTCTCCAACACCACAGTACAAAAGCATCAATTCTTCAGAGCTCAGCCTTCTTCACAGTCCAGCTTTCACATCCATATATGACCACAGGGAAGACCATAGCCTTGACTAGGTGAACCTTTGTTGGCAAAGTAATGTCTCTGCTTTTGAATATGCTATCTAGGTTGGTCCTAACTTTCCTTCCAAGGAGTAAGCATCTTTTAATTTCATGGCTGCAGTCACCATCTGCAGTGATTTTGGAGCCCATAAAAATAAAGTCTGACACTCCTTCCACTGTTTCCCCATCTATTTCCCATGTAGTGATGGGACCAGATGCCATGATCTTCGTTTTCTGAATGTTGAGCTTTAAGCCAACCTTTTCACTCTCCACTTTCACTTTCATCAAGAGGCTTTTTAGTTCCTCTTGACTTTCTGCCATAAGGGTGGTGTCATCTGCATATCTGAGGTTATTGATATTTCTCCCAGCAATCTGGATTCCAGCTTGTGTTTCTTCCAGTCCAGCGTTTCTCATGATGTACTCTGCATATAAGTTAAATAAACAGGATGACATTATACAGCCTTGACATACTCCTTTTCCTATTTGGAACAAGTTTGTTGTTCCATGTTCAGTTCTAACATGCTGGTAGTGTGGTCAATAAATAAGTAAAAGTGATTTGATAATGACTTAAGAGTATAATAAGGAAAATACATGCTTAATACTTTTCTTAGCCAAATGTACTGTCTATTATTTGATTCAAAATATTATTTATTGAGTGTGTGTTATGTGCGAGTCACTATTTTGGTCATTAGGGATACAAACTTGAGCAAGATGATTATTTTCCTGCCCTGTCAAATTATATTCTCATTAGGAAGAATTATAATAGATGTGTTAATAAATACATCTAGACTATAATATCAGGCAGTGATAAGAGCTGTGAAGAAAATAAAGGGCTAGAGAGTGAGTTGTTTTATAAAGGATGGCCGGGAAAGTCCTTTCTGAGGAGCTGACATCCGAGCTGGTGGAGCCAGTGAGTGGCCTGAGGGAATCTGGAGGAAGCGCTTGCCAAGCAGAGAGAACGGCAGCTACAAGGACTGTGAGGAAGGACGGAGCATGGTGTGCCTGAAGTATGGCACTGCTGCTTGAGTGACTAGAGTGGAGGGGGCCCAAACAGAGTGGACAACGTGGAGGGCTAGAGAGAGAAATGGGAAAGGAAAGTGAAGTTGCTCAGTCGTGTCTGACTCTTTGTGACCCCATGGACTGTGGCCCACCAGGCTCCTTTGTCCATGGGATTCTCCAGGCAAGAATACTGGAGAGGGTTGCCACTTCCTTCTCCAGGGGATCTTCCTGACCCAGGGATCAAACTCGGGTCTCCCACATTTCATGCAGACACTTTACTGTCTGAGCCACCAGGGAAGCAGAGATAAATGGGACTAGGTATTTTATGGTTCTGTAAGAGGGTTTCCCAGGTGGCCCTAATGGTAAAAATCTGCCTGCCAATGCAGGAGACACAAGAGACTCAGGTTTGATCTCTGGGTTGGAAAGATCCCCTGGAGGAGAGCATGGCAACCCACTCCAGTATTCTTGCCTAGAAAATTCCATGGACAGATGGACTACAGTCTATGGGGTCACAGCAAACTGGATACAATTGAACACACATACATACAAAGACATGCATTATAAAAAAAAGGAGTTTTGGTTTTATTTCAAATATAATGGATTGGAAGTCATTGAAGTGTCTAGAATAGGGAATTAACATTATATAATTTGTGTCTTCTGGGTAGAGAAGAGAAAGCCACTCAGAGCTGGCAGGAACTGTAGCTGGATTGGATGTGTGTGGAAGGAGATAGTGAGGTGGTAAGACAGAGCCCTGGGTGTTGAGCTGCGGGCCTGCACGATGGCATGTTTACTGAGAAGACAAGACCCTGGGCAGAGTTTCAGTTGGCCATCCAAGTAGAGAGGTCGGGTACCTACCCTCTGGGTCAGAAATTCAGCAAATATTGGAACTAGAGATCTGAATTGGGATGTCATCACCTTATAGATAGATGGAATTTAAAAACAAGGGCTCCATGAGGCTAACCTGAGGATGAGCATAAATACTGCATGGACCCTGGTGAAGGGAAGGGAGTAAAATGAAGCAAGAGGGAAAGACTCAAGACCAGCAAATGGGAAGAGAGCCAGTGGGGAGAGAGGCGAGTGCCACAGTGTTGCCAGGAGGAGGAAGTGATCAATTGTGTAAATGTGGTCCGGAGGTCCCAGGAATGGATTTAACTAGGTTGCTTTCATTGGGGCTGAGCTAGAGAGAGAAAAACCTGCTTGGGAATGGATTCAAGAGAGAACGGTTGGAAGTAGCAGGAAGAGAGCAGATAGAACACTACTCACAGAAATTTGCTACGAGGAGGAGCAGAGAAGTGAGACTGGAGATGGACTTAAGATCATGGGTTGGGAGGAGAGGACTTTTTGATATTGGGCCTTTTATAGCTGATATACAGGATTAAAGTGCTGACGTCAGTGACCCAGGAGGGAAGAAGCTCCTAGTGCAGGAGATGTGGGGGGATGCCTGCAGGAATCCTAACAGACTAGTGACTGGAATTTCTAGTACATACAGAAGGTTAGGCATTGGGCAGGAGAACGGGTGTTTACCCACTTTTTTTTTTTTTTTCAGTTAATACTGTAACTTATATTTTTTTAATTAATTAACCTATTTTTTAAATTTATTGACTATATTTTATTTTTTTATATAAATTTATTTTAATTGGAGGCTAATTACTTTACAATATTGTGGTGGTTTTTACCACACATCAACATGAATCAGCCACGGATGTACATGTGTACCCCCATCCTAAACCCCCCTCCCACCTCCCTCCCCACCCCATGGTTGTCCCAGAGCACCAGCTTAAATGCCCTGATTCATGCCTTGAACTTGAACTGGTCATCTATATATTCTTTTTATTTTTTTTAGCATTTCAATTAAATTTTATTTTGCTTAACTTTACAATATTGTATTGCTTTTGCCATACATCGAGATGGATCCTCCACAAGTATACATGTGTTCCCCATCCTGAACCCTCCTCCCTCCTCCCTCCCCATACCATCCCCCCGGGTCATTCCATTGCACCAGCCCCAGGCATCCGCTATCAGGCATCATACCTGGACTGGCGACTTGTTTCAGACATGAGACTATACATATTTCAATGCCATTCTCCCAAATCATCCCACCCTCTCCTGTTCCCAGAGACCAAAAGTCTGTTCTATACATCAGTGTCTCTTTTGCTGTCTCGTAAACAGGGTCATTGTTACCATCTTTCTAAATTCCATATATATGCGTCAGTATACTGTATTTGTGTTTTTCTTTCTGGCTTACTTCACTCTGTATAATAGGCTCCAGTTCCATCCACCTCCTTAGAACTGATTCAAATGTATTCTTTTTAATGGCTGAGTAATACTCCATTGTGTATATGTACCACTGCTTTCTTATCCATTCATCTGCAAATGGACATCTAGGTTGCTTCTAAGTCCTGGCTATTGTAAACAGTGCTGCTATGAACACTGGGGTACACATGTCTCTTTCAGTTCTGGTTTTCTCAGTGTGTATGCCCAGCAGTGGGATTGCTGGATCATAAGGCAGTTCTATTCCCAGTTTTTTGAGGAATCTCCATACTGTTCTCCAAAGTGGCTGTACTAGTTTGCATTCCCACCAACAGTGTAAGAGGGTTCTCTTTTCTCCACACCCTCTCCAGCATTTATTGCTTGTGGACTTTTGGATTGCAGCCATTCTGACTGGCGTGAAATGGTACCTCATAGTGGTTTTGATTTGCATTTCTCTGATAATGAGTGATGTTGAGCATCTTTTCATGTGTTTGTTAGCCATCTGTATGTCTTCTTTGGAGAAATGTCTATTTAGTTCTTTGGCCCATTTTTTGATTGGGTCATTTATTTTTCTGGAATTGAACTGTAGGAGTTGCTTGTATATTTTTGAGATTAGTTGTTTGTCTGTTGCTTCATTTGTTATTATTTTCTCCCATTCTGAAGGCTGTCTTTTCACCTTGCTTATAGTTTCCTTTGTTGTGCAGAAGCTTTTAAGTTTAATTAGGTCCCATTTATTTATTTTTCATTTTATTTATACCCCAATGTTCATTGCAGCACTGCTGTGATGAATGTCAGAGAGTTTTTTGCCTATGTTTTCCTCTAGGAGTTTTTTGTTTTCTGGTCTTACATTTAGATCTTTAATCCATTTTGAGTTTATTTTTGTGTATGGTGTTAGAAAGTGTTCTAGTTTCATTCTACTACAAGTGTTCGACCAGTTTTCCCAGCACCACTTGTTAAAGAGATTGTCTTTAATCCATTGTATATTCTTGCCTCCTTTGTCAAAGATAAGGTGTCCATATGTGTGTGGATTTATCTCTGGGCTTTCTATTTTGTTCTATTGATCTATATTTCTGTCTTTGTGCCAGTACCATACTGTCTTGATGACTGTGGCTTTGTAGTAGAGCCTGAAGTCAGGCAGGTTGATTCCTCCAGTTCCATTCTTCTTTCTCAAGATAGCTTCGGCTATTCGAGGTTTTTTGTATTTCCATACAAATTGAGAAATTATTTGTTCTAGCTCTGTGAAGAATACCGTTGGTAGCTTGATGGGGATTGCATTGAATCTATAAATTGCTTTGTGTAGTATACTCATTTTCACTATATTGATTCTACCAATCCATGAACATGGTATATTTCTCCATCTATTAGTGTCCTCTTTGATTTCTTTCACCAGTGTTTTATAGTTTTCTATATATAGGTCTTTAGTTTCTTTCAGATCAGATCAGTCGCTCAGTCGTGTCCGACTCTTTGCGACCCCATGAACCGCAGCACGCCAGGCCTCCCTGTCCATCACCACCTCCCGGAGGTCACTCAGACTCGCATCCATCGAGTCAGTGATGCCATCCAGCCATCTCATCCTCTGTCGTCCCCTTCTCCTCCTGCCCTCAATCCCTCCCAGCATCAGAGTCTTCTCCAATGAGTCAACTCTTCGCATGAGGTGGCCAAAATACTGGAGTTTCAGCTTTAGCATCATTCCTTCCAAAGAAATTCCAGGATTGATCTCCTTCAGAATGGACTGGTTGGATCTTCTTGCAGTCCAAGGGACTCTCAAGAGTCTTCTCCAACACCACAGTTCAAAAGCATCAATTCTTCGGCGCTCAGCCTTCTTCACAGTCCAGCTCTCACATCCATACATGACCACAGGAAAGACCATAGCCTTGACTAGGCGAACCTTTGTTGGTAAAGTAATGTCTCTGCTTTTGAATATGCTATCTAGGTTGGTCATAACTTTCCTTCCAAGGAGTAAGCGTCTTTTAATTTCATGGCTGCAGTCACCATCTGCAGTGATTTTGGAGCCCAGAAAAACAAAGTCTGACACTGTTTCCACTGTTTTCCCATCTATTTCCCATGCAGTGATGGGACCAGATGCCATGATCTTCGTTTTCTGAATGTTGAGCTTTAAGCCAACCTTTTCACTCTCCACTTTCACTTTCATCAAGAGGCTTTTTAGCCCCTCTTCACTTTCTGCCATAAGAGTTGTGTCATCTGCATATCTGAGGTTATTGAAACAATTCCATTCACCATTGCAACCAAAAGAATAAAATACTTAGGAATACATCTACCTATTTAGTTTCTTTAGGTAGATATATTCCTAAGTATTTTATTCTTTTGGTTGCAATGGTGAATGGAATTGTTTCCTTAATTTCTCTTTCTATTTTCTCATTATTAGTGTACAGGAATGCAAGGGATTTCTGTGTGTTGATTTTATATCCTGCAACTTTACTATATTCATTGATTAGTTCTAGTAATTTTCTGGTGGAATCTTTAGGGTTTTCTACGTAGAGGATCATGTCATCTGCAAACAGTGAGAGTTTTATTTCTTTTTTTCCAATTTGGATTCCTTTTATTTCTTTTTCTGCTCTGATTGCTGTGGCCAAAACTTCCAAAACTATGTTGAATAGTAATGGTGAAAGTGGGCACCCTTGTCTTGTTCCTGACTTTAGAGGAAATGCTTTCAATTTTTCACCATTGAGGATAATGTTTGCTGTGGGTTTGTCATATATAGCTTTTATTATGTTGAGGTATGTTCCTTCTATTCCTGCTTTCTGGAGAGTTTTTATCATAAATGGATGTTGAACTTCTATATATTCTTAAAAGGATTTCCTGGAGGCTCAGATGGTCAAGAATCTGCCTGCTGTGCAGGATACCTGGGTTGATCCCTGGGTCAGGAAGATCCCCTGGAGAAGGGACTGGCTATCCACTCCAGTGATTCTCTTGCCTGGAGAATCACATGGGCAGAGGAGCCTGGTGGGCCAGAGTCCTTGGGGTCGCAAAGAGTCAGGCATGACTGAGTGACTGATATTTTAATAGTCTTAAAAAATTATTGTTGCAAGGAATTTTATTACTTCTCTAATAAAACATTTAATATATTTAATAATAACTAATATGAGTACTTATATTAGCACTTCCAGTTTGTGGTAGACCTTGTCCTACATGGATTGAATTGGGGGTGGATGGGCATAGAATAGAGTCCTAATTAAATAGTGTCTTTGTTACTGAAGTTGATTGTCATGGGATGCAACACCAGGTAACCTGGCTGGAATCAGATCATGTGGGTCCTCTAGAATGATCATGAGAATTATTCTCAGAAATTTCATTAGAATATATTAATTTGCTTGCTGTGTCTCTTTGAAGCTCCCTAACATGTTTCCACAGCAAACTGTGGAAAATTCTTAAAAGAGATGGGGATACCAGACCACCTGACCTGTCTTTTGAGAACCTGTAGGCAGGTCAAGAAGTAACAGTTAGAACCAGACGTGGAACAACAGACTGGTTCAAAATTGGGAAAGGAGTGTGTCAAGACTGTACATTTTCATCCTGTTTATTTAACTTATATGCAGAGTACATCATGTGAAATGCCAGGCTGGAACACAGACTGGAATCAATATTATCGGGAAAAATATCAATAACCTCAGATATGCAGATGGTACCACCTTTATGGCAGAAAGTAAAGAGGAACTAAAGAGCCTCTTGATGAAAGTGAAAGAGGAAAGTGAAAAAGTTGGCTTAAAACTCAACTTTCAAAAAATGAAGATCATGGCATCTGGTCCCATCACTTCATGGCAAATAGATGGGGAAACAATGGAAACACTGACAGACTTTATTTTTAGGGGCTCCAAAATCACTTTAGATGTTGACTGCAACCATTAAGTTAAAAGACACTCTCTTCTTGGAAGAAAAGGTATGACAATTCTGCCACTGCTGCTGCTAAGTCGCTTCAGTCGTGTCCAACTCTGTGGGACCCCATAGATTGCAGCCCACCAGGCTCCCCCGGATAAGAACACTGGAGTGGGTTGCCATTTCCTTCAATGCATGAAAGTGAAAAGTGAAAGTGAGGTCGACCTAGACAGCATATTAAAAAGCAGAGATATTACTTTAGTGACAAAGGTTGTATAGTCAAAGCTATGGATTTTCCAGTAGTCATGTATGGATGTGAGAGCTGGACCGTAAGGACTGCTGAGCACTGAAAAACTGATGCTTTTGAAATGTAGTTTTGCAGAAGACTCTTGAGAGTCCCTTGGTCTTCAAGGAGATCAAACCAGTCAATCCTAAAGGAAATCAGTCCTGAATATTCACTGGAAGACTCATGCTGAAACTGAAGCTCCAATTCTTTGGCCACTTGATGGGAAGAAATGACTCATTGGAAAAGACGCTGATGCTGGGAAAGATTGAAGGCAGAAGGCGAAGGGAACAACAGGGGATGAGATGATTGGCTGGCATCACTGACTGGATGACATGAGTTTGAGCAAGCTCCAGGAGTTGATGATGGGCAGAGAAACCTGGTATGCTGCAGTCTGTGGGGTCGCAAATAGTTGGACATGACTGAGCGAATGAACTTAAGATGTTAGAACCTCAGAATGACTTACAGCCTTTGTTATTAGCTGTTTTCCCCTTAGGACAACTGGGAGGTCCTGGAAATAGGTAGGGTGACCTTTTGTCTTGATACACCATGTCTCCTTCTTATTACTATCTCTAGTAGGAGATGGTGTTACTGCCTGGAGTTGTGGATCATGCTTGACCTTCGTGCTCATTTGTATCTGACTCTTTTGTGAGTCCCAGAACTATAGCCTCCCAGACTCCTTGGTCCATGGAATTTTCCAGGCAAGAATACTGAAGTGGGTTGCTGTTTCTTCCTCCAGGGCATTTTCTGGACCCAGGGGTTGAACCCGTGTCTCTTTTGTCTCCTGCATTGGCAGGTGGGTTCTTCGTCAGTTGCACCACCTGGCAAGACCATAGATTAGACAACTATTAGCCATTAAGTGCAGTATTGGAACTGGATTCCAATACCAAATGACTTCTGCTGCTGCTACTGCTGCTGCTAAGTCGCTTCAGTCGTGTCCGACTCTGTGCAACACCATAGACAGAAGCTCACCAGGCTTCCCCGTCCTTGGGATTCTCCAGGCAAGAATACTGGAGTGGGTTGCCATTTCCTTCTCCAATGCATGAAAGTGAAAAGTGAAAGTGAAGTCGCTCAGTCATGTCCGACTCTTAGCGACCCCATGGACGGGAGCCTACCAGGCTCCTCCGTCCATGGGATTTTCCAGGCAAAAGTACTGGGGTGGGGTGCCAAATGACTTCTAGAAGTATTCAAACATATTTCCAAATATCAGTAGAATTATCTGGCTAAAAGGCATTGTCTTATTGACCTGGCATTAGTCAAGGAGAGCTAACATTTGCTAAGAAACTGCTGGCACTGTCCCTGAATTTCATATATGTTCTTTTATTTCATTCTCTCAATACTTTCTCCATACATGAGAATCCTCTGTCACATGCCAAGCATTGGGTAAAGCCCTCAAGATATATCACTGAGCAAGGTGGACAAACCGCCTGCAGATTCAGAGCTTACAATTGAAGTAAATAGAAATGATCAAATTAATAGTATCCATTGATTGATTCTCAATTTACAGTAAGCATTTAGCTTATTACCACTTCAAAAATGAGGGGAGCAAGTCTTATGGTGTGAAGTATTAAGATTTGAACCTAGGTCTTGCTGTCCCTTCCATGGACAGTTTGAATCCCACTTCTGCTAGTCAATGACTATGTAGTCCTGAGAAAGTGACTTCATCTCTCTGAGTTCCTGAGATAATGAATGGCTACAGTAAGAGTCCTCCAAGCATTTTCCATCTTCTACCTTACCTATTTTACCCTTATTTATTAAATGCTTCCCATCTTTCAAGTCTCAGTTTAATCATTGCTTCTCAAGAAAGACTTACCTGACTGGCCATTTCAGCCCCAAAGAATTATGTGAGTGAAGATGTTTCATGATGCCTTGTGGCATTCCCATGTCATAGTACCAACTGCGTGCAATATACCTGCCTGCTTATTTTCCTTAAGGCAAAATAAAATAAAAAGTATATAGCCTGAGGGGTCAACTGTATTTCATCAAGCTCTCCTGCGGATAAGTAGTTACTGCATTCCCAAACTGGAATCCACCTTGATTCTGCCATATTTGTAAAGGTCTGTCTCATTCTGGGACTGGTAAAAAGGCCTTTGAGTGAAAGCTCAGTAAAGAAGTTAGCCTGAAGCTAGAGTCGTGGCTAGAGAGGAAAGCGAGGCCAGGTTGCCAGCTACTGGGCAGGCAGGGCTTTGCTGGGCAGTGCAAAGAGTCCTCCATCCCTGCCCAACACTCCTGGCACAATCACCCAACACCTCAGTCCGCAGACTGATATATTTTTGATGAGGGAAAAGTTAGGGAAATCCTGGAGAGTCAAAACAGACAGAAGACACAGTTCTTCTATCCTGAATCAATGGGACTCTTTGGGCCAGTGCTTTGCCTTTCTGAAATCAAGGTCCAGTCTGGTGCAAATCAATATTTGCTGATGCATAATTTCAGGGAGCAAGCTTGTGTTTTCTGTAGCAAGGTTGTCTTTTAATAAGATGACCAAGCACGACTTTATAAGGCAAACAAATGAAATAAAACCTTCCAGATGACTACTGGAAATGTTTCTTCTTCTTTTTTTAAACTCCAATACAGACCTTTCAGTGAAATGGCCTGACAGTTTTATGCGTCCCTTCCTGTTTAGCATGGCAGTGAAGGATGGAATTTGGGCTTGTTCTGTCTGAATTCAGGCCCACTATGGCCTGTTGAAGTCACTTTCTCAAAATAAAGACAGTCTTAAATAATAAACTTTGCTCTTCTCTTCACCTGTTTTTTTTTTTTAATTTAGAGATTATAAAATATAAAACCAATGGATTATAATTGCTATGCTGTCCAGAATATGGATTATCCTTGAAGTATGTATGAATGCACATAACCTATTGGAACTGGGACTGTATGGGGTGGGGCTGGTAGGGAGAGAAGTATAGAGTCTCCACGAGGAATTAGTGTCACTAAAGAATAAAGTTTTAAGATTCTTAATTTTACTTAGCTAAATAGAAAATTAAATAAGATGTCCTAGACTGGACACAGCATGTCCTACATATAGGAAAGATCTAGGGTTTTTTGGCTAACCTGATGAATACTTACTGAAAGGATAGCTTTCCATCCATTTTTAAAAACAGTCTGTTTTTTAAAGAGAAGTTTTAAGTTCTAAATTGAGCAGAAAGTACACAGAATTCTCATATACTTCCTACCTCACATATGCATAAGCTCTCCCACTGTTGATTCTCCCACAAGAGTGGTGCACTTGTTACAGTCAGTGAACCAACACTAATGTGTCATAGTCACTGAAAGTCCATAATTTACATTAGGGTTCATTCTTGTTCATACATTCTATAGGTTTTGACAAATGTATTGACAGCTTTTGGAAAAACCCAAATGAAATTTTGGTCAACCCAATATAAAGATGTGTACCCACCTTTGTAGTGTCATACAGAGTGTTTCACTGTCCTAAAAATCCCCTGTACTTGCCTGTTCATTCCTCCTTCCTCTCTGACTCTTGATCTTTTTTACTGTCTCCATGGTTTTCTAGAATCTCTTATGGGCCTCCCAGGTGGTGCTAGTGATAAAGAACCTGCCTGCCAATGCGGGAGATGTGAGAATGTCTTCTAGTTGAAATTATACTGGGTATAATTCCAGTATAGGGTGGGTATAGGGTGGGTAGTCATTTCAGTTTAGCTTCTTTCTCTTAGTAAAATGCATTTCGTATACTTCCATTTATTTCCTTGGTTTGATGGCTCATTTTTCTTTACCTCTGAATTCCTTTGTCTGGATGTACCAGTTGATCCATTCACCTACTGAAGGGCATCTTATTTGCTTCCCAATTTCAGCAATTCTGGAAAAAAAAACTACTATAAAATATCTGTGTGAAGGTTTTTATGTGGACATAAATTTTCAATTTATTTGGCTAAGTACCAAGAAGCACAGCTGCTGAGTCATATAATGAGTATGTTTAATTTTGTTTGAAAAACCACCAACTTGTCTTCCAATGTGGTTGTACCATTTTGCAGTCCCACCAGCAATGATTTGGAGTTCCTGTTGCTCCACATTGACGTCAGCATTTGATGCTGTTACTGTTTTGGATTTTCACCGTTCTAATAGATAGGCTATTGCATCTCCTTGTTGGTGGTTTTTGTTCCATCCAACTTTGAGAGCTACCTCTGCAGTTGTGGGAAGAAAGCATGGGATCCAGACACCAGGAGTAACTGAGATTAGAGAAGGGGGAATTGGCTGTGATGTTGGAGGTGGAACAGTGGGCAGTCTCAGTACCCCTGGGCTTCCTGAATATTTCCTAAAACACAATCAAGAGCCCAGGGAACTAAAGGGAAGGTCAATTTCAAGTTATGGGGAGACTGGAAGAAACTATAAATACTTTATAATATACTCCTTCCCTCAGCTTAGTGAAGCTATGTGTGATTGAGTGTGTGAAACTTGATTGAGTGTGTAAAATGTGATGTGCATATTCGTTTAGAATTGGCATATTCTGAGCACACATAAGCTTTTCACAGTTTTGCAGTTGCAATACCAGTGGACCTTTGCTCACGAGGATCTCAAACTAGGTCTTCTGTCACCTTGGAAGTTGATTTTATCAGTAGGCATCTCAACTGAATCCTTGCTATACCATTCCAGTCATCAGGTACAATCAACTTAAGAGACTAAGGTCAGGGTCAGTCTATAAAATCAATGTGCCCTTCTCTGTCTTTGCTACTTATCCTGAGGTGCAGAGTCCCTAGGCTGTCCTTCCACTGTGAGTGTGATAATGGCCTTGAGCAAAGTCAATGTTAACAGTGGAAAGAAAGAGAAATGAGTAGAAGGAAATCTCTCATTCATTCCCTGTCAACACTTCCTCTTTCCTCTGGGCCATTGGTCCTTTTAAGGAAGGCTACCCTCCAAGCAGTTAACAGTACATTCTTTTGTTCAGTCAAGTACTGTACAGGCTCAGCTTTGACAGAAGGCTCATTTGGCCTTATGCTATAGCATATTTTGAAATTTTATAGTCTCTCTTGCCTCCATACCCATTTATACGTTTATGCAGACAGTCCTAACTTTGCAGGGTACCTTGTTACAGAGACTTGTGCATATTGAAATTTTGCCCTTGTTTCCATGTATCTGAGATTTGATCTAAGAGTTACATGCTTCTCTGGGAAAATTGTCATCATCAGAAATAGACTTTCTCACCTTCTCAGGTCTAAACTAACCCATACTTGCATCCATCACCATTGAGGAAGTGTCTCTTCCTCAGCAATACCTGAACTCTCCATCCCACCTGAAAGGAAGAAAGAGTCACTATTTCAAAATATCCTTCATTTAACACCTTCATTGATTTGCTGCCTTTTAATCCCCTGTACCTGTCACTTAGGACTTTACTCTCTTGGTTTTGAAACACTCTCTCTCCTGCTTTCCTTCTTTCCTGAGTTCATTATTGTTTTGTAATCTTGACTGGCTCCTTCTCCAGTTGTCTCATTTGAAGCACCTCAAGATTTTGTGTCATCTTTTCATCTCTCACCTTTGTCCCCGAGTGATCTCACCAGCTCCCAAGGGTATGAGCTCTCTTGTTCTGACGAAGCCCACATTTCCACTGGAGGCCACATCTCTCTCTTGAGCTCCATGCTTTCATGTCTCAGTGTCTTCTCATGTCTCCCCTTGGATGTGTCTTCAGTTCTGCAACTTAACGGATCCAGAGTGGAATTCTGGGGTTTCCGCATTCCATGTTCATCTTCTCAAACTCCTGTTCTTCTACTTTCATGTTAAAAACACTGCACTTTAGCAAGTTATTCAAGCCAATATCTAAGAGTCCTTCCTTTCTGATAAACTAGAGATCACATATATTAGTAAGCCTTATGGATGCTATAAGGCTTTGAAATATATCTGAGACCCTCTTCTTTATTTCATGTTCATGGCCACCTTCTTAGTCCAGGCCTCCACTGTCTCTTGCCTCCATGAATAACATCAGCCTTTGACTGATTTCTCCACTTTCACTTTTGTGCCTCACCCTCTCCCCCTATAGCTGCCTCCTACCCCTCACTCCACACAGAGCAGCAAAGGAGAAATTCTCATTGATAATCTGATCACATACTTCCCTTGCTTTCAAAATCCTGCAATGGTTCCCTTTATATTTAACGTAAAACTCAGTCTTCCTCCCATGACCTAGAATATCCTCCATCATGGTACTTAGCCCCTCAACCTTACTTCTTTTCACTCTTCCCTTCATCTGCTCAAACATCACTGCTGTTACTTGGAAGAGAAGGGAAGAGGGAAGATTTCTATTTTATAATAAATAATTGAGGCCCAATGTAACGGTAAGTAAATAGCAGAAATGAGTTTCACCCTCAGCTCTGCTTTATTCTCTGGTGCTATGATCTTTGTACTATTCCATTTTGTGTAATATAAGGCAAATACCAAACAACAACAACAACAACAAAACCCTCTGTGCTGTATAAAATCAAGAGTGTACTTAAGAAATTCATGTGATCAGACAAAGGAAAAACAGTTCTGAGTTCAGGGAAGTCTATCATTTACTCACTGTGGAACTTTCAGCACACTCTGAAACTCAGTTTCTTTATCTATAAAATGGGCATAATAAATTGACTTCATAGTATGGGAGTAATGGTTAAATGACAGTGTTTTGGCATGCTTAGAATATTGTGGCACACAAAATCTGCTTATTTCTGCCCCCTACCCTGACCCCTCCTGTCTTAAGAAACACTTTTATATGTATTTGGAGTGGGCTGGCCATCATAAAATCTATGACTGTCCTTGCACAGCAATAGTAGAGACAGTCCCTCCATTATGGCCGTGACCACCAACCCCTTTCAGTGGGTGCCTGCTCTGTGCCAGATGTTGCAATGGGTGCTTTATATACTTCATTTCCTTTAGCCTCTCAACACCTGAATTCGAGTTTCCTGGAAACTTTGGGAAGGTATTTCTTCAAGAAAATATTTCCATAGTCAAGCACATTTCATAAATGTTGAAAATTACATACTCCTCATGGAAAGTTAGTTATAATATGTAACTTGAACTAGAAAATTAAAGATCTTGAGCTGTCTTGTATAAACATCATTTCATTAACTTACATATCACAGGGGGAATCATCCCTCCAAGACTGGTGTTTGTTTGTTTGATGTTTGTGCTTAGCAACTGCTTACATTCTGCAGCTCCAGTGTTTCTTGGGATACATACTTTGTGCACTAGAGTTCTGTTAGTGCTGCTTAAAATCAAATGAACATTTGGTAAAATCTTGCTTTCCAACTGACATTATGTTCTTTTCTGCTTTCATCGTTGGGTATTATTCACTCTTATCTTCTCCATTCATTTACAACTGTGATGGGTTTGTTTTCCTCTGCTATGAAATCTATTTCTGCCTTCTCTCATCACTGATCAGTCTGCTACTCATCATAAAAGCCAGCATTTCTACAGACTGCAGAAGAAAAAAATCTGATATAGAGAGAGAGAAAGAGGGAGGAAGGGAGAGAGGAAGGGAGGGAGAAAGCTGGAAATAAAAAGAGAGAGAAAGGGAAAAGAGAGACAGGAAAACACATGGGGGAGAAAAAGGGAGGTAAGGAAGAGAAGGAGAGAGGGATTAACCTGTGTAGAATTTTGGGGAATGCTTTGGGAGAAAATGACCTTTAAAAAGTCTGCTGCTACTGCTAAGTCACTTCAGTCATGTCCGACTCTGTGCGACCCCAAAGATGGAAGCTCACCAGGCTCCACCATCCCTGGGATTCTCCAGGCAAGAACACTGGAGTGGGTTGCCATTTCCTTCTCCAATGCATGAAAGTGAAAAGTGAAAGTGAAGCTGCTCAGTCGTGTCCCACTCTTCACGACCCCATGGATGGACTGCAGCCTACCAGGCTCCTCCATCCATGGGATTTTCCAGGCAAGAGTACTGGAGTGGGGTGCCGTTGCCTTCTCCGTTAGAAGTCTAAATTATATTAAATTGATTTATTTTTGTTAGAATTTTTAGCCATAGCATCAAGTGTGAAAATAACAATGATTTATAGAATAGTAATATTTTCTTCAAAACTTATTTTTTCTTATGATATTACTTAAATTTTTTTCCCAAATTTGTTCCGTTTTATACAGGATCTAATCATGTCTCAAGGCAGGAAGGGAATAATAAAATAGCATAATTTTTAAGGTGCTCTTTAGGACATGGATTTTGTCCTATTTTTGTGTAAATAAAGCAAAACCATGGCAGCATCTGGCAAAGAATAAGTATTCAATAAATAAATGAATTTCTGCACCATAAAAATAGGGTCATAAATCCTAAAACCACAAGTGACATAAATCTGCTGCCTAAATATCTTTAATATGCCCAGTTTGTCATCTTTTTTGGAACTGAACTTGGGGTTCTTTTAGATACAGTTGTTACTATTAAGAGTGTCCAAAGGTAGTCACTTAAATTATTATGCTTTTTATCTTTAAAAAAAAGCATCACAACTTTGTTCTGATAATTTCTGGAAGGATGGTTATCATTCAGCTGGTTTAAATTACTATTACATTTGCACAGATATCAAGGTATTGTCTTAGTCCATCCAGGCTGTTATTAAAAAAAAAATACCATAGACTAGTTCTCTTAAACAATAAACATTGATTTCTCACAGTTCTGGAGGCTGGGAAGTCTAAGATCAAGGTTCCAGGGGATTTGGGGTTAGGTGAGGGTTGGCTTCATGCACTGTAGACTACCATCTTCTCATTGTAATCTCACCTGGTGGAAGGATAAACCTGCTAATCCCACAGTAGTCCACCTTCATGAGCTAATCATCCCAAAAGCCTCACCTCCTAATTCTATCTCATTTGGGATTAGGATTCAACATATGAATTTGAAGGGGTATACAAATATTTAGTCCATAGCAAGAGTCTTGCTTTTGTTATCAAAGACACAACTCTCGCATTTTCTCATGTTTTCTTAGGATTCTTTACCATGTTCTTACCTTTTGAGCTTATCTCTTCTCATAATTATGTAAGTGCTAAGATTCTTTTTGTCCATACTTCCCAGGAACTGGGCTTTCCGTATGGCTCAGCAGTAAAGAATCCACCTGCTAATGCAGAAGACCCAGGTTTGATCCCTGGGTCGGGAAGATCCTTTGGAGGAGGAAATGGCAACTCACTCCAGTGCTCTTGCTGGGAAAATTCCATGGGCAGAGGAGCCTGGCAGGCTACAGTCTATGCCAGGCTCCAAAGGGTTGCAAAGAGTCAGACACAACTCTGTGTGAGCGACTGAGCATACACCCAGGACATATCAAAGAGAATGGCTGAATTAAGAAATTACCAGAAAATATATTCAATGAAAATCATTTAATAGTAAAAAAAAAAAAATGAATTTAGTTACTTTCATGGTTACATGGTTACTTATATGCACAGTACGTGGTATGTGGTCCGCCTGGGCCGAAATATTCAACCACATCTGAGTAGTGACTGTTTTCTTCCTGAGATGAGGTTATTCTTTTTGGTATTGAACTTAGTTCAGGAATGAGGTGAGGAACTGGTTGTAGTAAACAAAATAATGTAACTGTGAATGCAAATTTTTTCCCAAGATGGGGGTATAAATACAAATATAAAAAGGCCAGGTGTAAAACTTTCTAGCTTGAAAATCTGATTAACAATTATAGGCCTCCCTCAGGAACTGTAGGGGCAAAAGAAAGTGTGTTCAGATGTGCTATATCTGCTTTGGTGGTAAAGCTGGCCAACCTCTGACATCCTCAGTTGGGTGCACTAGAAACTTCATCTAATGAGTGTCTGTGGTGGCAATGGGCGTTGTCTGTGTGTGTACATGTGTACTCTCCAGTATGTGATCCATGAAACTCAGCAAAATGAAATTAAAAAACTAAGTTTAAGAAGGGTATTTGGCAGGCACTTTGCTATTGCATACAGAGGTGACATTGACAAAATTCTTACTAGTCATTATAAGAGATCTGTATCATGCTTATAATTTTAGACTGAGCTGAAGAGTCACAGAGAGCCAGGGATGTTTAAGTCATTTGCTTATAAGCACAAACTTGCTCCCCACTCCTCCCAGCCTGGGAGTGGAAATGTGGCCAGCTTTGGCTGCCGCTCCATTCATTGCCGAGGGCTGCTGTTAAAAGTCTTCTTTATGTTAAGCTGCTGTCTCTATCTCTCTCTCTGCAACTTTCATCACCCCCTGCCCTTTGGAGACACAAAGAACAAATTTAATTTCTGTTTTCTATGACAGCCAGCCGTTCAATTATTCATTCACTCATTCAACAGACCTTTATTGAGTCACAGCCATATGCAGGCACTGAGAACGCAAAGGTCGAAAATACCAAACCATGTTTCCAAGAATGCCCCAGTCTGTGACATCTGATACTGCCTTTTGCAGTTTCTGCTCTATAGGGTAATTCCTCATGTGTTCCCATGCTGGGCTTTCTTGCTGCTCCTCTCTTTTGAATGAGTTGATCAAAGATCTTCAAAGTGGGAGCGTTAGTGGGGATCAGCCAAAAATGATTCTATACGAATTTCTTGACCAGAGCAAAGGGTACACACTTTGATATCTCTCCCTCAGGGAGCTCTGATGAGATGATGCAATCAAAGTCATCATCACATCACACATGACAGCAGTGTTGTTTTTTTATTTTCCATTTATTGAATTAAACCCAAAATCATCATCCTGCCCCCAAGGCCCTGCCCAACCTAGGTGTATTATTTTATATTCTACTACTCCCCAGTGTGAACTTATGGTGTGTTTTCTTTCCTCTCTTTGCTAATTTGTTTCTCTTCCAAGAATACCCCTATGGTTGCTTGTTTCAAAGCTAAATGTTTAAAAAGGGTCATGGTTGATGCTTTTCCTGTTGTTGCTTTTCTTGAAACCTTCTCAAGAATTTTCCTGAAGTTGTTCTCTGTCATGTGACAGGTCTAGAAGAGTGCTTGTCAATTAGTTGGAGGCCCACTGTGGACCAGACTTGGCAAGGTATTGAATAGTATCTGTGTCATCGGAATATAACTCAGAGCTCACACTTATCATCACCTAATCCTCACAGTAACTGTCTGAGAAAAGAGACAACTGATAAGTTTTACTAATATGGTCAATAAAACTGGGGTCCCCACTGCTTTCTTACCCTGTATCTGCTGATGCTTGTACTGCCTGAGTCTTATAGGTCTTATTATACTGAGACACAAGAGACACAGGTTTGATCCCTGGGTCAGGAAGATCCCCTTGAAAAGGAAATGGCAACCCACTCCAGTATTCTTGCCTGGAAAACCCCATGAACAGAGGAGTCTAATAGGATCAGTTCAAAGTGTCGCAAAGAGTCGGACACAACTGAACAACTGAGCATGTCTTGTCTGTTGCTAGAGGGGACTTTCCTGTTTTAACACCTGATTAACATTCCTCTCAGAGAGGCAACTATCTCTATTTAGAAAAACATGCTAACATTGCCTTAGGGGAAGATATGGAAGCATACTTGAGAAGCTAGTGAAATAAAGAAAAAAAAAGCTACTTAAAGAGGTTCAGGAGAATCGGGGCCTGAAGAGTGAGCAGAAGAAGGAAGAGAGGGATGGGGAAGCAGGAAATAATGGGCAAGTGGAGAAGTGGAGAAAAGGGAGGAGAAAAAAATGGCTGAAGGACTTCTGAGCACAGGGATATCTTCAATTCCGTGGCCAAGTTCTTTGCTGTTGGATTCTGTGGTCTAACACCCATTACCACAAACCTTCCGTGAAGTCTGCTGCCTCCAAATGCCTTGGTATATGGATGTTTCAGGTGAAATCAAGCACAGGGAACTTTACTGACTGTCTTAACGGTGCAGGGCAGGATGGCCGTGAGATAAGAAAGTTCTGCAAGAAATCGCCAGACTCAGAAGTTAGCCTTAGAATACACACCCCATGGAATTAGTCCCATTTTATAGGAACTCTCAAAGGACGGGAGCAGCCCCAGCCAACATGTGGGTTACATTTACATTTCTGTCTGCCAACTAGACGTGAGGCAATTTGAGTGCAAAGGCTGTGGTTTCGATTTTGCAGTCCCTCATGCCTCGTGCTCAGATTTCCTCATTGCCTGCTTTATTTTTCAGTTTCAAGTTCCACACTCAGCAGCTTTTGAGCTGCTATTCAAATGTTTATCATTTCCAGGGAAATTTCTCATTTGGTCCGTATCTGAAATTTAAGGTCACATTTTTGAGTATACTGTTTACACAAATATAGTATGTTTTTCATTAGTAACTGAAAATTTCAACACCCAAAGGTGCCATTTTCAATCAATTCTGATTTTCTTGTTATTTTATGTCACTTAGGTTAGCATCAGTATTATTTATCCTTGTTCAACCAACCACAGAATTCAGGCATATATTTTATATAAAGGCTAACCTGAAACTTCTTCCCATCTAGACTTTCTTAGAAGTTATATTAGTTGAAGAAAAACAGTAGCAATAGAAACCTACTTCCCAAATTGAGTGCTGAGTTAAGATATATATTGTAGGGTCACAATACATAATTTCATGCTCTATGCTCTATTTCATTGTCAACCTGACTTTATTAAGTTTAAATTTGAGAATTAGTTGACTATCTACTTTCTATAGTCATAAGAATGACTGTAGTACTCATGCGAACAATGTAAAAGTGGAATTAATTCATTTATTAAAGTCAGAGATTTTTATTTCAGTGTTTCAATAGATAGAATAAAATGTAGTGAAAGCACTGAATTGGTAAAACTTAAGGTAATCCAACTTTATCAACCCTTCTCACCAGGAAAGAATGATGAAGTTTTCAATTCATGATTTCAAATCTGTTTTCCATACAGAAATAATTTACATTTGTATCTGTATGAAACATTATTATATTTATATCCTACTTAGCAGAATGCTGACTAGTGATCTGATGGTAAGAACAGTGGGCAATGAATCATGAACACTTAGGTCTGGATGTGACCCTGCCTGTAACCAGCTGAATGAATTTGAACACCTTTCTAGATCTTAAGTTTTCTTAATGAGAAGTGAGAAGGGGTTTTACAGTTTCTCTCAGCACTATTGACAGTTATGATTCTCAATAATAGTTCCTCATGGGAATTAAAGTTATTTTCCACATTTAAAAATGCTTCATGGCAAGGATTCCACTTAAAGGAAATATTTCCGAGCATTCTGATAAAATATTGAAGGACTAAGCCAAGAAGTTTTGCTGATTACAAAAGTAGACTTCACTAGTTCCAGTGGTGTCTTATTTTCAGTGGGTCAAATGTATCACATATGCTGGAATTCCAATGCTTGACTAATGGGCCCATAATCTGCTATGAAGGACATTTATATGTTCATTCATTTTGGTTGTTTTTATTTTACAATGAAAAACAAGGTTGCAATGCCAAAGAGGACCACAGAAAGGACAGGACAAAGCTTCCGGTCCAGCAAAGCCATCCATCTTTGTCTTCTGCTTCAGTCCTCAAACCCTCCTTCCTCTGTGTTCAGATTTTCTTTTTGGCGCCTCAACCCTATTTATTCCCAAGTGCATTATCCTTCTCTTTAGGGTTTAAAAAAATTGATCCAATTTCATCTTGTCTGGCTGACTTACCAGGAGAATTTTTCTAGAATAATGCCTGGAAAGTCACTTCATTGTGGTGTGATTTTTCCTTCAGAAAAATCCCTTTAGAAGCTTCCACTGGGAAGAAGCCCATTTCTCAAAGACAAAGGATGGAAATAACCAGTGAGTGGATCTCCCAGAAGATCTATGTCTTCCAAAAGACCAAGTAGATAAATTCTGAAGTTTAAGAAAGAAGGTGAAAGGATAATGGGTTAGGAATGGGGACATTTTATCTTGAAATATATAATCTTGGATTTAAATAAAAATTTAGCCTGTAAAAAGCTTAAAATGATAGTTCAAAATGATGCATTTTGGCTTTCATAATGATTGCATCTTTGGTTTTCAAAATTTAGTGAAGTAATATATTTAAATATAAAATTAACTTTGCCGTTAATATTTGGAGTAAGTCCGTAGGGTACTATTAGACAACCATACATTTTTACAAATTAGAGTTTAATCATGGAAGGAAGTGATGAGAATAAGGCCTTCATTATTATATATTCATTATGTGAGAGCCAGCTTCCAAGATAGCGTGAAGATTTAATTTACATACCCCAGCTCCATTCTGACCAATGGCTTACTGCATTGGTTGTATACGTCCAAGAAGGGAGAAGCAGTGCCAAAAATTTGACCATTAATAACTGGGATCATGGCTAATTTGAGGAACAAATGTATTTTTATACAGATCAAATTTTTGCATATATTACCTAATCACCTGCCTCCAACTTTCACTCTTTCTTGTTTGTGTGGACTTAGTCACTGATTTAACAATGTGTACTCTTTTCTTCTTCTAACTGAAGTATTTCCTTTCCAGAAACTCTAGGAAAAATTTCAGATATTCAAGTAGTTCAGATTAGTACTTGAACATCTGTATCGTTAGTACTTGAACATTAGTACTTGAACCAGGTTAATTTTCCGGGCTCTTAAGGAAGCACATGAATTTTTTGGTGGAAAGGAGCATAATTTTTTGGTTCACTGGAGGTCTGGGACTATTTTAAATCAGTTCTTGTGTTGCTTTGTTTCTTCTGAACCTGATAGTTGGATTAACAGGAAGCAGTATGAGACCAAACCAAAAGTTATTTTTCATCTTTGGGTGGAGCTAATGTGCCCATATTATTCATGTCAATTTAATTCAATTATATCTGTTGTCATGCAGTAGGTCATCTTTGTAGGCTATGAAGAAAAAACATATGTAAAGCAAAATAATTGCAGATTAGTCATAATTCCTTTGCAAATGTCAGAGACATAAAGTTTATGTCAAAGAAAAGTTTATTAGAAGGGTACTTGGTTCTTTAGCAATTAAAAGAAGTAATTATAGGAGAAGACTTAATAAGTTGTGAGATAGAGACACAACTGGATCATCTGAGCATCAAGAGCAAGAAGAAGCAAGAACTTTACATTACCAGGACTTTTGTTACCCTTTCTTGTCTCTGCATCACTCTGAATCTTAGTCTTCCTTCTTTCAAAAGACCGGTCTAATCTATGTGAAGTAGAAAATGGACATCAATGCTTCCTAGTGTTCCTACCACTAGTGTAGATTCATTCTTTTTTTCTCAGTTCTAAGTCAGAAAAGCCTATCCAAGAACTCTCAGTGTCCAACTGTGAATTATGTACCCTCTCTCTATGTATGGGATCCCATGTGAAGGTGGGAGCAGATGCTGAGTCTGCACCTGACCTTAAGGTGCTTGGTTTTAGCAGCCACATTAGGGTAGCTACAAAGAGTTAGTCCTGTGGGAAAAATGGGCAATGGAAATCAGACACATAGTGAGAGGTTAGAAGAGCAGGAAAAAAATGCCTATTAAAAAAGAGAGATAACAAAGGAATTTAATAATCTAAGCCTGAGCACTGTTGGCAAAAGGTCTCCCTTTGGAAATGGTAAACAGTGATCTACCCTGATACAGTGTCGGTGGTCAAATATATGTATTTTTTCACAGTTTAGAAAACTCAGTCTAAGCAACCAGCCTGAAACTGTCATCTGTGTTTCTAGTGTTTTGGATATCTTGACAGAAGCGAGAGCGAATCTCCCCTTGCTGGAAGCACAAGCCAGGTCTTGCAAGATTCCCACAGAGAGGACACAGCTAAATATGAACTCATGATCCAAAAGTACAAATCATTTGAGGAAACTGCCAAACAGCAAAGTCAAAGAGAAGCTCTCAAAAGCAGTTAAAGAAAGATAATTAGCGTCACATCAAGTTTCTCAGCAGCACTAATAAAGATAGAAGACATTAAAATGATATTGTAAAAAGTGCTGAGAGGAGATAAATGTCAACCCTGATTTGCATATCAGATTCAACCACAATTTAAAAGGGAGGAAGAAATTTATCTAAAAGGAAGTTATGATACTTGAAATGGTAGACAAAAGGGCAAATCTAATTAAATGTATAAAACTAAATTAATTAAGTAGTAATTATATGTGTTTACATATATATGCTTACACATACATAAAAAACAATAAAAGTCTCATGGGTGATAAAATAATTATTACATAATTAAAATGCTGAGCAGGGATAGCATAAATTTGGAGGAGAAAGACAAGATTTAAACATTCTAAAGCCCATGAATTAAGAAGAAGGTAGAAATATAGATAAACATCACATTTATTTTAATTTGTCTTAAATATTAAGTACAAAAGGAATAGAAATAGAGTATTTAACAGAATAACAGAAATAGAGCATATCTTTCCTCTTCATTAGAGGAAACTTTAGAGGAATGCAGAAAAGAAGAAAGAGGCATAAGTGAAATTGCTGTGGTTCGGTTGTGTCTCACTCTTTGCAACTCCCATGGACTTAGCCCTTCAGGATCCTCTGTTCTTCACCATCTCCTGGAGTTTGCTCAAATTCATGTCCATTGAGCCGGTGATGCTGTCTAATCATCTCATCCTCTGCTTCCGTCTTCTCCTCTGGCCTCCAGTCTTTCTCAGTATCGGGGTCTTTTTTGAATGAGTTGGTTCTTCTAGGCAAGTGTAAAATACAGTCATAATTCTACAAATTAGTCTAATTCAAGAATATTAACAATTTTAAAAACATAAATATTGAACAAATTAAATATACTATTTAAATAATTTTCAAATTAGACAAAAATATGTTTCTGCTATTATTTGTAAGTGTCATAAGTAAAACATAGGTTATAGAAATGCTGGCTATAAAGAATAGAAAAATATATAGCAATCAAGCAAATGCTTACCAAAGAGGCTCATGAAAGTGTGAAAGTGAAATTGTTAATTGCTCAGTCATGTCCAACTCTTTGTGATCCCATGGACTGTAGCTCACCAGGCTCCTCTTTCCATGGAATTCTCAAGAATTCTGGAGTGGGTAGCCATTCCCTTGTCCATGGGATCTTCCGGACCCAGGGATTGAACCCAGATCTCCTGCACTGTAGGTAGATTCTTTACCTTCTGAGCCACTAAGAAAGCCCAAAAAGCTCATATGGATCCCTTAGTATTAAGCAAAATAGTCAGGAAAGCAAAAGCATTATCAGAGCTACAAAATTTACAAGTGTTCTAATTTATCAGGAAGATAAAACAACCAAACTTGCATGTGCCTAGTAATATTAATCCCAAAGTGAAAATGAACAGAACTGGAATTAAAAAGGAATATTGGTTAAGTACACTCTTGTCATGGGAGATTGTAACACATCTCTCTAAGTAACTGATAGATTAGGAAGACCAAAAATTGAGAATAATACAGATGATTTCAATAATAATAATAAGCCTTCTTTAAGTGCATTTATAGAACTCTGCATCCTTCAACTGAGCCATACTTTTTTCTTATGTATACATATAACAGTTATGAAAACTAGCCATATATTAAATTATAAAATAAGCCTCTGTCAAAGAAGAAATATGAATGTCCCAGTATTATACAAACTTGAAATCATATTATTGTATATTTAAAACAAAAATCCAATTCTAGATGATTAATATAGAAAAATTTATAATAAAAACTAGAGAATACTAAGAAGCAAATGATAAATAAGTTATTTTTGGTAGATATCAAAACTTGTGGAATGCAGTTGAACTCTTGGTTAGAGGGAAACATATAGCTTTAGATGCTTACATGACAAAATGATAAAATTTAAATCTTGAAAAGCTAAGGGTATGTCTCAGTAAGTTGAAACAACAAATTAAAATGAACCTAAATCATTTTGTAGTCCTTTACAAGATAGACAGATATGGCCACAAGAGGAGAAGGAGGATAGTTTTAAGAGAAAACAGAGTTTGTTTTACTCAGAGGTCCTAGAGACTACATGCAGGACCACATGGAAAGACACCAAGATGGTCAGGAGGCAAGTGCCAGGGCAAGGTTTAGGCCACAGCCTTTACTGGGGGTTTTGCAGGAAAGGCAGACCAGACAGGGTGAAGAGTTTAGGATTAGCCATTTGAATACTTTTGGAAGGGCTTTAGGCTCCTGAGAAATCTGTATGCAGGTCAAGAAGCAACAGTTAGATCTAGACATGGAAACACAGACTGGTTCCAAATCGGGAAAGGAGTGTGTCAAGGCTATATATTGTCACCCTGCTTATTTAACTTATATGTAGACTACATCATGTGAAATGCCAGGCTGCATGAAGCACAAGCTGGAATCAAGATTGCCAGGAGAAATATCAATAACCTCAGATATGCAGATGACACCACCCTTATGGCAGAAAGTGAAGAAGAACTAAAGAGCCTCTTGATGAAAGTGAAAGAGGAGAGTGAAAAAATTGGCTTAAAACTCAACATTCAGAAAATGAAAATCATAGCATCTGGTCCCATCACTTCCTGGCAAATAGATGGGGAAACAATGGAAACAGTGAGAGACTCTATTTTGGGGGGCTCCAAAATCACTGCAGATGGTGACTACAGCCAGGAAATTAAAACACGCTTACTCCTTGGAAGGAAAGTTATGATCAAACTAGACAGCATATTAAAAAGCAGAGACATTACTTTGCCAACAAAGGTCCATCTAGTCAAGGCTATGGTTTTTCCAGTGGTCATGTATGGATGTGAAAGTTGGACTATAAATAATACTGAGCACCGAAGAATTGATGCTTTTGAACTGTGATGTTGGAGAAGACTCCTGAGAGTCCCTTTGACTGCAAGAAGATGCAACCAGTCCATCCTAAAGGAGATCAGTCCTGGGTGTTCCTTGGAAGGACTGATGCTGAAGGTGAAATTCCAATACTTTGGCCACCTGATCCAAAGAGCTGACTCATTTGAAAAGACCATGATGCTGGGAAAGATTGAAGGTGGGAGGAGAAGGGGATGGCAGAGGATGAGATGATTGGATGGCATCACCAACTCAATGGACATGAGTTTGAGTAAACTCGAGTTGGTGATGGACAGGGAGGCCTGGTGAGCTGCAGTCCATCAGGTCACAGAGTGTCGGACATGACTAAGCGACTGAACTGACTGACTGAACTTGGTCTCCAGGAGTGGTTCCTTGTTGAGTTGAGTGGCTTCTGGACCTGGACGACAAAGGCAAAGGAATAATATACTCTGGGGTTAAGAACAGGATGAAGAAGTGTGGCTCTATTGGTTAGTTTACATATCAAGGGCATGCTCCTTCCTGGGTCCTTTGCTATCTTTAAGAATCAGCTAATCTATCATAGAAGGAAATAATAAGAATCAGGTGTTCACAAAATAGATGAAAAAATATACTAAAAAGGATCAACAAAGGAAACGTCAGTGTACTTGAAGAAACGAATAACACCAATTCAACAGAACTCTGACAACTTTGATCAAGGCAAACACAATTAACAACATTTGGAATAAAGGGGAATAACTAAATATACTGGAGATGTTAGATAATATGCAACAAAAACCTTAAGGTTGAAAAATTTGAAAACTGAGATAAACAGATCATTTTTTCTTAAATATATCAAAATAGACTCAAGAATGAGCATAAAACTGAAGTAAACATATCATAATTTGAAAAGATGGAATCAACACTTGACAGTTTTATGGGCTATCACTTGTGGGATTGTTTTGGTTGTTTAAGAGTAGATATATTTTTGCAGAGAACCAGCCCAAAGTGTGGTGGGATCATGTATGGTTTATTAATTCTACTTTTGTTGGAGTGAGAGCTCAGGTGAGATTAGTGAGATTTTATCTCACACAAGTGGGAAAAATAGAATTTGAATGTATATTGAAAGATTAAATTTAGCCCACACTCTTGAGAGAAGATTTCTTCTTGCTACTAGTCTGTTGTTTTTCCTCGTAAGTCAAGGCTGTGTAGGTGATAAATACCACAGGATATCTTTTTTTTTTTTTTAAATAAACTTTGCTACCTCAAAGGAACCATGGATTAGGGAAGACAGAAACTAACTCTCTGGATATATATAGTTTTTCCTGGCTAGGCTGCAATTGACTTTCACTTTTTCTCCAAAGGGCTGGACTTATGTGGAAGGGGGAGTAGGAAAAGTCAATGCTCATACTTGCAGATTGTTTAAATTCCTCTTTCTCTGATGGGTTTGTTCATATTTTCTGCCTGTTTACTCCTAGGCTATTGATTCTTTAGAATTTCTAGGATCTTTTACATTAGAGATTTTAAGCTTTTGTCTGTCAGTTACATTGCATATATTTTTCCAGTCTGTCACTTGTAAACATTTGCCATAACATAAATTTATTAAGTGTGTCAATGTTTTCCCCTTTAGAGGTTTGGGTTTTCTGTTTTAAAAACTTTTCCTTCATGAAAGGAACACAGTAAGTAACACAAGCACTGCCCTAAAAATCCTCAAGAGTATTTTTGACTGTGAAAAATATTTACCCTCCTCCAGTATGATGTACACACTGGAAGTTTCTGCTTTTCATGACTGAAGTTTCTGTTTGTCACAATGGGACTTGAATTGTTTTTACCCGAAATTAAGCTCACAATTTTCAGATTTGGTCTAGTGTCAAGGCAGGATATGTAAGAGACATACATAGGTTTGATCCCTGGGTGGGGAAGATCCCCTGAAGAAGGGAATGGCTATCCACTCCAGAATTCTCGCCTGAAGAATCCCATGGACAGAGGAGCCTGGTGGGCTACAGTCCATGGGGTCTCCAAGAGTCAGACATGACTTAAGTGACTTAGCACGCAGGCAAGATATAAAGGGGTGATAGTCTGTTCCTGGAATGTTTTTTCCTTCTTTTAAAAAATGTCACTGTGTAATACTGCTTCTTCTCCACTGACCTTGTGGTACTAGTTTTCTCCTTGGCAATTTAGAAACGCTCCTGGGCAGAAAGCTGTAGGATTGTTTGTCTTCTTGACTTGAAATAACAAGTGAAAGCTACAAAGTTTGGACTCATTTGTACCTACAAGGCTTGCCTGCATTTATGGAGTCCATCTCATTTCAGTTTAAGGGCAACCCACTTGGAGGAAATGAGTCCAGACTTTGTAGCCCAACAAAGTCAACTGAAGGGACATAGACTGTGACCCAGCACCACTTTGCACTTACCAGATGCCTGAAAGGTGGTCCTTTCTGATTGATAGGATACTATGAAAATAAATTATCTGACTCTTCAAATTCTTTTTTTCCCCCCATGGAATTTCTTTTGATTCCAAAATGCAAATTGGGTTTTACTTCACAAAATGTAACAGAAGAGCTAATTAAAACATTTCTGCCAATTCTCTTTAATTCCACAGCATAGCTTTTCAAATAATGCATTTAGTTCATATTTTGAAACTGTAACCACTTGAGGGATCTTAATTTTTTTTATTAAAGTTTGTTTATACTCATTTCTTTCAGTATTTCAGGGGAGTATGATATTTAACCAAAGGCAAAGAACATGAAGCTTAGAATTTTTTCCTAAATTGGAATGAAAAGCAGGGAACTGTATTGAGTGGTGTTTTCACACTGTATGTCATATTCTTCACTTTATAGTTCTTGTGAACAAGAGCTTTGCTAATCTGTCTGAACACTTTGTTTGACAAGGACCATAGTATGCTCTGTGATGGATGCAAGAGTTCCAGCTGGATGTTGTGTCTCATTTGGATTTTGGTGTTTTCACAGCATGCTGTGAGGCTAAGTAGGATAGATAATTCTCAAAGTGGACTATAATTTTATAGTCTATCTTCCTCTCTTGGAAGGTTATAGGTTGATTTTCATAGCAGAATTTGCTAGTTGTCCCACTGTCCATTCTTCCCTTCTTTGTTAGAAATGGGAATCCTGATTTTTCACAAGGCCTCTTTCCTTCACGATAAAAGACTCCTTCTCACTGCTTTCCTTGAATCTGGGAATGGCCGACCAACCTATTTAATCAATAAGAAATAAGCATAAATGTTGCCTGTAAATTCCTAGAAGTCTTCTTAAAGATAGGATTGGTTTTTTCATGCCCCTTTCCTTTATATACTACCTGGAAAAAGGAGGATATGACTGGAGCTCTAGCATATTGCTTGAACTTTAAAAATGAAGACCATACTTTTAGTTGGAGCTGAGCAATGAAAGATGCTTTCATTTCTTATGTCTTTTATTGCATAAGAGATGAATAAACTTGTATTTTGTTTAAGCCAGTTTTTTTTTTTTTCTCTTAAATATTCAGCCAAACATTCCTAACTATGTAGTAGGATTTGGTCCTAGTAATGGAATGCTGCAATAAAAAAAAAAAAAGAAAAGAAAATGTAGCAATGGCATAGCAGAGGCGGTTGAGTAATAGATGGTGTAGATTCTGTACTCTAGAGAGCCATTGACCATTGTAATGTCATAGTAGAACACTGACAAACTATCCCATTGGAAGGCATACCACCTATGGACTGAAGTCAGACAAAAGGGGGAAAGTTCAACAAACTGAGAATGTGAGAAAGTCTTCTCTGCTACACAATGATTTTAGAGAAGACTTAAGATAGAGAGAGACATTGCAACTGATTTAGATGAGTATTTCAAGCAGAAATAGACCTGCCAAAGATTTGCTTCTTTGCTGAAGAACTTCTCTACCTATGGTGCCAAACTGTCTCGATTGGGAGTCCCAGAATTTACACCCTCACAGGGGTGAAAAAGTCAATTGCTCCTGTGTCCAAACTTAAGCAGTAGTGACAAAACTGAAGTCTTAGCTGGTGGTAAGACTGTGGCCCCTTAAGGGTCCTTGCTTGACCAGAGAATGGAGTCCAGTCTTTGGACAATATTTGAATTAAAAGTACAGTGTGTATTCATTTAGTAAATAGTAAATGAGCTCCTATAATAGGCTTGACTGCCATTGAAATAGAAATTTAAAAAGCAAATAAGGTAAGTGGGAAGTGACAGAGTTCCATTTTAAATAATATTGGTGGGATAGACCTCATTGAGAAGATGGCATTTGCTTCAAGACTTGAAAGGGTTGAAGGAGTGAGCCTATGGTTCTCTGGGCAGAGTGTTTTAGGGAGAGGGAGTGGCCAATATGAAATGTCCTGATTTGTACCAGGGCTCTGTAAAATGGTAGAGGTCAGTGTGATTAGAGCAAGCACAGAGAGTAAATGAGGTAGGGCAGACCCTGTATAACCTTGAAGACCACTATGATGATGATGGCTGTTGCTTAGGTTGTGAGCCTTTGATGATTTTTTAATGGAGGGGCAAACTGATCTTATATATGTTTCCAAAGTGGATCCTATTGTAGTTTTGAGAATAGTCAGTAGAGGAGCAAGGGAAGTGAGATGAGTAGGGGACTACTGCAGTATCCAGAGGAAAGAGGATGGTAGTATGTCCCAGAGTGTACCTGCGAACAAGCCAAGAAGTGGTTGGAAGTTGCATGTATTTTGAAGGTAGAAAGTCCAATACTTTGGCCACCTGATGCGAAGAGCTGACTCATTTGAAAAGACCCTGATGCTGGAAAAGATTGAGGGCAGGAGAAGGGGACGACAGAGGATAAGATGGTTGGATGGCATCACTGACTCGATGCACATGAGTTTGGGTAAACTCCAGGAGTTGGTGTGGACAGGGAGGCCTGGTGTGCTGTGGTTCATGGGGTCGCAAAGAGTTGGACACGATGGAGCAACTGAACTGAACTAAGACCAACATGATTTTTTACAATTTTTCTCCTCTCCCAAACACTTTTCCCAGAAGACTTGAGGCAGTGGCTATTTATGTAACACTTTTAATTCATAGACTTTTAGTAAAGCAGATTGTCCTCCATCATGTGCGTGGATCTCATCCAATCAGTTGAAAGCTCTTGAGTGAGAGAGAATTCTGCAGCTGATGATTTTTGGACTTGAACTTCAGCTTTGGCTCATTCCTGAGTCACCAGCCTACTGGTTCACCCAGCAGACTTTGGACTGGTTAACCTCTACAACCACCTCCACAGCCTCTGTAAAATAAATCCACATATACATTCATATTGTTTTTGTTTCTTTTGAGAACCATGCCTAATACAGGACAATTATGCATTAGCATTGTGAAGAATTTTTTAAAATTTTCTTTTAAATGTTAATCTCATCCAAAACAACCTCATAGAAATATTTAGAGTAATGTCTGATAATGTATCTGGGCATCACAGCCCAGTCAAGTTGACACATAAAATTAATCATCACACCTCCTAAGTTCATGTATATATTTATAATACTTTATGTCACTTTTCCTGATGGTCTCGGATGTAGATTCAAAATTCTTCTCAACACTGTGGCTTAAACAGACAAACTAAAGTTGACATAAGGATTGGAATGTATTTTCTATCTCTGATTTATAAACTAAAAAACAAATTCTTAGTTTGACAAGACCCCAAACTTCTGTTTCCTTGCAACATTATCATCCTTTCTGCTTCTTAGGCTTTGCCTTCTCTCTGACTCTCTTACACACACAAACACAGTGGTCTACTCTAGCCACACCGAATAATTCAGTTTTTAAACTAACCATAAACTTTTTTAAACTTTAATTTTTCTATTACTTATTTGTTATAACTACACAATGGACTTATACTGCTATGTAACAAGAAAAGTAGTTAATGAATATGAATATTGTGAAAGCAGAATCATTGAGGTAAAAAGATGAAAAAGTTTATAGGTGTAGTTCAATCCACTCATTTTCACATTCAAAAACAGAGGACCAGAGAGATAAGTGACTTGTTCAAACTCAGCTTGTTAGAAGTGATCTTGGGACTATTGACCAAGTTTCTAGTTTCTTAGCCCTAAAGTACTTCTTTTACTATAGATTAACCACAGACTTTTAGATCTTTGCATTTGTGAATCACACCTTCTTCTGGATTACTTTCCTTTTATTCACAAACTCTGTCAAGTCTCAGAAAAGATGTCCTAACACCCAAAAAAGATGTCTTTTATCATTATAGGGGAAAGTGAAAGTGAAAGTTGCTCATCCATGTCTGCCTCTTTCTGACCCCATGGACTACACAGTCCATGGAATACTCCAGGCCAGAATACTGGAGCGGGTAGCCTTTCCCTTCTTCAGGAGATCTTCCCAACCAGGAATAGAACCCATGCCTCCCTCATTGCAGGCATATTCTTTACCAGCTGAGCCACAAGGGAAGCCCAATATATCATTATAGGGGACAGGAATGCAAAAGTAGGAAGTCAAGAAATACCTGGAGTAACAGGCAAAGTTGGCCTTGGAGTACAGAATGAAGCAGGGCAAAGGCTAATAGAGTTTTGCCAAGAGAACTCACTGGTCATAGCATATACCCTTTTTCGACAACACAAGAGAAGACTCTACACATGGATATCACCAGATGGTCAATATCAAAATCAGGTAGATTTTCTTTGCAGCCAAGGATGGAGAAGCTCTATATAGTTCGCAAAAACAAGACGGGGAGCTGACTGTGGTTCAAATCATGAACTTCTTATTACCATATTCAGACTTAAATTGAAGAAAGTAGGGAAAACCACTAGACCATTCAGTTATGACCTAAATCAAATCCCTTACAATTATACAGTAGAAGTGAGAAATAGATTCAAAGGATTAGATCTGATAGACAGAGTGCCTGAAGAGCTAAGGATGGAGGTTCATGATATTGTACAGGAGGCAGGGATCAAGACCATCCCCAAGAAAAAGAAATGCAAAAAGGCAAAATGGTGTCTGAGGTGGCCTTAAAAACAGCTGTGGAAAGAAGAAAAGCAAAAGGTAAAGGAGAAAAGAAAAGATATACCCATTTGAATGCAGAGTTCCAAAGAATAGCAAGGAGAGATAAGAAAGGCTTTCAGTGAACAATACAAAGAAATAGAGGAAAAATAATACAGTGGGAAAGACTGGAGATCTCTTCAAGAAAACTAGAGATAACATGGGAACATTTCATGCAAACATGGGCACAATAAAGGACACAGAAATGGTATGGACCTAACAGAAGCAGAAGATAATAAGAAGAGGTGGCAAGAATACATAGAGGAACTATACAAAAAGATCTTCACAACCCAGATAACCACAATGGTATGATCACTCACCTAGAGCCAGACATTCTGGAATGTGAAGTTAAGTGGAATTTAGGAATCATCACTATGAACAAAGCTAGTGGAGGTGATGGAATTCCATTTGAGCTATTTCAAATCCTAAAAGCTGATTCTGTTAAAATGCTGCACTCAATATGCCAGCAAATTTGGAAAACTCAGCAGTGGCCACAGGACTGGAAAAGGTCAGTTTTCATTCCCCATTGCCTTCCCCAATCCCAAAGAAAGGCAATGCCAAAGAATGCTCAAACTACGGCATAGTTGCACTCATCTCACACGCTAGTAAATTAATGCTCAAAATTCTCCCAGCCAGGCTTCAACAGTTCGTGAACCGTGAACTTCCAGATGTTCAAGCTGGGTTTAGAAAAGCCAGAGGAACCAGAGATCAAATTTCCAACATCTGTTGGATCATCAAAAAAGAAAGAGAATTCCAGGAAAACATCTACTTCTGCTTCACTGACTACACTAAAGCCTTTGACTGGGTGGATCACAGCAAACTGTGGAAAATTCTGAAAGAGATGGGAATACTAGACCACCTGACCTGTCTTTTGAGAAGCCTGTACACAGGTCAAGACTTAACAGTTAGAACCAGACATGGAACAACAGACTGGTTCAAAATTGGGAAAAGAGTATGTCAAGACTGTACATTTTCATCCTGTTTATTTAACTTATATGCAGAGTACATCATGCGAAATGCCAGGCTGGGTGAAGAACAAGCTGAAATCAAGGTTGCTGGGAGAAATATCAACAACCTCAGATATGCAGATGAAACCACCCTTATGGCAGAAAGTGAACAGGAACTACAGAGCCTCTTATTGAAGGTGAAAGAGGAGAGTGAAAAAGCTAGCTGAACTCTCAACATTCAAAAAACTTTAAGATCATGGCATCTGGTCTCATCAATTCACAGCAAATAGTTGGGGAAACAACAGAAACGATAACAGACTTTATTTTCTTGGGCTCCAAAATTATTGCAGATGGTGATTGTAGCCATGAAGTTAAAAGACGTTTGCTCCTTTTAAGAAAAGCTATGACAGACCTAGACACTGTATTAAAAAGCAGAGACATTATTTTCCTGACAAAGATCCTTCTAGTCAAAGCTATGGTTTTTCCAGTAGTCATGAATGGATGTAAGAGTTGGACCATAAAGAAGGCTGAGCACCAATGAACTGATGCCTTGGAGCTGTGATGCTGGAGGAGACTCTTGAGAGTCCCTTGGCCTGCAAGGAAATAAAACCAGTCAATCCTAAAGGAAAGCAAACCTGGATATTCATTGGAAGTACTGATGTTGAAGCTGAAGCTTTAATACTTTGGCCACATGATGGGAAGAACCGACTTATTAGAAAATCCCCTGATGCTGGGAAATATTGAAGGATGGAGAAGAAGAAGATGAAAGAGGATGAGATGGTTGGATGGCTCTATGGACATGAGTTTGAGCAAGTTCCAGGATTTAATAATGGACAGGGAAGCCTGGTTTCAGTGTATTTGCCCTCTGATGCCCTCTTTCAAGACCTACTGTCTTACTTGGGTTTCTCTTACCTTGGGCGTGGGGTATCTTGTCTCGGCTGCTCCAGCAAAGCACAGCCATCGCACCTTACCTTGGACGAGGGTCTCTCCTCACCGCCACCCTTCCTGACCTCGGTCGTGGGGTAGCTCTTCTCGGCCATGCTTAGTGCTTGCTTCCTGATGTTCAAGCTGGATTTAGAAAAGGCAGAGGAACCAGAGATCAAATTGCCAACATCCGCTGGATCATGGAAAAAGCAAGAGAGTTCCAGAAAAACATCTATTTCTGCTTTATTGACTATGCCAAAGCCTTTGACTGTGTAGATCACAATAAACTATGGAAAATTCTGAAAGAGAATACCAGACCACCTGATCTGCCTCTTGAGAAATCTGTATGCAGGTCAGGAAGCAACAGTTAGAACTGGACATGGAACAACAGACTGGTTCCAAATAGGAAAAGGAGTACGTCAAGGCTGCATATTGTCACCATGTTTATTTAACTTCTATGCAGAGTACATCATGAGAAATGCTGGACTGGAAGAAACACAAGTTGGAATCAAGATTGCTGGGAGAAATATCAATAACCTCAGATATGTAGATGACACCACTCTTATGGCAGAAAGTGAAGAGGGGCTAAAAAGCCTCTTGTTGAGAGTGAAAGTGGAGAGTGAAAAGGTTGGCTTAAAGCTCAACATTCAGAAAACAAAGATCATGGCATCTGGTCCCATCACTACATGGAAATAGATGGAGAAACAGTGGAAACAGTGTCAGAATTTATTTTTCTGGGCTCGAAAATCACTGCAGATGGTGACTGCAGCCATGAAATTAAAAGACGCTTACTCCTTGGAAGGAAAGTTATGACCAACCTAGATAGCATATTCAAAAGCAGAGACATTACTTTGCCAACAAAGGTTCGCCTAGTCAAGGCTATGGTCTTTCCTGTGGTCATGCATGGATGTGAGAGCTGGACTGTGAAGAACGCTGAGCGCCGAAGAATTGATGCTTTTGAACTGTGGTGTTGGAGAAGACTCTTGAGGGTCCCTTGGACTGCAAGGAGATCCAACCAGTCCATTCTGAAGGAGATCAGTCCTGGGTGTTCTTTGGAAGGAATGATGCTAAAGCTGAAACTCCAGTACTTTGGCCACCTCATGCGAAGAGTTGACTCATTGGAGAAGACTCTGATGCTGGGAGGGATTGAGGGCAGGAGGAGAAGGGGACGACAGAGGATGAGATGGCTGGATGGCATCACTGACTTGATGGGTGTGAGTCTGAGTGACCTCCGGGAGGTGGTGATGGACAGGGAGGCCTGGCGTGCTGCGGTTCATGGGGTCGCAAAGAGTCGGACACGACTGAGCGACTGACCTGATCTGAGGGAAGCCTGGTGTGCTGCAGTCCATGTGGTCACAAAGAGCTGGGCATGACTGAGCGGCTGAACAACAACAACAAAGAGCTGAAACTATAAAGCTCCAAGAATGAAACACAGGAGTTTAGCTTTTGGTGATAATTTTTTTTTTATTTGATGTTAAAGTAAAAGGCAGCAAAAGAAAAAAATGGGCTACATCAAACTGAAAAGCTCCTCACATCAAAGAAGACAATTAACAAAATGAAAAGGCATCCTAGGTGATAGAGAAAATATTTGCAAACCATGTATCTGATAAGGGTTTATATACAAAGTATATAAAGAACTCATGCAACTTAATTGCAAAGAAAAACCAACTAGATGTAAAAATGAGCAGAGGATTGGAATAGATATTTTTCCAAAGAAAGACATACCAATAGCCAATAGGTTTATGAGAGGGTGCTCAACATCACTCACTAATCATCTGGGAAATTCAATTTAAAACCATTATAAGATGTCATCTCACATCTATCAGAATGGCTGTTATCAAAAAACAAGTGTTGGTAAGGATGAGGCTAAATGGGGAACCCTCATGCATTATTAGTGGGAATGTAAATTGATGCAGTTATGGAAAGCAGAATGGATATTCCTCAAAAAAATTAAAAAATAGAACTGCCAAATAATCCAGTAATTCTGCTCCTGAGTACTTATCTGAAGAAAATGAAAACACTAACTAGAAACAATACACACACCAGTATGTTCAGTTCAGTCAGTTCAGTCGCTCAGTCTTGTCCGACTCCTTGCAACCCCATGGACTGCAGCACACCAGGCCTCCCTGTCCATCACCAACTCCCGGAGACCACCCAAACCCATGTCCATCGAGTTCGTGATGCCATCCAATCATCTCATCCTCTGTTATCCCCTTCTCCTCCTGCCCTTAATCTTTCCCAGCATCAGGGTCTTTTCAAATGAGTCAGCTCTTCACATCTGTGGCCAAAGTATTGGAGTTTCAGCTTCAGCATCAGTCCTTCCAATGAACACCCAGGACTGATCTCCTTTAGGATGAACTGGTGGGATCTCCTTGCAGTCTAAGGTACTCTAAAGAGTCTTCTCCAACACAATTCAAAAGCACCAATTCTTTGGCGCTCAGCCTTCTTTACAGTCCAACTCTCACATCCATACATGACCACTGGAAATTAGACGGACCTTTGTTGGCAAAGTAATGTCTCTGCTTTTGAATATGCTATCTAGGTTGACCATAACTTTACTTCCAAGGAGTGTCTTTTAATTTCATGGCTGTAATCCCCATCCACAGTGATTTTGGAGCCCAGAAAAATAAAGTCAGCCACTGTTTCCATTGTTATCCCATCTATTGTCCAAAGTGATGGGACCAGATGCCATGATCTTCTTTTCTGAATGTTGAGCTTTAAGCCAACTTTTTCACTCTCCTCTTTCACTTTCATCAAGAGGTTTTTTAGTTCCTCTTCACTTTCTGCCATAAGGGTGGTGTCATCTGCATATCTGAGGTTATTGATATTTCTCCTGGCAATCTTGATTCCAGCTTGTGCTTCCTCCAGCCCAGCGTTTCTCATGATGTACTCTGCATATAAGTTAAATAACAAGGTGACAATATACAGCCTTGACGTACTCCTTTTCCTATTTGGAACCAGTCTGTTGTTCCATGTCCAGTTCTAACTGTTGCTTCCTGACCTGCATACAGATTTCTCAAGAGGCAGGTCAGGTGGTCTGGTATTCCCATCTCTTTCAGAATTTTCCACAGTTTATTGTGATCCACACAGTCAAAGGCTTTGACATAGTTAATAAAGCAGAAATAGATGTTTTTCTCTTGCTTTTTCGATGATCCAGCGGATGTTGGCAATTTGATGTCTGGTTCCTCTGCCTTTTCTAAAACCAGCTTGAACATCTGGAAGTTCATGGTTCACGTATCGCTGAAGCCTGGCTTGGAGAATTTTGAGCATTACTTTACTAGCGTGTGAGATGAGTGCAGTTGTGCAGTAGTTTGAGCATTCTTTGGCATTCCTCTCTTTGGGATTGGGATGAAAATTGACTTTTTCCAGTCCTGTGGCCACTTCTGAGTTTTCCAAATTTGCTGGCATATTGAGTGCAGCACTTTCACAGCATCATCTTTCAGGATGTATGTTCATTGCAGCATTATTGATGATAACCAGGATATGGAAGTAACCTAAGTGCCCATCAATAATGAATGGTTAAAAAAGATGTGAGATACAGACACACACACACATATACATGCACACAATGGACTGTTACTCAGCCTTCTCCAAGAATGACATCTTGCGATTTGTGACAGCACTGATGGTTATAGAGGATGTTATGCTAAGTGAAATAGATCAGACTGAAAGAATGTAGTGTACAGTTTCACTTATATATGGAATCCAAAAAAAAAAAAAACAAAACAAACAAACACAACAAAACAAAAACAGAGTCATAGATACAGAGAAGAAACAGGTGGTTGCCGAGGGGAAGAAGAGTAGAGGGCGAAAACAAATAGGTTAGGGATAGTTAAAGGTAACTTCCAGTTGTAAAATAAATGAGTCAGGGTATAAAATGTATAGTGTAGGGAATATAGTCAGTAACTATGTAATGTAATTGTTTGGTGACATAATGTAACTAGGGGGCTTCCCAGGTGGCTCAGTGGTAAAGAATCTGCCTGCCAAGCAGGAGATTGGGGTTCAGTCCCTAGGTTGAGAAGATCCCCTGGAGAAGGAAATCGAAACCCACTCCAACATTCTTGCTTGGGAAACCTCATGGATAGAGGAGCCTGGTGGACTGTAGTCCATGGGATTGCAAAGAGTTGGACAAGACTTAGCAACTAAACAACAGCAACAATACTGTAGCTAGACTTATTATGGTGGTCACTTTGAAATGTACAGAATATCAAATCACTATGTTGTTTATCAAGAACTATTAATAACATAGTGTTGAAAGTCAAATATACTTCAAAAATGAAAAAACAAGCCCAAGAAGAAGAGACCAGATTCATGGTTACCAGAGATAAGAGGTGTTGTAGGAGGGGAGGCAGTCAAGATTGTGTGTGTGTCAGTCATTCAGTTGTATCTGACTCTCTACGACCCCATGGACTGTAGCCCACCAAGCTCCTCTGTCTGTGGGATTCTCCAGGCAAGAATACTGGAGTGGGTTGCTGTGCCTTCTTCCAGGGGATCTTCCTGACACAGGGATTGAGCTTTAGTTCCCCACATTGCATGCGGATTCTTTACTGTCTAAACCACTAGGGAGGCCCCAAACTTCGAGTTATAAGATAAATAAGCACTAGGGATGTAATGTGAAACATGAAAAATACAATTATCACTGCTCTAAGTTATATACAAAAGCTTGTAAGAGAGTAGATCTTGAGTTCTCATCACAAGGACATTTTTTTTTTCTATTTCCTTAATTTTGTCTCTACATGAGATGATGGATGTTAACTTATTGTGATAATAATTTCATGATGTATGTAAGTCAAATCATTATGCTATACACCTTAAACCTATACAAACCTGTATGTCAATTACATCTCAATAAAACTGAAAGAAAAAAAATAATAAACTTCATTAAACTCTAAAGGGACCCCAGAACTACCATATGATAGGTATTTATCTGAAGGAAACAAAATCACTATTTTTAAAAAAGATACCTACATCCTCATAGTCATTGCATCATAATTTACAATAGTCGAGACAATGAAGCAACCTGTGTCCATTAGCAGATGACTAGAAAAAAAAAAAAAATATATTTTATATATATATATATATATATATACACACACACACACAATGGCATATTATATATGTATATTTATATATACACACTGCTGCTGCTGCTGCTAAGTCGCTTCAGTCGTGTCCAACTCTGTGCGACCCCATAGACGGAAGCTCACCAGGCTCCCCTGTCCCTGGAATTCTCCAGGCAAGAACACTGGAGTGGGTTGCCATTTCCTTCTCCAATGCATGAAAGCGAAAAGTGAAAGTGAAGCCGCTCAGTCGTGTCCGACTCTTAGCGACCCCATGGACTGGAGCCTACCAGGCTCCTCCATCCATGGGATTTTCCAGGCAAAAGTACTGGGGTGGGGTGCCATTGCCTTCCCCTATATACACACAATAGAGTACTATTCAGCCATAAAAGTAAGAAAATGTTTTCATTCATCACAGCATGAATGGACCTTGAAAAAAACTATGTTTAAATGAAATATTTTAGACAGAGAAAGTTAAATACTGTATGATATCTCTTATATATGGAGTCTAAAATCAAAATGAAAGGCCAAAACAGAAAACTAAATCATTGATACATAGAACAGGTTCGTGGTTGCTAAGAGTTCAGGTAGGTGAAATGAATGAAGGTGATCAAAAAGTACAGTCTTCCAGAGTTTAAAATCCAAAATTATTGTGACTTAAAAATGTTAGAATTTTTTTTGGCTTTTCTTACAGAACAGAAGTCCAGAGGAATGATGAGGAAGGATTACCTAGATGTGTGTCTAGAATTGTTAGGGCAATTTCATAATGTCATCAACATCCAATTTTCTTCATGTTCTCTACTCTTCCATTTGTTAGGTGTTGCCTTATCCTTATAGTCCAAGATGGTAACTGGGGCTCCAGCCATGCCAACTGTATTCAAAGTTACCAGCAAAAGGAAGAGCAAATTAAGTACACACTTCCTAACTTTTAAAGGTATTTCCCAAAGTCACACTTTTGCTTACAGTGAAAGAAAGTGAAAGTGAAGTTGCTTACTAGTGCCTGACTCCTTGCAACCCTGTGGACTGTAGCCTACCAGGCTCCTCTGTCCATGGGATGCTCCAGGCAATAGTCCTGGAGTGGATTGCCATTTCCTTCTCCAGGGGATCTTCCCAACCCAGGGATCAAACCCAGGTCTCTCGCACTGTAGACAGACACTTTACCGGCTGAGCCACCAGGGAAGCTCTTGCTTACAGTACTGCCTGAATTTAGTCATATAACTACCAGAAAAGTTGGGAAATGTAAGTTAGGTCTGAAGCAACGTGTCCAGCTAAACTTGAGATTTTGCTATTACAAAAATACAAGAATAGATATTGAATGGCCACTGGAAGCTTTTAAATTAAAAAAAAAAAGGGGGGAGCTAAAGATGGATCCCTATATCATTTAAGTTGGTGAAGTAGACTTAAAACCAACCATCTGGGTAGGAGAAGAATGAAGCCAAGTTTCAAAGAGAGGTGGATGATATGTTGAAAATCAGAGAATTGTCCTTACAGCACAGCAAATTAATTTGATTTATAGATGGCCATTGGTGACCATTCAAGTGTTCATTTACATTAGCAGGTGCCTGTCGATGGAAAACCCACCAAATACTCCAAGGCCTGGGAGGCAGCCAAGGCAAAACTGACCATTTACACTATACTCACATGGGGAGTTGCCATGGTCTAGATTCATTTTCTGTGTCTGTAATCTTCTGGGCTTGCAGTTGAAGCAAGATAGAGGGATAGAGTCCAAAAAAGACCTTCATAGTTCTGATCAATTGATTTTTGACAAGAGTGCCAAGACAATTTGGCACGTTCTTTCAATCATGGAAGAACATTCTTTTCAACAAATGGTGCGGGAACAACTAGACATCAACATTAAAAGAATAATTGGATACCAACTTCATGCCATATACAAAAACTAACTCAAAATGGATCAGAGACCTAAATGTAAGTGTTAAGACTATAATACTCTTACAGGAAAATGTAATAGTAAAATGTACTTGATCCAAGATTAGACAGTGTTTTCTTAGATATGAGTTGAAGACATAAACAATAAAACAAAAACTGATAAATTGGAAATCATCAAATTGTAATACTGTTATATATCAAAAGATACTGACAAGAAAGTGAAAAGAACACCTACAGAATGGGAGGAAATATTTGCAAATCATACATCTGGTAAGGGATTTGTATCTAGATTATATAAAGAACTCACAACTTAGTAAGTTAGTAAAAAGAAAAATAGTCAATTGAAAAATGGGTAAAGGAGTTGAATAGACACTTCTGAAAAGAAGATATACAAGTGGCCAGTTAGCACATGAAGAGATACTCAAAATCACTGTCATTAGGGAAATGGGAAATCAAAACCACAAGGGACTACATCACATCCACTAGGATGGCTTTAAGAGAATAGGACAATAATAAGTGTTGGCAAAGCTGTGGGAAAATGGGGGTTCTCATACATTGCTGTTGGGAATGTAAATGATTCCTTTGGGAAGCAGTTTGGAAGTGTCTCAAAATAATCATGAAATTATCTTATGACCAAGCAATCCCAATCCTAGGTATAAACACAAGAGAAATAAAAACACGTATTCTTAGAAAAACTTGTAGATGAATGTTTGTAGCAGCATTATTCATAATAGCCAATTAGGAGAAACAACCCAAATATCTGCCATCTGATAATCAGATAAACAAAATGTGATATATCCATCCAAGAGGATGCTATTCAGCCATAAAAAGGAATGGAGTATTTATACATCAGATCAGATCAGATCAGTCGCTCAGTCGTGTCCGACTCTTTGTGACCCCATGAACTGCAGCACGCCAGGCCTCCCTGTCCATCACCAACTCCCGGAGGTCACTCAGACTCACATCCATCGAGTCAGTGATGCCATCCAGCCATCTCATCCTCTGTCGTCCCCTTCTCCTCCTGCCCCCAATCCCTCCCAGCATCAGAGTCTTCTCCAATGAGTCAACTCTTCGCATGAGGTGGCCAAAATACTGGAGTTTCAGCTTTAGCATCATTCTTTCCAAAGAAATCCCAGGGCTGATCTCCTTCAGAATGGACTGGTTGGATCTCCTTGCAGTCCAAGGGACTCTCAAGAGTCTTCTCCAACACCACAGTTCAAAAGCATCAATTCTTCGGCGCTCAGCCTTCTTCACAGTCCAGCTCTCACATCCATACATGACCACAGGAAAGACCATAGCCTTGACTAGGCGAAACTTTGTTGGCAAAGTGATGTCTCTGCTTTTGAATATGCTATCTAGGTTGGTCATAACTTTCCTTCCAAGGAGTAAGCGTCTTTTAATTTCATGGCTGCAGTCACCATCTGCAGTGACATGCTACAATATAAATGAACCTTGAAAATAGTGGGCTGAGCAAAAGAAGCCAATCACAAAAGCCCATGTATATGATTCCATTTACATGAAAGTCCAGAATAGGCAAATCCATAGAGACAGACAGTGGATCAGACAGTGGGAGCTATGGGGAGGGTAGAGTGAGAAATAACTCTTAACAAGTGTGGGGTTTCTTTTTGGGTGATAAACTTTTCTGTTATCATGGTTGCATGATTCTGTGAGTATATTAAAAGCCCTGAATTGTAAACAGTAAAAGATGAATTTAATGGTAGGTGAAATATATCTCAATAATGCTGTTAAAAAGAACAACAGGACCTATGGCTGATTCATGTTGATGTTTGACAGAAAACAACAAAATTATGTAAAGCAATTATCCTTCAGTTAAAAGATCAATAAATTAAGAAACAGACACACAAAGCAGCACCAATACTGTCAAATATCACAATATTTTATTTGAAAAAAGAAAAAGAACAACAGGGACTTCCCTGGTAGGGTCCAGTGGTTAGGACTCCACACTTCCACTGCCAGACACAAGGGTTCAATCCCTGGTGGGGAACTAAGATCCCACAAGCCATGCTTACAGACAAATTAACAACAACAACAACAAAAGACTACAACAATAAATATAGAGGGGTAGAAGGGTAGGGAGTCCAGACTGGGTTTATATGATTACCAGTAACTACATAGTGATGTATGGATGTGAGAGCTGGACTGTGAAGAAGGCTGAGCACCGAAGAATTGATGGTTTTGAACTGTGGTGTTGGAGAAGACTCTTGAGAGTCCCTTGGACTGCAAGGAGATCCAACCAGTCCATCCTAAAGGAGATCAGTCCTGGGTGTTCATTGGAAGGACTGATGCTGAAGTTGAAACTCCAATATTTTGGCCAACTCATGCAAAGAGTTGACTCGTTGGAAAAGACCCTGATGCTGGAAGGGATTCGGGGCAGCAGGAGAAGGGGACAACAGAGGATGAGATGGCTGGATGGCATCACCGACTCAATGGACATGAGTTTGAGTGAACTCTGGGAGTTGGTGATGGACAGGGAGGCCTGGCTTGCTGCGATTCATGGGGTCGTGAAGAGTCAGACACGACTGAGGGACTGAACTGAATTGAACTGAACATAGTAATATAAGTGGTTTCAGTAGCACCAGAAAACATCAGTCCCTGTGCCTGCTGTTTAGGAGTTTCTGTGCTTGGACCTGTTTTGCATCCTGTCAGTGACCACAGACTTTCACCCACCATCAGCATGCTCACTATTGCACTTCAATCCCTGGCTCCCTTATCTCTCATTCCATGACTACATCTGACCACCTCTATCCAGCCATAAAAATCTCTTCTTACCCGAACAGCTTCCTTCTTCAGCTCTGCTTTCAGTTTTAATGTTTCCTTTCTGGTGGGGTTGGAGGTGGAGCTGAATCAGGGACCACGTTACGTGAGCAGCAGGACTGAAGGGCGCTATGACACTGATGGTCTCCATGCATCCTAGAGGTTCTGATGCATGCCTGTGTGTGCTCAGTACTGTCTGACTCTTTACAACCTTATGGTCTGTAGCCCTTAGTGCTCCTCTGACTATGGAATTCTCTAGAGTGAGCTGACATTCCCTTTTCCAGGGCATCTTCATGACCCAGGGATTGAACCCATGTCTCCTGCATCTCCTGCATTGGCAGGTGGATTCTTTACCACTGTGCCACCTGGGAAGAGGTTCTGGATCCACCTCATAAAGGAAGAAGGCCTTGAACCAATCACTGAGCCCACTGACTAATGGAATTGAAATTGAAATCTCTTTGCAATTAATTTACAATTCCCTGGGCTTAAACAAAATTAAAATGGTTCTAGCAAGGAATTAAGATAGAGACTCCATGAGCAAAACTCTCATTGTATTTATTATAATAACATGAGCCTGTTAAACACTTATGTTACTAAGCCATGTTCTAATTGCTTTGTGTGTGACATTTAATCCACACTGCATCCTAATAGAGGAGGTTATATTATTATTCTTACTTTAAAGATGAATAAAACTGAGACTGGGAGAGGTTGGATAATTCACTTGAAGTCACCAGCTGAGGAGTGACAGAGTACAGACACTGATGGAGTTTGCATTTCATTTCTTTTCTTTTTTTTTTTACATTTTAAAATTTATATATTTTTTAATTGGAGGATAATTGCTTTAAATATTATGTTGGTTTCTGCCATACAGCAACATGAATCAGCCATAGGTATACATGTCCCCGTCCCTCTTGAAGCTCCCTCCCATAGCCCACCCCATCCCACCCCTATAGGGTATCACAGAGCACAGAGTTAGAGCTCCTGCATCACACAGCGAATTTCACATTGGCTATCTATTTTACATATGGTAGTGTATGTTTCTGGAGAAGGCAATGGCAACCTACTCCAGTACTCTTGCCTGGAAAATCCCATGGACGGAGGAGCCTGGTAGGCTGCAGTCCATGGGGTCGCATGGAGTCGGACACTACTGAGAGACTTCACTTTCCCTTTTCACGTTCATGCATTGGAGAAGGAAATGGCAACCCGCTCCAGTGTTCTTGCCTAGAGAATCCCAGGGATGGGGGAGCCTGGTGGTCTACAGTCTATGGGGTCGCACAGAGTCAGACACAACAGAAGCAACTTAGCAGCAGCAGCAGTAGCAGCAGTGTATGTCTCAATGCTACTCTCTCAATTTGTCCCTGCCTCGCCTTCCCCCACTGTGCCCACAAGCTTGTTCTGTATGTCTGTATCTCCATTGCGAATTGAAGTGAAAGCGTCTCAGTCATGTCTCTTTGTGACCCCATAGACTGTAGCCCGCCAAGCTCCTCTGTCCATGGAATTCTCCAATTCCATGTGGGTAGCTGTTCCCTTCTCTAGGAGATCTTCCCAATCCAGTTATGGAACGCAGGTCTCCCACATTGCAGGAGGATTCTTTTTAGTCTGAACCTCCAGATAAGCCCAAGAATACCTGAGTGGGTAGCCTGTCTCTCTCCAAGGAATCTTCCCAACCCAGGAACTGAACCTCAGTTTCCTGCATTGCAGGCAGATTCTTTACCAGCTGAGCTACCAGGGGTCCTCAGCAGTGCATCTCCATTGCTGCCCTGAGAATAGATGTTTTGCATTTTTGTTGTCTTGACTATCTCTTCAGTTCTCTTGAGCCCATGCCTCACCTACATTTAGAATCTGCCCATTTATGTTACTAGTCTTAGTAATAATAATTATCAGTATTATTGCATCAAAATTTATCTTCTTGTTAAGAGACAGACATATTTGTAGTCATTTTTAAACAATTTTCCCCCAGAAATGGATAGTTAGGGAGTTTGGGATTGACATGTACACACTGCTATTTAAAATATTTAATTTAGATAGCACAATATATTTAAAATAGATAACAAACAAGGACTTACTGTATAGCACATGGAATTCTGCTTAGTGTTACGTGGCAGCCTGGATGGGAGGGAGGGAGTCTGGGGGAGACTGGGTACATGTGTATGTGTGGTGGAGTCCCTTTGCTGTTCACCTGAATCCATTAAAACATTGTTAATCGGCTATACTCCAATACAAAATAAAAAGTTAAAAAAAATTTTCTCTCTAAACTTGATGTGGCACAGACCACTATACCCAAACCAGTTTCTCCTTCTTTGGACACACAGCTGAGTCTATTCCCTAGACTCTCTGGTATCAGATGTGGCCATATGACTAAGTTCTGCTGAGAGGAATCTGGGTGCCAGAGCTGGCCTATTTAAAAGTTCCCATGTGCTTTTCTGTTCTCTTTTCCCTTCCCAGTGGACTGGGATGGCAACTGTCCAGGTGATCTTAATACCTACATTTGAGATGAGAGCCAGGGGTCCCGAATGACTGTGTAGAGAAGTTACCTTACCCATCTAAAGAAACAGGATTGTAGCTGAAGCAAGAAATACAGGTCTATCTTGTTAAGTGACTGTAATGTTAGGGTCTATTTTTTTTTATATAGCATCACATTCTGACCAAAATGTTATTGTTCTTCTGAATGTTTAGTTTTTAAGGAATGAGTGAATGAACAAATAAAAGGGAAGTGATCCGGAGGAGGTTAAGTAGACTTTTTTGAGTCCTTAGTATTTTCTAGAATCTTACACGATATTTCAAATTCTTACAGCTCCTTGAAGTGAGTAATTGACACAAGGGCACATACAAAATCTATACATTCTACTACTCCAGGGTGTCTCAGCAGATAACTTATTTGTCTTCTCCAAATGTGAGTGAGTAGAAGAGGAAACATATGGAAGTCAAGTCACTGTGGACCTGCCTCCACACAAGGATGGATGGGTTGGTGAATGGTTTGTCGTTCTAATATTCCTAAACAAAGTGTTCGAAGACTTTGAGACCATTTTTGTTATTGCACAAGGTTTATATCATTTATATCTTTCTCTTTTAATAGAAATAGTTTTTTCTTCCTTCAGATATTGATCATCTTTAAAAATCATTTTATAGCTAATCAACCCTTGTTGGTTATTTGCTAAGTCATGTCTGACTCTTTTGAGACTCCTCAGACTGCAGCCCACTAGGCTCCTCTGTTCACAGCATTTCTCAGTCAAGAATACTGGAGTGGGTTGCCACTTTCTTCTCCAAATCAACTCTCCTCCAATATAAAATAAAAATTTAAAAAATCATACTATATTAAATCTAGACTTATCCTCATGATCAATTGACCTTTCTTTCTGTATCTCTCTTTTTTTAATCCAAAGTAGTTTTAATATACAATAACATTTTCTGGCAGATACACTGTGATCATTTAAGACAGGAATTATAATAGTAATTAAGTAATGGGCATAGTGTTTTTATACATAAAAACATTCACCTAAATAAAAGTTTTCCCAGTTGTTTTCTATGTCTTATTCAATATAATACAAACTATTATAAAGGTGAAAAGTTTAACAGAGCATGTTTATCTTTAACTTGTACATATTGATATGGATTAAAAAAAAGCAAAAATTCATATTATAATACTTATCTTTTTAAGAGTTAGGAAAATGAATTTCTGTACTTAAGGTAGCTGTGTGTTTTAGTGTTGTGTTTTAGTGTTGTGTGACAGTAATTCATGTGAGTCGGGGTTCCTCTCTGAGCAGCTGGAAGAGGAGGCTCCATCCTTTCCAGAGACACAGTAGAAAATGAGTCTGTTCTTAATCTAAACTGAAATGTTGGGGCTATGGTGACAAAATCTAAACTCCGTCCAATTTGGACATCATTTGGAGTTGATTTAAGCTTGTCACATGCAAACAGATTTCTTGTTTTAATTTCTAGCTGACGGCTACAGATGCTTTAAACACCACTTGTGCTATAAAATGGAGAACCTCCTTTTTTCCTTTATCCTCCCAATGAATGTAGATATTTGTCAGAAATTTGGACCCAAGGAACAGTATTCTTCAAGGCATCATCTAAATTCACTTAGCATAACATGTGAAATCTCTTATAACGTGTAAAAGTTTCCTTTATGTACAAAGCACTGGAGTTTTAAACAGCACCTGCATTCATGGTCAGAACTGTTATTCTCTTATTTTTGCCTTGCTCTCTGTGTACTTAAAGTTCTCATCCATAAATCATTTTTATAAAATGAATAAACAACTTCTTTCACTGATGAAGTACAAACTGGCTGCACTAGTTACATTATAGCTAAGAATAACACAGTGATAGAGTCCTGCAGAAAGAAAATGAATGCTGTGCCTGAGAGGAAGGGAACTCATTAACTCAAAAGTCAAATTAGATTGGGAATGATGACAAAGAGCAAAACTTAGTTTCAGTGAAGATTAAGCCTATTCACATTTTATTAATAATTCTTTAATAAAGCTACTGATGCATTTTTGTCAGGAATTTTAGACAGTGGCTGACTGTTAATGAACATGAAGCAAACTGCTTATGTGTCTGACAGGAGTTATCAAAGCCAGAGGAAATGATCTGATGAAAAGAGAATTGGAGATGCTCATTTTTACCCAATATTCCATGTGAGAAAAAAATATGTTTAGGTTCGATGCATGATACTGGGTGCTTGGGGCTGGTGCACTGGGACGACCCAGAGGGATGGTATGGGGAGGGAGGAGGGAGGAGGGAGGAGGGTTCAGGATGGGGAACACATGTATACCTGTGGCAGATTCATTTTGATATATGGCAAGACAAATACAATATTGTAAAGTTAAATAAAAAAAAAAAGAAATTAGCACAACATATCTCTTTAGTGCTTCGTAAACATCCTCTTTGTTGTGTATAATGAAAGAAATAGAGATTAGATCGACAGAATAAAGTAAAATGCAGAGTTCATGTATGCACTAAAATAGCCAAGTAATTCAAAATCTGCCAATAAATTTCTATGTAGAAAGACTTTTTTTTATCTATATAGGTGTTGTAAGTGACACAAAAACTAAATAAATGATCAGAGTGCAGCAGTCTTGAAGAACTTAAATCATTTTAGTAAGGTGAATAATTTTATTTAGACAAATTGGATGTTTGATGGCATGTAGGCCAGACATCAGGGCTTCCCTGGTGGCTGAATGGTAAAGAATCCACCTGGCCAATACAGGAGACATGGGTTCGATCTCTGGGTCAGGAAGATCCCCTGGAGGAGTAAATGGCAACCCACTCTAGTATTCTAGTCTAGAAAATCCCATGGACAGAGGAGCCTGGTGGGCCGGGATACAGTCCATGGGGTCACAAAGAGTCAGACATAATTTTTTGAGGGATTGAGCATGCACGCAGGTAGACATCTGGTTTACTAGCTGAAAAACCACTGAAGTGCATATGCTCAACTATGTTGTTCTGACTCATGGCAGAAGCCTAAACAGATGCTAATGGCTTATATTAAGTTACTCTATGCATTCAACTTGCACTTGACTTAATGTAATTTTCAAACAAGATTAACTGTTATATATTATCCAATAGTTTAAAATAAGTTCCCTTAAATAATTAAGTGAGCTCAGAAATCTAAAAATGAACATGTTATCTCTTTTAACGCACCATAAAAGAGCCAAATTCTGACCTTCAGTGCTGTATATTGTTGAAACCTATAAAGAACAAAACTAAGTTAACAGTCTTCTAAAGTTAAAGATTTTACCTACACAATATAATTCACAGGTTTACCATTTAAGGTATTTGTACAGTCTCTGAGCACAGAGCCATCCAATTTTTTTTTTATACTTGTACACAATTTATGATCTGATAAAATTGAACTTATTGAAATCCCATGATCAATGTCAAAACCATTTATAAAACTTCCTTTTGTACAGAAACGCTTCCTGTTGTACCTCCTAATTCCACCCAAGAGATCCCTAGCCTCATGGTATGATTGTTGACTTTCCACTCTTCCCATCTCTGTGCTTTCCAAGCCGACCCAGCTGTGGTGAGCAGACTTTTCTCATAAAGCCTTTCCCTCTGAGATAAGACCCGCCTTCACATAATCTTAGCACATGCTTTCATTTCCTCTCGTGCCTGAATAATTTCAAATGCAGCCTTCCCAATCTTCAAAGAGCTGTAAACATTTTTCCTAACACATTAAAGACTATTATCACACATTTATTTTTGCTTGTATGAGAGAGTAATCCATTGCTGTGCTGCAATGAACTCAAAGTCATTTTGCAGCTTTGGAAAATCTAGATGCTGAGAAATATCAACTTGGATGCCTTCCAAAAGCAAATTGTAGTGGGGAAATTAGAGTAATCAAATCTCACATTGGCACCCATCAACACTCTCACTAATAATTGAGTTTACAATTAGGAAAACACTAGGCAATGAAAAGTTGGTCATGTTCTCAAACACAGCAGAGAAAAAGATGAAAGCATAAGTCCAATCTTGAGAAAGGGACGTGGCAATGCGGTTGGTAGAAGGGTGACCTCTTCAATCCTCATTCTCTGGTTCTAGCCTTCTTTATAACCTTTTCCCACTGACATTACTTAAATGCAGAGTTTTCCAAAGACCCATGTTTTCTAGTCTCCTCTCTCTTTCTGCCCTCTTCCTTCCCTGTCCTAGAAAAGTTGGGTATTTCTTGTTTGTTTCTGGAAAAACTATTATGTAATTGTGGTTAACAATTTCAGCTTCTGAGGGCAGTCACTTCCTGAGATTGACTATTCCCTGTCAGCTAGTCCTTCTGAGTTGATTCAGAATCCACACAATACTTCTTCAGTATGAGAGTTCTTCACATTTTGGAAACATATTTGCATGTTTCCTCGCAGCTTATCTACTCCAAAACCAATACCTCTAGTCTTAGAAAGCAATCCTTATATAAAGAAATCTCTCAGGCGATCCTTATTCAAATAAGCCTTTTTTTTTTTTTTTTGGTTGAATGACTTGGTTACTTGGCTAATGTTCCTTTAAAGGATGGTACATAGAACGAGATATAAAATTCCAATTATAACCAAATTTTATCTAGATATATACTGTTATTAAGGAAGTAGGAATACGCTACTTCAGATGAAGTATATCAAATATACTTCAGATACTTTTTCAGTATACATCTTGGACTTGTTAAATTTGGGGTCAAGTAAAATGTGCACATTTTTACAAATGAAAATTACCAGTATATTACAAGAAAAATGTCAGGATTTTGTTTTGTTTTCTTTTCTTCCTGGCTGTATAAATGAATATGAGGAATGTGGTGATAATTAAGAGCTTTAACACTAAACACCTAGAAGCTTAACCAGAGCAGGTGAACAGAAAAAAGAAACCCTGCTTATTATTAGGAAATAGATTGAAAGATACAACATTCAGATATCTATGAGATTAAACCAGAAATAAATATATATTTGCTTGTACATTTATGAGCTATTTTTGAAAGTATACACAATAGCTGGTACACCAGTTGCCACAAAGATACAAATATGAGGGACTGTTTTTGCACTGTTGGTGAGAAATATAAATTGATACAGCCAGTATGGAGATGCCTCAAAAAATTAAACTACAATATGACTAAAATAAAACTACCGTATGAATAAAATGACCATATGACCCAGCAACCCTACTACTGGGCATATACCCTGAGAAAATCACAATTCAAAAAGACACGTGTACTCCAATGTTCACTGGAGCACTATCTACAACAGGCAGTACATGGAAGCAACCAAGGTGTCCACTGACAGATGAATGGATAAAGAAGCTGTGGGACATATGTACAATGAAACATTACTCAGCCATGAAAAGGAGTGAATTTGAGTGTTGTGGTGATGTGGATGAAGCTAGAGCCTGTTATACAAGTGAAGTCAGTCAGAAAAAGAGAAACAAATACAGTATATTAAAGCATATTTGTGGGATCTAGAAACACAGTACTCATGAACATGTTTGCAGGGAAGGAATGGAGACACAGACATACAGAATGGACTTGTGGACAGAGCAGGGGAAGGAGAGGGTGGGATGAATTGAGAAAGTATCATTGATATATATATTTATTACCATGTGTAAAATAGATAGTGTATGGGAAGCTACTATATAACACAAGGAGCCCAACCTGGTGTTCTATGATGACCTAAAGGGGCAGGATGGGGGTGGTGGTGGAAGGAGACTCCAGAGGGAGAGAATATATATGTGTGTGTGTGTGTGTATGTATATATATATATATACACACATATATACATAGTTATGACTGATTCGTGATGTTGTACAGCAGAATCAACCAACATTTTAAAGAAATTATCCTCCAATTAAAAATAAAAAGAAATTGCTTTAGAGGTTTATATAAAGGAGGTAAAATTGTTGTAGAAAAATAAATAATAATTTCTACCCTTAAATAAAGGTATAACTGTCGCTTGCTAGAGGACAAAGTGAGAGAGGAATTTGCACTCTTTTGTATCTTAAAATTTGAACTGTGATTATATCACCTATTCAGAAATAATTTTTTAAAGGAAAAATATATTTTTCCAAAGTTATTTTGTATGGTCAGAATTTTTTTCTGGAAAGTTTCCACAAAAGTGATTAACAAGTGTTATTTTGAAAGTGGGGGTATTTTGAATGCCCTAACTCTATTGTTTAAATTATTTGATAATAGGTATATATTCAAATGTTAGCAGGGATTTTCTGCCACATGGTTTTTATTCATTAAAGTTTTTCTTCTATTTAAAAAATACTTTCTCAGATAGTTGTTATAAGAAGAGGAAGATACATTGATGAATCAAAATTCAGATCAGATCAGTCGCTCAGTCGTGTCCGACTCTTTGCGACCCCATGAACTGCAGCACGCCAGGCCTCCCTGTCCATCACCAACTCCCGGAGGTCACTCAGACTCACATCCATCGAGTCAGTGATGCCATCCAGCCATCTCATCCTCTGTCGTCCCCTTCTCCTCCTGCCCCCAATCCCTCCCAGCATCAGAGTCTTCTCCAATGAGTCAACTCTTTGTATGAGGTGGCCAAAATACTGGAGTTTCAGCTTTAGCATCATTCCTTCCAAAGAAATCCCAGGGCTGATCTCCTTCAGAATGGACTGGTTGGATCTCCTTGCAGTCCAAGGGACTCTCAAGAGTCTTAAGGATGTCAATAAAATGAATTTGAAATGGCAATAATCTGAGATTCTTCATGAACACTGTTTCAAGAAACAATCAGTTTTCTACATGAATGATTTTTTTTTACTTTGCATTCTTTTCTGATGATTTAACTTTGTATTTGTCTTGTAATATATTTTCTGCTTTATTACTGATGACCAATGTTCTATATTGCTCTGTCTCTACATTATTTTAACCAAAGTTAGGCCATGGAGATAGGCAGAGTACATTGTCCAAAGGCAGTGAAAACATGATTATGTCTTCCAAATCTCCTAATATTACTTGGCACACAAAAGATCATTAATTAATACTTGTTGATTTGAAAACATAAAAAGAAAAGTGGACACTTGGATGCTTCTAAAGACATTCTTAAGTAGAACAGAGAGTTGATCTTTAGTAGTGGTGTGGCATTCATTGACCTGAAACATCTTCCAAATTTCACAAGCCATTGAGAGATTCTATTGGAGAAGGCAACGGCACCCCACTCCAGTACTCTTGCCTGGAAAATCCCGTGGACAGAGGAGCCTGGAGGGCTGCAGTCCATGAGGTCGCTAGGAGTCGGACACGACTGAGTGACTTCACTTTCACTTTTCTCTTTCATGCATTGGAGAAGGAAATGACAACCCACTCCAATATTCTTGCCTGGAGAATCCCAGGGACGGGGGAGCCTGGTGGGCTGCCGTCTATGGGGTCGCACAGAGTCGGACACGACTGAAGCGACTTAGCAGCAGCAGCAGCAGCATGAGGATCTCAAACAAAAATTTTACCATTGGGGAAAATAAATCTTTGATAAGATCAACCCTTTTCTTTATCTTTCTGCTTTGAAGAAAAATGCATTGTATGGGTATCATCAGCTTTCTGGCAATGGAGATGGGGGAGAAGGCAGTATAGACATGTATAGTGATGAGTCAGCAGAACATAAGTAAGTCCAAGTCAGTCATCAGAAGATATGAAAGGATGGACATTTAGGTTCTTACTTAGGCAACTGAAGCCCTCATCTTGTTTTTTTTCTCTAACCAGCAGTTCTATTATGAAAATAAACTAATATTTTGGATTGCCTAGAAAGATACTAGAAGGATTCATGTAATCATATTGTTTCATAATGTATTTGTACTTTTAGATAATTTGTCCCATTTAATAACATATAAAACAATAAATTGACTTTTAAAAACCATTAAACATGAAGCAGATGTTCAAACGTGCTCTAACCAAGCCTCTTCATTGAAAGATGCATGGTAAACCAGACTTAAAAATTTCAACAAATACCCCAACTTTGTCTTTACTTTCTGAGACACTATGAAAACTCTGTAGGTGGCATTCTTCCGTATAGTATGAGCAAAAATTCAACTAACACTAAATTATAGCAGCTAACACAACTAAAAGTAACATTGCCTTCTCTGATAAAGAGTCAATAGTAGTAGCTAATGCTTTTAATTTGTCTTCAAACTTTACATGAGAGGCAAATTACAGGTTAGGTTATGAAGTCTTGCTTTCAAAGTTCACCCATTAAGTATTAAGTGAAATAAATACTCAATAAGTATCTATTTAAAGTCTGTGACAGGGACTCAAATGATAGTAAACATGACCCATTTTCTCTTCTTTTACTTTGTGAAACCAGTGTTTCACTTTTTTTCCCCATAACCCCCCAGCTATTGTGTCTTTTTATTGTGGCCCAAGATTTCTTGAGATTAGCTAGAGTTATAGCCTTCATCATCATGTCTCTGGATTTTCTTTTCCAGGGGTTTGGTAAGATTTAGTATAAACTCAGATATGGTAAAGTTTTCCCTTAAATAGTAGTTGCTTTCACAAAGAGTCCTGCAGCAATTAATTTAATACAACATCATGAGATGTTTTAGAAATTTTTAGAAAATTTCAAACATACAGGAATTTTCATGTATTATCTATTGTCCATTGTTAATTGTTATTCACAAGGAAAATTTTCCAATAACTTAAAAGGCAACTTATTTTCTTTACATTATTGAGAGATCCATAGAGGTAGAGTACTGAGTTGCAGGTGTTCATTTCATGAAATTCTCATTACAGAGGGAACAAATAAAGGTCCAGATGAAATATGATTCTATTTCCCACCAAGTAACAAGCAGTTTGCTTCAGTTGAGTTTATATCTTTGGAACTATGTTGGCAGATCATGAGTTTTTTGGCAACATCAGTGAAAACAGACTGACATGGTTTTGGTTTACACCCCAAAGCTTATAAGCAAGGTTTTTTGCCAGTGAGCTACTCATGGGAAGCACGTGAGCAGGTGAAAGTATGATTGCATGGTCACTTCTTCCGTTGCTCATAATATATTTATTCCAAATCGTCCTTTGAACATCTGTTTTATGTTTGAAGTTTTTTAAGCCTTTATTTTTACTTATTACTAAGTAGAACTAATCATCTAAATTACAAAAACATTATGAAATGATATGGCTTCATAAATCTTTCTAGTATCTCTGTCAACAACCAAAAATGTCAGTTTATTTTCATAATAGTACTGCTGGCTAGGGGAAGAAAAAAAGATGTCTTAAGAAGAATACTTCACTGAAATGTTTGTTCATCTGTGATAAATGAGGCACTTCATGCCTTCTGATGACTGACTTAGACTGATTAAGTAGTGCTCTTCCAGCTGATCACTATGAAAATCTATACTACTTTCTTCCCCACCTCTATTACCAGAAAGTTTTGCCACCTGGTTAATGCATTTTTCTTCAAAACAGATAAGCAGAGGTCAGGAAAGATATTTCATGGAAGATTTTTTTTCCTGATGGAAAAACATATCTTCATTGATTCTCTAAATTAGTCCTGAGATTTGGTGAGCTTGTTAGACCTACATCTCTTGATACCATACCACTTCTTGAAATCCACACTTTTTTGTTTGAGAATACCTTATGGAACCATCTAAATGGTCTTTAAGTATTCAAATCAACAAATATTAATACATATCTTTTGCTGGCCAAATACTTTCAGTTCAGTTCAGTCTCTCAGTCATGTCCGACTCTTTGCGACCCCATGAATTGCAGCACGAAAGGCCTCCCTGTCCATCACCAACTCCCGGAGTTCACTCAGACTCATGTGCATCGAGTGGGTGATGCCATCCAGCTATCTCATCCTCTGTTGTCCCCTTATCCTGCTGCCCCGGATCCCTCCCAGCATCAGGGTCTTTAACAATGAGTCAACTCTTCGCATGAGGTGGCCAAAATATTGGAGTTTCAACTTCAGCATCAGTCCTTCCAATGAACACCCAGGACTGATCTCCTTTAGGATGGGCTGGATCTCCTTGCATCCAAGGGACTCTCAAGAGTCTTCTCCAACACCACAGTTCAAAAGCATCAATTCTTTGGCGCTCAGCTTTCTTCACAGTCCAACTCTCACATCCATACATGACCACTGGAAAAACCATAGCCTTGACTAGATGGACCTTTGTTGGCAAAGTAATGTCTCTTTCAAGTACTTTAGGGAGTTTCAAAGGCTATGAAAGGTCCTGTCACTACCTGTGATGGACACATCTTCAACGAATCATGCCCTTGTATAAACTCTTCCCCTTGATTTCCACCATAACTTGTGACTTACTTGCTTCTGGCCAATAGGATATGGCAATAGTGATGAAACATGATTCCCATGACTAGATTATGTGTGTGGCAAATGGGAAGGAGATTTTCAGATACAGTTATAGTGGATTTTGTGTTAAGCACAATGGAGATTATCCCGGGTGGGCCTGATATCATCAGATGGAAGTCCTTAAAAGCCGGACTCTGCCATCTTGTGAGACTCTTGCTCAATGGCTTTGAAGAAGTAAGTTCCTGTCACAAGAGTGTCCGTGAGAGGCCACATGCCAGAAACTGTGAACTACCCCAAGGAACCAAGGGTGACCTATGATTGACAGCAAGGAAACAATAACATCAGTCCTTTAACCACTAGGAACTGAATTCTGGCAACAACCACATGAGCTTGGTAGAGGACCCTCATGTTCTAGAAAAGAACACAGCCTTGACTGTAGCTTTGGAAGACTCTGTTTTCTGTTTTAACAGAAAACCTAGTTAAGCTGTGATTGGACTTCTGACTCCCATCTGTCAAATAATGTTTTAGGTTTGTGATAATTTGTTATACAGCTGTAAAAAATGGAGAAGGAAATTACAACCCACTCCAGTACTCTTGCCTGGAAAATCCCATGGACAGAGGAGCCTGGTAGGCTGCAGTCCATGGGGTCGCTAAGAGTCGGACATGACTGAGTGACTTCACTTTCACTTTTCACTTTTATGCATTGGAGAAGGAAATGGCAACCCACTCCAATATTCTTGCCTGGAGAATCCCAGGGACGGAGGAGCCTGGTGGGCTGCAGTCCATGGGGTCGCTAAGAGTCGGACATGACTGAATGACTTCACTTTCAGTTTTCACTTTCATGCATTGGAGAAGGAAATGGCAACCCACTCCAGTGTTCTTGCCTGGAGAACCCCAGGGATGGGGGAGCCTGGTGGGCTGACGTCTATTGGGTTGCACAGAGTTGGACACGACTGAAGTGGCTTAGCAGCAGCAGCAGCAGCTATAAAAAAAACTGATGCACTATCTTTAGAGCATTTTCTGAGGTATTGTTGTGGCCCCAACTTGGATTTAAAATAATGTAAATAAAAATAGAAAAAATTTGAGAGTAACACAGGTCATCTAATAAATTAGAAAATAGATCACATGAAAACACCAAGTTAAATAATCTATTGTGTGTTTCTCAAACTCTGAAAAAAAAAAATTGGGATGAACGTATCACATGAGTACATGTTCAAAGCTGATTATTTTTTTAAGTAACTTTGTTTTACAAAGAACTTAAATTGACTGTTGATTCAACCTCATTTCATTAACATTAAGAGTTTCAATATGTCAAGCTGTCTTCTTGCCCTTACTGCTACTATCCTTGAAAGCATGAATTCTTTTCAACTTGAGCCAGAAGATATTAGAGATTTTCATTTAATTCCTCAGTACTTTTGGTATAGGCTCTTTGGAAAGCTAAAATATAATTCTTCAGAGAGTTATACTTACTTACTGAACAATAGTCCTTTAGATATGAGTTATTTTATGACTGCACTGAAGACAGACCATTTCATGGGAATCATCAGTATGTAATGGGGTAACACTTGGAAAAATGAAAACTGCCTTTCGTAGCATTTATTTTATCCCCTTTGGGGGAAGCAAGAGCCTGATTCTATCTAGGTAACCATAAAATTTATCTTCTAACAAGCATACGTTAAAATGAAAGGAGGAATTATTGAAAATGGGGTTGGGATAACAGGAGGGTATGCAAAACGTGTCTTGGTGAACCAGGACTTTTGTCACTTCTGTTGTAAAGCAATTCCAGGTAGCAGACACAATGCTCTCATGTTCATTTGAATTTCTTTGGGCTTTCTGACTGATACCAAATAAAAATAGAAACAAAAACACTTTAACCTAAAAGTTCACCACCGACACGGTGGACATGAGTTTGAGCAAGCTCTGGGAGTTGGTGATGGACAGGAAGGCCTGGCGTGCTGCAGTCCATGGGGTCACAGAGATTCGGACATGACTAAGCAACTGAACTGAACTGATATCATAGATTATTCTGAATCAATTTAAATTTTGACTGAGGTAATGAGTCTAATTTTAGGTGATGTATTAGACAAGAATTGATAACACTGTATTGTGTAACTGCTAAGAGAATAGAATTTAAATATTCTGTCTTTCTCACACACCCAAAAGATAAATATGTGAGGTGATGAATATGTTAATTAAATTAACAGTCTATACATTTTCAAATCATTACATTGTACACGTTATATATCTTACAATTCTGTCAATTAAGCTTAAAAAAGAAAAACAACAACAACTCCCAAACTGTGGGCCCCATCTCTTACATAATCTCACTTTATTTCCTTTTTTTCTTTGTTGCTATAAGCATGTTCTATTTGGCTTACTCTACATGGAGAATTTCTCTTCCTTTTTTCTTTTTTTCTTTATTTCCTTCTATTTGAGAGGTAGTATAATGTAGAGATTAAAAGCACATGTGCTGGATTCTAACTGCCTTGGTTCAAATCTAGTTTCTACTGTTTGTGACCACTGACAACTTAATTCATCTTGTGTTTTAGTTTTCTCACTTGTAGATAGGAATAAAAATGGAGACTTAAGAAGTATTTAACTCATATATTGTTAGAGAGTTTTGGGCACATAAGTAAGGACTTAATAAATATTAACTATTGTTATTATTTCACTCTTAATAAAGATCCCAATGAATAGCTAATTGATTGAGATTTTGCAGTGTAAACATTTTTCCAAAACTATAAAAACACAAATTATATTCCATAACTAGGAAAATAAAATTAATGCTTCCTAAAAATCAGCTTGCTAACTTAAAAGGAAACCTGTTTGATTCTCAAGGAAATTATTTTAAAACAAAAGGACTATGGCAATGGAAAAATGTCTGCATGTTAAAGCCAAAACATACTTCCGTGACTTTGGTCTTTAGAGACTAAGATTCCAGCAGGATTAACTGACTGAAGTTCTAAGCATGCTTGATAGTTCTGAATCAAGTTCAAGTATTCACGTTTACAATCAGTGCCTTAGAATTAGATATGGTTTAATCTGACAATCAAGTTCATTGGATAAATCACTCCTCATTAGAATTAAAGTACTGTTCAGAGTATAGCATATGGTCTTTGGAAGGTGGACACATTTCCATGAAAGAGACTTCGAGTGACTGTATAGTAGGAATTTAATAAGTCTGGATAGGGAACATTAACTATGATTCATCTTGCTAATTTGGTACGTTAGCTCAAATTTACCATTAGGCTAAGCAAAGATCCAAGTTACTCAATTACCAAAGTATTCAGTTTTTTGTTTCCAGATTAAAAAAAAAAAAAGCCAGGAAAAATGAAGGTGATTTTTGAGATGTGAGTTAAATTATCTCTCAATATTTTGGAAAGGTGAGTCATCTCTTGGATATATTGTTTTTGTCACATTAGTTGGTCTGGAAAAAAAAAAACGATGATATAAAACAGAAGCACCATAATCTTCAAAGAAGAAAAGTATGTGAACAGATTCTTTTTCTTCTTTTCTTCTTTCCTTTCCCTTTTCCTTTCCTTTTGTCCATTGCATCCTCCCTGCTTTTCTGTATATCTACCTGCTTTCTTGCATTTGTTGGTAAAATTCAGTAAGTCCACATATGAAGTTACTGCATAATAGAAAATAGGTTAAGAAATAAACGTTGGAGTCAATTTGTACATCTACATGACTGAGTGATCGAGACAAATGAGGGATTTACATAATGCAAATCAAATAGGAAATAAGTCAAATTGGAAGTTCAGACCCTGATATTCCTTCTGTAGATGAGTTATGACCAACCTAGATAGTATATTCTAAAGCAGAGACATTACTTTGCCAACAAAGGTCTGTCTAGTCAAGGCTATGGTTTTTCCAGTAGTCATGTATGGATGTGAGAGTTGGACTGTGAAGAAAGCTGAGTGCCAAAGAATTGATGCTTTTGAACTGTGGTGTTGGAGAAGACTCTTGAGAGTCCCTTGGACTGCAAGGAGATCCAACAAGTCCATTCTAAAGGAGATGGGTCCTGGGTGTGCTTTGGAAGGAATGATGCAAAAGTTGAAACTCCAGTACTTTGGCCACCTCATGCAAAGAGTTGACTCACTGGAAAAGACTGATGCTGGGGAGGGATTGGAGGTAGAAGGAGAAGGGGACGACAGAGGATGAGATGGCTGGATGGCATCACTGACTCGATGGAGTTGAGTCTGAGTGACCTCCGGGAGTTGGTGATGGACAAGGAGGCCTGGTGTGCTGTGATTCATGGGGTTGCAAAGAGTTAGACATGACTGAGTGACTGAACTGAACCGAACTGAACTTGCTCTTTTTTAAACATGAATAATAATCATAGACTTCATAAAAATTTATATTTAATTCTCAAATTTATGTATTTATTTGTGAGATTTTGCCTGAGATCTAAACTCATCTCTCTTTTCAGTTCAGTTCAGTTCAGTGTCCATAGAGTCGGTGATGCCCTCCAACCATCTCATCCTCTGTCATCCCCTTCTCCTACTGCCTTCAATCTTTCCCTGCATTGGGATCTTTTCTAATGAGTCAGTTCTTCACATCAGGTGGCCAAAGAAATGGAGCTTCAGCTTCACCATCAGTCCTTCCAATGAATATTCAGGACTGATTTCCTTCAGGATTGACTAGTTGATCTTGCAGTCCAAGGGACTCTCAAGAGTCTTCTCCAACACCGCAGTTCAAAAGCATCAATTCTTCCCCACTCAGCTTTCTTTACAGTCCAACTCTCACATCCATACAGGACTACTGGAAAAACCATAGCTTTGACTAGACAGACCTGTGTTGGCAAAATAATATCTCTGCTTTTGAATATGCTGTCTAGGTTGGTCATAGCTTTTTTTCCAAGGAGTAAGCGTCTTTTAATTTTGTGGCTGCTGTCACCATTTGCAGTAATTTTGGAGCCCAAGAAAATAAAGCCTCTTACTGTTTCCAGTTTTTCCCCATCTATTTGCCATGGAGTGATGGGTCTAGATACCATGATCTTAGTTTTTTCAATGTTGAGTTTTAAGCCAGCTTTTTCACTCTCCTCATTCACTTTCATCAAGAGACTGTTTAGTTCCTCTTCACTTTCTGCCATAAAGGTGGTGTCATCTGCATATCTGAGGTTATTGATATTTCTCCCAGCAATCTTGATTCCAGCTTGTGCTTCATCCAGCCTGGCATTTTCCATGATGTACCCTTCATTTAAGTTAAATGAGCAGGGTAGCAATATACAGCCTTGACGTACTCCTTTCCCAATTTGGAACCAGTCCATTTTTTCATGTCCAGTTCTAGTAGCTTCTTGACCTGCATACAGATATCTCAAGAGGCAGGTAAGGTGGTCTGGTATTTCCACTTGTTAAAGAATTTTCCACAGTTTGTTGTGATCCACAGAGTCAAAAGCTTTAGGATAGTCAATGAAGCAGAAGTAGATGTTTTTCTGGACTTCTCTTGCTTTTTCTATAATCCAAGGGATGTTAGCAAGGATGTCATGGTGTGCACAAGGTTTTGCTTGAGCCCTCCAAGCATCTCTGGCAGTTATGGGGTTTGAGTCTAAATGTGATTTTTTCCCCTCCCACTGTCTTATTGGGGCTTCTCCTTTGCCCTTGGACACGAGGTATCTTTTTTTGGTGGGATCCAACTGTCTCCACTCTTTGTGACCCCATGGACAGTAGCCTACCAAGCTCCGCCATCCATGGGGTTTTCCAGGCAAGAATACTGGAGTGGGCTGCCATTTCCTTCTCCAGGGTATCTTTCCAACCCAGGGATCGAACCTGGGTCTTCTGCATTGCAGACAGATGCTTTACCATCTGAGCCACCAGGGAAGCCCGTTTGTTCAACAGTGAGTTGCAAATTTGGAGTTCTTGTAGGAGAAAATAAGCACACATCCTTCTACTCTGCCATCTTGGAATCTACCCATCTCTTTTTTGTGTAGTTTAAATTTTAAGTGTTAACTCACTTTGTTGTTTCTGATGTGATCATATCTCATCTGCCTTCTATATTGTCAACTATGATCAGCTGTTTTCATTATCCACTCCATAGCACACACCCAAAGCTTTTCAACTGCTTGAACTTATTATTATTAGCAAGGTAACAGCTATAGCCATTACTATGAAAAATTTTAGAGTAGAGAAACTGATTTAACTTTACTTAATCCATGATTTTCTGATCACAGAATATTTCTTTTTTTCATGGAACACATATTAACACTTGACCAGAGTAAAAACTGAAAAATTTACCATAGCCTATAAGATCCTGTAGCTATTCAGTCTGACTCCTATTGTATTTATGACCTCATCTCCTACATCTCTCTCCCCTCACTCACACCTCTTTATCTGTATTGGCCACTGTGTGTGTTTGTGTGTGTGTGTGTGTGTGTGTGTGTGTGTGTGTGTGTGTGTGTGTGTGTGTGTGTGTGTGTATGTGTGTGTGTGTACATGTGTGTGCTCAGTTGCTCAGTCATGTCTGACTCTTTGTGACCTCATGGATTGTAGCCCACCAGGCTCCTCTGTCCATGGGATTCTCCAGGCAAGAATACTATAGTGGGTTGCCATTTCCTCCTCCAGGAGATCTTCCCGACCCAGGGATTAAACCTGTGTCTCCTTCATCTCTTGGATTGGCAGGAGGATTCTTGACCACTGAGCTATCTGGGAAGCTCTACTGGCCTCTTTGCTGTGGACTACTTCTAGTTCACCTCAGAACTGTAGGTTTAGGCTTCTCCTGGGAGACCCTGGGGCAATAATCCCAAGGATGGACAGCTTTAGTGTTGAAAGTGAAAATGTTAGTCACTCAGTCATGTTGGACTCTTTGTGTTCCCATGAACTGTAGCCTGCCAAGCTCCTCTGTCCATGGGATTCTCCCAACAAGTATTCTGGACAGCTTTAACATCACTTCAAAAACTCGAGGCACACAAAACTGCCAGAATAGTATCTAACCTTATAAATTCTTTGTAACCCCTTTGGGAATTTATTTGCCCACAAACGTCAACTAACTGACTTTACAGACCATAATAATTTATTTCTTAAAGAAAGTCAAATATCCTTTGTCATAATTTTCTAGATGCCATTATTTTTTAGACAAAGTGAATCTAAATATTTGTAGTAATAAAATGCAAAATTAAAACAATTTTTATGATAAAGTCTTTTAACCTTTTCAGGTTAGACATTTTTTTCTTTTTTTTTAAACTTTTTACTTCATATTGGGGTATAATGGATTCCCTGGAGAAAGGCATGGCAACCCACTCCAGTATTCTTGCCTGGAGAATCACCAAGGACAGAGGAGCCTGGTGGGCTGTAGTCCATGGGGTTGCAAAGAGTTGGACATGACTGAGCGACTAAGCACAGCACACGTAGCCTATTAACAATGCTGTGATAGTTTCAGGTAAACAGCAAAGGTACTCAGCCATACATATAGAGTAACCATTCTCCCCAGACTCTCCTCCCAGCCAGGGTGCCGCATGACGTTGAGCAGAGTTCCATGTGCTAAACAGTCCGTTCTTTGGTTATTCAAGTTAAATTTTCTAATGAAGTCAATTACTATGGCATAGCCAGTGGGGAGAGAAAAATGGTTATGAGTCTGACATTTGAATCCTGATTGCTATTCCCACATTTAGGTTCTGCCACTTACTCATTATATGATTTTGGTCACATTACCTCTTTCCTCTCATGTGGAGGCCTGGAATGATTGAACTTTCCATTCCTGAAAGTGTTAGTTGCTCAGTCATGTCTGGCTCTTTTTGACCCCATGGACTGTAGCCTGCCAGGCTTCTCTGTTCATGGGATTTCCCAGGCAAGAATACTGGAATGGGTTGCCATTTCTTTCTCCATTTCCTTTCCTACTAGGTAGCTTGTAGCAGGAAAAACAGACTGGATCAGTACTCTTCAACTTTACCATGATTGAGAATCACCTAGATGCTAAAGTATGTCTGGCCCCAATCCCAAGGTTTCTGATTCAGTAGGTCTAGGATGAGACCCATTAATTTGCATTTCTAATAAGTTTCCAAAAGAATGCTTCTGATGCAAAGCTACCCTTTGAGAACTACTGGGCTAGAATATTCTGCGGTAACAAACAATCCCAAATCTCAGTGGCTAACAACAACAGAAGTGGTTTCTGGTGTATACTGCAGGAACAATGTAGTTTTCAGGGGCTTCGCTCATCATTGTCACTCAAGGACCCAGGCTCCCGGGGACTCCGTTGTCACCCAAGTTTCCATGGTCATCACAGAGGGAAAAGGAAATATGGTGAATCTTGAACTGGCTCTTAAAATTTCTGATTGGAAGTGATCACTCAACGTCAGCTTTTATTAGAAAGTTTACCAGAATTTCTCTTTCTGTTAATATTCACTATCTAGGGATAGCTAACTTTTCAAGAAGGGTTTGACACTGAACTTTGAGATGTGTGGGGAGAAGTCAGAAGGGCAGGGAGGGAAGACTGGTCTCATCTTTGTGCTGACTTTGTGAAATAATATACTCTTTTTCATTATGTTTTTCCCCTCTATCACCCGAACTGCCTTTTGTTACTTCGGGCTCTTTCTCTATATACAAATCTTGCTTCTGGGAACCTTTCCAGCTTTAACTTCTGGATCCCATTTCTTCAATCTTGCCTGTCCTGTGGTTGACATAATAGCTCAGAATTATTGATCAGGGCTTTATTTTAAGTGTTTTACACGTAGCCTTTGCTTTAATCACTAAATCTCTTATCATCTGCATTTTGTGAATAAGGAAACTGAGATCCAGAGGCCCCTTAACTTTAATCTGATAGTTGTCTTCTGTTTTTTTGAACTTGAGGCTTTGGAACTTCTCTTGCTTAGGGTCCCCCCTTAACCTGGTTTGTGGACTTCACATGCTACAGGCATGAGTTCACATAAGGCATGTCTCTGTCGAACTTGATTTCTGGAAAGGAGGCACAGGCTTGGATGATGAAAATGTCCGCCCCTGGGCTTACCTGGTGGCTCAGACAGTAAAGAATCTGCTTACAATGCAGGAGACCTGGGTTCGATCCCTAGGTAAGGAAAATCCCTTGGAGGAGGAAATGGCTACCACCTCTAGTATTCTTGTCTGAAGGACCCCACAGACAGAAGAGCCCGATAGGCTATGATCCATGGGGTTGCAAAGAGTTGTACACAACTGAGAGACTAAACAATACCCAACAACAAACCTGGTATCAACTCTCTACCCCATTATAGGAGGACACTTGATAACTCTAGGCCTAATTCCTATTTGTAAAATGAGAACAATAGTAATGACCTCAAAGAAACCCATTTTTAAATAAAGCATCATTTTTCTGTACTGCAAAGGCCTGCCAGAAAATCAAACGAGAGGTGGCTGGACCGGTAAGAGCTTATGCAACTGTAATTAATTAATGAGATATGTGGGTCTGTTCGTTACAATTTTTTCAGTGTATTTGTGCTGCCAAAAGATGAGTTTAGTCTCCAGAGACCGGGATTAAGTAGCATGAAGAATTTGAAGTAATCCTTCTTTTCTAGCATGACTATTGTTTTTCATCTCTGTTCAAATAACCAAGTTGATTTATTTCATAGTTCTAGGTTTGCTTGCACATTATTTGATTATATGTTTTTCAGTTTACAATTATATGCAATGGAATGAGTGTGCTTTAGCATTCTGTTAGGCATTACTATGGATACAAGAGAATTTAAAAGGCATAATCTCTGATGCACATGCTAATTGGGAAAAGTTAATACTCCAGAAACATCTCTAGAAAGATTCCAAATTATGTATTGGGTGGGACTTCCCAGGTGGCCCAGGGGAAAAGAATCCACCTAACAATGCAGGAGACCCAAGAGATGCAGGTTCAATCCCTGGGTTGGGAAGATCCCCTGTAGTAGGAAATGGCAACCCGCTCCAGTATTCTTGCCTGGAAAATTCTGTGGACAGAGGAGGCTGGCCGGCTACCGTCCATGGGGTCACAAAGAGTCAGACATGATTTAGCATGCAAACAAGCAAGCAATGTATTGGGTAGGAGCTTACGGGAAAATCCAAATGAATGATTTGGCCAACCCACTATTAAACAGTATCAGATAGTGAAGTGCACACCTATAGTATATGGCTGGGGCTTTCCTTACTTAGATTTTGAGGGAAATTTATCACAGGAAGGCTCTACAGGGGACACTACATTATCTGGTAGATGGTATCTTGGAGTATATTTTTACAAGATACAGAAGGGGTTGGAATTCTGTTATGTCACCCCTCAGACACATGCCAGGTGGGTCTTATCAGAAAACCAGATTAAGATAGGGAGGAGTTCCTAAGTATCTGTTCCAGCAACTAAGCCTTCCAATGTTAAACAAAATTTTTAAAAATACATCTCTTTTTCTAATTTATTCTCCCCAATGCTGTCAGAGTAATCTGTTAAAAATGCAAATCTGATCATGTCAACTTCTGGTCTATGCTTTGGTTCTTGCAAGCTTCTTTCTTTCTTGTCTTCCTCTGTTCATTAAAAAAATCTCCTGTGTATCTATGTGATATTAAGCACTTTGTTGAGTATCCAGGCAATAATGTAACAGGAGGGAGAGACAGGGCAAAACTTTTGAAAGGATGGCATAGCCCAAGGACACAACATAAACTAATTAGAATCAGATGGGACCATGATGGCAGATAAGACTAGAACTTGATCTTTAATCAGCAAGTGAAGTGACACACCCAGAGGTGCCATGACAGTTCCAAGGCACTCTGAAAAGACAGTGGAAAGCTCCACCCCTTCCCCCAAATAGTTGAAATTATAGTCCCACTCATTCAGTTCAGTTGCTCAGTCCTGTCCGACTCTTTGTGACTACATGAATCACAGCATGCCAGGCCTCTCTGTCCATCACTAACTCCCGGAGTTCACTCAGACTCATGTCCATCAAGTCAGTGATGCCATCCAGCCATCTCATCCTCTATCGTCCCCTTCTGCTCCTACCCCCAATCCCTCCCAGCATCAGAGTCTTTTCCAATGAGTCAACTTTTCACATGAGAAGGCCAAAGTATTGGAGTTTCAGCTTTAGCATCAGTCCTTCCAATGACTGATCTCCTTTAGAATGGACTGGTTGGATCTCCTTGCAGTCCAAGGGACTCTCAAGAGTCTTCTCCAACACCACAGTTCAAAAGCATCAATTCTTCAGCACTCAGCTTTATTCACAGTCCAACTCTCACATCCATATATGACCACTGGAAAAACCATAGCCTTGACTAGATGGACCTTTGTTGGCAAAGTAATGTCTCTGCTTTTGAATATGCTATCTAGGTTGGTCATAACTTTCCTTCCAAGGAGTAAGCGGCTTTTAATTTCATGGCTGCAGTCACCATCTGCAGTGATTTTGGAGCCCAGAAAAAGAAAGTCTGACACTGTTTCCACTGTTTCCCCAACTATTTCCCATTAAGTGATGGGACTGGATGCCACAATCTTCATTTTCTGCATGTTGAGCTTTAAGCCAACTTTTTCACTCTCCTCTTTCACTTTCATCAAGAGGCTTTTAAGTTCCTCTTCACTTTCTGCCATAAGGGTGGTGTCATCTGCATATCTGAGGTTATTGATATTTCTCCCAGCAATCTTGATTCCAGCTGTGCTTCTTCCAGCCCAGCATTTCTCATGATGTACTCTGCATAGAAGTTAAATAAGCAGGGTGACAATAAACAGCCTTGATGTACTCCTTTTTCTATTTGGAACCAGTCTGTTGTTCCATGTCCAGTTCTAACTGTTGCTTCCTGACCTGCATATAGGTTTCTCAAGAGGTAGATCAGGTGGTCTGGTATTCCCATCTCTTTCAGAATTTTCCACAGTTTCTTGTGATCCACACAGTCAAAGGCTTTGGCATAGTCAAGATGTCTTTCTGGAACTCTCTTGCTTTTTCCATGATCCAGCTCATTAGCATATGAAGTTGCTCAGACTATAAAAACTAACCATACCACATTTCCACATCACTAACCACAGAGCCACAGCCTCTGCGATGGCCCACACTCTATGTGCTGAGTGTGCATCTCTCTCAATCTGAATAAGTCGACTTCCTATCTACCATCCCCAAGAAAAAGAAATGCAAAAAGGCAAAATGGCTGTCTGAAGAGGGCTTACAAATAGCTGAGAAAAGAAGAGAAGTGAAAGGCAAAGGAAAAATGGCAAGATATACCCATTTCAATGCAGAGTTCCAAAGAATGGCAAGGAGAAATAAGAAAGCCTTCCTCAGTGATGAATGCAAAGGAATAGAGGAAAATAATAGAATGGGAAAGACTAGAGATCTGTTTAAGAAAATTAAAGATACCAAGGGAAATTTTCATGCAATGATGGGCACGATAAAGGACAGAAATGGTATGGACCTAATGGAAACAGAAGATATTAAGAAGAGATGGTGAGAATACACAGAAGAACTACACAAAAAAGATATTAATTAATTACCCAGATAACCATGATGGTGTGATCACACACCTAGAGCCAGATATCCTGTAATGCAAAGTCAAGTGGGCCTTACGAAGGATCACTATGAACAAAGCTAGTGGAGGTGATGGAATTCCAGCTGAGCTATTTCAAATACTAAAAGATGATGCTGTGAAAGTGCTACACTCAATATGCCAGCAAATTTGGAAAACTCGGCAGTGGCCATGGGACTGGAAAAGGTCAGTTTTCATTCCAATCCCAGAGAAAGGCAATGCCAAAGAATGCTCAAACTACCGCACAATTGTACTCATCTCTCACACTAGTAAAGTAATGCTCAAAATTCTCCAAGCCAGGCTTCAATGATACATGAACCATGAACTTCCAGATGTACAAACTGGATTTAGAAAAGGCAGAGGAACCAGAGATCAAATTCCCAACATCCATTGGATTATAGAAAAAGCTAGAGACTTCCTGAAAAACATCTACCTCTGCTTTATTGACTACACCAAAGCTGTTGACTGTGTGGATCACAGCAAACTGTGGTAAATTCTTCAAGAGATGGGAATACCAGACCACCTGGCTTGCCTCCTGAGAAATCTGTATGCAGGTCGATAAGCAGCAGTTAGAACTGGGCATGGAAAGTTGTATATTGTCAAGGCTGTATATTGTCATCCTGCTTATTTAATTTATATACAGAGTATACCATGTGAAATGCCAGGCGGGATGAAGCACAAGCTGGAATCAAGATTGCTGAGAGAAATATCAGTAACCTCAATTATGCAAATGACACAATATCAGTAACCTCAATTATGCAAATGACACCACCCTTATGGCAGAAATGAAGAACTAAAGAACCTCTTGACAAAAGTGAAGGAGGAGAATTAAAAAGTTGGCTTAAGGCTCAACATTCAGAAAACTAAGATCATGGCATCCGGTCCCATCACTTCATGGAAAATAGATGGTGAAACAATGGAAACAGAGGCTTTATTTTCCTGGTATCCAAAATCACTGCAGATGGTCACGGCAGCCATGATATTAAAAGACACTTGCTCCTTGGAAGGAATGCTATGACCAACCTAGACAGCATATTAAAAAGAAGAGATATTACTTTGCCCACAAAGGTCCATCTGGTCAAACCTATGGTTTTTCCTGTAGTCATGTATGGATGCGAGAGTTGGACTATAAAGAACTCAGCACTGAAGAATCGATACTTTCGAATTGTGGTGTTGGAGAAGACTCTTGAGAGTCCCTTGGACTGCAAGGAGATCCAACCATCCCATCCTAAAGGAAATCACCCTGAATATTCACTGGAAGGACTGAAACTGAAACTCCAATTCTTTGGCCACCTGATGTGAAGAACTGACTCATTGGAAAAGACCCTGATGCTGGGAAATTTGAAGGCAGGAAGAGAAGGGGATGACAGAGGATGAAATGGTTAGATGGCATCACGGACTCAAAGGACATGAGTTTGAGTAAGCTCTGGGAGCTGGTGATGGTCAGGGAAGCCTAGCATGCCGCAGTCCATGGGGTCACAAAGAGTCAGACCGAGCTGAGCGCCTGAACTGAACTGAACTGAACATATCATTTTGTCTCTTACTGAATTCTTTCTGTGATGAGACATCAAGAACCTGAACTTCATTAGGTTCTGAAACCAGATATCAAGGGTTTTGGCTGGGTTCAAGTCGTAGCCATGTGGTTTCAAGTCTGAAGTAGGATTTTGGCTGGGTTTGAGTCCCAGCGCATGGGTTCAAGTCCTAATCTGTGGTAAAGGGTTTCAATAACACGTAATAAGAAATAGTGCTTGTTTGCCTTTAGGACTTTCTATTCTATCTGTGCGGAAGCTGAGCAGACAAAAAGCTACAGTGTGGTGTAATATAGAGAATTCACATTGAAGGGGAGTCCCTCATACAGACTCAGTGTATCAGCAGAGGTTTTGCAGAGATTTTGATGCTTGGGTTAATTTGGAAGTACTAATGGGAGTTGGTGAGACTAAGGATGTGTATATAGAAGGTATAAGATGCTTCAGTAAGAGAGAGCAGCAAATTCTAAGCATCAGAGATAAGAGAGCAAATATGTAATAAGCAGTTAACATGGGTTCTAAAACAGGTAGAGACAAGAGCTGAAGCTGCATGATAAAGACCCTACATGTCTTGGAAAAGTTTTTGGAATTTACTCTAAAGGTATTAGGGGCTGCTTAAGGATTTTAAGTACAGTATCATTGTGTTACTTTACATTTTTATATATACCCTAGTCAGCTAACAATGATTCTTTCTTCCTCTGGAGAATCTCTGCTTAATTCTCCTGGTGTTTTTGTACTATAGGACCTTATCTCCCTGGCTGTGGATTGTTGGCTAAACTTCAGGTAGAGGCACTGATCAGATTAGCTCCATCAGATTTTGTGTCTTTTGAGTTGGATCTGAGGACCACCCAAAAGTAGAGATGGGAATCCTAACTTGGGATCCATGGAATTACATATTCTGTTAAGAGAATTTGGAAGCAGAGAGGTAAATATGGAGCAATTATCAAGAGAAAAATCGAGTCTGGAGACAAAGTGAAACTCCTCTCCTGGAATTGTTGTTTTTGTTCAGTAGCTCAGTTGTGTCCATGTATTTGTGACCCCATGGACTCCTGCACACCAGGCTTCCCTGTCCTTCACTATCTCCAGGAGTTTGCTCAAACTTATGTCAATTGAGTTGGTGATGTTATCCAACCATCTTATCCCATCTCCCCCTTTTCCTCCTGCCTTCGATCTTTCCCAGCATATTTCTAGTCTTGCTGCTGCTGCTGCTAAGTTGCTTCAGCCGTGTCCGACTCTGTGCGACCCCATAGACGGCAGCCCACCAGGCTCCCCCGTCCCTGGGATTCTCCAGGCAAAAACATTGGAGTGGGTTGCCATTTCCTCCTCCAATGCATGAACGTGAAAAGTGAAAGTGAAGTCGCTCAGTCGTGTCCAAAATCTAGCAACCTCATGGACTGCAGCCTACCAGGCTCCTCCGTCCATAGGATTTTCCAGGCAAGAGTACTAGAGTGGGGTGCCATTGTCTTAGCTCCTATCAAAATCGGAATTGTGTGAAATCGATGACCAGTCCAAGTTAGATGCATGAAACAGGGCACTCAAAGCTGGTGCACTGGGGCAACCCTGAGGGATGGGATGGGGAGGGAGGTGGGGGGTGGTTCATGGCGGGGGGCCACATGTACACCCATGGCTGATTCATGTCAATGTGTGACAAAACCACTACAGTATTGCAAAGTCATTAGCCTCCAATTAAAATAAATAAATTAAAAAAAAAAAAAAACTTAAATACATTCCTAGTTTTGGGTCCTCTAGACAGCATGCATTCTTATCTCAGTTTGGATTCCTAGATGCAGACCTTAAGATATAGAGTCATGAGACAAGTATTTTAGAAGCATTCCCAGAAAAATAAGAAGGTAGAATAAATGGGATCAGGGAACAAAAGGGGGTGCAGTGTGTAGACAAACCCAGTGGAGGGGGAACTCAGGCTCAACACCTCAGGGCAATCCTACAGGCAGTGTCAGTCATTCCTCTGGAGTTTTCACAGTCAAAGCTGCAGAGAGCCCCAGATGTTTCTACCCCTGTATCTGTCAGCCATTTGTTAAGAACTGAACTGGGGCCTTCCTTGATGGTCCAGTAATTAACACTCTGAGCTTCTAATCTGGGTTCCATCCCTGGTCAGGGAATCAAGATCCCACATGCCACATGATATGACCAAAAAAAAAAAAAAGAGGAAAAAGAAGAACCCTCCCTGAGAAGACTCCAGTGTTGAGAGAATTCTAGTTTTCTGTGCCTATAGCTGAGAGAAGCTTCTAGGTCTGGCTGTTGAGAACAGGGACCCACCAGGAACTCCCTGGTGGATGACAGGTACTGATCCAAGGAGGTATGGGCAAGAGAACTGATGCTAGTGGCTCCAATCCTTGAAGTTAATTCCTCTTTTACATTTTTTTCAGTAAGCCTAAGTTCATTTTACGTAACCTTCAACCCAAAATTCTAAAATAGCACCATGGTCATTAGGTTGTATTTTACAGCAAGAATTGTAGCTACAGATAATGGACTAAGAGATGCCAAATTTTGAGATAAACCAGTTACAAACGGTTGAAATAATCCATTAGTCATTTTATTTTGCTTTATTTCATATCATGTTATTTATTCATTCAAAAATAGTTATTAAATGTCTGTGTTACCAATTGATGGGGATACAGCAATGATTAAGATTGATAGATTCAGCAGTTCTTTTGTCTAATAAAGACAATGAGACAAATTAACAGGAAATTATAATTGGGTGTGATAAGAAATGAGTGCTTTAGGGAAACATTTGAAGGCACTCAGTGGAAGGGAAATTTCCTTGGAGAAAGAGATGTGGAAATTGGGCCCACATCTCTTTCAATGAGTAGTATCAATGAGTAGAAGTGAATTTGTCTGGAAGTTACTTAAGAGGTAAAAGTAATAGGCCATGAAGTAATATTCATGAGCATGAAAGATTTTCTACTTGGTTGGCTAAAGATAACCATTAACTGGGGCAAAAAATACAAAAAAAGTAGATTTGGGAGTCAACACTGAAGTTTGTCTTGGCAACGTTAAATGGGAAATACTATGACACATAAAAATGGACTTGTGATCTTTTTTGGAAGTCTAAGGCATAAGAATGGACGTCTTACAGAGAATTTTAAACTTAAAGCCATGACCTGACTTTGAAGGAAAGTTTGATTAGAAAGACTGACATAACCAACAAATTTTATGAATTAACTGGACTTAATCCCAACACTTTTAGATTCTCCTTGACTTTCATTTCCCTTGGTTAGATTTGTCTTTTAAAAGCCAAAGAGTCAGTTATGACTGTAATTTATTAGGAAAATTTCATGTGTCCTATTTGCTTGTTGAAAGTTGTGTTTCTCAAGCCTTATTATCTGAATTTGCTTGTCTATATTGTGGGCAAAAGGAGAAGGGCGCAACAGAGGATGAGATGGTTGGATGGCATCACTGACTCAGTGGACATGAGTTTAAGCAGACTCTGGGAGATAGTAAAGGACAGGGAAGCCTGGTGTGCTGCAGTTCATGGGGTTGCAAAGAGTTGGACACAGCTTAGCGACTAAACAACAACAATAATTTTGCTTAGCTATGTATCACCTATATCATCTTTAACAATAGTCTCTCCCCTCTCATTTCCATGCTATAATATCCATAAAACCATGTATTTAATGTGATAGTTACATTTTATAAAGCACAATGAAATAAATGCATAACTATCATATACTACTATTATTCAAGTATAACATCACATCTTTTCACACCAAGAGTGGTTTGTATGTTATATTTTGTTAAATACTAGTTTAGATAATTTGGGGAAGGCAATGGCACCCCACCCCAGTACTTTTGCCTGGAAAATCCCATGGACGGAGGAGCCTGGTAGGCTCCAGTCCATGGGGTCGCTAAGAGTCGGACACGACTGAGCGACTTCACTTTCCCTTTTCACTTTCATGCATTGGAGAAGGAAATGGCAACCCACTCCAGTATTCTTGCCTGGAGAATCCCAGGGACGGGGGAGCCTGGTGAGCTTCCATCTATGGGGTCGCACAGAGTCGGACACGACTGAAGCGACTTAGCAGCAGCAGCAGCAGCAGTTTAGATAATTAAACCTGTTAGAAGAGTGGACTCTGGGTCATCTCTGCTGCTGCTGCTGCTAAGTCACTTCAGTCGTGTCCGACTCTGTGTGACCCCACAGACGGCAGCCCACCAGGCTCCCCCATCCTGGGATTCTCCAGGCAAGAACACTGGAGTGGGTTGCCATTACCTTCTCCAATGCATGAAGGTGAAAAGTGAAAGTGAAATCGCTCAGTCATGTCCGACTCTTCGCGACCCTATGGACTGCAGCCTACCAGGCTCCTCCGTCCATGGTATTTTCCAGGCAAGATTTCTGGAGTGGGGTGCCATTGCCTTCTCCGTGGGTCATCTCTAGATATGGTTTATCACACAGTTACTTTTCCAAAAGAAAAGGTAGGTTTTGCCAATGGCTGAAATGTATGTGATAAGTCAGAGACTGTGCTTTTTCCTTTTTTTTTTTTTTTTTGAGATAGATTCAGAACCCACCTAGCAAGAGTTGGTTCATGCTCCCTATTGGTAGGCTCATGCTCCCTTCAAGCCTGTAGGGAGAATCTCTCCTATCCTCTTCTTAGCTTCCAATGGTGATCTTGGTGTCCTAGGCTTTGCAGAGTTTATTTGGGGCTTGATTCACTGCTTTATTAAGGAAAAGAGGAAGCTGGAAACTTTTACAAGAGCATTCATCTCCCCCTATACACTATCTATGAGTCTGAAGGGAAGAGAAGTTCAGTTTAGAGCTTTGTACTTATTGGACCATATTCCTTAGATTGGCAATTTTATAAGAATCAAAGACCAGATGGTGTTATTAAAGAGAAATGAATGAACTAAAGCAAATAGACTTGAAGATGAAGCATATGAAAGAGTAAATATTCTAAAGTAGATAAGAACGAGGACTTTTCTCTGAACAGAAATATCTAAAGCTGCTCACAAATGCCCTGGGTGACTGCAGTAATGAAAGTGACTTCTCCAGAAGACATTTCTTAGACTTGAATTATGGGGATGAAATGCTTGACACATTTCTGAGGTTAGATAATTTGTGTATTAAATACCTACAGGGCTTCAGGCAGCCTGTCTACAAAAGGGAGCAAATACAGGGGCACTTTGCGATGACCTTAGTGCCATTGGCCCAGAGACCATATGGAGCAATGAACCAGCAGCCTGACTGGTCCACCCTGGCTTCAGAGCTTGCACAGGTATTTATCCATGACAGCACTGGTGTGTGCTAAGTCACTTCAGTCGTGTTGGACCCTTTGCAACTCTATGGCCTGTAGCCCATCAGGCTTCTCTGTCCATGATCTCACGGACATGATTCTCCAGACAAGAACACTGGAGTGGGTTGCCATTTCCTCCTCCAGGGGATCTTCCCGACTCAGGATGGAATCTGCGTCTCTTATTTGGCAGGTGGATTCTTTACCACTAGTGCCACCTGGGAAACCTCACAGCACTGGTACCCAGGCCTTTTTATCCAGCTTACTTAAGTCCTGTTTGGAACAAGATTAGAAAATACATTTAACAAACAAAAGTGCTGCTATAGATATTATCCTGTGACTTTATGCAAAGTCTCAAAGGCAACATCAAACGATAACTAGGATATGACATGCTCTAGTTTTGAGGTTACTGAGTTTGTTTTGTTTTAGATTAACAGACTCTATTTAGAGGAAAAAAAAAAAAAAAATGAGCAGGAAGTACGGAGAATCCCTCTACTCTCCCCATAGCTTTCCCTGTTATTAACATCTTACATTAGTGGGAGCACATTTGTTACAACTGATGAATCAATAATAATATATTGGGCTTCCTGGTGCTCAGATGATAAAGAATCTGCCTGCAATGCAAGAGACCCAGATTTGATTTGATCCCTGGGTCAGGAAGATCCCCTGGAGAAAGGAATGGCTACCCACTCCAGTATTCTTGTCTGGAGAATTCCATGGACAGTGGAGCCTCATGGACTGCATAGTTTATATTGGGATTTACTCTTTGTGTTTTATAGTTTGACAGGTTTTGATAATGTTATGTATCCATCATTACCATATTATGCAAAATAGTTTTACTACTCTAAAAATCTCCTGTGTTGTACCTATGCAACCTTCCCTCTTTCCCCTGGTCTCTTTAGTTTTGTTTTTTTCCTAGAATGTCATATAGTTGGGATCATACAGTATGTAGCCTTTTCATATGAACTTATTTTACATAGCAATGTGCATTTCAGTTTCCTCCAAGTCTTTTCGTGACTTAATCGCTCATTTCTTTTTATCACTGAATACTATCTCATTGTCTGGATGTACCACAGGTTACTTATTGATTCATCTACCGAAGGGTATCTTGATTGCTTCCAAGTTTTGCGATTGTAAATAAAGCTTTTTATAAACATCCATGTGCAGGTTTTTGGGTGAACATGTTGTCCTTTTTTTTTTTCAGTTTTACTGAGATTGTAATTGGCATATAGCATATGTGTAAGTTTTAAGGGTGCTGCATAATGACTTGACTTATACAAGATTGTGAAATGATTCCCACAGTAAGTTTGGTTAGTTCAGTTCAGTTCAGTCGCTCAGTGGTGTCCGACTCTTTGCAACCCCATGAATTGCAGCACACCAGGCCTCCCTGTCCATCACTAACTCCCGGAGTTCACTCAGACTCATGTCCATCGAGTCAGTGATGCCATCCAGCCATCTCATCCTCTGTCGTCCCCTTCTCCTCCTGCCCCCAATCCCTCCCAGCATCAGAGTCTTTTCCAATGAGTCAACTCTTTGCATCGGGTGGTCAAAGTACTGGAGTTTTAGCTTCAGCATCATTCGTTCCAAAGAAACCCCAGGGCTGATCTCCTTCAAAATTGACTGGTTGGATCTCCTTGCAGTCCAAGGGACTCTCAAGAGTCTTCTCTAACACCACAGTTCAAAAGCATCAATTCTTTGGCGCTCAGCTTTCTTCACAGTCCAACTCTCACATCCATACATGACCACTGGAAAAACCATAGCCTTGACTAGATGGACCTTTGTTGGCAAAGTAATGTCTCTGCTTTTCAATATGCTGTCTAGGTTGGTCATAACTTTCCTTCCAAGGAGTAAGCATCTTTTAAGTTCATGGCTGCAGTCAACATTTGCAGTGATTTGGGAGCCCCCCAATATAAAGTCTTTCACTGTTTCCCCATCTATTTGCCATGAAGTGATGGGACCAGATGCCATGATCTTCATTTTCTGAATGTTGAGCTATAAGCCAACTTTTTCACTCTCCACTTTCACTTTCATCAAGAGGCTTTTTAGTTCCTCTTCACTTTCTGTCATAAGAGTGGTGTCATCTGAATATCTGAGGTTTTTGATATTTCTCCAGGAAATACCATCAGCTAATATTAATATTCATTTGCTTACTCCAGCATGATTGCTTGAGTATATGTAGTAAGACAGCATTTAGTTTTGTAAGATGTACCAAACAGTCTTTCAAAGTGACTGTATCACTTTAAGTTCATTTTTAAACTTCCTCGTTGGTCATCACTGTGTCTCTCCTCATCCTTTCATTTGTTTCCTTGGTGATCAGGGCTTTCCATGTGCCCTTCACTGAGCTGATCAGTACCCAGCACCCCACCTCAGCTCCTTTCCAAAAGCACATGTGGGTCTCATATCTTTATATTTCTGATCTCAGCTAGGAAAACAAATAATAGCAATGAGCATTCAGGTAGCACTTACTGTTTACAACAAACATTGATATAAAATTTTCCTTTTAATTTTCAAAAACAATTCTCTAATAAGGTCTCATTTTCCCCAATTTGAATATGGGGAATCTAAGGTATAATTAAAATTCATATAGTTAGTGGTAGAAATGGACTGGACATTGTTCAACCACTTAAAAATCTCTTCTGTAATAAAGAGTGTAGTTTAAATAAGCATATAAATAAATCAGATAATTCTTTCAGTTGAAATTGGAAGTTTTAATTGCTAACTTGGCTGACATCTTATGCCTCCAGAAAACACAGCCTTTTAAAAAGTTGTATTTCTAATGGCATAACCCAAAGGAACAAGTAATGGTGGTTATTTTACTCACTAAAGGATGCTTTACTGACAAAGCTGGTCAAATATGCAATCAGTCAAACAGTATCTGCCTTTTAAAAAAGGTTTTACTTCTCTCTTGATATAGCAAAGAAGTAGTAATGATACTTTCTGAAATTAGAGAAAGTTGTTAAGGAAGAAATGGTCCATAGGGAGTGAATAGACTTCCCAACATTTTATAGGTTGTTTGCTGAGCTTTAAAAGGAAAAATTTTAAATGTAGAAGTTACTGTTGCACATAAAAATGCTATATAAATGTTTAAATAATTTTCTATTCATAATAAAAGCATGTAGTAGAAGTAAAAACTGAAATTGAAGTCAATTTCTGAAACAGAAAAAGGTTACGAATCCTCTCATATAACTTGGCATTATGTTTTAATTAAATGTATTCCATTAACATTCCCTGATCATTCCTTTTGTTTCCTTTGAATATCCCCCAGTCATCCAAGTGATTTCTGGCCATTGTGTAGATCTCAATATACTACTCCCAAGGGATGCACTGTTTGGAAATTGTAAGCTACATTCACCTGTCTTTCTAGGATCCCCGCATCCAACCCTATTCCTAAGATAGCAGTGAAATGAGATATTCAGGATCTGTATTAGCTTCCTAAGCCACTAAAACAAGGTGTCATACACTGAGTGGCTTAAAACAACACAAACTTATTGTCTCAGTTCCAGTGGCTAGAAGTCTGAAATCAAGGTGTTGGTAGGTTCATGATCCATTCAAACCCAAAGGGTAGAATGCTTCCTTGCCTATTCCTAGCTTCTGGTGGATTCCTGGTGATCTTTGGTGTTCCTTAGCTTGGAGCTGTACTGCTCTAATGTCTGCCTTTGTGCTCACATGATATCCTCCTTGTGGTGTCTCTCTGTCCTCATGCAGTCATTTTTATATAAATACACCAGTCATATTGGATTGGGGGCCAGGCTACTCCTGTATGACCTCATGTTAACCAATTGTATCTATATCAACCTATTTCCAAATAAGGTCACATTCTGACATTCTGAATGTTAGGACTTCAACATATCTTTTGTGGGAGCGGGGGAGCCTGAGAGATAATTTACTCTACAACAGCACACTCTTCTTTATTTCTGGTAACAACAACTTTCTTCTGGGGAAAAAAAAACAAAAAACACTTTTTACCCATTTCAATTATCTAGTTCTAGTGAATGCATTCTGCTAGTTGACACAGAGGTTAGAATGTAACTAAATCTACACCTTTCAAAGTCCTTTCTTAGGAAAAAAAAAAAAAAAACTAGATTCAGCTTCTCTTGGTCATAATAGGCATCTGAAACATGGAACAAGTTTCCAGACTCACAGAAGATATCAGTCTTGGAGAATTAAATCAACAAGCAGAGAACGGCAGAGATAAGAGAGCTCCTTTGCTGCAAAGACATAAACTCTATTCTTGCTGTAGTTAGTTGGAGAAGTTGGTTTTCTTTTATTTGCAAAACAAAATCAACAGAACAATAAAAACCATAAAATCACCAAGGGATATCTACCTACTGGAGTTGGGTAGAAGTTGCCACCATGCCACTCTGAAGATCATCTTCACATTGCAGACTCAAGAAATTGTTCAAGGTAAAGTAGATCTCACATGGAATAAATCAAGCTGCTTTTCTGCATTTATCCATAATTCAAAAATTTTGGACTCATAACGCTAGTGAATCCAAAATTTAAGGATTTTAAGAGCTATGGTTTTTCCAGTAGTCATGTATAGATGTGAGAGTTGGACTGTGAAGAAGGCTGAGCGCCAAAGAATTGATGCTTTTGAACTGTGGTGTTGGAGAAGACTCTTGAGAGTCCCTTGGACTGCAAGGAGACCCAACCAGTCAATTCTAAAGGAGATCAGTCCTGGATGTTCTTTGGAAGGAATGATGCTAAAGCTGAAACTCCAGTATTTTGGCCACCTCATGTGAAGCGCTGACTCATTGGAAAAGACTGTGATGCTGGGAGGGGTTGGGGGCAGGAGGAAAAGGGGATGACAGAGGATGAGATGGCTGGATGGCATCACTGACTCAGACATGAGTTTAAGTCAACTCTGGGAGTTGGTGTTGGACAGGGAGGCCTGGTGGGCTGCGATTCATGGGGTCACAAAGAGTCGAACACAACTGAGCAACTGAACTGAACTGAACTGAACTGAATTTTGATTTAGACACTGGGTCGCTGCATATATCAAGTCATTTACTTATTTGCCCTTTGCCTCCTATCTGTGTTGATACAATAGGAATGAATAGTAATTGCTGAGTCTAGAGGTATGATTCAATTTGTGTTAAATATGTTTCAGAGTTAATGCAATTCTTTTTCTTTCTATAGTATTTTATACATATAACTTAAAATAATATAGAAATTTTTAAAGAAGACATACCATTTAGATTTCTGTTTATATTTTAAAAGAATATCAATTCAAAATTGTATGACTATGAGGACTGAAGAAAGTTATTAGAATGAAAAAAGTTTAATAATGAACTCATAAAATTTATTGTAGCTTGATATATCTTTTCTGTTTCTTTTAAAACATATTTTGAGGCTATGTTATAAGCATACATATTTAGAATTATATCTTTCTGTTCCATAAGCACTTTTATCATTATAACTGGCTTTCTTTAATAATTCAATGTAGAATGCTATAATCTTTAGTGTAACCAGCAAAAGAAGAATCTAGTATAAATTAGTACCTTTACCACTTCTTGAAAAATCTAATGATCTTACATCATTTAACTTAGTTTTTCGGAAGAATAAGGTACTAACATGGCCATGTAAGCCCCTTTTATGATCCAGAAGAGCAATCTCAGTAGCATGAGATAAATCTTATTTCTATCAAAGAGAAGCATAATTGTTGAAAGAAAAAGGAAAAGAAACCTTTTCCTATTACCTTGTTATTTATACAGTAGAGCATATTAATATACATTATATTGGATTGGCTAGAAAATTCTTTAGAGTTTTTTTTTTCTGTAAGAGCTGATGGAAAGACTGAATGAATTTTTTGGCCAACACAATGCATATACATAGTACATAAACATATAGACTTAATACATATACATATGTAATATACAATATTATAAATAATAGGATAATAGGGAACAAGGCAAGCCACTCCAGTACTCTTGCCTGGAAAATCCCATGGACAGAGGAGCCTGGTAGGCTGCAGTCCATGGGGTCGCTACGAGTCGGATGCAGCTGAGCGACTTCACTTTCACTTTTCACGTTCATGCATTGGAGGAGGAAATGGCAACCCACTCCAGTGTCCTTGCCTGGAGAATCCCATTGACAGAGGAGCCTGGTGGGCTGCCGTCTATGGGGTCGCACAGAGTCGGACACGACTGAAGCAACTTAGCAGTAGCAGCAGCAGCAGGGAACAAAATGTGGCATAATAGAAGTTACTTGATTAATCGAAAAAGAAGAGAGACAGGAAGAGAAAAGTTAACATAGATTAGGCAGGACATTAAAAATAGTAATATTACAAATCTCAAATAGTTTCAGCAATAATATTGAAAAGAACTGAGTACTCCAAGTAGAAGACTACAAATGATAGTTATATGGCACTTATAAGATAGACAACTTAAATATGAGGATCCAGAATGATAGAAAATAAAATGGAAGAAGAAATAGGCAACTGCTAATCAAAAGAACATGGAACAACAGACTGGTTCCAAATAGGAAAAGGAGTACGTCAAGGCTGCATATCGTCACCCTGCTTATTTAACTTCTATGCAGAGTACATCATGAGAAATGCTGGGCTGGAGGAAGCAAAGCTGGAATCAAGATTGCCGGGAGAAATATCAATAACCTCAGATATGCAGATGACACCACCCTTATGGCAGAAAGTGAAGAGGAACTAAAAAGCCTCTTGATAAAAGTGAAAGAGGAGAGTGAAAAAGTTGGCTTAAAGCTCAACATTCAGAAAACTAAGATCACGGTATCTGGCCCCATCATTTCATGGCAAATAGATGGGGAAACAGTGGAAACAGTGTCAGGCTTTATTATTTTGGGCTCCAAAATAACTGCAGATCGTGATTGCAGCCATGAAGTTAAAAGATGCTTACTCCTTGGAAGGAAAGTTATGACCAATCTAGATAGCATATTAAAAAGCAAAGACATTACTTTGCCAACAAAGGTCCATCTAGTCAAGGCTATGGTTTTTCCTGTGGTCATGTATGGATGTGAGAGTTGGACTGTGAAGAAGACTGAGTGCTGAAGAATTGACGCTTTTGAACTGTGGTGTTGGAGAAGACTTTTGAGAGTCCCTTGGACTGCAAGGAGATCCAACCAGTCCATTCTAAAGGAGATCAGTCCTGGGTGTTCTTTGGAAGGACTGATGCTGAAGCTGAAACTCCAGTACTTTGGCCACCTGATGCAAAGAGCTGACTCAATGGAAAAGACCCTGATGCTGGGAGGGATTGGGGGCAGGAGGAGAAGGGGACGACAGAGGACGAGATGGCTGGATGGCATCACTGACTCAATGAACGTGAGTTTGAGTGAACTCCGGGAGTTGGTGATAGACAGGGTGGTCTGGCGTGCTGCAATTCATGGATAGCAAAGAGTCAGACACTACTCAGTGACTGAACTGAACTAAATCAAAAGAAAGCTACTAATGCAGTTACTTATACTTAAGGTATGAAGCATTATTAGAAAAAGGCATAATGCTTTTTTTAAAATTAATTTTTATTATAGTTGCTTTACAATGTTGTGTTAATTTCTACTGTATATACAAGTGAATCAGCTATATGAATCAATAAATCCCCTCTTTTTTTGGATTTCCTTCCCATTTAGGTTACCACAGAGCATTGAATGAGTTCCCTGTGCTATACAGATCAGTTCAGTCACTCAGTCGTGTCCGACTCTTTGTGACCCCATAAACCGCAGCACTCCAGGCCTCCCTGTCCATCACCAACTACCGGAGTTTACCCAAACTCATGTCCACTGAGTCGGTGATGCCATCCAACCATCTCATCTTCTGTCGTCCTCTTCTCCTCCTGCCTACAATCTTTCCCAATATTAGGGTCTTTTCAAATGAGTCAGCTCTTCACATTAGTGGCCAAAGTATTGGAGTTTCAGCTTCAACATCAGTCCTTCCAATGAATATTCAGGACTGATCTCCTTTAGGATGGACTGGTTGCATCTCCTTGCAGTCCAAAGGACTCTCAAGAGTCTTCTCCAACACCACAGTTCAAAAGCATCAATTCTTTGGTGCTCAGCTTTCTTCTCAGTCCAACTCTCACATCCATACATGACCACTGGAAAAACCATAGCCTTGACTAGACGGACCTTTGTTGGCAAAGTAATGTCTCTGCTTTTAATATGCTGTCTAGCTTGTTCATAACTTTCCTTCCAAGGAGTAATCGGCTTTTAAGTTCATGGCTGCAGTCACCATCTGCAGTGATTTTGGAGCCCAAAAATAAAGTCTGACACTGTTTTTCACTGCTATACAGTAGGTTCTCATGAATTATCTATTTTGTGCATAGTAGGGTATGTGTGTCAATCCCAATCCCAATTCATCCCATCCCTCCTTCCCCTCCTGAGAAGCATAAAGCTTTAAAAAGGAACTGAACTAAAATGAGGACTGGGTGAAGTGAAAAGTAGATATTAGACAATATATAAAAAAGTAGATAATCTATGTTAGGTAACAAAAACAATTATGGTAGAATTAAAGTTCATACTGGGTTAAAGTAAAGAATTTACTATAGTTTACTAAAGAACTAAAGAGCAAAACTGTGCAGAAAAAGAAATGAGTGAGATGGAGGACAGATTTTAAATGTTCTCATAACTAAAAGGAAAGAGAAATGATATAATAAATAATGAGGGAGGGTAATGAATACAGGAGGCTTAATAACTATGTAACTTTTGAGTAACTTTCATTTCTGAAGTAGAAATAAAAATTAAACAGAGGCAAAACAGATATTAAGCAAAATACTTTTGATCTGTGTTCCAAGTAAAATTACTGTAAAAATCTAGTTCTAGAAGAAAACTGGCAACATTTTTTAAACTAAAGTTGGAACAATGTGTTCTAATTAGACTTAAGGTGAAACTTAAAAGCTCCCAGTGGGTTAAGATTAGGCTATGTGCCTTCCCATTTATGTCTTTCTTTGAACATTTCTTTGCACAGTTAAGGCACTTCCAGGGATTTGTCAAGATAAGGAGATACTGTAATCCTTTCTATAAATAGAATCAGATGACTGTTGGATAAAAGCAGGTAGAGAAGAGGCCAGTGAATGTGTTATGTGACTGACTGTACTCTTTAGAACACTGGAGCGTGTCTCCCAGTCTCCTGTGGAGGCCACTTCTAGAAATCGTCCAGTCCACCAGGAGTTCTGTGTATGCCCAGCAGAGTTGTAAGAGCCCCATCGTGGTATTCTAGAACACTTCAAGCATGTCCCTCTTCACTGCAGCGTATGTAGTTTGTAGGAATCAGGACATGGATTTCTGGGCTCAAAACACAGTTGAATTCCAGCTCTTCTGTTATAGTTTCATGGGATTCCAAATTCATGGCATCACACTTCTGTAGATTTCCAGCACTTTAAAGTGACTGAGTTTTAGCTTAAAAGGCATGGAGGTAAAAAGATACATTGTAGTTAATTTTCTCCAGCACCTGGGCAATGACAATTGGGTAGCTTGAGTGCTTTGAACAGAATTCCAGCTCTAAGTGACATCCCTGTGGTACAAATGAGTCATGGATTTGGGAATTTCTAACTGAGCTAATCCAGTGGTAAACACTAGGGATGATTCATAGATACACAGAAGCACAGTGAAGAATTCTGGGTACACTTGCAGGGACAAGAATCCTGTGAAAGATTGTAACAATTGTGATCAAATATTTTGAGCATGGTGCCATTGAAATGGTGTTAATAGGACCACAGCTACAAGCATAAAGTGATAAAATCTCTTCTCAGATTATAGAAAGTTACAAGAAAAACAACAACACAACAAACTTCTAGAAGCATCTAAGAAAGTGTATCAGTTAGGATTCAGTTGCAAGAAACTGAAAACATCCTGGCTATGTTAAGTAAAAGAGAATGAAATAGAAGAATTATTGTCAGAAGGTCTTTAGGGAGTCTCTTGGTTAGCCTTTTAAGTTAAAAACTCCCTGAATGACATCACTGAACTGGCCAGAAATGGAGCTAGTACTTGCATCTTAATTAGGAAGGGGAAGAATCAGTTGGTCACCAGAAGGCAATGGCACCCCACTCCAGTACTCTTGCCTGGAAAATCCCATGGATAGAGGAGCCTGGTAGGCTGCAGTCCATGGGGTCGCTAGGAGTCGGACACGACTGAAACGACTTAGCAGCAGCAGACTTAAAGAAGGGCTTACCAGTGGCTCACTGGTAACTGATTCTCCTGCCATGCCGAAGACGCAGGAGACGTCACAGGTTTGATCCCTGGAAGACCCCCTGAAAGAGGACATGGTAACCCACTCCAGTATTTTTACCTTGGAGAATCCCACGGGCAGATGAGCCTGGCAGGTTATATAGTTCATCGGGTCGCATGGAGTCAGACACAACTGAAGCGATTGAGCATGCGTGCACACAGACTTCAAGCAAAACAAGTATCTTATGATCTCACTTATATCTGAAATCTAATAAAACAATAATAACAACAAAAAATGAAAACATGCTCATAGATATAGATAACAAATTGGTGGTTGCCAGAAGGGAGGTGGATGGAGGAATAAATAGGTGAAGGAGATTGAGAAGTACAAATAAATTATAGAAATAAGTCACAGTGATGTAATATATAGCATAAGGAATATGGACAGAAATATTGCAATAACTAACTTTGTATGGAGACAAATGGTTACTAGACTTATCACGTCATTTAAAAATGTATATAAATGTCAGATCCTTATGTAGTAAACCTGAAACTAACACACAATTACATTTCAATTAAAAAATAGCATACTGCCGTAATTTCAATGAAGGGCTCAGAAAGCTGCCACACTGCTGTTAAACACTCATGTAGCTGGTGACTGGATCCTTGAATGTTGCTACAAGGAAACCCAGTGCATCTATTGTTAGCTGTGCTCGGCCATAGAAATAGCCAAAATAAGAAAATTGCCTTCTCCTTACTTTGTCTGGATACCATGTGCCTGTATCTAAGTGGTAAAATGTAGCTCAAATCCAGATTCCTAGCTGCAGAGAAATTAGGAAAATGCAGATTGTGATTTGTATCTTTTGCAGTACAGGAAGAGGCACTGAAAAAGCCACTGAAAGAAGGCTGTGATAGGTTTTGCATATCATCTGCCACAGCAGGGTAATAGCAGTCAAAATCAGGTTCTTTTGCAAAACAAAATGTTGGTCACCAAAAGAGATTCCTTAATCGGACTTCAAAAGGACAAGGTGGTAACCCCCCAATTATATTTAATACTATTGTCTTTCTTTTGTACAACACATTCTTAAATATGCAAGGACTTGCACAATGTTACACTGTTCTTAAAAAATACCTAAAGGTTAAATTTGGTCAGATGTATGATAAGTCAAAACGAAAATCTTAAGAATGAAGCAGTGTTGGTATAAAGGGATTTGTGAATTATTTATAGGTTATCTGTTAACTAATTGAAATCCCAGTCCCAAGGATCCAGTTGGGTCATATGTTGTCAGGTGAATTCTGTAGCTCAGGGTGGAATTTGCACCCGTATGTTTTCTTCAGCTGTTTTGTTTCTGCTTCTGCCCTTTGATAATCATAGGAAAAGTCTTTATTTCTGTTTATCCCACAGTATGGATGCAAGGCGCTTAAAATCTCAAGACTGTCCTTCTGTACTTGCCCTTGTTAACCGTGTCTAAACTATCTCCACAATTAAGCAGTTGGATACAGTGCTTTTGCCTCTATCCGCAAAAGCAGAACTGCACAGAGAGAAATCATTTTTAGTGCCAAGGAATTTCAGTCATCTTTTTTCTGGATTGTTAAAGCTCTTATGGAAAGACCTGAGTCTTTGTGGGCTGTATTTTAAATTGTAAAAGATTAATAAACCAGCCACGATAGATATTATCTGTCATCAAGACTCTGTGTTATCCCTTCTCTTCTAGTTGTGAATATTTGCCCCAGAATCTGTGCCTGCAATGTCATCAGTATCATGCACAGCAAAAAGGCACAAAAATAAACTAATGTAAAATAATACCTTTAGAAGGGTGGTGAGTATAGAAGAGTGGTGAGTATGGTGATTTTTTTTCTTCTATTTTTCTGTGCTCATACGTTTTCATTGATGAGACTTTATTAAATAAATAATTCTTTAAATTTAAAAAAGACACTATACTCTTTTACTAAAATATTACTAATTTTATATTTTCTATCACTCTATCTAAAAGACTGGGTATTTATTCATATGCCTTAAAAAAAGATGGTTGTGAATATAGGAAGTGTGTACTTTTCTGTATTTTAAATCTTTGTCAATAAGTATGCATTAACTTTAAAAATTATAACAATATCTTTAAAGGTCCATTGAACTGTTCTATAAATGACTATGATGAAAGTCTTGACTCAAAGCAACACAAAAGGACCCTTAATTTCAGAATTGGGTTTTTTCTTGCTGAATTAGAGGGTGAACCTCTGATTTTTAGCTTCACAGTGTTCAAGCGAGGCAGGCTACAGTCCATGGGGTCGCAAAGAATCAGACACTACTGAGCATCTAGGCCACAGCAGCAAGGCTCACCACTTGGCATTCCATATGAATAACATTTCTGGAAATAAAGTATGGAAGCGATTTGTTTAAAGAGTCTGTTGCTGTTGTTCAGTTGCTCACTCGTGTCCAACTTTTTTGCAACCCCATGGACTATGGCCCACCAGGCTCCTCTGTCCATGGGATTTTCCAGGCAAGAATACTGGAGTGGGTTGCCATTTCCTTCTCCAGGGGCTCTTCCCAACCCAGGGATGGAACTCACTCACAGAGTTTCCTACAATACAGGTAGATTTTTTTTTACCATTGAGCCTCAGTCTGCATTTCTTTTCTATTCTGCCTGAGGTCAAAGGACTTGATTCAGTTTCAACCTTTATATTTAGTCAGTTGTATTTCAATTTGAATCTGAATGACAGAACCAAGGGCTCTTGTAGAAAAGTAGTGAATTCAGGACTTTGAATGCTCATTTTTGTTGCCAGAATCTTAAAAGTCAATCAGAGATTCTCTACAGATTTATGAAACATAATTGCAGGACACACATAAACACAAGTATAAACAGAGACATATGTAAATAATCTTACATATACACATATCATATTTTAAAAGTTAATACTAAGAAATGCAGTGGGACTCTTGGGTGGAATATATATGTATCTTATAAAAACCAGTAACATCAAGTAGAGTCATAAAAAGCTTTCATAAATGTTTGCATAAAGTTAGGTACAGAGTCTTTCACTTTTTTTTTCCCCAGGAAAGATACACAGGAACAGGATTGTGCCTGTTAAAAATGTGAAATGGATGGATTTTCTTCAACTGTTGCATACTTTCCTATTGCTACTCTTTGTTATTGACTCCTAGCTCTTTCCAGGAAGTCTCTTCTGTACCTTCTTCCTCAAAACTTCCTCTTTACTAACTGTAATGTTAGAAATTATATGGTAACTTAGCTCCTACTAAATTACAGGTGACTTAGAAAGATCAAATTCAAACTACCTGACACGTGAAATTTTAAAAGGGGTTTATAATGCATAGGAGAAAAGAAAAATATCAACAATAAGGAAATATAGATTCAGGAGTTCTACATTTATAGTTTGATCATTTCATTTGTTATCTTTTTGAATTTAAGTCCCTGAAACTCTTTGAGTTTTGGTTCTTCCTTTCATCAAATGGAGATAATGACACAGACTTTTGAAGGTTGATGATGACTGTTAAGAGTCTGTATGATTTTTCACATGGAGTATGTCAAATAGTAGGTAGGTACTTAATAAATATTTCTCCACTCACTGTTGAGTCACCAAATCCACAGGACTAGAATCCTAAGGCTAACAGTTCTGATGTTACTTGTAACCTACAGAGAAGCATATTTGGGGCTTTGAATCTGCTGAGAATGACTGACTACAGGCACTGGTGGGTAGAGTAAATAGCCTTTGGGAAGCTCATCTGGGCTTTGTTCTATAACCCAATATTTATGTCCATTGAAGTGATCTAATGACCCTATCTAGTTAAGCAATCTTTTACATTTCATGCTTATTTATATCCTAAAATCATTTCTCATGGAAGACAAAATTGGGATGTGAGAATAGTGTAATAGCATTACCAGGATTGTTTATGGATAGCTATCCAGTTTAGTTATTCCCAGGCTTGGTAATCTCTCGAGTGTATCATTCTGACCAGCGATGATGTTTGGGTGCTGCAGAACACAGCTGATGAACACACTTCGTAAACCTCCCTGTTGCTGAACTGAGCCAAAAAGCTGCACATGAGCCTAAACAGATGTTTCTGTTGTTTAGGCCGATGAAGTTTATAGAGTGCATGTTTATCTTTCCAAAGAGAATGTGGAGAGTTCATTCAGTCTTGAGATCCAATCTTTCCGGAGGTTGGACTGCCTAGAAAAGTTGGAACAGAAACTGGATGAGCGCATGAAGTCATGTGGGGGCGGTCAGAAAACAGAGCCCTTTACTAGTTGATAGAAAGGAGAGAGGACACTTGGAAACTGATTTGCCTACAAATGGGTGATGTTTTACAAGACAGAACCTAGACAATAGTTTGTGTTTTAATACATGTAACACATCTTCCTTATAATGGATTTGTTAAAAAATGTGCTCTCTGGCCATTTAGTACATATGAAATAAACACAAAGTATCACAACTTCCTGCACATATTTCATAGGATTAAAGTTATCTATGCAAAGAGGAAAAAGCATCAAAAATTGAAAATTTTGCATATCATATATGTGAGTCATCCTTGTTTTAAAGTGTTGGCCACAGAAGAAGATTATAGTTGTTCAATTCAGCATTTGTCTTCTAACGGTTTAGCAAAGGAGACAGAGGTGAAAGTAGTCAGTTGTAATGCAGTGCTATAAAATACATATAAGCTCTACCTTGAAACATTTATCTTTTTGTTGCCAAATATCAGATCACTGTCCTATTTTAGAGGGATGCACATGTAAGTGGAGGGGGACTCTGTTCCTCATTATAAAGATTGAGGAGAGTAGAAGACAGTATGCCTCTGGATATTCTCAGTGAAGACTGTGAGTATGTCACTCAAGAATGATTAAAAGCCAAGGCTAGTGTCGTAGGTGTGTGACCTGTGCATAGAAGGGTCAGGCAATTGGCTTCATGCTCTTCTCTCACTGTCTTAAAATTCTTAGTAATTTTTGGATGAAGGACCTCACATTTTCATTCTGTGCTGGGTTCCACAAATTGTACAGCTTGTCCCTACCAGGAACACCTTTCACCCAATTTAGGAGAGTGAACAGAGTCATGTAGGAAGCTGGGAAGATCTTATGGTGCCTGGAAATGAGCTGGAGATTCAGGATGCAACAGAAAATGACTAGAAGTGGTAGACTTCAGAAGTACTACAAGTGTTCCTGGTGGGCTGGTGGGCTGTTGGGGCTGGTGGTAATAGCAGGTGTCAAAAGACAGCTTTCTCATGAAATCATTCTGGAGAAGGGTTTTAACTCTACCTTGACTAATTAGCAACACCACATATACCACATATTTTTATTCTTCCTATTGAGTATCTGGGCTTTTGTAAGTAGTCTCCTAAAGCTGCTACAGCAAATACCCACAAACTGGGTGGCTTAAACAATGGCCAGACGTCTGAAATCACGGTGTTACAAGGTTGGTTCCTTCTGAAGTTTCTGAAGGAAACAGGCTCTCTCTTGGTTCCCAGTGGTTGTTGGGAGGCCCTGGACTTCCTTTGGCATGTTCTTTGGGAGACACATCACTTAAGTCTCTCCTTTCGCCATCACATGCACACGGCCTTCTCCCCTATAGGTTTTATGTCTATGTCCAAATATCCTTTTCTTTATAGGAATACCAGTCATGTAGAATTTAGGGTTCCCCTAACTGTGTGTGTGTGTGTGTGTGCACAGACACTCATATATGCATGCTTCATCATGCTCAGTCATTTCTGACTCTTTTCAACCCCATGGACTGTAGCCCACCAGGCTCTTCTGTCCATGGTATTATCCAGACAAGAATACTGGAATGGGTTGCCATTCCTTTCTCCAGGGGATCTTCTTGACCCATGGATGAACCCAGTCTCCTGCAATGCATGTGTATTCTTTACCATCTGAGCCACCAGGGAAGTCCAATTAAGTATGATCTCATCCTAACTTGTTTATATCTGCAAAGACCTTATTTCCAAATGAGGTGATATTTACAGTCTTTGGGTAAGACATAAATTTTTGAAAGACACTACTCAACCCAGTACAGCTGTTACTACCCTTTTTAATCAATTTCTTTTTAGACCTAAATTATCTAGAATCTTATTCTGTTACTTTCAACCATGAACTTTGACAAGTATGGGATTCTCTGTAGACTTAGGTTGGTTAGGAAAAAGGTATTCTCAGAAAAATTTACACATGAGCTGCATCTGAATAACACCTATGAGTGAACCAGAAAAAAAAAACAGAGTAAGTAGATGGCATTCCATGCTGACATACAAAGGCATAGAAGCTGAAAACAGCAATAAATTCTCTAGATCTTCAAATCATTGATATGTGTGGAGGACTGGACGAGCTGGTGACCAAGATGGGGGATTTGAAAAACAAGGCACTAAAGAGATTGAAAGGGATCAAATAAGAACAGGGCCTTCAGCTCAGATTTTATCCACAGGCAATGAAAACAGTATGATGGTTTTGAAGTGAGAGTGATGTGAAAGGAGTATGTCAAGGCTGCATATTGTCACCCTGCTCATTTAACTTCCATGCAGAGTACATCATGAGAAACGCTGGGCTGGAGGAAGCACAAGTTAGAATCAAGATTGCTGGGAGAAATATCAATAACCTCAGATATGCAGATGACACCACCCTTATGGCAGAAAGTGAAGAGGAACTAAAAAGCCTCTTGATGAAGGTGAAAGAGGAGAGTGAAAAAGTTGGCTTAAAGCTCAACATTCAGAAAACGAAGATCATGGCATCTGGTCCCATCACTTCATGACAAATAGATGAGGAAACAGTGGAAACAGTGTCAGACTTTATTGTTTTGGGCTCCAAAATCACTGCAGATGGTGACTGCAGCCATGAAATTAAAAGACTCTTGCTCCTTGGAAGAAAAGCTATGATCAACCTAGACAGCATATTAAAAAAGCAGAGACATTACTTTACCAACAAAAGTCTGTGTAATCAAAGCTATGGTTTTTCCAGTAGTCATGTATGGATGTGAGAGTTGGACTATAAAGAAAGCTGAGCACTGAAGAATTGATGCTTTTGAACTATTATGTTGGAGAAGACTCTTGAGACACCCCTGGACTGCAAGGAGATCCACTCAGTCAATCCTAAAGGAAATCAGTCCTGAATATTCATTGGAAGGATTGATGCTGAAGCTAAACTCCAATCCTTTGACCACCTGATGCGAAGAACTGACTCATTTGAAAATTTCCTGATGCTGGGCAAGTTTGAAGGCAGGAGGAGAAGGGGCCGACAGAGGATGAGATGGTTGGATGTCATCACCGACTCAATGGACATGAGTTTGAGTAAGCTCCAGGACTTGGTGATGGACAGGAAAGCCTGGCATGCTGCAGTCCATGAGTACACAAAGAGTCGGACATAACTGAGTGACTGAACTGAAATGAATAGGTTTATGTTTTGGCAGATTCCTTCAAATAGCAGAAATAGACTACTATGGAAGCAGATGGGGAAAGGGGAAATGAATCAAAAGAGTGTTGTATCCCTGAAGACAGTATGAACCAAAGTCAGGATTGTGGCAGGAGCAGCATGAAGATCCATTGCATCTAGAATCCATGGGACTCATGAATACCTAGATTCAGAAGTGAGAGAAGAAAACAGGGATGACTTTAAGGATGGATTATGGAGGAGCCTGGTGGACTGCACTCCACGGGATTGCGAAGAGTCGGACAGGACTGAGCGACTTCACTTTCATTTTTCACTTTCATTCATTGGAGAAGGAATCCCAGGGATGGGGGAGCTTGGCGGGCTGCCATCTATGAGGTTGCACAGAGTCGGACACGACTGAAGCGACTTAGCAGCAGCAGTGTGCTGTCCCTATTTATGAGTTGTTAACCCATTTTCCATGACCTAACCATTAAATTAACCATTTCTCAGTCATTTCAGAAATGAATATTTTCTTAAACTTGACCCTACTGACATTTTGGGTGAAACATTCTTTGCTGTGTAGTGGGAGAGAAATGCTATGCTAAGTCACTTCAGTCGTGTCCAACTCTGTGCGACCCCATAGACGGCAGCCCACCAGGCTTCCCTGTCCCTGGGATTCTCCAGGCAAGAACACTGGAGTGGGTTACCATTTCCTTCTCCAATGTATGAAAGTTAAAAGAGAAAGTGAAGTCGCTCAGTCATGTCTGACTCTTAGCGACCCCATGGACTACAGCCTACCAGGCTCCTCCATTCGTGGGATTTTCCAGGCAAGAGTACTGGAGTGGGGTGCCATTGCCTTCTCCGAGGGTCCTGTCAATTTTAGGGTGTTTAGCAGCATTTCTGGATCCAGCCATCAAATGCCCAGTATTCCTCTACCACAGTTGTCTTGAGATATTATTGCCAAATAGCCCTAGGGTGTGTAGAACCACCACTGGTTGGGAACTACTGGGTTCATAGGAGGTAGAGAAGCTTTGGGATAGAGAGAGATGTGTCCACTTTCATCCCTTTTAAGTTTCTCATTCTTCTGGGCTATCTGATTGAAGATGTGAACTATGCAGCTGGAGGTAGGTAAGTACCCAGTGCACAGCTGAAAGATCTGGGCTATGTTACAGGCTTGAGAATATTATTTCCATACGATTAATTGAGACTTGGGGAAAAGGCAGGATCAAGTGTAAGAAGAATGGAAGACCAAGAACAAACACCTTGGATCTGCAGTTTTGGAGCTGATGTAAATTGAAAACGCTGTGGTGGTCAAAGTGACCAAGAAGGACAGCCTGAGAGTCTTCTTTCTTCTTCCTCTGTGCCTCTCAACAAGTGCACCCTTGGGCAACTTTCTCATGATAATTACTAAACCATATTTAACTTATATGCAGAGTACATCATGAGAAATGCTGGACTGGAAGAAACACAAGTTGGAATCAAGATTGCCGGGAGAAATATCAATAACCTCAGATATGCAGATGACACCACTCTTATGGCAGAAAGTGAAGAGGGGCTAAAAAGCCTCTTGATGAAAGTGAAAGTGGAGAGTGAAAAGGTTGGCTTAAAGCTCAACATTCAGAAAACGAAGATCATGGCATCTGGTCCCATCACTGCATGGGAAATAGATGGGGAAACAGTGGAAACAGTGTCAGACTTTGTTTTTCTGGGCTCCAAAATCACTGCAGATGGTGACTGCAGCCATGAAATTAAAAGACGCTTGCTCCTTGGAAGGAAAGTTATGACCAACCTAGATAGCATATTCAAAAGCAGAGACATTACTTTACCAACAAAGGTTCGCCTAGTCAAGGCTATGGTCTTTCCTGTGGTCATGTATGGATGTGAGAGCTGGACTGTGAAGAAGGCTGAGCGCCGAAGAATTGATGCTTTTGAACTGTGGTGTTGGAGAAGACTCTTGAGAGTCCCTTGGACTGCAAGAAGATCCAACCAGTCCATTCTGAAGGAGATCAATCCTGGAATTTCTTTGGAAGGAATGATGCTAAAGCTGAAAGTCCAGTATTTTGGCCACCTCATGCGAAGAGTTGACTCATTGGAGAAGACTCTGATGCTGGGAGGGATTGAGGGCAGGAGGAGAAGGGGACGACAGAGGATGAGATGGCTGGATGGCATCACTGACTCGATGGATGCGAGTCTGAGTGACCTCCGGGAGCTGGTGATGGACAGGGAGGCCTGGCGTGCTGCGGTTCATGGGGTCGCAAAGAGTCGGACACGACTGAGCGACTGATCTGATCTGATCAAGGAAATGACAACAACGAAGAAGTGGTTTAGGGACCCAAAGCCAGAGTTTAAGCTACTTGTAGTGTTTGGTAAATGGCTGTGGAGAAAGGTGGTACCTAAGTTCTCAACTTAGACCCTTAAAAGCATTTTTTTATATCTTCACTCTGGGAAAAATACTAGAAGAAAAATCATGAGTCTAAATTTTTGGTGGTATATTCTCATTTCTGGACAGCTCTAGCTAATGCTGCCCAAAGCTAAAACTTTAAGTACATTGGAAATATTTTGATATCTTAAACTTTTCAGGCAAATAATTTAAAGATAACGAAAATCTCCTAGAGAGACGATCTCCTGGGTAACAGACCCAAACAAAAAATTGCCTTGGAACCTAAGACCACTGGTTGATTTCACAAAAATTAACCTTTAAGTAGCATTGCAAGCAAAAGCCCCATTTCTCTTTGACTGAATGCATCTTTTATTTTATTGTCCTTTAAACAAATCACACAAGTCATACATGAATATGTTATTGTTGTACAAGATTCAAACCACACAGAAATATTTAGCAAAAAGCATGAATGTGCCCCTTTTCCCATCTGATGCTGTTCTTGCTTTCCCCTCCTATCCCCAGATGCAACAATTCTCAACTGTTTGGTGTTCCTCCGTCCAGTGCTCTGTGTTGGACCCTAAGTGCACACCACTGAATGTGAAACATTGTTCTGCAACTTGCTTTCTTCTCTTTCCATGTCTTGGAGGTATGAAAGAATCCTTAGCACCACATAAATAGAAAGGTTTTTTCTTTCAGTAAGGAAAGAGAGAGTGAGGGAATGCAATCAAATGAACCCAACATTTATCACAGAGAATGACAATGGCAAGACCACTGACAGTTCAACTAGCTGATACGATGCCTTTGGAACCCATCCTCAGGATAAATTCAGTGAAAGCATGCTGACTTTCAAAGACTCAATATTTTTATTTGATGACTATGGAGGCAAAACACCTTCCCTCATCTTGTGGCAACAAAAGACAGTAAAAGCGACAGTATTCTGTTTTGCGACAATTCTCTTTTCATTTTATATTAGCTATGGTTAGAGGTAACATTGAAGAAGACAATGGCACCCCACTCCAGTACTGTTGCATGGAAAATCCCATGGACGGAGGAGCCTGGTGGGTTGCTGAGAGTTGGGCACGACTTCACTTTCACTTTTCACTTTGTGCACTGGAGAAGAAAATGACATCCCACTCCAGTGTTCTTGCCTGGAGAATCCCAGGGATGGGGGAGCCTGGTGGGCTGCCGTCTATGGGGTTGCACAGAGTCGGACACGACTGAAGTGACTTAGCAGCAGATAATTAAATAATAAATATAAATAAAAATAAATTAAATTGCCTAAAAACTCTAGAAAGCAAGGTGAAGCAATCACTTTCTTTGTATCAAAAGATACTTAGCCAATGTCTGTCTGTTTTTCTTTTCATTTTCAACTGCCTTTGGTCTTTTTGCTGCACGAGGGCTTTCTCTAGTTACGGCGAGCGGGGCTTGTGTTGCACAGGCCTCTCACTGTGGTGGCTTCTCTTGTTACAGAGCCTGCGGTCTAGGGTTATCAGGCTTCACTAGTTTCAGCATGTGGGCTCAGTAGTTGTGGTGCACAAGCTTAGTTACCTTGCAGCATGTGGGGTCTTCCCAGACCAGGAATTGAACCTGTGTCCCCTGCATTGGCAGCTGGATTCTCAGTCACTGGACCACCAGAGAAGCCCCATAGCCCATTTCTTATTCTTGTTATTTCTGTGCCCTGTCCTCATGGGAATATTTCCTAATAAGGAATTAACTTGGCTGAGGAGGAGCCTGGGACATTGACCTGACAATTTCATTTGCTTCCCTGGTGGCTCAGATGGTAAAGAATCCACCTACAATGTGTGGGACATGAGTTTGATCCCTGGATCAGGAAGATCCTCTGGAGAAGGAAATGGCAACCCACTCCAGTATTCTTGCCTGGAAAATTCTATGGAATTGTCCATAGTAGCCTAGTGGGCTATAGTCCAAGGGGTCACAAAGAGTCAGACATGACTGAGCGACTAACACTTTGTAACTCCAATTCAACCCTAACCTGACAGAGATGATGCATGGAAGAATGTGTGCAGTGAAGCAATTCTTTAGTCATCCTATAGGGGTATCTTCTCCAAGAATGTTAAAATTAAACCTGATATTTTTCACCACTGATTTTCTTCCCTAAGCTAATGCTGGCCTGACAACACTGCTCATCATCTTGACATAAGTGTGGAGTATTTCTGTATCATCAGAGAAAATTGCTCTATTTATTCTGCATAGAGTGATTTTCTCCTAAATCGGAATAGCAGTCTATTTTATTCCTCACTGTCACTTACTAGATAAATCCCATCAATAAATTTGCTGTTCCTTTGTGAATAAATTGTCTCTGCTATCATTTTCATTTTATAGCTAGTCACATCTTTCATCTGGATGCTATTACTCACCTCCTTGAACATTAAGTTCCTCCTTCTCAATGAAATAAGCTGTTCTTAGTACTTTTTCCTCCAAGTCAGTACTAAATGCTCACATCAAGTGAGCATTAACGGGAAGAGTACTGGCTGGGGATTAAGAAGTCATGGGTCAGAGTCCCATTTCCAGTCCCCTCTGTCCAGACATGTGACTTCGGGGCAAGCTACTTGTCAGCTTGAGTTTCTTCATCTGTAAAAATGCGGGAGTGTGCTCTTTCACTACTTGTATTCCTATGGTGGTTTGGGGAATAAAACCAGACAGGTCTATGTAAAAGATCTCTGTAAGGTGTGGCACACAGAGGCAAATTGTTAAAGTACCAGGCACAGCTGAGGTACTTGTAAAAACCTTTTGTGTTAGTCGAATCAGTTTCTCCTACTTACTGTTTACCATAACCAGAAGATTCACAGAATAAGGGGGACAAGAGCTGGAGTGAACACCCTGGCTTTTAACTCTGTTCCTGCCCAGTTCCTCCAACTTCACTCATCTCAGAGATCAGTCAAAACATGTAGATACTGACTATACAAAATGTACAGATGTCTGATCTGGTGATTTGGGCAAAGCTCATTAACCCATAGAATAGGCATTATCCCCAAGCTGAGATAACCCAGCCTGTCTTCTGGGAATTTGTTTTTTGATAGGGGAGACAAACTTTCCTTGTTACTAGAGTGGAGTCAATTAATGACTGGCCCCTAGGAGAAGCTTTTTGAATCTCTGCTTACACCCTTAGCTTTACCAGGATATCTTTTCTTCTTATGTCAGATTATTAAGTACATCTTGGAAACCTATGAAACAGACAAAAAATAAACAGGGCTGTGTAGTGTGCATATACCAGTTCCTGAGATACGGTAAACATTCAATAAGTGAAGGGCTTCTCTGGTGGCTCTAACAGTTCAACATGACATTGGTTAGTTTAAGATGTATAATATGTTAATTCGATATATTTATTTATTGCAAAATGATTACCAGGATAGCATTAGCTAACATCTGGATCACATCACATAATTATTTTTTTCTTTTTTTGTGTGTGGTGATAACATTTAAAATCTTCTCTCTTGGAAACTTTCAAGTAAGTAATACAATATTGTTAACTATAGTTACCATGCTGTACATTAGAGCTGCAGAAGTTATTCATCTAATAACTGAAAGTTTGTACTCTTTGACCAATATCTCCTCATTTCTCCTATCCCCTATCCACTGATAACCACTATTCTAGTCTTTTGAGCTTGACTTTTTTTGATTCCACATATAAGTGAGATCATATAGCATTTGTCTTACTTTACCTTACATATTTCACTTAGCATAGCACCTTCAAGATCCATCCTTGTTGCAAGCAAGAAAATATCTTTTGTCTCAGATACGTGGCTGAGTATTGTGTAAAGTCACTCAGTCGTGTCTTACTCTTTGACACCCAATGGACTGTGTCCATAGAATTCTCCAGGCCAGAATACTGGAGTGGGTAGCCTTTCCTTTCTCCAGGGGATCTTCCCAACCCAGGGATCGAATCCAGGTTTCCAACCCAGGTCTTCTGCACTGCAGGCTAATTCTTTACCAGCTGAGCCATAAGGGAAGCCCCACCATATCTTTATTAGTTAATCCATTGATAGACACTTATATTTTTTCCATATCTTGGCTATTGGCTGCAATGAACACAAGACTGCAGGAATCTGTTTGTGTCTCATGAATATATACCCAAAAGGAAGATTTCTGGATTCTATGGTAAACTATTTAATTTTTTAGCATCCTCCATATGGCTTTCCATAATAGCTGTAGCAAATTATATTCCTACCAACCTCCTTATCCACACTTTTCTCCACATCCTCATTAATACTTTTTTTTATCTCTTGTCTGGTTGGTGATAGCTATTTTAACAGGTGTAAGATGATATCTTATTGTGTTTTTGATATGCATTTTCCTGATTATTAGTGATCCTTTTTTACAGCCTATCTTCTTTGAAAAGATGTCTATTCAGTTCCTCTGCCCATATTTAATCAAAGTGTTGTTTTTTTTTCCTTTTGAGTTGTATAAATCCTTTATATATATTTTATGTTAACCCCTTATCAGATATATAATTGGCAAACATTTTCTCCCATTCTGTAGATTGCCTTTTCATTATATTGATGGTTTCTTTTCTGTGCAACTTTTTATTTTGATATAGTACCATTTGTTTATTTTTTTATTTTGCTGCCTTTGATTTGATATAAAATCCAGAAAAATCACTGCTGAGATAGCTGTCAAGGAGATTATCCACTGTATGTTTACTTAGATCTTTAAGCCATTCTAAGTTGATTTAGCATATGGTATAAGACTGTTTCCAAATAGGAAAAGGAGTACGTCAAGGCTGTATATTGTCACCATGTTTATTTAACTTATATGCAGAGTACATCATGAGAAATGCTGGACTGGAAGAAACACAAGCTGGAATCAAGATTGCCAGGAGAAATATCAATAACCTCAGATTTGCAGATGATACCACCCTCATGGCAGAAAGTGAAGAGGAACTAAAAAGCCTCTTGATGAAAGTGAAAGTGGAGAGTGAAAAGGTTGGCTTAAAGCTCAACATTCAGAAAACGAAGATCATGGCATCTGGTCCCATCACTACATGGGAAATAGATGGAGAAACAGTGGAAACAGTGTCAGACTTTATTTTTCTGGGCTCCAAAATCACTGCAGATGGTGACTGCAGCCATGAAATTAAAAGACACTTACTCCTTGGAAAGAAAGTTATGACCAACCTAGATAGCATATTCAAAAGCAGAGACATCACTTTTCCAACAAAGGTTCGCCTAGTCAAGGCTATGGTCTTTCCTGTGGTCATGTATGGATGTGAGAGCTGGACTGTGAAGAAGGCTGAGCAACGAAGAATTGATGCTTTTGAACTGTGGTGTTGGAGAAGACTCTTGAGAGTCCCTTGGACTGCAAGGAGATCCAACCAGTCCATTCTGAAGGAGATCAGCCCTGGGATTTCTTTGGAAGGAATGACGCTAAAGCTGAAACTCCAGTATTTTGGCCACCTCATGTGAAGAGTTGACTCATTGGAGAAGACTCTGATACTGGGAGGGATTGAGAGCAGAAGGAGAAGGGGACGACAGAGGATGAGATGGCTGGATGGCATCACTGACTCGATGGATGTGAGTCTGAGTGACCTCCGAGAGCTGGTGATGGATAGGGAGGCCTGGCGTGCTGCACTTCATGGGGTCGCAAAGAGTCGGACACGACTGAGCGACTGATCTGATCTGATCTGATAAGACTGTTTTGATCTCCTTGCAGTCCAAGTTTCATTCTTTTACATGTGGCTATCAAATTTTCCCTACAACTCTTATTGAAAAGACTGCACTTTACCCATTTTACATTCTTGGCTCCTTTATCAAAAATGAGTTGACCATGTATATGTGTGTTTATTTCTGGACTTCTATTCCATTGATCTGTGTCTGGTTTTTTTTTTTTTAATTAAATTTTATTTTGCTTAACTTTACAATATTGTATTGCTTTTACCACACATCAAGATGGATCTGCCACAAGTATACACGTGTTCCCCATCCTGAACCCTCCTCCCTCCTCCCTCCCCATACCATCCCCCTGGGTCATCCCAGTGCACCAGTCCCAGGCATCCGTTATCAGGCATCGTACCTGGACTGGCGACTCGTTTCAGATATGGTATTATACATATTTCAATGCTATTCTCCCAAATCATCCCACCCTCTCCCGTTCCCAGAGTCCAAAAGTCTGTTCTATACATCAGTGTCTCTTTTGCTGTCTCGTAAACAGGGTTTTTGTTACCATCTTTCTAAATTCCATATATATGCGTTAGTATACTGTATTTGTGTTTTTCTTTCTGGCTTACTTCACTCTATATAATAGGCTCCAGTTCCATCCACCTCATTAGAACTGATTCAAATGCATTCCTTTTAATGGCTGAGTAATACTCCATTGTGTATATGTACCACAGCTTTCTTATCCATTCATCTGTGGTTGGACATCTAGGTTGCTTCCAAGTCCTGGCTATTGTAAACAGTGTCTGTTTTTAAGCCAATATCATACCATTATGATTACTATAGCTTTGTGATATAGTTTGAAATCAGGAATTGTGATGTTTCCAGATTTGTTTTTCTCTTTCAATATTGCTTTGGCTTTTTGAGGTTGCTTGCAGTTTCATACAAATTTTAGGATTTTTTTTTTCACTTTCTTGAAAAATACCATTAGAATGTTGATAGGAATTGCATTGAATGTGTTGATCACTTTGGGTGGTATGGCATTAGCAATATTAGTTCTTCTAGCCCATGAGCATAGGATATCATTCCACTTATTTGTGTCTTCTTCAGTTTCTTTCATTAATGCCTTAGAGTTTGCAGTATATGACTATTTCACTTTCTTGTCTTGATTAAATGTTTTCTGAGGTATTTTATTTTTTCATGTTATTATAAATTAGATTGTTTTCTTAATTTCTTATTTTGATAGTTTGTTATTAATGTTCAAAAATGCAACTGGTTTTGTATCCTGCAACTTTGCTGAATTTATTAGTTCTATAGTTTTTTGGTAGAATGTTTAGGGTTTTCTATGTTTAATACATTTCATCTGTAAATGTGACAGTTTTATTTCTTCCATTCTGATCTGAATGTCTTTTATTTCTTTTTCATGCTTAATTGTTTTGCTAGGACTTCTCATACTATTTTGAATAAAGATGGGAAATATGGGCATCTTTGTTTTGTTCTTGATCTTAGAGAAAAGCTTTCAGCTTTTAACTGTTTGGTATGATGTTAGCTATAGGCTTGTCATATATGGCCTTTATTAAGCTGAGGTCCAATATCACTGCAGATGGTGACTGCAGCCATGAAATTAAAAGATGCTTACTCCTTGGAAGAAAAGTTATGACCAACCTAAAGTGTCCGACTCTTTGCAACCCCATGGACCATAAACTACCAGCCTCCTCTGTCCATGGGATTTTCCAGGCAAGAGTACTGGAGTGGGTTGCCATTTCCTTCTCCAGGGGATCTTCCCAACCCAGGAATTGAACCCAGGTCTCCCGCATTGCAGGCAGATGCTTTTCTGTCTGAGTCACAAGGGAAGATTCCTATGACCTACCTAGATAGCATATTAAAAAGCAGAGACACTACTTTGCCCACAAAGGTCTATCTAGTCAGGTTGTGGATTTTCAGTAGTCATGTATGGATGTGAGAGTTGGACTATAAAGAAAGCTGAGTGCCAAAGAACTGATGCTTGTAAACTGTGGTGTTGGAGAAGACTCTTGAGAGTCCCTTGGACTGCAAGGAGATCAAAACAGTCAATCCTAAAGGAGATCAGTCCTGAATATTCATTGGAAGGACTGATGCTGAAGTTTCAACCCCAATCCTTTGGCCACCTGATGTGAAGAACTGACTCATTTGAAAAGACCTTGATGCTGGGAAAGATTGAAGGCGGGAGGAGAAGGGGATGACAGAGGATGAGATGGTTGGATGGGATCCCTGACTCAATAGACATGAGTTTGAGTAAACTCCGGGAGTTGGTGATGGATAGGGAGGCCTGATGTGCTGCAGTTCATGGGGTTGCAAAGAATCGGATACGACTGAGCTACTGAACTGAACTGAAGCTAAGGTATGTGATTTTTTTTTTTTTCCATACACATTTTGTTGAGAGTTTTTATCCAGAACAGATGTTCAATTTCATCAAATGCATCAAATAAAAAAAGATAAAAAAGATCATATGATTTTTATCTTTCATTTTCTTAATGTGATGTATCACACTAATTTATCAGCTTCATGTACATATACATATATATATACACACACATACATATATATGCTCTACATTTATCCACTCCATCTCACATTTTATGTATCTGATATCACAACTTACCTCTTTTTAAAGTGTGTATCTATTCAAAGTTGTTGTAGTTACAGTTATTTTAATACTTTTGTATTTTGAACTTTATACTAGAGTTATAAGTGATTGACCCACCACTGTTACATTAGAGTATTTTGAATTTAACTATATATTTACCTTTACCAGTGAGTTTTATACTTTCATATGTTTTCCTGCCTTTTTCCTGTTTTTTGGATTTCCCTGGTGGCTCAGATGGTAAAGCGTCTGTCTACAATGCGGGGGACCCGGGTTCGATCCCTGGGTTCGGAAGATCCCCTGGAGAAGGAAATGGCAATCCACTCCAGGACTATTGCCTGGAAAATCCCATGGACAGAGGAGCCTGGTAGGCTACAGTCCATGGGTCGCAAAGAGTCGGACACGACTGAATGACTTCACTCACTATGTTTTCCTGCTTCTAGTTAGTGTCTTTTCATTTCAACAAAAACTCACTTTAACATTGCCTATAGGGCCAGTGTAGTGATTATGAACTCCTTCAGCTTTTGCTTGTCTCTTTCTCTCTCCTTGAGTTCTGAAGGGCAACTTTGCCAGGGTTAGTATTCTTGGTTGGCAGTTTTTTCTTTCAGTACTTTGACTGTATCATACCACTCTGTTCTGGTCTGCCAAGTTTCTGCTGAAAATCTGCTGATAGTCTTATGGAGAGTCCTTTGTATGTAACAAGTTGTTTTGTACTTGCTTTTTAAGTTTTTTTCCTAACAATTGACAATTTAATCACAATATGTCAAAAAGCATTACACCATGTCTTCTTGTGGGTCTCCTTCAGTTCAGTTCAGTCGCTCAGTCGTGTCAGACTCTTTGTGACCTCATGAATCGCAGCACACCAGGCCTCCCTCTTCATCACCAACTCCCAGAGTTCACTCAGACTCATGTCCATTGAATCAGTGATGCCATACAGCTATCTCATCCTCTGTTGTCCCCTTCTCCTCCTACGCCCAATCCCTCCCAGTAATAGAGTCTTTTCCAATGAGTCAACTCTTTGCATGAGGTGGCCAAAGTACTGGAGTTTCAGCTTTAGTATCATTCCTTCCAAAGAACACCCAGGACTGATCTCCTTCAGAATGGACTGGCTGGGTCTCCTTGCAGTGCAAGGGACTCTCAAGAGTCTTCTCCAACACCACAGTTCAAAAGCATTAATTCTTCAACGCTCAGCTTTCTTCACAGTCCAACTCTCACATCCATACATGACCACTGGAAAAAGCTTAGCCTTGACTAGACGGACCTTTGTTGGCAAAGTAATGTCTCTGCTTTTTAATATGCTGTCTAGGTTGGTCATAACTTTTCTTCCAAGGTTCTTATTTGAAACTCTGAGCTTCCTGGGTTTAGATGTCTCTTTCTTTCTCTGGGTTAGGGAAATTTTCAATCGTTGTTTTTCTTTGAATAAGCTTTCAGCTTCTTTGTACTTGTCTTATCCTTCTGGGACTCCTATAAAGCACATATTTTTCTATTTGAAGGTGTACCAAAAGTATCTTAAGTTATCTTTGTGTTTTTCTTCTTTTTTTTGTTTCTCAAACTAAATGAATTTCATTGTCCTGTTTTCAAGTTCACTGATCCTTTCTGCTGCTTCACTTAGCCTGCTGTTGACTTCCTGCTCTTGGATTTTTTAGTTAACTTATTGTATTCTTCAGGTTTATGATTTGTTTGATACTTTTAAATATTTTATATTCCTACTTTGATGTTCTTACTTTGTTCATATCCTCAGTAAATATCTTTATGACTGTTATTTTCAACTCTATTAGATGAATCATTCATCTCCATTTCATTAAGATCTATTTCTGGAGTTTTATTTTTTTTTCTTTGAAATATATTCTCTTTCTTCATTTTTCTTACTGTCTGTATTGATTTCTACACATAGATAAAGCATCCACCTCTCCCAGTCTTGGCTGAATGATCTCATGTGGGAGATGAACCTTGTCTATTAGTCTAGCCTGAAGTCTTGGTTGTCCCTTAAATTTTTGTAAATAGCAAGCTGCTGTCTTTGTTTTTGATGCCTGTCAGTATTTGAGGATGTACCAAGACCCATCAGTGTCCTAAAGGGGGGAGAATCACAGCCAGCACTTAGATGCCAGTTTATTGGCAACAGGGCTCTCAGCATCTTAGAAAATTTGTAGTTTGGCCACACCTAGGGAAAAGCCAGGATGTTGGCATTTTGCCTACTCCCCTTGTGCTTGGTCCAAGTGTAAAACTTTGTGTGTAGAGGTGCTCCTGCACCCATTAAAATGCTTCTTTCCTAAAGTCCTATGGGACTTGGGAATGCAAGCACTGTTAGCTCTCTGTCAGGTAATCCAAGTGCCCATCCTGGGCAGAGCTGGAAAAGTTGGGGAGCCAAGTGTGTGTACAAGCTTCTTCCAGAAAAAATACTGTTATCTTGAAGTGGGCTACAGAGAGAGCAGAAGAGGTTCCATAAGCTTCCTGGTCTCCAGGAAGAATGTCATTCAGTCCATAGGTGTGTGCTAAATTAGAAATTTGATGCTCAGGCAGCAGCTTTCAAAGTATGCAAATTGACTGCTTTCAGAGACAGACTGGGAGATGAGTGTTTCTGTCGTTTCTGTGTGTCCCCTCTGCTCTGAGTTCTGGGAAGATAGCCAGTTAAGAACTGCTTCTTTGTTTGCTACAATCCTATGGGACTTGTGAATGCAATACTGTTGGGATTCAGAACCAGGCAGTCCAGGAGCCTCTCTGTCACATGGCAGCCGCCTGGCCGGGAGTGCAGACTATGTACAAGCTCCTTCCAGGGAGATACTGGTGATTTATAGTAGTCTAGAGGAAGAAGGCAGAGGAAATGTCCACTTGCTTCCCTGGTCTTCAGGTAGGATGGCAGTCAGACCCTAGAAATGTACTAAATTATAAGCCTTTTCCATCTTTGTGCATGGAGAGTGATGTCATTTTCTTAAAATGCCGAGATATTAATTAGTTTTCCCTTTATCTATGGACATTTATGTAGGTTTACTTTATCAAAAAGCTGCAACAAATTCTCTTACAATAGGTTGTATTAGGCATATGTTTTGTTCTCTTTACAGAGAAGAGATCTGGTACTGCCATAGCTGAAACATAAGGCATATTTAATGTTACTAAATTATGAAAAATTACCCATTAAAGTAGTTGTACCCCCTATATATTATGGCTGCATGTTTCTCTGTTCTCTTACCAACATGTCATGTTACTAAAATTTTAAATGATTTTCTTATAAGATGTTATGAACTCACTTCTTTAATTTGCATTTCCTTAATTACTACTGAGAAACATTTTTCATATGTTTATGAATATTTATATTTCCTCCTTTGTACACTGTCTGTTTTCTATTTGTTTATTTAGTATTTGATTTAGAAAATCTGTTTTCCTCCTGGGAACCATGGAGTATTCCTTGAGAGGTCTGAGAACAGATTACCTTCTCTCTCAGACCCACAACTTTTGGGTAGAGACAAGTGAGAATGAATTCTTTTAGAACAATATTTCAAACATGAATTAGGAGGAGCTCTCTTAGTTATTGATATAAATTTAAACAGTGCTATTCAAAGCAGAGCCAGCAGCATCAGCCTTTTATGTGCTTAGTCACTGACTCATGTCTGATTCTTTGTGACCCCATTGACCGTCAGACTCCTCTGCCCATGGCATTCTTCAGACAAGAATATTGGAGTGGGTAGACATTCCCTTTTCCAGGGGATCTTCACAGCCCAGGGATTGAATCTGGGTCTCTTGCATTGAAGGCAGGTTCTTTAGCATCTGAGCCACCAGAGTACATTCTCAAGCTACTTTGTCAGAAGCTCTAGAGGCAAGTACAGCAAGCTATTTTAATTTAACAAGCTTCTAGCTGACTAAGAAGCACTAAACTAGACCATTAAAAGAAGAAAAAAGTCAGTTAGTGATTCTAAAACTAGGTTAGGAATAAGATTATATTTGTTTTATTAACATTTAAAAATTTTATTAGTAGTATACATAACAACTTGAATAAGTCTCAGGAGAATTACATAGAGTGAAATAAACTCATTTTCACATATACTATATGATTCTATTTATATACTATTCTAGAAATGAAAAAATTATAGAAATGGAGAACAGATTAGTGATTGCCAGGAGTTAGAGAAGGTGAAGGGTAGTGAAGGATTGGGAGGTGGACTTGATAATGAAAGAATACGGTCAGGAATCTTTGTTCTGAAGGAACTTTCTTCATCTTGACTGTGGTGGTAGGTACACAAATACACACATGGTAAATTGCACAGAACTGAACACACACACACACAATAAATGAAAATAAAACTGAGGAAATTTGAGTAAGACCAGTGGATTATATCAATGTCAATATCCTAGTGGTGATATTATACTATTGTTCTGCAAGCTTTGGTGAAAATTGAGTAAAGGATTCAAAGTATCTCCTTGTATTACTTCTTATGACTAGAAGTGAATCTTCAATTATCTCAAAATAAAATGTTCAATCAAAAATGAAAACAAAAGATTTATTAGGTTTAATTGCCATCAATTCCCCCCAAATATTCATAGGCAATGGGAAAATGGCTCATTGCCATTTTCATTCAGAATTTGGCAAAATGTCCCAATTATCTTAATCGTATATTCAAAGAATTAGATAAATTAATACACATGCTGAGTGAAGAGCATTTATTTTCTTGAAAAAAATCAAAGAAAAAAGATGATTTTTAGACATAGATTTAATTCTTCCTCAAACAATGTGTCTCTAATGTATCTATAATGTTAATCTTATGTTATTAACTAAGACATACTTAAAGAGGAAAAAATATCATATATTTTAATTTTTAACTTTTAGGACCGAGTATATTTTTATTTGAATGACAATGCTTTGGAATAGGAAAATTATAACTGAAATTAGAGTGTAATTTATGCAGAACAGACTTAAAAAAAACGGGAACTCTTGACTATAGATGGGATTTTAGTTTTCAAATAATTACAAAATAACTTGTTCAATAATCTCAAACACCTAAACATTCTGCTAGTGAATAAAGACTCCAAGAGTAAGATGTTTATGGATTTTTGGTAAAATCACTGTGATTTTCATGTTGACACAATTTCTCATGTAAACAAGCTAAAATACTCCTGGCTATCAATTTTGATTTTCTCTCCAGAGGTGACCTAGAGGTTCTCGTGAGGTACTGTTCAGTTCAGTTCAGTCACTCAGTCGTGTCCAACTCTTTGTGACCCCATGGACTGCAGCATTCCAGGCTTCCCTGTCCATCACCAACCCTCAGAGCTTGCTCAAACTCATGTCCATCGAGTTGGTGGTGCCATCCAAGCATTTCATCCTCTGTCATCCCCTTTTCCTCCCACCTTCAATTTTTCCCAGCATCAGGGTCTTTTCAAATGAGTCAGTTTTTTGGAGTTTCAGCTTAAGCATCAGTCTTTCCAATGAATATTCAGGACTGATTTCCTTTAGGATAGACTGGTTGGATCTCCTTGCAGTCCAAGGGACTCTCAAGAGTCTTCTCCAACACCACAGTTCAAAAGTATCAATTATTCAGTGCTCAGCTTTCTGTATAGTCCAACTCTCACATTCATACATGACTACTTGAAAAACCATAGCTTTGACTAGATGGACCTTTGTTGGCAAAGTAATATCCTGCTTTTTAATATGCTGTCTCGGTTAGTCATAGATTTTCTTCCAAAGAGCGAGCATCTTTTAATTTCATGGCTGCAGTCACCATCTACAGTGATTTTGGAGCCCCCCAAAATAAAATCGCTCACTGTTTCCATTGTTTCCCCATCTATTTGCCATGAAGTGATGGGACTGGATGCCATGATCTTAGTTTTCTGAATGTTGAGCTTTAAGCCAACTTTTTCACTCTCCTCTTTCACCTTCATTAAAAGGCTCTTTAGTTCTTCACTTTCTGGCATAAGGGTGGTGTCATCTGCATATCTGAGGTTATTGATATTTCTCCTGGGAATCTTGATTCCAGCTTGTGCTTCATCCAGCCTGGCATTTCACATAATGTACTCTGCATATAAGTTAAATAAGCAGGATGACAATATATAGCTTTGAAATACTCCTTTCCCAGTTTGGAACCAGTCTGTTGTTCCATGCCCAGTTCTAACTGTTGCTTCTTGACCTGTATACAGATTTCTCAGAAGTTAGGTAAGGTGGTTTGGTATTCCCATCTCTTTCACAATTTTCCAGTTTGTTGTAATCCACATAGTCAAATGCTTTGGCATAGTCAATAAAGCAGAAGTAGATTTTTTCCTAGAACTCTCTTGCTTTTTAGATGGTCCAGTGGGTGTTGACATTTGATCTCTGGTTCCTCTGCCTTTTCTAAATCCAGCTTGAACATCTGGAAGTTCATGGCTTATGTACCTTTGAAGCCTGACTTGGAGAATTTTGAGCATTACTTCACCAGTGTGTGAGATGAGTGCAATTGTAGGGTAGTTTGAGCATTGTTTTGCATTGCTTTTCTTTGGGATTGGAATGAAAACTGACCTTTTCAGTCCCATGTCCACTGTGAGTTTTCCAAATTTGCTGGCATATTGAGTGTAGTACTTTCACAGCATCATCTTTTAGGATTTGAAATAGCTCAACTGGAATTCCACCACCTCTACTAGCTTTGTTCCCAGTGATGCCTCCTACGGCCTAGTTGACTTTGCATTTCAGAATATCTGGCTCTAGGTGAGTGATCACACTATTGTGATTATCTGGATCATGAAGATCTTTTTTATATAGTTCTTCTGTGCATTCATGCCACCTCTTCTTAACATCTTCTGCTTCTGTTAGGTCCATACCATTTCTGTCCTTTATTGTGCCCATGTTTGCATGAAATATACCTTATAGGAAACCATTTATACTTTCTTTTTCCTGGAACCTTGATCTTCTGCACCTTATTGACTTATTCACATTAAAAAAAAAAAAAGACTATCTGAATGTACTCAAGATTAAAATTTAGAAAAGTTTGAGGATTAACTGTATGGAAAGAATTATTGTACATTCACTAAAATTTATATTCTCTTCATTTTCCTGGGCACACAATTTGTGTGTATAACCAGCTTTCCTTGAAGTTTATTTGGTCACTAAGTCATGTCTGATTCTTCAGAGCTCGTGGAATATAGCCCACCAGACTCCTCTGTCCATGGGGATTTTCCAGGCAAGAATACAGGAGTGGATTGCCATTTCCTTTTTCAGGGGACCTTCCTGACCCAGGAGCCCAACCAGTGTCTCCTGAATTGGCAGATGGATTCTTTACCACTCAGCCACCAGAGAAGCCCCTCCTTGAAGTTAATGTAGACATGTGATTGAATTATATGTAGCAGAATGGGATAAAAGTGAATCTTCCACTTCCAAACGTCATTCATAAAAATGCGCCTAAGCACATTTATTTATTTATTTATTTTTGGCTCCTTTTGGTCTCAGTTTTGGCATCTGGGATCTTCCGTTACCACATGTAGGCTCTTTGTTGGGGCATGTAGGCTTCTCACTAGTTGTGGTGAATGGGCTTAGGTGGATCTCACTTCCCCAGTCAGGGATTAAACCCATATCCCCTGCATTGGAAAGAGGATTCTTAACCACTGGACCACCAAGGAAGACCCCTAAACACAAATGCTTTTGTTTTATTCACCTTCTGGTTGCCTGGGATGTGGACAGATGCCATTTCCTTGTGAACCATCTGTTATGACCCAGTTTTATTATCAGTCTTCCTTTTGTGATTGGCTGACTGCTTTAGACATTCATTGAACTTTTATGTCAGTCTGGGGTGGTATATTTTAACACAGACTTTTCATCTGTGAACTACCAAAGCAGTCAATAAAAGTTGAAGAATCAAATAAGAATGGAGTTGCCTATATTTTAATTGGAGTCTTTCCCTTCATTTGACTTATTCCTGGATTGACCAAAGTGGGTTTCTCTCCACTCAATATTCTATTTCACCTGTTACTTAAAAAAAATGGACACAAATATTCATGAGAACTGTGAGTAGAATTTATCATATTTAGACTCCTTAAACTACATGAAGGTGAAAGAAAGTGTTAGTTGCTTAGTCAAGTCCAACTCTTTGCAGCCCCATGGACTGTAGCCTACCAGTCTCTTCTGTCCATGAAATTCTCCAGGCAAGAATACTGCAGTGGGTAGCCATTCCCTTTTCCAGGGGATCTTTCCGACCTAGGGATTGAATCCAGATCTCCTCCATCGCAGAAATATTCTTTACCGTCTGAGCCACCAGGGAAGAAACATGTTTAAGAATTTTCACAATTTAAAATCAGTTAAACATATATGCTGCTAACATAATTTATTATTATAAATCATGATTTATTTCTACTCATATATTCATTTGCCCTGATATCCTAGGAGGTCTATAGGTATGGGTTGCTATCTTAGAAATGTATATTTGATGAATATCACATAGAAACTGGAAGAATACAAGAGCTTGTAGCTTTACATTAGGATGACTATTCTAAGAAAACTTTTGGAAATATATTTTACGCTGTGTCTAGTTCAAGGGAAACTGCATTGTAGTCATTATTTAGACAATAAGAAAATCCCATTTTGTATAAATCTGAGATCAACTTTCAGTTGTAAATCTATGTGTTTTTCCCCTGCATTTTGGGAATGTCTCCATTCTTAAGCAGCAGGAAGGTATCTAACACAGGCTTTGAACTCCTCTCAAAGCCACAGAGAGAGAGAGTCAGTCTTTTATAGTTCCTGTTTACTGAGCCATAACAGAGCAAGTCACTGGTGCCAAAACCCCACACTCATTCCCTTTAAACAGTCTCTGCAAGCAGGTCAATGAAGTGTTCCTGGAACTATAATTTATGGTGCCTCATGCAGTGATAAGAAAAATGCTGTACTGAGTTCAGAAACAAGGGTCAAATGATGACAATGAGAGCAAACCATTTCAAATTGTTTTAGCTGCAGCTGATTACGAGGCTGCTAGGAGGGAACATGCATTAGGGAGAGCTAAATAGTCATAACTAAGCCAGGCATTGATTTATTTACTTATTTGTTTATTCGCTCATTCATTCATTTGAACATGCTTTGAGCTCTTTGGGAGAGGGAGGAGAGGTAATATATTTCAGTCTTTCTCCTAAAATGTTCATTTAGGAAAATTGGGCAAGAGATCCTTTTTGTCACAGATTTCCAAGGACTGGTAAGACTCAATTATGTGAGCTGATTAAAAGCACAAAATATTTATACTTAGGGTCAAGGAAAGAGTGACCCTCTGTCGTTTGGTTACTGATGTGAGCATGTGCTGTGCTTGTTCTGTCGGCTTCATCCTCTTGTTTCCAAAGTAGTACAGTCTTTCTGTATATTACCCTGCCATATTATCACTCACCATTATCTGTCACCATTCAGATCTTTCCTTGTGTTTAGCTAATAAAGTCTTTAAGCTCCCTTAACAAAATTAAGGTAACAAACTGAAAGGGGAAAAAATAATGGCTCAAGTCTTATTTGCCTAGGAAGAGATTGGAAGTCTTAGTAGATTTTCTAGGTGTTAGACAAATCTCAAATATTTTGAAAGACTCCTACATTGCTAGTGTTTAAGTTGAAAAAGAAAAAAAAAAGGTGTAGCTATACTTTTCTGAAGTAGAAAGAAAATAGCTATCATATGTCCTGGTTCTTCTCCTATTCAGTTTGTGACAGTTGGATCATGTTCCTTTCAGTCAGGGCAGTTCTCCCATCCTATTCTGACAGCATTTTCACAGACTTTTCTCTTATCTTGGTCTCTCTATGAACCTTACCTCTATTTCTGTTCCTTTATCTAATTTGGAGATAAGCAGGGTCAAAGACAAACAAAAAGAGCTGGCCAAAGGAATAATAGAAACTTTTGTCTCTCTTCTGAATTGGAACATTCCTACCCACTACAAGTAATGTAAATTGAAATGCAGTGAGTCATCTTTCTCTGTCATTTCCATGAATATCATACCTGCTGTCCATCTTTGCAAGAAAGGTCACTCGCTGAGAATAATGGCTTATGCTGTCTACCCCTGTTCAAGGACTTTCTAGCTGTCCATGCTCATCAATAGCATCTGTAAAATTAATTCCACTTGGCACTTTCTTCAGTCTACATCCTAGAGATCACTAGACCTGCCCTGCCTCTGTGCAAGGATCTTCTTACCTGACTTAAACTCCCCTGAGAAATCTGGGTACATGATGCTGACCCCAGGTACCCTAGAAAGAGCCCTGAAATTCAATGTGTGTAAAGCAAACCAAATTTGACTTGTTAGCAATAGAAAAGGCAACATCATTCAGCATCATTCATTATTTGATAAAAGAAAGCTTAAATTTCTTCTCTTACTGTTTAGCAGTAGTTTGACGTAGTGATAAATTTACATTTTCTTTTGCTTATATGAATACCATTAAAAACTGTTGCAGAACATAGCAATAGTTAACAGGTACTACTTGGGGTTACTGTATTAAATGTTTCACAGTCATATTTGACCTAACCCAAAGAGATAGGTGCTATAGTCTTCATTTTTCAGGAGCAGAAACAGAAGTTTAGTTAGATTAAACAAGTTGTTATCATGTAGCTAATAAGAATTGGAGGATTAATTAAATAAGAACTTTTATCCTCTAAAGTCTATGTTCTTCTCCACTTTGCTATACAACCTCAAGAAAGAAGAATTATACTAATTCTGAATCTGCCTAATAGAATTTGTAATAATTTAACCAAAACAGTCATACACATATCTACTCTGAGGATAAATCTGTTAATTTAACAAATATTTAAATATTTACTGGGTGAGAGTTGTGTACCAAGAGATTTTTTTTTTTTCCCCCTAGGCTACTCAAATGTTATTTCCATTTCAGTTATGGGAGACCTATTTGGGAAGAGAATACTCATTTCCCAGGCAAAAATAAAATAAAAAACAATGGTTCATCTATTGTCAATGTTAAACTGTTGAGCCTACTAGAAATCTTTAACACATTCTGTTTCTTCTTTCAGGCTGGAGTTTGCATCTGAAGTATTATACTTTGAAAAAGAACTTTTAAATACCAGAATTTCTAGTTGTTAAAAGGATATTTTAAGCCATCATTGTTGAAATATTTTGAAACTTAACAAACCCTTAGATTACATAATAATGTTAAAATATATTGGAGACCAGGCTTGCAAACTGCCCAAGCCATGTTGTGCGCGTGCACGCTCAGTCCCGTCCGACGCTTGGCGATCCCATGGACTGTAGCCCACCAGGCTCCTCTGTCCATGGAATTTTCCAGGCAAGAATATGGGTGGATTGCCATTTCATCCTCCAGGGAATCTTCCCGCCCCAGGGACTGAACCTGAGTCTCCTGCGTCTCCTGCATTGGTAGGCAGATTCTTTACCACTGCCACCTGGGAAGCCCCTAAGTCATGTTAACAAAATTAAATCTAACTTATTTCATGAAAATAAGTGAAACTTAGGCCATTTCTTGTAAATTTATTCCTCTGATAATCACAATAGAAACTTAACTCATTTTCCCAAAATGGTTTAAGATAAATCATTTTTGACCAGTCTTCTGTCTTCTGGAAACCCCCAGTGTAATAACCAATTACTGTAAGAGTTAAACAGTTTCCTCATTTTTGCTTTATAAGCCGTCCTGCAGTATTATGCCTCTGAGCTTAATTACAGTTTTAGTCTGAAGACTCTTAGTTCATGAACTGCTCTTGTATGCACAACAAACACTATTTTATTGATCTGGTTTTGATTTTACTGTTACTGGATTTTTGATGGTTCTTGGAGCCAGAAATGGGAACCAAAGAAGACCCCCCTCGGTGACTGTGAGGCTGATGTGCAACCATGTACTGGTACCCACAGAGCCCACTGCACTCATTGCTTTCTCACTTATCTCAGGGTCCTAGGATAAGTTTCCACTGGATTCAAGCTCTTTTTTATTTTGCAGTTTGAACTTTCTGAGTTTATTTTGCATACCTGTGTTTGTGGAAGCTTCTTAAGTAAGTCATCCTTCTGTTCAGAAAAGGAGATAACTAAGGTTTTGGGAACTCTTAAAAATACATATATAAGACTGTATCATCTGTAAATGGAGAAAATTTATTTTTCCTTTCTGATTTGGATGCCATTTATTTATTTTTTGTTTTGTAATTGCTTCTGGTTAGAACATACAACGCTACTGAAAAAAAGTGGTTAGAGTGGACATCCTTGTCTTGTTCCTGATCTTAGAGGAAATGTTTTCAGCTTTTCACCATTGAGAATAATGTTTGTTGTGAGTTTGTTGTAAATGGCGTTTATTATGTTGAGGTAGGTTCTCTCTATGCTCACTTTCTGGAGAGTTTTTTTATCATAAATGGATGAGTTTTATCAAAAGCTTTTTCTCCATCTACTGAGATGATCATATGGTTTTTATTCTTCAGTTTGTTACTGTGGTCTATCAGACTGATTTGCAGATATTGAAGAATCCTTGCATTCCTAAGATAAATCCCACTTGATCATGGTGTATGATCCTTTTAATATTGTTGGATTTGATTTGCTTAGTATTTTGTTGAGGATTTTTGCATCTATGTTCATCAATGATATTGGCCTGTATTTTTTATTGTCTGCTTTTGGTATCAGAGTGATGCTGGCCTTGTGGAATAAGTGAGATGTGTTCCTCTGTATGAATTTTTTGGAATAATGTGAGAAGGATAGGTCTTAGGTCCTACCTAATGTTATATAAATATTAGGTAGATTTCTCCTGTGAAGCCCTCTAGTCCCAAACTTTTGTTAGGATTTTTTTTTTTTAATTTCCTGATTCAGTTTCATTGCTGGTAGCTGTTTTATTTCTTCCTGATTCAATGTGGGGATTTAGTATGTGTCTAAAAATTTGCGCATTTCTTCTAGATTGTCCATTTTATTGACAGATACTGGTTCATAGTAGTCTCTTATGATTCTTTTATTTCTGTAGTGTTGGTTTCAGCTACTTTTTAATTTATGATTTTATTGATTTGGGCTGTCTCTCAAATGAGTATGGCTAAAAGTTTAATTTTATCTTCCCAAATAACTGGATCTCAGTTTCATTGATCTTTTCTATTATTTTTCTGTCTCTATTTCATTTATTTCTTTTCTAATCATTATGATTTCTTTTTGCTTTCATTTATTTCCAGACATATTTTTATTTCCCCTTTGATTTGTTCAGTGACCCATCTGTTGTTTAGTAGCATAGTATTTAGCCTCCACGTTTCTATTTTTTTCATTTTTTTATATAGCTGATTTCTTATCTCATAATGTTTGGGTTGGAAAAGAAACTTGATATTATTTCAATTTTATTGAATTTATGAGGCATTTTTTTGTGGCCAGCATGTGATCTGACCTGGAAAATGTTTCCCATGCATTTAAAAAGAATGTGTATTCTGCTGCTTTTGGATGGAATATTCTATTTAAATCTATTGAGTCTATTTGGTTGAATGTATCACTTAAAGCCAGTGTGTCCCTATAGATTTTCTGTCTAGATGATGTATCCATTGATTTAAGTGTGGAGTTAACATCTCCTATTGTTATTGTGTTACTGTCAATTTCTCCCTTTATGTCTGCTAATATTTGCTTTATGAATTTAGGTACTTTTATGTTGGGTGCATATGTAGTTATTACTGTTGCATCTTCTTCTTGGATTTCTCTTTTAATCATTATGTAATGTCTACTTTTGTTGTCAGGTTAGGGAAGTTTTCAATCTTGATTTCTTTAAATGTTTTCTGTCCCTTTTCCTCTCTCCTCCTCCTTCTTGGATCCCTATAATGCAAATGTTAGTATTGATGTTATCTCTTATATGGTTTACTGTAGCTTTTACTAGGTCTTTTATCACTCACTGACAATTACTGTTTTACCCCTGCTTCTCCTCTGAAAGCATTTACAATCAACTGAAATAAGGAGAACTTATTTCACTTTCAAGCAGGTTCATGGAAAAGTACTTGACGATAGCTCTAGAATACAGGTTTCTATTAACTTTAGATCAAAATGCTGAATTCAGTAAGAATTTTTAATGGAAAAATTGACTGATTCAAATAACTGCTAGTCCACGATCAAAAAAAATAAGAATTGTTTACATAAAAATGAATGAACAGTTGAGATGGTTATAATGTTTATGACTTTGCTTGAAACAGTGCTAGTGCTTTCAGATCAGTTCAGTTCAGTCGCTCAGTCATGTCCGACTCTTTGTGACCCCATGAATGGCAGCACACCAGGCCTCCCTGTCCATCACCAACTCCCAGAGTTCACTCAGACTCATGTCCATCAAGTCAGTGATGCCATCCAGCCATCTCATCCTCTGTCGTCCCCTTCTCCTCCTGCCCCCAATCCCTCCCAGCATCAGAGTCTTTTCCAATGAGTCAACTCTTCGCATGAGGTGGCCAAAGTACTGGAGTTTCAGCTTTAGCATCATTCCTTCCAAAGAAATCCCAGGGCTGATCTCCTTCAGAATGGACTGGTTGGATCTCCTTGCAGTCCAAGGGACTCTCAAGAGTCTTCTCCAACACCACAGTTCAAAAGGCATCAATTCTTCGGTACTCAGCTTTCTTCACAGTCCAACTCTCACATCCATACATGACTACTGGAAAAACCATAGCCTTGACTAGATGGACCTTTGTTGGCAAAGTAATATCTCTGCTTTTGAATATGCTATCTAGGTTGGTCATAACTTTCCTTCCAAGGAGTAAGCGTCTTTTAATTTCATGGCTGCAGTCACCATCTGTAGTCATTTTGGAGCCCAGAAAAATAAAGTCTGACACTGTTTCCACTGTTTCCCCATCTATTTCCCAGGAAGTGATGGGACCAGATGCCATGATCTTCGTTTTCTGAGTGTTGAGCTTTAAGCCAACTTTTTCACTTTCCACTTTCACCTTCATCAAAAGGCTTTTTAGTTCCTCTTCACTTTCTGCCATAAGGGTGGTGTCATCTGCATATCTGAGGTTATTGATATTTCTCCCAGCAATCTTGATTCCAGTTTGTGTTTCTTCCAGTCCAGCGTTTCTCATGATGTACTCTGCATATAAGTTAAATAAGCAGGGTGACAATATTTAGCCTTGACATACTCCTTTTCCTATTTGGAACCAGTCTGTTGTTCCATGACCAGTTCTAACTGTTGCTTCCTGACCTGCATACAGATTTCTCAAGAGGCAGATCAGGTGGTCTGGTATTCCCATCTCTTTCAGAAATTTCCACAGTTTATTGTGCTTTAGTGCTGTCTTTTCTTCCCCCCTAGATTTAAACAAACTGCTTTTCTCCTTAATTTTAAGCTATCTATAACTTGCAACACTTGGGCAAAATATACCTTTATAAGCAAAGATTGAAAAATTTATCTTTTCCTCCTTATCTATTTCTTCTAGCACTCAGAAACATTTATTAAATATTCTTATTTTTCATGACAATACAAGTATTTACAAAAATTCTTAAATAATCTGTTCTCCCTATAATAGAACACAATTGGGCAAGTCTTTAACTTGGTTTCTCTGCCTAAGAGACTTTTAAAGTTCTCTTCTGAATTTATTATTACTTGAGAATTTTAAGTACTGAATGTTAACCTTACAGAGCTAATAAACACATTGGATATTACTAAAGCTTTGACTAAAACATTTTATTTGAAAATATACATGTAATCACTATTCTTGCTGCTGCTGCTGCTGCTAAGTCGCTTCAGTTGTGTCCAACTCTGTGCGACCCCAGAGATGACAGCCCACCAGGCTCCCCCGTCCCTGGGATTCTCTAGGCAAGAACACTGGAGTGGGTTGCCATTTCCTTCTCTAATGCATAAAAGTGAAAAGTGAAAGTGAAGTCGCTCAGTCGTGTCCCACTCCTAGTGACCCCATGGACTGCAGCCTACCAGGCTCCTCCATCCATGGGATTTTCCAGGCAAGAGTGCTGGAGCAGGGTGCCATTGCCTTCTCCACTATTCTTGCTACTTTCATGTAAATAATCAGGCCATATTTAATGAGGCTAGGCTTATAAACAAATTAGGCTCACTGTAACTATCTTTGATAAAAGTACTTTTACAAAATGTAGACAAAAATATATACAGACAAAAATGGTTTTAATAGAAATCTATAGTATACCTGTTGTCAGATTCTAATCTTCTTCATTGTCTGAAATATTATTACTTCCATGTAAACTTCAGAGAAATCATAACAGATGATATATGGACAACCTTCAAACTTGTTGTATGGGACACTCCAAAGAGTTCAGCAGAACACCCATGGATATGATCAAAGACAGTCAAAACTGCAAACTCAGATGGTTCATCAGATTGAAACTGCCACCCACATTTACCATCTAAAGATGCTTTGAATTCAAATCTAGAAATTTTCTTAATTGGCACCTATTCATTTCAGATACTGGGTTTATATTTTCTTCCAACTATCAACCATTATTTTTCTTTGGTTTCCACAGAAATTCTTTTTACTAAATAGCTTGATTGCTCGTCATAGAGTGGTCTAATTTATGTGGAAGTTCAACTGCAACACTGTCTCCTGAATTAAAATAAAACATCCTCATGCCATCCTTTCCTAAGTAATCGTGAGCATATGAGATGCTCATGCAACATGTTGTGCTTGGTAAATAACTCAGAAAAAATGGAAACCCAAGTGTGTATTACTCTGCATATGTAAGTTGACTTAGAAAAGTGAAACATGAATCTGATTATAACTCGTTTGATTTATTTCAATCTTTACTCCTGGGAATGTCTGCTCTGGGTTATTTTAAATCCTTGGCTATTATCCTGCTCCCAGTCATTGTATTAACAACTTCCCTAGTGCACTGTATCCTCTCAAGGCTTTTAAACACATTGCAGCTGCCACTCACGTCTCAAATGGTATCATCAAGATTAGACGTCAAAGGACTCACTGATCCAACCACATGGATCAATATCTGTTATGATGATGCAACTGTTGGTCATGTAACAGCAGCTACATGACCCTCTGTCTGAAGTGTCCATGGTGATACCTGAAAGTAGCACTGTACTGGTTGGTCATATGCTCAGCTTGTGGAGAGACTGACCAAAAGGGAGGAGTTGTTAAAAAAATGCAGACTAGGCCTGATAATCCCCCAAGAAGATAAAACCATTTAAGCCACATAAACAAAACTAAATCTAGCTTACTTCATGAACAAAACTTAACTTAGTGTACTTAACTCTAGTATACTTAGATATGTATTCATCTCATAATCATAAAATAACTCATCTTTCTAAAATGGTATAAAATCTGCAGTTTTCACCAATCCTCTGCCATCTGGAAATCCTCATTGTAATAACCAATCATTGTAAGGTTTAAACGATGTCCTCGTTTTCACTTTGTATTTATAATGGCTTATAAATATGATTCTGCAGTATCATATCCCTGAGCTTCGCTACTTTTGGTTTGAAGATTACCAGTTTGTGAACTGTTCTTATGTACACAATAAATGCTTACTAACAAAATTTTACTTATCTGGTTTTAATTTCTACAATTTCTGGATTTTTTTGATAATGGTTATATTATATTACAACATGAGTTTGTGCGTGCATCCTCAGTCATGTCTGGGTCTTTGTGACCCCATGGACTGTAGCCTGCCAGGCTCCTCTGTCCATGGAATTTTCCAGGGAAGAATACTGGAATAGGTTGCCATTTCCTCCTCCAGGGGATCTTCCTCACTCAGGGGTCAAACCAGTGTCACTTGTGTTTCCTGCATTGGCAGATAGATTCTTTGTACCACTGTGCCACCTGGGAATCCCTATGTTACAACATATATTGCTTGAACGCTTTTTAACCACAAGTTAAAAGTCCTTTTTTCCACTGCAGTGGAATTAAATTGTTTTTGAGTTTTTCTATTATGACTTTCAAATTTTCTACAATCTCTCTGCAGTTTTTTTCTCAGTTTCTGAAATATGATAAATGATATTTATGAGAAGAAGAATCAAAAGAAGAATCAATTCAGTTCAGTCACTCAGTCGTTTCCGACTCTTTGTGACCCCATGAATTGCAGCATACCAGGCCTCCCTGTCCATCACCAAATCCCGGAGGTCACTCAGACTCACATCCATCGAGTCAGTGATGCCATCCAGCCATCTCATCCTCTGTTGTCCCCTTCTCCTCCTGCCCCCAATCCCTCCCAGCATCAGTCTTTTCCAATGAGTCAACTCTGCGTATCAGGTGGCCAAAGTACTGGAGTTTCAGCTTCAACACTGGTCTTTCCAAAGAACACCCAGGACCGATTTCCCTTAGAATGGACTGGTTGGATCTCCTTGCAGTCCAAGGAACTCGCAAGAGTCTTCTCTAACACCACAGTTCAAAAGCATCAGTTCTTCAGCGCTCAGCCCTCTTCACAGTCCAACTCTCACATCCATACATGACCACTGGAAAAACCATAGCCTTGACTAGACGGACCTTTGTCGGCAAAGTAATGTCTCTGCTTTTGAATATGCTATCTAGGTTGGTCATAACTTTCCTTCCAAGGAGTTAAGCGGCTTTTAATTTCATGGCTGCAATCACCATCTACAGTGATTTTGGAGCCCCCCAAAATAAAGTCTGACACTGTTGACACTGTTTCCCCATCTATTTCCCAGGAAGTGATGGGACCAGATGCCATGATCTTCGTTCTCTGAATGTTGAGCTTTAAGCCAACTTTTTCACTCTCCTCTCTCACTTTCATCAAGAGCCTTTTTAGTTCCTCTTCACTTTCTGCCATAAGGGTGGTGTCATCTACATATCTGAGGTTATTAATATTTCTCCCAGCAATCTTGATTCCAGCTTGTGCTTCTTCCAGCCCAGCATTTCTCATGATGTACTCTGCATATAAGTAAAGTTAATAAACAGGAAAGCAAAGGCAAAAAGAAGAGAGGATGCCCTAGGAAACAAAAGAAATTTTTAAAAAGGAGGATGGTTGAGAGGGAGAAGACACAAAGTAAAGATAAATTCCAAGCACATGGAGCATTAACGGGCACTGTTGGTGATGGACAGGGAGGCCTGGCGTGCTGTGATTCATGGGGTTGCAAAGAGTTGGACACTACTGAGCGACTGAACTGAACTGCTAAGATGGTAAAGAATCTGCCTGCAATGTGGGAAACCTGGGTTCAATCCCTGGTTTGGGAAGATCCCCTGGAGAAGGGAATGGCAACCCACTCCAGTATTCTTGCCTGAAGAATTCCATGGACAAAGGAGCCTGGCAGGCCACAGTCCATGAGGTCGCAGAGTTAGACACAACTGAGCAACTAATACTTTCACTCACAAAACCCCTTTCTTGCTTCTGTTAGCACATTTTTGTGCATAGATGAACATTTGGAGGTTGATCAGTGGACACTTTATTTTTGTAGTTGTTTCTATGAACCAAGTAAATGGGACATGGCCACTGGTGCCTGATCACATTGATAGTACAGGATATCTTCCTTCAGAGAACTCGACTGGGACCTTCTGTCCTTGAGGTGCTCATGAGCCAACCTAAAGGATGGTGTAGAGGAAAATTATGAACATCCCTCTGCTGTTTGGGAACCTGAATGCAATCGTTCACTTATTCATTCCCTCAACCATAATTGCTCATTCAAGTTAGTTTCTATTGAAAGCTAAAAGCACTGTACTGAACACTACAGGAAATGAAATAAACATTACACACAGAATCCTGCCTAAGGTTTTCATATTAAATGCCTTTTGTGTATGTTCCACAAGACACACAACCTCAACAGATACAAAAGTAAATTCAACAGGCTCTTCATACCTCACTCCCATCAAACTAACCACCTAGCTCTTCCACTTACAAGCAAATCTATTCTTCCACTAATATATCCTATATTTATTATTGATATAACCATCCAAACTAGAAACTTCAAGTCTTTCTCTGTTCTTTCAGCTTCCTCATCCTATTCTTTAATCAGTCATCAGGTACCTTCAACTCTTCTCCTGATTATATCTCTTTCTTTCTACCCACTTATCTCTTACTTGTACTCAACTGAGATAGGCTTCTGTCCAAATTTTCTATCAGTTCCTTTTTAGTCTTCCTTTTGAATAAAGTCTGAAAGCTGTCCTTAAAATACAAATAGTGTATCACTTTATTGCTAACAATCTTTCAGTACTTCTCATTACCAAAGTGCAAATAAAGCCCCTCAGATTAGAGAAATATCTTCATATCTATTCTATTAGCTATCTATCTATCTAAAGTTTCTATTTTCATCTCTCATATTCTTTTCCATGAACTCTTGGTTTGTTGTATGTTGTATTTTTCTTGAAATGTTTGTTAGGAGTCTTTTTTCTTTTCTTTTTTTTACTTTATGGGACATAGAAAATTATTGGACTTATTTTTGTAAGAAAGAGATAAGATCAGAAAATGATTTATAAGGATAAATGTATTAATAATTTGAAAAATGAAATGAAGAAAGAACTATTATTTTTGTAAGAAAGAGATAAGATCAAGAAATGATTTATAAGGATAAATGTATTAATAATTTGAAAAATGAAATGAAGAAGGGACTGGCTATAGTAGGTGGTTTCTGCCATGGTAATGAGGATGTGAGCCTGGGTAGTAGAATAGCAAAGGAGATGCAGTGAGATAATGTATGAGGTGAGATTATACATGAATATGTGTGAGTTGTTGTTTCATCTCAATAGGCGGATTTCTTGGTGTAACACAATAGACAACTGAAAGAATAGAAAAAAGGAAAGAGTCTTAGATTTTTCTTAAAAGTTAATTATGAGAAATTTAGTACAGAAGTGAAAAGTAAATATGCAGAAGAAAAAGTGAAAAGTTAAGTCACTCAGTCATGTCCAACTCTTTGCTATTCCGTGGACTGTAGCCCACCAGGCTTCTCTGTCCATGGGATTCTCTAGGCAAGAATACTGGAGTGGGTTGCCATTTCCTTCTCCAGGGGATCTTCCTGACCAGGGTCTCCCGCCTTGCAGGCAAACACTTTAACCTCTGAGCCACCAGAGAAGCCTACGCAGAAGATTACTATACAAATAAATGAGAACGACTGATATTTAACATAGGATTTATATAAAAATGTTACTAAAATACTGGTGTAACTTTTGGTCACTGTATATTTAAGCTAATTATATATCTTGATTTAGTATTATAGTATTCATTTCTTAATAAACATTTTATAAAATTTTTAGGAATGAGTAAAATCTAAAATGGTTTGTAGTTTTTTTCTGGTTTTTTTTTTTTTTTTTTCCTTTCTACTTTGAAGTCATGTGTTATGCTGAATGCTGTATGGAGGCCTGTAGAAAAAAATAAACACTAGATAATCCCTACCCTCAAAGGAAATTACTAACTCATTTAAGGCTTATAACAAGCAAAACAAAAATCTAAACTTTAGTCAATTAAGTAGAAAATTTAGGCCCCAAACACTTTCCTCTGAAGTTTGTATAACCAGAGCATGAAAAAAAGGGATATCTAAATTTTTTTGCTTAATTTATTGGTTACCTACTAGAACCAGAGGCCCCCAAACATGAAACAAAAACAAAGGATTCATGGGAAATGTTCAACATGCAAAACATGTTTGCCAAGAAACCAAACAACCCACACATAGCCAATAAAAGCGAAGACTCTTACTCATACTCTAAATGCCTCCAGACTGAAACTGTGTCAGGGAGAGAATATTTCACAGCTGTAGGACTTCTTCATTGAGAGATGTTTTTTTCTGCCAGTCTCAAAATTCAGCAACACAAATCATTACTTCGAGAATCACACCCAAGCTTCTTAAATAATGAAGGGGATACAGAGAAATGGTATTTTAAGTTTTCAGGGAAGAGGTGACTCTGTTGTGCAAACAGCTCTTTTTTAGCCCTTTGAGATGGGTGAAGATCACCTTCAGAGCTGTGGACAGGGTTCATACAGTCTAACTGGGAAGACTGAAATCTGAAAGATCTTTGAGTTAGAATCCTAGCAAGGACAGATCACTTTGTAAAGTTTGTCTTTGAAATTTTTAGCCTAATTAACTGTCATTACAAAAAAAAAAATCAGAATAATTTAAAGTGTTCTGCCATGAAATTATAGATATAGGATTTTTTCCAGTTCTTAAAAAATCAGTTTTTCTGGTTTTGTTTGTTTCCGCATACATCATCAGAACCATTGCATATTGGCTTGAGGATAAATGACTAATATTTAATGCAATTTTGACAGTAGTTTCTATTCTGCTTTGTCCTTCAGTGATGATTAGGAATTTTCTGGTGGGCCATTGGTTAGGATTCAGGGCTCTCACTGCTGAGGGCTTGGGTTCAATTCCTGTTCAGGGAACTAAAATCTCATTAGCCTTGCAATCAAAAAACAAACAAACAAACAAACAATGGGAGACTTCCACAGTGGTCCTGTGTTTAGGAATCCGCCTGCAGATGCAGGAGACATGTTCCTTTCCTGGTTTGGGAGGATTCCACATGCTTTGGAGTAACTAAGCCCCTGTGCCACAACTACTGAACTCTGGGGGGCCCAGAGCCCATGCTCTGCAGCCAGAGAAGCCTGTGCACTGCAGTGAGGAGTAGTCCCTGCAACTAGAGAAAGCCCACATCCAGCAATGAAGACCCAGTGCAGCCATAAATAAATAAAATAAAAAGAATGATGATTAAATGTTTCATACTTCTCTTCCCTGTTCAGAATGTTCTCCGAGGTAGACCTAAAGAGAGAGAAGTATGGAGTAAGGAAGCATTTACTGGGAAATGAATTTGTATGAAAAATCATAGAGGTTTAAGTTTAGAGATAAGGTGTATTCATATTCAAATTTCCAAAATGAATTTTGCCACTGGGTATAATGTTTATAATAAAATGTGCCCTTTGATCCACTCAACTGTGGGCTAAGCGTAGTGACTTTCATCTTTATTGAGAGGGTATAGTAAAGAAAAAAACAAAAAAAGTACAGTAGGGAAAGCTGGCAGATACCATTTTAAGCAAAGAATAAAGGTTAACAACATCAGTAATAATTCATGCTGATATCATGTACCCCTTGATACGATGTGATGAGCAGTCAGCTTATCTTATGTTTTTATCTCAAACCTTTGTTACTGTTGTCATTCAGTCACTAAGTCTCAAGTCATGTTGTCAGCCAAATCATGAGAAAATAGCACAGAGCTAAACTAAAGGATAGTCTACAGAATAACCACTACTCCTCAACATTGTTATGGTCATGAAAAATAAGGGAAGATTGAATATTTCGCACAGATTGGAGGAGATTAGGAGACCAGATGACTTAATGCATTGTGGTGCTCTGGATTGGATCCTGGAACAAAGAAAGGACATTCATGGAAAAACTGGTAGAATCTGAATAAAGACTGAAGTTGAGTTAATCGTCATGTACCAATGTTATTCTTCATTTTTGTCAAATGCACTATTCCTACATAAGATGATAACTTTAGGAAAAATTACATTATGGGTATATGGAAACTTTTTGTACTATCTTTGCAACCTTTCAGTAAATTCAAAATTATCCCCCAATTAAATATTTATTAAATACCTATCCATATATACACACCCTGCAGTCAAGAGTTAATTACAATTTTAAGAAAGACTAATTACAGCAATGTTGTCATTGTGTTCAGTTGCTCAGTTGTCAACTTTCACTTGGTGTTTTAAGTCTAGGCATTGAGACTTTAGCTGCATTAAAAGTGTAAGATGTTCAAATGAGACTTTTGTTTATATTTTATATGCAGGATAACAATGATAATGCCTCATGAAAGTAGTGTTACTCAGTTTTTCTTCCAAATGTTATTTATTGAATATTGGCAAGGCATATGGAGCTCTTTAAAACATTGCATTTATACCTAGAGGTGCTGATACCTAGAAAACTTATCATCAGACCTGGAACCAGACTGCAGTCCTTCTGACTCCTGAGCTCAAATCCTTTCAAACACAGCTTGGAGCCTACTAGACCTCTTCCACAGTTCCACGGGGCAAGGGAGCTATTGATTGGGAAGATGTCTTTCTCAGTGGAACTTTGAGAAAACAGTCAGAGGGCAGTATTCAGCTTCTAGGTGTGTGTGTGTGTGCGTGTGTGTGTGTTAGTTGCTCAGTCGTGTCTGACTCTTTGCGACCCCATGGACTGTGTCCACCAGACTCCTTGGTCCATGGAATTCTCCAGGCAAGAATACTAGAGTGGAGTGCCATTTGCTTCTCCAGGGGATCTTCCTGACCCAGGGATCCAACCTCGGTCTCCTGAATTGTAGGCAGATTCTTTACCCTCTGAGCCACCGGGAAGCAATGGTCTGTGGGCATTATTCCATCCTGATTTGTAGAAGTAATTGGCTGTGTCTTTGATGGGGATTTTGATTACCCTTTTTACATCCCTCCGTGTGTGCTCTTGCTTAGTTGTGTCTGACTCTTTGTGACTCTATACTCTATAGCCCTCCAGGCTTTTCTGTCCATCAGATTTCCCAGGCAAGAATACTGGAGTGGGTTGCAAATTCCTACTCTTTTTACAGCCCTACCTAGTTTAATTGCTGGCATCATCAGAGTTGTGAATTAGGATATTACCAAAATTGCTTGGAATGTTCTTTTTCAGGTTGATGTAGAAAGTTTCTGAGATGACATCTAACGATCTTCATATAATCCTTTTTGTGTGATACCAGGAAATTTGTGTAAGCTTGATCAAGACTGCCGGGAGAAATATCAATAACCTCAGATATGCAGATGACACAACCCTTATGGCAGAAAGTGCAGAGGAACTAAAAAGCCTCTTGATTAAGGTGAAAGTGGAGAGTGAAAAAGTTGGCTTAAAACTCAATATTCAGAAAATGAAGATCATGGCATCTGGTCCCATCACTTCATGGGAAATAGCTGGGGAAACAGTGAAACAGTGTCAGACTTTATTTTTGGGGGCTCCAAAATCACTGCAGATGGTGATTGCAGCCATGAAATTGAAAGACGCTTACTCCTTGGAAGGAAAGTTATGACCAACCTAGATAGCATATTCAAAAGCAGAGACATTACTTTGCCAACAAAGGTCCATCTAGTCAAGGCTATGGTTTTTCCAGTAGTCATGTATGGATGTGAGAGTTGGACTGTGAAGAAAGCTGAGCACCGAAGAATTGATGCTTTTGAACTGTGGTGTTAGAGAAGACTCTTGAGAGTCCCTTGGACTGCAAGGAGATCCAACTAGTCCATTCTGAAGGAGATCAGCCCTGGGATTTCTTTGGAAGGAAGGATGCTAAAGCTGAAACTCCAGTACTTTGTCCACCTGATGCGAAGAGTTGGCTCATTGGAAAAGACTGATGCTGGGAGGGATTGGGGGCAGGAGAAGAAGGGGACGACAGAGGATGAGATGGCTGGATGGCATCACTGACTCGATGGACATGAGTCTGAGTGAACTCCGGGAGTTGGTGATGGACAGGGAGGCCTGCTGTGCTGCGATTCATGGGATCACAAAGAGTCAGACATGACTGAACAACTGAACTGAACTGAACTGAACTGAGTTAGTGATTTGATTCCAGTAAACAGAATACAGCAGAAGTATAAGAGGCTGCCACTTCCAAGATTGGGCTTAAAAGATTGTGGCTTTCATCTTTTGGGTGTCTGAGCTCTCTCATTCTCTCCTGGATAGCTCAGAGCTGGGGAAAGTCAGCTTCAAGTCCTTGAGGCAGCCCTGTGGAAAAACCCACATGGTGAGGGAGTAGGGTCTCCAACAGTGACATGAGTGAGCTTGAAAGGGGCTCTTCTTCAAGACCTCCCTACCCAACCTAGTTGTTACTGCAGGCCATGAGAAATCATGAGTCTTAGCTCTCTAGCTAAGCTATTCCTGGATTTCTGATCTGCTGAAACTACGAGTCTGTTTTTTTTTTTTTCTTTTTTATTGAAGTGGGCTTCCCTCATAGCTCAGTTGGTAAAGAATCCACCTGCAATGCAGGAGACCCCGGTCCAATTCTTGGGTTGGGAAGATCTCCTGGAGAAGGGATAGGCTACCCACTCCAGTATTCTGGGGCTTCCCTTGTGGTTCAGCTGGTAGAGTCCACCTGCAATGTGGGAGACCTGTGTTCAATCCCTGGGTTGGGAAGATCCCCTGGAGAAGAGAAAGGCTACCCACTCCAGTATGCTAGCCTGGAGAATTCCATGGATTATATATAGTCCATGGGGTCCCAAAGAGTCAGACACGACTGAGCAACCTGTTATAAAAAAAAAAAACAAACAGTTGACCAACAACATCATGCTAACTTCAGGTATATATTTAAGTGATTCAGTTAGATATATATATATATTCTTTTTCAGATTCTTTTCCATTGTAGATTATTACAAAATATTGAGTAGAGTTCCCCGTGCTGTATAGTAGGTCCTTGTTGTTTATCTACGTTATAGGTAGTAGTGTGTGTATGTCACTCCCAAATTCCTAGCTTATCCCTCCCCCCAGTTTCTGCTTTGGTAACCATAAGTTTGTTTTCTATGTCTGAGAGTCTCTTTCTGTTTTGTAAATAAGTTCATAGGACAGAGAGATTATTATACTAAGTGAAGTAAGTCAGACAAAAACAAATACCATATAATACCACTTACATGTGGAGTCTAAATGTCTACAAGTTTTAAGCTGCCAAATTTTGGGTAGTTTGCTATGCAGCAGGAGAGAACAAATAGTCTCTCTATAAGGGCTGCGGGAGTTGGTGATGGACAGGGAGGCCTGGCGTGCTGCGATTCATGGGGTCGCAAAGAGTCGGACACGACTGAGCGACTGATCTGATCTGATCTGATAAGGGCTGAATGGGGGAAGGGCACAGATTTTAACCAGGTAACTACATTTATTTTATGCTTAGTATTTTGCTACAGTTGACTGTTATCTTTATGATACTGCATATATACAACTTATTCTTTTTATTCAATTTTATCTGTGTGACAGTTGTAGTATATAGTTTTCATAATCATCTAAAAGTAATCGTGAAGGCCCTCCTTCTCTCATTGGTTTTTGTTATACTCAAGGCCAGCTTTGGCACTACAGAATTAAAACGGAAAAACAAGCTTCAACTTTGCTTTTGATTATTAAAATGCTTTGATGAGATGGAAACCTGTTTTTCAACATGTTTACTTATTTATTTGGTTGTACTGAGTCTTGGTTGTGACACATAGGATCCCCGTTGCAGTGCACAGTCTCTCTAGTTGTGGCAGGCTTAGTTGCTCCGCAGCATGTGGGATCCTCCCGGACCAGGGATCAAACCCATGAGCCCTGCATTAGCACAAAGATTCTTGACCACCAGGGATGTCCCACACATGCTTTATATCTAATTTTTTTCTTGAAAAATTTAGTAAATCTCCTGCCTTATGTGCATTTAGAAATATTGAAGGACAACATATAGAAGCATCTCCATTTATAAGAAAACCAGATTAATACCTTAATGGGCACAACAGCTTATGTGATACTTTGAAAAATGCTTTTTCTTTTTTTTTCTATAATAATTAAATCATCTTTGCACATATTCAAAAATTTTGCTATTATTCTTTTTTTGAATTTCACATTTACAACTCTTCGGTTTAAAGCCAGATAAAATGTCTCACTACTATTTCCATTTCATCTGCCTATATATTCATCAATCTGTAAATAAACTAATAGGTAAATATACACATGCATATTTACCTCCAAATATGTACATATGTATATACATGTATAGTATGTATACAAGTAAGTGCAGGTCACCCCATGGACTGCAGCACACCAGGCTTCCCTGTCCTTTACCATCTCCCAGAGCTTGCTCAAGCTCATGTCCATTAAGTTGGTGATGCCATCCAAACATCTCTTCCTTTGTCATCCCCTTCTCCTCCTGCCTTCAATCTTTCCTAGCATCGGGGTCTTTTCCAATGAGTCGGCGCTTCACATCGAGTGGCCAAAGTATTGGAGCTTCAGCTTCAGCATCAGTCCTTCCAATGAATATTCAGGGTTGGTTTCCTTTAGGATTGACTGGTTTGATCTCCTTGCAATCTGAGGGACTCTCAAGAGTCGTCTTCAACACCACAGTTTGAAAGCATCAATTCTTTGGAAAAACCATAGCTTTGACTATACAGACTTTTGTTGGCAAAGTAATATCTCTGCTTTTTAATATGCAATCTAGGTTTGTCATAGCTTTTCTTCCAAGGAGCAAGCATCTTTTACTTTCAGGGCTGCAGTCACTGTCCACAGTGATTTTTGGAGCCCAAGGAAAAAGTCTGTCACTAAATCCATTATTTCCCCATCTATCTGCCATGAAGTGATGGCACTGAATGCTGTGATCTTCACTTTTTGAATGTTGAGTTTTCAGTCAGCTTTTTCACTCTGCTCTGTCAGCTTCATCAAGAGGCTGTTTAGTTCCTCTTTGCTTTCTGCCATAAGGGTGGTGTCATCTGCATATCTGAGGTTATTGATATTTCTCCCAGCAATCTTGATCCCAGCTTGTGATTCATCCAGCCCAGCATTTCACATGATGTACTCTGCATTTAAGTTAAATAAGCAGGGTGATAATATACAGTCTTGACGTACTCCTTTCCCAACTTGGAACCAGTTCATTTTTCCATGTCCTTTTCTAACTGTTGCTTCTTGACCTGCATACATATGTCTCAGGAGGCAAGCCAGGTGGTCTGCTATTCCCATCCTTTTCCACAGTTTGTTGTGATCCACACTGTCAAAGGCTTTAGCATAGACAATGAAGCAAAAGTAGATGTTTTTCTGGAATCCTCTTGCTTTTTCTATGATCCAAGGGATGTTGGCAATTTGATCTCAGGTTCCTTTGCCTTTTCTAAATCCAGCTTGAACATATGGAAAGTCTCAGTTCATGTCCTGTTGAAACCTACCTTGAAGGATTTTGAATATGATCTTACTCAAAAGGCAAAATGGTTGTCTGAGGAGCTCTTACAAATAGCTGAGAAAAGAAGAGAAGCAAAAGGCAAAGGAGAAAAGGAAATACCCATCTGAATGCTGAATTCCAAAGAACAGCAAAGAGAGACAAGAATGCCTTCCTCAGTGACCAATACAAAGCAATAGAGGAAAATGATAGAATGGGAAAGACTAGAGATCTCCTCAAGAAAATCAGAGATACCAAGGGAACACTTCATGCAAAGATGGGCACAATAAAGGACAGAAAGGTTATAGACCTAATAGAAGCAGAAGCAGAGGATATTAAGAGGTGCCAAGAATATGCAGAAGAGCTATACAAAGAATATCTTAATGGCCTGGATAACCATGATGGTGTGATCACTCACCTAGAGCCAGACATCCTGGAGTGTGACGTCAAGTGGGCCTTAGGAAGCATCACTATGAACAAACTAGTGGAGGTGATGGAAATCCAGGTAAGCTATTTCAAATCCTAAAAGATGATGCTGTGAAAGTGCTGCACTCAGTATGCCAGCAAATTTGGAAAGCTTAGCAGTGGCCACAGGACTGGAAATGTTCGGTTTTCATTCCAGTCCCAAGGAAGGGCAATGCCAAACAATGTTCAAACTACTGCACAATTGCACTCACTTCACGTGCTCACAAGGCCTGCATATACATATTTATTTCTCCATTGCCTTGTGATTGTAGCACATTAAAAATATCAAAATATCAAAAATTCTTTTATTTCTATGATTTTAAATCAGAAATACATAGCACTATTTTCTGGAAACTTTCTTAAATGAAAGCATATTCAGTGTGGAGAAGATAGTATATGTGGCCTCAAACAAATCTTCCTAGGTAATTCTGCTGTTCAATCACAAATGGATAAAGGTGACTCTAAAGAAATTTTGTATTTCCTCTAATCAGAGATTTTTATAAATTTGTGGGTTTTTTTAGTTTTAATACAGAAAATACACACTAAGGTTTATTATTATGGAACACTTGTGATGGAATGTACTGGAGATATTGACCTTAGATTTTGCCCTCACAGAGCTTTCAGGCTGGTGGATGGGACAAAGAGAAGGCAAATGACCTACAGTTTTTTGCTTTATGTATAGATAGCATCTTTCAACTTATGATCCAAAAGAATAGTGACTCAAATCTGCCTACCATGACAACTGGCATGAGCAGGGAAGTATGAACATTTTAGTCTCACATTTTGGCGAGATTACTGTCTTAGTCAATTTGAGCCACTATAATAAAATATCAAAAACTGGGTAATATACAACAGAACACGAGAAACCTATTTTGCACAGTTTTGGAGGCTGGAAAGCCAAGATCAAGGTGCCAGCATGGTAGGATTCTCATGAAGACCCTCTTTCTGTTTGCAGATCACTGATTTATTCCTGTGTCCTCACAAGGTTAAGGGGCAAGGGATCTCTCTGGGTCACTTTCTATAAAGGCACTAATCCCATTCACGAGGGCTGCATCTTCATGACCTAATTACCCCCAAAAGCCTCACCTATTCACACCATCACCCTGGGCTTGAGAATTCCAACATATGAATTTTAGGGAGATACAAAAATTTACCATATGATGCAATCAGGGAGAGTTTGACTGAAAGAGGTGGTTTCTGTATAGAATTGTACTTGTATGGAATTGAAGGTTAGGAATAATAAGGAAGAAAAAGGACTCTCCACACAGAGGCAATAGCTCATGGAAAATGGTCTTTGCTTGTATACAAATTGCTACTATCATTTTCACACTATTATTGTTTAAATATGAATAGTGACTAATATAGAACTAAAAATGGTCTTTGCTTTTATACAAACCTGGTTTTAAAAGTCTCTAGGTCTCCTTCATCCCCTAGAAAGAGCATTTATTGGGTTATGTCTTTTAAAAAAGGCATTTTGAAGATTTATTTTATTTTAAGACATTCAGTGGAATCATTTTCAAGAAAATCCCTTGAAAAAATCAGGGAGGAAAACACTATACTAAAAATGTGAAGATAATTCTACAGCAGTTTATTACTGATCTAGCTTCATAAATGTAGTATTTTTCTCCTCAGTCTATCCTTATAAATACATTTCACATAATATAAATGCTGATAAGTAAGTTAACTGAAATGTATACATTTATGGTAAGTGTTCACTAAGATTAAAAATTAAATAACTTGTTAAATTAAAAAAATTGAATTTTAACTGATTAAAAATCACTTTCAGTGAGTGTTTACAAGGCTTGATGCCTTTCATGTTGTGATGCTGTTGGCCATTATTAATTGTTATGGTCAACAGATATAAAAGGAAAGAGAGTTTTAAGAAGAGGCATTATGATGATGATGGAAACAAAAATGAGCTCATTGGAAGTGCAAAGTTATTTGAGTATAGGAAAAATTCGAAAGGACACACCAAAAAAATCATTGAACATGTGATGCAGTTAATGCATTCTTATCTCAGCAAAAGGTAAGGAATGGTTATAATGAATCGTTATAGATAAAAAATATTCATTTGAAAATGCTCATCATGGTTAGAAAAATCAGCATCAATGCAAATGCCTATTGAACTAATACTATCTTAAGAGAGGAGAAGACTTTGAGAAGGTAGAGATGAAAGAGTGATGATGAAAGTTTTTTTTTTTTTTTTTTTTCTGGAAAAGTAGAATGAGTCACAAGCTCAAGGCCAGTTATCCTTTCCATATATCATCAAATTATGTGGTAGTGCCTGCTGACTGCTGAGGAAATGATTTGCTGTACTCCTTATCAAGAGAGACATTGCCCACATCAGCAGATTTTCCTATGGATGGAATAGTTTATTTTGAGAAAAACTATGGCCAAAGAGTCTATTGCAGAAGAAGAAGAGTGTGTCTTGTTTCAAAACCTCAAAAGACCAAAGTGAAAGTGTTAATCGCTCAGTCATGTCTGACTCTTTGCAACCCCATGGACTGTGACCTGCCAGGCTCCTCTGTCCATGGATTTCTCCAGGCAAGAATACAGGAGTGGGTAGCTGTTCCTTTCTCCAGGGGGTCTTCTTGACCCAGGACCAAACCTGGGTCTCCTGCATTGCAGGCAGATTTTTACAGTCTGAGCCACTGGAGAAGCCCCTCAAAGGACCGAGGTACACACTTAGTTCTTGGAGATGTAATTGGAGCCTGCAAATCAGAACCCCTTTCAAACACTGTAGGTTTTGTGTTTAAGCTTGTTTCTAGAGTTGGTACAAATGTCAGAGAAATACAGTTTGGAGAAAACAAGACTAATCTTTACTCTCCCATTGGAAGGTATAAAAATTTCCACTGAGACCTCACCTTGTAGCTCAGACCCCAGCATGACCCAGTGGTCCCTTATTGAATACGTTGTTCCAGATTCAGCTCCCTAAGCCTCTCGTGCTGGCCCTGTATCCTTGTGGCTAAACTCAGACCTGCACTTGATGAGTTCTGTGATCTGTTGCACTTCATCTTGTCTTCTAGTTTTGGTGTCTTTCCTAATATCCTGAATTACAGTTTCCTTAACAACTCATTTGAAACTAATGGAATATGTTTGAGGAGTGTAGACACGATTGTCGTTTCTCTCCATTGGACGATAAATAAGTCCAGTAAGTAAAAGTGCACTTTGCATTATTGAATTAATGATTTCTGCAAGTCATTATTTTTTTTTGTAAGAGGCAGTAATTTTTCCTATCATTTACAGTGAATACTTTTCCCATATGATCTCAGGAGATTTTATAAACAATATAGTATTTGTGTTATAAAAAGATATAAAGGTATGGATGTAATAATATTGACTAAAATACAGTGTAGCTATAGTCATGTATATATTATTTATAAGAGTAGAAAACATGAAGATAAAATGCAAAAGCCATAGAGTAAGTCTTTTGACTCACAAACAGATGTGATATTGTTTAATCTACAAGTAGCCTGAAAAGAATGTGGGAGGGTGTTTATCATATTCCTTTTAAAGTTTCCAGCCCAAGTTGTAAAGGGCTATGTAAACCATCTACATTTTTGTTAGTAAAAATTATTTCATCCCCTGCTAAAACTCAGTCAGCTCGAGAGTGAAACAAAGCAACTGTTAATACTATTACTTTGCTTGCTCAGTGGTTGAGGTTATAGTGTAGTGAAGGGCCTCTGCTGTGATACAGAAAAGGTCTAATACTTGAAGATGAGCTAACAAGTATTTGTGATGACTAATGCACTTTTGGTCATTTACTATCTAAAAATGAAAGTGATTTATGCTAAATTACCCAACACCAGCCATCTTCAACCAACCAAGTTGGCAACCCACTCCAGTATTCTTGCCTGGAGAATCCCATGCATAGAGGAGCCTGGCAGGCTACAGTCCATGGGGTTGCAAGAGTCAGACACGACTTAGTGACTAAACTACCACCACCAACAACCATCTTCAACCAACCAAGCTTGAGCCTTACTGAAATTTCAAGGAAGAATAATAAATACCCCAGATTTGATCTGTTATGGAGGAAAAACCATCAACACAATTTGTTGAATGAGGGAAAAATCACATTGTGATAGATGTTTGATTCCTTTCATCACTCTGATTCCTGTAGTCAATCCTGTGAACTGTAGCTTCCTTGGTCTCCTCAACTCAGGGAATCTGTATGGTTCTAAAGACATTCTTCCACTTTGCGTTGCACTCTGGAACACCCTCCCCCCACCCTCCACACACACAAACACACAAGGCCCTCTGAGGAGAACCCTTGGTCTCACCTGGTTCCACTCCTCACCCTCAGGAGTGACTGTTCTTCACTGCCTCGTGCCCAGTGCATACAGAATGGTGATTTCCTTTATTTTATTTGTATTTGGTTGATTAAATTAACAGGATAAATTCAACCTCTCTTACTCTATGTTGGTCAGAAGTGGGAGTCTTATTTTCTTTGAGTTCAACAATCGGATACCCCTGGTTTGCAATAAAGCCATATCAGATTTATTATGTTTAGTGTTTACATGTACAGCTTTTTCAACATCTTTACTTTCAAGTATTTACTCTGTTTATAATTATCATGTGTTTCTTATAAAGAGCATTTATTGAACTTTGCTTTCTCATTTTGTCTGACAATTATTGATATTGTAGTGTTTAAATTTATGAAACTACTATTTGTTTTATATTTATCCATTATTTAACATGTTCTTCCTTTTTTGCCTTTTTTGGGTGAATCAAGTATTTTTCATATTTTATTGTACCCTTTTTTGTGTGTGTGTATGTGTGTATGTATACCTCTGTGTGTGTTTGTGTATATGCTTAGTAACTATAATATAAGTAAGTATCTTTAATTTATCATAGTCCACTTTTAAATAATTGGATACTTTTTCACTAGTCTTAAACATGTGGTCCCAGTTTTTGTGCTCTAATGGCATTATATTTTACTTCACACATGTTATAAACACCAAATACATTATTATTTTTATAATAATTAATTTATTAAATAATTATATTAAACAGTGAAAAGTTTGAAAAGATATAAGGATACGTATAGTTTATAAAATATATTTTATATTTCTGATGTTCATCATTCTTTACTATAGATCCAGGGTTTAATCTATTATTTTCTTTCTGCCTTTTTAAAACATTTGTTTTATAGTACAAATAGTCTAGAAACAAGCTATATCTGATTTTTGTCAGTAGGAAAATGTATTTCTTTTTTATTATTATTATAGATACATTCTGCTGAATATAAAATTCTAGGTTAATTTCTTTTTCTTTTTTTTTTTTCTCTCAGCATTTTAACGGTGCAGTTCCTCCTTTTTCTGGCTTTCTTTCTGTTGAAAAGTCAGACATCACATATTGTGGTTCTTTTTTGGTATCTTTTTTTGCAATGTATCTTTTATAACATATCTTTGTTGTAATGTATCTGTTTTCTTCAGTATGTTTTCATTATCTTTTGTGTTCAGTATTTTGTTTATCATATGCCTATATATGTGTTTTCCTTGGATTTGTTATGCTTTGGTTTTGTTGAGTTTCTGATATCTATGGAGAGGATGATTTTCTTGAATTTTGGAAAGCTTTCATCCAATGTTTTATTAAATATTTCCTTTTTTCATTTTCTCTACTTCCTCTTCTCCTGAAATTATTTTTACATCAATGCTGACTGTTTACTATTGATCTACAGAGAGGGACTCTTTTCCTCTTTATATTTCAGTTTGGATACTTTCTGTTGTCCCGACTTCCAGTGAGCCGATCTTTTCCTCTGTGCCCAACTGTGAAGCCGTGAATTCTTCATTTCTGGTAACATTTTTCATTTCTATCTTTTCTATATTTCTCCTGCAGGGTTTTACATTTCTCCACTAAAATTCCTCATCTCCTCACATGTGGTCCATCTTTCCCACGAGATCCTTTGGTATTTTTATTGTCATTTTTCAATAATCCCTCTTTGATAAGTCTAACATCTGGATACTAGCATGATTCCAGAGATATCTTTGCATTTTACAGCAAAGTCACTATCTTTTTGAACCATGGAGATTTTCTCTCCAGTTTATAGTTCAGCTGCCAGCTCTCTTTGTATTACAGATCATCTCTCTCTGCCTTTTCCCTCTGCGTTTAGCTTTGCGAGGGTCACTGCAAGCTGCCCGGGAGGCTTTCTCTCTGTTCCTCTTACCTCCAGGCTTCTGAAGTTGCCTACCTTAGTTTCAGTGGCTGCCACACTGGAGGCTCTCCCAGGAGGGTCCTCAGCCCAACTGTCAGCTGTAAGTGTATTACAAATGGAGACCTGTGTGTGGAAAAGGGTCCTTGGGTGAGTGTGGATTCGCTCTCTGACAGGGTCTTCTTGGCATTGTATCTGTCAGGCCAGCCTTCCCATGGTCTTTAGAAGTTCGTTCAAGCTGTGGCTTGTTTCTTCCTCCTTATACCCTTTAATAAGATAATTATTCTCTTTCCATTCCACAAAAGTGAGATAGTGAGGAGATATCTGGGAGATAGGGACAGGGAAGCCTGACGTTCTGCTGTCCATGGGGTTGCCAAGAGTCGGACCGGACAACGACTCAACAAATGTGAAAGCGGGCATGTATCTCACCAGAAATAAGAGTAGGATTTGTTAACATTTTGAAGTTGAGTCAACTAGGGTTCTTTGCCTCCTCAGCACTCTGGTGGATTAAAAACACAAATACTGCAATAGTTTATTCAGCTGTTTTGGTGGTTATACCAAAGGCAAAAGTCCTTTGTGATGTTAATATAAAAAAAAATCAGAAGAAATCCCTTGAATAGAGTTATAAAAGGGTTTCCAGTGAAAATTGGTGCTTTCTCCAATGCCATTGGGATGCTGGCTATAGAAAGTCTATCAGTTCACTATATGTGTCAGATATTTATATTTATCAGTTCTAAATGCATCAGAACAGAAGGCAAGGAGTTGCCTGAAATCTCAAAAAAGAAAAGGCATGAAGTTGGCTGCCCTGGTGCTGGAGAACAGGAAATAGAAAACAAGGCAGTCTTATTCAGGTAAACAGCTCTGCCAAGCACATGCAGCTTTCTTAATCCATTGATTCATGTATTGTTTGATCAAGGTGCTCATTAATTTAATGAAAAATTTGTAAAATATTGATTGTGGCATTTTATATGGATTTTTTGCTGGAGAGATCAGCGTATAAAAAGGCAGAGAAGAATCAATTTTTGTACATGTTGTAACAGAGGTATCAGTGCTCAGTTTACTACTAACTTTACTGCCAAGGCTCCTGAGCACATGATACACTGGGATAGCAGAGAGCTGCTGGAGAACTCCGTAAACCACTTTCAGATGGAGGCTGAGAGTCACTCTGGTGCTGGTCGAGCACATGCAGTTAGTATTAGGACCCTGGGTTAGAGAGACTTTCTAGGACAACAGTAGTGCAGTGGGTGGAAACAACTGTTTCCAGTGGGTGGATGATGGTCCTCAGAGATGCAACACCAGTGTCCCATTTGCAGTGGAAACCATGCAAGAACAGGTAAGGAACAGAGTGAGAATTTTTAAGAAGGAGAAAAATGCAACTTGGGCGATTATAGAGAATTTGACCAGCTTCACCAGACAGTGATATGTGTAGCATAAATCAGATGTTGGCTTGTGTTCTGATAAGTGTCATTTTCTGAGAATGAAGAGTTTCATGAAGCTAGTATAGCTAAATAGTTTTCCCAGTAAATACCATCTTTAAAAGCCCATCTATTGGAGCTAGGAATTTTCCTAGACTTCTTAAATGGGAGACGCTATTTTGTCTAACTAATATAGGGGACGACAGAGAATGAGATGGCTGGATGGCATCACTGACACGATGGACGAGAGTCTGAGTGAACTCCGGGAGTTGTGATGGACAGGGAGGCCTGGCGTGCTGCGATTCATGGGGTCGCAAAGTCGGACATGACTGAGTGACTGAACTGAACTGAACCGAACTGATTTCAATTCAATTGGAAAAATCACTAAGCATCTAACAGTGCCAGGTATGCTGCTGGGCACTGTGGTATAAAAATAAATAAGACACAGTCCTTCCACCTAGAGATCCCACAGGTTACTAGAAGAAGAAACCATGTAAATAAATGTTAGTATGGAATATAAATCAAATTCCGTAATGAGGAACAATCCTATGGTTGAAATGAATCCATCAGGCTATTGCAATGTGATAGCATCATTGCTTAATGATTTGTTTTGTTAGTTCAATAACCATTTATTCAGTAGCTATTATGTCCCTACTTCAATGTTGATGAGAAGTGTATTTCAGTCCACATTAATCCACCTAAATCCTTATGTCTACATTTCACCCTTATTTGTACATTTCACACTTTCATATATAGTATTATATTCCTGCATTCTCTTGCATTTTGACTTCATTCAGTGAAATGAATTTTATGTCATCTAATCTGATACAAATTGACTTTTTCACTGGAAAAATTAGAAATGATAAATGAAATACTTTTTTTAAACTAATTGATTACAGGAGATTATATTTAATTTCACAATGATTTTATACTTGGGTAAGCTTTAAAGTGTATTTTGAGGTATGTGAAAGGTGGCTAAATGTATGTTTGAAACAGAAAGAAAAATATGGGGAAAATAATATATACTTTATCCTATTAAAAAAGATTTAATGAAATAAATTTCACCAGGAAACAAAAGACAAACCCATGTTCCTGCCTGAATCAATATGGAGAAACACAAAGGAAAATGAAAATGTAATTTGTCTTCGGAATTACTAAAAAGTATTGAAACTAAATAACTGACAAGAGAGAAGCTACAGCTACTGTCTTTTCAAAGTGCCCTTCTTATGATTTCAGAGCAATCTGAGAAGGTCAGGGCCTCTCATTCTCACTGACTGCAAAGTAATAGAAGATAGACTCTAATTGTGGGATTAAAGGAACATATGGCTGGTGACTTTCCATGAAGAGAATTAGATAGAATTCTTAGAAGATAATTTTTATCAAAGGTGATGAAGAAACTGAGAGCTACTTTTGTTTTTCTTTTTTTTTAAGAAGAATTGGTATATAAATATAATATATATACATATACATATTTATATATAATATATAGTACTTATATATTATATTAGGGTACAGCATATATTATATGTATGCTCTCAATTACTCAGATTTTTATTGGACCTTAGATACGCTTTTTGAAACTAAGAAGATTTAAAAACACTTAAGCAGCCTACTTCTTGTTGTTATTAAATGATCTGTATCAAGGACATTTTTATCCCTTTAATATTCACAGCTGTATTGACACCTGTGCCTCAGGTATCAGATTCATCCCTGAGCCTGAATTCAGCTGACCTTCATGTTTTTTGAACGCAATTACAGACCCAAAGATAATTTCTATGAGTCTGGCTTTTGTAATTTTCTGAATAAAACTAGAACCTTTCTAAAGGTTAATAATTAGACATAGGAAACATTCTAAAGAATGGCAAATCCGTTAAATAAACACTTAAAAGTATAGTAGATAACAAATGCTTACCTTTGGAAGTTCAGAGGCCAAATGAAGCACCAAATCTAAACTCCAACTGGGAATCCAAGCTCACAGAGCTCCTAGTTAAAAAACGGAGAACATAGGAAGTGGGTTTATCCTTTGCCTTCCCAGTTCCATTACACATAAAAGTTGTTTTACAGGGAAAAGTAATCCATAGTTGCAAAGCAAATAAGAAGGGATGCCAGCAGCACAAATGAAATTGTGAATGATTTCCAGAGAATAAGTTCTTATTGATAAATAATCCAGACTGGGAGAAAGCATACAGGAAGTCCAGCACAGTCAGAGGAGATGTGTTGGGGATATTGGGAAAAGCTCCAAGTTCAGTCAGGAGGCATGGGGGTGGGGGAGAACTGAAACCAGTCGTCAAGATAAGTATTTAAAAATCTGTCGGCTAACAGAACTCTAGTGGCTTTTCTCCACTTCCCCACAAATTGACTGACAGCAGAGGCATTTCTTCCTTAGCGTAAGCCAGAGAACATCTTCCTAAAGAAATTAAATAAACTGCCTAAGATGGTCTAGCCATTCAATGTGACATTTGTCTCTTGCGACAGAAGCCCAGCTGACTGGACATCAAGCTGTACAACTGCAAAAAGGAACGTAAAAGGAAAGACCTCTCAAGTCAGGAGAAAAACATACTGAAATACTCAATTCTCAGAGTAGCATTTTTGTTATTTTGGCATTTTAGGTAGCCTGCTTACCTTCTGGCCGCATATGCTTAAATCATTCCTACACGTTGACACATACTCACCTATTTACACACAGACAGGAAAACAACCTGCTCATTTCCAGGGAAAGCCTTTTTGAGGAAATAGATCCAGACCTACTCAGAGAGGGTGCAACAGCTAAATTAATTCATCAGTAAAGTCCTTTATTCACAAGTATGATTTGCCAACTAAAAGATCAGAGAGTTAAAAAAAATAAGTTCTGATTTTCTTAAATGCAAAGGATGCCAAGAAACAAGCTAAAGGAACAGAATGAATGACTATACAGAAAAAGAAATAGTTCAATGCAGGTAAGAGAACTTAAATATTCTGATTACATTCTCAGAAAGATTTGTTTCAGTATTAAATATATTTAAGAAAAAGGAAGAAGAAAGGAAAACCAGATTACTACTAAAAATAAGCAAATATTTTTGGAACTAAAAACATTTTTTGTGAACAATTGCAAAGGAAATCAAACATACCAAATTAGTGATCTATTCTGAAAGATAAAGTTGATAAACTCACAAAAAATTAAAAAAGAATTAAATATATGAGTAGAATAGGGGTGGATTATTGAAAATCAATTCAGGGGCTCTGATTTTTTTTTTTTTTTTTTAAGAGTTTTAGAAAAGAGTGTAAGGAAAATGAAAATGACATAATTTAATTTAGACATAATGTAATATGTAGCCTGGAAAATCCCATGGAGGAGCCTGGTAGGCTACAGTCCATGGAGTCGCTAAGAGTCAGACATGACTGAACGACTTTACTTTCACTTTTCACTTTCATGCACTGGAGAAGGAAATGGCAGTCCACTCCAATGTTCTTGCCTGGAGAATCCCAGGGACGCAGGAGCCTGCTGGGCTGCGGTCTATGGGGTTGCACAGAGTCGGACACGACTGAAGTGACTTAGCAGCAGCAGCAATATGTATTAGAAAAAGTTTCTAATACATGTTTTGTCCTAGTCGAAGAAAGGTAGTGCAAGTCCTCAGAATGAAGACTTACCTACACATGATACCGTAGAACTCAAGGGATAATGGGAAAGTTGCAAAAGTATCCAGAGAAGAGGAAAATCATGTTACTAGAGGATGCTAAATGCTGTTTTAACAATAGGGACCTAAGAAAGGTGAAGGTTCCTGACTTTAGTGAGTTGAGTTGACCGTAGAAACAAAGGAAGATTTATAAGTAGTACGGCAACAAAATCAGATAGGTACTCATATTAGCATAAGTATAAAAGACCACTAGAGTTCTGGCCTTTAGGTACTCAGAAGAGGCTTCACAGAGAGGGTGCTGTCTGACCTGGGTCTTGAAATAGAAGTACAGATTCACAATAAGTGTCAGAAAATCAGAAACAAATACAATAATCTGCTTATTTTCCTGGTGGAATCTTCATATCTTTTACTTTGATATCCAAGTTTTCTTTTCCATTTCTTTCTCATTGCCCTGTTTATCTTCTCTCCACTATAAGTTCCTTCAAACTTCTTGTAGTAAGCAGATCATATAGCTTCAATAAATAAAGATGTTTAGTTTCTTAACTCTAAATGCAAGTAAGTTGAAAGTTTTGTGTTTTTCAGGGAACTGAATAACATTAGTTACACATGATTTTTAAGTTTATATGGGAAAGCAGTGCTCATTCTTATACCAGAGGCTTTAGTTCATGGTTTTGATGATTTATTGACTTAAATGAGATGATATTATCACTGGACACATTGATCAACCAAGACTCTCCAACAGGAATGAAATCTCCTCTAGATTAAATATTTAAATATAGGGCTTTCTATTGATGCTGCACTCAATATGCCAGCAAATTTGGAAAACTCATCAGTGGCCACAAGATTGGAAAAGGTCAGTTTTCATTCCAATCCCAAAGAAAGGCAATGCCAAAGAATGCTCAAATGACCACACAATTGCACTCATCTCACACGATAGTAAAGTAATGCTCAAAATTCTCCAAGCCAGGCTTCAGCAATATATGAACCGAGAACTTCCTGATGTTCAAGCTGGTTTTAGAAAAGGCAGAGGAACCAGAGATCAAATTGCCAACATCTGCTGGATCATGGAAAAAGCAAGAGAGTTCCAGAAAAGCATCTATTTCTGCTTTATTGACTATGCCAAAGCCTTTGACTGTGTGGATCACAATCAACTGTGGGAAATTCTGAAAGAGATGGGAATACCAGACCACCTGATCTGCCTCTTGAGAAATCTGTATGCAGGTCAGGAAGGAACAGTTAGAAATGGACATGGAACAACAGACTGGTTCCAAATAGGAAAAGGAGTTCGTCAAGGCTGTTATATTGTCATCCTGTTTATTTAACTTCTATGCAGAATACATCATGAGAAACTGGACTGGAGGAAACACAAGCTGGAATCAAGATTGCCAGGAGAAATAATAAGCTCAGATATGCAAATGACACCACCCTTATGGCAGAAAGTGAAGAGGAACTAAAAAGCCTTTTGATGAAAGTGAAAGTGGAGAGTGAAAAAGTTGGCTCCAAGCTCAACATTCAGAAAACGAAGATCATGGCATCCGGTCCCATCACTTCATGGGAAATAGATGGGGAAACAGTGGAAACAGTGTCAGACTTTATTTTTCTGGGCTCCAAAATCACTGCAGATGGTGACTGCAGCCATGAAATTAAAAGACACTTACTCCTTGGAAGGAAAGTTATGACCAACCTAGATAGCATATTCAAAAGCAGTGACATTACTTTGCCAACAAAGGCCCATCTAGTCAAGGCTATGGTTTCTCCTGTGGTCATGTATGGATGTGAGAGTTGGACTGTGAAGAAGGCTGAGTGCCGAAGAATTGATGCTTTTGAACTGTGGTGTTGGAGAAGACTCTTGAGAGTCCCTTGGACTTCAAGGAGATCCAACCAGTCCATTCTGAAGGAGATCAGCCCTGGGGTTTCTTTGGAAGGAATGATGCTGAAGCTGAAACTCCAGTACTTTGGCCACCTCATGCAAAGAGTTGACTCATTGGAAAAGACTCGGATGCTGGGAGGGATTGGGGGCAGGAGGAGAAGGGGACGACAGAGGATGAGATGGCTGGATGGCATCACTGACTTGATGGACATGAGTCTGAGTGACCTCTGGGAGTTGGTGATGGACAGGAAGGCCTGGTGTGCTGCGATTCATGGGGTCGCAGAGTCGGACACGACTGAGCGACTGATCTGATCTGATCTAACTGATGCCAAAACATAGAGAAAAAGAAAGAAAACGAAGGGATAACTCATGTAAAAAGGTTTAAAGGAGGCTGAAATGACTGTTCTTGAAGCCTACCTTGTCATTTGAATGTTTATCAGAAAACAGAATGGTGAAATCTGAAAACAATACAGTATGTTTTTTTAATTTTCAAGGACCATGGATTTCTATAAATTATTTCCAGATAAAGATGTTTTAAATTGATGACACAGAGCAGAAACAGTCTTAGTGAGTCAGTAAATTGATGAGCAAGCTTTCCTGAGTACACCGTGTATGCAGGACTCCATGGTGGCTATTTTAGGGAATGTATTGTCAATATTAATGCTGATGCCTCCCTTTAGGGATAAATTGGTGACAGTCAGAGTTTCCAAAATAAAGCCAAGACTGTTTCAACATTTTTATGTTATAGGTTCTTTTCAAAGTATTACAATATTTGGAAATGAGGGTTTATATTTTAATAACGCAATTGAACTTGGGGTCAGAAAAAGATAGACATTCATTTTATATTACTACTTGTTCTGCTCCACATAGCATTTTGAATAAAATAGGACATTTGAAGATCATCTGCACCCAGTTATATTGAGCTGGACTTGTTAAAATTGACTTTCATGGTCTTTCATTTTGATGGCTTTGGACCACTCAAGAAAGAAAGAATAGCTAGTGTTTGGGGGAAAAGGTGCTATGTAGCTTCATCCTTTACCCCAGAAATCAGGAATACCTTTTTTGAAACCTAACAGCAGTAGTCTGGCCATCAGGAAACCTTGAAATCTATCCTGGAGACCATTTTCTGTGTCTTTGGCAAAAAGCTGGGAGGCTTGTTTGAGATAGCAAGAGAAGATTTGCACAAGGCATCTGATTCTGAGAAAAGGGATTACTTAAAGGTACAAGAGAAGAGTTTGAGTCCAAATAGGGGTTTAAAAGGCCTTTTGAAGTGTCACCGTTTGAAAAATCCTTGTTGGTTTCAGGTTGATAATGTATCTCATCATTTGGACAGAGAGCTCAATCCCTTCTGCTCAGAGTGTTCAGAAATCTGACCTACAAAGAGCCTGGCTCCACCAATGGAAGGTAATGTTATGATTTCCTTTCCCTTCACCCACGCTCTGAAACAGTGCTGGCAGATTTCCCTTCTGTACAATGAGCCTGCTGACCTTGACAGTCTTAAAGTCCTCTTTCAGTTCTAACCATTGAAAGGTTTTTCAGTTCATTTTCCATTTTCTCCCTCATAACCCGTATTTACTGACATTTTTTAAAGCTGGAGCATAATTGCTTTAAAATGTTGTGTTAATTTCTGCTGTGCAATGAAGTGAATCAGCTAATTTTGTTGTTGTTGAGTCACCAAGTCTTATCCGACTCTTTCGGGATCCCCATGGAGATAGCCCACCAGACTCCTCTGTCCATAGGGTTTCACAGGTAAGATGACTGGAGTGGGTGGCCATTTCCTCTTCCAGGGGACCTTCCACACCCAGGAACCAAACCTGCATCGCCTACGTTGGCAGACGGGTTCTTAACACTGAGGCACCAGGGAATCAGCTGTGTGTGTACAAGGATCCTCTCCTCACGGGCCTCCCACGGCCCCATCCCACTCCTCTAGCTCATACACAGAGCACCAAGCTGAGCTTCCTGCGCTATGCTGCAGGTTACCACTAGCTATCTATTTTACACATGGTGGTGTATACTAATATTTTTTTAATGGATATGCATTATTCATTAGTTTAATTGTTTGCACAGCTGCCTGAATGTTTGTAAATTTGTGTTCCTATTGTCTGATTTAAACTAGAACTTCTAGGGAAGCAAGGACCATGTCTTATTTGTTTGATCTCAGCACCCAATCCACTGAAGCATGTGTTATAGGAAAAAGATAAAACAATGTGTGTGTATGTGTGTGTTTATAGATAGATTGATGGTATGATTTGCAAGTTCAGAAACACATAAAATGTCTATGAATGTGGTTACAGGAGACTGGCTGGAAGTAAACAGAGACAGAGAATAGAGAGAGAGGGGATACTTATTCTAAATCAAGATTTCCATTTTCCTAGACTCTTAAGTGTCTTGATGTTTTATCCACATATGCCAAAGTAAAGGAAGCAGAGCATAAATCTACCTGCTAACATATTTTGCATTTATGTCGTTTGCTATTTTTCCCAAGTCTGAAAACTTCCAAGGATAGAGCCATTAATCTATGACTGAAGAGGCAGAAGGACTAAAGAAAAAGAAGCCCTGCTACATCTAGGAAAACAATTCAGTGGGGGTACAGAGAAGGCCTCCAATTGAAACAACATAATGTGTACTTCCACTCTTCTTACAGAAATTATTTTGCAGAGTTATTGTTGCAGTACTTCAATTTGATTAAAAAGTCCATGATTTAGCACTAAGCTTAGAGTACCATGTCTGTTGGAGTAAAAATTATGTGAGAGAAGGTCAGAGGGCCAGGTCTAGTTAATTTCTCAGTTTTATGACTCCTTCTGCCTCCAAGATTGCTGTACCGTCTATCACAATCATGTTTGGTTAGTACGATTCTAATAGTAGTAATGATGCATTTGGCAAATGAGACAGTTATCTCATGTGAAAGCTAACTCAGATGACTGTCTTGCATTCTCGTCAGTTGCTTCAAGTCTTAGCTCAAGGGACATGCCATCTATGAAGCATCTACTGCCATCCTGCTTTCTGTGTTCCCCCTCTAGTCTGGAAGAACTGCCGATCACGGGGCGGTTGTGCATCATTGCATCACCTCCTAGTTTCATATAACTCTGAAACAACCTCTTTGTCTGTCTTAAGTTTCTTGAGAGTATGGCAGTGGGGTGTGTTCATTCAGGACACATCGTCTGTCCCTGGCTCCAGGATATTCATATGAAACATGCTGAAAATGTGGTATATAACTGACAGTCTAGATGAATGGATAAATTCTATGTGCCACTTCCATAATGATCAAATTTGATGTAACTTGTACTGGAATACCCATAGGCATTATACCCTGAGATACTTCATTTTTTTGTTTATTCATACACTGTTTCATTGACTATTTCATAATACTTTGAAAATCCCCAAGATAACTGGCAAATTTACTCACAGAAACAAGCTATTTCCATTTACAAGGACTCCAAATGTAATACTGGAATAGTTTCCCCCTCCTGAAATTCACCTCTTTTACCTCTTCAGAAATATTTTATATGGCTTTTAAAGCTCTTTAAATAAATACATTTTACACAGTAGAAAAAGAAATGTAAATAAGTGAATAAATCTCTCAAAAGGGGCTAGCCCAAAGGTGCTGCTACTGCTGCTGCTGCTAAGTTGCTTCAGTTGTGTCCAACTCTGTGGGACCCCATAGATGGCAGCCCACCAGGTTCCCCCATCCCTGGGATTCTCCAGGCAAGAACACTGGAATGGGTTGCCACTTCCTTGTCCAACCCAAAGGTGGCTCAGTGGTAAAGAATTTGTCTGCGATGAAGGAGATGTAAGTTGGATCCCTGAGTCAGGAAGATGCCCTGGAGAAGGAAATGGCAACCCACTTCCGTATTCCTGCCTAAAAAATCCCGTGGGCAGAAGAGCCTGGCGGGCTGCAGTCCATGGGTTCACAAAAAACGTCAGACATGGCTTAGCAACTAAACAACAGCATCATTATAAAAAAGTGTGGTTACAACTTACAGTGAGAAACAAATTTCCAAATCCGTAGAATGTACACCAAGAGTGAACCCTAAGGTAAACTATAGACTTTGAGTAATTATCTCCTGTGTGTCCCCAAACTCCACTGCCCTCTATGCAAGGTGTCTGGTTTCCTCCCTGAATTATTTCCCAGACATGGAGGAATAGGAGAATTTGGGGAATTATTTCTACTAATCTGTCCTGTAATCTCTGTACACTTTTTGAGCACCTTCACTCATGTAAATGCACCAGCTTCCATTGGTCTGAGGTCCAGTATCTTCTGTGCTCTGCTCTGTCACCATAAGGCAAGACTTCTGGCATCCATCACCCATAGCTTATGAAAGATCTCCACTACCAGGACATATTTATAAAACATAAACCAGTTATTTTGAGCACTTTATTCAACTGGTAAACAATAATGAAGGCTTCAGAAAAACAAACAAAAAAACAAGGCTTCAGAATTATCTGCAATCACTGTGTGCATATTAACCTCATATCCTAGATTCTCTGATTCAGTTTGTATTTCAACTATTTCATTCTTCTGTCCGCCAAGGTTTCTGATACTTAGAATAAATGCATCAGTTTATTCCACAAATATGGTTACCAGATAATCATCAGATCAGATCAGTTGCTCAGTCATGTCCGACTCTTTGCGACCCCATGAACCGCAGCACGCCAGGCCTCCCTGTCCATCACCAGCTCCCAGAGGTCACTCAGACTCACACCCATCAAGTCAGTGATGCCATCCAGCCATCTCATCCTCTGTCGTCCCCTTCTCCTCCTGCCCTCAATCCCTCCCAGCATCAGAGTCTTCTCCAATGAGTCAACTCTTCGCATGAGGTGGCCAAAATACTGGAGTTTCAGCTTTAGCATCATTCCTTCCAAAGAAATTCCAGGATTGATCTCCTTCAGAATGGACTGGTTGGATCATAGGGTATACCAATTTTGAACCTAATTGAGAAGGGAGGTAAAAATGCAGTAGCCAGATGTTTTAGAAGGAAAACATTATTGAATAGAAGTATTCTCCAGATTTGGTTTGAAAGGCCGAGGGAAAGTGAGTGGGACAGTCATCATCGTTAACAAATAATGCATGATTGCCAGATTTCTCAAAGCTAGCCAAATATTGATTGGAAAAAAGTTTTTGAAGGGCAAAATCAAATAAACTACTCTCAAATGTTTTAAGATATTCAAAAGCTAAAATTTAATGCTAAGAACAGATAGAAGCATCTAATGTTTAGAACAGATACGTTCCAGGGCGTGGGATGGTGTTTTTGAAAAATAATATCAGCTTTGGAAGAAGAGATGTTAGTGATTTCAAATTCTGTTCTCCTACTCAAATCAATTAATTTTGGCCATCAAAACTATTTTATGAGCACCCATTGGGAACAAGGATCAACCAGGCCCTTATGAACTTATAGTTCTTAAGCTACGTACATGAAGTAAGGCAAAACGTTCTGTAACTGATTATATTTCCCTGGTGTCCAGTGCAGCAGCCAGGTGGTTTCAGTGGGCTCTATTTTTAACAAACAGCCATTGGTATGACCTATTTCAATACTCTATTGAAATAAAGTTTGGTTTGGTGATTGGCTTAAAGGAATTACCTAAAATTTTATTTCATTTTTCTCTTTTTCACATTTCCTAATTTATGCTAAAAAGTGTTAACATTCTAACCTAAGCTGAAGAAGACACTAACCCATGCTTAACTGTGTTTAAGTCTTTGCTAGGTGGTAATAAATGATTCATACTTTTGGCAGAAGGAATTTCCAGATAGACTACAGAATATAAAAGCAAATTGTATGAATTCTGCTGTCAGAAATCTTTATCATTTAGACTGTTTATTTCCTACTATCATGATCTTAAAATTTTTTTTTCAAAATTATAATACTTTGAAAGTTTATATCTTCCCAGAAATTCACTAACTGAAAAAAAGGATATATGCCAAATGATATCCTGAAGATGTTGGAAAATTAATTCCTTAAAATTTTGTATATACTTCTGAATTTTAATTGAGTGAAAAGTAAGCCACATACATAAAAACGGGCTATCTCATAGGTTAATGTACTAGGTGTAACAAACATGACTGGCTTGTCTCTCTTTTTGTTGTCATTGATTTAAATGCTAAGGCTATCCAATTCTTGCATCTGTCATTCAATGTTAAAGGCTTTCAAAAAATATCTATTTATTTGGCTCTGTTGGATCTTAGTTGGGCTTGTTTAGTTGTCCCATAGCACTTGGGATCTAGTTCCCTGACCAGGGATTGAACCCATGTCCCCTGCATTGGAAGGCGAATTCTTAACCACTGGACCAGCAGGGAAGTCCCAGTAATAACAACTTTGATCATAGCTGAATAGACAACTGGCTCATAAATTAGAACATCAATTTAAATTATCAGATCATTCATGTATTCAATTAAAATATACTTATTTGGAAAATACTTATCTTGATAACCAGCTGCCAGACATTGTATGAGGTATTCAGATAGAAGCCAGTGGAAGAGAAAGACTGCCTTCCCACATGATATGTATAGATTAGTGAGAGAGATGTAAGAATAAGTAAATCAATTAATAATAATAAATTTTCTGGGTGGGGGGGAACTGCTGGCAGTATCACTGAATATTTCCCTGAGGTAATAAACTGATACCTAAAGGAAGATTCAGCCATGCAAAAAAATTAAGAGGGTAAAGAACATTCTGGGCAGAAACAAAAAAAAGAACCTAAGAAAAATAATTCAACCATGGAACAGCTTGGAGAATTTCAGGAACTGAAAGGAGGTTGTTTTGATTGGAAAAGAGAGTAGGTAGGCCACCAGGTAAGATGATGTCAGACATTGCAGGACAAGAAAGGAATTTGAGATCCAGTTAATAATCTTAAGAGAGAGAGATCAGATGTACTTTCACTTTATGTAGCTGCTGTGTGAGAAATGAAGGAAGCAAGACAAAAACAGAAACAAAGACAGCAGGGATCACATTTAGGAGGCTGAGAAAAGAATCCACTCAAAAGGTAATAATGGCTTGGATGAGGATAATATAATAGAGAAATAAAAAAAAAACAGATGTGAGATGTATTTTGGTAAAACTGGTAGGATGTGCTGTTTGATAGAATGTGAAACATGAGAAGGGGAGGAAGGCATGAAACATGCCTACCAGGAATTTAGGTTAGATGGTGCAGTTTGCTTAAAACCTAAGGCTTTAAGTAAATTTACAATTTGCAATTTACTTAAAACCTGGGTAGATGATGGTGCAATTTACTTAAAACCTAGGAGGAGAAGGTTTGAGGATGAGGATCCAAATCCAGTTTTGGATGTGTTGCATTCAGGATGCACTTCAGACATCCATGGCCGCTTGTATATGTCTTGAACTCAGCAGTGAAATCTCGGTTGGAACTGTGTATTTGGGTAGCTAACATAGCATGTGAGATGAGTGCAATTGTTCGGTAGTTTGAGCACTCCTTGGCATTGCCTTTCTTTGGGATTGGGATGAAAACTGACCTTTTCCAATCTTGTGGCCACTGCTGAGTTTTCCAAATTTGCTGGCATATTGAGTGCAGCACTTTCACAGCATCATCATTCAGGACTTGAAATAGCTCCACTGGAATTCCATCACCTCCACTAGCTTTGTTCGTAGTGATGCTTTCTAAGGCCCATTTGACTTCACATTCCAAGATGTCTGGCTCTAGGTCAGTGATCACATCATCATGATTATCTAGGTCTTGAAGCTCTTTTTTGTACAGTTCTTCTGTGTATTCTTGCCACCTCTTCTTAATATCTTCTGCTTCTGTTAGATCCACACCATCTCTGTCCTTTATCGTGCCCATCTTTGCATGAAATGTTCCTTTGGTATCTCTGATTTTCTTGAAGAGATCCCTAGTCTTTCCCATTCTGTTGTTTTCCTCTATTTCTTTGCATTGATCACTGAAGAAGGCTTTCTTATCTCTTCTTGCTATTCTTTGGAACTCTGCATTTAGATGTTTATATCTTTCCTTTTCTCCTTTGCTTTTCGCTTCTCTTCTTTTCACAGCTATTGGTAAGGCCTCCCCAGACAGCCATTTTGCTTTTTTGCATTTCTTTTCCATGGGGATGGTCTTGATCCCTGTCTCCTGTACAATGTCCCGAACCTCATTCCATAGTTCATCAGGCACTCTATCTATCAGATCTAGGCCCTTAAATCTATTTCTCACTTCCACTGTATAATCATAAGGGATTTGATTTAGGTCATACCTGAATGGTCTAGTAGTTTTCCCTACTTTCTTCAATTTCAGTCTGAATTTGGCAATAAGGAGTTCATGGTCCGAGCCACAGTCAGCTCCTGGTCTTGTTTTTGCTGATTGTATAGAGCTTCTCCATCTTTGGCTGCAAAGAATATAATCGATCTGATTTCGGTGTTGACCATCTGGTGATGTCCATGTATAGAGTCTTCTCTTGTGTTGTTGGAAGAGGGTATTTGCTATGACCAGTGCATTTTCTTGGCAAAACTCTATTAGTCTTTGCCCTGCTTCATTCCGTATTCCAAGGCCAAATTTGCCTGTTACTCCAGGTGTTTCTTGACTTCCTACTTTTGCATTCCAGTCCCCTATAATGCTCAAAATTCTCCAAGCCAGGCTTCAGCAATATGTGAACCGTGAACTTCCTGATGTTCAAGCTGGTTTTAGAAAAGGCAGAGGAACCAGAGATCAAATTGCCAACATCCGCTGGATCATGGAAAAAGCAAGAGAGTTCCATAAAAACATCTATTTCTGTTTTATTGACTATGCCAAAGCCTTTGACTGTGTGGATCACAATAAACTATGGAAAATTCTGAAAGAGATGGGAATACCAGACCACCTGATCTGCCTCTTAAGAAATCTGTATGCAGGTCAGGAAGCAACAGTTAGAACTGGTCATGGAACAACAGACTGGTTCCAAATAGGAAAAGGAGTACGTCAAGGCTGCATATTGTCACCATGTTTATTTAACTTCTATGCAGAGTACATCATGAGAAATGCTGGACTGGAAGAAACAGAAGTTGGAATCAAGATTGCCGGGAGAAATATCAATAACCTCAGATATGCAGATGACACCACTCTTATGGCAGAAAGTGAAGAGGGGCTAAAAAACCTCTTGATGAAAGTGAAAGTGGAGAGTGAAAAGGTTGGCTTAAAGCTCAACATTCAGAAAATGAAGATCATGGCATCTGGTCCCATCACTGCATGGGAAATAGATGGGGAAACAGTGGAAACAGTGTCAGACTTTGTTTTTCTGGGCTCCAAAATCACTGCAGATGGTGACTGCAGCCATGAAATTAAAAGACGCTTGCTCCTTGGAAGGAAAGTTATGACCAACCTAGATAGCATATTCAAAAGCAGAGACATTACTTTACCAACAAAGTTTCGCCTAGTCAAGGCTATGGTCTTTCCTGTGGTCATGTATGGATGTGAGAGCTGGACTGTAGAAGGCTGAGCGCTGAAGAATTGATGCTTTTGAACTGTGGTGTTGGAGAAGACTCTTGAGAGTCCCTTGGACTGCAAGAAGATCCAACCAGTCCATTCTGAAGGAGATCAATCCTGGAATTTCTTTAGAAGGAATGATGCTGAAGCTGAAGCTCCAGTATTTTGGCCACCTCATGTGAAGAGTTGACTCATTGGAGAAGACTCTGATGCTGGGGGGGATTGAGGGCAGGAGGAGAAGGGGACGACGGAGGATGAGATGGCTGGATGGCATCACTGACTTGATGGATGCGAGTCTGAGTGACCTCCGGGAGCTGGTGATGGACAGGGAGGCCTGGCGTGCTGCAGTTCATGGGGTCGCAAAGAGTCGGACACGACTGAGCGACTGATCTGATCTGATCTCTGATCTGAACATAGCATGTTCTAGACATAGAATTAAATAATAGAGAAAAGGGAAAATGTAGAGTGAGAAAAAGAGCAGACCAAGAGTTAATCCCTGAAGAACTGCATTTTGAAGCTGAGTCAAGGAACAGAAACTAGAAAAAGAGACTAGGAGTCTACAAAGAGATAGATAGTATGTTTAAAGAAGCAGGGGATGACTCATGATGTGGAATGCTGTTCATTGCTCTGTTAAAAAAAAAAAGATTGGATTTGGATTTGGAAACAAGAAAGCTTTAGTAATCCTGATAAGAGCAGTTTCAGTGGCCTGGGACAGATGCAAAATAGTGGTAGGAGGGTGGGAAGTAAGAAGTAGAGACAGAACATATTATAAACAATTGTTTCTGGGAATAAAAATAATGTTGGAGAAGTTTGTAGAGACAAGTCAGAGTATTTTCTTTGTTTTATTTTAAATATTGGAGGCATGAGAGATTGCTTTGAACTGATGGGAGGATGCAGTGGAAAAGGAGAAACTGATGATGCCCCAGAGAGAGAAGAGATACTGAAAGAATAATGTTCCTGATGAACTGAGAAGTAGATGAGGGCTTTCCAGAATTTTGGAAATAAAATTTACTCAATTGTTTCTATCTTCTTCTTGAATGTTCATTATTATTATTTAGGAAAGACTTTTCTGCTTGTGTCTTTAAAGAACCTGGCAACTTTACCTTCCACACTCCAAGTAAGTATTTATAAAATGAACAAATAAGTGTACACCTTATCTATATAGGGCTTCCCTGGTGGCTCAGACGGTAAAGCACCTGCCTATAATGTGGGAGACCCGGGTTCAATCCCTGGATCGGGAAGATCACCTGGGGAAGGAAATGGAAACCCACTCCAGTATTCTTGCCTGAAGAATTCCATGGACAGAGGAGCCCGGTAGGCTACAATCCATGGGGCTGCAAAGAGTCAGACATGACTTCACTCACTTTACCTATATAAATATGTTTTCTTGTATGTCAGGTTGCTTTTGAGCCTGTTCATTCTATTGTCTTTTTTTAATTATTAAAATTTGTCCTAGAACATTATTTGTCTGTGATACCATTAATATATTTTTTGTTTTTTAATTTTTCTGATGTTGTGTTGGTTTCTGCTGTACAACAATATGAATTAGTCATAAATATATCCCTTCCCTCTTGAGCCTCCCTTCCTCACCCCATCCCACCCCTCTAGGTCATCACAGAGAGCCAGACTGGGCTCCCTGTGCTACACAGCAACTTCTCACCAACTACCCATTTTATACACAATAGTGTATAATTGTTGATGCTACTTTATCCCTTTGTCCCACTCACTCTATCCCCCACTGTATCCACAAGTACATTCTCTACATCTGCATCTCTATTCCTTCCCTGAAAATAGGTTCATCAGTACCACTTTTCCAGATTCCAGATATATATATATGTTAATATACTATATTTGTTTTTCTCTTTCTGACTTACTTGACTCTGTATAACAGGCTCTACGTTCATCCACCTCATTGAAACTGACTCAAATTCATTCTTTTTTTATGCTCGAGTAATATTCCATAAACAAGCCATAAGCCATTATGTTCTCCATAAGCCATTACAGAGAACAGTATGGAGAGTCCTTAAAAAACTAGGAGTAAATCTACTGTATGACCCAGCAACTCCACTACTGGGCATATACCCTGAAAAAAACACAATTCTAAAACACACATCAACCCTAGTGTTCAGTGTGGCACTATTTACTATAGTCAGGACATGGAAACAACCTAGATGTCCACGGACATGAATGAATAAAGATGTGGTATATATATACAATGTGTATTACTCTGCCATTAATATTAATACTCAGGAATAAGATAATTGGTTTACTACAAATAAAAAATAATCCTGAAGAATGTTGAATTATATCTCAAAAAGTGTAGCAGGAACAATTCAGTTAACAATTGATAAATGTTCATTAATTTCTTTGTAGATATTAGGCATTATGATAAATCATACAAGAGATCTCAACTTATTTACTTATGGTGAACAATTAAGGAATAGTGTGGTATTTAATAACATGCATTTTGCTTGCTTCTGCTACTCTTGACTTCTAACACTCTCATTCTTTTTTTAATTTTATCATATTTTATTATATATATATTATACACATACATATATATATATAAAATTCATTCAGGCTTAGATGGTCAGTCACGTCCAACTTTTTGTGACTCTTTGGATAGTAGCCCACCAGGCTCCTCTCTCTGTGGGATTTTTCAGACAAGAATACTGGAATGGGATTTCCTTCTCCAATTATATATATATATATGTATATGTTTTTAAATTTTATTTTTATTAAAGTATCATTGATTTACAATGTTATGTTACCACATATACAGTAAAGTGTTTCAGTGATGTATATATTCTTTTTCAGATTATTTTCCATTATAGGTTGTTACCAAATATTGAGTATAGTTCTCTGTGCAATACAATAGGTCCTTGTTGGTTGCCTATTTTAGATATATTAATTAGTTTATGTTAATTCAAAATTCCTAATGTATCCTTCTTTCATCCCTTCCTCCTTTGGTAACCATAAGTTTGTTTCTCTGTGTTAAACCTACCCATTAGAATAGGGTATGTGTCTCAGTTTATGTGTATGTACTTTTTAATTTGTATGCTTATTAGCTCACTCTTTCATTCACTTTTGTATATAGCACTAACCCATAAATGATTAACATTGATTACAGAGTTACTTAATGTATAATAAATAAAATTAAATTAAATCTATAATAAAATATCATATATTCTAATAAAATTAAAAAGTGCATACATAAATAAAATGAAACATATACTCTATTCTTATGAGTAAGTTTAATTTTGGTGGGAAATTTAATTTGGAGGTAGGGGAGTAAAGAATAGTAATAATTATAAGGCAAAGCATTATAAGTAAGTGTATAATTTTTAAAAAATTTTATTTGTTTTAATTGGAGGCTAATTACTTTACAATATTGTATTGGTTTTGCCATATGTCAACATGAATCCGCCACACATGTACACGTGTTCCCAATCCTGAACCCCCTCCCACCTCCCTCCCCAAACCATCCCTCTGGGTCATCCCAGTGCACCAGCCCCAAACATCCTGTATCCTGCATCAAACCTGGATTGGTGATTTGTTTCTTATATGATATTATATGTATTTCAATGCCATTCTCCCAAATCATCCCACCCTCTCCCTCTCCCACAGAGTCCAAAAGACTGTTCTATACATCTGTGTCTTTTTTGCTGTCTTGCATACAGAGTTATCGATACCATCTTTCTAAATTCCATATATATGTGTTAGTATACTGTATTGGTGTTTTTCTTTCTGGCTTACTTCGCTCTGTATAATCGGCTCCAGTTTCATCCACCTCATTAGAACTGATTCAAATGTATTCTTTTTAATGGCTGAGTAATACTCTATTGCGGAGAAGGCTATGGCACCCCACTCCAGTACTTCTGCCTGGAAAATCCCATGGATGGAGGAGCCTGGAAGGCTGCGGTCCATGGGGTCGCTGAGGGTCGGACACGACTGAGCAACTTCACTTTCACTTTTCACTTTCATGCATTGGAGAAGGAAATGGCAACCCACTCCAGTGTTCTTGCCTGGGACGGTGGAGCCTGGTGGGCTGCCGTCTATGGGGTCACACAGAGTCAGACACGACTGAAGTGACTTAGCAGCAGCAATACTCTATTGTGTATATGTACCACAGCTTTCTTATCCATTCATCTGCTGATGGACATCTAGGTTGCTTCCATGTCCTGGCTATTGTAAACAGTGCTGCGATGAACATTGGGGTACATGTGTCTCTTTCAATTCTGGTTTCCTCAGTGTGTATGCCCAGCAGTGGGATTGCTGGATCATAAGGCAGTTCTATTTCCCGTTTTTTAAGGAATCTCCACACTGTTCTCCATAGTGGCTGTACTACTTTGCATTCTCACCAACAGTGTAAGAGGGTTCCCTTTTCTCCACACCCTCTCCAGCATTTATTGCTTGTGGACTTTTGGATCGCAGCCATTCTGACTGGCGTGAAATGGTACCTCATAGGGGTTTTGATTTGCATTTCTCTGATAATGAGTGATGTTGAGCATCTTTTCATGTGTTTGTTAGTCATCTGTATGTCTGCTTTGGAGAAATGTCTATTTAGTTCTTTGGCCCATTTTTTGATTGGGTCATTTATTTTTCTGGAATTGAGCTGTAGGAGTTGCTTGTATATTTTTGAGATTAGTTGTTTGTCAGTTGCTTCATTTGCTATTATTTTCTCCCATTCTGAAGGCTGTCTTTTCACCTTGCTTATAGTTTCTTTTGTTGTGCAGAAGCTTTTTAATTTTAATTAGGTCCCATTTGTTTATTTTTGATTTTATTTCCAATATTCTGGGAGGTGGGTCATAGAGGATGCTGCTGTGATGTATGTCAGAGAGTGTTTTGCCTATGTTCTCCTCTAAGAATTTTATAGTTTCTGGTCTTACATTTAGATCTTTAATCCATTTTGAGTTTATTTTTGTGTATGGTATTAGAAAATGTTCTGGTTTCATTCTTTTACAAATGGTTGACCAGTTTTCCCAGCACCACTTGTTAAAGAGATTGTCTTTTCTCCATTGTATATTCTTGCCTCCTTTGTCAAAGATAACGTGTCCATAGGTGCCTGGGTATATCTCTGGGCTTTCTACTTTGTTCCATTGATCTATATTTCTGTCTTTGTGCCAGTACCATACTGTCTTGATGACTGTGACTTTGTAGTAGACCCTGAAGTCAGGCAGATTGATTCCTCCAGTTCCATTCTTCTTTCTCAAGATAGCTTGGGCTATTCGAGGTTTTTTTTTGTATTTCCATACAAATTGTGAAATTATTTTTTCTAGCTCTGTGAAAAATACTGTTGGTAGCTTGATAGGGATTGCATTGAATCTATAGATTGCTTTCTGTAGTATACTCATTTTCACTATATTGATTCTTCCGATCCATGAACATGGTATATGTCTCCATCTATTAGTGTCTTCTTTGATTTCTTTTACCAGTGTTTTATAATTTTCTATAAATTTGTCTTTAGTTTCTTTAGGTAGATATATTCCTAAGTATTTTATTCTGTTCATTGCAATGGTGAATGGAATTGTTTCCTTAATTTCTCTATTTTCTCATTATTAGTGTATAGAAATGCAAGGGATTTCTGTGTGTTGATTTTATATCCTGCAACTTTACTATATTCATTGATTAGCTCTAGTAATTTTCTGGTGGAGTCTTTAGGGTTTTCTATGTAGAGGATCATGTCATCTGCAAACAGTGAGAGTTTTACTTCTTCTTTTCCAATTTGGATTCCTTTTATTTCTTTTTCTGCTCTGATTGCTGTGGCCAAAACTTCCAAAACTATGTTGAATAGTAATGGTGAAAGTGGGCACCCTTGTCTTATTCCTGACTTTAGAGGAAATGCTTTCAATTTTTCACCATTGAGGATAATGTTTGCTGTGGGTTTGTCATATATAGCTTTTATTATGTTGAGGTATGTTCCTTCTATTCCTGCTTTCTGGAGAGTTTTTATCATAAATGGATGTTGAATTTTGTCAAAGGCTTTCTCTGCATCTATTGAGATAATCATATGGCTTTTATTTTTCAATTTGTTAATGTGGTGAATTACATTGATTGATTTGCAGATATTGAAGAATCCTTGCATCCCTGGGATAAAGCCCACTTGGTCATGGTGTATGATCTTTTTAATGTGTTGTTGTATTCTGATTGCTAGAATTTTGTTAAGGATTTTTGCATCTATGTTCATCAGTGATTTTTGGCCTGTAGTTTTCTTTTCTTGTGGCATCTTTGTCAGGTTTTGGTATTAGGGTGATGGTGGCCTCATAGAATGAGTTTGGAAGTTTACCTTCCTCTGCAATTTTCTGGAAGAGTTTGAGTAGGATAGGTGTCAGCTCTTCTCTAAATTTTTGGTAGAATTCAGCTGTGAAGCCATCTGGACCTGGGCTTTTGTTTGCTGGAGGATTTCTGATTACAGTTTCAATTTCCATGCTTGTGGATGGGTCTGTTAAGATTTTCTATTTCTTCCTGGTTCAGTTTTGGAAAGTTGTACTTTTCTAAGAATTTGTCCATTTCTTCCACATTATCCATTTTATTGGCATATAATTGCTGATAGTAGTCTCTTATGATCCTTTGTATTTCTGTGTTGTCCGTTGTGATCTCTCCATTTTTATTTCTAATTTTATTGATCTGATTTTTCTTCCTTTGTTTCTTGATGAGTCTGGCTAATGGTTTGTCAATTTTATTTACCCTTTCAAAGAACCAGCTTTTGGCTTTGTTGATTTTTGCTATGGTCTCTTTTGTGTCTTTTGCATTTATCTCTGCCCTAATTTTTAAGATTTCTTTCCTTCTACTAATCCTGGGGTTCTTCATTTCTTCCTTTTCTAGTTGCTTTAGGTGTAGAGTTAGGATAGTAATAATTATAACATAAGGCAAAGCACTGTAAGTATTTAAGTGTATAATTTTTTACAAAATGTCTGAGAATGGAGAAAACAGTATTTTTAATGGAAAAGGAAGCAGCATTTTGAGAGCTGAGACAAACCTAAACAAACTTCCCGATTGAAATATTTTTTTTTCTTTTTATTAGCACCATGCTCTAACCAACTAAGCTAAGCTGATATAAAAAATTTTTTTTATACCTCACTGATGGACTTCCCTGGTGGTGCAGTGGATAGCAATCCACCTGCCAATGCAGGGGACACGGGTTCTTTCCCTGATCTGGAAAGATTCCATATACTGCAGAGCAACTAAGTCCCTGTGCCACCACTACTGAGCTCACACTCTAATGCCTGCGAACCAGAACTACTGAAGCCCTGGCATCCTAGAGCCTGCTGCTGCAACCACTGAAGCCCGTGCACCTGGAGCCTGTGCTCTGCAGCAAGAGGAGCCATGGCAATAAGTAACTCATGTACCATAATGAAGAGAAGTCTCTGCTTATCACAGCTAGATAAAAGCCTGCACAGCAATGAACACCCAGCACAGACAAAAAATAAAAATAATTAAGTAAATAAAAAATATTTTTTAAACCTTACTGAAATAGTAGTGCAGTATCGTGGTGGAGATATTGTATTACGGATTAAAATATAGAAGAAAGTAACAATTCATGTCATTTTATAAAATTATTAAAATTTTTCAAACTGGAGAAAACATAGGGGAAGGAAAGACATTTTCAAACTAGAAGAACATCATAGCAAAGTCAAGAAGAAGGGAGAAAGCAACAGGAGTTGGGAATAATGGGAGATTGGACAAATAGTGCAGTTGCTCATGACTGGAAATATAGATTTGATTTTTATCATGGAAGGCCTTGAATGCTCTGAAGAATTTTTAATATATTTCTGTAGGATTAAGACAGGGCATCTCCGTATTTGGTTTTGTGTTTGCCTAACATCCTAAACATCCTATGGTGATGATGCATAACCAAAACTAAGGGGGATAGATGGTGGAACTAGGAAACCAGTTAGGCTTCCTATTGCAAAAACCCAAATACAAGCCATTGGGTTAATAATGGGAATGAAAATGTAGAGAAGATTGAGTGACACACTGCAGAATGAAAAACTTTCAAGACCTGGCAGATGAATGTTGGCGAAAAATAGGTTACTGAAGAGGTTCGAACTTGAGTGCCTGCTAGGTTTGTGAAATCAAAGTAGGAAAGACGAACTCATTGCAGTAAGAACAAAATGACGAGGTTTGTTCTGAGCTTGTGGAGTTTCTGGTATCAGTGTCCGACAGGGAGTTGACAATATGGAGAGAAGGGCAGGGCTGGAGATCTTGAGTTTGGGCAGCTTGGCCAAGGTAGTAGATAAAGCCATGGAAGCTTGATGAGGAAATTACACAGCTGAAGAAAGTAAAAGTAAAAAAGCCAATGTTCCATTGTATTTCTTCTCTTTCCTTTACAGTCCTAAAAAATTACATCTTGGGAGAGACAGATTGTTTAACAGGGCGATTTGATAGTACGAATGTGCGGACAAAAACCAGAGACTTTGGCAATATGTACTAGTATGAAGAGTATTGATTGCAAATGCGGATCCTGGAAGCAAACTTAGGGTAGAAGACAGCTGTTATTTTAAAACAAATTTATTAGAAATAACTATAATATGTGTAACTGTTTGAATATAGTAAATTATAGTTGAGGTTTTGGGAGGTATTTAGGTATAAAATTACTCTTAAATTAAATACTAGTGGAACTTAGGTTTCTTTTTAAGAACTAGCTAATTAAGTTCTAAAAATGGGAATTGGGAGGGTTTGAACAGCTGGAAAGCAGATGGGGGTTAGGGTGGGGTGAATAGAAAAGTCATTACTAAAGAGAAATGTTTAATATTATTTGTATTCTGTTTGATTTGGTGGCTTTATAGTGGAATTTGAGGCATCATTTTGGCAGCCAAATGGACTTGGGTTTGGTAGTTAAATTTATAGGTAGTACAATGTGGCTTTGCAGAGAATGATAGTCTGTTATCATAAATTCTCTGCATAAGAACTTCTGTTACCAAATTGTGCACACATAACATATTTAATAAAGGATGCTAAAATATTTAATTTGTGATATTCCTACAGGGTCTTTTTCTATTATTAATTTTTATTGAGTATAATTTCTGTGCTAGTTTCTGCTGTACAGCAAAGTGAATCAGCTGTCAGTTTGGTTCAGTTCAGTCGCTCAGTCGTGTCCGACTCTTTGCGACCCCATGGACTGCAGCACAGCAGGCTTCCATGTCCATCAGCAACTTCCGAAGCTTACTCAAACTCGTGTCCATTGAGTTGGTGATGCCAGCCAACCATCTCATCCTCTGTCATCCCCTTCTCTTCTTGCCTTCAATCTTTCCCAGAATCAGGATCTTTTCTAATGAGTCAGCTCTTCGCATCAGGTGGCCAAAGTACTGGAGTTTCAGCTTCAGCATCAGTCCTTCCAATGAATATTAAGGACTGATTTTCTTTAGGATGGACTGGATGGATCTCCTTGCAGTCCAAGAAACTCTCAAGAGTCTTCTCCAATACCAAAGTTCAAAAACATCAATTCTTGGTGCTCAGCTTTCTTTATAGTCCAACTCTCATATCCATATATGCCTACTGGAAAAACCATAGCCTTGACTAGGTGGACCTTTGTTGGCAAAGTAATGTCTCTGCTTTTTAATATGTTGTCTATGTTGGTCATAACTTTTGTTCCAAGGAGCAAACATCTTTTAATTTCGTGGCTGCAGTCACCATCTGCAGTGATTTTGGAGGCCCTCCCCGCCCCGCCCGGAATAAAGTCTGTCACTGTTTCCACTGTTTCCTCATCTATTTGCCATGAAGTGATGGGACCAGGTGCCATGATCTTAGTTTTCTGAATGTTGAGCTTTAAGCCAACTTTTTCACTCTCCTCTTTCACTTTCATCAAGAGGCTCATTAGTTCTTCTTCACTTTCTGTCATAAGGGTGGTGTCATCTGCATATCTGAGGTTATTGATATTTCTCCCGGCAATCTTGATTCCAGCTTGTGCTTCCTCCAGCCCAGCGTTTCTCATGATGCATATAAGTTAAATAAGCAGGGTGACAATACACAGCCTTGACATACTCCTTTCCCTATTTGGAATCAGCTGTAGGTATACATATACCCTCTCTTTTTGTATTTCCTTCCCATTTAGGTCACCATAGAGCACTGAGTAGGCTTCCCAGGTGATGCTAATGGTAAAGAACTCGTCTGCCAATGCAGGAGAGATAAGAGAAGTGGGTTTGATCCCTGGATCGGGAAGATCCCCTGGAGAAGGGCATAACAACCCACTTCAGTATTCTTGCCTGGAGAATCTCATGGATAGAGGAGTCTGCCAGGCTGTAGTCCATAGGGTCGCACACAACTGAAGCAACTCCACATGCACGCAGAGCACTGAGTTGGGTTCCCTGAGCTATAGTGTTGGTTCTCATTAATTACCTATTTTATAGATAGTATCAATAGTGTATATATGTCAGTCCCACACTCCCAGTTCATCCCACCTCCCTCCTTGGTGTCCGTACATTTGTTCTCTATGTCTGTGTCCATATTTCTATTTTGCAAATACAATAATCCACACCATTTTTCTAGATTCCACATATATGTGTTAATATTAAAATATTTGCTTTTCTCTTTCTGACTTACTTCACTCTCTATGACAATTTCTAGGTTCATCCACATCTCTACAAATGACCCAATTTCATTACATTTTATGGTTGAATAATATCTCATCATATATATGTACCACATCTTCTTTATTCATTCCTCTGTCAATGGACATCTAGATTGCTTCCATGTCCTGGTTACTGTAAACAGTGCTGCAGTGAACATTGGGGTGCATGGATCTTTTTGAATCAGTTTTCTCTGGGTATATACCCAGAAGTGGGATTGCTGGATCTTATGGTAGTTCTGTTTTTAGTTTTTTAAGGAACCTCCATACTGTTCTCCATAGTGACTGTATCAATTTACATCCACACCAATAATCCAGGAGGGTTCCCTTTTATCCACACCCTCTTTAGCATTTATTTTATGTAACTGCAGGGTCTTTTAAAGGCAACATTAAGAGAGAGCTTCCCTGTGCATCCTACTAGAAAGTAGTTCCTACATCTCCTATTCTATTAGTTTTTATCCTCTTTGTTTTTCCCTGCTGCTGCTGCTGCTAAGTCGCTTCAGTAGTGTCCAACTCTGTGTGACCCCATAGATGGCAGCCCACCAGGCTTTCCCATCCCTGGGATTCTCCAGGGAAGAACACTGGAGTGGGTTGCCATTTCCTTCTCCAATGCATGAAAGTGAAAACTGAAAGTGAAGTTGCTCATCGTGTCAGACTCTTCGCGAACCCATGGACTGTAGCCTACCAGGCTCCTCTGTCCATGTAGTTTTCTAGGCAAGAGTACTGGAGTGGGGTGCCATTGCCTAATATTATATCACAAATTGCTATGTCCTAATAAAGGAGTACGTCAAGGCTGTATATTTTCACCATGTTTATTTAACTTATATGCAGAGTACATCATGAGAAATGCTGGACTGGAAGAAACACAAGCTGGAATCAAGATTGCCGGGAGAAATATCAATAACCTCAGATTTGCAGATGATACCACCCTTATGGCAGAAAGTGAAGAGGAACTAAAAAGCCTCTTGATGAAAGTGAAAGTGGAGAGTGAAAAGGTTGGCTTAAAGCTCAACATTCAGAAAATGAAGATCATGGCGTCTGGTCCCATCACTACATGGGAAATAGATGGAGAAACAGTGGAAACAATGTCAGACTTTATTTTTCTGGGCTCCAAAATCACTGCAGATGGTGACTGCAGCCATGAAATTAAAAGACGCTTACTCCTTGGAAGGAAGGTTATGACCAACCTAGATAGCATATTCAAAAGCAGAGACATCACTTTGCCAACAAAGGTTCCCCTAGTCAAGGCTATGGTCTTTCCTGTGGTCATGTATGGATGTGAGAGCTGGACTGTGAAGAAGGCTGAGTGCCGAAGAATTGATGCTTTTGAACTGTGGTGTTGGAGAAGACTCTTGAGAGTCCCTTGGACTGCAAGGAGATCCAACCAGTCCATTCTGAAGGAGATCAGCCCTGGGATTTCTTTGGAAGGAATGACGCTAAAGCTGAAACTCCAGTATTTTGGCCACCTCATGTGAAGAGTTGACTCATTGGAGAAGACTCTGATGCTGGGAGGGATTGGGGGCAGGAGGAGAAGGGGACGACAGAGGATGAGATGGCTGGATGGCATCACTGACTCGATGGATGTGAGTCTGAGTGACCTCCGGGAGCTGGTGATGGACAGGGAGGCCTGGCGTACTGCAGTTCATGGGGTTGCAAAGAGTCGGACACTACTGAGCGACTGATCTGATCTGATCTGATCTGAATATTATATCACAAATAGGCAATTTGTTCATTGCCTATCAACTGCCCTAGATCCTAAGATCACTGACACAGGCATTTGGCTCTTCTTGTTCATTGTTGTAAGTGTCTCTCTCAAGTTGTACTGGACTCAAACTAGAGTTCAGTAAATACCTGTGGACTGACTGACTGCTGGCTGAAGGATAAGAGATGGTTGTTTTGTCTATTAGAAGATATGGGCCTTGAGAAATGTAATTGTTCTTTCTTCTTTCTCATTTAACCCTATCTCTCTTCATTCTTCCTTCCTTCTCCATTCATTTACTTGCCCTTTAATGTGTGGGACAGTATCCTCAGCACCTAAAATAGTGTCTGAGGCACACCATTGGTGCTTGACAAGTATTTATTAAACTTGTGAATATATTTATTCATGCATTCCTTCACCTATCAATCCCTATATGTGCATCTTGTTTATACTAGGCATTTTTCTAGGTCCTAAGTGTGTAAAGAATATCTATACTAAAAAACCCAACAAGAACTTAAAGGCTAAGGAGTGTAGTAACTGCTCTGTTAAAGGAGTGCCCTGGGGCTTTATGAGTGAAGGATACTTAGTCAGACAACGGAGAGGAAACGTATTTGGACAGTGTCTGTGAAGGCTTGTTTGAGCTGAGAATTTAAGGAGGCCCATAGATCTCATAAATATCCATAAATATATATAAAATTGAGTTAAATGAATATTACCTTTTAGCAATTGAGGAAATTTCAACACTGTCATTTTCAAATGTGGGTGATGCAGACTAAAGTAGATATGTCAGGATAAATTGGAGTTTCTAGAGATAAAGATCTCCTTCCTCTTGTCATATCTGAGATCCTGTTTTTCAGAAAGTGTGTTTTGACAAAGCATAAAAGATAATTTTATATGGTTCCCTCCCTCCAGCCCTCCGTAGTAAAAGAACATACCCTAATAGAATGGATAAAATCACCTACGTACTAATGAGTTCCATTCCAACAGCATGATCATAAATCCAGTTTGTTCATAAGTCAAACATAGTTAGCCTAGGTACCCAGCTAATACAATTGGCTATATATAGAACTGTGTGCGTGTTAGTCACTCAGTCGTTTCTGACTCTTTGTGACCGCATGGATGATAGCCTGCCAAGCTCCTTTGTCTATGGGATTTCCCAGGCAAGAATACTGGAATGGGTAGCCTTTTCCTTCTCTAAGGGATCATCCTGACCCAGGGATTGGACCCGGGTCTCCTGCATTGCAGGCAGATTCTTTACTGTCTGAGCCACCAGGGAATTTTTATAATACTTTTCACACAAATAATGCATTAAAAAAACAACCAAAAAATAAAGACAACATTTTTAATCTTATGCTGCTACTGCTGCTAAGTCACTTCAGTCGTGTCCGACTCTGTGCGACCCCATAGACGGCAGCCCACCAGGCTCCCCCGTCCCTGGGATTTTCCACTCAAGAACACTGGAATGGGTTGCCATTTCCTTCTCCAATGCATGAAAGTAAAAAGTGAAAGTGAAGTCGCTCAGTCGTGTCCGACTCTCAGCGACCCCATGGACTGCAGCCTACCAGGCTCCTCCGTCCATGTTATTTTCTAGGCAAGAGTACTGGAGTGGGGTGCCATTGCCTTCTCCTGCAGCACCTTAAAAAGTTCAGTAGTACAGTACAGCTGGCATACAGGGGCTGGCATTTGGTGAACAGGAAAGAAGAGTTACTGCAGAAGGAGGGAGGACAGGTGGGAGGTGGTCTAACTGAAGGATCAGCAGCAGTAGGAGATGGAGGGCAAGCTGCAATTTCACTCACGCCTGATACGGATGGCATAGGTTCTGATTCCTTGCTTGGACCAGATGCACATTTGCATCTTTGAAAGTTCACACCTTGAAGGGTCGTCTGTAGGGAAATTATTGTACTGACATCTGAGACGGTGATTTTATATCTGAAAGGAGCCTATGTGCTCATTTAAGCCATAGGTTCATACAATGCATTTTTGTATTTTTCCTTAAGGGAATGATTTATTGTGTTATTATTTACTTAATAGTTTGAATATACTTTTAGATTTTAAAATGTTACTTGAAATGCCTTTCAATTTACAGGTTCTTTCAGAACTACTCCTTTATTTAGAATAAATTTCACATATACCATTTTTCAAGGACAAAATTCTTAAACATTTGTTGAGAGAAATGGTAGTACCTTTGAATAAGATATAAAATATAAAGTTTCCTTGGGGATGATATCAGAGGGACATATAAGTGGGCCATGTATAAATTTGCCTATATACATAGGAATACATGTTTAAGGTCCATCAGCAACTAGCAAAGACATGTCTGTGTTGAAAACTCTTGAGCTTAATGTTATATTTACAAAATTGATGGGTTCTGTTTTCATTCAAGGCTGTTAGCATATGTTTATTGAACCTCACAAAATGATACTGTACTTGTGTGTTATTGTTCAAAGAATTTTTGATGTTCCAACAAACCCTAATTGATGACATTTGAATATATTGTGGATCACTAATTATGACTAATTCTGTCCAAATTTTTATTTACAAGCTAAAAGATTCAGAGGAACGTATTTAATTTTTGTGTTGAAAAGAGCAGGGTTGTCAGTTTTCCTTATGACTGAGAGAAAAGGATGTCCTTCTTAGACCTTTAGCATGAAAATTTTATGTATGCAAGTTTGAAGGTAGAAATTTTAGAGAAATATTTCATTCCTGTTGCTTTCAAGATAATTATTTTGTCTGCCTTAAACTAAACATTTTTCAGAGAAAGTGCAAGTGCTGAGTTTCCAAATCTAAACTTGATTTTAAATGTGTGAATCCAATATACATAACTCATGTGATATGCACACGGAAACATTTTAAACATTTTTTGATATCCAGACCCCAACAATATCTGTTAACCCTCTTTTTCAGATGGCAAAGAATAATATCTTGATTAGATTTTATTAAAGCCTTATTTCAATCCTGTTTATTTTGAATTCTGAAAGTCAAGTCTGACTTAAAGGCCTTCTTATTCTTTCTGTCTTTCTCAAGCTCCATTTATTCTCTCCAATTGCTTTCTCTCTGTTTCCACTCTTTTGTGTGTGTGTGTGTGTGTGTGTGTGTGTGTGTGTGTGTGTGTGTGTATTTAGAAGCAGATATGGTTAAGGATGGAGTCAGAGTGATATGGGAGTGAAGGCATTTTGGTCTTACCATAGAATCTCCTCCTCCATTCCTAGATTTTCTGGTATTCTGGGCCCTACAGATTGTCAAAATTACTCTTGATCTAGTAACTACTTTTAAATAAAAACTCAAGATATAGAAATGGCTTACTTGAACTTTTAAAGATATAGAAATCAAACTTAAAAATGTACCTCTTACTACTTTTCTCTTCATATTTTTAATTCTTTTCACATTTTTTACTTCATATTCTTCCCTTCAATGACAGAGCACTCTTTATGCCATGAGAAGAATCATCCTGTTTTTTGAACTATTTCACTCCCCTCAATTCTGTCTTTGGTTGAAATAAGTCTTTGAGGAAGGACTCTTGTTTCTGCCTAGTAAGTTCTTCCCTGGTGGCTCAGAGGGTAAAGAATCTGCCTACAATGCAGGAGATCTGAATTTGATCCCTGAGTCAGGAAGATCCCCCAGAGAAAGGCAATGGCTACCCACTCCAGCATTCTTGCCTGGAGAATCCCATGGACAGAGGAGCCTGGTGGGCTACAGTCCATGGGATCACAAAGAGTTGGACATGACCAAACGACTTAACGCTTCTTTCTCCCTGGCAGTGTACAGAGAGAATTATGCAAGAAGCTATAACAATGATTAGTAACAGCATGTCATATTTTAGGTGTCAGCATAAGGATGGGATTTTTCTTAGAAAAAGCCTTCAGATAGTGTGTTTGATCCAGAGTGTCAAAGCGTTAGTGTCTGGGGAGATGTTTAGAAAGTGGCATGCTTATTACTGAGTACATATTATTAGAAGAATCATCTGCTGAATGTGTGATGAAAATTTAGCCCGGCCAGGAAATTGGGTGTTCAGCCTGACATGCCACCTCTAATTTACGTCACCGCTGGATTCAAATCACATAGGTTTGGCACAGCTAAGTGACCTTCTTTAAAATATTCATGCCATTCTCATCTTCTGGGTCATTGTGTTCCTATTCACATTCAAATAAATTCCTTATTAATTATACTACTGGCTTCAATAGCATTTTTGGTGAACAGTGAATTTGTGAATATGATGCAGTCTTTCCTAGCAGCCAGATGGTTGAGTTAGCCAAATTCCCTTGGCTAATTAATGTCTAGATGTGGCTTTTATCACACAAGAGCAGAACTTCTGTGACCTTGGGGTAACTCTCTTCAGCCCACAGTAGATTTGATGCTATTGAGGAATACATCAGAAATTATTCTCTGTACCATTGGAGCTTCTGTACTGAAAGAAGTAGAACATATAGATATAAATAGAGATTAGAGTAGTATTAATTGAGTGAAAATTGTATTGATGGGGGCTAAGGAATGTTGAGTAATGAATTGACTTCGAAAATAATAGGAGGTAATGACAATATTTGATGAAGAGATTGCATTGAATTCGGAGTTTTTTTCACTGAAGGAAAAGTTATGTTTGGGAGGAGGGAAGGAGGGCTTTGATAGACCAGGGACCTATAATGGAGTAGTGGTGAGGAGGGCAGAGTTAGAAAGTGGTAGGCCTGAATACAAAGTGGAATCTGCAGTGTGGGATGCTCATGGAAGTGAAAGTGGAAACCTGGCGTGGGTACTGGCAGAGAAGTGAATCTGAGAGGACGTAGAGCAGTTGGAAGAGACCCATGAAACACACAATCGTGGAGTTATTTTACTCTGTAAAACAAATTGAAACCTTTTGCTGCTTCTTGAGTCACAGTGTTATGATCAAACCAGTGTTGAGTGAGATAAATATCACATGAAGGAAGACACAGATTCGAGAGGCAGGGAATCTCTTTCGATTATGGTAGTTAGTTTTCTTTTTAAACCTTTGATTTCAATGCATAATAGAAAAGTTTTACAGATGCACATGGAAAATACACATGATTACAACTGAGGGTGCAGAAAGCCTAAACAGACAGTTCACTTTCTGTTAGCTGGTACATAAACTGAAATTCACCGGAAGTGACAGCTGTTGTTTTAGGATGTTTTACAGGTTTGGATATTTCACTTTTTTGAAGTAGAGTTTTAAATTATGTAAAATATTTACTTAGCTCCAAGTCAAGCTAGGAAAAAAGTCACTAAAGTCTTGCTTCTTTCCTTGGTCTATTAATCCTTTTCTCCTGATCCCTACATAAGTAAAATTTTATTATTTTTTATTGTATGTTTCCATGGTATTTATTTTTAAATTTTAATAAAATGCATGCACATATACAACCCACTTTTTCATACATATAGTGTCAGTCTATAAATAATTCAGTACTTTTTTTCACTTTAAGTGTATTCTAGAGCTGCCTGTATCTATCTATCAATCAAGATATAGACATCTATCTCATTCTTTGGAGCTGCATAGTACTGCTTTGAGTGAATGTATAATAAATTCCTTAACCAGTTCCTATTAACAGATATTTAATTAACGCCACAACTAATAGCCTCACTTAGGGAATATTTTGTATATTTCTCAGGATCTACATCAGAAATCTGAAAGTCAAAGGCTAACCCGTAGATAAATCAGAAAAATATTTTCAAATTCTTCTACATAGGAATACATCATTTTGTTTTGCTATAACAATGAGTAAGAGAATTTTTTTCCTTTTTTTTAAATTTTATTTTATTTAACTTTACAATATTGTATTGGTTTTGCCATATATCAAAATGAATCTGCCACAGGTATACTTGTGTTCCCCATCCTGAACCCTCCTCCCTCCTCCCTCCCCATACCATCCCTCTGGGTCATCCCAGTGCACCAGCCCCAAGCATCCAGTATCGTGCATTGAACCTGGACTGGCAACTCATTTCATATATGATATTATACATATTTCAATGCCATTCTCCCAAATCATCCCACCCTCTCCTCCTCCTAGAGTCCAAAAGACTGTTCTATACATCAGTGTCTCTTTCGCTGTCTCGTATACAGGGTTATATATAAATTCCATATATATGCGTTAGGATACTGTATTGGTGTTTTTCTTTCTGGCTTACTTCACTCTGTATAATAAGAACTGTCTTTATATAGCATTTTCTCAATCTTTTAGATTTTTACCAATTGGATAGCTAAACATGGTATTTCATTATAGCTTCATTCACTTTCTATAATTTTTAGTGAAGGTGGGCATTATTCATATGTTTAAGAATAATTTATATATTGATTGTTAATTATGTTTTTATATAATTTCTTCATTTTTCTAGTAGACTGATGGTCTTTTAATTCTCTAAGGTTGGGAGTTTTTATAAAATTCCAAATTTTTATAATTTAGTATACATTTTTTCTATTTTTACTTATATTTTTCATTGTTTTTCATTTCTTTTATATTATTTGTCAATAATTTCTTATTCTGCTATAGCTTTTGAATATTTGCAAGTTATTAAGTAATTTACCCACATTTTCTTCTAATACTTGTGTGGTTCTATATTTGAATTCAAAGTTTGGATCCATTTTGGAACGTATCTTGGTTTTGGTATGCTGCTGCTGCTGCTAAGTCACTTCAGTCGTGTCCGACTCTGTGCGACCCCATAGATGGCAGCCCACCAGGTTCCCCCGTCCCTGGGATTCTCCAGGCAAGAACACTGGAGTGGGTTGCCATTTCCTTCTCCATTGTGTGAAAGTGAAAAGTTAAAGTGAAATCGCTCAGTCGCGACCGACTGGTAACGACTCCATGGAATGCAGCCCACCAGGCTCCTCCATCCATGGGATTTTCTAGGCAAGAGTACTGGAGTGGCTTGCCATTGCCTTCTCCAGGTTTTGGTATAGGAAAATCTAATTTTTTATATAAGCACATAATTGTTACCTCATTGGTTATTAGTCAGTCAATATTTTCCTCCACTGATTGAGACACTGCCTTTATTGTCTACTAAGTGTTTGTATGTAAAAAAGTCTATTGATTCTTCATTTGGTTTCATTGACCTGTCTTTCTGTTCATGTACAAATGCCACTATTTTTATATTAATGGCTTTGTAATACATTTGTAGGTTTTGTATGGGTGAACTTTTTTTATATGTTTTGCTTTTCATTTTGGATGTTTTCTGGATATTTATACTGGCTTCTTATATCACGTAATCTTTATAATCAATTTTGTTGTTATTATTTAGTCACTAAGTCATGTCTTTTTGTGACCCCATGGACTGTAGTCCACCAGGCTCCTCTGTCCATGGCATTTTCCAGGCAAGAATACTGGATTGGGTTGCCATTTCCTTCTCCAGGGGCTCTTCCTGACCTAGGGATCAAACCCATATCTCCTGCATTGACAGGCAAATTATTTACCACTGAACCACCTGGGAAACCAATTATAATCAATTTATTTATCTCTTAAAAAAAAAAAACAAACACTGATGGCACTTTTTGTCATGATTACATTGCATTTATAATTTTACCTATGGAAAATAAATGACATTTTCTATATTGAGTTTTTCTATTCAAGAGCATGATATATCTTTAATTTTGTTCTATGGAATCTTTGAGAGTAATATTTTTCCTTATATAAGTTTTATATATTATATTAAATTTATGCATAGTTATTTTAATTTTCAATCTATTAATGGTATTTTCCATTATAGTTGTACACAATAATTATTTTTTCTATCTATGTAGACTATTAATTTCTATACATTAGCTATCTATTTTTCTAATCTTTTGGCAACTTTTCCATTAGTGCTTTTGTTGTTTTTCAGTATCACCTCATACCATAGACAAATGGAGAAAGTTTTCATCTTATTTTACAAAATCTTTTGCTTTTAATTGCTTTTTGTTTTCTAATCACTTTGTCAAGCAGATGCAATACAATTAAACAGTTAAACAGTAGTAGAGATAGGAGGGGTTTTTGGTTCCATTTACATGAATGTTTCTAATTTCCTCCATTATGATACTAATTTAAAGCCAAAATGCACATCAGCTTTTTTTAAGCTGTAGCATTTTAAAAATTTATTTATTTTTAATTGGAAGATAATTGCTTTACAATATTGTGTTGGTTTCTACAATACATCAACATGAGTCAGCCATGGATACACATATGTCCCCACCCTCTTGAGCCTCTCTCTCACCTCGCACTCCTTTAGGTTGTCACAAAGCACCAGATTTTGTGTTCCCTGCATCATATAGCAAATGTTCACTGGCTATCTGATTTTACATATGGTAATATATGTGTTTTAATGGTACTCTCTCTCTGAGTCCCACCCTCTCCTTCCCTACCTGTGTCCACAAGTCTGTTCTCTGTGTCTGCATATCCACTGCTGCTCTGCAAATAGATTTATCAGTACCATCTTTCTGGGTTCCATATATATGTGTTAATATATGATACTTGTTTTTCTCTTTCTGACTTACTTCACTCTGTATAATAGGCTCTAGGTCATCCACCTTAATAGAACTGAGTCAAATGCATTCCTTTTTATAGCTGAGTAATATTCCATTGTGAGTATGTATCATGACTTCTTTATCCATTCATCTGTTGATGGACATCTAGGTTGCTTCCATGTCATAGCTATTGTAATTAGTGTTGTGATGAACATTGGGGTACATGCGTCACATCAGGTTTTAAGAACACTATTTCATTTATCCATTTCTTAAAAAGTATAAATTAGTATTTGATGTGCCAAATACATTTTTATGAAAAGATCATCCTCTTGATATGATTATGTAAGTTTTCTCCTTATATATCTTGACGTGATGACTATATTAAAGGATTTCCTAATACTGAAACTCTTTTGCCTTTTTTGAATAAATTTTACTTATTTCTGAAGTGATTACTTTTTAATTATCTTCTTTCAATTTTCTTTTAAAATCTTCCTTTTAAAAATTAACTTTATTTTTATATTAAATTAAAGTTCTCAGCCAACTTGAGAGAAAGGTGCAAAGATTTTCTAGCTACTTCCTGCCCCTAAATATGCATAGCCTCCCTGTTATCAACCTCCTCCAATAGAGTGAGACATTTTTTGCTACAATTGTTAACCTAGGTTGACACATCATAATCAATGTCAGTAAGTTTACATTATGGTTTTCTTTTGGTGTTAAACGTTCTATGAGTATGAACAAATGAATAATAAGATGTATTCATCATTCACACAGAGTATATTCACTGCCCTCAAAATCTGTGCTCTGCTTATTCACCTCTTTCCCCATTGCAAACCCTGACAACCACTGATCTTTTTATTGTCTCCATAGTTTTACCTATTCCAGAATATTTTATAGTTGGAATCAGACACTATGGTATCCTTGTCATATTGACTTCTTTCACTTGTTCAAGTGTATTTAACATTCCTCCATGTCTTTTCTGACCTGGAATTGCCGTAACAATTTGCCATTAGAGACAGAATTTAAGCAACTGTGCCCTAGTGCCTAAAGTAAAGGGAGAAAGAGAAATAGTCTGTACTATCTACCCAATATTTTTTTGTATTTGCATAAAATGAAGCAAGAGAATATATTAAGTCATATTTTCGTTTAGAAATCATCAGAATAATTGCTCAGTAATTTATGTAATGACACAAACCAACTTTCAAAGATACTAAATTAAATTCAAACTCTAGTGCTTTGTGTGTATGTGTGTGCATGTGTGTGTGTGAGCATACACTGCTGGTCTATTTCTCTGCCACGCATGGATTACTAATGTCTTAATGCTTTCATATAATTGGGGGTTAAGTCAAACTGATTTTCCCTTCGATTCAGAAAGACTTATTCAGAGATGCAGTGTTAAATGTTTAACAAAGAAATGAAAAAAAGATAAACATTTAAAAATTTTCAGTGAAATGAAGAGTGAAATTGATCTACTTCATCCACTCTTTTTATTACTTTGAGTAATCCGTATGCTTATGAAATGTTATTTTGAATGCACAACATTTGAGTTAATAATAACTGCATTTCTGCAATTCACATTTTGTGAGTAATTGTGTGTGCTTCTACTGTAGCTATTTCTTTACAAATGTGCAATCAGATCAGATCAGTCGCTCAGTCGTGTCCGACTCTTTGCGACCCCATGAACCGCAGCACGCCAGGCCTCCCTGTCCATCACCAACTCCCGGAGGTCACTCAGACTCACATTCATCGAGTCAGTGATGCCATCCAGCCGTCTCATCCTCTGTCGTCCCCTTCTCCTCCTGCCCCCAATCCCTCCCAGCATCAGAGTCTTCTCCAATGAGTCAACTCTTCGCATGAGGTGGCCAAAATACTGGAGTTTCAGCTTTAGCATCATTCCTTCCAAAGATATCCCAGGGCTGATCTCCTTCAGAATGGACTGGTTGGATCTCCTTGCAGTCCAAGGGACTCTCAAGAGTCTTCTCCAAATGTTTATAAAAAAGAAGACTGCCAGTAAAGTTTTAAAAAAATCTGAGTATTCAATTTATTGATATTCAAACAAAAATGATAATATACATCTCTCTTTGAGAAAGTGGGAAACTATTTATTAATTTCATTTTCTCTGATCATCTCAATAATGTCAAAAGACTATGGAACTAAGCTGAGAGCACATTTGATGTAGCAAGGTTAAGAGATCTATGAATCTATTTCTCACAGGCATTCTTTGAAGAAAGACTCTGAGATATTTGGTTTTGTTTGTGTGAATTTTTAATGTTCTCCACAAAGTCTGCTCACAAAGGTATTGAGCTGTCAATACATTTCGTCGATGAGTTTCAAGTGCTATTTGCCAAATGCATGGCAATGATTTCAATATTAGTATTGATTAAAATGAATATTCTTCTTAATTGGTGCAGAAATATAACCTTTACAGACAAACCTAACATTAGTATAGTTGATGCTAGCCTGTTCTTTTCTTCTTGAAAAGCCTGCTTTTATTAAAAATTGTCTTTTGATAATGTAAACATACAAACTATATTCAGGTTTTTATTCTGTGTGTGTATGTTTGTATTTAAGGTATTGAAATGAGAAATTTAAAAATGAGAAAAAATTGGAAAGAGTCTTCAGTATTCTCTTGGAATAATTTCCTTGGAACTTTCATGATTCTGGTGCTGACAAGTGAATTTAAACATTAACATTCCTTTTCAGTGTAGTTACCTCCTAAGTCTAGTGTAATATACAGTGAAATCTACACTAATTAAATACCAGACTCCCAAGGGATAATGTCATACCAAGCAAATGCTAAAAAATCCCTCCCGGTTTATTGTAATCCAATTATATGCTAAATTTTAAAGACTTTTCTTTAGCAGTGTTTGAATAACCAACAGCTTTCTTCACATTGTTCTTCTGGCTTGTTTTATGTCCATTTCAATAAATATGCATGTGGTATCTAATTTAGAAAAAATATTGTTTGAAATTTAAATCTTCCTATAAGGAAGTGCATATAAAATATAAAGCCATACATTATGGTAGAATATTAAGTAATTACACAAACTTTGTTTAATAAGAGGAATTGAATATGAAGTCGATTGTTTCAGTTATCAATCACCACACAATGAACCACCACAAAATTTAAGAGCTTAAAATAGCAGCAACTCTCTCTCCCTCATGGTTGTGTGGGTTGACTTGACTGAGTTCAGTGGTGCTTGCTAAATGTTTCTCATGCAATTTAAGTCAGATATCAGCGTAGCCTGCAGTTATCTGAAATCTTGACTGAGCTGGACATACAAGACGGCTCACTTACATGGCTGGCAATCTAGCTGTAACTTACATGGTTGGCAATGCTAGCTGCCATCTGGTGCATGTATACGTGAACTCTCTATGTGGCTTGGGAGTTTTAAAGCATGGATTCTGAGATAGACTGTTGTAAGCCAGAAAGAAAAACACCAATGCAGTATACTAACGCATATATATGGAATTTCGAAAAATGGTAACAATAACCCTGTATACGAGACAGCAAAAGAGACACTGATGTATAGAACAGTCTTTTGGACTCTGGGAGAGGGAGAGGGTGGGATGATTTGAGAAAATGGCATTGAAATATGTATAATATCATATATGAAACAAGTCACCAGTCCAGGTTCGATGCCTGATACTGGATGCGTGGGGCTGGTGCACTGGGACGACCCAGAGGGATGGTATGGGGAGGGAGGAGGCAGGAAGGTTCAGGATGGGGAACACATGTATACCTGTGGCAGATTCATTTTGATATGTGGCAAAACTAATACAATATTGTAAAGTTAAATAAAATAAAAAAAAAACACAAAGAGCTCAATTTCAACTTATATTTCAGTCACACATTTCTTTTGAGATTGAGGTTACTGAAAGAAATGAATGTAATCGAACATAGAGGAGCCAAAAACTCTGAAGATAGGATTTGAAGTGGTTGGCTATATAAACAATAAACTTATCTAGAAAAAATGGAAGAAATTGGAATTGAGAAAAGGATGGAAGTCAGTTGAAGATTCACAGATCCTTTGAACTCTAAAAGAGTTTTACTACTTTACTTCAGAATACATCTAAACCACTTCTAAACACATTGTTTTAACATCCAATCTAGCATCTAATCTCCTTCATTCCTTTCTTCCTTAATATTTGCTTGATGGCCTCAGTGGTACATCAAGTACCTTGAACCCTTCCTGTATTTTTCCTCAATTATAGCTTTCAAAGTCTTTGCCAAACAGCTTCAGATAAGATCAGTCGCTCAGTCGTGTCTGACTCTTTGCGACCCCATGAATCACAGCACACCAGGCCTCCCTGTCCATCACCAACTCCCAAAGTTCACTGAGACTCACATCCATCGAGTGAGTGATGCCATCCAGCCATCTCATCCTCTGTCATCCCCTTCTCCTCCTGCCCCTAATCCCTCCCAGCATCAGCGTCTTTTCCAATGAGTAAACTCTTTGCATGAGGTGGCCAAAGTACTGGAGTTTCAACTTTAGCATCATTCCTTCAAAAGAAATTCCAGAACTGATCTCCTTCAGAATGGACTGGTTGGATCTCCTTACAGTCCAAGGGCACTCTCAAGAATCTTCTCCAACACCACAGTTCAAAAGCATCAATTCTTCAGCGCTCAGCTTTCTTCACAGTCCAACTCTCACATCCATACATGACTACTGGAAAAACCATAGCCTTGACTAGATGAACCTTTGTTGGCAAAGTAATATCTCTGCTTTTGAATATGCTATCTAGGTTGGTCATAACTTTCCTTCCAAGGAGTAAGCGGCTTTTAATTTCATGGCTGCAGTCACCATCTGCAGTGATTTTCCAGCCCAGAAAAATAAAGTCTGACACTGTTTCCACTGTTTCCCCATCTATTTCCCATGAAGTGATGGGACCGGATGCCATGATCTTCGTTTTCTGAATGTTGAGCTTTAAGCCAACTTTTTCATTCTCCTCTTTCACTTTCATCAAGAGGCTTTTTAGTTCCTCTTCCCTTTCTGTCATAAGGATGGTGTCATCTGCATATCTGAGGTTATTGATGTTCCTCCCAGCAATCTTGATTCCAGCTTGTGCTTCTTCCAGCCCAGAGTTTCTCATGATATACTCTGCATACAAGTTAAATAAGCAGGGTGACAATATACAGCCTTGACGTACTCCTTTTCCTCTTTGGAACCAGTCTGTTGTTCCATGTCCAGTTCTAACTGTTGCTTCCTGACCTGCTTACTGAACTCCATAAACAACTTTAAGTTCAACAACTATCCTCTTGTATATAAGTCTCTAATCTCTCTATCCTAACTCCCTCTTCTTGTATTTGAACTCATATCAGAATACTTACTGGATATTTGTACTTCAATCCCATTATCCCTCAAGCTCAAACTATCCTAAGCCTAACCTACATGACCTCCAACCTTTATTCAAAACCCATTCATTATTTTCATCACCCTTTCTTAGTGACTAATCATCCTATGATAAGTGACCCATGTCACAAACCCTGGAGTCACTCCACATTCCTTAATCTTGCCTCCAAGCACAAATCAATTAATAAGCAACTAGGGTCTCCTTGGTGGCTGATATGGTAAAGAATCTGCCTGCAATGCAAGGAGACCTGGATTGAATCCCTCAGTTGGGAAGATTCCCTGGAGGAGAAAATGGCAACCCATTTCAATATTCTTGTCTGGAGAATTCCATGGACAGAGGAGCCTGACAGGGAGTCCATGGTGTCACAAAGAGACATGACTGAGTGACTAACAGACATACCCACTATTTCTGCCTCCTTAATATATATTATGGACTCCCTCATAGCTCAGTTGGTGAAAAATCTACCTGCAATGCAGGAGACCCAGGCTTGGTACCTGGGTTGGGAAGATCCCTGGAGAAGGAAATTGCAACCTGATCCAGTACTCTTGCCTGGAGAATCCCATGGACAGAGGAGCCTGGCAGGCTATAGTCCATGGGGTCACAAGAATCAGACATGACTTGGCGACTAAACCACCACCATCAATATATCTTGCATTTGTTCTTTGCTTTCTATGCACACTGCTACTGCTGCCTTATTTCAAGTCTTTATCATTAGTTACTTTCTGAAATGTCCAATTTTTTCTTCTTGCATCCTTGTTTGCTTTCAATCTGTCTTCTACCTGGTTGCTAGAGGATCTTAAAGAATAATATAAAGGCATCTCCATTGCCTATAGATTGGAGTCCGAGCTCTTTGCCATCTCATAGAAGGGCTTTCTTATTTGAGCCTTGCCTTTCCTCTCCATGATCATTTTCCACAATTTCCTTTTAGCAACTATACGCTGGTTTAATAAAATTGCAAGTATCCCAAAAATCTTTTCTAAACATTTTTATGTGCTCTGTGTTCTTTGATATGAATGACTTTCTTTTTGCTTTTATTCCTGAGTGAATACCTACCATTTAAGACTCATTTCAAAGGCTTTCTCCTTCCTAAAGTCTTTGCTATTCTTTTCATTCCATGTTCTACTCTTTAATAACTACTTACCTCATTGTTACACCAATAAGTCTTCTCATGTTCCATCAAAACAGGTCCTTAAATGCAGAAATTATTCATCTAGTACTGAGACTAGTACTATACATACTTGTTGATTAAATGATTCTCAGATGGCCTGGAGGGATGTGACTTGCAGGAAATTTTTATTTGAATAAAGCAAAAGTAAGAGAGGTATGTTATATCAGCATCATTTTCTTAACTATTTTCCTTATATAACTCATGATTGCAAAATTCAGACTTAAACTGAAGAAAGTAGGGAAAACCACTAGATCATTCAGGTATGACCTAAATAAAATCCCTTACAATTATACAATGGAAGTGAGAAATAGATTCAAGGGATTAGATCTGATAGACATAGTGCCTGAAGAACTATGGACAGAGGTTCATGACATTGTATAGGAGGCTGTGATCAAGACCATCTCCAAGAAAAAGATGCAAAAACGCAAAATGTTATCTGAGCAGGCCTGACAAATAGTTGACAAAAGAAGAGAAGTGGAAGACAAAGGAGAAAAGGAAAGGTATACCCATTTGAAAGAATAGCAAGGAGAGATAAGAAAACCTTCTTCAGTGATTGATGCAAAGTAGAGGAAAACAATGGAATGGGAAAGACTAGAGATCACTTCAAGAAAGTTAGAGATACCAAGAAAACATTTCATGTAAAGATGGGCACAATAAAGGACAGAAATGGTATGGAGCTAATAGAAGCAGAAGATATTAAGAAGAGGTGGTAGGAATACACAGAAGAACTATACAAAAAAGGTCTTCGTGACCCAGATAACCACAGTGGTCTGATCACTCACCTGGAGACAGACATCCTGTAATGCAAAGTCAAGTGGGTCTTAGGAAGCATCACTATGAAAAAAGCTAGTGGAGGTGATGGAATTCCCATTGAGCTATTTCAAGTCCTAAAAGATGATGCTATGAAAGTGCTGCACTCAATATGCCAGCAAATTTGGAAAACTCAGCAGTGGCCATGGGACTGGAAAAGGTCAGTTTTCATTTCAATCCCAAAGAAAAGCAAAGCCAAAGAATGTTAAACTACCACACAATTGCACTCATAGCACACACTAGCAAAGTAATGCTCAAAATTCTCCAAGCCAGGCTTCAACAGTACATTAACTGTGAACTTCCAGATGTTCAAGCTGGATTTAGAAAAGGCAGAGGAACCAGAGATCAAATTACCAACATCGATTAGAAAAATATCTACTTCTGCTTTATTGACTGTGCCAAAGCCTTGACTGTGTGGATCACAACAAACTGAAAGAAAATTCTGAAAGAGATGAGAATATCGGACCACCTTATCTGCCTCCTGAGAAATCTGTGTGCAGCTCAAGAAGCAACAGTTAGAACCAGACATCGAACAACAGGCTGGTTCCAAATTGGAAAAGGAGTACGTCAAGGCTGTATATTGTCACCCTGCTTATTTAACTTATATGCAGAGTACATCATGAGAAATGCTGGACTGGAAGAAACACAAGCTAGAACCAAGATTGCCAGGAAAAATATCAATAATCTCAGATATGCAGATGACACCACCCTTATAACAGAAAGAGAAGAAGAACTGAAGAGCCTCTTGATGAAAGTGAAAGAGGAGAGTGAAAAAGTTTAAAACTCAGCATTCAGAAAACGAAGATCATGGCATCTGGTCCCATCACTGCATGGCAAATAGATGAGGAAACAATGAAAACAGTGAGAGACTTTATTTTGGGGGGCTCCAAAATCACTGCAGATGTCGATTGCAGCCATGAAATTAAAAGACGCTTGCTCCTTGGAAGAGAAGCTATGACCAACCTAGACAGTATATTAAAAAGTAGAGACATTACTTTGCTAACAAAGGTCTGTCTAGTCAAAGCCATGGTTTTCCAGTAGTCATGTGTGGATGTGAGAGTTGGACTATAAAGAAAGCTGAGCATCAAAGAATTGATGCTTTTGAATCTTGGTGTTGGACAAGACTCTTGAGAGTCCCTTGGATTGCAAGGAGATTGAACCAGTCCATCCTAAAGGAAATCAGTCCTGAATATTCATTGGAAGGACTGATGCTGAAGCTGAAACTCCAATACTTTGGCCACCTGATGCTAACTGACTCATTTGAAAAGATCTTGATTCCAGGAAAGATTGAAGGTGAGTGGAGAAGGGGACAACAGAGGATGAGATGGTTGGATGGCATCTCTGACACAATGGACATAAGTTTAAATACTCTGGGAATTGTTGATGGACAGGGAGGCCTTCTGTGCTGTGGTCCATGGGATCACAAAGAGTCAGACACAACTGAGTGACTGAACTGAACTGAACTGAAAGTTTGAAATAGTAAATATTCATTATTTCTTCTTTAAACTATCAGTACAAAGGTTGATAACTTAGTAACTTAGGAATCAAATGCCTGAAAGTGGACAGTAAATACTATTGATTGTATTGATGTACCCTTTATGGGGAAATTTCTGTAGGTAGATAACCAAAGCACTGATTTCTACACTGAAGTATAAATAGTTTTGTTATGGAACCATCTTCACTGAACAAGAAATAAACTTTACTGATCCAGATTTTCACATCAGTATATAAGAGAAGGCATGCCTGGCTTTAGCAAAACCCACCATCTTTGCATTGTCAAAACCTCTGAGAGCTTCCATGACAGAGACAGGCCACACATGATTATAGAAACATGGAGAAAGCACCTTATATTGTGGAAATGGCCCCAATTTCTGGCTAACAAATATAAAGTATGGTGATTTTAACTTTTTTTTTTTTTCTTCAGCCATCTGAAATAAGTCAGACTGCCTTTTCTTCCCTATGGGAACCAGACACTATGAAGTAAACAAACTTACTTACTTCACTGAGAAAAATGAAAAAATGTTAATGTTTTTTGTTTCTTTCCTATTTCTTTTCTTCCCTCTTCCTCTTTTTTGTCTACGTCCCCTCTTCTTCCTAATCCTCCACTTTGTTCTCCCTCTTTTATTCCCCTCCTTCTTCCTTTTTCATCTCCTTCTCCTTGTTCCTTCTCCCTCTCTTTTTCCTCCTCAATCTCCTCTCCTCCCTTCTCCCCCTCACTCCCCTCTTTCTTCTTCTCATAACACACACAAACTTACAATGTGAGGCACCAGTGGCCTTACTTATTGAAATCAAGACTACAATCTTACCCCCAAATTGTGTAGATATAATCCAGCAGTTGACGTGATGGTAGATTTTTAACATTATGGCTTTTGTGTTCATTACTTGTCAAGTTCTTAAACTTCTCATTTGTCATAATTTGTTTTTCATTTGGGCACTAAACCCAAGGAATGGCTCATTTATAACAAAATATTACTTTTAGATGCTCTATCTTTGCTTCTTTCCAAATATCAACAGCACATTTTTGCTTCAAAACAACATACTATTATCAGGATTCTCTCAGATCATATTTGTCCTGTAAATTCAATTAATAAAATCAGCACTTGTTTAAATACTTGTTTAAACCATTTCAATGGCATTCATTTCAATTCAGTTCCTCAGTCGTGTTGGACTCTTTGCAACCACACGGACTGCAGCGTGCCAGGCCTCCCTGTCCATCACCAACTCCTGGAACTTGCTCAAGTCATGTCTATTGAGTCGGTGATGCCATCCAACCATCTCATCCTCTGTTGGCCCCTTCTCCTCCTGCCTTCAATCTTTCCCAGCATCAGGGTCTTTTCCTACGAGCCAGTTCTTCTTCACATCAGGCAACAAAATAATGGAGTTTCAGCTTCAGCATCAGTCCTTCCAATGAATATTCAAGACAGATTTCCTTTAGGATTGACTGGTTGGATATCCTTGCAGTCCAAGAAACTCTCAAGAGTCTTCTCCAACGCCACAGTTCAAAAGCATCAATTCTTCCACACTCAGCTTTCTTTATGGTCCAACTGTCACATCCATACATGACCACTGGAAAAACCATAGCTTTGACTAGACAGACCTTTGTCACAATGGCATTTAATGTCAATGGCATTAAGAGAGGAGCATATGTCAAAAGTGTCTTGGTTCTAAGGGAGGGTACAGGATTACAATAATCTGCCTAGACCTATTGGTTTAGTGAAACCAGAAACGTTTCTCTAAATGGAAGGGAGTAGGGTGAGAAGACCACCTACAGGGAATGAATTAAAAACAGTTGTGGACAAAGCCAAAGCGTGCGGTGAAAGGAGTAACATGTTGGTCACTTGTTTTCCTTCTAGCTCCTTCTTTCCTGTTTATATTTAATATTCTATTATTTCCTATGGACCTATAATCTACATTATTTTTCTCCATTTTCTGACTTCTATCTTTCTCTCTTTACCCAGTGAAAAAGACAGTGAATGTGTCCCAAGACTGAGTGGAGTGAGTAAGCTTATGTCAGATGCTTTCAGAATTGAAACAAGCTGTAAGAATCTTGAGTTGTGACCACTACAAGGAAAGAGAATGAAAAGTAGCCAAATCTCTACATGAGAGAGATGTTGGACTATTTTCCAGTGACAACCCCATCTAATTTGTATGAAGTAAGAAGGTTTTCTCTCCAAGAGTTCAAAACAATATATTCTGATACTGAATATGTTTTCTTGATAGTCTCAAAACTGAAATAATAAAAAAGTATTAGATTTACTCTACCTGCAATAAATTATCTGTAATAATTTTCAGTTTTCTAGGGACTTTCAGAAACACAAATGAAAAGGCAAAATCCATTGATTAGTAAGCTGTGTAAATCCCTTAGCTTCTTGGAAACCAGAAAATAGAAGTGATAAAATACTTCATGAAGTTGTTTTGATTATTGAGATAAAATTTATGAAACTTCTTTGGATCCTCCAAGGTATTACACAGCTGTCAAATATTGTTTGATGATATTCCATTTGGAATTAATAATACCCTCAATCTGAAGCTATGCATTTTAGTTGTTCTAATGCTTCTTTGTACCTCAAATTTTTTCTACATTTTTTAAAGATAGAATTTTACAGGGCAAGAGTCTTTCCACTCACTACTTTTACTGAAGTATAGTATCTAGGCCTTGAGGTCAGCTAGATCTTAGTTTTAATTTTGATGGCACCCTAGTTCCACTGAGTCTTAGTTGATGGCCATGGATATATAATTCCTTCTGTCTGAAATCTTCAACTTTTTAGTTTGCAAAATTGAGACATATTGTGTTTCCCACATTATGTTTGCAGTAGCTCATGAGTGAAATAATATATTTGAATCTTGGTAGGGAATGGCAACCCACTCCAGTGTTCTCCAGCGAAATCCTATGGACAGAGGAGCATGGGGTCTTAAGAGTCAGACATGACTTAGCAACTAAAGCACCACCACCATAGTGGCCAGTAGGCAAGCTCCTAAAGTTCCCTTGTACAATTTCTCATATGATCCTCAAAAAAAAAAAAAAAAAAAATTCTTGGTACTTTGCTTGAAAGCTGAGTTATATCCCTGTTGTTATCATCTTCAGCATCTTGCCCTATTTCCCTGCTAGCATACCTACCTGGAGAAATCACAGCCCTAGATAAACCTAGATGAATATCTTTCCTCTGTCCATGTTCAGGCTGATAAGTACTACCAAAATAAAATTGACACAATATTCCAAATTTGTCCTATAAAATTTATGGTCTCAACCTCAATGGAATTGCAGTCCAGGAGGCACTAAGATTCACTCTCACCTTCCTTTCCCATTCCCACAACAGCAATTTCAAACTTTTCTTACTTTCATCAAGCTGTTTTCTCCCTTACCTCAACCCCCAATCCTAGGGAAACATTTCACAAGGAAGGCATGTCTTACCTTTCCTTGCTTCCACCCTGCCTTTCTTCCTTCTCTTCCTCTTATAGAGAGATGTCCCCACTTCCTTTTTGTCAAAAGCTAAGCTATCTTTTGGCTTTTGTATCCTCATCCTTCTTGACTAATTAGAGATCTTTATCTACTTCCTCTTTTCTCTCCTAAATCTGTAACCACTACTACCTACTGGTTCCTTGTCAGGACCCTTTAAACATCAGATCAGATCAGATCAGTCGCTCAGTCGTGTCCGACTCTTTGCGACCCCATGAACCGCAGCACGCCAGGCCTCCCTGTCCATCACCAGCTCCCGGAGGTCACTCAGACTCGCATCCATCGAGTCAGTGATGCCATCCAGCCATCTCATCCTCTGTCGTCCCCTTCTCCTCCTGCCCTCAATCCCTCCCAGCATCAGAGTCTTCTCCAATGAGTCAACTCTTCGCATGAGGTGGCCAAAATACTGGAGTTTCAGCTTTAGCATCAATCCTTCTAAAGAAATTCCAGGATTGATCTCCTTCAGAATGGACTGGTTGGATCTTCTTGCAGTCCAAGGGACTCTCAAGAGTCTTCTCCAACACCACAGTTCAAAAGCATCAATTCTTCGGCACTCAGCCTTCTTCACAGTCCAGCTCTCACATCCATACATGACCACAGGAAAGACCATAGCCTTGACTAGGCGAACCTTTGTTGGCAAAGTAATGTCTCTGCTTTTGAATATGCTATCTAGGTTGGTCATAACTTTCCTTCCAAGGAGTAAGCGTCTTTTAATTTCATGGCTGCAGTCACCATCTGCAGTGATTTTGGAGCCCAGAAAAACAAAGTCTGACACTGTTTCCACTGTTTCCCCATCTATTTCCCATGCAGTGATGGGACCAGATGCCATGATCTTCGTTTTCTGAATGTTGAGCTTTAAGCCAACCTTTTCACTCTCCACTTTCACTTTCATCAAGAGGCTTTTTAGCCCCTCTTCACTTTCTGCCATAAGAGTCGTGTCATCTGCATATCTGAGGTTATTGATATTTCTCCCGGCAATCTTGATTCCAACTTGTGTTTCTTCCAGTCCAGCATTTCTCATGATGTACTCTGCATATAAGTTAAATAAACAGGGTGACAATATGCAGCCTTGACGTACTCCTTTTCCTATTTGGAACCAGTCTGTTGTTCCATGACCAGTTCTAACTGTTGCTTCCTGACCTGCATACAGATTTCTTAAGAGGCAGATCAGGTGGTCTGGTATTCCCATCTCTTTCAGAATTTTCCATAGTTTATTGTGATCCACACAGTCAAAGGCTTTGGCATAGTCAATAAAGCAGAAATAGATGTTTTTCTGGAACTCTCTTGCTTTTTCCATGATCCAGCGGATGTTGGCAATTTGATCTCTGGTTCCTCTGCCTTTTCTAAAACCAGCTTGAACATCAGGAAGTTCACGGTTCACATATTGCTGAAGCCTGGCTTGGAGAATTTTGAGCATTACTTTAAACATACTTAAGTCCTTATTGGGCTTCCCTGGTGGCTCAGACAGCAAAGAATCTGTCTGCAATGCAGGAAACCCAGGCTTGATCCCTGGATAAGGAAGATCCCCTGGAGAAGGAAATGGCAACCCACTCCAGTATTCTTTCCTGGAGAATTCCATGGACAGAGGAGACTGGTGTGCTACAGGCTATGGGTCGCAAAAAGTCAGACATGACTGAGTGACTTTCACTCACTCACTCATTCAAGTCGTTATTATCTTTAAGATAAAAATCCAGAGCCCTCAATGGATTTCACATTTCTGGCTCTACTTGCTCTCTCTCTCCTCCCTTTCAAAGGCAAACTTTTTGAAGGGGTTGTTCACATGCATTATTTCCTCACTTTCTCAACTCCCACTTACTTTTCAACTAACTGATATCTGGATCCCATATCAAAAACTCTGTTGAAACTTTTTTTCACTAAGACTGCAACCTACTTGCTGCAGAATAAGCAGGCATTTTTCTTGATATCCTTTGCTGACTGTGCCTCTTATTGTAATACTTTCTAGTACTTTCATAGCACATAGCTTGCTTTGTCTCTTTCACTTTTGTTCTGGAGTCTCGCTGACTGTCTTGATTCCATCTTTGTATCTGACATTGCTTTCCTGAGTGCCAGAACCATATATCCAAATCTGCCTTCTAGACATGTCTTTCTGACATATCACATTTAATATATTTCTGCCCAATGCTATAATGCACATCTCTGAAAAACAAAACACAAACTTTTTTATTCTCCCATGTTTCATGTTACAATTAATCTTTCAGCTAGTTGTCAAAGCAATAAATCCATCCTTGATTTCTCTCTCTCTTCTATAACCTATCTTCAATTACTTCATTAATCTCCAAGACCTAGGGACCAATCTCCTCAACATCTCTCAGATATCTACTTACACTAATCCTCATTTTAGCTTCCTAATTCAGGTCTCTAGCATATCTCTCTGACTAGTAAAATGTTCTCTCAATTATTCTTCTTCCTCATGCCTCTTCCTTCTATCCTTCATACAGTAACTAGAATTATATTTCTAAGATGTAGATCTGATTATGTCATTCTGCAGCTTAAGATCTTTTAATGGTTTCTCATTACGCTTTGAAGAATATCCTAATATGAAGAAAGCCTGCAATGCCCTCTGAAGTCTTTTAGCTCTCGAATTTATTTGTTTCTTCATTAGTATAACAAATGTGTACTGAATGCCCACAAAATGCCAAATGCTATCTGTTGCTGCTGCTGCTGCTGCTAAGTCACTTCGGTCATGTCCAACTCTGTGCGACCCCATGGACTGCAGCCTACCAGGCTTCTCCGTCCATGGGATTCTCCAGGCAAGAACACTGGAGTGGGTTGCCATTTCCTTCTCCAATGCATGAAAGTGGAAAGTGAAAGTGACGTCGCTCAGTCATGTCTGACTCTTAGCGACCCCATGGACTGCAGCCTACCAGGCTCCTCCATCCATGGGATTTTCCGGGCAACAGTACTGGAGTGGGGTGCATATTCAGAAGTGAAAACAATAATACTCCTGAGCTTTGGGAATGTATGAACTCTTCTCAGTTCATCCTTTATCTCTTGGCTTCACCCCTACTTTCAGTTTTTAAATGGAATGTGCTGCCTTCCCCAGCCTAGATAGACATTTATGGGCAATCTCACAGTGAAGAGACTATTTCCTCCTTCCATCCTTCCATCTGATGGCTGCTAAGCTGAAGCTCCAGTACTTTGGCCACCTGATGCGAAGAGCCAATTCATTGGAAAAGGCACTGATGCTGGGAAAGATTGAGGGCAAGAGGAGAAGGGTGTAACAGAGGATGAAATGGTTGGTTGGCCTCACTGACTCTGATGCTGGGTTAGATTGAGGGTAGCAGGAGGAGGAGTTGACAGAGGATGAGGTGGTTGGATGACATCACTGACCCAATGGACATGAGTATGAGCAAACTCAGGGAGATAGTGAAGGACAGGGAAGCCTGGCTTGCTGCAGTCCATGGGGCTGCAAAGAGTCAGACACAACTTAGCAACTGAACAACAACAAGTTATAACAAGGCTCAGCTTATGTCATTTTCTCTGAGAGTTGATGCAAGACAAATTAAGAGCCTAGACATGAGTTGGATTTGAGGGGTCTAAATCAAAATAGCATTATTTAACATGGCAAGAAATGAAAAGATCAGATCAGATCAGATCAGTCGCTCAGTCGTGTCCGACTCTTTGCGACCCCATGAACCGCAGCACGCCAGGCCTCCCTGTCCATCACCAGCTCCCGGAGGTCACTCAGACTCACACCCATCAAGTCAGTGATGCCATCCAGCCATCTCATCCTCTGTCGTCCCCTTCTCCTCCTGCCCTCAATCCCTCCCAGCATCAGAGTCTTCTCCAATGAGTCAACTCTTCGCATGAGGTGGCCAAAATACTGGAGTTTCAGCTTTAGCATCATTCCTTCCAAAGAAATCCCAGGGCTGATCTCCTTCAGAATGGACTGGTTGGATCTCCTTGCAGTCCAAGGGACTCTCAAGAGTCTTCTCCAACACCACAGTTCAAAAGCATCAATTCTTCGGCGCTCAGCCTTCTTCACAGTCCAGCTCTCACATCCATACATGACCACAGGAAAGACCATAGCCTTGACTAGGCGAACCTTTGTTGGCAAAGTAATGTCTCTGCTTTTGAATATGCTATCTAGGTTGGTCATAACTTTCCTTCCAAGGAGTAAGCGTCTTTTAATTTCATGGCTGCAGTCACCATCTGCAGTGATTTTGGAGCCCAGAAAAAGAAAGTCTGACACTGTTTCCACTGTTTCTCCATCTATTTCCCATGTAGTGATGGGACCAGATGCCATGGTCTTCGTTTTCTGAATGTTGAGCTTTAAGCCAACCTTTTCACTCTCCACTTTCACTTTCATCAAGAGGCTTTTTAGCCCCTCTTCACTTTCTGCCATAAGGGTGGTATCATCTGCATATCTGAGGTTATTGATATTTCTCCCGGCAATCTTGATTCCAGCTTGTGTTTCTTCCAGTCCAGCATTTCTCATGATGTACTCTGCATATAAGTTAAATAAACAGGGTGACAATATACAGCCTTGACGTACTCCTTTTCCTATTTGGAACCAGTCTGTTGTTCCATGACCAGTTCTAACTGTTGCTTCCTGACCTGTGTACAGATTTCTCAAGAGGCAGATCAGGTGGTCTGGTATTCCCATCTTTCTCAGAATTTTCCACAGTTTATTGTGATCTACACAGTCAAAGGCTTTGGCATAGTCAATAAAGCAGAAATAGATATTTTTCTGGAACTCTCTTGCTTTTTCGATGATCCAGCGGATGTTGGCAATTTGATCTCTGGTTCCTCTGCCTTTTCTAAATCCAGCTTGAACATCAGGAAGTTCACGGTTCACATATTGCTGAAGCCTGGCTTGGAGAATTTTGAGCATTACTTTCCTAGAGTGTGAGATGAGTGCAATTGTGCAGTAGTTTGAGCACTCTTTGGTATTGCCTTTCTTTGGGAAGAAGGTTACATTTATGCGGAAGAGGATGAGTTTTAGCCACCATGGGCCTCTAGCAGGAAGAGTTTAAGAGAACCTTGAAATGAGAAAAATAGTTTGAACTGAATATAAGGTGTTAATTGAACTTATGACATTGCTAAAACGCTCATAAAAAAGGTGTAAAATAAGAAGGGAATGTTTGAGTTTCCTTAAGGAATAATGAATTTGTAACTAGAAATCCATACTTTTTTGTTTCTTACCCATTTTAGAATATAGCAGTTAATTAATTAAAATTAGCTTTTAAACATTTCTGTAATATAATTGTATCAACTCCAAATGCATTCTATTCTCTTTCTTATATAAGAAACAGATTGTTTATATTTAACTGTATAGCTTTTAAACAGTATTTTACTTTACTTATCTGTTGAAAATTAAGAAAGGAAAATGCAAAACTTCCCAGATTGCAAATAAATAAAGTTTTCTAATGCTTAAATCTTTTTTTTGGGGGGGAGGTATTAGTTCTAGAAGACCTTCTAGAACTAACACCCAAAAAGTAGTCCTTTTCACTATAGGGGACTGGAATGCAAAAGTAGGAAGTCAAGAAACACCTGGAGGAACAGGCAAATTTGGCCTTAGAATACGGAATTAAGCAGGGCAAAGGGTAATAGAGTTCTGCCAAGAAAACACACTGGTCATAGCAAATACCCTTTTACAACAACACAAGAGAAGACTCTACATATGGACATCACCAGATGGTTGACACTGAAATCAGATTGATTATATTCTTTGCAGCCAAAAAGGAGAAGCTCTATACAGTCAGCAAAAAAAAGAAAAAGACTGGGAGCTAACTGTGGCTCAGATCATGAACTAATTATTGCCAAATTCAGAGTTAAATTGAAGAAAGTGGGGAAAAACAGTAGACTATTCAGGTATGACCTAAATCAAATCCCTTATGACTATACAGTGGAAATGAGAAATAGATTTAAGGGACTAGATCTGATAGACACAGTGCCTGATGAACTATGAACGGAGGTTTGTGACATTATACAGGAGACAGGGATCAAGACCATCCCCAAGAAAAAGAAATGCAAAAAGGCAAAATGGCTGTCTGAGGAGGCCTTACAAATAGCTGTGAAAAGAAGAGAAGCAAAAAGCAAAGGAGGAAAGGAAGGATATATCCATTTGAATGCAGAGTTCCAAAGAATAGCAAGGAGAGATTAGAAAGCCTTCCTCAGCTATCAATGCAAAGAAATAGGGAAAAGAATAGAATGGGAAAGACTAGAGATCTCTTCAAGAAAATTAGAGATACCAAGGGAATATGTCAGGCAAAGATGTGCACAATAAAGAACAGAAACAGTTTGGACCTAACAGAAGCAGAAGATATTAAGAAGAGATGGCAAGAATACATGGAACAACTGTACAAAAGAGGTACTCATGACCCAGATAATCACGAGGTATGATCACTGACCTAGAGCCAGACATCCTGGAATGTGAAGTCAAGTGGGCCTTAGAAAGCATCACTATGAACAAACTAGTGGAGGTGATGGAATTCCAGTTGAGCTATTTCAATTCCTGAAAGATGATGCTGTGAAAGTGCTGCACTCAATATGCCAGCACATTTGGAAAACTCAGCAGTGGCCACAGGACTGGAAAAGGTCAGTTTTCATTCCAATCCCAAAGAAAGGCAATGCCAAAGAATGCTCAAACTACCACACAATTGCACTCATCTCACACACTAATAAAGTAATGCTCAAAATTCTCCAAGCCAGGCTTCAGCAATATGTGAACCGTGAACTTCCAGATGTTCAAGCTGGTTTTAGAAAAGGCAGAGGAACCAGAGACCAAATTGCCAACATCCACTGGATCATCGAAAAAGCAAGTAAAGAGAGTTCCAGAAAAACATCTATTTCTGCTTTATTGACTATGCCAAAACTTTTGACTGTGTGGATCACAATAAACTGTGGACAATTCTGAAAGAGATGGGAATACCAGACCACCCGACCTGCCTCTTGAGAAATTTGTATGCAGGTCAGGAAGCAACAGTTAGAACTGGACATGGAACAACAGACTGGCTCCAAATAGGAAAAGGAGTACGTCAGGGCTGTATATTGTCACCCTGCTTATTTAACTTCTATGCAGAGTACATCATGAGAAACACTGGGCTGGAAAAGCACAAGCTGGAATCAAGAGTGCCAGGAGAAACATCAATAACCTCAGATATGCAGGTTATACCTCACATATGCAGATAATACCACCCTTATGGCAGAAAGTGGAGAAGAACTAAAGAGCCTCTTGATGAAAGTGAAAGAGGAGAGTGAAAAAGTTGGCTTAAAGCTCAACATTCAGAAAACTAAGTTTGGCACCTGGTCCCATCACTTCATGGCAAATAGATGGGGAAACAGTGTCATACTTTATTTTTCTGGGCTCTAAAATCACTGCAGATGGTGATTGCAGCCATGAAATTAAAAGACGCTTACTCCTTGGAAGGGAAGTTATGACCAACCTAGACAGCATATTAAAAAGCAGAGACATTACTTTGCCAACAAAGGTTCGCCTAGTCAAGGCTATGGTTTTTCCAGTGGTTATGTATGGACATGAGAGTTGGACTCTAAAGCTGAATTCTGAAGAATTGATGCTTTTGAACTGTAGTGTTAGAGAAGACTCTTGAGAGTCCCTTGGACTGCAAGGAGACCCAACCAGTCCATCCTAAAGAAGATCAATCCTTGGTGTTAATTGGAGGAACTGATGTTGAAGCTGAAACGCCAATAGTTTTGGCCACCTGATGTGAAGAGCTGACTCAATGCAAAAGACCCTGATGCTGGAAAAGATTGAAAGCAGGAGGAAAAGTGGATGACAGAGGATGAGATGGTTGGATGGCATCACTGACTCAATGGACGTGGGTTTGGGTGGACTCTGAGTTGATGATGGACAGGGAGGCCTGGCATGTTGTGGTTCATGGGATCGCAAAGAGTCGGACATGACTGAGTGACTGAACTGAACTGAATGCTTAAATTGGTTATGTATTTATGAGAGTTCCCCTATAGTATAACGTTTAGCACAGTCTTCAGATTTAAATATATCTACTTCCCTTAGAAATACAGAATACATCTTTTGACTCTAAATATAAAGGTGACTTCTACTGATAGCATTTATTATCTGTAAGCTTTTAGGAAAGCAATTCTAGGTAGTCTGGTCCTGCTGCTAAATAGGGACAAGAGCCAAGGAGTCAATAATCATATGTGCTTCAAATTCAGAACATTTTTTTCACATATTTTCACTATTATTGTTCTATATTGCATGTACACTGAAAGTAACAAAGGGACTTTAATAAATATTTTTAAAGTCCTCATAAGTTGCTGTTTAGCAGTTGATAGGTTTTACTGAAAGCTCTTAGAAGTTGACAATATAGAGTATAAATTTTCACCATTAATATTCTGATATCTGTGAAGACGAATCTATTTATAAAATTGTTATACATATTATATATTATTACACTTTAAAAATACAACATTATTTAGTTTTAAATAGCATAAAATTGACTAATTTAAATAAATAGGGGCTCTGTATCAACCTAGAAGGGTGGGATGGGGAGAGAAATGGGAGGGAGTTTCTAAAGGGAGGAGTATATGTATACCTATGGCTGATTCTTGTTGAGGTTTGACAGAAATCACAAAATTCTGTAAAGCAATTATCCTTCAATAGCAAATAAATTAATTTAAAAAACTAAAAGAATACAACATCATTTATTTTTAAGCAGCATAAAATTGACTAAATAATCTTATCTGTAGATTTCTTCATTGTAACAATTTATATTAATTTTAAAAGACATTAAAAGTGACAACAAATAGAAAGTTAGGCCAGTAACCCATGTAAAGCTGGCAGAAATTGTCATCGACTAAGACTGCTCTACTGTGTAAAAGATTTTTACACAGTAAAAATCTTTAAAAGATTTTTTTAGATCGGCAAAGTTTTTGAACTTGCAAAAATAGATTGCTGCTTTCATAAGAATAAGAGTTTTCAAATTACATCTTCTGCCTTTTTTTCAAAAACCACTCATAATTATGTGCTTTTCAAATGCCTTTTTCATTATGCAAATGCTTTTAAATCATGAGCTTACAGGGAAAAGTGAGAATTGAAAAACACCGAGATGTTTTAAAAATTGCATTTTCTTATAATATCCCAAAATAGGTACTTTAGATGTGTGTGGCATAGAAGTTTATGAATGGTTGGCAAAAAGTTACTATTTACTATACCAGTGGGAAGTGTGAAAGGAAAAACACTTCTGCATTGTGTGGGTTTCTTGGAGTAACATCTGTAAACTGTCCTTGTTTAGAAGGAGCCCATCAGAGGCTTCTTTTGGCGTGGAGCTGATGAGGCTGTCCCCCGTTGGCTGCTTTGCCTTGTCTGATGCAGAGGGCGAATGCTAATTAAATGTTCCTTCATGCTCAGTAGCTTCATGTATGTCTGACTCTTACAACCCCGTGGGCTGTAGCCTCCAGGCTCCTCTTCCATGGGATTCTCCAGGCAAGAGCGCTAGAGTGGGTTGCCATTTCCTGGTCACTAGCTAAAAAAGCCAGTGGATGTCTGTGTTCATGGTTTGAGAGCCATGTGTACTTAAACAATGGAAACATGGGTCTTCTATGGAGTATTTTCTAGTCACACTGTGAAGTCATTATTACTGCATGCATTTGACCAGCCTATTTAACATTTCAAAAGCTTTTTATACCTAATAACTACTTTATTTCCACAGCAACTTAAGGAGGTAGTGAGGAGAGAACTGTTATTTGAACTGAGATAATGCATGGGAGAGTGATTTGTTAATGGCAAAACCATACAAATTATGCCATTAAGATACTTGTTTTAGGGGCAAGTTCAAGATAGCGGTGTAGGAACTTACCTTCTCCCATGGATATAACAAATATGCTCCATATAGATCAGTTTATTCTGAAATGAACATGCTGCAGCTGCTACGGTCGCTTCAGTCGTGTCTGACTCTGTGCGACCCCATAGACAGCAGGCCATCAGGCTCCCCCATCTCTGGGATTCTCCAGGCAAGAACACTGGAGTGGGTTGCCATTTCCTCCTCCAGTGCATGAAAGTGAAAAGTGAAAGTGAAGTCGCTCAGTCATGTCCGACTCTTAGCGACCCCATTGACTGCAGCCTACCAGGCTCCTCCGTCCATGGGACTTTCCAGGCAAGAGCACTGGAGTGGGGCGCCATTGCCTTCTGAGGATTAGCTAAACACCTGCTATGCAATAAAAGATAAAAAAAGACCACATCAAAATGGGTAGGAGAGGGAGAGAAATGCTCTCAATAACTCCCCTTTTCTCCCCCCGCCTAGTGTGTCAGCACACAACAGGAAATCTTACCTGAGAAGCACTGTTCCTGGAGGAGCATGGGGTTAAGGCCTCTATCCCTTGAGATCAACACTGAAGAGATAAGGCCCCAATACATCTGACTTAGAAAAACCAACATCCTGACACGTAAGTGTCCCAAAGTGCTAAAGGAAACTGAAATCCCTCTCTCAAAGGCCTTGCATGCAGTTTTCCTCATCCCAAGACCCAGTGAAGTAACAGAACCTTGACTACATGTGAGGGATGTGTATGCTGGGCACTTAGTTGCTTCAGTGTGTCTGACTCTTTTCGACCCTATGGACTGTAGCCCACTAGGCTCCTCTGTCCATGGAATTCTCCAGGCAAGAACACTGGAGTAGATTGCCATGCCCTCCTTCAAGGGATCTTCCTGACCCAGGAATTGAACCCATGTCTCCTGCATTGCAGGTGGATTCTTTACAGCTGAGCCACCAGGAAGCCCAGAACTATCATAGTCTCAAGCAATCCTACCACTGGATATTTACTAAAGAAAATGAAAATTCTAACTTGAAAAGATATATGCACCCCTTGTTCACTGCAGCATTATTTACCATCCACTGATAGTTGAATGGATAAAAAAGATGTGGTAAATATATACAGTGGAATATTATTTGACCATGAAAAAGATTGAGATCTTGCCATTTATGACGTGAATGAACCTACAAGATATTATGCTGTCAGACATGGAAAAAAAATTACCATGTGATTTCACTTACAGGTGGAATCTAAAAACCAAAACAAACAAAAACAGAAAGAAACTTATGGACACAGAAAAAAAAAAAAAATTGGCAGTGCCCAGGCCAGGGGGGAACGAGTTTAAAAAAATAGGTAATCATGAAGAGGTACACTTTTCCAATTATAAAATAAAGAAATTGCAGGGATATAATGTATATCATCAGGAATATAGTCAGTAATGTTGTATTAACTTTGTTATGATGATAGTAATTAGAGTTATTGTGTTGACAATTTCAAAAAGTACGTACAAAGAAGGACAACACATGGTAACACTCATGTGGAACTTAATTTTTTATTATTATATTTTATATATTTTTATTTATATAATAATATATTGTTATATTATATAATGCTTTTGAACTGTGGTGTTGGAGAAGACTCTTGAGAGTCCCTTGGACTGCAAGAAGATCCAACCAGTCCATTCTGAAGGAGATCAGTCCTGGAATTTCTTTGGAAGGAATGATGCTAAAGCTGAAACTCCAGTATTTTGGCCACCTCATGCGAAGAGTTGACTCATTGGAGAAGACTCTGATGCTGGGAGGGATTGAGGGCAGGAGGAGAAGGGGACGACAGAGGATGAGATGGCTGGATGGCATCACTGACTTGATGGATGTGAGTCTGAGTGACCTCCGGGGGCTGGTGATGGACAGGAAGGCCTGGCGTGCTGCAGTTCATGGGGTCACAAAGAGTCGGACACGACTGAGCGACTGATCTGATCTGATATTATATAATAATATATTTATATTATTATATTTTTTATTATACAGAGTGAAGTAAGCAAGAAAGAAAAACACCAATATAGTATACTAACGCATATATATGGAATTTAGAAAGATGGTAACAATAACCCTGTATACGAGACAGCAAAAGTGACACTGATGTATAGAAGTCTTTTAGACTCTGTGGGAGAGGGAGAGGGTGGGATGATTTGGGAGAATGGCATTGAAACATGTATAATATCATATATGAAATGAGTCGCCAGTCCAGGTTTGATGCACAAAACTGGATGCTTGGGGCTGGTGCACTGGGACGACCCAGAGGGATGGTATGGGGAAGGAGGAGGGAGGAGGGTTCAGGATGGGGAACACATGTATACCTGTGGTGGATTCATTTTGATATATGGCAAAACCAATACAATATTGTAAAGTTAAAAAATAAAATTAAATTAAAAAAATAAAATAAAAGTTTTCTGAAAAAAAATTAAATTAAATGAAAAAAAAAATAAAGACGCAAATGAACTTGTATACAAAACAGAAAGAGACTAACAGATGTAGAAAACAAACTTATGGTTACCAAAGAGGAAACATAGCAGGTAGGGATAAATCAGAAGCTTGGAATGAGCATGCACACACTACTACATGTATGAAGATAACCAACAAGGACCTAAGGTATAGCCCTGGGAAATCTGCTCAGTATTCTGTGATAACCTATATGAGAAAAGAATCTTAGAAAAGAATAAATATATGTACATGTATAACTGAATTACTTTCCTAAGTGGCACTACTGTTAAAGAATCTGCCTGCCAATTCAGGAGATGCAAGAAACGTGGGTCCGATCCCTGGGTTGGGAAGATCCCCGGGAGTAGACAATGGCACCCTATGCCAGTATTCTTGTCTGGAAAATATCATGGGCAGAGAAGCCTACATTCCATGGGGTAGCACAAAGTTGGGCACAGCTGAGTGACTGAGAACGTCAGGAGCTAACACAACATTGTAAGTCAAATCTTTTACTCTGATAAAATTCTTAAAAATACATAAAACAAATCCCTGTAACATACACCTAAAACTAATATGATACTCTATGTCAATTATACTTTAATAAATACAAAGATGATGCTTATTTTATGGAGGACAAAGACAGATGCCAGAGACACTAAAGTGAAAGTCTCTCAGTTGTGTCCTACTCTTTGTGACCCCCAGGGACTATTAAGTCCATGGAATTCTCCAGGCCAGAATACAAAGACACTAAGCAACCTGCTTAAGATCATGTAATACTGGGATAATGGAAATACAGTTCAACTAACTTGCACTTTACATTGTTTATCAATTTTTTGTACTCACTATTCACTGATGAAGATGTAGGCAGTCAATATAAGAAAATAATATAGTATTTTAGGTGAGCAAATATAGGACTAAAGTACTTCAAGAGCTTATTTGGCATTAGTCATTAAGAGGATATACACTCTATTTTCTAAAGCTATTTTTGAGCTAGTATCTGCCTGAAGGTCATGGAATACAGAGTACCCTCAGCTTCGCTGTTACAAATATGGTAAGAAATAGTGTAACAACCTGACCAGATTTGTATCAGTGATCCAGATGGAGAGTTTCTGCATTTCACTAGTAAATTCTAGCTCACTTTCCATTCATTAATCTACTTTCATGCCATAAACTTCTGTATGGTAACTCCATTAACTTTCTAGTTTTAAGGCGTGACTTACTATAACAGATCAATTGAATTATCAGAAAATAACTGGAATGTGAACACCTTTTCCTCCTTCGTAAGATTTAAATCTTCCAACCCCTTGTGTTTTCTTCTCTTGAAAGACAGTGGAGGATAGAATGTTGAAGAAAAGAGAGAACTGGTTTTCCAAATCTTTACTTGCCCTGCTCCTTGCTTGATGTCAATTTAGAATACAGGATTGGGAAGGTGTACTGGGCTTCCCTGTGTCTCAGATGGTAAAGAATCTACCTATGATGTGGGAGATCCGGGTTTGATCCCTGGGTCAGGAAGATCCCCTGGAGAAGGAAATAGCAATCTACTCCAGTATTCTTGCCTGGAGAATTCCATGGACACAGGAACCTGGCAGGCTACAGTCCATTGGAGTCACAAAGAGTTGGACACAATTGAGCACTAATGCATTCACTTTCACATTGGAAGACCATGATGATAGATAATAATTATGAATTAATAGCACAGTGGTATGTAATGTTTATTGAGAACTTTGCCTTCATCCATTTCAGGTCCTATGAAAATCTCCATGTGTACAATCTCATAGATGTAAGCAGTTAGTCCCAGAGTACACACCAGTGAGCCCAGGTGCCAGAACTTGACCTCACACATGTCTAGCCTCCAGACCTGTGTATTAACCACTATGCTGTTACCCATTCTGGCTCAAATCAAAGTCAAGAAGTTCAGGAAGAATCTGTATTATGTGAGTTGCAGTGAATGGCTGGTTCCAGGAAACTCTGATTCTTTTTAATAGCCAAGGTTTATTTAGAAAAAAATAAATAACCACACAGGCAGTTCTTTCCACAAACAAGTGAAAGAAAGCAAGCCAAGGATGAAGGCAAACATCCAGCTACTAATGGTGCGTCATAGATGCAATTGTGTTCAATGGTGAGGAGGAGGCAAAATTCCCTGTCCAATGACTGTGTGCAGTTTCTCAAAATTTATGTATGATTTCTGGGCCTCAGTTTTTTCATGTGTAAGATGGGGCTAATAATCTTTATATCATGGTTTTTAACAAGGATTAAATACGCACACACATTTTCGTGCACATTTATAATATCTAGTGTAGCTCCTAAATTAGTAATCAGTCTGTAAATGTTAGTTCTAGCTCCTGTCCTGATACTCACCTCGTCTGATGTTCTCAAAGAGTTGGATGTGATATGCCAAGACTGTGGGTGGCAGGAACCCAGAGCCCAGAACCAAGTCAACCTGACCAAAAGGTTAGGCAAAGAAACACAGCTGATGGAAGAACAGCTGAAATTCAGACGGTAAACTCTGAATGTTGGAAACCACTTGAGTTGGAGGACACCAAGTACCTCCCTTAGGGGATCAAAGTATTAAGATTGAACCTAGGCAGCCAGGAAAGAACCAAGAGTCACATAGTTACCAGTCAAACTGGTGAGAACCATAGGCAGGGATTTAGAGCTCAGAATGCTACAGGCTGACAAAGTTAGCAGGTCAGGGTCAGGCATCCATGCAATTCTAGATGATAGAATCTAGAATTGATAGATTCAAATGATAGATTTGTGCTGTACACACTTTTAGCTTAGGTGCTATTCCATCCCAGGGCATATTGGACATTTAAGTAGATATTCCTTGGTGGAAAAGGAATAACATTTTTGAGATTATAAGATTTCCTGGTGGAGAAAGGAGAGCTGTGCTATGGTCTAGGATTACTACAAGTCCCCAAACTGGGCTGTAGAAGGTCTATAGTGCTTTGGGCAATTGAGAAAGAAGCTTTAGTCTCCTTGCCTTCAGACTTCCTAGTCATATCACAAACTTATCCGGGATTCCAGTCCATTCTGAAGGAGATCAGCCCTGGGATTTCTTTGGAAGGAATGATGCTAAAACTGAAACTCCAGTATTTTAGCCACCTCATGCGAAGAGTTGACTCATTGGAGAAGACTCTGATGCTGGGAGGGATTGGGGGCAGGAGGAGAAGGGGACGACAGAGGATGAGATGGCTGGATGGCATCACTGACTCGATGGATGTGAGTCTGAGTGACCTCCGGGAGTTGGTGATGAACAGGGAAGCCTGGTGTGCTGCGGTTCATGGGGTCGCAAAGAGTCGGACCCTACTGAGTGACTGATCTGATCTGATCTTGTCCAATCAAGAATATATAATAAATGCTTCTGGAGCTATATATTTGTTTATTTATTATGAATACATAAAATAGTTTTAGTCTATTTTCAAAAGACCTAAGATAATTAGTTAAAAAGTGAAGGTTATTCTACCAAATTTAAGGATGAGATACTGAGGCACAGAGAGGTTAGTTTCCTAGGTCATTCAGCTAAATTTAGCCAAGGCTTGATTTGAACCTAAGCAGTCTAGACTCACAGAAACCCACTTAACTGCCATGTTGTGTTTTAATTTAGAGAAACTTAAGTTCCATTTGACACCCAAATCTCTGGGATATCAAAACAATGGAAAAAAATTTGTTTGCCCTTTTCTCCTCCCTCCCTTTTTGTACTTCCTAATGTGTCCTTATTTGTTCACTTCCTGCATGTTGGAGTTGTCTCTTTTCATAGAAGTGGAGTATTTTATTTTAATTTTTACCTTTCTCCTCAAAAGACATAATTTTTCATAATGTGTTTTAGTTCTACTATGTATTTTAAGACATAAACAGTGGATGTGAAATTTTTTTTGATAAGGTTGTTAGCATCTCTTGTGCAGTAGGCCCTGCTTTACAAGGGACATAAGCCTACTCAACTGGCTCATAAAATTTGAGCTTTATTGTAAGTTTGCAGTGAAATCTGAACAAAGTCTGGAAATAAGGAAACACTAAGTAGCCAGACCCAGGGCTGTTCTGGTGACCAAGAGAGCAGAGTTCCGCTCTGCTGTGGGATTGTCAACAGTCCTGCTTGCCACATGCTGTGATGTCAGTACAGATCACATTTACCAGAGGAGACCTAAGTCCTGACATCAAAATGTGAGCTGGGTCAGTTAGATCTGAAACTGAGCAGGACCCTGTGGGGCTCCTGGGCATGGACGCCTCTCTATGTCCCCTGTTTCTTATTTGTAGGGAGTAGACTCCAGCCTCCATGACCTTCCCTGAATTCTTAAGGGCACATTCAAACAGTTGCTAATCAGGGAAAGGAAGAGATACAAAGACAAGAGAAGGAGCCATCTGAGGCCAGACTTAAGGAATCAGAGGAGCTCATCCTGAGACAATCTGCAGCCAAATTAAAGGAGTGCAGGCCCTGCACACACCCTGATCCTTGTTAGCAACTCCACCCTTGAACCATTGCTATCAGACTCCTCTCTGAATTCTCTGAGGTTGGAACACAGTTTTTGAACCATGAGCCCCCTGTGTCCTTCTTTCCCTGGCAAAGAAAAAAAAAAATAATCTTTTCTGCTTCATCCCAAACTCCAGCACCAAAATTCAGTTCAGCACCTGAGCACGGAAGCCAAGTATTCAACATCAGATTCATCTTTCAAAAATTTAAACTATGACATTGGTCAACAGGAGAATCTATTGTACTCAACAGCTAGATAGAAACAGGCAGGTGCAGAGTCAGTATTGAAAATAGCAACCAAGATGATAATGCTGATGAATTTTCATAACACAGTATAATGTAAGCTTAACAGTTTTGTAGCATGACCTATGTTCTATGTTGACTTTAAACAAATTTGGGTAGCCCTATAGGTTTCATTTTCTCAACTGATATACAAAGACATCTGTTATTTCACAAAATTTTATCAGTGGGATATATTTGAAGAGGAGTTTAAATGTTTTGTCAATCATAGAATACTGTGAGATAAGTAGAATAGTTCATAGTTTCATGTCCCACTGTTTTCAGACATAAATTGTGAAACTGAATTCTAGATACATTTCATTATTCAAAAATGTTAGTAACAACATTGTCAACATCCTTCACTCTGACTTTTTAGGTTTTAAATATGATTAAAATATAATTATTGGGCCAAAATGAATCATTAAATTATTTTTCAAAATTATCTGTAATACTGATGTAATGCATATGCCAGTGAAGGTTTACTAAGTTATCTTTATGTTAATTCAAGAATATAGTTCTTTTTTAAAATAAATTTATTGGAGTATACTTGATTTATGATGTTGTGTTAGTTTCAGATGTACAGTGTAGTGATTCAGTGATATATACACATATATTCATTCTTTTTCAGATTCTTTTCCCATATAGATTATTACAGAATATTGAGTAGAGTTTCCTGTGCTGTACAGTAGGTCCTTGTTAACTATTTTATATATAGCAGTGTGTGTATGTTAATCCCAAGCTCCTAATTTCTTCCTCCTCCCCACACTTCCCCTTTGATAACCATAAGTTTGTTTTAAGAGTATAATTCTTATAATTTTTGTCACTTTGAATGTAAGATCTGAAGATACATCCATGAACAGAATTAAAAAGTCAAAGGATGTGGTTTCTGAAAGGAGACAATCTAGCAAACTTGTCCCTGATCTTTCTGAATTCAAGTCTCTAGGCTTATATTTTACAAATATTTATATACACTTCTGGCTAGATGAAGCCCTGCATTCAAAAGGCTTAGTATTTTATCAACCAAACCATCATGATTCTGTCTTTTCATTTCAATTCACAAAGGAAATACTGAATGTTAAAGGGAGAGCCTGATGACAACTTGGTGTTCATATCATTCATAGGACGCCACCAGTATGCTGCATCTGGACAGATTTGGCTGTGAGCATAAAGTATATTTTACTATATGTCTAATAAAACTTCTGTAATTTGAAATATGACTTGGAGTCCTTGGAGACATCATAGAAATTAACCTAAATCAAAGAAATTATCCAAATAGTTGTAGAAATTTTTTCTAAACTATGGGAAGCATAAAATGTACTGGATACAAAATTGAAATTCAGAAACAGATGAACCATGATCTAAAAATGTATTTGACACTTAACCTCTTTAAGACTCCAATTCTTCATCTGTGAAATGGATATAATAACAACCCCTAACCCACATAAATATTTGTTACTATGAGGATTAAATGAGCTAATGCAGATACATCTCTTAACCCATAGAAGGTACTACCATAAATAGTAGGTATAGATCACAGGACAGAAAATACTGAATAAGAAGGTACGGAGTTAATCATAGAAAAAGAGGAAACACTGGAAATAATTAAGGTTATTTCTGAAGTGCAAAACTTGTTTGTAGTTCTAAAGTTCAAGTCAAATATCTATCATTATTCCCTTTTTGATGTTTAAAATGGTTATCTCTTGAAACTGCTTTAGGGGAAAAAACACATGAATGGAGAACAATTGTTAAAACATGTACAAACTGAAATATAAATGTATCTTCAGCCCTGGGATAAGGACTGAATAAGATGATGTTCCACAAATCTAAGGTGAATCAGTAAATGGTGATTTATTAAATTAATTACTAACCAATGAAATGGCAACCCACTCTAGTGATCTTGCCTGGAAAAACCCATGGACAGAGGATACCAGTAGGCTACAGTCCATGGGGTCATAAAGAGTCGGACACGACTCAGTGACTAAACAACAGCAACTGCTTATAAAACATTATTAATAATATGTTTACAAGAGATAAGAGAAAATGTGAATCCCAATACACGATTGAAAGAAAACTGAGACAGTTTGTTTTAACCTTTGATCTTCCACTTAAAATATTATGTGTCTACAGAAACCCATAATAAGACTATTTTGCATCTGGAAAGCCACAGAGCCACAGAACGTGAAGGCCAGCTGCAAGAAATCATTATTAAAAGAGATTCAGCCTTTTCTCAAAAAAAAAAAAAAAACCAAAAAACTGTTTTTAAGGAGAAATTTCCAGTACAGTTTACACTTGAGTCACCTTCAACAATTTTCTGGCTGGTTAATCAGAAAAAGAAAATGTCTTGAAACAGTAAAGCGGAGGTGAACGTACTTGGATGGCACCGGCCTCAGGGGCTGGTCTTGGTTGCCCAGAGGCCTCTAACGTTCCTGAGATTCAGTTTCCTTCTCCTCTAAAATCTTGAGAGGTTGGAGAAGAAGTAGTGGTTTTCAGCATCTTCATTTGACCCTTCAAATAAATCTTAAGGAAAAGTCAAATAAATAAAACCCCCAAATTGTTCTTTCTGAAAGGGAGTGTGTGTGTGTGTTCTGTGGGGGGTGTGTGTGTGTGTGTGTTCTGTGGTGTGTGTGCTGTGATGTGTGTGTTAGTGTGTACCCATGCCACTAGTGCCATCTGCTTACCTTTCGGGTAAGGAAGAGAAGGAAAAAATATGTGCTTATCTGAGTTATTTATAATGAGGAAAAGTGGAAACATCCTTAGTTATGCCATTATTAAAGAATTTGCCAATTTAAATAATAAATATTATTAGGGGATTTTTTAAATTATAACATTTGAAGGCATTTAAAGAAACTGATAAGTATAAGGAGTATGAAATCTCCTGGTTTTTGTTTGTGCTATTGGTAAAAGCAATGAAAGACAGAAGGGGATTAATTATTAATTTAAGGAGATGTGTGAAAACCAAAGGTTCTCTTAAGGAGCATATATCAAGAAAAAGACTCATTTCCAACAACTAGAGGGAAAAAAAATTGCTGAGAATAAGGCCCAAGATCTAGTTCTAAGGACAGGAAGGGACCACCTAGTGTTGAATCCTTAACCCTGGCAACACTGCTATGCTCAAGACCTTGACTGCCAAGGTTTTGACTCTGAGATGTAAGATGAAGACATCTGAGTCTGTGTACTTAGGAATCTAGAATGTCCAGCTTCCCGTGGACAAAAGACCTAGAAAAGTAGCCCACATTTTTCCTGTTAAAGTCTGACATTCCTACCTGGCTTTAAGACAACATAGAGGCGTCTGCCTTATAAGATAATAACATCTCTTTGGGATCTGCCCTCACCTCTCCTACTGGCCATCAGAAGAACAATATTGGCTTGCCAGATGCATGCTGGCACTAAATAGAGAATCCTGCGAGACTAGCCTACATGTAGCAGCCAGAGCCTGGGGAGTGTATATGGGACTCAATTCTGAGGGTGCTGGATCTGGGCATGCAGGTGGAACATGATCTTGGATAAGAGAATCCATCAGTAGGGGAGCACCACCTCACGATCTAAGATTTATTACCCTGTTGAAGACCTTATGAAACAGTGTTACATTGCTAACCCTCTTGGGAGCTGGAAAAAACAATGGCCTTCAATAAATAAATGAGAGATGTCATTAATGGAACTACTGTGGCAGACAGTGGAGCAAGAGGTTCAGAGAAGTGAGCGTGGTAGGAAAAGTACACAATGTTTGGCTGCAAAACCCCAGCCCACTGTGGGAGACCCAGGAGGAAACTCCACCTTCCAAAGAGATGAGCTGCTCTGATGAGTACCAGGTTGTAGCACTTCTGAGTTGCTCAGTGATGAATGTCTCTCATGGGTGACACAGGAGGTGCTGTTACAGAATTGGGTTTTCTGATAGCAGTGGGATTGAGGATAGCACCAATCAGGTGGCAGATATTAAACTTTAGAAACTCTGTAGGTGTAGCTACCGATCATAATTGGTAGCAAGGTCTGAAAGACAGCCAAGGGGAGCTGGCCTATAGAGAACTTCAGGGATATATTGCTGGACATGATACTCCTAGGGGCAAGATAAATGGACAGCCAATAATATTATAGCTCAAGGTATAAAATATTATAGAGAGCCAAATAAGTCAAAGATTTATGCCTAGTCACTCCAAAAAAACTTCATGATCCCTTGTCCAGTTTTTGAACTTATTTTTAAATCCCGAATCATTTCCTCTGAAGAACATGCTGGATCCTCATGAGGCAGGCTTGGTGTGTTATAGCCCATGGGGTTGCAAAGAGTTGGACATGAATGGGCGACTGAGCACACAGCACACATGATGAAGCATCTGCTAATATCACAGCAGATGTCTGTAACAATCCTCTTAAAGCAATCTATGTTCACTTACACCAGTTAGGAGAATACTTGAGGTCAGCTAGACATGTGGCTTAGGTTGGGGTTAATAGCACAGCATCTAAAATAGCATGAAGAATTCCTCTCCTAGAGTGTGGGGGTGAGACATATTTGGATTGGATTAAAATGAAGTCCTGGCCCAAGTTCAGCTCATTGGATCCACATATCCGTCTGGTAGTTATTTTACTAGTCCTCAAATATACAAATGAATGTACTTGGGAGGTGGCAGAAGGCCTGCACTGGTTTCTTGTCCTGAGGGGTAAGAGCTAAAATAGTACAGAAGGCCAACTGGGAGCTCTGGAGGGGACTCTCTCCCATCCCTGCCACTTCCCAGCCAACATAATAAAAAAAAAAAAGTCACATCTCAGGAGAAACATCAGGGAACATTGCCCTTAAAAAGCTAAAGAATTCAGGGATAATGGGCCCCATCATATCTTTATTTAATTAACCAGTCTGATTGTTAAAAAATAGCTAGACACTGGCAGATGCTAACAGTTTACTACAAACCTAGGCAAAGAGGAACCCTGATCGCAACTTTTATATTAAATGCTCTGGTCTTTTTTTCCCCATAGAAAGAAGGAGCTACAGAAGCAATGTGGTTGAATGTGGGGCAACCAGGGATGCATTTATTCTTTGCTCCAGGATTATGTTAACTCTCCTACTCTTTGTCATCATGTAGTCTGAAAGGGCCTGCACCATGTTTCTGGACATTCTAGACATGGTCCCTTATACTGATGACGTCGGGTTCATCAGACAAGCAAGTAGGGGTGAGGAGGAGGATTTGGGTAAGACAGATGATCCAGGGGATAGAAGACAAACTCTATGATAATTCAGGCTTCCTGTTTCAATGAGTGTATCTGGTAGTCTACGTTCAATAGAGAGAAGCATCTTGAGGTAAAACATACATTGACTCACTGGTAGTGATACAATATTGTGGCTGAATTTGTTTAGGGTTTTGGAAGGATACAACCTGAAAAATTAGAGACCAAGAGACCTGGGGAGAAATCATATGTATGTATATTAATCACATTTTAGAGGACTTCCTTGGTGGTCCAGTGTTTAAAACTCTGAGCTTCCAATGCAGGGAGGATGAGTTTGATCCCCAGTTGGGGAGCTAAGATTCTACATGCAACCTGGCCAAAAGAGAACAAGCAATCATGTCTTATTATTCTGTAATTTTGATGTTTTGATATCTTGAGACTAATATCTTAAGATAGCAAACAACTCTCCTGCAATTGCACCTTGCATATATAAGACAACCACTGACTTTATCAAGTCCTTATGCTCTGGGCATCTATTCCTCTGCCCTAATCATGCAAGTCCAGGTAGTTGATAACTAGGGATAGTCCCTACACCCCAAAGCCTGAAGAAGTTATTCAGACTAGCCAGTCCTAAACTTGCTTATCCTGCCTAAGCTACTCCTTCCCACAGAAAACACAACAAAAGTTCTTGCCACAGTATCCCCCTCCCCCTCTACCTTCTGACTGACTTCCCTGTGTGACTTCCTGTGGTGTTGCCTGCCTCCTGCTCTTGGGGTCTGTGATTATAACAAACTATCTTTTCAATAGTAATTTTCTTCTGATCTGTTGGTCTCACCATATCTAAAAAATGATGAAACAGGATGGACTTGGAATTGGCATGAAGGGGGCAGAATTTGCTGTCATGTGCCCACTTCACTCATGTCTGACTCTTTGCAACCCTATCGACTGTAACCTGCCAGGCTCCTCTGCCCATGGGATTATCCAGGCAAGAATACTGGAAGGGGTTGCCATTGTCTCCTCCAGGGGATCTTCCTGATCCAGGGATCCAGCCCATGTCTCCTGCATCTCTTGCACTGCAGGAGAATTCTGTATTACTGAGCCACCTGGGAAGGCCCTGCCCACAAGAGCACATCCACCTAAAAAGCATGAAACAGCCAACTAGACAGAAGGAGTCACGTGGCAGAGCATACTCAGCCAGGACTATTTTTGGCCAACAGAAGTTTGCTTAATGAGCCCGTGGGCACATTCACCATGGTAGCTGGTGTGGAGGTTGTGCATATGCCCAACAGTATGAACCTGTGCTCACCCCAAGACTGGTTTAGCTGCCATGCTAGACCTGTTCTCCCATTACAGACAGCACTGCTATAAATATCTCTGTGCAAATCTCTTGATATTATACACAAATCTCCTGCTTTTCTTTTTGTTTTTAATAATAAGTGTGCCTTTTTGCATGCCCAGGGTTGACTATAATCTTAGCATGATGTCTCTGGTTTCTTATATAATTATAAATGTACAGTGGGACTTCCCTGGTGGCCCAGGGGTTCTGACTTGGCTTTCCAATGCAGAGGGTGCAGGTTCAACCTCTGGTCAGGGAGCTAAGATCACACACGCTTCAGGGCCCAAAAATCAAAACATAAAAGCAGAAACAATATTGTAACAGATTCAATAAAGACTTTAAAATGATCCATATCAAAAATATTTAAAAAATAAATATAAACTATAAGAATATTGAAGTTTCAATTTAGTGTTTGTGAAAGATACACATCTGCCATGAAATCCATCCATGGTTCCTAGTGAGCAAGCAAGGAGCTTGCACCACCAATGGGGCTAGAGATTGAAGGAAATGGTTGATTTATTCCATGCAATCATATAACTTACAATCTTATGGGAATTCTTATCTCTCACTAAAATACAGGGATTATATGACAGAAAAAGATATGTAAAGCTGAAAAGAACTTCAGGCCTAAATGCTTAATTTTTTAAAAAATTAATAAATAATTAAAACCTATGAGCTTCAAATGATTAAATATCAAAATCTTAATAGCAGATCCATGTACAAAGCAAGCTGAAGAAGAATGAAATATTGTTTTCATAGTCTTATTTTCCTTTTAGTTTAATTTTAAAGGTAAATGTCACTGATTAGCAGATGACTTTTGCACTTAATCCAGAAAATTTTTACTGAATGGAAAAGCAATTTACAAGAACCTTTACAAAGAAATGTCATGTTGATAATAATGTTTTTGAAATTGAATTTTTTCCCTTTAATTGATCTTTTCAATGCTGACTCAAAGTAATTTCCATCAGGATTTCTTGCTTATTCATTTTCCCCTCAAGTCTTTAATTAAAATGTTAAAAATTGTAATTCTCCTCTTGTTAGTTTGATTGTAAGTCTAAGTTGAGAAAACTGAAACTACTTGGCTTTCTTCTGCCATAATTCCAATGCTAAATGAATTCTGTAAATACCTTGCTATATTTTAGGATATATTTGGTATATAGTTTCCATGTTAACAAAAACAAACCTAAACTAAAAACAAAGAATAGGATGCCCAGTTAAGTTTTAACATCATATTCAAATTCCAAAGATCATATTGATTTAGAGTGGAAAAAGGAAGATTGTAGAGTGTCAGATTTGACAGAAGGAATAGAGTCAATTACCTGACAAGGATAAGATGCTCGTGCTTACAACTTGATCATTATTATTAGCAGTTGGGGAAATGCATGTTACACATATCATAGAAATACACCCCTCTAACTTTAGTCTTAGACCTTCTGATTGACATAGACCAGAGTTCCAATCTGTCTGGAAAAACCTTAGAGCACAAGAACATACTCTTTTTGGGGGTTGGATAAAGGGAATAAAGAATCCCAGAACACTAAAATAAGAGAGAATTAATATTATACTTAGATAAGAAGAGAACCACCTATTTTGCTAGAATTCAGAGACTCCAAGAGGGCTCTGCTATTGTCAAAATTACATTTTTCTATTCACTCTGCTCACCTTTTTCTTCTTTGGGTCATAATCAATGTCTGAAATCTTGTTACTTTAACTTTGAAGAATATTAAAATGCCAATATCCCAAGGTGCTTTGTTGTGTTCAAGGCAGTAGTGAACCATGTCGATGTCAGTAGTGAACCATTTCCAGTTACCATTGGAAATCTCAACCTTCACTGCTCCTTAGAATTCCCTGGGAAACAAAAAAACAAAAAAAAAACAAAAATAAAAAAAAATTACCATTGTCTTGGCCCCATCTTGAGAGAGTGATTCATATTTTCTGGGTAGGGCCCCAACATCAGATATTATCGAAAAAGTTCACTAGGTGATTTTATATGCAGCAGGGTTAAGCATTAGTTTATTACAGGGTGGGTTTGATTACACATGGGTAGTAAGGTCAAAGGGAGTTTTTGAGTGGTGTCAACGGACTGTGTAGAATTGAGCTGAGGGGTGCTCCAGGCGACACGCACAGAACAGGTTTGGTTGCTCTATCACCAGTCATGGGGAGATCCCTGGGTGTTTTCTCCTCAAGACAGGTTTTATCTTAGCTAAAGTTGTCCTTACACATTAGGTCTGAATTGAAACTTATAACCCTCTTCTGAGAGGATGAGTTCTTTTGCCCTTTCCAAATGTGCTTAGAAAGTCCCATTTTTCTATTAAAAGAGCCTGCTAAGTTCTCACGTGTCCACATATTTATGTGTATATCTTTCAGGGAGGCTTGAGGCTCAAGGGCAGTGTTGACGGTTTCTCTGTTTCATTAGATGAATGAGAAACATGTGTTTTGTTTTATTAGATGAATCTTAGTGGGCAAAAATTTTAAATAGACTTCGGCCCTGGTGAATGGAGGGGCTTTTACTTAAACATTACATATAAGTTTGTCATGGTTTGAAGGCCTTCATCTTGTTAGATCTTATTGTTATGGTGCATCACATCATCTTATTATTAATTTTTAAAAATGTTAAACTGATTTGCATCTCTGGAATTAATATCACTTAATCATGTTGTATCATGTATGTTCATATTCATGAAACACACACAAAAATCATAAGCCACATAGCAACAAGCATACATATGATCTACTTTTCATGAATGTGATTGCCCTGTAGTTTCCTGAAAAGAGAAAAAAGTTAGAGTTATTGAATATAACTTTATTAGTTTCACAGTTGTCAATATTCAGTCCTCTCTAAGCTGGAAATATATTTTTCTTTTACTTTTTCGACAAATCTAAGAACATAGTACTCTACATATGTACAGTGAATAATAAGCACAAGGACTTCATCATGAGTTGGGAAAATATATATATATTAATAGAGATAAGGAAATTTTTGATTAAGTTAGAGCATTTCAGGGTTAAACTAATGGGAATTAAGACTGGTAGATATACCTTGATAAAAATTTCAGAAGGAAATGTATGTTCTGATACAATACAAAAAAATAAACATTTTTCTTAATACATTTTTAAACTTATAAAACACATTAATTAAATTGAAAAATTCAGAAAAATATAAAGTTGTGAAACCTATCATAATCACAGTTAACATGCTACATTGCCTTCTTTGAGTCTAGTTTCATCCATTTGAAAATAATTGGGATATTCTTGTACAGTTCATATATGATTTTTTTTTTTACCAGTATTTTTTTTTATTAAATTTTATTGCTTAACTTTACAATATTGTATTGCTATTGCCATACATCAAGATGAATCCACCACAAGTATACATGTGTTCCCTATCCTGAACCCTCCTCCCTCCTCCCTCCCCATACCATCCCTCTGGGTCGTCCCAGTGTACCAGCCCGAGGCATGCGTTATCAGGCATCATACCTGGACTGGCGACTCATTTCAGATATGATATTATATATATTTCAATGCTATTCTCCCAAATTATCCCACCCTCTCCCGTTCCCAGAGTCCAAAAGTCTGTTTGAATTACTTTTTTTAATTGGAGGATAATTGCTTTACAATATTGTGTTGATTTCTGCCATACATCAGTATGAATCAGCCATAGGTGTACATATGTACCCTACCTCTTGAAACTCCCTCCCACCTCCCACCCCATCCCACCCCTGTGGGTTGTCACAGAGCACTGGATTTGAGTTCTTTGCATCATACAGCAAATTCTCACCAGCTATCTATTTTATATATGGTAATGTATATGCTTCAATGTTCCTCTCTATTTGTCCCGCCCTCTCCTTCCCCACTGTGTCCAAAAGTCTGTTCTCTAAGTCTGTATCTCTATTGACCTGCAAACAGATTCATCAGTACCACCTTTCTAGATTCCATATGTACACATTAATACGTAGTATTTATTTTTCTCTTTCTGTCTTACTTCACTCTGTACAATAGGCTCTAGGTTCATTCACCTCATTAGCACTGACAAATGAATTTCCTTTTATGACTGAGGTCCATCTAGTCAAGGCTGTGGTTTTTCCAGTGGTCATGCACGGATGTGAGAGTTGGACTATAAAGAAAGCTGAGCACTGAAGAATTGATGCTTTTGAACTGTGGTGTTGGAGAAGACTCTTGAGAGTCCCTTGGACTGCAAGAAGATCCAACCAGTCCATCCTAAAGGAGATCAGTCCTGGGTGTTCATTGGAAAGACTAATGTTGAAGCTGAAACTCCAATACTTTGGCCACCTGATATGAAGAGCTGATTCATTGGAAAAGACCCTGATGCTGGGAAAGACTGAGGGCAGGAGGAGAAGGGGACAATGGAGAACAAGATGGTTGGATGGCATCACCGACTCAATGGACATGGGTTTGGGTAAACTCCAGGAGTTGGTGATGGACAGGGAGACCTGGCGTGCTGCAGTTCATGGGGTCACAAAGAGTCAGACACAACTGAGTGACTGAACTGACCTGAACTGAATATTCCATTATATATATGTACCACAACTTCTTTGTGCATTTTCTGTCAATTGACATCTATATTGCTTCCATATCCTAGCTACTGAAAATAGTGCTGCAATGAATATTGGGGTACCTGTGTCTTTTTCAATTATGGTTTCCTCATGGTATATGCCCAGTAGTGAGATTGTTGGGTCATATGGTAGTCTTTTTCCTAATTTTTTAAGGAATTTCCATACTGGTCTCCATAGTGGCTGTATCAATTTACATTTCCACCAACCATGCAAGAGGGTTCTCTTTTCTCCACATGCTCTCCAGCATTTATTGTTTGTAGATATTTTGATGATGGTCATTCTGATTGGTATGAGATGATACCTCATTGTAGTTTTGATTTGCATTTCTCTAATAATGAAAAATGTTGAGCATCTTTTCATGTATTTATTAGCCATCCATATATTTTCTTTGGAGAACTGTCTGTTTGGGTCATCTGCCCACTTTTTGATTGGGTTGTTTGTTTTTTTGCTATTGAGTTACATGAGCTATTTGTATAATTTAGAGATTAATCCTTTGTCATATATATATATACTCTTTTCATTGTATATTTTATTGATTTTCTATACAATTATAAACTCTTTGAAAAGACACAGATTACATATTACCTCTTCATATTGGCTCTATTGTTAGACATTTAGATTATTTCTAAATTTTCACTATTCTAAATAACTGCAGGTTGCACACTTTTGTATCTATATTACATTTCAATAACTTAAAAAAAAAAAAAAACTTGACCACATTTTTATATTATGGGACCAGATTTATCCTAAATACTTGCTCCTTAATACAGACCTATTAAATCAGAATCAGCACTTTAACAGATGGTGAGGTGATTCCTATTCATTGTTTACATTGAGGGAACACTGTCTTAGAGTCTGTTTCATCTTCACCAAGCTGATTGCTCCAGTGAGAGGCTTGGATTATCCTGATTTGGTTCAATGAAAGGAGGCCCAGAGCATCCTGATTGGTTACCAGCAAGACACTCTCAGTCATGTTTCCTGCCCTTCTTTAGCTTTCCATCCTAACTCCCTGTAAACAGGGATCTTCCCAATTTTGATTACACATAAGAACTACCTGGAAAGTTACTTAAGAATATTGACATTTGGACCCTACCCTAGACCTGTTAGCTTCCCAAGTGACTCAGACAGTAAAGAGTCTCCTGCATTGCAGGAGACTGGGGTTTGATCCCTGGGTCAGGAAGATGCCCCGGAGAAGGGAATGGCAACCCACTCCAGTATTATTACCTGGATAATTTCATGGACAGAGGAGCCTGGTGAGCTACAGTCCATGGGATTGCAAAGAGTCAGATGCAACTGAGCAACCAACACTTTCACTAAGTGTATTAAATAAAAATCTCTTGGGAAAGGAAAGCGGTTTTTAAAAGTTCTCTAGGTGTCTATTAATAGACAGCCATGGTTGACAGTCATTGTAGGTGAACCAGGTAAGGGAGGAAAGTAGTTGATAGATGGTTGTTTTTCATCAACCTGTCCTGCTCTCAAAAGCTGTTGCCGTGTGTGTCATCCGTTCCACATCTGCAGAGCAGTGGACAAAGGGAGAGAAGGCAGGAAATGCGGTTTATCTGACTAGTGATTGGAGACTGAAGGAGTTCCTTTAACTGAATTTCCAGTAAAAGTATTATATTCCAAAGGACTCAGAGCCAAATGTAAAAGCCCAAGCAATCAAATGACTGCATATATACTGTGTTTTGTAGGTGAAAGGCAGGCAGGTTGAGAGGACGGTTGCCGTTGAAAGCAGGCCTTCCAAGAAAGGTTGAGTGTAAGTAAAACAATCAAATGAGTGTTTTTTTCTTCTGGAAATAATCTCCACATAACTAATTTTATTTGCAATGATTAACTTTCCAGGTCTTTTAATATTTATCAGATTATTTGGAAAGCCAAAATAAATAAATTTTGGATTGATAAATCCAATTTAATTACAAATTATGAAGTAAAACAACTGGATGTAACGTTGTATCTAAAGCCATGGAATTTTCAACACCACTGCATTCTTTTTAATAGAATTTGAATTTTCAATGTTGGCTCTTGCCTCTGTTTGTGTTTGCTTTGGCCTCTGCTCACACTAAGGCTTTGTGAAATGCTTGAAGTGTTATTGTATTATTTCTAATGGCATAATCTGCTTGATTTCAGCTATAGCAGGATTAAGAAAAATTTAAAATGTTAATCTTGGGACTAATATCAAGATATAAACTTTAATTATAGTCCAATCAGTTATTTGTTTTATGTGTAATGTATATCTCATACTTCTAAAAAAGATAAGGGATAGTTTTCAGTAAAACCAGACACATATACACAGACAAAAATATGCAACCAACTCTTAATACTTTATTATTTTAATTACAGTCTGCAACTCACAGACTTTTCTTCTTTTCCTATCCTTTCACTTGGCATTTTTGTAAAATAATAAAAACAAGAATAACATATATTTAACCTGTAACCTTTCTCTTTTCTGTAATTCATAGATTTAGGATATCCTTATTAATAAACTATGTCTAAGTTATGCTGTTTTTTTCTCGGATTATCATGGAAATGACTTTCTTACCTCTATACTCACTCATCCTCCCCTTAGTCTGTTTAGGCTGCTGTAATAAAATACCATGGACTTGGTGGCTTACGAAGAACATAAATTTATTTCTCAGAGTTCTGGAGGCTGGAAGGATGAGATCAAGGTGCTGGCAGATTTTATGTCTGGGTAGAGATAATTTCCTGGTTCTTAGACAGCTGCCTTTTCACCATATCCCCACAAGGTGGAAGAGGCAAGGAGTCTCCTGGGCCTCTTTATAAGAGCACTAGTGACCATATTGCTACTCTCATGACCCCCTTGTCTCTCAAAGCCCCCACTTCTCATACCATCACAATGAGGCTTAGAGTCTAACATGTGAATGGACACAGGGCGGATAACAAGCATTCAGTCTATGACATCATCTTATTTTAAACTCTAGATCAATGGTGTGTTGCATTTAGTCTGTTATACAAGTAACAAAAATAACCTTTTAGAGAAGGGGGATAGAGGAAAGAGAGAAATAAGTGAGGGAGATTAAGAGGTACAAGTATCCAGTTGCAAAATAAATGAGTCAGAGGTATGAAATGTACAGTGTGGAGAATGTAGTCAATAATTTTGTAATATCTTTATATGGTGACAGATGGTAACTAGACTTGTGGTGATTATCTTGAAATGTATAAAAATATTGAATCACTGTGTTGTATACCAGGAACTAACATAGTGTTGTAGGTAAATTATATTTCAAAAACTAATTCACAGAAAAAGAGATCAGATTTGTGGTTACCAGAGGCAAGGTCAGGGATGCCCGCCTTGGATGAAGGCAGGCAAAAAGTACAAACTTCCGGGTAAAAGACAAATAATACTAAGGATGTGATGTACAACATGGTACATATAATTTACACTGCTGTGTGCTACATATGGGCTTCCCTGGTGACTCAGACAGTAAAAAGTCCGTCTGCAATGCAGGAGACCTGGGTTCGATTGCTGGGTTGGGAAGCTCCCCTGGAGAATGGAATGGCTACCCACTCCAGTATTCTGGCCTGGAGAATTTCATGGACAGAGGAGCCTGGTGGGCTATAGCCATGGGTTCACAAAGAGTCAAACACAGCTGAGTGATTTCACTTCACTATGCTACATATGAAAGTTACTAAGAGGGTAAATCCTAAGAGTTCATCGAAAGGGGTATTTTTCTCTACATCTTTACTTTTATATCTATGAGATGATGGGTGTTCACTGTACCTACTATAGCAATACTGTCATAATGTATGTAAGTCAAATTGTTGTGCTGTGTGCCTTAAACGTACATGGTGCTGTATGTCAACTATATCTCAATAAAACAGGGAGAAAAAACTTTGAAGGAAATTCAGAAATTTTATTAATGGGAGGGGCCTTGATGCAGATTGAATGTGTGCATTCCTTTCCCTGGAGATGAGCCTTAAAAGTCAGTAATAAGATTTTGATGTGGAATATACTTTTCAGGGCTTCCCTAGTGGCTAAGCGGTAAAAAAAATCCACCTGCAGTGCAGGACTCACAGGAGATGTGGGTTTGATCCCTGGGTCAGGAAGATCCCCTAGAGGAGGGCATGGCAACTCACTCCAGTATTCTTGCCTGGAGAATTCCATGGATGGAGGAGCCTGGTGGGCTACAGTCCATAGATTCAAAAAAATTGGACATGACTGAAGCGACTTTGCAGCAGCATCACACTCCTTTTCAACCAGAAAAAGTTCTTCAAGTCTATGGTCAATGATTAAAAAACAACAGTATTCTGAACCATTCAGTAATCAAAAAGCCTGGTCACACCACCAGACTATTTACTGATTTTGGCCAACTATTGTACAGGTTAATTTACAGTTCAAATTAAAAGAGTTAACTCAAATGAAGAATTTTACTTTCACTTTGTGAAGGACCTTCATGAACCATTTTGATTCTCTTTTAAAATCAGCAGAGAGTGAAATTAGCTACCTTGACACTGTATTTCTCTTGTTCTAACTGGAGACATTATCCATCCTAGGTTGACTAGGGTAGTTTGTGTGTGTGTGTGTTTTCTCTCTCTCCAAAAGTGTTGAGTACAAAGTATTTATCCTTCTTTATTATCAATAAAAATGTTTTTTTTTTTTTCTTTACAAACATGCTCAGTTCAATTCACTTCAGCCGCTCAGTCATGTACGGCTCTTTGCGACCCCATGGACTGCAACACGTAGTCCATAAATGTGCTGAGAAGTGTCATTTCCAACTTCTCCCAGGAATCCTCTTCAGAAACGTATGATTTTCCAAAGAATCCCATAGAACTCAGTTGAGTATTTTATGGTCCATATTTTACTATATTGAATGTGTCATTTGCCTGTCTGTAGGTCAAAATAAGTGCCAACCTGTGTTCCTTGTTTATCACAATATTCTAAGAAAATAGGAAACAGCCAAAAGGATCCTCTTGAATTACCAGAAATTTTCTGTAGATTTGACAGGATTAGAACCCACAACTGCTTCCAAAACTTTTTGGATTAAGCAATTGTAAAAATGATCTTGACCTTTATTTTTATAAACAATACCATGGGCATTAAAGTCTTAGATGGTGGGAAAATGACAAAATAAATTCTGTGAGTGAGATGGCAAAAATGATTAGATAATCCAACTGAACCAAAATTATCCAAGACAAACTAATGTGATCAGAATGATTTGAGCCTCAACCAAGAATATGGGGCCATTTTAGAAGAAGAATTTCATGGGTCTCCAAGATGATCTTGGTTTATAACTCTATTTTAGATGAAGAGTTTTATGCTTTAAAAACAAACAGCTGTACAAACTGAAGTTGAAGATCTTTGTATTCTATGTCTAAATACTTGATTCCTTTCTGTATTTCTTTATTTTAATGCTAGTTTTTAATCTACCACATCCCTTTGTTTGTTACAAAGTTAGCCTCGTGAGACCAGGGAAATAAACATCAAAATGTGTTTTTCATTCCACCCAACTACAGTCTTCATTATTTTTCTTCTTGTATTTTAATTTTACTTTTAGTCTTCAAGAAAGGAACAATAATACCAGATGGAAGAAGTACGATGGCATTCTTTACCTCTTTTTATAAAATCAGGTGGTTTGTAATGAAAGACATGTGGGCCATAAAATGCATTTGAGTTCCACAGATGGGATCAGTTCAGTTCAGTTGCTCAGTCGTGTCCTACTCTTTGCGACCCTATGAACTGCAGCATGCCAGGCCTCTCTGTCCATCACCAACTCCCGGAGTTTACCCAAACTCATGTCCATTGAGTCAGTGATGCCATCTGACCATCTCACCCTCTGTCGTCCCCTTCTCCTCCTGCCTTCAATCATTCCTAACATCAGGGTCTTTTCAAATGAGTCAGCTCTTCACATCAGGTGGCCAAAATATTGGAGTTTCAGCTTCAACATCAGTCCTTCCAATGAACACCCAGGACTGATTTCCTTTAGGATGGACTGGTTGGATATCCTTGCAGTCCAAGGGACTCTCAAGAGTCTTCTCCAACACTACAGTTCAAAAGCATCAATTCTTCTGCACTCAGCATAGATGGGATAGACCTTGGCAAGTTCATAAAATAGATGAGGTGGTCCATTCCTGCTATTTATAATAGCACCTCTTTCTTCTCAAGCTCTTCAAGGCCCAATTCAGTAAACTTTTTTTTTTTTTTGGTAGGAGTTCTAAAGTATTCACTGAAGATGCTAACTAATCGTTAAGATGTTAGTTACTATTAATAGTAGATTATTAATGAAGGCATTTCAGTCACCACTGTCTGCAGACTCCTGGATTGGATTCTAATATCACTGGGAAATGGCCCAGGCCACTCCCAAATTGTAGATTTTCAGCGAGGCAACCTATATGGGACCCTTAACCTGCGTTCCCAAATGATGAAACACAATATCACTTCCTTCAAGGAGCCCATGCCACAGTAAAGCAATCTATGAGTGAAAATTTCCTGCCACAAATGACAGGTGCTAAGAACTTGGAGCTTCCTGAACTTTTGGGGTTTTTCCACACTGATTTAAATGACTATTAAACTTTTAAATTTGTTGCCTATATGGTGGAATGGGGAAGTTTTAGTGATAAAAGCTAAATGGACTTACAGATCAGAAAAACTATAAAAGTAGAATAGTTCTAATTTAGGAAATTAATAGGATATGTGCTGTGCTGTACTAAGCTGCTTCAGTCATGTCTGAGTCTTTGTGACCCCATGGACTGTAGCCTGCCAGGCTCCTCTGTTCATGGGATTCCACAGGCAATAATACTGGTGCGTGTTGCCACGCCCTTCTCTAGGGGATCTTCCCCAGCCAGGGATCAAACCTGTGTCTCTTATGTCTCCCACATTGGCAGGCAGGTTCTTTACCACTAGTGTCACCTGGGAAGCCCAACAGGACATATAAATGATAAATTATCTTGTTGCTTACTGGACCCATGGTAATCAGGCTTGGTAATATCTATGAACTTAGTCTTGTCAGTGTCTGATATTTTAGTATTAAAAGGTTAATTGTAACTCTTTGATTTGTTGTTTTTCTTCAGTTGCCAAATCGTGTCCAACTCTGTGGTCTCATGGACTGTAGCACTCCAGGCTTCCCTGTCCTTCACTATCTCCTGGAGTTTGCTCAAACTCATGTCCATTGAGTCATTGATGCTGTCTAACCATCTTATCCTCTGCTGCCCTCTTCTTCTTTTGCCTTCAATCTTGCCCAGCATCAGGGTCTCTTTCAGTGAGTTGTCACTTTGCATCAGGTGGCTGAAGTATTGGAGCTTCAACTCCAACATTAGTCATTCCAATGAATATTCAGGGTTGATTTCCTTTAGGATTGACTGGTTGGATCTCATTGCAGTCGAAGGGATTCTAGAACTCTTATCCAGCATCACAGTTCAAAGGAATCAATTTTTCAGCACTCAGACTTCTTTATGGTCCAACTCTCACATTTATACATGACTACTGGAAAAACCCTTGTCTAACTCAATGAAATTAAGACATGCCCAAGGGGCAACCTGGGATGGGTGGGTCATGGTGGAGAGAGATGACAGGGTGTGGTCCGCTGGAGAAGGGAATTGCAAACCACTTCAGTATTCTTGCCTTGAGAACCCCATGAACAGTATGAAAAGACAAAATGATAGGATACTGAAAGAGAACCTCCCCAGGTCAGTAGAGGCCCAATATGCTACTGGAGATCAGTGGAGAAATAGCTCCAGAAAGAATGAAGGGATGGAGCCAAAACAAAAAGAATACCCAGCTGTGGATGTGTCTGGTGATAGAAGCAAAGTCCGATGCTGTAAAGAGCAATATTGCATAGGAACCTGGAATATCAGGTCCATGAATCAAGGCAAATTGGAAGTGGTCAAACAAGAGATGGCAAGAGTGAATGTTGACATTCTAGGAATTAGTGAACTAAAATGGACTGGAATGGGTGAATTTAACTCAGAGGACCATTATATCTACTACTGTGGGCAGGAATCCCTCAGAAGAAATGGAGTGGCCATCATGGTCAACAAAAGAGTCCGAAATGCAGTACTTGGATGCAATCTCAAAAATGACAGAATGATCTCTGTTCGTTTCCAAGGCAAACCATTCAATGTCACAGTAATCCAAATCTATGCCCCAACCAGTAACGCCGAAGAAGCTGAAGTTGAACGGTTCTATGAAGACCTACAAGACCTTTTAGAACTAACACCCAAAAAAGATGTCCTTTTCATTCTAGGGGACTGGAATGCAAAAGTAGGAAGTCAAGAAACACCTGGAGTAACAGGCAAATTTGGCCTTGGAACACGGAATGAAGCAGGGCAAAGACTAACAGAGTTTTGCCAAGAAAATGCACTGGTCATAGCAAATACCCTCTTCCAACAACACAAGAGAAGACTCTATACATGGACATCACCAGATGGTCAACACCGAAATCAGATCGATTATATTCTTTGCAGCCAAAGATGGAGAAGCTCTATACAATCAGCAAAAACAAGACCAGGAGCTGACTGTGGCTCAGACCATGAACTCCTTACTGCCAAATTCAGACTGAAATTGAAGAAAGTAGGGAAAACTACTAGACCATTCAGGTATGACCTAAATCAAATCCCTTATGATTATACAGTGGAAGTGAGAAATAGATTTAAGGGCCTAGATCTGATAGATAGAGTGCCTGATGAACTAAGGAATGAGGTTCGGGACATTGTACAGGAGACAGTGATCAAGACCATCCCCATGGAAAAGAAATGCAAAAAAGAAAAATGGCTGTCTGGGGAGGCCTTGCAAATAGCTGTGAAAAGAAGAGAAGCAAAAAGCAAAGGAGAAAAGGAAAGATATAAACATCTAAATGCAGAGTTCCAAAGAATAGCAAGAAGAGATAAGAAAGCCTTCTTCAGTGATCAATGCAAAGAAATAGAGGAAAACAACAGAATGGGAAAGACTAGGGATCTCTTCAAGAAAATCAGAGATACCAAAGGAACATTTCATGCAAAGATGGGCACGATAAAGGACAGAGATGGTGTGGACCTAACAGAAGCAGAAGATATTAAGAAGAGGTGGCAAGAATACACAGAAGAACTGTACAAAAAAGAGCTTCAAGACCCAGATAATCATGATGATGTGATCACTGACCTAGAGCCAGACATCTTGGAATGTGAAGTCAAATGGGCCTTAGAAAGCATCACTACGAACAAAGCTAGTGGAGGTGATGGAATTCCAGTGGAGCTATTCCAAGTCCTGAAAGATGATGCTGTGAAAGTGCTGCACTCAATATGCCAGCAAATTTGGAAAACTCAGCAGGGGCCACAAGATTGGAAAAGGTCAGTTTTCATCCCAATGCCAAAGAAAGGCAATGCCAAAGAGTGCTCAAACTACCACACAATTGCACTCATCTCACACGCTAGTAAAGTAATGCTCAAAATTCTCCAAGCCAGGCTTCAGCAATATGTGAACCGTGAACTTCCTGATGTTCAAGCTGGTTTTAGAAAAGGCAGAGGAACCAGAGATCAAATTGCCAACATCTGCTGGATCAAGGAAAAGGCAAGAGAGTTCCAGAAAAACATCTATTTCTGCTTTATTGACTATGCCAAAGCCTTTGACTGTGTAGATCACAATAAACTATGGAAAATTCTGAAAGAGATGGGAATACCAGACCACCTGATCTGCCTCTTAAGAAATCTGTATGCAGGTCAGGAAGCAACAGTTAGAACTGGTCATGGAACAACAGACTGGTTCCAAATAGGAAAAGGAGTACGTCAAGGCTGTATATTGTCACCATGTTTATTTAACTTATATGCAAAGTACATCATGAGAAATGCTGGACTGGAAGAAATACAAGTAGGAATCAAGATTGCTGGGAGAAATATCAATAACCTCAGATATGCAGATGACACGACTCTTATGGCAGAAAGTGAAGAGGGGCTAGAAAGCCTCTTGATGAAAGTGAAAGTGGAGAGTGAAAAGGTTGGCTTAAAGCTCAACATTCAGAAAATGAAGATCATGGCATCTGGTCCCATCACTACATGGGAAATAGATGGAGAAACAGTGGAAACAGTGTCAGACTTTCTTTTTCTGGGCTCCAAAATCACTGCAGATGGTGACTGCAGCCATGAAATTAAAAGACGCTTACTCCTTGGAAGGAAATTTATGACCAACCTAGATAGCATATTCAAAAGCAGAGACATTACTTTACCAACAAAGGTTCGCCTAGTCAAGGCTATGGTCTTTCCTGTGGTCATGTATGGATGTGAGAGCTGGACTGTGAAAAAGGCTGAGCGCCGAAGAATTGATGCTTTTGAACTGTGGTGTTGGAGAAGACTCTTGAGAGTCCCTTGGACTGCAAGGAGATCCAACCAGTCCATTCTGAAGGAGATCAATCCTGGAATTTCTTTAGAAGGAATGATGCTAAAGCTGAAACTCCAGTATTTTGGCCACCTCATGCGAAGAGTTGACTCATTGGAGAAGACTCTGATGCTGGGAGGGATTGAGGGCAGGAGGAGAAGGGGACGACAGAGGATGAGATGGCTGGATGGCATCACTGACTTGATGGGTGTGAGTCTGGGTGACCTCCGGGAGCTGGTGATGGACAGGGAGGCCTGGAGTGCTGCGGTTCATGGGGTCGCGAAGAGTCAGACACGACTGAGCGACTCATCTGATCTGATCTGACTGGAAAAACCATTGCTTTGACTATATGGACCTTTGTTGGCAAAGTGATGCCTTTGCTTTTTAATACCTTGTCTTGGTTTGTCATAGCTTTTCTTCCAAGGAGCAAGCATTTTTTAATTCCATTGCTTATTAAATATAATGTAGCCCTCAGTCAAGGTGATAATACTCTTGGTACATTCCACCAAATCAAAGTCTAGATATCAATGTCTAATCACAGAAGGTCTTTTTTTCCCCCCTGCTTTAATAGATGTGTAGAAGTAGAATCAAACGTATAGATAAATGAACTACAGACTTGATATGCAGTTGTTATTTAGAGCTATCACTGTTGGATTTGTCGCTGTGAGGAAGTTTTCAAGCCTAATGTAAAACACAAGGACAAGGCAGAATTCTCGATGTCAGTCCTGGAATAAAGCCAGCAGCAGGCCTGACCCAAGCTGGGAGAAAACACCTTAAGGCCGCCATGGACAGCACTGGTCAGGAACACTCAGTGGCTGCATCGATAAGAAGGCATCAAATCCAAGAAGGGAAGAGATATAAGATATGCTAAATTTCTTGGATCTGGAAGGGAATTTAATTGCCCAAAAAAGCAGAAGGACTTTCTGAGGAAGACTGATCTATTTTTAGCTGCAGAACATGACCTCTATAGAATGTGTTATGGGAGACGCTATAGCTGGAGTGAAGGCTTTAAATGATTCTGAATGAATAGCTTCACAATTCATTCTGTCCTGGTCACAGTTTCCCATACCATCTATGGCCACATAGTGAAGTCAAATCTGGCTTCTGGACCCTGACATTGAATTAAATCTTGGAGACAGAGTTTTGGGCAAAAAAAAGAAAAGAATAACTTTATTGCTTTACAGACAAAGTGGGCCACTGTGGGCTGAAACCTTCAAAACTGTGTGTCCAGACCTAGAGTGGGGACTGAGGAGTTTTATAGTAATGGTTCAAAGACAGCATGATCAGCTCATGGGCATTCTTCTGATTGGCTGGTGGTGAGGTAACTGGAAGTCCTCATCATCAATCTTCTGGTACCAGTTGGTCTGGGTCTACATGTGGGAAGTATACCCTTAACTTCTTCCACTTGGAGTATCTGCAAAACAACTCAAAGGATGAGGAGGAACCATGACCCTCCCCAATGCTGGGGCAGTTTCTTGACTGTCCTACCTTGTCTCTGCATTCCCTCCCTTCCCTAAGTAGCATCTGTTGGAACATACCTGTTGGAACTCTGGGAAGTTCCTGGAGGCTGAATGAAGCCTATGTCCTGTAATCAAGAAATGGGAGACACAGAAAGACATTGAGCCCAGGAGCTCCACGAGGTCCTGCTCAGTATCAACAGTGCTAGGTAGCAGGTGCCCCAGTAAGAAGCGGGGGAATGTACATGGTGAAAGGAGGGAAACAGGAAATGTGCAGCTTATAAAACTTCATCAGCTTTCCCAGGTTCAAACTCTGACATCATTCCTTCAATTGGGTTGTGATCTTGGGCAAATCACTTTCTCTATTAAAAGCTTTAATGTTCTCATCCATGTAATGGTGATACTAACTGCTTCAACCTTATAAGATTTTTTTGAGAATTAAATAAGTATATAAAGGTTTGTCTAGTCAAGGCTGTGGTTTTTCCTGTGGTCATGTATGGATGTGAGAGTTGGACTGTGAAGAAGGCTGAGCGCCGAAGAATTGATGCTTTTGAACTGTGGTGTTGGAGAAGACTCTTGAGAGTCCCTTGGCCTGCAAGGAGATCCAGCCAGTCCATTCTGAAGGAGATCAGCCCTGGGATTTCTTTGGAAGGAATGATGCTAAAGCTGAAACTCCAGTACTTGGGCCACCTCATGCGAAGAGTTGACTCATTGGAAAAGACTTTGATGCTGGGAGGGATTGGGGGCAGGAGGAGAAGGGGACAACAGAGGATGAGATGGCTGGATGGCATCACTGATTTGATGGACGTGAGTCTGAGTGAACTCTGGGAGTTGGTGATGGACAGGGAGGCCTGGTGTGCTGCAATTCATGGGATTGCAAAGAGTTGGACACGACTGAGCGACTAATCTGATCTGATACAAGTGTAAGGTCCACTGCCAAAGAGCTTTATTTATGTTAACTTCTCAGTGTTATAAGAGAAAGGCTTCTAGAATTCTCTCTAGTGAAAAGAATCACTGCCAGTAAATAGATTATAAGTCTTATCATTGACCACTTATTTCCTCTCCACGTAGAAATAAAGGAAATGACAAAGAGGTAAACAAGGACAGTTGGGTTGTTACAGGGCCCAATTATTCTCAAGCATAAAGTTAGTGTGTCTGGATAAATGGCTTCTGAAGTGAATAAACTGTTTAAAATGCTACTCTAAGGTAGTATAAACAATTGACAATTTGGTGTTGACACATAAGCAGCTCATAATTTTATGACTAATCAGAAAAAGACGAGATAGAAAATGTGGGCAGAAAATGTGGGCAGAATAAGAATATGTGACTGGATAGGAAGGGTACTTTCTCAAAGAATGAGGCTATTTGAATCTGTTTCAGCTCTAAAATTGAAAAGTTCCTACAATTTAGGTAAATCTACTTTCCTGCTCTCTCAAATTCCATATTGCTAGAGGGCAGGTAAGTTGGTGGGCTTCCCTTGTGGCTCAGCTGGCTTCCCTGGGTTGGGAAGATCCCCTGGAGGAGGGAAAGGCTACCCACTCCAGTATCCTGGCCTAGAGAATTCCATGGACTGCATAGTCCGTGGGGTCACAAAGAATTGGACACGACTGAGTGACTGTCACTTTCACTTCACAGGTAGGTTGGTAAGACCAAACCAGTGATGGTGAAAAGCAATCTTGTTGAGCCCAGATACTCTCAGTTCATATGGGGTGCCTGAAGCACTTCCTATAACACTTTTAAGGTTGCCTTCAACCTGGGGGTGATACTGTCATGATTTATTAGGGATGCTGTGGAGCAGAGAAGGGTAAGTGCCTATAAACATGCCAGGAAAATGACATCCTTGATCATTTGTACCTGAACTTAGATAGTAGCTTCTCCACTTACATATGAGGTCCTTGTGATTTTGAGTGAAATATTTAACTATCAAATATTTAACTATCTGTGATCAGTTATCTTGGACACTAGAATCATTACCATCCATTTCTTTTTTAATTACGAGATTGAGTGAAATAACAAAGGCACCAAGTTTGCTCAGCCCATGTCAGGTCCATGAAACCCCCAAGAGAGGTCTTGAGGTTCATAAAGTATCTGTAAACATGTGCAGCCTTGGGCTGGATCTGGCAGTGGTCCACCCAAGCCTCAGGTTTGTGCCCAGGAGAGGCTCAGGGCATCTTTGGAACAGCTCAAGAGATGTGCCATGGTGTCATCCTCTCCCTCTCCTGATGTGCCACTTAGATGGCAGGAGATAATGTTAACATCTGACCAGGGTATCCCTTCACTTCAGCTGGCGTGCATTTTTTCTTTTCAAAATGACTGGAAGAGTCCTTGGGTGACAATGATTAATTAAGATGAACATGATACTAGGAGAGTGTATTCACCCGAAGGCTTCTCAGAGTGGTATTTGACAAGGAGGGTTTAATGAATAAGGAGACCCCTACCTCATCTCTGTGACGTGTTCCAGTGGGGTGGATGGAGGTAGTGGTAGGTGATTAAGTGCACGGGACACTGCAGGGAGGGAAGCATAGGCAGTGAGGGGAGAAGAAACGCTCCGCCCACTCGACAAACATGACGGGGTGGGGAAGAGAAAGAGGAGGGTGGCAGGCACTGGGGCAGAAGAGGGAGAAGGTGCCAGAACTAGCATGTCTGATGATCCTCTAGATATGAGATAAGCTAACTTATTTTTTTGCTGAAGTATAATTGATTTACGATGTTGTCTTCAGTTCAGTTCAGTTCAGTCGCTCAGCCGTGTCCCACTCTTTGCGACCCCATGAATCACAGCACGCCAGGCCTCCCTGTCCATCGCCAACTCCCAGAGTTCACCCAGACTCACGTCCATCGAGTCAGTGATGCCATCCAGCCATCTCATCCTCTGTCGTCTCCTTCTCCTCTTGCCCCCAATCCCTCCCAGCATCAGAGTCTTCCCCAATGAGTCAACTCTTCGCATGAGGTGGCCCAAGTACTGGAGTTTCAGCTTTAGCATCATTCCTTCCAAAGAAATCCCAGGGCTGATCTCCTTCAGAATGGACTGGTTGCATCTCCTTGCAGTCCAAGGGACTCTCAAGAGTCTTCTCCAACACCACAGTTCAAAACCATCAATTCTTTGGTGCTCAGCCTTCTTCACAGTCCAACTCTCACATCCATACATGACCACGGGAAAAACCATAGCCTTGACTAGACGGACTTTGTTGGCAAAGTAATGTCTCTGCTTTTGAATATGCTATCTAGGTTGGTCATAACTTTCCTTCCAAGGAGTAAGCATCTTTTAATTTCATGGCTGCAATCACCATCTGCAGTGATTTTGGATGTTGTCTTAGTTTCTGGTATACCGCAAAGTGATTTAGTTATACATCTGTCTATTAATATCTATCAATCTATCATTTTTCATATTTTTCCATTATGGTTTATTACATGGTATTGAATATAGTTCCCTGTGTTATACAGTAGGACCTTGTTGTTTATTTTATATATATTAGTTGCCTAATTTATCCCTCCCCTATCCTCTCTCCCTTTTGGTAACCATAGGTTTGCTTTCTATGTCTATAAGTCTATTTTTTTTTAAAATAAATTCATGTGTATCATATTTCAGATTCCACATGTAAGTAATATATTTGCCTTTCTCTTGCTTGCTTTGCTTAATAGGATATTTTCTAGGTCCCTCCATGTTGCTACCAATGGCATTATTTCATTCTTTTTTATGGCTGAGTTGTACTCCATTGTGCATATGTACTACATCTTGTTTACCCATTCATCTGTTGATGGACACTTAGCTTTCCTTTTGGCTATTGTACACAGTGCTACTCTGAGCACTGGGATGTATGTATCTTTAAAAAAAATCTAAATTTTGATATCTTTCTGCCTGCAAGCCCTAACAGCAACAACGGTAGAGCATTTAGCTAAATGCGGTCATTCCAAAGTCTCTACCACTCCCCAGGATGCACTGGTCCTCTGTCTGGAAGGCATTTCCTCTCTTTCCATCCCTGCTCCCTTTCTGTTCACCCTCTTTGAGTTACTGGTCTTTTGAAATCTCCATGAACCATATTGCTCTTGGTATGTTTGGCTGCTGCCTCTACTGTACTTCGGGTACTTTGGTCAGGCACTGGTGAAATATATATCTTAATGGCTTCCCAAGAGAACTGTGAGAGTGGCAGAGGCCGAAACGTATTCTTTTTTATACCACCTCCCCTCACTAGTGCAGTGCCTGACGTCAATGATTAACACAGGGTTCCACATGAAATCATTGAAATGAGATTACATTTTTTTAAACTGCCAAACTCATTTCATTCACTCAGTTTTCTTCAGTGTGGGTGATACCAGCTGACAAGAATTTTGCTTTCTCTCTCCCTCTTCTCAGACTTTTGGAAGAATTTCTTTTTAGAAGGAGAAAATGCTCTTTGTTCCTTTGTTCTTTTCCTTTCCTCCCTCCCTTTCTTATTCTTTTTTTTTTTTGGTCTTCAAATCATCCGTCAATATCTACAACATGCCAGGAACTGTGCTAGGCATAGAAAATAGACACGTAAGAGGCATCATCCTTAAGGAAGATAATATTTACTTAGAGTGTGAAAAAAAAAAAGCACACAAATTAGAGTTTTCCATTTGGGGCAAACTATAATACAGTCAGCTGTCTGGGCACATGGGTGAGCCACAGAGGGGTACTAGGGAAAACATCCTACAGGGGGTGATAACTGAAGTCTTGAGAAAGGACAAAGTTTACCAGGCAATGAAAAGATGGCAGAGATGACACGACCAAAGGTAACACCACTTACAAAGGGAGGGAGGGCAAAGCCTCATTCAGGAAATGAAAAGATTACTGATGTGACTGTAGTGGAAAGTACAAGCTGCCTGTGGAGAGGGCAAGAGAAGAAGAGAGGATCCACACATGGAAAAAGACCTCTTGTCCTGGCAAATCTCCCTGGCCTCCATCAGGAAGGCTTGAGGGAGTCATTCAAGGATTTTAAGCAAAGGAGCTGTGTGGTCCTATCTGAGTGCTCTGACTGCTGGGTGCCTATGAAGTGGTAGCAAGAGATTAGAGGCAGGGAGGCCCATAGAGGGGGCTGTGTTCAACGATCCAGGTAAGCAAATCAGAATGGTCTGGATGCAGCAACACCGTACAGGGGCAGGGAGTGTTTTAGGGATTGATTCACATGACTGGAAATAGTCAATAGAGCTATTTTTAAAATTAAATTAGTAAAGCTAAAGAGAGGTATTTTACGGGGGCGGTGGGGGGAGAAAAAATAGTAATCTCAATAGTAAAAATAATAGTATAATAGTAATAGTAAATAGTAAACAGTAATAATAAATAGAGGAGGCTTTAAGCAATTGCCAAAAATATAATGATAAAAAGAAAGGAGTTATCAAGAGCATCAAATACAATGGAACAATCTAGAAAGATAAAGGACTCTAGAAAAACTTCCTTTGAGACTAATTGCTATTCCCTCCAGTACCCTGGGGCTTCCCAGGTGGCGCCAGTGGTAAAGAATCACGTGCCAGTACAGGACGCATGAGATGCGGGTTTAATCCCTAGGTTTGAACCCCGCATCCTCCCTCCCCTGGGGAGGACAGAGCAACCCACTCCAGTATTCTTGCCTGGAGAATCCCCTGGACAGAGGGAGCCTGGCAGGCTATGGTCCATAGGGGTCAGACACGACTGAACCAACTTAGCACACCCTAGCACTCTGATAACCATGGGTATCTCTTCACTTTTCAGAGATGATAGTCATGTGGTAACCAAGGTTTTCTTATTCTCAGGTCCCTTTTCATGTCTTACAATGATCATTAAATAAAGAATAAGTGTCTTTAAATGTCACATTATGATTCTAGGCTAAGAAGGCAACTCTTTGTTTCTTCCTGCTCTCATGCGTCCCATCCTGTGTATTTCTCCACCCTGTTTTGCAGCAAGCAGACTTCAGATCTCTAAATTAGTATCTTCAGTGATTCTTTTCCCTCTTCCTCTATGAAACTTTGTCCACATCTTACTAATACTTTCCTATGACCCTTTCCCTTCCTTTAGCCTACAGATGTTATCCTGTTTCTAGCCAGGTGCGTCAAACTTTGTGTGTGTGTGTGAAACTGGGTAGGACATACCCAAATGAAACAGAGTACCCATTTTGATTCCTAACAGCACTGCAATTTGATTGCCGCAGCCTCCTGGCTGGTTTCACGTCTCTTTAGTCTTGTCCCTTCATTCAGTTCTACACAAAGAGCATGAGTCATCCCCTGCAAGCTCTGTTTTGATCATCTCTCTCCTTCTCTGAACCCTCCAGGATCTCTGAGTTTCTGCTGACGTCAAATCAAAACTGATCATGAGTCACTCTTTATCTAACTGTCCTCCACTTTCATCACAGCCTGATTGTTCTCTCTGCTTAATTCAAGCTGCCTGGCTGGTTCAGTCGCACACACGCTGTCTCTTTTCTCCAGGGCATTCACAGAGCCTTCCGCCCACCTGGCATGTTTCCGCTCCTCCGGCAATGCTGGTCCCCTGGTTGCTTGCTTCAGAGCTGGGTACAATCCTTGCTCGCCTCCCTCCGAAAAGCTTTGCCCACAATCATCTCAGTCCCCACAGGAAGTCTCTCCCCAGGCCTCGCTCAGTTACCTGCTACTGTGGAGCACTTAACTCACTGATGTATTCCTTTACTTACATACGTATTGCTCTTGTAAAATTTGTGAACATGTAAGCTGTGAATATAGAAGCCTTGCCCTGCTCCTCAGGGGCTTAGCATCTAGTTAAGGAGAGAGACACAAAAACATTATGATCAGAGATAGATAACTGCAAACAGTAGTGGCTACTATGAGGTGAAGTAAGAGGGGCAAGGAGATTTTAATAGGCTCCTTATTCAGTTGAGCAGAGTTGGGAAGGCTGTTCTGAGAAGATGACAAAGGATCAACAGGGTCCCAGCCATTGAAGAGTTGGGGCAGGGAGTTCCCAGAATGATAATCAGCAGAAGTGAATGACTGAGGAGCTCTGAGACTTCTGGGGAACTGCAGTCCAGGCCGTGGGACAACATCACACTTGTGTCTGCCTCTTATAATGTGCTGGTCCCGTATCACAAGCAAAGTCCACCTACGCCTTCAGTACTCAGATTGGTGTTTTCCAAACATCCTTGATGATAAGAATCACCTGGACCATTTGCTAAAATTCAGCTTCCCAGGCTCATTCCAGGGAACCTCTGACTCAGTGGGATGGAGGTATGGCCCTGGAATGTGCATCTTTAAATAAAATACCAGGTGTTTTTTTATCATCAGGCTTGTTTGGGAATCATTGAAGTTTTACAAGGCTTGGATACTTCTGAAACAATAGGAAGAACAAGAAGTGGACTAATGGCAAACTAACAGTAGAATTTCTTAAAATCCTACAATCTTTGGTTTATCTTTGTTAAAAGCAAACATTGCTAGCTGCCGTACATATTAACCTGTCTTTGGATGTCGAGTCCATAAATCTTTGCCTACTCCCGCATTTGACCATAGAGTAGTGGATTCCAACGTTGGCTTCTTATCAGAATCCCCTCACCACCCATGATTTTAGGGTAGAGCCTGGGCTTCTCTTGTTTTTACAAGCTTCCCTGCTGATCCTGATCCTTGCTGGGGCTGTCAACCACTGCTCTTGAGTATGTGTGAAAGTAGGCAGTCTGTTTTGCTTCCTTGCCTCCCTTAGCGCCACTATCAGTTCTTCAGATAGTACAGGCTCAGGAATTCGGTTGAGCAACTGATCTACCCTCACTTCCTCCTGTGTGATCACATACTAGTAAAACTCATGTGATCAATTATTGTCCACCTCTGCATGCTAAGTGGGGACTGGGGCCCAGAAACCCAAGTGCAGTGACTGTCCTGTTACCGATAGAAGCAAGGTGCCATCCAATCATGGTCTTCTGAATTCCTAAGCTTCTGATCCTTTACTGAAGAATCATATACACTTGCTTGCATGTCTCAACCACATTTTTTTTTTTTTAAGGTAAGTGTTATATTAGTGTGTGTACTACAAATGGTAAGAGGTTAATGGTGAAGCCTTGAGGAGAGATACCATGGGTTGACCATGTTTTACAAATTTAGAAAGTTTGAGGGAAGAGGAAAGTATTATCTGTTAGTTTCTGGCTGGGAATGACCCTATTAATTGTAGCAGGTAGGGCAGTAGGGACTTCCCTGGTGGTCCAGTGGTTAAGACTCCAACCTTCCACTGCAGAGGGTATGGATTTGATCCCTGATGTGGGAGACCTGGATTCGATCCCTGGGTCATAAAGATCTTCTGGAGAAGGAAATGGCAACTCACGCTAGTACTCTTGCCTGGAAAATCCCATGGACGGAGGAGCCTGGTAGGCTATGGTCCACTGGGTCATAGAGCAGTAGGATGTAGAGCAGGAGTCCATTAACTGTGATCACCAGGAAGAAGACCAGATCAATGGAGGAGCATTGTATGCCCAGTGGCAAGCAATAGTCCAAGCAAGTGAGGGCAGCCAGGGTTCAAGTGGGCAGAGAAAAGGGATGGGAAACGAAGAAGCTAGGGATAGAGATGCTAGGGTACAAAAAGGCAGCTAGTGTTGGAAATCACTTGATTCACATGAGAAGATCTTTAACCACTGGACTGGACAAAGGAAAAAAAATAGGACTCTATTCCAAAATGGATTGGAACACTAGTCAAGTTGTAAATGGCAGATAATCTAAAACATGGCTAGCCAGGAAGCAAGACAAGTCTGTGTTACCATAACTGAGACCCACGTAGCAGGACCAAATCTGAATCCCAGGATTAAAATCTATATTTTCCCCAGTTTACAAATAGCAAGTGCTTATGCATGAGCAGTAACTATAACTTGATGTTGGCCCCAGTGTTTTGGGCTTGAGTTCCTTAAATTCCTCTGGCTCAGATTGAAAATGGTATCTTAAGACTGAGAGTGAAGTTCAGATCATAAATGTGATGGTCAAGTGTCTTTAGCTGTGGAAAAAGAAAACATATGTAGGCAAAACTGAGAAAAACAGTTATAGAAAGATAGGTTGAGCGTTTGATATTTTGCTTAATATTTTGCAACCATTTCTAATTGCCAAGCTAGGATTTTCTATCGCCTTTCAGAAAGAAGGCATCACCTTCTCTAGTCAGAAACAGCGACTGCCCGATCTTTGAATAAGCCCTGGCTTTTGATAAAGTTCTCTGTGTGTAGAATGTCATTCTCATTTTCATAAGTTCGAATTCTAGTTCTCCTTTGAAATAAGCAATTATCCTTCCATCTAGAAACTTCTTTTTCCTGCCAAGTTCCACACAGTTTTCTATCGGCTTTCTCTTACTTTCACAGATGCAGTCTTGAAACCTTGTTGAAAAATTAAAGGTTTTAGAAGCTAAATAGCATGCTCAACTACTTTGCTGTGCTAAAAATACTAGAATAACTGGTGGAATCTAAATACTTACCTCACACTTTAGTACAAAGTAGTCTTTGATAATACTCTCCAAGCCTCCTTCTTCACTTATCAGTTGAACATACACTCTAGTATGTTAATTTTATGACACTTAATTTCATAAGTGTCTAAGGTATAATTTGAAAATTTTGGTTCATTCAATAATGTCTTTTCTTCAGCTTTAATAAACGTGAGATCCATAACTCTTAACTTTAGGTTCTCTACATTAAAAAACAAACAAACAAACAAACTCTTCACCACTTGTTATGAAACTTTAAGTTAAAATTCAATTAAATGTCATAGTAGTTAAACAAATAGAGGCATTTCTATCAAAGATGTGACACACTGAATTGGTCCGTTGGTTAGCATATGTTAGCTGCAAATACTGTCTTTAGGTTTCATCCAAAACTTTGAATTTAATCATTGTAATATAGGAATGACAATGTATGCTGTATAAAGGAGCAGATTGTCCTGAAAATCAAGACCTCCCTTGTTTTATAATAATTTGTTTTGCTTTTTCATTTAGGACTGATATTTTGCTGGTATATTTTGGCTCTGTCTGTCTGGTTGGTACCATTGTAGTGCTAATTGCTGTGTATCACCGTTGAATACACCCTTGAATACATTATCTCCTTTATGGGATGGGGTTCCTTATCTTAGTATCTAGTACAGTGATTTGTGCAAAGCAATCCCATATACAATGGTACTGTACACAATATTTTCCAAATACTTTCTCCAACATGATCTCCTCTTAAGCCAACAACATTGCAGAGGCCTGAACATGCTGGATGTTTGTGGGTCTCAGTCAGAACATATGTCTTTGCAATCACAAAATGGAGAAAAATAAACAATGGAGAGAGGTGACTTGCTCATGTTCATGAATTAATAAGAGGTAAAACTAGGGCCTAAACCCAAATTGTCAAGTCCTTTTATATCAGAAGTCTTCAATAACAATATAGGTGGTTCATATAGCCTGTCTCTACTCTGGTTCATTAACAACTTTTTCTGATATTTGGAACTATGGCAGAACCACATCTTCCATAATGTTCAGGATTTTCAGAATCCATCCAGGGACAAGGAAAACTGGTCTAGGGCCTGAAACCAGAGCCTTCTCATTCACACTCAAAAGGAAAAGAACTTATGATGGTAAAAGATAAGCTCTTTGTAGAGGAGTAAAAGGAAATCACAGTTTGGTATCGGTACATACACATATGTAAATTACTAATAGGACCCAACTACTTGGAACTAGAGAAAAAGAGTTGGGACTACAGCAATTTGTATTGAAAGTTGGGAATTTACCATTAAGCAAAGCAAATTCAGGAGGTAGAAAATCTAACATTTTTTTGGGCAGATGGAGGTGAAAATCAAAGTGAAAGTCACTAGGTCGTGTCTGACTCTTTGCACCCCCATGGATTACACAGTCTGTGGAATTCTCCAGGCCAGAATCCTGGAGTGGGTAGCCTTTCCCTTCTTCAGGGGATCTTCCTAACCCAGGTCTCCCACATTGCAGGTGGATTCTTTACCAGCTGAGTCACAAGGGAAGCCCAAGATGGTGGTGGGGTGTCATTAAATCTTACTCCCGTAAGAGACTCTAAGACTGTGTAACATTCTTCATCCATAGACATCTTCTGTCATTTCAGTTCTTTATCTCTGAGAGTTTAATCTCCTTTTTGGTTTTTGTGGAGTTTTTGAGTAGAGAACAATGAACTCTAATCTTGTCGGGTCACTATGAAGTGATTCAGGGGTTCCAGAACTGTTTGGTTTTATGTGTATGTTAAGGAGGGCCCATGAGAACTGATGTCAAAATATGTAAGTCTTGATAGGAGACAAAAGTTCTTAGGTTTTCTCAAATTTCTCCTCTTGAAAATTTGTACCTAAGTAAACAGAGATACTCTCTGATAAGTTAATTTCTCCTAAAACCTGGACATATTCCAAGATAGATTTTTTTTTAGCCAATATTCTATTCAAAGAGTATTTATTTTGTTTTTTTCTCCAGTAAAGTAAATATTTATCAATCTTCTAATCAAATATGTCTTGATATATTTTGCTTGTAGTAGTATGTAAGTGAAAGATAAAGGTATTATCTAAGGCTACACAGGTTGGTCTTGATAATTTGGTGACATTAGGTGCAAATACTCATTTACTGACATTTCCTCCTCTTCAGTTAGAGACTTTAGAGAAAGAAAAAGTTTTTATATTGAACTAGTATTGCTGGGAGAAATATCAATAACCTCAAATATGCAGATGACACCACCCTTATGGCAGAAAGTGAAGAGGAACTAAAAAACTTGTTGAGGAAAGTGAAAGTGGAGAGTGAAAAAGTTGACTTAAAGCTCAACATTCAGAAAACGAAGATCATGGCATCCGGTCCCATCACTTCATGGGAAATAGATGGGGAAACAGTGTCAGACTTTCTTTTTCTGGGCTCCAAAATCACTGCAGATGGTGACTGCAGCCATGAAATTAAAAGACGCTTACTCCTTGGAAGGAAAGTTATGAGCAACCTAGATAGCATATTCAAAAGCAGAGATATTACTTTGCCAACAAAGGTCCGTCTAGTCAAGGCTATGGTCTTCCCTGTGGTCATGTATGGATGTGAGAGCTGGACTGTGAAGAAGGCTGAGCTCTGAAGAATTGATGGTTTTGAACTGTGATGTTGGAGAAGACTCTTTAGAGTCTCTTGGACTGCAAGGAGATCCAATCAGTCCATTCTAAAGATCAGCCCTGGGATTTCTTTGGAAGGACTGACGCTAAAGCTGAAACTCCAGTACTTTGGCCACCTCATGCGAAGAGTTGACTCATTGGAAAAGACTCTGATGCTGGGAGGGATTGGAGGCAAGAGGAGAAGGGGACGACAGAGGATGAGATGGCTGGATGTGAGTCTGAGTGACCTCCGGGAGTTGGTGATGGACAGGGAGGCCTGGCATGCTGAGATTCATGGGGTCGCAAAGAGTCGGACACGACTGAGCGACTGATCTGATCTGAGTATCAGTAAAGACAGAGTAATCAGAAATCCTAAAATGAGAACACTAAAGCATTAAAAAATGAAATTCTGTAGTTAGGGAAGTTTAAAAATATTCATCAGAGCCTATTTTAGAGGTTTCAAAGACAGTGTTTAGCTACTACAGGCCAAGTAACTAAACCCTGTCTTTTATAAATCTGAAGAAATCTGACTGAATCTTTTTAAAGGGACTAAGAACACATCCTTTTTAGGAAGGATTGAAATCCAATATAGAATTAAATAATGTTAATGACTTGGGAATTCCTGCGTTTGTTTTTCTCTTCATAGAGAATACATTCCTCATACATCTGACTTGGAGAAGGCAATGGCACCCCACTCCAGTACTTTTGCCTGGAAAATCCCATAGATGGAGGAGCCTGGAAGGCTGCAGTCCATGGGGTCTCTGAGGGTCAGACATGACTGAGCGACTTCACTTTCACTTTTCACTTTCATACATTGGAGAAGGAAATGGCAACCCACTTCAGTGTTCTTGCCTGGAGAATCCCAGGGATGGGGGAGCCTGGTGGGCTGGCATTTATGGGGTTGCACAAAGTCAGACACGACTGAAGTGACTTTGCAGCAGCAACATCTGACTTAAAGGGAAGCTCCATTTCAGCCTGGAGGAGTGCTTATTTTGTTTGGTTGAAAGTAGTCTCTAGTAGAAGTTTCTCTTTACTGAGACTGACTAGACTTCACCATATAAGAATAGTTGGTTTACAGAAATTTGATGGCTTTCTATGTCTTATCTTCTCTCTCTTTTCTGGTTGGAGACTAGTTGTAAATAAAGATTCTCAGATCTTGTTCATTAAGTTGGCAGCAGGGTACAGGGGGAAGTATGAAGGGAGGGATGTATGATGTGAATGTGTTCCAATTTATATTTTGGTGATAACCATTGATGGATGTCCATCTTTGGGCTATACTATAGAAATACATTGCTAACTAATTAAATGGAAACATATCTCCTTGCTAGTACTTTAATAGTTTATGTCAGATCATGAATCCTCTTAGAAGCATTGTGCTCTGTTACTTTATGTCTCACTTTTAGTTGAAGGTTAAGGAAATGTAGTATTTTAATCCCAACTCTGCCAATATCTCTGTCTAGAGGCATGTTGCCACACTTGTCTTTTATGAAATTTTTTGTCTCCAAGAAAAGAAGGATTGCAATTTTTCCTCCCAGATTGAGTTGGTGTAGTGTATTTTTGGTTATCAAAATACTCATAGTTTTGGGACTTTGAAATGCTAAATATTCATGACGTATGAAAAAACATGATACATAACAGTATGATCTCAATTACATAAAAACAGTGCTTAGCAACAAAGAAAACTATAAGCAAGGGGAAAAGACAGCCTTCAGAATGGGAGAAAATAATAGCAAATGAAGCAACAGACAAACAACTAAGCTCAAAAATATACAAGCAACTCCTACAGCTCAATTCCAGAAAAATAAATGACCCAATCAAAAAATGGACCAAAGAACTAAATAGACATTTCTCCAAAGAAGACATACAGATGGCACCAAACACATGAAAAGATGCTCAACATCACTCATTATCAGAGAAATGCAAATCAAAACCACTATGAGGTACCATTTCATGCCAGTCAGAATGTCTGTGATCCAAAAGTCTACAAGCAATAAATGCTGTATAGGGTGTGGACAAGAGGGAACACTCTTACACTGTTGGTGGGAATGCAAACTAGTACAGCCACTATGGAGAACAGTGTGGAGATTCCTTAAAAAACTGGAAATAGAACGGCCTTATGATCCAGCAATCCCACTGCTGGGCATACACACTGAGGAAACCAGAATTGAAAGAGACACGTGTACCCCAATGTTCATCGCAGCACTGTTTATAATAGCCAGTACATGGAAGCAACCTAGATGTCCATCTGCAGATGAATGGATAAGAAAGCAGTGGTACATATACACAATGGAGTGTTACTCAGCCATTAAAATGAATACATTTGAATCAGTTCTAATGAGGTGGATGAAACTGGAGCCTATTATACAGAGTGAAGTAAGTCAGAAAGAAAAACACCAATATAGTGTACTAACGCATATATATGGAATTTAGAAAGATGGTAACAATAACCCTGTATATGAGACAGCAAAAGAGACACAGATGTATAGAACAGTCTTTTGGACTCTGTGGGGGAGGGAGATGGGGGGATGATTTGGGAGAATGGCATTGAAATATGTATAATATCATATATTAAATGAGTCGCCAGTCCAGGTTCGATACACGATACTGGATGTTTGGGGCTGGTGCACTGGGATGACCCGGGGTGATGGTATGGGAAGGGAGGAGGGAGGAGGGTTCAGGATGGGGAACACATGTATACCTGTGGCGGATTCAGTTTGATATATGGCAAAACCAATACAGTATTGTAAAGTTAAATAAAATAAAAATTTTTTAAAAAATGATGAAAAAAACAGTGCTTAGTTGTATAAATACACAAATAAATGAGACCTAGAAGGACACATCAAATGATTAACTAATTGTGATTATGGATGACTTGGTTTTTTGTTTCTGCTTCTTGTGTTTTTTGATTTTCTATTATGCACATGTTAACGTTAGAAAAAATGAATTTCATTTTAAAAACCTTAACAAGAAATAAGTTCACAGCGCTGTTTTCATCATGAAAGACTGACGAATCACCATTGGCTTATTTTGTAAGAAAGCGGGACCTCCATGAAATAGCAGGCATATACTTACTTTGGAAATATGCAGCATCTTGTAAGAGCTGGCTTAGAATGTTAGGAAACTTGACAATCAAAACCATAATGACCTCATGAGATAACACTTGATCTTTGCCATAAAGTATATCAACTGCATAGATACTTTACAGATGGATTTTGTTCCTTTGGTTTTCAAGACCTATAATTTCTTGATGTAAGTCTTGTGAGAAAACACCTGTCTTAACATGTTCAAACATTTTAACTTGACTTAGATGTGATTTGGCTTGAAATAGGATATGTGGTTTGTAACCAAACCATAACTGGAAGAGATCTGAACAGATATATTGATTCAAATATATCAGAATAACAACATATTCACTGGTCTCACTGACTTGGGAATAAATTTTCTCTGTGCCATGTATATTTTCTTAACCTTAAATTTATGGCCTTTTGCTGAGTAAGTGAAATTCAGACCAAAAATAAATCATCAGTGTTTGCCCTGACAACAATAGTAAGTAAAACAAGGACCACCAACTGGGTAAGATTTCCTGCATATATCTCTGGGCTATGTATTATTGTGGATGTAAAGCGTCAAACATTTGTGCTCTGCCTGGCTCAACTAAAGCCAGTGTGGCGCTGTCCTATTTGTCACCCAACAAGCTGTGACTAATTTTTGGAAGGGCCCTACCTATTTTTCTCAGTACACAATTTGCCAAATCAGTATTAAAACCACATTTACTTGATCTTTCATGGATTTGAGCATTCAAATACTCAGAACTGGGAGAGTTGGAAAAATGTTTTGTAGGACAAGTGGTCCTGGGCAGGGTATATGGGAATAAGAAAGTGCTTGGGTGGGAATTTAGTTGCAATTTGTCCTCAGTTCTTCTAAGTCCTTAGCCTTAGCCCATGTTGGCAAGATACAATAGAATATCATAGCTGGAATCATCCACCGTGTTGATTTTCTTGACACAAGGTCAGCAGAGTATTGCCTTTTGTGCTTTAGTAATCAACTTTCAGATTGTCAATAATTTCCAAGGTCTACAGCTCCGTGACTTTGCGTGCTTCTCTTTTCAATGTTGACTCATCCTGCATCAGGAAATTTTTCCTAAAAAAAAAAAAAAAAAAAAAAAAAATGAAAAATATATATCAAGAGTGTTAAAGAAAAAGAAAAAGATGTTTCCCTTATATCTGACTGAATTCCCTGTAACTCACACTCAACTCCTTTTATCTAAGTTTCATAAAGTAAATGATCAATGGATCAATGTTTTCTTCAAAATAGTTGTTCCTTTTCCAAACAGTGATCATTAAACTATCCATAATAACCCATAGGTTTGTTTCTTTTGTTTTGAAAAAATGTGCCTATTTTAATTCCTTTCAGGAGCTTTATTTATTCATTATTCTGAACCCTTTCTATCATTGCTGCTGCTGCTGCTAAGTCGCTTCAAATCAGTCGCTCAGTCGTGTCCGACTCCTTGCGACCCCATGAACCGCAGCACGCCAGGCCTCCCTGTCCATCACCAGCTCCCGGAGGTCACTCAGACTCACATCCATCAAGTCAGTGATGCCATCCAGCCATCTCATCCTCTGTCGTCCCCTTCTCCTCCTGCCCCCAATCCCTCCCAGCATCAGAGTCTTCTCCAATGAGTCAACTCTTCGCATGAGGTGGCCAAAATACTGGAGTTTCAGCTTTAGCATCATTCCTTCCAAAGAAATTCCAGGATTGATCTCCTTCAGAATGGACTGGTTGGATCTTCTTGCAGTCCAAGGGACTCTCAAGAGTCTTCTCCAATACCACAGTTCAAAAGCATCAATTCTTTGGCGCTCAGCCTTCTTCACAGTCCAGCTCTCCAACTCTGTGCGACCCCATAGACGGCTCCCCCGTCCCTGGGATTCTCCAAGCAAGAATACTGGAGTGGGTTGCCATTTCCTTCTCCAATAAAAGTGAAAAGTGAAAGTGAAGTCGCCAAGTCGTGCCCGACTCCTAATGACCCCATGGACTGCAGCCTACCAGGCTCCTCCATCCATGGGATTTTCCAGGCAAGAGTACTGGAGTGGGGTGCCATTTTCATCTCTCTTTCTATCACTACCTATTTTTTAAATATTGAACATTGAACTCATTTGCATCATTTTTAATGTCAGTTGATTTTTACTGCTTGTGATGCAACTTAGCTACCTATAATTTTTCCTAGGTAGAAATTTTAATGTAATATGTAATGTAATGAGAGTCTTTTAAAAATGATTAAAAATCATTTCATTTCTAATGCATCCTCAGTCTGTCCTCCTTCCAAGCATAGAAAGCTGAAAATATGAAACCAGGTTTGTCTTTGTCCCTGCTAAAAGAGCTGTCATTTTATCTTAAGACAGTTGTCCTTTTCTATAAGTATGGGACATTGGGGAATAATTCTCTTGTTTTTAGCAGTCACAAAGGGCAATATATAAAACAGGCAGAAAAAGTTCACTCTAGAATGACATTTGTTTGAGCATAATAATAGAATTAATCATCTAGTCACCAAATATATACTTTATGCTCACTGGAATATTAAAAAAAAAAGCTTTCTAAATACCACAACGGATTTGAATTCTGTTTCACTTTGGGGAGATAAGTTGTCTTTTAGTGAAATATTTATATTGTTTTTTTTTTCTATTATTTTCTACAGTCTTTTGAAAGGATTGTTATTGTAAATATATGTTCATGTAGAAAATCTGAAAAAATACATAAATGAATAAAAATGAAGATCAGGTAAAATTCCACAACTAAAGATTGTTGTATATTCTTTCAGATTTGTTTGTTTCTTGGCCATGTAGCATGTGGGATTAGTTCCCCAAGCAGGGAGTGAAGCTGCCCCGCCTGCATTGGAAGCATGGAGTCTTTGCCAGGGAAGTCCCTCAGTTGAGTCCCTCAAGCACATTACTTGTTTTTTAATCATTTATTGGATTTTCCCTGTGAACCTGTACGAGCCAGGTACTACCATCAGAATATGTGCTCTACTGAATGGAAGTGTTTTTAATCTTAATAGACTTTGGAAGGTAGCTGGAAACACAGATGATTAAAATGTAAACCAAGGTGCATTTAGTATCAATAATTATGATATCAATGTGAAACAACAAATAAACAGAAAAGGTGTCATGAATGAAAATAACAGAGTTAGGGCAAGGGGTACTTAGCTGGGTGGTTAAGTGGGGTGTTTTCGGGTGGTGACAGTTCAGATGAGGGCAAGAGGATGAGAAGACAGATGTGAGGTCAGCAGGAAGAACAGCATTCCAACCCATGACCTGGTTCTGTAAAGATAGGTGAATATTTTCCTTGGACTCTGTTGATTCTGTTACACCTAGTAATACTATTTGATTCTCTAGACCTGATCTTCCGAATGTGTCACTCCCAACTTGCTAGCTGGTTAGTACACATCTGACAGAGTTAATGATTGTTTATTCACTTGGTCACCTGACCCCAGTGTCAGTCTCCTGTGAAATATGCCTGTTGTCACAAAGATGAACTCCAACGGAATTCCAAAAATGTTGTAGAGATGGTAGAAGATCAAGTCATAAAGTTCAAAGTTGAGAGAAGAAATGCTGTGAAGTCATCCCAGCTCTAGTTCAGCTATGTGCTGTGAATGCTGAGAATAGAAAATCAATTAAAGATGCATTTAAAAAATAAAGCTAGTCCATAGATTCAGTTGGTGTAATGTATCCATGGGAATATATTCTTGTTCTTTAATTCATTGAGGAGGATATGATGACTAAGGTGTTGGGTTGGCCTAAAAGTTTGTTCTGATGTTTCACAAGATGCTGTGAAAAAACCCAAGTGAACTTTGGCCAACCCAATAAAATAGGCTTTCTCAAAAAACCAGAAGTATAACTGTGAGCAATAAGTTGAAGGAGAGAAGATAGTCCAACTTTTTACCTTGCCTTTTGCATTTGGAGAGACATGGTGTATCCAGGGAAGCTTCCCAGGTGGCCCTAGTGGTATAGAACTTGCCTGCCAATGCAGGAGACATAAGAGACAAGGGTTCGATCTCTGAGTTGGGAAGATCCCCTGAAGGAGGGCATGGCAACCCACTCCAGTATTCTTGTCTGGAGAATCCCATGGACAGAGGAGCCTGGGGGGCTACAGTCCAAAGGCTCACAAAGAGTCAGACACGACTGAAGCAACTTAAGATGCATGTATGGCATATCCAAGTATATCTATATTCCCTTTTAAAGTAAGATCAGAAATAAGCACTTTGTATTTCATCCTATGGAAACACAAGTGATACTCTTTGTTTCATGAGGACCCACCCATTATAACATAAGGTCTGCATTCCTTAAGGTCCTGGGAAGTTTTCCGAAGTGACATGACAATTAAGTCAGTTGAAAACCAGAATTCCAGCTGCTTCACAAGGGGGCCGCTGTGTGAACACATCCACACTCAATGTTTAAGCTTTGGCTTATGAGGTGGTTTATTCAACATAAAAATTTTCTGTGGGTCAGAGCAATTGCTGTTTTAATGCTTCAAATCAAACACACTCGGAGGTTTAGAGATGAAAAAATAAATATTTGCAAACAGTGGTTGAATTGGGCAGACTGTTCACTCTAGTTCTCTTTGAGGATTTTCAAATCTTCTATTTTATTACTATTTCTGAATTTACCAATAAAAACAGTCACTTTGGCCACCAAGAAGGGACTTGAGAAGGACTTATTATGCAGTTCCATGAATGTTCATAGCTGGGACTTACAACCTGAGCGGGTCCTTCAGAGGCCCTACATCTTAACATACACGGTCCCTTACTATTGCCTGTAGGCCATCAGAAAGGCTATTGTTTCTAATGCCCTGTAGAAAAGCCATATGGTGTATGGGGTGGGAGGTAGGAAGGGGGTTCAGCATGGGGAACATGTGTATACCTGTGGCAGATTCATGTTGATGTATGGCAAAACCAATACAATATTGTAAAGTAATTAGCCTCCAATTAAAATAAATAAATTTATTAAATAAGGGGGAGGGAGAAAAGCCACATGGAATAATATAGAAATTGCTTACAATTCTTAATAAAATTTATATTTAATATTATAAGGGCTTCCCAGATGGCTCAGTGGGTAAAGAACCTGCCTGCAATGCAGGAGACGCCACAGATATGGGTTCGATTCCTGGGTTGGGAAGATCCCCTGGAGAATGGAATGGCTACCCACGCCAGTATTCTTGCCTGGAGAATTCCATGGACAGAGGAGCCTGATGGGCTACAGTCCACAGGTGGCAAAGAGTTGGACGACTGAAGTGACTGAGCACAGCACAAATATTGTAAAAGAATGTATTATGTGAGGTTTTTCTAAAACATGAAATATATGTCTAATTTAAAGTTATGTAACTTTTATGTATAGTAAGGCATTTTTAGAACAATTTGGACAAATACAAAAGCTTCCTTATTTGTTTTACACATTTTGAGCCAAATATACATCTGCCTCACAACCCACGCTGACTCTTTTGGGTGGACTATTTCATGATGTATTTTGTTATGGCTCTTACTTCTTTTCTAGAGTCTATTTCAAGATAAAACCATTCATAAAGGGAGAAAGGGAACAATATACAAGCTTATTTGAATTTTCCCTTACAGAGTGTATATGAATTAGGTGAACAGAGATGATGGTACAAAAAAAAAAAACAGAAAAAGATCAGCCTGTTTTTCAGAGTATTAAAATTGTGACCCTGAAATTACTGTGTTCTGATAAGGGTTTCCCAGGTGGCACCAGTAGTAAAGAACCTGCCTGTCAATGCAGGAGACATAAGAGATGCAGGTTCAATCCCTGGGTATGGAAGATCTCTTGAAGTAGGAAATGGCAGCCCACTCCAGTATTCTTGCCTGGAAAATCCCATGGACAGAGGAGCCTGGCTGGCTATAGTCCATAGTGTTGCAATGAGTCAGATATGACTGAAGCAACTTAGCACACTGATAAGGGCAAATCTGCCCCATCCAAAATATTTACATTTCTGAATTAAAATTATCCTAAGTTTATGGCTTGTTTCCAAGTAATACACCAGGTCTAACATGCAGATGAAGGTTGCTCTTTCTTTTGGTTTTAGGGTTTTTTGTTCATATTATTCAGGATTATATTTTCTCAGTATCAGATACAGAATATGAAAAATTCTTATGGATGAAGGCCTCTAAACATTGTAGCCACTAATTTCCTTTTTATTTTTTAAAGCTTTTTATGTTGGAGTATAGTCAACTAACAATGTTGTAATAGTCTCAGATGGACAGCAAATGTACTCAGCCACACAAATACATGTACCCATTCGCTCCCAAACTCCCCTCTCACCCAGGCTGCCACATAACATTGAGCAGAATTCCCTGTGTTATACAGTAGGTCCTTGTTGATTATTCCTTTTAAGTATAGCTATGTGTACATGTCAATCCCAAACTCCCTTACTATCCCTTCCCCCATCTTTCTGCCTATCAACCATAAGTTTGTTCTCTAAGCTGTGAATCTGTTTCTATTTTATATATCGGTTCATTTGTATCATTTCTTTTTTAGAATCCATATGCAAAGGGTATCATATGATATTTCTCCTTTCCTGTCTGACTTACTTCACTCAGTATGACACTCTCTAGGTCCGTCTGTGTTGCTGCAAATGGCTTATTTCACTCTTTTTAATGGCTGGATAATATTCCATTGTGTATATGTACCACATCTTCTCTCTCCATTCCTCTGATGATGGGCATTTAGGTTACTTCCGAGTTTTGGCTATTGTAAATAGTGCTGCAATGAGCATTGGGTTGCATGCATCCTTTTGGATCATGTTTTTCTCCAAATATATGCCAAAGAGTGGGATTGCAGAATCATATGGTAGCTCTATTTTTCACTTTTTAAGAAGCCTCCATACTGTTCTCCATAGTGGCACCACTAATTTTCAATCAGTCTAATGTGTCGTACGCTAGTAGATTCTCTAGACCTCTCCAGAGGACCCGGCTCACATATTAGCATTCTCCAAAGAAAAAGAAACAATTATATATACATTTATATATAATAGGTATATGTAATAATTATAAATACATATATATGAATATTTAGAAGATGAACATTTTATAAAGATAATATGTAGATATGTTATATGCAATGTATATATACATAAGGTCATTTAAGGAATTGACTCACAGTTTTGGAAACAGAAGATCCTCCCAGTTTGGCAGGCAAGCTTGAACACTAGGACAGCCAATGGTTTAGTTCCAGTTCAAGACCAAATCCAAAGATAGGAGAAAACCATTGTCCTCACTCAAAGACAGGTGGAGAGGGAGAGAGAGAGAATTCTCCTTACTTAGCATTCTGTTCTATTCAGGATGTTAATACATTGGTGATGCCCCCTCCAACATTGATCGTGGATGGCAAATTGCTTTACTTTATGTCTGTGGATTCTGATGCCAATCTCATCCAGAAACACACTCTCAGAGACACCCAGAAGAGTGTTTAAACAAATATCATGATCCAGTCAAGTTAGTACCCAAAATGAATCATCATACTCAGGGCTTTTAAACAGTTTCAGCAGACTCAGGATTCACTTCGGCACCAGTGTTATACATTTACCTTTTAAACTGGTAAAGCTGGGTTGGGGAAATTAGCTCAGGTCTGAGGCCAAAGCCAAGATTCTTATACTTAACCCTAGGTTTGAATCTTCCACACATGAGGGGACAGACTAAAGAGCATACTCACCTGGCCAGCAGCAGAGAGACTTGTCACCTGACTTCTGCCAACCAAGCCCCAAGCAGGCTGCCATGCAGAAATGCATTTATGAACGTGCAGGCCCTCCCTTGGGCTCCAAATCACAGCTTGAGGGATTGTATAAAATGTTTATTGGGGGATTTAGGAGGCTCTGTTGATCCATTTTTATATATATTCAAAATTGTTTTGAATTTTATATTTCCCATGCCTCTCTGTTTAAAAAAGAACTCCAGAAGTTGCTTGTATATTTTTGAGATTAGTTGTTTATCTGTTGCTTCATTTGCTATTATTTTCTCCCATTCTGAAGGCTGTGTTTTCAGCTTGCCTATAGTTTCCTTTGTTGTGCAGAAGCTTTTAAGTTTGATTAGGTCCCATTTGTTCATTTTTGATTTTATTTCCGATATTCTGGGAGGTGGGTCATAGAGGATCCTGCTGTGATGTAAGTCAGAGAGTGTTTTGCCTATGTTTTCCTCTAGGAGTTTTATGGTTTCTGATCTTACATTTAGCTCTTTAATCCATTTTGAGTTTATTTTTGTGTATGGTGTTAGAAAGTGTTCTAGTTTCATTCTTTTACAAGTGTTCAACCAGTTTTCCCAGCACCACTTGTTAAAAAGATTGTCTTTAATCCATTGTATATTCTTGCTTCCTTTGTCAAAGATAAGGTGACCATATGTGCATGGATTTATCTCTGGGCTTTCTATTTTGTTCCATTGATCTATATTTCTGTCTTTGTGCCAGTACCATACTGTCTTGATGACTGTAGCTTTATAGTAGAGCCTGAAGTCAGGCAGGTTGATTCCTCCAGTTCCGTTCTTCTTTCTCAAGATAGCTTTGGCTATTCGAGGTTTTTTGTATTTCCATACAAATTGAGAAATTATTTGTTCTAGCTCTGTGAAGAATACCGTTGGTAGCTTGATGGGGATTGCATTGAATCTATAAATTGAGACACTGATGTATAGAACAGACTTTTGGACTCTGGGACCGGGAGAGGGTGGGATGATTGGGGAGAATAGCATTGAAATATGTATAATATCATATCTGAAACAAGTCAGTCCAGGGACGATACCCTATAACAGATGCCTGGGACTGGAGCACTGGGATGACCTGGAGGGATGGTGTGGGAAGAGGGGAGGAAGGAGGGTTCAGGATGGGGAACACATGTATACTGGTGGTGGATCCATCTCGATGTATAGTAAAAGCAATACAATATTGTAAAGTTAAGCAAAATTAAAAAAAATAAAATAAAAAAAAAAAACATAACTTGAAACAAGAAAAAAAAAAAAAAAAAGAACTCCATTGAGTTACAACTTACGGACAATAACCTGCATTCATTTTAAGTGTTTAGTCCAATGAGCCTTGACAAAATTAACCAAGTAACCTCAAAAGATACAGATAGCTCACCTCCAAAACTCTCTTGTGAGCCTTGATCATCAGCCTCTTTCCACCCCCACCCCTGAGCTCTGTGCTTCCAGTGATCTACTTTATTTCAGTGGATCCAAATCCTTGGCAACGTTTGGCATTACAAATCTTTTATCTCCTTGTGTTTTAACTTGTATTTTCCTGATGAGTAATAACATGTATCTTTTCATGTGCCAATGACTTCAGTTTATCAAATATTTCTTTTATAGTTCATGCTTTCTTTGTTCTATCTATGAAATCCCAGTCTGAACTTCCTTTCCCACCACCTTGAACTCGTAAGGTTGCAGTTTTCATCTTTTGAGAAAAAGGCTACACAATTCTTACCTGTCACAATATCAGTTTCTTATGAGTAAACTCATCTCCTGGTTCTGTCTGCTTTGGGATGATTTCCGTTGCCTTTAAATAGCTGTTTACAATTTTATCCAGCTCTTGTAAGTGTGAACAATGTGGCACTATGAGTGGACTGGAACAAAGATAAATAAGCTAGCCATTGAAGAATTATTTTTTTTTTAATTAGTGTTTGGGCAAAAGAAGACACAGGAATGATTCTTTACTGTAACAATTAGGAGCAGATGCTTTAGAGAAAAAAAACTAGACATTTTCTCCTTTCAATTAATATCTTGCTAATTGGGCCAATATTCAAGGGGGGAGGAAATAGATTTGTCGTTTAATTAATACTTTTAGGGGTTCTGGAAAGTGTGTTTTCTCCTTTACCCCTTTATCATAATGCTTCCCTACCCAAGCATGTGTGCATATACATATGCACACTACCCTCTGTCCTGGTCCTCTTGTAACAACACAATATGATGTTTTAGAGGGTATTTAATTGGACTTCCTTGGTGGCTCAGACGGTAAAAGCATCTGCCTACAATGCGGGAGACCTGGGTTCCATCTATGGGTCGGGAAGATCCCCTGGAGAAGGAAATGGCAACCCACTCCCATACTCTTGCCTGGAAAATCCCATGGATGGAGGAGCCTGGTAGGCTACAGTCCATGTGGTCGCAAAGAGTCGGACACGACTGAGCGACTTCACTTCACTAATAATTCACACAACTCAAGAAAAATTATAGTATATAAAAATATCTGTATAATGAGAATAGATTTTTTTGGCTAAGTTTGTTTTGGTAATTGAGTAAAAATGGTATTTTTCTCCCCAGGGGAGACACTTTTAAAAAACAGAAAGAAAAACTGTGAGTACCATCTTATAGCTATGGGTACCAGCTCCCCCAATCTACTTTAAAAAGACCATCTCCCACTCCCACCACTGTTTCTGTTACACCATCCTTCTGGTTTTCAGTCACCAGAGTCAAGGATCTTTAGATAAGCTCCAAGAGGAATTTACACCATATATATGTAGTATGGGGGTTGCCTTGAGAAATTGAATGAGTGATTTTCTTTTCTTCAGTAAGAGATTTAGCAGATGCCTTGGGGACAGGAAAAGCAGGTCTATCCAGTGCTGGCAAGGCTCACAGATGTGGTGTTCCTTCATTATATAGAAAACGGGGACACTAGACACTGTTGAAACTGTTACAGGAATAAGGAATATCTTTTTTCCCCCTTTTTAACTGGAATATAATTGCTGTACAATGTGGTGTCAGTTTCTGCTGTACATCATGAGTCAGCTATATGTATACATACATCCCCTCCCTCTTTGGCATGCCTCCCACCTGCAACCCGCCCCTCCTCATTCCACCCATCCAGGTCATCACAGAGGAATATCTTTAAACTAACTTTACTGGTAATTCTTTGAATAACTGAAACCTCTCAGAGTCTTAATGACAGGGAGAGTGTGCAGAGAGGCAGAGCAGGGCAGGGTGGAGCTTGAAGAGCACCAGAGTTTATGTTCTGGGTACAACAGTCACTCTTGTGGGACTAAGAAAGTGAAGTCCTCACTCTGGACTACTGTCCCTCAACAGGAAAGACCCTCAGCCTTACTTTCAGCTCTGTGCTCTTGGTTGTAGAAAGTGCTTCTTCCACAGTTCAATAGCATTTTTGTGTCTGACTTTTCTCCTGGCTGCTTATAATACACATTGGATGTCCTATAAAAGGCACACGGATGATAGTTTACTTCAACCTGGTGTTCATGACATTCAGTTCAGTTCAGTCACTCAGTTGTGGCCGACTCTTTGCGACCCCATGGACTGCAGCACACCAGGCTTCCCTGTCCATCACCAACTCCTGGAGCTTGCTCTAACTCATGTCGATCAAGTTGGTGTTCACGACATTATCTGCCACCATTTTGAATAAATGGTGATGTGATGAGACATGTGTGTTTTAATGAAGTTTAAAGGGAACAAAGAAACAGGACTTTTGAGGACACATCCCTTTCTTCTACGTTAAAAGAAACCTCATAATGGCTAATATGTAATTTGACATTTAAAGACACAAATATTGTATGGACACCTCTAAATCTTCTCAAACAGAGAGCAAACAACTATTTTATTGACATGAGTTTACAAAAAGGCTCAGACCTTAAGTTCTTTCCATATTTTTAGAGCAGAGAACTGTTTTTTAAAATGCTAGTAATGTCAATAAAATATTCAATGTGTTTGATCACTTATGCTACTTAATGCTCTTAAAGCAATTATTGAGAACTTATACACAAATATTAGTTAACTTAACTCTTAGGATAACTCTAAGAGGTAACTGCTTCTTTTCCAGAAGCAAGGTTTATCTAACATTTCTTTGTGAATTAGATTGTTTTTTATAGCCTAATTTCATGATCATTTTCTTTTTCAAACATAATCCTCTGTATGTTTTATGTGTGTATATTTTAAAAATACTTCATCATAGATCTACATAGTCATAAATTCCAGTTGGACTGGCTATTGCATATATGAAACAAGTATAAAATAAATGAAATTTTTGCTTTTTTAAAATTCCAAAACCTCACAGTGCCATATATACAGAGCTATCAGTACAGCTGCAAATAAACTTTAACTACTTTGAAAAATCACTATTGCTGTCCATAAGCAGCTTGCTGCTGCTGCTGCTGCTGCTAAGTCACTTCAGTCGTGTCCGACTCTGTGCGACCCCATAGACAGAAGCTCACCAGGCTCCCCTGTCCCTGGGATTCTCCAGGCAAGAACACTGGAGTGGGTTGCCATTTCCTTCTCCAGTGCAGGAAAGTGAAAAGCGAAAGTGAAGTCGCTCAGTTGTGTCCGACTCTTAGCGACCCCATGGACTGGAGCCTACCAGGCTCCTCCGTCCATGGGATTTTCCAGGCAAAAGTACTGGGGTGGGGTGCCATTGCCTTCCCTGAAGCAGCTTGATAGAACCAAGCAAATATATATAAACTTTGTCTAAGCTCAGGAAAAAATATTTTGTGAATACTTGGTATAATTGGCTTAAGGAGGACCCAAACCATCACATCCTCTATGAATATCTTCACTGGGGCATAAACATTTGACATCATGTCAATTATGGGATCATGTCTTTTGAAAGCTTCTATTATATCTTAGCTTTCTTTACAATTTTTTAAATTAATTTTTTTGGAGTATAGTTGCTTTACAATGTTGTGTTAGTTTCTACTGTACAGCAAAATACATCCCCTCTTTTTTGACTCCTTTCCCATTCAGGTCACCACAGCCTCATTCAGTAGGTCCCTTTGCTACACAGTGTGTTCTGCTTAGTGATCTATGGCTTCTCTGAGCTTTCGAAAGAGAATTTCTGGCATTACTTCATGTCTTGACATATCCACTTGTCAGGTTTGATAGCTATTTTCCAGAAGAGGTCCTATCCTTGAACATATCTGCCACACAATTTGTTCATTTACAAACGTTTATTGAATGCCTGTTATATTCTGGATATATTCCTCGATGAGCTCATGACTATATAAAGAAAATCTTGCAGTATGAGATAACAAAACTACAAGATCAGCAAAGTCACATTTTATGGGGTTAGAATATAGTCAACACTTAAAGCAAAATGTTTAATATAATGAAAATTATCCTTGAAAATCCCATAGAAGCTATCAGCTTGGAGGATTACATACTATTGATATTTCTCAGTGACTCTAAACCAGCCTGCTTTTCTTCAAGCACTTAGAAAAGATTTTTTTTTTTTCTTTCAGTTGGATATCAGTAGTTGACTTGCATCAGCCACCAGCTTTTGTGAAATATGCCTGCTTTCGAAGTTGCATAACCAATGAGAAAGGCTCTCTCTATGAGGGACACACAGGAGCAGACCAACCAAAGGAGAGCAGACTCAAGTCTTCCATCTTGCTGCTATGGGAGTTATACTTGTAGGCAGAATGGCTGGTGGTTCACTTACTTGCATTATTTCAACTTTTCCCTTTGATGTGTACAGATGAATGTGGATATGTTAAATACATGTATGATGCAACCTCCAGTGAAAACTGAGTGACTAAGTCTAGGAAGCTTCTAAATCAGAGGGGATGCTTGACTTGCATTTGAAAAGATCAGTATGATTTCATAGATTGTGAATGTGGAAATTCCAGGCAGCAAATAGCATGAGTAAAATCATGGAAGAGTGAGACTTTCTGGTACGTTAGGGAAACTGGAATTAGTTCTTTTTTTTGGGGGGGATCATTTTTTTTCCAGCTTTATTGAGGTATAATTGACAATAAAACAGTATATACTTAAAATACACATATGATGATTTGATATACATATACATTGTGGAATGATTGCCATAATTAAGTTAATTAACATATCCATCACCTCACAGCTACCATGTGTATGTGTATGTGTTGAGAATACGTTGCTGTTCTCTTAGCAAATTTCAAGTACACAGTACAGGGTTATTAACTACAGTCACTATGCTGTATTAAATCCCCAGAACATATTCATCTTATAACTGAAAGCATGTACTAGAAGTAGTTCTTGACAGCAAGAGGGTGTAGCTGTAAAAAAGCCAGATTCTGAATAAGTTTCTTCTTTGGTTAAAAGAAGAAATCCTTTTAACAGCAGAATGAAGGATGACTGCTGGGAAGACAAGAACAAAAGAAGGGACAACCAACCAAGGGGACGTTAGGCAGTGACAGCTGAGGGAGCTAATTGGCCTCCGGGGATTTTTCCAGGCTATTTTCTAGTCCTGGGGCCAGACTCGCAGCCCAGTGTTCTTTCCAATTCACCACACTGACTCTTTCATTGCTTTTCCCTTTATGTCAGCCCCAGTTATTCCTAATGAAGTATGTGTGTGTGTGTGTGTGTGTGTGTGTGTGTGTGATAAATATTGGAGAAGGCAATGGCAACCCACTCCAGTACTCTTGCCTGGAAAATCCCATGGACGGAGGAGCCTGGTGGGCTGCAGTCCATGGGGTCGCGAAGAGTCAGACATGACTGAGTGACTTCACTTTCACTTTTCACTTTCATGCATTGGAGAAGGAAATGGCAACCCACTCCAGTGTTCTCGCCTGGAGAATCCCAGGGACGGAGGAGCCTGCTGGGCTGCTGTCTATGGGGTCGCACAGAGTCAGACATGACTGAAGCAACTTAGCAGCAGTAGCAGTGTATAAATATATTTTCTATAGAGGGAGTATATTAGAACATACTCTTTTTGGTCCTTTAAGGTTGCAGTGGGAATTACTATTTTACGTCTATCACCTCTTCAAAGCCTGTTAGGATCAGTTGATCATTTCTTTTAGGTCACTAGTATCTCCCTCAGTGTGCAAAAGCATACTCTAAACTTTATTTTGTTTATTTGTTTCAAAGTTTATTTATTTTTCAAATGAATATTGTTTATTATTATGTTAACTTCTAATAATTATTTATTTAAAAATGGTTTATTCAAGGAGACGCCATTAGCTGTCACTTGGGCTATTAGCGTGACTCTCTCCATAAACACATTTTGTTATGAACAAAAAGTGGAGCTTTAGTTTGGGCATATTATCACCCAAAATCCCATTTTTTTTTTTGTATTTTACCTGCAATTTAAATTTCTTTAAAAAATTTTAATTGGAGGATAATTGCTTTGCAACGTTGCGTAGGTTTCTGCCATACAGTCTGGATCAGTCATAAACATACGTATGTCCCCTCTGTCTTGAACATCTCTCCCACGCCTACCCCCTCGCACCCATCTGGGTTGTCACAGAGCACTGAGTTGAGCTCCCTGTGTTCTACTTCCTACTAGTTATCTATTTGACAAATGGTAATGTATATGTTTCAATGCTACTCTCTCAGTTTGTCCCATCCTCTCCTTCCACTGTGTCTCCAAGTCTGTTCTCTATGTCTGCATCTCTATTCCTGCCCTGCAAATAGATTCATCAATACCATTTTTTTCTAGGTTCAATATATGCATAAATATATAATATTTGTTTTTATGACTTCACTCTGTATTTTCTTAATGTGTGCTTAGTCAATTAATCAAGTCCAACTCTGCAACCCTTTGGACTGTAGCCCACCAGGCTCCTCTGTCTGTGGGATTTTCCAGCCAAGAATACTGGAGTGGGTTACCATTTCCTTCTCCAGGGGATCTTCCTGACACAGGGATCAAACCCTCATCTCCTGTGTCTCCTGCATTGCAGGTGAGTTCTTTATCCACTGAGCCATTGGCAAAACCCTTACTCTGTACAAACAGACTCTAAGTTCGTCCACCTCACTAGAACTGACTCAAGTGTTTGCACAGCAAAAGAAACTATAAACAAGATGAAATGACAACCCTTAGTATGGGAGAAAATAATTGCAAATGGAGCAACTGACAAAGGATTAATTTGCAAAATATACAAATGAATCATAAGTTCAATGTCAACTCATGAGTTCAAAAAAAAACAACCAAAACATGGGCAGAAGACCTAAATAGATATTTTTCCAAAGATGTATAGATAGCTAATAAATGCATGAAAAAATGCTCAAATCGCTCAGTATTAGAGAAATGCAAATCAAAACTACAAAGAAGTATCACCTCACACCAGGTCAGAATGGCCATCATCAAAAAATGTACAAACAATAAATATTGGAGAGAGTGTAGAGAAAAGGGAACCCTCTTGCATTGTTGGTAGGAATGTAAATTGATACAGCTACTATGGAGGACAATATGGAGATTCCTTAAAAAAACTAGCAATATAACTACCATATGGCCCAGCAATCCTTCTACTGGGCATATACCTTGGGAAAATCATAATTCAAAAAGATACCTGCACCCCGTGCTTATTGTAGCACTATTTATAATAGCCAGGTGATGGAAGCAACTTAGATGGCCATCAACAATGAATGGATAAAGAGGCTTTGGTGTGTGTGTGTATATATATAGAATGGAATATTATTCAGCCATAAAACCCCAACTTTTAAATGATATATATAAGTTTTCAAGTTTTGCTATCTTTGCCAACTCTGCGGGTTATTATGCCAATCTAGTAGGAAAAAGGTGACTTCTTAGTCTAATTTGCTTTCTTCTATTATGATAATGTTTATTATATTTCCATGTTGATCACCTTTGGCTTTCTACTTTCATAATATATTAATCTTTTTAGCTATTTTATTGAGTATTTATCTTTTTTCCCCAATGAGTCTTAACAACTCCTTATACAAAATAAATGAACATGATCTTTAACCTTTGCTTCAATTATTTTGTTCATTCTTATCATTTGTGTTTAAGTTTTTATGTGGTTTAAAGATACATGGAAATATGGGTTTTATGTAATTAATTTATAATTTTTCTTTTTTACTTCTGTCTTCCATTTCCCAGCTGAAGATTACACAGTTCTTAAAAATGGTGGTTATTCCTTTTATTTTGCATTTCACATCCACTTGGTATTGATTACAGCCTATAGCATGAGCTAGAAATGTAACCTTTCCTTCTCATTGGTTGTGACAGACAAAGACACAGTGTGGGCATCTACCTTGAAAAGGAAACTTGTTCCTGTGTCATGAGGGGTGTGGTTACCTGCCAGCCTTCAGCTCTTAGGCCCTCCAGAGTCTACCTCAGCTTTCAAATAAAGGTCACAGTCTTCTTGGGCAGACTTCTGGCCAGTGACTAGGCCAGGAAGCTACAGAAGACCTGCTTTTTTCCACTCACTGAGAGACTCCTCCAATGAGTTGTCCAGCTCCATCATTCCCCTTTGGACTTTCATGAGGTCAGATTGCTTCATGCCCAGCCCATTCTGCTTCCTCGCTTTTTCCTGTCCAAGTGTTAGTCCTTTAGGAAATTTGTGTTTCTAAAATCCATCTCAACATCTGTTTCCCAGAGAATCCCTCCAATATCTAGTTTACCAGTTGACTATTTCCACATCCTTAGTTAGAATAACTCGTAGTAAGTCAGGAGTCAGGTCTCCTCCTTGGTTTTTTACTCCATAGCAGCGGTCTGTTAATGTGTTGTTCAGCTAGTATGACAGTTTAAATTACTAATTAATTAGTTAGGAAATTAGCATAATATGCTATGCTATGCTAAGTCACTTCAGTCGTGTCCGACTCTGTGTGACTCCATAGACAGCAGCCCACCAGGCTCCCCTGTCCCTGGGATTCCCCAGGCAAGAACACTGGAGTGGGTTGCCATTTCCTTCTCCAGTGCATGAAAGTGAAAAGTGAAAGTGAAGTCGCTCAGTCATGTCTGACTCTTAGCGACCCCATGGACTGCAGCCTTCCAGGCTCCTCCATCCATGGGATTTTTCAGACAAGAGTACTGGAGTGGGGTGCCATTGCCTTCTCTGAGCATGCATGCAAGCACGCATATATATGTACCATATATGTATGTGTGTATGTGTATATTTACAGAAAGAGAGAAACTCAGTTTTCAGCAAGTTATTTATTAATATTTCCTATGTTGCCCATTTTTCTCCCAAATAAAATTTAGACTCAATCAAATTCAAAAATTCTTTTGAACTTTTGCTTTTCCTATCCAGGAAAACATATGTTTCCTTTATCCACACCCATCTTCTATTTCATCTCAATAAAATGGTGTGTTCTATAAATACCTATAACTTGCATGCTGCTGCTGCTAAGTCGCTCCAGTCGTGTCCGACTCTGTGCGACCCCATTTTTGGGATTCTCCAGGCAAGAATACTGGAGTGGGTTGCCATTTCCTTCTCCAATGCAGGAAAGTGAACAGTGAAAGTGAAGTCGCTCAGTCGTGTCCGACTCTTAGCGACCCCATGGACTGGAGCCTACCAGGATCCTCTGTCCATGGGATTTTCCAGGCAAAAGTACTGGGGTGGGGTGCCATTGCCTTCCCCGATACCTTGCATAGTTATCGTTGAATTTATTTCTGAGACTTTTATAGTTGTTTCTGGCATGGACTTTTTTTATGGTTTATTACTAGCATAGTTATCATTGAATTTATTTCTGAGACTTTTATAGTTGTTTCTGGCATGGACTTTTTTTTATGGTTTATTACTAGCATTAGAAGGGCTTCCCGGATGGCTCAGTGAGTAAAGAACCCACCTGGCACTGCAGAAAATGCAGGTTCAATTCTTGGGGTGGGACGATCCCCTGGAGAAGGGAATGGCAACCCACTCCAGTATTCTTGCCTGGAGAATCCCATGGACAGGAGGGTGATGAGCTACAGTCCATGGGGTCGTCCATAGGGTCGCAAAGCATCAGACACGACTGAAGTAACTGAGTATGCACACATGCACAGGCATTAGAGAATCTATTGATTATGAAATGTTGAGTTTTTTAATCATCTACATTGCAGAACTTCCCAAAGAATCCTAATAGTATTTGCTTGATTTTTGTAGGCTTTCCATGTAGAAAAGCCTGTACATATTATCAGTTAAGAGAATGAGAGGAAAGCACTGGACTTTGTGAAGTTTTTCAAGAGCAGTCATATCTTTTCCACTGTGGTTTAAAACAGATACTGAATATAGTTCCCTGTGTTCTACAAGAGGACCTCACTGTTTATCCATCCTATTTATAATTGTTTTCATCTACTACTCCAAAACCCCAATCTTTTATTCCCCTACCCCTTCTCCCCCTTGGAAACCACCAATCTGTCCTCTATGTCTGTGAGTCTATTTTCTAGATAATTTCTTCTGTTGTGTCATATTTTAGTTTGTACCTATAAGTGATATCACATGTAATTGTCTTTCTCTTTCTCGCTTACATCACTTAGTATGATAACTTCTAGGTGCATCCATGGTGCTGAAAATGGCATTATTTCTTTCTTTTTACAGATGAGCAATATTCCATTATATATATGTACCACATCTTCCTTAAAATGTTATGGATATCTTTATATATGTAATTGTATTATCTTTTGTATTTGTAATAAGGAATATCTATAATTTTATATTTCTGCATTTGTTTTTGCTAATTAAGTATTTTTATTTACTTATGCATTTTTTTTCTAATTTATTTGGCAGAGTTGGATCTTAGTTGCAGCGTTTGGGATCTTCACTGTATCATGTAGGAATTTCTTTGCAGCTCACAGATTCTCTAGTTGTGGCATGAGAGCTCAGTAGTTGTGGCATATAGCATCTGCAGCATCTGGGAGATAGTGGAGGACAGGGAAGGCTGGCACAGGCAGTCCATGGGGTTGCGAAGAGTCAGACACGACTTAGCAACTGAACAACAAGAATCTGGGATTTTAGTCTCTTGATCAAGGATTGAACCTGTGTTCTCTGCGTTGCAAGGCCAATTCTTAACCACTGGACCACCAGGGAAGTCCCCAGTTTTGCATTTTTAAAATTCAGCTCCCAGCATCTCAGTTTCTTCATCTTTGAGATAATTAGTATCTATTTTGTTGGGTAGTAGAGAAGATTAAGTGAAATCTTACACACAAGAAAACTAGAAGAATAAATATTAGCTGCTATTCATTTCTCCTGCATATCCTGGGTTTATTTTCTTGTCCCAGTCCTAATTTATTGAGTTGGATATTTAGTTCATTTATTTTTATTTCTCTCTGTTTAACCATGAAAATAGTGTGAGTTAATATTTCTTTTTGGCGAGTAAGTTTGGCTGCATCTTAACATTTTTATATGACACATTTTTCATTATTGTTATTTTCTAAATATTCTCTGATTATAGGTTTTAGCTCTTTCTGTTTTAGGAAATGGCTTCATCTAGCCATAAAATCCACGGACCAAACCAGCAAAGAGCTGGCTTTCCTTGAGGCATAGCTGGGCTGGCCTGGGAATTTTCTCACTCAGCTGATGCTGATTTATAGCAGTGATAGAAATTCTGCCCTCTCTCAGGGCTCCCTGACCTTCACTTCTTAAAAATAGGAAAATTAATTGGGCTTCTCCTGGCCTGTCTTCTGTTTGCTTGTGAGACTCTATTGCTTTCTTAAGAAAGTGAGTTGTGAGTTGCTTCTAAGTATCTTCATTTTACCTGGTTCCACTTACATTATCTAAAGCAGAAATTTCTTGAATTCTGTGGTCTACCAGCAGCACCTTCCCCAGTTTTCAGTGACACTGGAGTCGTTAAAATTATGATTATACTATGTTTTTACCATTTTGGTTATTTCTATTAGCTATCACCAAAGGAGGTTGTATATTTATGTTCATCTGCCTTATTTTTCAGAAGTCTAAATAGGGATTAAAAAAGCAATTAACTGCCATCTTTTTACTTTGTATGCTTTTCAGTTTCAATTGGCAAATTGTGACCATAAGTTGAAGAAGGAAATGGCAACCCACTCCCGTATTCTTGTCTAGGAAATCCCATGGATAGAGGAGTCTGGCAGGCTACAGTCCATGGGGTCACAAAGTCAGACGTGACTTAGCGACTAAATAGCCACAGCAGGAGACCACAAGTTAGGACTGTTTTTTATGGACAGCCTAGGGTAATTCTTTATGGACATGTGAGATACTTTGGCATGTGAAATATTAAAAAATAAAGACTAGTTTGATAAAGAATATATCAGGTTATATTTACATATTTTTTAAAAATTAATTTATTCTGTATTACACATTTTATACTTTTGACTATTCTATAAAGAATCCATCATTTCTTTAAAACAATGCTTTGGGTGATTTTGAAAATTTGTTTAAAAGTTAACAAATTTTAAAGATTTGTTTGGCCAAGTGAATTATATGATAATTCTCTGTACATTTAAATTATGTTCACACCGGGGAGAATCATTAATTTTGCAAGGAAAAAAAAATGCTGTAATAAATATATCTCAGATTTACCAATGGGGTTCAGTATAAATCATCTACACGATGGTTTTTATGTTTGTAAAAAACACGTGCAGAGGCAAGCTAATAACTATCTGGTAATCAAACCCTGGCAATTAGTTTACAACCCAAACAAAACCGTTTGCATGAAAAAGTTTAAAGGAACTCAAAACCTCAAATAACTTGGGATCTTGTCCTTCAGTGCTTGGAAACAAGAAGTCTAATGTTTTAATCCCTTTTTTGCTGAAGACATGCTAGGTTTCTTTGCAGAAATCCTTGGCTTTCTATATATGGAATTTTCTTCCTGTAGATTTAATGGTAAGCAGCACATTTCTATGTGTGTTTTACACATTTCTACAGTAGAAGTTCTTCTTGTATATTTATTCCTTTCCTCTGATCATTTCTTATCTTAACTGTTTGGATTAAAAAAAAGGACTGTATATATGTGCACAAATCAGTCATATCATTCGATTAAAAAAATATAAAAACTTGAATTCCCTAGCATTACTAACAGAGCATTCAGAACCACTTAGAATCAGAATTGGTTCAAACTCAGCGGTGCATAATAACGTTTCTAAGAAGCATACAGGTGCAAAGGGAGAGTGGTATTACATCTAGAGGCATGAGACCTTCTTGAATAAAGTGCATTCTTATTTCCTTTACAAGAACTCCTGTATCAGAATCTCTGGGGTGTGGTTCATGACCTGTATTTTTCAAAGGCCTTCTAGGTAACTTTGAGACAGGTAATCTATAGATCTCAGGTATGAGTAACACTGGAAAGGAGGAAGGAGAGAGAGCTGGTCTTTTATAAGAGGAATTTAAGTGGCTTTGTCACTGTGGCTGTGCAGTGAATTTGGAAGCTAGTTTCAAAAAAAGCAGCAGATTGATTTAACTTCTCTCTGCTCCATAAAAGTAGTATTAAAATCTGTCTGAAGAAAAAAAAAAACCCTGACTGAAGCCTAGCAGGAACTTATCATGGGGATTCTTACAAAAGGGACAATGAGTAGGCAGTTAAATACTAAAGGTTTGAATTTCACTTCTACAAAACCTGAGGGCATCACATTAAATCTTAACCTTTCTGCAAGAAGCTAAGGTAATCTAGGAACATTGCTCTCTTATGATATAATGAGAAATAGAGGTAAAGCTGGAGAAATGGATATTTAACTATCCTTTCAACCAATGCCTTCAAATATTGAATATTTCAACTAAATGATAAGCAAAAACCTGAATAACAGACAACATTAAACTCTTCCCTGAGCCAGTGGCCCCCAAAATTCATTGTCATGGTTAAAAGAAGGTGTCATACATCTTGGACTCCAGAAATACAGATGGTGAACTTGACATTATGAACATTTGAAAATCAACTTTGAGGTCTAGAAAGATAGGAATACCCAGCCCTGCCCTCTGCCATCTCCATTTTGTAGCTCTTTCTGACCTGATACTCATTTTCTTGTTTTTAAGTTATTTTTGAAAACACGTGTGCCCCAGGGCTACAATGTTCCACTAGGCTGTGGAGGTGAGGTTCAGTGAAGCTCCTTACCTTCCTGTAATTTTTCATCTGTTCATGCCCGAGAGTTGCTCGCAGCAGCACCAGGGAAGTGGAGGACCCCCATGTTCCTTATTCTGGTTTTGCCAGATACTGGGGAGCCTGAAGCACATGCCCAACTCATTTTGAGGTGCAGCTGAATTTGAGCATGACCATCACGTTTATTTGGAGAAGAAACAGCAATGCATTCCAGTATTCTTGCCTGGAGAATGCCCATGGACAGAGGAGCCTGGCAGGCTACAGTCCATGGGGTCACAAAGAGACACAACTTAGAGACTAAACAACAACCATCACTTTTATTTATTCATTTTTTATTGGAGTGTAGTTGCTTAACAATGTATTAGTTTCTGCTGTACAGTCAAGTGAATCAGCTATCAGATCAGATCAGATCAGTCGCTCAGTCGTGTCCGACTCTTTGCGACCCCATGAACTGCAGCACGCCAGGCCTCCCTGTCCATCACAAGCTCCCGGAGGTCACTCAGACTCACACCCATCAAGTCAGTGATGCCATCCAGCCATCTCATCCTCTGTCGTCCCCTTCTCCTCCTGCCCTCAATCCCTCCCAGCATCAGAGTCTTCTCCAATGAGTCAACTCTTCGCATGAGGTGGCCAAAATACTGGAGTTTCAGCTTTAGCATCATTCCTTCCAAAGAAATTCCAGGATTGATCTCCTTCAGAATGGACTGGTTGGATCTTCTTGCAGTCCAAGGGACTCTCAAGAGTCTTCTCCAACACCACAGTTCAAAAGCATCAATTCTTCGGCGCTCAGCCTTCTTCACAGTCCAGCTCTCACATCCATACATGACCACAGGAAAGACCATAGCCTTGACTAGGTGAACCTTTGTTGGCAAAGTGATGTCTCTGCTTTTGAATATGCTATCTAGGTTGGTCATAACTTTCCTTCCAAGGAGTAAGCGTCTTTTAATTTCATACATATATGTATATCCACTTGTTTTTGGATTTCTTTCCTATTTAGGTCATCACAGGGCACAGAACAGAGTTCCCTGTGCTATACAGTGGGTTCTCATTAGTTATTTATTTTATACCTAGTACTATGTATATGTCAATTTCAGGCTCCCAATCCATTCCACACCCTGTTATCCCCTTGGTATCCATATGTTTCTTCTCTGTGTCTGTGTCTCTACTTCTGCTTTGCAAATAAAGTTCATTTCCTTTTATTTTCTCTGTGACTTTCTCTTTCAAGCTTTGTATCACCAGAAAGCAAGCAAATTTTATACTAATAAGGAAATAAAATGTAATCCTGAATTTGATCAATACAGTCAGCAGTGTTCCTGAGCTCTCCTATAATTTGTGCCATGAATTCATTTTCTCCATATGAATGATGATAGATAGGGCCAATGTTGGAGATGACTGACTGGCCAGCTGCAAATAAAGCATTAAAATACAAAGGGAGAATGTTCTCACACCTAGAGAGTTAAAGCACCAACAGGCTATCTATTGTTCACTACAAATTTAGAATTATAAACTCTTTAAAAGATTATAAAATGTTTTAAGTAGGCTGTAGAAGGTTTATATATTTGGCTCTAGGCTTTTTGATACTCACTAACTGAGAGGGGAGAAAAAAACTGGCCTCATTATAAGGAAGAAGGCATTGCCAGCTCAAATTGCTTCTCAAAATTGAAACAAGGTTTTAGTTTGTTTTATTCTCTAGTTATAGTTATCATTAAAACATAGACTATATAAAAGAACAGTTCCTTATGTTTTCCTAATACATAAAAGATTTTGGGGGGATTTATAAGTTTAAAGTCTTCATGTAAATTTGATTTTCCCCCCTAATTTTCCTGTTACTGCCATCTGGAATACTTGCTGAAATGCAGATTCCTACACACAATCCCCAAGAGATTATACTTCTTTCATTTAAAACTCATTTACCTGTTTTTAAAGTCACCAGAAGAAATATGTTTCATTTACTTTTTCTTTGAAGTTCCTTAAATCTAGTCGAAAGTCCCAGAGAAGTAATTTTAGAAACACTGTAGATAACACACTGTGTCTGGCCATGCATATCCTATAAAAGGATAAATGAGTCATGCAAATACATTCCATTAGTGACCTTGTTATAAATTCCGTTTTTTACCACATTCATGAGAAAGTCCTAATTTTCAAATGCCTTAGGATGGATGCTACCCTCAAAAATGCACCCTGAAGGCACACACGAGACTAATAATCTGATATATACAGAGTTTATTTGGTTCAACCAAAGGGTTTTCTACGTCTGTTTTCAAAGTGTCTCAAGTGCAAAAGGAAAAAAAAAAAATTGTACAGCAGATAAAAACCCTTTTCAGCAATGCTCGCTTTCTCAACACAGTTCTCTGCCAAGTTCAAGTTACTGGAGTTTGAAAGTTAGCAATTTTGATGTTCATTGCCCACTTCAAAAGCTATGTCCAGGCACTTTTCTTCCTAGCTTTTAGAAGAAAGTGCCATTGTGAAATCTTAAAAGCTCCTTCATAAAGGGTTAAATCTGATTTTTCCATCAGTTTGAGTTCAGATATGAATCTGTTGAATCAACTGACGAGGATGACTTGGACCTAAGCCCCATTCTAAGATCTGCTGATTTGTCACTATCTGAAGCTGCTATAGGGGTTTGTGGCCACTGTGTTGAGGTAGGTAGGCTCCAGCAGAATACAACCCCAAGCTCTTTGCCTTGATTTTTCTATAATAAAAGTGAGGTAGGACACTTGGTCCCAGCACAGACAAGTCCTAAATATGTGACCCAGTCCTGGGTACATGTTCATCTACCCTATCAGATTAATCTGAATGCTGTCAGACACTCTCTTGCTTCTGGGCCCTTTGGTAACAGTTCAAAGTAATGTAATTCATCAATGCAACGTAATTGTATTGTGTTATCCTTGTGTTTCCCTGGTAGCTCAAATGGTAAAGAATCCATCTGCAATGCAGGAGACTCAGGTTCAGTCCCTGAGTCAGGAACATCCTGTGGAGAAGAAATATTCTTGTCTGGGAAATCCCATGGACAGAGGAGCCTGGTAGGCTGCAGTCCATGGGGTCGCTAAGAGTCGGACACGGCTGAGTGACTTCACTTTCACTTTTCACTTTCATGCATTGGAGAAGGAAATGGCAACCCACTCCAGTGTTCTTGCCTGGAGAACCCCAGGGACGGGGGAGCCTGGTGGGCTGCCGTCTATGGGGTCACACAGAGTCGGACATGACTAAAGCGACTTAGCAGCAGCAGCAGCACTAGTAACACAGGCACATATCCTGTGTTCACCAGTCTGATGATTAATTGGTATGAATCTGAATAAGTATTAAGAGAATCAGAGTCAAGGCAAATAGAAACACTGCACACATTATTTTTTAATATTTTTAACTAAAAATGAAAAACTTATTTAGCCACACTGGGTCTTTGATTGCAGCTTACAGGATCTTTCATTAGTAGCAGTATGTGAACACTTAGATGCAGCATGTGGGATCTATGTCCCCAACCACGGATGGAACCTAGGCTCCTTGATATGGGAGCGTTAGCCACGGGACCACCAGTGAAGTCCCAGTGCTGTGGATTTTAACTCATTCCATGCATATAACCCATTTAGAGGATTTGGCTACCACGCACAGATAAATGGGGACATAAAGAAACTTTATCATACTTTGAGGTAATTTTGGTAAATGGGGACATATATTTTGAGGCATTTTTCATATATTGGCACAAGTTGCTCTTTGACCATTAACAGAAACATATTTTTTTCTGATGTGTCATCAAGGCTTCTGGTTTTGATAACTACTGGTAGGCTTTGCTCTCCCTGTATGCTAAGATGACAAAAGCCAATATAAATATTGATAAATTCAGTTCAAATAAATTCTCAGCTCAACTGACTCATTGCTTGAAGAGTAGCCATATCTCAGGACTGCAAAAACGGAGACCAGACATAGAAACTAAGGAAGGGTGGGAATGTCATTTCATAATTTTGGAAGATAAGAGGCTTAGTATTAATACCCCTCATTTTCTTAAAGGAAATAGGAATTTAAGCTCTGTATGCCATTAGCAACATTTGAAATAGTTAATAACCCTTATGATATTATGAATTTTTAAAAAGCAAATTGATACCTTTAGTGAAATTCTTCTTAGTGGAAGCATATTCTGTAGCAACTGTGTCTGTGTAATTCTAAGTATGTGTTTTCATGCTAAACCCACTTATATGACTAGATAAACAGCAAAAATGGGTTTTTGCAAAGTAATGGACATAGGGAGACCAAGTCCTCTAGCTGTTTAAGATATATGCATAGAAAAATAAGCATTTTTAAAAAAAGTTAATAAAGCTAAGAGAAAAATTAAGAAATCTGTCAATAAAGAAGCAAAATCAGCACCAAGTGTTAGTGTTCTCAAAGGATTTTGCTGGATAATATGGTACATTCCATTATTTTTGTCCTTAGAATGTGGGTTACTTCCAGAAGATCTTGTTCGCTATCATTTTTAATAGGCACCAGATTCTCAGGCTTCAGATGATAAAGTGATATACGTCAATGGTAATGATTTGGGAACATTCACTGATTAATTTTATTATCACAGAAGTGTTAAGAGAGAATCCACATGAAGAACGCAAGCACTTATGTTTGGCCATGTAAAGTTTCCTAGGTTTATTTGCTTTCTCTCTACTTCAGTGTAAGCAAACTTAATTCCAAATTTAAGCTCATATTATGATTGTGTCTGTCTTTAAAAGAATCTCTAAAATTAAAAAAGTCTAAATCTACGAAGCTGCTCATGTAAAGGACTGTTTGCTACATTAAAAGCAATCTGTCAGAGTATGATTAAGCTATACAAGTCCTGTAAGTACAGTAAGTGTCAGTAATTTAAACTGATTTGAATAGACTGAATTCAGGACAAATTCTAATTGCAGAGTTCTTTGAAAAATATCCAATCATACTGCTTTCAAGCAACTATACAAAAAAGAAACAAGCATATACATTCTCTCTGTATAGAAGGTTTTAGGGAAATTGCTATGAAGGATATATGTGGGATTTGTAACTAGACTGTCTGTGTTTATAGATATGTAAAATGATGGAGAGTTTTCACAAAAATGTTTTTCTAAGGATTTTCCTCAATTTCTCTTTTACAGATTTGTTTATTTAGAAAACACATTACAAAGTGGGAGGGGAAGGTATAGGAGTAATACTAAGTGCCTGATAAATGCCTGCACTATCAAAATTAGTGCAAAATTTTTTTCCAGTAAAGGGATTCTTAAGAAAGGCTGATCTCCAAAAGATTCTTATTAATGCAAATGATGACTCAAGAGATGAAACAATAAGTTGTTTGGTACCAGTAACTACAACATATGCCTTACTGTGTGAAAAGACTGCTAAAAAACTAAAGTTGTCATTTCAATGGCAATATGTTAAAAGAATGATGACTGTGAAAGAATTGCCTAGACACAATTACCTGCAACAGAAAATAAGTATCAATTAATTCTAAAGCAATATATAAATATCTTTCTGATCTTTTAGCAAGCAATTACTATACAGAGTGTTATGTTGGGTAAGTAAGATTTGTCCTTTTGGTATGTCATTATATTATCTGTTTATTTATCTACTCATTTAACAAATATTTTTGAGCCCTGACCATGTGTCCAGGCATTGAATGCAAATTTAAAATGAATTAAACAATCAAAAAAATATTGCCCCTCAAAAATAAAACAAAACAGACTTCACATTCCTGCTCTAAATTAGAATAAAAAAACTAAACAAGTAATTGTGATATATTGTAATACCTATAGTAGGTGTTCATTTTTTCATTAACATAGCAAATATTTATGGAACTCCTACTTTGTGGCAAGCACTGGCCTAGATACTGGTAATACAGTGGTCACAAGGACCCTGGTTTTGTGGATCTCCCATGAAATATGAAACAATTTGAACTTTAAATGAAGACATGAAGCACTGGGATATATTTGAATAGGATATTGCAATCACATTCTAGGCAGAAGAAAATTCCTGAGCATGAGACAGTGATATTAATGCTCAGACATAAAGAGGAGAATGTGGATGAGATGGTCTGTGCAGCTGGAGTATGAAGAAAGAAAGAGCTGTGGAGGGAGCCATCATGATAAACTGAATTGAGATAGCTGGTAGGGACCAACGATGGTTATTAAGCTAGAAGCTATGTGATTTATTTTATGTTTTGTGCAGATGACTTTCTCATCTATGGGGTCAATGTATTGGAGGAACTGGGGAGACCAGTCATAAATCTATAATGGTCAACAGAGAGATGGTGGATGCCTACCTGAGCTGTGGCAGCAGAAATAATGACCATTACCATCCCTATATACTGTTCCTTAGTGCTATGTGCTTATTGTCGGTGAGTCAATAATGCCTGGAATTCTCATTTTCTATTTACTACAACTTTGGCCCTTTGTTTCACTATTTTTGAATCATTTAGACAAACTTTCATAGATAATATGTTTTTAATAAACAACAAAAAAACTGTAAACTGTGTGAATTATTACTAAACATCAGAATCAAAGCAACCATAAAAGGCAATATGAGGGTCCAGTATCTTTTAATATCTGTGGGCAAGTTCTCCTCTAACTATCATCTTTTTAAAATTGTTTTAGAACATTTTGTCCATTATTGGGCATATGAACTTTGGAATAATTTCATCAAGTTCCAAAAGCAATCTTATTGGAATTTTCATTAGACTCACGAAACCTAAAATTAATTTGCTTAGATAGTATCTTCAAAATATTTAACCTTGCTTTCTAGGAATTTGGCATTTCCTTTCCAAATTAAAGTGTTTTCACTATTAAAGTGTTCTATCTCTTAAAGTTTGATAGTTTTCCCCTACAGTCCTCTAAAGAAAGCTTCTTTTAGATATTTTAGGGTTATGGTCACTGTTACAAGATGGGTCTTATTGATTCTTGCTGAAATAGAAGATAGTGGTTGATATTTTTGTATTTTATAACCAATAAATTTACTAAATTATCTCATTAATTCTAAAAGCTTTTACTTGATTAGGTAGGTGATGGTGTGTTCCACCATCACCAGGTTCCACTGGCATGAAGATCACCGGGAGTGGTGGTTTAGTTGCCAAGTTGTGTCCAACTCTTGCAATGCCATGGACTGTAGCCCGCCAGGCTTCTCTGTCCATAGGATTTCCCAGGCAAAAATATTGGAGTGTGTTGCCATTTCCTTCTCCAGGGGATGTTCCCCATCCAGGAATCAGTGGTGTTTCAATACCTTTATATCTACAGTTTTCAAAAGTTATAGGATAGGTTCTGTTTAAGATCATGCTGAGCATCTTTCTTTATTTCCTAATTTTAATACAATCTCGTTGTTGTTCAGTCATGTCCAACTCTTTGCGACCCCATGGGTAGAAGCATGCCAGGCTTCCCTGTCCTCCATCATCTCCCAGAGCTTGCTCAAACTCAAGTCCATTGAATCAATGATGCCATTCAACCATGTTGTCCTCTGTCGCCCCCTTCTCCTCCTGCCTTCAATCTTTCCCAGCATCAGGGTCTTTTCAAATGAGTTGGCTCTTCACATCAGGTGGCCGAAGTATAGGAACATCAGGTGGCCGAAGTATAGGAGCATCAGTTTCAGCATCAGCCCTCCTAATGAATATTCAGGGCTGATTTCCTTTAGGATGGACTGGTTGGATCTTGCAGTCCAAGGGATTCTCAAGAATATTCTCTTGAAATATGTATAATATCATATCTGAAACGAGTCGTCAGTCCAGGTACGATGCCCAATAACAGATGCCTGGGGCTGGAGCACTGGGACGACCTGGAGGGATGGTGTGGGGAGCGGGGAGGGAGGAGGGTTCAGGATGGGGAACACGTGTATACTGGTGGCGGATCCATCTCAATGTATAGTAAAAGCAATACAATATTGTAAAGTTAAGCAAAAAAAAAAAAAAGAATATTCTCAACACCACAGTTCAAAAGCATCAATTCTTCGGCATCCAGCCTTCTTTATAGTCCAACCCTCACATCCATACATGACTACTGGAAAAGTGTTCATTTTCATTATACTTCTGGTATTTTCATTGTCAGACATGAAGTTAGTTATTGATTTTAATTATATATTCTTAGCAATAAAATATTACAGTAAAAGATTTCTTAATTTTAACCCAATTTTCCATATCTGAGATAAATTCTATTTAGTCATGATTGAGTTTTCCTAAAGTTATGACTCAAGTTATGACTTTTTCCTCAAGTTATAACATGATATTCCTCAAGTCATGTTAGTTTTCCTCAAGTCTTTATTATTTTTCTTAAAAAAAAAAAGAAAACTGAACTTGAATCATGAAAATGTCCTATTTTCACTTATTTAATTTTCTCTGAGTCTTTAGTTGAATATTTTCATTCTCAAAGACTAAAATATTCTGTTATGTCTTTAAATAATAGAAGAATGGCCCCTAATTATTCATTTAATGAGCACTCTTTTAATCTCAAAACTTGCTGTAAAGTGCCATACAGACACCAAATATTTCCCCTTTTATGTTGGCAAATATTATCGTGTAAGTCATGTTCTTATTCTAATATACAACTTCTTTTAAAAATTAATGATATTTAGAATGGCTGTGATCCAAAAGTCTACAAGCAATAAATGCTGGAGAGGGTGTGGACAAGAGGGAACACTCTTACACTGTTGGTGGAAATGCAAACTAGTACAGCCACTATGGAGAACAGTGTGGAGATTCCTTAAAAAACTGGAAATAGAACTGCCTTATGACCCAGCAATCCCACTGCTGGGCATACACACTGAGTAAACCAGAATTGAAAGAGACACATGTACCCCAATGTTCACTGCAGCACTGTTTATAATAGCCAAGACATGGAAGCAACCTAGATGTCCATCAGCAGATGGCCAAGACATGGAAACAACCTAGATGTCCATCAGCAGATGAAAGAATAAGAAAGCTGTGGTACATATACACAATGGAGTATTACTCAGCCATTAAAAAGAGTACATTTGAATCAGTTCTAATGAGGTGGATGAAACTGGAGCCTATTATTCACAGTGAAGTGCCAGAAAGAAAAACACCAATACAGCATACTAATGCATATATATGGAATTTAGAAAGATGATAATGATAACCCTGTATACGAGATAGCAAAAGAGACACAGATGTATAGAACAGTCTTTTGGACTCTGTGGGAGAGGGAGAGGGTGGGATGATTTGGGAGAATGGCATTGAAACATGTATAATATCATATATGAAACGAATCACCAGTCCAGGTTCAATGCAGTGTACAGGATGCTTGGGGCTGGTGTACTGGAACGACCCAGAGAGATGGTATGGAAAGGGAGGTGGGAGGGGGGTTCAGGATGGGGAACACGTGTGGCAGATTCATGTTGATGTATGGCAAAACTACTACAATATTGTAATTAGCCTCCAATTAAAATAAATACATTTATATTAAAAAAAATAAAAAGAAAAGAAAAAAATTAATGACATTTACTTTAACATATTTAATTCTTGAGTTTTGCTTTTAGATTCTAATTCAGTTATTAGCATAAAAACCTTCTAATTCAGTTATTGTTTTTCAAAGTAGAGTAGTAAGCACACAGTGTTATTTGCTCAGTCGTGTCTGACTCTTTGTGAGCCCATGGACTGTAGTCCACCAGGCTGATGGACTGATGGGCACTGATGCCCTAGGCAAGAAAAGTGAGGTGGGTAGCTATTCCCTCCCCCAGGGGATCTTCCCAACCCAAGAATCAACCCAGGTCTCCTGCATTGTAGGCAGATTCTTTACTGTCTGAGCCACAGACAGTAAAACTCTACCCCTAAAATAGTAAGGGGTAGAGTTAAAGGTCTTCGACTCACTAGATTCTGTGATTTTCAAGGCCTGGCTCTGCCTTTTATAGGCTGTGTGACCTCAGAAAATTTACTTAACTGTTCTGGACTCAGCTTCTTTATATGAAATGGTAATAATGTACTATATATAACATTATTGTGCGTGAAATAAATTGATACAAGTGAGGCTTGTAGAACAGAACCTTCTCATTTTAAGTGTGGTTATTTTTATTTAATATTCCCTTAAAAACCTAGGCATGTCAAATCTTATTAAATGGTTAGCCTGCAACAACTATACGTATTCTTTTCTCATCCCCTTTTCTTACCTAGGATCATTCTTTTAACCCTGCTTTTCCTTAAGAGTACCTAGTACTGAAATTCTTTTTTTCCCCCCACTTTCTCCTCCAGCAATTGGATGAGCATTTGTTCTTTCTTTCTGTGCTCCTTCTTTCTTTCATTTGTCCCTTCTTTCTGTGTTGTGCTGTGCTTAGTTGCTCAATCATGTCCGACTGTTTGCAAACCCATGGACTATAGCCCACCTGGCTCCTCTGTCCATAGTGATTCTTCAGGCAAGAAAACTGGAGTGGGTAGCCCATCCCTTTTCCAGGGGATCTTCCTGACCCAGAAATCGAACAGGGGTCTCCTGCATTGCAGGCAGATTCTTTACCAGCTGAGTTACTTCAAATATTCTTAGTTTCAAATCTAAGGGTCAAACAATATGTTCATATGAGGATTTGACAATGGCTAGGAGATTGGAAATGAGATCACCTAAGCCTCTATTTGCTTCTCCTCCAGGAAGGGTTATTCAAATGGGAGAAATTAAGGATTGGAACCAGTAATGAAGCACACTGGTGGGAATGCAAGGAGGAAAAAGAAACACGAGAAATGTCAGCTTCTGTTTCTTCTTACTCCCCAGTTCATTCTTCCGGGCCAGAGGCAAAAGCAAATAAGGCATCCGTTTTACATTCCTGTTGTCTAAGGCCCCTTCCTCTCATCCTTTCAGTTAGGTCCCAGTGGACACTTCAGTGTCCAGCCTTCCATAGAGCTGGAAGTTTGCTGTAATCCAGAGAGCTTATGTGGAAGACATCTGCTGTCTGCACAACAGTGGCCTAACAGTGTGGAATGAGTCTGTAAAAACTCTAGAGCCCAGGACCTTCAGAGAATCTTTTTTTTTTTTTTTTTTTTTAACAAAGTGACCCTTGAATGTTTCTAATTAAATTCGGTGGTAAAGTTTATTGTGGTTTTGGTACCTTCATCCTTTAATGAACACTTCGGGAAAAACTGCTTCATTTGCCTTATTTTCTAAATGAATGGCTATGGAAAAGTTCTTGTGGTGACCTTATAATACAAATAATACCTGACACGTGTAGAATATTTACTATGCTGGCACTGTTCTATATGTTTTACACAAAGCAGTTCATTCAGTCTTTGCAGCAACTCAGTGAAGTAGGTGCTATTTTCATCCCCATTTCATACCTTAACAAATAGACACAAAGAGATTAAATAATTTCTCCAAGGGGAAAAAATGCTAGTAATTGGCAGCACCAGGTTCAAACCCAAGCTTGGTGCCATTGATAATCATGATTAGAGAAGGAGAGAGAGAGGAAACATACTTGTAGAAAGAAGCAGAGATCCTCAGGACCAGCCTGAAATTTCCTCAGATTGTCCGAGACACACAAATATAATAAATCTCTCTGCCTTGCCTTTTTGCTTTTAAGCTTGTCCTTAAATGTAGGAAGTCTGAACTATGCTTTTATTACTGGCAGCTAAAAGTCCAAGCTAGTACACAATTTATAGAAAAAAGATTAAATGCTTTTTTATGAGTGTAATTTTTTATTCTAATAATAAATTCCAGGACAAGCTCTTTGATATTTGCTATAAAATACTACATATAAATAGAGTAATAATTGTTTGGTTTTTACACTGAAATATTTCAACTCAAACTTGGTCTTTAAGAGCAGGAGCTTGGGAAATTTTAGTCAGACCTGCTTTTCTTGACCCTCTCCCAGAAAATTGTCATGAGAACATATAATGATATATAAATACTGGCATATCAACATGATCTAAAGCCTTTAGAATTAAGCCAATTATACATGTTTAGTATCTCTTCATGGATCATAGCTTTGTAGTGGTAAAGGGGCTTGGATAACTCAATGAAGCTGAGCCATGCTGTACAGGGCCACCCAAGATGGATGGGTCATAGTAAAGAGTTCTGACAAAACTTGGTTCACTGGAGGAGGAAATGGCAACTCACTCCAGTATTCTTGCTGTGAATGAACAGTATGAAAAGACAAAAAGATATGACCCCAGAAGATTAGCCCCCCAGGATGGAAGGTGTCCAATATGCTACTGAACACCTGGGAAGAGCAGAGAACAATTACTAATAGCTCCAGAAAAAAATGAAGTGGCTGGGCCAAAGCAGAAATGACATTCAGTTATGGATATGTCTGGTGGTGAAAGTAAAGTCCAATGCTATAAAGAACAGTATTGCATAGGAACCTGGAATATTACATCCATGAATCAAGGTAAATTAGAAGTGGTCAAACAATAAATTGCAAGAGTGAACATTGACATTTTAGGAATCACTGAACTAACATGGACCAGAATGGGCAAATTTAATTCATATGACCATCATATCTACTACTATGGGCAAGAATCTCTTAGAAGAATGGAGTAGACCTCGTGATCAACCAAAGAGTCTGAAATGCAGTACTTGGGTGCGATCTCAAAAATGACAGAATGAACTCTGTTTGTTTCCAAGGCAAACCATTCAGTACCACAGTAATGCAAGTCTATGCCCCAACCAGTAATGCTGAAGAAGCTGAAGTCAAATGGTCCTACAAGACCTTCAGGAATTAACAACAATCCAACTTATCATTAATGCTGTTAGCATTGAGCACCTACTTTGGTGTCTTCCATGTTTCTCCACCTTAAAGTTACAATTTTTCCATCTTTATCTTTTGGGAGCAAGTCACTAACTCCAGCCCATGTTCAAGAGAATAGAATTATGTTCCACCTTCTAGAGATGTTATTTGGGATTCCTCTGTAAAGATGATTTGTTCTTTGTCTTCCATCATTTTTATGTTAATGTGGACTCATGGATATTTATTTCATTCTTTGGGTAACAGTAATTCAATTTCTTTTGTTGTTCAAATTGTTCCACATCTGGCCCTTGGAAACTCGAGTTGATTCCTGTGTCTTTTAAATCTATCATTTTTTTGTACATCCTTATTTCCAGAGTTGTAAGATGGTCCAAGAATATTTTGTGTTTTTCCCTACTTTAGTTCTCAGATCAGCCTTTTTCCAAGAAGCCCTGGTTCCTTTTATTGGAGACTAGAATCCAATATCTGTGTATAGACGTGTTTCTACAGTGTCACCACTTCTAGACTCTATCAGTGAACATAACTTAAAAATAGAAGTATGTGTCTAGTCTCCCCAAAGAGATGCAGGCTTACAATCAGAAATTTTTCTCTGATACTCCTGTGCTTTTCTTTACCACTCAGGCCACTTTTGAGTTTCTAGGTATATAAACTATTAGTGTCTTAGAAGTAGCACTAGATAAGAAGCCTTTTCTCTGGGTCCGTCTAGTCAAGGCTGTAGTTTTTCCAGTGGTCATGTATGGCTGTGAGAGTTAGACTATAAAGAAAGCTGAGTGCCGAGAATTGATGCTTTTGAACTGTGGTGTTGGATAAGACTCTTGAGAGTCCCTTGGATTGCAAGGAGATCCAACCAGTCCATCCTAAAGGAAATCAGTCCTGAATATTCATTGCAAGGACTGATGTTGAAGCTGAAACTCCAATACCTTGGCCACCTGATGTGAAGAACTGAGTCACTGGAAAATCCCCTGAAGCTGGGAAAGATTGAAGGCAGGAGGAGAAGGGGATGACAGAGGATGAGATGGCTGGATGGCATCACTGACTCGATGGATGTGAGTCTCAGTGAACTCCAGGAGTTGGTGATGAACAGGGAGGCCTGTTGTGCTGCGATTCATGGGGTCGCAAAGAGTCGGACACGACTGAGTGACTGAACTGAACTGACTGAAACAATTAGTGTCTTAGAAATAACACTAGATAAGAAGCCTTGTCTCTGTGTATTTAGGGATTTGTAACTTTGGATAATTTACTTAAATTTCTTAACCCCATTTTCTCATTTCTATAATGAGCATAGTGATAGTAATCCCTTCATTATTTCTTCTTGTGTTACCTCAGGGTATCAAATGGAGTATATATATAAAGTTATGTCAGATCAGATCAGATCAGATCAGTCGCTCAGTCGGGTCCGACTCTTTGCGACCCCATGAACCGCAGCACGCCAGGCCTCCCTGTCCATCACCAGCTCCCGGAGGTCACTCAGACTCGCATCCATCGAGTCAGTGATGCCATCCAGCCATCTCATCCTCTGTCGTCCCCTTCTCCTCCTGCCCTCAATCCCCCCCAGCATCAGAGTCTTCTCCAATGAGTCAACTCTTCGCATGAGGTGGCCAAAATACTGGAGTTTCAGCTTTAGCATCATTCCTTCCAAAGAAATTCCAGGATTGATCTCCTTCAGAATGGACTGGTTGGATCTCCTTGCAGTCCAAGGGACTCTCAAGAGTCTTCTCCAACACCACAGTTCAAAAGCATCAATTCTTCGGCGTTCAGCCTTCTTCACAGTCCAGCTCTCACGTCCATACATGACCACAGGAAAGACCATAGCCTTGACTAGGCGAACCTTTGTTGGTAAAGTAATGTCTCTGCTTTTGAATATGCTATCTAGGTTGCTCATAACTTTCCTTCCAAGGAGTAAGCGTCTTTTAATTTCATGGCTGCAGTCACCATCTGCAGTGATTTTGGAGCCCAGAAAAACAAAGTCTGACACTGTTTCCACTGTTTCCCCATCTATTTCCCATGCAGTGATGGGACCAGATGCCATGATCTTCGTTTTCTGAATGTTGAGCTTTAAGCCAACCCTTTCACTCTCCACTTTCACTTTCATCAAGAGGCTTTTTAGCCCCTCTTCACTTTCTGCCATAAGAGTGGTGTCATCTGCATATCTGAGGTTATTGATATTTCTCCCAGCAATCTTGATTCCAATTTGTGTTTCTTCCAGTCCAGCATTTCTCATGATGTACTCTGCATATAAGTTAAATAAACATGGTGACAATATGCAGCCTTGACGTACTCCTTTTCCTATTTGGAACCAGTCTGTTGTTCCATGACCAGTTCTAACTGTTGCTTCCTGACCTGCATACAGATTTCTCAACAGGCAGATCAGGTGGTCTGGTATTCCCATCTCTTTCAGAATTTTCCATAGTTTATTGTGATCTACACAGTCAAAGGCTTTGGCATAGTCAATAAAGCAGAAATAGATGTTTTTCTGGAACTCTCTTGCTTTTTCCATGATCCAGCGGATGTTGGCAATTTGATCTCTGGTTCCTCTGCCTTTTCTAAAACCAGCTTGAACATCAGGAAGTTCACGGTTCACATATTGCTGAAGCCTGGCTTGGAGAATTTTGAGCATTACTTTACTAGCGTGTGAGATGAGTGCAATTGTCCGGTAGTTTGAGCACTCCTTGGCATTGCCTTTCTTTGGGATTGGGATGAAAACTGACCTTTTCCAATCTTGTGGCCACTGCTGAGTTTTCCAAATTTGCTGGCATATTGAGTGCAGCACTTTCACAGCATCATCATTCAGGACTTGGAATAGTTCCACTGGAATTCCATCACCTCCACTAGCTTTGTTCGTAGTGATGCTTTCTAAGGCCCATTTGACTTCACATTCCAGAATGTCTGGCTCTAGGTCAGTGATCACATCATCATGATTGTCTAGGTCTTGAAGCTCTTTTTTGTACAGTTCTTCTGTGTATTCTTGCCACCTCTTCTTAATATCTTCTGCTTCTGTTAGGTCCACACCATCTCTGTCCTTTATCGTGCCCATCTTTGCATGAAATGTTCCTTTGGTATCTCTGATTTTCTTGAAGAGATCCCTAGTCTTTCCCATTCTGTTGTTTTCCTCTATTTCTTTGCATTGATCACTGAAGAAGGCTTTCTTATCTCTTCTTGCTATTCTTTGGAACTCTGCATTTAGATGTTTATATCTTTCCTTTTCTCCTTTGCTTTTTGCTTCTCTTCTTTTCACAGCTATTTGTAAGGCCTCCCCAGACAGCCATTTTGCTTTTTTGCATTTCTTTTCCATGGGGATGGTCTTGATCCCTGTCTTCTGTACAATGTCAGATGCCATCTGCATATCTGAGGTTATTGATATTTCTCCCGGCAATCTTGATTCCTTCTTGTGCTTCTTCCACCCAGTGTTTCTCATGATGTACTCTGCATATAGTTCTCTTAGTGACGCTAAATGATGAATATCATTAGGGGTATGGAAACTAATACCTGAAGGTGTAAAACAAGTGTCACACATGGGAACTTTACTAGATGATCAGTGTGATAGGTGGCATCATAAGTTTGCTTCCCTTCTTGTAGTTGTCTTGCTATTTTGAGGTTCATTAAGGAAGAAAGGGCAGAGAGATGACAGGAATGGTGAGATTTTTATTGGGCCTAATAATATAGTACTTCTCCAACTTTGTTACTTTTTATTATTATTATTATTATTTTCAAGTTGCCTCAGATATGCACATGACACCACCCTTATGGTAGAAAGTGAAGAACTAAAGAGCCTCTAGATGAAAGTGAAAGTGGAGAGTGAAAAAGTTGGCTTAAAGCTCAGCACTCAGAAAACTAATATCATGGCATCTGGTCCCATCACTTCATGGCAAATAAATGGGGAAACAGTGGCTGACATTATTTTTCTGGGCTCCAAAATCACTGCAGATGGTGATTGCAGCCTTGAAATTAAAAGACACTTACTCCTTGGAAGGAAAGTTTTAACCAACCTAGACAGCATATTGAAAAGCAGAGACATTACTTTGTCAACAAAGGTCCATCTAGTCAAGACTATGGTTTTTCCAGTGGTCATGTATGGCTGTGACAGTTGGACTGTGAATAAAACAGCACAGAAGAATTGATGCTTTTGAACTGTGGTGTTGGAGAAGACTCTTGAGAGTCCCTTGGATTGCAAGGAGATCCAACCAGTCCATCCCAAAGGAAATCAGTCTTATATATTCATTAGAAGTACTGGTGCTGAAGCTGGAACTCCAATACTTTGGCCACATGATGCGAAGAGATGACTCATTTGAAGAGACCCTGATCCTGGGAAAGATTGAGGGCAGGAGGAAAAGGGGTCGACAGAGGATGAGATAGTTGGATGGCATCACTGACTCAATGGACATGGGTTTGGGTGGACTCCGGGAGTTGGTGATGGATGCAGAGGCCTGGCATGCTGGTTCATGGGGTCACAAAGAGTTGGACACGACTGAGCAACTGAACTGACTGAACTGATTTTCACTGGTTTCAATGTCAGCACACTGTCATTGTAAATTTTATATATTTGAATACATTTTAGCCACATCTAGGTATCACTTGGAGTACTCTTGCCTGGAAAATCCCATGGTTGAAGGAGCCTGGTAGGCTGCAGTCCATGGGGTCGCTAAGAGTCAGACACGACTGAGGGACTTCACTTTCACTTTTCACTTTCATGCACTGGAGAAGGAAATGGCAACCCACTCCAGTGTTCTTGCCTGGAGAATCCCAGGGATGGGGGAGCCTAGTGGGCTGTCGTCTGTGGGGTCACACAGAGTCAGACATGACTGAAGTGACTTAGCAGCAGCAGCAGCAGCAGCAGCAGCAGGTATTACAATTCTTAGGCCATGGAGGGTTTCTGTATCTACTTTGGTTTTAGCTCTGGTCCTTTTTATTAGAGCAAGAAAAATGGCCAAATTCAGTATAATTAAAAAGATCATATATAGCATTTTCTACATGAAGTGTCAGTAAAGACACTGATTATTTTTAGCCATAACGTCCATGTCATTTTCTCCAGAGACCAATTTAATAATATACTTCTCTCCCTTGATTTTATGATTTTATAATTATTTCATTTAAATGTATCACTAAAGTATAGAGTGTAGATTGGCCATGAAAAAAGTTTTTTTGAACTTGTGATGTCATTGAAGATGTTTAAAATTATACTTAATTTGAAAGCAGCAGTTGTATTTTTATTTCAAAATAACTTAGAAAAATTAAGTTGTTTATCAAGTTTCATGAATCCAGTATTATTGTGATTGCTTTCTGGAGTTCAGTAATCCTGTGATCTTGAAAGCGCCTATAAGAAAAATCAGCTAAACTTTAGAATAGATTTTAGAGTAATTTAAACCGCGCTTCAAAATTCCTATAGCTATATCTCCTTTCTCATCAAAAATGTCTATCAAACTCATTTTTTGTGTATGTCTCTAGATTAATTTCAAGTAGTGTAGTCTAATAGAGACAAGCCAAGAGAAATGTTAAAGCATTTTTTGTTGATGTACATCAAACTATCCTAGTTCAATTTTAAAGCTCTGCAATACAATATTGTTTTTGAGAACAAGGAAGATAGCTGATTAATACTTAACAGGCTTCATTTGTCATAAATAAGATCAAGTTGGGATATGTTCAAATCCATAGATAGAGCAATTGATCCAAGATATCTGACAAAACTTCAACAGCCTAAAACAACAACAACAGCACTGATAATTTATGTTCTCTGTAATAAAACATAATTCCTTCAATGTCTTGGAAGCACACAATGGAATGGCATGTGCTTGGATTTCAAGTTCTAGCAGTAATCAGAGATGAGGGGCTAGCCAGGATAAGTTCATCAGAATAGATTTGGCTGACTCTGGTCAAATGTGTCCAATATATCAACTCTTACTGTAATATCAGCAGATAAGTCTAAAGCCACAGATAATGCTTCATTTGCAAGTATGGAGGAGGAAGAAAAGAATGATATCAACCTGTCAATTTTCTTACTTTACAAAAACATAAATATGAGAACAGAGGATTCAACTGATTGAGGACTATAGAACTCTCATATTATTCAAACAAATGCAATTAACAGTTCTAGATTCTTTGGAAAGAATCTGGCCTTACTTTCTCCACCAGATTTTGGTTTAACCACAGATAAAGGTGAGGGATGTGAAACGGAAGGGAAAGGAGATTGTTTAGCCATGTGTCAGGTACTAGGCTAGGTACTTTATAGATTTTTAATTCAATAACTTCTCCCATATATACTGCAATGTAGGTATTTAAGCCCCCGTCTAATGGACAAAAACAAACTGAAATTGAAAGTGGAAACATAAAGCCATAAATGCTGGAATTGGTGCCCTAATACAGTATTAGTCCATTGCCAAAGACCTTGCTCTATATAACCTATCATGTTTTGGGGAAAATATATTTGTCTATATTAATTCAGGAAAAAATGTATATAAGAAAGAAATCTTCCACTAAAAAGTATTAAATGATTTATTTTAAAGTCTTAGAGGCATGATTCTTTCCAATTACTCTCTGGTTTGAGATTTACCAGTAAGTATTAAATGCAACCTCCAGTTCATAATTTTTATAACAAATGATGTAATTAGATTCTCCATGGACAATCTATGTAAATATACTTTTTCAATTCTTTATTGATCTTATAAAAAAGACCAGCATAGTTTGAATTTGGAAAAGAGTCAGCAAATAGGCTTGCCACTTCAGACACACAAAATTAATTTCATGAGGTACAGACATTATGTTTTTATGTCTACCAATTACACACCTGTCTGAAAATGTAAGAACCAAGTAACCAACAATATCACATCACATCAACATACTGATTTTATTTATAACATGCCTAAGATAAAGTTCACTTATTCAATAAATATTTATTGAGTGACTAACATTACATTACTCTATACATTGGAAACCAAATCCATTTCTTGATCTTACAGAACATTTCTTCTATTTTAGGGAGACAGCAACTAAACAAATATGTGATGTAATATCAGACAGTGGTTTGAAAGAAAGAAGGCAAAATAGGAAGATAAAGGGACTATAGGGTGTTCTTTTACATTGGTTAGAGTCTCCCTCTTTAAGAAGCTGATTTTTTACAGATTCTCTTAAAAAGTGATGGAGTGAGCACATCCCTATGTGGGGGAAGAGGCTACCAGGCAGAGGGGATGGCAAGTGCAAATGCCCCAAGAGTAGAGTTGACTTGATGAGTTAAAGGCATAGAAAATGTGGCTGGAACAGTCAGTAAGAAGGAATGTTGTAGCAGATGAATTTTCAAGGGAGCTACCTCTTTGTAGAGGGCTTCCCGGGTGGCTCAGTGGTAAAGAATCCACCTGCCGAGCAGGAGGCATGGGTTCAATCCCTGGGTCAGGAAGATACCCTAGAGAAGGAAAAGGCAACCCGATCAGTATTCTTGTGTGGGAAGTCCATGGACAAAGGAACCTAGCAGGCTAAAATCTATGGGGCCTCAAAAGAGTCAACCATGACTTAATGGCTAAACAACAGCAACCTCTTTGTAGAAGTATGTAAGTCACTTAATCTGAGGTATATTTTTAAAAGTTATTCTCTGGCTACTATGTTGAAAACAGTCAGGATGAGGACAAGTGGAGAAACTAGCCAGGAAGCTGTTGGAAGAGTCAAGATGTTACAAGAACTTCCACCTGTCCCCAGTGAAACACTCATCATGTGGAAACTAGTGTTTTAAATCATCCAAATACCTTCTAAACAGTACTTTAAAATTTTGAAATTCCTCAGTGTTTTCTGGTTTTGAAATCTCCATAGATTTTGCTGAGAACAGGGAAGCATTTACCAAAAAGCTGAGAGTGAGGTTTCACAATGAATTTTCAGAGCAAGCACTTGCTCACCAGAGGGCTCTGAGGACTGTGGCATTTATTTATAAACAAACAAACAAATCAAGCTTTGTCAAGAAATGACAAGACAAAGAGAGATGAAACATTTTGAATACTTGGGAGCATGGCCTTTGCCTCTAGGAAGCCGAGAAGCCCTCTTATCTTCTTGGTAACCTTAAGTGTGTATATCCCTTTCAGGGATGTTGCTGGTAAGGAGTTCTCCTAGGTTCCTAACATCCAGATAAAAAGTGATAATGACTCCTCCCTCTGAAAGGGCTTCACTGACTTGTCAGGTTTGATAGGATGCCTTATGAACTATAGGCACTTGAATACATCCTACTAAATTTAAGGGGCTCATGGCTCTGATGCATATACTAACTTATACTACCATACAATTGCACACATCTCACACGCTAGAAAAGTAATGCTCAAAATTTTCCAAGCCAGGCTTCAGCAATATGTGAACCATGAACTTCCTGATGTTCAAGCTGGTTTTAGAAAAGGCAGAGGAACCAGAGATCAAATTGCCAACATCTGTTGGATCATGGAAAAAGCAAGAGAGTTCCAGAAAAACATCTATTTCTGCTTTATTGACTATGCCAAAGCCTTTGACTGTGTGGATCACAATCAACTGTGGAAAATTCTGAAAGAGATGGGAATATCAGACCACCTGACCTGCCTCTTGAGAAATCTGTATTCAGGTCAGGAAGCAACAGTTAGAACTGGTCATGGAACAACAGACTGGTTCCAAATAGGAAAAGGAGTATGTCAAGGCTGTATATTGTCACCATGTTTATTTAACTTATATGCAGAGTACATCATGAGAAACGCTGGACTGGAAGAAACACAAATTGGAATCAAGATTGCTGGGAGAAATATCAATAACCTCAGATATGCAGATGACACCACCCTTATGGCAGAAAGTGAAGAGGAACTAAAAAGCCTCTTGATGAAAGTAAAAGTGGAGAGTGAAAAAGTTGGCTTAAAGCTCAACATTCAGAAAACGAAGATCATGGCATCTGGTCCCATCACTACATGGGAAATAGATGGGGAAACAGTGGAAACAGTGTCAGACTTTATTTTGGGGGGCTCCAAAATCACTGCAGATGGTGACTGCAGCCATGAAATTAAAAGACGCTTACTCCTTGGAAGGAAGGTTATGACCAACCTAGATAGCATATTCAAAAGCAGAGACATTACTTTGCCAACAAAGGTTCGCCTAGTCAAGGCTATGGTCTTTCCTGTGGTCATGTATGGATGTGAGAGCTGGACTGTGAAGAAGGCTGAGTGCCAAAGAATTGATGCTTTTGAACTGTGGTGTTGGAGAAGACTCTTGAGAGTCCCTTGGACTGCAAGGAGATCCAACCAGTCCATTCTGAAGGAGATCATTCCTGGGTGTTCTTTGGAAGGAATGATGCTAAAGCTGAAACTCCAGTATTTTGGCCACCTCATGCGAAGAGTTGACTCATTGGAGAAGACTCTGATGCTGGGAGGGACTGAGGGCAGGAGGAGAAGGGGACGACAGAGGATGAGATGGCTGGATGGCATCACTGACTCGATGGACGTGAGTCTGGGTGACCTCCGGGAGTTGGTGATGGACAGGCCGGTCTGGCGTGCTGCAGTTCATGGGGTCGAAAAGAGTCAGACACGACTGAGCGACTGATCTGATCTGATATATGGAATTTAGAAAGATGGTAACAATAACCCTGTATACGAGACAGCATTGGAACAGATTCTGATGCTAGGAAAGATTGAGGGCAGGAGAAGAAGGGGGAGACAGGGGACGAGATGGTTGGATGGTATCACCGACTCAATGGACATGAGTTTGAGCAAACTCTAGGAGATGGTGAAAGGCAGGGAAGCCTGGAGTGCTGCAGTCCATGGGGTTGCAGAGTCAGACACGACTTAGCGACTGAACAGCAGTGGTTCTGAACATCAACTTTTCTCATTGTGCCTCTGACCAAAAACCTCAAGGAACATGAGAGCGTGTGTCCTTTCAAGACAACAGAGAGATTCCTTGCTCAGAAACAGCTGACCTTGAATTGCAGAAGTCATGAGAGAGTAACCCAGGAGGATTCTGGATTGGACCTCCCTTCCTCCTGAGTATTGTTGACATAAGGATAAGCAGCTAGTTGGTATAGACAGCCAGGAGAAGAGAGGGGAGATGTTGTTGAAACACCACCAAATCCAGATTTGCCCTATTGGGTTGAAATTCTGTGACAGTGAGCTAGTAGGTCAATAACAATCAAACAAGCACATGATAGATAAATAAAAACAAACACATACAAAATACAACTGGGGGCCATCATGCATCTGTGTAGGAAATAGAGAATTTCAGTGTCCCATGCATGTCACAAGGGCATTGAAGAGAGCCTGGGAGGATGAATTCAGAATTTATAGCTACATAGATAGCTATATCTCTGAGTGTGCTTTAATATTTTTCCTTCTGCTGGAACTCCAGTTGGCACAAATGCAGCTCGTGAGTTCATCTACTCCTGGTGTCCCCCATTCACAGCAGACCAAAGTCCCGCATCCTTCCCACTCCCCCTCATCCCTGCTCTGTTCGTCTCAACAGAGCTTCTGGTCCTCAATCTGTCTGACCTAAGTCTGAGGGGTGAATAGATGATCCAGTAAGAAATATCTCATTCCTGACTCTCTTTTTCCTTTTAGCTTCTTCTCCCCTAATCTCTCTGAACCAGAGGGAGGGACTTTTCTCTTACTTCTCTTGTCACCTGCACGGTAATTCTACCCTCTTGACTAAAGAGTCATTGTTATGCTTTAATAACAGTGAGAAAAATATTTGCTTATTAACAAGCAGAACCGACTAGATCTATAATCAGCCTCCTTCATTTCTTCCAGTTTCCATAGGCTGTGACAATGAAGTGATGATTCTGCCTTGTCCTCCCAGTTTTGCTTGTGGTCTGCTGCTGCTGTGTAGTCACTTCAGTCGTGTCCAACTCTTTGCAACCCCGTGGACTGTAGCGCATCAGGCTCCTCCATCTATGGGATTTCCCAGGCAAGAATTCTGGAGTGGGTTGATATGTCCTTCTCCAGAGAATCTTCCCAATCCAAGCATTGTTGTGTCTCCTGCATAGGCAGATTCATTCCCAATGAATCACCTGGAAAGCCCTCTATTTGATTTAATATTTGTGATAGTAGATTCTGGGTGCTATCTCTGAGTAAGACTTTGAATAGAATAGAAAAGATAAAAGAAACAGCACAAAAAAGAATAGACGGGTGGGATGGGGGGTGAGAGGGACGTTGAAGAGGGAGGAAATATAAGTATACATATAGCCAATTCACTTTGTTGTACAGCAGAAACTAACACAACATTGTGAAGCAATTTTTACAATAAGATACAATTAATAAAATAATAATAAATGGAAAAAAGATACTAAAAATAAATGAAAAATAAGAATAATAAAGAAAATAATACATAATAAAATAATTATAAAAATAATGAATAAAAAAGATAAAACAACCTCATAAAAAATAGAATAAAGATTAACTTAACTGCATGTGTGTCTTGTTATTTCAGCAGCAAGTTACAGATGGTGGAACTCCAGAGTTCAGAAGGTCATCTAAATGTATGCCAACTGGGTCAATGCTGCAAAGTAAACATTTAGTAAGTGTGTCAATCAATAGTAATCTTTTGTACCATATTTTTTTTTTCATGAAATGTCATGGCTGGTGAGAGTTCCACTAATTTTATGCCCAAAAAAGAGTAACTGGGATAGTTATCAATTTGAAGAGGGAGGAGGTAGCAGGTGAGAATTTGGTACTGAACTGTAACATAATTGCACTTTGAAAGGTTGCATTTTTAATTGGGTATTCCCCAAACACAAATGAAACTAGTTTGCAGACTTCTAGTTCTAAATTCCTGAAGAGGGGTGGAGTGGGGTAAGGTTGAAGGTCATGGACAAACACATGAGGGAGAAAAATATTGAATTTGGGGAGGCTCAATAAATTCCACTGCTTTTTGCCCACGCACATTTTCCACCAATTGATGTGAGGCCAAAGTTAACTTCAACTGATAAAAGTGAGGTGGGGAAATGTGGCTTAGCTCATGATAGCATTATGTCCTTACTATTCAAGGTACCCTTGATGATTTGGTCCCTGGACCAGGCAGAGCTGACAACACAAGTGTCCCCTGGTGTCCAAGTAGAAGACCACACCTCTCTGAGGAGCTCAGTCCTCTACTGACAGCTTGGTTTCTAGGGGAATGCTCAGAAAGTCTCCACATGCTGCTTCTTCCTCTAAAGGTACAGCTTCAGATTTAATTCATTCTCCTCCTCTACTGAAATTCCCTTCACATGAAAGGAAATATTAGAAGCCTGGAAAATTGTTCCCCAGCCTCTGTAACTACACTTTTGTGAGTGATCAACTCTTTCTGTAGAAATGTCTACCTTAACACTAAAGTTTACTCTTGAATCCTAATCCATGAATATCACATCATATCAGAGAGGGAAATAAGAAAGCTGGTTAGTAATAGTTGAAAAGACAGAGCAAGGTGGATAAGTCAAAGTGCTAAAGCTGGATTCAGATACACTTGTTTTTATTTTGCATTTCTAAAAATTAACATGACCTCTGACCATTGTGAACTCATGATTCTAAAGAAGAAAATGAATGTTAAAAAGAGAAATGAAGAAAATAAACTTCTTTTAACACCTTGATTATAATTCTTAAAATTTATTCCTCTGGAGAAGCCAGCTATTTTAATAATACTTGACTTCTTTGGGGGCATTACATGAATCAGATCAGATCATATCAGTCACTCAGTCATGTCCGACTCTTTGCGACCCCATGAATCTCAGCACACCAGGCCTCGCTGTCCATCACCAACTCCTGGAGTTCACCCAGACTCACGTCCATCGAGTCAGTGATGCCATTCAGCCATCTCATCCTCTGTCGTCCCCTTCTCCTCCTGCCCCCAATCCCTCCCAGCATCAGAGTCTTCCCCAATGAGTCAACTCTTCGCATGAGGTGGCCAAAGTACTGGAGTTTCAGCTTTAGCATCATTCCTTCCAAAGAACACCCAGGACTGATCTCCTTCAGAATGGACTGGTTGGATCTCCTTGCAGTCCAAGGGACTCTCAAAAGTCTTCTCCATCACCACAGTTCAAAAGCATCAATTCTTCAGCACTCAGTCTTCTTCACAGTCCAACTCTCACATCCATACATGACCACAGGAAAAACCATAGCCTTGACTAGATGGACCTTTGTTGGCAAAGTAATGTCTCTGCTTTTGAATATGCTATCTAGGTTGGTCATGACTTTCCTTCCAAGGAGTAAGAATCTTTTAACTTCATGGCTGCAGTCACCATCTGTAGTGATTTTGGAGCCCAGAAAAATAAAGTCTGACACTGTTTCCACTGTTTCCCCATCTATTTCCCATGAAGTGATGGGACCGGATGCCATGATCTTTGTTTTCTGAATGTTGTGCTTTAAGCCAACTTTTTACTCTCCACTTTCACTTTCATCAAGAGGCGTTATAGTTCCTCTTCACTTTCTGCCATAAGGGTGGTGTCATCTACATATCTGAGGTATTGATATTTCTCCCGGCAATCTTGATTCCAGCTTGTGTTTCTTCCAGTCCAGTGTTTCTCATGATGTACTCTGCATATAAGTTAAATAAACAGGATGGCAATATATAGCCTTGATGAACTCCTTTTCCTATTTGGAACCAGTCTGTTGTTCCATGTCCAGTTCTAACTGTTGCTTCTTGACCTGCATACAAATTTCTCAAGAGACAGATCAGGTGGTCTGGTATTCCAGTCTCTTTCAGAATTTTCCACAGTTTATTGTGATCCACAGTCAAAGGCTTTGGCATAGTCAATAAAGCAGAAATACATGTTTTTCTGGAACTCTCTTGCTTTTTACATGATCCAGCGGATGTTGGCAATTTGATCTCTGGTTCCTCTGCCTTTTCTAAAACCAGCTTGAACATCAGGAAGTTCACAGTTCACATATTGCTGAAGCCTAGCTTGGAGAATTTTGAGCATTACTTTACTAGAGTGTGAGATGAGTGCAATTGTGCGGTAGTTTGAGCATTCTTTGGCATTGCCTTTCTTTGGGATGGGAATGAAAACTGACCTTTTCCAGTCCTGTGGCCACTGCTGAGCTTTCCAAATGTGCTGGCATATTGAGTGCAGCACTTTCACAGCATCATCTTTCAGGATTTGGAATAGCTCCACTGGAATTCCATCACCTCCACTAGCTTTGTTCGTAGTATTGCTTTCTAAGGCCCACTTGACTCCACATTCTAGGATGTCTGGCTCTAGGTCAGCGATCACAGCATTGTGATTATCTGGGTCATGAAGATCTTTTTTGTACAGTTCTTCTGTGTATTATTGCCATCTCTTCTTAATATCTTCTGCTTGGGTTAGGTCCATACCATTTCTGTCCTTTATCAAGCCCATCTTTGCATGAAATGTTCCTTTGGTATCTCTGATTTTCTTGAAGAGATCCCTAGTCTTTCCCATTCTGTTGTTTTCCTCTATTTCTTTGTATTGATTGCTGAAGAAGGCTTTCTTATCTCTTCTTGCTATTCTTTGGAACTCTGCATTCAGATGTTTATATCTTTCCTTTTCTCCTTTGCTTTTCACTTCTCTTCTTTTCACAGCTATTTATAAGGCCTCCCCAGACAGCCATTTTGCTGTTTTGCATTTCTTTTCCATGGGGAGAAGGGAATGGCAAACCACTTCAGTATTCTTGCCTTGAGAACCCCATGAACAGTATGAAAAGGCAATATGAAAAGGCAAAGGCATTACATGAATAATTTATATTAAATGTAATCAAAATGCAAGATGTCTTCTTGTCAAAATGAAGTGTGATGTGTTCTGATAACCAGCTGTTGGGAACAGACTCACTTTTCCTACAAGTGTAGTCCATAAACACCAGGAATTCTTTTCAATATTTTTAAAGTATTGACAAATATGCACTTTCCAATATTTTATTTAGAAAATGGATTGATGTAGAGGTCATAGGTCATAAGTTACACAAATTCTCCCAATCACAGCCTTGATCCTTGTGCAACTCAGCAGAAGAAATCTAAAAATGTTTTGGTGGTTCCTATTTTTTAATAAAAGGAAAATTTTTTAAAATGGACTTATGTATTTTCTTGAACACTTTTTAGAAAGTCTGGGGAACATAATGTTAATATTGAAACCATAGATAGAATCAATAAAGCATAATAGCACATCTGCTTCAGTTTCTTAATCGGAAATGGATATAATTTCAGCAGTTATGGTACATTTACCACTTAACATAACATTTCTTAGTTTTAAGTTTTTGTATAAAATTAGATTTATATGAAAGTATATTATTCAACACAAATTTTGAATAAGAAGAATTATATTAATATATTAAAAATCAATAACATATTCCATTGGAAATTAAGCTATAAATAATAATTTCTAGAGAATTAATAACAGATTGAAACTGGAGTTTGGTTTAGGGAACATGTTGAAGAGGAATAAAATAGAACTGACATGTGAAGATGATTTTATGGCTCATCTTTATGGAGGGATCCCTGCTTCACTGCTATTGATCAGATGAAATTAATCTCACAGTAAGGGATTCCTCCTCCACAGTAACAGACACAATGAGAACAGACATAATACATCTATTTTCATGAATGATGCAATTACTTAATACTGTTCCTTTCATCTTATTTTATGGAGAACAAGCTCTACATGGGAGAGCCAAATGGTGGCTTTACAAAGTTCCAAAAAACTGCTACTGCTTACAGCCTGGAAATTCCTAGTAAACCTAGTACCATCAAAGGATATAACTATGAACACATAATTGCATGGCTCTTTATTTAAGGCTTTGTAATGCATTTCCTAACTGGATATCGTTTGGCAATAACTGTACTTTTAGGACAGACCAGAAAGGATTACATGTTGTGTTTGTGCCTAAGAATTCCACACAAAAATTAAAAATTCAGAATCCTACTTAAGGCAGTAGAATAATTTGAATCATCATTTTTTCCCATTTTAAAAACTAAATACATTGTGTGTCTCAAAACTATAATAGTGGTGTTTCAACGCTTACTCAAATAGCCACAAAGCTTTTGAACAGATACATAGTTCCAAATAGTCATTATAAACTATGACAGACATGGAATTGATTTTTTTTTTTTTATGGGTAATGAACACTTGATATGGAGTTGGTTAAAAAATAGTTGTAGAGACTGCCTATGTAAGTAGGTCATCCATTCTGCTTTTTCTATCTGTTCCTTTCCATCATCACATTTATTAGACACTGTAATTATAAGTGTGCTGCTAAGTCGCTTCAGTCGTGTCCAACTCTGTGCGACCCCATAGATGGCAGCCCATCAGGCTCCTCCGTCCCTGGGATTCTCCAGGCAAGGATACTGGAGTGGGTTGCCATTTCCTTCTCCAATGTGTGAAAGTGAAAAGTGAAAGGGAAGTCACTCAGTTGTGTCCGACTCTTCGCATCCCCATGGACTGCAGCCTTCCAGGCTCCTCCATCCATGGGATTTTCCAGGCAAGAGTACTGGAGTGGGGTGCCATTGTGTTCTCCAACACCTATGCTACTTCTACCCATTTCCCTTGTTTTCTACAGAACCAGTCTAATTGTAAAACAGTATTATCCTTAAGAGACCCTCCACTGGCCACCGTTCTCCATCCTCCAGTGGGTACCATGGCCATGCAGTATCACACAGGAAGACCAGGTATGTCTTCTTTAAGCCGTGGGGATCAAATCTATCCCAGTTTTTCAGGATACAGTTCAAAGGAGTGGGGCTGGAATTGTTAGCTTGCATCTTGTCCTGAAATATCCTGGACAAGCCCCCAAGATGAAAGGTTGTTGCTGAACCATGCAAAGATGCCGGGATTCTTGGCCTCTGGAGGAGAATTCAATTCTCGGCCAGAGACAAGGCTTGATCACTCAGAGCTTTTGTGTAATAAAGTTTTATTAAAGTATAAAGGAGATAGAGAAAGCTTCTGACATAGACATCAGAAGGGGGTAGAAAGAGTACCCCCTTGCTAGTATAAGTACCCCCTTGCTAATTAGAAATGTACTTGTTTGCATATATGCTGATTTTCTGTTTCACCACTAGACTGTAACTTACATGCTACTAATTATTCACCAGGGCTTCTCAGGTGGCTAGTGGTAAAGAACCCAACTACTAATACAGGACATAGGAGAGATGCAGATTCAATCTCTGGATCTGGAAAATCCCCTGGAAAAGGGCATGGAGATCCACTCCAGTATTCTTGACTGGAGAATGCCATGGACAGAGGAGCTTTGTGGGCTATATGGTTGTAAGGAGTTGAAAACAACTGAAGCAATTTAGCACACAGCACAGTATGCTCAACACCTATTCCTACCACTGTGTTAGGTGCTGGATAAATATTTGTTAAGTACATTAACTATGAACATTCATAAGTATTTAATTGTGATAGAGCTAAATTGTTATTGTATTTCAGTCGCTAAGTCATGTCCCACTCTTTGCAACCCTGGCTTCCCTATCCTTCACTATCTCTCAGAGTTTCCTCAAATTCATGTCCATTTAGTTACTGATGCCATCCAACCATTTAATCCTCTGTTGCCCCATTATCCTCCTCTTAATCTTTCCCAGCATCAGATCTTTTCAAATGAGTCGGTTCTTTGCACCAGATGGGCAATCTATTGGCAATCTATTTACATCAGATGGGCAATCTAAGAAGCATCAGTCCTTCCAATTCAGGGTTGATTTCCCTTAGGACTGACTCATTTGATCTCCAAGGGACTCTGAAGACTCTTCTCCAGCACCACAATTAGAAGGCATCAATTCTTTGGTGCTCAACCTTCTTTATAGTCCAACTCTCATATCCATACATGACTACTGAAAAAACCATAGCTTTGACTATATGGACCTTTGTAGGCAAAGAAATGTCTCTCCTTTTCAATATACTAAGTTTGTCATAGCTTTTCTTCCAAGGATCAAGTATCTTTTACTTTCATGGCTGCAGTCACAATCCACAATGATTCTGGAGGCCAAGAAAATATTAATTGTTCAAACTAAACACTGTCATGTTACAATTTGTTCATATTAGATGTTTGTAATGTTTCTGATAATCAATAAAAGAGATTCTTGATTAAAAAATAAATAAATAAATAAAATCTGTCGCTGTTTCCACTCTTTTCCCATCTATTGGGCTTGAAGTGATGGAACCAGATGCCATGATCTTCATTTTCTGAATGTTGAGTTTTAACCCAAATTTTTCATTCTTCTTTCACCCTCATTAAGAGGCTCTTTAGTTTCTCTTCACTTTCTGCCATTAGAGTAGTATCATTTGCATAACTGAGGTTGTTGATATCTCTCTCAGCAATCTTGATTCTACCTTGTGATTTATCCAACACAACATTTTGCATGATGTACTTCTGCATAGGAGTTCAGTAAGCAGCGTGACAATATAGTCTTTATATACTCCTTTCTCAATTTTGAAACAGGCCATTTTTCCATGTCCAGTTCTAACTGTTGCTTCTCGACTTGCATACAGGTTTCTCAGGAGACAGGTAAGGTAGTTTGGTATTCTCATCCTGCTAAGGTTTTTCCACAGTTTGTTGTGACCCACAATGTCAAAGGCTTTAGTGTAGTCAATGAAGAGTGAAGTCAATGAATCAGAAGCAAAACATTCCAGAGGTTTTTCTGGAACTCCCTTGCTTTTTGTATGATCCAATGGATGTTGGCATTTTGATATCTAGTTCTTCTGCTTTTAGATCCAGCTTGTACATCTGGATATTCTCAGTTCACATAATGTTGAAGCCTAGCTTGAAGGATTCTGTGCATTACCTTGCTAGCATGTGAAATGAGAGCAATTGCATGGTAGTTTGAACATTTTTTGTCATTGTCCTTCTTTGGAATTTGAGTGAAAACTGACCTTTTCCAGTCCTGTGGCCACCACTGAGTTTTCCAAAGGTGCTGAAATATTGAGTGTAGGACCTTAACAGCATCATCCTTTTGGATTTGAAATAGCTCAACTGTAATTCCATCATCTCCACTAGCTTTGTTCATAATGGTGCTTCCTAAGGCCCACTTGACTTCACACTGCAGGATATCTGGTTCTAGGTGAGTGACCACACCATCATGGTTACCAGGTCATTAAGAATTCTTTATATAGTTTTTCTGTGTATTCTTGCCACCTCTTAACCTCTTCTGCATCTGTTGGTTCTTGACATTTCTGTCCTTTATTGTGTCCATCTTTGCATGAAACAGTCCCTTGGTATCTTCAACTATTTAGAATGGATCTCTAGTTTTGTGCACAATAAGATCCAGGGGAAATGAGTGATGACCCCACAGGAGACTGATCTAGACCTGCCTGTGAGTGTTTGAGGGTCTCCTGTGGAGATGTGAGTTGGAAGAGGCTCATCACAGGGACAGGGACATTGACAGGAGGATCCTGAAAGGTCCTCCTTGGTGTAAGCCCTCCTAGAGGTCACCAGTAACGCTACCACAGAGGTTGCAGAGCCTAGCCCTGCATCACTTCAAGCCAAACAATTAACAGGGAGGGAACACAGCTCCATCCATTCAAACAAAAAATTGAATTAAAGACTTACTGAACATTTCACCACCTTTATGGCAGAAAGCAAAGAGGAACTAAAGAGCTTCTTGATGAAAGTGAAAGAAGAGAATGAAAAACTGGCTTAAAACTCAACACTCAAAAAAATAAGATCATGACATCTGGTCCTATTATTTCATGCAAATACATGGGGAAACAATGGAAATACTGACAGACTTTACCTTCTTAGGCCCCCAAATCACTGAAGATGGTAACTGCAGCCATGAATTAAAAGATGCTTACTCCTTGGAAGAAAAGCTATGACAAACCTAGATAGCATACTAAAAAGCAGAGACATTAATTTACCAACAAAGGTCCATATAGTCAAAGCTATGGTTTTTCCAGTAGTCATGTTTGGAAGTGAGAGTTGGTCCATAAAGAAAGCTGAGCACCAAATAATTGATGCTTTTGAACTGTGGTGTTGGAGAAGACTCTTGAGAGTCCATTGAAAGATCAAACCAGTCAATCCAAAGGAAATTCGTCCTGAATATTCATTGGAAGCACTAATGCTGAAGCTGAAGCTCCAATAGTTTGGCCACCTGATGCGAAGAACTAACTCATTGGAAAAGACCCTGATGCTGGGCAAAAATGAAGGCAGGAGGAGAAGGGGATGACAGAGGATGAGTTGGCTGGATTGTATCACCAACTTGATGGGCATGGGTTTGAGTTAGCTCTGGGAGTTGCAGTTGGTGAAGGACAGGGAAGCCTGGCATGCTACAGTCCTTGGGGTCGCAAAGAGTTGGACACAACTGATCAACTGAGCTGAGCTGAACTGAGCATGGCCCTGCCCACTAGAACAAGACCCCGTTTTCCCTAAAGTCAGTCCCTCCCCTCAGAAAGCTTGCACAAGCCTCTTATCTTCACCCATGAGAAGGCAGACAGAAAAAGCAAGAACTACAGTTCCACAGCCTCTAGAACAAAAGTCACAATCACAGAAAGCTAACCAAAATGATCACATTGATCACAGCCTTGTGTAACTCAATGATTCTATAAGCCATGGTGTGCAGGGGCACCCAAGATAGACAGGTCATGCTGGAGAGTTCTGACAAAACTTGATTCACTGGAGAGAGGAATGGCAAACTACTCCAGTATTCTTGCCTGGAGAATGCCATGAACAGTATTAAAAGGCAAAAAGATATGACTCCAGAAGTTGAGCTCCTCAGGTCACTAGGTGTCTGATACACTACTAGAGAAGAGCAGGAAATAACACCAGAAAAAGGAAGAGACTAGACCAAAGCAGAAATGATTCTCAATTGTAGATGTATCTGGTGGTGAAATTAAAGTTTAATGCTGTAAGAGCAATATTGCATAGAGATCCAGAATGTTAGGTCTGTAAATCAAGGTAAATTGGATGTGGTCAAGCAGGAGATGGCAAGAGGATGGACTGGAATGGACACAGTTAACTCAGAAGAACGCTGTATCTACCACTGTGGGCAAGAATCCCATAGAAGAAATGGAATAGACTTAACAGTCGAAATATGTATAATATTATATCTGAAATGTATTAATTGTTCAAACTAAACACTATCATGTTACAATTTGTTCATACTAGATGTTTGTAATGTTTCTGATAATCAATAAAAGAGATTCTTGATCAAAAAAAAAATAATAAAAAAAGAAATGCTTAACTTAAAAAAAAAAAAAAAAAAAAAAAAAAAAAGAGTTTGAAATGCAGTTCACTTCATTTGCTCAGTCATGTACGACTCTTCGTGACCCCATGAATTGTAGCATGCCAGGCCTCCCTGTCCATCACCAACTCCCAGACTTCACTCAGACTCATGTCCATCGAGTCAGTGATGCCATCCAGCCATTTCATCCTCTGTTGTCCCCTTCTCCTCCTGCCCCCAATCCCTCCCAGCATCAGACTCTTCCCCAATGAGTCAACTCTTCGCATGGGGTAGCCAAAGTACTGGAGTTTCAGCTTCAGCATCATTCCCTCCAAAGAAATCCCAGGGCTGATCTCCTTCAGAATGGACTGGTTGGATCTCCTTGCAGTCCAAGGGACTCTCAAGAATCTTCTCCAACACCACAGTTCAAAAGCATCAATTCTTTGGCGCTCAGCCTTCTTCACAGTCCAATTCTCACATCCATACATGACCACAGGAAAAACCATAGCCTTGACTAGACGGACCTTTGTTGGCAAAGTAATGTCTCTGCTTTTGAATATGCTATCTAGGTTGGTCATAACTTTCCTTCCAAGGGGTAAGCATCTTTTAATTTCATGGCTGCAGTCACCATCTGAAGTGATTTGGGAGCCCGCCAAAATAAAGTCTGACACTGTTTCCACTGTTTCCCCATCTATTTCCCATGAAGTGATGGGACCGGATGCCATGATCTTCGTTTTCTGAATGTTGAGCTTTAAGCCAACTTTTTCAATCTCCACTTTCACCTTCATCAAAAGGCTTTATAGTTCCTCTTCACTTTCTGCCATAAGGGTGATGTCATCTGCATATCTGAGGTTATTGGTATTTCTTCTGGCAATCTTGATTCCAGCTTGTGCTTCTTCCAGTCCAGTGTTTCTCATGATGTACTCTGCATATAAGTTAAATAAGCAGGGTGACAATATACAGCCTTGACGTACTCCTTTTCCTGTTTGGAACCAGTCTGTTGTTCCATGTCCAGTTCTAACTGTTGCTTCCTGACCTGCATATAGGTTTCTCAAGAGGCAGGTCGGGCGGTCTGGTATTCCCATCTCTTTCAGAATTTTCCACAGTTTATTGTGATCCACACAGTCAAAAGTTTTGGCATAGTCAATAAAGCAGAAATAGATGTTTTTCTGGAACTCTCTTTACTTGCTTTTTCGATGATCCAGCGAATGTTGGCAATTTGATCTCCGGTTCCTCTGCCTTTTCTAAAACCAGCTTGAACATCAGGAAGTTCATGGTTCACATATTGCTGAAGCCTGGCTTGGAGAATTTTGAGCATTACTTTACTAGCATGTGAGATGAGTGCAATTGTGTGGTAGTTTGAAAATTCTTTGGCATTGCCTTTCTTTGGTATTGGAATGAAAACTGCCTTTTCCAGTCCTGTGGCCACTGCTGAGTTTTCCAAATGTGCTGGCATATTGAGTGCAGCACTTTCACAGCATCATCTTTCAGGATTTGAAAGAGCTCAACTGGAATTCCATCACCTCCACTAGCTTTATTCGTAGTGATGCTTTCTAAGGCCCACTTGACTTCACATTCCAGGATGTCTGGCTCTAGGTCAGTGATTACAGCATCATGATTATATGGGTCATGAAGATCTTTTTTGTACAGTTCTTCTGTGTATTCTTGCCATCTCGTCTTAATATCTTCTGCTTCTGTTAGGTCCATACCATTTCTGTCCTTTATCGAGCCCATCTTTGCATGAAATGTCCCCTGGTATCTCTAATTTTATTGAAGAGATCTCTAGTCTTTCTCATTCTGTTGTTTTCCTCTATTTCTTTGCATTGATCGCTGAAGAAGGCTTTCTTATCTCTTCTTGCTATTCTTTGGAACTCTGCATTCAGATGCTTATATCTTTCCTTCTCTCCTTTGCTTTTCGCTTCTCTTCTTTTCACAGCTATTTGTAAGGCCTCCCCAGACAGCCATTTTGCTTTTTTGCATTTCTTTTCCATGGGAATTGTCTTGATTCCTGTCTCCTGTACATTGTCATGAACCTCAGTTCATAGTTCATCAGACACTCTATCTATCAGATCTAGGCCCTTAAATCTATTTCTCACTTCCACTGTATAATCATAAGGGATTTGATTTAGGTCATACCTGAATGGTCTAGTGGTTTTCCCTAATTTCTTCCATTTAAGTGAATTTGGTAATAAGCAGTTCATGATCTGAGCCACAGTCAGCTCCCGGTTTTGTTTTTGTTGACTGTATAGAGCTTCTCCATCTTAGAGCAAAGAATATAATCAATCTTGTTTTGGTGTTGACCATCTGGTGATGTCCATGTGTAGAGTCTTCTCTTGTGTTTTTGGAAGAGGGTGTTTGCTATGACCAGTGTGTTCTCTTGACAAAACTCTATTAGCTTTTGCCCTGCTCCATTCGGTACTCCAAGACCAAATTTGCCTGTTACTCCAGGTGTTTCTTGACTTCCTACTTTTGCATTCCAAAAATTACAAAACAATCTTAGTTCGTTTTCAACATCACAAAGCATTCAGCATCACAGTAATCCAAGTCTATGCCCCAACCACTGAAGAAGCTAAAGTTGAATGATTCTATGAAGACCTACAAGAACTTCTAGAACTAACAGCAAAAAAAAGATGTCCTTTTCATCATAGGGGATTGGAATGCAAAAGTAGGAAGTCAAGAGATACCTGGAATAGCAGGCAAGTTTGGTCTTGGAGTACAAAATGAAGCACGGCAAAGGCTAACAGAGTTTTGCCAAAAGAACACACTGGTCATAGCAAACATCTTCTTCCATCAACACAAGAGAAGACTCTACATATGGACATCACCAAATGGTTAATACCGAAATCAGATTGATTATATTCTTTGCAGCCATAGATGAAGAAACTCTTTATAGTCAGGATTAAAAAAACCCTGGAGCTGACTGTGGCTCAGATCATCAGCTCCTTTTTGCAAAATTCAGGCTTAAATTGAAGAAATTAGGGAAAACTACTAGGCCATTCAGGTGTAACCTAAATCATATCCCTTATGATCATGCAGTGTAGGTAATGAATAGATTTAAAGGGTTAGACCTAGTAGGCAGAGTGCCTGAAGAACTATGGATGAAGGTTTGTTATGTTGTACAGGAGGTGGTGACCAAAACTATCCCAAAGAAAAAGAAATGCAAGAAGGCCAAGTGGTTGTTTTAGAAGGGCTTAAAAATAGCTGAGAAAAGAAGAGAAGCCAAAGAGGCAAAGGAAAAAGGGAAAGATATACCCAACTAAGCGCAGAGTTCCAGAGAATAGCAAGGAGGGATAAGAAAGCCTTCTTAAGTGAACAATGCAAAGATAGAGTTAGAGTTAAATGGGATTATACAAACTTGCTTTCTAGATATGACTATTATGGCTAAGTGAGTAGATTAATATATCATATATATATCTGTCATATGGGCTTCTCTGGTGGCTCAGGGTAAAGAATCTGCCTGCAATGTAGAAGCCGCAGGTGAAGTGGGTTCAATCCCTGAGTTAGGAAGATCCCCTGGAGGAGTGCGTGGCAACCCTCTCCAGTATTCTTGCCTGGAGAATGCCTTGGACAGAGAAACCTGGGGGCTACAGTCCATAGAGGTGCCAAGAGTCAGACACAACTGAAGTGACTTCGCATGCATGCATGCACGTATCTGTCATATATATGTCATAGAAATGAATAGAATCATAAAATTTCTATGGCATATACATATATGTACATATATGTATACATATATATATGCACATGTGTGTGTATATATATGTATATATACAAATATATGTATATGCCTGAATCAGCAGGTAGGTTCTTTACCACTAACACCACTGGGAAGCCCATCTGTGTATATGTGTGTGTGTGTGTGTGTGTGTTAATACATACAGATGATTTGTAAATAAAAATTGGTCTATTTATTTTTAAGTAAGAAATAGACCTTTAAAATTTTTTTAAAATCAAGAAATTTGCCAACAACATTGTGTAATATTTTCCTCCAAAGGATCAAGTCTATTACATTTGAGGATGGCATGGTGCTTGGAAGAAAAGTTTAAATCCTGGGCAAAGTGTCAGCTTTCATTCTGTAAACTGAATAATTCAAGATAAAAAAGATAAAATTTTTACTAGTAAATGCATTTGGTTCTGCATTGAACATTTGTAAAACAGAAAGAAAAGTATAAAACTTGGGAGGGATGGCTAAATACCAGCGTGCAGGTGGGGTGTGGTGAGGAGGCAATAAAATTTTAGCTGACTCTAAGTCTGTGTGAATATATTATTGTGATAATTTCAAAAATAATGAAATTTTAGGTTGCACTATACAAACATGGTATCCAGAACAAATAATATGATAAACTAGCTGTGCAGCGACACCTAGGCTATCTTATTCAGAGAGCTACATTCTAAAAGATGTGGGTAAATGCATTTCTCCAAAGGCAAACACAGCAAGGATCCAAGAAACTTGAAAATGTCATGGAGAAAGAATCCTTGCTGTGCCCACGGATGCGGTTGTGAACATTGTCCTCGTTATATAAAGGGCTTATCCTGCAGGTCTAGGATTGAGATTGATAATGGGACACACGAGAGCAGATTCAGAACCCTCTGTGGAAATTAGAAAGTGGAAGAATTTGGTTCAATTGAAGGAGGGAAGAACTTTCTGTAAAAATAATTAAAATATTGGAATAGGGTGCTTTTTAACATGAGTTCATGAATCCTGAGATCTTCAAAGAGAAGGTATAAGTCAGAGAAGAAATTCATTTAATTACCTAGGAGACTCTTTCAGCTATAATATCCTAAAATTGAATAAATAGCTAACTTAATGAATCCTTTAAGCCATGAGTGGTTTCTATTAAAAAGCGTGGGCTTTCTCCTTTAACCTCTGCTCATTTCATCTTATTATTTTAATTTTATCCCTACCCACTATAGCATGTGACTTTATCTTTCCTTTTATTGGGTTTAGTGAAAGCATGAGCAATTATCTCAATGGCTGGTAATTTAAATAAGAGGAGAATCCTCTCCTCTCATCTCCTCCTTTTTTTTTTTTTTTTTTGAGAATCCTGACTTTTAGTGAAACGGTGACATGTTGACCCAAGGGATGTTGTGAACTCTTTTTGTTATTTATTAGGAATTCCCAACCTCCTACTTCTGCCTCTCTTTATATGAGTCATGCAAGCTTAGAGCTGGTGGCCTAAAAGAAGTGGCCTGATAGAATGAACCCCACATGATGAAGCAGCTTCTGAGTAACCTATGATCTATGCTCCCACTGACTATAGAGGGTGGTGGAGATCTCTTATCCTTACTACACAAGGGAATGGATTTCACTCCCGGTGGCCCCTGGACACAGAGTCATATAAAAGTGCACCTTTGGTAGATAGCAGCAAGATGGTGTGGCAGGGACCAAGGAGTGCTGTTGAAGACATCTGTAGACCAGACTTCAGGCAGTAGGACAGTGTGAAATCTCATGCTGCTAGTGCAATCTTGGTTACTTTCATAAAGAGGTAGGAGAGGAAACAGAGAATTAAAATTTTATGTTTATATGTTTCAGATCAGATCAGTCGCTCATTCATGTCCGACTCTTTGCAACCCCATGAATCGCAGCACGCCAGGCCTCCCTGTCCATCACCAACTCCCGGAGGTCACTCAGATTCACATCCATCGAGTCAGTGATGCCATCCAGCCATCTCATCCTCTGTTGTCCCCTTCTCCTCTTGCCCTCAATCCCTCCCAGCATCAGAGTCTTCTCCAATGAGTCAACTCTTTGCATGAGGTGGCCAAAGTACTGGAGTTTCAGCTTTAGCATCATTCCTTCCAAAGAAATTCCAGGGCTGATCTCCTTCAGAATGGACTAGTGTCAGTCAAAATGTAATTCATGGAAGAATCACCCAAAGAAATTGACTTATTAAACACTGCAAATTTCTCAGCACTTTCAGTAATTCAATACAGGGAAATTGAAAGATCAGGCTTATGACATGCGTGTATGCCTACTAAGTTGCTTCAGTCGTGTCTAACTTGTAACCCTATGGACCATAGACTGCCAGGCTCCTCTGTCCACAGGGTTCTCCAAGCAGAAATTGCCAACCCAGGGATCAAACCTGTCTCTGACACCTCCTGCATTGGCTGGCTGGTTCTTTACTGCTAGCACCACCTGGGAAGCCCTTCTGGCTTAGAGAATCTACCCTTTCATAAGCACTCAAGGTTAAACCCAGGCATGAAGCTCACAGTTCTCATTTTGCAAACAACTGCTGGTTTAGGTAAAAGTGACAACCTTGTTCTTTACATTTTCCAGGTGTATCTCTGGGAACTGAGAAGCATCCAACAGGGCAGTGGGCTACAGCAAATGTCAATGTGTTTGTGTGTTTGCGTGTGTTGGAGAAGGCAATGGCACCCCACTCCAGTACTCTTGCCTGGAAAATCCCATGGACAGAGGAGCCTGGTAGGCTGCAGTCCATGGGGTCACTAAGAGTCGGACACGACTGAGCGACTTCACTTTCACTTTTTACTTTCATGCATTGGAGAAGGAAATGGCAACCCACTCCAGTGTTCTTGCCTGGAGAATCCCAGGGACAGGGGAGCCTGGTGGGCTGCCGTCTACGGGATCGCACAGAGTCGGACATGACTGAAGTGACTTAGCAGTAGCAGTGTGTGTGTGTATGTTCACGCTGAGTCAGGGGTGGGGGAACATGAGGATTTAAGCATTTGAAATATGCTTTGCAGACTACTATGGGTAAAAGAAATTATTTGACACGAGATATAGTCAGGAGAAAATAGAAAAAAAAAAAAAAAAAACAGGTAATGTAGTGAATTCTGAACTTCATTTAAAAAATAACACTAGGTAATGATTTGCTTAGGTGTTGAGGATCAAACTCCTGTGTAAGAACTCACAGCAGGATGGACCGCACAGTTTGCTTAGAGGTTAACAACGTCTATAAGCGGAAATGACAGACCATTATCCTTGCCATTGCACTGCCAGCCTTACCATGACAAGGGGATGCATTGCTATTCATGATACAGACCGCCCTAATCCTACCAGGAAGATTAGCAAGTAGAAAATATTAAAAGGGAAGTGATCACATAACGTTTGATGCAGGTTTTCTGCACTGATTGCCTCTGTAGATTTTGATGAGGTGTTTACTCACCTCATCTCAACCTTTCCTGGAATAGCTAATTTAATAATGCAAAATCACAAAGATGATTTTCCTCCTTTTTTTGTGTGTGTTTTCATTTACATGTAAACGAGAAGGCTGTTGATGGCATCTTGGTGAATAACCACGGCTTGCTTCATGCTGTTTTGCTTTCAAGTCTGAGAACTTCATGAGAACCTCAGCCTGAATCATGTCGCTCCAGGTAATCTGGAGACCAAGAACCAAACAAAACAGACTGAATGAAAGCAGCCTGAACCGTCATCGGTTTTATTTTGCCTTCACCTGCTCTCAGGGAGCCTTCACCTGCTCTCAGGGAGACATGAGTTTGCAGTGATTGACTGAGGTTTCATATTTACAGAAATGGCCTGGAGACAGAAATCATACTCAGGACTTCATCCCAGAGAAATTAGAAAAACAACTTCGAAAGCCATTGACAGGTAGCAGGTGGAAAAGTAGATTTTAGAGCGGACACCGCATGACAGATAACTTTTTTCTTTTTTTTAGATTTTTTTTTGATGTGGACTATATTTTTAAAGTATTGAATTTGTTACAATATTGCTTCTGTTTTATGTTTTATTTTATCTTTTGGCTGTGCGGCATGTAGGGTCTTAGTTCCCCTAATAGGGATGGATCCTACACCCCTGCACTGGAAGGTGAAATCTTAACCACTGAACCACCAGGAAAGTCCCAACAGTTGTTTGTTTGTTTAAACTTTTTTTAATTAGAGGAAAATTGCTTTACAATGCTGTTTTGATTTCTACCATACATACAACAGTTCAAATTAGCCATAATTATGCATATATCACCTCCCTCTTGAGCCTCCCTCCCCTCCACCATTCCACCCCTCTAGATCATCACAGAGCACCAGGTTGGGTCCCCTGTGTTATATAGCTGCTTCTCAATAGCTATCTACTTTACACATGGTAGTATATAACATCCCCTCCTGGGGATTGAACCTGTGTCTCTCAAGTCTCCTGCACTGGCAGGTGGGTTCTTTACCACTAGCGCCAGCTTGGAAGCCAAATACGTGTACATATATACATGGATGCTACTTCCTCCATTCATCCCACTCTCTCCTTTCTGCACTGTGTCGACAAGTCCATTCTTTAGCATTTCCTTACTCGACGTGAGCATGGGAAGCTTGTAAATGCTTTCTAAAGGACAACACTGAGAATAATGAGCAGGTTCACCATTGCCTCATTCGTTCATTTCTCCTTTTCCCTTATTGCCTAGGATTCCTATGCTGTCAATTGCCCTGGAGGAGTTCTCAGTCTACTTAGAGGAGAACCATGCACAGTGCACTGCAGTGGCCGCGCTGGTAGCTGTGGTCACAGGGCATCTCCTCACCAGCTACAGTCACAACTTTTCCATTAAGAGCACACACTGCCTGATCCTTGGGAAAGACCTACTGAAATACTCCCAGTTCTGTACAGTTTCTGAAATGGTAGTCATTTTGCAAATTATTTGAATCTTAATTCTCTTGATTTAGCTTATCCAATTATTCCTTGACTTCTTCCCTTCTGTCTGTAATGTTCTTTGCTTTGGAATATATAAATGCTTTCTTAGCTCTTTTGTTTCCACCCCCTACATTATAGTTTTTCATCTTTTACAAGGAAAGAGTTAGCTTCGTTTAAAAAAAGGCCTCTTTAGTTCTTAAAATAATAATGTTATAAAACATAAAAGGCATGTTACTATCACTATTAGAGCTTTGATCAGTTTTATAAAAGAGATAGAAATGAGGCCACTGGGAGGAATCAAATGAACCCTAATAGGTGAAGTGGCACTTGAGTTGAGCTTTGAAAACAGGGGTGGTGTCCCCAAAGTTAGAGACGGACAGACCTCCAAATGCTTCACAAGAAAAATTATTACAAATAATGAACTACCAAATGAAGGAAATGAATAGTTTAAGAAAGGCCAGAGAAACAAGTGTTTTCATTTACAAATTCCTAGAATTGGATCCATTCAATGAGGAATTAAATCTGGTGGCTTGTCAGAGACACTGCTCTTACAAAAAACCTCATTTCTCTAAAAAAGAGAACAATTAATTTTATCATTTGTCCCTTCTCTTCTATTTCCACTCTACCTTAAACTTTGTCTCCCATTTTGTGAAAATATGTCTATTTAATAGACAAAGGTAGTATAAAAGTATTAATATATTATGATCAGGTACAATGTGCATAAGCGCTCAGACAGTTGAACGTGGTGATTTTATTGAGCTAAAGGAAGCAGTAGTTGTGCCATTTTGCCCAGTGAAACAACAGCACAGGAAAGTGTTTTTCACCGTTTGCTCCTATAAAGGAATTGGTCCCACCAATATCCTTTGCTTGATGGGCATGCTTCTTCCCCAAGAAAAGGCTGACTTTCAATCAGTTCTTCTCTGCTTCCACTTTTTCTAGCTCAATTTAGAATGAACAGAATTTGCATTAGGGACTAAAAACTGTTCTTTATCAATAAAGACTTTGGATTCTTATCAGGACTTTCCCAGGATTAGAATGATATTTATCTACATTCAAAGATGCCTTAGAAGAAATTCAGTAGGCAACTAAGTTTGATCAGACCAGATCAGTCGCTCAGTCGTGTCTGACTCTTTGCGACCCCATGAATCGCAGCATGCCAGGCCCCCCTGTCTGTCACCAACTCCCAGAGGTCACTCAGACTCACATCCATCGAGTCAGTGATGCCATCCAGCCATCTCAGCCTCTGTCATCCCCTTCTCCTCCTGCCCCCAATCCCTCCCAGCATCAGAGTCTTCTCCAATGAGTCAACTCTTCGCATGAGGTGGCCAAAGTACTGGAGTGTCAGCTTTAGCATTAGTCCTTCCAAAGAAATCCCAGGGCTGATCTCCTTCAGAATGGACTGGTTGGATCTCCTTGCAGTCCAAGGGACAGAGGAGCTACTTATTCCAGGTTATTTCACAATCTACTGACAAAGTGGAATTAGACTGTACATTGCCTGACTCCCATTGCCTGACTCCAACTATTCCCCAATGCCTCTCTCATCTTATTATTGTCATTTTTACTGATATTGTCACTAATACAGTTATTATGATAAAGATGAAACTTTCAAGAAATAGTATGATCATAAACCACTAGCACTGCAAGAGGCTTTAGAGAGAAAGGTTAACATCATCATTTCTTGAGGGTGTAAGGTGACATGATTGCCTGCCTGAAATCACATAAATTGTTCATAGCAGGAACTTGAGATTTCTGATTCTCTGTCCAATGTTTGTCTTGCTGCTTCTCAGTTCAACAAGAGTGTTTTTGAGAAATAGACTTAAAGAAGAGAACTTCTATCACCAGAAGCAATTGCATTAACTTGTAATGGTCAGTATTATTGAATTCCATTGAGAAACAATAGAGTCTGTGGATCTGGTTAATCTCTAAATGTAACAATGAGAAGTTTTAAATTTAAAATCTTTAGGAAAATCCTTATCACTTTATTCTGAGAATTAGAAAGGAATACAAACATTATTAAACATATATTCTCCAAATTAGACTTAATTCTTATCATAACTTTTAACCCAGTTTATTGTGCATTTGTCACTTAGAGAACCAGAAATTATTTTAAATGTTGTATAGATGGGAGTTCCTGATGGCTTAGTGGTGAGGATCCCAGCCCTTCATTACCATGGCCCAGCTTCAATCCCTGGTTGGGAAACTTGATCCTACAAGCTGCACAGTGTGGCCAAAACAAACAAACAAAATGTTAGATGAATGAATTATTTCTACACATATGGTGTACACTTTTTCCTATTGAAATGATTGATATCTTAAAACCCATAGAAAATAAATAGATATAATATTGAGGATCAATGCTTTGAGATATCAATCCTTTCAATAGGAAAAAGTGCACACCATATGTGAAGCACTTTCCACTGTACTTGAAGATGTTGTCCTTGTGACTCACCCAAGGCTTTAACTTTCTTTGAATTTATCCTGAAAACACCACAGCACCTTTTAAGTATCCCTCAGCACTACTGAATTTGCAGTCAAAGTGGAAATATGATGCCTTCTCTGGGTTTGAATACCAAAAGCAAAATTCATAAAGTAAAAATAGCATTGCAATTTGGCTTCTTTTATGAATGTAAATGATGTCCACTGAGTTAATAATTAAAATACTTTCTGTCATTTGGGGGACCCTAAATATCGAATGATGTCTGTGCTATGTGTATTTTCACTCTATTCCCCATTAATAACAAAGTGTTTCCAGTAGGAAATGAGTGTGGATATAACTCTTGCTTTGTTTCATTCGAGGTTCCAAGATCCAAGGCTTTTCTTCTCTGGTTTTCTGTGTGGCTTGTATTATCATTTCATTACTGTTCTGTCTGCTTTGGGAAAATATTTAACCAGCAGTCATATATATGTATAAGTCTTATATACACATACATACATATACATATATATATATATATTTAATTTTTAGAAAAATATGTGAAATATGATAAAGTACATCAAAGATATGGATTGTAATGTTTTGGAGGCATTTACAGATTTTACAGAATACATGCAGTTTTTTTGTGTGACAAAAAGTTATTAATTAAAAGACTCTATTATTTTAAGCTTCTACATTGATTTGTGGCTTTTAAACTAACTCTCCTTTAGGACTGGGTTTCTGTGAAACATTTCTAGTAGATTTTGAAAGAAATGATGAGCAGAACATTTTTACTCCTCTGCTCACCTCCAAGTCTGTTATCTCTATAGGGTAATAGTCTAACGCATGAGAAATAACCCTCAAAGTTTGCATTGAGTGTTCTGTACAAACAAAACATGAGCCTGAACACAATGTCCTAGGGAAAGTCTTGAGTTTCAAAAGGAAGTGAAATGTCTTCCTTTTTCTTAATGTTTTTTTCCTGTAAGTGAGGAATGAGATTGCATATCCTATGGAGAAAGAATGGAAATATAAAATTATACTCAGGAATATATATATATATATATTCATATTAGAAATGTCCTCTTTGTTTTTTAACTCTTACTGGTGAATTCCTACTTAAAACTGGCATATCAATTATGCTATATTCCAATTTTTTTATCAAGCTTACTCAGTGCATTATGTTTTATGTTTCTTTAGTAAGTAAACAATTCATTTAAGTTCATCTGGATTTTTTTTTATCCAAAATTAGATTTTTTTTTCCCTCAGTTCAGTTCAGTCACTCAGTTGTGTCCGACTCTTTGCAACCCCATGAATCACAGCATGCCAGGCCTCCCTGTCCATCACCAACTCCCGGAGATCACTCAGACTCACGTCCATCGAGTCAGTGATGCCATCCAGCCATCTCATCCTCTGTCATCCCCTTCTCCTCCTGCCCCCAATCCCTCCCCACATCAGGGTCTTTTCCAATGAGTCAACTCTTCGCATGAGGTGGCCAAAGTATTGGAGTTTCAAGTTTAGCATCATTCCTTCCAAAGAACACCCAGGACTGATCTCCTTTAGGATGGACAAATAAAAATTAAAAAAATAAGATACCTCTGATTATATTTTTCATGGAGAAGAGAATAAAAAAATTAGCACTTGCTATCATATGATGGATTTTTATGATCACTCCCTCTTTGCATTACTTATTTCTATGGTCTTTATACCTGCTGTTCTGAAGGTGGTCATCAGATGAAGGGTGGTGTCTTGGTTATAAATGTGTTAAAATAAGAATGAATGAATAAAGATATTTATTTTTCCCAAATGTAGTTACACAAAACTTTAGAGAAAATGCCCCTTATTTCCTCTTTTTTTCCTATAAAATATATGACTTTTTACTTTAAAAAAATTAATTGATTGCATTTCTTCCCTCACTCCAGGTAGAACACAGGCAAAGAGAGATTATTAAAAGCAAGAACAAAACCTAGGTACAATGGTTCCCTACTTGCATCTTAAACTTCAAATGATATCAATTTTTGTTAATTAATCTTTAGCACTCACCTGTGTTGTTTCCAGGAGCTGCTATAATGTTCCTGACCATTGAGAACCTGTAAAGGTTGTCTACCATTCACAATCAAGCTTGCTGGGCACAATGGAGTCACTATTTCAGAGGTAAGAGAATGATTTCATCCCTACCATAGCCTCACTGGATGCCTAGACTGTGGTTCCTTGATGACACACTTTTATAATTTTCTAACTGTATTTGAAGCAGTTTCAGTGATGACATATAATCACGACTTACTAATTCTTTGGGGCATGACAGGCAAGTCCTTCTTTACATCCTAAAATGTAGATTAGAAAACCTAGAGCATTGTTTCTGGACAAAGAAGGAATTCAGGAACCTGGTGTACATTACATGACTCCACTTTTGTTGCAACCTGTATAATTTTATTTTCCATGCAGGGATATGCCTTAGTTAAAAATAAAGATCATAGATGAATAATCCTGCTTGTTTGCTATAATGAGAAAGGAATGTCCCGTGTCAAACTTCAATAGTCTCTGCTCTGATGAAGGCCCTTTGAAGATTTCCCATACCATAAAGAACATCCTTTCCTTGGGGACCTAATGCTCACTAACTTTGACGTCCCTGAGTAAGATTTCACTTACTGACACTGACACTTTGTTTCATTGCCTAGTGCTTCCCATTAAGAAGAATTTATCTTGCTGTCCGTGGCCTTATTAGTCTGTCATCTGTTGAGAAAAATTAGTATTCCAGTTAGGTTCCAGACAAAAAGCAGGTCTTGGAAGTTAGCCGGGTTCACATTCTAGTTCTGTTACCTACTAGACACATGTCTGGGCCAGTCACTAAACACCTCTAAGCCTTCATTTCCTAATCTTTAAAATGAGGATAGTGCTGGTCTGTAGTACCATGAGAGTGAATTAAGACCCAGAGTTTCTCAAGTGTGTGTTTGCATAAGAATCACTTGGTAGATTTTTAAGAAGTTCAAGGTTGACCCCTAAAATTGCTGGTTCAAGGATCAGACTCTGAGCGGTAAAAGATTGTAAGTGATGACTGAATATACAAATAGATGATGGCCAACCATATATAAAAAATAGAACTGAGACTTGCAACCTCCCCAAGAAACCTATCTTTTATCTTTAATAAGCAACCCAGGAAGCCAGCCAACAGTAAGTCAGACCTGTAGGAAGTCAGGCTGCTATCTTTAGTAAAAATCCTGGAAGCCGGGCAATATCTTCTGTAGCAATCAGACTAAAATCAGGACTTGATTGGTAACTGACAACTTCCTTAATTTTTGTCTAGACTTCCAATTTGGGACCTACTAGACAAAGCCAAATATGCATTCCTAACCAGTCACACAGGATGCTCCATTTCTAGTGAGCCTGCCTCCAGCATCCCTGGGCCAAGAACCTCCAATCGGGATACGCCCAAAGTCTTCCCTGATTTCCACTATAAAGCTTTTCTAACCCTCTGTTTGCTTTTTAAAAATTTTTATTTATTTCCTTGGCTGTGTCAGATCTTAGTTGCAGCACGCAGGATCTTCATTGCGTCATATGGGATCTTTCCTCCCAGCGTGTTGGACTCTCTAGTTGCAGCATGCTGGCTTAGTTGCTCCGTGGCATGTGGGATCTTAGCTCCCTGATCAGGGGTCAAACCTACATCCCTTATACTTCAAAGTGGATTCTTAACAACTGGACCACCAGGAAAGTCCCTCTTCTGCCTGCTTTTGAGTTTCTGCCAAAATACAAGCAATGGTGGCTTACTCCTTGCTATAGCAACCTGTACCTACAACACCCATGTTTCTTCCACTTTGGTTGGCTTTTCTTCATTGCTACATAAGTGGCTTATGAAAAGTGTTGATTATTTTGCAGTTTTAGGCCTCTAGAAGATAGTAGAGCTAGAAGTTTCTCTCCTCACCTTGGAAAAGGTCTCCATCATTCAGCTTTCCACCTCCTGCTGCTGCTGCTAAGTCGCTTCAGTCTTGTCCGACTCTGTGCGACCCCATGGACAGCAGTCCACCAGGCTCCCCCGTCCCTGGGATTCTCCAGGCAAGAACGCTGGAGTGGGTTGCCATTTCCTTCTCCAATGCATGAAAGTGAAAAGTGAAAGTGAAGTTGCTCAGTCGTGTACGACTCTGTGCGACTCCATAGACAGCAGCCCACCAGACTCCTCTGTCCATGGGATTTTCCAAGTAAGAGTACTGGAGTGGGGTGCCATTGCCTTCTCCATTTCCACCTCCAGTCCCCTAGAAAAGTGGTTTAGTGGCCTCATTTAAGTTCACATGTATGAGTTCAGTTCAGTACAATCTCTCAGTCATGTCTGGACTCTTTGTAACCCCACAGACTGGAGCACGTCAGGCCTCCTTGTCCATTGTCAACTCCCAGAGTTTCCTCAAACTCATGTCCATTGAGTAGGTGATGCTGTCTAACCATATCACCCTCATGTGGCCCCTTGTTCTCCTGCCCTCAATCTTTCCCACCATCAGGGTCTTTTCAAATGATTCAGTTCTTCACATCAGGTGGCCAAAATATTGGAGTTTCAGCTTCAGGATCAGTCCTTCCAATGAATATTCAGGATAATTTCCTTTAGGATGGACTGGTTGGATCTCCTTGCAGTCCAAGGAACTCTCAAGAGTCTTCTCCAACACCACAGTTCAAAAGCATCAATTATTCAGTGCTCAGCTTTCTTTATAGTCCAAATCTCACATCCATACATGACTACTGGAAAAACCATACCTTTGACGAAATGGACCTTTGTTGGCAAAGTAATGTCTATGCTTTTTAATATGCTGTCTAGGTTGGTCATAACTTTTCTTCCAAGGAGCAAGCGTCTTTTAATTTAATGGCTGCAGTCACCATCTGCAGTGATTTTGGAGCCCCCCAAAATAAAGTCTGTCACTGTTTCCACTGTTTCCTCATCTATTTGCTATGAAGTGATGGGACCAGATGCCATGATCTGAATGTTGAGATTTAAGCCAACTTTTTCACTCCCCTCTGAATCACTTTCATCAACAGGTGCCACTTCACTTTCTGCCATAAGGGTGGTATGCATATATGAGGTTATTGATCTTTCTCCTGGCAATCTTGATTCCAGCTTGTACTTCATCCAGTCCAGCATTTCTCATGATGTACTCTGCATATAAGTTAAATAAGCAGGATGACAATACACAGCCCTGAAGTACTCCTTTCCTGATTTGGAGCCAGTCTGTTGTTCCATGTACGCTTCTAACTGCTGCTTCCTAACCTGCATGCAGATTTCTCAGGAGGCAGGGCAGGTGGTCTGGTATTCTCATCTCTTTCAGATTCCAGAGTTTGTTGTGCGCCACACGGTAAAAGTCATAGTCAATAAACGTAGTCAACTTTATTGGCATAGTCAATAAAGCAGAAATAGATGTTTTTCTGGAACTCTTGCTTTTTCAATTCTGAAGGAGATCAGCCCTGGGATTTCTTTGGAAGGAGTGATGCTAAAGCTGAAACTCCAGTACTTTGGCCACCTGATGCGAAGAGTTGACTCATCGGAGAAGACTCTGATGCTGGGAGGGATTGAGGGCAAGAGGAGAAGGGGACGACAGAGGATGAGATGGCTGGATGGCATCACTGACTCGATGGATGCGAGTCTGAGTGACCTCCGGGAGTTGGTGATGGACAGGGGGGCCTGGCGTGCTGCGGTTCATGGGGTCGCAAAGAGTCGGACACGACTGAGCGACTGATCTGATCTGATCTGATCTGCTTTTTCAATGATCCAACGGATGTTCGCAATTTGATTTCTGGTTCCTCTGCCTTTTCTAAATCCAGCTTAAACATCTGGAAATTCACAGTTCATGTACTGTTGAAGCCTGGCTTGGAGAATTTTGAGCATTACTTTACTAGCATGTGAGATGAATACAATTGTGCGGTAGTTTGAGCATTCTTCGGCATTGCCTTTCTTTGGGATTGGAATGAAAACTGACCTTTTCCAGTCCTGTGGTCATTGCTGAGTTTTCCACATTTGCTGGCAGATTGAGTGTTGCACTTTCACAGCATCATCTTTTAGGATTTGAAATAGCTCAAGTGGAATTCCATCCCTTCCACTAGCTTTGTTTGTAGTGATGCTTCCTAAGGCCCCCTTGACTTTGCATTCCAGAATGTCTGGCTCTAGGCTGGTGATCACACTATTGTGGTTATCTGGGTCGTGAAGATCTTTTTTGTACAGTTCTTCTGTGTATTCTTGCCACCTCTTCTTAATATCTTCTGCTTCTGTTAGGTCCATAATATTTCTGTCCTTTATTGAACCCATCTTTGCATAAAATGTTTCCTTAGTATCTCTAATTTTGTTGAAGAGATCTCTAGACTTTCCTGTTCTATTATTTTCCTTTATTTCTTTGCACTGATCACTGAGGAAGGCTTTCTTATCTCTCCTTTCTATTCTTTGGAACTCTCATTCAAATGGGTATATCTTTCCTTTTCTCCTTTGCCGTTTGCATCTCTTCTTTTCTTAGTATTTGTAAGGCATCCTTAGACAACCATTTTGCCTTTTTGCATTTCTTTACCTTGGGGATGGTCTTGATCCCCGTCTCCTCTACAGTGTCACAAACCTCAGTCCATAGTTCATCCAGTGCTCTATCAGATCTAATCCCTTGTATCTATTTGTCACTTCAGGTCATATCTGAATGGTCTAGTGGTTTTCCCTATTTTCTTCAATTTAAGTCTAAATTTGGCAATAAGGAGTTCATGATCTGAACCACAATCAGCTCCCGGTCTTGTTTTTGCTGACTCTATAGAGCTTCTCCATCTTTGGCTGCAAAGAATATAATCAATCTGATTTCCATATTGATCATCTGGTTATGTCCTTGTGTACAGTCTTCTCTTGTGTTGATGGAAGAGGGTGTTTGCTATGACCAGTGCATTCTCTTGACAAAACTCTATTAGCCTTTGCTCTGTTTCATTCAGTACTCCATGGCCAAATTTGCCTGTTACTTCAGGTGTTTCTTGACTTCCTACTTTTGCATTCCAGTCCCCTATAATGAAAAGGACATCTTTTTTTGGGTGTTAGTTCTAGAAGGTCTTGGAGGTTCACACATATGCTGCCTAGTTTTTCTTTCTTTGGTAATATCCTGTCTATTTGTCTTGTTTGTTTGTTTGCTTCATCCCCTCGTTTCACTTAATCACAAAGAAGTCCAGATAATTGCCAGTTAACCTCTTTTCCCTTCCCTCTAATGTCTGTGGTGCTTGGTTGATGATATTGTACACCCAAGGAAGCCCATCACTCTCATCTCTTTACTCTCCTGCCCTATACGTCCTGGCCTCAAGGTGGTAAAATGGTAATATTTAGGTTTTAACTGAAAGGAAAGCACAGAGAGAAGCCTCCTTAAGCTGACATCATGTACTCTGACCCAGGTTTGTAAGCACAGCTATTTTTGAATTTGAATCACTTCTCAAAAAAAAAAAAAAAAAAAAAAAAAAAACAAAAACAAAACTCAAGTGGCATTTTGCTTTATCCTACCACTTTCCTTGTATTTATGTCTTTCTTGGGGAACTCATTTGGAAGAGAGGTGGCTAGGACAAGGACGGATTTGGATATTCTTGGCTTTCCCAGCCTAGAATTCCCCCAGTTGTCTTCCAATCTCATATCCTTTTTCCTACAGATCATTTCTTCACATAAACATGATTAGCCTGGAGGTATCTTAACAGAAGGAATAGATAGAGCCTCCAAGGAGGAAGAGAAGGAAAAGAGTGACTCAGATTTCTAATAGTCCAATCCCAAATGCAAATTCCATAACCTGGATTGACACTTGAAAATATATTTGGCACAAGAAAAAGAACAATATACAAATGACTGTGCAAAAGGAATTTGTCAAACATAAATATAGCTGGAAATGGTTGCCAGGCTGTGGAATTGTTAGAAGTGTTTATTTTAAACACTTTTACAAGAAAAATGAGAAAATATATTTTAGAATGTATGTCTTGACCAAGCATTTCCCCCACATCCTTGAATAACTTGAGGTATTCTTACCTCAATAACAGTTTTTTACATGCTTCATTATCTGATATAGTCAAAAATATATAACTCAGTGCATTTATTTTGTGAAGGCTTTTCAAATCACCCCACTTTTTCATAGGTTGTCCTATGAAATAGAAAAGGGTCCAAGACATTCTTCAGGAGTATCATCCCATTTTTTTAATAGTACAACAAAATTAAAAAGGTTCTACTAGAAGCTGCACTTGAGAAGAGGATTGGCATTGCTGTATAACTTTTGCAAAATACTGTTGCTTAGGTTTCTCTGCAGCAGATCCTGAATCAGTAGTTCTGGATTAGGACCTTTGAATCTGTATTACACTTTCTGTAAGTGATTCTGTTGCCTGCCAGGCTTGGCTGAGGAGTTGCAATTAGATAGATACCGGTTGGCACGATTAAAGTACTTCTGGATTGGAAAAGCCTGCAGTCCTTTGTAAAGCAGAAACATTTAATTCAATTCCACAATACTTATGGGACCCTACTCTGTGTCAGACCCTTTCACTGTGTGCTGCAGACACCAACATGAACACACACATTTCTTGTCCTCAATTAGCTCAGAGTCTGGAGATAGAAGGATAGGGAGTGAGAGAGAGGAATAGAGAGAGGGAAGGTGAGAGAGAGAAAAAGTGGGAAGGAGACAATGAGAAGGAGCAAAAAAAGGAGAGAAAGAGTACACCAAATTTCTGTGCAGTGTGCCAAGAAAAATGCCAGAACATCACATTGGCTTAACAGAGGAACAGGAGAGAAGATAACCTTGGATCTGCCTTGGGAGGGTCACAAGAAATATGAGAGCATGGCTCCCAACCCCTGTGCTAAGCAATGTGTGGGGACCAGTGTCGCTGTGGTGCAGGGCTGTGACTGACATTTAGGAAGCTTGGAGTGCTCCTATGTAAAGTGTCTACAGTGCTCCTGTGAGAAATTCTGTGTGAACTGATGAAATGGAAGAGAAGTTAAGATCTTTAGCAATCCCAGGGACAAGGGAATGTGACTCCAGAATGTTGCCTTGGATCCCGATTATGGTACCTTTTTAACAAGAACAATAATGGAAAATTCAAGTTATATGGAGGGGTTTAGATGACAAATCTTTACTTATCTGATAATTGTATACATATGACTGTTTCAATTGGGGAGTTTGGAATGGATACTATTGGCAGTGAAAATAGTAAAATTTAATCATACTGTATTTATTGGGAAGCAGTGGAGAAGGATACCTTGCCTGTATGTCCTCAAAAACTAAACATTGACTGATTTCTGTATTGCTGTAGCATTTACTATTTCATGAACAATAAAGACTTCTCTTGAGCATGTCTTTAAAGTGTATCGATTTTCATTTTTCTCTCAAATCAGCAGCATTTCTGAAATATGCTTTCTCTGCTCAGTTATGTATGATACTGCTGTTTGTCTTTTGATGGTCAACCCTAGTTACAAGATCTTTGAACAAAAGAATTAAGTGGTAGCTTTCCTACTAAACTAGAAATCATTATGGTAGGGCCAGAACCTTTGCAGCCATCTAGATGGTGATTATGTATATTTCTTTAGAAATAGACTTCAGAGAGCCTAGAAAAGCACTACCTAAACATTTACTAAGAATAATTCATAGGACATAGAGCAAATCCTTTGAAAATTGCATCTGGACACCTTCTTGAATGGGCTTGCCTAGTGAGTCATGGTAAAGAATCTACCTGCCAATGCAAGAGACACGAATTTGATCCCTGAGTTAGGATGAATCCCCTGGAAAAGGAAATGGCAATGCACTCCACTGCCTGGGAAATCCCATGGACAGAGGAGTCTGAGGGGCTACACTCCATGGGGTTGCAAAAGAGTCAGATGCAACTTAGTGACTAAACAACAACTTTCTGGAAAATCACTCCTTACATTTCTCTTGAAAAGATTACTTTCATTTCTGTTTCTCTATTCAAGAAATCTTGTCCTTTATAGTTGTCTTGGTATATTTACCTGAATGAAACTCTGAACGTTTTATTTTTCTTTAAAGTTTTAAGTTCGCAGTCCCAAATAGAACTAAATCAGTGATAGTAAATATCTTTCAGCCAGTGACATTTTCTTGTATGACATTAATATTATGCCTACTGCATTAGAAAAATTTCTTTGTGGTACTATACAAACAGCAAACCTATTTTCTGATAAAGAAACTATAAGGACACTTTTAAGACTTTTAGCTAAAGTCAAATATCACAGATAGAATTAAGAACTCCGACATCCTGATTCTGAGCTAGTGACCCACACCTCCAGGAAGTGGGCCTTTTCTTCAACATCCCACTAAGATTCTCTACAGGGACATAGCCTAATACGAAATATTTGTGTTTCACCAACAGCCACAACATATTACTTTGAGTCTTGCCTAACTCTGTTAGGATGTCTCTAGCAGTGTTTGTTTGTTTTTTTTTTTTTTTTTTAATGACTTTATATTTATTTATTTTTAATTGATGATGCTTGCTTTACAATATTGGTTTGATTTTTTTAATACATCAGCATGAATTAACCATATGTGTGTGCATGTGTCTGCTGCTGCTGCTGCTGCTAAGTCGCCTCAGTCGTGTCCGACTCTGTGCGACCCCATAGACGGCAGCCCACCAGGCACCCCCGTCCCTGGGATTCTCCAGGCAAGAACACTGGAGTGGGTTGCCATTTCCTTCTCCAATTCAGGAAAGTGAAAAGTGAAAGGAAAGTCGCTCAGTCGTGTCCGACTCGTAGCGATCCCATGGACTACAGCCCACCAGGCTCCTCTGTCCATGGGATTTTTCAGGCAAGAGTACTGGAGTGGGGTGCCATTGTATATGTCTACTCCCCCTTAAATCTCCCTCTCACTTCTCACCTTTTCCACTCCTCTAGGTTATCAGAGAGCCCTAGTTTGAGTACACTGAGTCATACAGCAAATTTCTATTGGCTAAATATTAACTTCACTGAAGATGCTGACCACATCCATGAAATTAAAAGATGCTTGCTCCTTGAAGAAAATTCTTGACAAACCTCCTGCTGCTGCTGCTGCTAAGTCGCTTCAGTCGTGTCCGACTCTGTGCGATCCCACAGACGGCTGTCCCTGGGATTCTCCAGGCAAGAATACTGGAGTGGGTTGCCATTTACTTCTCCAATGCATGAAAGTGGAAAGTGAAAAGTGAAAGTGAAGTCGCTCAGTCATGTCCGACTCTTAGCAACCCCATGGACTGGAGCTTACCACGCTCCTCCATCCATGGGATTTTCCAGGCAAGAGTACTGGGGTAGGGTGCCATTTCCTTCCCCGTGACAAACCTAGACAGTATATTAAAAAGCAGAGACATCAACTTGCTGACAAAGGTCCATGTAGTCAAAGCTATGGTTTTTCCAGTAGTCATGTAGGAATGTGAAAGTTAGACTATAAAGAAAGCTGAATGCTGAAGAACTAATGCTTTTGAACTGTGGTGTTGGAGAAGACACTTGAGAGTCCCATGGACTGCAAGGAGATCCAACCAGTTCATCTTAAAGAAAATCAATCCTGAATATTCATTGGAAGGACTGATGCTGAAGCTGAAGCTCCAATACTTTGGCCACCTGATACAAAGAGCCGATACATTGGAAAAGACCTTGATGCTGGAAAAGATTGAAGGCAGGAAGAGAAGGGGACGACAGAGAATGAGATGGTTGGATGGCATCACTGACTCAATGGACATGAGTCTGAGCAATCTCCAAGAGATGGTGAAGGATAGGGAAACTTGGCACGCTGCAGTCCATGGGGTCACAAACAATAAGACACAGCTGAGCAACTGAACAACAACAAATCTTTTTATATATGTTAGTGTATATGCTTCCATGCTGCACTTTCCCTTCATCTCGCTCTCTCCCTCCTCTGCCTCACCCTTGTCCATAAGTCTGTTCTCTACGTCTGCATCTCCATTCTAGCAGTGTTTTTGACAGTGGGCCTAACCCTTGACCTTTTGTTCTCAGTTGATATAAGGCTGTGTATGCAGATTGACTAAAATGATATTCTAAATAAAATCAATTTGTTTGAAATTATTCACCATATAAATCTTGACCTTGGATGATCCAATTTTTAGAACCAAACTTCTCTTCTTTTAGTTATTTCACATCTGTGACAAACTTTGGAATATACCATTACCTTACTTTGTCGTGCCAACTGCTTACTGTGTCAAAGTTCTTTATCCATTCCAAGGGTGAGGCAAAGGACATGCATTGAATCGTGGTCTGGCCAATTGGATCTGTACAGACAAAAACATCAATGCCTAAGAGGAGACATTAATGACCACTTATCCATCCTTTATATCACAGCTGAGGAAAGAAACATCCAGAGGCCAGCTGGTCTGATTCATCCAATACTGAACCAAGTATTTTGATGGAATGCAGTTTAGAACTCAGAGACTCTGACTTCTCATTCATTGTTCTTTCCTCTAAGTCACAGTTAATACTGTTCCAATATAGAGGATACTACCTCCAATCTAACTTTTGGGTGGCTAGTGGCTAACAGAAATTAACCTGGGAGTGGGCATGGTCATGGAGAGATCGTTTTCATTCATGAGACATAACATGGTGTAATAAGACATGACTTTAAAGGAAGAACAGAAATATGACCATTCTGTATCAGCATTCTGTCCTTTTTTTTTTGGCACATTTTGGAATAGAGATCAGATACTAAGCTTTAAATTCTGAATTAACATATATGCTTAGGGCCAGGATAACTACTGTGTCAAAAATAGATATGTGATATTGGGTAAACCATTTATTTTTTCCTAATTCTCACTTTTTGACTATAAAACAGAGTCAATAATATCGCAGCTATGTGAGATTTTCATGGTACATGAAATAAATAGTTCATCTTAAATATTATATTAGTAAATTCCACTGCTATTAATAGTGAGATTTTTCTCCCTGAAGTTTTTCATGGTTATTAGTATTAAGAATGGGAAACAGACTAAGAGTCTTAGACATAATTTTAGTTTATGTCTAATAATCTTAGTTTAATATACAACATTTCTTTTTAGATATACACATTAAGAGAGATGCATAAATTGTATACAGAATTAACTAATCCTCAAATACAATTTTGTTTTGACCAGCAACTCATATTCATCATTTAAATATTTTTTTGCAATTATGTTCACATTAGTTAATAATACACTTGATATCAAAGCAATAAATCAATATGTAAATGGGAAGAAAAGCACACTTTACACTGTATTAATTTATAATGTAACTTCATACAGAATTCATGAGATCCTTTCACTAGTTTAGTTCAGTTCAGTCTCTCAGTCATGTCCAACTCTTTGTGACCCCATGGGCTGCAGCACGCCAGCCTTCCCTGTCCATCACCAACTCTCAAAACTTACTCAAACTCATATCCACTGAGTCAGTAACACCATCCAACTATCTCATGCTCTGTCGGCTCCTTCTCCTCCAGCCTTCAATCTTTCCCAGTATCAGGGTATTTTCAAATGAGTCAGTTCTTTGCATCAGGTGGCCAAAGTATTGGAGTTTCAGCTTCAGCATCAGTCCTTCCAATGAATATTCAGGACTGATCTCCTTTAGGATGGACTGGTTGGCTCTCCTTGAAGTCCAAGGGACTCTTAAGAGTCTTCTCCAACACAATTCAAAAGCATCAATTCTTCGATACTCAGCTTTCTTTATAGTCCAACTCTCACATCCATACATGACTACTGGAAAAACCATAGCTTTGACTAAAAGGATATTTGATGGCAAAGTAATGTCTCTGCCTTTTTATATGCTGTCTAGGTTGATCATAGCTTTCCTTCCAAGCAGTAAGAGTCTTTTAATTTCATGGCTGCAGTCACGATCTGCAGTGATTTTGGTGCCCAAGAAAATAAAGTCTCTCACTGTTTCCATTGTTTCCCATCTACTGGCCATGAAGTGATGGGACCAGATCTCATGATCCTAGTTTTCTGAATGTTGAGGTCTTTCCTGTGGTCATGTATGGATGTGAGAGCTGGACTGTGAAGAAGGCTGAGCGCCGAAGAATTGATGGTTTTGAACTGTGGTGTTGGAGAAGACTCTTGAGAGTCCCTTAGACTGCAAGGAGATCCAACCAGTCCATTCTGAAGGAGATCAGAATGGGATTCTGATCTCCTTCAGGAGAAATCAGCCCTGGGATTTCTTTGGAAGGAATGATGCTAAAACTGAAACTCCAGTATTTTGGCCACCTCATGCGAAGAGTTGACTCATTGGAGAAGACTCTGATGCTGAGAGGGATTGAGGGCAGGAGGAGAAGGGGACGACAGAGGATGAGATGGCTGGATGGCATCACTGACTCGATGGATGTGAGTCTGAGTGACCTCCGGGAGTTGGTGATGGACAGGGAGGCCTGGTGTGCTGCAGTTCATGGGGTCGCAAAGAGTCGGACACGACTGAGCGACTGATCTGATCTGAAGCCAACTTTTTTGACTCTTCTCTTTCACTTTCATAAAGAGGCTCTTTAGTTCTTTTTCATTTTCTGCCATAAGGTGGTGTCATCTGCATCTTTGAGGTTATTGTTATATCTCCCAGCAATCTTGATTCCAGCTTGTGCTTCATCCAGTCTGGCATCTCACATGATGTACTCTGCATATAAGTTAAATAAGCATTATACTCTGCATATAAGTTAAACGGTTTGGACCTAACAAAAGCAGAAGATCTTAAGCAGAGGTGGCAAGAATATACAGAAGAACTATACAAAAAAGATCTTCATGACCCAGATAATCTTGATGATGTGATCACCAACCTAGAGCCAGACATGGAATCTGAAGTCAAGTGGGCCTTAGGAAACATCACTATGAATAAAGCTAGTGGAGGTGATGGAATTCCAGTTGAGCTATTTCAAATCCTGAAAGATGATGCTGTGAAGGTGCTGCACTCAATCTGCCAGCAAATTTGGAAAACTTGTGACCAGCAGTGGCCACAGGACTAGAAAAGGTCAGTTTTCATCCCAATCCCAAAGAAAGGCAATGCCAAAGAATGTTCAAACTACCTCACAATTGTACTCATCTTACATGCCAGTAAACTAAAGTTCAAAATTCTCCAAGCCAGACTTCAACAGTATGTGAACCATGAACTTCCAGATGTTCAAACTGGATTTAGAAAAGGCAGAGAAACCAAGGATCAATTGCCAACATCCATTGGATCATCGAAAAAGCAAGAGACTTCCAGAAAACCATCTACTTCTGTTTTATTGACTATGCCAAAGCCTTTGACTGTTGGAATACAACAAACTGTAGAAAATTTTGAAAGAGATGGAAATATCAGACCACCTCACCTGCCTCCTTGAGAAATCTGTATGCAGGTTAAGAAGCAACAGTTAGAATTGTACATGGAACAACAGACTGGTTCCAAATTGGGAAAAGGTACATCAAGGCTACATACTGTCACCCTGTTTATTTCACTAGTAATCATCAGTCAAAAAAGGTTTTCAAAATTCATGTGTGTTATGAATCTTATAATACTGTAGAATAAGTACCAAAATCTTTTCCTTAGTTCAAAGAATAAGCAACTGCTAGAAGTTGCTTTAATTTATAAAACAACCTTTTGTGGAGTTACTTTTAATATGACTTATAAAGCACAGTTATTTTTAAATAATAATGTGTGAATTATTTAACTATATAAGAATTATTAAATGAAATAAGTAGAATTATGTTTTATCCTCATCTATGGGGTCACGCAGAGTTGGACACAACTGAAGTGACTTAGCAGTAGCAGCAGCAACTATATGTAAGTACTTTTTCCACTCACCTTGCAAAACTTCATGAGAACCATAATGAAGTATTAGCTCAAAGACTGAACCCATATACCTGTGCATGTCCCAGGCTAATGGTTGTCCGGTTTCTTCCCATACCTCTCTCTTTTTTATGTATGATGTTTTTCATGAATACCTCCAAACGAAAGATTTTCTAATTTGAGCCTCTCAGTTAAACCTTTATCAAAACTCTAAGAATTAGAGGAAAATAAGCCTTTTAAAATAGAGCCAAAGAAGTGACAACCCAAAAAAGATTCTATCAGGAAGACCATTCCAAGCCATTTTCTCTCTCTTTGAACTGTTGATTTTAGTCTCAGCCACAGCTATGCTGTGTGGCATAGACTTAAACACTGGCTGCTAGGTTAGCAGACAGAATGTACTATCCAATGCATGAATCGTATGTGATATAATTGGAACAGTTTTCTTCGAAGAGTTGAAACATACTGCCTTGGGTGAATTATGCTGGCTTAATTTCCTTTCACTTAAACTGTTGCAACTAAAACAAAAATATTTATTGAATGCCTGTTTTCTGCCAAGTACTGAGTTCTTATACATATGTCAAGTTGCTTATGAGACAATTAAATCTAAGAGATGCATATAGAATTTAGTAGGTCCAGAATCAATTATTTTCCACTACCATTCTGCTTTTTTCTGCTTCCTATATTAATAAATGGACAGCCACAAACCTAAGAGTACCAAGTCAGGTCTAGGTATCACTGAAATTCCTCTCTCTCCCTACCTTCCTACCAAATCCAGTTGTGTTTGTCTTTGAAATGCTCCTGGAAATATCCCAACTTATCAACACAACTCCTGTTGTGTTGGTTCCAAATCATTTCTTTCTATCCTGGACAATCTTTTCTTCCCGTCCTTGACAATTTCAATAATCCACCGTCCATTCTTCCTTCCTCCTGTGTCTCCAAATTCCTTTTCTCCCAAAGCACTGACATGGAGCAGCTTTCTAAAGTACAGATTTGAGCACATTATAACCATGCTTAATATCCTTCGCTGGATCTCCAGTGCCTTTATAACTAGACCCAGGTCCAAATTCCAAAGAATTATTGCTCTTGCCTCCAGCTCTCATCCCCTTTCTCTGCTTATGCCCGGTGCTCCAGTCAGCTTTGCCATCCTCCTCTAATCTGCCATGTACTTTCAGGTCCCTGGGCCTTGGATTCTCCCATCCTGGAACTCTTTTTTTTTCATGTCCAACCAAAAGCAACCTATTTCTCAATACCCAGGTTAAGGATTACTTTCTCAATGAAGCAATTCTTTTTTGTAATGATTAAATTTAATGTATTTATGCATTCATTTATTTTAAAATTTTTTTATTTTATGTTAGAATATTATTGATTTCTGGAGAAAAAAATGGCAACCCTCCAGTATTCTTGCCTGGAAAATTTCATGGACAGGGAAGCCGGATGTGCTAGAGCCCATGGGGTGACAAAAGAGTCAGACATGGCTTAGTGACTCAGCATGAACAATAATAGGTGAGTAACAAATGTTGTGTTAGTTTCAGGTACATAGTAAATGATTCAATTATGCATATGTCTATATTAACTTTTTTCAGAATCTTTTCACATATATGTTGTTACAGAATATTGAGTAGTTTCCTGTAGTATACAGTAGTTGCTTATTATCTATTTTATATATAGTAGTCTATATATGTCAATCCCAGCCTCCTAATTTATCCCTCACTTTCACATTTCCTCTTTGCTAACCATAAGTTTGTTTTCAAGGGAGATTCCCTGGTGGCTCAGATGGTAAAGAATCTGCCTGCATTGCAGGAGACCTGGGTTTGATCCCTGTCAGGAAGATCCGCTGGAGAAGGGACTGGCAATCCACTCCAGTATTCCAGCCTGGAGAGTTCCATAGACAGAGAAGCCTGGTGGGCAAAGAGTCAGACATGACTGAATGACTATCAAGTTTGTTTTCAAAATCTGTGGATCTGTTTTGTAAATAAGTTTATTTGTATTTTATTTTATTTTTTTTAGATTTGGCTCAGAGGTTAAAGCATCTGCCTGCAATGAGGGAGACCTGGGTTCGATCCCTGGGTCAGGAAGATCCCCTGGAGAAGGAAATGGCAACCCACTCCAGTATTCTTGCCTGGAGAATCCCGTGGACAGAGGAGCTTGGTGGGCTACAGTACACGGGATCGCAAAGAGTCGGACACAACTGAGTGACTTCACTTCACTTCACTTCTACATATAAATGACCACATCTTTCTTTATCCATTCATCTGTTGATGGACATTTTAGTTGCTCCGATGTCGTGGCTGTTGTAAATAGTGTCAATGAAGCCATTCTTGATGCTTCTATTTAGCTTGATTTTTTTCCTCTTCCCCCAACCCCTTGACATTCTGTACAATCTATTGTCAGAGCTCTTCCCATAAAGGCAAATACTTATTTGCATGTATACAGTAGTCATGTATGGATGTGAGAGTTGGACTATAAAGAAAGCTGAGTATCTAAGAATTGATGCTTTTGAACTGTGGTGTTGGAGAAGACTCTTGAGAGTCTTTTGGATTGCAAGGAGATCCAACCAGTCCATCCTAAAGGAGATCAGCCCTGGGTGTTCTTTGGAGGGACTGATGTTGAAGCTGAAACTCCAATACTTTGGCCACCTGATGAGAAGAGCTGACTCATTTGAAAAGACCATGATGCTGGGAAAAATTGAGGGCAGGAGAAGGGGATGACAGAGGATGAGATGGTTGGATGGCATCACTGGCTCAATGGACATGAATTTGGGTGGACCCCAGGAATTGGTGATGGACAGGGAGGCCTGGAGTACTGCGATTCATGGGGTCTCAAAGAGTCGGAAATAACTGAGCGGCTGAACTGAACTGAATTGAACAAGACAGTACCTGTGGCAAGAACCTTCTCATGGATATCTCTCTTCAACTGCTCCTCCTTCTAATGTTTCTTCCACATTGTTTCCAGGTTAACTAAAAAGCTTCAATATTCCTTCTTTGCTTGCATTATCAAGTTCAGCTGCTTGGCATGGTACACAAGGTTCTTCACTCTCCATTCCCAGTTCAGTTTCCTCTCCCATGCTGTGTTTCCTACACCCTCATACACAGCAAGCACCTACATGCACTGTGGTGGTTCATACTGTGAAAGTGCTGCACTCAATACGCCAGCAAATTTGGAAAACTCAGCAGTGGCCACAGAACTGGAAAAGGTGTTTTCATTCCAATCCCAAAGAAAGGCAATACCAAAGAATGCTCAAACTACCACACAATTGCACTCATCTCACACGCTAGTAAAGTAATGCTCAAAATTCTCCAAGCCAGGCTTCAACAATATGTGAACCATGAACTTCCAGATGTTCAAGCTGGTTTTAGAAAAGGCAGAGGAACCAGAGATCAAATTGCCAACATCTGCTGCATTATTGAAAAAGCAAGAGAGTTCCAGAAAATCATCTATTTCTGCTTTATTGACTATGCCAAAGCCTTTGACTGTGTGGATCACAATAAACTGTGGAAAATTCTGAAAGAGATGGGAATACCAGACCACCTGACCTGCCTCTTGTGAAACCTATATGCAGGTCAGGAAGCAACAGTTAGAACTGAACATGAAACAACAGCCTGATTTCAAATAGGAAAAGGAGTATGTCAAGGCTGTATATTGTCACCCTGCTTATTTAACTTATATGCAGAGTACATCGTGAGAAACTCTGGGCTGGAAGAAGCACAAGCTGGAATCAAGATTGCTGGGAGAAATATCAATAGCCTCAGAGATGCAGATGACACCACCCTTATGGCAGAAAGTGAAGAGGAACTAAAAAGCCTCTTGATGAAAGTGAAAGTGGAGATTGAAAAAGTTGGCTTAAAGCTCAACATTCAGAAAACGAAGATCATGGCATCCAGTCCCATCACTTCATGGGAAATAAATGGGGAAACAGTGGAAACAGAGTCAAACTTTATTTTTCTAGGCTCCAAAATCACTGCAGATGGTGATTGCAGCCTTGAAATTAAGACGCTTACTCCTTGGAAGGAAAGTTATGACCAAACTAGACAGCATATTCAAAAGCAGAGACATTACTTTGCCAACAAAGGTCCGTCTAGTCAAGTCTATGGTTTTTCCAGTGGTCATGTATGGATGTTGGGCCCCTACTGAAAGAGAAACTCCCCAGGTCAGTAGGGGCCCAATATGCTACTGGAGATCAGTGGAGAAATAACTCCAGAAAGAATGAAGGGATGGAGCCAAAGCAAAAACAGTACCCAGCTGTGGATGTGTCTGGTGATAGAAGCAAAGTCCGATACTGTAAAGAGCAATATTGTATAGGAACCTGAAATGTCAGGTCCATGAATCAAGGCAAATTGGTAGTGGTCAAACAAGAGATGGCAAGGGTGAATGTCGACATTCTAGGAATTAGCGAACTAAAATGGACTGGAATAGGTGAATTTAACTCAGAGGACCATTATATCTACTACTGTGGGCAGGAATCCCTCAGAAGAAATGGAGTGGCCATCATGGTCAACAAAAGAGTCCGAAATGCAGTACTTGGATGCAATCTCAAAAATGACAGAATGATCTCTGTTCGTTTCCAAGGCAAACCATTCAATGTCACAGTAATCCAAATCTATGCCCCAACCAGTAACGCCGAAGAAGCTGAAGTTGAACGGTTCTATGAAGACCTACAAGACCTTTTAGAACTAACACCCAAAAAAGATGTCCTTTTCATTCTAGGGGACTGGAATGCAAAAGTAGGAAGTCAAGAAACACCTGGAGTAACAGGCAAATTTGGCCTTGGAACACGGAATGAAGCAGGGCAAAGACTAACAGAGTTTTGCCAAGAAAATGCACTGGTCATAGCAAATACCCTCTTCCAACAACACAAGAGAAGACTCTATACATGGACATCACCAGATGGTCAACACCGAAATCAGATCGATTATATTCTTTGCAGCCAAAGGTGGAGAAGCTCTATACAATCAGCAAAAACAAGACCAGGAGCTGACTGTGGCTCAGACCATGAACTCCTTATTGCCAAATTCAGACTGAAATTGAAGAAAGTAGGGAAAACCACTAGACCATTCAGGTATGACCTAAATCAAATCCCTTATGATTATACAGTGGAAGTGAGAAATAGATTTAAGGGCCTAGATCTGATAGATAGAGTGCCTGATGAACTATGGAATGAGGTTTGTGACATTGTACAGGAGACAGGGATCAAGACCATCCCCATGGAAAAGAAATGCAAAAAAAGCAAAATGGCTGTCTGGGGAGGCCTTACAAATAGCTGTGAAAAGAAGAGAAGCAAAAAGCAAAGGAGAAAAGGAAAGATATAAACATCTAAATGCAGAGTTCCAAAGAATAGCAAGAAGAGATAAGAAAGCTTTCTTCAGTGATCAATGCAAAGAAATAGAGGAAAACAACAGAATGGGAAAGACTAGGGATCTCTTCAAGAAAATCAGAGATACCAAAGGAACATTTCATGCAAAGATGGGCACGATAAAGGACAGAAATGGTATGGACCTAACAGAAGCAGAAGATATTAAGAAGAGGTGGCAAGAATACACAGAAGAACTGTACAAAAAAGAGCTTCACGACCCAGATAATCATGAGGGTGTGATCACTGACCTAGAGCCAGACATCTTGGAATGTGAAGTCAAGTGGGCCTTAGAAAGCATCACTACAAACAAAGCTAGTGGAGGTGATGGAATTCCACTGGAGCTATTCCAAATCCTGAAAGATGATGCTGTGAAAGTGCTTCACTCAAAATGCCAGCAAATTTGAAAAACTCAGCAGTGGCCACAAGATTGGAAAAAGTCAGTTTTCATCCCAATCCCAAAGAAAGGCAATGCCAAAGAATGCTCAAACTACCGAACAATTGCACTCATCTCACACGCTAGTAGAGTAATGCTCAAAATTCTCCAAGCCAGGCTTCAGCAATATGTGAATCATGAACTTCCTGATGTTCAAGCTGGATTTAGAAAAGGCAGAGGAACCAGAGATCAAATTGCCAACATCCGCTGGATTATGGAAAAAGCAAGAGAGTTCCAGAAAAACATCTATTTCTGCTTTATTGACTATGCCAAAGCCTTTGACTGTGTACATCACAATAAACTGTGGAAAATTCTGAGAGTGATGGGAATACCAGACCACCTGATTTGCCTCTTGAGAAATCTGTTTGCAGGTCAGGAAGCAACAGTTAGAACTGGTCATGGAACAACAGACTGGTTCCAAATAGGAAAAGGAGTACGTCAAGGCTGCATATTGTCACCATGTTTATTTAACTTATATGCAGAATACATCATGAGAAACGCTGGACTGGAAGAAACACAAGCTGGAATCAAGATTGCCGGGAGAAATATCAATAACCTCAGATATGCAGATGACACCACTCTTATTGCAGAAAGTGAAGAAGGGCTAAAAAGCCTCTTGATGAGAGTGAAAGTGGAGAGTGAAAAGGTTGGCTTAAAGCTCAACATTCAGAAAACGAAGGTCATGGCATCTGGTCCCATCACTACATGGGAAATAGATGGAGAAACAGTGGAAACAGTGTCAGTCTTTCTTTTTCTGGGCTCCAAAATCACTGCAGATGGTGACTGCAGCCATGAAATTAAAAGATGCTTACTCCTTGGAAGGAAAGTTATGACCAACCTAGATAGCATATTCAAAAGCAGAGACATCACTTTGCCAACAAAGGTTCGCCTAGTCAAGGCTATGGTCTTTCCTGTGGTCATGTATGGATGTGAGAACTGGACTGTGAAGAAGGCTGAGCACTGAAGAATTGATGCTTTTGAACTGTGGTGTTGGAGAAGACTCTTGAGAGTCCCTTGGACTGCAAGGAGATCCAACCAGTCCATTCTGAAGGAGATCAATCCTGGAATTTCTTTGGAAGGAATGATGCTAAAGCTGAAACTCCAGTATTTTGGCCACCTCATGCAAAGAGTTGACTCATTGGAGAAGACTCTGATGCTGGGAGGGATTGAGGGCAGGAGGAGAAGGGGACGACAGAGGATGAGATGGCTGGATGGCATCACTGACTTGATTGATAAGAGTCTGAGTGACCTCCGGGAGCTGATGATGGACAGGGAGGCCTGGCGTGCTGTGGTTCATGGGGTCGCAAAGAGTCGGACACGACTGAGCGACTGATCTGATCTGATCTGATGTGTGGATGTGAAAGTTGGACTGTAAAGAAAGCTGAGTGCCAAAGAATTGATGCTTTTGAACTGTGGTGTTGGAGAATACTCTTGAGAGACCCTTGGACTGCAAGGAGATCCAACCAGTCCATTCTAAAGGAGATCATTCCTGGGTGTTCTTTGGAAGGACTGATGTTGAAACTGAAACTCAAGTACTTTGGCCACCTCATGCGAAGAGTTGACTCATTGCAAAAGAGTCTGATGCTGGGAGAGATTGGGGGCAGGAGGAAAAGGGGACGACAGAAGATGAGGTGGCTTGATGGCATCACTGACTTGATGGATGTGAGTTTGAGTGAACTCCAGGAGTTGGTGATAGAGAGGGAGGCCTGGCGTGCTGTGATTCATGGGGTTGCAAAGAGTTGGACAGGACTGAGAGACTGAACTGAACTGAACTGAACTGTGATTCTTTTCCTTCCCTCATCCCTATCCTCCTTTGTTGCTTTTGTTTTCTTCATACCTAATATCTTCTATTTCATTTCTTATTGCTTAAAAATAAGTTCCACAGAGTAGGAATCTTATTTTTTTTCCTACCTAGATTTTTGAGATTTCCTAAAGTTTAGATCAGTTTTCGACATGGAATTCTCCAGGCCAGAATACTGAAGTGAGTAACCTATCCCTTCTCCAGTGGATCTTTCCGACCCAGGAATCGAATTGGGATCTCCTGCATTGCAGGCAAGTTCTTTACCAGCTGAGCTACCAGGGAATCCATTTTTGGGTATATAACCGGACTCAATAATATACATTGAATAAACACACAAATTCATGTTATAAGTTACTTGAATGGAGAGATCATGTTTGACTCAAGTTCATGATTCCGATCTGGGACTGACTCCTGACATATAATCATTAAACCCACAAAAGTTTTAAATGAACAAATGAATATATTTGCCAACCCTTGGATATAATGTAGAAGAAGCTACTAGAACATGCAGCAGGTTATTTGTTGGATTTCTTCCATCTAAATAAGTTCTTTAAATTGCTTCTCAATCTAAGGGGGAAAAATGGTCAACTGCTATTATTGGCTAGTAATGGAAAAGTTCCTCGTTTATTTGAGAGAGTATTGGAACTCAATCCACTGTACAAGTCAGGAATTTTTATTGTTATTCTTTTGCATGTTACCCTTTAACAACTTCATTCTCTTACACTTTTGAAAGACAATGTTACTTTTCAACTCTGGTTTTAAGGTCAAAAGCTGGGGAATTATAGGAAATTCTGATGCCTGGTCTACAGAACCAGAAATTATCTTTCAATTAGTTGGGATGCAGCCAAATCATGGGTTGTTTTTAATAAGTCCCAGAGAAATGGGAACGAGGAACCGGGATCAGGATCAGGATCACAGTTTAAAGTGGTTGTATCTTAAACTAAGTGATCAGATCTCAATGACTGTCACGCATCATCTGGCTCTTACCACTACTGAAAAAGTGGAAACTGTATTTTACACAAACTCAACAGAAAAAAGCAAGTTCAGTTCAGTTCAGTCACTCAGTCATGTCTGACTCTTTGTGACCCCATGGGCGGCAGCACGCCAGGCTTCCCTGTCCATCACCAGCTCCCAGAGTTTGCTCAAACTCATGTCCATCGAGTCAGTGATGCCTTGAAGAAAAGGTGATGCCTTGAAAAAATGAAAGACATATATTTACTTGTTTTTGATAATGCAAAACATCTAGATTTTTTTCTGATGTAAATAATAGATTGCTTCACTTCATACTTTTCAAAGTTCTTTCCATGAACTGACTATCATTTCATGTGTAACACACCTCTTTCCCCCTCCCCTTAGCTATCAAATGTAAGTGTGAATAAAGGAGAAAAATGAACATCCAAGTGAACACAGTTATTATTTTCATTTTTTCTTTATAAAACAAAATCTTGTCAAAGGGTTACCTCTCTTTGGGGATCCATTTACTATGTATGTAGAAGAAGTATAGGATATAGAGTTAATTTTACACAAATACTTCCATTTCTATTTCTTTACACAGGTACTCACACACACACACAAATTATATATATAGCATTTCTATAATCAGTGCTATGTACCTAACTTAGATGTGTGCTTCATCTATAGTTTATAGCAACTGTGGCTCAAATACTGGCGCTTTCTTTTTCTTTTTGGTGTTGAGTAATCGAAGAGACTTAGAAGGACAATTGGATTTATTTCCACAATTACACTGTCTGCATTTTCAGTAACACCTGGGCCTTTGCTTCCTTGTTGAAAATGAAAAGCTCCCGATGCCAGACTGTGTGGGATGCATTGTAGAAAAAGTGACTCGTTTTACTCATCACTCAGTGAATAATGGCATCAGGGATGTGAATATTAGTGGCACCTGAAAGAATAATGACCCTTCCTCATGCCTCCCTCACTCCCAGGGCAACTCTGTGCCCACAGCTCCTGGGGAACTTCCAGTTTCATAGCACAACCTGAAATTAGGGTACATCCAGGTTGTGAAAAAAACTGAAATCCTACACTGGGGCTACATTCCATTACAGGGAAAAATAAGTCTGGGATGCTTAAGACTTTCTATAATTTGCGTTTAACTCACTCTCTCTGTTTATTATCTTTAGGTCCTTTCAGTTCTGGCGTTTCGGAGATGCATTTTTGATGCCTTCAGGTAGACAGAAGTAGAAGGCCTTTCTTGCTCTTCTCACCTCCTCCTCAGTCCATAACTCTCAAAAGATAAATAAATCCATGTGTCAATCCTGAGTTTGTCTAATTGTTAAATGAAACTATTTACTTTCTCTATTAAGTTCTTAAATTCTATTAGGAGCCATTGCTATATATATCAATATGGAGATATAGTAGCTAATTTAATAGAAAAGCATAAATATCAATATCTCAAAACAGAATAAGTTCAGTTAATTTTTACCTTAATGCTATGAATTAGATAGCTAAGATAGTTTAAATCCCATCCATATACCCTAGCATCTTTGCCCAGATGTTCATATTTAACCTTTGTCTTACCTTTCTTTGCTTAAAAAAAAAAAAAAGCTTTGTGTTTTGTTTTGTTTTGTTTTAATGGAGACTTACAGAAAATGAGTGAACAAATCACTCATTTCTATAATTTTCTTGTATCTTTGTTATTTTATTTAAATTAGAAAACTACTTTTCATCTTTCTACTGCCTTTTACTTTAAAAAAAGACACTGAAGTTTTTGATTTAAATGATGTTTAAAGTTAACCACTTTCAAGGAGATATATTTGAAGTCTTGAAAGAAAATAATTCGTTTTCTCTCTTGATGTATTTGAGTCATCTCAATCCCTTCTTCCAAGTCAGATACAATTGAGGTGTCTTTAATTGTTTAACTGAAAGGAAACTTCTTAAGGGACAAAAATGACTTAGGTGGATGTCTTGAACTGCTTTGAAAAAGAAATACAGGGTTCTAGAATCAGACAGACCTGGCTGAGTCAGTTTTGAAGGGACCTTGTTATTTCTGTATCTCCTTTCTATTGTTCTTTAAGAATGAATGATCTTCTCACAAGGCTATCATGAGATTAAATCTAACTCGGAGAAGGCAATGACACCCCACTCCAGTACTCTTGCCTGGAAAATCCCATGGATGGAGGAGCCTGGTGGGCTGCAGCCCATGGCGTCGCTAAGAAGTGGACAGGACTGAACGACTTCATTTTCACTTTTCACTTTCATGCATTGGAGAAGGAAATGGCAACCCACTCCAGTGTTCTTGCCTGGAGAATCCCAGGGACGGGGGAGCCTGATGGGCTACTGTCTATGGGGTCACACAGAGTCAGACATGACTGAAGCGACTTAGCAGCAACAGCAGTAGCCGCAGAGAACATATAGAGTATGTACAAAGTGCTGTTGCTGCTAAGTCGCTTCAGTCGTGTCCAACTCTGTGTGACCCCATAGACGGCAGCCCACCAGGCTCCCGTCCCTAGGATTCTCCAGGCAAGAACACTGGAGTGGGTTGCCGTTTCCTTCTCCAATGCATGAAAGTGAAAAATGAAAGTGAAGTCTCTCAGTCATGTCTGACTCTTCGCAACCCCATGGGCTGCAGCCCACCAGGCTCCTCTGTCCATGGAATTTTCCAGGCAAGAGTAGTGGAGTGGGTTGCCATTGCCTTCTCCATGTACAAAGTAGGTCTTCATTAAAAACAAAATTTCATTTTTCATTTATTTTACCCCTTTTCAATGAAAATGCTGAAATCATTTTCATTTAATATCTTGCTGATGCCTATAGTTCTAAGAGACAGAGGTTATGTTAATGAATAACATGTTCAAAAAATATGACTTGATTCTTTAGTATCATTGGTCAGTAACTGCTTCAATAGAATAGATATTCAGTGATCTGAATTGTCACTACAGCCAAAGAGCCAAAATAATGCCATGAAATCAAAATTTCAGGTCAAGGGCTTCATTCTCCTCAAGCAAAACCCATAGATTCTTGGCCCTGAATATCTTCAGAAGAAACCACTCTATATCCAGTTAAATGACCAGTAACAGTTCTTTTAAATTGGCTCATGGAATTTATCTGAAGAAATTCATTTTTCATTGGTGGAGATGAGTGGTACTGTAAACAAAGAAGAACCCCAAAGAGAAAACTTGTGTTAGATTGAGTGTCTGGGTTAAGGAGGTAGGTGTCTCCTAGGCCTACTTTGAGGGGAACCAATCCAGATATATTATCTGTCTAAAAACAGTGCCTCACCACTGTCAGTGTCTGGAGCTGCTCAAGAAACATGGAAGATTTGTCATAAAATCTGAAATAGAAGGTGTAGTCTCTGGCTCAGAATGTACCCTGGCATGCAATGACCATCTCAGCATCTGGTTAGTAAATTAGCTCAGCAGAAAACACTCTCTTTTGTTGACAAATGGTCTAGCTACTTTCTTAGTGAGACTGGAGCATGAGAAACTTCTGGAAACGTAGTTTGTGTTCACTCCCTAAATGTGGAAATTTGGTGAAAAGCCCTCTAATCCAGGTGGAATTATGCACCAAGTATTATTATAAACAAAGTCAATGGTTCTCCTCATGTCTTTTCTTTAAAAGGAGGACTAAGCTTGAGAACCTAAGTTTTAAAAATTATTTTCTTAAAACATCAAAATCAATAAGAAGCAAATCTTGTATTGCAGTCTTACTAAAATAAATTTAAATGATTGTATCTCTAAGTTGAACCACTGAGTATTTCAAGATATATTTATCCATGATACTATCTTCAGTTCAGTTCAGTCACTCAGTCATGTCCAACTCTTTGCAACCCCATGGACTGTAGCACATCAGACTTCCCTGTCCATCACCAACTCTCAAAGCTTGTTCAAACTCATGCCCATTGAGTCAGTGATGCCATCCAACCATCTCATCCTCTGTCATCCCCTTCTCCTCTTGCCTTCAATCTTTCCCAGCATCAGGGTCTTTTCAAATGAGTCAGTTGTTTACATCAGGTGGCCGAAGTATTGGAGTTTCAGCTTCAGAATCAGCCCTTCCAATGAATATTCAGGACTGATTTCCTTTACAGATGACTGACTTGATCTTCTTGCAGCCCAAGGGACTCTCAAGAGTCTTCTCCAGTACCACAGTTCTAAAGCATCAGTTCTTCGGTACTCAGCTGCCTTTATAGTCCAACTCTGACATTCATACATGACTACTGGAAAAACCACAGCTTTGACTAGATGGACCGTTGTTGGCAAAGTAACGTCTCTGCTTTTTAATATGCTGTCTAGGTGGTCATAACTTTTCTTTCAAGGAGCATCTTTTAATTTCACGGCTTCAGTCACCATCTGCAGTGCTTTTGGAGCCCCCCAAAATAAAGTCTCTTCCTGTTTCCACCATTTCCCCATCTATTTGCCATGAAGTGATGGGACTGGATGCCATGATCTTAGTTTTCTGAATGTTGAGTTGTAAGGCAACTTTTTCCACTCTCCTCTGAATCATTTTTATCAAGAGGCTTTTTACTTCTTTACTTTCTGCCATAAGGGTGGTGTCATCTGCATATCTGAGGTTATTGATATTTCTCCCGGCCATCTTGATTCCACCTTGTGTTTCTTCCAGTCCAGCGTTTCTCATGATGTACTCTGCATATAAGTTAAATAAGCAGGGTGATAATACACAGCCTTGATGTACTCCTTTCCAAGTTGGAACCAGTCTGTTGTTCCATGTCCTATTCTAACTGTTGCTTCTTGACCTATCAAGAAGAAATCTGCTAACAGATTTCTCAGGAGGCAAGTGAGGTGGTCTGGGATCCCCATCAGTTTAAGAATTTTCCAGTTTGTTGTGATACACACAGTCAAAGGCTTTGGCGTAGTCAATAAAGCAAAAGTAGATTTTCTGGAACTCTCTTGCTTTTTTGATGATCCAACCAATGTTGACAATTTGGTCTCTGGTTCCTCTGCCTTTTCTAAATCCAGTTTCAACATCTGGAAGTTCACGATTCACATACTGATGCTATCTTACCTTGGACAATTCTTTCCTAAGATAGTAGCATGGGAAAATTAATGCCAGTACTTCATATTTGAACTATTTCAGTATCAAAATATAAAGAAAATAAAGTTGGAACAGCAAAAATTTCACGTAACTAAAAACTGTTAGAATTTGAAGAGAACGGAGATGTCCTCTATTCTAACCTTTTTATAATATGGACAAGGATATAACAATATGAGGTCTAAGTAGGTTTAGAAACTTTTCAAGGTTATATAAATTTTTCAAGACTTTGATTTCTTACTCTAGCTTTAGTGTTTTTTCACTTATCAGGGATCATCTTCACATTTAGAGAATAGTAAAAGGATTGATAGAACTGGAATATAAGGGGCTTGTGGGAGACGATAAGGCTAGAAAGGCAGATGTATAGAAATGTGTAGGTCCTTCAATGGTAGGCTGACTAGTTGGGACTTTGTTCATTAGGTAACAAGGAGCCATCAGACACGTTGTGAAAACTTGATCAGAGGGTTATCAAGAAACCCACAGGACAGGTGTATGCATTTATGCTCTGCCCGTGAAGCTCAGGAAATGATTTGCCACTAATTTCACACCGTATGCTGGAGTAAATCTGTCTTTTTGCATAGTGTCTGGGTACCATGACTGTAAAGAAGACTCTTAGAGGTATAGAGGAAAACTACATTTTTCAAAACTGAATGGCATGATATATTCAGAGAAGGGAAAAAATTCATGTAAACCTGTTTCTTTCTCTACCCAGTTCTCTTTATTAAGACTGAGGTTCCACTTCCAAAAGCAGGAATAAATAAGGTCAAACACCTATAATTTATTACAGACTGCTATGAGAAAGGCAGTAGAATAAGGACTGACTAGGAGGGCAGTTGTGAGGCACCAAGGAGAGGATGTATAGGAACGCATCTAGTCTAGTCAGGGTCCCCAGCAGAAATCCCAATGATTTTGTCTGAGTATGAATTTATTTAAAGTTAGTGTAATTTATGGAAGTAGCATCAATATCAACTTTCAGTCCTTCTGGATCTAAAAAACATTGTAATCACCAAAGAAATTGACCCCCAAAAGGAAAGATTAGGAACTTTCTGCTTTAAAAAATCTTAAACCAGAGGGATTATTTTATGCTCTGAAAACTGTAATGACATGGGTATCTGAGGGTTAACCATGGGTCAAAGAAACAGAAACTTTGCAATCTCACTTCACCCAAACTAAAATTCCATTACCATTAGTCTTAAATTAAAAAAAATCAACTTGCTAAGGAAGAACATGATTGTGCAAGGAAGCATTTCTTATATAAGAGAACTCTTTTTATATGACAATTATTTTACATCTTTTTTATACTCTTTTTATATGACAATTATTTTATAATCCTAAGGATTATAAAAGATTAAGTGGTGCTTTTGTTTCTGGTTATGATATAGGCAGTCACAAGAAATAATTGTTTTCATCCTAACAACCAAAGGAAGCTCAATAACCTTCAGAAACACATTTTTTTTTAATCCTTCAGTGAGCTATGGATGCAATGAAACCTTAGTAAACTAATTTTTAGAAAAATGACAAACCTGTCACAATAAAGAAGTGTTCCACAGCTGTTCTCATTTCAAGTGAAGTATCAGAGGAGGAGGAATAAGCCATAAAAAAGGTTAAGGAGAAACAGCTAAACTTTTAATGGCTCTGCATAGGTTAGTGTGTGAGATTAGATTTCCAAGGAGCTTAAACCACAGAGCAAATTGGCAACCACCACCAAGTATTTCCCAAAAATCTTCACCTAGTGCTTGAGAGTCCTATGCCAGAAAGCAGGGGACAAGGCAGGAGAGCTGAGAGAGGTACCCCCTGAGGTACACAGAGCCCCCTCTAATTCTCCAGCACCCACTGGAGGGAAAGAGGATGATGGGGAGGAAAGATGAAACTCAGGTCTTTCAGTCACTTGGGCTGGGGTAGGACAGGTAGAAAACCTCTGTGACTCTAGCCTTTCATGGCATTTAAAATCCCTGCCTAGTGAAGCTGGGGAATGGGGGCCAGGGTGGAAAGAGATCTCCGGAGATGAAATTCAGAGAACAAAGTCTTCTTCCCAGTGGATCAAAAAAGTTGGCAGCTGAGCTGTTAGACAGAGGATTATCATTCGTGGTACAGAGATGGTGCCTTAGTTCTAAAGCACAAAAAAAACTCTTGAGTCTCACCAGTGCTCGTACCCTAAGCCATGCTGAGAAGAAAGTCTAAATCCTTCCTGAAAACATGTGAAACTAGTGGTGAAAGTCAGCCTGGCTCAAAAGCATACCACACCAATGTAGTCTTCCACTCTTGCATCCAAACAAAAAAGAGGAAATAACCTTTTTTGGGGGAACTTAATATTACTTTAGGCTCCTCTATTCTTTTATGCAAAACATACTTCATATAATAAAAAACTGGAAGACATTAAAAGCAAGATAATGGGACCCATGCTCAATAAAGGGAAAACGTCAATAGAAGTGACGTAAGGATGACCCAGATCTTGCTTTTATTAAATAGGGACTTTCAAATAGTCAGGACAAAACTGATAAAAGGAATGTTGAAAAGACATCATAAAAGGCAATCTATTATACTCAAATGTGGTGAATCCCATAATAGATTTAAAGTAATTAACATATGGGACAAGATAATTTGTCAGAGAGACACAGGGAAGATTGGATTCAAGAGGTATGATTTCAGCTTTGTCTTGTACAATATTTAAAAACAAAAGAAGCAGCAAAGAAAGGAATTCCAAGAAGGTGGAATAAAGAGTACAGAGATAAGCAGTCACGAAAGAGTATAGCATATCTGTAAAGTAGTGAGAATTTCCAAATAGTGGAAATTGATAATTCTAGGGATGGGGCCAGGGAAACTTCATGGACATGGAAATCTGTGCTTCAAAGAACCCCATGCTTGGTTTAATATTTTGCTGTGCCCAAGTTAAAATTCTTAACCTTTGAACAAGGATCTTTACACTTTTATTTTGCATTGAGATCTCCAGATTATGCAGCTAGTCTTGAGTGGAAGTGGCTGTCAGGAGGAGATGTTAGGATTGGATTACGAAGGGCTTTGAATACACTATTACATGAGTTAAGGTAATCATATGCCATAGCTTCTCCAGAATGGACCCAGCTTATACTGGTGACTCACACAATTTTTACTGGAGTCTCCTGCCACTTTAGAGTGTCCTATTTTGAGCACACAAGGTATGGCCACACTGTGCTGTGCCAGGAACCAAAGGGTATTTTTAAATAGGGATGTGTTTAGAGTATACACGTTTTTCAAGCAAACTTTATAGATGTCAGTGTGAAGACTGGACTTATGTATGATGGAAACTGCTCATAAGAGCAGTTAGGAGGCTTTTGTAAGACACAAATAGCAGTGCCCTAAACCAAAGCAAGAGCTGAGGAGAAAGAAAGATGTAGAATATACCAGATTTGGTAAATTTTTGAATGTGCACTATAATGGAAAAAGAAGGATAGAGGATGACATCCAGGCTTCAAATTGGAAAGATCAATGGAAGATGATGCTCTTGTACAAGGTTTGAAGGAAAAGCAAGAGAAAGTTTGGACATATGCAGTGGCATATACGCATTGCTATATTTAAAATAGACCTACTGTGTAGTATAGGGAAATTTGCTCAATAGTCTGTAATAACCTAAGTGGGAAAAGAGTTTGAAAAAGAATATGCATATGTGAAAAAGAAGAAAGAAAAATAAACATCATTGAGAACAAGATATTTCTCCCCAAAGGACTGTTATTTTCCTCTGGGAATTTAAAAAGTGGCCAAGAATTTATATAAAATTATTTACTGTTTTCATTTCAAAAACATATGACTACACTGAATGAAGTAAGTCAGACAGAGAAGGTGAAATATTGTATGACATCCTTTATATATGGAATCTAAAAAGAAATTATACAAATGAACTCAATTGCAAAAGAAAGAGACTCCCAGACTTAGAAAGCAAACTTATGATTTCTGGGGGTGGAAAGGACAGTTAGGGAGTTTGGGATGGACATGTACAACTGCTATATTTAAAATGGATAACCAACAAGGACCTATGGAATTCTGTTCAATGTTCTGTGGCAGCCTGGATGGGAGGGGGATTTGAGAAAAAATGGATACATGTATATGAATCACTGAGTCCCTTCACTGTTCACTTGAAACTATCACAACATTGTTAATTGGCTAGACCCCAGTACAAAATAAAAAGTTTTAAACAATTTTAAAAATTATATGACTAGATGCTTTGTTAAAAAAATTTTGATTGGCCAAATGAGTATACAGGTCTGGAATTCAGAATAGAGGTCAAGACCGGAGATGTGAATTTGGGAAGCACTTGAGGCCTGTCTGTTCTCTCCTTGATTTATTTGTGGTTATGGATCCTTGCCTTCTCAAACAGAAATCTGTTTATGACAGGAAATTCCCCCCTGAACTAGGTACATGAGGGTGGAAAAAAGCGGGAGGATCTCAAAGCCTGCGCCAAGCTCCCTCTTATGTTGGTGCCAAGTGCGAGAGGTTTCCAAACGTCACATCACTGAGTGTCTGCATTAGTCTTTTTATCTTTTCCATCTTCCTATTTATTTTACTACACAGACTGTGTATGTTGTCAGTAACTGTCTTACGGCTGTTTTGGATTTTCTTTTGCCCTGAAGCATGCTTCTAGTTTTTTTGGTTCTCCGTCCCTCTTCCCGCCCGCTACTTTGTTTTATAACCCACTGGTTTAAACGTAGGTTTACCACTTTTCTTTGTCTTTACTTATTTCCACTTATCTTAAAAGTTTCCTTTACTCCTTTAAAAGAAAAAGAGAAATTGTAAATGCTCCTAGGAATGTCAGCTTCCAAGTTGGTTTTTTTTAATTGAAATTTTTGAGATAATTGTACATGTACACGCAGTTGTAAAAACTAATACAGAATTCTACAGTCTCACATGGTTTCACTGGAAAATTTTACCAAACATTTAAAGAAAAATTAATAGAGGGGGATTATGCCAACATGTTTAAGCTGCTGCTGCTGCTGCTGAGTCACTTCAGTCGTGTCCGACTCTGTGTGACCCCATAGACGGCAGCCCACCAGGCTCCCCCATCCCTGGGATTCTCCAGGCAAGAACACTGGAGTGGGTTGCTATTTCCTTCTCCAATGCATGAAAGTGAAAAATGAAAGTGAAGTCGCTCAGTCGTGTCTGACCCTCAGCGACCCCATGGACTGCAGCCTACCAGGCTCCTCCATCCATGGGACTCTCCAGGCAAGAGCACTGGAGTGGGGTGCCATTGCCTTCTCCAACATGTTTAAGAGGATTTGCAAAAAACAAAGCTAATATGATATTTACATTAATAATAGTAGAAGAATGAATGTTTGTCCCTAAGGTTAAAAACTAGGGGAGGCTGTCTGTTCTTGTTATTTTTATTCAACACAGTACTGAAAATTCTAGTTACTGTAATATGACAATAAAAGAAATAAAACACAAACAGGTTAACTATCTGGAAAAACCCAAGAAATCTACTCAAAAAAATTGAAAACAAAACCAAAAAAAAAAAAAAAAAACAAAGAACCCTCCTAGAACTCATATAAGGAATCAACAAGCTTGAATATTTGTTTGTAGAAAGTTTCTTTTTTTTTTTTTTTAAATTTAAAATTACAGATCCAGAATTTACTTACAGGGCAGCAATGGAGAAACAGACATAGAGAACAGACTTACAGACATGGGGAGATGGGAGGAGAGGATGAGATGTATGGAAAAAGTAACATGAAAACTTACAATACCATATGTAAAATAGACAGGCAAGGGGAAGGAATTTGCTGTATGGCTAAGAAAACTCAAACAGGGGCTCTGTAGCAACCTAATAGAGGGGTGGAATGGTGAAGGAGATGGGAGGGAAGTTCAAAAGGGAGAGGATATATTCATAGCTATGGCTGATTCATGTTGAGGTTTGACAGAAAGCAACAACATTCTGTAAAGCAATTATCCTTCACTAAAAAATAAATAAATTTTAAAAATTACAGATCCAATTACTTTATTGAATATAGAGCTATTCAGATGGCCTATTTCATCTTGCTTGAGTTTTGGTAGTTTGTGTCTTCAAGGAATTAGTCAATTTAGGTTGACTAATTTAATTATTTAGTCAATTTATTAGTCAATTGATTCTAAGTTTTTGAATTTTTGAGTATAAAGCTGGTCAAAATATTCCTTTATTACCTTTTAAATGGCTGTTGAATCTATAACGGTATTCTGTATTTAACTCCTTGTGTTGGTTATTTATGTCTTTTCTGTTTTTGTCAGTCTTGCTAGAAGTTTATCAATTTTGTTGATTTTTCTCAAAGAACAAGCCTTTTGTTTTATTGAATGAACTTTTCTATTGCATCCTATTTTGATATTTTAAAATTTTTTTCTCTATATAATTCCCTTCCTCTAATTGCTTTGGGCTTATTTTGCTCTTCTTTTTCCAATTTCTAAGATAGGAATTTAGGTTATCTATTAGACGTCTTCCCTCATTTCTAGTGTAAGCATTTGGTGCAATACACTTCCCTCCCAACACAGCTTTGGTAATATATGACATATTTTGATGCATTATGTTTTCATTTTCATTTGATGTATCTTTAACTTCTTTGACCCAGGGGTTGTTAGCAGTGTGTTATTAAATTTCCATGTGTTTAGGAACTTTTTCTGTTGTTCACTTCTAATTAATTCCATGATGGTTAAGGAATACTCTGCATTATTTAAATGATCTTAAATTTGTTGAGATTTGTTTTGTGGCTCAGGATATGGTCTGTCTTGATGAATGATTCGTGGGCACTGAGAGTATTCTGCTGTTGAGATGAGTGTTCTATATATGTCAATTAGACCTAGACCTTATTAGTTGAATGTTTTCTTCAGATTTTTTACATTCTTGCTTTTTTTCCATTAGCTCCTTTAGTTGCTGAGAGGAGACTTTGAAGTCCCCAACTGAAACTGAAGGTTTGTCTATTTATTTTTCCAGCTCCATCAATTTTCCTACATGTATTTTGAGGGTCTGCTGTTTTGTGCATAAACATTCAAGATCATTATTTTTCTGATGGATTGTCCCTTTTAAAATTATGTTATATGGCTTATTATCTCTAATAATTTCTTTGGCTCTGAAGGCTACTTTATCATGTATTAATATAGCCACTCATACTTTATTTTAATTATATTTGCAAGATATCTTTTTGGTATACCTCTTTCACAGCATAAAAATGGGTTGTATTATTTATCCATTCTACTAATCTCAGCCTTTTGATTGATATATTTAAAATATTTATGTTTAATATAATTATTCTTAGGTTAGATTTAAGTCTTCCATTTTATGATTTGTTTCACATTTGTTTCTTAGGTTCACATTCTTCTGTTTTTTTCTTTTTTCCTTTCTGCAGATTACTTGAACTTAAATAATCTATTTTTATATTTATAGGATTTTGTAGTGCGTTTTTAAATACACTTTTAAAATTATTGCTCTAGAAATAACCATATACACCTATAATAGTTATTGGTAACAACATCTTAACCCTTCAAGTAAAATGTGGGCATCTTAATGGTTTTGCCTGCTCATCTCACAGTATCTTTTGATGGAAGGAAGAGTCTCAGAAATGACAGTGCTCCTGGCTGCTTTTTACTGGCGAGACTCCTAATCCATCTGCCTTGCTGGTGATGTCAAGCTTGCCTAATGTTGTCAGACAGATTTGCACTTGACCTAAAAGAAAAATGGGCCTACCTAGGCTACCTTCTTTTGGTAGGTTGAAGGATGGGAAATGCAGGGTCTGGGTGACCTTCTTTTGTTAGTTCGGGGTTCATTGTGCTGTTTCTGTAGCCTTGGAATCCCAGGCCAGTCTACCGTCTGTAGGGTGCTCAAGGTATTTGGGGCCTGATCACAGAAGTAGCTTTATCCAGAGTTGTTGAGGAAGCTTCAGGAAGAGATAAATTATGTGTTGGTTTCAAAGGGGGTGGTGGTTATGGGGATACACAGCACAGAGAGGTGACTGACCTTTAGCAGCCCCAATGATGCAATTTGAAATCATCACCCAATCAGGCTCCTGTGGTGCCCATGACCTTACTGTGTTCAGCAGGGAAACTAATGGTGACTTTGGCTTGAGGACTCTCAGAAGGCTATTACAAGCCTTTCTTAGATTGCTAGGCATTCAGGCGCCTCCACTCAAACTTATCTTCCTCTCTGCTTTCCTTGGATGAGCACTGGGATCTGATGAGCTTCTAGCCTTGATCCCCTTCCTTATTTCTTTTCACTCAGGCACTTTCTTTAATGAGAATTTAACACCATCCTGGCATTAAATTTTATCACAATCCTGATTCTGGGAAGATTCACACAAAGGATAAATGGAATCTATGAAGTCAACAGTTGCAATAAAAGGTGTTTCAGCTAGACACAATGCCAGAGTGCATCTGGATGCTCCATGCACAGCAGAAAAATCCAGTTGGGTTCCCCCTGCTCCCAGGAGCTGATCTGAATAGGACAATGTTCTCTACCTCTTATAAATCTCAAATCACTCACATTTTCTCCCCATGTGAAAGCCCTCATCTTTGGAAGGTCAACTCTCTCACCATTCTGAACCTAGGCTTTTGACAAAAAAAGGCAGGTTTCCATAAAAGTTGGTTTTTACAAGGGTAGGGTCATGGGAAGATGATAACAGCATTTTCATTCTCTGGGATTTCCTACAATTACAAGTCCACAGCAGAATATGCTTCATCTCTGAAAACTTCAGACCTTCACTCTCATGGCTGGAGGTATAGAATCAGCCTTCTCTATGAATTCTCTGATCTTCCTAGATAGCTCAAACAGTAAAGAATCTGCCAGCAGTGAGGGGGACCTGGGTTGGGGAAATTTCCTGGAGAAGGGTGTGGCAACCCACTCCAGCCTTCTTGCCTGGAGAATCTAATGGACAGAGGAGGTTGGTGGGCTACAGTCCATGGAGTCGCAAAGAGTCTGACATGACTGAGTTACTAACACTTTCACTTTCTTTCATGAATTCCTTAGGCTGAACAGACCGGGTTAGTTTCATGTCTACTTCATGAATGAGACATTAATCTTCACAGCTAGTCTCCAGTATTTCTTGGACAAACCTCAATTAGTTTTGAATCAATTCCTCAATCTATTTATTCTCCATCCTGGACTTGAAAGAAAGGCTGGATTTATAATATAATTGACTTGGAGATGATTTCCCTCCATCAGGTTCTTCTTTGGCTTGCAGATGTCAGTGATTTGTTGTTGTTGTTGTTTTTATGTACCATTGTGAACTAAGAGAAAACAGAATCTCTTAATTCCCAAAGACAATAAGAACAAAAGATAGGTCTACCCAAGACCTGTGCTTTTAAAAATTATTTTTGTGTGACAAGAAAATATAGGCACTATTTCCAGAAGCACCAAAATCATTTGACAGTTGGGAAAGTTTCAGGAAGAAGTGAATTATTAAAAGAGTTGGCAAGAACAATCTTTTGTTGTGGTGGTTTTGGTTCAAAACAAAGGGCAATTCCATTGTTCTGTGTTTCTGCAGCAAAATGATTTATTTTGTTGTTAAAATTTTATTTTAAGATTTAATGAATCAATGCTTTATTGAAATACAGGTAAATATTTTCATACACAATATCTTTTATGCAACAACATGGATGAATTTCAGAAATAATGTTATAAGAGAAGTTAAACATAAAAAAATAGATATTTTAAGATTTCACCTCTAACAAAGTACAAAAACAAAGTTAATCTGTGCTCTTAGTAGTCATAATAGTTGTTATCCTTGAAGGGAATGGCACAGAAATAAGGGCAAGAGAAAATGCTTCATTCATTGATTTTGGTGCCGATTACACAGATATATTTAATTCATGAAATATTTATCAACCTTTAAACTTATGCACACTTGTATTTAAGAACACTGTATTCTGTATTCTAAAAAATATTAAAGAAGAACATATTAATCTAAAATACAGAAATCACAATTAAAAAAAATCCAAAAAACAAAAAACCCGAGACCTTTAATTTCATGACCCAGAAACTGTCACTTCATTTTTGGGCATTTTTAAAAAAATTTTAAGACCTTACAATTTTTGTAAAGTTACAAAATTAATTAAGGATGCTGTACAAATTCAAGTGAAAAAATATATTTAGTAAAAAGTAACTATTTCTACTTACCTCCTCCCTCCCCAGTATAATGAATCCCTCACTCTTCCTCATATCCCTAGATTATGCATCTACTATCAGTATTCTTGCCTGGAGAATTCCATGGACAGAGGAGTCTGGCAGACTATAGTCCATGGGGATGCAACAAGTCAGATACTACTGAGCAACTAATACTTTTCGCTTTATCATGTAGGCCATTTTACATCCTTCACTTCTTAACTTTTTTTAAAAAAATAGGGATATAGTTGCTTTACAATACCATGTTAGTTTCTGCTGTACAAAGAAATGGATCAGCTGTATGGATCCATGTATCTCTTCCCTCTTGGACCTCCCTCCCCCTCCCACACTCATCTAGGTCATCATAGAGCATCAAGATGAACTTGTGCTTTATGGTAAGTTCTAACTAGTTATCTATGTAACACACAGTAGTGTATATATATGTGATAGTGAAGTGAAAGCCACGTCTGACTCTTTGCAACCCCATAAACTATATGGTCCATGGAATTCTCCAGGCCAGAATACTGGAGTGGGTAACCTTTCCCTTCTCCAGAGGATCTTCCCAACCCGGGGATCAAACCTAGGTCTCCCATGTTGTAGGCAGATTCTTTCCCAGCTGAGCCACAAGAGAAGCCCTTGTGTATATATGTCAATCCTACCTCCCAATTCATCGTCCCCTTTTCTTCTCTGCCCTGTGTTCACAAATCTGTTCTCTACATCTGTGTGTCTACTCCTGCCCTGTAAATAGATTCTTTTGTCATGAGCAAGTATTATTAAATATTCTTGAAAAAATTATTTTAACTGTTGTATAAAATTTTATAAGATTTGTAAATATTCTAGTTTGAAAGATGTATTCTTTTCCTAGTTTCTTTTTAACATAAAAATGGGCTCTTATTGAATGTAAATGTCTACTGTATCTCTATTCCTTTTAAATGCCTGATAGTCTAATAATAGAAAGTAATTATCCAGTCATAGGACAGGAAAATTTTTAAGACTTTTTGTTTATATTGCCAATTATTTTACTCTTAGAGCTACATAAACTTATATATCTACCAAGTATATATTTTGAATGAGATGAATATTGTCATATGTATTGGACATTTGCATTTTTTCTTTCATATTTATTAGTCTTCTTTTAGGATGTATTTTTTCCATTGGTTACGCTTTTATTTTCTGGAACTCTCTTGCTTTTTCAATGATCCAGCAGATGTTGGCAATTTGATCTCTGGCAATTTCCTCTGCCTTTTCTAAAACCAGCTTGAGCATCTGGAAGTTCACGGTTCATGTATTGCTGAAGCCTGGTTTGGAGAATTTTGAGCATTACTTTACTAGCGTGTGAGATGAGTGCAATTGTGCAGTAGTTTGAGCATTCTTTGGCATTGCCTTTCTTTGGGATTGGAATGAAAACTGACCTTTTCCAGTCCTGTGGCCACTGCTGAGTTTTCCAAATTTGCTGGCATATTGAGTGCAGCACGTTCAAACCATCATCTTTCAGGATTTGAAATAGCTCAACTGGAATGCCATCACCTCCACTAGCTTTGTTTGTAGTGATGCTTTCTAAGGCCCACTTGACCTCACATTCTAGGATGAATGGCTCTAGGTGAGTGATCACACTATCGTGATTATCTGGGTTGTGAAGATCTTTTTTGTACAGTTCTTCTGTGTATTCTTGCCACCTCTTCTTAATATCTTCTGCTTCTGTTAGGTCCATACCATTTCTGTCCTTCATTGAGCCCATCTTTGCATGAAATGTTCCCTTGGTATCTCTAATTTTCTTGAAGAGATCTCTAGTCTTTCCCATTCTGTTGTTTTCCTCTATTTCTTTCTATTTTCTATTTCAAAAAAGCAAGAGAGATCCAGAAAAACATCTATTTTTGCTTTATTGACTATGCCAAAGCCTTTGACTATGTGGATCACAGTAAACTGTGGAAGTTTCTGAAAGAGATGGGAATACCAGACCACCTGATCTGCCTCTTGAGAAACCTATATACAGGTCAGGAAGCAACAGTTAGAACTGGACATGAAACAGCAGACTGGTTCCAAATAGGAAAAGGAGTACATCAAGGCTGTATATTGTCACCCTGCTTATTTAACTTATATGCAGAGTACATCATGAGAAACACTAGACTGGAAGAAGCACAAGCTGGAATCAAGATTGCCGGGAGAAATATCAATAGCCTCAGATATGCAGATGACACCACTCTTATGGCAGAAAGTGAAGAGGAACTAAAAAGCCTCTTGATGAAAGTGAAAGAAGAGAGTAAAAAAGTTGGCTTAAAGCTCAACATTCAGAAAATGAAGATCATGGCATCTGGTACCATCACTTCATGGGAAATAGATGGGGAAACAGTGGAAACAGGGTCAGATTTTATTTTCTGGGGCTCCAAAATCACTGCAGATGATGACTACAGCCATGAAATTAAAAGACGCTTACTCCTTGGAAGGAAAGTTATGACCAACCTAGATAGCATATTGAAAAGCAGAGACATTACTTTGCCAACAAAGGTCCGTCTAGTCAAGGCTATCATTTTTCCAGTGGTCATGAATGGATGTGAGATTTGGACTGTGAAGAAAGCTGAGTGTCAAAGAATTGATGCTTTTGAACTGTGGTGTTGGAGAAGACTCTTGAGAGTCCCTTGGACTGCAAGGAGATGCAACCAGTCAATTCTGAAGGAGATCAGCCCTGGGATTTCTTTGGAAGGAATGATGCTTAAGCTGAAACTCCAGTACTTTGGCCACCTCATGCAAAGAGTTGACTCATTGGAGAAGACTCTGATGCTGGGAGGGATTGGGAGCAGGAGGAGAAGGGGACGACAGAGGATGAGATGGCTGGATGGTATCACTGACTTGATGGACGTGAGTCTGAGTGAACTCTGGGAGTTGGTGATGGACAGGGAGGCCTGGTGTGCTGTGATTCATGGGGTTGCAAAGAGTCAGACACGACTGAGTGACTGAACTGAACTGATGATTTTATTTTATTTAGTAGCCATTTTTTCTAAGTGTTCTCACTTTTGCTTTTATTTGACATCTGGGTTTTTGATGAATTACTCTTTGTTATTATTTTCATTTATCTCATTCAAAATGTTATTATACTAACACAAGCTATGGTAAATACACACACACACAGCCTTTCTATTTTCAATGACTGTATTATCCCTTTCACTTCATACAAATATTTTTATATAAATTATAAAATAAGGCTCTTTTCCTATCTAATAGTAAGATGACTTTCCCAGCATCAGTTAGTGAATAATTATTTTTCTTCAAAATGTTGATCTCACCTTTATTATACATTAAAATATTACTTACAATAGGCTATCTTTTGTTTTATTTATTGTTAATTTTAATCTTACCATCAGTTCTTCTGCTATATTGTTTTGATTATCACGCTTTATATTACATTTTGTTATCTGATAGGAACAGGAAACTTTAATGACTTTTCTTTTTCAAAAGATTCTTAGTTATTCAAAATTTGTTCTCCCATTCTGAATTTGAGTTGAAATTCAAGGAAGCCATTACATTAACTGGGCAGAATTGACATTTTTCACAATTAGCTAGTTTTTTGTAAATAAATATAATGAAAAAATATCTTTTAAAACTTATCAGCAAGGGTTAATACTTTATGTGTTTTTGTTGGGTCAAGAGTAGTTCTAAGTGCTTCATATTATTGTTGCTTTTATATAAATAATAATCTTCTATTATGTTTGTTTCCCACAGGTTTTTCCTGTCATAGTTTTACACCAGTAGGTACTAATAATTTTGCTCACAAAAATTTTATTTAGAGACTATTTTGCTTATATAATATTTCCTCTTTTTTCCCCTCCTGTACATCTTTCAGAGCTGTTCATGTGTGTTGTGTATCCATGTTAAAAAATTATTCTGAGGTTTTGCATCACATGCCTAGAAAATTGGTTCTATAGATTGAGAATGAATGACTTCCATGGCAATATATATGACACTGCTTGGCTTTCTTGTAAATACTTTCAGAAGCAATGAAAATAAATGTCAAATTCTTACAGAAAAAAACCCCTATTTTTTTGGCAAGTGTAATTATATGAATTCTCCAAGAATCTTGACTTACTCTTAGTGATCCATCAGAAGCTTTCATAGGCTCCTTACCAAGTTTGTTATAAGGAGACTTTTAAGGCCTTCCTTTAGGGAACCAGATGATTGCTGATTTGGGGGTTTTTCTGTGTAGCCAACACTCCTGTTTTTTGTCCGAAGAGGCCATTTGCAGCTTCAGGGCACTTTGCTTTTGTCACAACCATTGACCTCTGTTACCAAACACCAAGTCAGACTCTTTAATCATGTTTTTAATAGACTTGTACCTCATTTGTTGGACAATTAATTGGGAAGGAGGGAGTGACTGTAGTTTTATAGGCTGAGAAACAGAAAGCAATTTTACTCAATTATTTAGTAGAAACTGAAATGTCACAAGAGTTTCTGAGAAACCTAATTTTTACAACAGCATTCTACCGTATCCAACTCCAGAAGATTTCTCAAACTTCAGGGAATGATAAAAAGTATTTCCAATCTTTATAGTTATACCACACTGTGTTTATTTTTCTTCTTTCTTATGCATTATAACCACAAGCATTGCAGATGGTTATGAAGTCTTGACTTGACTTGAGCCAAAAACTGCTGACTCATCACATGAACCTTTGCTGCCAAGGTGGGGGTCTTCTTTCCGCATTTGTACAAATCTTCTAAAATGCCAGAGTCCTATTTGAAAAAATTGTACAGAGTTAATATTTTTCCTATGAAACATTTTTTGTTTGTCTTCCAGTGATTTCCAGTATTTCCAGAAATTTCATTTCTCTCAGATTTTTTGGGATGTAAGGACCAAGCAACAAATAAATAACAAATAATATTTATAAGTTATTTTCATAAATGATAAAATTGTATTTCATTTATAATAAAATTGTACTTCTCTAAAATCACCCCCATGTTATGACTCTCAACCCTTTAATGGCTCTGAAAAACTCAGGAATCTCCCATCATCCAATTATAACACACTTCACCAAAATCAAGAACAGTAGTTCACCTCATAATTCTAAAATTGTCCTGCACTCTCTGAATCCCATCTTACATAGAAAAGCTATGGTACTGATAAGTAAAGACTGTGTTCCCTTCTTGTGAAAATTCTTCAAATGTAACAGGAAAATCTATGCTTGTTAAATCTACCATGAGATAGGGGTGGGGGGGAAGGGTCTTTAAGCTTTAGTTTACTCACAATTACAAGTACACTCATTCAACATTTAATGAATGCTTATTTTGACTACAGCCATGGAATTAAAAGACGCTTACTCCTTGGAAGAAAAGTTATGACCAACCTAGACAGCATATTAAATAGCAGAGACATTACTTTTCCAACAAAAGTCTGTCTAGTCAAAGCTATGGTTTTTCCAGTAGTCATGTATGGATGTGAGAGTTGGACTACAGATAAAGCTGAGTGCCAAAGAGTTGATGCTTTTGAACTATGGTGTTGGAGAAGACTCTTGAGAGTCCCTTGGACTGCTAGGGGATCCAACCAGTCCATCCTAAAGGAAATCAGTTCTGACTATTCATTGGAAGGACTATTGTTGAAGCTGAAACTCCAATACTTTGGCCACCTGATGTGAAGAACTGACTCATTTTAAAAGCTCCTGATGGGGGGACGACAGAGGATGAGATGGTTGGATGGCATCACCGACTCAATGGACATGAGTTTGAGTAAACTCTGGGAGTTGGTGATGGACAGGGAAGCCTGGTGTGCTGCAGTCCATGGGGTCGCAGAGTCTGGACACAACTGAGCAACTGAACAGACTGATCCTGTTTAAGCCTAAGCGGGCTATCCTGGATTAAAAAAAAAAAAAAAAAGAATCACAAAGACCTAATATATAGGTTATTGTGTGCTCTTGTGGGTTGAGAAAAATAACTGACAAAAGTGGCCATGTGTACACAAGTTTGATGTCTTCCAGAGCCAAAATGTAGGTTTCTAGGCCATGCATTCAGGAGTAAGTGAAGCAGGGCTGCCATAAAAAACCATAAGGACAAAAGGGCTGTTCCAGAGATCTGTTCAGCAAAGTTGCGACCTGAGAAATTTTTGTACAGTAGCTTCATGCATGGCTAATGACCCATGAAATCATGGACCTTGACAAAGTAAACAGTTTCTTAAAGGATCTCCAAAAGAATAGACTGACTTCTTTAACTCCTGTAGCTAAAAACAGAATTTGTAGTGATATAACGTTACCTGAATAAGTATGAGTTAAGACCTTCTTGGAATGTAGCTTCTATTTCTCAGGAATCATTTGTAGAATACCCCAGGTGAAGAACATATTCATATCTGAGCCTATTTCACCTACAGAGAATTCGTTGTCATGATCCAGTCGCCTAAAGTATTCCCTTCTGTAAGAGTGGTTATGAGATGAAAGAGACATGAAATTACTGGCATGACCCTGAAATTACCCCTTTGCCACTGCTACTTCCCACCCCTGAGTCTGGACAACTCAGCAGAATAATGACTCAAGTCTGCAGCCCCTTCCTCATGAAATGGCCCAGCAACCAAAATGCTATTAGGATGTTAAGTATCGTTTAATCACAGTTTTCCTTGGAGGAAAAAATTAAGTGATTGTAAGTCTATTTCTTACTGCTTCCCGCTCTCTCTTTTTTTCATTCCTTCTCTCCTTCCTTTCCTTTTTTTTTTCATTCTTTAAGCACTCACGTCTGTCTAATATAGTCAGAGATGCTGCAGTAGGGGTTAAGGCTATCTGTTGGGATGCAGAGAAGGGGAGGAAAAAATTTTTTTTTCCAATGATATAAAAATATTAAAAAGATGACTAAGTTTTGGTTTTGTTCATTCCATTCCACAATATTCAACCAGGGAGACAGATATAAAGCAAAACAGGCAAAAACATCTATAGGCAGAACAAGTAATAGTCTCCTGTGAGCACATAGTATGTGCTATGATCACTAGTTAGGTAGGCAATTCAATCACCATTTTTTTTTAAACCCTTGCCTGAATTGTGTGAAGGGGAGAATATCTGATTCTACATTTGTTATCATCCCAGTGTGGCCATCACCAGTATATTCATTGTATTCATTTATTTAATAAGTTTTCAGTTCAGTTCAGTTCAGTTGCTCAGTCGTGTCCAACTCTTTGCGACACCATGAATCGCAGCACGCCAGGCCTCCCTGTCCATTACCAACTCCCGGAGTTCACCCAAACTCATGTTCATTGAGTCGGTGATGCCATCCAGCCATCTCATCCTGTGTCGTCTGCTTCTTCTCCTGCCCCCAATCCCTCCCAGCATCAGGGTCTTTTCCAATGAGTGAGCTCTTCACATGAGGTGGCCAAAGTATTGACTGCAGCCCTTATGGACAAAGCCACTGCTGGGAGCTGTGGGAATATGGAGATTTTAATTAAGGACAGAGCCTGGGAATTAAAATAGGCAAAGGACAAGCAGGCAAGTAACCGCCACTGAGACAAGGAAGTGCAGAACGCCCATCACAGGGGTGGTGGAATACATCTTTCTGGAGTTTAGGAATGTAGAGTTGCACATACGATATAATCTACGATGACATCCCTGGGACAATTCTTGCCCTGACCCTTCCCTCACCCTTGTCCCTCCCAACTTTTCTCTGATCACTACCCCCAGGGCTCTTTTGCAAATTATATCTTGCTCCTTCTTGTATTTTTTGCTCCTGAACCCCAGTGTTCTCACTCTCACCTAAATTGTCTTGCATAGGGAATAAACAAATTCTTGCCAATATGATACCATGCGAGAATGGATTAATCTGTAACAGCTGCGCTGTAATGCTTTTCAACAGACATTTTGAAGGTACTGTCCCAAAGGAATGGTGAGAAATTTTCCGGTAACACCACAGGCTGGTGGTAGGAATATTTTTGGATAAGTCAGTCGATGTCTTTTAAATCTTACCACATAAGCAAACCACTTTCTCTGCCATCGTGTAGGGCCATTCCTCCAAGGATATTCGCCTTTTAAAAAACTAAGAAATTTGACTGTAGAAGACTGTTATTTAATGCAAACTTAGTTGTGATCCCACCCACAAATTGCCCCCCACAGTTTCCCGTAGGCACCCACAGTCTAGCCCTGCTTATTTTATGTCTTTTAGAAAAGCCAAAAGTGATCTATAATTACAAGCAAAAATCACTAGTGTGCGCTTGTGTTAAGTGTTTCTCTTACACTTTGAAAAGAATAATTGTATCATTAAAGCAATTCCTTTGGACGGAAAAGACTTAGATTTTTTATTTTTCAGAGAGTAGCAGCCTAACAAAACATAGGCCCCACCTGTCTCAGACTCCTCCTGGAGCAGGGACATCTAGACTTAGGTCCAGGTGTCCTACATAATCACTATGATATTTTGTCACTCCCTCCCTATAGCCACTGTTTCCAAAAATTTCTTGAGATCACATGTTGTTTGGTTTGTAAAAATCAAGAAAATGAAACAGAATTTTGCATTGAATATTTAGAAGAATTTCCTAATACCTTTGAGAAAATCTCAGTGCTCCGTGTTGCAAAATCAAGCTGGGAGATCAATGACACAGAAGCCAGATAAGGGATCTCATTTCTCCTTAACCATGAGCCTCACAATAATTTCTCCTCAATCATTGCATATATTCTTATACAGGGTCTCTCTTCTAGATAAACAACCATCAAATGAAAAGGATATGGGAATGTTAAAGACACAGGTGATGCTTTCTTACATAAGCAACAATGTGCTGAAGAGAAGATCGGTGGAATACTTTTATTTGGAAATGCAAAACCCTTATTTAGAAATACATATATGTCAGGTCAGGGCTTCCCCAGTGGCACAGGGGTAAAGAATCCTCCTGCAGTGCAGGAGCCACAGGAGAAATGGGTTTGATCTCTGGGTCAGGAAGATCCCCTGAAGGAGGGCATGGCAACCCATTCCAGGATTCTTGTTTGGAAAATCCCCTGGACAGATGAGCCTGGTGGGCTACAGTGCATGGGGTTGCTAAAGAGTCAGACATGACTGAAGGGACTTAGCATGCACACATACGCATGTCAAGTCTTACACTCTTTATATTTTCTTTAACTCCCTTGCCCTCCACACAGACTGTTGAACTTGTTTATCCATAAAGATTCCCACCTGTCAGTCAGTCTGCTGAGTGAAGACTGACTGACTGGGATAGCTATCGTCCAGACTGCTAGGAACAGACGTGATCATGGCCGGTGTCCTACTCTTCCCTCCCCAGCAGGAAAAGACTCAGGCTGGTTTCACAGCTTTTTGTTCACATGACTGAAAAATTAAAGGAAAACCTGAGGAGCTATTACAAAAAAAAAAAAAGGCTTAAAAAATTTCTGGCTTAGAACATTTCAACATCCTATCGTTAGTTTAAAAACATCTTGAGTGCACTCTGGGGTTCTTCTCATTCTCCACCAGTCACTGGAATGTTCTTTAAAAAGAATACCCACCTAGGCCATTAAAGTGAGAGGCAAAGCAGCAGTGGGCTGTGACCTTTTTGGCAGGGTAGGCTGTCCTCACACATTACCTTTACAGTGATAGAATTTTACTTTTCCCCCCTTTTTCCTGCCATGGAACAACCCCAAAGGAAACCTGAGAAAGATCCCAATTGGCTGAGTCCCGAATGAAGTATTTCAACTGGAGAAGGCTCACTTCTCCATCTTTGCTTTGTTTCTCATTTGTTAACTTCATTTTGCTCCACTATAATGAACAATGTCATGTGGTAATTAATTAGAGCTTATCCATTTTTTGCTAATTAACATCTTTGATCAATGCAATGAAAATTTAAACATTTATCAATATGATCGATAAGCTTAGAACTCCAACTATTGGGCTGAACCTTTTATCACTAAATATTTGTGCAATATATCCATGGAGACACACAAATACATCCATGCAATTACATGAGCTATAGAGCAAGAGTGTGCAACAGAATTAAAAAAAAAAAATAAGATTGCAATTTTCAAACCAGATAAAGTTTTAAATTGAAAGGAATTGAGATTGGACATCATTTAAAACTAATCACTTAAAACTATATTTAAATTTATACATTATATACACTTTTTCATATTACAATGATTTAAACTATACACATGCATGAGTACATCTTCTCTGATGATATAGGATCTAAAGTAGTAAAAGACAAATTCTGGTCTGGGTCTGCATTTACCATTACACCTTCATAAGAATGTTTTATGAGTGGAACAAGAGAAAAAGCCTATAAAAGGAAAATACTTTGGTATTCAAACTTTTTACAGCATGCATTTTTTTAACTAAAATGGGAGAAGGTGGGGAGGAAGAATATTAAAGAATGACAAGAGGCAGAAGGGGAAGGAGAAAGAACAAGAGGAAAAGACCATAAGAGGAAGAGGGGGTGGGGAAGGAGTGGGAGAGAATGGAGTGCTGTTCTAATCCCAGACTGTGATGGGCTTTCGAAATCTGTCATTCATAGTATGTCTTCCTTAACTAAGCTTGGAATCCCCACTTAAAGATTATAGAATTAAAACAAAAACATTTTAGTGACTTGATAAATGTTAAAATTCCTAAGCTACAGTTTCTTTCATCTATGAAAATAGTTCTGTGTGCCTTGGAAATCATCAAATCATTCATCAATTTATGGTTTTAGTAAATAACACTCTAAATGCCATGGAAAACATATACTTTTACCTTGGCTTTGAGTCCATATGGAATTTGTCCTGTTGCATCATTATTTATTTACAATGATTATACATATTTTTAGGGCTGTTAGGGCAATATTAAAATCAGATTTGAAATTTTTTAAGTTACACAGTCTGTCTCTTGGTCCTAGGAAAAATAGCACTATCTTTTCTCATCTCATTTAAAATACCGGAAAGTCAGACTAGAAACTAACCTAAATCAGAAATCACCCTCTGCATTTTGAAAAAGCTCTCTGTTTTTTTTTTTGGTTTTGTTTTCTGCAGCTTTGAATAACTGTTAAAAATCACTTGTCAAGTCTGAGATGTAAATTTAGCTGAATATCTGCATTTGAAATAGTTAGCTTAGGTGGCATTTACTTTCAGAGCCTTTAGACCCTTTGGCAAAGATCAAATGGGCAGTGTCAATGAATCAAAATGCTTCATAACTAAAACTTAATAAGAGTTTTAAAAAGACGAGATGCCAATGGCTATTCAAAAGTACAGTTTAAAAAACAGTAGTGTTATATTACAGCCTGACTCCCTGTTTGAAGCTGTAAATATCCTAGTACATTCAGAGATGAAAATTCTTGCAGTATTCATTTTCAAACTTAACGTTACAAAAAGTGTTTATTCATGGTCAGATACAAAATTTACATAAAGTACAGTAGTCAATTATTTATATTAAATAGGTTTTCTTATCTTTCCTTTGTATCCATTGATTAATTTATATCTTATAAATTTCCACTGTGCTATGATTTAGAAAAGTTTCCCTGGTGGCTCAGTGGTAAAGAATCCACCTGCAATGCAGGAGACCAAGGTTGGATCTCTAGACCAGGACAATCCCCTAGGGAAGGAAATGGCAACCCACTTCAGCATTCTTGCTTGAAGAACCCCATGGAGCCTGGTGTGCTACAATCCATGCTGTTAGAAAAGAGTTGGACATGGCTTAGTGATTGAACAACAACAACAAATGATTTAGATAATAAAATTTGAGTTTATCATGTATATTAACAGCTGACAAAAAACTTATTCAAACACTGATAATTTAACTTAATTTTTCTCAAATAACATATTTGCACTGGATCTCATTATTATTGATTAAAAGGTACTGAGTTAACAAAAATATTTAGTTTGCTTAATTAAGCAGCAGCAACATGGAATAAAAATTCATATACAGAAAAAAACAGAGATGTGATGTGAAAAGTGGTTCATTAATAGCATTTTAAAATTGGAAGGGGCCTCTGTGGTCATTTAATCGAAACTCTTTCTCAAGATAGAGAGCTCCACCAAAGGAGGCTGACATTTATTCATCCCGTGCTTGCTTATTTTCAAGGATGGAGATCTCATTCCTTCACAGGGGAATACATTTACATTATTGAAATTAAGTGTTGTCTTTCTTCTTGCACCTCCTACCCACTGGTCTTTTATTTTCCCTTTGAAACATTAGAGAAAATAAGTCCATTCCTTCCTGCACATGACTCATGCACCTCCCCCACCTCATAATATTTAAAAATGATTTTATGTTCTCTATTAAATCATAATGTCTTGAGTTTTTCAACCATTCTTTTATGGCATGTTACTCAGACCACATTCCAAACTATGCCACTTAAGTTTTTCTGAATTCTCTCTATTTGGTGCCATTCAATGACATCTAGAAATGCATTCAGTTTCATAGATGCGGTCTGACTAGTGCTGAATACAATGCTGGAGGAAATCTTAGTTGATTTGAACAATATTTCTTCTCTTAATGCAGCACAGAAATATGTAATTAGCATGTTGGAGAAGGGCTTGGTGGCAGTGGCTGTTGTTTGATGACATCATCTTTGGGTTTTCTTGCTGTAATCTGTGGTCAACTAAAGCACTTCAATCTCTTTTTCTAGTCAACTGCTGTCAAAACAGTCTGTCATTGTTTTCTGGGCCTTCATTTTTGTTGTTGTTGTTGCTTTTAATCTCCAACCAGGAAGTGAGTGTTGAATTAAATGTTAAAAAGGTGAACTTTTCGTTCTACTAAGGCTTATTTTGAATCAGTTTTATTCTCTTGTGTGTCTGCTATCATCCTCACTCTTGGAGTTCCGCAAGTTTGATAAATAAGCCTTTCTTGTCTCAAAATTCACAGATGAAAAATTCAATGTGACAGAATCAGGAAAAGCTATGGAATTCTACAGGTGTTTAGAAATCTTGTAGCTACTGTGAAGGGTCCTTCTCTAGTCACTAATTTGCACACTTTGAGTATGACCACTTGAGTCTAAGTTATTACTTTATTGGGCTTCCCTGGTGGCTCAGAGGGTAAAAAATCTGCCTGTGATGAAGGAGACCCGAGTTTGATCCCTTGGTTAGGAAGATCCCCTTGGGAAGGGAATAGCAACCCACTCCAGTATTGCCTGATGAATCCCATAGACAGAGGAACCTGGCAGGCTATAGTCCATGGAGTTGAAAAGAGTCAGACATGACTGAGCAACTAGCACTATTACTTTATGAGGAACTTCCTCAAATGGTTTAAAAATCAAGCTTCAAGGTGAAAGGTGATGGAGAGAAGGGTAGCAGACACAAGTCCCAGAGTACGAGGGTTCAAACCTTGGTTCTGCCAATTACCAGCTCTGTGAGCTTGTCTTTCTCACCTTCTCTGATTCACTTATCTCTAAAGTAGAGATGACGCTGGATGGGAGAGGAGTTTAGGTGAGACTGTATGTGTGTTTATGTATGGCTGAGTCCCTTCGCTGTCCCTCTGAAACTATCAGATTGTTAATCAGCTACACTCTAATATAAAACAAAAGGTAAAAAAAAAATCAAAACTGAAGAATTTGAAAAAAAAATTAGAGATAATGGTGATGATCTGATTATAGTAATGATGATGATGAAAGAATCTGTACATAAGATTTTTGTGAAGTTAAATGAATTAATATATCTAAAGTACTAAGGAAAATACCTGACGTAGAAGGAACACAATATAGTGACCAAAATTAAGTCTACATTTCATAGCATTCTTCTGACATATCAGGTTTTGAGAACCAATATTTTATGACCATCAATCTAATGTCTTTAATAGTAGTAAACCATGAGGTTTATAATTTATTCTAAAAATATACCTAGAACGAAACTTCAGCTTGCAATTAATCATTCTAAAATCTGACTTTTTCTATTTTTTAAGTTTTAAAATATTATAAAGTACATAAACATGATATAAAAAAGTACCCTATTTTCTTCTTTGAAAGCCTTCAAAGAAAAATTTAAATTAAAATGACATTTAAAAATTTAAATTAAAATTTAAATTAAAATTTTAAATTTAAATTAAAAAGTTAATTAAATTAAATTTAAATTAAAAGACTAGAGTAGAAAAAGTATTATTCTATGTTAAAGGAAATTTCCCTAACCTCAATTATATTTAAAAGAAAACTTCTTTTTGAATACTATATTTGGTATTAAAAATGACATACATATATACAATAGCTGTTTTTTTGTTATTAGTTCAAACGTTTTCCTATATGTACAGGATTTTGGTATCTTTCAAGGGTCTAAATAGAAAAGAAATGTTTGGAGATGTTTGTTTTTAGAAGGAAAATTTGAATCTTTTTTATCAAAACTTATAGGAAGGCTTCTTGAAACAGAAATGCAAATCTTCTCCAGAATTTGTTAAATTTTCTATTCATGCTAAACTTCTTTTCCATATTTACTAAGACCACAGGTGTAGGTATCTTCTTGTTTACTTTAGATAATTCTGTGTATTTGTGTTTTTATATTATTGTCAAAATCTCCAAAACTGGAAGCCTCATTTAAATAAGTCCAAGTTTTCTGAAGACATTTAATGTAAGAGTCAAGGCATAATCTAAGTTTAAAATTTATACCATTTTTTGATGAATATGTATGAAAATGTAAAAGATCTCAATATTTTCAATATTTTGTTCATATTAAAAGGAAAGTATTTTGTATATATACTAGGTAAAATAATATAAGTTAGTTTTACTTGTTCTTTTTACTTTTTCCTTATGTGGTTACTAATAAACTTACATCATTCCCATGACGGTGCTCTTGGGAGCACTGATCTAAAAGCATCTCATTTCTCTCTAACACCCTCCAGCCCAAAGGCCACCATAATCTGAAATACTATGATATTTTCCTAGTTAGTTTTCAATATTTCTACCTTCCATTTAGCCTCCACCTATTAGCCAAAGTAATATTTCTAATGCAAAATCCACACTGAATGGATTCTTCACTGTTCTTCACTATTTCCCCAAATTAAATTCTAATGCCTGGAGGCAACCCTAAAGGCTCACTCTCTAAACTCATTGCTAACCAGTCCTCTTCAAAAAATGCATCCTGACCAAGCTTTTATACTCTCTTTCCCTGATAGGACTCATGTTGCTCTTGTGCAATGCTGATCTAGAAGCACCTCATTTCTCTCTACCACCTTCCAGTCCCACAGCCACGATAATCTGAAACACTATAAAATATTTCCTGTATATATGCCACTGCCTTTGTGGTTTCCTCATTGCTAAAGTTTACTCACCATATAGGATTCATTCAGATACCATCTTCTCTGTAAAGTCATCTTTTATATCCCACGCTTTGGTTCGGCTCCCTTTCACGTCTCCCAAACAACTCAAAGGCACCTGATCTATTTTTCACATACTACAATTGTCTTTTTGCTTGTGTTTATTATACCATGAGATCTTGTGTGTAAAAAACGTAGATGGGAGACCCATGGGGAAGTCATTACATATGGTTTTAAGTTCTCTTAGGGAAGATCATTATCTCCTTAATTCATGTTAGTTCACTATAATATAACCAATGAGCCTTATGATGAAAACAGGCATTCAAAAGCTTATACCTTGATAATCTGTGAACACTCCCAGTACTTCCGGGTAATTTTGTCAGTAAGAATAATGCATTGTTCTTGTTGATAATTGCCTTGATTAACTGTGCTGTTCAGTTGCTAAGTTGTGTTCTACTTTGCGATCCCATGAACTGCAAGACATAACTGTCATCTTTCCTGGAGTCAAAAATCAATATTTTTCATGTGGTGTAAACTCCATCTACCAGGACAGAGGTCTGCAGAGGTGAGACCCAGTGGGCCAAATGCTGCTTCTTCCTTGGAGTCTCACAAGGAGGCTCCTATTTGTACCCTTTGCTTCTCTTCCATTGGCTTTCAGAACAGTGCTTTCCTCCCTTTCTCCTCCCTTCCCCCAATCTAAGTACTCCAGACACCCAAGATGATATGAATCTTCAAATCCCCAAATCCAAGATGGTTGTATGTGTAGTCATACTATCATAGTATGTATATTCATCATAACTTTGTTTATTCTTTTCTTATGAGGAATTGATAGAAGCATGCTGATATATGCTCTTCTGCTAACCTCTTTGATTGTTAAATGATTTACCTTTGTTTGTTACCTTTGTGATGCCTTCATCTCAAAAGTTGATGTTGAAAAGATGAAGTCAAATATCATCTTCTTAAACACTATTAATGAAGAGGGGCTACAGAAAACACTTATCTGTCAGATCATCAGGTACTCTTACTTCAACCAATCCTAAGCACTTAATATATGAAAGGTTGCTTTGTGAGTCAAAGTTGTATGATGAATAGCTCTAGAGATAAACCTTATAAACAAATATTTATTGGACAGGAAGTAATGAGTTGTGTAAGAAAATGCACACATTCAAAGTGTGGACAAAGAGTGTTATTACAGTAAATGAAGAAAGTTGTGGCCATCAAGCCATAAGCCTCTGCAGCCACCCCTAATGGTATATATACCCTGAGGGGATTCAAGATGGAGAGAAATAGGATACTGACCCTAGATAGTTAAGATGCACATCCAAGGAATAATTTCATTAAGCCCATACTCTATCGTATTATACATAGTAAAGCACTAAATTTTTTAATTTGAGATAACCATTTTTCCTTTAATTAGAAGTAATTTTTTTTTCATATTTGATTGTTTATTTACTCATTTGCAAAAACTCCTGTATAGCCTGGCTCCTCCCTTACTTCTTGAGAACAGTCCCTCAGAACTAGCTTAAGTCTTCAATATTTATACTGAATAAGCCATAATTCTCACCTTTTAGGTTGTGTAATTTTTTTTTTCAGTAAACAAACTATATAGGATTTTTATAAAATGGAGACATTCTTTCCACTTAAAAGCATAAAACAAATATCCAAAGGGTTGGCATAGTTTGATCTGTACCTTGAATAATTTTGGAGAAAAGGCTTTTGATCGACTTTATATGAACAAGGATCTTTAGTTTCATCAGCATCTTAGATTTTAATGAATTTGAGAACAGAAGAAGAACTTACTGCAAGGAAGTTAAGTTGCTCCAAGAATCTCTAGGAGGGCTTGAGAATCTTGCTCCAAGGTGATACAATCAGGTGTGACCTAAAATCATGCTTTGAAAAAGACTTTATGTTCATGTATAGCGCTGTCTTGAGAATCCCTTGGACTGCAAGAAGGTCAAAACAGTAATGCTAAAGGAAATCAGTTCTGAATATTCATTGGAAGGATTGATGCTGAAGCAGAAACACCAATAATTTGGCCACCTGATGTAAAGAACGGACTCATTGGAAAAGACCCTGATGCTGGGAAAGATGGAAGGCAGGAGGAGAAGGGGATGATAGAGGATCATTTGGTTGGATGGCATCACCGACTCGATGGACATGAGTTTGAGCAAGCTCTGGGAGTTGGTGATGGACAGGGAAGCCTGGCGTGCTGCAGTCCATGGGATCACAAAGAGTCGGACACGACTGAGCGACTGAACTGAACTCATAGTGCTGTCACTGCAATCTTTTGCAGTGACAAAAGATTGTCATTGTAGACTTTTTCTTGCTGTACCCAGTGAAAAAGCTCTAACACGAGAGAAACTTCTTCCAAAGTTCTCTTTTTTTTTTGCTTCACTTATCACAGATTAAAAAGACAGAGATCATTGCAAGTGGCCATATTCATGCTGCAAAGGAAAAGAAGAACAAGTATATGATACCTTTCTCTTCTCCGCTGAGAGGGAGACTGGGCAGCTTGAAAAGATTCCTAGGAAGTTCAGATTCCAGATGATCCAAAAAGTGGCCAATGTGAAGCAAAGATGAATGGAGTGTGGATGAGCACTCCCTGAAAAATGAAAGGCTCTGAAAGAACATATCCAGATAAAGACGTATAGAGTGTGATGACAGAAATGAGCATCATGTGCTTTTTTTGGAATCCAAGAGTCTATGGAAATGCTGGTAGGAATGGGCTTCAGCTCAGTTCAGTCGCTCAGTCGTGTCCAACTCTTTGTGACCCCATGGACTGCAGCACGCCAGGCCTCCCTGTCCATCACCAACTCTTGGAGCTTACTCAAACTCATGTCCGAGTTGGTGATGCCATCCAACCATATGATTCTCTGTAATCCCCTTCTCCTCCTGCCTTCAATCTTTCCCAATATCAGGGTCTTTTCCAATGACTCGGTTCTTTACATTAGGTGGCCAAAGTATTGGAGTTTACAGCTTCAGCCTCAGTCCTTGCAATGAATATTCAGGACTGATTTCCTGTAGGATGGACTGTTTTGATCTCCTTGCAGTCCAAGGGACTCTCAAGAGTCTTCTCCAACACCACAGTTCAAAAGCATCAATTCTTCAACACTCAGCTTTCTTTATAGTCCAATTCTCACATCCATCCAGACTACTGGATAAACCATAGCTTTGGCTAGATGGATCGTTTTTTTGCCAAAGTAATGTCTCTGTTTTTTAATATGCTGTCTATATTGGTTATAGCTTTTCTTCCAAGGAGCAAGCATCTTTTAATTTCATGGCTGCAGTCACCATCTGCAGAGATTTTGGAGTCCAAAAAGAAACCCTGTCAATGTTTCCATTGTTTTCCCATTTATTTTCCACGAAGTGATGGGACCAGATGCCATGATGTTAGTTTTCTGAATGTTGAGTCTAAAGGCAACTTTATCACTTTCCTCTTTCACTTTCATCAAGAGGCTCTTTAGTTTCTTTTTGCTTTCTGCCATAAGGGTGGTGTCATCTGCATATCTGAAGTTATTGATATTTCTCTCAGCAGTCTTGATTTCAGCTTGTGCTTCATCCAGCCCAGTGTTTCTCATGATGTACTCTGCATATAAGTTAAATAAGCAGGGTGACAGTATACAGCCTTGATGTACTCCTTTCCCAATTTGGAACCAGTCTGTTGTTCCATGCCCAGTTCTAACTGTTGCTTCTTGACCTGCATACAGATTTCTCAGGAGGCAGTAAGGTGGTCTGGTATTCCCATCTCTTTAAAAATTTTCCAATTTGTTGTGATCCACACAGTCAAAGGCTTTGGTGTAGTCAGTAAAGCAGAAGTAGATGTTTTTCTGGAACTCTGTTGCTTTTTCTATGATCCAATGGATATTGGCAATTGAATGGAATAGCCATAGAGCAGCAAAGAAGTCTAGGATTTGGACTAAATCAGATTATGTTCCTGTGTTTGCTCAGTCACTTCAGTCATGTCTGACTCTTTGTGACTCTATGGACTGAAGCCCACCAGGCTCCTCTGTCCATAGGTTCCTGTAGGCAAGAATGCTGGAGTGGGTTGCCATGCCCTCCTCCAGGGAATCTTCCCCACTCAGGGTTCTAACCAGCATCTTCTGCATTTCCTGCATTGAAGGTGAATTCTTTACCTCTGAGCCACCAGGAAAGCCCATAGACCTTGTTACATATGAAGCAAAGGAATCTAGTGTTTTGTTGTTGTTTGTTTGTTTGTTTTTAGTATTGGTAATGGGGTGGCTCAGAGGCTTAGAGCAGGGTCTTGAGGCACACAAATCCTATTGCACTGTCTTTGAGAAAGAGATACTATTGACTCTTGGCTCTTTTTAATGCTAATTTCTACAGTTAGAATTTGCTTTGTGAAATGCTTTATTCTCTGAATTTCTAACAAGAAAACTTGGAGATATCATCTCTTCCAATATGACTTCAAATTTGAATAATACATGGGAAAGCATGATGTAAATCAAAAGTTTTCATATCTCATGTCTCAAGTGATGTTAAAGTCCTCTTAGTAAATGACATGTCAAAGAATTTGACTGGTCTGAATTTAAACAGATGCCTCAGAAAAGAAGTAGGGCCTAAAAGGGCATTTCATAAACTGCTATAAATTATAGTTTTTATGTTTTCAGTCTTGGAAAGTAGATTGGCCTTTTTGTTTTCTGTTTTTTTCTTTTCTTCCTTTATTTTCTACCATTAAATTACATTTGAATATGACTATTGTACACTTTTGCTAAATTCTAGTCTATTTTCTATTAAAAATCTATTCTTTTTAAATTTATTTGTGTAATTTTATTTTCAAAAAATATTTAGGGTGAGGTCTTTAATGAAAAGCATATCTTAGATCAATAAAAAAGAAATGGAAAGAGACCAATCAGAATGAGAAAAAGAAGAAAAATAATTGAAGGTAGTTTCTGTGATTGAGCTTCAGGTGTACTCAACTTCTTTGAATTTAAGGCAAAAAGAGTAAGAGACATTACCACAAAGATTAAGAGCTTCACAATTTTCAAGAAACAGTTTTCAAGTAGTAAATTCTAATAAAAATGTCAATTGTGTGACTTCGTATGAGGCATATTGATTGATGCAAAGGGCAATCTCATCAAAGTAAGAATAAATGAGGGGAAATATGCTATAGAATGTCCACTTTAGGCAAGACTTTAGCTTTTTTCTACCTTTTTCACTTTTAAGTCTTACTCATTACTTCTTATTCATAGCTATAAATCTATATGATTTATCATAAAGGACTATTCTGGTTAATAAGAAAATCATGGTGTCATTAATATATAGGAAAGATTTTTTTCAAAATTTTTATACATCTATGTATTTATAGCTGTGATTTGTCTCCATTACTGCACATGGACTTTCTCTAGTTGTGGCAAGTAAGAGCTACTCTCTAGTTTCAGTGTGAAGGCTTCTTGTTTTGGTGGCTTCTCTTGTTGCAGAGCATGGGATTTAGATGAATAGTTTTCAGTAGTTGTGACACACAGGCTTAGTCGCCCCTTACCAAATCAGCAGTTGAACCTTTGTCCCTTGCATTGGCAGGCAGATTCTTAACCACTGGACCACCAGGGAAGTCCTATATGATAGATTTATGCTTTTAATAATGGACAAGTATACTTTTTACAGAGGAGGTCAGAATCATTTTTTTTTTAGTTATTTCCTATCTTTTCAACTAGATTATTTTCTCTTTTATTCCTAATTATACAACACACAAGGTAGGCATTTGTTACATGTTTTCTAAATAAATGACTATTTTTATTGCTTTTTAAAGAGAAAGGCTGTTTTTAGGGCTCAGCCAAATAGTACACACCACCTATCAAATGTCTATAGTAAATATTTAATTTCAAATGAAAGCTCATAGCATTAAATCCAGGCATTAGACCTATAATAAACCCAAAATGTAGTTATGCTGCCCTTGAGTCAGTTTTCTGCTCCTCTGGATATTTAAGTGACTTATTTCACAAATTTCAGTGCAGAATAGTTTATTATTTATAAAGCAGTTAATTAATGGAACAGATATGGCTACTTACTTTTAGGGATTTATTGTTTTATGATCATGACCAAATAAATTAAACTTTTTTGGCATTGTAGAAAGAATTAATACTGTCAACACAAGTTCTTGGTTTGCATATTTTAAGTAAAGCAAGACACACTATTAAATATAAACAATTTTAAATGAGTACAAACAAATATAATGACACATTCTATGTTGTTCAGGATATATATATATATATATATATTTGTGTGTGTATGTGTGTGTGTATATATATGTATATATATATATAAACATAAATTCACATTGAAATTGAAAACTAGTCATGAAATGAAGCTCAATGTGCTTCATTTACTAGCTCAGACAGTACTAATGACCATTCTACACACAATGGTTTCTCAGTGACTGTGCATTTACCAGAGCCAGAGGCCATTTGGTGACATGTGATTTACATACACAATTAATTCAGACCACCCAGTAAAATAGAATCATTGTAATCTTTAACTTCTGATCATTCTGTGTTCAGTGTATTCATGTGGAAATGATACCTGAGAGAGGTCACCAGCAAACTGACCTTTCATATTTGTTCTCGTCATCCTAAATATCTAAATATCCTTTTGTTATGCTAAAAAATTGTCTCTTTAGAGTTGTTTATATATGTGTAAATTTTATACATATATATATATATATATTTGTTGTTGCTTAGTTGTTTTGTCCAACTTTTTTGCCACCCCATGGACTGTGGCCCCTCAAGTTCCTCTGTCCATAGGACTTTCCAGGCAAGAATACTAGAATGGGTTGCCATTTCCTTCTCCAGGGAATTTTCCTGACCCAGGAATCAATCCCACATTTCTTGCATTGGTAGACAGATTCTTTACCACTGAGCCACCTGGGAAGCCCATATATATAAATATAAATATATATATATTTAGAATCCTAAGTTTCCATAGTATATATATATTTAGAAACCTAAAAGCAGGATAGAATAGAATTAGAAATTTTAACAGATGACAGACAAGATCCTCTATAGTCTCAGCAGGTACATTCCAGGAGTTACCACTATTCAAAGGGTTAATCTTACTGTGAGCTGGATGCTTTGGCAGTCAAGATTCAGGAGAGGGGACCTGAGAGCTTTCTAAACAGGGCTTCTTTTATGAGTCCAAGAAATTCTACTGGCCGTTTAATAGTGGAAACAGGACAAAAACAGATGGATGAAAAATTAAACCAGGATGATTTCAATGTCATGATGGGTTCTGAGGGAATATCATAAAGGGATGTGATCTAAAAAAACTCAGAAATGATGTTCCTATGCTGCGATTCATGGGGTCGCAAAGAGTCGGACACGACTGAGCAACTGATCTGATCTGATGGGGTTGATAGGCCAGATGAACAGATTAGGACTCTGAAGAAGAGACTCTTAGAACCTGTCTTTTTTGTTTAGAAAGTAGCCTGACTCCGGGGAGTGGTGTGTGTGTGTGTGTGTGTGTGTGTGTGTGTGTTTTCAGTCGTGCATGACTCTTTACGACCTGATGGACTGTAGCCCACCAGACTCCTCTGTCCTTGGGGTTTTCCAGACAAGAATACTGGAGTAAATTGCCATTTCTTACTTGAGGGGACCTTCCTGACCCAAGGATTGAACCTGCGTCTCCTGCATCTCCTGCTTTGGCAGGTGAATTCTTTACCACTGTGCCACTGTGGGAGCCCTAACCTCCAGGGGCCTTGGTCAAAGAGATCCAGGCCAGACACCTGGGAGGGTGACAGTTGATGAGTGAAGAATGCCATTTAAAAGTAATCTGCTCTTTGAATCATCTTGTGGGGATGGTTGCTTCATTAGCAGTAGGGATTATGCTGTTTTTAGCATCCAAACTTCCTCTACTTTTATCTGAATGTCAGCTCAATATCAGCATCTGTGATAGAGATGGCAGGCCCCATCTTTCTCAAATAGAAAATAAATGAGTTTTGAGAAATGGAATATTTCCTGCCAAATGAAGGATGTTGTAATCATCAGCAATTGCAGCTACTACCAATGATAAGCAGGTGAGCCCTGAGGGAACTCAGAAAGGAAATAATACTTGCCATCTAGGAGTCATTAGACTGCAGCCACTCCCTATAGTTATCCCTGAGGAAACTCAGGATGGGAAGCCAAAAATTTCAGGTTCCAGAGAGCTGATGTGCCTATCAAAAGAATGTTTCAGTGAGCTCAGATTCTTACATTTTCCACATATAGAAAAGCACTAAAGTCCTTAACTTGAGACATCTGGTTTTTCCTTTAATTTACAATAATCTTTTGACATTCAGACTACTTGCCTTTTGTTATACAACTTCTATAAAACCAGGCTCCCTCCTCGTCTCCTTAGAGTAGGTTCTCTCAGGATTACTTGAGATGCTGCTTCCCAGGCTTGAAGTGCTAAAAATTACAGACAAATAAAACAGCTCTCAACCTTTAGGTTGTGAATATTTTTAAGTTCACAGTTTCAACTTTGTTTCAGTTGAACATTTTGATAGAGTACACGTTTTGATAACATCAAAGATTTGAAATTTTTAGGTACAGAACTTTCCTGACTGAAGTTGCTATTAGTGAAATATTTGGATCACCAGATCTCTTTGGTGGTATAGGTTAAGAACCAATGCAGTAGACATAAAAGAAGTGGATTTGATCTTTGGTCGGGAAGATTCTCTGGAGAAAGAAATTCCAGTATTCTTGCCTGGAGAATCCCATGGACAGAGGAGACTGGTGGGTTACAGTCCATAGGGTTACAAAGAGCCAGACACTACTGAGGTGAATTAGTACACACACACACACAGATCTCTCTAGACATGGTATACCTGCCCCACCCTGATTTCTTTCATCATCTCATCTACTATGTCGTGTATGCTTTCTCTACAAAGTTCCTTCATGGGCATAACCCCCATTTATATGCTGATTAGAGTGACCACGATGCACTTCTGCTAAAACCTAGAAAGTGCATGTTGGGAGATAGCAGTATGGCTGTTGCCTAGATCTACACTGTGCTGTGATATAAACTGCCACGTTCTGCCACCATTGAGCTTGGGACAGCAACTACATGCTCTTATTCTGGCTCCAAAAGGAAGACTGTTTTATGGGCCTTCTAGAACTTAAAAGCATATTGAAAAGCAAAGACATTACTTTGCCAACAAAGGTCTGTCTAGTCAAGGCTATGGTTTTTCCTGTGGTCATGTATGGATGTGAGAGTTGGACTGTGAAGAAGGCTGAGTGCCGAAGAATTGATGCTTTTGAACTGTGGTGTTGGAGAAGACTCTTGAGAGTCCCTTGGAGTGCAAGGAGATCCAACCAGTCCATTCTGAAGGAGATCAGCCCTGGGATTTCTTTGGAGGGAATGATGCTAAAGCTGAAACTCCAGTACTTTGGCCACTTCATGTGAAGAGTTGACTCATTGAAAAAGACTCTGATGCTGGGAGGGATTGGGGACAGGAGGAGAAGGGGACGACAGAGGATGAGATGGCTGGATGGCGTCACTGACTCTATGGCCATGAGTCTAAGTGAACTCCGGGAGTTGGTGATGGACAGGGAGGCCTGGCGTGCTGCAATTCATGGGGTTGCAAAGAGTCGGACAAGACTGAGCGACAGAACTGAACTGAGAACTTAAAAATTTTACATGAAGAATTTCCTTCCTTTAAAAATATTCCCATTTTACAGAAGAACAATGTGTAATTTTAGTAACTTTCTCATGATTGCACAGTGTAGAAGTGAAAGAGATATGATTTACAACTAGCAATCTGAGTGAAGTGTGTTTGTATTTGAGGGGCCTCTCTGAATCAATGTTTTGTTGTTTTTATTATATTATGCTGCAGCTGCTGCTAAGTCACTTCAGTCGTGTCCGACTCTGTGCGACCCCATAGACAGCAGCCCACCAGGCTCCTCTGTCCCTGGGATTCTCCAGGCAAGAACACTGGAGTGGGTTGCCATTTCCTCCTCCAATGCATGAAAGTGAAAAGTGAAAGTGAAGTCGCTCAGTTGTGTCCGACTCTTATCGACCCCATGGACTGGAGCCTACCAGGCTCCTCTGTCCATGGGATTTTCCAGGCAAGAGTACTGGGGTGGGGTGCCATATTATAGTCTTGCTTTATTAATGAAAAAGACTACCAACAGAAATACTTTATTACCTTATGTTTAAAAGGTAGGAACAATAATTAGCAGTTCAAAGTATCCCTACATTTTATTACTAAATTTGAAACACTGGATTTTCAAGTTAACATACAAATCATAGATTCAGAGAAACCACAAAAGTTAAAATAAACTCATGAGAGATACTACTTGAATATTCATCAGTTCTACGACTAAGCCCAAGTAGAAGGTAAGAAAAAAGGATCATACCTTTGTGGGTTGGCTCTCTGGACAACAAATTGTCCTTGTGGCCATATCACAGATAGATCTCTCTCTAGTTTTCATTTTCACATGAAATGGCACCCAGATATATGCTAGAAATCTGGGATACTCAAAAAGACAAGTTATTACTGTATTGCTGCTTTTCCATTATGCCTTTATGCTTTCTGAGTGCCTGGGCAGTGGATGCCTATATTCCTAGTAGTATTTGTGTGTGATGTCCATTCCATATCCCTGGATTGATGAAGAAGCTCTGTGAGGGCTCCTTGACTATGTGTCCTGACATAGAGTCAAGAACCGAAATGGATGCAGGCAATTCTGTCAGCTGCAGAGTCAGTCACCTGGACCCCAACACTGCAGAAGGTGCTCTGAAGAAAGAAAGAGAGAGACGTTGGGTGTGAGAGTGTCAACCTTGCTGCCTATTTGCTTTATGAATGTGAAGAAATGCAGCACAGGCTCATCCCTAGGCAAGACAGAGGCCCAGTGAACTCAGAGTCACTAGGTTGACTGAGATACAATCAGCAGCATATCTGAGACAACAAGAACTCTGATTCTACTGCCAAAGTTGATTATTGCATGTTCTCCTTTAATGGAATTTCCATGCTGCTTAGAAGGTCCACTGTAAGTATAAGAGTCCCCATGTGGTCTTTTCCTAAAAGCAGTGGTTGGAGATTACTGGAATAGTGTAAGGGATGGCAAAAAAGTCGAAATTCATCTGCAAGAGAAAAAGAAAAAAGTGATAGATGCTTAATATTTCATGCCTTAGAGGATATTTAAAAACCTAAGCCAGACACTAAGACAATAAGACAGTAAAAATATTAATAAACTTTGTAGACTACCTATATTTATTCATTTTGCATTTATTCACCTTTTATCTCTCTATAGTAATTCACATTTAAGCTCTTAAAACATGAAAAGAAAGTGATCTCTTGGGAGAACATAAAGAAAGAAGGGAACCAGAGATAAAATATTACCATTTCAAAAGTTAGGCTTCGAAAAGAGAGAACTTCTATGCTTGAGTCAATTGCGTGGAGGAGAAAAGAGGAGAAGGAGTCATCTCAGTCTGTGGAACAGAAAAAAAGAAAGAAAAGGAACCAAGAAATAAAAAGCCTCATGTGAGATTACCAGACTGTGCCCCTGGAAAATTATTTATCATATTCCAACCTGATTTCCCTCTTTTTTTAATTTATATTTTTATTGAAGGATACTTGCTTTACAGAATTGTTTTGTTTTCCGTCAAACCTCAACATGAATCAGACATAGCTATACATATATCCCCTCTGTTTTGAACCTCCCTCCCATCTCCATCTCCATCCCATCCCTCTAGGTTGATACAGAGCCCCTGTTTGAGTTTCCTGAGCCATACAGCAAATTCCCTTTGGCTATTTATTTTACACATGGTAATGTAATTTCCCGTGTTACTCTTTCCATACATCTCACCCTCTTCTCCCCTCTCCCCACTTCCATAAGTCTGTTCTCTATGTCTGTTTCTCCATTGCTGCCCTGTAAATAAATTCTTCAGGACCATTTTTCTAGATTCAGTATATGTGCATTAGAATATGATATTTATCTTTCTCTTTCTGACTTAATGCAGTCTGTATAATAGTTTCTAGGTTCATCCACCTCATCAGAACTGACTCAAATGTGTTCCTTTTATGGCTCAGTAATATTCCATTGTGTATATGTACTACAATTTCTTTATCCATTGATCTGTCAATGGGCATCTAGGTTGCTTCCATGTTCTAGCTATTGAAAATATTGCTGCAATGAAAAATGGGATACATGTGTCTTTTTCCAATTTGGTTTCCTCAGTGTATATGCCTAGGAGTGGGATTGCTAGGTTATATGGTGATTTTACTCCTAGTTTTTTAAGGAATCACCATACTGTCTTCCCTCGTGGCTGTATCAATTTATATTACCACCAACAGTGCAAAAGCATTCCCTTTTCTCCACACCCTCTCCCAGCATTTATTGTTTGTACACATTTTGATGATGGTCATTCTGACCGGTGTGAGGTGATATCTCATTGTGGTTTTGATTCGTATTTCTCTAATGCGATGATGCTGAGCCTCTTTTCTTGTTTTTGTTAGCCATCGGTATGTCTTCTTTGGAGAAATGTCTGTTCAGGGCTTTCCCCCACTTTTTGATTGGGTTGTTTGTTTTCCTGTCATTGAATTGTATGAGCTGCTTGAATATTTTTGAAATTAATCCTTTGTCAGTTGTTTCATTTGCTCTTTTTTTTTCCCATTCTGAAGGTTGTATTTTCACCTTTGCTTATAGTTGAACTGATAGTTTCCTTTGCTGTGCAAAAGATTTTAAGTTTAATCAGATCCACTTGTTTACTCTTGTTTTTATTTCCGTTACTCTAGGAGTTGGGTCATAGAGGATCTTGCTTTGATTTATGAGATCAAGTGTTCTGCCTATGTTTTCCTCTAAAAGTTTTATAGTTTCTGGTCTTACATTTAGGTCTTTAATCCATTTTGAGTTTATCTTTGTGTATGGTGTTAGGAAGTATTCTAATTTCATTCTTTTACATGTAGCTGCCCTGTTTTCCCAGCACCATTTATTGAAGAGACTTTGTTTGTCCCATTGTATATTCTTGCCTCCTTTGTAAAAAATAAGTTACTCATAGGTTCATGGGTTTATTTCTGGATTTTCTATCTTGTTCCATTAGTCTATATTTCTGTTTTTGTGCCAGCACCATACTGTCTTGATGACTGTAGCTTTATAGTATAATCTGAAGTCAGGAAGGTTGATTCCTCTAGCTCCATTCTTCTTTCTCAAGATTGCTTTGGCTATTCAGGGTCTTTTGTGTTTTTGTATGAATTGTGAACATTTTTGTTATCAGATCAGATCAGATCAGTCTCTCAGTCGTGTCCAACTCTTTGCAACCCCATGAATCGCAGCACACCAGGCCTCCCTGTCCATCACCAACTCCCAGAGTGCACTCAGACTCACGTCCATCGAGTCAGTGATACCATCCAGCCATCTCATCCTCTGTCAGTCCCTCCCAGCATTAGAGTCTTCCCCAATGAGTCAACTCTTCGCATCAGGTGGCCAAAATACTGGAGTTTCAGCTTTAGCATCATTCCTTCCAAAGAAATCCCAGGGCTGATCTCCTTCAGAATGGACTGGTTGGATCTCCTTGCAGGCCAAGGGACTCTCAAGAGTCTTCTCCAACACCACAGTTCAAAAGCATCAATTCTTCAGCACTCAGCATTCTTCACAGTCCAACTCTCATATCCATACATGACCACAGGAAAGACCACAGCCTTGACTAGACGAAACTTTGTTGGCAAAGTAATGTCTCTGCTTTTGAATATGCTATCTAGGTTGGTCATAACTTTCCTTCCAAGGAGTAAGCGTCTTTTAATTTCATGGCTGCAGTCACCATCTGCAGTGATTTTGGAGCCCAGAAAAATAAAGTCTGATACTGTTTCCATTGAAAATGCCATTGGTAATTTGATAGACATCATATTGAATCTATAGATTGAATTTGGTAGTATAGTCATTTTTACAATATTGATTCTTCTACACAGGAACATGGAATATCTCTCCATCTGTTTATACCATCCTTGATTTCTTTCATCAGTGTCTTATAATTTTCTGTGTACAGTTCTTTTATCTCCTTAGGTAAGTTTATTCCTAGATATTTAATTATTTTTGTTGCAATGGTGAATAAGATTGATTCCTTAGTTTCTCTTTCTGATTTTTCATTGTTAGTATATAGAAATGCAAGTGTTTTCTGTGTATTGATTTTGTATCCTGCAACTTTGGTAAATTCACTGATTAGCTCTAGTAATTTTCTGATACTGTCTTTATGGTTTTCTATGTACAGTATCATGTCATCTGCAAACAATGAGAGCTTTACTTCTACTTTTCCCATCTGGATTCCTTTTATTTTTTTCTTTTCTGACTGCTGTAGCAAGAACTTCCATAACTATTTTGAATAATAGTGGGGAAAGTGGACACCCTTATCTTGTTTCTGATCTTAGGGGAAATGCTTTCAATTTTTCACCATTGAGAATAATGTTTGAGGTAGGCTTATCATATATGGCCTTTACTATGTTGAGGTAGGTTAATTCTATGCCCATTTATTGAAGAGTTTTAATCATAAATGGGTGCTGAATTTTGTCAAAGGCTTTTTCTGCATCTATTGAGAATATCATATGGTTTTTCTTCTTTCAATTTAATATGGTATAATTGAATAAATTTAATATATTCAATTTAATATCTTTTAAGTTAATATGGTGTATCACATCAATTTATTTGCATATACTTGAAGAATCCTTGCACTCCTGGAATAAACCCAACTTGATCCTGGCGTATGAGCTTTTTGATGTGTTGCTGAATTCTGTCTGCTAAAATTTTGTTGAGGATTTTTGCATCCGTGTTCATCAGTGATATTGACCTGTAGTTTTCTTTTTTTGTGTTGTCTTTGTCTGGTTTTGGTATCGAGGTGATGGTGGCATCATAGAATGAGTTTGGAAATGTTTTTTCCTCTGCAATTTTTTGAAAGAGTTTTAGAAGGATAGGCATTAGCTCTTCTCTAAATGTTTGGTAGAATTCTCCTGTGAAGCCATCTGGTCCTGGGCTTTTGTTTTTTGGGAGATTTTTGATCACAGTTTCCATTTCCATGCTTGTAATTCAGTTTTCATAATTTCTATTTCTTCCTGGTTCAGATTGGACGATTGAGCTTTTCTAAGAATCTGTCCATTTCATCGAGGTTATCCATTTTATTGCCATATAATTGTTCACAATAGTCTCTAATAATCCTTTGTACTTCTGCATCTGTTGTAACCTCTCCTTTTTCATTTCTAATTTTGTTGATTTGATTCTTCTCTCTTTTTTTCTTGATGAGCCTGACTAAAGGTTTGCCAGTTTTGTTTATCTTCTCAAAGAACCAGCTTTTAGTTTTATTAATCTTTATTATTGTTTCTTTCATTTCTTTTTCATTTATTTCTGCTCAGACCTTTATGATTTATTTCCTTCTACTAATTTTTTTGTTCTTCTTTTTCCAGTTGTTTTAGGTGTAAAGATAGGTTGTCTATTTGATGTTTTTCTTATTTCTTGGGTAAGATTGTATTGCTATAAACTTCCCTCTTAGAACTGTTTTTGCTACATCCCATAGGTTTTGAGTTGTTGTGGTTTCATTGTCATATTTTTCTAGAAATGTTTTGATTTCCCTTTTGATTCCTTCAGTAACCTGTTGGTTATTTAGAAATGTGTTGTTTAATCTCCATGTGTTTGTGTTTCTTACAGTTTTTTCCTTATAATTGATATCCAGTCTCATAGTATTGTGGTCAGAGAAGATAGTTGATATGATTTCAATTTTCTTAAATTTACTGAAGCTTGATTTGTGACCCAAGATGTTGTCTATCCTGGAGAATGTTCCATGTGCACCTGGAAGGTGTATGCTTCTGTATTTGGGTGGAATGTCCTGAAGCTATCAATGAGATCCATCTCATTTAATGTATCATTTAAGACTTGTGCTTCCTTATTAATTTTCCATTTTAATGATCTGCCCATTGGTGTATTATTGATGTGAGAGTTGGACTGTGAAGAAAGCTGAGCGCTGAAGAATTGATGCTTTTGAACTGTGGTGTTGGAGAAGACTCTTGAGAGTCCCTTGGACTGTAAGGAGATCCAACCAGTCCATTCTGAAGGAGATCAGCCCTGCGGTTTCTTTGGAAGGAATGATGCTAAAGCTGAAACTCCAGTATTTTGGCCACCTGATGCGAAGAGTTGACTCATTGGAGAAGACTATGATGCTGGGAGGGATTGGGAGCAGGAGGAGAAGGGGACGACAGAGGATGAGATGGCTGGATGGCATTACTGACTCAATGGACGTGAGTCTGGGTGAACTCCAGGAGTTGGTGATGGACAGAGAGGCCTGGCGTGCTGCGATTCATGGGGTCACAAAGTCGGACACTACTGAGCAACTGAACTGAACTGAACTGAGGGTATTAAAGTCTCCTACTATTATTGTGTTACAGTCAATTTCTCCTTTTATGTCTGCTGGCGTTTGTCTTATGTATTTAAGTGCTCCTATGTTGGGTGCATAGATGTTTACAATTGTTATGTCTTCCTCTTGGATCAATTCCTTGATCATTATGTAGTGCCTTTCCTTATCTCTTGTAATCTTCTTTATTTTAAGGTCTATTTTTTTCCGATATGAGGATTGCTACTACAGCTTTCTTTTGCTTCCCATTTGCATGGAATATATTTTCCCATCCTTTCACTTTCAGTCTATATGTGTCTTTAAGTCTCAAGTGGGTTTCTTGTAGACAGCATACATATGGGTCTTGTTTTTGTATCCATTCAGCCAGTCTGTGTCTTTTGGTTGGAGCATTTAATCCATCTACATTTAAAGTAATTATTGATATGTATGTTCCTATTACCTTTTTCTTAATTGTTTGGAGTTGATTTTGTAGATCTTTTTTCTTTTCTTGTATTTCTTGACTATATAAGTCCCTTTAACATTTGTTTTAAAGTTGGTTTGATGGTACTGAATTCTCTTAACTTTTGCTTGTCTGAAAAGTTTTTATTTCTCCATCAATTTTGAATGGGATCGTTGCCAGGTACAATAATCTTGCTTGTAGATTTTTCCCTTTCAGTACTTTAAATATATCCTGTCATTCCCTTCTGGCCTGCAGAGTTTCTGTTGAAAGATTAGTTGTTAAGCATATGGGTTTTCCCTTGTATGTTATTTGTTGCTTCTCCCTTGCTGCTTTTAATATTCTTTCTTTGTGTTTAGTCTTTGTTAGTTTGACTAGTATGTATTTTGGTGTGTTTCTCCTTGGGTTTATCCTGTATGGGACTCTTTGAGCTTCTTGGGTTTGCTTGACTGTTTCCTTTTCCATGTTGGGGAAATTTTAAACTATAATCTCTTCAAAAATTTTCTCATACCCTTTCGTTTTCTCCTCTTATTCTGGGACCCCTTAATTCAAATGTAGGTGCAGTTAATATTGTCCCAGAGGTCTCTAAGACTATCCTCAGTTCTTTTCATTCTTTTTATTTTGCTCTTCAGAAGTTATTTCCACCATTTTATCATCCAGCTCACAGATTTTTTCTTTTGCTTCAGATGTTCTGCTATTAATTTCTTCTAGAGTATTTTTTAATTTCAGTAATTGTATTATTTGTCTCTGTATGTTTATTCTTTAATTCTTTCAAGTCTTTGTTAATTGATTCTTGTATTTTCTGCATTTTGTTTTCAAGATTTTTGATCATCTTTACTATCATTATTCTGAAATCTTTTTCAGGTTGTTTTCCTATTTCCTCTTAATTTATTTGGACTTCTGTGTTCCTAGTTTTTTGCTTCTCTTCTTTTCACAGCTATTTGTAAGGCCTCCCCAGACAGCCATTTTGCTTTTTTGCATTTCTTTTCCATGGGGATGGTCTTGATTCCTGTCCCCTGTACAATGTCACGAACCTCATTCCATAGTTCATCAGGCACTCTATCTATCAGATCTAGGCCCTTAAATCTATTTCTCACTTCCACTGTATAATCATAAGGGATTTGATTTAGGTCATACCTGAATGGTCCAGTAGTTTTCCCTACTTTCTTCAATTTCAGTCTGAATTTGGCAATAAGGAGTTCATGGTCCGAGCCACAGTCAACTCCTGGTCTTGTTTTTGCTGATTGTATAGAGCTTCTCCATCTTCGGCTGCAAAGAATATAATCGATCTGATTTCGGTGTTGACCATCTGGTGATGTCCATGTATAGAGTCTTCTCTTGTGTTGTTGGAAGAGGGTATTTGCTATGACCAGTGCATTTTCTTGGCAAAACTCTATTAGTCTTTGCCCTGCTTCATTCCGTATTCCAAGGCCAAATTTGCCTGTTACTCCAGGTGTTTCTTGACTTGCTACTTTTGCATTCCAGTCCCCTATAATGAAAAGGACATCTTTTTTGGGTGTTAGTTCTAAAAGGTCTTGTAGGTCTTCATAGAACCTTTCAACTTCAGCTTCTTCGGCGTTACTGGTTGGGGCATAGACTTGGATTACTGTGACATTGAATGGTTTGCCTTGGAAATGAACAGAGATCATTCTATCGTTTTTGAGATTGCATCCAAGTACTGCATTTCGGACTCTTTTGTTGACCATGATGGCCACTCCATTTCTTCTGAGGCTATCGTTTTTGAGATTGCATCCAAGTACTGCATTTCGGACTCTTTTGTTGACCATGATGGCCACTCCATTTCTTCTGAGGGATTCCTGCCCACAGTAGTAGATATAATGGTCATCCGAGTTAAATTCACCCATTCCAGTCCATTTTAGTTCGCTAATTCCTAGAATGTCAACATTCACTCTTGCCATCTCTTGTTTGACCACTTCCAATTTGCCTTGATTCATGGACCTGACATTCCAGGTTCCTATGCAATATTGCTCTTTACAGCATCGGACTTTGCTTCTATCACCAGACACATCCACAGCTGGGTATTCTTTTTGTTTTGGCTCCATCCTTTCATTCTTTCTGGAGTTATTTCTCCACTGATCTCCAGTAGCATATTGGGCCCCTACTGACCTGAGGAGTTTCTCTTTCAGTATCCTATCATTTTGTCTTTTCATACTGTTCATGGGGTTCTCAAGGCAAGAATACTGAAGTGGTTTGCCATTCCCTTCTCCAGCGGACCACACCCTGTCATAGCTCTCCACCATGACCCGCCCATTCCAGGTTGCCCCTCGGGCATGGCTTAATCTCATTGAGTTAGACAAGGGTGTGGTCCTTGTGTGATTAGATTGACTAGTTATCTGTGAGAATGGTTTTAGTGTATTTGCCCTCTGATGCCCTCTTTCAAGACCTACTGTCTTACTTGGGTTTCTCTTACCTTGGGCGTGGGGTATCTCATCCCGGCTGCTCCTGGCTGCTCCCGGCCAGCAAAGCACAGCCATCGCACCTTACCTTGGACGAGGGGTCTCTCCTCACCGCTGCCCTTCCTGACCTCGGTAGTGGGGTAGCTCTTCTCGGCCGTGCTTAGTGCGCTGGCCCTCACCGCCGTCCTTCCTCGGTCGTGGGGTAGCTCCTCTCGGCCGCGCTCTTAGTGCGCGACGCAGCCGGCGGGGCGCTCTTAGTGCGCGACGCAGCCGGCGGGGCGCTCTTAGTGCGCGACGCAGCCGGCGGGGCGCTCTTAGTGCGCGACGCAGCCGGCGGGGGGCGCTCTTAGTGCGCGACGCAGCCGGCGGGGCGCTCTTGTGTCGCGACGCAGCCGGCGGGGCGCTCTTAGTGCGCGACGCAGCCGGCGGGGCGCTCTTAGTGCGCGACGCAGCCGGCGGGGCGCTCTTAGTGCGCGACGCAGCCGGCGGGGCGCTCTTAGTGCGCGACGCAGCCGGCGGGGCGCTCTTAGTGCGCGACGCAGCCGGCGGGGCGCTCTTAAATGGCGCGCCGGTCGCGGGCAGGCGAGGTCGCTCTTAAAGGAGAAAAGGAAAGATATAAAGGAGAAAAGGAAAGATATAAACATTTAAATGCAGAGTTCCAAAGAATAGCAAGAAGAGATAAGAAAGCCTTCTTCAGTGATCAATGCAAAGAAATAGAGGAAAACAACAGAATAGGAAAGACTAGGGATCTCTTCAAGAAAATCAGAGATACCAAAAGAACATTTCATGCAAAGATGGGCACAATAAAGGACAGAGATGGTGTGGACCTAACAGAAGCAGAAGATATTAAGAAGAGGTGGCAAGAATACACAGAAGAACTGTAAAAAAAGAGCTTCAAGACCTAGATAATCATGATGATGTGATCACTGACCTAGAGCCAGACATCTTGGAATGTGAAGTCAAATGGGCCTTAGAAAGCATCACTATGAACAAAGCTAGTGGAGGTGATGGAATTCCAGTGGAGCTATTCCAAGTCCTGAATGATGATGCTGTGAAAGTGCTACACTCAATATGCCAGCAAATTTGGAAAACTCAGCAGTGGCCACAAGATTGGAAAAGGTCAGTTTTCATCCCAATCCCAAAGAAAGGCAATGCCAAGGAGTGCTCAAACTACCGAACAATTGCACTCATCTCACACGCTAGTAAAGTAATGCTCAAAATTCTCCAAGCCAGGCTTCAGCAATATGTGAATCGTGAACTTCCTGATGTTCAAGCTGGTTTTAGAAAAGGCAGAGGAACCAGAGATCAAATTGCCAACATCCGCTGGATCATGGAAAAAGCAAGAGAGTTCCAGAAAAACATCTATTTCTGCTTATTGACTATGCCAAAGCCTTTGACTGTGTGGCTCACAATCAACTATGGAAAATTCTGAAAGAGATGGGAATACCAGACCACCTGATCTGCCTCTTAAGAAATCTGTATGCAGGTCAGGAAGCAACAGTTAGAACTGGTCATGGAACAACAGACTGGTTCCAAATAGGAAAAGGAGTACGTCAAGGCTGCATATTGTCACCATGTTTATTTAACTTCTATGCAGAGTACATCATGAGAAATGCTGGACTGGAAGAAACACAAGCTGGAATCAAGATTGCCGGGAGAAATATCAATAACCTCAGATATGCAGATGACACCACTCTTATGGCAGAAAGTGAAGAGGGGCTAAAAAGCCTCTTGATGAAAGTGAAAGTGGAGAGTGAAAGGGTTGGCTTAAAGTTCAACATTCAGAAAAAGAAGATCATGGCATCTGGTCCCATCACTGCATGGGAAATAGATGGGGAAACAGTGGAAACAGTGTCAGACTTTGTTTTTCTGGGCTCCAAAATCACTGCAGATGGTGACTGCAGCCATGAAATTAAAAGACGCTTGCTCCTTGGAAGGAAAGTTATGACCAACCTAGATAGCATATTCAAAAGCAGAGACATTACTTTACCAACAAAGGTTCGCCTAGTCAAGGCTATGGTCTTTCCTGTGGTCATGTATGGATGTGAGAGCTGGACTGTGAAGAAGGCTGAGCGCCGAAGAATTGATGCTTTTGAACTGTGGTGTTGGAGAAGACTCTTGAGAGTCCCTTGGACTGCAAGAAGATCCAACCAGTCCATTCTGAAGGAGATCAATCCTGGAATTTCTTTAGAAGGAATGATGCTAAAGCTGAAACTCCAGTATTTTGGCCATCTCATGCGAAGAGTTGACTCATTGGAGAAGACTCTGATGCTGGGAGGGATTGAGGGCAGGAGGAGAAGGGGACGACAGAGGATGAGATGGCTGGATGGCATCACTGACTCGATGGATGCGAGTCTGAGTGACCTCCGGGAGCTGGTGATGGACAGGGAGGCCTGGCGTGCTGTGGTTCATGGGGTCGCAAAGAGTCGGACACGACTGAGCGACTGATCTGATCTGATCTGTTCCTAGTTTGTTCCTTCATTTGTGTAGTATTTCTCTGCCTTTTCATTCTTTCTTTCTTTTTTTAACTTATTTTGTTTGAGGTCTCCTTTTCCCTGGCTTCAAGGTTGAATTCGTTCTTCCTTTTGTTTTCTGCTCTCCTAAGGTCTTGCCTGGCGAATCCCAGGGACGGCGGAGCCTGTTGGGTTTCCATCTATGGCGTCGCACAGAGTCAGACATGACTGACGGGACTTAGCAGCAGCAGCAGCAGCAAGATTGGCCCAGTGGTTTGTGTAATCATTGTTTTGGATGAGATTTGTGCTGAGCTTTTGTTTGTTTGTTTTTACTCTGATGGGAAAGGCTGACTGAAGTGGTAATCCTGTCTGTTGATGATTCGGTTTGTATTTTTGTTTTGTTTGTTTTTTAGACAAGGCGTCCTGTACAGGGTACTACTGGTGGTTGGGTGATGCTGGGTCTTGTATTCAAGTGGTTCCCTTTGTGTGAGTTCTCCGAATTTGATACTCACTAGGGTTAGTTCTCTGGTAGTCTAGGGTCTTGGAGTCAGAACTTCCACTCCAAAGGCTCAGGGCTTGGTCTCTTGTCAGGAACGAAGATTCCACAAGTGGTTTGTTATGGCATCAAGTGAGATTAAAACAAATATCTAAAAATGAGAAACCAAAGATGAACCCCAGACAAATGGCAGTTACAAAATCAGGCAAATAATAATTAAAATAATGGAATATATAAATATACATATACACCCAAGAGTAAAGTCAAAACAGTCCAACAAAAATAAATTACAATAGACTGACTCGGCAAACAAAGGAAATAAAAAATTATATTTATCAGTTAAGAACAAAACTAACTAAAGCACAAACTGGAAAACCAAACTAAGCAAGGTGCCAAGTGGGGAATAAGGCAATGAAAATAAAACTAACCAATATGTTGAGAGGAAAGGAAAGAAAGAATAGATATGCAAAGTCAGAGGTAGATGAAGAAGATTTATATACATTAAGATTAACTGCAAGGGGAAAAGAAGAGTAGGAAAGGCAAACAAAGGAATAATGTAGAAAAAATAATAATAGGTTAAAAAATTAAAAGTTAAAATTATAGAGAAGAAAAATAAAAGAAATATGAAAGAAAAATGAGAAAAAAATAAAGAAAAACTCCACAGAACTGCAAAAACCCAACATAAATGCAGAGATTTATAACAACACTAAAATGTGTGACTGAATATACACATATACATAAACCCCCATAAGCAAAATCAAAAGAGCCCAACAAAAATAAAGTATGAAAGTTTGACCTGGTGATCAAAAGAAACCAAAAATTATATCTACCAAAACAAAACTAACTAAAGCACAAACTAGAAAACAAAACTAAAGAAAGGTGCCAGTTGGGAAATAAAGCAATGAAGATAAAACTAATATGTTGAGTGGAAAGGAAAGAAAGAAAAAATAGATATACAAAGTTAAATATACATAGATAAAGATTTATATACATGAAAGATTAATTGCAATGGGAAAAAAACAGTAGGAAAAACAAACAAATGAATAAATGTAGAAAAAATAAGTATAGGTTTAAAAAATTTTAAAAAGAGAAAGGAAAAAAATAAATAAATAAAAGGAAAACTCCCCAGAACTGCAAAAGCTCAACATATGGGCAGAGGTTTATAACAACAATAAAAAAATGTGACTGAAAAAAAAAAAAAAAAAAAAAAGGAAAAGAAAAACCTCAAAAGCTTAATTAGATTTGATGATGGTGGTTTAGTCATTAAGTTGTGTCTGACTCTTGTGATACCATGGACTGTAGCCCGCCAGGCTCCTCTATCCATGGGATTCTCCAGGCAAGAATACTGGAGTGGGTTGCCATTTTCTTCTCCAGGGGATCTTTCCAATCCAGGAATCGAACATGGGTCTCCTGCACTGCAGGCAGATTCTTTACTGACTGAGCTATAATGCCAATAAAATCTACATTGACAACAGAGGTGGGGAAAAAAAGGAAAATTTTAAAAAAAAAGAAAAAATCCAAAAGATTCTACACAACAAGTCAAAACATAAGAATAATAAATGTTTTTCTTGAGTCACTGCTGTCAGAGTCCTTTCCCTCGCTGGGAGTCACAGTCCACCTCACCTCCCTAGGTGCCCTCCAACACTGTGCTGATCTCTGGAGCTTCTGTGGGGGCAGCTCAGATTCTAATCTGGTTCTACTCCTCTGTGTTCTTGCCTCCAATGTCCACAGCTATCAGAACTAGTATGTTTTCTTTTGTGGGAGCTCTCAATGACCTTTTATATATTCCACAGGCACAATCTGTCTAGTTGACCATGTGGATTTAATCTGCAGCTTGTACAGCTCATGGGAAGCTTTTAGGTCTTCTTCCTTAGTCACACTGCCCCTAGGTTTCAGTTGTGGTTTTATTTCCACCTCTGCATGTGAGTCGTCCTCTGCGGTTTGCTCCTGAGGCTGCCCTGGAGGGCCTGGGTTTGCCCCTGTTAGGGCCACGTGTGGAGGTGGTGCAGCTGCTTGGGTTGCAGGTGTTCTGGCAGCACCAGGTACTCAGGGGAGTTGGCAGCTAGAGCAGCAGGAAATATAGTGCTCTAGAAGGGTATGGCAACCAGTACTGGCCAATACTGGGGAAGGAAATCACAACCCACTCCAGTATTCTTGCCTAGAGAATCTTGTGGATGGAGGAGCCTGGTGGGCTGCTGTCCATAGGGTTGCACAGAGTTGGACACGACTGAAGCAACTTAGCAGCAGCAGCACTGGCCAGTACGTTCCAGTATTCTTGCCTGGAGAACACCCTGCCTTGACAGCGAAGCCTGGCAGGCCACAGTCTACAGGGTTGCAAAAAGTTGGACACTACTGAAGTGACCCTGCACATGTAGATGCAAGACTTTTTTTTGTCTGTGGCAGCTCTGCCCCAGTGAGAGTTGAGCAGGAAGGTGGTACAGCTGATTGACTTGCAGGGACCCTGGCAGTGCCAAGTGTGCAGGGACACAGACTGCCTCCACCACAGGAGTTATGGCTCTATCAGTCTTTTTCGAGCCTCTTGTACAAGCTGGCAATCAGAAGGCCTCTTTGGCCAGTATTTCTCAGTAGCTCCTCCCTAAAATTCAGGCACTTGGAGGGCTCCCTGGTCTGGGGTCCTCTGTTGTTAGGCAGTAAGGCATGTGGACAGCCCTCCTGGCTGAGGTCCTACTCTGTAGTTCAGGCACTTAAAGGACTCCCTGGGTGGAGTCCTACTCTGTAGTTCAGTTCCTCAGGCTTTTGATGGTCCATCCTCTCTATTGTTCAGCTGCCGGATCCTGGCATGTGGAGAAAGAGAAGCTGTCGTGATGGCTCCACCCGCTACCCGTGACTCAGCAGGATCGCCTTGCTTCCATGGCTGCGTGGCTTTCTTCCACAGGCATTTCCCACCACAGTTTCCTCCCTCACATCCTCTCCACCTGTCTCTCTGCAGTCAACACCAGCCCTCGCCTTAAGATTGCTCCACAATCCCTAAACTCCAGCTCTCAGCTACTGTACCTTCCAGGGGACCTGGTCCCTGTCTGGGGTATGTATGGCTGTGGCAAGGACTGTCTGGCTCTCATTCCATTTGGGCTGCCAAGGATCAGTTGTTTCACTCTCAGCCTTAAATGTTTCTCCTCTGGTTGAGACAATTGCCCCAAGGTGGGTATCGGACCCCTGCTTCAGTTCCCCCATCTGCCGAGGGCAGGTCCAGTCCTACTAACACTCCTGTTTTCCCCCTATTCCTTTGCCCTACTGAGTTTTCAGTGGGTCTATATATTCTTCTCAGTTGGTCAGGTACTCTTGTTTGCTCTTAACAGATGCTCTGCATGCACTTCTGTGTCTGAAGGTCTACTCCTGATGTATCCATGGAGAAAGATGTACTCCACATCCACCTACTCCTACGCCATCTTGTTCTTTTTTTTTTTTTTAAAGAGGGAATAATTACTCTTACTTCATGGTGTTTCCTTGATGCTAAATTATGTAGAATAGTATATGTATTGCCTATAGAATTATTTATATCATAAAATAATTCAGAGCTGAACTGTACTTGGTGCTTCTATAAATATTAGTTCCCATCTCCCCAGTAATGCTTATTTTTTATCTGCCTACCTGTGATGGTGATATCTCCTTATTTTAAACTTCAAGTCTTAGTGTAGTCTTGTGACTTTATCTCTCTTTCGAATGAAACACAGAGGCAGATTATTTATTGCCTCTGTGAATTTCCAGCTATATATATTGGAGAAGGCAATGGCACCCCACTCCAGTACTCCTGTCTGGAAAATCCCATGGATGGAAGAGCTTGGTAGGCTGCAGTCCATGGGGTCATGAAGAGTCAGACACGACTGAGGGACTTCACTTTCACTTTTCACTTTCATGCATTGGAAAAGGAAATGGCAGCCCACTCCAGTGTTCTTGCCTGGAGAGTCCCAGGGACGGGGGAGCCTGGTGGGCTGCCGTCTATGGGGTCACACAGAGTTGGACACGACTGAAGCGACTTAGCAGCAGCAGCAGCAAGACCCTATATACATCTGTATCCCTCAAGAATATCAGAGATGAAATATAATCTTTTAAGAAGTATACAAATAAGTTTCTCACTTCATTATGGTCAGTGCATAGATAGAAATGGAAACTTACATACCTTATATCTAACTATGTAAACTTCATAAACACCCACAAACTGTTCTATGAATTATGTTCTCTCTTCATGCATTGATAAAATATCTTAATAATAAAAAATTTTAAATTGGTGATTTTATATGATTAAAACCAAGGATAATATTAAAACTATTGAGTTTAATATTTATTGCACATGTCTGCATATTTTGTTTATGAGGTACTGATGTTTGGATGAGTGATTAAAGAAAAGACATATAATTCATTTGTTTCATAAAAGTCATACATTTGTTCCATAAAACATTTTTATTGCCTTCATTTCAACAAAATCACTAATTATGTGGTAAAAATCAAGATTTCTATATTATTTATGTTCTATGGACAGCAATGCCTTCTTAGGCAACTATTACTAAGTCTTTGAAATTTTTTATTAGTTTTATTGAAGAACTAAAGATTTTAGAAAGTTTCTTCAGCTGAACTAGAAGCAAATAGATTTCTCAATGAAATTCTTAAACTCACACTTAAATTTGAAAAGAGCAAAGAATTTTAGATGTCATGATTAGTCTTGATGTCACTGTTTAGTTGCTAAGTCATGTCAGACACTTTTGTGGACCCCATGGACTCCATGGACTGCAGCCTGCCCAGTTCCTCTGTCCATGGGATTTCCCAGGCAAGAATACTGAAGTGGGTTGTCATTTCCTTCTCTAGTGGATCTTCCCAATCCAGGGATCAAACTTGTGCCTCCTGCATTGCAGGCAGATTCTTTACCACTGAGCCATCAGGATAATGTAATCACATATGCTAAACTATTAATAAGCAGAAAATATTAAGATAGTTTGATTACATCATTTAACTTTTTACAACTTTGCTTTAAAAAAATTGCAGTACAATTGCTTTACAATGTTTTTAGTTTCTGGTGTACAACAACATGAATTAGCTGTAAGTGTACATATATGAGTTTGGGTGAACTTCAGGAGTTGGTAATGGACAAGGAGGCCTGGCGTGCTGCAATTCAGGGGGTTGCAAAGAGTCAGACACGACTGAGTGACTGAACTGAACTGAACTGTACATATATCCTCTCCCTCTTGAGCCTCCCTCCCACCACCATTCCACTCCTCTTTACCTTGATTTTCATAAACTCTTAAAGCACTAGCTCCATCCACACATAAAAAGTATCACACTTCACATATGTTGTCTAGGTTATGTATATGCATATGTGGGTTCAATCCTTGGGTCAGGAAGATCCCTGGAGAAGGAAATGACTACACATTCTAGCATTCTTGCCTGGGAAATCACATGAGCAGAGGAGCCTGGTGGGCTACAGTTCATGATTTGCAAGAGTCAGACACAACTTAGCAACTGAACAGCAACAACAACAAGACTAGATATTTGGAGTTATGAGTCATACTGCACCCACCCTAATGCTGGATCCTGAGTGGCAGAGACACTCATGAGCATCTCAATGCATTCATTTTGTGTTTGTTTATGATATGTGGGACCATCTACAGTACATTTCCTAAGGACAGGGATCCCTGTAAGGAAAAGTGGTATAATTTTAATAAAGTAGTCAGAATAGCTAGTGGAGAAGGTAATAGATAAAAAAATTACAAATAAGTAGAGTGAACCATGTGACTGTAAGAGAGAAGAAAATTTCAGAATTGGGGAATAGCCAGAGAAAACACTGTGAGGCTGGAAATATGATAGATGCATTGACAAATTAGTGTAAATGCAAGTAAGGCTGAATAAAGGGTAAAGTGAGTAAAGAGGTGGGTTATTGGAGAAATGCCCCCTGGAGTGTTAAAATCAGAGCATTGACCTGATTTTACTAAGTGCCAGAGCACAGAAGCCAGAGTCATCTTTTTAAAGCACAACTTGAGTCATCCCACCTTTTCTCCAGCCTTTAATAATTCATACCACGTAAAAAGCCTTCCCTAGTGGCTCAGACAGTAAAGAATCTGCCTGAATGCAGGAGACCTAGGTTTTGATCCCTGGGTTGGGAAGATCCCCTGGAGAAAGGAATGACTACCCACTCCAGTATTCTTGCCTGGAGAATTCCATGTACAGAGGAGCCTGGCAGGCTATAGGCCATGGGGTTACACACAGTCAAACACAACTGAGCTACTAACACCTAGAAAAATAAAAGTTCATTCTCCTCTGCTGTTAACACTCCCAAAGCACTATTTGATTTTTCAAAAATTTGTTCTTTCCAAAATATTTCTACGTATTTTGTATTTTGTCCATGTGCCTCTAGTCAAGAACTTTCTCCAACTAAAATGTTTCATTCCTGTGTTTGTGAATGTCTTCTGCAAACCTCACCTCCCCAAAGGCAATATTCTCTAAACTCTGAGCCAAAAACAATAACTACCATTCAGAGAACTTGTTATTTACATCCCTTATAGCAATTATCATCTTCTACCCTTCACCAGGATTATTATGCTCATGACTCAGCTCTTTTACTATTGAGACAAGAATGCTGCTCCATTTACCTTTGAATTTATCTCATACACATTACACTTAATATATTCTCAGTAAATGTTCTTGAGGAAATGAATGATGAAAAGTCTTCTCTTCAATTTACCTCAATATGAAGACTAGATAATGGTTAATGCTGTAGAATGCAAGTAAAGGTCTCTTTAGCATATGATTCTAGACCAAGATCCCAGATATGAAGTCCTTTTTGCATTTCCAAGACTGTGTCCTGATGTGTAAAAGATAATTCTTTATTGACCTGCTGCTGCTGCTGCTAAGTCGCTTCAGTCGTGTCCAACTCTGTTGGACCCCATAGACGGCAGCCCACCAGGCCCCCCGCCCCCGCCCCCGTCCCTGGGATTCTCCAGGCAAAAACACTTTCACTTTCACTTATTGACCTGAGAAAGCTATAAATAGGAAGTGATTTTGAAATAATCTAAAGTTCAATATCTGGCATGCTATAACAATATAATGCTAAAATATATCTCAAGCCAATGTAAACTTAGAGGCAAATTTCACAAAACACTATCTTGCATTGCATGCACGCTAAGTTGCTTTAGTTGTGTTGGACTCTTTTTGACCCTACAGACGTAGCCCACCAGACTCACTGCCCATGGGATTTTCCAGGCAAGAATATTGGAATGGGCTGCCATTTCCTTCTCCAGGGAATCTTCTTCACCCAGGGATCAGATCTGTGCATTAGCAAATTCTAAAAATGCAGTAATTGTCTATTTACAATGGAATTAGATCCTTGAAAGAACTTCTTTTCTATGGCTTTTTTGCCTTTTTCCTTTTGAATTGCTTTTCTATAAAGTGTTCAAAAATGATACAATTCAATTAATTATTTTGTATATTCATAATAGTGTTAGGTTTATAACTACTGTTTTATTATAAAAAGACATTTAATATGAGAAAAATTTCATAACTCTACAAATTTTGACTATTTCTCACAGTTATGGATTTAAATTTTAAGCATTACATCTGAATTTGTAGAATTTTCTCTCTAGTTCCAGACTCCATATTTGGTTATTTAGAATATTGACTATTTTTTCTGCAGCTGAGCTAATAGTCACTTCTGTTACCCATTAGTTCAGTTCAGTTGCTCAGTTGTGTCCGACTCTTTGTGACCCCATGAATCGCAGCACACCAGGAGTTCACTCAAACTCAAGTCCATCGAGTCGGTGATGCCATCCAGCCATCTCATCCTCTGTCTTCCCCTTCTCCTCCTGCCCCCAATCCTTCCCAGCATCAGGGTCTTCCCCAATGAGTCAACTCTTCTCATGAGGTGGCCAAAGTACTGGAGTTTCAGCTTCAACATCAGTCCTTCCAATGAACACCCAGGACTGATCTCCTTTAGGATGGACTGGCTGCATCTTCTTGCAGTCCAAGGGACTCTCAAGAGTCTTCTCCAACACCACAGTTCAAAGCATCAATTCTTCAGCACTCAGCTTTCTTCACAGTCCATCTCTCACATCCATCCGTGACTACTGGAAAAACCATAGCCTTGACTAGATGGATCTTTGTTGGCAAAGTAATATCTCTGCTTTTCAATATGCTATCTAGGTTGCTCATAACTTTCCTTCCAAGGAGTAAGCGTCTTTTAATTTCATAGCTGCAGTGATACACTCATATAATACTATTAATAAAAAAAAAACAATATTATGCAGAGTTATTTCAGTAAAGTGGAGTGTTTGGAAAACTCAAGACCAGTAGCTATTTAATGTATTGAGAGGTGATAGCTTAAATGACATCCAAAATGATGGAGCATTTTTTTCTGGTGAGGAATAAAGTGCACAATTCAAATTAGAAGAGAAATGCCATGAAAGGACAAGGTTATAAAAAGACAAACTGTCAGAGAGAAAGAGCAAATAATACTCTCAAAATAATGAATTAGTTCTTAGGGATACCAACGTCCACTTCCACCAAACTGAAAATTTTCTGCCAAAAGTGACAAGATACTGTTCGGATTTTAATCTCTTTGTGAATAGATGCTTTCAACTCCTTTAGATATATTAGTTGCCTAATAGAATATTTCACATGAGAGGTTTCTATCAGTCAACATGCAATTCAGCATCAGCACACTTGGAAAATGAAACACCTCTTTCACTTGGCTTTGGAAATTGTAAAAGCTGAGAGAAAGGAGAATAATTGAACATAATAGTGAAGAATAGGTCATCAACCATTGTGCAATGCATTACTAGTATATTAAGACAGTACTGAATAATGATATACCGTAATGATTTCTTTTTCCCACCTAGTTGCCGATGATCTATATATTCTCTTGTCTCTTTCCCTTGCTTTCTTCCCAGAGTAGTTTGTTTGTTTGTTTGTTTTTTAACCAATATCCTTTGCCTGAGGTCCTGACTCCCAGTCAGTATTTTCCATTTGAACCTGGAGGTCAATGAGGATGATGAGAATGGGATGAAACTGGTGTTATTTCAGATCCTCCAGGCCTCAGAGTGCAATATTAATATTTACAAAGCAAACACATGTCTTCCCTGCTAATATTGATTAGCTCTCACCATATAAATTTGATGCAAAATTATGCTGAGTCTTCCTTGCTTTTCTCTATTGTACTACAGATTCGGTTCTATAATTCCAAATGTGGTACATGCCAGGACTTCAGAAAAGGATGCCACTCCAGAATGGAGAGAAAAATCTATTCAGTCACATGTCTTTTAAATGCCTTAGTGATTAAAAGAAATATTTACAGTCCCTGCTGGGTAAAACAAATAGCTGTGAAAGCTTTCAGTCATTATTTTAGATATTTTAATATTGTTTTACAATATCATAAAGATTGATATTGATACTGTTGAATTGACTGGATGATTATCCTCACTTTCTCTTTAAATATAACTCTTCCCTCCAATGCATCGGTTTTAAGAAATGGAAAAATAACTTCTAGAAAAGACAAGGATTGAAGAAGTTGTAAACTGATTGCTATTAAGTAACTTTAAGAAAAATTACTTGTATTTCATTTCTTTAAGAAAATGTAAAATTACATATTGAAACAAATAATTCACTCTTTTCCAAAAAAATAATTTACTTTACATTTTGTTCTAAGGAAGAGCACTTTACATAAAATGATGTACCAGGAAGAGATAACCCAACGAACAATGGAATTAGAAGTAGAGATTTTGAATTTTCCTTTCCATACTAATACTACTTCTCTGCAACCTTAAAACTGTAGGTCATTCTCAATCTGGTGAGTTCTTTAAACTAAAACTCAAGAGGTTTGATTACTTCATTGCTTTGTTGGCCTTATACTTGAAAATGTCAGTTTGCACATAAGAATCTCAGAGTGGTAAATAGTGGGATGTGGGGGAAGTAATAGCATAGATGGTGGATTTAATCCTCACATCAACAAATGCAACTCCAGGTTATTCTAACACATTTTGGGACTTCATACATTTTTTTTTTTAATTTTAACACTAAAACTATTTAAAAAACAGAATTTTCTTGAAAATTTAATTTAGTTTACATTTATCTTCTTCATGAATTAGCATACAAAATGGGTGTGTGATAGAAACAAACTTTGTTAAGGTGGAAAAACCAAAGGGAATAATAAAAATCCATTTTCAGTATAAATAAAGAATAAGTCTTATAAACTGTTTTCTGTTAAGTCAGTTCAGTCGTGTCCGACTCTGTGTGACCCCATAGACGGCAGCTCACCAGGCTCCCCCGTCCCTGGGATTCTCCAGGCAAGAACACTGGAGTGGGTTGCCATTTCCTTCTCCAATACATGAAAGTGAGAAGTGAAAGTGAAGTCGCTCAGTCGTGTCTGACTCTTCACGACCCCATGGACTGAAGCCTACTAGGCTCCTCCATCCATGGGATTTTCCAGGCAAGAGTACTGGAGTGGGGTACCATTGCCTTCTCCAAAACTGTTTTCTACTTTTTCTAAATATTTTATTTCATAAAAAGTTTTCATGGTCAAATTAACTTAGAGACTGCTGTAAATCTCTTAGAGGTTTACAGTGTTCATTATTGATTAAAGACATTGGGGAATCTTTTATATTTAGTTCAGCACAGTTTTCCCAGTTTTATTAGATGACAGACAATAGATCTTCCTTTTAGGATGATATCTGTTACTCATTTACAGAAACATGCAGCCATAAGGGAATGGAAGTCAACCAGAAAGAAGATACTTGAGATACTTGATTTTCCACTATCTCTGTAGCAATATTTGGTGAAATTATTCAGAACATTAGTGAGCTTTACATTCTCTTATTTTCTGGCATGAATATCTTGGATTCCTACTACAATGCTTATGCCAAATACTGCCTGACATACACAGAAGCTTTCAATATTGGTAAAAGATGACAATGCAGACTACATTATACAGGACTGTAGAATGAACAAATAATTGTGAGTTTCTTTTCACATCATATCTTTTTAATTATAAGAATGGAGTCTATTCACAGGTTAGAAAAATGCTTAGTTACCATAGGAAGGATATATGCTCATTAATAAAGGAAAGTGAACTAAAGACTTCAAATGAGAAAATTTCATTAATTAGTGATTTCACAAAGTATTGATTGGTCTTACTAGCTTAAAAACATTGGAAACTTTTAGCAATTAATCTAACTGCATGTTATTTTGACTGAGCTTGTTTTTTGCATATGTGGCATGCAATAGTATTAATTTTGTGTAAACTAGCATAAAATATTATGGTTGTGAATTTAATTCATCTATATTAGCAAAATAGGTAGAAATAAATCAATTTTGATACCAAGAGGTCATAAACTATATTCTTCATGATTCAATATTTTATATGTAATGAGTAGCTAAACATGAATCATATTTAAAACACTTTATTAAAAAAAACTTCAGATTACAGGAAGAAATAGTAGAAGACATTAGCTTTTTTTCTACCTGTAAAAAGAAATCATACATTGATGTTAGCAAAAAATAGATTGAGGTATAGCACACACAGAGTAAAATGCTCAAAGGTTAAGATACAGATTTGGTAAGTTTTTAAATTATGTTTGCACCCAAATAACCACACATAAGAACAAGATACAGAAACTTTCTAGCGCCCCACAAGCAACATAACGGCCCATTTCTAGTGGATATCTACTTGGAAAACCATTAAACTTTGATTTAGTAAACCACCATTACTCTGATTTCTTTTCATGGGTTATAATGAAAATGAACTTCCCTAGTGGCTCAGCTGGTAAAGAATCTGCCTGCAATGCAGAAGACCCCTGTTCATTTCCTGAGTTAAGAAGATCCCCTGGAAAAAGGATGGTCTACCCAATCCAATATTCTTGGGCTTCCCTGGTGCCTCTGCTGGTAAAGAATCCACCTGCAATGCGGGAGACCTGGGTTCAGTCCCTGGGTTGGGAAGATCCCCTGGAAAAGGGAAAGGCTAACCCACTTCAGTATTTTGGCCTGGAGAATTCCAGGGACTGTATAGTCCATGGAGTTGCAAAGAGTCAGACATGACTGAGAAACTTTCACTAAATAATGAAAATAAAAAAGCTACCATAGACATTCCTGAGCATGTCTTTTGTAGGACACATACATCACTAGAAGTTGAATTTCTTGGTCATAGATAGGCATAGATGTGCCATAATAAGTAGTGGCAAACAGTGACTTTAGTGGATGCTACATTTTTATTAGGAAAAAGACCTTGTGAATCAGTGGTAGCACATTTATGGGTACTTAAGAACATACATAATGTGTGCTCCTTATGTTATTTAATTGACAAGGACCAAGGGACAAAGGACATGTTAAAATTCACATAGCTCACAAATGCAGGATCTTGATCTGAGACCTCACTTCCTGCTTCTCCCCTCCACACCTGACCTATTTCTACATGCCTTCCTTTAAGCAGCAGCATGACACATGGATGGACCTGGAACTTCAGAGACAGGACATCTTGCATTCAAATTTGTCCTCGGCAACCCTCCAGTTCCACCTTGATCTCTGTCCTTGGATCTAATACAACAACTTTCAAAGTACTTTGAAAATTAAATTAGTTAATATACACAAAGGTCTGAAATGAAATAGGATCTCAGAATTGATAGTTCTTATACTGCCTTCTGGCTTCCCTGGTGGCTCAGTGGTAAAGAATCTGCCAGCAATGCAGGAGACCTGGATTCAATTCCTGGGTTGGGAAGATCTGGTGGAGGGCACAGCAACACACTCCAGTACTCTTGCCTGGAGAATTCCTTGGACAGAAGAGCCTGGCGGGCTACAGTCCATGCGGTTGCAAAGAGTTGGACATGACGGAAGTGACTATGAAGCAGCAGCATACTGCATTCTACTGCTTCCTGAATTAGAAGCCTCCCTGGGCACATTATTTAAGAATTTAGAGTCTATGATTTGCTATTGTCATTTTTGTTTTTTCATGATTCTTTATTTTTTAAACGGTCGTAATTCGATTGCCTCTGCTAATCTCATATAACTTCTATGAGAATTAACTGATAATACAACAAAAAAGATTTCTCATCTCATACAGTGAAGACTGACATTTGGGAAATTAAAAAAATTAGATTGGGTAGTTGGGGGGGGCGGGGACCAAAGTTATGTATCTACTATACATGTAAAATTTAATCTGTATTTTTCAGTCTTTGATTTTAGGTCAGACTTTTTGTTTGGCTACAGGTCTACTGTGGCTTTCATACTATCTTTTGTATATAGAAAACACACACAGGAAGTTAGTGAAAATGTTGGAGTAGCGACCTCTGGGGGCTGTCCTTTCCGAGAAAAGTCCTAAAACTTTATCAGAAACTGTCAAGTAACCTTATTGAAATGCAGAAACATAGTCAAAGATTTTCAGCAACTAAAAGGATGTGTAGGAGGAGAAAGGCCACAGAAACAACACAGAAGATATTAACATCATTTTAGCTAACCTAGATCTGCCTCTCCCCTGAGGCAGCAGCGATCTTGAAGATGACAGTCTGTCCTCAGTATGGGTACAGAGTATATCTGCTTCCCGGGGAACTGAAGTATCTGTTTTTATCTCATGGGGAGTTTCCTGAAGGACTGCTAAATGGAGTTTCCCTCTGTTTTGCCTAACTTGGAACTCTATCAAGGAACACAGTCCTCAAAAAAAAAAAAAAAAAAAAAGAAAGAAAGACATGCAAACAAGCCACTGCAGCCTGGAATGAAAAATAACAGTTGGGGTTAACAATAGATATACCAAAACCCTGGGAAGAAAAGCTGAGTAGTGAGGTTTTGGTGGAAAGAATAGTGACTTTGAAAAATAATTACACAGAGGAACATATAAAGCTACATAAATGCTAAGGACAGGACACATATTCAGAAAAAATGTGAGGAGGCCACAAACTTTCAAATGGAGCCTACTTGTAGGCCCAGGGCAAGCTGGAAGTGCCATAATAAGGCACTAAGACAAAGTTGTAAACAGCCAGGAAAAGTGTTGAAAGAAGGCACAGTGTGGGGCCAATCCAAAAAGACTTGCTGAGCGATTTTTTATTATTATTTTTTATTGCTTGCACATTATAATACTCAAAATGTCCACTTTTCAACAAAAAAATTTATGAAGCATGCAAACAAATAAATATGCCAATCCACAGGGGGTGAAAAAGAATTGAACAGAAACAATCTTGAGAAAGCACAAAAATTGGATTTACTAGACAAGACTTTAAATCAACTCACGTAAATATACTCCAGAAGCTAAAGGACATAATAAAGGAAATAGGTAAATAATGACTCATAAAACAAAGAATATCAATAAAGAGAACCTGTAAAAAGGAATTGAATATAAATTACAGGGCAGAAAAGCACAATAGTTGATACATAAAATCCATTATAGGGTTTTAGCAGCAGATTTGAGCAAACAGATGAAAGAATCAGCAAAGTTAGCAACAGGTCAAATGAAATCGTTCAGTTAAAAGAACAGAACGTTCTTATAAAGCATACAAATTAGCTTTTAAAATAAGCAACACTCACTTTTTTCACTTTTATGAGTTTTCATAGAATTTGGTTAAAATATTTAATTATATATGTTAAAAATATTTATAGAGACATATGACAGGAATAAATAGCTTGCAGAAGAAACTCAAGTTATTTATGCTAACTTCAGCTCTCAGAAGCAAAGATATGTGAATATGTAGTAAGCATGCTGCTACCAAGAGTACCTAGCTACCATAGGCATCTTTCACTATATTTTTAAAGAGAGAATCGGGATAGTGGGTAATCCAGGAAGTCAGTTGGAGGAGTCTTCATTATGGTTAATATTTGTATAGTGAGCTTTGGTTTACAAAACCTTTTGTCTTTGACTTTCTTTATGCCAAGACCTTTTCTATATTGTTCATAACTGAGTCCACAGTACCTACAAATAATAGCCCTTAGTAAATATCTGTGATCAAGAAAGGACTCAACACAGGAGGAATAATTTAGGGGTGGGCAAGTGGGAGGTACAAGCTAGAATGGCTCGAGGAGGTACCATATAGCAAGGGTACTAGAGCCAATATTTTGTAAATGGAAAGTAACTTCTTATTAATAAAATTGTATAAAAGAACTTAAAAGACTCAGCAAAAGTGTTTTCTTCATTTAGCAAGACAGGGTAAAAAATATGTGAAAGTATTTGAAAAGATACACACTTTATATAATAAGCTTCATAATATATTTCTTTTTAATTTTGCAGCCCATATCTTCCTGTAGTATCAACATATATCTGATTTAGGACATGAACTTTCAATCAGCAGTCACTTGAAACTTTTTTCTAATGAGTTTCACAGTTCTCTAAGAAAACAAGACAAAGTGAATGGCACTTTTCATTATTTTGCAAGTTGGATTATGGTGCCAGCGCTTTACATGGCATTAATAAGATGATGAAATTAAAGTAGAACTTACATATCATCATATACTTGCATGCGCAAACTTTCTTTTGAATCTCAGCATTGCTTTATGAGCAATTTTGTTAAGGCTGAAAACTGTCTACTATGATAGAGATATGAGTATATATTTTAGCTTACCAAATGGTAAGTGGTGTACTTATTTTTAAAAATAGTTTCCATTCTTATCCTTGCTTTCCATTACTGAAATCTTTCTTTTAAAATGCCTGTTTTTCTTGAAACTTTACTTGTGTGGACTGACCAAGTGTAAACTCTCATTGGGGCAAGTGAGGGAGGAAAAACAAAGTGAGTTTAGCTATTTCCAAGTGAGGGAAACATATGCTTTGTATGCCCTTTACTTTAATGAATTAAGAACAGACATTTGATGTACCCTGAGCATTTTAAAAGTCATCCGGTGTGCCTGTCTTGGGGGCAGCATGGACAGTGGAAACATAAGAAGCACTGGAAGCAAAAAATATTGATTGCAGTAAAAACATTGCCACTTTTTTGGTGGTGTGATTGTGAATGTGTCTACTACTGTGCTTGAACTTATTTTTCTTATTAGTTAATGTGAAAAATAACACTACTCATGTGGAAGCAGTAGTAAAATATGTGAAAGCAGTAATAAAATATTAGTCTGGTAGCTTTAGAAAATAACATTAATATTGGTTATTATCTTATAAGGTTTTCAAATATAAACTTGAGGAATGTTCTGACTTCATGCACACACATATAATTCTGATTTTAATCTAACTCTTCACTCCCACAAACTTTAATAGCTTTTGGTATGGTGAAACAGATGTGATTTTCCAAGTGCTGATAAGTTCCAAGTGCTGATAGTGGTTTTTGCTGTGAGCTGTGTGAGACTGATAGCCCTTTATTTTCAGAATCTATCCATATTTTGAGTTGAAAGAAAATAAAAAGAGAATAAAACACTTTTGTTGAGTCCTTTCCTGGTCACAGGTATTTACTGAGGACTGAATGTGTGCCAGGTACGATTTGTGGACACTCTGGGCCCAGTTGTGAATGACTTAGACAAGGTCTTTGCATAAATAAACTTCACATAGCTCATTACAAAAGGTTTTGTAAACCAAAGCCACAGTTGAAGCTCCTTCAACTCGAACTATGGGTAGACTCTGAAAATAAAGAGCTAACAGTCTATGCAATATATGCTGCTAAGTCACTTCAGTTGTGTCCAACTCTGTGCAACCCCATAAATGGCAGCCCACCAGGCTCCCCCATCTCTGGGATTCTCCAGGCAAGAACACTGGAGTGGGTTGCCATTTCTTCTCCAATGCATGAAAGTGAAAAGTGAAAGTGAAGTCGCTCAGTATGGTTTATAGCAAAACCACTGCTAAAATAACATACTGACCATTTCCCCAGAGGTGGGACAGCCATTGCTTCAACTATAATAGGTCTGCCAATCCTGAGTCTTCGGCTAGTTTTTGCTTTTAGTTGTAGTTTCTGCAAAAATCTTCAGCCTACTTTCAGATCTTTGGACTCACTGCTGTGTCTGAAAACTCCAACTTGCCTAGTTCTGGGATAGAAAACTTTCCATAAACTCACGGTCATTATTCTTTTTTCAGTCTTGCTTTGACTACCAATTTTGTCGCCATCATCATGGTGGATGCAGCAATTAACACAAAAACAAGTATAAAAATGCAGTGGGTTATTCAGCCATCTGTGTACAAATTGGGACTAGACAGACATTCTTTTTCACAGGAAGACCACAAGGAAAGTCAAGTTTTACATAAGGTTGGAACTGTAAAAATATGTGAGCCTTAGTTTATTTTCTCCACAAGAGGACAGTCTCCCTCCCTGCTGCCTTGCTAATTCAACTGAGCATGACCCCTTCATATCCCAAGACACACAGACATCTACTCATTCTATGAGTCATGGTCTTCTCCTGATGCCAAGCAAGAACTTCATAAGGTAACACCTTTTTAAGAAAAAAAAAAAAAAAATAAGCAGCTAAATGGAATTTTCAGCAAATGATTTGACCTCATTTTCATAGGAATATTTAAAGCCTTCAGATGAGTTGTTTGAGAGATGGCCATTTTGAAGAAAGACATCCCAGAACAATTATATTATTGCAGTGGACTGAGTTTCAAGGGTGAAATTTACGTTAGTAGGACAGTAAATGAGAGGAACAGATTTTAGTCAGAGCACAATCCAACATCCATAAACGAAGTGCTACTCCAACCAAGCTTATGGAAATAGCACAAGGAGGAATTTTTACTTTCAGAAAACATTCAGACTTTCTACTGTAGCATCCTTAATAGAGACAGTAACAGTGAAACTCAAAAGCATGATTCTACAAAGCTCTGATTTGAATGCACAATTGCTTTGTTCTATGAGTTTTAAGATATGTTACCTCCCTACAACTGAGCATCTATTTTTACAAACCTAAAAGACCTGACTTTAAAATGTCTTTTTATTGAAAGTTTCTTTCAAAATATCATCAAGGAAATTAGATGTTTAACAGAAACTCTATGTTCCTATAAATACCTTATTAGAGAGTCCTCAAGTTCCTTCCTATTTCTTTCAGGAGAAGCAGCAAAGGAACCAGTGAGCTGGAGCCATACAATTCATTACATCAAGAAGACACACAGATCAAAGCAAACTTTATCTTCTTCCAATCTTTTCTACACTACTCTCTGCTTTCTGAAAGTTAGCGCCTTTGGTTTTCTGAAGGATTCTTCAGTAGACAATTTACTCAAAGAAAAATGGGTGTTTCCAAATCAGAGACATGAAGGTACACAACACTTCAAAGATGGAGCCCAGGGCAACTCAAGCTTTATTCCCCACCTACTTTTATTCTGGTCTTCCCTGGTGGCTCAAATGGTAGAGTATGCCTGCAATGCAGGACACCCAAGTTGGATCTCTGTGTTGGGAAGATCCCCTGGAAAACGGAATAGCAACCCACTCCAGTATTCTTGACTGGAGAATCCTGTGGAGAGAGGAGCCTGGCAGGCTACATTCCATAGGGTCACAAAGAGTTGGACACAACTGAGCGATTAACACTTTTCTTACTTTTACTCTGAGTAGGAATAAAAATGTGGGCAAAGATAAGACATCTTTCAAAGGCCAAAACACTGAGCTTGTGTTCTTATCAAAGAAGCTGATCAAGGTTCAAAATCTGAATAAATTTCACAAATCTTAGAGCCTTGACTCTTTGCTATGAAATTAAGGATGTCAACTCAAAAAAGATTTTATCATTGTGAATAGAAACTAAATACATTTGTTTTGTAAATTGAATGTCCATGAGTGAGACTTTTGTCAAATCAAGACACATCTCGATGAAGAATCAGGAAGTGTGAAGAGAAACAAGAACATTTTTAAAGTACATGTTTTCTGACATAAGGACAGATAAAATACAACTGATTGACTCATATAAGAAGAAAAGGAAAACAATGAAAATGAAGCCTCTTTCCTGTGGCCATAAAGCTGAAAAAGACAAATTTGGGGATAGTGAAGTATAAAAAAGAATGACGGAATTCAGTGACCAGTTAATGGTCATGGCACTCATCCTAAAGGGAGGTCTGGAAAAATGTTTCCAGTGGAAGCTGGTGCATGACTGGGCCCCTAGTGAAAATGAAAGTAGGGAGCCCCCGCCAGCCAAGGGGGGAGCACGAGAGGGAACATTCCGCTGGCCAGGAATTTCAGATGATGAAAGCTGAGCCGCCACACTCAACGCCAGGTCTGGGCCAGTCTGGAGGGAGAGGACGCCAAACTGGAGTCCGAGCTGGTCGGAAAAAAAAAAAAAAAACCCAAATCCAGAGTTAGAAAAAGCAAAACCAGAAAGGTCTCTGCAGTACCCCTTACTCTAGCTTATGGATATCATGGTGGGACATTAAATTAATGCTGTGGAAGAGCATATCTTTGATTATGTGACCCTAATGAAATTAGAGGATTTTTAAAAGATCCCTTTAAGCACCTTATTTATTCAAAGGATGTTCACCTAATGACTATATGTTGCTAATGCAGAGGTAGATTTCAGGAATAAAAAGATGAAGTCAGGACAAGAAATGTTTTCAATATACTGCTGCTGCTGCTGCTAAGTCGCTTCAGTCGTGTCCGACTCTGTGTGACCCCATAGACGGCAGCCCACCAGGCTTCCCTGTCCCTGGGATTCTCCAGGCAAGAACACTGGAGTGGGTTGCTATTTCCTCCTCCAATGCATGAACGTGAAAAGTGAAGTCTCTCAGTCGTGTCCGACTCCTAGCAACCGCATGGACTACAGCCTACCAGGCTCCTCTGTCCATGGGATTTTCCAGGCAAGAGTACCGGAGTGGGATGCCATTGCCTTCTCCTTCAATATACTAGTATATATATATCAAATAGATGGCCAACAGGGATCTACTGTGTAGCACAGGGAACTCTGCTCAATATTCTATAATAATCTAAATGGGAAAAGGATTTGGAAAAGAATAGACACATGTGTATATATAACTGAATCATTTTGCTGTTTGCCTGAAACTAATGCAGCATTTGTAAATCAACTATAGTTTCGTATAAAATATTTTTTAAAAAATTTAAAGAGACACAAACAGTATTATTAGAAACCACCCAGAAATTAAGATCAAAGTTACAGTTTGGATTTAGGAATTAGAAGTGGTGGGTGATTTTAACAGGAGCAGTTTTAGTGTATGGTATGGTAAGGACAGAAGGAACAATGCAGTGAACTGAAAGATAATTTAGGAGTAGGTTCATAAAAAAGGAGTGCGTGTAACTTCTCCATGTCCCTGGATGAAAGGAGGAAATTAGGGCAGAAACTAGAGCGGAGACAGGGCTCAGATGGGTTTGGTGTTTGTTATTGTTGTATTGTTGTTTTTTGAAAAGAAAAGAGTAATTCAAATTGATAGCATTGTTTGATACACTATTTGGTTTACCACAACAGTTGTTCAGTCGCTAAGTCACGTCTGACTCTTTGAAACCCCATAGACTGCAGCATGCCAGTCCTCCATCCTTCACTATCTCCTGGAGTTGGCTCAAATTCATGTCCATTAAGCTGGACCGTTAACCATCTCATCCTCTGCTACCCCCTTCTCCTTTTGCCTTCAATCTTTCTCAGCATCAGGGTCTTTTCCAATGAGGTAGCTCTTTGCATCATGTGGCCAAAGGACCGGAGCCTCAGCTTCAGCAATAACCATTTCAATAAATATTCAGGATTGATCTCCTTCAGAATTGACAAGTTTGATCTCCTTGCAGGCCAAGGGACTCTCAGGAGTCTTCTCCAGCATCACAATTGAAGAGCATCAATTCTTCGGTGCTCAGTTTTCTTTATGGTCCAATTCACACATCCATACATGACTACTGGAAAAACCATAGCTTTGACTGTATGGATGTTGGGAAATAGCAATAGAGTAATGATAATTTGGGAGATCCCAGGTGGTGCTAGTGGTAAAGAACCCACCTGCCAATGAAAAAGACTTAAGAGACTCAGATTTGGTCCCTGGCTTGGGAAGACCCCTTGAAGATGGGCACAGCAGCCTACTCCAGTATTCTTGCCTGGAGAATCCCATGGACAGTGGAGCCTAGTGGGCTACAGTACATAGGGTCACATAGTGATACACAGGTAAAGCAACTTAGCACGTTCACAGCGATAATTTAGACTTGGAAAAGACCCTAAAGATCACACACTTTTCATATTGTATAGATGAAGAACTTAGGACCTGGAGTATAGCCAATATTTTATAATAATTCCACTTATATAAAGGGAGTATAATCTATAAAAATTTTGAATTGCTGTGTTGTACACCTGAAACTAATATGATATTGTAAACCAACTATACCTCAATTAATTTAAAAAAATGATTACCTGAAAGTTGAGATTTTCTAGTTATCTTAAAACCTCTGACAGCAGACTCCAGCTGGGAATATGAGGCATTATGAGGGATACAAAATGTAATGATTGTTTAGAACTCCCTCCCTCCTTCTCTCTCTTCCTTCCTATTTCTTTGCCAAATTTAAAATATCTTCCTAATGCTACCCATTTCAAATACTGTATACAATTGAAGCTAGTATCAAGATAAATTGAGGTGAAAATATAACAGTATAAATTTTAATTAAGCCATATAATTAAGTGGAAAGTGTATTTTGGAATGATTTTATTGTTGCCGCCCCTATTTCTACATTTTTCTTTGGCTTTATGGACATGGCATCAATATATATTTTTTACAAAAAGTAACTTTAGTTTTAAAACTAAAACAGAAATTGGACAGTTTTCCTATGCAAATCCTTAGCAGTAATCTTTAAAGTATTGTCAGTGGGACCTATAGACCTTAGAGCTGGACTCTCTTCATTTAAAATATCAATAAAAGTAATGCTAAAAGCTGTAAGAATGCCTCAACCCTGTGGCAAATAGTAGACATTTTGTAGTGTTGAAAGCTTTAGCATTAAAAATATTTAGTGTTTAAAAGCAGACATTATGTGAAAGGAGAAAAAAATACAGGACTTAAAAACCTTATGTGACCTTCTGCTCTAATCGAGCCAAAATACATAAATTAGCACACCATTGAATTTGTAGGAGGAAATGGCCTGTTAGGTCATTTAGTATTTCCCCTGCTAAATTTAAACAGTTCCCTACAGCATTTTTTTTTTTTAACACTGTAGGTCTAGTTTTGAAAGTTTCATGTATTAATACTTTTCACCACATCCTTAAAAAGCTATTAATCTAGTTGAACTTTATAGGAAGTAACTAATAATGTTGAACAAGAAGCTTTCTTTTCTCAATGTGATTCTACTACCAGCTTCATTGTCAGATCAGATATTTCTCTTTCTGTCTCCCTCGTTTGAGTATTTGAGTTGTATGGAACTCAACTGAATGAAAATTATGAAAGTGGCAAGATTGGTCAATAATGAACTTCCCTTCCTCGGCCTTCTCCTTCCTCAAGTTTAGGCCATTGTACTTGAAATGACCTTGCCCTTTCCTTTCGTTTGAATGTAGTGTCCCCTGAAAGAAGGCTATAGGAGTTTGCAATTGTATTTACCACCCCCAAGAGATGAATTTTTTTGTGTGGCTATAAATATGCTTTCAGAAGCTTATGAGGGAAGCAAGGATTCTACTGTGCTTAGTCGCTCAGTTGTGTCCGACTCTTTGTGACCCCATGGACTGTAGCCCACAAGGCTCCTCTGTCCATGGGATTCTCCAGGCAAGAATACTGGAGAGGGTTGCCATCCTTTTCTCCAAGGGATCTTCCCAACGCAGGAATCAAACCCAGTTCTCCCACACTGCAGGTGGATTCTTTACCGTTTGAGCCACCAGGGAAGCCCAAGGGTTCTATTACTGCAGCTTATTTAGAATAAATGCAAGGTCCCAAGCTGATAATTATCCAGAAGTGAATTTACCATCTCTTAATATCTTTGGAGAGCAGAGGTATACTTTGGAGCCTATACCTTGTGAGTGATAAGCCACTAAAGTTTTATCCTGATTGACAACTGTGGTAGCCATTGTGAAAGAGAATGGAAAGATGATTTTGGAAATTTTGGTCAAAAATTGCATAAGTGATATTTAAAACACCTTGATATATATGTGTGTATATATATACACACACACATAGATAGGCCATTGTGTGTGATGGCTGGCTTATGATCTGCCCAGGAGAGCAGATTGTTGAATTTTCAGGAATTTTGTGAAGCAAGTAAACACATCCATGATTAAATATTAAATTATTGCTTTTTTGTTGTTGATCAGTTGCCCAGTCGTGTCCAACTCGACCCCATGGACTGTAGCACATTAGGACTCCCTGTCCTTCGCCATCTCCTGGAGTTTGCCCACGTTCATGTCTATTGCATCAGTGATACCATACAGCCATCTCATCCTCCATTGCCCCCTTTCCCTCTTGGCCTCAATCTTTCCCAGCATCAGGGTGGTTTCCAATGAGTCAGCTGTTCGCATCAGTTGACCAAAATATTGGTGCTTCAACTTTAGCATCAGTCCTTTCAATGAATATTCAAGGCTGATTTCCTTTAGGATTGACTAGTTTGATTTCCTCACCATCCAAGGGATTTCAGGTGTAGAGCAAAGTGACTTAGTTATCCATATATGTGCACCTATTCTTTTTCAAATTCTTTTCCCATTTAGGTTGTTACATAATATTGAGCAGAGTTTTCTATACTAAGAGTAGGTCCTTGTTTGTTATCCATTTTAAATACATCAGTGTGTACCTGTCAATCCCAAACACTAACTATTCCTCCCCTCTACCGTTCCCACCTGGTACCATAAGCTTGTTCTCTAAGTCTGTGAGTGGGATTTCTGTTTTGAAAATTAAGTTCATTGTATCATTTAAGATTCTGCATGTAAATGAAATCACATGATATTTCTCTTTCTATGTCTGACTGACTTCACTCAGTATGACAATCTCTAAGTCCATCCATGTTGCTTCAAATAGCACTATTTCATTCTTTTTAATGACTAATATTCCATTATATATATATATATATGTATATATATATGTACCACATCTTCTTTAAGCATTCCTCTGTCAATGGACACTTAAGTTGCTTCCATATCTTCTTTATTGTAAATAGTGCTCCAATGAACATTGGGGTGGGCATATATATACTCTACTATTAACAAAATTATAAAATAACTTTATTTTAAAACTGCTAACTATATAGTTAAGGAACAAGGAAGACATTGAGTATCTATCCATGATTTTAGCAGTTGTATAATGTCATTTTTATATGTTCATTTTGATACTATACATTTTAGATGAATTTTGTTATTGTTTTATTTTAATAATATCCTTCATACTACAACAGTGGTAATAGGATATAAAATTTAAAAAAATAAGGTGAGAAAATTTAAAATATAATCAAAGTAAGATTGATTATTAGAAATAAAGTTAAGTCACTTTGTAACTGGAATGGTTAATTCTCATAAGTACTGATCTGGTTCCAAATTTTTTAGAAGTAAAAAAGTGGAATTCAATTAACTGTATTCTGCTCTTTATCTGAAGAGGCATTTATTTATCTTACTGAATATAGGAACAATGCATTATATGGCTCATTCTGAAATGGTTATTAAATAAAATGCTTTCAATGTTGTGAGGGCATAAATTAAAACATGATATATGGGCTCTAAATATGTGATTTTTGAATCAATAAATTCCTGCAGTTATATCAATTTTTTCTGATTACCTTCTATTCAAATCCAAAATGTAACTTTTTAAAAACTTGAAGAAATAATTCAAACACGTTTAGAGCTTAGAAAAGAGAGAGAGAAGCATTAGATTTTAGATAATATTTATTATCTTTTTTGCTCTAAAGACATAAATATGTTATAAAATAGATATGTTCTTGGCTTGTGAAACCTAAAACATAAAGTGAGAGATTTTCACTATTTTACTGTCCTCTTAAATGTTAAAATCAAGTCCCATTCTCTTTAGGACTCTCTCAAAGACACATGGCAAATAGGTGGTGATGTCTGAACTCCACCCAGCCAGTCTGGCATTGAATGTTGTCTGTTACATTATCAGGAGCTCAGTTTCAATCTGGAAGTTACATTACCTTTGCCAACTGAAAAGAGATCCATGGGTTTAAGATATCAGATGCAAAACAAGCAAAATTAACCTTTTTTGACAGAAAACTATGTACTGACTTATTTTTGCCCAGAAGGATATGCCAAGTTTCCTATGCAAGTAGGTGGCCGACAGCTGTGTTTTAGAAAGAAAAAAAAAAAAAAAAAAACGAAAACAGACATTTCTCTATATAATGAGGCAAACTGTCACAGAGGCCAAGCAATAGAAAGCTCATAGAGCAAGTTAAGGTGCTTGAGTCACACACATGCACACACACACACACACACACACACATCCCTCAAGAGCATACATATTCTAAAATGTAGTAAAATGAAAGTGAAGTCCCTCAGTCGTGTTCGACTCCTTGCGACCCCGTGGACTGTAGCCCACCAGGCTCCGCCATCCATGGGATTCTCCAGGCAAGAATACTGGAGTGGGTTGCCATTTCCTTCTCCAGGGGATCTTCCAACCCAGGGATTGAACCTGGGTCTCCCGCCTTGCAGGCAGACGCTTTAACTGCTGAGCTGCCAGGGAAGCCCTAAAATGTAGTAAAATATTGGGTCAGTATTTGCAGAGTCACAGATTCGTTGTTATGATGCACCAAACATTTCTATTTGTGTCTACAGATTAAATTCATCTGTACTGCTTTATACATTATGCACTTACTTTATGAAGTCAGTTTAATTTTAACATCAAAACTGTATCTGGGAAATGTACAAAATTTAAAACTACAAAGCAAACCTATTGTGAAAAATAGACAGTTTTTAATATAAAATACTGCCAACTAGCACTATTGTGAAAGACTATTTTAAATAAAGTTCATTCTAGAACTCAAGATTAGTTTACTATTAGAAGTCTATGCTTACTTATTAAGTAAAAAATTTAAAGAAAATATTCATAAATCACAAGTATACTGCAAAGCTGTTTAATGAATTTACCTAGAATTGTAATATTCTAGAGGGTATGCAGAAAAAAAATACTTAAGTATGATAAAATTTTAGTGTGGCCCAAATCATATATGTGTTTAATTTGTCCCCAAAGTTGAGTTCATGTTCCAAAAAATAAAATAAGTCTAAAATACGTTCATGTTCAAGTGTCAAGAAAAACATCATAGGAAATTAAGATACAAGTACTTCACAAGAACCAGATTTGAAAAATGAAAAATGAAATCTGGAAATATTACTGTAAATGTCTCTTTTTGGTGTGCATGGAGAAAATATTATTCTGGGAAACCACAAAAGCCAACTGACTTAAATTACAGAGTATTTTATATCAGAAGTAGCTGTTCTGTGAACTTTTCCTTTATATTTCAATTTTTGCTCAGGATAAATCTCAATACCAGAATACTTTAGATACCTAAATACAAGACATGATGCCATAAAACTCCTAGAAGAGAACCCAAAACATTCTGTGACATAAATCATAGCAATATTTTATAGATCAGTCTCCCAAGGCAAAAGAAATAAAAGCAAAAATAAACAAGTGGGATCTAATTAAACTTAAACTAAGTTTTGTGCAGCATAGAAAACCATCAACAAAATGAAGAGACAACTACAAAATGGGAGAAAATATTTTCAAACATGCAGCCAACAAGGTATATTATCCAAAATACACAAGCAGTTCATATAGCTCACCAGGGATTATTTGGTGGTTCAAATGGTTTAGTGTCTCTGCCTGCAGTGCAGGATACCTGGGTTTGATCCTTGGGTTGAGAAGATCCCATGGAGAAGAAAGTGGCAATCCACTCCAGTATTCTTGCCTGGAGAATTCCATGGACAGAGGAACTTAGTGAGCTAGAGTCCATGGGATCACAGAGTTGGCTATGACTGAGCAACTAACACTTTTCATACTTTAATACAACTCAATACCAAAAATCCAAACAACACAAACATACTGAGCAGAACTAAACATATATTTTTCCAAATAAGACACATAACTGACCACAGGCACATGAAAAGATGCTTAACATTGCTAATTATTAGAGAAATGCAATGACACTGAAGTATAACTTCACCCAGTCAGAATGGCTATAATAAAAAGACTACAAATAATGAATGCTAGAGAGGGTATGGAGAAAAGGAAACCCTCCTACACTGCTGGTGGGAATGTAAATTTGTGCAGCCTCTATGGAAAGCAGTATGGGTATTCCTTAAAAAATTAAAAATGAAGCTACAATATAATCCAGGAATCTAGAGTATATATCCAGAAGAAAGCTAAAACTATAATTCCAAAAGATGCATGTACCCCAATATCATAGTAGCACTGCTTACAATAGCCAAGGCATGGAAACAACCCAAATGTTCTTCAATAGACAATTGGCTTAAGAAGATGTTATATATATATATGTACACATGTATACACACACACACACACACACATATATATATCACACACATACACACACTCGATGGAGTACTACTCAGTCATAAAAAGGATGAAGTGTTGTACTTTGCAGCAATATGGATAGACATAGAGGATATTTTTTAATATTCATAATGTTTTGATTTTTTTCTTTCTTTTTGCATTTTTTAAATTATAAAAGTATGATAACACATTTATGACAGACTTAGAAAATACAGAACAAAGTTGCATATAGTTTCCCTGTAAATTGCAACTCTTTCTAAGTAGATAAATTAAAATTTTTAGTTGGAGTTTCAATAACAAATTCTCAAAAATTAGTGGAATTAATAGAAAAGTATAAAGATGTTAGTAGACCTGAAAGGCACTATGAACCAATCAACATAATTAATATTTATACAATTTCACACAAGAGCAGGATATAAATTCTATTCAAGTTCCTATAGACTTTAAACCAGGAGACACTGGAGCATATCCAGGAACATAAAACAAGGTGCAAAAATTTCATGGTTAAAATGTATTGAAATCATACAGAGTCTGTTCTCTTATCACTGTGAAATTATTTTAGAAGTCAATATCAAAAGATATTGGAAGGGAACCCAGATATTTTCAAGTGCAATGTGACAATTACCAAGAGATCTTTGACTTAGCCATTGAAAGCCTCAATAAAGTTAAAGACTGAAAAAACACGGAGGGTGATTGCAGAGAAGAAAGCATTTAAATGAGAAATTCATATCAAAATGAGAAATTAATTTTGGAGATACTTTACAAACCTTGTGTTTCTGGAAACTAAATATCCACTTCTAGATGACGGATGAATCTAAGAAGCCATAACAAGGAAAAATAGAGAATATTCGTAACAGAATAAAAATGAAAAGAGAAGGCATCAAAATTTGTTGCCTGCAGCTGAAGCTGTGCGATGCAACTATATACAATGTGGAATTTTGAATAAGACATGAAAACAAATAATGAACAATGGCATAAAAATTTTGTGAAATCAGAACAACAGAAAAAAATAGAGAAATTGGAAAAGATGAATTAAATGAAATGGGAGCATTGAATACGAAATAGAATAAGTGAAACAAACTAGATAAAAGTAAAAGATCATCATATAGTCCAGTTATTTTTAAACATGACTGCTTATTAGAATCACATCTGGAGCTTTGGAGAAAAAAATAATTCCTAGGCATTTGTATTTTTAAAAAAACTCCAAGGTAATTCTAATGTGCATCTGGATTTTAAAAATTATTAAATGTTTTCTATTAAACTGCAACTTTAGTCATAGAGAATTCTATTTTCTGTTCACCAATCATGATTCAATGAATACAGTATACTAACACATATATATGGAATTTAGAAAGATGGTAATGATAACCCTGTATGCAAGACAGCAAAAGAGACACAGATGTATAGAACAGTCTTTTGGACTCTATGGGAGAGGACAAGGGTGGGATGATTTGGGAGAATGGCACTGAAACATGTATAATATCATATATGAAATGAATCACCAGTCCAGGTTCGATGCATGATACTAGATGCTTGGGGCTGGTGCACTGGAACGACCCAGAGGGATGGTACGGGGAGGGAGGTGGAGGGGGGCTTCAGGATGGGGAACACGTGTACACCCATGGCAGATTCATGTTGATGTATGGCAAAACCAATATTGTAAAGTAATTAGCCTCCAGTTAAAATAAATAAATTTATATTAAAAAAATAGTTACATAATCACAATGGTAAAAGATGTTTATCAGTTTTTATAAACAATAGCCAGATAAAAAAATAAAAGACAATTACAGTTGCAAGTCATAACGGCAACATGATTAAGCTAATATAAAATAGTTACATACGATCTGGGAGGTTAGGTAGAGTGATGTGGTAAGTGGAAGCACACATATTCACATGTTTCATCCAGCCAGTCGGTTTGTCTTTTGGATGGTGCATTTAACCCATTTACATTCAAGGTAATTGTCAATATGTATGATTCTATTACTATTTTCTTTAGCGTTTTGAGTTTGTTTTTTCTAAGTCTTTTCCTTCTCTTGTGTTTCCTGCCTCTGCTTGTCTTTAAAGCCTTTGATTTCTCAGTCAAATCTGAACAAGAGTCTTGCTGGATAGAGTATTCTTGATTGTTGTTTCTTCCATCACTTTAAACATATTGTGCCATTCCCTGATAATGAGCAATGTTGAGCATCTTTTCATGTGTTTGTTAGCTATCTGTATGTCTTCTTTGGAGAAATGTCCATTTCATGCCAGTCAGAATGGCTGCGATCCAAAAGTCTACAAGCAATAAATGCTGGAGAGGGTGTGGAGAAAAGGGAACCCTCCTATAATGTTGGTGGGAATGCAAACTAGTACAGCCACTATGGAGAACAGTGTGGAGATTCCTTAAAAATCTGGAAACAGAACTGCCTTATGACCCAGCAATCCCATTGCTGGGCATACACACTGAGGAAACCAGAACTGAAAGAGACACGTGTACCCCAATATTCATTGCAGCACTCTTTATAATAGCCAGGACATGGAAGCAACCTAGATGTCCATCAGCAGATGAATGGATAAGAAAGCTGTGGTACATATACACAATGGAGTATTACTCAGCCATTAAAAAGAATACATTTGAATCAATTCTAATGAGGTGGATGAAACCGGAGCCTATTATACAGTGAAGTAAGCCAGAAAGAAAAACACCAATACAGTATACTAACGCAAATATATGGAATTTAGAAAGATGGTAATGATAACCCTGTATGTGAGACAGCAAAAGAGACACAGATGTATAGAACAGTCTTTTGGACTCTGTGGGAGAGGGAAAGGGTGGGATGATTTGGGGGAATGGCATTGAAACATGTATAATATTATATATGAAACGAGTCGCCAGACCAGGTTCAATGCACGATACTGGATGCTTGGGGCTGGTGCACTGGGATGACCCAGAGGGATGGTACGGGGAGGGAGGTGGGAGAGGGATTCAGGATGGCGAGCACATGTACACCCGTGGCAGATTCATGTTGATGTATGGCAAAACCAATACAATACTGTAAAGTAATTAGCCTCCAATTAAAATAAATAAATTTTAAAAAGGAAAAAAAAATAAACACAATAAAAAAGAAAAATAAATAAATATATTGTGCCATTCCTTTCTGGCTGGTAGAATTTTTGTTGAGTAATAGACTGATAACTTTATGGGAGTTTCCTTCTGTGTTATTTGCTGTTTTTCCCTTGTTGCTTTGAATATTTTATCTCTGCCTCTACTTTTTGTCGGTTTGATTACTGTGTGTCTCAGTGCTATGTTTCTATGTGTCTCGGGGAAACTATGACAGTGTATTCCTCCTTGGGTTTACCCTGCCTGGGATTCTCTACACTTCCTAGACTGGTTTGACTATCTCCTTTTCCACGTGAAGGCAGTTTTCAGCTATTATCTATTCAAATATCTTCTTGGGTCCTTTCTCGCCCTTCTCCTTCTGTGCTATGTATGCTTAGTTGCTCAGTCGTGTCTGACTGTTTGTGACCCCATGGACTGTAACCCACCAGGCACCTCTGCCCACGGGGATTCTCCACGCAAGAATACTGCGGTGGGTAGCCATTCCCTTCTCCAGGGAATCTTACCAACCCCGGGATCAAACCCAGGTCTTCTGCATTGCAGGCGGATTATTTACTGTCTGAGCCTCAAGCTTCTCCTTCTGGGACTCATATATGCAATAATCCAATATATGTTATATGTATATATATACACATATATATAGTATATATATATATATATATATATATATATATATATATAAATGTTGCTATAATGCAGCAACAGCTGTTGTATCTGTGTATGCTATTTCTGTGTTGATGCTAAAGCCACCTGCATCAGAAGTCAGCACCTTTCAAGTTGTTCTAAGAATCCACTCTTGTATTGTCGATTCTAAACTGTACAATTTACTGAAGATTTCATATGGGAGAAGGGAAATACCTTGATATTTTGTATATTCCAGCAAAGTAGGTGACCAATCCCCAGAGTCCTGTCAGTTCTCAGGAGTGACTTTTGATAGTGCAGCCACCAGCATAAAAGTCTTCTGATTTGCAATTCCCTGATGATCAGCAATGCTGAGCCGATCTTTTTATGTGCCTATTGGCCATCTACATGTCTTCTTTGAATATCTTGATACTGGTAAATTTATACTTTCCTTCCTTATAATCATGAAATTAATTATTTTTGTACAGTTGTTAAACTGAATGATTAATTTTACAGAATTTGTATTTTATTATCATCTTATAAAGAGTGTTAATTTTTTTTCTAGTAAAAAGATTACCTTGAACTCATGGAGGATAGATCTTTTTTTTTTTTTCTTAGTTTTCAGATGTCTCCCTTAACCCTGACATGTTTTATTCTAACAGTGTAATCATTATGGGACCTAAATAGAAAGTCACAGTTATTTATCAAGGTCCTCTGACAATGCAGGGCTCAACCTCATACTCAGGTATATTTAATATACCCGAAATTTCAGCCTTTCTTTAAAATTTTTATTTTATTTTGGAGTATAGTTGATCAATAATGTGTTAGTTTCAGGTGTATAGAAAGTGATATTTTTATACATGTATCTATTATTTTTCAAATTATTTTCTCATTTAGGTTATTACACAATAGTGCCTTTCACTGGGTTCCCTGAAGTTCCCTTTATCCCCACAAACACCCAGTTCAGCCAACGCTTTCGTGGAAGTTAAGATGCAGATGTCAAAGTCTTCTCTTCTGTGGCTGTTTCCTATTTTGGATATTCTACCTCTATTTCTGGTTTTTACTGGAAGCTCTAAAATCCATTCTCGGACAGCTGGAGCCAGCCAAGCATGGCTCCCTTTCTGGGGTAGCCAAATTACACTACACGGGCAGTGGGCTCTCCTCAGGAGAAAAGTTTTCCAAATGTGAATTCACCCAGTACAGTTCTTTTCTTTCAGAAGTGTAATTCTCTCAAGTCTTTGCCTACTATTGATACCTTTTATCCTGGCATTAAGATAAAATATTAAAATAAATAAATATAGCACATATATTAAATTCAAGTAAAACAAATACACTGTATGGTTGTATCCAGTGGCCTCATTCATTTGAAAAATGAGTCCTAGTTACAAAATATTACAAAATGTATACTTTGTAATTAATTATAAAAAAGGAATTATAATGCAAGATACTGAAGGGTTTTGTATCTTCTTTCTCGGGGATTTTTTGGTGGAGACTTTTAAAATATATCTTTTACTTTTAGAAAAAAATTATTACATAAATGTGACAATTAAACAGAATTCTAACAAATTCAAAAGACATAATTTATAAATTATTAGGAAGAATCAAACCATCATACAAAAGAACTTTGGATGTGTTTCTCTTTTAGTCAGATTGTTAAATATTTAACCATGACCAAAAAATTATTTTTGTTGAAAAATTTTCAAACTTTGAGGAAGTTTCATCCAATAAGTGCAGAAACTGTTCACCATAAAATGTTATTCTTTGGTGTCAGACTTATTTCTCCTGTTTTGTAAATGCAGTTATTCTTTATGTCTGTCCACATAAAACTATGATGTCATGTCTTTGATGATATTTATATTGTGCCTTGTCATCACAAGAAAGAGAAAAGTCATCATCAGAAGCACGCCCAGAAGGTAAACTCAACACCTGCATGTTCAGCTTTTCAATACAGCTATTTTTCTATAAGACTATTGTATATATCTGTAATTCTAGTCCAAGTTAGAGCAGGATCCACAGAGGGCCCCAGAATGACCCACTCTGTCCTCTCTCCTCTCTACATACTTGAACTAGAAATATATTTCTCACTGAGCCTGCTCATAGTCATCAGCTAGGGGCTGTGAAGAAAAGACATTACTGACTGAAATATACATTTATAGCTGAAACAGAACATATTTATATGAACAAGTAAATATTAATACTGAATCATTTATGAAGCACAACATGTAGAGAGAAGTGGTATAGAACCTGGGGATAGTGATGGACCACTTCAACCACAGCTGCTGCTGCTGCTGCTGCTGCTGCTAAGTCACTTCAGTCGTGCCCAACTCTGTGTGACCCCATAGACAGCAACCCACCAGGCTCCCCTGTCCCTGGGTTTCTTCAGGCAAGAACACTGGAGTGGGTTGCCATTTCCTTCTCCAGTACGTGAAAGTAAAGTCACTCAGGCGTGTCTGACTCTGAGCGACCCCATGGACTGCAGCCCACCAGACTCCTCCATCCACGGGATTCTCCAGGCAAGAGTACTGGAGTACGGTGCCATTGCCTTCACAGCTAGGTATTTTTTTTTAATTTTCAATTATTTTTAATGAAATATAATTGCTTTACAATGTTATGTCAGTGAGTGGGGTGCCAATGCCACCATGGCTAGGTATTTTTAAAATTTTTTTCAATCATTTTTATTGAAATATAATTGCTTTACAATGTTATGTTAGTGTCTGCCATATAACAAAGTAAACCAGCTATGTGAAAATATATCTATCCATGTATCTATCTATATATTTATATCTATATCTTCCTCTTGGACCTCCATCCCACTCCACCTCCCATCCCACCCACCTAAGTCATCATAGAACACCAAGCTGAGCTCCCTGCGCTGACAGCTGGTTCCCACTAACTGTATATTTCACACAAGATAGTGTATATATGTTTTAGTGCTATTCTCCCAATTTGTCCCACCCTCCTCTTCTCACCCTGTGTCCACGTGTCCCATCTCTATGTCTGCATCTCTATTTCTGCCCTGGAAGTAGATTCATCTGTACCATTTTTCAGATATAGATGAGAAGAAGAGCCTGGAATTAAGAAAGTAATTATATGGGGATATTCAGCTTGAACAAAGTAGAGGGGTAGAAAAAGAATGATGTGTTTAGGGAAAATAAAATGAGTAGCTCATCCTGGCTGATTATAAAAAGTCCATAGCGAGAAAGGGAGATACTTCATGACTGAAAATATGCAAAGGATCTGGATTGTGTATTTCACAAAATTTTATTGCCTCCCCCAAAGCAGTTTATCATATTAATCATCCTAAAATTTTCCATTTCTGAAAACTGCAATATCTAGCAGTGATTATGCTGGAAAACAAATTTCAATTCTATCTTCTCTGAGCAAACATCTTTTGATGACTAAGCTTGAACTCTAACTTTGTGTGGGCTTCTTGTTGATTGACATTTTCAACTGTCAGTTCGGAAACACTGGAGTTTTATTTTCATGACGCAGACTACTCAGGAGGCTACATAAAATCAATCCAGCTGATCAGACTCTCTTAAAGATGAATCAGAGGAATCTGCAAATGATGGGAGGACTGGCCTTTCCTAATAGGCACTTTTTTTCCTGAATTTTGACAAAATATATGGTAAATGGATGAAAGGAAGGATGTCTGAGAGGACACTTAAAGATAGCTCTTAAGACATAAGATGAATCCAATTATTGGTCACAGAATCATGAATTGTTGTAATTTGCTGTAATGTGAACTAAACATACAATATCAAGGACATATAGGAACATTTAAATAATTTCAATACTTTGCTCTTATGTCAATTTACTGTAACTTGAATATTCTCTTCAGAATATTCAATGTTAACATAATAGATTTAGTAGATTTAGCATTCATATTAAAAGAGAAAATAAAATGTTCCTATTAAAATGTCAATACTTCAAGCCATGTAAACAAACATTTGTTAAAGCACCTGTATCATATAAACCACTGTTTTTGTTGTTGCTATTGTTCTCTGTAGAGAAATAAAGATGGAAAACATGCTGTTTGTGTTCTCAAGAAATTTACAACCTAATAATGGGGATAGACTTCACAGATTATTGGAAGACAGGTAGAAAGTGGTACAAACAAAATATTATGGAAGCAAAGCAATAGGACAAGAATTGTGAAGAAAGAGCAAGGAAAAATAATTTTCTTTTGCTAAACATTGCCTGCCCATTATTTCATTTAATATTAATACTTTTTTGCCATAAGTACTACTTCTGTGCCAGTTTTTTAAAAATGAAGAACCTGAAACCTAGTGGAATTACAAAACAAACTCTTATAATTGGAAAGCTCACATACTCAAATTTTTCTTAGTTTAAAGATCCTCTTAAATACTGCACTACACTGCCTCCTAGGGGAAAGTTGCATGGAGATAGTATTAATAATAAGCACCCTTACATGAGGTGAAGATCAGGATAAGGGCATTCTGCAAAATCACAAATATGAAAGAGAAAAGAACAAGATTTGTCCTAGAAATCTTAAAAGTAGAATAAATTCAGAGTGTCAGGTATATAATATTGGGTAAGATGTATAATGTATGCACTTTACATATAGTATTAAGTATCAGACTAGACTGCGTTATCAAGTGTAAGACTAGACTGGCAGATTCTTGATTCCTAGGAAAGAAGGTTGGACTTGACCAAGTGCATTGAGACTCCCTTCATTTGGAAAGAACAGTATTAGAATTACTTTTTTTTTTGATGATCTTAAGTACATTAGCATCTCCCCCTTTTCTAGATCTCATATCCATATTGCCTTATGGTACTTACAGCATGTCAGAATGTTTTAAAACAACCAGTCTTTTCAAGTTTCCTAATAGTGAATTTGATAAACAGAAAGAAATGAATATAACAAAAAAATCACCATACTATTCAATTGAGTCCTCAGCCAAAGATTTACATGTGTAATCTGTGGAACATAATTCTTTCTATGTTAAAACATCTTTCCCACAATGGAGCTTAGAAAAGCCTCAATGCCTTTCACAGTAGCGCAATTCATCTTTTGTTTGTGCAAATGTATAACGGATGTGCTTTTCTAAGCCTATAAAATGCACTCCTCTTTCCAAATGTGGGTGGTTGAATACATCACTCATTAAATAACTTGTTAGTTTCTCTGCAGAAGTTCTATCAGCACCTGGTACTCTACCAGATGCTAGTAGCAATCATGTCATGAGGTTGGTGATGCTCCAAGTTTGGTGTTTGCTTTTCCTTGAGGACTCATAATGGAGAACAGAAATGTCACAGTTTTCTGGCTGATGAAGCACCAGACAGTTCTGCCCCTTGCCTGGGTTGTAGCATTTTCCAGTATCGTACATGTCTTGTTGATTACTTACATGCACTTTATAGGATTATCTATTTCTTGTCGGTCTGCCTTTGAGAATCAATGAATCTGAATTATATCTGACTTCTGAACTCGACTTGGTCCAACTCCATCTCATTAGAGATGAGCAATCTGATGGCCAGAAAGATGAAATGACTGACAGCAACTTTTCAGTTGGTCAGTGCTCACCTAGGATGTGAACCTGGCCTAAGAGTTACACGGCTACACTTCTCTCTCCATCCCCTTCCCCTTCTTGAAGCTCAGCTCATGATCTCATGATCAAGTATGATACTTGATAACTAACAAAGGCTTATTGAATGTATGAATTAGGTAAACCAGAAAAGAATTCTTTTTTGCCCTCTTTTTAAAAATTTCAACTTACATTAAAGTTGGAAGATATGTACAATAAATATACATACACCCTTTCACCTAAGATCATCAATTCTTAATAATTTGTCACATTTTCTTCCATTTTTTCCTTCCTTCCTTCTTTCCTTCCTCCTCTCTCTCAACATATACTTATGCAGACATACATATACATAAGACACATACATATATACACATAATGTATATACATACATACACACTAATGCTTATATATATTAATAAGTGTATATATATTTTCTCTGACATTTAGAAAAAGTTTAAGATATGAAAATTCACATCAAGTCCTTTATCGTGTGTCTCCTCCCCCCATTATCCCAAATGACCATAAGACAATTTTCATATTCATGAAATTTAAACTGATACAAAACTAGAACTAACACCCAAAAAAGATGTCTTTTTCATTATAGGGGACTGGAATGCAAAAGTAGGAAGTCAAGAAACACCTGGAGTAACAGGCAAATTTGGCCTTGGAATACGAGATTAAGCAGGGCAAAGACTAATAGAGTTTTGCCAAGAAAATGCACTGGTCATAGCAAACACCCTCTTCCAACAACACAAGAAAAGACTTTACACATGGACATCACAAGATGGTCAACACCGAAATCAGATTGATTATATTCTTTGCAGCCAAAGATGGAAAAGTTCTATACAGTCAGCAAAAACAAGACCAGGAGCTGGCTGTGGCTCAGACCATGAACTCCTTATTGCCATAGAGAGTGAAGTAAGCCAGAAACAAAAACACAAATACAGTATACTAACGCATATATATGGAATTTAGAAAGATGGTAAAAATAACCCTATTTACGAGACGGCAAAAGAGACACTGATGTATAGACCAGACTTTTGGACTCTGGGACCGGGAGAGGGTGGGATGATTGGGGAGAATAGCATTGAAATATGTATAATATTATATCTGAAATGTATTAATTGTTCAAACTAATCACTGTCGTGTTACAATTTGTTCATATTAGATGTTTGTAATGTTTCTGATAATCAATAAAAGAGATTCTTGATAAAAAAAAAAAAAAACAACAAATTCGGACTTAAATTGAAGACAGTAGGGAAAACCACTAGACCATTCGGGTATGACCTAAATCAAATCCCTTATGATTATACAGTGGAAGTGAAAAATAGATTTAAGGGCCTAGATCTGATAGATAGAGTGCCTGATGAGCTATGGAATGAGATTCGTGACATTGTACAGGAGACAGGGATCAAGACCATCCCCATGGAAAATAAAGGCAAAAAAGCAAAATGGCTGTCTGGGAGGCCTTACAAATAGCTGTGAAAAGAAGAGAAGCGAAAAGCAAAGGAGAAAAGGAAAGACATAAGTATCTGAATGCAGAGTTCCAAAGAATAGCAAGAAGAGATAAGAAAGCCTTCAGCGATCAATGCAAAGAAATAGAGGAAAACAATAGAATGGGAAAGACTAGAGATCTCTTCAAGAAAATCAGAGATTTCAAAGGAACATTTCATGCAAAGATGGGCTCGATAAAGGACAGAAATGGTATGGATCTAACAGAAGCAGAAGATATTATTAAGAAGAGGTGGCAAGAATACACAGAACTGTACAAAAAAGATCTTCAAAACCCAGATAATCACGATGGTGTGATCACTGACCTAGAGCCAGACATCGTGGAATGTGAAGTCAAGTGGGCCTTAGAAAGCATAACTATGAACAAAGCTAGTGGAAGTGATGGAATTCCAGTTGAGCTATTTCAAATCCTGAAAGATGATGCTGTGAAAGTGCTGCACTCAATATGCCAGCAAATTTGGAAAGCTCAGCAATGGCCACAAGACTGGAAAAGGTCGGTTTTCATCCCAATCCCAAAGAAAGGCAATGCCAAAGAATGCTCAAACTACCACACAATTGCACTCATCTCACACGCTAGTAAAGTAATGCTCAAAATTCTCCAAGCCAGGCTTCAGCAATATGTGAATCGTGAACTTCCTGATGTTCAAGCTGGTTTTAGAAAAGGCAGAGGAACCAAATTACCAACATCCACATGATCATGGAAAAAGCAAGAGAGAGTTCCAGAAAAACATCTATTTCTGCTTTATTGACTATGCCAAAGCCTTTGACTGTGTGGATCACAATCAACTGTGGAAAATTCTGAAAGAGATGGGAATACCAGACCACCTGATCTGCCTCTTGAGAAATTTGTATGCAGGTCAGGAAGCAACAGTTAGAATTGGACATGGAACAACAGATTGGTTCCAAATAGGAAAAAGAATACATCAAGGCTGTGTATTGTCACCCTGTTTATTTGAATTATATGCAGAGTACATCATGAGAAACACTGGACTGGAAGAAACACAAGCTGGAATCAAGATTGCCGGGAGAAATATCAATAACCTCAGATATGCAGATGACACCACTCTTATGGCAGAAAGTGAAGAGGAACTCAAAAGCCTCTTGATGAAAGTGAAAGTGGAGAGTGAAAGAGTTGGCTTAAAGCTCAACATTCAGAAAACAAAGATCATGGCATCTGGTCCCATCACTTCATGGGAAATAGATGGGGAAACAGTGGAAACAGTGTCAGACTTTATTTTGGGGGGCTCCAAAATCACTACAGATGGTGCCTGCAGCCATGAAATTAAAAGACGCTTACTCCTTGGAAGGAAAGTTATGACCAAGCTAGATAGCATATTCAAAAGCAGAGACATTACTTTGCCAACAAAGGTCCGTCTAGTCAAGGCTATGGTTTTTGCAGTGGTCATGTATGGATGTGAGAGCTGGACTGTGAAGAAGGCTGAGCACTGAAGAATTGATGCTTTTGAACCGTGGTGTTGGAAAAGACTCTTGAGAGTCCCTTGGACTGCAAGGAGATCCAACCAGTCCATTCTAAAGGAGATCAGCCCTGGAATTTCTTTGGAAGGAATGATGCTAAAGCCGAAACTCCAGTACTTTGGCCACCTCATGCAAAGAGTTGACTCATTGGAAAAAACTCTGATGCTGGGACGGATTGGGGGCAGGAGGAGAAGGGGACGACAGAGGATGAAATGGCTGGGTGGCATCACTGACTTGATGGACATGAGTCTGAGTGAACTCTGGGAGTTGGTGATGGACAGGGAGGCCTGGTGTGCTGTGGTTCATGGGGTCGCAGAGTTGGACATGACTGAGTGACTGATCTGATCTGATCTGATTATCTAATTTGCAGTCTGTATTGAAATATTTTTGTTTCTTCTAGTAATGTATCTTATGCTATGCTAATGCTAAGTCACTTCAGTCGTGTCCGACTCTGTGCGACCCCATAGACAGCAGCCCACCAGGCCTCCCTGTCCCTGGGATTCTCCAGGAAAGAACACTGGAGTAGGTTGCCATTTCCTTCTCCAATGCATGAAAGTGAAAAGAGAAAGTGAAGTTGCTCAGTCATGTCTGACTCTTAGCGACCCCATGGACTGCAGCCTACCAGGCTCCTCCATTCATGGGAATTTCCAGGCAAGAGTACTGGAGTGGGGTGCCATTGCCTTCTCCGATGTATCTTATAGTCATTTCTTTTTGCTTCCAATTTAGGATCCAGCCAAGGATCAAGATTGCTTTAGTTATCGCTTGCTTTAGTACTCCTGCATCTAGTAGATAGTCACATTTTTTTTTTTTAAAGTCCTTCATGACATTGACATTTTTGAAGACCAGATCACTTATTTTTCTGTTTGGATTTGTCTGATTCTGATTAGAATCTGGTTTATCTGTTTTGGAAAGGAGTCAAAGTGATATTACATCTTTTTTAGCATATGAATTAAAGAAACACATGATGTCAACCTAACCCATCATTTAACATCTGTTAAATCAATCATCTAGTTAAGGTGATGTCCAGTTGATAAAAGCCTGTTAGTGTTAGTTGCTTAGTCATGTCTGACTCTTTGAGATTCCATGGACCGTAGCCCGCCAGCCTCCTCTGTCCATGGAAATCTCCAGGCAAGAATACTGGGATGGGTAGCCATTCCTTTCTCCAGGAGATCTTCATGACTCAGGGATAAAACCCAGGTCTCCTGAATTGCAGGCAGATTCTTAACCATCTGAGTCACCAGGGAAGCCCTAAAACCTGTTAAGCAGTTAAATATTATCTAAGTTTATAATATAGTACCTACAAGATTGTTCACACATTGCAATTTCAATATTCTGTAAATTTTAAAATTTAAAAATATAGGTTATATAGTGAAATATTTTATTTTCAGCATCATATATCGTATCTCAGGGCTTCCCTGGTGGCTCAGACAGTAAATAATCTCCTGGCAATGCAGGAGACCTGGGTTTGATCCCGGGGTCAGGAATATCGCCTGGAGTAAGAAATAGCAACACATTCCAGTATTCTTGCCCAGAAATTCCTGTGGAAGAGGAGCCTGGTGGGCTGCATGGAGTCGTAAGGGTCAGACATGAATTAGTGAGTAAACCACTACCACCATTGTGCCTCAAGATTATTTTTTTTTTTTAATTTCATCTCCTTTCTCTCTATACCAAGGTTTAATATATTTTGAAGTTTGGAATCATTTTAGTATGCTTCTGCTTTCTGACAACAGATTTTTCAGCATTAAAAATTTGTTTTTATTTGCTATTATAGTACAAAGCATGTTCTTACAAAGTTTTTATTTGAGTAGCACTATCAAAGTAGGGAAAACCACTAGACCATTCAGGTATGACCTAAGTCAAATCCCTTATGATTATACAGTGGAAGTGAGAAATAGATTTAAGGGACTAAATCTGATAGAGTGCCTGATGAACTATGGACAGAGCTTCGTGACATTTTACACAAGACAGGGATCAAGACCATCCTGAAGAAAAAGAAATGCAAAAAAGCAAAATAGCTGTCTGGGGAGGCCTTACTAATAGCTGTGAAAAGAAGAGAAGCAAAAAGCAAAGGAGAAAAGGAAAGATTTAAGTATCTGAATGCAGAGTTCCAAAGAATAGCAAGAAGAGATAAGAAAGTCTTCTTCGTGATCAATGCAAAGAAATAGAGGAAAACAACAGAATGGGAAAGACTAGAGATCTCTTCAAGAAAATCAGAGATTTCAAAGGAACATTTCATGCAAAGATGGGCTCGATAAAGGACAGAAATGGTATGGACCTAACAGAAGCAGAAGATATTATTAAGAAGAGGTGGCAAGAATACATAGAAGAACTGTCCAGAAAAGATCTTCAAAACCCAGTTAATCATGATGGTATGATCACTGACCTAGAGCCAGACATCCTGGAAGGTGAAGTCAAGTGGGCCTTAGAAAGCATCACTACAAACACAGCTACTGGAGGTGATGGAATTCCAGTGGAGCTATTTCAAATCCTGAAAGATGATGCTGTGAAAATGCTGCACTCAATATGCCAGCAAATTTGTAAAACTCAGCAGTGGCCACAGGACTGGAAAAGGTCGGTTTTCATTCCAATCCTAAAGAAAGGCAATGCCAAAGAATGCTCAAACTACCACACAAGTGCACTCATCTCACACGCTAGTAAAGTAATGCTTAAAATTCTCCAAGCCAGGCTCCAGCAATATGTGAACCGTGAACTTCCTGATGTTCAAGCTGGTTTTACAAAAGGCAGAGGAACCAGAGACCAAATTGCCAACATCCACTGGATCATGGATAAAGCAAGAGAGTTCCAGAATAACATCTATTTATGCTTTATTGACTACGCCAAAGCCTTTGACTGTGTGGATCACAATAAACTGTGGAAAATTCTGAAAGGGGAATACCAGGCCACCTGACCTGCCTCTTGAGAAACCTATATGCAGGTCAGGAAGCAACAGCTAGAATTGGACATGGAACAACAGATTGGTTCCCAATAGGAAAAGGAGTACATCAAGTCTGTATATTGTCACCCTGCTTATTTGACTTATATGCAGAGTACATCATGAGAAATGCTGGGCTGGAAGAAGCACAAGCTGGAATCAAGATTGCCAGGAGAAATATCAATAACCTCAGATATGTGGATGACACCACCCTTATGGCAAAAAGTGAAGAGGAACTAAAAAGCCTCTTGATGAAAGTGAAAGTGGAGAGTGAAAAGGTTGGCTTAAAGCTCAACATTCAGAAAACAAAGATCTTGGCATCTGGTCCCATCATTTCATGGGAAATAGATGGAGAAACAGTGGAAATAGTGTCAGAGTTTATTTTTTTGGGCTCCAAAATCACTGCAGATGATGACTACAGCCATGAAATTAAAAGATGCTTACTCCTTGGAAGGAAAGTTATGACCAGCCTAGATAGCATATTCAAAAGCATATTACTTTGCCAACAAAGGTCCATCTAGTCAAGGCTATGGTTTTTCCAGAAATCATGTATGGATGTGAGAGTTGGACTGTGAAGAAGGCTGAGCACCGAAGAATTGATGCTTTTGAACTGTGGTGTTGGAGAAGACTCTTGAGAGTCCCTTGGACTGCAAGGAGATCCAACAAGTCCATTCTATAGGAGATCAGTCCTGGGTGTTCATTGGAAGGACAGATGTTGAAGCTGAAACTCCAATACTTTGGCCACCTCATGCAAAGAGTTGACTCATTGGAAAGACTCTGATGCTGGGAGGGATTAGGGCAAGGAGCAGTAAGGGATGACAGAGGATAGATGGCTGGATGGCATCACTGACTCGTTGGACATGAGTTTGGGTAAACTCCGGGATTTGGTGATGGACAGGGAGGCCTGGTGTGCTGCAGTTCATGAGGTCGCAAAGAGTTGGACACAACTGAGTGACTGAACTGAACTGAACTGAACTGAATCATTTCTACTAACCCAATAAATCAAATATCACTAAATGATTAATATCTTGAGCATGGCTGTAGTCATGACATATTAAACTCTTCAGCCTACTAATGACCTCATAAATTTAATCTACAGAATATGCACAATGATGTAAGTTGCATTCTGTTAATATTGCATCAAACATCTAGCAATTAATAACATTATGTTAAACTGTATGATTCCAATTAATATAGGCATTGGAAACACCAATAATTACTGACTTCTTTTTATAGAGTACAAACACTTTCACATCTTCTGAAGTATTTGCAATATGAAATTAATTATCTCTCATCAGGGTTGTATTTTGATCTGTACTTAGTCTAACAGAATTATATTCACTTGAATCTGATAACTTGAAGTTTTCATAAAAGATAACACTTTGCTATTACTGATAACCTAAATCAAATATTATGTTGCCTTGGATAACCCTGTTTGCCAGGGTTAATTAGGCCATTTTAATCCAAATCAAATGGTTTAATTAGCATCATTTTGACAAAAGAAAGCTATTCCAAGAAAGAAGTTATCCCTAAGGGCCTTGGTCTTTCTCTTGCATCACGCTAATTCTCTTGCCAAGATGGCTATCTTTCATTCAGGCTGCTTGCCATAGTACATTCCATGTGTCAGCCCAAATCCATCTCTTCAACACTAAGAAGTTTTTCTTGATCTCAGAGATTGATCAAGGATTTCACATAGGAGAAGAAATTAATTTTTTTCAGACTTTTTTTTTTAATTTTTAGTAAAGCCTGGGACTCTAAAAAGAGTTTATTTGTTAGAAAATTATAATCAACTCTGTCTTTACGCTTTGACAAAAATAACAACTATATCTGAAATGCTATAACTAGAAAGCCTTTTCCTGAGGTTTCCAAGTAAACATTGCCAGATACCTTTTTATTTTTTTCCTAGCTTTCATCATCCTACTTGCTAATATACCTCACTGAAGGAAGGGCATTAAGTGAGACCATATTAGGCAGGCTTATAATGCATGCAGGTACCTCTGCAGGAACAATGCTGTCCCTAAAAGTCACATTTAAGCTTGGCTACCAGGGATGCTCTTCCTAAGGAAGAATCACCATGAAAACTTCTTAGTAACCTTGCCAATTTCTAATAAACTATTTCTAAAATGTAATGTTCCCATGTAGTGTAACTACATAACAGAATGGAAACAGGCTTAGAATAATTGAATTTCATGATTTGGAAGGGTTATTTAGTCTAACGTTTCTTAAACCTGAAAGATAATCAGAGTCATCTGGGGAGCTCTTTTGAAATACAGATTATCCAACTGCAGACCTACTGAATCAGAATCTCCAGGAACCTTTAATTTGTAAAATTTTTTCAGCCTTGTAAGTAAGTTAGGAATGACATAAGGTCTAGTTCAATGTGCTCAACCCTTTTTTCACATCATCCTTCACATGGGAAGTTACCATATTAATATGGCTCACTTGGGTAAAGGCCTGAGACATCTCCAGAGGAGCTTCAGGGTTCAACCAGTTGCACCCAGGCAGGAAGGAGCAGGATATCACAACATCCATAATACATCTCTGGCTTATTGATATATTCTAACAACCTAGATTAGCTAACAGGAAAACCTAGGAATAGATAACAATCTAGAGTCAGCTTATTCCCAGAACAGCACAATCATTCAGCTCTTTCATTGCTCCTCTCTTTTACTTTATGACAGAATGACATCCAAAGACTTCAAAGAGAAATTTGTAGTTTATGAAGAATGTTAGGAAAGTGTACTCCTTAGAACATGTACTCCTTAGAATTCTTCTCTTTAACAATAATAGAAAACACAGCTCACTTGAAAAAATTAATTATACATATATATTTGTTACTTTGCCAACAAAGGTTCATATAGTCAAAGTTATAAAATCATGTATGGTTGTAAGAGCTGGACCATAAAGAAAGCTGAGTACCAAAGAATTGATGCTTTAGAACTGTGGTGTTGGAGAAGACTCTTGAGAGTCCCTTGGACTGCAAGGAGATCCAACCAGTACATCCTAAAGGACAGCAGTCCTGAGTATTCATTGGAAGGACAGATGCTGAAGCTGCAGCTCCAACACTTTGGCCCATCTGATGCGAAGAACTGACTCATTGGAAAAGACCCTGATGCTGGGAAGGATTGAAAGCAGGAGGAGAAGGGGACGACAGAGGATTAATGGCATCACCAACTCAGTGGACATGAATATGAGCAAGCTCCGGGAGTTGGTGATGGACAGGGGGAAGCCTGGCATGCTTCAGTCCATGGGGTCACAGAGTCGGACATGACTGAGTGACTGAACTGAACAGGATTAATTATGTATAATCATATATATTTAACTTTCTATAATTCTATATATATATATATATATATATATATATATATTCTCCAGTCTTCTCCATATCTAGATTCTGCTTTCTACTTAAGAAATTCATTTTCAAATAGTCTCTCTTCACATTATCTCAAGAGGGCCACTGGCAGTTCTCAATGAGACCAGAGCAATGGATGTGGGGGAGAGAAAGGTTATGCTCACTTCAAAGACCAGCTAGGTACACCACTGTATGTTTATACTGAGTAGAGAATGTGTCATTTCTCACCATTTTATACCAGCTTAAGGAGAGCCCTCTGACTGATAAAGAAAGAGCAAAGCTGTCTTTGGGGTTCTAGATACAACATGAATTGGGATCCTAAAGCAATGGTTGCCTAGGGAAGGTTTCTGGCTAGGAAGATTAAGACTCTGCTAGCTCGGCAAAAACCTCAGCTGCAAGATTAGGTTACATCTATCAGAATGTTACTTTGAAACTTTCATTTATTCATATAATAATTTTATTTAAAATTAAGAATGTTTCTGTTATGCAAAATATGTAACAGAATAAAAGGATAGTCTATTTTTCTCTGAAAAATCTGACTTTATGCAACATAAGGCTGTAATCAAGCATCAATATTATCTTTGTGGTTATTCACCCTAATGAAAGATAATATTCACAAAAAAAGGGAATGCTGAGATTTATGAGGACACTTTGGCATGGATAAATGTAAAATTGCATGAAACATTACTTCACTTGAAAGAGTAGATAAATAGGAAAGTGTACTCCTTGGAAAGTGTACTCCTTAGAATTCTTCCCTTTAACAATGATAGAAACACAGCTCACATTTGAAAAATTAACTATACATATTTTATCTATTTAATTAAGTATACACAATTACATATATTTACATATATATATATATATATATTCTACAATCTTCTGCATATTAGAAGAATAGATAAATAGTCAAGCTGCTTTTAACTGAATCATCACAGATCACTGTGCCTGAAAATCCCAACCAAGAGGATGACTCCTAACCTCACCAGGCTGTCTTCAGGGGCCCATCCTGTACAAATGGGTGAGAGAAAACTAATAGACTGCTGCTGCTGCTGCTGCTAAGTTGCTTCAGTTGTGTCCAACTCTGTGCGACCCCATAGATAGCAGCCTACCACGCCCCCCGATCCCTGGGATTCTCCAGGCAAGAACACTGGAGTGGGTTGCGATTTCCTTCTCCAGTGCATGAAAGTGAAAAGTGAAAGTGAAGTTGCTCAGTCATGTCCGACTCTGGCGACCCCATGGACTGCCGCCTACCAGGCTAATGAGCTAGAATTATTTGGGTTTGACAGGTTTTGCTATGACAATCTGACTATGGAACAATATAGAACAAAATCTCTATAAATATATGTAACTAAATAGATTACCTGAGATAAATCACAATGAATAAACAAATTATTCAGATATATTGAGTGTTTTTTTTTATTTTTAGAGAGATTTATAATATTGATGTTTATGGTGACTTCCTCTAGTTTATCACTTTAAGTTTACTTGAAGTATTTTTGTAAAGTATAAGTCAATTGAAATTGTTCTTATTGAAATAGTTCCATCAAATGCTAGGGAACTCTCTTAATATTTCCCTACCAATCTTTCCTTTGGGTCTTGCCTGTGGCAGTGTGCACAGATCTGTTAGGCATGTCTGAAACAAATGCCAGCTCACTGACTTTCTTTCTTTCCTAAAGTCAGTTTCCTTAATGTCAGTTTTATTTACTATAAAATCTGATCTATAATTTTAATAACAGTAATATTACCTATATCACAAGACTGAGACAATAACAGTAGATATTACTTATTACTTATTTGGTACCAATGTAATATGTGTTACTTTTAGATATTGGTATTATAGTGAGCCCTATTCTTAAAGCTGCATCTAAAATATCATAAACACATTTTGAAGATACAAAACATATGCTTATTTTTAATTTCACCATTTTATTAATACTTCAACACGGTACCTTCATGGTTACAAGAATTTTTATATCCATGCATTAATTTACATTATTCTTCCCAAAATTCCATGAGACACATCATTCAGGAAACTAGGATAGATTAAATTTGAGTAAATTTTTACATAATCATTTGGTTCTAAAAAGACCTATGCTTTTATAATCCCATGGCTTTGTCATTCAAGGTTTTTGAGAGTTCTGCATGTTCTCTGAAATAAGACAATGCAGCTGTTTAAGTATCATCAATCCTGTTCAGGAATACAAGAATATCACGTTATATAACAAGGTAAACCTCTTTTTAATGTTTCTATTTTTTCTTAAAATGTGTTATATTTGTTGTTGTTATTGTTCAGCTGTTATGTCTTGTCCAACTCTGTGTGACCCCATGAACTGCAGTGCACCAGGCTTCCCTTTCCTTCACTATTGTCTGGAGTTTGCTCAAATTCATGTCCATTGAGTCGGTGATACTATCTAACCATCTCATCCTCTGCCACTCGCTTCTCCTTTTGCCTTCAATCTTTCCAGGCATCAGAGTCATTTCCAATGCCTTGGCTCTTCTCATCTGGTGGCCAAATTGTTGGAGCTTCAGCTTCAGCAACAGTCCTTCAGAAATCAACCTGAATGCTCAGGGTTGATTTCTCTTGCTGCTGCTGCTAAGTTGCTTCAGTCATGTCCAACTCTGTGCAACCTCATAGACAGCAGCCCACCAGGCTCCCCCGTCCCTGGGATTCTCCAGGCAAGAACACTGGAGTGGGTTGCCAGTTCCTTCTCCAATGCATGAAAGTGAAAAGTGAAAGTGAAGTCACTCAGTCATGTCCGACTCTTAGCAACCCCATGGATTGCAGCCCACCAGGCTCCTCCGTTCATGGGATTTTCCAGGCAAGAGTACTGGAGTGGAGTACCATTGCCTTCTTTTAGGACTGACTTATTTGATCTTCTTGCAATCCAAGAGACTAAAGAGTCTTCTCCAGCACTAAAATTAGAAAACCTAAAAGATGATGCTATTAAAGTGCTGCACTCAATATGCAAGCACATTTGGAAAACTCAGCAGTGGCCACAAGACTGGACAAGGTCATTTATCCCAAAGAAGGGAAATACAAAAGAATTTTCAAACTACTCCACAATTGCACTCATCTCACATGCTAGCAAAGTAATGTTCACAATCCTTCAAGCTAGGCTTCAACAGTACATGAACTAAGAACTTCTAGATGTACAAGCTAGATTTAGAAAAGGCAGAGGAACCAGAGATCAAATTGCCAACACCTGTTGGATCATAGAAAAAAACAAGAGAATTCCAGAAAAACATCTTATGCTTCATTGACTACACTAAAGCCTTTGACTGTGTGGATAACAACAAATAGTGGAAAACTCTTAACATGATGGGTATACTAGACCATCTTACCTGCCTCCTGAGAAACCTGTATGCAGGTCAAGAAGCTACAGTTAGATTTGGACATGGGTCAATGAACTGGTTCCAAATTGGGAAAGGAATAGATCAAGGCTGTATATTGTCACCCTGCTTACTTAACATATATGCAGAGTACATCATGGGGAATGCTTGGCAGTCAACAAAAGAGTCCAAAATGCAGTACTTGGGTGCAAACTCAAAACTGACAGAATGATCTCTGTTTGTTCCCAAGGTAAACCACTCAATATCACAGTTATGCAAGTCTATGCCCCAACTGATAATGCCAAAGAAGCTGAAGTTGAACGCTTCTATGATGATCTACAAGACCTTCTAAAACTAACAATCAAAAAAGATGTCCTTTTCATTATAGGGAAATGCACTGGAATGCAAAAGGAGGAAGTCAAGAAATACCTGGAGTAACAGGCAAATTTGGCCTTGGAAGTCAAAATGAAGCATGTCAAAAGCTAACAGAGTTTTGCAAGAGAATGCACTGGTCATAGCAAACAATTTCTTCCAACAACAAGAGAAAACTCTACACATGGACATCACCAGATGGTCAATACCAAAATCAGATTGATTATATTCTTTGCAGCCAAAGATGGAGAAGCCCTATATGGTCAGCAAAAACAAGACCGGGAGTTGACTGTGGCTCAGATCATGAACTCCTTATTGCCAAATTCAGACTTAAATTGAAGAAAGTGGGGAAAACCACTGTACCATTCAGGTATGACCTAAATCAAATACCTTAGATTATACAGTAGAAGTGACAAATAGATTCAAGGGATTAGATCTGATAGAGTGTCTGAAGAACCATGGATGGAGGTTTGTGACATTGTACAGGAAGCAGTCATCAAGACCACCCCCAAAAAATAAATGCAAAAAGCAAAATGGTTGTCTGGGGAAGCCTTACAAATAGCTGTGAAAGGAGAGACACAAAAGGCAAAGGAGAAAAGGAAAAATATACCCATTTAAATGCAGAATAAACCCAAAGAATAGCAAGGAAAGATAAGAAAGCCTACTTCATGATCAATGCAAAGGAATGGAGGAAAATGACAGAATGGGAAAGACTAGAGATCTCTTCAAGAAAATTAGAGACACCAAGGGAACATTTCATGCAAAGATGGGCACAATATAGGACAGAAATGGCATGGACCTAACAGAAGCAGAAGATATTATTAAAAGAGGTGGCAAGAATACACAGAAGAACTATACAAAAAAGATCTTCATGACCCAGATAACCATATTGGTGTAATCACCTACCTAGAGTCAGACAGCCTGGAATGCAAAGTCAAGTGGGCCCTAGAAAGCATCACTACGAACAAAGCTAGTGGAAGTGATAGAATTAATAATTTCAGTAGAGTTATTTCAAATCCTAAAAGATGATGCTGTGAAAGTGTTGCACTCAATATGCCAGCAAATTTGGAAAACTCAGCAGTGGCCACAGGACTGGAAAAGGTCAGTTTTCATTCAAATCCCAAAGAATGCCAATGCCAAAGAATGATCAAACTACAGCGCAATTGCACTCATCTCACACACCAGTACAGTAAGGCTCAAAATTCTCCAAGCCAGGCTTCAACAGTATGTGAACTGTGAACTTCCAGATGTTCAAGCAGGATTTAGAAAATGCAGAAAACCAGAGATCAAATTGCCAAAATCCATTGGATCATCGAAAAAGCAAGAGAATTACAGAAAAAAAAAAATCTGCTTCATTGACTACACCAAAGCCTTTTACTGTGTGGATCACAACAAACTGTGGAAAATTTGAGATGGGAATAGCAGACCATCTTTCATGACTTCTGATAAATCTGTTTGCAGGTCAAGAAGCAACAGTTAGAACTGGACATGGAACAATAAATTGGTTCCAAATGAGGAAAGGAGTATGTCAAGGCTGTATATTGTCACCCTGCTTATTTAAATTATATGCAGAGTACATCATGCGAAATGCCAGGCTAGATGAAGCACAAGGTAGAATCAAGATTACCATGAGAAATACCAATACCCTCATACACGCAGACTCTGCCAACTTTATGGCAGAAAACAAAGAGTCTCCTGATGAAAGTGAAGAGGAGAGTGAAAAAGCTGGTTAAAACTCAACATTTAAAATACTAAGATCGTGGCATCTGGCCCCATCACTTCATGGCAAATACATGGGGAAACAATGGAAACAGTGACAGACTTTATTTGTGTGGGGGGAGGTGGGGCTCCAAAATCACTGCAGATGACTATAACCATGAAATAAAAAAGACACTTGCTCCTTGAAAGAAAAGAAAGTTATGACCAACCTAGACAGCATATTAAAAAGCAGAGACATCACTTTTTTGACAAAGTTTAATATAGTCAAAGCCATGGTTTTTCCAGTAGTCATGTATGAGTGTGAGAGTTGGACCATAAAGAAGGCTGAGCACCAAAGAATTCCCGCCTTTGATCTGTGGTGTTGTAGAAGATTCTTGAGAGTCCCTTGGACTGCAAGGAGATCAAACCAGTCAGTCCTAAAGGAAATTAACCCTGAATCTTCATGGGAAGGATTGATGCTGAAGCTCCAATACTTTGACCACCTGATGCAAAGAGCCTGATGCTGGGAAAGATTGAAAGCAGGAGGAGAAGGGGATGACAGAGGACAAGATGGTTAGATGGCATCAGTGATTCAATGGACATTAATTTGAGCAAACTCTGGGAAATGGTGAACAACAGGGAAGCCTGGCATGCCCATGGGGTTGCAAAAATTTGGACATGACTGAGAGATGAACAATATGGACCTTTGTCAGCAAAGTGACGTCTTTGCTTTTTAATATGCTGTCTAAGCTTGTCATAGCTTCCCCTTCATGGATCATAACCTTGTCATAGCTAAGAGGCTTGCATAGCTCAATGAAGCTATAAGCCATGCCATGCAGAGCCACCCAAGATGGACTAGTCGTAGTCAAGAATTTGACAAAATATGGTCTACTGGAGGTGGGAATGGCAAACCGCTCCAGTATTCTTGCTGACAGAATCCCATAAGCATTATGAAAAGGCATAAAGGTATGACTTAGGAGGATGAGCCTCCCAGGACAAAAGGTGTCCAATCTGCTACTGGGGACACTCATTCTCATCTCGTTCAATGCAGAATGAGAATATTTTTACCCTATATTATCTTTAGCATTATCTGTAAATGTTAGAACTACTTTAACTTAAATTTTAAACTCATTTTGGGAGATAATTTAAGTTTTAACATAATTAAATTCATAACTACATGTTGACTATTTTGTAAAACAAGTGACAGATATCGTGAAAGAAAAAGTACTGACTAAAACATATCTCAAAGAAAAAATTAGTGACAAAGAATAATACAGAAATAAATTATTTTAAATAGCAGACTCTTGAGAAGTTTTATAGAGGAAGTAGTATGAGTTAGTTATTGAACTACAAGTTAAGTTCAGTCACTCAGTCATGTCTGACTCTGCGACCTCATGGACTGTAGCACGCCAGGCCTCTCTGCCCATCACCAACTCCCAGAGTTTACTCAAACTCATGTCCATTGCAGTGATGCCATCCAACCATCTCATCGTCTGTCATGCCCTTCTCCTCCCACCTTCAATCTTTCCCAGCATCAGGGTCTTTTAATATGAGTCAGTTCTTTGCATCAAGTGGCCTAAGTATTGGAATTTCAGCTTCAACATCAGTCCTTCCAATGAATATTCAGGACTGATTTCCTTTAGGATGGACAGGTTGGATCTTCTTGCAGTGCAAGGGATTCTCAAGAGTCTTCTCCAACACCACAGTTCAAAAGCATTAATTCTTCAATGCTCAGCTTTTTTTATAGTCCAACACTCATATCCATACATGACTACTGGAAAAACCATAGCTTTGACTAGACGGACCTTTGTTGGCAAGGTAATGTCTCTGCTTTTTAATATGCTGTCTAGGTTGGTTGGGATTGAGGGCAGGAGGAGAAGGGGACGACAGAGGATGAGATGGCTGGATGGCATCACTGACTTGATGGGTGTGAGTCTGGGTGACCTCCGGGAGCTGGTGATGGACAGGGAGGCCTGGCGTGCTGCGGTTCATGGGGTCGCAAAGAGTCGGACACGACTGAGCGACTGATCTGATCTGATCTGATCTGATCTAGGTTGGTCATAATTTTTCTTCCAAGGAGCAAGCATCTTTTAATTTCATGGCTGCACTCACCATCTGTAGTGATTTTGCTGCTACTGCTAAGTCACTTTGGTCGTGTCTGACTCTGTGCGACCCCATATATGGCAGCCCACCAGGCTCCATCGTCCCTGGGATTCTCCAGGCAAGAAACACTGGAGTGGGTTGCCATTTGCTTCTCCAATGCATGAAAGTGAAAAGTGAAAGTGAAGTTGCTCAGTCGTGTCTGACTCTTTGCGACCCCATGGACTGCAGCCCACCAGGCTCCTCCATCCAGGGGATTTTTCAGGCAAGAGTACTGGAGTGGGGTGCCATCACCTTCTCTGAGTGATTTTGGAGTCCCCCAAAATAAAGTCTCTCACTGTTCCACTGTTTTCCCATCTATTATTTGCCATGAAGTGATGGGACCAGATGCCATGATCTTTGTTTTCTGAATGTTGAGCTTTAAGCCAACTTTTTCGCTCTCCACTTTCACTTTCATCAAGAGGCTTTTGAGTTCCTCTTCATTTTCTGCCATAAGGGTGGTATCATCTGCATATCTGAGGTTATTGATATTTCTCCTGGCAATCTTGATTCCAACTTGTGCTTCTTCCAGACCAGTGTTTCTCATGATTTACTCTGAATATAAGTTAAATAAGCAGGGTGACAATATACAGCCTTGACATACTCCTTTCCCTGTTTGGAACTACAAGAGGGGAATTCATTTATTCACTTCTTTATTGATCAAATGTTAACATCTATTATATTTATTTTCTTATTTATTCATTCAATAAATATTTATTGAGTATGTACTATGATATTCTTGCAGACAGCATATGGTTGAATCTCTTTTATTTATTCAGCCATTCTATCTTTTCACTGGATAATTTAATCCTTTTATGTTTACTTCTTGATAGGTATGGACTTACTGTTGCTGTTCTGCTAATTGTTTTCTGACTGTTTTATAGACCTTTCTTCCCCCCTTGCTTTTTATCTCACTATCTTCTTTGGTGATTGGATCATTTAATATAGCAGTATGTTGTGGTTCCTTTACCATAAGTTTCTGTGTGCTCCTGCAAGTTTTTCTTTTGTAGTTACCATGACGCTTACATAAACTACCTTATTTACAACATTATATTTTAACCTGATGACATCTTGACTTTAATAGCACATCTAAAGTAATGCTCAAAATTCTCCAAGCCAGGCTTCAGCAATATGTGAACCGTGAACTTCCTGATGTTCAAGCTGGATTTAGAAAAGGCAGAGGAACCAGAGATCAAATTGCCAACATCCGCTGGATCATGGAAAAAGCAAGAGAGTTCCAGAAAAACATCTATTTCTGCTTTATTGACTATGCCAAAGCCTTTGACTGTGTAGATCACAATAAACTCTGGAAAATTCTGAGAGAAATGGGAATACCAGACCACCTGATCTGCCTCTTAAGAAATCTGTATGCAGGTCAGGAAGCAACAGTTAGAACTGGTCATGGAACAACAGACTGGTTCCAAATAGGAAAAGGAGTACGTCAAGGCTGTATATTGTCACCATGTTTATTTAACTTATATGCAGAGTACATCATGAGAAATGCTGGACTGGAAGAAACACAAGCTGGAATCAAGATTGCCGGGAGAAATATCAATAACCTCAGATATGCAGATGATACCACCCTTATGGCAGAAAGTGAAGAGGAACTAAAAAGCCTCTTGATGAAAGTGAAAGTGGAGAGTGAAAAGGTTGGCTTAAAGCTCAACATTCAGAAAACGAAGATCATGGCATCTGGTCCCATCACTACATGGGAAATAGATGGAGATACAGTGGAAACAGTGTCAGACTTTATTTTTCTGGGCTCCAAAATCACTGCAGATGGTGACTGCAGCCATGAAATTAAAAGATGCTTACTCCTTGGAAGGAAGGTTATGGCCAACCTAGATAGCATATTCAAAAGCAGAGACATCACTTTGCCAGCAAAGGTTCGCCTAGTCAAGGCTATGGTCTTTCCTGTGGTCATGTATGGATGTGAGAGCTGGACTGTGAAGAAGGCTGAGCGCCGAAGAATTGATGCTTTTGAACTGTGGTGCTGGAGAAGACTCTTGAGAGTCCCTTGGACTGCAAGGAGATCCAACCAGTCCATTCTGAAGGAGATCAGACCTGGGATTTCTTTGGAGGGAATGATGCTCAAGCTGAAACTCCAGTATTTTGGCCACCTCATGCGAAGAGTTGACTCATTGGAGAAGACTCTGATGCTGGGAGGGATTGGGGGCAGGAGGAGAAGGGGACGACAGAGGATGAGATGGCTGGATGGCATCACTGACTCGATGAATGTGAGTCTGGGTGACCTCCAAGAGCTGGTGATGGATAGGGAGGCCTGGCGTGCTGCAGTTCATGGGGTCGCAAAGAGTTGGGCATGACTGAGCGACTGATCTGATCTGATCTGAAAGTGTATACTTTTGTCTTTACCTCCTTTACATTCTAGGTTATCGATATTATAGTTGACATATTTTATGGTTATATAAATGTCATATATAATACATGGTTATTATATACATGCAATATATACAATACATGTGTATACATGGTTATATACAATAACCAATTATTTCAGTTATGTTTTTAAATATTTTTAAATTTAAGCAAGAATTATATATTATAGAATAGTGAATTATGCATTACCATTATAAATTCAGAGAATCTGACTGATGTGTTTATTATGACCAATGAATTTCACACATGTGTTCATACACTTTTATAATGTTAATTAGTCTCATTTTATTTCCATTTGAAGAATGTCCTTTAATATCTCTTAGCAGGTCTAGTGATGTTGAACTTTCTCAGGTTTTAGTTGTTTAGAAAAGTATTTATCTCTCTTTTATTTCTGAAAGACAGCTTTGACGGGTAGAATATTCTTAATTGAATCTTTTTCTTTCAATATTTTGAATATATTATCCCATTCACCCGGCCTGTGAAGTTTCTATTGAGAAAGCTGCCAGTATTCCCTTGGGGGTTTTCCGGTATGTGACAAATCACTTGTCTCTTGCTGCTTTCAAAATTCTCTCTTTGTCTTTGACTTTTGACAGTTTAATTACAATGTATCCTGGTGTAGCCCTTTTCCAATTCAACCAGTCTGAAGCCCTTCGGGGTTTCCTGGTGGTTCAGATGGTAAAGAATCCACCTGCAATGTGGGAGACCTGGGTTCAATCTCTGGGTTGGGAAGATCCCCTGGAGAAAGAAACTGGCTACCCACTCCAGGATTCTGGCCTGCTGAATTTCATGGACAGAGGAGCCTGGCACGCTATGGTCCATGGGTCACAAAGAGTCGGACATGACTGAGCGACTTTCACTTTCACTTTTCAGGCTTCATGAATTCGGATATCTATTTTTCTTCCCAAGTTCAAAAAGTTTTCAGGCATTATTGCTTTAAATAAAAGTTCTGTCTTTTTCCTATTGGCTTGATACTCTGTCCAATTCGACAGTAGGCTGGGCTGCATGGTTGCTGAGATACTCTGGTCAGGCTTCCCAGTCAGGTGGAGTTGGATGCTGTGTTCAACAGCTGGATAGCACTGCAAATTTGCTTCTCTGCCCCAACCAAGTACATAAAATGGGCTCCATCATCGTCATAACTCAATGGCTAAGGGACGTGAATTAGGCAGAACTGTCCATTAAGCTCCCTGGCTTGTTGGGGCTACCAGTTCATTTCTTCAGGAAACAAAATCTTTGGCTCTGAGAGGATGGAAATTCAGATTCATGTCCCAAATTAAAAGCCTGGATTCCCAAGACTGTGGAGCAGTGGTAGTCCTCATACACTGCTGAAGAGAGTATAAATTTGTGCAATCATTTTGGAAACCTCTTTAGCATTAACTAAAAAGCCAGTCATGTTCATCTCTGTGATGGAGTATGACCCCTACTAGATATTTACTCTAGGGAATTTCTTGCTAATGTGCGTAATGGGGACATATAAAATAATGTTTGCAGCCACACTGTAGGCCATAGCCCCTTGCTTAAAACACAAATCCCACCAATGGTAAAATGAATACATAAATTTTTATCCATGTAATGTCCTGATCCCTTTTTTATTGATGTCAGATAACCAGATGTTGATAGATGTCAGCAGCAATAGCAATCTTCCACCATACAAAATATCATTACAAATGAACTGGATTTTCTGAAATAAAAAACAAACAGTAAAAGCATTTGGTTAGGTGTTATCACACTGTTTAAGTGCAAGTAAGGCACCAAAATCCTTAAGTCCTTTGATCTCTTTTCACAATCATTTAACAGTCTACACGTTGGAAAATGAGAGTCTGTGAAACTTTCTTTTTCATCAGAATCAACATTCCTGTTCCTTGCAGTAACAACCCTGTGAAAGAATGCTGTTTTAGTAAAAGATGACAATTTAAGAACATGGGGAAAACTGTTAAAGGGAATAGTGACAGTTTGTAATATAGACCTTTTAGCAGAAGACATCAACATTTTCAAGCTGATTACATAAAATAAAATTTGAATCTGAACTTCTCATCTTCCTAGAGATAATGAATAAATAAATTTCTCTATTTAAATGCATTTATTGATACTTCTGATCTAATCATATATCTCACTTCAATGACAATTTCTATAATATCTTTGAATATAAAGTCACATATTGGAGAAGGGAACGACCGACCACCCATTCCAGTATTCTTGCCTGGAGAATTCAATGGAGAGAAGAGCCTGCCGAGCTGTAGTCCATGGGGTCACAAAGAGTTGGACACAACTGAGTGACTAACACACACACACACACACACACACACACACACAGTCACATACTCTTAAAGATAAAACATGGCACTATTTACACAGTTATGATTGGGTGTTTCTTTTAATCAACAGAGCCCATAGACTTCTTACCCATTCATTAAGTCTCTGTACCTATTTTTCCCCTCACAGGCTCTTTTAACTCTTACTTTTCCCCCTAAAATTATCCGTGTCTTCTTGTGCTCACTTCCCTCTCTGTAAAGAACTTAGATTCAACAGTCTATAACTTCAAACACACTCAATTCAAGATGTTTATTTCACTAATTTACCTTATTGTACATGCCTGACATCTGTCTGGCAAAATCACAAACCTTCTTCAATCCAGATTCCTGTCATTCTGAACACTGCTAAGGAAAACACTCCACCCAGTACATCGGAGCCACTGGAAATGATTAGTCTCCCACTTTGACTGGGCCCTCAGAGCTGCTCAGTGATACATTTATGTTTTCCTAGCAAGGCCTTTCTCAGCTCCTCAAAGTGACAATTTCAGATCCCCCCCATTGTTCTCCAACTTCTGACTCTTATGACTTCCACTTCATGCAGAGCATATAATCTTGGCTCTTAATAGACCAGGGCTGGGGGCTTCCCAGGTGGTACTACTGATAAAGAATCTGCCTGCCAATGCAGAAGATGCAAGAGATGAGAGTTCTATGCCTGGGTCGGGAAGCTCTCTTGGCGGAGGAAATGGCTACCCACTCCAGTTCTCTTGTCTCGAAAATTCCAGGGACAGAGGAGCCTGGCAGGCTACAGTCCATGGGGCCACAGAAGAGTCAGACACAACTGAGTGACTGAGCCCAGAATTGACAGGGACAGAGGAAGATATCGGGTTAGAATCCTCTCAACGTCTTTCAGTTACAGTCACCAAATCACCTTTACCACGACCTCTCTACCTTCTTTCCTTCTCGTTAGCCCCTTTGCAAGGAAAGTGGCATGACTCCTCTTGTTCAAATGGGTCTCCCTGTGCTCTGGTTCCTGACTACTCCATCTATTTTGGTAAATTAGTTCACTCAACCGCCAAATCTGCCACCGCCACTCATTGTTTTTGTACCTCCAGATTTTTTGTTGTAATGGATCTTTCTCTTGAGTATTTAAGGATAATCAACTTTTAAAAACATCTCTTATTTTTCATTCCCACCCTCTTCCAGCTGTTAGTAACTTGCTTGTCCATTGACAGTAACATTACCTGGAATAGTCCTCTACATTCTTTGATTCTCCAGCTCCTACACTTCGTCTCATTTTTGTCATCATTCTTTGCTCTTCTACTCAGACTTTCTTCCTCTCTCATTATCCTGAACATAAGCTTCATGTCCTCCTGCCCTTGGTTCTTTTCTTTCTCTCCATTCTATACACTGTGCCCACGTAATCTCTTTTTTCAGTAGTCGTTTAAATAGAAAGTGAAAGTGAAGTCCCTCAGTCATGTCCGAATCTTTGTGACCCCATGGACTGTAGCCTACCACTCTCCTCCATCCATGGGATTTTCCAGGGAAGAGTACTGGAGTGGGTTGCCATTTCCTTCTCCAGAGAATATTTCTGACCCAGGGATTGAACCCGGGCCTCCGTCTGAGCCACCAGGGAAGTCCAAAAGATTACTCCCAAATCCTCAACCTATATAAACCTATATAAAGACATCCCATGTTTTTCTAGATCTCTACATTCAGAAGACCAAGAACACTTCAGATTCAATCTGTTCGAAACAGAGTATCTGCTCCAGAAAAGCTGAGTTTTTCCTTTTCTTCCCGGGAATGGGTATCACGTGTGTGAAAGTGAAAGACAGTGAAAGTGTTAGTTACTCAGTTGCGTCCAACTCTTTGTGATCCCATGGACTTTAGCCTGCCAGCCTCCTCTATCCATGGGATTCTCCAGGCAAGAATACTGGAGTATGTTGCCACGCCCTCCTCCAGGGGATCTTCCCAACCTAGGGATCAAACAAGTGTCTCTTATGTCTCCAGCATTGGCAGATGGGTTCTTTACCACTAGCACCACCTGGGAAGCCCTATGGGTATCACACTAGCCAGTAATCCAGGCAGGAAAATACTCTTAATCTCTACAACTGTTTTCTAGTAAAATCACTGCTGTTTTCTGCCAGGATTATGATAATGCCCTTGGTTGGTCTTTATGCATTTATTATGCATATTCTTAAGATGTTCACCCTAAAACCAGAGTCATCCTCTAAAAAGAACATCTACTCTCATCACATCCATGACTGAAACTCTTAAATGGCTCTCCACTGATCCTTATATAAACCCAATTCTTTTTCAGAGTTCACAAAGTCCTGAATGATGTGATTCAGGCAGGAAGCTTGACTTCCTCTCACATTACCGGCTCTATGGTAAAGCTGAAACTTCAGTCCTTTGGGCACCTGATGTGAAGAGCCAACTCATTGGAAAAGACCCTGATGCTGGGAAAGATTGAAGGCAAAATGAGAAGAGGGCAACAGAGGATGAGATGGTTGGATGGCATAATTGACTCAATGGACATGAGTTTAAGTGAGTTCCAGGAGATGGTGAAGAACAGGGAAGCCTGGCATGCTGCAGTCCATGGGGTCACAAAGAGTTGGACATGACTGAGAGACTGAACAAGAACAATAGAGTCAACAAAAAATGTTTAATTTCTAAGGTATCAATGTGTCCTCTGACCTCCAGAGCTTTCTACACTATTCTTCTGGATTTAGTAAGTTTTCCTCTGTGACCCACAGAAAACCGGCCTTCTCCTCTAGGAACTGTGGAATTGCCTATTTTCTTGCCTGTGGTCTCTAATAAGTTTCCTGGAATAAAAGCTGGGCAAAGCTTGTTTAACTTTATATTCCTAGCATCTAGCAAAGTGCTGGACATAGTGAAGGCAACTCATTATAAATGACATCTAATTTCATTGTAAAATGAAATCTAACCTGACTGGTTCTTTCTACTACACCATATTCCTGAGCTAAACGCACATATTAGGTGTTAAATGATTGTTGAATGCATGCTTATTGAAAATTCATTTTCCTAGTTCAACTCTGATTGAAATAATTTAAATTTCCCCTCTGTTTCTTTCTTGTTTTAATTTGTTAGGAATATTATCTTAATTTCAGGTTAGGATCATATGTTTCTCCATCCTCAATTCAAACTCTGCCAGATGCTTCATGCTCTTCTTTTCTTTCCTGTGACCACAAAACAAACAAACAAAAACCTAGATATACCTTGTCATGTCAAAAGTCTGTGTAGTCAAATGGGAATTTTTCCTTTTAACCGTGTCTATTAATTCACAGATTATTAAATTAGTTTTTTATGCCGTTGTTAATTTACTTATATCCAAGTTCTACACCTGATTTAGATAATTAGAAAATAAACTACTTGGATTAATCTGAAGAAAGTAGATCAGAGACCATAAAACTCCTGAGCTTTTTTTTACAATACTGTGAATTTCTTGAGAACAAAAACTATGTGTTATGTATTTTTATATCCTTGGGACTCAAGGTTCATTAGGCCTATAACAGTTGTTAAATAAATGTTTGTTGAGTGAATATCAGTTTAGTGAAACTTTGGGAGTTGACACAGGAAGTAAGCATCACCCAACTGCTCACTCTGTTATTGTAAACAAGCACGCCTAGAGCCTTGAATTTTGACCATATTTTGTTCCTGGCAAGTTATGTGATACTAATCAAGTCGTCTTCCAAATGAAAGACTCTTTCATTTTCCAAGTTCTAAACTCTAAAATTCTGTTTTTAAAAATTCTATACAATAGGACCCTCCCTGCTTTACATTTTAACATTCTCTCTTTTTGTAGAGCACTAATGAAGACTTGCTCATCAAGCAAGAGTTGCAGTAAAATTAATTAATTAGTTGCAGTTAAAATTTAACCATGAGTTAACTTAGAAAGCTTTGTTTCTGACTAAAACTTAATCTTTGTGGGATAGAGTTATTGTACTGGAAGATAATGATGATGGTGATGATTTGCACTGGCTTATTGATTGTGAGGAGAAGGCAATGGCACCCCACTCCAGTACTCTTGCCTGGAAAATCCCTTGGATGGAGGAGCCTGGTGGGCTGCAGTCCATGGGGTCGCAAAGAGTCGGACACGACTGAGCGACTTCACTTGATTGTGATGATTTCATGTGATTTTATGATATTTGGTGAAAAACTTAACACATTTAAAAACAGAAAAATTGAATACTGAAGTTTTCATATGCAACATGTGTAAAATATCCAAATCTTCACTTTATAGTACAACTTAATTTGAAAAAAACCTTATTTTCTCACATACAGTATAACAATACAAGGGATTCTCAATTATTGCATTTATTTTAGGTAGACATTTGTTTTGTAGTTTATTCCAAGAGTAGAAGGATATACCCATGGGAAATACCTTCTGTTGTTGGCAAGGAAACAAAATCACCAAGGTGCTAGTTTACACTTGTGGGCTCAAAGAAATGGTAGGGACATTCATATTGTGAAGAATCCCTAGAGTAACCATGGATATACTGAATATACAGACAACCACAGAGTTGTTAGGTGTGTTTGATGGAAAATGCATCTTCATGTAGTTTCTATGGCAATCATAAATAAATCTAGCTACTCAGAGTCAACACAGCAGCTGCACTACAAGCAGATATGTTCAGCAAAATCCAGAGAGTTTTAGTGTACATCAGCAGTTTGGCTCTAGGCGTGCTTGTTTACAGTAACAGAGTGAGCGGTTGGGTGATGCTTACTTCCTGTGTCAACTCCCAAAGTTTCATTTTAGACTCAGCTTTGCTCATGTTCAATATATTTTTGAAGAGAGAAGTGATGAGTTTCATTTTCTAAGTAGAAAGACTGGCTTAATAATGTCTCTATTTATCAGTGCAAGAAATAGTTTAAAAAAAAAAAGGAAATCGGGTTCTTATTATTATGATGTTAGTATAATATATGTTATATATATGCCATGCTATGCTATGCTGTGCTATGCTGAGTCACTTCAGTGGTGTCTGACTCTGTGCGACCCCATAGATGGCAGCCCACCAGGCTCCCCTGTCCCTGGGATTCTCCAGACAAGAACATTGGAGTGGGTTGCCATTTCCTTCTCCGGTGCATGAAAGTGAAAAGTGAAAGTGAGGTCGCTCAGTCGTGTCCAACTCCTAGTGACCCCATGGACTGCAGCCTTCCAGGCTCCTCTGTCCATGGATTTTCCAGGCAAGAGTACTGGAGTGGGGTGCCATTGCCTTCTCCGATGTTATATATATATCACATAATTATTATGCTATTAATAATATTATGCATAATAATATAATTATTATGCTATTATATTATTCTATTTAATATAAACATTAAAGCTATTATCTTATTTAGTCAATGGCACCCCACTCCAGTACTCTTGCCTGGAAAATCCCACGGATGGAGGAGCCTGGTAGGCTGCAGTCCCTGGGGTCGCTAAGAGTCAGACATGACTGAGCGACTTCACTTTCTCTTTTCACTTTCATACATTGGAGAAGGAAATGGCAACCCACTCCATTGTTCTTGCCTGGAGAATCCCAGGGACAGGGAAGCCTGGTGGGCTGCCATCTATGGGGTCGCACAGAGTTGGACACGACTGAAGTGACTTAGCATAGTCCTCCCCAAACCCTAAGAATTAGGTGATTTTGTTACTCCATTTTACAGAGAAGGAATAGACACAGAGCAATTAAATTATTTGTCCAGACACACAGCTAGTTAGAGGAAAAGCTGGAATTTGAACCAAGCAAGATTTTATTATTTTTGATTGAGAAAGTTTTTTCTAAGTGATATACAAAAACTAATTCCAGAAAACAAAAGATTATACATTTGTTAAAAGTCTTTTTTTTTTAAGTTTATGTAATTAAATAAAAAGCAGTAGAGTTAAAGAAAGCAATAAACTGGGAACAAATGTTTGCAGCTCACAATGAAGCATTATTTCCCTAATACATAGAGAGTACTTATAAGTCACTACTAGAAAGATCACACATTCAATGGAAAAATAAGCAAATAGATATAGATAATGTAGAAAAGGAAATACACTTAGCTTTTAAATATATGAAAGAACGCAAATATTACTCTCAATATAGAGGAATGTAATTTAAAAAACAATACCAAAATTTTCCTCACTTCCCAGATTGGCAAAGGTCAAAAAGTGATAACAACATGAACTGATGAATGTGTGTGAAAAAAGGCACTGTATATTAATGGTGAGACTATAAATAGGTACAAACCATATGAAAGATAATTTGGGAATAAATACCAAAATTACTAATTCTCTAACTCTGTGACCTAGCGGTTCTCCTTTAGGAAATTATAGCAAACATAAATACATCTGAAATGAAGTGTAAAGAAATTTCTTGATGCAGTAATAGAAAAATCCTGGAAAAGCTTGAATGCCTATCAATAGCAGACTGGTTAGGTGCACTGCTATAGACAATGAGATGGTATATTTGCTACTTTGTAAGCCTAAATTCTAGATGCTGGCACTTCAGTCCTGTCTGACTCTTTGCCACCCTATGGACTGTAGCCTGCTGGTCTCCTCTCTCCATGGGATCCTTCAGGCAAGAAGACTGGAGTGGGTTGCTGTGCCCTCCTCCAGGGAATCTTCCCAACCCAGGAATCGAACCTGCTTCTCTTCCATTTCCTTCATTGGCAGACTGGTTATTTACCATTAGCGCCACCTGGGAAGCCCTTGTAAACCTTAAGGAATCCTCATTCGTGGTGTTCAGCTCAGTTCAGTTGTTCATTCATGTCTGACTCTTTGCAACCCCATGGACTGCAGCACGCCAGGCTTCCCTGTCTGTTCCTGGTGTTAACGAGAACTTAAGGCTGGGTACCTTGACCTCATTCATATTGTTTCCTCATTAGCCACCTGATTTCCTGCTTTTTATGGGACAAGAACCTCCATCCATGTGACCAGACCTAGGTACTCTGTGCATTAGTTTTCCTCAGAAGATATGTGTATAAATCACCTCCTAAGTTGAAGACAGCTTCATGGATGTGGAGAAAGCATGCACACATTCTTGAAATGGTGTTGCAGATGCAACCTGTACCCCAGGTTCACCACTTAACAAATAGGACCACAGTGTCTTAAGACACTGGGTATCATACATCTCCATTATAATTTTTTCTTCCTGAATGCAAACATTCAGACCTTTTAAATCTAGGATGCTAGATCTTTCCTTTGAGAGTATTATTTTAGCTTCCATTTTAAATGTGTAGGAAATATTGATTTTATATATCCATGTGTTCAATAAACACGTATTACACACTTGAATACAGCACAAATCGGGGCATACAAGGAAAAATGACACGGAGGTTCCTGTTGGACACTAAACAGTCCAACAGGAAGCAGAGATAGGACAATAAGTGCCATAATCTAGGTGGCCCAGGACAGTGGGAAAGAGATTCAAGTGGACTTTCTAAGATAATTTCATACAAATGACTTAACAGAATATTTAAAGGGCTGAGAGATTTTTTTGTTACTTAAAGTTTACAAGATGATGACATGTAGTAAATGTTATCTGCTCAGTAATTTCAGACTTGGAGAACATTCCCATTGGAGAAAAATGAAACCTTTGTTCTTTTTAGAGCATAATACCATGTTTGTTGATTTTGTGTCTCTGTCCTTTTTTTAAAACTGATGACAACCATGAATAAGTTCTCTTGCTGAAACTACATTATCAATTTTATGTAGACAGAAATGTAATTACTGAAGATGGATTTTAGCCAGGCCACCTGAATTAATAACCAGCCCGAATCTTCTTGCTCTGGAAGAGAGTGGAACAGAACTGTTTATTGACCACAAATGGTCATGACCTTTGCTATCTTCCGCACTCAAAATACCACAGGAGGAAATCATCTAAAACGCCATGACATTTAAACCAAGTGAGAAATATGTGTATAAAATTTATAAGGACAAACTAATGCTGTTCTTAATTTGCACTACTATTTTGGGGGGTGCCATGATTATATACCTATTTTAAAATATACCTCCAGAAAAATACTACAAAATTCTCCTTTTTGCCATATTACCACTAACTTTAATCCAGTTTTGCCCCCTGGGAAAATCTATCTCCTTCTGGTTTTTATGACTTTTTATTCCAAGTAGAAGTAAAAGAGAAAAGACCCAAATTCTCACTTTGCAGTCATATATATTGGCTATTCAATCTTGGCTGCAGAAATGCATTCTCAATAAGTATATTCAGCCAATGGTCTATTCATAGTTTTGATTATATTTGCTATAACCAAAGCCAAAATATCCAAGGTGAATGTTCTCTAGCTGCACTTTGATTGCAACAATAGAAATATAATTCAAAGTAACTCAAGTGATTACTAAAGTAATCTACGGTTCGCATTACCAAATCATTACAAGAACAAAGAGTAAACTTGAGGAGTAAAACCCAGAAATTCAAATGTTACCAGCCAGGACTTTTTCTCAGTCTCTCATTTCTATTTTCTTTTGTGTTTCAGCTTTGTCATTCAGCCTGGCACCTCCATGTGGTTGAGACTGGGTCCATAGACGGAAAAATACCTGCCCTTCATATTTGTTTAGAAATATACCAAGGAAGGATATTGATAAGCCTAAATTAACTCATAACTATCCTAATATTAAATCAGAAGACTAGGACTAAAAGAAACAGGGAAAAATAATTTCCACAGAAAAGCAGATGCTGTTGCTATGAGAAGCAAGCAAAACTGGGCAGGCAAAACTGTCAACAGTCTTTATGAGTGTTAACACATCAAAATTACATTTGTTCAAGCTGTAAAAATAATTCTCAAGGAGTATTTGGTTTTCATTTTTATACAGAAAATATCACTAGGGCAGCAGAGTTGCTTGAGGACAGATGTATTATTAAGGGCAAAATCTGTTGATTTGTTGTTTATTGAGGAATATTAACTCCCCTGCAAAGCATAATAGTGTGCATTAGTGTGAACATCAAAACACTTCAGAAAACCATAAGTTGTATTCACATTCTCAGTCTTCTGGTAGTTATTATGCTTGAAAGCAAACACATTTGAAAATAAATATACAAGAAAGAATAAAATTTTTGGAAAAAGAACTGATTTTAAAACAAAGATCTTTATGATGAGTCATTCTTTGTAAAGTTCCTTCTACCCCAAAAAATCAGTTTTATAAACCGATATGACAATGCTTTATTTGCTGGGGGAAGTTAATTCAACATATATTCATTTTTATTGAATAAGTATTTATTGGGTACCTTCTTATTAGTGAATTACTCTGTTTGAGGACAGCAGGTATATTCAAATATCTCAAATTTCCAGCCTTGAGGAGCCTTAGGGGACAGTAAGACATAATCAAAAAGAGTTATAATTTTAAAAGGTAAAAAAAAATTGTCAACCAAATAATATGGAAAGTTAGAGTCAGTTGAAATTTAAAAGAGAACAAAGAGAATGAAACACATTTTCAGGTAAAAGGATAGAGATAGAGGATGACTTTCACAGATAAATTATATCCCAATTTGCTGTCTGTAGTCATTTTTATTGTTATAAATCTCTTTATATTTAACACTGGAGGAATTGGCCTGCAAAGCAGAAGATGGAATTGTGGGCAAAGTTTAGGCACGCAAGCCATCTCTGACAGTCCAGTTGTTCGTCTTTCTCTTTAACTTCCACTCATCTGGTGGTGAGGAGTAAGGGTGGGAATATTTTCTAAACATACATGAAATACACATTTTTAACTTTCAGGTTTAATGTACACAAGCATGTGTGAATATGCATTAGCATTCATTCTTGAAGTAACTACTGAGAAAAGTACTACATTCACTAATTCACTTATTCATTCAACAAATACTTGATGAAATTTCAGGATATGCTCATAAACAAGATCAACCAAGTTCCTGCTTTCATTAAGATTACAGTATTGTGGGGGATAATATTTCCATATAGATGACGTACAATAAGTAAATGCAATAAAATAAATTCAATTGGGGAGAGTCCCAATTCAAAAGTCCTTTGAAAAGGATAAAATGCAGCAAAGGGACAAAGAATAGCAGAAAAGGAAAAAAGACTCTAAGATGGACCATATAAATGACTTAAGGATGAAACAGAAAAAAAGAGAATACCGTGTATGTGCAATGTAATATAAGAGGCTACACTAGTTGCTGAGATGTATAAAAGTAAGTATTTTGCTTGATCTTTACTGTAGCAACCAGAATTTTAAATTAATTTGGAGAAACACAGTATATATGTAGAAAACAATATGGAATAGCACACATGAATGTGAACCTGGATATGAATTATCAGAGTACATGCAATCAGGCAGTTATAAAGCTGTGAAGCATTATTCAATATTTCGTGAATACATTTTTTCAGACGAGTGTATGCTCCTTAGTTCCGTCTTGTCACAACAAAGATTTGGAGCGACGGACATTAAAGCCTTTGGTGCATCACAGCTCTCAGGCCTTGGACAAACCGTGTTGTAGCTCTTAGACAAATCAGTGTTACAGCTCTATTTTATTTAGGAGATAGCAGGAGAATCCATCCTTGAAGCATGAGGGCACGCCAACCCAAAGACGCGAAGAGAAGAGAGTGGAGGAGCGCGCCAGCGCGCAGGAGAGAGAAAGAGCCCTTTGGCTCCTCTTATATGTTTTTCCCTCCCCCTGGGTCTGCCCTAAGCAAATTGGGCTTAGCCAGGAGTGCTGTTTGTTCTACCTGAAGTCCTCACTCTGGTCCTCAGACCTTCCTTTGACCTTCCTTTGTTCTATTATAGTGGTCTTACATGGGAAATAGATGGGGAAACAGCGTCAGACTTTATTTTTCTGGGCTCCAAAATCACTGCAGATGGTGGCTGCAGCCATGAAATTAAAAGATGCTTACTCCTTGGAAGGAAGGTTATGATCAACCTAAATAGCATATTCAAAAGCAGAGACATCACTTTGCCAACAAAGGTTCGCCTAGTCAAGGCTATGGTCTTTCCTGTGGTCATGTATGGATGTGAGAGCTGGACTGTGAAGAAGGCTGAGCGCCGAAGAATTGATGCTTTTGAACTGTGGTGTTGGAGAAGACTCTTGAGAGTCCCTTGGACTGCAAGGAGATCCAACCAGTCCATTCTGAAGGAGATGAGCCCTGGGATTTCTTTGGAAGGAATGATGCTAAAGCTGAAACGCCAGTATTTTGGCCACCTCATGCGAAGAGTTGACTCATTGGAGAAGACTCTGATGCTGGGAGGGATTGGGGGCAGGAGGAGAAGGGGACGACAGAGGATGAGATGGCTGGATGGCATCACTGACTCAACGAATACGAGTCTGAGTGACCTCCGGGAGTTGGTAATGGACAGGGAGGCCTGGCGTGCTGCAGTTCATGGGGTCGCAAAGAGTCGGACACGACTGAGCGACTGATCTGATCTGATCTGATCTGATCTTCCCTTCTTTGTCTTTAGCCAGCACCATTTTGGACTCCTGTTTCCTATTGTAACTACCTAACAATTTGATGATGAATGAGTGAACTAAATTAGTATCCAAGCAAAAAATCCTTCCAGTTAAATCAAATATCAGTACATTTGCCCAAGGAAATAAAATCTGCCACTGTTTCCATTTTTCCCCATTTATTTGCCATGAAATGGTAGGACCAGAAGCCAAGATCTTAGTTTTTTTCTTTAAATGTTGAGTTTCAAGCCAGGTTTTCACTCTCCCCTTTTTCCCTTATCAGGCTTCACAGGAGGGACCAGAAGCCAAGATCTTAGTTTTTTTTTTTTTTTTAATGTTGAGTTTCAAGCCAAGTTGTCACTCTCCTCTTTCTCCCTTATCAGGCTTCCCAGGTGGCTCAGTAGTGAAGTATCCACCTGCCAATATAAGAACTGTAGGAGATGTGGATTTGATTCCCGGACTGAGAAAATCCCCTGGAGAAGGAAATGACAAGCCACTCCAGTATTCTTGCCTGTGAAATCCCATAGAAAGAGGAGCCTGGCAGGCTGCAGTCCATGGGGTCCCAAAGAACTGGACAGGACTAAGTGATTGAGCACCATTTCACTCTTATCAAGGGGCTCTTTAGTTCCTCTTCACATTCTGCACTTAGGGTGGTATCATCTACATATCTGAGGTTGTTGATATTTCTCCCAGCCATCTTGATTCCAGCTTGTGCTTCATCCAGCCCAGCAATTTGCATGATATACTCTGCATATAAGTTAAATAAGCACTGTGACTATATACAACCTTGATGTACTCCTTTGTTTCCCAATTTGGAACCAGTCTATTGTTCCATATCCAGTTATAACTGTTGCTTCTTGACTGACATACAGGTTTCTCAGGAGACAGGTAAGGTGATCTGATATTCCCATCTCTTTAAGAATTTCCACAGTTTGTTGTGATCTACACAGTCAAAGGCTTTAATGTGGCCAATAAAGCAGAAGTAGATGTGATGCTACTTTTTGCTGTAGGACTGTTCCAGGCAGTGCAATCTTGATTTTTTTACCCATCTCTGCTGTCTACCTCACCCTGCTTGTCTCTAATGTCTGCTTGTCTTTAATATCCCAAGTTGTATCTTTTTCTTGGAGAAATCATCGCTGATGTCCTCAGGAGATGCTGTGTTCTCAAGCTGTTACTATTCTTACAATTGTTCTTGTTTATTGTGATTATTTGATTAATAAATGACCATTAGAATGTAATCCAATGAGGACAGAAACTCTTTGCTTTGTACATAGCACTGCTACTACTGCTAAGTCACTTCAGTCGTGTCCGACTCTGTGTGACCCCATAGACGGCAGCCCACCAGGCTCCCCCGTCCCTGGGACTCTCCAGGCAAGAACACCGGAGTGGGTTGCCATTTCCTTCTCCAATGCATGAAAGTGAAAAGTGAAAGTGAAGTCGCTCAGTCATGTCCGACTCTCAGCGACCCCATGGACTGGAGCCTACCAGCCTCCTACATCCATGGCACAGTGCCTCTCATACTATTTTCTGAATGGTTGTATTTGAAGGCATTTGTTAAATGATTAAAAAATGTCATTTTATTCAAAGCTCTGTTCTACTTTGCCACCTCCTGTATTCTAAGGATATAGTATTGAATATACAAAGTGATTAGCTTTTCAAAACCATTTTGATACTGAGTTAAAATGATTGAGAGATCTAGATTTATCAGGAATGGTATAAACTTTCAGCACAATGGTTCTCTAATAAAGAAGACATTTCCTCCAATGTCTTTTCATTGACTTTGAAGAAACCTTAATAAGATGTCCAATCACTACAATAGATTGTATTTTACTTCAAATACATGGTGTTCTAGTTGATAGAATGAATCCAAATAAGTGTTTCTGAATGACTAGACTTAAATAATCATACTTTATATTTTTGTCCGTAGAATACTTGATTTATTGCCAAAGATATGCCATTTTCTTTAAAACTCCCAGAAGCTGAAAAAGATTCTAGAAGTGTAGTATATTTATATGAGTCAGACAAGGAGAATAGGTTCCAGGGTTTCCAGCTATTTCCAACTCAAAAGGTTTCTGTCCTTAGACCTGCTGCTCCTTCTCAGATGCTCAGTTACTGTGTTTGCATTGACTTTATGCAGGACCTCAAGGATTTAACACAAGCCCTTCTGATAAGGACCCAATTGTACATAAATTCTATTTCTCCTAAAGCCTTATAGATCTACTACCCCATTGAAACTTGAACAATACAAAAACAATGATGATTGTTTTTCCTATGATACCCTTTAAAACCTCATTAGCAACACAAATTGGAGATACTGATAATTCGTTTCTGACTGTAATAATTGATGGGGATGTTTTCTAGAGATGTCTTAAACAAATATACTAAAATGTCTCCCAGTTACTATTTTCTAAGTGTCCTGACTAAATGGGCAGAGAGGTTGCTGATTCCACCTTTGATCAACAACACATGGAGGGCTCAAGTCACTCTATCATGTCTGACTCTTTGTGACCCTTTGGATGGTAGCCCGCCAGGCTCCTCTGTCCATGGGATTCTCCAGGTGAGAATACTGGGGTATCCCTTCTCCAGGAGATCTTCCCAGTCCAAGCCTTGAACCCTCATCTCCTGCACTGACAGGCCAGACTGTAAATTTCCTATAGTGCCTTATTCTCAGGAGATTTTAAGTTTCCAAGTGTTCAGGTCATTTTGTATTCTCTCTGTACAACTCAGTCTAAATTGGAATAGTTATTTTAAAAAATCTGTTTCTTTTGTATCAATTTATAGATCACTCCATTAGAAAAAAACTCATGTCTTTCATACTTTAACCTCCTTGTGAAATTGCTGTATGATAACATTCTCAAGATTCTTAAAATTTCATTCTTCGGTGCCATCTAGTTGCTTCAAGTTATTATTGATTGTATCTCTATATATAAACATATATTTTATAGCTGTTAGAATCATCTGATACGAGATACTCTGGCTTTACTAGAACTTCTATCTGTATTATTTTTTTAAAATAAAGTCTCATCAGTGACAATAACAGACCCATATTAGTAAGTTTAAATTTCAACTACTTCACTTCTTAGAGACATGGTAGTGAAGGAGTTGACAAGAAGCAAATTAACCAATTTTCCAAATGTGGGAAGGGATAAAAACAGCTAATATGAATGAGATCCTTGGCTAACAGGCGAGTGATGTCAATCAGTATAGATTTATTCATCAAAACAGAGACAATAGCCAGTTCTTTTTGTTTATTGTTTCCCTTAAGGATCTCCTCTCTTGACACAATAAAATGTTTCTCCAAGATTTGATTCATATTTTGGCAAGCCTACTGCCAATGAAAATGTTTTTCAAGAAACATAATTTTTGTAAATTCTTAAAACTCATCAGGCAAATTTTTATATAAAATCTATTTCCACAAGAATTGCATGATGCATACAAACGTGAATTTAGTGGTGGAGCCATAACTGATAAGAAACTAAGGAGTTCCTTTGCTAATTAGTTACTGAGTTTTTAACATACTTCTTGCAGTCAAAAGAGATATCTAAACCAGAACTCACCATTATACTGAAAGAAGACTCCTATTTTATTGTCTGTTAAAGTGAAATTTTAGCTACCAGGTGAGACATCTATTAAGACTTTCATTTTCAAGTCTGGAAATTTAGCCCTGCAATTTAATTTTCTCTTTATGAACAGATGGTTAACTTTAGTTGAAGCACTAAGTGTCTAGAAAGAAAGGTACTGATGTTGATGTGTGCATGCATAGGCCCAGGTGGGAAGTAGAGTCAGTAGATAAAAGTTAGCTGTTAACTAAATATATTATTATTCATATTTTATGTAACTGATGAAATTTCAGCTATTCATATAAACATATGGATGAATATGGTGGCCATCACCATGTGCATGTACCACTTTTGATGCTATCAATGTTGATAAGAAGATCACACCTTATAGGTACAAGATCGATGTCTCATGAAGGGATAGAGAAGCGAGATCTTCCTGAAAAAACTATAGTATAACCCAGAAGGAAGATTATTATGGTCAGACTTGGGGAATTTGTATTCCAGTTCTAGTTCTGTCACTGAGAACTCATACACATGGCAAATTTTAACATCTTTCAATGTTTGAGGATTTTTTGTTTTATTTTGTTTTAATAAAAGGAGGAAATTGGAATGGAAGGCTTCTAAAACATAATTCCTTGCTATAATTTTATAACTGAAAAAACATGTAAAATATTAGGCAAAAAAACACTGTCCCAGGAACTTTCTCTGTTTGATGTTGTTGTTGTTTAGCCACTAAGTCGTGTCTGACTCTTTAGATACCATGGACTGCAGTCCAGCAGGATCCTCTGTCTGTGGAATTTTCTAGGCAAAAATACTAGAGTGGGTCACCATTTCCTTCTCCAGGGGATCTTCCAGACCCAGGAATCAAACCTGGGTCTCCTGCTTTGCAGGTGGACTCTATACCATCTGAGCCACCAGGGACATCCCTTCTCTATTTTAGGTATTGAGTGTTGAGAGCCATTGAGCAAAGATGAAACAAAACCAGGAATGATCAAAAGGTCAAATTAGGCTTTGCTTATCAGGGCCAAGTGTTGCTTTTAGAGATTTTTAACACTTATATGGCTTCATTAATATACTCAAACATCTCAAAATCTAAAAAGAAACTTTTAAACATAATTATTCTTTACTACATATATTACCTAGTCTAATCTTTCTAATTTTTATTAACAGAGGTAAAATCATCTATTGAGACACATTATTTTTTCTTCTTTCAACACCTCTGAAATCAAAATAGAACAAACAATAAATATCTTAACAGTGTGTCATTGCTTATTTGCTGATGTTTCTCTTTACTTCTTGGTGTTACATAAAATAATAGTTGCAACTTAAAAATCAGTGGCATCTTAATTAGGTGAAGTACATCATATGCATCTACTTTGGAATCCATTTTTCAAAACATTTTCAAATGAATAATCTATAAAATGCATGGTAAATTCTCATTCAGATACTGATTATGAAAAACCTAGCAGATAGCCTTCTCAGAGTTTAATGTTCAATGTTTTACCAAATGAGATCTGAGAACTTTGTAACTGAAAAGCTGAAGTTAATATTTACAATAATTATAATGATTATTGTATATATATAAATTAAAGAAATTTATTCTTTTGGGCAACCTAGCAAACTGATCATTGTGCCAGGCCCAACTACTGTGATTTTTTTTTCCTTGTTTTATATTGTACAATAACCTTATAAAAGAAGCATTATCGATAAATCTACAAAGTGAACAAAAGCATAAAATGATTAACTTATTTAAAGTCCCAGAGTGAATAGTAAGTGGAGCAGAATTCAAAAGCAGACCTTAACACTGTGTGGTATTTGCTTCCAGATACGTACAGAGGAAAACAAATATATATATATATATATATATATATATATATATATATATTATCAATTCAGTCACTCAGTCATGTCCAATCTTTATGACCCCTTGGACTGCAGCACACTAGGCCTCTTTGTCCATCACGAATTTCAAACTCATTTGAAATTTATTCAAACTCATGTCCATTGAGTCAATGATGCCATCCAACCATTTCATCCTCTATCGTCCCCCTTCTCCTCCTGCCTTCAATCTTTTCCGGCCTCAGGGTCTTTTCAAATGAGTCAGTTCTTCACATCAGGTGGCCAAAGTATTAAAGTTTCAGCTTCAGCATCAGTCCTTCCAATGAATATTCAGGACTGATTTCCTTTAGGATGGACTGGTTCCATTATCTTAGTGCTTATATATGTATGTATATATAGAACATAATTAACTCTTAGACTGTTTCTCCACCAAGAAATTTCTACCAAATTATTCTGTCAATAATCCCTCTTGATTTAAAAAAATGAGTTTGGCATGGTAGAGATTAAAAGCAGAGGCAAATGACTCAGTAGGGGTAACCACTCATAAGAATCTATACAAGTGGAAAATGCATGGAAACAAACCAGTAATGAATGAAGACCATGTCCCTTAGGGCTGCCAGGAATGACATCCCAACTATGAGTGCTCTAACGGGGCAAGTAGACAAAGGGCAAGGAGCCTCCAGGAGTAAAACTCATGGCCTTATGTATGTCCTTAAAAGCCCTTTGCTTCCTGATGTTTCAGTAACTTGCCAGAAGGAATTTTCACTGAGATGGCATGAAATAGAAGGGATGGATCTCAAAATATACCACTTTTTCTACCTGGCTGAGTGTCAAAAACATTTTCCAAGTCCTCGCTTTCTTTAAGATGAACTTTTAAAAAAGCTTAACACACTAAAAGATACAATGAGGCATCTTATGCTGGCTTTGATCAAATATATATGTTGGTTTTTCTTTTAAAGGTACATGTTATTTGAATTTGAAAAGAAAACCATGAAGCTTTTCATATTTGAAACTGCTAAAAATAACCAGGCTTCTTCTACCAGATGACAGAAAGGTCATATTTGTGATGCAACCCTGACAATTACACGCAATTCAAATTTTACAAATGGAAATTCTACAAATTTTTACAAATCATTGTAATCAGTGATTAAACTTTTCTTCATGTAAAAATACAAACTAATACATCAAATAGTCTTCCCCCATCTTTTTAAAATAAGTTGTTAAATATGCTGAACCTTAGTATGCAAATCCTTGGAATTTTAGCAAAAACAATATTTTGTTTTTAGTGTATTTAGCCACTTTCCAGTTTAAAAAAAAAAGTAATTTGATTTGAGTGTGTAAAACTGAATTTTCTTTTTACTCACAGAGCCATTACTTTTTCAGAAGGATTCCCCTTTAAAACTACTAATACATTTTATTTTCAGCTAAAAACCATAAAGGAATTCTAAGGATTTAAGAAAAGTCTAGACTCCAGCTAGGCTGAATGTATATGAGCCCACCAGGCTCCTCTGTCCATGGATTCTCCAGGCAAGAAAACTGGAGTGGGTTGCCATTTCCTCTTCCAAAGGCTCTTCCCCAGCTAGAGATCAAACCAGGCATCTCTTAGGTCTCCTGCATTGGCAGGCAGTTCTTTACCACTAGCACCACCTGGGAAGCCCATATGATTCTTACAGTTCAGTTCAGTCCCTCAGTTGTATCTGACTCTTTGTGACCCCATGGACTATAGCATGCCAGGCTTCTCTGTCCATGACCAACTCCTGGAGCTTACTCAAACTATGATTCTTAGGTTGCATTTAAATATCTGAAATACATTGTCCTAGGAGAAATATAACAGTATATCTATTTATTTCATTGTTTAGTCACTGTACTTTCATATACACAAAGTACCATTTATATAGTAGACTATTACAACATTCTGCAGAGGGTTAAATTAAATCCCTGCAGAATGTATTTTGACAGAGAGCACACGATTTTACATGGTCTTTTGTTAAGACGATGAATGAATGTTCTGTCCTGCATGTGTGCTAAGTTGCTTCAGTTGTGTTCGGCTCTTTGTAACTGTATGGACCGTATGCTGCCAGACTCCTCTGTCCACGGCATTCTCCAGGCAAGAATACTGGAGTGGGTTGATGCCCTCATCCACAGATCTTCCTGACTCAGGGATGAATCCCGTGTCTCACATCTCCTGCCCTGGCAGGCACGTTCTTTACCACCAGTGCTTGCCATATAAAAGTGAACTGCTTTTCATTTCTCTTATTGATACATATTTTGAGAATTCATTTCTCACATTAATAGCTACATAAAAAGTTTCAGAAGTTGGGGATAATTTCAGTAAATGACTTATTTAGTTTGGTGACTGCAATTAGGGCTAGCATTATATAGGTTTACAATAGTCAATCTGTTTTTTGCAGATTTTAACAAATAAATAGCAGAAACCTTCTCCTTTACATTCTTTAAGATTTTGATAATCCCTCCTGAAATTTTATCTTATCTTAATTGAAGCTAGGAGAAGTGTTACATTCATCTATCGATGGACACTGAGGTTGTTTCCATGTCTTGGCTACAGTAAATAATGCTGTAATAAAAACGAGGATAAAGACATTTCTTCAACCATCATGAGAAATGCTGGACTGGAAGAAACACAAGTTGGAATCAAGATTGCTGGGAGAAATATCAATAACCTCAGATATGCAGATGACACCACCCTTATGGCAGAAAGTGAAGAGGAACTAAAAAGCCTCTTGATGAAAGTGAAAGTGAAAGTGGAGAGTGAAAAGGTTGGCTTAAAGCTCAACATTCAGAAAACAAAGATCATGGCATCTGGTCCCATCACTACATGGGAAATAGATGGAGAAACAGTGGAAACAGTGTCAGACTTTATTTATCTGGGCTCCAAAATCACTGCGGATGGTGACTGCAGCCATGAAATTAAAAGACGCTTACTCCTTGGAAGGAAAGTTATGACCAACCTAGATCACATATTCAAAAGCAGAGACATCACTTTGCCAACAAAGGTTCACCTAGTCAAGGCTATGGTCTTTCCTGTGGTCATGTATGGATGTGAGAGCTGGACTATGAAGAAGGCTGAGCGCTGAGGAATTGATGCTTTTGAACTGTGGTGTTGGAGAAGACTCTTGAGAGTCCCTTGGACTGCAAGAAGATCCAACCAGTCCATTCTGAAGGAGATCAATCCTGGGATTTCTTTGGAAGGAATGATGCTAAAGCTGAAACTCCAGTCTTTTGGCCACCTCATGCGAAGAGTTGACTCATTGGAGAAGACTCTGATGCTGGGAGGGATTGGGGGCAGGAGGAGAAGGGGACGACAGAGGATGAGATGGCTGGATGGCATCACTGACTTGATGAATGTGAGTCTGTGTGACCTCCGGGAGTTGGTGATGGACAGGGAGGCCTGGCGTGCTGCAGTTTATGGGGTCGCAAAGAGTCGGACACGACTGAGCGACTGATCTGATCTGATTGATTTAACTTCCTTTGGTTATATATCTCAAAGTAAGATTGTTGGAGCACACAGTATCTCTATTTGTAATTTTTTGAGGACCCTCTATACTGTTCTTCATAATAGTTCTACCAATTTGCCTTCTCACCCACAGTGCCTTAGGGTTCCCTTTTCTCTACCTTCTCACTTGGACTTGTTAATGCTTGGTTTTTGATGATTGCCATTCTGACAGATGTGAGATAGTATCTCATTGTGGTTTTGATTTGCATTTCCTTGATGTCCTGTCTTCAAGTCCTCTGTCCATGGAATTCTCCAGGGCAGAATACTGGAGTGGGTAGCCATTCCCTTCTCCAGGGGATCTTCCTGATCCTGATTTTCCCAGGGACTGAACCCAGGTCTCCTGCATGGCAAGCGGATTCTTTACCATTTGAGCCACTAGGAAAGCATGATAATTCAGTTTGGTTCAGTCGCTCAGTCGTATCTGACTCTTTGTGACCCCACGGACTTCAATACGTCGGGCTTCCCTGTCCATCACCAACTCCTGCAGCTTGCTCAACCTCATGTCCATTGAGTTGGTGATGCCATCCAATCATCTCATCCTCTGTCGTCAACTTCGCCTCCTGTCTTCAGTCTTTCCCATAACAAGGGTCTTTTCCAATGAGTTGGTTCTTTGCATTCAGGTGGCCAAAGTATTGGAGTTTCAGCTTCAGCATCAGTTCTTTCAATGAATATTCAAGACTCATCTCCTTTAGGATAGACTGGTTTGATCTCTTTGCAGTCCAAGGGACTCTCAAGAGTCTTCTCCAACACCACAGTTCAAAAGCATCAATTCTGTGGCCCTCAGCTTTCCTTATAGTCCAACTCTCACATTTATATATGATTATTGGAAAAAACATAGCTTTGACTAGACAGACATTTGTTGGTTAAGTAATGTCTCTACTTTTTTAATATGCTGTCTAGGTTGGTCATAGCTTTCCTTCCAAGGAGCAAGCGTCTTTTAACTTCATGGCTGCAATCACCATCTGCAGTGATTTTGAAGCCCCCCAAAATAAAGTCTGTCACCGTTTCCATTGTTTCCCCATCTATTTGCCATGAAGTTATCGGACCAGATGCCATGATCTTAGTATTCTGAATGTTGAGGTTTAAGCCAACTTTTTCACTCTCTTCTTTCACTTTCATCAAGAGGCTTGTTAGTTCTTCACTTTCTGCCATAAGGGTGGTGTCATCTGTGTATTTGAAGCTATTGATATTTCTCCCAGCAATCTGTTTCCAGTTTGTGCTTCATCCAGCCCAGCATTTCACATGATGTACTCTGCATATAAGTTAAATAAGCAGGGAGACAATATACAGCCTTGATGTACTCCTTTCTTGGTTTGGAACCAGTCTGTTGTTCCATGTCCAATTCTAGCTGTTGCTTCTTGACTTGCATACAGATTTCTCAGGAGGCAGATAAGGTTGCCCGGTAGTCCCATCTCTTGAAGTATTTTCCACAGTCTTTTGTGATCCATACAGTCAAAGACTTTGACGTAGCCAATGAAGCAGAAATAGATGTTTTTCTGCAACTTTCTTGCTTTTCTGATGATCCAGTGTATGCTGGCAATTTGATCTCTAGTTCCTCTGCCTTTTCTAAATCTTGGTTGAATGTGTGAAAGTTCACAATCTTTTCATGTATCTATTGGCAATTTGTATGCCTTTTATTTTAAGAAAAATATCTATTCAGATCCTCTGACATTTTTTAATTGGATTATTTGTTTGTTTGTAGCTGTTTTTGAGTTATACTGTTCCTTATATGTTTTAAATGTTAACCTTTTATCTTATGTATGGTTTGCAAATAGTTTCTTCCATTCCATATCAGATCAGATCAGATCAGATCAGTCGCTCAGTCATGTCCGACTCTTTGCAACCCCATGAACCGCAGCACGCCAGGCCTCCCTGTCCATCACCAACTCCTGGAGGTCACTCAGACTCACATCCATCTAGTCAGTGATGCCATCCAGCCATCTCAGCCTCTGTCGTCCCCTTCTCCTCCTGCCCCCAATCCCTCCCAGCATCAGAGTCTTCTCCAATGAGTCAACTCTTAGCATGAGGTGGCCAAAATACTGGAGTTTCAGCTTTAGCATCATTCCTTCCAAAGAAATCCCAGGGCTGATCTCCTTCAGAATGGACTGGTTCCATATATTGCCTATTTATTTGGTTGATTGTTTCTTTTGCTCTCTGTAAAAGCTTTTCTGTTTGATATATTCTAACTTGCTTATTTTTGTGGTTGTTGCTGTGCTTTTCTTGCCATATTCAAAATATTGTTACTACAACCAATGTCAAGGAGCTATTCTCCTGTTTTCTTTTTAGAGTATCATGATCTCATATTTTACATTTAAGTTGAATCATGTTGAGTTATTTTTGTGAGTAGTGTAAGATAGAGGTCCAATTTCTTTTCTGTGTGAGGAGATACCATTTTCCCCCATACCATTTATTGAAACTATAATTTCCCCTTCAAATGTTGTTGGCTTCCTTGCCAAATATTATTTAACTGTATTTACGTGGATCTATGTAGGCTCTCTATTCTGTTCCATTGATCTTTGTATCTATTTCTATGCCAGGATCATCCTGTTTTGAATGCTGTGTGTGTGTGTGTGTGTGTGTGTGTGTGTGTGTGTGTGTGTGTGTTGTGTGCGCTCAGTCATTCACTTAGTTATATCTGACTCTTTCCTACCCCATGGACTGTAGCTTGCCAGGCACCTCTGTCCATGGGACTTTCCTGGCAGGAATACTGCAGTGGGTTGCCATTTCCTACTCCAGGAGACCTTTTTGACCGACGCATCAAAAATGCATCTTCTGCATTAGCAGGTGAACACTTCACCACTGCACTACCTAGGAAGCCGCTTGAATACTTTAGCTTGGTAATATAGTTTCAAACCAAAGTATGATATCTCCAGCTTTGTTTTTCTTCCTCAGAGTTGTTAGCTATTTGGAGCCTTTTGTGGTTCTGTACGAATTTTATAATTATTTATTCTAGTTCTATGAAGGATGCCATTGCAATTTTGACAAGGATTGTATTGAATCCACAGAGGGCTTTGGGTGGTATGAATATTTTAACAACACAAATTCTTCTAATGCACACACATGGATTTTACATTTCATGTGTGTCTTTTTCAATTTCTTTCATCAGCATCTTATAGTTTTCAGTGTACAAATCTTTAACTTAATTAGTTGCATTTATTTCTAAATATTTTATTGTTTTGATGCTATTGTGAAAGAAAAAATTTTGCATGGTTCATTGTTAGTGTATAGAAATACAGATGATTTTGTATGTTGATCTATTTCTGCTTCATTGACTATGCTAAAGCCTTTGGTTGTGTGGATCACAAAAAACTGTGGAAAATTCTTAAAGAAATGGAAATACCAGACCACCTAATTTGCCTCCAGATAAATCTGTATACAGGTCAAGAAGCAACAGTTAGAACCAGATATAGAACAAAAGACTGGTTCAAAGTTGGGAAAGGAGTACTTCAAGGCTATATATAGTCATCCTGCTTATTTAACTTATATGCAGAGTACATCATGCAAAATACCAAAATCACAAGCTGGAATCAAGATTGCTAGGAGAAATATCAACAACCTCAAATATGCAAATAATACCACTTAAATGGCAGAAAATAAAGAGGAACTGCTGGATCATCGAAAAAAGAGTTCCAGAAAAACATCTATTTCTGCTTTATTGACTATGCCAAAGCCTTTGACTGTGTGGATCACAATAAACTGTGGAAAATTCTGAAAGAGATGGGACTACCAGACCACCTGACCTGCCTCTTGAGAAACCTGTATGCAGGTCAGGAAGCAACAGTTAGAACTGATCATGGAAAAACAGACTGGTTCCAAATAGGAAAAGGAGTATGTCAAGGCTGTATTTGTCACCCTGCTTATTCAACTTATATGCAGAGTACATCATGACAAATGCTGGGCTGGAAGAAACACAAGCTGGAATCAAGATTGCCGGGAGACATATCAATAGCCTCAGATATGCAGATGACACCACCCTTATGGCAGAAAGTGAAGAGGAACTAAAAAGCCTCTTGATGAAAGTGAAAGAGGACAGTAAAAAGTTGGCTTAAAGCTCAACATTCAGAAGATGAAGATCATGGCATCTGGTCCCATCACTTCATGAGGAAATAGATGGGGAAACAGTGGAAACAGTGTCAGACTTTAATTTTTTGGGCTCCAAAATCACTGCAGATGGTGACTGCAACCATGAAATTAAAAGATGATTACTCCTTGGAAGAAAAGTTATGACCAAACTAGATAGCATATTGAAAAGCAGAGACATCACTTTGCCAACAAAGGTCTGTCTAGTCACGGCTATGGTCTTTCCAGTGGTCATGTATGGATGTGAGAGTTGGGCTGTGAAGAAAACTGAGTGCCGAAGAATTGATGGTTTTGAACTGTGGTGTAGGAGAAGACTCTTGAGAGTCCCTTGGACTGCAAGGAGATCCAACCAGTCCATTCTGAAGGAGATGAGCCCTGGGATTTCTTTGGAAGGAATGATGCTAAAGCTGAAACCCAGTACTTTGGCCACCTCACGCGAAGAGTTGACTCATTGGAAAAGACTGATGCTGGGAGGGATTGGAGACAGGAGGAAAAGGGGACAACAGAGGATGAGATGGCTGGATGGCATCACTGACTCGATGGACGTGAGTCTGAGTGAACTCCAAGCATTGGTGATGGACAGGGAGGCCTGGTGTGCTGCGATTCATGGGGTCGCAAAGGGTCGGACACGACTGAGCGACTGAACTGGAGTAAACTGTTGGTTTTTGAGGAGTCATGTGCAGATGTGATAGTTGGACCATAAAGTAAGCTGAGCCCTGAAGGATTGATACTTTCAAACTGAAGAAGACTCTTGAGATTTCCTTGGACAACAAAGAGATCGCACCAGTCAGTCCTGAGGAAATAAACACTGAATATTCATTTGAAGGACTCTTGCTGAAGCTGAAGCTCCAATACTTTGGCCACAGGATGCAAAGAGCCTACTCATGGGAAAAGACCGATTCTGGGAAAGATTGAATGCAAAAGGACAGAGGGCAGCCAAGGATGAGATGGTTAGATTGTACCACTGACCCAATGGACATGAGAATGAGCAAACTCCAGGAGATGGTGAAGGACATGGAAGCCTGGTGTGCTGCAGTCCGTGGGTTTGCAAAGAGTCAGACATGACAGGGATTGAACAATAACAATTTTACAGAATTTTTTTTTTTTAGTTCTAATGTGCATTTTTTGTTGCAGTTTTGGAATTTTCTCTGTCTAAGATTATTCCATCTGCACACAGACATTTTACTTCTTTCTTCCCAATTTGAATATCTTTTGTTTCTTTTTCTTGTCTGAATTCTCTGGCTTTCAGCTTTTCACCATTGAGTGTGATGTTAGCTGTGAGTCTGCCATATATGGCCTTAATTATGTTTGATGCAAATTCCTTCTCTACTTAATTTGTTGAGAGTAGATGTTACAGAAAAAGCCATGAATGACAACAGTTTAAACACTCAGAACTTGTTGAACTGATGAATGTCATTAAGAGAAGGATAATCATTAGGACATAATTCAAAAACACAAGTGAATTTTAAAAATAAAACATATGGCAGAGATCATTTCTCATACAACCCAGGGTCTACTTTCACCGGTCAGGTGAAAGTTCTCGATTTAACTTCCAGAGTTTGTTCTTTTTTCCTCTGTCTCCAATATAAGGTTATTTGTTATAGTTGATCCAATGGGACAGTTTATGAGGTGATCTTTTTACACTTCTGTGATACCAGGAAGCATGCATAGATAATTCCTTGAATACTTTCCACCAAGAAAACTTTCTGGATCACCACATATTTAGTTAGTAATGAAAAGTGTCTATTTGTCAAGGATATAATCTTTTCTCCAACCCTAAAGCATGAACATGATAGTAAGTTATCTTTAGGAATTATTCAGCCTTCAAACAAATCTACTACAGAAAATCTAAATCATCAAACAATTCCCCCCACCCCCTGGAAACATCATGAAAAGCTTAAAAGTAATTTTCTGTCTTGTATCTTCAAAAATGACATAAAATCATCTTTCACTTTTAGTTAGGAAATTACTCTACTTTTAGTAGAGTAGAGTAATATAATTTTACTTGTGTTCAGCAGAAACTTTTCAGAATCATAACTCTCAGAATAAAGTTGATTTAATACCATTATAATTATATATTTATAATGTGAATAACATTAAAAGAATTTGTTTGCATTAGATATCCTTGAGACAGTTTTGTTACTAATTCTGCTTCACACACACACAAAATGCAACCCCCTCTGCTAATTATAAGGAAGTAAGATCAAAACAGGACCAACTTTGCCGAAAGATCAATGTAAGGAATCACATTCTGGTTGTAGATTTATTCATTTCAATTAGGGTAGAAAAAGAATGCTTTTGATAACTTTATCAGATAGCTCAGACTTATATTTCATGTTACATATGTGCAATCAATTCACTAGAAGTATTATTGAAGGGTTTTTTTTCCAACTATAAATCAGTTATGCTTGAAAGTTGGAGCATAATTTACTTCTAATGACATTTTTTTTTTAATGCTAACTTGAAATAATGTTTTCTTCAAAAATATCCTTCTGGTGATTTTCTATATTCTTGCTATCTTGTTCTTTAGAAGATTAGTGATATTTGAAGGTCACATTTTCAGACCATGGAGCAGATCGTGGGATAAATTTGCATTTCTACTGGTGAACTATCATCTATGCAGGTGATAAAAAGACAGCAGCTTGATAAAAACATCTTCACAAATGTAAGAAAGATAAAGAAATGGAAAAAGAAATGTCAGGTTGACATTTATGTCTTAATTTTGAATACTTTAATTATCCTTCACTTCTCATGAGTATCTCATTTCACATTTCTTGTCATTACATCTCAACATAAAAGCTATGAATCTGTTCTTCCACAATATCATATGCATCCATTTTCCTTCTAAAAGCAATTTGATTGTAAATAGTTGTGTGGTATCTCAGAACTCCTGCTCAATAGACCTGCTATTATGCTTTCTTTTTGATGTGGAATATACCATTTCTAACAGAAAACTGAATTTTAAATGTTTTTAAAGATATGAGGACTATATAATAGAGAAAACATATAAATTGCATTTCAGACTTTTAATTATCTATAAGATAACTTTATTTACCTACAAAATAATTTTCAGAAATTATATTTTCTTATTGTGGTTATTAAAATAACACAAATATAAATTAAAAATGTTATTTCACAACTAGAGTACCAGTGTACTGGTACACTCTTATAAGATGTGTATGAGATCAAGGTGCTTTCAGTATTTTGATATGTTTTAATACCTTGATAATTTGATAGTATCTTACATAATTAACTTATGTACGGTAATCTGATAGAATTACCAGGAAAGTAAAAGTGAAAGTTGAGCAGTCTTGTCCAACTCTTTGAGACACCATGGACTATACAGTCCATAGTATTCTCTCGGCCAGAACACTGGAGTGGGTAGACTTCACTTCTCCAGGGGATCTTTCCAACCCAGGGATTGAACCCAGATCTCCCATATTATAGGCAGATTCTTTACCAGCTGAGCCACAAGTGAAACCCAAGAATAATGGAGTGGGTAACCCATCCCTTCTCCAGCAATTCTTCCTGACCCAGGAATCAAACTGGGGTCTCCTGCATTGCAGGTGGATTCTTTACCAAGTGAGCTATCAGGGAAGCCCAGAAAAGTAGACAAATCCAAAATTAGAGCTGGAAACCTTCAATACCTTTCTATTAGTAGCTTATAGATATAGCAGAGTGAAAATCAGTTAGAGACATCAGTGGTCTACACCATCAATTAACTTGGATGACCATCGCAAAAGCAAGAGAGTTCCAGAGAGACATCTATTTCTGCTTTATTGACTATGCCAAAGCCTTTGACTGTGTGGATCACAATAAACTGGGGAAAATTCTGAAAGAGGTGGGAATACCAGACCACCTGACCTGCCTCTTGAGAAACTTGTATGCAGGTCAGGAAGCAACAGTTAGAACTGGTCATGGAACAACAGACTGGTTCCAAATAGGAAAAGGAGTACATCAAGTCTGAATATTGTCACCTTGCTTATTCAACTTATATGCAGAGTACATCATGACAAATGCTGGGCTGGAAGAAACACAAGCTGGAATCAAGATTGCTGGGAGAAATATTAATAGCCTGAGATATGCATATGACACCACCCTTGTGGCAGAAAGTGAAGAGGAACTAAAAGTCTCTTGATGAAAGTGAAAGTGGAGAGTAAAAAAGTTGGCTTAAAGCTCAACATTCAGAAAACGAAGATCATGGCATCTGGTCCCATCACTTCATGGTAAATAGATGGGGAAACAGTGGAAACAGTGTCAGACTTTATTTTTTGGGCTCCAAAATCACTGCAGATGGTGACTGCAACCATGAAATTAAAAGACACTTACTCCTTGGAAGGAAAGTTATGACCAACCTAGATGGCATGTTGAAAAGCAGAGACATTACATTGCCAACAAAGGTCCATTGAATCAAGGCTATGGTTTTTCCAGGGGTCATGTATGGATGTGAGAGTTGGGCTGTGAAGAAGGCTGAGCACCGAAGAATTGATGATTTTGAACTGTGGTGTTGGAGAAGACTCTTGAGAGTCCCTTGGACTTCAAGGAGATCCAACCAGTCCATTCTGAAGGAGATCAGCCCTGGGATTTCTTTGGAAGGAATGATGCTAAAGCTGAAACCCCAGTACTTTGGCCACCTGATGAGAAGAGTTGACTCATTGGAAAAGACTCTGATGCTGGGAGGGATTGGGGGCAGGAGGAGAAGGGGATGACAGAAGATGAGATGGATGGATGAACGTGAGTTTGAGTGACCTTCGGGAGATGGTGATGGACAGGGAGGCCTGGCATGCTGCGGTTCATGGAGTCGCAAAGAATCGGACATGACTGAGCAACTGAACTGAAGTGACATTTATAGAATACTCAACCCAACAACAGCAGAATGAAAATTGTTAAGCTCACATGGGACATTTACCAAGAAAGACCACACACTGGGACACAAACCATATATTTCATAAATTAAAAGAATAGAAATCAAATTATGTTCTTAGATCTCAAGGTAATTACACTAAAAATGTATAACAGAAAAATACCTAGCAAATCTGTAAAAATTTGAAAATTATATAATATATTTCCAAATTAACCCAGAGGTCAAAAATAAATTATAAGAGGAATTTTTAAAATATTTTGAATTGAATAAAAATGAAAACAACTTTCAAAATATGTGTAATGTAATGAAATCTATTATTTGAAATTTATAGTATGGGGGATATATATTAGAAAATAAAAATGTTCTAAAATCACTAACCTAAGTTTCCTGCTTAGGAAAATAGAAAAGAAAATTGAGTCTGAAGCAAGGAATAACATAACAAAACTTAGAATGGAGAACAGAAATTTCAAAAACAGGAAAACAGTATATAAAATAAAACCCAAACTTAGTTATTTGGAAAGATTGATAATATTCATAAAACTCTGTCTAACATAGAACATTCATGCCTGAAAATTTGATAAATTAGATGAAAATTAATCAATTCCTTGAAAGACACAAACTATCAAATCTCCACAAAAATAAACACCTGCAATAAGTAGATCAAACAAGATGTTGTGGTATTGATAAAAGAATAGAAAAGGTACATCTGTGGAACAGAACTGAGAGCCCAGAAATAGACCCATACAAATGTAGGCAGTTGATTTTTGTAAAGGCATAAAGATAATTCAATTGAAAAAATATTATTTTTCAACAAGTAGTGCTAGAATGTTAAAAATTTAGATGTGGAAATTGGAATTTAAACACAAAACACACTCCTTATCCCAAGTGTTAGTCTCTCAGTCGTGTCTGACTCTTTGTGACCCCGTGGACTGTAGCCCACCAGGCTCCTCCATCCATGGTATTCTCCAGGCAAGAATACTGGAGTGGGTTGCCATTTCCCTCTCCAAGAATACTGGAGTGTGTTGCCACAACCTCCTCCAGGGGATCTTCCCAACCCACGGATTGAACCCAGGTCTCCCACATTGTAGGCAGATTCTTTAATGTCTGAGCCAACAGCCAACCAACTTACACCAAAATTAAGTCAATATTGATTATAGATCTAAGTGCAAAATGTCAAACATAAGACATCTAGGAGAAAGCAAATAAAAATCTATATGATCTGGATCTTGGTGATGAATTTTGAGAAACAACAACAAAAGTACAATCCATGAAAAAAAAATGTTAAACTTTGTTAAAATTAAGAACTTTGACTCTGTGAAAGAGACTTAACAGAATGAGTAATTAAGTCACAAACTGGGAGAAAATATTTGCAAAGTGTACATCTGAAAGGACATGTTCAAAATATACAAATAATTCTTAAAACAAGGAAACAATGTAAATAAAATAAACCATAGCAAAGAACCTGAACATATCCCTCATCTGGAAAAATACACAGATGACAAATAAGTATATGATAAAATATTCATCATGATTTGTCACTGGGGAGTGATATTGAAATAACAATGACACAGGACTATACACATGTCAATATGTCTAAAATCCAAAACTTGACATTACCAGTTGTGGATGATGTTGAGGAGAATATCTGTCAATTAATGCTGGTGGGAATGGGAAATGGTACCTTGGAGGATAGTTGGATATTTCTCATAAAGTGAAATATAATCATATTTTATAATCTAGTAACCATGCTTCTGGATATATATTCAAATTTACATAAATCTATGTCCATAAAGATCTTGTACATGAAGGCAATAGGCAGCTTTATTCATAACTAAAAAACTCGAAGCAAAGACATTGCCCTTCAAGATGTGAATACATAAACTGCAATGCATTCATACAATAAAAGACTATTCAATGATAAAAAAGAATGAGCTATCAAATCAAGTTAACAATGTGGATGAATCTTCAATGCATAGTGCCAAGTGAAAGAAGTCAGTCTGAAAAGGCTATATATTACACTACTGAATTTACATAACATATTGGGAAAGGTGGAACTTCCCTGGTGGCTCAGTGGTAAAGAATCCACAAGTAATGCAACAGCTACTGGAGATGTGGGTTTGATCCCTGGATCAGGAAAATACCCTGAAGGAGGTCATGGCAACTCATTCCAGTATTCTGGCCTGGATAATCCCATGGACAGAGGAGCCTGGTGGGCTACAGTCCATGGGGTCACAAAGAGTTGGACACAATGAAGAACAGTACACATTGGGAAATGTAAAATTCTGCAGATGGTAAACAGATCAATGGTTAAGTTATGACCAACCTAGACAGCATATTCAAAAGCAGAGACATTACTTTGCCAACAAAGGTCCATCTAGTCAAGGCTATGGTTTTTCCAGTGGTCATGTATGGATGTGAGAGTTGGACTATAAAGAAGGCTGAGTGCCAAAGAATTGATGCTTTTGAACTGTGGTGTTGGAGAAGACTCTTGAGAGTCCCTTGGACTGCAAGGAGATCCAACCAGTCCATCCTAAAGGAGATCAGTCCTGGGTGTTCATTGGACGGATTGATGTTGAAGCTGAAACTCCAATACTTTGACCACCTGATGCGAAGAGCTGACTCATTTGAAAAGACCCTGATGCTGGGAAAGATGGAGGGCAGGAGGAGAAGGGGATGACAGAGGATGAGATGGTTGGGTGGCATCACCGACTCGATGGACATGGGTTTGGGTAGACTCCGGGAGTTGGTGTTGGACATGGAGGCCTGGTGTTCTGCAATTCATGGAGTTGCAAAGAGTTGGACACGACTGAGTGACTGAAATGAACTGAACTGATAGCCCTTTATAGCATGGAGTGAACCTTAACATGTGTAAAGTTTCAAAAAATAATCAGCTGAGAGGAGAGGGAATTCTAGCATGGAATTCAGACTCTGACAAAATAATCTAATTTTATTACAGATTTATGAATGAAATAACCTCACTGAAGGGTAAGTGGGGGAAAAACATTGACCTAAGTGACATTGAAAATGTGCAGAAACTGTAAATATAAAAACAGAGGATACTAGTTAATATTTTACCTAGTTGATAAAGCTGCTTCCCATGGTAGAATACATGTACAATTTCTGAAACCACAAATATATATATATATATATATATATAATTGAACAATTAAGTAAGGTGGTGGGAGCTAGATTTTTTCACTGATGTTGGAGGTTCTGGACAAGCAAGGAAATCTATAATGACCCATTTGGTAATGAAGCAGAGTTGGAGACATCGATAGCAAGTTGTAGTTAGGTTAAGACACATATAGATCATGATATATAGGAACATTTATACATATATGTACATATATAAGTGATTATATAGACATATATTTCTTTGCTCTATCAGCTGAGAGGGCTTATCTCTTATTGCTACTGAGAGAGATGAAACCCTAGTAACAATAAGGAAACCTAGCAACCACACACCTAAAGTGTGCCTATACACAGTGGTTTATTATACATTCAGAAAGTTCAATATGGAAAGAGGAATGATGAGAAAATTTATAGCAAAAAATTTAACAAACAGTACCTCAGCCAGTTGATCAAGGTCAATACCCATGGTGATGTCCGGTTGATAATTGGAACTCTTAAATAATGAGGTAAGAGTAGCACTTTACCTCTGTGGTCTTACTCCTAAAAACCCACAATCTCCATCTAATCATGAAACAATTGAGGGGAATTCTACAACATACATGAATAGCATTGTTAAAACTGTTCAGAGAATGAAAACCAAGCCCCTAAATTAGTATATACTATGAATACCAGACCACCTGATCTGCCTCTTGAGAAATGTGTATGCAGGTCAGGAAGCAACAGTTAGAACTGGACATGGAACAACAGACTGGTTCCAAATAGGAAAAGGAGTTCGCCAAGGCTGTATATTGTCACCCTGTTTATTTAACTTATATGCAGAGTACATCATGAGAAACGCTGGACTGGAAGAAACACAAGCTGGAATCAAGATTGCCGGGAGACATATCAATAACCTCAGATATGCAGATGATACCACCCTTATGGCAGAAAGTGAAGAGGAACTCAAAAGCCTCTTGATGAAAGTGGAGAGTGAAAAAGTTGGCTTAAAGCTCAACATTCAGAAAATGAAGACCATGGCATCTGGTCCCATCACTTCATGGGAAATAGATGGAGAAACAGTGGAAACAGTGTCAGACTTTATTTATCTGGGCTCCAAAATCACTATAGATGGTGACTGCAAAAATGAAATTAAAAGATGCTTACTTCTTGGAAGGAAAGTTATGACCAACCTAGATAGCATATTCAAAAGCAGAGACATCACTTTGCCAACAAAGGTCCATCTAGTCAAGGCTATGGTTTTTTCTGTGGTCATGTATGGATGTGAGAGTTGGACTGTGAAGAAGGCTGAGCGCCAAAGAATTGATGCTTTTGAACTGGGGTGTTGGAGAAGACTCTTGAGAGTTCCTTGGACTGCAAGGAGATCCAACCAGTCCATTTTGAAGGAGATCAGCCCTGGGATTTCTTTGGAAGGAATGATGCTAAAGCTGAAACTTCAGTATTTTGGCCACCTGATGTGAAGAGTTGACTCATTGGAAAAGACTCTGATGCTGGGAGGGATTGGGGGCAGGAGGAGAAGGGGACGACAGAGGATGAGATGGCTGGATGGCATCACTGACTCGATGGACGTGAGTCTGAGTGAACTCTGGGAGTTGGTGATAGACAGGGAGGCCTGGTATGCTGCGAATCATGGGGTTGTAGAGTCGGACAGGACTCAGCAACTGAACTGAACTGAACTGATACTTTAAACAAATCTTAGTTTACTAACAGTACTGATTTGATTATGAAACTTTATTAATTACCATTAATTAGAAAGACCAGAGGTAAATTTCATGAATATATATGAATTTGACACATTTTAGTTTTCATAACAGAAGACAATTCACTTTGACACTATGAAAAATATTCATTTTTTTTCTGTCAAAGAATTCAGCTTTAGTTAATGGTTGTTTTTGGATTTAAATTATGCACAAAATGATAATGGGCTTTCCTGGTGGCTCAGATGGTTAAGAATCTGCCTGCACTTCAGGAGACCCAGATTAAATCCCTGGGTTGGGAAGATCCCCTGGAGAAGGGAATGGCAACCCATTGTGATATTCTTGCTTGGAGAATTCCATGGACAGAGGAGCCTGGCGAACTTACAGTCCATGGGCTTGCAAAGAGTCATACACACTGAGTGACTAACACAAACACATATTGTCTTCAGTCATAACTTATTCTACCATTTTTAGAAAATTGGCACATTTTAAGTATATTTCTTATCTGTAATTAAGTGTTGACTTGATCAAATATTATTAAAACATTAAGTTTTATATAAATTAACTGTTCAATTCTTTTTTCAAGTCTATGAAGCAGTTTTTCTCTGATTCAAATTCTTTTCAAATGCTTGAAAAATTATCAAGATAATATGCATTCAATTTAAAAGCAACAGAACACTTCAGATTCGTAAGCAGAAATAACTTTTCAGGGTTTGTCTCCTGACTTGTATGACCAGTTCTTTAGAGGTAACTGGTTTCAAAAAATTTAACTGTTCATTCTAGAATTTTTATCCATAAGATGCCTATAATGGTATTTTGATCCATAGATTATTTATTATTGGATTATACACTATTCATATGATCTATTGATTTATGCTTTATGTAAACAGTTTTTATTTCCATTTCTTCATGGAGCTTAATACCCATTCATTTTAATTTGCTTGCTAGTATTTATGAGAACTTCCCTGGTGGCTCAGTAGTAAAGAATCCACCTGCCAGTACAAGAGATGCAGATTTGATCCCTGGGTTGAGAAGATCCCCTGGAGGAGGAAATGGCAACCCACTTCAGTATTCTTGCTTGGAGAATATCATGGACAGAGGAGCCTGGAGGGTTAGAGTCCATAGGGGCACAAAAGAGTCAGACACAATTTAGCGACTAAACAACAGCAAATTTATAATTAAGACTATACTATTTACTTTGATAGCATCTGATATAGTTTTCCAATAGTGAAACCTCTCAGATAATTGACCAGTTTCATTTTCCTCCCAGACGGCTGCCCTCCTAAGCTCTTGATACTTGGTCTCTTGCTCAGCTTTTATTTGCTTTATAGCTACGAGTTCCTGGAATTTTCTTTCACTATTATCCTAAGTATTATTCATCTTTTTCTTCCAGTGCCTTCGTTTTGGATCATATCTTTTTCTTTCTTGTGATGTGAAGTCGCTCAGTCATGTCTGACTCTTTGGGACTGCATGTACTGTAACTTTTCAGGCTCCTCTGTCCATGGGATTTTACAGGCAAGAGTACTGGAGTGGGTTGCCATTTCCTTCTCCATTTCTTTCTTGGTGTATTCCATTTTGTGTATGTATGTGGAATACAATCTCAGTGGATTTCCCAGGGAAGTCACATGGGAGAAAGATTTTTGTAAATCATGAAAATAATCTTCTCACCCTTGATTAATTGTTTGGCTAGATATGGGCTAGATTTGATAATAAATTTTACTCTAAATACTTTGGGCATTTGCCTCATTGTTTCCTAGATTTCTCTGTTGCTATCCCCAAACACAATGCCATTCTGATGCCTGGTCTTCCATATAGGATTTGTTTTTCACCCTTTCTTGGGCCTTTCTGCACATTTCCTGATGGTGTGATTTGATAATAATCCCTTATACAGAATTTCTACTCATCTCTTCTCATCTCAAACATCCTTCTTTTCTGAGGAAATGTATCTTCAAGTTTTAAGTTGATCTGCGTTTTGCAGCATACATAAGCTTGTGTTCAAAGTGTTAGTCGGTCAGTCGCTTCTGATTATTTGTGACCCCATGGACCCCAGCCAGACTTCTCTGCCCATTCTCCAGGCAAGAATACTGTGGTGGGTTCCCATTCCCTTCTCCAGGGGATCTTCCCAACTCCAGGAATATAACCTGGGTCTCCTTCATTGTATGCAGATTCTTTACCCTCTGGGCCACCAGGGAAGCCCATATTTAGGCTTGCTGTTGGGTGAAAATTGCTGCATTATTTTTGGGTGAAAATCTTCTGAATACAGTGCTTGCTATTGTTGTTATTGTTTAGTCACTGTCATGTTCAACTCTTCGTAACCCCATGCACTGTAGCCAGCCAGGCTCCTATGTCCATGTGATTCTCCAGGCAAGAATGCTGGAGTAGGTTGCCAGGTTCTTCTCCCCAGGGGGTCTTCCTGACCCAGAGATTGAACCAGAGTTTTCTGCATTGACAGAGGGACTCTTTGCCTCTAAGCCAACAGGGAAACTCGAATACTGTGCTTATTTACTTTCTGTCTTAAACAAGATCACATATCTAAATATTCATTCAACTAGTGTCAATAAACTTTAGTTTTAGTATACAAAAATTAGTTGATTTACTCAATAGGAAGAGTAAAAATTCAGATGCAGTTGAGATAGGCAGAGACGTTTGTTATGAATATACTAAAAGATCACCATTAAGTTGATATTTTCCTCTTATCCTAGTTATCTTTTCCTAGAAATATAATTTGATTTCCACACTTTAGGTTCCTTTTTTAATCCCTACTGCCTACTAGAGTCTATCAACTAAGCATACATCAAGTAACAAATTTGTAAGTAAAGATATTTATTTTGTTCACAATTGAAACCTATTGTTCTGGTGTTAAGGGCTAATGTTTAAATAAAATAATGGGTTGGATAACAGATGTTTAACTCAAAGATTTTTACTCCCATTTTCCTGGGTTCCTGGATGAGTTTTGGTTGCTTTTTAATAGGGTTTACCTTCAGCTCTGTTTCTTGTCTGGATATCGCAGTTATCAGTATACCCTCATTGCATTAAAGTTGAATTATAATAAGCAGGATTTCTCTTAGTGATAAAGCATAAAATAATTTGAACAAATTATAGAGCACTTAATATAAAATAACAGTTAAAAGCACAGTTTTTGTTAGATGTCTGTCTCAGCCCCAAATTTCACTGTCTGTGTGGTTTATTGCAAAACAGTTAATACTGCAAAACACTTAATATTTGTACAATTTGGTTTTCTCATTTTTAAAACAAAAATAATAATTTCTTATCCCACACAGGTTTTAGAAAAGATCAAATCAAGTAGCCCATAGAAAACTACCTCACATATAGTAATATCTCTATAGTCATCAGTTATTATTTTTTAATTTACATAAAAAATAACTTATTGTTTTACCCAAGAATCAAACTAGGTGTTGGTGATAAAAGCATTGTAACCAATGCCTTGTGGGATATTTCTTCATTCTCCACTTCAGGATCAGATCAGATCAGTCGCTCAGTCGTGTCCGACTCTTTGTGACCCCATGAATCGCATCATGCCAGGTCTCCCTGTCCATCACCAACTCCAGGAGTTCACTCAGACTCACGTCCATCGAGTCAGTAATGCCATCCAGCCATCTCATCCTCTGTCGTCCCCTTCTCCTCCTGCCCCCAATCCCTCCCAGCATCAGAGTCTTCTCCAATGAATCAACTCTTCGCATCAGGTGGCCAAAGTACTGGAGTTTCAGCTTTAGCATCATTCCTTCCAAGGAAATCCCAAGGCTGATCTCCTTCAGAATGGACTGGTTGGATCTCCTTGCAGTCCAAGGGACTCTCAAGAGACTTCTCCAACACCACAGATCAAAAGCATCAATTCTTTGGCGCTCAGCCTTCTTCACAGTCCAGCTCTCACATCCATACATGAACACAGGAAAGAACATAGCCTTGACTAGGCGAACCTTGTTGGCAAAGTACTGTTTCTGCTTTTGAATATGCTATCTAGGTTGGTCATAATTTTCCTTCCAAGAAGTAAGTGTCTTTTAATTTCATGGCTGCAGTCACCATCTGTAGTGATCTTGGAGCCCAGAAAAATAAAGTCTGACACTGTTTCCCCATCCATTTCCCATGTAGTGATGGGACCAGATGCCATGATCTTCGTTTTCTGAATGTTGAGCTTTAAGCCAACCTTTTCACTCTCCACTTTCACTTTCATCAAGAGCCTTTTTAGTTCCTCTTCACTTTCTGCCATAAGGATGGTGCCATATGCATATCTGAGGTTATTGATATTTCTCCCAGCAATCTTGATTCCAGCTTTTGTTTCTTCCAGTGCAGCGTTTCTCATGATGTACTCTGCATATAAGTTAAATAAACAGGGTGACAATATACAGCCTTGACAAACTCCTTTTCCTATTTGGAACCAGTCTGTTGTTCCATGACCAGTTCTAACTGTTGCTTCCTGACCTGCATACAGGTTTCTCAAGAGGCAGATCAGGTGGTCTGGTATTCCCATCTCTTTCAGAATTTTCCATAGTTGACTGTGATCCACACAAAGGCTTTGGCATAGTCAATAAAGCAGAAATAGATGTTTTTTGGAACTCTCTTGCTTTTGCCATGATCCAGCGGATGTTGGCAATTTGGTCTCTGGTTCCTCTGCCTTTTCTAAAACCAGCTTAAACATCTGGAAGTTCACAGTTCACATACTGTTGAAGCCTGGCTTGGTGAATTTTGAGCATTACTTTACTAGAATGTGAGATGAGTGCAATTGTGCAGTAGTTTGAGCAGTCTTTGGCGTTGCCTTTCTTTGGGATTGGAATGAAAACTGACCTTTTCCAGTCCTGTGGCCACTGCTGAGTTTTCCAAATTTGCTGGCATATTGAGTGCAGCACTTTCACAGCATCATCCATTAGGATTTGAAATAGCTCCACTGGAATTCCATCACCTCCACTAGCTTTGTTTGTAGTGATGCTTTCTAAGGCCCACTTGACTTCACATTCCAGGATGTCTGGCTCTAGGTCAGTGATCACACCATCATGATTATCTGGGTCATGAAGCTCTTTTTTGTACAGTTCTTCTGTGTATTCTTGTCATCTCTTCTTAATATCTTATTCTTCTGTTAGGTCCATACCATTTCTGTCCTTTGTTGAGCCCATCTTTGCTTGAAATGTTCCTTTGGTATCTCTGATTTCCTTGAAGAGATCTCTAGTCTTTCCCATTCTGTTGTTTTCCTCTATTTCTTTGCATTGATCACTGAAGAAGGCTTTCTTATCTCTTCTTGCTATTCTTTGGAACTCTGCATTCAGATGTTTATATCTTTCTTTTTCTCCTTTGCTTTTCGCTTCTCTTCTTTTCACAGCTATTTGTAAAGCCTCCCCAGACAGCCATTTTGCTTTTTTGCATTTCTTTTCCATGGGGATGGTCTTGATCCCTGTCTCCTGTACAATGTCACGAACCTCATTCCATAGTTCATCAGGCACTCTATCTATCAGATCTAGGCCATTAAATCTATTTCTCACTTCCACTGTATAATCATAAGGGATTTGATTTAGGTCATACCTGAGTGGTCTAGTGGTTTTCCCTACTTTCTCCAATTTAAGTCTGAATTTGGCAATAAGGAGCTCATGGTCTGAGCCACAGTCAGCTCCTGGTCTTGTTTTTGCTGACTGTATAGAGCTTAGGTCAGGATAGTGATATTTAATCATAGTCCTTGGTAGTATGCTGCAGCTGCTGCTAAGTCGCTTCAGTCGTGTCCAACTCTGTGTGACCCCATAGATGGCAGCTCACCAGGCTCCTCTGTCCCTGGGATTCTCCAGGCAAGAACTCTGAAATGGGTTGCCATTTCCTTCTCCAATGCATGAAAGTGAAAAGTGAAAGTGAAGTCGCTCAGTTGTATTCGACTCTTAGCGACCCCATCGACTGCAGCCTACCAGACTCCTCTGTCCATGGATTTTCCAGGCAAGAGTACTGGAGTAGGGTGCCATTGCCTTCTCTGCCTTGGTAGTAGTATAAGAGATGATTAAGCCCACGACAGAGATGGTAGTTGCATGAGGCTTGCATACATACTAGTTGGCTTTTGACAGTAATATTCATCCCCACATTTCCATTTACTCCCATAACCAAATGCAAACATTTCAATTAGTTAATGCTGTATGTGCTAACCATGATTTGTCATTTGAAAATCATATGCATACAGATATTTAATTTTGTATACAGGCTTTTGAAAAATATATCAACTTTAAATGTTTACTCTAATTATCTCTGGTCTTCAGAATACATCTTTTGAGAGCTGTCTCTTTAGGAGAGATTGTTTTGGATAACACAGAGTGGTTCTATTTTTAGTAATCAATTCAAGAGGTGTATCCTATATCTTTGAGGAGAAAACTATTTACAACTTTTAGTATGGATTCTGCTTTCTCTCCTTTCTCTGAGATATAGATTTTGTTTTCTTTTCTAATGGAATGTTAGAGTTGACATGTTCTCCCTGTCAATCCAAGTTTCAGGAAGTGGGTGTCCAAATTAGTTTCGAGACTCTTACAATGAAATTAGTGCAAAGGTTTCTTTATTGTTGTGAATCATAAAAATGTAAATCTTACTGATAATATCTAAACAAAACCAAGTTACTCTTTATTACAAAGTGAATAGTGTCAGTTTATTCCTTACATCTCTTCCTCTGCAAGTAAACATGTCCAAAATTTATGCATAGTTTTCTACACGATATTGATACAACAAATAATTTAATGAATTGAGTGTTTTAAGAAACTTAAATTAATCATACCATATAAGTGATTAATTTAATTTGGACTCTTTTTATAGCATATTGTTTCAGCATTAGACAGAAACCTAATAGGAGCCATCATATCTTTTTATTTATCTGGCATTTTAATAGAGAAGAGTATTTCTTTATGAATGCAATTTATCATTATTTTCCATCTCTAAAATAATATATGATTTAAGGGTTAAATCACATAATCAGATTTTTACCCAATAAGCCAGGACTTATATGAGAATTAACACATGTAATAAAAACTGAGGGCTTTCCTGGTAGCTTAGTGGTAAAGAAGCCACCTGCCAATGCAGGAGACATGGTTTTGATCCCTGGTCAAGAAGATTCCCTAGAGACAGAAATTGCAACCCACTCCAGTATTTTTGCCAGGAGAATCCTCATGGACAGAGGAGTCTGGTGGGCTACAGTCCATGGGGTTGCAAAGAGTTGGACCCAACTGAGCAACTAAGCATGGCACACCAGTATTCTTGCCTGGGAAATCCCTTGGGCAGAAGAGATTGGCGGGATACAGTCCATGGAGGTCACAAAAGACTTACATGACTTAGTAACTAAACAACAAATAAAAACTAGATAATTTGTTTAAATATTCTAAATTCAGGCCATTTCCCATCTAGATAAATAGCTTAGATTAGTTCCTATAATAAACAGGAACACAAAAATAGTATTTAGTGAGATGGGAGAAACAGCTCAACCCAAAATAGGCAGAAATTCGTGAACAAACATACATACAAGTAGGAATTTATAAGAAGAGTAAAGGGGAAAAAAGTAAACAATATGTAAGTACTAAGGAAGAAATGGAGGAATACATAAAACTTTTACAAGTATTTATACAAGCTGTATTTCCCATTTGTAGAAATTTTTAAAAAGTTGCAATGTTAAAAATAACTGTATGGAAAAAATCAATAAGTCAATTTAAAGATCATTAGTTGAACTATCTCATTTTATGGATGAGCAAACAGACCAGCTGGGTTAATTGAAGTCGTGCAGATCATCCCGTGAGTTACAGGCTGGTCTGGGGATAGAAGCCATGTGTTCAAGCTTTTTTGCCTGCATCACCCCATAGCCATGTTACAGCAAAATATATCCATCTATCTGTGCTTTTTCAACAAACTTCAAAAATTTCTTTTCTTTTCTACCAACCTATTTCTTTCAATATATTTGTGCTGTTGTTGTCTAGTTGCTCAGTCACGTCCACTTCTTTTGGGGCCCCATGGACTATACCCCACCAGGTTCCTGTATCTGTGGGATTTCCCAAGCAAGAATATTGGAGTGGATTTTGCCATCTCCTCCTCCAGGAGATCTTCTCAACCCAGGGGTCAAACTTGAGTCTCCTGCATTGGCAGATGTATTCGTTACCACTGAACCATCAAGGAAGCCATATCATCTGTAGCAAAACTTTGTGATGAAGTCAACTGTACCACTTGTCTCCCCACTAGGGTGAGTAAACTTGGAGAGTGTGCAAGACTGGTCACTACAGTGGGAAAAAATAAAATTAGCACATCCACTTACATTGACTTTTATTGTAAGAAAACAAATAATTAAGTTTTCTCAATAATTTATGTCAAATATCACAGTCACATATGTTGGATGACAATCCCTCTCAGTTTGTTCAGAGTAACCTTAGTTTGTTCCTGTTCGCTTTCACTTTCAATATTGGACGAATTTGGACAATAAGTTATATGGTCCACTTACACTTTGAGTCTATGCTGCTGCTAAGTTGCTTCAGTCGTGTCTGACTCTGTGTGACCCCATAGATGGCAGCCCACCAGGCTCCCCTGTCCCTGGGATTCTCCAGGCAAGAACACTGGAGTGGGTTGCCATTTCCTTCTCCAATGCATGAAAGTGAAAAGTCAAAGTGAAGTCGCTCAGTCGTGTCCGATTCTTCAGTGACCCCATGGACTGCAGCCTACCAGGTTCCTCCATCCATGGGGTTTCCAGGCAAGAGTACTGGAGTGGGGTGCCATCACTTTCTCTGTTGAGTCTATGAATATATAAAAATATTCTGATAGAGATTTTTTGGCAACCCACTCCAGTATTCTGGAAAATTCTATGGACAGAGGAGCCTGGTGGGTTACAATCCATGGGTTTGCAAATAGTTGGGAGCTTGCCAGCCTGGAAGGGCCCATTTGATCACAATTTCTCATTCAATCATTTCAGTATATTTCAACATATTGTTATTAATTATGGCTGAAAAATATTACTGCCAGGGAAAAATCTATAGTTCTGTATTTGTAATCATAAATATGAAGAAACCCCCAGAAAAGGGAGAAGGGATACTTTAAAATGGCTGAAGTTATTTGTCAGTCTCATTATATGCTGAAATTTGAAAAGAAATAAACTATAAAAATTATTAAGAAAATTTCTTGAAATATGAAATTACAACATTATTACTAATTTTAAATCTCACTCTAGGAATCTATATTAACTCTTTGAGGTATAAGCTATCAAGATTGGCAAGATATTTAAAATTGAAGAACTAAAAAATACTTACCTTCCAATTGTTTTGCAAACATGTTTAGCAACTCAATGCTCAACCCAAGTATTTTATAAAATATCACTAAATATCACAAATTTCATTAAACTTTAGAATAGTAATAGTAGTTAGCATTTTTGAAAACTTATTATGTCCTAGGGAATGTTTGGCTATTTAACATATATTAAACCATTTGGTATTTAAAACAACTCTAGAGGGTAGAATTAACCATTATCCACCCTTTAACTGATGATGAAAATGAATAATATTCCTAAGCCCACACAGTTATTCTTTGTTGGGGGCAGTCTGAGGAACTTTTTAAAAATAATATTATTAGTGTAGCATTTTAATGTAATTCAAATAAAAGCATTTTTCAAATAAGTTTTTTTCACTGCAGCATTGTTTGTAATTGCATCATTTGGAAATAATCCTAATGTTTGTTATTTGAGGATTAAACAAATTACAGCAAAAATATTCTTAAGTCACCTATACAAAAGAATTAGGACATCTTTCAGATATATTCTTAAGTGATGAAAAGCAAGATACAATGTGTATAGATGACTCCCTTTTTAAATAAATATGAAAATAATTTATATTTATATTGGTATGTACATTTATAAAGACACTGATGGAGTTGAGAAAAGGAAAAGGGAGGAATTAATCACAGTGTTCATCTTGGGCAGCATTGAAGAACAGGACTGGCTGGCTGGGGAACTGTGATAACAGGGAGATTTTCACTTTACATTTTTGGCTTATTAACTATGCTCTTACATGTGTGCGTGCTCAGTAGCTCAGTCTTGTCTGACTCTTTGCAACCCCATGGATTTTAACCCACCAGGCTCCTCTGTCCATAGAATTTTCCAGACTACTGGAGTGGGTTGTCATTTCCTCCTCCAGGAGATCTTCCCAAACCAGGGATTGAACCTGTGTTTCCTGTATCTCCTGCAGTACAGACAGATTCTTCACCCTTGAGCCAGCAGAGAGGCTCTCCTATGGTCTTACATTGCCTACCAGATTTAGTTAGCTTGAAGTTTAGAAGGCTATTAAAACTATTATATCACAACTGATCTTACTGCCCAAAGGGGGTAAATTTTCAGAAAATAAACAGTCATACTAGAAAATTAGGAATGAGAGATATTGTATATAAACAATCTTTTTACTGTTCAGTGGCTCATGTGTCAGGAACCCTGAGGGAAAGTAGAGGAATGGGATGTGTCTTGTCATGAAGCAATAGAGATTATTTGGTTGCGTTTTTTTTTTTTTTTTAAATAAAATACATGAATAACAACAATGAAGGTACCAAACTCTTTGAAGTTCATTTCTCATGTGATGATAATGACTACTCTAAAATTAAGTAACAGTAGCTTTATTTGCTAGACAGTGTGATCTCAATATGACCAAAGTGATATTTAGTGTTAACTTGGAGCAAAATAAATTTCAAATGAGTTTTAGTATCATTCCTGGCATATTAGGGTATACTTTGCCAGTATTAATTTGAAAGGAAGCTAATGTCAACTCTGAAAATAATCATAGAAACATGTCATTATATTTCTGAAAAGATTCTAAAATAAGTGCAAGGGGTAAGTCTCCTAATGATTACAATGAAAAAGGGGTAATTATAAGAGTGTTCACATATTGCTTGAGGATGAATTAATTATTAGTGTGAACTATTGTTTATGAATAGTATTTAAAATTATTTTCTTCTAATGTGTTGAAACTGCAAAAATGTACTAGAGGGATTTATTGGTGTGATGGAAATCAGCTTTAATTTTTAGTTTAATTTAGTATAAGGAATGAAAATCTGGGAAAATCTCATTGAAGTCTTTGCTTTCTCTTAGGCTATACCATGTCCTTAAAAGATACCATTGATTTTAAAATGGTATGTTTCAGATGCTCAGTTTCATTAATAAGCAAAACTTGAGAATGCACTTATTCTTTTTATCTCAATTTTGTGGACACTTGAAGTAGAAAAGGGACATATTTGGCAACTTCTCATTTTTCCTGCTTGGTTTTCCATCTATTCTTCTTTATGTTATTAACTGTGGATGTAGCAATGGAAGAGTAGTGGTATCAGGAGAGACTTTATTGACCAGCACCATCTAAGATGGCACGAGTCGTCCACCTCGTCCTTGGCTGCCATCTAAAGTGGCTTATTCTTCTCATGAGTATCTCCATGGTCTCCTGAAAGGATTCACTCTTCCTGGGCATCTTTTACCTGCAGGTCCTTCTTTTGATGTGGAGAGATGGATCTTCTTGGTATTTATAGCTTTGTCCTCAGCCTCTGGAAACACGGAGCTCTTCCTTCAACATTAGTCAGTGTTTCCCTCCAGGTATCCTCTGAAAAATCTAAAAATGACCCATTCCAGCATGATGCTGTAGGTAACCCACATATGACATTGAGAAGTATTCAGATTTTCTCCATCAAATTCTAGAAGGCTGCCCCTCCCTCTCCTCACAGTGTAGCACTCTTTTCATCACCAGAGGATCCAGTGAGCCTGTCATTGGCCTTTTCAACTTGCTAGGGGAGTTACACTGTGTTCACTGGGCCCACAAAATCGTGAGGGCATATATTAAGTTTTCTAACTGGTTGCACTAAATCCTATTGAAGCCCCTCTTCCTAGACTGATGAGGGGAGAAGTATTTTCTATATTATGCCTTAGAATGGATGTGATAGGGCACCACTGACTGAAACTGCCAGCTCTGGCACAATATTATCAGCATAATAATAGCCACTTATATGAGTGGTCTCACAAAAGGAGGTTCCAATAAGGAACTAATGGGGAGAACTAGAGAGGGGCCAAAAGGAGGGAGGAGATGCCAGCTGATCATATGTCCTGCCAGCCTCCCAGAAACCTTCACTCTAGAATCCATTTTGGCCTAGAGATTCACATGCCGCCAGAAGGACCCGCAGTTGGATCAGTTATGGGCACGGACAAGATGACTGTCGGAGACAACCCAGAAACCAACTCCATACCATAAAAGGCAAGACTGAGAGCCATGCAGCAGAGCAGTTCTCCTGGATTCCCTTATCCTGTGGCTCTCCACACGGGCACCCCTTCCCGATAAACTCTTTTGCTTTGTCAGCATGCAAGTCCCCTTGGACAATTCATTTCCAAGTGTTAGAGAAGAGCCGCTCTCAGGTCCTGGAAGGGACAGTAACAGATGAGGTTAAAAACCCACCTACCCTCTCCAAAATCTTTTCCTAGCTTCTAATTCTGTCCTGATTTCTTCCAAATATCTTTTATCAGTTCAGTTCAGTTGCTCAGTCGTGTCCGAATCTTTACGACCCCATGAACTACAGCACGCCAGGCCTCCCTGTCCATAGCCTGAAGGAATTGGTCAGCAAAGTGTCACATAACTAGTGGTCTTTCATCTTTTCTTCCAGGTCTTTCATGTTGCCCTTTCAACCGTGGCATGTATTGCCATAGAGCCTAAACCGAGAATGAGGCAATTATAGTTACATTTCTATATCCTGTCACCCTTGCAAGGCTGAGGGGCCTGCAAATCAAATGCACAGAGCTCTGATTTTGGTTCATGACTGGAATTGCACAGGGTGACCTTGAGAAGACAGTGCATGCCACCATAATGCCAGACATTGCTGGTATGTTTTATATGAATATCGGTGTGACATATTTTTATCTTCTTATAATAAATTAATTATAAAATATTGTAATATGTAAATAAAGATTTAACATTTAGATTTTAAGGTAAAATAGCACATTATATTTTTGCTTTAGAAGAGCATTATAGGGGTAAGATAACATGGCTTTCAAAGCCTTTATCTGAAATCCATTCAAATTACTTTATTGAGATTTACTTAGATTATCCACTCCTAAGAGACCACTAAGTGTTATTCTAAGCACAGATGAAAGATTGACTTCCAGTCAGTCTTCTTGACTGGCAGTGATAGAATGATTAAACAGTCAGCATCTGCCCGTTTTTCTACAGGACACTGTGTACCCCATCACATTTGAGTCACAATCACTTGGAGTTTATTATCAATGTTTACAATCCTAGGTAAAGACTCCTGACAGCATCTAGAGCAGTTCAAACACTTTAGATGTTTCTACTGTGAGATAAAGGATCAATGTCAGGTAAGGATACAGTTTTAAAGGTACCTTAGAAATTGGCTAGTTGGACACGTTTTCCCTGCAAAAAGAGAAAGTTAGAAGTACTAAAATGGACACCATTTGAGATGATACTGGATTGAATGCCAGATTCAGGACTTCAAAGAAATGCAAATCAGCCAAGCAAAAGGAAACTGGTTAGGAGAAAGGAATTATGAGTCTTTAGAAAGTTGTAAACAAGAAGACTCATTTAGAAAGTAAATAAGAATGATTGATTTTAAAAGCTCTGGTAAAAATGGTGTAGTGGTGACTATTTGAAATTCAGTGAAGGAAGCATCATAGAAATCCAACATATACATCAAGAAAACAAAACAGCAATAGATACCATACATGGAAATTTAACAATGAATCACTGCTTATTGGCTTTTCCCATTGTTTACTTTCCTTTTACCTTTATGTTTAATAGCATAGAGTGAAATGCTTGATATGTATTGTATAAGACATGTACCAAGAATTCAATATTTTACATATCATTATCCTTCTTAGAAATGATTAGTCCTAGCTCTAATGCACTTGTTACTTAATTTTTATATTGCTTTAAGGCATAGTGACACTGTTATTTTTAATTAACTTGATTTTTGTTTCATTTATTAACAGCGTCTCTCCAATAACACAGAAGTTCTGTTCCATTCAGTTGCTCAGTCATGTCCAACTCTTTATAACCTCATGGACTCCAGGCTTCCCTGTCCATTACCAAATCCTGGAGCTTACTCAAACTCATGTCCATCGCGTAGGTGATGCCATCCAAACACCTCATCCTCTGTCATCCCCTTCTCCTCCTGCCTTCAATCTTTCCCAGCATCAGGGTCTTTTCCAATGAGTTAGTTCTTCACATCAGGTGGCCAAAGTATTGGAGTTTCAACTTCAGCATCGGCCCTTCCAATGAACAAGGACTGATCTCCTTTAGGATGGACTGGTTGGATCTCCTTGCAGTCCAAGGGACTCCCAAGAGTCTTCTCCAACACACCAGTTCAAAAGCATCAATTCTTTGGTGCTCAGCTTTCTTTGTAGTCCAACTCTCACATCCATACATGACCACTGGAAAAACCATAGCTTTGACTAGATGGACCTTTGTTGGCAATGTAATGTTGTTACTTTTTAATATGCTATCTAGGTTAATCATTACTTTTCTTCCAAGGAGCAAGGGTCTTTTAATTTCATGGCTTCAGTCACCATCTGAAGTGATTTTGGAGCCCCCAAAATAAAGTCTCTCACTGTTTCCATTGTTTACCCATCTATTTGCCATGAAGTTATGGGACTGGATGCCATGATGTTAGTTTTCTGAATATTGAGTTTTAAGCCAACTTTTTCACTCTCCTCTTTCACTTTCATCAAGAGGCTCTTTAGTTCTTCACTTTCTGCCATAAGGATGGTGTCATCTGCATATCTGAGGTTACTGATATTTCTCCCAGAAATCTTGTTTCCAGCTTGTGCTTCATCTATCCTGGCATTTTGCATAATGTACTCTGCATATAAGTTAAATAAGCAGGGAGAAAATATACAGCCTTGATGTACTCCTTTCCCTAATTTGGAAGCAGTCCATTGTTCCATGTACAATTCTAACTGTTGCTTCTTGACCTTCATACAGATTTCTCAGGAGGCAGGTCAGGTGGTCTGCTATTCCATCTCTTGAAGAATTTTCCAGTTTGTTCTAATCCACATAATCAAAGTTTTTGGCATAGTCAATAAAGCAAAAGTAGATGTTTTTTTCTGGAACTCTCTTGCTTGTTCAATGATCCAACGGATGTTGTCAATTTGATCTCTTGTTCCTCTGCCTTTTCTAAAACCAGCTTGAATATCTGGAAGTTCACAGTTCACATATTGCTGAAGCCTGGGTTGGAGAATTTTGAGCATTTCTTTACTAGTGTGAGCTGCTGCTGCTGCTGCTAAGTCGCTTCAGTCGTGTCCAACTCTGTGCAATCCCACAGACGGCAGCCCACCAGGCTCCCCCATCCCTGGGATTCTCCAGGCAAGAACACTGGCGTGGGTTGCTATTTCCTTCTCCAGTGCATGAAAGCGAAAAGTGAAAGTGAAGTCACTCAGTAAATGTCCTACCAGGCTCCTCTGCCCATGGGATTTTCCAGGCAAGAGTACTGGAGTGGGTTGCCATTGCCTTATCCAACTAGTGTGTGAGATGAGTGCAAATGTGTGGTAGCATTCTTTGGCATTTCCTTTCTTTGGGATTGGAATGAAAACTGACATTTTCCAGTCCTCTGGCCACTGCTGAGTTTCCAAATTGCTAAAATATTGAGTGCAGCACTTTCACAGCATCATCTTTCAGGATTTGAGATAGCTTAACGGGAATTCCATCACATCCACTAGCTTTGTTTGTAGTGATGCTTCCTAAGGCCCACTTGACTTCACATTCCAGGATGTCTGGCTCTAGTTGAGTGATCACACCATCGTGATTATGTGGGTGGTGAAGATCTTTTTTGTACAGTTCTTCTGTGTATTCTTGCCAATTCTTCTTAAGATCTGCTTCTGTTAGGTCCATACCATTTCTGTCCTTTATTGAGTCCATCTTTGTATGAAATATTCCCTTGGTATCTCTAATTTTCTTGAAGAGATCTCTAGTCTTTCCCATTCTGTTGTTTTCATCTATTTCTTTGCACTGATCACTGAGGAAGGCTTTCTCATCTCTCCTTGCTCTTCTTTGGAACTTTGCATTCAAATTGGTATATCTTTCCTTTTCTCCTTTGCTTTTCCCTTCTCTTCTTTTCACAGCTATTTGTAAGGCCTCAGACATCCATTTTGCTTTTTCGCATTTCTTTTCCATGGGGATGGTCTTGATCCCTGTCTCCTATACAATGTCATGAACCTCCATCCATAGTTCTTCAGGCACTCTGTCTATCAGATCTAGTTCCTTAAATCTATTTCTCACTTCCACTGTATAATCATAAGCGATTTGATTTAGGTCATACCTGAATAGTCTAGTGGTTGTCTCCACTTTCTTCAATTTCAGTCTGAATTTTGCAATAAGGAGTTCATGGTCTGAGCCACAGTCAACTCCCAGTCTTGTTTATGCTGATTGTATAGAGCTTCTCCATCTTTGGCTGCAAAGAATATAATCAGATTTCGGTGTTGACCATCTGGTGATGTCCATGTGTAGAGTTTTCTCATGGATTGTTGGAAGAGGGTGTTTGCTATGACCAGTTCATTCTCCTGGCAAAACTCTATTAGCCTTTGTCCTGCTTCATTCTGTCCAAGGCCAAATTTACCTGTTACTCCACGTGTTTCTTGACTTCCTACTTTTGCATTCCAGTCCCCTATAATGAAAAGGACATCTTTTGGGGGTGTTAGTTCTAGAAGGTCTTGTAGGTCTTTATAGAACCATTCAACTTCAGCTTCTTCAGCACTACTGGTTGGGGCATAAACTTGGATTACTGTGATATTGAATGTTTTGCCTTGGAAATGAACAGAGATCATTCTGTCATTTTTGAGATTGCTTCCAAGTACTGCATTTCAGACTCTTTTGTTGACTATGATGGATACTCCATTTCTTCTAAGGGATTCCTGCCCACAGTAATAGATATAATGGTCATCTGAATTAAATTCACCCATTCCAGTCCATTTTAGTTCACTGATTCCTAGAATGTCAACATTCACTCTTGCCATCATCTGTTTGACCACTTCCAATTTGCCTTGGTTCATTAACCTAATATTCCAGTTTCCTATGCAAGATTGCTCTTTAGAGCATCGGAGCTTGCTTCTATCACCAGTCACATCCACAACTGGGTCTTGTTTTTGCTTTGGTTCCATCCCTTCATTCTTTCTTGAGTTATTTCTCCACTGGTCTCCAGTAGCATATTGGGCACCTACCAACATGGGGAGTTCCTCTTTCAGTATCCTATCATTTTGCCTTTTCATACTGTTCATGGGATTCTCAAGGTAAGAATACTGAAGTGGTTTGCCATTTCCTTTTCCAGTGGGCCACGTTCTGTCACCTCTCCACCATGACCCATCCTTCTTGGGTGGCCCCACAGGGCATGGCTTGATTTCACTGAGTGAGACAAGGCTGTGGTCCATGTGCTCAGATTGGCTAGTTGCCTGTGGTTGTGGTTTCTGTCTGCCATCTGATACCCTCTCTCAGTGCCTACCATCTTACTGGGGTTTCTCTTGCCTTGGACGTGGGGTATCTCTTCATGGCCACTCCAGCAAAGCGCTGCTGCTGCTTCTTACCTTGGATGTGGGGTAGCTCCTCACGACCACCGCTCCTGACCTTTCATCAAAAGATCATTTGATTGCTGAGAAATTTCCTCAAAACAACTCCTGGACGTCCCTGGAGGACACCAGGCACCTCAGAAAAACAGCCCATTCTCTTTGAAAGGATGTAGGACAAAATATAAAAGACAAAAAGAGAGACAAAATAGTTAGGGAGGGAGACCTTTCCTGGGGAAGGAGTAATGAAGAATGAGAAGTTTCCACACAGTAGGAAACCCTTTCACAGGCGGGTCTGTCGGAAGTTTTGAAATCTCAGAGGGTGAACATAACTGGGAGGGAAACACACACACACACACACACACACACACACACACAGAAGAATACAAGCCTAACTGCAACTGTGGAAAATAGAATTTTCCTGAGAAAGGCTCTAACCTAACAACCTAATGTGCAGCCTGGTCCTGCTCACAGAGCAAAGGATTGAGTGAACACCAAAGTAGAGGTGAAGTGAAGTGAAGTGAAGTGAAGTGAAGTGAAGTCATGTCTGACTCTTTGAGACCCCATGCGTAGCATATTATGCTCCTCCATCCATGGGATTTTCCAGTCAAGAGTACTGGAGTGGGTTGCCTTTTCCTTCTCCAGAGGATCTTCCTGACTCAGGGATCAAACCCAGGTCTCCTGCACTGTAGACAGATGCCTTACCGTCTGAGCCACCAGGGAAGGAGAGGTAGCTGGCTGCAAACTGGCCCCTCCTCGCCCAGAGGCAGAGAGGCAGGCTTTTGACAGCCAGAGCCTGAAGGCAAGGGGTTTCTACAACCTCAGCCCCAGAGACGGCACCCTCCACCAAACTGTGTTCAGGCTCCCCTGATCTTGGACGGTTGACATCCACAAGGTGGGTCATAGCCTGAGGTCAGCTCTCCAGAGGAGACACATGGCACGTCTAAGATGGTGATCTTGGTTCCCCCTGGGAAACTGAGTGGCTGGGACTGGGAAGGTGATTAAGATGCATGGTCCACATGGGACAGTGTACTCTCCAAGCACCTGGTCGCCTGAGCTGCTCGAATCTGGGAAGGGCACAAAAAGCATGCCCAACCCACAGAGACTGAGCCCGAATTGTGTCTGAGTGTCTCCTGGGGAGGTACGGGTCAGCAGTGGCCTGCAGCAGGGGCTCTAGGTGCAGCAGACCTTGGTATGGCAGACGCCCTCTTGGAGGAGGTTGCCATTAATCCCACCATAGAACCACCAGAACTTACACAGGACTGGAGAAACAGACTCTTGGAGGACACAAACAAAACCTGTGTGCACCAAGACCCATGAGAAAGGTGACCCCAAAAGAGACTGACCCAGACATGCCCATGAGTGTCCAGGAGTCTCCAGCGGAAGCATGGGACCTTTTTAAGGAGGTCGCCATTTTCTTCATTACCTCCACCATAGTTTGGCCTCCAGTCAAGTAACAGGAAGGGAACACAGCTCTACCCATCAACAGAAAATTGGACTAAAGATTTACTGAACATGGCCCCAAACACCCATCAGAACAAGACTCAGTTTTCCCCACAGTCAGTCTCTCCCATCAGGAAGCTTCCATAAGCCCCTAATCCTTATCCATCAGATGGAAGACAGATTGAAAATCACAGTCACAGAAAAATAACCAAACTGATCACATGGACCACAGCCTTGTCTAGCTCAATGAAACTATGAGCAATGATGCCGTGTAGGGTCACCCAAGGCAGACATGTCATGGCAGAGAGTTCTAACAAAACGTGGTCCACTGGAGAAGGGAATGGCAAACCACTTCAAAATTCTTGTCTTGAGAATATATAACTTTATTGCTTTCTCATGTTCAATATTTTTATTAAAAGTGCACTATCAATCTGCAGGTCTCTTCTTTATATATAATCTAACTCTTCTTCTGGTAGCTTTTAGATTTCTCTCTTTATCTCTTATACCACTTTCATCAAGGTGGTCTAAGGGTGGCCTTTCTTTAATCCAACAATATTTATTCTTTATTTCAATCTGAAAATTTATGCCTTTTTTTCAATCTGAGACATTTCAGATGATTATATTTTAAAATTTCCTTCTTTGCTGGTTATTCATCCTTGCTTCTTGCCACTACAATTGATGAATGTCAGAATTCTAGTTCTGCTCTCCACATCTCTTCACATTTCCTTTATGCTCTTTATCTCTTTATCTATTTGGGTGAAAATCTGAGGGAAATAGAACTCTTGTCTCGAATAAGCAGTGTAATAGTATTTTCATTGGCACTGTGCCAATTTTTAATTATCTTATCAACTTTTTAATTTAAAATTTATTTTAATAATATTTTATCCCCAAGAATACTATTTTTCATAACCAAACATTCTTGATTAATTAACAAATAGTTCTTTCTTACCTCTATAAATAATCATACTTATTTTAAATTCTTGTCTATATTGCTCAAGTATCTCTATGTCTTTAATATAAAGTTTTCCATTTGCTTTATCTCCTGAATTGAATAGAGTCTCTTTAAATATATTTACAAAGCAGAAATAAAGACACAGATATAGAGAAAAAATACATGGATACCATGAGAGAAAAAGGGAAGTCAGGTGAATTGGGAGATTGGGATTGAGATATATACACTATGATGCTATGTATAAAATAGATAACTAATGTGGATCTACTATACAGCACAGGGAATTCTACTCAGTGTTCTGTGGTGACCTAAATGGAAGGGAATCCCCCAAATAGGGGATATATGTATATGTATAGTTGATTCTTGAGTGCAGCACTTTCACAGCATCATCTTTCAGGACTTGGAATAGTTCCACTGGAATTCCATCACCTCCACTAGCTTTGTTCATAGTGATGCTTTCTAAGGCCCATTTGACTTCACATTCCAGGATGTCTGGCTCTAGGTCAGTGATCACATCATCATGATTGTCTAGGTCTTGAAGCTCTTTTTTGTACAGTTCTTCTGTGTATTCTTGCCACCTCTTCTTAATATCTTCTGCTTCTGTTAGGTCCACACCATCTCTGTCCTTTATCGTGCCCATCTTTGCATGAAATGTTCCTTTGGTATCTCTGATTTTCTTGAAGAGATCCCTAGTCTTTCCCATTCTGTTGTTTTCCTCTATTTCTTTGCATTGATCACTGAAGAAGGCTTTCTTATCTCTTCTTGCTATTCTTTGGAACTCTGCATTTAGATGTTTATATCTTTCCTTTTCTCCTTTGCTTTTCGCTTCTCTTCTTTTCACAGCTATTTGTAAGGCCTCCCCAGACAGCCATTTTGCTTTTTTGCATTTCTTTTCCATGGGAATGGTCTTGATCCCTGTCTCCTGTACAATGTCATGAACCTCATTCCATAGTTCATCAGGCACTCTATCTATCAGATCTAGGCCCTTAAATCTATTTCTCACTTCCACTGTATAATCATAAGGGATTTGATTTAGGTCATACCTGAATGGTCTAGTAGTTTTCCCTACTTTCTTCAATTTCAGTCTGAATTTGGCAATAAGGAGTTCATGGTCCGAGCCACAGTCAGCTCCTGGTCTTGTCTTTGCTGATTGTATAGAGCTTCTCCATCTTTGGCTGCAAAGAATATAATCGATCTGATTTCGGTGTTGACCATCTGGTGATGTCCATGTATAGAGTCTTCTCTTGTGTTGTTGGAAGAGGGTATTTGCTATGACCAGTGCATTTTCTTGGCAAAACTCTATTAGTCTTTGCCCTGCTTCATTCCGTATTCCAAGGCCAAATTTGCCTGTTACTCCAGGTGTAACAGGACTGGAAAAGGTCAGTTTTCATCCCAATCCCAAAGAAAGGCAATGCCAAGGAGTGCTCAAACTACCGCACAATTGCACTCATCTCACACGCTAGTAAAGTAATGCTCAAAATTCTCCAAGCCAGGCTTCAGCAATATGTTAACTGTGAACTTCCTGATGTTCAAGCTGGTTTTAGAAAAGGCAGAGGAACCAGAGATCAAATTGCCAACATCCGCTGGATCATGGAAAAAGCAAGAGAGTTCCAGAAAAACATCTATTTCTGCTTTATTGACTATGCCAAAGCCTTTGACTGTGTGGATCACAATAAACTATGGAAAATTCTGAAAGAGATGGGAATACCAGACCACCTGATCTGCCTCTTAAGAAATCTGTATGCAGGTCAGGAAGCAACAGTTAGAACTGGTCATGGAACAACAGACTGGTTCCAAATAGGAAAAGGAGTACGTCAAGGCTGCATATTGTCACCATGTTTATTTAACGTCTATGCAGAGTACATCATGAGAAATGCTGGACTGGAAGAAATACAAGTTGGAATCAAGATTGCCGGGAGAAATATCAATAACCTCAGATATGCAGATGACACCACTCTTATGGCAGAAAGTGAAGAGGGGCTAAAAAGCCTCTTGATGAAAGTGAAAGTGGAGAGTGAAAGGGTTGGCTTAAAGCTCAACATTCAGAAAACGAAGATCATGGCATCTGGTCCCATCACTGCATGGGAAATAGATGGGGAAACAGTGGAAACAGTGTCAGACTTTGTTTTTCTGGGCTCCAAAATCACTGCAGATGGTGACTGCAGCCATGAAATTAAAAGGCGCTTACTCCTTGGAAGGAAAGTTATGAGCAACCTAGATAGCATATTCAAAAGCAGAGACATTACTTTACCAACAAAGGTTCGCCTAGTCAAGGCTATGGTCTTTCCTGTGGTCATGTATGGATGTGAGAGCTGGACTGTGAGGAAGGCTGAACGCCGAAGAATTGATGCTTTTGAACTGTGGTGTTGGAGAAGACTCTTGAGAGTCCCTTGGACTGCAAGAAGATCCAACCAGTCCATTCTGAAGGAGATCAATCCTGGGATTTCTTTGGAAGGAATGATGCTAAAGCTGAAACTCCAGTATTTTGGCCACCTCATGCGAAGAGTTGACTCATTGGAGAAGACTCTGATGCTGGGAGGGATTGAGGGCAGGAGGAGAAGGGGACGACAGAGGATGAGATGGCTGGATGGCATCACTGACTCGATGGATGCGAGTCTGAGTGACCTCCGGGAGCTGGTGATGGACAGGGAGGCCTGGGGTGCTGCGCTTCATGGGGTCGCAAAGAGTCGGACACGACTGAGCGACTGATCTGATCTGATCTGATCTGATAGTTGATTCTCCTTGCTGTAGAGTAGAAACTATTAATAAGACAACATTCTAAAGCAACTATACTCCAATAAATTTTTTTAATTAAAATAAAAGTTTATGAATGTATATGTGCTGTGGTGTGCTGTGCTTAGTTGCTCAGTCATGTCCTACACTTTGCAACCTCATGGACAGTAGCCCACCAGACTCATCTGTCCATTGGATACTCCAGGCAAGAATACTAGAATGAATTGTCATGCCCTACCCCAGGATGTTTGTATGTATGTATATGTGTCCTTAATAGATAAATATCATTTTTCTGATTTCTAATCCCTGAAATGTCCACTTTCTATTTGAGAGAGTGGTGGTGGTGGTAGTTATTATTATATCTTTTCCATTGTCCCTATGGATTTGTTCCAGGAGGAAACCACTGCCATACTTGATCCTTGTGAAGGCTATTCATTAGTTCAATAAACACTGGTTATGGATGGGCTGTTATTCACAACTGTCCACACTACAGATAGACTGAAAAAACTAGGTTCCTCTTCTGAAATACTTCTGGCTGAAGTATTTTACACAGATCTTCTCATGAAGCTATAAAACTGCAATATTCAGATTATAAGCCAAAAAAGACATAATTCTTCCTACTGAGACAGATAGATAGAATGTACAATAGTTAAGCAAATAGATTCTGGAATAAGACTACCTGAGTTCAGATGTAGGCTCTCCTCCATAATATCTGTGGTTTTGGCTGAGTTAATCTCCCTCATCTGAAGTTGTTGTTGTTGTTGTTCTTGTTTTAATCTGAATAAGTATATTAAGCCTTCTGAATTCTGAAAGAATTAAGTGAATTGATAACCTTATAGTTCTTAGAAGTATAAAGTTCTATGTAAATGTTTTGTTATGCCCAGCCACAAGACAGAACTTCTAGATTTTAGACTATTGGAATTAAGAAAATAAAAGGTACTTCAGGGATTTTCAAGGATAACCAAAATTTGGACACCAACTACTTCAGAATGTTTTTCCACATTGAGTGTTTTTACTATAAGTTCTTGCTTTGGTTGCATTGCTGTGGGTATGATCCAATAGATAGATTGTGTGTGTTTTTTAGTATTTGACATCAGTTGGAAATTTGTAGTCTGGGAACATAAAATCGGAGAAGGCAATGGCAACCTACTCCAGTACTCTTGCCTGGAAAATCCCATGGACAGAGGAGCCTGGCAGGCTACAGTCCATGGGGTCACTAGAAGTCAGACAAGTCTGAGTGACTTCACTTTCACTTTTCACTTTCATGCATTGGAGAAGGAAACAGCAACCCACTCCAGTGTTCTTGCCTGGAGAATCCCAGGGATGGGGAAGCCTGGTGGGCTCCTGTCTATGAGGTCACACAGAGTCAGACACGACTGAAGCGACTTAGCAGCAACAGCAGAACATAAAATAATAATGAACAAGTCTAAGATCATTTTACGTTAAATATAGTACTTTCTTGGAGAAGGCAATGGCAACCCACTCCAGTATTCTTGTCTAGAGAATCCCCATGGACAGAGGAACCTGGCGGGCTATAGTCCATGGGGTCACAAAATCAGATATGACTAAGCGACTTACACACACACACACAGACACACACACACACACACAGTACTTTCTGGATTTTACATAAGACCACTAATGTTAGCATGCATGCACAACATTTAGTAATAGTTAATAAATATAACCACAGTACTTATTTGATCAGTATCAAAATATACTGGTTTATGGAATGAAGCACTCAATGGCAAAAAAATAAAAGTGCAGGCCTTGTGAATCCATTTCAAGAGGAGTCATTATAACCAGTTTACAAGAAGAAACCAAGAACCAGTGCAGAATTTTTATTTTAATTTCTTAATCTAAAATCTTTACTTCTAAGGCTAATTATAATTACTAAAACTTAGCATATGTCTTTCATTTGGTGCAATAGTCTAAACTTTTCAGGCTTTTCTAGGAGGGAGAGAGTCTCTTTCTTTTTTTTTTCTATCTTCTCATAATAATTAAAACAATTAGCAGTGACAGAAAATAGTTAAAATACTCCTGCTTGTGATTTCAGTCCTCTCATGATTTCAATTCACAGTTCTGACTTGAAACCATCACTACTACTCAATCTTGCTTCTCCAGTTGTGGTTCTTTTCTTGTTCAATTATACAAGGAATTAATCATTTGTTTAAGCCACATATATCCACATGTAAGGCAACGGCACCCCACTCCAGTACTCTTGCCTGGAGAATCCTAGGGATTGGGGAGCCTGGTGGGCTGCCGTCTATGGGGTCGCACAGAGTCGGACACGACTGAAGTGACTTAGCAGCAGCAGCAGCAGCAGCATGGTATCATTCTTTAATCATGTCTTTCACATGTTTATCCCATTAACTGCCAGGTCCTTTTGTTTCTACCTCTTATGTATGTTTTAAAGTCATCTACAAATGAAAATAATGTTAGATTGGCCTCTGATTCCCTTACCTAACACCAGAAGGTAGAATACAGTCAAATAACATCAATGTATTTCTGACAAGAAAAACTATTCTCTAAGATATTGTTAAAAAAATGAATTGCAAGAATTCAAAACAATGGTTTTCCACTTACTTATAAAAATAAAATAGGAGAGAAAATGCTTTCATTTAATACCAATCAGTCAAACAGAATTCAAGATAGAAAAAAGGCAAGAAGTAGAAAGAAATGGTAGAACTCTTAGTAGAATGCAGACTATGTGAGGGCAAAAATATTTGTTTTGTTTATAACTGAAGTCGAGTGCCTAGAATAGTCACATACAATAAGCATCCATTACTATCTGATGAATGAATAGATTATTAATTATGTATACCTTATCTCATTCAGTCTATATAACATATATTTATATATGAGTGGATAATGTTAGGTTTTATGCTAACATGATATGTAATATGAAGTATCATTACTATAGAATAGATAAAATATAAGAAAACTTTATACCTTAGAGTTGTATAAAATGATATTGGTAAACATGTTCCTAGAGTTTATCTCATGGATAAGAGAAGGGGAGGAAGTTATGCAGTGAAGATCATTGTAAGGGTTTTATTTTATTAGGATGTGAAGGAAAACAGTAAGAGATCATAGTAGTAGATGAAGCAAAACAGTGGTTTCTTATTTTGATATAAAATAAAGTAAAATATATTTCATTATAAATTCTGAGGAAGGGGAATTAAATAAAATTCTAAATTTATAATGGAAAAAGTAGACTGATTGAGCAGGTAATAATGTAAAGACAAAGAAATAAATAGCAAATAATTACTACTCATTCTAAAAATAGATTTTACCATTAGAAGATAAGAGAAAGCAAGATTGGATTGAAAAAATAGCAATTATTTGTGCTTATTAAAGAAGTGCTAAGATAATATAATTAGATGAACAAAGGGGTGTGCAAAGAGAAGAGAGGAAATGCTCATAAAATGGAAGTAGCAACAGTGATATGATTACGAAACAAGATGTTTAAAAATGAGGTATTAAACAGGATATCATTATGCAATGATATAATTCTAAGTGAAAGACCTAATGTAAAAAATCTATAACGTGAATTTGAAGGTAACTATAAAGATTAACAACCGTTATAAATGCACAGAGATCATGCAAAATATGCAGAGTACATCATGAGAAACTCTGGAATGGAAGAAACACAAGTTGGAATCAAGATTGTTGGGAGAAATATCAATAACCTCAAAATATCAATAACCAGAAAGTGAAGAGGAACTAAAAAGCCTCTTGATGAAAGTGAAAGAGGAAAGTGAAAAAGTTGGCTTAAAGCTCAACATTCAGAAAACGAATATCATAGCATCTGGTCCATCATTTAATGGCAAATAGATGGAAATACAGTGGAAACAGTGTCAGACTTTATTTTTCTGGGCTCCAAAATCACTACAGATGGTGACTGCAGCCATGAAATGAAAAGACACTTGCTCCTTGGAAGGAAAGTTATGACCAACCTAGACAGCATATTCAAAAGCAGAGACATTACTTTGCCAACAAAGGTCCGTCTAGTCAAGGCTATGGTTTTTCCAGTGGTCATGTATGGATGTGAGAGTTGGACTGTGAAGAACGCTGAGTGCCGAAGAACTGATGCTTTGGAACTGTGGTGTTGGAGAAGACTCTTGAGAGTCCCTTGGACTGCAAGGAGATCCAACCAGTCCATTCTGAAGGAGATCAGCCCTGGGATTTCTTTGGAAAGACTGATGCGAAAGCTGAAACTCCAGTACTTTGGGCACCTCATGCAAAGAGTTGACTCATTGGAGAAGACTCTGATGCTGGGAGGCACTGGGGGCAGGAGGAGAAGGGGACGACAGAGGATGAGATAGCTGGATGACATCACTGACTCGATGGATGTGAGTCTGAGTGCCCTCTGGGAGTTGGTGATGAACAGGGAGGCCTGACATGCTGTGATTCATGGGGTCGCAAAGAGTCGGACACGACTAAGCGACTGATCTGATCTGATCTGATAGGAAGACTTAAATTCTACAAGTTAGACTAAAAGTTAAAATACAAATGAGGCTATAAGAAAGTGAATAATTATTCAAAAAAGATGCATTTGTGTAAAACACTGCATCTTTCAAAAAGAAAGGATGCATATTTTTGTTAGACTGTAGAATATTTACACAAATTCAATTAGCTACTGGGCCACCAAGAAAATTTTAATTGATAGTATATGCTAGAAGGCTTGAAACTTGCATTTTCTGATTAAAATCTAATACTATTAGAAATAAAATAGAGTTGACAGAATATTTGAAGTAGAAATTAAGGAACACATCACTTAAACAACCTTTGAATTATTTAGGAAATTAAGAGAGAAATCCATGCATAACATAAGAAGCAGTTAAAAAAACAATTTATATTAAAACCTAATGACTATATTGCATTGTCTCACATAATTTACATGTAAAAAAATGAAATTAAAACATTCTTTAACAGCATACACATAAAAAGATATTCAAAATGGATTAAAGACATAAATGTAAAACCAAATACTATAAAATTCTTTGAGGAAATCATGGGCTTCATTCTCTGACATAAATCGCAACAATGTATTTATTGATATGTCCCAGAGTAATGGAAATAAAAACCAAAATAAACAATGGGATCTAATTAAACTCAAAAGCTTTTGAACGCAAAGAAAACCATAAACAAAATGAAATACAACCCACAGAATGGGAGACAATATTTGCAGATTATGTTACCAACAAAGGATTAGTCTCAAAATTTAAAAATAGTTCATACAGCTCAATATCAAATAAGCAAACAACTCAATCAAAAACTGGGCAAAAAACCTAAATAGATATTTCTTCAAAGAAGACATGCAAATTGCCAAGAGGCACTTGAAAAGATGTTCAACATCATTATTAGAGAAACACAAGTCAAAACTATAATGAGATATCACCTCACACCAGGCAGAATGGGCATCATCAAAAAACCTACAAACAATATATGCTGGAGAGGGTTTGGAGAAAAGGAATTTCAGTTCAGTTCAGTCATTCAGTCGTGTCTGACTCTTTGCAACCCCATGAATCGCAGCACGCCAGGCCTCCCTGTCCATCACCAACTCTCGGAGTTCACTCAAACTCACGTCCATCGAGTCGGTGATGCCATCCAGCCATCTCATCCTCTGTCGTCCCCTTCTCCTCCTGCCCCCAATCCCTCCCAGCATCAGAGTCTTCTCCAATGAGTCAGCTCTTCGCATGAGGTGGCCAAAGTACTGAAGTTTCAGCTTTAGCATCATTCCTTCCAAAGAAATCCCAGGGCTGATCTCCTTCAGAATGGACTGGTTGGATCTCCTTGCAGTCCAAGGGACTCTCAAGAGTCTTCTCCAACACCATAGTTCAAAAGCATCAATTCTTCAACACTCAGCTTTCTTCACAGTCCAACTCTTACATTCATACATGACCACTGGAAAAACCATAGCCTTTACTAGACAGAACTTTGTTGGCAAAGTAATGTCTCTGCTTTTGAAGAAAGGAAACCCTCCCATATTTTTGGTGGGGATATAAATTGCTGCAGCCAGTATGTAGACCCATCTGGAGGTTCCTTCAGAAACTAAAAACAGAGCTACTACATGATCCAGCAATCCCACTCCTGGGCATATATCTGAAGAAAACTATAGTTTGAAAAGATACCTACACCCCAGTGTTCATTGCATTGCTGTTTACAATAGCCAAGAAATGGAAACAAACTAGATGTCCATCAACAGATGAATGGATAAAGAAGATGTAGTATATATGTACAACAGAATATTACTCAACCTGGATATTATTATACTAAGTCAGACAGAGAAGGACAAATATTATCTGATATTGCTTATATGAAGAATCTTTAAAAAATGACATGAAAGAACTTGTTTACAAAATAGAAACAGACTCACAAATTTAGGGAATGAACGTATATTACCAGGAAAGAAGGATTGGGGGCAGGGAGTTTGGGACTGTATTGTACTCAGTTATATTTAAAATGGATAAACAGGGACGTACTGTACAGCACATGGAAATCTGTTCAATACTATATAATAAGCTAAATGGGAAAAGAACTTAAAAAATAATAGATACATAAACACGTATAACTTAACAACACTTTGCTATAACCTAAAGCTCAGATATGCAGATGACACCACCCTTATGGCAGAAAGTGAAGAGGAACTAAAAAGCCTCTTGATGAAAATGAAAGATGAGAGTGAAAAAGATGGTTTAAATTCAACCTGGTCCCATCACTTCATGGCAAATAGACGGGGAAACAGTGTCAGACTTTATTTTTCTGGGCTCCAAAATCACTGCAGATGGTGGTTGCAGCCATGAAATTAAAAGACACTCCTTGGAAGGAAAGTTATGACCAACCGAGATAGCATATTCAAAAACAGAGACATTACTTTGCCAACAAAGGTCCGTCTAGTAAAGGCTATGGTTTTTCCAGTGATCATGTATGGATGTGAGAGTTGGACTGTGAAGAAGCCTGAGCGCTGAAGAACTGATGCTTTTGAACTGTGGTGTTGGAGAAGACTCTTGAGAGTCCCTTGGACTGCAAGGAGATCCAACCAGTCCATTCTAAAGGAGATCAGCCCTGGGTGTTCTTTGGAAGGAATGATGTTGAAGCTGAAACTCCAGTACTTTGGCCACCTGATGTGAAGAGTTGACTCATTGGAGAAGACTCTGATGCTGGAAGAGATTGGGGGCAGGAGGAGAAGGGGACGACAGAGGATGAGATGGCTGGATGGCTGGCATCATTGACTCGATGGACGTGAGTCTGAGTGAACTCCAGGAGTGGGTGATGGACAGGGAGGCCTGGTGTGCTGCGATTTATGGAGTCGCAAAGAGTCGGACACTACTGAGCAACTGAACTGAACTGAACTGAAAGCTAACAGGACACTGTTATTTAACCATCAGTTCAGTTCAGTTCAGTCCCTCAGTCGTGTCCGACTCTTTGCAGCCACATGAATTGCAGCACGCCAGGCCTCCCTGCCCATCACCAACTTCCGGAGTTCACTCAGACTCACGTCCATGGAATTAATGATGCCAGCCATCCAGCCATCTCATCCTCTGTCGTCCCCTTCTCCTCCTGCCCCCAATCCCTCCCAGCATCAGAGTCTTTTCCAATGAGTCAACTCTTTACATCAGGTGGCCAAAGTACTGGAGTTTCAGCTTTCACATCAGTCCTTCCAAAGAAATCCCAGGGCTGATCTCCTTCAGAATGGACTGGTTGGATCTCCTTGCAGTCCAAGGGACTCTCAAGAGTCTTCTCCAACACCACGGTTCAAAACCATCAGTTCTTCGGCGCTCAGCCTTCTTCACAGCCCAACTCTCACATCCATACATGACCACTGGAAAAACCATAGACTTGACTAGACGGACCTTTGTTGGCAAAGTGAAGTAAGTCTCTGCTTTTGAATATGCTGTCTAGGTTGGTCATAACTTTCCTACCAAGGAGTAAGCATCTTTTAACTTCATGGCTGCAGTCACCATCTGCAGTGATTTTGGAGCCCAGAAAAATAAAGTCTGGCACTGTTTCCCCATTTATTTCCCATGAAGTGATGGGACCAGATGCCATGATCTTTGTTTTCTGAATGTTGAGCTTTAAGCCAACTTTTTCACTCTCCACTTTCACTTTCACCAGGAGGCTTTTAGTTCCTCTTCACTTGCTGCCATAAGGGTGGTGTCATCTGCATATCTGAGGTTATTGATATTTCTCCCGGCAATCTTGATTCCAGCTTGTGTTTCTTCCAGTCCAGCATTTCCCATGATGTACTCTGCATATAATTTAAATAAACAGGGTGACAATACATAGCCTTGACGTACTCCTTTTCCTATTTGGAACCAGTCTGTTGTTCAATGTCCAGTTCTAACTGTTGCTTCCTGACCTGCATATAGGTTTCTCAAGAGGCAAGTCAGGTGGTCCGGTATTCCCATCTCTCAGAATTTTCCACAATTTATTGTGATCCACATAGTCAAAGGCTTTGGCATAGTCAATAAAGCAAAAATAGATGTTTTTCTGGAACTCTCTTGCTTTTTCCATGATCCAGCGGATGTTGGCAATTTGATCTCTGGTTCCTCTGCCTTTTCTAAAACCAGCTTGAACATCTGGAAGTTCACGCTTCACGTATTGCTGAAGCCTCTCTTGGAGAATATTGAGCATTACTTTGCTAGTGTGTGAGATGAGTGCAATTGTGCGGTAGTTTGAGCATTCTTTGGCATTGCCTTTCTTTGGGATTGGAATGAAAACTGACCTTTTCCAGTCCTGTGGCCATTGCTGACTTTTCCAAATTTGCTGACATATTGAGTGCAGCACTTTCACAGCATCATCTTTCAGGATTTGAAATAGCTCAACTGGAATTCCATCACCTCCACTAGCTTTGTTCATAGTGATACTTTCTAAGGCCCACTTGACTTCACATTCCAGGATGTCCAGCTCTAGGTCAGTGATCACACCATCATGATTATCTGGGTCATGAAGATCTTTTTTGTACAGTCCTTCTGTACTCTGATATAAAATAAAGATGAAATAAAAACTTTATGACCATAGATAATTCAAAAAAATATATTAAACCTTAGATGCCTTTTTTATTATAGATAAAAAAAATTTAATAGACACAAAATAGATAACTAAAAAATTAAAAATAGAAAAACAATATAAACCAGAAGATTAAGTAGGGTTAAAATATGAAATTACTGATATAGTAAACACACATACACACGGAAACTGGACTAGATAAGTAAATCCAAAAGCTGGTTCTTTAAGAAGACCAATAAAATTAACTTACACAATCATGATTTTGGTAAAAGATGAACACAAAATTAAATAAAGAAAATTGACATAAAATTATTATGAAGGAAAGAAATATATTTAAGCCATAAGAAATCTTACAGGATTTTTGAGATTATTATATACTAGTCTTCACGAGCCAGATAATCATGATGGTGTGATCACTGACCTAGAGCCAGACATCCTGGAATGTGAAGTCAAGTGGGCCTTAGAAAGCATCACTACGAACAAAGCTAGTGGAGGTGATGGAATTCCAGTGGAGCTATTCCAAATCCTGACAGATGATGCTGTGAAAGTGCTGCACTCACTATGCCAGCAAATTTGTAAAACTCAGCAGTGGCCACAAGATTGGAAAAGGTCAGTTTTCATCCCAATCCCAAAGAAAGGCAATGCCAAAGAGTGCTCAAACTACCACACAATTGCACTCATCTCACACGCTAGTAAAGTAATGCTCAAAATTCTCCAAGCCAGGCTTCAGCAATATGTGAACCGTGAACTTCCTGATGTTCAAGCTGGATTTAGAAAAGGCAGAGGAACCAGAGATCAAATTGCCAACATCCGCTGGATCATGGAAAAAGCAAGAGAGTTCCAGAAAAACATCTATTTCTGCTTTATTGACTATGCCAAAGCCTTTGACTGTGTAGATCACAATAAACTGTGGAAAATTTTGAGAGAGATGGGAATACCGGACCACCTGATCTGCCTCTTGAGAAATCTGTATGCAGGTCAGGAAGCAACAGTTAGAACTGGACATTGAACAACAGACTGGTTCCAAATAAGAAAAGGAGTACGTCAAGGCTGTATATTGTCACCGTGTTTATTTAACTTCTATGCAGAGTACATCATGAGAAATGCTGAACTGGAAGAAACACAAGTTGGAATCAAGATTGCCGGGAGAAATATCAATAACCTCAGATATGCAGATCATACCACCCTTATGGCAGAAAGTGAAGAGGAACTAAAAAGCCTCTTGATGAAAGTGAAAGTGGAGAGTGAAAAGGTTGGCTTAAAGCTCAACATTCAGAAAACGGAGATCATGGCATCTGGTCCCATCACTTCATGGGAAATAGATGGAGAAACAGTGGAAACAGTGTCAGACTTTATTTTTCTGGGCTCCAAAATCACTGCAGATGGTTACTGCAGCCATGAAATTAAAAGACGCTTACTCCTTGGTAGGAAAGTTATGACCAACCTAGATAGCATATTCAAAAGCAGAGACATTACTTTGTCAACAAAGGTTCACCTAGTCAAGGCTATGGTCTTTCCTGTGGTCATGTATGGATGTGAGAGCTGGACTGTGAAGAAGGCTGAGCACCGAAGAATTGATGCTTTTGAACTGTGGTGTTGGAGAAGACTCTTGAGAGTGCCTTTGACTGCAAGGAGATCCAACCAGTCCATTCTGAAGATCAGCCCTGGGATTTCTTTGGAAGGAATGATGCTGAAGCTGAAGCTCCAGTATTTTGGCCACCTCATGCGAAGAGTTGACTCATTGGAGAAGACTCTGATGCTGAGAGGGATTGAAGGCAAGAGGAGAGGGGGATGACAGAGGATGAGATGGCTGGATGGCATCACTGACTCGATGGATGTGAGTCTGAGTGACCTCCGGGAGCTGGTGATGGACAGGGAGGCCTGGCGTGCTGCGGTTCATGGGGTCGCAAAGAGTCGGACATGACTGAGCGACTGATCTGATCTGAGTCCATGACAACACAGTTGAAAACCTTTGGGAAATACAAGATTTTTCTACCTAGATAGCATATTGAAAAGCAGAGACTTCACTTTGCCAACAAAGCTCCATCTAGTCAAGGCTATGGTGTTTCCAGTGGTCATGTATGGATGTGAGAGTTGGACTGTGAAGAAAGCTGAACGCTGATGAACTGATGGTTTTGAACTGTGGTGTTGGAGAAGACTCTTGAAAGTCCCTTGGACTGCAAGGAGATCTAATCAGTCCATCCTAAAGGAGATCAGCCCTGGGATTTCTTTGGAAAGAATGATGCTAAAGCTGAAACTCCAGTACTTTGGCCACCTCATGCAAAGAGTTGACTCACTGGGGAAGACTCTGATGCTGGGAGGGATTGGGGGCAGGAGGAGAAGGAGACGACACAGGATGAGATGGCCGGATGGCATCACTGGCTCGATGGACGTGAGTCTGAGTGAACTCCGGGTGTTGGTGATGGACAGGGAGGCCTGGTGTGCTGCGATTCATGGGGTCGCAGTCAGACACAATTGAGTGACTAAACTGAACTGAACCGAGGATATATAGTTATTAAAACTTTTTAAGTGGAAATTTGGACAACTTCATAATTATAGCAATGATTAGAAAATTGAATATAGTTCTATAATGAAAAATGCACAGTTAAAATGAAGGTATAGTTGAATTTTATGTGACATTAAAACATTTAATACTTTTAAAGAACTTCAAGCCATGGAAAATGATGGGAAAGTCTCCAGTTTATAGTATAATGCCACAATAACTTTCAAACTAAAACCCACTTAAAGATAATATAAAGAAAGCTATATTTCATTTACGAATATAAAATCAAAAAAGCTAAAGAAACTCATTACAATACTAAATTAGCACTTGTTGCTACTAGCCTCTCACAACTTTGTTGACATCTAATGGAAATTATCCACAAATATGTAAAAGAAATATATATATTTTTGATTGACACTCCTAGGTTTTTATAGTATAAGATTTTCCCAATCTTATGGAAGAAACCTGCCCCATTGATACCGTATTCAAAAACCTATCCCATTTGAAAATAGACTTACAGTTCGGTTCAGTCACTGGTTGTGTCCGACTGTTTGTGACTCCATAGACTGCAGAATGCCAGGCTTCCCTGTCCATCACCAACTCCTGGAGCATACTCAAACTCATGTCCATTGCATCAGTGATGCCATCCAACCATCTCATCCTCTGTCATCCCCTTCTCCTCCTGCCTTCAATTTTTCCCAACATCAGGGTCTTTTCCAACGAGTCAGTTTTTTTTTTTTTTTTTTTGCATCAAGTGGCCAAAGTATTGGAGTTTCAGCTTTAGCATCAGTCTTTCCAATAAATATTCAGGACTGATTTCCTTTGGGATTGACTCGTTGGATCTCCTTTCAGTCCAAAGGACTTTCAAGAGTCTTCTCCAATATCACAGTTCAAAAGACTTACAAGTTAACATTAAACAAAAAATCGTTGCTAATGAATCTAGATCTTATGTGAAATTTAAGAATGTGTCAGCATTCTTAACTAAGGCTAGAAACTCAAAAGCTTAAAAAAATAAGTGAGATAATAATTTATTATAAAACTTCAACAGAATACAAAATGCTTGGAAAAAAAAAAAAACACCACCTTGTAACCCAAATGAAATAAACAAAAATTTATGTCTAGAATAGGCAAAGAGTTTCTCAGAAATTGAAAAGAATAAGTAACCAACTCGAATAAAATTGGTGGCAAATATGTCCATATAATTTATGGAAGAGTAAATCCAAAAGCTACATAAAAATAAGATAAAAAAGTAAATCTGACTGACAAGAAAAAACATGGTAACTGTTTTTGTTTTGCACTTTATTTTCATTCCAATCCCAAAGAAAGGCAATGACAAAGAATGCTCAAACTACCACACAATCGCACTCATCTCACATGCTAGCAAAGTAATGCTCAAAATTCTCCAAGCCAGGCTTCAGCAATACGTGAACAGTGAACTTCCAGATGTTCAAGCTGGTTTTAGAAAAGACAGAGGAACCAGAGATCAAATTGTCAACATCCGCTGGATCATTGAAAAAGGAAGAGAGTTCCAGAAAAACATCTATTTCTGCTTTATTGACTATGCCAAAGCCTTTGACTGTGTGGATCACAATAAACTGTGGAAAATTCTGAAAGGGATGGGAATACCAGACCACCTGATCTGCCTCTTGAGAAACCTGTATGCAGGTCAGGAAGCAACAGTTAGAACTGGACATGGTTCAAAATAGGAAAAGGAGTACGTCAAGGCTGTATACTGTCACCCTGCTTATTTAACTTGTATGCAGAGTGCATCATGAGAAATGCTGGGCTGGAAGAAGCACAAGCCAGAATCAAGATTGCCAGGAGAAATATCAATAACCTCAGATATGCAGATGACATCACCCTTATGGCAGCAAGTGAAGAGGAACTAAAAAGCCTCTTGATGAAAGTAAAAGAGGAGAGTGAAAACGTTGGCTGAAAGCTCAACATTCAGAAAACGAAGATCATGTCATATGGTCCCATCACTTCATGGCATATAGATAGGGAAACAGTGGAAACTGTCAGACTTTATTTTTGGGGCTCCAAAATCACTGCAGATGATGATTGCAGCCATGAAATTAAAGGACACTTACTCCTTGGAAGGTAAGTTATGACCAACCTAGATAGCATATTCAAAAACAGAGACATAACTTTGCCAGCAAAGGTCCATCTAGTCAAGGCTATGGTTTTTCCAGTGGTCATGTATGGATGTGAGAGTTGGACTGTGAAGAAAGCTGAGTGTTGAAGAATTGATGCTTTTGAACTGTGGTGTTGGAGAAGACTCTTGACAGTGCCTTGGACTGCAAGGAAATCCAACCAGTCCATTCTGAAGGAGATCAGCCCTGGGTGTTCTTTGGAAGGACTGATGCAAAAGCTGAAACTCCAGTACTTTGGCCACCGGATGTGAAGAGTTGACTCATTGGAAAAGACTCTGATGCTGGGAGGGATTGGGGGCAGGAGGAGAAGGGGACGACAGAGGATGAGATGGCTGGATTGCACCGCCAACTCGATAGACATGAGTCTGGGTGAACTCCGGAAGTTGGTGATGGGCAGGGAGGCCTGGCGTGCTGCAATTCATGGGGTTGCAAAGAGTCAGACACAACTGAGTGACTGACCTTAACTGAACTGAACCAATAATAACAAAGTTAAATTATGGCATTCTATCAAATGTCCACAGTCATCAAATTAGCTACAGTTAGGATGAGCTATAATACCTATTTTGTGGATGGGGGAAGGACTGTGAGGAAAGAATGGAAATGTAAAGTGTTATTACACTTTTGAAAGCAGTCTTACTGTATCTCTTAATATCAAAAAATACATCAAAACTTTGACCCAGATATCCCATTTGTAGGTAATTCATCCCATGGAAACAAAAACGTTCATAAGTACAAAAAATAAAAAGAGGCTTTATTTAAGTATGCTTACTTTGTAATTGATAAAGATAAATTAGAGAGAAGGGAATGCGTGTCAATATTTAAATGGGTAATAAATTGAGACACAGCTACTCCAAGATGTTTCGCATTTATTAAAAAATACATTGGAGCTATACAAGCTATTGTGAAAATGTTTTCACAATACTTTACTAGGAGAAGATCAGATAAAGAAAAGTATAAAAATAACCCCATTTTGTATTTAATGACCAAAACCTCCTCTAAATATGCTCATTTGTATATCTGAATTTGGAAGAAAATATGGAAAGAAAAAATTGAATTGTAAACATAAGTTACCCCCTTGTGTTGGAGTGCAGAGCTGTTAGACATAAGAAATCATAAGAGCAAAAGGAGGAGGAAGACAAAGCAAAGAGCAGAAAAGAAAATTAAAATTGAATGTATAAAATAAGTAAAACAGAGAATGTAATTTCTTGAGAAGAGTAATATGCTTTCAAAACAAGTCCTAAAGATTCTTTGGCTCTATCAAATTTTATAATCACATATGCACTCTTGTGGATTACATTTACATTTTATCAACATATATCAATTGTTTAATAAAATCAAACTAAACTGATTGTTGACAGCATGGAACTTTTTGAATTGAAATCCATGGAGACTTATTCAAGTATTAGAAAAGAAATTTGCACAGAAATAGGTTTTAGGGTACTGCTATAGAAAAACGTCCTGAAGTATGACCACCAAAGTCTTGCTGTGTTCTCCCATGGACAGTCCTAATCAGTGGATCTTCTAGGTGGTCTGAAATTGATCAACTGGATAACAGATATTCATTGCATTTTGGGTGAAAAAAAAAAAACAGCTTTGTGGTTGTATTTTGGAACTCTTTTATTCTAATTAAGACCATATAATATTTTGAATAAAATTCAGTCTATTTTTTGAAAGTTCTTATTTTTAAGGCAGCATCTGCTGAATGCAGTGAACTAATAAAAATTCCTTTCTTTCTCCAAAGAGGACCTCTTGGGTCATAACTGATCACATCATCAAGTGAGTCAAGACTGATATTTTCCACTAATAAGATTTTCATCAATATAAGGACTCTGGAAATGAAATTAGGCTAGAATGGAGATATTACAGTATCTGAAATAGTTTTCTGATAACAGTCAGTGAATAGTAGAAATGACTCTTAAAGTGTTCCCTAGAATAAATTCATTCTACAAGGGTATTCAGAAAGAAAATTTTTATTCTCAGTAAGGAAAATGTGTGTTCTCTTGGTAACTCCTGGTAGGAATTCCTTGGCTGCCGTTCAAGATGAAGACCAAATTGCGAAGATGCCCTATTCAGTGAAAGAGGCTACTACCTTTGGGCTTGGCTCATCAATAAATAATCAGAAGGAATAGTTCCTGCCTGTCCCTTGGGAGCCATATAGGAATTTGGCTTCTGCTTACTGCTTGTTCATGGGCAGGTCCAGACCGAATGGGTAGCGGGGAAGGCCAGGCACAATGACTCATTCAGGTCTGAACACAAGGAAGGAAATGCTCAATGGTCAAATGCTATGTGGAGTTCCACTCAGAGCACCACATATTTCCCTGAAACTTGCTTAGGAAAATATTCTAATGCTGTTTTTAGTGTGTTCTATTTGTCATTCTGAAACACAACACATTAGCTGCTTTGAACTCCTGGGCACTAAAAATATTTAAGTTACATAAGCCGATGGAGGGAAAGACTAAATGGAGCTTTTAACTCAGCACACTCAAAAGCATCTCCTTATTGCCCTAACGAATAGTGCAGCTCTTGTGAGAGACTGTGGAAAGCCCTGCAGACAGCCAGCCCATGTTGGACAGTGCAAAGGAGCAGAGAAACCAAGATAAACAACCGTGCATAGTTTCTCCTGCTGGAATGAAAAGCAATGTTTTGCAAAAATATATACTCTTTTTCCTATTACTATTACAATTCTTGCATGACTTTCATGTCCAGTGGTTGGCTCATTCAGACTTTCAAAATGTTTGAGGGGAGAAGGAAAACAGAACGAAGAGATGCTGCTTTTGTGCCCTATTTCATCCCATGCACATTTGAAAAGCAGACACTATGTAAATATAAAAAGAAACACTTCGAATTTCCTAGACCATTTATTTTTATTATTATTTGCCTTTATCTGTGTTTTCTATCTTGTCTCTTTAGGTGTAAGGTTTTTCTTTATCTTTGGCACTCCTTTCTAAGGCATCTGTGTCTATATTTAGGACTGTGCCATTTCAGTGAATCTGGAATTTTTTGAGATGTATATTGTCTATGTGTTGACTCATATATTATATGAGTGATGAGAGAATCTTTATAGGGGATCCTATGATACATAGCTTTATTATGCATGTAAAAGTAAATTAAATAATGAGGAAAAGCAAAATAAACAGTATATAAGTATTCACAATACAATTCTTTTTTATAAACTAATTAATTTATTTTAATTGGAGGGAAATACTTTACAATATTGTGGTGGTTTTTGCCATTAATTGACATCAATCAGCCAAGGGTGTACATGCATTACTGAAACAAATGTGATACTTTTCAACACACACATCAGTTAAAGGGAGGTTAATAACCTAAAGCTGAGTCTTTGCAGGACTGACTAAAGTACTTTAATGGAAAAAAACGGGAAAGGCTTCATGGTGGTATTATAGGACTTACAAAAAGGCAAAACCGAACAAAATAAATTTTAAACTAAACTTTAGTCCTTGATTTTTGATTTAACAATTGGGTCAAATGTGTGCAAAAGTAAAAGGAAGCTAAGATGGAAATTTGTTTTAAAATCATATTTATATCTAGTAAGACAAAAGCCTGTTACCTAACTCAAAATATAAATATAACTTCACTTCATGCTAGTTTCCAAAAGAAAGACCTCAAATTTTTCTTACTCTAGGAAAAATAAAAAGACCAAGGCTGTCAAATTAACCTGCTTAGCAATAAAAAATAATTGTGTAACAGAGATTTCTCAGAGGGAAATATTTTCTAAAGCCTCTATATTTAAATAATAATAATAATAAAAGCAATGGTACTAATTAGTGACAAACTCAGGCATGAACTAAAATGAGGGGCACAGGATAGAGGAAACTATTTGAACTATTTTAGCACTTGAAAATGTCAGACAATTTATTGAGGTTTATTCAGTTGGTTTGGAAGGTCTTAGGACTGGTTATAAAAACATTTAAGAACTAGTGGGATTGTAACTGAGTCAAAGACTAGTGTGAGCACAGAACATTTCAGGTCACTATTACACTAGTAAATGAAAGGAACAGATTAATTACTGTTCTTTAGATTAATTACTGTTCTTTTAGCTGTAATCCCATAGATAAAAGACAAATCATTAAGAAAGGAAGGCAAAAGTTAGACCAGAAAGAAAATCCATTTTGGAAAAAAAAAATGATTACACTCTCTTCATACCTCAACCCCAAAGGAAGATCGTACTCCAATTAATTTATTTCTTGTGTCAGCTTTAATTTCAGGGAAATTTTGCATTCCTTTGTGATCCTTCAGTTTTTAAAAGTAAAGCAAATCTCCTAAGTACTAGCCTACTTCAGAAGAATATTTTCACAATCTATAAGATTATATTACATAACTACTTGGAGTTCTGAGAAAAAAAGGAGTTGAAGTAATTTTTTACATTGGTATAGACCGATTTTTTAAAGCACAGAGTCATTTGTAGAAATTGTTATTCAGCTAATTAAATATATTTACATTCTAACCTCTCATCATTTACATTCAACCTCTGCTCCAGGCTTTATGTTATATATTTCTTACTATAAGAGGAAATCCAGCATATTTTCAAGTCACAAATAACCTGAGTCACAGGTTCTGAATTCAAACATTTTAGTCCTTTTGTAAGGTTCTTTGCTTAATCTCACTCCATTCGCTCATCCACCGAAGTCAGTTGAAAGGTAGCATACTTAAATCAACCTTTGCCTCAGAAGGAAGCTTATTTTAAATGAAAATTTCTAGATTTCCCAATTCCTGAAACATCATAACCAAGAAGTCACTTCACATGATTGGCTATGGGACACAACAGAAATCAATACTATTTCCCTTATAAAAATCTGCAAATGTTTACATAAACTTTTTATAAAATTCATTAATTAATCTTGCGGTGTTCCCTGTAGACACTGATGTTGTTTTGCCCCCTCGCCCAGTGATGAGTGGGGAGACTCAAGGAAGGAGACGGAACCCACATTTTGAAAACCAAAAATATTATTTTAGGTTTTTTTCTCCCCCTTGGGTACTCTGGGATTACCACGGGAGTTACTTGCTGCCTTTGTGCTAAATGTTCATGTTGGCTCTGTGTGTAGAAAGTGAATCATCTCAGGTGTTGAATGTTTCTTCATAGCTTCAAATTTAAGAACAGCAATTATCTACCATTCAATAGGGTGTGGGCAGAATTGGTAAAGGAGTATTCAAATAAGGCATGTTTCAAATCCCACTTACTCTGTTCTCTTATATTACAAACAAAAAAAATAAATAATGATATTAACAATTCTTTTAGAACTAAAAAGACTCCCTTTCTTTACAAATTTAAGTTTCATGCGTCTCACAGAAGTCAAGGCCATGAAGTTTTTCCAACCCCTTATCCTACTTTTAGATTATTTTTTTTTCACTTGATGGTAATTTAGAGAAAAATGAATGGCTATCATCAAATAACTATATCCAAGTCACTGGAGCTCCCTCCCTTTCTTCTTTCCTCTCCTTAGTTTTCTTACCTACCACACACACACACTGAAATGAAGCTGTGAGCATCATTTTCCTTGTTCTAAAGACATCACAAAAGCAATTGGATAAGTGTGAACTGCAGCCAACTTTTATTTCTTTTCCTTTCGGTAAATACTGTGGTTCACAAGGCTTCAGCTCCATTCCTCAAGCCTCCAGTCACTCTTGCTGTGACTGGTGCAGAATCAGAGAAAAAGTACAAAGAAGAAAAGGACAGCTGCAGGGGAGGGAGATACGCAGGAAATTGATGCTGTTGTTCAATCACTAAGTCATGTCTGACTCTTTGTGACCCCATGGACTGCAGCATTGCAGGTTTCCCTGTCCTTCCCTATCTCCCAGAGTTTGCTCAAGCTCATGTCCATTGAGTCGGTGATGCCATCCAACCATAATCCTCTGTTGCCTTCATCTCTTTTTGCCTTCAATCTTTCCCAGCATCAGGGTTATTTCCAGTGAATGGGCTCTTCATATCAGGTGGCCAAAGTATTGGAAATTGAGGAGATAATTCTTTTTCCAAGTAGTTTCTATTATGCATACTTTTATTAGGATTTTTGTAGGGGAAAATGAGGAAAAGCTTATAAAATGACACAAAGCTGAACTTTTATAGAGGTAAAGTTATGGCTGGTTCCTATCACATCTGATCAACTGTCCCATAAATCCTTTGAATTAAATTTAACTCAATGGTAAAAGCAAAGTTCTTTGCCATTAAAGTAGGTATCTACCGATTGCATTATTATTTTAAACAAATAGTCTTTTCCAACTTCCAACAAATGAACTTAATATAATTCGATTTGAGTAGTTCAAAGTTTACAATACAAAGTTGCAGATCGCTGAAGTTGCAAGGAATATTTGAATCAAATATTCACAAGCGCCATTCAAATTTACCAATATCTTTTAGTACACTTTTAAACTACGACCACCACTACTTGGAGCAAGCTAAGTAAATAAATGTCCTTTTACCTTGTTATCAATATATTCAGATTTAATGCAAAAAAAGAAATGTGAATTCCATATTTAAAGACAGTGAACTAGAAAAGAAACCGAAGGAGGAAAAGTGCAGAAGCAGAGAACAGAAATGAAGTATGAATGAGTAGATTATAAAGTAATTACACTGTTGTGATTGTCTTCAGATTACTATTCCGATGGACAATTTACAAATCATCTTCTAAACTCTTTCTTCCCTACCTCTATTTTTATACACTACTTCATGACAAATTTTTCCCAGACATATATTGAAACAATTCAATATATTCATGTTTAAATATAATTCCACTGAATTATTCATTTTAGGAACTATCCAGGATGATTTAACATCATTCCAAAAAAAGTCTACCTCTGTAAAATTTCAACTGCATCAAATATAGCTTCTGAGATTTGCTTAATCCTGTTTGATTTTTAGAATTAAAAAAAATTAAAGTGAAGTTGAGTCCTTCACATGGCTTGACAGGTTGATCTGCTTGTGGCCAGGACTAGTAACAGGATAGTAAATATCAGTAAAATTTGGAGGTCTTTTGGTTTATTTGGCCTATTTGGTCCATTTCAGTCTCAATAATGCAATTAGATGATTTGAGAGAAAGATAATTGGTAGATAGCATATATCCGACAAAATTTTAAAAATCTTATGTTGTAAAATAAGTGTTTTGAAAGAATTTTATGAAGATGTCCTTGAAGGATCAGATACTTAATTTTCTGAATGAATCAGGGTCTCAAATGTCACACTGTGGTTTTATTTCTGACTGGTTTTAAGCTTCCAGCAAAGAGAACATCTTGATTCCATTTTAGATGCAGCACTTAGATACCTTATAACTGTTCTCTATAAAGACTAATCCTAGAAATAATCAGAGCATGTTAGGTGTGGTTAGTGAATGTAACATCTGAACTAGAGATTTTATCAGTGAGACAAATTTTGGAACAAATGTACGTTCCAAAATTGTGCCCTGAGTAAAAGCTTGTGAATGAAAAATGCCACTAGTCATTTTTTTTTTTTAATCGGTAATCAAAGGATATTATAGCCATCAAGCCACTACAGCTTCCCTTGTCAGTGACTCTGTGGGAACTCAGGATGGAAACAAACAGGAAGCTGGTCATCAAGCCCTCAGCACTGCAGCCACCCTGAGGAGACTCAAGAAGGGGACTGAGGGGAATACTAGCCCTAAGAGCTAAGGTGCACATCAGAGGAATGATGTCAATAAGCCCAAATTCTTGGATCTTCTCATACACTGAAACACACCAAATTCATTAACTTGAGATGTCTGATTTTCTTTAACGAACCATACATTTTTTTGATGGTCAGACTACCTGGTATTTGTTGCAAAAAACTCTTCGATTTCCCAGCTCCTTCCTTACTCTCTTCAGAGTAATCCCTTAGTTAACTGAGAGGCCAGGCCATGTTTCTGGGCTTGAAGACCTCAGAAAGTCTGCCAAATAAAATGTAAAATTCTACTTTTGTTGCTGTTGTTTAGTCATTAAGTCAGGTCTGACTCTTTTGCTGCTTTTGAACTGTGGTGTTGGAGAAGACTCTTGAGAGTCCCTTGGACTGCAAGAAGATCCAACCAGTCCATTCTGAAGGAGATCAGCCCTGGAATTTCTTTAGAAGGAATGATGCTAAAGCTGAAACTCCAGTATTTTGGCCACCTCATGCGAAGAGTTGACTCATTGGAGAAGACTCTGATGCTGGGAGGGATTGAGGGCAGGAGGAGAAGGGGACGACAGAGGATGAGATGGCTGGATGGCATCACTGACTCGATGGATGCGAGTCTGAGTGACCTCCGGGAGCTGGTGATGGACAGGGAGGCCTGGCGTGCTGCGGTTCATGGGGTCGCAAAGAGTCGGACACGACTGAGCGACTGATCTGATCTGATCTGATCTGACTCTTTTGCAATCCCAGGGACTGTAGCCCACTAGGCTTCTCTGTCCATGAGATTTCCCAGGCAAGAAAACTGGAGTGGGTTGCCATTTCTTTCTCTAGCAGAACTTTCTGACCCAGGGGCCAAACCTGTGTCTCCTACATTAGCAGGTGGATTTTTTGCCACTGAGCCATCCGGGAACAAAACTCCACTTACAGCAAAACTCCACTTACATGTGATTTTTTTTCAGTCTAATGTAAATATATAATATTTTAAATATTTAGTGGAACACTAAAATACCCAATGGTTAGTATGTGTAAGAAGCTAACTAGAATGATATAGTGGTACTAATACTAATAAGGATGACTAATAATCAAACAGCTTCTTTGTATGTCCCTGTATTTCATTCACACATATATATTCATTTGTGTATTTTTTCAACAGATATAATGTGACAATTATTTCTCTTTTATAGATGAAAATATTGATGTTCAGATCCCCAAGAGAACATGGTCGTTGACTGCCAAAGCCAGAGTTAGACCTGGCTTCATTCTACTTTACACTGTCAAAATGAAAACAAGGTCACTTTTGAAAAATTTTGGAATTGAATTAAATGCAAAATCAGGATTGTGAGTATTAACCAGTCTGGTCATCTGACTAGTAATCTGAATCTGAATACTCACGCTCAGAATAATTTATTCAGTTTTCCTTCCACTTTCTCTTCTTTTGATAGATCCTGCAAATAAATTGTAACAATATTTTTACTTTGGTGAAATACATTTATAAACCATCTTCAAGAGAATCAGACAGAAAACACACAGCGTTTCTGCAACCTGCAAGATTAAAAGCCTGGTAGCAGCTTTCATCTCACTCTGTACTTGAACCTGTCTGTGCTGACTGGGCTAGCAGACTGTTTAAAGTTCCTGTGGTTTGGGCAAAAGCCAGTCTTTAGAGACACAGTTTTATAGAAGAGAGACTTTTTTTCCCCCTTATGACTGGCCAAGTTTTAAATCCTTCCTTGGTTGATTCTGATCAGGAAGGTAACACTGTGAGACGGTACCACGGAAGGTGAGAGTCCATTTGTTGAGCAGAAGTATGCTTTATTAATAGAAAAATTAGTAACAGAAAAACATCAGCTGTGAAAAGGGATAGAAACAAAAACATTTTGGGTTTATATGGGAAACTAAGAGGGGTTATTCTTAAATCGCTCTTTGTCTCTGGACTTGTAACGGTCTGTACATAAATAAAGCCAGCCACTCCTGTCACTTCAGTGTCACTGCTATTCTCCTTGGTTGATTCTGAAGAGATTTTTTATTTCATTCAGTCACTCACTCATTCACTGATACTTGCCTTCATTTTTTCACTCGTGCCTGCAAAAAACCATGCCACTGTTCTAAATTCCAAGTTTAGCTCTCTAGGTCCATCTCCCTCTACTCTGTAATCGTTTAGTCTCAACATTACTGAAATTTCTTTTTCTTTAGTCCTGTGTAGTCTAAAATAGAACAATCTTTTGAAATAGGTAACCTAACTTCTTTTTGGCAAAGAAATGTGTGTCACATATTTCCATATCTTCACTTCAAAAATCCGAATGTAAGTTTTTATACATTAATCATTGGAGAAGGCAATGGCACCCCACTCCAGTTCTCTTGCCTGGAAAATCCCATGGACGGAGGTGCCTGGTGGGCTGCAGTCCATGGGGTCGCTAAGAGTTGGACACGACTCAGCGACTTCATTTTGACTTCTTACTTTCATGCATTGGAGAAGGAAATGGCAACCCACTCCAGTGTTCTTGCCTGGAGAATCCCAGGGACGCGGGAGCCTGGTGGGCTGCCGTCAATGGGGTCACACAGAGTTGGACACGACTGAAGTGACATAGCATAGCATAGCATAGCAGGCTAGAATAATATAACAATTATTTTCATATTCTTTGAAAGATACAACAGTCACCAATAACTAAGGCAGAGACTCTTAACCAAGGGAACATGTAATCCCTCAAATTACAAATAATCCCTCAAGTGAGACTTAATGAATATATGAATACATGAAATAATGTAATTTTTTATGTCATATGTATATATAGGTGTCATCTGCATATCTGAGGTTATTGATATTTCTCCCAGCAATCTTGATTCCAACTTGTGTTTCTTCCAGTCCAGCATTTCTCATGATGTACTCTGCATATAAGTTAAATAAACATGGTGACAATATTTGACAATATGCAAAGAGTCGGACACGACTGAGCGACTGATCTGATCTGATCTGATGTATATATAGATATGGGCTTCCCAGATAGCTCAGCAGTAAAGAATCCACTTGCAATGCAGGAGACATAGGTCAGGAAGTTCCCCTGGAGAAGGAAATGGCAACCCACTCCAGTATTCTTGCCTGGGAAATCCCATGGACAGAGGAGCCTGAAGGGCTGTGGATTACTTCTGTGTACATACATTTATTAAAATCACTAGTGAAATACATTTTATTGCTATCCCACCCCAGTACTTTTGCTCGGAAAATCCCATGGACGGAGGATCGTGGTAGGCTCCAGTCCATGGGGTCGCTAAGAGTCGGACACGACTGAGCGACTTCACTTTCACTTTTCACTTTCCTGCATTGGAGAAGGAAATGGCAACCCACTCCAGTGTTCTTGCCTGGAGAATCCCAGGGACGGGGAGCCTGGTGGGCTGCCATCCATGAGGTCACACAGAGTCGGACACGACTGAAGTGACTTAGCAGTAGCAGCAGCTATTTGGCAATGATGATGCTTATCAATTAAGGAAAATGTTCTACCAAACACGCTCTTCTAAGCCTTCTTTCTTCCATGAAAGTAGTGATATGTGATTTACATGTGATATTACACTCTACAAATTTACATGTGATATTACACTCTATTGTATAGGAGACAAACATTAAAAACCAAACAAAATACTTCACTAAAAATACTTCACTTGAACCTATTTTCTTAATCATAGCCTGTGCTTTGTTTTCCTTCCAAATTTAAAATTCTTTAGGAAAATTCTACAATCATCTTTATATTGCCCATGAATCATTTCACCTTAATGTCTGAGACCTGAGTTCTACCTAATCTAACTTTTGAAAGTTTTATGGGATTTTGCATTTATTTTTAAGTTGAATCATCATACAAACTCTAAAAAAGCTATTGAGGACTAAGGACTCCAGCCATCCATTGGCTAAGACTCCACTTTCCAGTGCAGGGGACAGAGTTTCAATTCCTGGTTGGGGAACTGAAATCCCACATGCCAGGACGGAGCCAATAAAAACAACAAAAAAGATATGGGGTCTAAAAGGCAAAGGAAGAAGAAATTGGCTTGTTGAAATCAGTTTGTAAGTAATGAAACTGGGAATTAAACCTCGTGAGTCCATTCTTCTGCTCTTTCTCCTACACTGTCATTTCTTCCTTTGCTAACATCACAGTTTTATGCATTCCTGCTTTACTTCTTATTTACCTTTTTCAAAGTTTTATTTTTGTGCTTTACTTCTTGATGATATTTGTTGTCACATATCTCTTTGAACCTATCAAACCATTATATTTATCTACTTTTCATTCACTTACTCATCATTCATTCATGCAAGCTTTCTCCTAACTTTCTAATAATTCATTTAAAGCAAACCATTATTGGTTTTAAATTTCAAAAAAATTAAAGAAGGATTTCTTTATTCAGAAATTAACTCTTCTTTCTGTTCCTCCTAGATTAATGTAAAATTCTAATTTTAATCACTAGATGAAAACTCCAGTTTTATAAGAACTCCAATTCTGTCTTTTATCATTTTGCTCCTCTTAGGACAGTGATCTGGAAAGATCAATCTCTAGATATGGAGAAAAAAGAAGATATTAATAATGATCATGTTAATGTTTGGATGCAAGGATTTATCTTGGGAAGACTCATTGAGTTTCTTTTGCTTATCACTCCCTGAATATATTTTTATATTTTTCTACCTTTCACTTGTGAAAAGATTATCCTAACTCTTCTTTCTAATTGTTTTAGCCATATGGAATATAAAATATTTAGTACCAATTTTAATACTTCTGTGAAGTCCTTCCTTAACATCACAGCCTAAATTCAACTCATGGTTCCCTAAAAATGTTAACAAATATTTTATTAACTCATTGCAAATAGTTGTATGAGTTAAGTGGAACCAGATTCATCAAGGAAGAGCCAAATCTTTAGGATTATTATAGCTTCACAAAGAATTGATCCTTTTATCATTTTGAAGTACTTTCTTTATCGGTGATAATTCTCTTTGATCTATTTTATCTGATATGTATCTGATATTAACATAGTTATGTAACTTTCTTACTCTTCATGGTTGAATGGTATCTATTTCTACTCCTTTGTTCTGTAACCTACCATATATTTATATGTAGAGTATTTTTTGTAAATGGCATATAGATATGTATATTTTAATCCAGTCTTATAATTTCTATTCATTAATTGGAGTTTTTAGACCATTTATGCTTAATTCAATTAATAACATTGTTGGCTTTGTCTACAGTCTTGCTAATTTAAGAAACTGTTATTTTTCCTTGCCTTCTTTCTATTTGTTTAATGAACTGTTTTCTGGCTTTCCAATTTAATTTCTCTGTGACTTTTTGAATATGCCTACTTCTATTTATTTTTATTATATTACTTCAGGTAAAATGTAAGTAAAAACTAGTGTAATTCAATTTGCCTTTATCCATCATTTATATTAAAAATCAGAGACATTACTTTGCCAACAAAGGTCTGTATAGTCAAAACTATGGTTTTTCCAGTAGTCATGTATGGATATGAGAATTGGGCCATAAGGAAAGCTGAGCTTTGAAGAATCGATGCTTTTGAACTGTGGTGTTGGAGAAGACTCTTGAGAGTCACTGGACAGCAAGGAGAGCAAATCGGTCAATCCTAAAGGAAATCAGTCCTGAATATACACTGGAAGGACTGATGATGAAGCTGAAGCCTGACATGCTGCAATCCATGGGGGCACAAAGAGTCAGACATGAGTGAGCAGATGAATTGAACTGAACTCAGACGATGGCACCCCACTCCAGTACGTTTGCCTGGAAAATCCCATGGATGGAGGAGCCTGGTAGGCTGCAGTCCATGGGGTCACTAAGAGTTGGACATGACTGAGCGACTTCACTTTCACTTTTCACTTTCATTCATTGGAGAAGGAAATGGCAACCCACTCCAGTGTTCTTGCCTTGAGAATCCCAGGGACGGGGGAGCCTGGTGGGCTGCTGTCTATCGGGTCGCACAGAGTAGGACACAACTGAAGCGACTTAGCAGCAGCAGCAGCAGCAGCAGCATAATAATACCCAGATAATACCCAGATAATATTATGTGAGTAATAATAATAATACTCACATAATACCCAGAATACAATTAAATTTTCTTTGCTTAATGAGATAATCCTAATTATTTAATAAATATAAATTGAGATAAAAAACATATAGTCTTCCATATTTACTCATTTATTTGCCAATCCCTGGGCTATTCATTTCTTTCTATTGATTAAAGTGGTCATCTAGTGAGTTTCCTTCAGCCTAAAGAACTTCCTTTACCATTTCTTGTTGTGCAGGTCTGCTGGTAAGTAATTCTCTCACCTTTTATTTATGTAGCAAACATTTACATAAATTTAACCCAAGTTTAAATCACATGTTGGTTCAAAAATAATTTCTACTACTCTGAACATCAATGCTCTTTGGAAAAATAGATTAATGCTTTTGTAAAAAGTTAAACAAATCTACCCCTTACATATGTGAACCATATTTATGTGAGATATGTGTGATGTATAGAAACGCTGAATCTTACTTGTTTGTTTACAGATTCTGAATGAATATTTAAGCCAAATGGAGAAAACCTGAAAGTGTTTATCTGGTCAAGTGGTTTCGTAACATTTAGCATAATTCTTAAGGGCCCTAGAATTTTCAGAATGGTAAATGAGTACTGGTTTCAGCTGAAAGTCGCCGGCTGCATCAGCCCCTACCAAGAGAGTCTGCTTGCCCTTTGAAATGTTGAAGCCAAATATTGACTTCTTTCTAGTTACGATATCATCTTCTAACAGGAAGCTCTTTCATGTGCATTGCTGTTCAATGTAGTCACTTCCATATATTCTCTTAGCTAAAATTTCTGGATAAGTTGCTTCAGCTTCTACATCAGCACTTGCTGCTTCATCTTGTGCTTTTTTGGGGAAGGTTCCTTTCTTACTCATGAATCAACTTCTGCTAGCTTCAAACTTGTCAAAATTTTCTTCTGCAGCTTCCTTACCTTTCTCAAACTTCATAGAACTGAAGAGAATTAAGGCCTGGATTTGAACTCAGCTTTGGTTTAAAGAAATATTGTGTCTTGTTTTAACTTCTATCCAGACCATTTTCTCCATAAGTTGAAAAAAAAAAATAAAGGCTGTTTCATTTTCTTATCATTCATGTATTTTTAGCAGTTTTAATCCCTTCAACTTTTCCTTTGCATTCCCAATGTGTCTGTTTAGCACAAGATGCCTAATATTTCAGCCTTCCTAACTAAGATTAATCATTTCAAGCTTTTGATTTAAACTGAGAGAAGTGTGATGCTTCTTTTCACTTGAACACTTAGAGGGCACTGTAGGATTATTAATAGGCCTAATTTTATTATTGCTGCATCTTGGGGAATAGAGAGGCCCAAGGAGAGAGAGAGAGACTGGGGTAAAGGCTGGTGAGAGGAACAGTCAGAACACACTCGACATTTAAATTAAGTTTTCTGTCTTACATGAGTGCAGTTCACAGTGCCCCCAAAGCAACTGTAATTATAATATCAAATATCACTGATCACAAAATACCATAACAAATATAACATTATAATAATAAAAAGCTTGAAATATTGAGAGAATTACCAAAATGCAATCTAAAGACATGAAGGAGTAAATGATGTTGGAAAAAATATTGCCAATAGACTTGTTCAGTGAAGAGCTGTCACAGACCTTCACTGTAAAAATTGCAATATATGTGAAGTGCAGTAAAGAGTAGTGAAGTAGAACAAGATGTTCCTATAATATTAGGCTATATATTTTTTCACACACTGCTTGAGTGGTACACTTAGGGTAATAAAAAAGGCCTAGGATATAGAGCCAAGCAGACCTAGCCAATATCCAATTTTTGTCAATTACTGGATATGTGGTGTTAGGAATATTTTTTACACCCTTGGTTTTCTCATATATAATGTTAGAGTTATCATATATATTATCAATAATATTTAATTTTTCTAAAATAAAAACAAATAGATACAATATAGATATATAGACCTATCATCAGTTCAGTTCAGTGGCTCAGTTGCATCTGACATTTTGCGACCCCATGGAAGGCAGCACGCCAGGCTTCTCTGTCCATCACCAACTCCTGGAGCTTGCTCAAACTGATGTCCATCACACCAGTGATGCCATCCAACAATCTCATCCTCTGTCATCCCCTTCCCCACCTGCCTTTAATCTGTCCTGGCATCAGGGTCTTTTCCAGTGAGTTGGTTCTTTGCATCAGGTAGCCAAAGCATTGGAGTTTCAGCTTCAGCATCAGTCCTTCCAATGAACATTCAGGACTGATCTCTTTTAGGATGGACTGGTTGGATCTCCTTGCAGTCCAAGGGATTCTCAAGAGTCTTCTCCAAAGCCACAGTTCAAAAGCATCATTTCTTCATCACTCAGCTTTTTTATAGTCCAACACTCACACCCATACATGACCACTGGAAAAACCATAGCTTTGACCAGATGGACCTTTGCTGTTAAAGTAATGTCTCTGCTTTTTAATATGTTATCTAGATTGGTCATAACTTTTCTTCTAAGGAACAAGCATCTTTTAATTTCAAGTCTGCAGTCACCATCTGCAGTGATTTTGGAGCCCCCATAAATAAAGACTCTCACTGTTTTTATTGTTTCCCCACCTATTTGCCATAAAGTGATGCAACCAGATGCCATGATCTTCGTTTTCTGAATGTTGAGTTTTAAGCCAACTTTTTCAGTTTTGTCTTTCACTTTCATCAAGAGATTCTTTAGTTCTTCACTTTCTGCCATAAGGGTGGTGTCATATGCATATCTGAGGTTATTGCTTTTTCTCCTAGGAATCTTGATTCCAGCTTGTGCTTCATTCATCCCAGCATTTCACATGATGTATTCTGCATATAAGTTAAATAAGCAGGGTGACAATATAAGCCTTGACATATTCCTTTCCCAATTTGGAACCAGTCTGTTGCTCCATGTCCAGTTCTAACTGTTGCTTCTTGACCTGCATACAGATTTCTCAGGAGGCAGGTCAGGTGGTCTGGTATCCGGATCTCTTTAAGAATTTTCCACAGTTTGTTGTGATCCACACTGTCAAAGGCTTTGGTATAGTCAATAAAGCAGAAGTAGATGTTTTTTTCTGGAATTCTCTTGCTTTTCCGATGATCCAGCAGATGTTGGCAATTTAATCTCTGGTTCCTCTGCCTTTTCTAAAACCAGCTTGAACATCTAGAAGTTCATAATTCACATACTGTTGAAGCCTGTCTTGGAGAATATTGAGCATTACTTTGCTAGCGTGTGAGATGAGTGCAATTGTGTGGTAGTTTGAGCATTCTTTGGCATTGCCTTTCTTTGGGATTGGAATGAAAACTGACCTTTTCCATTCCTGTGGCCACTGCTGAGTTTTCCAGATTTGCTGGCATATTGAGTGAAGCACTTTCATGGCATCATCTTTTAGGATTTGAAATAGCTCAGCTAGAACTCCATCCCCTCCACTAGCTTTGTTCATAGTGATACTTCCTAAGGCCCACTTGACTTCACATTCTAGAACGGATGGCTCTAGGTGAGTGATCACACCATTGTGGTTATCTGGGTGATGAAGATTTTTTTGTATAGTTGTTCTGTGTATTCTTGCCACCTCTTCTTAATATCCTCTGCTTCTGTTAGGTCCATACTGTTTCAGTTCTTTATTGTGCTCATCTTTGTTGAAATTTCCCTAGGTATCTCTAATTTTCTTGAGGAGATCTCTAATCTTTCCTATTCTATTGTTTTACTCTATTTCTTTTCATTGATCACTGAGGAAGGCTTTCTTATCTCTCTTTGCTCTTCTTTGGAACTCTGCATTCAAATGGGTATATCTTTCCTTTTCTCCTTTGCCTTTCGCTTCTCTTCTTTTCTCAACTATTTGTAAGCCCTCCTCAGACAACCATTTTGCCTTGTTGCATTTCTTTTACTTGGGGATGGTCTTGATCATGCCTCCTGTATATGTCACATATTTTGACCTATCATAAGTGCTTAATAAATAATCACTATTTCAGATGGTGCTCCATTTCTTCTTTTAATGACAGAGCAGGGACAAAATTTAAGGAGCTTAATTATCCCTCTAAAAATACAGAGTGGTGATTTATTTGTCACAACCAACACTTGGTCATTTTATGATGCCTGCTATCAGCTTAAACATCTGAACACAATTTGCTCAATTTTCTTAAAAAAAAAAAAAAATTCTGGATCTTCCTTTGTCACTGCTTTTCATTTATTTATTTATTATTATTATTTTTAATTGTCAGTGTGCTGGGTCTTTGTTGTGATTCATGGGCCCTTGCTGCAGTGCATGTCCTTTCTCTAGCTGCAGCATGTGTGAGCTCCCCTTGTTGAGGGGCACGAGCTCTAGAGCACGTGGATCATTGGTTGTGGTGCACGGTCTTAGCTGCCCTGCAGCATGTGAGATCTTAGTTCCCTGACCAGAGATTAAACCTACATCCCAGCCTGCAGCATGTGAGATCTTAGTTCCCTGACCAGAAATTAAACCTACATCCCAGCATTAGAATGTGGGTTCTTAACCATTGGACCACCAGGGAAGTGCCTGTTCAATTTTTCAAATTTTGTCCCATTCAAAATTTCTCTGAAGGTGGACTGATGAACAGACATACAATGAAATAGGAAAAATAAAATATAATGTTAGAATCTAGATGATGGCTTTGTGGGCATTCTCTATAAAACTCTTTATACTTTCCTCTACATTCTCATTGTTTATACATAATTAAGTATTAAGATTAAAACTCCCTGAATCAAATGACAGATTAGGAATAAATATGTACTTACATTAATCTAAAATAGTTCTCCCTCAAAACTGCTTTTAAGGAAAAAAAAAAAAAACCTGGCACATATAAGTGTTTAGTTTTCAAAGAGGATCAACAAGACTGTATACATGTGGAAGAAATCAGTCTTACTTGGCATTTGGTAGTCTGAAACATAGCTCATCCTCTTAGTACTAATCAACAAATTAGTGTTTACTTAGCCAAAAGTAATTATTCAGTGCCAAGGAAAATGTAACTTAACTGAAGTTTATTCATGGAAAATTCCCTAGTGCATCAAAGTGTTACTAAAGTGGAAGTTCAAAAATGAATTTCGGCAGTAAAAAATAAATAAAAATCAACAAAATGAAAAGGAAACCTAATTGAATGGGGAAAATATTTGCAAATGATATGCCCAATAAGGAGTTAATATCCAAAATATATAAGTGATTCATACAACTCAATAACAAAAAATATCTAATTAGAAAAGTGGACAGAGGATTTGAGTACGTATTTTTCCAAAGAAGATATACAGATGGCCAGCAGATATGTGAAAGTATACCCAACATCACAACTGACTGACAGCTCAGTCATGTTAGACTCTTTGCAACTGCATGGACTATAGCCCTCCTACTCCTCTGCCCATGGGATTTTTCAGGCAAATATACATGGATGAGGTAAATTTCCTTCTCCAGGGGATCTTCCCAATCTCTTCCAGCATCTCCTGTGTCTACTACAATACAGGTAGATTCTTTATAATTGAGCCTTCAGGGAAGCCCAACCCATAATGAGCTGTCAAATCACACTTGTCAGAATTGTTATCATCAAAAAGACAAGATATAAAATGTATTGGAGAAAAAGGAACCTTCTCACACTGTTGGTAGGAATGTGAATTGGTGCAGCCACTATGTAACACAGTATGGGGATGCTTCAAAAATATTAAAAAGACAGCTACCATATGACCCAGCAATTCCACTTCCAGGTATTTTTTTCAAAGAAAATAAAAACACTAATTAAAAAGTACATATGCACCTCAGAGAAACATTGGTTCAAGATGGCCGATTAGAAGGACATGTACTCTTGTCCTCCTGTGAGAGCATTGAAGTAGCAAAAGAAGATGATGGAGCACACCAAAAAAGATACTCCATGTCCAAAGACAAAGGAGAAGCAGCAGTGAGATGTTAGGAGTACAATCAGGATAAAATCAAATACCATTCCTGCTGGGTAGGTGACCCACAAACTGGAGACCAATAATACCAAAGAAGTTCTCCTACTTTTGTAAAGATTCTGAGGCCCGTGTCAGGTTTGCTAACCTTGGGATCTGGAAAAGAGATTAGGGATCCCCAGGAGACTGACTTTGAAAGCCAGTGGGATTTAATCACAGGATTTCCACAGAACTGGGGGAAACAGACTTCATTCTTGGAGGACACAAACAACATCTTGCATGCACCAGGACCATGCATCAATAGTAAAACCGAAGCAGAAGATGAATAAGTGACCTGGAAGACTGAATGGTGGAAATCACTGACACAAAACAGAATATAGGAAAAAAAATGAAAAAAAAAAAAAAATGAAGACAGCCTAAGAGACCTCTGGGTCAACATTAAATGCACCAATATTCACATCATAGGGGTCCTTGAAAGGAGAAGAGAGAGAAAGGGACCCAAGAAAAAATTTGAAGAGACAATAGCTGAAAACTTCCCTAACAGGGGAAAGGAAATAGTCAACCATGTCCAGTAAGAGCAGAGAGTCCCAAGTAGGATAAACCCAGAGAGGATCACACTGAGACACATAGTAATCAAACTGACAAAAATGAAACACAAAGATAAAATATTAAAAGAAACAAGGGAAAACAACAAATAACATGCAACAGAATTCCCATAAGATTATCAGTTGATTTCTCAACAGAAACTCTACAAGCAAGCCAGAAGAGAATGGGACCATATATTTAAAGTGATGAAATGGAAGAACCTACAACCAAGAACAGTCTATCCAGCAAGACTCTCATTCAGATTTGATGGAGAAATCAAAAGCTTTACAGACAAGCAAAAGATAGAACGCAGCACCACCAAACCAGCTTTACAACAAATACTAAAGGAACTTCTCTAGGTAGGAAATATAAGACAAGGGAAAGACCTACAAAAAATAAACCCAAACCAATTAAGAAAATGGTAATAGGATCACACATATTGATAATTACCTTCAATATAAATGGATTAAATGCACTGACCAAAAGATACAGACTGGTTGGGTGGATGAAAACATGTGCATATGTGCACTTCCACTTACCAGATCACTCTAACCCCCCAAGTTGTATGTAATTATTTTATATTGTTAGGTTAACCATGTTTCCATTATGGTTTGCAATTGCAGTTATCTGTTTAGTCGGGCTATTGATTGTGAAACTGATAAACATTTTTTACTATTGTAATTATGTAATTATTATTATTCATAAAATTGCATCATGATTGGACAACAAACAATAATAGAATTCTATATCACTAAAACTACTATTTAATAGAAAACTCAGTAATCACTTCCGAAAATCCAGATGCACATTAGAATTATCTTGGAATTTTTTGAAAAGTATAAGTGCCCAGGTATTGTTTTTTCTCCAAAGCTCCAGATGTGATTATAATGAGCAACCATGTTTAAAAAAACTGGACTATATGGTGATCTTTTACTTTTATCTGATTTATTCAGTGCTCCCATTTCATTTGCTCTATGTTTTCCAAATTCACTATCTCTTTTTTTGTTGTTGTTCTTTCTCAAGCCTTTAGCAAGTATAGTAGAAAAGCTTTTGTGTGTGTGTGTGTATGTATATATACATATATATAATGTATATATGTATTATATGTACATATATATAATGTGTATATATATATGTATATATATAATGTGTATTTTATACATATATGGGCTTCCCTGATGGCTCAGTTGGTAAAGAATCTGCCTACAATGCAGGAGACCCTCATTTAATTCCTGGCTCGGGAAGATCCACTGGAGAAGGGATAGGCTACCCATTCCAGAGTTCTTGGGCTTCTCTTGTGAGTCAGCTGGTAAAGAATCTGCCTGCAATGTGAGAGACCTGGGTTCGATCCCTAGGTTGGGAAGATCCCCTGGAGAAGGGAAAGGTTACCCACTCCAGTATTCTAGCCTGGAGAATTCCATGGACTGTATAGTTCATGAGGTCACAAAGCACTGGACATGACTGAACAATTTTCATTTCACTTCACTTCATGTATAATATATATATTTTATGAAACATGAATTTTTTTCTTAGCTAAAAATTTATGATATGTTGGTTTCATTTGTTTGCTTATGTGTGAATAGAATCCTAGGCTTCTAATTTATATTCACTCAAAAAATTTTGATATAGTTCCATTTATTTTGGCATCTAGTAGTACTGCTAAAAGTATAGAAAATTCATTATTTTATTTTGGTGATTTTTAAAAGAAATGTGAATAAGCTTGAAATTTCTTTTTTTTTTTTTTTTTTTAATCCCTGGAATCCAAAGATGGTTTATTTATTTATTTTATTATTATTATTATTATTTTTTTAATTTTTCTTAACTTTACAATATTGTATTACTTTTACTATACATCGAGATGGATCCGCCACCAGAATACACGTGCTCCCCATCCTGAACCTCCTCCCTCCCCACCTCCCACACCATCCCTCCAGGTCATCCCAGTGCTCCAGTCCCAGGCATCTGTTATAGGGCATCGTACCTGGACTGACTCGTTTCAGATATGATATTATACATATTTCAATGCTATTCTCCCCAATCGTCCCACCCTCTCCCAGTCCCAGAGTCCAAAAGTCTGTTCTATACATCAGTGTCTCTTTTTGCTGTCTCATAAGCAGGGTGATTGTTACCATCTTTCTAAATTCCATATATATGCGTTAGTATACTGTATTTGTGTTTTTGTTTCTGGCTTACTTCACTCTGTATAATAGGCTCCAGTTCCATCCACCTCCTTAGAACTGATTCAAATGTATTCTTTTTAATGGCTGAGTAATACTCCATCGTGTATATGTACCACAGCTTGCTTATCCATTCATCTGTGGATGGACATCTAGGTTGCTTCCACGTCCTGGCTATTGTAAACAGTGCTGCTATGAACATTGGGGTACACGTGCCTCTTTCAATTCTGGTTTTCTCAGTGTGTATGCCCAGCAGTGGGATTGCTGGGTCATAAGGCAGTTCTATTCCCAGTTTTTTGAGGAATCTCCATACTGTTCTCCATAGTGGCTATACTAGTTTGCATTCCCACCAACAGTGTAAGAGGGTTCCCTTCTCTCCGCACCCTCTCCAGCATTTATTGCTTGTGGATTTTTGGATCGCAGCCATTCTGACTGGCGTGTAATGGTATCTCATAGTGGTTTTGATTTGCATTTCTCTGATAATGAGCGATGTTGAGCATCTTTTCATGTGTTTGTTAGCCATCTGTATATCTTCTTTGGAGAAATGTCTATTAAGTTCTTTGGCCCATTTTTTGATTGGGTCGTTTATTTTTCTGGAATTGAGCTGTAGAAGTTGCTTGTATATTTTTGAGATTAGTTGTTTGTCTGTTGCTTCATTTGCTATTATTTTCTCCCATTCTGAAGGCTGTCTTTTCAGCTTGCCTATAGTTTCCTTTGTTGTGCAGAAGCTTTTTAAGTTTGATTAGGTCCCATTTGTTCATTTTTGATTTTATTTCCGATATTCTGGGAGGTGGGTCATAGAGGATCCTGCTGTGATGTAAGTCAGAGAGTGTTTTGCCTATGTTATCCTCTAGGAGTTTTATGGTTTCTGGTCTTATATTTAGCTCTTTAATCCATTTTGAGTTTATTTTTGTGTATGGTGTTAGACAGTGTTCTAGTTTCATTCTTTTACAAGTGTTCAACCAGTTTTCCCAGCACCACTTGTTAAAAAGATTGTCTTTACTCCATTGTATATTCTTGCCGCCTTTGTCAAAGATTAGGTGACCATATGTGCGTGGATTTATCTCTGGACTTTCTATTTTGTTCCATTGATCTATGTTTCTGTCTTTGTGCCAGTACCATACTGTCTTGATGACTGTAGCTTTATAGTAGAGCCTGAAGTCAGGCAGGTTGATTCCTCCAGTTCCGTTCTTCTTTCTCAAGATAGCTTTGGCTATTCGAGGTTTTTTGTATTTCCATACAAATTGAGAAATTATTTGTTCTAGCTCTGTGAAGAATACTGTTGGTAGCTTGATGGGGATTGCATTGAGTCTATAAATTGCTTTGGGTAGTATACTCATTTTCACTATATTGATTCTACCAATCCACGAACATGGTATATTCCTCCATCTATTAGTATCCTCTTTAATTTCTTTCAGCAGTGTTTTATAGTTTTCTAAATATAGGTCTTTAGATTCTTTAGGAAGATATATTCCTAAGTATTTTATTGTTTTCATTGCAATGGTGAATGGAATTGTTTCCTTAATTTCTCTTTCTATTTTCTCGTTATTAGTGTACAGGAATGCAAGGGATTTCTGTGTGTTAATTTTATATCCTGCAACTTTACTGTATTCATTGATTAGTTCTAGTAATTTTCTGGTGGAATCTTTAGGGTTTTCTACGTAGAGGATCATGTCATCTGCAAACAGTGAGAGTTTTACTTCTTCTTTTCCAATTTGGATTCCTTTTATTTCTTTTTCTGCTCTGATTGCTGTGGCCAAAACTTCCAGAACAATGTTGAATAATAATGGTGAAAGTGGGCATCCTTGTCTTGCTCCTGACTTTAGAGGAAATGCTTTCAGTTTTTCACCATTGAGGATAATGTTTGCTGTGGGTTTGTCGTATATAGCTTTTATTATGTTGAGGTATGTTCCTTCTATTCCTGCTTTCTGGAGAGTTTTTATCATAAATGGATGTTGAACTTTGTCAAAGGCTTTCTCTGCATCTATTGAGATAATCATATGGTTTTTATTCTTCAGTTTGTTAATGTGGTGTATTACGTTGATTGATTTGCGGATATTGAAGAATCCTTGCATTCCTGGGATAAAGCCCACTTGGTCATGGTGTATGATCTTTTTAATGTGTTGTTGGATTCTGATTGCTAGAATTTTGTTAAGGATTTTTGCGTCTATGTTCATCAGTGATATTGGTCTGTAGTTTTCTTTTTTTGTGGGATCTTTGTCAGGTTTTGGAATTAGGGTGATGGTGGCCTCATAAAATGAGTTTGGAAGTTTGCCTTCCTCTGCAATTTTCTGGAACAGTTTGAGTAGGATAGGTGTTAGCTCTTCTCTAAATTTTTGGTAGAATTCAGCTGTGAAGCCGTCTGGGCCTGGGCTTTTGTTTGCTGGGAGATTTCTGATTACAGTTTCAATTTCCGTGCTTGTGATGGATCTGTTAAGATTTTCTATTTCTTCCTGATTCAGTTTTGGAAAGTTGTACTTTTCTAAGAATTTGTCCATTTCTTCCATATTGTCCATTTTATTGCCATATAATTGCTGATAGTAGTCTCTTATGATCCTTTGTATTTCTGTGCTGTCTGTTGTGATCTCTCCATTTTCTTTTCTAATTTTATTGATTTGATTTTTCTCCCTTTGTTTCTTGATGAGTCTGGCTAGTGGTTTGTCAATTTTATTTACCCTTTCAAAGAACCAGCTTTTGGCTTTGTTAATTTTTGCTATGGTCTCTTTTGTTTCTTTTGCATTTATTTCAGCCCTAATTTTTAAGATTTCTTTCCTTCTACTAATCTTGGGGTGCTTCATTTCTTCCTTTTCCAGTTGCTTTAGGTGTAGGGTTAGGTTATTTATTTGGCTTTTTTCTTGTTTCTTAAGGTATGCCTGAATTGCTATGAACTTTCCCCTTAGGACTGCTTTTACAGTGTCCCACAGGTTTTGGGTTGTTGTGTTTTCATTTTCATTCGTTTCTATGCAGAATTTGATTTCTTTTTTGATTTCTTCTGTGATTTGTTGGTTATTCAGGAGTGTGTTGTTCAGCCTCCATATGTTGGAATTTTTAATAGTTTTTCTCCTGTTATTGAGATTTACTCTTACTGCATTGTGGTCAGAAAAAATGCTTGGAATGATTTCAATTTTTCTGAACTTACCAAGGCTAGATTTATGGCCCAGGATGTGGTCTATCCTGGAGAAGGTTCCGTGTGCACTTGAGAAAAAGGTGAAATTCATTGTTTGACAGCACACTGATATCAAACCTTTCCAGTCTTCTCCATGCTTCTGTAACGAGTGCTTCAACTAGTGAGTCATGGGCCTCAATACCAAACTGTTGTATGATGTATAACACATTCACCAAGGTACTGTCGCTCATGAACTCCATTTTAGTTGTAACTAAATTACAAAGAGTAAGAAATTGGGGATGGTTTCTGATACAGTCCACATTTTTTACTGAGCTGGTCTTCTGCTTTTGAAACTGCCAAAGCATACTGAGTGCACATCCCACTTGCTTTTCTGAAAGTAGGGATTTGTTTTTTTCAATAAGACCAAATATTTGCTCTTCATCTGTACAATTATTCATCTGACTAATTAATGGTTCAAAACTAAAGGGTCGAAAGTGAAACATTCTCCAGGAGAATGGACGAATAGCTCTTAGGCAAAGCATATTGTAAATAATGAATCTAGGGGAAAAAAAAAAACTATCTTTTCATTTACATCAGAAATTTTCTTAGGTAAAGAAAACCATTTGCAACTAGTAGTCAGGTTCAATATGCTGGTATAAAAATAACTGGTTTTCCTTCATGTATTTTGCTTCCATTATGATGACTCCAAATCCCATTTCAATATGCAGCTTCTGGAAGGAAGCTTCCGAACTCTGTACCCCGGAACCGAAACGTGCTGGGTACAAGAAAACCTACCGTCGTCACCCGATCCTGATTTGCGGGCAAATTATTTCCTCAACGCCAGGGAACTTTTCTGGAGAATCACGGAGAAGGCTGGTTAGGAGGGCTCAGAACTCATGGCTATTCCTGGTCCCCTAGTATGGGACGCAACAGGCTTGGTTCTGTCACTCACGCCTCCCTTCTATCCCAGACTTTTCTTCTGGTGGTGTCCTTTCCAAAACCCGGAAAAAAAGGTAAGCTTGAAATTTCTAATCCAATTCTGAGACTATGAAAAAATACTTTGTAGTAATAAAAAAAAAACCAGGAAGTTGACATGCAATACAGCATTATTAACTAAAGTACAGACTTTTTTCAAATTTCACAAAATTTTATGCTAGTGTTCATTATTTGTTTTCATACCTTATTCAATAATCTACATTGTATTCAGTTGCATGCAGCTGATAAATTCAGATAAATTCTCGTTTCATCTTGAATCCATTACAGATGTTTTCTTAGTTTCTATTTGTGGTTTCATAGATAGGTTCATCATTTAAAAGTGGGCATTTAACTTTCGTATACATGGGGTTTTTAAAGTATCTGTGATATCAATTTCTCATTTTGATATTAATTTCTCATTGAAATGTTTTCTTCTCTGCAATCACTCTGTGTTTTTTCAGTCTTTAAACTTTATTGAGGCTTTCAATGGCTAAGTCAAAGATGTCTGTTGGTAAATAGTACATTACACTTGAAAATATGTGGGTTATTTTCAAATACCTTTTGATATTAATGTCTAAAATAATTCCACAGTGATAAGGGAACAGAGTCTGTGTGAACTGAAATACTTTTGGACCATTAAATTTTTGCACCCTGTTTTATGTTCCGAGATATGTTCCAGTGTCTCCTAGTTTAAAGTCTACAGGACTTTAAATTTGTATCCTGCTCTTGTGTGAAAATGCTATAAATCATATTTATGTTGACTTGGTTCACAGTGCTTTTCAGGTCTACTGCTGCTGCTGCTGCTGCTGCTACTAAGTCACTTCAGTCATGTCCGACTGTGTGACCCCATAGACGACAGTCCACCAGGCTCCCCCGTCCCTGGTCTACTATATCCTTCTAACTTTCTGTCTATTCATTGTACTAATTTTTGAGAGTTTGTTATTGGAACTCCAACGAAAAATTTTAATGTATCTACTTTAAAAAATCATTGTAATATGTAATAGAAAGATATGTGACATCGTTCTGTATTTTCCAAGTCTTCTGTAAATGTGCTATCATCAGTTCAGTTCAGTTCAGTCGCTCAGTTGTGTCCGACCCCACGGACTGCAGCATGCCGGGCTTCCCTGTCCATCACCAACTCCCGGAGCCTACTCAAACTCATGTCCTTTGCATCGATGAAGTCATCCAACCATCTCATCCTCTGTCATCCCCTTCTCCTCCTGCCTTCAATATTTGTGAGCATCAGGGTCTTTTCCAATGAGTCAGTTCTTCACAGGTGGCTAAAGTATTGGAGCTTCAGCTTTAGCATCAGTCCTTCCAATGAATATTCAGGACTGATCTCCTTCAGAATGGACTGGTTGGATCTCCTTGCAGTCCAAGGGACTCTCAAGAGTCTTCTCCAACACCACAGTTCAAAAGCATCAGTTCTTCAGTGCTCAGCTTTGTTTATAGTCCAACTCTCACATCCATACATGACTACTGGAAAAAACCATAGCTTTGACTAGGCAGACCTTTGTAAGCAAAGGAATGTGTTATTATACTTTCATTATTTAAAAAATAATGAAGAAAGAAAAAATATGCTCCCCATATTATTGTATCATTATTTAAAATAGCCAAAATATGGAATCAACCTAAGTGCCCTTCAACAAGTAAATGAATGGATAAAGAAGATGTGTGTGTATACACACACACACACATGCATGCACACACACACACAAAGGAATGTTACTGATTCATAAAAAAGAATAAAATATGGATATGTACAGCAGCATGGATGGACCTAGAGGGTTTAAAACTAAGTGAAATAAATGAGAGAGAAAGACATATGTTATTATTTATATGTGAAATTAAAAAACAAAACAAATGAGCAAAATAACAAAACAGAACAGACACAGAGATATAAAGGAAAGACTAGTAGTTACCAGAAGACAGTGGGGTAATAAGATGGATCAAAAAAGTAAAGATGATTAAGAGGTACAAACTACTAGTTTGTCTAAATAAATAAGTCACAGGGATATAACATAAAGCATATGGAATAAAGTCATTATGTGTAGTAATTTTGTAAGGTATATAAAGGACAAAATATAAAATCCCAAATCAAATATTAAACTGAATATAATATTGTATGTCAACTATACTTCAACTGAAAATAAGAGACTGGGATGATTCAAGCTCTAGAAACTTTAATCCATTCTATACAAACTTTCATTCTACCAAATTAAAAATTTTCTTTCTAATGCAATTTAAATATTAACAAAGATGAATAGGATTGGGCTTTCAATTATTTAAAGAGAGACATATAATTGAAAATAAATTTAAAAGTAAAATTTTTTTGTGTGATGTGTTTTGCTTAAAATTGTATTGCTTAGGAATAGCTTGAGTTTAAGAAATCTTAGATCAGAAATATTGGATCAGCTGTATTAGATGGCTTTAGAACATTTAATAGCAGAAATCTCTTTGTAATGATAAAGACATAAAACTAAAAATATTAAAGGTAGAAATAAAATATATTAGAAAAATTGATTTCTACCCAAAGTGAATTTGGCCAAATTTGGTAAGATTAAATTTTGAAATCTTAAGAGTAGAATCAAATTCCAAACTATTCAGGCCTAATTTGTTCTACCTGTAGAAATTCTTTAATAGCCACAAAAATATCCTTTGATTAATTACCAACATTATAAAACCACTACATACAGAAGAGGGAGGGAATGGAATTGTAGGAAAGTAGAAAATCCATGTCACAAAGATGAAAAAATAATTTCGGTTATATTTAGTCAGTCCTTGTTTGTTAAACATAGCATAGAGAAAACCACAAATAAGGATGGCATTTAATCCATCATGCATTTATTGATCATTCATTATCTTCTAAGTTATATACAATAAGTCTAAATACACTAGTTAAAAGACAGAGTTTGGCAAAGTGGCTTAGAAAACAGACCCTGTTATATGCTGTCTATAAGAAACTCACTTAAATTACAATGAAATAGGGAGATTGAAAATAAAAAGATGAGAAAACATGTAGTATGGAAATATTAACTGAAGGAAAGCAAGAGTGTCTATATTCAGTTCAGTTCAGTTCAGTTGCTCAGTCATGTTCGACTCTGCGATCCCATGAACCGCAGCAAGCCAGGCCTCCCTGTCCATCACCAACTCCCGGAGTTCACCCAAATGCATGTCCATCAAGTTGGTGATGCCATCCAGTCATCTCATCCTCTGTCATCCCCTTCTCCTCCTGCCCCCAATCTCTCCCAGCATCAGAGTCTTTTCCAATGAGTCAACTCTTCACATCAGGTGGCCAAAGTATTGGAGTTTCAGCTTTAGCATCATTCCTTCCAAAGAACACCCAGGGCTGATCTCCTTTAGAATGGACTGGTTGCATCTCCTTGCAGTCCAAGGGACTCTCAAGAGTCTTCTCCAACACCACAGTTCAAAAGCATCAATTCTTTGGCACTCAGCTTTCTTCACAGTCCAACTTTCATATCCCTACATGACCACTAGAAAAATCATAGCCTTGACTAGACGGACCTTTGTTGGCAAAGTAATGTCTCTGCTTTTGAATATGCTATCTAGGTTGGTCATAACTTTCCTTCCAAGGAGCAAGCATCTTTTAATTTCATGGCTGCAGTCACCATCTGCAGTGATTTTGGAGCCCAGAAAAATAAAATCTGACACTGTTTCCACTGTTTCCCCCTCTATTTGCCATGAAGTGATGGGACCAGATGCCATCATCTTCGTTTTCTGAATGTTGAGCTTTAAGCCAACCTTTTCACTCTCCTCTTTCACTTTCATCAAGAGACTTTTTAGTTCCACTTGACTTTTTGCCATAAAAATGGTGTCCTCTGCATATCTGAGGTTATTGATATTTCTCCTGGCAATCTTGATTCCAGCTTGTGCTTCTTCCAGCCCAGCGTTTCTCATGATGTACTCTGCATATAAGTTAAATAAGCAGGGTGACAATATCCAGCCTTGACATACTCCTTTTCCTACTTGGAACCAGTCTGTTGTTCCATGTCCAGTTCTAACTGTTGATTCCTGACCTGCATACAGGTTTCTCAAGAGGCAGGTCAGGTGGTTTGATATTCCCGTGTCTTTCAGAATTTTCCACAGTGAGTATTTTAACACTATATAAAATAGATTTCAGGACTAAGAGAAGTTCCAGAGATGCAGAGAGTAATTATGTCTTGATCAAAGGTTCAGTCCACAAAGGAGATATCACAGTTCTAAAAACTGTAAGAGAGAGTTGATGTCCACAGTGATGCAATCAGGAGCTTCAAAACATGTGAGATGAAACCTGATAAAACTGAAAGAAGTAGATGAATACATGGTTAGAGCTGGTAACTTCAACACCTCTCCCTTTAACAATTGACAGCTTTTGGATTTTTGAGAGTTTGGAAAATTCTCTTTTATCTGCTTAAAAAAATTTTAAACATGTTTAAATTTTAATACAATTTTAAAGGTCATTTTCCATTTATAGTTATTATAAAACATTGGCTATATTTCCTATGTAACATTGGCTATATTTCCCAGTGCATCCTGGAGCCAATAATTTTCATCTCCACTCACTCTTCTCCTATGGTGGTGCTAGTTGTAAAGAACCCACCTACCGAATGCAGGAGACTCAAGAAACACTGGTTCCCTTCTTTGGGCTGGAAGATCCCTGGAGGTGGGACTGGCAACCCATTCCAGTATTCTTACCTGAAGAATCCTGTGGACAGAGGAGCCTGGTGGGCTACAGTCCATAAATTCATGAGTAGGATGTGACTGAAGTGACTTAGCCTACACCTCTATGATGCCCCTTATCTCCAACTGGTAATCACTAGTTTGTTCTCTATAATAGTGTCTGCTTTTTTATTTTTATTTTTTGTTATATTCACTAAATTGTCATACTTTTTAGATTCTACATATTTTCTACCTATAAATGATATCATGTAGTTTCAGACAGTGTCTCTGTCTGACTTATTTCACTTACTGAGTTCACCTGCGTTGCTGTAAAAGGCAAAACTTTATCCCTTTTTATGGCTGAGCAGTATGCCATTGTATGTGTGTGTGTGTGTAAACAGCTTAGCTTATATGTGGTATATATATACATGCGCTAAGTTGCTTCCACCATGTCCATTTCTTTGTGACCCCATGGACTATAGCTTTCCAGGTTCCTCTGTCCATGGGATTCTTTAGGTAAGAATACTGGAGTGGGTTGTCATGCCCTCCTCCAGGGCATTTTCCTGACCCAGAGATTGAACCTGCTTCTTCTATGTCTCCTGCATTGCTGGGTGGCTTCTTTACCACTAGTGCCACCTGGGAATCCTATATGTATACCACATCTTCTTTATCCATTGATCTGTTGGTGGACACGTAGATTGCTTCCATACCTTGGCTATTGTAAATAATGCTGCTATGAACATTGGGATGCATTTATCTTTTCAAATTAGTGTGTTTTTTTTTTTAAGCCATATACCCAGGAGTGGAAATCCTGGGTCATATGTTAGTTCTGTTTTTAACTTTTTGAGAAACCTCCATACTATTTTCCAGAGTAGTTGCATCAATTTTCATTCCCACCAACAGTGTACAAGGTAAATTTTGGCTTGTTGAAATTTTGAGAAATTCTTGACCATTATTACTTAAAATACTTATTTTGCTCCCTTAAATCTTTTTTCTTCTTCTGGTATTATAATAATGTATATAGTACATGTTTTGAAATTGCCTCACAGTTCTTGAGTATTATGTTTTGTGTGTATGTTTTCCTTCTTGCCTTTTAGCTTTTCAAGCTTATATTGATGTAACTTCAAGCTTGCTGAATATTTATTTCCTCATGTGTTCAGTCTATTGGTGTGTGACCAAAGGTATTTGTTACTTGATTCCTAGCATTTCCTTTGATTTTTTTCTTAGAGTTTCTCTTTTTCCATTGGATGCCTTAACAGTAATCCTAGCTATTTTAAATTCTTGAACTGATACCTCCAATATCTTTGCCATATTTGAATTTGATTCTAACACTGGCTTTGCCTCTTCAGTCTGTGTTTTCTTGCCTTTTATAATGGTTTGTAATTTTTTTTCAAAGACGCATAATGTGTTGGACTTTAATACTGGAATTAGATAGGCTTTTATTGAGAGTTTTTAATGTTAATCTGATTAAGAATTCAACCTTGTTTAATTTTCTAGGTGCCAGAACCTTCAAATTCCTCTTTCTTGATTTTGTCTTCCTTGCTTTTTACAGTTTATCTAAAAATTGCTTCTTACATAGAAACTGGTCCTTGCAATTTCTTCAGCTATAGTTTGCTGTTACTTTACTTAAGCCCTACTGATGTGATTAAAAGGTGTTTGGTGGGAGGGGAAGCAGTCTGTATTTCCATGTTAAGTCTCATTATTTAGTGACCTTATGTCCTTGTTCTGTAACTTTACAATTTATTCTAAGCTTCTTTTACCTTGTTAGATAAGACAGGAAGACTGAAGGAAACTTGAAATGGGTAATTTCCTTTCCCCCATATCAGATATGTCAGATAATGCTATGGTAAAGCTATTTCTCTTAGAGTGTCGACTTTTGTTATGGTAAATGCTCTGTGCATACTTCAAAGTGGTTAGTATTTTTTCTCCCCCTGTTAGAAGCACAGAATTTTTCTTGTTGCAGTACTATGAAATTTATGGAGGAATAAGACTGCAGACCCCAACAGTTTATTATGCTCATACTAATATACACTCTGCTTCAAGCAATTTGCTAAAATTATCATTTGAGTACTTAACAGCTCATGGATCCAGTAGCTTCTAGTCCTGATAAGCTATTCTAGGCTGTGACTTTCTGTATTCACCTTTCTCTTCAGATTTGAAGTGGTGGTTTGCCTCCAAGATCTCAATTTTATGATGAGTCCAAGAAAAATAATTCATTTTATTGTTCAGCATTTGTTTTTGTTGGTTGTTATTATTGTTCAGTCACTAAGTCATGTCTGACTCTTTGCAACCCTATGAACTGCAGCACACCAGGTTTTCCTGTCCTTCACCATCTCCCGGAATTTGCTCAAACTCATGTCCATTAAATCACTGATGCCACCTAACCATCTCATCCTCTATCACCCCCTTCTCTTCCTATGCTCAATCTTTATTATCATCAGGATCTTTTCCAATGAATTAGCTGTTTTCATCAAGTGGCCTACATACTGAAGCTTCAGCTTCAGTATCAGTCCTTCTAGTGAATATTCAGGATTGATTTCCTCTAGGATTGACTGGTTTGATCTATTTGCTGGCCAAGGGACTTTCAAGAGTCTTCTCCAACACCACAGTTCAAAAGCATCAATTCTTCAGAATTTCTGATCTCTTTACAAAACAGAGATGACACTGAAAATCCCCATCACTCATTTTATGCTAAAAAGATAAATTCAGAAAAATAGAAATGAAGAAGGATACTCTTAATTTGTTAAAGACCACTACAGAAAAACTGTATCATTGACATTGTATTTAATCATGAAAGACTCATTATTCCCTAAGCTAGAAACAAAACAAAAATATTTGTTCAACAGAGTGATAGATGTTTTCATGAGCATAATAAGGCAATTAAAGGACATGCAATATGAACATATCTAAAAGGAAAAAATAAAACTGTCCCTATATGTAAATGCCATGTTTGTCTATATAGATAATTCAAAATAATCTGCAAAATGTCCATAGAATTAGTAAATGAATACATCAAAAACACAAGATATAAGATAACCATATAATAATTAATTTTATTTCTTTAGACCAGCAATGAACATACAGATACCAAAATTGAAACTGGAATACCATCTATGATTGCTCAAAAAATAAAGGAATACCTATATTAGAATGCAATAAAACACACCTAAGACTTTTATGTGGAAACAATATAAAGCTGATGAAAGAAGTGAAAGATTAAATAAATAAAGATGAACTAGAAGCCTCATCGTAGTGAAAATTTCAAAGGTCAGTATCCAGAATAAATGCCTCAGAACTCTCAGGAGTCAATAGTTTAACGAAATCCAAGTCAAAAATGGGCAAAGATAGATTGGGAGTTTGGGACTGACACGTACACACTGCTATGGTGCCACCGCTGCTGCTGCTAAGTCACTTCAGTCATGTCCGACTCTGTGCGACCCCATAGACAGCAGCCCACAGGCTCCCCCGTCCCTGGGATTCTCCAGGCAAGAACACTGGAGTGGGTTGCCATTTCCTTCTCCAATGCATGAAAGTGAAAAGTGAAAGGGAAGTCGCTCAGTCGTGTCTGACTCTTAGCGACCTCATGGACTGCAGCCCACCAGGCTCCTCTATCCATGGGATTTTCCAGGCAAGAGTGCTGGAGTGGGGTGCCCTTGCCTTCTCTGACACAGTGCTGTATTTATTATAAAATAGATAACCAACAAGGACCTACTGTATAGCACAGAGAACTCTGCTCAATATTTTATAATTGTCTACACGTGGAAAGAATTTGAAAAAGAATAGAACAGGCATCTGTATAAGTGAATCACTTTGCTGTACATTTTGAAACTAACACATCATTGTTAATCAACTGTGCACCAATATTAAATAAAAACTTAAAACAATAAAAAGTAAATAAATGTATTTGTGTCATCACTAAAAAAGGGCAAAGACAAGACCAAGCATTTCACTAAAAATACACAAATGGCAAATAAATACATGAAAAAATGTTTAATATTGTTAGCCATTAGGGAAATATAAGGTAAACTAGAATGAGCTATCCTTAGATACTTATCAGAATGATCAGAATAAAAACAATGATAATATTACATGCAGACAAGGATGAATAGAAACCAAATCATTCACACATTGCTGATGGAATGTAAAATGCCACAGTCATTTTTGGAAACCAGCTGGCAATTTCTTAAGAAATTAAACATGCATGACCTTACAAACCAACAATTGTTTTCTGAGGCATTTATCTGAGAGGAATGAAGGCTTAATGTTCATGTAAAAACTTGTACATGAATGTTGGAGAAGTTTTATTCATAATAGCCCAAACCTGAAAACACATTGTTCAAAGTGTGAAAAATTAAAGAGAATGTGTTACATTCAGTCTGTGGAATACTATCTAGCAATAAAAATGAACAAATTATTGATATGCACACAATCTGGATGAATCTCCAGAGAATTATGTCCTGTGAAAAAGCCAATCCCAAAATGTTGGATACTGTACTATTCCATTTATGTATCATTCCTTAAGTGATTAAGTTACAGTGGCAATCAGGAGGAAGTATGTGTGACTATAAATGGACAACAGGAAGAATCCTTGTGGTGATAAGTGTTCTGTATCTTCACTGTATCCATGTCTTTATTTTGGTTGTAATATCCTGCTCTAGATTTTTAAGATGGCATCACTGAAGAAAACTGGGTAAATGGTACACAGAATCTCTCTGAATTATTTCCTACAGCTGCATGTGAATCCACAATTATATTAAAATAAAATATTCAATTTAAAAATAAAGTTTAATACAATGCAAGCTGCAGGATAGAGAATAAGCTGTAGAAGAGGAAGAGGAAAAAGAATAAAAGAAAGAAGATCCATCAGAAGGTAAGTAAAGTACCTTTTACCTTTACTTACTTACTTAAAGGTACTTAAAGTACCTTTACTTACTTTCTCCTGGATTAAGGAGAAATTAACATTAACATTCAAATTAACATTAATTAACATTAAGCCAGGAGAAAGATGGTGGCTATGTGGACTATGGGAAAGTGAAAGTGAAGTCGCTCAGTCGTGTCTGACTCTTTGCGACCCCATGGACTGTAGCCTATAAGGCTCCTCCATCCATGGGATTTTCCAGGCAAGAGTGCTGGAGTGGACTGCCATCTCCTTCTCCAGGGGATCTTTCTGACCCAGGAATCAAACCTGGGTCTCCCATATTGCAGGCAGACGCTTTACCGTCTGAGCCACCAGGGAAGCCCCATGGGAGACTATGGGAGGTAATGGTAAAACGAAGAGTAGTGAACGCATTCAAGAAATAGTTTGCAGCTGAGTAAATAGATTTGCTCTGTGTTTGGATATGGGAGGAGAGGTGAAGAAAGAAATAAAGTTGATCCTTAGAATTACAAAATGAGAATTGGTGAGATAATAGATGGAAAATATATGCTGGATAGAACAGAATTGAAAAGAACTTGTGGCAGGGAGAATGTGGAGAGATTCCCTTGTACACTTGGAAATTTGACTAAAAATATGGAGGGGAAATAACTAATAAAGATTGGAGTTATATTAATGATGTATCAGAATTCATTACCTGATAAATGGAGGATTTCTAGATCATCAAGAGTAGGTAGCTAAGATGGAATAAGAATGAAACTTACTGAGGATGAGAAAGTGAAGGACTGTAAGGTCTGAGAAAGACTAACACTCTTGGATACTGAGGTCACCCAGGATGGTAGCATGGCTTCAGGTGAAGAAGGACACAACACAACTGCCAAAACAAAAAGTCGATGACTTGGAAGTAAGAAATTGAGAGCAGAAATGAGGGCTACAGTGTATTATAGATGAAAGTGCAGAAGTTGTTGAAAAAGATAGAGGCATAATAATCTGTCAGTGACATTGCTGATCTTCAGACTCTGAATTTTGAAGTCAGCTGGGTGTGGTAGAATACACAGGAATGTGAGGGGGCAGTGGAACCTTCTAGGGAGACAAGTTTTAGCGAAGGCAAAGATGGAATGTTTGGTGCAGTTGATGAGGATTTTGTTTAGTCCCTCAGTCGTGTCTGACTCTTTTGCAACCCCACGGACTTTAGTCTGCCAGAATCCTCTGTCCATAGGATTTTTCAAACAAGGATACTGAAGTGGGTTATCATTTCTTTCTCCAGAGAATCTTCCTGATTCAGGGATGGAACCCATCTCTCCTGCATTGCAGGCAGATTCCTTACCGCTGATCCATGGGGGAAGCCCTGATGAGAATGTTAAGAAGTGTCTTTAACATGGAATAAGTATTTCATAAGATGTGTGTAAAGATTTTACAGAGAAATTTGAATCAGGGGAGAGAGCTTTTATAAAGTCTCTGTTTTTCTGAAAAATATAAGAAAAATGATGGGATATGGTGTTGCATGTCATACAAGATATCAAAATGAATGAGACAAATATACAATTCTTAAGTAACTAAAGGGAAACAAGACAAACAGCCATTCACTATAAAATGCTTCAGTGGGATTCATTTTCTCTGTCCCATGCAGGGCACATTTGTGGCATAATACAGTTTTCAGTTCAGTTCAGTCACTCAGATCAGATCAGATCAGTCGCTCAGTCGTGCCCGACTCTTTGCGATCCCATGAACCGCAGCACGCCAGGCTTCCCTGTCCATCACCAACTCCCGGAGGTCACTCAGACTCACATCCATCGAGTCAGTGATGCCATCCAGCCATCTCATCCTCTGTCGTCCCCTTCTCCTCCTGCCCCCAATCCCTCCTAGCATCAGAGTTTTTTCCAATGAGTCAACTCTTCACATCAGGTGGCCAAAGTATTGGAATTTCAGCTTTAGCATCATTCCTTCCAAAGAACATCCAGGGCTCATCTCCTTTAGAATGGACTGGTTGCATCTCCTTGCAGTCCAAGGGACTCTCAAGAGTCTTCTCCAACACCACAGTTCAAAAGCATCAATTCTTCAGAGCTCAGCTTTCTTCACAGTCCAACTTTCATATCCCTATATGACCACTAGAAAAATCTATAGCCTTGACTAGACGGACCTTTGTTGGCAAAGTAATGTCTCTGCTTTTGAATATGCTATCTAGGTTGGTCATAACTTTCCTTCCAAGGAGTAAGCGTCTTTTAATTTAATGGCTGCAGTCACCATCTGCAGTGATTTTGGAGCCCAGAAAAATAAAGTCTGACACTGTTTCCACTGTTTCCCCATCTATTTCCCATGTAGTGATGGGACCAGATGCCATGATCTTCGTTTTCTGAATGTTGAGCTTTAAGCCAACCTTTTCACTCTCCACTTTCACTTTCATCAAGAGGCTTTTTAGTTCCTCTTCACTTTCTGCCATAAGGGTGGTATCAACTGCATATCTGAGATTATTGATATTTTTCCTGGCAATCTTGATTCCAACTTGTGTTTCTTCCAGTCCAGCATTTCTCATGATGTACTCTGCATATAAGTTAAATAAACATGGTGACAATATACAGCCTTTACGTACTCCTTTTCCAATTTGGAACCAGTCTGTTGTTCCATGTCCAGTTCTAACTGTTGCTTCCTGACATGCATATAGATTTCTTAAGAGGCAGGTAAGGCGGTCTGGTATTCCCATCTCTTTCAGAATTGTCCACACTTTATTGTGATCCACATAGTCAAAGGCTTTGGCATAGTCAATAAAGCAAAAATAGATGTTTTTCTGGAACTTTCATGCTTTTTTGATGATCCATGGGATGTTGGCAATTTGATCTCTGGTTCCTCTGCCTTTTCTAAAACCAGCTTGAACATCTGGAAGTTCACGGTTCACGTATTGCTGAAACCTGGTTTGGAGAATTTTAAGCATCTCTTTACTAGTGTGTGAGATAAGTGCAATTGTGGGGTAGTTTGAGCATTCTTTGGCATTGCCTTTCTTTGGGATTGGAATGAAAACTGACCTTTTCCAGTCCTATGGCCACTGCTGAGTTTTAGCTTTCTCATAATTAAACTGTGATTTCGCATATGGGACACCAGATTCATAGTAATTGCTTCATTTATAATTGACAGCATATTTCTTTCCAAAATGATTACCTTCCTATCTTGCAGTTTTGTGTGACCATGTGATTTGATTCTGGTCATTGATATGCATATTTGGTATATGTAATTTTTGGCAAGTGTCTATTAAAATGTCTTTTTTCTGTTTGTCTCCTCTGCATTCTGAACTTTAATTGTTGGCTATATAGATCTACAAGGGTTAAAATGAATCTTCTTGAACATGAGTTGCCTTAAGATCAGAATGGTAGAACAAAAAGATGGAGCCTGACTTCTTGACATTAAACAGTTCTATTATAGCCCTGGCAAATAAATAGAGAAATCAACCATATAATTTAAGCTAATGCCGTCTTGAGTTTTCTGTTAGTCAAAGGTGAAGTTCCTCTAGGAGATACTGTAACAGAAAGTTCGGTTTAGAGTCCTTTACCTTCCATGGGACACATTTAATCCCAAGGAAAGCTTGGTACCTTTATCTGGTCAACTTCTAAAATTCTGACACTTCCAATAAAATTCTCTTAACACTTTTCTATATGTGGCAGTTCCAAACATTCTTTTCCATAGAATCTTCTGGCAGTCAAGCATCAATTTTTGTGAGGCTAAAATTCCAAAAGATGCAATGTACAGGTCCATGATGAACTTGAATCTATGAATCCCCATAGGATGGCTTGAGGTAGTGGAAAGAGTCCTGCCATTTCCTCCTTGGTGAGGAGGCAACTACATACAATATCATCTCTTTCCTTGACTGATAAGTCTAATGAAGAAAACTCTCACTCATCTTCATCTATTTCTAGACTTAACACGGTTAGAAGTTGGGTAGCAAAACTCATGTTCTCATCTCTTAGCATGTGTTGCATGAATAATCACCTCTCTAGAAGGTGTGAGTCTTTTCTACCTGTTGTTCTCTTCTCTGGGGTCTCAGCTTAAGCTCTGAGGTGAGGTGGATAGACTCCTTGAATATTCTAATATATGAATACATGTAAACATGATGCCAGAGTTAAATGAAGTGATAGATTTGTCACTGGAGACTCATTATTAAAAGTTAATACATTCTGCCTTGGAGTTTTATATGTTTTTGACTTAATTTCACATATGCTACTTCATTTGCTCATATCAGAACTATGGCTTAAGTAGAACTGCACTTTTAAAGTTGAGAAAATTCAGTCTGCGCAATTAAGTAGGAAAGACACGATGCAAATCAAGACCTTTTATTGCCAGATTTAAGACATTTTCAACTCTGTTTCTGATATCAGATGACTGCCACTGACAAAGGTACTAACAGAATGATCTGCAGGAGGGTTAGTCTTTGAGAGCCAGATAATCAGAGAGAGAAAGCGTGAAAGTTCACATGGATATCCAAGACAAACTGGAACATCCAAGGGCAAGGGGAAGAACAGGCAAATTTCTGCTGCTTAATAAATTTACTGCAGGTTGATTTTGCTGTTTTTATCATATTTTAGGAACTTAATGATAAGGCATCTCAAAAGTTTATGACTGAATGGGAGCTTGGTTCATGTGTCATTATGGCTGCACTGTTGTTGAGGCTATTTCCTAGGTATCTTCTTCTGAGTAACATTTCATTGATGTTCCCACCAGGTCTTGTCATATGAGAGCTCTGGCACTTTCTAATAAAGATATCCAAAGAATTCCTTGAAAATTTTCAGAGTTTCTATGATACCCAATGGTAGTTTCTCCAACTTTAAAGATATGCCATAGTGATTAATATTTTGTCTTCTATACAAAGCATTTTATTATCTAGTAATAAGATTAAAGGTAGAAAAAAATACCTCAGAGTAACAACAATAACAACAAAAGATCAGAAGTAGTTTTCCAGTCAATTTTGAATCATGAGAATTTAACTTGATAATATTTTTATAAGAATATATTCAACTATTCTCATTTTGTTTTACCTGATTAAAGCAAACTACTTAAAATTTTTATGTGTTCCCTTTAGCAGATAAGTCAAGTCAAATGTTAGTCACTGAGCCATGTCCAACTCTTTGTGACTTCATGGACTATATATAACCTGCCAGGTTCCTCTGTCCATGAAATTCTCCAGGCAAGAATACTGGAGTGGGTTGCCATTCTCTTCTCCAGGGGATCTTTCTGGCCTGGGGACTGAACCCAGGTCTCTTACATTACAGGCAGACACTTTACTGTTTGAGCCACCAGAGAAGCCCCTTTTATCAGACAATATTATGCAAATTTGAGCAAAACAGAAAAGGTTCTAACCTTAGTTCATTTCTATGCTGAATCACTGTAGACCAATTCATAACCATATGATTATTTAAATATGGAGCTGATGTCATTAAGCTCCTAGAATATTCTGGAGGTGCCTGTGAGGTTTTCATCATGAAAGGGAAAATAAAAACGAGAAGTGGATTCAAATATCAAAACGCACAAGAAGAGTCAAAAGGTTGCCACTTAAGAAGTGTATCCAATTACTATGTTTTCTATATGAATTCTGTAATGACAGGGTTATTTGAGAGAAAAGAATTCAAGAATTAACTCATCCAAGCAGGGATTATGCATGAAGTAGAGATTATATGTGCATAAAGAATAGAAGCATTGTTTGTCATTTATGTCCAGCAGTAGAAGAACCCCATGCACAGGTTGTCTCCTAGTCTTTGTCTGGATTCTTGTATTTCAATAAGGGGGTGATGGATGGAGAAAGGGGAGGCTCAGGTGGCCTCCTAGCAACAGGTAGAGAGCCCAAGGTGATAGAGGACACAGCTGGATTTAGGTAGTACAATCCAAACCCAAAACTATTACAATACAACTTGGGTTCATTTACACTTCCATCCATTCCAAGCCAGTAAACAACCATACAGCCACCAGTCCAAATTGCATAAATTGTATTTATAATGATTGTCCAAAATCTTCTACATTTGTTCCTAATATTTTCTATCCTCATTTTCAGTTCCCAGCCATTACATCAAATTTCCTCTTAACCTCTGAAGTTTCCCCAAAGACAATTTGACTTGCCTTGTGCAATGCTCTTTGTTGTCCCATGATGTCTCAAATAGGAACTTGTATTTTAATTCTGACCATATGGACCTAGACAAGAACGCTGGCCATTTGACAGTGCCCTGGCTAGACCAACTTAATGCTACCTCCACTGTTCACTCTTCCACGTCATAACAGATTGCAAAATGACTATTTAGAATTTCCTTGAGGATGCTCACTATTACAGCTCAAGAATAACCCAAGCGTCAGCTGTTTAGCATATTTGTTTGTTGTTTTCTAGTGCAAATTTTGTCAAGGAACACCTGTCTTGTGTGTCTGAGAGCCTGTTTCGTAAACACATACCCAACACACATATGGAAATATTTCATGTCCTGTAAATTCAAAAGGAAACAAAAGAACTCACCATAATTATAAACAATTCTTTATGTGGTTGGTTATGTTGCGAGATAATCAGGGTTTAGTGCATCCACTAAGGGCTTCCCGGGTGGCTCAGTGGGTAAAGAACCTGCCTGCAATGTAGGAGATGCCGGAGATATAGGTTCGATTCCTGGGTCAGGAAGATCACATGGAGGAGGGCACAGCAGCTCTCTCCAGTATTCATGCCTGGAGAATCCCATGGACAGAGGAGCCTGGAGAGCTACAGTCCATATTTCGCAAAGAGTCAGGTACGACTGAAGTTGCTGATCACAGCACAGCATCATCCTCAAATGACATAGCTATAACAGCCTGCTCTAACAGATGTCAAAATTCCAACTTTGTATTTGAAAAAATTATTTTGAAAATTAGAGTCATGCTTTTATGAAATCTGTATTGTTATTCTCAGTTGTAAGTTTAGCATTCTTATACAATGAGCAATATTGCTTATTTTCTAATTTGATTTTTTTTATATAAACAATAGAAAGGTTCATGACAGGTACAGGTTTGGAAAGGAAGGATAAACTGGCTACTACTCTCTTCCCAATACTTGGGAGTATAATAGAATAGAATATTTAGGGACAATATATTTTAGGTCACTGAAATACAATTTCTTTCAAACAACGTACATGCTATGTTAATATATTAACATTTGACTCAGATCCCAAATAGACAGACTAAAGCAGAGGAATATCCAGTCATTCTAAAATAGCTAACTATCAAGTGGGAAGAGTGGAATGGTGACTATAGAATCAAGAAAGAGCGGGTAACCCATCATTTTCACATGTAAATCAGATCAGATCAGATCAGATCAGTCGCTCAGTCGTGTCCGACTCTTTGCGACCCCATGAACCGCAGCACGCCAGGCCTCCCTGTCCATCACCAGCTCCCGGAGGTCACTCAGACTCGCATCCATCGAGTCAGTGATGCCATCCAGCCATCTCATCCTCTGTCGTCCCCTTCTCCTCCTGCCCTCAATCCCTCCCAGCATCAGAGTCTTCTCCAGTGAGTCAACTCTTTGCATGAGGTGGCCAAAGTACTGGCGTTTCAGCTTTAGCATCATTCCTTCCAAAGAAATTCCAGGATTGATCTCCTTCAGAATGGACTGGTTGGATCTCCTTGCAGTCCAAGGGACTCTCAAGAGTCTTCTCCAACACCGAAGTTCAAAAGCATCAGTCATTAAAAAGAATACATTTGAATCAGTTCTAATGAGGTGGATGAAACTGGAGCCTATTATACAGAGTGAAGTAAGCCAGAAAGAAAAATACCAATACAGTATACTAATGCATATATATGAAATTTAAAAAGATGGTAATGATAACCCTCTATGCGAGACAGCAAAAGAGACACAGATGTATAGAATAGTCTTTTGGACTCTGTGGAAGAGGGAGAGGGTGGGATGATTTGGGAGAATGGCATTGAAACATGTATATCATATATGAAATGAATTGCCAGTCCAAGTTTGGTGCATGATACTGGTTGCTTGGGGCTGGTGCACTGAGATGACCCAGAGGGATGGTATGGGGAGGGTGGAGGGAGGGGGGCTTTGGGATGGGGAACACGTGTAAACCTGTGGCAAATTCATGTTGATGTATGGCAAAACCAATACAGTATTTTAAAGTAATTAACCTCCAATTAAAATAAATAAATTTATATTAAAAAAGATAATGGATATGTCTCTTGCATTGCAGGTGGATTACCACTGAGCCATCAGGGAAGCACATTTAGAAAAGAAAAAAAAAAGTCAGAGAAAACAAAAAGGAGTGCCTAGGAGAAAAAGTACAGGAGCTGGGTTTAAAGCTTTGATAGTGAATGTGATGTTTGGGAACCTCAAGGAACCCAGCAAATATCACGCTTCTTTTATCCCTGAGTTAAAAGCCAACTAAAGTTTAGAGGAACCATGATATTAGTGTTATTAGAGATTAAAGCTGATATTGGAGAAACATTGCTTATATTTTCAATTTAGTAAGCTTGCGATTATAAACTCTAAAAATCTGACCAGAGCAATTTAACCAGAGTTTTGCCTGAGACTGAAGGACTTCCTTGGACATAGAATGTTGATAACTGCAACCAGCATTCAACTGAGCTGCCCTGTATTTCCACTTGCATGGTACATGGATGCCCCCATGACTATCTAAAGGTTGGGACTTGAAAGCAGTCCTATGTTTCATAACATAGCTTCCCTTTGAAGAAGAATCTCAGCCTAGTAGACTCTTCTGAGGCAGGATGCTCTGAAAGTGAAAGTGAAGTCATTCAGTCGTGTCTGACTTTTTGTCACTCCATGGACTGTAGCCCACCAGGCTCCTCCATCCATGGGATTTTCCAGGCAAGAATACTGGAGTGGGTTGCCATTTCCTTCTCCAGGGGCTCTTCCTGACCTAGGGATTGAACCCAGGTCTCCTGCATTGCAGGCAGACTCTTTACCATCTGAGCTGCCAGGTAAGTCCTTAGATGCTCTGGGAAAGAGTTTAGTCTCTGATCAACTTTTCTATTATATAGCCTGTGCTACATCCACACTTTGTGATAATCTTTTGTGTTTTTTCATAAAGTAGTGGTTTATTCATATAATATAACCTTTTCATTTGCAAGAAAATATTTGCTCTTTTAAATGTTTTCTCCTCCTCTTCAATAGATTGAAAGTTCCACACAGAGAGAAGTTAAGACTCGTCACTACTGAATGCCACAGTATCTGGCATAGATCAGGTACCTAATAACCACATGTGACTAAATATACGAATGAAATAATATGTAAAATTAAATCATGAAGAGAAGTAGTATAGATTGAAATGGATCACTTCCTTAAGACAGTTTGGACAGGTCCTGGCCTCTGGATCAAGTGGTAAGTTCTGATTTTCCTCCATTCTCAACCAAAACATGGACTCACCAGAAATGCCTCAATCATAGTATTACTTCTGTTCTACAGTTCAGGTAGAGGGTGGCGTCCAAATACCTACCAGTCTTAGTCACCAACCTGTATTGTTGTTGTTGTTTAGTTGCTAAGTCATGTCCACTCTTTGCGACCCCATGGACTGTAGTATGCCAGTCTCCTCTGTCTTTCACTATCTCCAGGTGTTTGCTCAAATTCACATCCATTGAGTCAGTGACGCTATCTAAAAAGCTCATCCTCTGCTGCCCCCTTCTCCTTTTGCTCTCAATCTTTCCCAGCCTCAGGGTCTTTTCCAATGAGTTGGCTTTTCACATCAAGTGGCCAAAGTATTGGAGCTTCAGCATCAATCCTTTCAATGAATATTCATGGTTGATTTCCTTTAGGATTGACTGGTTTGATCTCTTCACAGTGTAAGGGACTCTGAAGAGTCTTTTCCAGTTCCACAATTAAAAAACCATCAATTTTGCATTGCTCTGCCTTCTTTATGGACCAAATCTCACATCTGTACATGACCACTGGAAAAACCATAGCTTTGACTAGACGGATCTTTGTCAGCAAAGTAGTATATCTGCTTTTTAATTCGCTGTCTAGGTTTGTCATAGCTTTCCTTCCAAGGAGCAAGTATCTTTTAATCTTGTGGTTACAGTCACTGTCTTCAGTAATCATGGAGCCTAAGAAAATTAAATCTGTCACTGCTTCTACTTTTTCCCCTTCTTTTGCCATGAAGTGATAGGACTGGGTGCCATGATCTTAGTTTTTTGAATGTTGAGTTTTAAGCCAGGTTTTCACTCTCCTCTTTCACCCTCATCAAGAGGCTCTTTAATTCCTGTTTACTTTCTGCCATTAGAGTGGTATCATCTGTGTATCTGATGTTGTTGATATTTCTCCCAGCAATCATGATTCCAGCTTGTGATTCATCCAGCCTAGCATTTCTCATGTTGCATTCTCCGTTGAATTCTTTATTGAAAGTTTGCACATAATGACCTCTTTTCTTTTCTTTTCTTTTTTTTTGTCACTCAAAATAATAAAGGTCAACAAAGACAATTGCTGCCCTCAAAAAACTCTTAGTCTAATGAGCCCTGAATTAATACAGACTTGGTATCTTAAATAGGAAAGAGAAGATTGTAGGAAAAGATGTAATAATAACCATAAATGTAATACTCTGAAATAAGGAAGATGAGGTAGTAGAAAAAGTAGCCAACAAATTTCAATAAACAGATTAATAATATGATAGAAGTTTGAGATTCACCAAAGGAGTAGAAACTACTTAAAGGTGAGGATGATGCTATTAAAATAATGCATGCAAAATAAATTCCTGTTATAAAATGTTAATGTTCCCTCTTTATCATTAACATTCATGCATTCACTTTTTAAGTCTATTCAACTAAAATATATGAGTTAAAAGACATCTCCATGGTGGAAGAGGTCCACTGAGCCCTTTCGTAAATCAAATATGTGATATTGGCTCAGCCACCTAAGCACCAGTTTTCACTTTCCTAAAAGGAGGAAGTAGCAAGGCCCATTTTAGTTGTAAAATTTGGTTTCCAAGTCAGGGAAATAACACATAATTCAACATTGTTGTAATCACCCCCCCAGAAAAGGAATACACCTCTATTCCCAAACTTGGTTCAGCCATCCAGACTGATGAAGCCACTCATAAGTTAAGAGATATGAAAGGTTTCTTATTTAAAAATTGGGGACTTTTGTAAAAGTCTGGGAAGACTATGGTTTTCTAACAGGCTCAAAAACACTTGAGAGGGTAGAAAGGAGGCACAGGGGTAGGGTTCTCTAATGGTTTGAAGGATGGGACTAGAATGAGAGGTTTCAAATGGGCCCCATTGAGGAAGTTTGACCCTCCCATTCATGCCAAAGAAGGTAGCACCTGGACTTTTTTGCTTCACCCAAATGTGGGGCAATAGGCAAGGAGGAAGAGGAGTCCTTGAAAGCTATCTACAAAAATGCAGTCAGACTTTATCACCAACCTGCAGACCAAAGGCTTCTGTTCACCATGGCCAAACCAAGCCACTTTGGTCTTCCTGAAGTTACTGAAATCTGTTGGTAGAGCTGTACCTTCAAAACCTTTATAACCTAATCATGACTTACTCACTGCATGCTTTCTACTGAAAAAAAAAAAAAAAAAGACGATGACACTGCAGCTAATTCACTGAGCTATATGTTTATGTGTCTTGCACTCAAATTTATGTTTTACCTTCAAAGATTTAAAAATATTAAATGTATAAACAACTGCTTAAAAATGAATTTGTTCAGCTGAAAATTCAGCAACTTTTCACACTGGTTAGCATTGCAAAAAAAACGAAAAAAAGTCTGCTTGATGGTTAATTCTTTTTTTCCAAAAAAATCTGTGAATTTTTCTCATGTAAAACTCTAAGGTTTTCAAATAAAACTCCTCGGGCAGACATAGAAATGAGGCCACTTTGTAGGCTGAAACTCCCTGCACATGGCTTACTCAGAGGCACATGCTCTCTAGAAAAAAATAATCATAAACATCTGTCTTTTAAGTGATTTTTTTTTTCACCATAATATGTGAAGAGAGTATTCCATGGACATCTATGGCTACAGAAATGTGAAGTTCTACATGCACTATTGGAATCCCTGGTTTAATAAAAGCTTAGCGAAGTGTGGAAAATATGTAAAATATGTTGATTTACTATCTCTCAGAGAATTTCTATGGAAGTATTCATAAACTTGAGTGCCTTTAGAAACAAAATTAAATCCTTCTATAGGCCTGTAGTTTAAAGTATTCCCAAGTTAACTTTTTTTTTTTTTTTAAAGACACCATGGCTGTGAGCCTAACTCACTGATTCAGAGGCCCATGGCAAAGAAACTGTGTGCATTCTGACATTTCTAAGTTCTAAAATCTCCTGGTATAGCGATTTTAAATTTTGACTGTCTCACAGAGACGGGCTGAGAGCAATTTCACTCACAGACAGAGAAATGGACCATAAACTGCAAAGTTTTTAGGTGTGACCCACAGTGCAAAGCATTGATCAGAACCATAGGTTCAGATTCAGGGGTATTCTTGGTAGTGGGTTACTAACTTTTCTGCATAGATTTACATAATCTAGAAAATACATTTCTTTCTTTACAGAAAACCAGAAGTTGAGTTCTTCTAACAGTCTCATCACCTATGTTGCCTAATGTATTTAAAGAACCCATAGAATGTGCTCTTTACAAGCTTTATCTATGCACACAAAAAAACCCGTCAGTATTTTTGTATTAAAAAAGATTTCCAGCTGTCTTTTTCAAAAAATGCCCAGAACCTGACTTTCCTCTGGCTGTGCTGTGCTGTTCAGTCAGCTGTTCAGTCATGTTCAGCTGTTCAGTCACGTGTTCGTCACGTGTTGCAACCCCGTGGACTGTGGCCCACCAGGCTCCTGGGACCATGGGTTTACCTAGGCAAGAATACTGCAGTGGGTTGTCATTTCCTTCTCCAGGTGATTTTCCCTTTGAACCCACATCTCCTGTGTTTCCTGCATTGCGGGCAGATTCTTTACCACTGAGTATCAAACATGTCTTTAATCAGTGTACCACATTCATTGCCTCAGGATAACTGAAGGTCCTTGATGAGACTTAAATTACCCTGAAAGTTACTATTTATAGGAGTTTTCATCGGATTATATTTACAGTGAGATAAGGATACATTCAAGAAAATTATCAATATAGAAAAAATACAGTTGGAAAAAATACATCAAAAACTAGATGAATACAGATATTGCAACTGACATTAAAGGCAGCTGTAAATTATTTAGCCATTACCACAAAGGTGAATGGTGGCTCAGAAAGTAGAAAATTTGCCTATACTTCGGGAGACCCAAGTTTGAACTCCAGGTTAGGAAGATCCCCAGGAGAAAGAAATGGCAACCCACTCCAGTATTCCTGTCTGGAGAATTCATAAATAATACTTTGTTTTAATTGTTAGAGGAGAAAATTTGTTTCAGAAATTAGTATAGAAGATAATTTACTTGAAAATGAATTTTAGAAAGAAATTATTCCATTGGAGCCACCTGGAAAGCCCATAAAGAGAATGATGGAACGATAAAAAATATTTATGGAGAAAATGCAGTACATTTTGTCATGAAGCTATGTCTTATTTTGACCTTTAAGAATATTAGACCAAAAGTAGCATGGAAATTTGAGCTTCCCTCATGGCTCAGACAGGAAAGAATCTGCCTGCAATGCAGGAGACCTGGGTTAGATTCCTAGGATGGGAAGATCCCCTGGATTGGGAAGATCTCTGGGAGAAGGGAAGGGCTATCCACTATGCAGTATTCTTGCCTGAAGAATTCCATGGACAGAGGAGCCTGGCGGGCTACAGTCCATGTGGTTACAAAGAACTGGACATGACTGAGCAACAAATACTTTTACTTTCAGCATGGAAGTTTATTTCCATGAAGGCATTTCTGTGAGGATTTGGGGAAAGAGCAGATGGCTTGTTGGTTGAAGGTACTGATATATACATCATTTGTTTAACATCTATTCAGGACTGTAGATCATAGTATACACAGTAGAGCTTGGGCCACCCAGAACAGGATCTTCCTTAAGCTTTCAAAATGTAGTTTGCTGAGCCCTCATCTAGGCCCATTGATCCAGAAAGTCTGGTGGTAGAATTAGTCCTCAGACTAACATTTTTGGATCCTGTCATTTGCAAAGCTAACAGTTTCTAGGTGCTGCTTCTGTTGCTGGTCTGTAAGCCACAGTGAGAAGCACTGGACTAGAGCAATGGATCTCAGCCTTCTCTGTACATCACAATCACCTAGGGAATTTTTCAAAACATGTGAATATCTGAGCTCCATCTTCCTAGTCATACTGACTTAATTGGTCCACAGTGGATCCCAGACACTCAGTTTTTCAAGAACTCCCGTGATGATTTTAATATTCAACCAGGATCGAGGAACTACTGTCCTAAAGAAGAGGATGGGTTTCATTTACTTTACTCCTTTTCTCCAGAGCACATATTGGCTGGACTTTTGATAGGAACCAGAGTCAAGTGTACTGCCACCTGTATTTATAAGGCATTACATTAGATGTTTTCATTTTAGGACATTTATTCTTGAAAGCATATATTTTACTGTTTCTATAAGAAATTGTGGCACAATGAAAGCGCAAGTTGCTCAGTTATATCTGACTCTGCAACACCACGGACTATACAGTCCATGGAATTCTCTAGCCCAGAATACTGGAGTAGGTAGCCTTTCCTTTTCCAGGGAGTCTTCCCAGCCCAGGGATTGAACCCAGGTCTCCTGCATTGTGGGCAGATGCTTTATCAGCTGAGCCACAAGAGAAGACTGTGGCACAGTGGTATGAATTAAAATTTGAAAGAACATGAGGGAAATTAATAAGAAGTGAATGCAGGAAACAAAACCATTTCTCTCTGATTCAATAACACATGATTTGTGATTCATAGTTTGAATATCAGATGGTCCTGGGGGAAAATGATATGTTGTTATAAAAATTGAGGATTTGCCTTGTCTTACTCTCCATGTGCCAGTTTTACGAATTCATGGACCATTGAAGCGCCGCAAGGAAAACGTGTCTTGTCATGCTCAATCGTGTCTGACTCTTTGTGACCCCGTGGACAGTAGCCTACCAGGCTCATCCATCCATGGGATTTTCCAGGAGTACTGGAGTGGGTTGCCATTTCATTCTCCAGGGGACCTTCCCGACCCAGGGATTGAACCCGGGTCTCCCGCATTGCAGGTAGACACTTTACCCTCTAAGCCACGAGGGAAGCCCGCAAGGAAAACTTTAGATCTATTAAAATACCAGATAAAATGCAGACTAGTTTGCACCTCACAGATATTTTCCAGTAGATATGGGATAAATTATCTAAGTATGGAAAAAAATGGGAGAGATGTTTTAATCTGACTACCTGGTCCATAGTATTGCTCCAGAAGGACATCTGATTTTGAGTAATATTGAATTCAGATGAATTCACCAAGGCCTAATAAATCCCTAATAGCTAAAAGCAAAGTCTAAACTTTTCTCTGGGGTAACTTCTGTGGTCAAAGAATATGCTCTAAGGATATATTCTTCTCCAACATTGTTTTTGGTGACAAGATAAAAACATTAACATAGGAAAAAGGCACAACCTCTTTATCTCTCCCCAAACAAATTAAGATTATTTGCTGTTCCTTCTGATTATTATTTTAATTCATACATCTGCAGAAATACTAATTCTGCAGTTAATTACACCAATCAAAGTAGGATTGAAGAGCAAAAGTGAGGTAGTCTATGGAGTTAACTAAAGTTGTATTAAAACTTGGGAAGTTTGAAAATAGGTAAAGAAAATATATACATACACATAGAGAAACAATGAGAAAAATAAAACTACCTTTAGTAAATTGCTTGTGTTAATAGCCTCAAATCTTCTCTGTAACCTACACTGAGGCCCATTGCATTTAACTGGAACTTCCACTGACTTTTGGTTCTGCCACATGACATGTTTTGGCCAATGAGATGTTAGCAGAGTAGTGAATGCAGAGACCTGAAAAGCAGAGGGTGAGCAATTGGCTTGATGGTTCTTGCCTTCTGCCATCGCCATGGAAAGAACATGCCTGGATTAAACTGCTAAAGGATGAGACACATATAACAAACCCAAGTGCCCTCAGCCATCCCAGTTAAGCTCCTTCCTTATCCATCAATAGGCAGATGATTTCAGCTTGTGAACAGGCCAGCCAAGTTCAGATGAGCTGCTCAGCTGACCCATAGCCACCCATGGATGTTGTGCAAGCCCAGACCAAATCAATAAAGCCTTCAGATTTGTGAGCTAAAAATACGTATTGTTTATATGTCTGAAGATTCACTGTTTTTGCTTTACAACATTATAACAGTAGATACTGATACACAGCTGGAGCATTTAAGACAATTTAAGAGGAGATAGAACAGAGTTGAAGAAAGGTTTTAGAGCTAGCTTTAATTAGAGAGCAGGTGAAAGAAAGTAGTTTCCAAGATGATTCAATGTGTGTCTTGAATAGAACACCCTTTCGCATTGTTTCAGAGATTTTAGGTAAATTTTACATTGTTTCCAGTTAATTTTGATTGTCATATTTGTATTTCATTGAAGATAATTTACGCTGAGTCTGGCCACAACACTATAAAAAAAAAAGCAGACCTAAACTTTTATGAATTGTGTTTAATACAAATTTACAAAACAACAACAACAAAAATTCAGGGAACTGCAGCCCAAGCTAAGGCCATAGTCAAAATGTATTTGGAACATCCTGGGGATGAAACATAAAATCATTTTTTTGTTTCAAAAGCTGCTATAGAATACTCCAGAAAGATAGGTGGGATAATATAAATATGCACTTTAGGAAAATTTATTTTATGCTTAATAGATTGAATTAATAGAATTACAAATCACTTATAGAATTTAAGGATCTAAAATGAAAAAAAAATCTGCCAGATTCCCAGGTCTTTACACCAAAACAATTTTTATAAAGTAGTTGGAAGTAAGTTGCTGTCAGTGAAATACGCATTACTGTCAGTATCCTCTAAGTATCTGAATGAGCTCTCACTTGACTCAAGATTTTTTTACTAAATATTTGGATAAAATTATTCAAAGTGATCCCAGTGATTTTGACAGATATAAACAATTTTCTTGAAACAAAATTTTCCAAAAGTTCTCTTAAAAATAATTAAGGGAAATGAATCATTGCCATTTCACCAATGGGTGAAAGCTTTTAACAAACTAAACTCAGCTCTGAATGATGTAATAATAAGCACTAAAGCCAAACACTGATGGGTGGGAGAATAATTTTATATACTATTTCTTAGAGAAAAATTGATAATTATTGAGTTTTAATAAGAGATGACTAAATACAGTACATTCATAATATATAATATGCTTTAGAATTTTAGACTATGGTTTAAAGTAAATTTAATGAATAGGAAATGCCAACCCACTCCAGTATTCTTGCCTAGAGAATCCCGTGGACAGCCTGGTGGGCTGCTGTCCATGGGTCACACAGAGTTGGACACGACTGAAGCGACTTGGCATGCATGCATGCGTTGGAGAGGGAAATAGCAACCCACTTCAGTATTCTTGCCTGGAGAATCCCAGGGACGGAGGAGCCTGGTGGGCTGTCGTCTATGGGGTTGCACAGAGTTGGACAGGACTGAAGCAACTTGGCAGCAGTGGCAGCAGCAATGAATAGGAAACAAAACTAACCCTATAAAATAAGGACAAAAGCAAAATTAAAAACCGTATACAGGAGCTCTGTGACAACCTAGAGGAGTGGAATGGGGTGGGAGGTGGAAGGAAGGTTCCAGAGGGAGGGAATATATGTATACCTATGGCTGATTAATGATGATGTATGATAGAAACCAACACAACATTGTAAAACAATCATCCTTCAAATAAAAATAAGTAAAATTTCTAAAAAGACCCTATCGGGTCACAAAAAGCACCCATATACCATATGAATCAAATGCTGTAAAGACATAAATTTGATGTTAAAATGATTTTTATTAATTAAATGTTTAATTCTAGTTCTCATATCCTGTGCAAGCAACAAGCTCTGTATCATTTGCTTGGCATAACTCCTTCCTCCTTCCTTGGTTCATTCACCATCACCAAATACCTTAAAACTTACAGGAAAATAAGGAGAAAGAGACTTTTGCCATTGAAACATACTGACTTTTATCAGTATTTTTGCTAAAAAATGATACTGGGGATTGTTCCATGTGACAATGCTGTTTGAACAGGCTATGTTGGTGATCTACACGCACCTGATCACTGGTCAGTCTTTCAACCTTCACCAGTTCTGTGATAGTCCTGATTTTATTAGCAAATTTGTAGAGACATTTTTTTATAACCATCTTCTTACCAAGTCTTTCCAGGGACACTGAGTCACAAAACTACAGAGGGCACTTTCACTCTACATTTTATGTAAATAGAAACTCCTGAAATCATATAGCATGCAGTACTATCCATGGTAATCTGTGAGAACAGGGCAGAATCTCTGCTTTCTAAGAAACCAGAAAACCCAGTCTCTCTCGCAATCTTGAGGTCATTATCCTCCAGCAATGAGTCAATCCCTCTTTCCTCTTGAAACAATAGCATCAAACCTCCACCTCTTTCAGGAAATCTGACCTAATTCTTTTGTGGGCAAAAGGATTTTAGAACAAAGCCATGCCCTAAAGGAGGTGTGTGTGTGTAGGGATTGTCCTCAGGAAAATTTTCCCCTACTTGGCAAAAACACATACTTAAAAAGAAGTGCTATTTATATTACAACTAAGCAAATATAACCCCATAACTCAACAATAGAAAATCTAATCTGCTTTCCTTTTAGGAGCTGGGGGAAACTTTCTGCAGAATTATTCTAGTCCATTTTTAAAAATCTTTTAAAAAACAATTTAAAACAATTTGACCTTAAGTCAATGATATAGTACAATGATCACACACATATATATTGTATATTTAAGAGAAAACCAAGTATTCTAAGGAAAAGGAAAAATAATATGAGAAAATCTAATTTTTTTTTTCACAGATAGTAACAATGCAGGACAGAGCACTCATTTTAGGCACAAATAGAAAAGAAAAATTATCTGAGAGTGGAAAGTTAATGACTTCACATTTATTATGATTCTATATACCTTCAATATCCAGTGCAGAAATATACCTATACACATGTAGTCCATCAACATTTAATGAAGGCCCCAAAATCTATTGAATGGGGAAATTTTTTGCCAACAAATGGTACAGTGACAAATGCATGAATGTGTGGGAAATGAGTCTTAACTTCTACCTCTCATCATATACAAAAATGGACTTGGGATGGATCATAAACATAAAAGCTAAAACTATAAGGCTTAGAGAAAAAAAAAATCAATATGAGAGGAGAGAACAAGAAATTCTTGTATCAAAGGGCTCTAACCACAAAACACTAAACTGATGATTTGGTAAGCATAATACCCTCCAGGGATATCTATGTTTTTATCACCAAAATCTGTAAATATGTTGCCATACATGTCAAAAGGTACTTTGCTGACGTAGTAAAAGGTATGGACCTTGAATAAGGAGGTTATCTGGTGGTTGTTGTTCAAGAGCCAAGTCGTGTTTCACTTTGCCACCCCATGGACTGCAGCATGCCAGGCTTGTCTGTCATTCACCATCTCTTGGAGGTTGCTCAAACTAGTATCCATTGAGTCGGTGATGCCATCCAATCATCTTGTCCTCTGTCGTCCCCTTCTCCTCCTGCCTTCAATCTTTCCCAGCACCAGAGTCCTTTCCAGTGAGTCTCCTCTTCACATCAGGTGGCCAAAGTATTACTTCAGCTTCAGCATCAGTCCTGCCAATGAATATTTAGGGTTGATTTCCTTTAGGATTGACTGGTTTGATCTGCTAGTTGTCCAAGGGACTCTCAAGAGTCTTCTCCAACACCACAGTTCAAAAGCATCAGGTCCTCAGTGCTCAGCCTTCCTTATGGTCCAACTCTCACACTCGTACATGACTACTGGAAAAACCAGTAGTTTGACTAAATGGACCTTTGTTGGCAAAGTGTTGTCTCTGCTTTTTAATATTCTATTTAGGTTTGTCATAGCTTTTCTTCCAAGGAGCAAGCGTTTTTTAATTTCCTGGCTGCAGTCACCATCTGCAGTGATTTTGGAACCCCCAAAAATAAAATCTGTCACTGTTTCCATTTTTTCTCCATCTTTTTGCCATGAGGTGACAGGATCAGAGGCCATGATTTTAGCTTTTTGAATGCTGAGTTTTAAGCCAGCTTTTTCACTGTTTTCTTTCACCTTCATCAAGAGTCTTTTTAGACTTCATCTAATCACATTAATCCTTCAAAATAAAGAAACTTTCCCAGATGGGTCAGAAAGCAGTGAGACAGAAGGAGAAGGAGAGATTTAAAGTGTGAAAGGAGCCATCCATCTTTGCTGTCTCTGAAGATTGAGAAAGGGAATAAAAGCCAAAGATTGTAAGAAATCTAGACTCTGGGAACAACCTATGGTAAGGAGCCAGCAGAAAAGCGAGAATCTCAGTCCTGCAACTTTAAGAAGTTGAATTCTGCCAACAGTCAGAATGAACAAGGAACAGATCCCTCCTGTAGGACCTCCAGCAAGGAATGGAGTCTGCTGATCTTTTGGTTTTAGCTTTGCGAGACCCATTTTACACCTACAGAATTTTAAGATTTTAGATTTGTGTTTTTAAATTTTAAGATTGTAAATTAGTGTTTTTAAAGTAGATTTGTGTTTTTTGGCAATCAGTTATACCATCAGTTGCAAGTATACTCAGATGAATTATGCTTCACAATTTTAAACTTCTGGTAATCAAAGGTCACCATTAAAAAGATGAAAAAGCAAGTCACAGACTAGGAGAAAATATTCACTATACGTGTATGTGACAAAGAACTCATATCTGGACTATAGAACAGATTCCTACTATTAATACCCAAAAGAAAAACAACTCCATTTTTTAAAGTGGCAAAGGATTTAAACAGATACTTAATAAAATAACCTAAGCAAAAGACCAAAAATGTTTACTTATCAGAGAAATTAAAATTAAAACCTCATTGCAGTTTCATACCCATGGAATGACTAAAGTGAAAAAGACTGACATCACCAAGTGCTGCCAGGGATATGGAAAAACTAAAACTCTAGCCCGTGGCAGATGTGAAAGTAAAAACGTACAACTTTAGAAAACAGTTTAGCATTTTCTTAAAATGTTAAATGTGCATTTCCCCAGGAAATCCTTTACTCAAGATAAATAAAAATATATTGGAAAAAAAAAACTTGTACAAGAATGTTCACCACTGCTTTATCTGTAAGTGTCCAGAATTTAAAACAATCCAAATGTCCACCCACAAGAGAAGAGATAAACAGTACTCTAGTCATATAGTGGAACATCATTCAGGAGTAGAAATGAATGAATAGTAGTTCAATCAGGACAAACATGGATAAATTTCAAAATATTATATTTCATGAAAGAATCAAGATACAAAAGAGTACAAACTCTATAATTCCGCTTATATGAACTTCAAGAATGGCCTACTAAAATGCAGTAATAGAAATCAGAAGGATTGCCTATGGGAGTGACTGGAAAGCCATATGAGGCAACTTTACGGGGTGATGGAAAGATTCTACATCTTGTTTGGAGTCATTACACAGTTGTATTTACTTATTAAAACTCCCTGAATTCTACTCTTGAGATATAGTCTGGGCTTTTCACTGTATGTAATTTTACTTTAATGTTTTTCATCATTCTGGAAAGTTTAACAAGAAGTATGCTCTGTGTATTAGAAGTGCAGTAGTTCCAGAAATTTGAAGTTAGAATTGGAGCAAATTGTTGAAAATTATTAATTAATGAAATTTTGCATTAATAAAATGCTATTTGACTGGAACTATGTTAGTTTCAATAAATGCAATAATAGATACTTTGAACTAGTGCAAGAAACAAACCAAAGCAGATAAAGGCTATGCACACATTATTTTTTAGACATACTTTGGAAGTAATAGCTACCAAACTCAACAATATAAACCCAGAAATAACTGCTGTTAATATATTTGTAATATATTTTGCAAGATTTAATCTACACATAGAAATATGTTTGCATATAATCATAGTAAGTGATCGTATGTATTTATATGTTTATAACTTTCAGCATGCTGTGAAATTCCATGTTAAAAAATAATAGATAAAGAATAGTGATTTAAGCGTTAAAAAATACTTAATGGCTATATTGTATTTCCCTGTAGGGAAATATCACAATCTTTTAAAAATTCCTTAATCATATTTTAAGTTGTCTTTGTTATTATTGTATCACTCATGTAAATGACACTAGAATGAATCAAACTTCATAGACTACTACAATTTTAAATACTGAGAATAAGTAAAGCATATTTTAGTGAAAAGTAGAGTAATTATTAAGAACATAATAAATTAATTTCAATTGTTGAAGCATCTTGGGTTATAATTGTGTACCTGTGTGAGTGTGCGCTTGGTGGGGAGGGAGTTCTGCAGACTTATGGTTGGTAAGTGCCTCTTCTTCCTATAGTTTGTATTTGTTTATTTGGTATTAATCAGATCTGTTAAAAATGAGTATTATAAAGCCCCTCACTGGGGAAAAAGATTAATTGCAAAAATATCACGCATAACTTCAGACGCTTGTTTGTACAACCAAATAGTGGCTTGGCCTTGCAGAAAACAGGAAGCTTTACAAACAGAGTACTACATGCAAAAGTATTTCAGTTAGTAGAGTTGCTTCCTTTCCAGTTAAAGGCAGCTTCCTTCAGTCCCTGTCCAGCATCAGATTAAAGAGCAGAATTAATGGAGAAAATTGTGTGGTCAGGAAAGAAGGCTTATTAATGTTGGCAAGTATAGGGAATAATATCCTATGAGCAAAGGTAAGGAAAAATAAACCATAACAAGGAGCTACAGCAGCATATTTGTTACAACTCTATAGAAAATAATTTCTTTAAAAGCCAAAATATTCACTAGAATGTTAACAATGGTATATTTTTTTCATTATTCACATATATTTCATATCAATGTGATTCTCAGGAGATTTAATCATTTAAAAGATCAGCATGTTTTTGTTTCTAACTTAGTTGTCATATTGTCTTGTTACCCTGTTTTATACTAACCCAGGAAACTTTTAAGTAAACAAACAAACAAAAATGTATTTCTGAGGTCAATCAAAATGCTCTTAATATATAGTTAGAGTTTTCCTGAGATGATTTTTCTTAGAATTACAGTTAAATTAATTTTTATCAAGCCAAAGTCTGTTTATTTTATGATTGAATGCTTTCCGTCAATCCATTAATGTAAATTGTCCAAAACCACTTAACACTCTAAATATCTTTATCTTTTAATTTCATCAAAACATTTTCTGAATTGCAATCTTTATTTTTTAAAGCCATTCAGATTTTATTTGACAATTTCTAAGAATAAATTATAGACTAACACAAACCTAAATATGTCCAAGAGAACAGCAAAGAAAATAACTATTAAAAGTGGCAATAAATATTTACAGAAAAAAAAAACATTTTTTTTAAAAAGACAAGCCAATTCTGTTCACAGAATCCAAATAAGTTTTAAAATATATCTTTAAATAATCTTTACTGTCAAAATATTTCTTATCCTTTACAGCAACTCTAGAATCTTCTCTATGTCATCTTGTTCACATTTCCCATCCCATTCCCCTACATCAGATATTCAAGCATAAAGAATCAAATTGACCCCTCAGTATCTAGAATAAGTACAGTTGACTCTTGAAAAAAATGGGGGTTGTGGGTGCACTACTGAAAATCTTGTATCATTGAGAAAAAATAAGGCCATCAATGGTTAACTCCCCTTAAAATTCTTAAAATGGAATAAAAGAGTCTCCATGATCTGGTATGGCTTACCTCTCCAGGATTATTTCTTTAGAAGTTCACACTCCAGCCTCCTACTGTGGTGCTCTCCACACTTGAATTATATTATTTTCTGTCTTTTTCTCACTGTCTTTCTGGAGAATAACTGCATATATGTGGAGACTCACTCCCAAAGATTTTTCCTATGTGGTCTTTCTGATATCTGAGCGAGAATGAATCCCTCCCTACAACATGACCCCTTGTAATATAGACAGATTCTACAATTGAATCTACTGATTTTTCTTTTTTTAATGTATGTGTGTCTCCTGATCCTTCATGAGAGCATGGGATGAATTGTTTCAGGTCTATCCTATAACTTGAACAGTACCTGGTGTATTTTAAAGAGTTCACACATATTTCTCAGCTTTCATTCCAATCCCAAAGAAAGGTAATGTCAAAGAATGCTCAAACTACCACAAAGTTGTACTCATCTCACACGCTAGTAAAGTCATGCACAAAATTCTCCAAGCCAGGCTTCAACAATATGTGTAACATGAACTTCCAGATGTTCAAGCTGGATATAGAAAAGGCAGAAGAACCAGAGATCAAATTGCCAACATCTGCTGCATCATTGAAAAAGTAAGAGAGTTCCAGAAAAACATATACTTCTGCTTTATTGACTATGCCAAAGCCTTTGACTGTGTACCACAACAAACTGTGGAAAATTCTTCAATAGATGGGAATACCAGACCACCTTTCCTGACTCTTGAGAAATCTGTATGCAGGCTAAGAAGCAACAGTTAGAACTCGACATGAACAACAGACTGGTTCCAAACTGGGAAAGGAATAGGTCAAGGCTGTATATTGTCATCTTGCTTATTTAACTTATATGCAGAGTACATCATGAGAAATGCTAGGCTGGAGGAAGCACAATCTGGAATCAAGATTGCCAGGAGAAATATCAATAACCTCAGATACACAGGTGACACCACCCTTACGGCAGAAAGTGAAGAAGAACTAAAGATCTTCTTGATGAAAGTGGAAGAGGAGAGTGAAAATGTTGGCTTAAAGCTCAACATTCAGAAAACTAAGATCATGGCCCCCATGATCCGGTCCCCAAACTTCATGGCAAATAGATGGGGAAACAGTGACAAACTTTATTTTGGGGGGCTCCAAAATCACTGTAGATGGTGACTGCAGCCATGAAATTAAAAGACACTTACTCATTGGAAGAAAAGTTATGACCAACCTAGACAGCATATCAAAAAGCAGAGACATTACTTTGCCAACAAAGGTCCATGTTGTCAAAGCTATGGATTTTCCAGTAGTCAGGTATGGATGTGAGAGCTGGACTATAAAGAAAGCTAAGCACGGAAGAATTGATGCTTTGAACTGTGGTGTTGGAGAAGACTCTTGAGAGAGTCCCTTGAACTGCAGGAAGATCAAACCAGTCAATCCTAAAAGAAATTCAAGAAATCAGTCTTGAATATTCATTGAAAGGACTGATGCTGAAGCTGAAACTCCACTATTTTGGCCACCTGATGCAAAGAACTGACTCGTTTGAAAAGACCCTGATGCTGGGAAAGATTGAAGGCAGTAGGAGAAAGGGACAACAGAGGATGAGATGGTTGGATGGCATCACCAGCTCAATGGACATGAGTGTGAGTAAACTCCAGGAGTTGGTGATGGACAGAGAGGCCTGGTGTGCTGCAGCCCATGGGGTTGCAAAGAATCAGACATATGTGAGTGAGTGAACTGAACTGAACTGAACTTACACATATTTAAAAAGAAATAAATGATTTTGCCATTTTAGATTTTAAGAAAAATGCCATTTTTATAACCAAACTGAATTCTCACCCAATTCTTTGAACTCTTCCTGCTCAATAGGGAGCCAAGGGACCCAAACCTGAACCAGATTCTACAAGATGTATGCATGGGATGGGATGGGATGAGTCTGTCCATGGGCTGGAGATTGCAACATGCATGCTCAGTTGCTAAGTTGTGTACCACTCTTTGCTATCCCATGGACTGTAGCCCACCAGGCTCCTCAGTCCATGGGCTTTCCCAGGCAAGAATACTGGAGTGGGTTGCCATTTCTTCCTCCAGAGGATCTTCCCAACCCAGGGATCAAACCTGCATCTAGCTGCATCTCCTGCATCTTCAGCATTGGCAAGTGGATTCTTTACTCCTGAACTGCCAGGGAAGCCGGGAGAGTATGGTAGAGAGGGTCTAAAAGAATGTTCAAGAACCAGGCAGGGCATGTGACTGCTGAATCAATCAGCAGAGACAGAATGGAGATACAAAATAAGTGGTGGAACAGACCCCAGAATAGCAGCTGTGAATCCAGAACGGCAGCTACCAGCCAAATTCGGTTGTTCTAAGCAGGAGCACTCTGCCCCATGTGACTTTGACACAGCAAAGTGGCTTTGACAATCGTGAGATTGAAACTATTATGTACTCTTTAAAAGGGTGAGTGGCAATTCTATGAGACACTTACTACACCCAAAGGGCTTGTAAAGTGGAATTATCCAAGATGTCACAAGCAGAAAGAGGCAGAGCTGGAACCTGAAGTAAGATGTGGGATCTCAAGTCTGTGATTTTCCTCCCACTAGCTATTAATGCCTGGTTCAAAGACAAAGCCTCATGTACACTTTGTATAGAAAGCAATAGGGAGGGTCAAGGAATAGATGCAGATTTAGGAAAGTATTGTTTCATACAACTAAAGAGACAAGGACATCCCAAATATGACAAGACAAATGTCAAGTGGTATAAAGAAGACAAACACGTCATTGGATTACAATTTTAGCAGAGGGATGAATGATAGGAAATTTGCTTCTCACATTCACCTGGAAGTGTTGCAATTCACCAGGTGGAAACATCCAAAAACTCATTTAAAAATGTATTTTTGTCCTTAATTAATATACAACGCTAAAGGAAACTTGGTGACAAGTATCTTTCTTTCTCAAGGTTCCATTAACATCCTTTGTCTTGGATAAGGACCTATTCATTCCTTGCATTTCCTTTTACCCCTTGAGTCATAACTCTGCTTTCCTGTCAGGAACAATGATCACAGTGACTTCATGGGCTTTTACTGTGGTTCTTCCTCCGGTTGAAGTATGTTGTCCTCATGTAATGCTTACCTACAGAATTGGGCTATATCAGAGCCAAAAAAAGGTTCCTGTGAGAATTGTGACCTGCCATATATAGTTCATTTCTCTCCATGTTCAAAGGTTATGTACTAAGTCATTGTTGTTCAGTTGCTCAGTTGTGTCTGATTTTGTGATCCTGTAGACTGCAGCCCACCAGACTTCTCTGTCCTTCACTAGCTCCCAGAGTTTGCTCAAACTCACGTCCATTGAGTCGATGATGCCATCCAACCATCTCATCCTCTGTTGTCCCCTTCTCCTCCTGCCCTCAATCTTTCCCAGCATCATTATGTAATCCAATGAGTCGGCTCTCTTAGCATTAGGTAGCCAAAGTACTGCAGTTTCAGCATCAGTCCTTACAATGAATATTCAGGGTTGATTGCTTTAGAATTGACTGACTTGATCTTCTGGCTGTCCAGGGGACTCTCAAGAATCTTATCCAGCACCACACTTTGAAAGCATAAATACTTTGGCATTCAGCCTTCTTTATGGTCCAGCTCTCACAATGGTATATGACTACTGGAAAAACCATAGCTTTGACTATCTGGACCTTTGTCAGCAAAGTGATGTCTCTGATTTTTAATATGCTGCCTAGGTTTGTCATACTTTTTATTCCAAGGAGCAAGCATCTTTTAATTTCATGGCTGCAGGACCATTTTCTGATATATTAAAATCTTGTTTCTTGGATAGTACCTATGCCACTCTTAAGACATGGAGAGCTATAGTATATCTTCCGAAAGTGGCATGTTTTTTTCTGTAGGTTATTACTTTCTGTTGATTGTGTCAGGAGCATACCAACATCAGTTCAGTCACTCAGTCGTGTCCAGGGAATTGAGATCCCATGGACTGCAGCACACCAGGCTTCCCTGTCCATCACCAATTCCTAGAGTTTGCTCAAACTCATGTCCATGGAGTCAGTGATGCCATCCAACCATCTCATCCTCTGTTGTCCCCTTCTCCTCCTGCCTTCAATCTTTCCCAGCATCATAATCTTTTCCAATGAGTCAATTCTTCGGATCAGGTAGCCAAAATATTGGAGCTTCAGCTTCAGCATCAGTCCTTCCAATGAATATTCAGGACTGATTTCTTTTAGGATTAACTGGTTTGATCTTGTGGTTCAAGGGATTCTCGAGTCTTCTCCAACACCACAGTTCAAAAGTAAAAATTCTTCAGGGCTCAGCTTTCTTTATAGTCCAACTGGTTATCTGGGTCATGAAAATCTGTTTTGTATAGTTCTTCTGTGTATTCTTGCCACCTCTTCTTAAGATCTTCTGCTTCTGTTAGGTCCATACTGTTTTTGTCCTTTATTGTGCCCATCTTTGCATGAAATGTTCCCTTGGTGTCGCTAATTTTCTTGAAGAGATCTCTAATCTTTCCCATTCTATTGTTTTCCTCTATTTCTTTGCATTGATCACTGAGGAAAGCTTTCTTATCTCTCCTTGCTATTCTTTGGAACTCTGCATTCAAATGGGTATATCTTTCCTTTTCTCCTTTGCCTTTCACTTCTTTTCTTTTCTCAGCTATTTGTAAGGCCTCCTCAGACAACCTTTTGCCTTTTTTTTTTTTTTTTAGGTAAGGAAATGTGTCTAAGTTTAATTTTTCTGTAATCATCAATTTCCTGAAATATCTTAGTTATGTAATGAGCTTAAAGGTAAGTTCATCAACTGTAGTTCTTATACAGAATAAATTATTACACACAAATTTGTTTAGAGGTCTTGAATACATTGTTATCATCAGTATAATTTTAGATTTATTTTATGTTTATATTATTAAATTTTATATAATTTTATTTTTATTCAGTAACTATAGCTACCAACATTCCCTTCAAATAACTCACCTCTTCATTTTTAATTTTAAGTGAAAATTATACATATATTTAATTAAGGCAAAAAATATGAAATTTAATTATCATTGAAAATGTCATTTAAAATTCTAATTTTTCAGTTTTATTTTTTTTAACACACAATAATTTTATTAAAATTTCATGATTTCACTTATAAAACCATTTACAGATAGTAAGCATTACAAATTATGTCACTTCTTTTTTTTTTTTTTACTGGGCATATTATGTGTGTTTTTTTTTTTTTTTTTTTTAATTTTGCTTAACTTTACAATATTGTATTGCTTTTACAATACATCAAGATGGATCTGCCGCCAGTATACACGTGTTCCCCATCCTGAACCCTCCTCCCTCTCCCCTCCCCACACCATCCCTCCAGGTCGTCCCAGTGCTCCAGCCCCAGGCATTTGTTATCGGGCATCGTACCTGGACTGACGACTCGTTTCAGATATAATATTATACATATTTCAATGCTATTCTCCCCAATCATCCCACCCTCTCCCGGTCCCAGAGTCCAAAAGTCTGTTCTATACATCAGTGTCTCTTTTGCTGTCTCGTAAATAGGGTTATTTTTACCATCTTTCTAAATTCCATATATATGCGTTAGTATACTGTATTTGTGTTTTTCTTTCTGGCTTACTTCACTTTGTATAATAGGCTCCAGTTCCATCCATCTTCTTAGAACTTATTCAAATGTATTCTTTTTAATGGCTGAGTAATACTCCATTGTGTATATGTACCACAGCTTGCTTATCCATTCATCTGTGGATGGACATCTAGGTTGCTTCCACGTTCTGGCTATTGTAAATAGTGCTGCTATGAACATTGGGGTACACGTGTCTCTTTCAATTCTGGTTTTCTCAGTGTATATGCCCAGCAGTGGGATTGCTGGATCATAAGGCAGTTCTATTCCCAGTTTTTTGAAGAATCTCCATACTGTTCTCCATAGTGGCTGTACTAGTTTGCATTCCCACCAACAGTGTAAGAGGGTTCCCTTCTCTCCGCACCCTCTCCAGCATTTATTGCTTGTGGACTTTTGGATAGCAGCCATTTTAAGAAATCTTAAAAATTAGGGCAGAAATAAATGCAAAAGAAACAAAAGAGACCATAGCAAAAATCAACAAAGCCAAAAGCTGGTTCTTTGAAAGGGTAAATAAAATTGACAAACCACTAGCCAGACTCATCAAGAAACAAAGGGAGAAAAATCAAATCTATAAAATTAGAAATGAAAATGGAGCGATCACAACAGACAGCACAGAAATACAAAGGATCATAAGAGACTACTATCAGCAATTATATGGCAATAAAATGGACAATGTGGAAGAAATGGACAAATTCTTAGAAAAGTACACCTTTCCAAAACTGGATCAGGAAGAAATAGAAACTCTTAACAGACCCATCACAAGCACGGAAATTGAAACTGTAATCAGAAATCTTCCAGCGAACAAAAGCCCAGGTCCAGACGGCTTCACAGCTGAATTCTACCAAAAATTTAGAGAAGAGCTAACACCTATCCTACTCAAACTGTTCCAGAAAATTGCAGAGGAAGGCAAACTTCCAAACTCATTCTATGAGGCCACCATCACCCTAATACCAAAACCTGACAAAGATCCCACAAAAAAAGAAAAGAACAGGCCAATATCACTGATGAACATAGATGCAAAAAGCCTTAATAAAATTCTAGCAATCAGAATCCAACAACACATTAAAAAGATCATACACCATGACCAAGTGGGCTTTATCCCAGGAATGCAAGGATTCTTCAATATCCACAAATCAATCAACGTAATACACCACATTAACAAATTGAAGAATAAAAACCATATGATTATCTCAATAGATGCAGAGAAAGCCTTTGACAAAGTTCAACATCCATTTATGATAAAAACTCTCCAGAAAGCAGGAATAGAAGGAACATACCTCAACATAATAAAAGCTATATATGACAAACCCACAGCAAACATTATCCTCAATGGTGAAAAATTGAAAGCATTTCCTCTAAAGCCAGGAACAAGACAAGGGTGCCCACTTTCACCATTACTATTCAACATAGTTTTGGAAGTTTTGGCCACAGCAATCAGAGCAGAAAAAGAAATAAAAGGAATCCAAATTGGAAAAGAAGAAGTAAAATTCTCACTGTTTGCAGATGACATGATCCTCTACGTAGAAAACCCTAAAGATTCCACCAGAAAATTACTAGAACTGATCACTGAATATAGTAAAGTTGCAGGATATAAAATTAACACACAGAAATCCCTTGCATTCCTGTACACTAATAACGAGAAAATAGAAAGAGAAATTAAGGAAACAATTCCATTCACCATTGCAATGAAAACAATAAAATACTTAGGAATATATCTTCCTAAAGAATCTAAAGACCTATATATAGAAAACTATAAAACACTGGTGAAAGAAATCAAAGAGGACACTAATAGATGGAGAAATATACCATGTTCATGGATTGGTAGAATCAATATAGTGAAAATGAGTATACTACCCAAAGCAATTTATAGACTCAATGCAATCCCCATCAAGCTACCAACGGTATTCTTCACAGAGCTAGAACAAATAATTTCTCAATTTGTATGGAAATACAAAAAACCTCGAATAGCCAAAACTATCTTGAGAAAGAAGAATGGAACTGGAGGAATCAACCTGCCTGACTTCAGGCTCTACTATAAAGCCACAGTCATCAAGACAGTATGGTACTGGCACAAAGACAGAAACATAGATCAATGGAACAAAATAGAAAGCCCAGAGATAAATCCACGCACATATGGTCACCTTATCTTTGACAAAGGAGGCAAGAATATACAATGGATTAAAGACAATCTCTTTAACAAGTGGTGCTGGGAAAACTGGTTGAACACTTGTAAAAGAATGAAACTAGAACACTTTCTAACACTATACACAAAAATAAACTCAAAATGGATTAAAGATCTAAATGTAAGACCAGAAACCATAAAACTCCTAGAGGAAAACATAGGCAAAACACTCTCTGACTTACATCACAGCAGGATCCTCCATGACCCACCTCCCAGAATATCGGAAATAAAATCAAAAATGAACAAATGGGACCTAATCAAACTTAAAAAGCTTCTGCACAACAAAGGAAACTATAGGCAAGGTGAAAAGACAGCCTTCAGAATGGGAGAAAATAATAGCAAATGAAGCAACTGACAAACAACTAATCTCAAAAATATACAAGCAACTTCTACAGCTCAATTCCAGAAAAATAAATGACCCAATCAAAAAATGGGCCAAAGAACTAAATAGACATTTCTCCAAAGAAGACATACAGATGGCTAACAAACACATGAAAAGATGCTCAACATCACTCATTATCAGAGAAATGCAAATCAAAACCACTATGAGGTACCATTTCACGCCAATCAGAATGGTTGCTATCCAAAAGTCCACAAGCAATAAATGCTGGAGAGGGTGCGGAGAGAAGGGAACCCTCTTACACTGTTGGTGGGAATGCAAACCTTTTGCCTTTTTGTACTTCTTCTTTTTAGGAATGGTTTGATCACTGCCTCCAGTACAATGTTACAAACCTCCGTCTATAGTTCTTCAGGCAGTCTATCAGCTCTAATCCCTTGAATTTATTTGTCACTTCCACTGTATAATTGTAAGGGATTTCATTTAGGTCATACCTGAATGGTCTAGTGGTTTCCCCCACTTTCTTCAATTTAAATCTGAATTTGGCAATAAGGTGTTCATTATCTGAGCCACAGTCAACTCCTGGTCTTGTTTTTGCTGACTGTATAGAGTTTCTCCATCTTCGACTGCAAATAATATAATCAATCTGATTTTGATATTGACCATCTGGTGATATCCATGTGTTGAGTCATCTTTTGTGTTGTTGGAAGAGGGTGTTTGCTATGATCAGTATATTCCCTTGGCAAAACTCTGTCAGCCTTTGCCCTGCTTTATTCTGTACCCCAAAGGCCAAACTTGGATACCCAAACTCCAGGTTTCTCTTGTCTTCCTACTTTTGCATTCCAGTCCCCTATGATGAAAAGGGCATCTTTTTTGGTCTTAGTTCTAGAAGGTCTAACAGGTCCTTGTTCCTGCAGATCCCCATAGAACCATTCAGCTTCAGCTTCTTTGACATTAGTGGTTGGGGCATAAACTTGGATTGTTCTGATAATGAATGATTTGCCTTGGAAACAAACTGAGATCATTATTTTTGATATTGCACCCAAGTTCTGCATTTTGGACTCTTTTGTTGACTATGAGGGCTATTCCATTTCTTCTAAGAGATTCTTGCCCACAGTAGTAGATAGAATGGTCACCTGAATTAAATTCACCCATTCCAGTCCATTTTAGTTTACTGATTCCTAAAATGTCAATGTTTACTCTTACCATCTCCTGTTTGACTACTTCCAATTTACCTTGATTCATGGACCTAACTTTCTAGGTTCCTATGCAATATTATTATATATAGCATCTGACTTTACTTCCATCTCCAGTCACATCCATAACTGGGCATTGTTTTCGCTTTGGCTCAGATTCTTCATTCTTTCTGAAGTTATTTCTCCACTCTTCTCCAGTAGAATATTGGGCATCTACCAACCTGGGGAGTTCATCTTTTAGTGTTATATCTTTTATCTTTTCATACTGTTCATGGGACTCTCAAGGCAAGAATGCTGAAGTGGTTTGCCATTCCCTTCTCCCATGGACCATGTTTTGTCAGAACTCTTCACCATGACTTGTTCATCTTTGGTGGCCTTAACAGGGTATAGCTCATAGTTTCATTGAGTTAGACAAGGCTGTGATTCATGTGATCCATTTGGTTAGTTTTCTGTGATTGTGGTTTTCATTCTGTCTGCCTTCTGATAGAGAAGGATAAGAGGCTTATGGAAGCTTCCTGATGGGAGAGACTGACTGTGGGGAAAACTGGGTCTTGTTCTGATGGGCAGGGCCTTGCTCAGTAAATCTTTAATCCAATTTTCTGTTGATGGGCTAGGCTGTGTTCCCTTCCTGTTGTTTGGTCTGAGGCCAAACTATGGTACGGATAAAGATGGGTGATGGAGACCTCCTTCCAAAGGACTTGTGCAGGCACTGTTGTATTCAGTGCCCCTGACCCTGCAGCAGGCCACTGTTGACCCATGCCTCTGCCAAGGACTCCTGGACACTCACAGGCAAGTCTGGCTCATACCAACATATGAACTGAATTGAATCGAAGTCGCTCAGTCATGTTCGACTCTTTGAGAGCCCGTGGAATGTAGCCCACCAGGCTCCTCCATCCATGGGATTCTCCAGGCAAGAATTCTGGAGTGGGTTGCCATTTCCTTCTCCAGGGGATCTTCCTGACCTAGGGATTGAACCCAGGTCTCCTGCATTGCGGGCAAATGCTTTAACCTCTGAGCCACCAGGGAAGCCCGTACCAACATAACTGATTCTATATTTACTACCATCCCCTAGACTTCCCTTACAACATGGGAAGATGTCCGCTTACAACATGGGAGACTCAGGTTCAGTCCCTGGATGGGGAAGATCCTCTGGAGAAGGAAATGGCAACCCACTCCAGTACTCTTAGCTGGAGAATCCCATGGATGGAGGAGCCTGGTAGGTTATAGTCCATGGGGTCACAAAGAATCAGACACGACTGAGCAACTTCACTTCACTTCACTTCTAGATCTTGTAGAATAGAGATTCTCACTGTTGTGTCAAATGGGGGGTTAGTGAGACATCTTTTGCTCTGTCTTGGATTAAAATAACAGAAACAACCCAGTAGCAGTTCTGGTGATACCTTGACCACTTAAGAAGCTACCTTCCCAGTACTTTCAACCATTACATTAACTCAACCACTTTCGAGTTAAAAGTAGTTTTCCAAGATTGAATCATATAAAATAATTGCTCTTTTACTGCATTTGACCCATAAAAAGGGTATTTCATATATTTTAGCAGAATACTACTTCTGCAGCTGACAGCTTCCTGTTCTCTCCTCTGCTCCATCATTTCTCTTTACTCATGATTCTTGCTGCCTTCCAGCTTCTAGTTCCTTATAGAGTCTGCTTGATTTCCCTGCATCTGGAGGCTTATGTGAATCAGAACCATTTGTCTCTATTTGTTTTTTTTTTTTTTTTTGATTTTCTTGTGCCGTATTTTCTTTTTTATTTTTTTAAAATTTTATTTTATTTTTTGCTTAACTTTACAATATTGTATTGCTTTTACTATACATCGAGATGGATCCGCCACCAGTATACACGTGTTCCCCATCCTGAACCCTCCTCCCTCCCCCCTTCCCACACCCTCCCTCCAGGTCATCCCAGTGCTCTAATCCCAGGCTTCCGTTATAGGGCATCATACCTGGACTCACTCATTTCAGATATGATATTATACATGTTTCAATGCTATTCTCCCCAATCATCCCACCCTCTCCCGGTCCCAGAGTCCAAAAGTCTGTTCTATACATCAGTGTCTCTTTTGCTGTCTCGTAAATAGGGTTATTTTTACCATCTTTCTAAATTCCATATATATGTGTCAGTATACTGTATTTGTGTTTTTGTTTCTGGCTTACTTCACTCTGTATAATAGGCTCCAGTTCCATCCACCTCCTTAGAACTGATTCAAATGTATTCTTTTTAATGGCTGAGTAATACTCCATTGTGTATATGTACCACAGCTTGCTTATCCATTCATCTGTGGATGGACATCTAGGTTGCTTCCACGTCCTGGCTATTGTAAACAGTGCTGCTATGAACATTGGGGTACACGTGTCTCTCAATTCTGGATTTCTCAGTGTGGATGCCCAGCAGTGGGATTGCTGGATCGTAAGGCAGTTCTATTCCCAGTTTTTTGAGGAATCTCCATACTGTTTTCCATAGTGGCTGTACTAGTTTGCATTCCCACCAACAGTGTAAGAGGGTTCCCTTCTCTCCGCACCCTCTCCAGCATTTATTGCTTGTGGTCTTTTGGATCGCAGCCATTCTGACTGGCGTGTAATGGTACCTCATAGTGGTTTTGATTTGCATTTCTCTGATGATGAGTGATGTTGAGCATCTTTTCATGTGTTTGTTAGCCATCTGTATATCTTCTTTGGAGAAATGTCTATTTAGTTCTTTGGCCCATTTTTTGATTGGGTCGTTTATTTTTCTGGAATTGAGCTGTAGAAGTTGCTTGTATATTTTTGAGATTAGTTGTTTGTCTGTTGCTTCATTTGCTATTATTTTCTCCCATTCTGTAGGCTGTCTTTTCAGCTTGCCTATAGTTTCCTTTGTTGTGCAGAAGCTTTTAAGTTTGATTAGGTCCCATTTGTTCATTTTTTATTTTATTTCCGATATTCTGGGAGGTGGGTCATAGAGGATCCTGCTGTGATGTAAGTCAGAGAGTGTTTTGCCTATGTTTTCCTCTAGGAGTTTTATGGTTTCTGGTCTTACATTTAGCTCTTTAATCCATTTTGAGTTTATTTTTGTGTATGGTGTTAGACAGTGTTCTAGTTTCATTCTTTTACAAGTGTTCAACCAGTTTTCCCAGCACCACTTGTTAAAGAGATTGTCTTTAATCCATTGTATATTCTTGCCTCCTTTGTCAAAGATAAGGTGACCATATGTGCGTGGATTTATCTCTGGACTTTCTATTTTGTTCCATTGATCTATATTTCTGTCTTTGTGCCAGTACCATACTGTCTTGATGACTGTGGCTTTGTAGTAGAGCCTGAAGTCAGGCAGGTTGATTCCTCCAGTTCCGTTCTTCTTTCTCAAGATAGCTTTGGCTATTCGAGGTTTTTTGTATTTCCATACAAATTGAGAAATTATTTGTTCTAGCTCTGTGAAGAATACCGTTGGTAGCTTGATGGGGATTGCATTGAATCTATAAATTGCTTTGGGTAGTATACTCATTTTCACTATATTGATTCTACCAATCCATGAACATGGTATATTTCTCCATCTATTAGTGTCCTCTTTGATTTCTTTCACCAGTGTTTTATAGTTTTCTATATATAAGTCTTTAGATTCTTTAGGAAGATATATTCCTAAGTATTTTATTGTTTTCATTGCAATGGTGAATGGAATTGTTTCCTTAATTTCTCTTTCTATTTTCTCGTTATTAGTGTACAGGAATGCAAGGGATTTCTGTGTGTTAATTTTATATCCTGCAACTTTACTATATTCATTGATTAGTTCTAGTAATTTTACCATGACCAAGTGGGCTTTATCCCAGGAATGCAAGGATTCTTCAATATCCGCAAATCAATCAACGTAATACACCACATTAACAAATTGAAGAATAAAAACCATATGATTATCTCAATAGATGCAGAGAAAGCCTTTGACAAAGTTCAACATCCATTTATGATAAAAACTCTCCAGAAAGCAGGAATAGAAGGAACATACCTCAACATAATAAAAGCTATATATGACAAACCCACAGCAAACATTATCCTCAATCGTGAAAAACTGAAAGCATTTCCTCTAAAGTCAGGAACAAGACAAGGATGCCCACTTTCACCATTACTATTCAACATTGTTCTGGAAGTTTTGGCCACAGCAATCAGAGCAGAAAAAGAAATAAAAGGAATCCAAATTGGAAAAGAAGAAGTAAAACTCTCACTGTTTGCAGATGACATGATCCTCTACGTAGAAAACCCTAAAGACTCTATTTGTTAAATGGTGATATATCTTGTAATAGTTGCTCCAATTGGTTTGACCAGCCTTCACTCAGAACAGAGCATTCTCTTTGGGTAAAGGTCTCACACTGGACTCTTCTGTATTCCTTAGTATTCCCAGTCCAGCCTGCGGTTGACTACATCTGAGACTGATGCCATACCTACTTACATGATACAAAATTTGATTATTAATAAAGCATAAGCATGCATGAAGGGGACTGTTGGAAGTAGTAGGCATCAGAGTCAATACAGCCCCCCACACACTTTTTTTTTTCTCTTTTTATAGTTAGAAAAAAATATACGCTCATTTCCCAAGCACTCAAAACCACATTTCTCCAGAGGCAGTCATGTTACTTTGATTCTTTTTTCCCTTCTATAAATCAATTTAGGGTACATATTCAAGTGACCCCACTAAAACACATGAAGTAAAGAACCCCTGACAATCTATTATACAATAGACTCAATTATGGTTCATCTTTACCCTCACAAATGTCATCTATCCTGAAGATGACATATGTTTCATGTTCTTCTTCCCAGAATGGGGTTTCCTTATATTTAAATTCCATCCTAATCAGTCTTCATAAGTTCAATAACACATATGTAAATAATCTTTGAAAACTGTACCCAGACTGAACAGTTTAGAATGACCCTCAGCTTTTCTTTGTTTTAATACAAACAATAGGTCAAGTTTTCTCCCACTTAAGCATGTCTAAGTAAGTCTAGCACTCTTCCTCATTTTACTGCTTGGCCGGCTGAGGCACCCAAGGTCAAGACCCTGTGTTTCCAAAGTATGATGGAGCCTGAGGTTCGGCTTCTTCCTCCCTCCCTTCCAGACTACTTCATTTTCCCCCCAGTGTGACCAGATGGGCTTTCTTATATCCTGTACACAGTACTAAGTCTGGATTCAGATTTTCAAGATGAATCCAAGTTTAACCTCTCAGTCTCATGGAATCTTTCTAAGGGAAAAATTTTCCAACCCCTCTTGAGCATTTAAAATCCGTAAATGATTGCATTAACAATGGTTACTCCATCAAACTTCCTTCCAGCCTCATATCTATATCTGGTGGATATTGATTTAGCACATACAGGGATAGAATTGTGCCTGAATTCAACTTGTTCTTGGTGAAAATAGGAACAGTCAATCAGAAGAATATGTTTTACATAAGAAACATACAAGAGAAATTGCAGTAAAACAGGACAAAAGATTTTCTCAACTATGCTTCATTTTTCCCAATTAAGATATAAAAATCTTAGTATTTTCTTATTCATCCCTAAACAAAAGTGAATAGATCTCATACTTTTTCTTTCTCAAATCTGGACTCAGGGTATTTGACCTGTGTGACATACTATAACTAAGTAGTTTCCTGAAATTGTCTTTGAACGATAGCAAGCTGCCTACAATTTCAAATGTTAACTGAAGCTTGACCCTCTTTTGGTTCACTGAATCAGAACTCATTCTGTAGGTGAGAAACATCAAAATATTAAATGCCTATCAACAGTGTTCGGGTAAGGGAAATGGAGCATTATGTCTGAATCACAGACTTTCTCCCTCCCTGCTTTTTTTTCCTCCATATAACTTCATCAACATGGACCTTGGATGGGACTCATGGACTGCCTTTATTTAGGGCCCACAAGAGGTGAAAATTGACTTATTTCATGCCCAAACTGCCGGGTTTGAGCCAATTCCAAGTACATCTAAAAGGAAAACATCATGTTTATTTAGCATCTTGAAGGTCTCTGTTAAATTTTGAATGTCCTTCTCTCATATTTTAAAAATCTGAGCTGAAGGAAGGCATCAACTGTGGTTATTTTAGTTACTTATGTTGACAATTTAAACCTGCTTATAGTTCCAGGAAGACATAGATTTTAGACTTTATTTCCAATCATGGATTGCAAGACATTGTTCCTTAATAAATTAATTTAATAAATCAGAAACTAGGTAGTAGATGCATCTGAAGACAGAGGCCTTCCTGCCAAAGCATTAAGCTGGCTGGCTCTACACTCTCCAGAATGACAGAACCCCTTCAGTTTTGGATTGACACACATTCATTAGAAATAAATTAGTGTTCCCATCTGGTCTGACTCATTTGATGGGAACAAGAAGTTCTTCTAAAAGTACAAATAGACAGGAGGAAAGGATTGAAAATGAAGGCAAGCATGGGACTTGTGCAATTTTCTTAGGTCTAAGGATGACAAATATAATTTTGATGTATAATTAAAATATTCTGAGCAGAATAACAGCAAGACCACCTATATGTAAAGATATTTATTGACCTGGATTACCCCACAGATAACTGAATTTTCAGTTCTTTAACAACTTCTTCTTAATCAATTTTCAAAACTAGATTCTATTCTACTTTCAAGTGTTAGATTATTAAGGGTTGGAAATAGAGGGGTTCTGAGCCCATTCTGATTTACTTTTATGAAAGCAGTGGTGACATTCATAAATAACCTAATTAAAATCTAAATTCCTTTAGCATGGGCATTTGAAACAAGTAATTCTGAACTTTTTCCAATTTCTAAGCCCTCTGTAAGTTACATGTTACAATCAATAGTCAGGGAGGGGAGTGGGGCATATTAAAATATATATATATATATATTTTATATATTATATTTTATATATAATATATATAATATATATAATATATATAATATATATAATATATATAATATATATATATATATAATATATATAATATATATAATATAATATATTTTATATTTATATATATGTATATATATATACATATATATATATGTATATATATATATATCTTCAAAGTGCTCAGTCACCATGGGGCACTCAACATACTGTAAATCAAGTTTATTTATTACAATCCTTTTGGCAAAGCAAAGATTTTCTTGATTTTTTTTTTTTTTGGGGGGGGGGTTAAGGCAATCAAATTCTCCTTTACTCTTGAAGTTCTTAAATTGCTTTCTACTCCCATTTTAATCTCTTCAGCTTTTATAGGCTGATAAAATGAACTTGTCTTGGCAGAATTAATATAAATTATTTTTGTGTTTTAAGTGTTTCATGCAGAAATTAAATTTTCAAAAACACATAAGTATAATGGGTTAAATTGGCACAGAAATGTAGCATATTTAGTTTAGTACATCAAACTATCTTGATTATCATGGGCAATCTTACACTGGCATCTAAAGTAAGATTTCCATTGAGTCAATGTTTTTAATTCTCTCTGTCATCATAGTTCAAGGAATAAAGTTCATGAACGATAAGCCAAAGAGATTTGCCAATTCTAACTGTATTTTTCTTCTTTCATCGATGAACTAGAAAAGAATTGTTCACTTATATCACTTAGTTTTTGGAAACTTGATATCTTTCTCAGAGAAAGACTATATGGAAGAGCCACAAAGATATGTGTGAAAGGAAGTGAGGGTATGTTATCAAAATAATGGAAAATATAGAAAATCAGCTTTCAAATGCAATTTTATCCAAATCACTGACTTTTTTTTTTTTTTTTTTTTACCATTTTCTGAATTTGGAAACTAGACTTAAACTTGGTTTGAATTAGCACTGATTCTTGGGTGGTTGGAGAATAAGTTTAAGATGTCTAACAATTTTTCACTCTGAGGATCAAGCATTTTATCACATGAAATAAGAGCCAAGTTATAATCTATAAAGAAAATAGTCTTGTTTAATTTTGGCTTCAGGCTTTCTTCACTATAGAGAGCCAATATTTCTTTCCAAGTCACTTACAGGAGACAGCAGTCTTAATGTTTTATGACATACATGTCTATATGTATAGTTTAGAATCCACAAAAACATGACCGTTGGTTTTAAGTCAGGGTTCCTGAAATGGACTCAGAAGAGGAATGTGTTTACAGATGTTTGGCTGGCTACTTAGTCAGGGTCTTGTAGGGGTAATACTTTAATTGAAATCACCATTAAGGTCTACTTTTCTACTTAAGACATTGTTAGAAATTCAATATTGTAAATACAATCTGAGATAATCATTCTCTCCAGAACCAGTTCATGTAAGCCCAATTCATGAGAGACTTATGGACTGTATTTAGTCTCCTTCTCTGTGCTCTAAGCAACTTGAATATCTTCCTGCCAAGTATAATCCCCCCTCATATCTTTTAAACTAGATCCTTCCTGTGTCTGAAATGTTGTCATCAGGTCTCTGCTTCATTGGCTCTCAGCAGAAGCATCAATTGCCTCAGAGAAGCCCTCTTTGACTACACTGTGCAGAGTAACTTCTCTCTGGATTTCTCTGTTCTAACTTTACCTTTTCACATAGTTCTTGAAGGGTTGAAGGGTTAATCTCTCAGTCATGTCTGACACTTTGTGACCCCATGGACTGTGCCCACTAGGCTCCTCTGTCCACGGGGCTCTTCAGGTAAGAACACTGGAATGGGTAGTTGTTTCCTTTCCAGGGGGCCTACCCAGCCCAGGGATGGTGCTACCTAAAATACTATTATTCATTTAATTTTCTACCAATTTACCCTTTCCTCCCATAAGTCCACGGGTCCCATGAAGAGCGTCTTTCTCTTTTTTTGCTACTGTCTCAGCACCAAGACCAGCAAAAAGCTGGTTCTTAGCATATTTACGGGGAGGAGGAGAAAGAGGGCAGCAGCAATGGCGTAACCTTTGAATTTCCCTGTGTCAATCCACAGAACAACATGGCAACTAAGATAGCTAAACATTAACACACAAACAGCAAATAGCATATGAAGGTTAAAAGGTGATCCCCTTGCAAACTTCAAAATTTAAGCAGCCATATGCTGCCACAGATGTGTGATGTACCAACAACTACTAGGAAAAAAAAAAAAAAAAAGCAGAGGGAAGGAAAAGAGACTTCTACAGTCCTAAAAGCCAGAGAACCCAGAAATTGCCAACAGATACTTGGTTGCAAAAGGGAAGACTGCTCACTCTGTGTGCAAAGTCTGGTGGGCCAATGGGAGAACAGCATCCCTAACCAGGAGCGGGCATTGCAGGCTCCGGTGTGAAGGTACAAAGACACCTCAGGAAAGCTAGGTTGTTCTGAGCCAAATGAAGACCAGAAAATAATTAAATTCCCTACAATGGTCAATTTTATGTGTATTTTGCCTGGGCTATGAGGTGCCCAGGTATTTGGTCAGATATTATTCTGAACATTTCTGTAAGGGTGTTTTTGGATGAGAGTCACATCTAATCAGTAGACTGAGCCAGGCTAATTGTTCTTCCTTATGGACGTGGGCCTCATTGGAACACTCAATAGCCAGAACAGAACAAAAAGACTGACCTTTCCCTAAAGAAGTGGATGTTCCCCCTGCTTGACTATCTTCAAACTGGGACATCAACTTTTTCTTACTTTTGGACTTGAACTGAAGCAATGTCTCTTCTTGGGTCTCCAGTCTGTCAGCCTTCAGACTAGAACTACACCATCGACTCTGTTGGGTCATTGGCTTGCCAGTTCACCCTAAAGATCTGGGGACTAGTCAGCTTCCATGATAGTGTGAGCCAAATATTTATAATAAATATATTAAATAGACAGATAGATCCCTTATTCATTCTATTTATCTGAGGAAACCCTTACTGATACAGTCTTTTTCAGAACAGAGTTTCAGTGAGAGGAAACTGCTAGGAATAAAATCCAAATTGAGCTTTAAGAGGCACTAAAGACAAGAGAAGGAGATGAAAGAAGGGAATAATAAAAGTAAAATTCAGAGAAGTAGATCTCACCAATGGAAAAAACAACCTATATTCCAGACAACCCACTCCTGGAAAAGCTATTCCTGCCTGTTCCCCTTTCCCTGGAACACATACACAAAACTCTTAGATATAAGTAACTGAGCGTTAAAATTTATATTGCACATGAAGCTGTTGTAATAAAAAGTGCTATTATAATTGTTTGTCTTCACAGAAAAAGAAAGCTGGTAAGAAAAAAAAAAAAAAAAAAACATGCCCACAAATCAGAGGAAAACTGTAATCTCATTTTAAGAGGGGCTAAAAGATATTTAAGATGATTACTTAAGATATGAAAGAATACCATACATGAGTAACAGAAAAATTAGAAATGAGACACTTGGACTAAATATGGGCTCATAGATCTCAGGGAAAAGTTGAAAAGAAAAAACCCTGTTCTGGAGTTCTGAAAAAAAACATTTCAGAAATGAAAACTCAACCAGAGTAAGTATTAAGACTAAATACATATCATGAAAGATATTATAAGGATGAAAAGAAGGAGAAAACAAAGAAGGAAACAGATGAGAAGGGAGTAGGAGGAAGAGGAAGAGATCAATTTAAAAGATAGACCCACAGAATAGCAATTGCCAAAGAGAAGATGTAATGTCAGAACAAATACAAAAATACCATTTTTAAAAATGACTTGAAATGGACCAATTGCTTGATATAATAAGTACAAAATCAAAGTCAAGAAGAAATAATGTGAATGTCTCTATATTTATTAAAGATATTGAATTTGTAATTAAAATCTTCCCATAAGAAAATATGTTAAATTGTAGCAAACATCTAAGCAATAATTACTACGAATTCTATGGAAAATCTTTCAGAAATTTCAAAAGGAGGAAACACTTTCTAACTCATTTAGTTTAATATCAGGTTTACTTTGGAGCACAAACCATACAAAGATTGTATGCAAGAAAAGAGAACTACAGATCAACATCCCTCATGAACAAAGATGCAAAAATTCTAAAAAAAGTAAATCCAAAAATACTTAAAAAGGATAAAGGTTTATTCCAGGAAGGCAGAGTGCTCTTTAGCGTTTGAAAAATCAATAAGTGTAATTCACCATATTAACAAATAAAGTAAGTAAAACTATACAAGAAGTTCAATAGATAAAGAACAAACATTTGACAAACCTAACATACATTTTTTAATCAAATTCTCAGCAAATTATGGATAAAATAAAATTTTCTCGGATAAAAGAAAATTTTCTCATATAAAAGAAATTTTCCTCAGCCTGGTAAAACTGATAAAAGGCAGCTGTGAAAGAACTAGATCTATGTCATACTTAATGATGAGAAAATGAACTTTTTCTTCTCCTAAAGGCAACAAAGGCAAGCATGTCTGCTCTGACCATTTATATGCAACATGGTCCAAAAGGTTAAAAAAAAAAAAAAGAAAAATGAAAAGTATATTTTTTGAAAAAGAAATATTTATATTCATAGACAACATGCTCATCTATGTACACCATCTGATGCAATCTGCAAAAAGACACTAGAACTACTAAGAAAATTTTTCTAAATAGTAGAATTTAAAAATATATGTATACAAATATCAAGTGTATTTCTACATCACAACTAACAATCAGTAACTGAAATAAATAGAACAATGTCATTCTCAATTACATCAAAAATATAAAGTCCTTAGAGTAAAATCTGGCAAAAGAAGTACATATTAAATACATTGAAAACTTCAGAATATTGAGAAAAAATTAAGAAAACAAAATAATTGGAGAGAAATACTTTGTTATGAGTTGGAAAATTCGTGTTGTTAAAATATAAATTCTTCCCAAACTGGTTTGTGGATTCAAAACAATTGTAATCAAAATCCAAGTTTTTTTTGGTACTAATTGATATACTGTGTATAAAATTCATTTGGAAATCCAAAGGACCTAGAATAGCTAAAGTAATTAAAAAAAAAAAAAAAAAAGGAAAGCCAAAAGTAATCAAGACAGTATAGTTCTGGCATAAATATGGATAAATAGATTAATAAAAGGAACAGACATATATTTTGAAATATGTGAACACCTGACTCTTGACAATGGTGCAAAGGCAATTCAGTGGAGAAAAGAGAGCATTTTTAACAAATAATGCTAGAAAAATGGATATCCACATGAAGGAAAATGAACTATGAACTCAAGACATAGATCTAAATATGAAATTAAAAATACTAAAAGCACAAAATCAAGAAAAAACAGAATGGCTGCGATACCAAAGTCTACAAGCAATAAATGCTGGAGAGGGTGTGGAGAAAAGGGAACCTTCTTACACTGTTGGTGGGAATGCAAACTAGTACAGCCACTATGGAGAACAGTATGGAGATTCCTTAAAAATCTGGGAATAGAACTGCCTTATGACCCAGCAATCCCACTGCTGGGCATACACACTGAGAAAACCAGAATTGAAAGAGACACGTGTACCCCAATGTTCATGACAGCACTGTTTATAATAGCCAGGACATGGAAGCAATCTAGATGTCCATCAGCAGATGAATGGATAAAGAAAGCTGTGGTACATATACACCATGGAGTATTACTCAGCCATTAAAAAGAATACATTTGAATCAGTTCTAATGAGGTGGATGAAACTGGAACCTATTATACAGAGTGAAGTAAGCCAGAAAGAAAAACATCAATACAGTATACTAATGCATATATATGGAATTTAGAAAGATGGTAACGATAACCCTGTATGTGAGACAGCAAAAGAGACACTGATGTATAGAACAGTCTTTTGGACTCTGGGAGAGGGAGAGGATGGGACAATTTGGGAGAATGGCATTGAAATATGTATAATATCATATATGAAATGAGTCACCAGTCCAGGTTCAATGCACGATACTGGATGTTTGGGGCTGCTGCACTGGGACGACCCAGAGGGATGGTATGAGGAGGGAGGAGGGAGGAGGGTTCGGGATGGGGAACACATGTATACCTGTGGCAGATTCATTTTGATGTATGGCAAAACCAATACAATATTGTAAAGTTAAATAAAATAAAATCTGTATGACCTTGGTTTGGGAAAAATTTCTTAATTATGATGCTAAAAAACACATGCCACAAAAAACTGGTACATTATACTTCATCAAAATTAAAACTTTCTGCTGTTTAAACTGCAGTGTTACAAAAAAAGAAAAGATGAGGCACAGAAGAAGAATTTTGTGAAGCATAGGTCTTAATAAAGAATGTGCATCCAGAATATATACAAGTTCTCAGACTCCATAATCAAAAAGCAAAGAACCCAATAAAAAATAAGCTGACAATTTGAATAGAAACTTTGAAAAAGAAGACATACAGATGGCAAGTAAGCTCATGGGAAGATATTTGGCAATAGCCCCAAACTAGACACAATTCAAATGCTTATCAAAAGATAACAGATCAATGAACAGTAGCATATCTATATGGTGAATGACTCAGAAATAAATAACAATGAACTATTACCAGTTATTATGCCACCACATGGGGAAGTCTCAAAATAATTATAATAAGAATAAAATAATTATACTCTCAAAGATGTCTGGAGATTGGGAGTCAGAAGAATAAGAGGCTCCTGGTGGGTCAGTGGTTAAGACTCTGCACTTCCACTGCAAGGGGCATGAGTTCCACCCATGGTTGGGTAATGAAGATCTTGCATGCCATTCTGTGTGGCCAAAAAATTATTTTAAAAAAGGAAGAAACGTTAAAGTTAACGGATATGTTCACCCCTGACTGCATTCTTGCTAACTCTTCTTTTATCTGTTTGCACAGTTGCAGAGAATGAAACATTTTGTTTGAATTTACATTATTTAATAGAGCCTGTATTCAACAACAAGCTCATAAATTCCTGGAAATTGAACAATCAGCTCTTGAAAGCTGCCTTTGGACAAACTGCAGCACACCACCCTAACTGACCCTCTAAAAAGAACTAGGCCCAGATGGTTTCATAGTAGAATTCTAGCAAAACTTCAAAGGCCCCAATGTTATGTAACATTTTCCAAAGCATAGAAAATAAAGGAAAGCTCTCTAATTTTTTTTACAAAGCAAATGTAACATTTGTAAATATATAAATTGATAAGAGTAGTACAAAAACTATTAAAAATTAATGCTACTTGTGAATATCAATGCAACATTACTAAATAAAATAATAGTAAACAGAATCCAACAGTACAGGAACAAAGTAATAAATCAGACATTTAAAGAATTCACAATTAGTTCAATATTAGGAAGTCTTTCCATAATACACAATGATAATCAATCTAAGAAGATAAATTACAAATATGTCTTCATAGATGCAGAAAAAACTTGGCCAAAATTCAATATTCATTGCTAATAAAAGCTCTCCAGAAAATAGAAACTGTTCAATGTCCTGGCAAGGGAGATAAAGTATAACCATAAAAGATGAGAGATGAATGGCGAGAATGTTTCAAAACATAGAATAATCTTGCTAATATCCTCTAGGATTCAAGACTTTAGTGTAAAAGAAATATGCAAATAACATCAAAGAAGTAAAAATTCTGAATTTAAAGGGAAATAGCAGTATAAAGTCAAGATATGTTTTCTCTTAAATACCTATTTCCTAGTTTGAAGACTGAAAATATCTAGACTAAACTCAGAGTAATAAGCACCCTAAGGGCCTAGATTTGGGAGTCTCAGTATCACTCCCTACTGAAGATACCAACATCTTTTAGATAAATCATGGATTCTAGATTTAAAGGAGAAAGCATACAAGATAAGTATGGAATATCTTGTCATAGCAGAAAATAAGGACTCTGAAGCAGCTTTTAAAAAGGCCAAATGAACAAGGGAACAAAGTTGAGACTGTTAGAACATTAATAAAGACACGAGAACATGTCAAATACATTTACTTCCATGAATTCACAATGATACAAAACAAACAGATGATTCGAGGAATGCTAATGAGAGAAATAATAATAATAATTTCATTATTATTTTGAAAATGAAATAAGATATGGTTTTACAAGTTAATCAAGGGAGAAGGAAACATAAGATGCAATTATGCATTTATTATATCTTTTATTTTTGTATCATCTGAATTTCAGAATAATTAAATAGTTGATGAAGGGATGTTTCTATTTTATAAACGTTTTCCAGTTACTTATTACAAAAAGGAATAATAAAATTAGAATATCTTAATAACACTGTGGTGTATAATTAAAATTTGCTGAAAGAGGATAACTTGATTTCTCAAATAAATATGTAAATTGTAAATTGAGGTGATGGATGTGTTTATTAACATGATGGGGAATTCTTTCAAAATTTATATTATATTAAATCATCATGTTATACATTTTAAACATCTTACAATTTTATTTGTTAATTATACCTCAATAAAACTGGGAAATGAAAGAAAGTCAGTTTTCAAACCTTTTGTAAACCTTAATACATTTATGAAAGGGTAAGGAGATCAGCCCTGGGATTTCTTTGGAAGGAATGATGCTAAAGCGGAAACTCCAGTATTTTGGCCACCTCCTGCGAAGAATTGACTCATTGGAGAAGACTCTGATGTTGGGAGGGATTGGGGGCAGGACGAGAAGAGGACGACAGAGGATGAGATGGCTGGATGGCATCACTGAGTCGATGGATGTGAGTCTGAGTGACCTCCGGGAGTTGGTGATGGACAGGGAGGCCTGGCGTGCTGCGCTTCATGGGGTCGCAAAGAGTCGGACACGACGGAGCGACTGATCTGATCTCTGATCTGAGTGATAAATGACTGCAAATATCACAGAGAGAGAGAAATCCAGACACTATGTATCTAATGATGGATGTGTAAATCAAACAAACAAACAAAAATACAACAAAGAAACAAAAATTGAATTTGCATAGGGACGGAGGAGCCTGGTGGGCTGCCGTCTATGGGGTCGCACAGAGTCGGACACGACTGAAGCGACTTAGCAGCAGCAAGTCTTTCACATCAGTCCGAGTACCACTGAGAGAAACCCTGTAGTGATTTGGGTAGGAAATATTTAACATAAAGAATTATTTGCTATACCTCAAGACTGCTGTGATAAGAGATTAGAGACTATGGGGTACAGATCAGATCAGATCAGTTGCTCAGTCGTGTCCGACTCTTTGCGACCCCATGAACCGCAGCACGCCAGGCCTCCCTGTCCATCACCAGCTCCCGGAGGTCACTCAGACTCGCATCCATCGAGTCAGTGATGCCATCCAGCCATCTCATCCTCTGTCGTCCCCTTCTCCTCCTGCCCTCAATCCCTCCCAGCATCAGAGTCTTCTCCAATGAGTCAACTCTTCGCATGAGGTGGCCAAAATACTGGAGTTTCAGCTTTAGCATCATTCCTTCTAAAGAAATTCCAGGATTGATCTCCTTCAGAATGGACTGGTTGGATCTTCTCGCAGTCCAAGGGACTCTCAAGAGTCTTCTCCAACACCACAGTTCAAAAGCATCAATTCTTCGGCGCTCAGCCTTCTTCACAGTCCAGCTCTCACATCCATACATGACCACAGGAAAGACCATAGCCTTGACTAGGCGAACCTTTGTTGGCAAAGTGATGTCTCTGCTTTTGAATATGCTATCTAGGTTGGTCATAACTTTCCTTCCAAGGAGCAAGCGTCTTTTAATTTCATGGCTGCAGTCACCATCTGCAGTGATTTTGGAGCCCAGAAAAACAAAGTCTGACACTGTTTCCACTGTTTCCCCATCTATTTCCCATGCAGTGATGGGACCAGATGCCATGATCTTCGTTTTCTGAATGTTGAGCTTTAAGCCAACCTTTTCACTCTCCACTTTCACTTTCATCAAGAGGCTTTTTAGCCCCTCTTCACTTTCTGCCATAAGAGTCGTGTCATCTGCATATCTGAGGTTATTGATATTTCTCCCGGCAATCTTGATTCCAACTTGTGTTTCTTCCAGTCCAGCATTTCTCATGATGTACTCTGCATATAAGTTAAATAAACATGGTGACAATATGCAGCCTTGACGTACTCCTTTTCCTATTTGGAACCAGTCTGTTGTTCCATGACCAGTTCTAACTGTTGCTTCCTGACCTGCATACAGATTTCTTAAGAGGCAGATCAGGTGGTCTGGTATTCCCATCTCTTTCAGAATTTTCCATAGTTTATTGTGATCCACACAGTCAAAGGCTTTGGCATAGTCAATAAAGCAGAAATAGATGTTTTTCTGGAATTCTCTTGCTTTTTCCATGATCCAGCGGATGTTGGCAATTTGATCTCTGGTTCCTCTGCCTTTTCTAAAACCAGCTTGAACATCAGGAAGTTCACGGTTCACATATTGCTGAAGCCTGGCTTGGAGAATTTTGAGCATTACTTTACTAGCGTGTGAGATGAGTGCAATTGTTCGGTAGTTTGAGCACTCCTTGGCATTGCCTTTCTTTGGGATTGGGATGAAAACTGACCTTTTCCAATCTTGTGGCCACTGCTGAGTTTTCCAAATTTGCTGGCATATTGAGTGTAGTACTTTCACAGCATCATCATTCAGGACTTGGAATAGCTCCACTGGAATTCCATCATCTCCACTAGCTTTGTTCGTAGTGATGCTTTCTAAGGCCCATTTGACTTCACATTCCAAGATGTCCGGGTCTAGGTCAGTGATGGGGTACAGAGAATCCTAAATAATAGAGTAAGTAGCAGAGACAGGGAAAAGCTGCTTCCTATGGGGGTTAAAACAGAAAACTCAAAAAAGAAACAAACCTGGAAAAGACTCCCAATCAGTGATGAGATCTAGATCTCATTGGATAGAGTATGTCCAGGCACACTGAATGTCTGAGTCACTAAGATCCTTCACGTTAAGGAACTGGTTGAGAATCTTTCTTACGGGATCTCAGAGGACATTGTCAAAGAGGAGACTCAGTCAGGGGAGCTCACTGGGAAACCACTCTCTGGGGTGATTGAGAAACTATCCAAGGGGAGGGGCTGTGTCCCAGAACTTACTGTAAAACCGCCCAGAGGGTGCCAGCGAGGTCACTCCAGGCCATGTGCAACTGGCCTCCACCTCACACTGCAGAAGATGGCTAAAGATCACTCTAGGACCAGGAGGCAGAGCTCCTTTCTCTTTTAGGATCCCTTTGGCACCCGGTACTGATAAAGCCTGACATCATGCTCACTTGTCAAAGAAAATATGTTCTAGGATCAAAAGTCAGGCAATGAAGTTGGACTGGGAAGTGAGGGGCAATAGATTGATAACTGGTGAACTTCTAGCTCTCACTCCTCATACATTGAAATAAAGGGGACCCAAGGGGTGTTTTAGTTGGCTCGGGTTGCATTAACAAAATGCCACCGACCAGGTGGCCAAAATGACTGATGACTGGAAGTTCAAGGTCAAGGTGTCATCAGGGTTGGTGTCTCCTGAAGCTCTTCCTGACTTAAAGACAGCCGCCTTCTCCCTGTGTCCGCACTGACCTTTTTTCTGTGTGTGAAATGAGACAGAGTTCTCTGATATCTTTCCCTCTTGTTTTTGTGCGTGTGTGTATGTGTGTATGTGGTATTTTATTTTTTTAGCATTAAAAATTATTTAATTAGGATCAATAAACTATCAGTACATTGTTTTCTAGGTTTGGACATAGATTTAAAAAATAAGAAAAATCAATAAATTAATAATCCACCATCAGTACATAAAATAAAAAATATTTTAACATAGAAATAGCAAGAGTAATTTCAAAATGAAAACTAAGCAGAGAATAAAGGATAGGATACTTAAGTAAACTCATCTCTAATGATAACTCACTCTTATTATAGTATTTGTTTCATCACAGATTAATGATGTACCAGCATGCCCACTGGGCTTTAGGGAGACAGCTATAAAAGGTGGCTTTGCATCAGCAAACATGGAGACGATATGAATAGCTATTAGTTTTTATTTTTGTTTTGTCTCTTCTTCTTACAAAGACTGTGTCCTGTCAGATTAAGGCCCTAACCTTATAGCTTCCCTTTTTAGGTCCTGCCTCCAAATGCAGTCATCTTGGAGGTTAGGGTTTTAACATATGGATTTTGGTAGTATCACTATTCAGTCTGTAACAAGGGACAAAGGCAATGACATGGTCTCCTCATGGGGTTACAATCAGAAAAACTGAAACAAAACACAGGGAAATTTATTGATTGAAAGCATAATCAGCACATGCAACTAATAATAAAGCTATTTTGGCAGATTCTACAATTATGAGATATGTGATGCTGTTAACAATCTTTTCAGATGTGATAATGTTAGTGGATAGTGGCTTTTAAATTTGTCATCTTTTGAAGTTACATGCTAAAATACTTACAAAGTGCTGTCACAACTTGGCTCTTAATATCACTCCACAGAGAATGAAATTAAGTAGAGATGAATTAAGTTTGCTGAGTCAATAATTGTTGATGTGAATTGACAAGCATGTGGAGAGCTGATTAGATTCTCACTTTTTGTATGTTTAACATTGTCCATAATAAAGATAAAAATAACAGTGACAAATAAGTATGACTGTAAATAAAAGATTAATAACTGTAAAAGAATACTATATACAACTTTATGTCAATTCCTTTAAAATGGCTATATTTTGCTGCTGCTGCTGCTGCTATATTGCTTCAGTCATGTCCGACTCTGTGTGACCCCATAGATGGCAGCCCACCAGGCTCCCTCATCCCTGGGATTCTCCAAGCAAGAACACTGGAGTGGGTTGCTATTTCCTTCTCCAATGAATGAAAGTAAAACGTGAAAGTGAAGTCGCTCAGTCGTGTGCGATTCTTAGCGGCCTCATGGACTATAGCCTGCCAGGCTCCTCCATCCATGGGATTTTCCAGGCAAGAGTACTGGAGTGGGGTGCCATTGCCTTCTCCTATATTTTAGGAGGCTATAAATTAAGAAAATAAATTATAGTTTGCCTTGAGAATTGGAAACTGAGAATCAATTGAAATGTTAAGTATTAGAACAAATTGTCAAATTTCCTTCAAAAAAGACACCACAAATAATTGACTTTACAGGAAAAATATTTTAAACTATCAAGGATCAGAATGTATCATATTTTAGAATTTCCATGTCACACGCACGAGTGTGTGTGTGTGTGAGAGTGTGCTCTGCTGCTGCTAAGTCACTTCAGTCGTGTCCGACTCTGTGCAACCCCATAGACGGCAGCCCACCAGGCTCTGCCATCCCTGGGATTCTCCAGGCAAGAACACTGGAGTGGGTTGCCATTTCCCTCTCCAGTGCATGAAAGGGAAAAGTGAAAGTGAAGTCGCTCAGTCGTATCCACCTCTTAGCGATCCCATGGGCTGCAGCCCACCAGGCTCCTCCGTCCATGGGATTTTCCAGGCAAAAGTACTGGAGTGGGTGCCATGCTCAGTTGTGTCCAATTCTTCGTGACCCCATGGACTGTAGCCTGCCAGGTTCCTCTGTCCATGGAATTTTCCAGGCAAGAATATTAGAATAGGTTTCCATTTCCTTCTCCAGGGGATCTTCCAGACCTAGGGATCAAATCTTCCTCTCTTGCTTTTGTAGTAAAGCAGATTCTTCACCACTGTGCCACCTAGGAAGTCCAAGTCATGTTAGCCAGTAAAGTCCACAACTTGATATCACTTTGTACCTGAAAGTTGCTTGAAAGGAGAGACCATTTTTAAATACAAAAACAAGATCAATAATAATATTAGGCAAAGAATGTAGTGGTAATATCAATAGTGAATTTTTTGAGAACTTTCTGGAAGATAAAGAGAAGAAGATATTGGAATGACAAAACAGAATTGAGAAATCTCTAAACTATCACGGATTACCAAAGAGCTTTTGGAGAACTATGTGTCCCTGAAAATTGAAACAAAACTGTGGTAGAGTGAGCCAGAAAGGCAAAAAACCAATTTAAGGAGTTCAAGAGACATAGGTCGATTGCTGCCTTTGGACTCTACTGTTTATGGTGACCAAGTGATGTGGCCTACAGATGTGGCCTACAGAGCTGTGGATGGAAACCTACAGGGCTCCTTGGTGGCAGCGAAGCCTTTGATCATACTGGTTTTCATGGGTTATTCTTAAAAATCACTTTGGCAAACCAAATTGGTAGGTCGAGAATAATGGTTTGTGAAAGTAAAGACTTTCAAGAAAGAGGCTTCCAGTTATTTTCCTAGACTGACCAAAAGCAACCAGCAACACTTTGATGAGGGAGAGCTGTCAGGTCATATCTGAATTCCACTTTTAGTAACTAGTAATTAATTACTAATTTTAATTTATTATTTAAAAGGTGATGATTTATACTTTATTGTATAAACAAAGTACATGAATTTCTCAACCCATAGAATGATTTCATTTCTTTTAATCATTTTGTCATAGTCATATGTTCTGGCTTAAATAAATAGCTCTTAGCCATTCCTAGGATTGCTTACAATCAACCCATGTAGTCTTAGGCTGAATCTTCTATGTTGTTTTGAATCAACTTCAAACTTTCTGGAGCTCACTTTCTCTATTTTTTTTTTTCCAGAGCTTTGTGACTATCTCCATTCCTTCTTCTTCAATTTCCTTCTACCAGTTACTCTGCACTCCCTAAATTTATGCCCCATTTTGCACTCACTTTTCTAACAAATGCAGCACTCTCTTTCAGGAAAAAAAAAAAAAAAAAAGTTTTAAATTGCCCTCTCCGGCTCATGCACTACCATTGCCAGAAAGATACATCATGTCTGGTTCCCAGCCTCTATCCTGTGAAAGGGCCAGCTCCTTGTAGAGACACCCCAGCATAGGAGGAGATTTGGGAGGAAATGGAACAGATATCTTAAATGGTGTAAATGGTGCTGGTCGTACGTTATTAAAGAAAAAAACTAACTACCATTTTCAGAATATTTTTGTGCATGTGATGCATCCTAGGAATGTACCTTGGTATTTGAAAAAGACAGGTCTTCCTTAAAAGTCAGCTGTGGCAGGATTCACTTATCCTTTTAGCCGTATCCAAGAAAGTGGATTAATTCTATGAGATTCTCTGGGATCTTGACTGAACAGTGAATGAACAGTAAGACCTTAGGATCTCTGTTATGAAAACCAAGGAATAAATGAAAGTCTACAACTATTATGTTCTTGCTTTAATTGTTATCTTAAAAAAGAGAATTGAAAAATCTTACACAAGACTTTGTTTCTGTATTCCTTTAAGCTGATATCTATTCAGTAAGACCAAGCCTGGCAAATTCCTTACCAAATGGTCTGTATCTCCACTCTAAGAATGCTGGTGGTGTGGCTTTATGCAGTCGATAAATGTAGACAGAGAATTTCTAGAAACATTGATTTCGAGAATGGTTTTTATAAGAACAGAATATTATGGACCTCTTTAAAATTAAGAGAGACCATAGATCTCAGTTCTTCTAAGAAAATAATATTTTAATGTATCAGTTCAGTTCAGTTTAGTCACTCAGTCATGTCTGACTCTTTGCAACCCCATGAACCGCAGCACGCCAGGCCTCCCTGTCCATCACCAACTCCCAGAGTTCACTCAGACTCATGTCCATCGAGTCAGTGATGCCAGCCAGCCATCTCATCCTCTGTCGTCCCCTTCTCCTCCTGCCCTCAATTCCTCCCAGCATCAGAGTCTTTTCCAATGAGAAAACTCTTCACATGAGGTGGCCAAAGTAGTGGAGTTTCAGCTTTAGCATCATTCCTTCTAAAGAAATCCCAGGGCTGATCTCCTTCAGAATGGACTGGTTGGATCTCCTTGCAGTCCAAGTGTGGAGAATAAATTATATGGCCCCACTACCTGCTACACACACCTATGGCCTCTCACAGATGAGCAGTACATTTTCATTCTCAAACTAGTTGAAATAAAACAGGAAGGTAACCAGAGTGCAATTCTGTAAAAACAACAGTGGACTGTCAGCTACTAAATCAGAGGTTTTGCTCTTAATGTATCTGTATAGCAAACAATAAATGGAAAATATTGTGTGAGAAATAAATTATTGAACATACCATCAGAAGATTAATTTAAATATAACCATTTTCTATTAACAAGAATAATCTTTCCTATATAATAATAAGTGGCAATGATAGGATGACAAATACAATGAATAAAGTTTTTAAAAATTTAAGCATATATATAATTGTAGAGTATAGAGTACATTATGGGACTTCCCAGGTAGCTCAGTGGCAAAGAATCCACCTACCAATGCAGGAGATGTGAGTTTGATCCCTGGGTCAGGAAGATCCCTGGAGTAGGAAATGGCAATCCACTCCAGTATCCTTGCCTGGGAAATCCCATGGACAGAGGAGCTTAGTGGGGTACAGTCCATGGGTTCACAAAAGAGTGAGATAGAATTTAGGTACTAAAAAACAACAGCAGCAATAGTGTATAGATAGTAGTTTAGAAATATAGAAATAGGTTTAGGACAGTAGAACAGTGGAACGAGCGGTTGGAATATTTTTCAGTTATTTATAAATTTTTCTGTAATTCTATTATGTCGATCATTGCCATAAATGAGAAGAAATTCACAGAGGAAAAAAATGGAATACAACCTACTCATTTAAAGCCATACAACAGTAGTACTAGCAATCAGTACGTGATTTTTTTTTTTAATTAGTTAAAGTTTTTAGACCTTAAGTCATTAGACGAGGTTCACATTTAAATGAGCTCCATTTAACTCATTCCACCTCCATTTATCTCATTCCACCTCAAAATATATTCCCTTTAAAAGGGATAATATACTTCTGTTTACAATTAATTGGATAGTCTCTGGCTAAGAAGAGTAGTTTTGCCTACAAAGTTTGTTCTTTGTAGGCAAATATGTCCCCTGGGTCAAGATATTTTATATATCCTTCTAGCTTATATCTAGTAGTAACTGGCTCCACATGCTTAAACGGAAAAAGGTACACATGACAAAACTTTGTAGCAAATTTTTTTGGCTGTGCTTTTTTTTTTTTTTTTTTTGGCTTGGCTTTGGGGATCCTGCTGCTGCTGCTAAGTCACTTCAGTCATATCCGACTCTGTGCGACCCCATAGACGGCAGCCCACCAGGCTTCCCATCCCTGGGATTCTCCAGGCAAGAACACTGGAGTGGGTTGTCATTTCCTTCTCCAATGCATGAAAGTGAAAAGAGAAAGGGAAGTCGCTCAGTCATGTTTGACTCTTAGCGACCCCATGGACTGCAGCCTACCAGGCCCCTCCATCCATGGGATTCTCCAGGCAAGCGTACTGGAGTGGGTTGCCATTGCCTTCTCCATGGGGGGGATCCTAGATCTCCATTAAGGATTGAATCCATCCCCAGACAGGAAAGTCCTGTCCACAGGACCACCAGGGAATTGCACAGTAGTCGTACTATGTTATTGAACACAAAAGGAAGCTGTAAAGAGAGGAAAGGGGAGAGATTTTGAAATTAGAATTCTGGAACTCTGTGTCTCCCTTCTGCCATAGAGAAGTGCCCTGATACTGGATATTATTCACCACCTCTGGGAATAGTAAGGGGCAAAAGTGGCAGCACAATGGATTTGAGAGTACTTGCAAAATGTAAAGTCCTTACACATACTGACTATATAGTGCATCATTATTACAGAAACTTAAAGAAAATACAGTGAGTCAATAATATATCAATGTATCTTAATAACAACCAAATTCCTTGTACAAGCGATATCATATGATATTTATCTTTCTCTGTCAGACTTTATTTTTCTGGGCTCCAAAATCACTACAGATGGTGACTGCAGCCATGAAATTAAAAGACACTTACTCCTTGGAAGGAAAGTTATGACCAACCTAGAGAGCATATTCAAGAGCAGAGACATTACTTTGCCAACAAAGGTTCGTCTAGTCAAGGCTATGGTTTTTCCTGTGGTCATGTATGGATGTGAGAGTTGGACTGTGAAGAAAGCTGAGTGCCGAAGAATTGATGCTTTTGAACTGTGGTGTTGGAGAAGACTCTTGAGAGTCCCTTGGACTGCAAGGCGATCCAACCAGTCCATTCTAAAGGAGATCAGCCCTGGGATTTCTTTGGAAGGAATGATGCTGAAGCTAAAACTCCAGTACTTTGGCCAACTCATGCAAAGAGTTGACTCATTGGAGAAGACTCTGATGCTGGGAGGGATTGGGGGCAGGAGGAGAAGGGAACGACAGAGGATGAGATGGCTGGATGGCATCACTGACTCGATGGATGTGAGTCTGAGTGACCTCTGGGAGTTGGTGATGGACAGGGAGGTCTGGCGTGCTGCGATTCATGGGGTCGCAAAGAGTCAGACACGACTGGGAGACTGATCTGATCTCATCTGATTTGGCTTACTTCATTTAGTATGATAATCTTCAGGTCTATCCATGTTGCTGCAAATGACATTATTTCCTCTTTTTTATGGCTGAATAATGTTCCACTGTATATATGTACCACATTTTCTTTATCCATTCGTCAATAGACATGTAGGGTGCTTCCATGCCTTGGCTAATTAGGGCTGCCGTGAACACTGGGATGTGTGTACCCTTTCGAAACTAAGAAAAATCTACATGTAATGATAAACAAGAGAGAAAAGAAGAAAATAACAGATCTTTTTCACAAAATGCCAAATTGTTCTGTGGAATTGTAGAGCAGAGTGCTAGCCATTAGCTCCAATTCACCACTCAGTGGTAGAAAAGATTCATTCCTTCTTTCCTCTGTAAATAAGAATGCTATTTAGCACTTCTCTTTCCCACAGTACAGCAATGACATAATAATTCAATGCCTTTCCTCAAGAATGAGGTGCTAAAGATGTTTGCTGCCTCATAAATCTAATGCAGAATATTCCTGCAGATTCCAGTGTGGTTGGAAGTGTAGGAATTATAAATTGAGAGAAACATATTTTAAAATGACAAAAAGAATTTAAATAATGCCATAAGAATTGGAATCAAAAAGAACTAGAAATAAGAATTTGACCCTTATTTAAAATCAATGTGACAGTTTAGATCATTCAGCTCCTTGCTGCCCTTGGCAGGCTGCCTGCTCTGTGAGGTAAAGTGGAAAAGGAATTCAACGTGATACTTAGATAAGGTGTAAATCCCTAAGATTTTTTTCAAGGAAAAAATATTCTCAAATACTAGTAATGTCATTTTTCATTTAAGTTATAGAACTTCAAAGTATCTCATTTTCAAAACAGGCCCAAAGAAATGAATACCAAGTCTGAAATGCAGTAGCTGTCTCTCTTGATAAAACAGCCCAAGACTCACAACAAAGAATAATCCAATCGGGATCCTCAGTTCATTTCTAGAAGTTGTCAATGTTCCTATGATTCCAATGATCACTTTGAACTTGAGGGGTTCTAGTCTCATTAATGGAGAAGGCAATGGCACCCCACTCCAGTACTCTTGCCTGGAAAATCCCATGGACGGAGGAGCCTGGTAGGCTGCAGTCCATGGGGTCGCTAAGAGTCAGACATGACTGAGCGACTTCACTTTCTCTTTTCACTTTCATGCATTGGAGAAGGAAATGGCAACCCACTCCAGTGTTCTTGCCTGGAGAATCCCAGGGATGGTGGAGCCTCACGGGCTGCCATCTGTGGGGTCACACAGAGTCGGACACGACTGAAGTGACTTAGCATAGCACAGCATAGTCTCATTAAAAAAAGAAGTCAACAAGCTGTATGGTCCTTCATCCAAATCCATTGCACAGCATCAAACTCCTTTGCTGAAGTTCATCTAAATGTGTGAAATTAATCCTTGTTCTGGAGGAGGGGGAAGGTGTCTTAAAAGCCTACTTGTTTCCTTGAATCTACACCTTCCAACACAGATGAGTTTAGTATTTCAGGGGCAGTCACTAGGGGAAGCTGTGAGCCTGCCAGTTCTGGTACAGACCCCGGCTCATTGACACGTCTCACAAAGACCACCTTTGTGGGCTGCATTCTTTTCCCATCAGGCAGTGCTGCCCTGACCTGGGGTGTGTTTTTCATTTCCAAAGAATATGCTGATCCTCCCTAAATGATCTACTGAAAACTGAGTGTTGAAGCACAAATGAAAACTGAAAAGTGCCATTTAGCACACAACGTAATTATTTCACGGCCTACTGCAAGTTAGCAAAGGCCTGTTTCAACTTGTAAGATGTGAAAGCCAGCCCGTGCCGTATCATAATATTTTGAAACAATTTTAAATCCCTCTTTTCCTGGGTTGGTGGCTGTAGAGGAGGAAGGGAGAAGGGGATGCTATTTTCATGTGGAATAGCTTTTTAAAGACCAAGCAGTCATAAAACCTCGATTAAAAGTGAACAAACATTGAATTCAATAGCTGCATGACCAGACTTTTTTTAAGAGGAACTAGCTTAACCTCAGGAAATAGTATAAGCAATCCTAGGTATTAAATTCACTTTGTACTAAAATTTAATCCAGCCGAGCATACCATTAAAGTCAATCCCATGAATAGCCATACAGTGTGGACAGGTATACACATACTCACTTTTAATAGCACATAAGTTTAACTTTACACACATTCTATACAGAAAGTGCTAAGTGGAAGAAAAATTGAGTTTATGTAACTGCAAATTCTCACTAAGATTCCCTCCATAAATAAATCTTTTTAATAGTTTATTAGATGTCATTTTTCCATTAACACTCTAAAGCTCTATAAAATTAGTGTCTTTGCTACTAGCAATTGAGAAAAGAAAAGGGAGGAAAGATAAAAAGAATTACATCGTTGGCCAGAATAATTCTAAATGCTAGCAATAAAAGCAACTGTTCTCCCTTCTAGAGACAGCTGTGCAGAGCTCCGCAGGAAAGGGTTTTCCTTTTGACTCATCTCTTACGCGACTTTATCACAAATAAATCTGGGAAACAGGCAATTTGTTTCCCAGCCCAGAGAGCAGATGATAGAGGAGAAAATGTGCAACTCCTTTCCTACTGTCAGTGGGCTATAATTTTTCAAAATTTCTGGAAAATTATTTTTAAATAAAACCTTGATGATTGCAAATTCTCTTAAATAATATCCTTATGTTTTCTCACCTGTATCTACAACACCATCACCAGAACTGGACTTTTGTTTACTGAGCCCAGTACAGTGACTGTTGTCTGTGTATACATGCTCAGTTGTGTCCAACTTTTTTGTGACCCCATGGACTATAGCCTATCAGGCTCCTCTGGCCATGGGATTTTCCAAGCAAGAATACTGGCATGGGTTGCTATTTTCTTCTCCAGAGGATCTTCCCGACCCAGGGATTGAACTCGCATCTCCTGAGTCTCCTGCACTACAGGCAGATTCTTTAGGGCTAAGCCACTGGAGAAGCCTCAGAAGCTTCTTGATGAGTGTTATGACTTTGGCCTTATGCCTAGCCCGAACCATTCCTCAGTGCTCTCTTCCTTCAGTCAGTGTAAATCAGATCAGATCAGTCGCTCAGTCGTGTCCAACTCTTTGAGACCCCATGAATTGCAGCATGCCAGGCCTCCCTGTCCATCACCAACTCCCGGAGGTCACTGAGACTCACATCCATCGAGTCAGTGATGCCATCCAGCCATCTCATCCTCTGTCAGTGTAAATAGGTTGTCAAAAAAGATTTCATTGAAAAATTGAGGAACGACATCCCCAAATATGTTTATTCAAGTGTCCACCATATGCCAAGCACTGTATCTGGAAATATAAATAAAGACTCAAGGATAATTGATGCTATTTTACATATTATCTCTTTTTATTATAATTTGTTGTTTTTCTGTCAGTAAGTCATGTCCAACTCTGCAACCCCATGGACTGCAGCACACGAGGCTTCCCTGTCCCTCACCATCTTCCAAAGTTCATGTCCATTGAATTGGTGGTGCTGTCCCTCTCATCCTCTGTCACCCTCTTCTTCATCTGCCTTTGGTCTTTCCCAGTATCAGGGTCTTACTTTATTATAAAATTATCTTATTTACTATAATACCAGGAAAATATTTAATAAATAATTGTTTATTGAGTTTTCTACCATGTTGGACATCAATTCTAATAATAATTTTATGAATTAAGTGCTATATTATTTCCCATTTTCAAATGAAGAGACTAAGGCACAGAAGAATTAAGAAACTTTCCCCAAAACATTCATGTAGTTGTTCTAGAGCCAAGATTTGAACCAAGGTAGCCTGGCTCTGGAGAAGGATTCTAAACCACTAAATTATGTAATGAAGTCTTGCTTGGTGGTGATGAGAAAAATCTTGCCATATTAGGTGATTCGTTTGAGAAGTGTATTCATAGACTGTAATATAGCTCTTTCTCTGGTTTAGCCATGAGTTTCATGTAAAACAATCACATATTTGCTAAACCGCCCAAAAGAAATGTATCCATTTGATAAAGGCTTTTTCTCTCAATTATCAGTTTAACATTATTCCTTTACAAGCCTTCAACAAATTGCAGCACCCACACAAATACAGTAATTAGTTTTAATTTCCCTTTGTCAATCTAAAATAAAAGTGGGATAATTGATATTCCAGTATGGAGAATTTCACTCTACCTAAAAGCAAGTTAGCACTTTAGTAACTTGGAAGTGTTTGATAATTGTCAATAATCTTAAAATTCTAATGACCTCCGCCTGAAAGTGTTGTTTTATGAATTGAATTTCCTGTTATGTATTTTACAAGTAGATTCTATCACTTAGATTTTCATGATATTTATTTCTGTTTGGCCTTGGTCTTCTGGATCTAAGAAGGAGAACTGAAGACTATAAATACAAAGAATTGCATAGTTCTTTTTACCTGAAAGTGAAATGACATCTGGCTGAGTGGATTCAGTGGTCTAAGAAACGCCTCTCAGTCATAAACTTTCTTTTACATTTAACTTGGGCTTTGTGCTGTATATCAAAATACTTGATTGTTCCACACTGTTTTGCCCTCCTTTTCATGGGCATTTTGAAGTCTTTCTCTTCTACTATGAATATTCAAAATATGTTTTAATTTTTGCTCCTTTGATTTATTAAATATGTATGAAAGTTCTGTTGTGCATTGGTAATGCAAGTGAAATGCATTTTACATTATTTTTAGATTGTTTATATTGCATAATTGCATTCAATTTATACAAAGGAAAGTGTTCAGTATACATGTAAAAGCTATGAAGTTCACAACAAAGTGAAAACCTATGAACCCAGCCACCCAACCTAAGAACTGGAATACGATCAAACTTATCAAAATCTATGTGCTTATTCTCTATCTCATCCCTTTTGCTTCCTCTTAAGAGATAACAGCTATTTGAATATGTCTTTTTCATTTCCTTTCTTTTCTCCTGACTTCACTGTTCATCTCCTCCCCTTTAAGAGTTTTAACATTATTATAACCTATGTCTACTTTCAAAATTCTATACTATTTTATTCTTCAAAAATTCACAATTTCATTTATCCCTTTCTTTGTGAGGAAACTCTGGGCTATTTTCAGATTTTATACACATGGTATAGTGAAATTACTCCTCCACAGATCACTGCCTTATTGTGGTGAAGGGGCTTGCATAACTCTATGAAGCTATGAGCCATGCCACGTAGGGCCACCCAGTACGGACGGATCATAGCAGAGAATTCTGACAAAACATGATCCACTGGAGGAGGGAATGGCTAACCACCCCAGTATCCTTGCCATGAAAACCTCATGAACTGCATAAAGGACAAAAAGATATGACACTGAAAGATGAGTCCCCTGGGTCTGAAGGTGTCTAATATGCTACTGGAGAAGAGTGAAGGACAAGAACTAATAGTCCCAGAAAGTGACTGGGCCAAAGCAGAAACGACCCTCAACTGTGGATGTATCTGGTGATGAAAGTAAAATCCAGTGCTGCAAAGAACAGTTTGGCATAGGAACCTGGAATCTTAGGTCCATGAGTGGACATGGTCAAACAGAAGATGATAAGAATAAACACTGACCTCTTAGGAATCAGTGAACTAAAATGGACGGGAATGGATGGATTCAATTCAGATGACCGTTATATCTACTACTATGGGCAAGAATTTCTTAGAAGAAATGGAGTAGCCCTCACAGTTAACAAAAGAGTCTGAAATGAACTATTGGGGTACAACCTCAAAAATGACAGAATGATCTCAGTTCATTTCCAAAGCAAGCCATTCAACATCACAGTAATTCAAGTGTATGCCCCTGCCACCAATGCTGAAGAATCTGAAGTTGATCAGTTTTATGAAGACCTAGAAGACCTCCTAGAACTAAAACACACACACACACACAAAAATGTTCTATTCATCAATAGGGATTAGAATGCAAAAGTAGGAAGTCAAGAAATACCTGGAGTAACAGACCTTGGAGAACAAAATGACGTAGGGCAAAGGCTAACTGAATTCTGCCAAGAGAAAGCACTGGTCATAGCAAACACTTTTTTTTAACAACACAAGAGACAACTTTACACACAGACATCACCAAATGGTCAATACCCAAATCAAATTGATTACATTCTTTGTAGCCGAAGTTGGAGAAGCTGTATACAGTCAGCAAAAACAAGGTGTGGAGCTGTCTGTGACTCATATCATCAGCTTCTCATAGCAAAATTCAGGCTTAAACTAAAGAAAACCAAGAAACCCACTAGGCCAGCCAGCTACAACTTAAATCAAACTCCCTATGAATATGCAGTAGAGGTAACAAATAGATTCAAGGGATTAGATCTAGTTAACAGTGTGCCTGAAGAACGATGGACAGAGGCCTGTAATATTGTACCAGAGGCAGCAAACAAAACCACCCCAAAGAAAAAGAAAAGCAAGAAGGCAAAGTGGTTATCTGAGAAGGCTTTGCAAGTTGAAGAAAGAAGAGAAGTGAAAAGCAAGGGAGAATGGGCACAATAAAGGACAGAAACAGTAGAGAACTAGTAGACGCTGAAGAGATCAAAGAGAGATGGAAAGATACACAGAAGAACTGTACAAAAAAGATCTTAATGAACCAGATAACCATGATGGTGTGGTCAGCCACCCAGAGCCAGACATTCTGGAGAGTGAAGTCAAGTGGGCCTTGGGAAGCACTGCTGTTAATAAAGCCAGTAGATGCAATGGAATTCGTGTAGAACTATTCAAAACCCTAAAGGATGATGCCATCAAGGTGTTGCATTCAATATGTCAGAAAACCTGGAATACCCAGCAGTGGCCACAGGACTGGAAATGGTCAATCCCCATCCCAATTCCCAAGAACAGTAGTACTAAAGAATGTGTTAACCATCAGAAAATTACACTAATCTCCCATGCTAGTAAGGTCATGCTTAAAATCTTGCATGCTAGGCATCAGCATTATGCGAACCAAGAATTTCCAGATGTCCCAGCTGGGTTTAAAAAAGGCAGAGGAACCAGAGATCAAATTGCCAACATTTGCTGGATCATAGAGAATGCTACAGAATTCCAGAAAAACATCTACCTCTGTTTCAATGACTATGCTAAAGCTTTCGACTGTGTGGATCATAACAAACTGTGGAAAGCTCTTAAAGAGATAACACCAAACTATCTTACCTGTCTCCTGATAAACCTGTATGTGGGTCAAGAAGCAAGAGTTAGCACTGCCAAGACACTTGAAAAAAAAAAAAGAGTTAGCACTGGACACAGAACAACCGATTGGTTCAGTATTGAGAAAGGAGTACGATAGGGCTGTCTGGTGTTTATTTAACCTATACGCTGAGCACATCATGAGAAATGCTGGGCTGGATAAGTTACAAGCTGGAATCAAGATAGGCGGGAGAAACATCAACAATCTCAGATTTGTGGATGATACCACTCTAATGGCAGAAAGTGAAGAGGAACTAAACAGCCTCTTGAAGGGGGTGAAGGAGGAGAGTGAAAGAGCTTGCTTAAAACTAAAGATTAAAAATCTAAGATCATGGTATCTGGTCCCATCATCACTTCACAGCAAATAGAAGTGGAAATGGTGGAAGCAGTAACAGATTTCCTCTTCTTGGGCTCTAAAATCACTGTGGATGGTGGCTGCAGCCATTTCTTCTGCAGAAGAAATCAGAAGACAATTTCTTCTTGGCAGGAAAGCTATGACAAACTTACTGTGCTAAAAAGCAGAGACGTTACTCTGCCAAGAAAAGTCCATATAGTCAAGGCTATAGTCTTCCCAGTGGTCATGTATGGTTGTGAGAGCTGGGCCATAAAGAAGGCAGAATACCAAAGAATTGATGCCTTAGAACTATGCTAAGAAGACTGAAGAAGACTCTTAAAAGCTCCTTGGACAGTAAGGCGATCAAACCAGTCAATCTTAAGGGAAATCAACTCTGAATACTTGTTGGAAAGACTGATGCTGAAGCTGAAATTCCAGTATTTTGGTCATCTGATGCGAATAGCCAACTCGTTGGAAAAGTCGCTGATGCTGGGAAAGATGGAGAGCAGAAGGAGAAGAGGACATCAGAGGATGAGATGGCTGAATGGCATCACCAATGCAATGGACATGAACTTGAGCAAACCTTGGCAGATGGTAAGGGACAGGGAAGCTTGGCGTGCTGCAGTCCGTGAGGTCACAAAGAGCTGGTCATGACTGGGTGACTTAACAACAACATAGTGAAATTGCTATAGATTATTGAAAGATCCATGTTTTCAAGATGCGATCAATTTCTATGCCAAATTATACTCCCATCAGAAATGTGTAAGAGTCTTTATTAATCCAATTTTGGAAATTACCAGACTTACATTTTGCCCAACTAGTATAATAATATGATCTTTACAGTCTGACTGATTCCTAATGAAGTTTAATATCTCTCATATGAGTATGGATCATTTCTGCTGCCTCTTTTATGAAATACTGTTTCATATAATTGTCTCCCTTTAAAAAATTTTCCATTTTAACATAAGCATTAAAGCTTTTCATCTATGAACAAACAATTTTGATGTTGGATATGCAGTAGGTAGCCCATTTCATTTATTTTTTAGAGATCCACAATAAATAAACTATATGTACTCACTGGTCTATTCACTCCCAAGTGCTCCTGGTGGTAATTCTGTGAGTCAAATTTAAATCTGTTTCTGATATCTGTCTCATTCCACTGGTACTTAGTTATTTCTGAGTCAATGCCACATGGCCTCAGTTAGCTTTATAACTTATAATTTTTATTTTCAGTTTATCTGTATAAACTCAGAGTCCTCAAAATCCCATTGCTGCTGCTGCTAAGTCGCTTCAGTCGTGTCCAACTCTGTGCGACCCCATAGACGGAAGCCGATCAGGCTCCCCCGTCCCTGGGATTCTCAAGGCAAGAACACTGGAGTGGGTTGCCATTTCCTTCTCCAATGCATGAAAGTGAAAAGTGAAAGTGAAGTCGCTCAGTCGTGTCCGACTCTTAGTGACCCCATGGACTGCAGCCTACCAGGCTCCTCCGTCCATGGGATTTTCCAGGCAAAAGTACTGGGGTGGGGTGCCATTGCCTTCCCTGAAATCCCACTTGAATGACATTAAATTTATTCATCAACTTAGAGATGATGTCACCTTTAGGATACAGCATCTTCTTACCTATGAAGCCACTATTTATAATGCTTTTTAATAAAATTTTGTACTTTTTCTATATACATGCTTTTTACATTCATTTGTAGGTGCCATGTTGTTATTTCTTTTTGAATCAGTTTTGGAAAGTGATATTTTAATAGAAATATAATTTCCAATAAATCAAGCTTTTAATTACAAATCTCAGGTCTTTTTTAAAACTGTGTTAATTTTATTTCAACTATCAATAATTGTGAAATGTGTATTAAAATCTCTCACTCTAATAGATATTTGCAAAATTTTTCTAGGATTTATGTAGACTTTTGCTCTTTATAGTTTGAAACTTTATTATTTAGTACATTCCAATGATCTTTCTGTAAATTGAAACTTTCAATTCTTAATAATGTAAATATTATTAAAAATTGTTTAATAAGAAAACAGTTAATGTTTTCATCAAGAGTATATTACTCAGCAAGCAACACTTGAAAATACTACATAGATAAAGTAGTGCTTGTGTTTAGTGGCTCAGTCAGTCTGACTCTTTACAACCCCACAAACTGTAGTCCACCAGGCTCCTCTGTCCATGAAATTCTCCAGGCAAGAATACTGGAGTGGGTTGCCATTTCCTTCTCCAGGGGATCTTCCCGACCCAGGGGTCAAACCCGAGTCTCCTACATTGCAGGCAGATTCTTTACTGTCTGAGTCACGAGCGAAGCTAGACAGATTCTTTTACCATCTGAGCTACCAGGGAAGCCCCAGACTAGTGCTTGGTTTGATATAAATAATGCTTTTAGTTTGGATTGATTGCATTAAATCTTTATACCTAACTTTCCCCAAATACAGTAATTTGCTTTAATTCCTACCAGAAACTTTTAGTAAATAATAAGAATAAAAGCAGTTTCCTAGGATGTAGTACAAAATTAAAAAAAAAAGTTTTATAAATATTATTCATTAAATTAAGAGCCTTGTACATATGACCAAATTGATCATGTTCTTGAGCTCACAACATGCTGTTGACATTGGCTCCTACATGAATCTGTATATTCACTTTTATCTCTGGATCACAGTTTTATCTGCTTTTCCCAACTTTAGTACTAATAAATTTGATACACATGTTACAGTTTATCTCCCAATCATATATTTTCCTATTTGTGTATTGCATAACAAATAACACATGCTTCCCTGGTGGTTCAGAGGTTAAAGCTTCTGCCTGCAATGCGGGAGACCTGGGTTCGATCCCTGGGTTGGGAAGATCTCCTGGAGAAGGAAATGGCAACCCACTCCAGTATTCTTGCCTGGAGAATCCCATGGATGGAGGAGCCTGGTAGGCTATAGTCCAGGGGGTCGCAAAGAGTCGGACACGACTGAGCGACTTCACTCACGCACTCACTGTGTCTATGGAATTTTTATAACAAGTACAGCACCACAAATAACATTTTTACAGCCATGGCTCCATGATCAATTAAGTATGGGAGGTGGGTAGAAGGAGAACTCAAAACTAGCCCTCAGGTTCCTGGTTTTAAGGCTGGGTGAAACATGATACGTAATTCACTGAAATGAGGAATACAGAAGAGGTTTGGACAGTCACATTTAATGTATCTAGAAGACATCCATGTGAAGATTTCCACTAAGAAGCTGTAGTCTAGAACTTAGGAGAGATAACTGAGCAAAAAATAAAATTCTGTGCATCATCCATATATACTTGATAATTGAAGATACTTGAGAAGTTAAGATATTGTGGGGAGCAGAATGAGAAATGAAACTTGGGGATAGTATTACAGTGTTGAAACATGTAATGTGCTGAGAACTCCAATGCATAGCAAATGGTAACATTTTCTAAGAAATAGTGAGCTTTATCAAAAATATATATCAAGAAGGTAGATCAAGACGGCAGAGTAGGACGTAGAACTCACCTCCCCCAGTGGACACATCAAAACTACATCTACATGTGGCACAATTTTCACTGAAAGCCAACTGGAAATGGGCAAAAAGACTCCTTTGCAAGAAGATTGTAAGAAAGAAACACATGTAATTGGATAGGAAGGGAAGATCAACAATCAGGTCAGATTTTGTGTCCCTGGGAAGGGACTCAGAGGAAAAAAAGTTTATGTGAGCAGAGACACACCCTGGGGAGTGAGTGGTTCAAGCCACTGATTGGGCATCCCAGCCTTGGAATCTACACAGGGAAGATGGGCCTCCTTGGCCGGTTAGAGAAACACTGGAATTAACAGGAGAGCTGTGGGCATGTACTCAAGCAGTGCCTTAAAAGCAACCCAGAACTCTGACAACAGTCAGCAAGAGTTCACGTGTGCCCCACCTGCTCTGGGCTCCACAATAGGGCAAGGGTTGCAGAGGCTGGAGCCATGATCACTGTGAAGGACAAAGGGGACTTGGACCTGAGGCTGCATCTGCGCAGAGCAAGCAAAACAACTGCTGGTGCCTGCACAGGCAGCAGGATGGAGACAGCCCAGGCCTCTGTTTGCAGCAGACACAGAGTCCAACACAAGTTCCTTCTTTCTTCAGTACTTCCCTCCTCTGGGATGAAGGTTTCAGGGCTGGGAGAGGAGAAAACCCAGTCAAAGGGAACCGAAACCACTCAGGCCTGGCCCCCAGGGATTTTCCTCCAGCAAATTGGGATCAAGTTCAGTTCAGTTCAGTTCAATCGCTCAATCGTGCCTGACTCTTTGTGACCCCATGGACTGCAGCACGCCGGGCCTCCCTGTCCATCACCAACTCCTGGAGTTTACTCAAACTCCTGTCCGTGGAGTTGTTGATGCCATCCAACCATCTCATCCTCTGTTGTCCCCTTCTCCTGCCTTCAATCTTTCCCAGCATCGGGGTCTTTTCAAATGAGTCAGTTCTTCACATCAGGGGGCCAAAGTATTGGAGTTTCAGCTTCAGCATCAGTCCTTCAAATGAATATTCAGGACTGATTTCCTTCAGGACAGACTGATTGGATCTCCTTGCAGTCCAAGGGACTCTCAAGAGTCTTCTCCAACATCACAGTTCAAAAGCATCAATTCTTCAGTGCTCAGCTTTCTTTATAGTTCAACTCTCACGTCCATACATGACTACTGGAAAAACCATAACCTTGACTAGATGGAGCTTTGTTGGCAAAGTAATGTCTCTGTTTTTTATTATGCTGTCTAGGTGGGTCATAACTTTTCTCCCAAGGAGTAATCGACTTGGGATCAAACTCCACCCTTGATGGGATAGTGGTAGTCACTGGACAAAGGGGGAATCTTGTCTCACACTTGGCTCCAGCTCTAACTCCTCCATCACCAGCCCCACCTCTACCAAGGAGACAGCTCTCAGCACACCATGAATAAAGGCATGACTTGTATCCATATCCAATCAAGCCCTCCCACCAAAGATACTTGGCATGTGCAGTTTTTATAGGGATGTTCCCACTTAAGAACACCCCTTTGGGACTGAAATAGGTGACTGTTTCACCTAAGTTCATAGATGCAGAGAAAATCAAACAAAATGAAAAGGTCATGGAACAGATCTCAATTTAAAAAGGAAGATTTAAAAAAATGAAAAAAAGAATAATAGAACAGAAATAAACATTTTACCAGATGAATAATTCAAAACATTGGTGATAAGAATGTTAACTGAATTAGGAAAAGAATAAATGAACACTGTGAGATTTTTAACAAAGAAGTAGAAAATATAAAAAAAAAATCATATATGAAGAATTTAATAGCTGAAATACAGACTAAAAAAACACTAGAAAAAAACGATTACAGACTGATACAGAAAAAAAGCATAAATGATCTAGAAAATAGAATGATGAAACTCAACCAGTCAGAGCAACAAAAGGAAAATAAAAATTTTAAAAATGAGAGCAGTTTTTAGATCGTTGGGATAATTTTAATTGTATCAACACTCACATTATAGGGGTCTCAGAAAGAGAAAAATGGGCTTCTGAGGTGGTGTTAATGGTAAAGAACCTGCCTATCAATGCCACTGATGTAAGACACATGCATTCAAGCCCTGGGTTGGGAGGATTCCCTGGAGAAGGGAATGGCAACCCACTCCAGTATTCTTGCATGGAGAATCCCAAGGACAGGCGGGCTACAATCTGTAGGGTCGCAGAGTTAGACACAAGTGAAGTGACTTAGCACACATGCACAGAAGGAGAAACAGAAAAGAGCATAAAAATGTATTTGATGAAATTATGACTGAAAATTCCCAAACCCAAAGAAAACTGATACCCAGGTAGAAAAAGCATAGAAGTCCTCCCCCTCAATAATTATTCCAAATACATCCTTGCCGAGACATATCACAATTAAAATGGTGAAAGTTAAAGAGTTTTTGAAGTAGCAAGAGAAAAGCAGAGTCATATATAATAGAACTCCATTTTGTATTACCAAAATTGAAAGATATAAGATATATAACAATCTATTGCCTTTCTATATACTAAAAATGAACTATCAGTAACAGAGAGCAAAAAATATCAAAACAGAAAAACCATTCCTTTTAGAATACATCAAAAGAATAAAACACCTAGGAATAAGCTTAGCATGGTATTGACACAAAAATGGATGCATATATCAATGGAACAGAGTAGAGAACCCAGTAGTAAACCCATGCTGATATGGCCAATCGGAGAAGGCAATGGCAACCCACTCCAGTACTCTTGCCTAGAAAATCGCATGGACGGAGGAGCCTGGTAGGATGCAGTCCATGGGATCGCTAGGAGTCAGACATGACTGAGTGACTTCACTTTTACTTTTCACTTTCATGCATTGGAGAAGGAAATGGCAATCCACTCCAGTGTTCTTGCCTGGAGAATCCCAGGGACGGGGGAGCCTGGTGGGCTGCTGTCTATGGGGTCACAGAGTCGGACACGACTGAAGCGACTTAGCAGCAGCAGCAGCAGCAGCATATGGCCAATAATTGAAGATTATGCAATGAATAAAAGACAGTTTCTCTAATAAGTGGTGCTGCAACAGCTACATGTAAAAGAACGAGATTAAAACTTTTTTCATACTATCTACAAAAATAAACTCAAAATTGATTGAAGACCTAAATGAAAGATCTGAAATCATAAAACTTATAGACGAGAACATAGAACACTCCTTGATATAAATTATATCAATTTTTTAAAATCTGTCACCTAAGACAAAGAAAAGCAAAAATAAATAAATAAAACCTAATTAAATTTAAAAAGCTTTTGCACAGCAAAGGAAAACATAGACTGAACATAAAGAAAATCCACTGAATGGGGAGAAATATTTGCAAATGATGTGACCAGCCAGGGGTTAATATCCAAAATATGTAAGCAGTTTAATTCAACTAAATAAAGCAATTCAAACACCCCAATCAAAAAAAGAGAAGAGAACCTAAATAGAGATGTCCAAGAGAATATATACAGATAACCAAGAGGCACATAAAAAGATGCTCCATATTGCTAATCATTAAAGAAATGCAAATAAAAACAACACTGTCACCTCACATTTGTCAGAACAGCTATCATCAAAAAGTCTACACATAACAACTCTTGGAAAGGATGCGGACAAAAGGAAACTCTTGTGCACTGGTGGTGGGAATGTAAAGGTGTACAGTCACTTTGGAAAAAATTATAGAGCCTCCTCAAAAAACTAAAATAGAATTATCATATGATCCAGCAATTCCACTCCTGGATATATGCAGAAAAAACAAAATCACTAATTCAGAAAGATACATGAACCCCAATACTCATAGCAGCACTGTTTTCAATTTCCAGTATATAGAAAATAGCCCAAGTGTCCATCAACAGATGACTGGATTAAAAAGATGTGTTTTATATACCATATGTATAATGAAACATTCAGTATCAATTCAGTCACTCAGTCATGTCCAACTCTTTGTGACACCATGAGCTGCAGCATGCCAGGCCTCCCTGTCTATCACCAACTCCCAGAGTCCACCCAAATCCATGTCCATTGAGTTGGTGTTGCCATCCAACTATCTCATCCTCTGTCATCCCCTTCTCCTCCTGCCTTCAATCTTTCCCAGCATCAGGGTCTTTTCAAATGAGGCAGCTCTTCGCATCAGATGGCCAAAGTACTGGAGTTTCAGCTTCAGTATCAGTCCTACCAAAGAATATCCAGGAACGATCTCCTTTAGGATGGACTGGTTGGATCTCCTTGCAATCCAAAGGACACTCAAGAGTCTTCTCCAACACCACAGTTCAAAAGCATCAATTCTTTAGTGCTCAGCTTTCTTTACAGTCCAACTCCCACATGCATACGTGACTACTGGAAAAACCATAGCCTTGACTAGATGGACCTTTGTTGTCTCTGGCTTTTGAATATGCTATCTAGGTTGGTCATAACTTCCAAAGAGAAAGCGTCTTTTAATTTCATGGCTGCAATCACCATCTGCAGTGGTTTTGGAGCCCAGAAAAATAAAGTCAGCCACTGTTTCCACTGTTTCCCCATCTATTTGCCATGAAGTGATGGGACGGGATGCCAAGATCTTCGTTTTCTGAATGTTGAGCTTTAAGTCAACTTTTTCACTCTCCTCTTTCACTTTCATCAAGAGGCTCTTTAGTTCTTCTTCACTTTCTGTCATAAGGGTGGTTACTCTGCCATTAAAAAGAAATGAAATTGTGCAGTTTGCAGTGATATGGATGGATGGATCTAGAGACTATTGTGCTTAGCAAAATAAGTCAGACAGAGAAAGACAAACAAAACATACTCACAGGAACAGAAAATACACTAGGTTCCAGTGTGGAGCAGGAGGAGGGAAGGAGCAAGACAGAGGTATGGTACTGAGAGATACAAACTATTATGTATAAAACAGATAAACAACGATATATTTTTTTTACAGCACAGGAAATTACAGTCAATATTTTATAATAATTTTAATAGAATATAATTCATAAAAATATAGATTCAAATGTACAGTACACCTGAAATTACAATATTATGAATCAACTTACTTCAAAAAAAAAGAACTACCAATATGAAAAGGGAAGAATAATGAATAAGCATGGTACTAAAACATATCTCAACTCTGAATATTTGTCTGTATATATTGAAAAAAAAAAAGATTCAAAGTGTTATGTAAAAAATTTCTGATTTGAATTTGGTTTCAAATCTGAAAAAAAAAATCTTTGAAAATTAAGTTTTCCATGTCATGTTGTTATTTTCAAGCCAAACAATTTACCATGCAGTGTCTCTCAGATTCATGTAAAATATATTTGCGATGATTTTTCTGGGCTTCCCTCATAGCTCAGTCAGTAAAGAGTCTGCCCGCAATGCAGGAGACCTGGGTTCGATCCCTGGGTCAGGAAGATCCCCTGCAGAAGGAAATGGCAACCCACTCCAGTATTCTTGCCTGGAGAATCCTATATACAGAGGAGCCTGGCAGGCAGTCTATGGGAATTGATAGTCTATGGGGTTGCAAGAGTCAGACACAATTAGGGACACACAGCAGCAGCACATGATTTGACTAATTTAAGTTTGCTAGACACAACAGAATTGTTAAATATTCAAGACCATGTTAAAAATGGAGATTTGATCTTCTTATGTTTAGATTGTTTATCCTTTTAGAATTTTCTTCATTTAACTGAATTATTAGATAATTTTACCATTAGTTGGTAGAGGCCTAATTTGCAAGAACAAAAATAAAATGAATCCTAAGATTTAAAGCAAAAAGTAATTTAAACATTTAGATTTCAGGAAGAAACTTAGAAAATTGAGATTTACTCTAAAACACATATCTGTAAACCTGAAATAGGTTAATTTGTTTATAATAAAAATTCCTGCAATAATTCATCCTGAAATTAATTGAGAGACAACTTACTGGTCAGTATATCATACCTCCTTAGTAGCTTGAGGATGGAGTTGACCTAAATTATACTGAATGTGTATGTGTGTGTACTAAATCATGTCCTATTCTTCACTACCCCACAGACTGTAGCTTGCCAGGCTCCTCTATCCATGGGATTTTCCAGTTAAGAATACTGCAATGAGTTGCCATTTCCACCTCCAGGGGATCTTCCTGACCCAGTGATCAAACTTGCATCTCCTGCATTTCCTTCATAGTCAGGCAGATGCTTTACCACTGAGCCACCAGGGAAACTGAAGTTATAATGAATAAAAAAACCTGTAAACTTGTGTATTTTAATCTGTTCTGGAAGCAAATAGGAATGAAAATGCATATACATATATAGGCTGTTGTCCAGTGGCTCAGTCATGTCTGACTACTTGTGAACCCATGGACTGCAGCACACCAGGCTTCCTTGTCCATCACCAACTCTCGGAGCTTGTTCAAACTCATGACCATCAAGTCAGTGATGCCGTCCAACCATCTCATCCTCTGTCATCCCCTTCTCCCCTGCCCTCAATTTTTCTCAGCATCAGGGTCTTTTCTAATGAGTCAGTTCTTTGCATCAGGTGGCCAAAGTATTGGAGCTTCAGCTTCAGCATCAGTCCTTCCAATGAATATTCAGGACTGATTGCCTTTAGGATTGACTGGTTTGATCTCCTTGCTGTCCAAGGGATTCTTAAGTCTTCTCCAGCACCACAATTTGAAAGCATCAATTCTTCAGTACTCAGCCTTCTTTATGATCCAACTCTCACAACCATACATGATTACTGGAAAAGTCATATAACTTTGACTATAAGGACCTCTGTCAGCAAAGTGCTGTCTCTGGATTTTACTATGCTGTTTAGGTAAATGGAAATGAAGATGTATATATACATATATATTACGGGCTTTGAAAAAAACTGACTTGTGCAGAGGAAAATGAAGGGATTCCCACAAATTGCAGCTTTCTATATGCCTGATAGGAAACTCATTATTTAGATCATTATTAAATATTTTAAAATAAATAGTACAATGTTTTGCATATTTTCCATTATAGCATGTATTTCACTCAGTCAATTTTGTTTTCTATTCCATTTCATCACTTAGGGATAAATATGGAGTGAGTTATAATTAATTTTCTGATCTTCTCCTCAAGAACTGCTCCCATGAATTAAATACTTAACATTTTGTCAACATGAGACAATAGTTATTCAACAAAAGTTAATTTACTCATTTCTTTCCTACTTCAATTTAGCCATGCAAATAAATACAAAGGACTTAGATTAATCATGCCTCAAAGTTTAAGTTATAGGATTTTGATTCCTTGTTTTAATAAAAGAATGTGTTGCTAAAAGATAAGCTGAGTGAAATAGAAATAGTAGGTTTTGGAGAAGGCACTGCAAGCCTTAATGTGAACCAGTATTAGTCCAGAAAGTTACTTCTACCTATTATTAAAACTCTCAGAAAAGAAAAAAAAAAAAAAAACTCTCAGAGACAGACTGTAGTTATATTCTAAATAAATGCCTTTTGTGTTTCTCTATAGCTGTCTGCACAGCAAACCTTAGGGGACCACCCTGTTCCTGGCAGAAATGTAGCCTTCATGAGGAAAGTCAACTACAGACTGCTCTGAAGGAAAGACAAAGGTCAATGTTGCAGGAGATGAGTTGGCAACTGAATCAAAGGCTCTAAGAAAAACCAAACTCTGATAACTGATTCTGCCAATACTTTGTGCTTTTCCTATCTCACTCAGTGCACTGATTGTCCTCGGTTCTGTACTGCTAGCCTAAATAAAGAGCAGGTGAGGGGCAATGAGCTGTGGTCCATCCCAACAGCCCAACATGACTTTAACCCCCTGAGGGAATAAATCCAGTCTGCTTCCTCATTAAAATAGTGGTGAGTATCCCCTACTCTCACACAGGAGACCGGGGTTGGATTCTCTGAAGGGGAGGCAACATTCCCTTTGGGGCTTCCCAGGAGGCTCAGTGGGTAAAGAATCTGCCTGCATTTCAGGAGACACAGGAGACATGGGTTTGATCCCTGGGTTGGGAAGATCCTCTGGAGGAGGGAATGGCAACCCACTCCAGGATTCTTGCCTGGAGAATCCCACGGATCAGGGAGCTTGGTGGGCTACAGTCCATAATGTTGCAAAGAGTCGGACACAGCTAAAGTTACTGGGCGTTGGTCTCATGTAGCATAACATGTGTGCTGTGCTCTGCCTACTCAGAAAGGAATTATCAAAGAGGAAGCATCTATTTAATTTTTAGTAAATATGAATACATGATTAACCTCAACTTTAAACTGTATTCTCTAAATAGAGCATCATTTCATGGATCCCTTGATTGTGTCAAGCTAAATATAATACCAAATTCATATCACTGAGTCAACACACAACTAAAATACTTTCTTGATAGTTATAAGGAAAGCTCCTAGAAATGGAATATTAATAAGTGCTTTGTCACTACAGTTTGGCCATAATAACCAGCATTTGAGGGAGCATCACGACATGTTTTTTCCCCTATATTTTATCCCACTTTAGCTCAGATTCCAAAACTAAGTACCAACTGCTTTTTTCAACTACTGGAAAGGGTGGGAATTATTAAATACTTTCTGCTATCTTATAAAAATTTGACCATTTTATATAAAAATAAACTAAAAAATATAGAAAAAACCTGACTGATGCCTATAATGAGATCCAAAATTGTATCAATAAATTATGTCCCTTCTCTTCCAATATTTTAATCATCCTGTATTTCAGTGATAACCTCTATATTGTGTTCCACATCTGGGGCTTGGAAATAGATTGAAAAATCTTATTGACTCCCAAGGAGTATAATATCAACTCAAATATTTCATTTAGGTAGTGTTTCTTTGACTTTATCTAATGGGGTGCAGTGCATGACAAAAAAGGATATAATTTGTTTCAGTGTGAAACTGTCTGAGCCTATAAGATCTGACCTTTCAGTTCCAACATTTTCTTTGACCTCTTTCCTTTTTTGTTTTTTTTTCCAAAAGAAACAATGTCTTTGGGGGATGTACACTAGTTTTTTGCTTAGGATCTGATACGTATCTAGCACAGAAGACTCAGAGAAGATGGTAAATAAGAGCACTTAGTTTCATAATTTATTCTGGTAGTAATCAGGATATAAATAGAAAAAGATATATTTTAGTATCTTTAGAATAAAATTTTATGTTTTATTAAATGTAAAACTACTCTCTACCCTCTATAAAAATTTGAAGGCACAAACAAAAACATTAAAAAATTAAGAGAGTAGTGCATTAGGCAATGAATAGATTTCAGCTCAAATATATACATATGCAATGTTTAAATATAATTTAAATATTCATGTTTAAGTATATAATTAAACAGTACTTCACTCCTAGAAATAATAGTTGCTCAATAATTACTTTATTCCTTCTTGTTCATAATTTTTATAATCTGGTAGTTTTAACAAATTCATAGATATTTCTAATTTTATATTAAAATAGTCAAATTATATATATATACACACACACACATATATATATATATATATATTGTACTCACTGATAATAGTAGCAGTTGTTCTTATTCTGAATTACTTTGATGGCCCAAATTTTGTTTTCAAAATGTGTTAGTGAACCTTGTTTCTCATTTATTATAAAATTGATTAATAAATGTTTATACTTAAAAGAATACTTTCTTAAAGTACCTTTACTTGAATTATCAATTCTATCTGGTTTTGATCCTGTGCTTTATATTTTAAAAGCCTTTACTCAGAAGACTATGGGACATTTTAAACACCTGGCTACTACTTCTTAGAGCAACTTATAGTGGTTAGAAAGAATAGGGTTTTAAACTAGAAAATTGAAAATGTTATTAGGTAGTCTTACTTAGCTGTCGTTATATTGAATATACCCCAGAGATGGACAATATTAGCTGCTCAATAAGTGTTCAGTAGCAACAGAAGCTTCTATTTTCTGGGCTGAATATTATATGAACTACAATGTCATTGAAGGAAAATCCTTGAGCATAAACTGCTTCATATCAAGGCTTTCAAAGATGCAAAAGAAATTATCTCATGCTATGAAGATTTCAGTAATGAATTTAAATTATAGGAGGTTAGTAAAACCCTTGTCCAAATGCAATAGAAATGGAAGATGTAAAACTGTATATTGTCTTCTAAATAGAGCAGTTACTTTCAGTCTCATAAGGTTCTTGTTACATGAGCTCTAATGCCACCTGATTTTGAAAGCACATAACTTAATATGGCAGTTCAGAAATTACATAAATGCCTAATTCTACCATGCATTATTAGGGTGTCAGTAAGCAGAGGGGATTCATTAAATACTTCTTGCTTTAGGCTTAAAATGACCACCAACTGCTACTGATCTGAGTAGTCAATTTTCTTTATATTATATATCTCCTTGGTAAAGCATCGCTTTTTGTATCTTCTGCATAACTACAAGATACCAACAGATGCTTCTATTTTTTTCCTTAACAGATTGTGTTTGCATGCACACACACAGATTTCATATTATTAAAACAATGATTATCATTAGTTCAAAATTTACTAACTTCAGATGACTAATAAGGCACTTGCTATGTGATTTTCATTTAAATTTTAGTAAACATCACTGCTTAACTGTGATTTTTACCCAAAGTAATTCTTTTTCTTTCAACTGTAAGTAAAGTAAAATAGTAAAAATAGTATGAGCTTTGATGACTAAAGGTGTGATGAAGGGGAGGAAAAAGGAAAGAAAATTGGAAAAGCTTTTCCATTCTTCAAATCTGAACTATTAGAGGAAATTTGTAGAGGAAAAAAGTACAAGAAAAAAGGAGACTGTTATCCTTAACATTTGAAAATCTTCACTCTTTTCCCTGCAACAAGTAGGCTCATTTCCCCCTCATAATTCTTCTGCCATGTTAGATTTCTCCAAGGATTCAGAAACCAGAAAGAGAAGATATAATGGCAAGAATTTCCAGGAGGTGGTCAAACAGAATGGTGAGTGGCCTGGTTCCTTCTGTGTGCACAGTTACAACAAAGTTATTTTTTAGTATAATTGAATTTTCTTTAAGAATTGATTATAAACTAATTCAGGGATGTTAAATTACATAGAAAGGGTTTGATATAACAAAAGCTCAATAAAGATTAGTTGCAAAATTCTCAAAAGGTACTTTTAAAATCATTATAATAATTTTTTTACAACACAAGTGGGAACTGGGTTGTAAGAAGTTATGTTACTTACCTAAAATCCTACATAAGGTATATTTCAATCCATTTTTTAAAAATTAAGCTTTATGTTATATAGATGATTTAGTCATCTAATCTATAATAATGTAGTTCAAGTATATCAAGTATATAAACAAAATCATTATCTTTCCATTCTACAATCTGGGTGGAACTGTGCGTATTCTACTGCTAGTGCAAGAAGTTTTTTTCCACATTTAGTAAGCTATTACCCTAAAAATGTACATAATTGCTGAAAATGAGAACAAAGACATTATACCTTCTTTGTAGGAATAAGAAAAGACCTCTACTTAGCAAAAGGAAGCAATGGCATTGAATTGAAACTGCTGCTGCTGCTAAGTTACTTCAATCGTGTCCAATTCTGTGCAACCCTATGGACAGCAGCCCACCAGGCCCCTCTGTCCATGGGATTCTCTAGGCAAGAATACTGCAGTGGGTTGCCATTTTCTTCTCCATTGAATTGAAACTAGAACCTAGTAATCTATTGGGTAATCTATTGCTATTTACATTCTGTGAATTTCTTGGTCTTTATTTGTAAAATATGTGGAGATAATAAGAGCAAATTGATAATATTAATTTGAAGATTATAAATGATATTATTTGCTTAGCTCATATTGACATAAGACAGACATTCAACACATGATGGCTTTCATATATACATACATTTTATGTCTATTATTATATGAGCAATAACTGATTTTCCTTTTTAAAATATTCTTATTGAATATTATTAAATTATAATCAAAGAGTATATTAGATGAAATATCACTTTCATATTAGATAATATATTTGATCCTTTCAACAGATTATTGGGAAGTTACTGTATTAACTCTCTTTTGAGTAAGAAAGCAGCATTGGCTAATGAACGCGGAGATATAAGTTTCAAGCCTAAGGACTCCAAATCCTGTGAGGTGCCATTAATTGCTGACACTTCACTTAACTGCTCACTATTTGAAATGGGGCCAACATCACCATATTTGCATACCACAGACTTACCATATAATTCTGTTTTAGGCTTTCTTCTTTTTTTTTTTTTTTCATTAAAAAATTTTAATTCAAGTATAGGTGACTTACAATATTTATTTCAGATGTACAACACAGTGATTGTATATTTGTACAGGTTATGCATCATACAAAGGTATTATAATATTATTGACTGTATTCTTTGTACCATAAGTTACACCCTTGTGACTTATTTATTTTATAACTGGTAAATTGTATCTTTTAATCCCCTTCACGTATTGCACCCTTCCTCCCATTCTTCTCCCTTCTGGCAACCACTAGTCTGTTTCTGAGTTTTGGGGGGCTCATTTTTTTTAATATATTTTAGATTCCACATATAAGTGAAAACATACAGTATTCATCTTTCTCTGACTTATTTCACTTAGCATAATAGCCTCCAGATCCATCCATACTGTCACAAATTCCAAGATTTCATTCTTTTTTATGGCTAAGTGGTGTTGGGAAAACAAGATAGCTTTATGTAAAATAAAACTAGACCATTTTTTCACATCATTTACAAAAATAAAGTCAAAATGAATTAAAGACCTAAATATAAGACCTGAAACCATAAAACATCTAGAAGAAAACATAGGCGGTATGTTCTTTGAAGTCAGTCTTAGCAATATTTTCTTTTTTGATCAGTCTCCTCAGGCAAGGACAACAAAAGCAAAAGTAAACAAATGGGACCATATGAAACTAAAAAGTTTTTGCACAGCAAAGGGAACCATCAGCAAAACAAAAAACTACTGAATGGGAGAAGATACTGGCAAATGATATGTCTGATAAGGGGTTAATATCCAAAATATATTAAGAACTCAGACAACTCAATATAATTTGATTACAAAATGGGCAGAAGATCTAAATAGACATTTTCCAAAGAAGACATACAGATGACCAACAGGCACATGAAAAGATGCTCAACATCACTAATCATGAGGGAAATGCGAATCAAAACCACCTCAAATGCAATGAAACAGCACCTGTCAGAATGCCACATTTTTTTTTTAGTGAATACTGTTTGCTGTTTTGGAATTCTCCCGTTTTCAAGTCTTTCAGATGGTCAAACTCTTTCTGCTTACACAGATGCCCATTACTAGTTGATCTTGTGGTTATGATGATCTTCCCTTACCTGACGTTGTCTTGGCTATTCCCTGATCTGGTAATGCTTCAAATTTCCGAGGCTGTTCATACCAGTCATTCACTGTCATAGATGCCAGACTTGGATAACCAGCTCCAAATACTTTGGCTTGGGCCACGTTTCGAGTGAGAACAAACGGTTTCATTGGAGGCCTGTCCTGACGAGATGACTGAGAAGTTGATGCCTCTTTGCTATGCTATGCTATGCCAAGTCACTTCAGTCGTGTCTGACTCTGTGTGACCCCATAGACGGCAGCCCACCAGGCTTCCCCGTTCCTGGGATTCTCCAGGCAAGAACACTGGAGTGGGTTGCCATTTCCTTCTCCAATGCATGAAAGTGAAAAGAGAAAGTGAAGTCGTTCAGTCATGTCCGACTCTTAGCGACCCCATGGACTGCAGCCTACCAGGCTCCTCCATCCGTGGGATTTTCCAGGCAAGAGTACTGGAGTGGGGTGCCATTGCCTTCTCTCAAGATCTTTATCTCCTGGTCAATGCTCTCAATCTCTTCTAAGCTGATACCAATCCACCTTCGAAGGTGAAGGAGGTAATATTCACGAACATGCTCATCATCTGCTTGACCACTTTCCACAGCAGATTTCAGTGCAGACAACCTATGCTCCATCTCCTTCTTCTGCTTGTATCTCTCTATTTTAGCCTGTCTGTGAGATGCCATAGCAACAATGCTAGGATAGGCCATGGAGGAATTAGCAGGATTATTTTCAGCTGAGTTGGTCTTGGTTTTGGAAAGCTCAAACTCTGCCACATGATAGTACTGGCACTGCGTTAAGTAGTTTAGAAAGTGTTCTCGAGCCCACTGCAAATGATCTAGACGCTTGCTGGGATTGACTTGTTTCAGGGCGAACGCTCCTTGAAATGCTGGCACCATCAGGTACTTTGGGTCGGTGGATGCGATCTCCTCCAAATCTTCATTTTGGCTGAACAACTGGAGCTGCGACAACATTTCTGCAGCCTTCTTCAGGAGATCCAGTCCCTTGAACACCTTATCTTGGATTATTCAGGAGCCGGTGGGTTCAGTTGTGATTTCCACTTCTTCCAAAAGCTGCTCGCTGGTTTCGAACAGCTCGGGGAGCCGCCGTAACAATAGCTCGTCTTCTGCTGCTGCCATTTTAGAGAGGGAGGAACCCAGAAAACCTCACTTCCGGGCTTAAAGGCAACCCTGGGAAAGCTGAGCGAGGCGAGAGATGAAGAAACCGGAAGGGGCTCCGCATTGGTCCAGTAGCTACATTGTTACCTAAGCATCTGAAAATTTCCATAGCCTGCTGTTAACTCACAGCCTAGCAGCCATTTCCATGGACTCATTTTGTTATGCTGCTTATTACAAGTAGTAGACATCTGTCACTGATAATCACACGCAATAAAAAAGCAAACCCTAGACGCTGCTTTTCGCGTGACTCCTCGTCGCCCACCTGGGCCTAGACTGTGCCATCGGCTCTGAGGAGCGGGTGTGACGAGGCTGAATTCAGATCCAGGGCGGGTGTGAGAAGGCAGGAGCAGAAGCACTCTAGGAGCAGGCCAGGCGAGCGCCTTACCTCATGAGGCACTCCGTGGTCACAAGGGCCAGGGCGCCCAGGGGCTCCGAACTCCGTGCAGCTTGCCGGGTTCGCAGGTCTGCTAGGCTTTCTTCTTGATTAATCAATTAATTAGAAGTCACAAAAATATTATCTACTCTTAAGGCTTAAGCCTATAACAATTAAGTTCAGTTCAGTTCCTCAGTCGTGGGACCCCCTGGACTGCAGTACGCCAGGCATCCCTGTCCATCACCAGCTCCCAGAGCTTGCTGAAATTCATGTCCACCAAGTCAGTGATCCATCCAACCATCTCATCCTCTATTGGCCCCTTCTCCTCCTGCCTTCAATCTTTCCCAGTGCCAGGGTCTTTTCCAATGAGTCAGTTCATCTCATCAGGTGGCCAAAATACTGGAGCTTCAGCTGCAGCATCAGTCCTTCAGATGAAAACTCAAGACTGATTTCCTTTATCATTGACTGGTTGGATCTCCTTGCAGGACAAAGGACTCTCAAGAGTTTTCTCTAACACCACAATCCAAAAGCATCAGTTCTTTGGCGCTCAGCTTTCTTTACAGTCCAACACTCACATCCATACATGACTACTGGAAAAACTATAGCTTTGACTAGATGGACCTTTGTTAGCAAAGTAATGTCTATGCTTTTTAATATGCTACCTAGGTTGGTCATAGGTTTAATATGCTCCTAGGTTCATATTATTGGAGAAGGAAATGGCAACCCACTCCAGTGTTCTTGCCTGGAGAATCCCAGGGACAGGGGAGCCTGGTGGGCTGCCGTCTATGGGGTCACACAGAGTTGGACATGGCTGATGTGACTTAGCAGCAGCAGCAGCAGGTTCTTATAAGGAGTAAGCGTCTTTTACTTATATGGCTTTAGTCACCATCTTCAGTAATTTTGCAACCCAAGAAAATAAAGTCTGTCACTGTTGCCATTGTTTCCCCATCTATTTGCCATGAAGTGATGGGACCAGATGCCATGATCTTCATTTTTTGAATGTTGAGTTTTTAAGCCAGCTCTTTCCCCTCTTCTCTTTCACTTTCATCATGAGAAACTTTAGTTCTTCTTTGCTTTCTGCCATAAGGATGGTGTCATCTGCATATCTGAGGTTACTAATGTTTCTCCCGGCAGTCATGATTCCAGCTTCTGCTTCATCCAGCCTGGCATTTTTCATGATGTACTCCATATATAAGTTAAATAAGCAAGGTGACAATATACAGCCTTGACATACTCCTTTCCTGATTTGAAACCAGTCCATTGTTTCATGTCCGGTTCTGACTGTTGCTTCTTGACCTGCATACAGATTACTCAGGAGGCAGGATAGGGGGTCTGGTATTCCAGTCTCTTTAAGAATTTTCTGCAGTTCATTGTGATCCATACAGTCAAAGGCTTTGGTGTAGTCAATACAAAAGTAGATGTTTCTCTGGAACTCTTTTGCTTTTCTGATGATCCAACGGATGTTTGCAATTTCCTCTGCCTTTTCTAAATCCAGTTCTCAGTTCATGTACTGTTGAAGCCTCATTTGGAGAATTTTGAGCATTATTTTGATAACGCGTGAAATGAGTGCAATTGGCAGTCATTTGAACTTTCTTTGGTGTTGCCTTTCCTTCAATTGGAATGAAAGCTGATCTTTTCCAGTCCTGTGGTCACTGCTGAGTTTTCCAAATTTGCTGGTATATTGAGTGCAGCATTTTAGCAGCATTATCTTTTAGAATTTGAAATACCTCAACTGGAATTCCATCACCTCCTCAGCTTTGTTTGTGGTGATGTTTCCTAAGGCCCATTTGACTTCACACTCCAGAATGTCTGGTTCTAGGTGAGTGATCACACCACCGTGGTTATCTGAGTCATTAAGATCATTTTTGTAGAGTTCTTCTGTGTATTCTTGCCACCTCTTCTTAAGGTCTGCTTCTGTTAGGTCCAAACTGTTTCTGTCCTTTATTGTGCACATCTTTGCATGAAATGTTCCCTTGGTATCGCTAATTTTCTTGAAGAGATCTCTAGTCTTTCCCATTCTATTGTTTTCCTCTATTTCTTTGCATTGATCACTGAGGAAGGCTTTATCTCTCCTTGCTATTCTTTGTAACTCTGCATGAAGTGGTTATGTCTTTCTTTTTCTCCTTTGCCTTTCACTTCGCTTCTTTTCTGATCTATTTGTAAGGCCTCCTCAGACAACCATTTTGCCTTTTTGCATTTCTTTTTCTTGGGGATGGTCTTGACCACTGTCTCCTGTACAATGTCACAAACCTCTGTCCATAGTTCTTCAGGCATTCATCTATCAGATCTAATCCCTTGAAGCTATTTGTCACTTCTACTGTATAATTTAAGTCATACCTGAATCATCTAGTGATTTTCCCTACTTTATTCTATTTAAGTCTGAATTCGGCAATAAGGCATTCATGATCCTTAGTCGTGTGGCATTCATGAGCCATAGTCAACTCCTGGTCTTGTTTCTGCTGACTGTATAAACCTCCATCTTTGGCTGCAAAGAATATCAATGTGATATCAGTATTGACCGTCTGGTAATGTCCATGTGTAGAGTCATCTCTGATGTTGTTGGAAGATGGTCTTTGCTATGACCAGTGTATTCTTTTGGCAAAACTCTGTTAGCGTTTGCCCTGCTTCATTTTGTACTTCAAGGCCAAACTTGCCTATTACTCCAGGTACTTCTTGGCTTCCTACTTTTGCATTCCAGTCCCCTATGATGAAAAGGACATCTTTTTTTTTTTTTTTTGGTGTTAGTTCTAGAAGGTCTTGCAGATCATCATAGACCATTCAACTTCAGCTTCTTCAGTATTAGTGGTTGGGGCATAGACTTGGATTATTCTGATATTGAATGATTTGCCTTGGAAACAAACTGAGATCATTCTGTCATTTTTGATGTTGCTCCCAAGTTCTGCATTTTGGCCTCTTCATTGACTATGATGGCTACTCCATTTCTTCTAAGGGATTCTTGCCCACAGTAGTAGATATAATAGTCATCTGAGTTAAATTCACCCATTCCATTCTATTTTAGTTCACTGATTACTAAAATGTCAAAGTTCACTCTTTCCATCTCCTGTTTGATCACTTCCAATTTACCTTGATTCATGGACCTAACATTCCAGGTTAGTATGCAATATTGTTCTTTACAGCATCAGACTTTACAACACCCACATCCACAACTGGGCATTGTTTTCTCTTTGGCTCTGTCTATTCATTCTTTCTGGAGTTATTTCTCCAGTCTTCTTCAGCAGCTTATTGGGCACCTTCCAGCTTGGGGAGTTCATCCTTCAGTGTCTTATCTTTTTGCCTTTTCATACTGTTCATGGGGTTCTCAATGCAGAATACTGAAGTGATTTGCCATTTCCGTCTCCAGTGTACCATGTTTTGTCAGAACTCTTCACTATGACCATCCATCTTGGGTGGCCCTACACGCCATGGCTCATAGTTTCTTTGAGTTACACAAGACTGTGATCCACGTGATCAGTTTATTTAGTTTTCTGAGATTATTGTTTTCATTCTGTCTGCCCTCAATGGATAAGGATAAGAGGTTTGTGAAAGCTTCCTGATGGCAGGGACTGGCTGTGGGGGAAAGACAGTGACTACAGCCATGAAATTAAAAGATGCTTGCTCTCTGGAAGAAAAGCTATGGCAAACCTAAACAGCATATTAAAAAGCAGAGACATTACTTTGCCTACAAAGGTCTGTCTAGTCAAAGCTATGGTTTTTCTAGCAGTCATGTATGGATGTGAGAGTTGAACCATGAAGAAAGCTGAGTGCTGAAGAATTGATGCTTTTGAACTGTGGTGTTGGAGAAGACTCTTGAAAGGCCCTTGGACTGCCAAAAGATCAAACCCATCAATCCAGCAGAAAATCAGTCCTGAATATTCATTGGAAGGACTGATGCTCTAGCTGAAGCTCCAATACTTTGACCACCTGATGAGAAGAGCCGGCTCATTGGAAAGGGGGATGACAGAAGATGAGATGGTTAGATGGCGTCACTGACCCAATGGACATGAGTTTGAGCAAGCTCTGGGAGTTGGTAATGGACAGAGAAGCCTGGCGTGCTGTAGTCGATGGGTTCACAAAGAGCTGGACACCACTGAGCGACTGAAGTGAAACTGAAAGTGAGTCAAGATGAGCCATGTACTCCCATTTGTGAATAATGCTCCTACTTTCAGTACTTGCAAACTTTACCTAAGTTTTGACAAGACTAAAATATAAGATTTCTCCTTTGATCTTTCAGACACATTCAAGCCAATGAGATTTCTTTAGAGAACCCAACTTGGTTCAAGTTGTTTCCTTACTCCATTCAAAACAGTGATTATCTCTCTCCCACAAAATAAACTCAAAATTTCTTAGCCTCACATATGAGGCTTTGACTATCAGTACAAAAACTTCTTTCCCATTTTTATTTCCAACACCAGATGAACTCTACCCTTTGGACACACTGAACTGTGCTCCATTTTCCAAAGGTACTTTCCACTTTGTTTCAAGTTTTGTTTGTGTTATTTCTTTGGTAAGGGATATAATCTCTCCTCTTTTCTCTTCCAGTTAATATCCTACCTTGACCTTGCTTGAAATGCTACCATGGATCTTGAAGTGTGAGGTGATGTTTGAGAATTTGGGAAACACATCACTTGGAGAAATTTTGAGTTTTTGAATTCCTGTATTTCAGGTTGGCAACAAGGGTTCATTTTCTAGCTTGCCAACAAGATAGTTCAGTCTGAGTTTTCTCATTTTAAAAATGACACATTTTCATCTGAAAGAAGGATTCAGTAGAAGTAAAATCTAATGGGAACATATTGTTTTATTTTAAACAAGATTTGTAGCTAGCACATCATCCCATCTCTATTATCTTGCTGGGTTGATTAGCAGGTAAAATCACAAATTTGCTGAAATATTCCACTTCAGCTTCTGGAAAATCTAACACTGTGAGTAGTTCCAGAAAATATTTATGATTCCCATTGGAACGTGGAGACAATCCGTGTTTAATCTTTCCACTCATCGTCCTCAGCTCTGTATTTATGAACTGCATTCTTAGCACGGGTATCATTTCATTTTCACTTTAGTTTAACTGAACAAATTGAACTTCTTCAATGTCTGCATTGAGAATGAGCTATCGAATGAACAGTGAATAGAAGACCAGATGCCTGGAGGCAGTTAAGACACCAGACTATTAGGATCAAGAAGTGTTCCCATGGATGCATATTTACCACATGTTACTGTAAAGTCCATTGAGTATTGGAAGCAGCGCTTTGTGTCTGGTTTTACTTAGTGCTCATAAGACACTGCTTGACCTCAGAACAACAGGGTACATGGTAAAAGTTTACGTTTTGAAACAAATAAGGCCACTGCAGGTCAAAATTTCTTATCAATTTTGGTTACAAGGTTGCTTCTTTAATCTTGAACATTTGCAGATTTTTGTCATACTGTGGCATCTCACACTGTTCTAAGTGCCATACTAATATCTGCATAATTAAATCATAATGTGCTATTGTGGTATTACAGAAATAAGTTAGAGGACTCAATTAATTATTCCTGGTTAGCTTTGGGCCTGGTTTAGAAATCTAATTTATGATTTTAAATTCTGTTGACTTTATAAATGTTTTATCAGCCATCCATTAAGTAATCAATCAGATAGTTAGGACTGCAAAGTAGAAATAAATTTCTAAATTATATACAAAGTGAGCTAGCTTTATAATAGAACAAAATGCATTCTCAGCACATGCATGTTTCATTTATATAGCCTATTTGCAAGTGTAATTTCTCAGGGTCAAAGTAGTTTATTATGTCTTAAGAATCTTTGGAAACCATTAAGAATGCATTTTGACTTCCATACAGTTGAATGCATTCTAACATTGTGTGTATTCAAATGGAATTACTATTTGACCTCATCATAAAAATAATGCAATCAGCTTGTAATTTCCTTTTCCCTTAAAATATTTCACGCATGTTTCAAAGCCTACCTCTTTAATCTATAAAACTGCTACAGTATATTGGTTTCAACAAAGCCTTCCAATTTTCATAACTCAATAATAAAATTTTCATAGGATCAGCCTTTTGTCTTTATTGTTTTGTCCTAATGTAGTAATGCTTCATAGAGCATTGTTGTAATTGTGCAATTTTAAAATTGCTTTTTTGGAGAAGGCGATGGCACCCCACTCCAGTACTCTTGCCTGGAAAATCCCATGGATGGAGGAGCCTGGTAGGCTGCAGTCCATGGGGTCGCTAAGAGTCAGGCACGACTGAGCGACTTCACTTTCACTTTTCACTTTCATGCATTGGAGAAGGAAATGGCAACCCACTCCAGTGTTGTTGCCTGGAGAATCCCAGGGACGGGGGAGCCTGGTGGGCTGCCGTCTATGGGGTCACATAGAGTTGGACGCGACTGAAGTGACTTAGCAGCAGCAGCAGCAGCAAAATTGTTTTTAACAGCTTTGTAATCAGGAATGAGACAAAAAATATTTAATAAGTGATAAGGCAATAACATTAACCAGTCGCCCTGAATTCTTAACAAGTCCCCAGGATGCCACAGCTAACCAGAACACAAGCTAACGTAGTTGACCTGGTGTGTTTGGTTGCATATTACCCTTGTTCTGAAGGGGACACCCTACTTTGTGATTTGGGTGCTTAGAAGCACATGGACAATAAAATACATGCCCTAATGTCTCTCGAAGACTACAAAGTTTTTATTTTTTGGCACCAGAGTATAAAGCCATAATTTGGTGGTCTGTTGTTTACTTCTGCTTCTTTCAGATTTATTCTCAGGGCTGTTTTCATTATAAAGATATTATGTATCATTTGGAAGACATCATTTTCAATCTTCTTGTGCCTTGTTTTAGTCTACCAATTTATGGCCTATGAAAGCACTTTCATGTGAGGAATCAGAAAAATCAGTCTCAGACCCAGCTTTGTTGCTGACAGATTTTGTATTCTCAGATCAATCTGGTCTTTTGAACTTCTGTTTCTTTTCTTACAAAATTTTGGATTTCAAATTACTTATCTGTAATTATTCATGTGGCTTTCTAATTGCTTGGTTGGAAATAGAGATGTTATTTCATTATGAAAAAGGGAATATTTATCTTTAATTTTCTTTTAAGGCCATCATTCTAGAGAGATTTTTAATTATGGGTTGATATCTCAGAACTTTAACTTTAAACTCATATCTGTTAAATTCCATGCTCACTGGAGATGAACAGGCCTTACTTTTTTCTTACTGTTTAGAGATTAACTTTTCAATTCTACAAGGCAGAAAGAGGCAGTGGAATTATTAAAGATATAGTAAGCAGTATATAGAGAATTTCTCTTCATCTTTTAATGGAATCTTAACTTCATTTCACTCGCCTAGAGCCAGACATCCTGGAATGTGAAGTCAAGTGGGCCTTAGGAAGCATCATTATGAACAAAGCCAGTGGAGGTGATGGAATTCCAGTTGAGCTATTTCAAATCCTGAAAGATGATGCTGTGAAAGTGCTGCACTCAATATGCCAGCACATTTGGAAAACTCAGCAGTGGCCACAGGACTGGAAAAGGTCAGTTTTCATTCCAATCCCAAAGAAAGGCAATGCAAAAGAATGCTCAAACTACCGCACAGTTGCACTCATCTCACATGCTGGTAAAGTAATGCTCAAAATTCTCCAAGCCAGGCTTCAGCAATACGTGAACTGTGAACTTCCAGACATTCAAGCTGGTTTTAGAAAAGGCAGAGGAACCAGAGATCAAATTGCCAACATCTGCTGCATCATGGAAAAAGCAAGAGAGTTCCAGAAAAACATCTATTTCTGCTTTATTGACTATGCCAAAGCCTTTGACTGTGTGGATCACAATAAACTGTGGAAAATTCTGGAAGAGATGGGAATACCAGATCACCCGACCTGCCTCTTGAGAAACCTATATGCATGTCAGGAAGCAACAGTTAGAACTGGACATGGAACAACAGACTGGTTCCAAATACAAAAAGGAGTATGTCAAGGCTGTATATTTGTCACCCTGCTTATTTAACTTCTATGCAGAGTACATCATGAGAAATGCTGGGCTGGAAGAAGCACAAGCTAGAATCAAGATTGCTGGGAGAAATATCAATAACTCAGATATGCAGATGCCACCACCCTTATGGCAGAAAGTGAAGGGGAACTGAAAAGCCTCTTGATGAAAGTGAAAGTGGAGAGTGAAAAGTTGGCTTAAAGCTCAACATTTAGAAATGGAAGATCATGGCATCGGTCCCATCACTTCATGGGAAATAGATGGGGAAACAGTGGAAACAGTGTCAGATTTTATGTTTGGGGTGCTCCAAAATCACTGCAGATGGTGACTGCAGCTTACTCCTTGGAAAGAGAGTTGTGATCAACCTAGATAGCATATTAAAAAGCAGAGATATTACTTTGCCAACAAAGGCCCATCTAGTCAAGGCTACGGTTTTTCCAGTGGTCATGTATGGATGTGAGAGTTGGACTGTGAAGAAAGCTGAGTGCTGAAGAATTGATGCTTTTGAACTGTGGTGCTGAAGAAGACTCTTGAGAGTCCCTTGGATTGCAAGGAGATAACCAGTTCATCTTAAAGGAGATCAGTCCTTGGTGTTCATTGGAAGGACTGATGCTGAAGCTGAAGCTCCAGTACTTTGTCCACCTCATGTGAAATGTTGACTCATTGGAAAAGACCATGATGCTGGGAGGGATTGGGGGCAGGAGGAGAAGGGGATGACAGAGGATGAAATGGCTGGATGGCATCACTGACTCGATGGACATGAGTTTGGGTGAACTCCGGGAGTTGGTGATAGACAGGGAGGCCTGGCGTGCTGCGATTCATGGGGTGGCAAGGAGTTGGACACGACTGAGCGACTGAACCGAACTCAACAGAACTGAACTAACTTCATTTTTAATTTGTGATCATTTCTGTTGTATTGCTTTTAAATTCACCCTTGTTCTAACACTGAAGCATTTTCATAATATTAATATAATTGCAAGAGACATTCCTGAGGAAACACATATTTGAAAAGACTTTATACAGTTTATGAAAATAAAGTTTAAATGGCAAATGAGTTTATCTGGTCATTTAGCTGTGATCTGATCATTTCTTTGCATCTGGCCATTAGAGTAGATTTGAATGGTATTAGCACCTTGGCACCTCATACGGAAGTTCTCAAAGTCAGTTTTGTTGTTGATTGTGAAGCATGTGGGATCATAGTTCCCTCCCCAGGGATGGAACCTGTGCCCACTGCCGTGGAAGTGCAGAGTCTTAGCCACTGAACCAGCAGGGAAGTGCCGCAAACACAGTTTGGAAAATAAGACTAAGCTGGGAAACTGTGAAGTAATGCTGATATCTGGGCTTTGCCTCAGAACAATTCATTCAGAAATTTTTGAAACCTTAAGCTGGAGTAACAGTGCATCCCTAAAATAAATTAAAATGCCACTTATTTGAACTATGACATCATAGAGACATTAAGGCAGTGGTTCTCAAAGCATACTGCATATTAGAATCCCTTGGGGACTCTTCAGAAACGGATACCTGTATTCCCTCCCACACATGATTTAATTAGTAAGAGGCTGGCATGGGCATGGGATTTTTAAAATCTCTGCAGTTGATACTACGGTGAAATCAAGTCTGGAAACCTTTGTATTTAAATAATGTTTCTTCCATATTAATATATTTTTGCTATTTTTTAATAATTGCAGGTTAAAAATGGGAAAGTCTAAAAACTAACTCTTCAGAGATCTCAAAAAGAAAACAGAAGTTCAGAATGGAGTATTTTAGGTTTATTGGACTCAAGTATTGTTTCAAGTATGGTGAACAAAATACACTTTTTCATAAATCTATTTTTTCCACATATATGGCTTTGTTTTCTGTGTTTTTTTTTTTTAAACTAACACATTTGTAATATAAACTATTTAGAAAATTGGAAATATTGGGAGCTGTCAATGTTAAAAGCAGGTATACTGTCTAATTTTCATTGCCAGCTCATCTGGATTATTATTTTAACTTGCTTGATTTGAAATTTCAATGGTAAATTCAGGTTAGCTAATGCCAATGGATATCCCTTTTCAAAAAATGTTTTGACATTTTTTTTAAACAACTCCAATACTATTCATTAATGGACAAACCAGATTATTTTTCACTTGTTTCTTGGTAATTTTCAATAGGTAGGTAGTATAAAGTCTTGCTGTATGTATTTTTTTAATTAAATTAGATGATTACTTTTACTTTCAGAAGTTTTGCTTTGACTTATTTTGTTGAGGAAAATCTATATTGGAGGCAAAAAGAATGTAGTGATTTGAGTGAAATACTCTACTGTCGGTGAAAATATATGTCTGCTATTGACTTTGAAACAAAATCTTTCCAGTTTTTAACAGGATGAATGAAACTGAGAAAGCTGCAATCATTAGGTGTTCATTGAAGACTGCCTTTGAAAGTGCTTGAGCAGGGAATTCCTTGGCAGTCCAAGGGATTAGAACTTAGTGCTTCCATTGCTAAGGGCCAGGGTTTGATGTGGTGCAGCCAAAGGAATTACAAAAAAAAGTGCTTGGTCAAAGAGGGATTTTAATGTCACTTGGTAATGGCCATGACTGAGAATGCACAGCAAAAAAAAAAAAAATGTGGGTATGTTATCAGTACAACAGGGTTTTAGGAGGGCCTGGATCTTTAGTACTATCAATGCTTTTAAATTAACAAGTCCTCCTAACATTTGGTAAGAGTCTAAATGCTATCCCCAGTTTAGGATACTGTAACAATTTATTTTTGATACACTCTATAGATTGGAATGAAAAATAAAAGTTATAAATTTGTAAACTGTGGGAAGATGAGAGCCTCAACAAGAACCTGGTACTCTGTCTCTGCTGTTCATCGAACCATGGCTCACTTTTAGATCCTTAAGGATACAGCATCATTTATCATATATTGCATATAGCTCAGACCTTTAAAGTAGGATGTTCTTAATCAAGATCTTGATAGAACATAAAGAAGCTCCAGATACCAAAAAAAGTTTTGTACTACCAGTGAAATCTGAGGCAGAGATTGTAGATAGACACATTTTATGTATGTTGGGTGGTAGAAAGAGAGTGAGATAATCTGTGTGAAAATCTATTTGGATCATGGGTGGATACTTACTCCTGTAGTTTGTGAAGGCTAGCTTTTAGAAAAGATGGAAATACTGGGGAATAAGCATAGTACCTGGCTGAGAATAATCTACATATTTTCTTCCTGAGAGTAGAGTAGCCTCAATAGTACTTCCTAAACTAATCTCCCTTAGGCCCCTAGAGAAGAAACTTATCCCATTTTTTACCATTTCTCAATCCAATACAAGCCAAGAGACAGCCACAGCTTAACTGACATGTTGAAAGGTCACAGCTACTAACAGGTCGGCAGAGAAATCTACTTTCTATGGAAGCTCTTGGTTAATTTTCACAGCTATAAAGTATTTCATTATATGAAGTACACTTGTATGCCACAATTTATTTGTCTATTTTCTGTTTTCTTTTTTTGTTGTTGTCATTAACATCCTTCTATGGGTGTCCTTCCTCTTCAGGCATCACAGCCTTGTCCTGCAAAGGGGCTTGTGTAACTTAATGAAGTTATGGGCCATGATGCTGTTAAAGTGCTGCACTCGATGTCAGCAAATTTGGGAAACTCTGCACTGGCCACAAGATTGGAAGAGGTCAGTTTTCATTCCAATTCCAAAGAGCAATGACAAAGATTATTCAAACTACCATACAATCGAACTCATTTCCCATTCTAGAGACATTATGCTCAAAACCATTCAAACTAGGTTTCAGCAGTATGTGAACTGAGAACTTACTAATGTATAGGCTGGGTTTTGAATAGGCAGAGGAACCAGAGGTCAAATAGCTAACATGAGTTGGATCATGGAGAAAGCAAGGGAGTTCCAGAAAAACATCTACTTCTGCTTCATTGACTACTCTAAAGCCTTTGACTATGTGGACCACAACAAACTGTGGAAAATTCTTAGAGATGCGAATACCAGACCATCTTACCTGTCTCCTGAGAATTCTGTATGTGGGTCAAGAAGCAACAGGTAGAATTGGACATGGAATAACTGGTTGTTTCCAGATTGGGAAAAGGAATTTGATAGGCTGTATTAAGGCTGTATATTGTCACCCTGCTTATTTAATTTATATGCAGAGTACATCATGAGAAACGATGGACTGGAAGAAGCACAAGCTGGAGTCAAGATTGCCAGAAGAAATAGCCATAACCTCAGATATGCAGATGACACAACCCTTATGGTATAAAGTGAAGAGGAACTAAAAAGTCTCTTGATGAAAGTGAAAGAGGAGACTGAAAAAGTTGGCTTAAAGCTCAACATTCAGAAAACGAAGATCATGGCATCCGATCCCATCACTTCATGGGAAATAGATGGGGAAACAGTGGAAACAGTGTCAGACTTTATTTTGGGAGGCTCCAAAATCGCTAAAGATGGTGACTGCAGCCATGAAATTAAAAGACGCTTACTCCTTGGAAGGAAAGTTATGACCAACCTAGATAGCATATTCAGAAGCAGAGACATTACTTTGCCAACAAAGGTCCATCTAGTCAAAGCTATGGTTTTTCCTGTGGTCATGTATGGATGTGAGAGATGGACTGTGAAGAAGGCTGAGCGCCGAAGAATTGATGCTTTTGAACTGTGGTGTTGGAGAAGACTCTTGAGAGTCCCTTGGACTGCAAGGAGATCCAACCAGTCCATTCTGAAGGAGATCAGCCCTGGGATTTCTTTGGAAGGAATGATGCTAAAGCTGAAACTCCAGTATTTTGGCCACCTCATGCGAAGAGTTGACTCATTGGAGAAGACTCTGATGCTGGGAGGGATTGAGGGCAGGAGGAGAAGGGGACGACAGAGGATGAGATGGCTGGATGGCATCACTGACTCAATGGACGTGAGTCTGAGTGAACTCCAGGTGTTGGTGATGGACAGGGAGGCCTGGCGTGCTCCAATTCATGGGATCACAAAGAGTTGGACATGACTGAGCCACTGATCTGATCTGATATTGTCACCCTGCTTATATAACTTCTATGCAGAGTACATCATGTGAAATGCTGGGCTGGATGAATTGCAAGGTAGAATCAAGATCACTGGGAGAAATATCAATGACCTCAGATATGCAGATGATACCACTCTAATGGCAGAAAAAGAAGAGGAACTAAAGAATCTCTGGATTAAAGTGAAAGAGGAGAGTGAAAAAGCTGGCTTGAAATTCAACATAAAAAAAAAAAAAAAAAAAAAGAACAGATCATGGCATCTGGTCCCATAGTTTCATGACAAATAGAAGAGGGTAAAGTGGAAGTACTGAAAGGTTTTCTTTTCTTGACTTCCAAAATCACTAAAGACAGTGACTGCAGCCATGAGGAATAGTTAGGGACTTTGAGAAGGTCATATATACACTGCTATATTTAAAATGGATGACCAACAGGGGCCTATTGTATAGCACTTGGAACTCTGCAGACTGTTATGTTCCAGCCTGTATGGGAGGGGAATTTGGAGGAGAAGGAACACATGTACATGTATGGCTCAGTCCGTTTATTGTTCACCTGAAACTACCACAATACTGAACATTGTTAATTGACTATGCTAAGTCTCTTCAGTCGTGTCCGACTCTGTGCAACCCTGTAGACGGCAGCCCACCAGGATCCCCCGTCCCTGAGACTCTCCAGGCAAGAACACTGGAGTGGGTTGCCATTTCCTTCTCCAATGCATGAAAGTGAAAAGTGAAAGTGAAGTCCTCAGTTGTGTCCGACTCTTAGCGATCCCATGGACTGCAGCCCACCATGCTCCTCCATCCATGCGATTTTACAGGCAAGAGTGCTGGAGAGGGGTGCCATTGCCTTCTCTGTTAATTGGCTATACCCTAATACAAAATAAAAAGTGTAAAGTTTGAAATTAAAAAAAAAAAAAAGCAGAGACATCACTTTGCCAACAAAGGTCTGTATAGTCAAAGCTATATGGTTTTTCCAGTAGTCATGTACAGATGTTAGAATTGGACCATAAAGAAGGCTGAGCACCTAAGAATTGATGCTTTTGAATTGTGGTGCTGAAGAAGACTTTTGAGAGTCCCTTGGACTGCAAGGAAATCAAACCAGCCAATCCTAAAGGAAATCAACCCTGAATATTCATTGGAATATTTGGTCACCTGATGCAAAGAGCCGACTAATTGGAACAGACCCTGATGCTGGGCAAGATTGAAGGCCAAAAACGAAGTGGGAGGAAGAGAATGAGATGGTTAAATAGCATCACTGACTCAATGGACATGAATCTGAGCACACTCCAGGAGACAGTGGAGGAGAGAGGAGCCTGGTGTGTGGCAGTCTATGGAGTCAGACACTATTTAGTGACTAAATAGCAACAGGTTTCCTTGTGTTCTTGTGAAAAAGTTTCTTCAACACAAATTCCTACAAAAGGAATAGCTAGACTTAGGCATAAATTTTTCCATACTAGATATTTTTAAATTACATTTCCAAGTGATGGCAAATAAAATTACTTCCAAGTGAAGTAATTTTAACTTCAACTAGTAGTTTATTTGAGTTTACATGTTTAATATCCTATCTGATATCTTGCCAGTATTTTCCATTTTTACCTGCTTACAGTTGTGGTTTTAATTTCAATTTCTTTGACTATTAGATAGTTGAACTTAGTGCATCATAATTTTTATTGGCTCTTATGTGATTTGTTTCTACATTTTCCCAAAAGGTTTACGTTTTTCCCCTGATACTATCTCTGCATATAATATGAAATCATAAAAAAATCTTGAATGTTTCCTGTAATTGTGACTTCTAGTTGCTTTTCAATTTCTACTGTTCTCTACTACTTTAGTAAAAGAGCTATATTTAAGCTGAGCATATCGTCACCCACCTATATTTGTATGTTCAAGTCTCCTTTTGTAAGTTAAATGTAACCATGACTTTAGTTCTGGTCAATGAGATATAAGCTACAATGCTTAACTGAACCTCCAAAGTGTATACTTACATATCTACTTACTACTCTCTCTTGGTTTGTAGTCAGTATGGACTAATTGGTAACAAACTAGCTCCCCCAATATAGACAACTAGAAAACTGAATTAAGTAACTAATCACCCATTTGAGACATTAGGCAAGAGACAATACAGAATTATGATCCCAGAGAGAATGGAACAAATAAAATAAACTCAATAACTGCCCCAGCTTTCTACCTGGGAGTGCTTTCTAGATATTAGTGCACAAAGGAAAATTCCAACACCAGCTATGTCTTTGGGTTTAGGAAACAGACATTGTTGGCCATCTGGAATTTGTAGGACATAGTTCTAGAAAGGAATGGGATATATAGAAAGAGAATACTGGAAATCTGCATGATTTCCTTGAGTGACTGGCTGAATATTAAACATCACATTTGCAGGGTGATACACTACAAGACCAGATGATGAACAATTACTAGAACTCTAACTGGAACAACTAAGAAATAAAGTGTTATTCATCAATAAAGGTGTACAAACTACCAGTACAGAAGAAAAAACAATAAATCTCAAAACCATTCTTTGAGAAAGAAGTCAGATATAAAATTATATATACTATATGAACCTATTTGCATGAAATTCTAGAATAAGCAATACTATTTTATACTGATAATATCCAATCAGTACTTGTACTAAAAATGATGGAAATGTTCAAAATTTTGATTGTGATGGTGTTTATACAAACATATACATATGCCAAAATTAATCAACCTAAAAATTTTAAATAGCTTTATTTTATTTCATGAAATTTATATCTTAATAAAGTGGATTTTATGAAAGGAAAAGAAGTGCCATTTTCCTCTCTTTTTTCAATTTGTTCCATAGAATGGGAATCTGGAAACTGGAGAATTAGAAGCTCTACTAGACCATGAGGACAAGATGTATTTCCTATGGGATATTGGAGAGATATCTGAAAGATCTCCAGCCTCCGAAATGATATCAATCTATGATAGATCAACATGGATCATGCATAGACATGGATCATCATAGGTGGGATATACATGTCTAGAAAAAGAAATCACTGGACTCTTCATTTCTTGACTTCTTTTCAGATCAGATCAGATCAGATCAGTCGCTCAGTCGTGTCCGACTCTTCGCGACCCCATGAACCGCAGCACGCCAGGCCTCCCTGTCCATCACCAGCTCCCGGAGGTCACCCAGACTCACACCCATCAAGTCAGTGATGCCATCCAGCCATCTCATCCTCTGTCGTCCCCCTTCTCCTCCTGCCCTCAATCCCTCCCAGCATCAGAGTCTTCTCCAATGAGTCAACTCTGCGCATGAGGTGGCCAAAATACTGGAGTTTCAGCTTTAGCATCATTCCTTCTAAAGAAATTCCAGGATTGATCTCCTTCAGAATGGACTGGTTGGATCTCCTTGCAGTCCAAGGGACTCTCAAGAGTCTTCTCCAACACCACAGTTCAAAAGCATCAATTCTTCGGCGCTCAGCCTTCTTCACAGTCCAGCTCTCACATCCATACATGACCACAGGAAAGACCATAGCCTTGACTAGGTGAACCTTTGTTGGCAAAGTAATGTCTCTGCTTTTGAATATGCTATCTAGGTTGGTCATAACTTTCCTTCCAAGGAGTAAGCGTCTTTTAATTTCATGGCTGCAGTCACCATCTGCAGTGATTTTGGAGCCCAGAAAAACAAAGTCTGACATTGTTTCCACTGTTTCCCCATCTATTTCCCATGTAGTGATGGGACCAGATGCCATGATCTTCGTTTTCTGAATGTTGAGCTTTCAGCCAACGTTTTCACTCTCCTCTTTTACTTTCATCAAGAGGCTTTTTAGCCCCTCTTCACTTTCTGCCATAAGGGTGGTGTCATCTGCATATCTGAGGTTATTGATATTTCTCCTGGCAATCTTGATTCCAACTTGTGTTTCTTCCAGTCCAGCATTTCTCATGATGTACTCTGCATAGAAGTTAAATAAACATGGTGACAATATGCAGCCTTGACGTACTCCTTTTCCTATTTGGAACCAGTCTGTTGTTCCATGACCAGTTCTAACTGTTGCTTCCTGACCTGCATACAGATTTCTCAAGAGGCAGATCAGGTGGTCTGGTATTCCCATCTCTCTCAGAATTTTCCAGTTTATTGTGATCTACACAGTCAAAGGCTTTGGCATAGTCAATAAAGCATACGTGAAGGTAAAATGAACTCCTACTGTTTTAAGGTATTATTTTTCAATATTGTGCTCCCTGATGCTGAGCCTAATTGTAAATAACACACATGATTTTCTGCAGAAAGGATATTTTATGTACAAAAATTAGACAACTCTTTTATGATCTACACACTAGAATCCAAATGAGCAAAATGTATAGACCCTGATGAATAAAAATAATACAAAGTATTCTACATACATAGTAGTCCTACACAACTGCTAAAGAACGATTTTATTTTTCAACTTAAAAGGATTTAGATTGTATGCCGTCTCTGTACTCTGTATAAGGAAATTCTTTAAGAAAATATTCTGATCATATTTGGATAAATTCTCAAGATAAGGAAAGAGGAAGATCATAATAAATGATAGTAAGCAATAAATATTGCAATAATGATAGATTAATCTATATGACTATAATGATGGTAAAACTGAGGCTTGATAAAATGGGTCACATAAAGAGCACACACACACATGCAGGAATACTAAAGAGGAGAAACAATAGCTTAGACCAAAAATTCTAAAGTTTTTAATAATCAGACATTATTGATAATTAGACCATCATCTCAATGATCAAGAGATAAGAAAGTAGGTAAACCAACCTAATATGGAGGGGTATTAATTCTTTAAATTTAATATGATGATTTGGAAATACAGATTTAATACTCCTTTAAAGGTAGAATGACAGACAAATGGAAGTATAAGTTCAAAATTTCAAATTAATAAGGGTGTAGGTCATAAAAAGAAATATGTTCAAGCAAAATACAAAAGATAATATATAAAGAAATTTATAATAGAGGATATTAATTTAATGGAAAACATTTACATTTTTATTATCCATTCGTTTATAATGAGTATGAATGACTTTGTTTCCCTAACAGAAAGTACATGCTTTAACATTTTCTGGTGAAAGAAAGGTATACAAGTTCTAGTTTTTACTGATGGGATGTTCACATCTAGAAAAATAAATCACTCAATTGTGCATTGATTAGACTGTTTCTATGAATTTTTGAATGAATCCCAGTGAATAAAAATATCAACACTTTTCATTTTGATTTCAAAATAACTACATATTTTAAATTTCTACTTGTTCATTTTCAGCCTTCTCTCTCATCTTTATACTAACACTATTTTATATGTCTATTATAATATTTATCTAATGTGTTCAAAACTCATTTCTGTCTATAGATTGTGACCTTCTGAAAAAACTATAATACATTGCTCTGCTCTGTGCGATCCCATAGACGGCAGCCCACCAGGCTCCCCCGTCCCTGGGACTCTCCAGGCAAGAACACTGGAGTGGGTTGCCATTTCCTTCTCCAATGCATGAAAGTGAAAAGTGAAAGTGAAGTCGCTCAGTCGTCTCCGACTCTTAGCGAGCGACCCCATGGACTGGAGCCTACCAGGCTCCTCCGTCCATGGGATTTTCCAGGCAAGAGTACTGGGGTGGGGTGCCATTGCCTTCCCCGTATAATACATTATAATGGCTCAAAGAATATTCTATGGCTGGGGTTGCACAGAGTCAGACACGACTGAAGCGACTTAGCAGCAGCAGCAACAATGTTTATTTCTCTCTTTCTTATAAGCCCTTTGTGTAATTTCTTTTGTCATGTTTCCATCATTCATAAGGCCCAACACTATGTCTTGCTAAAAAGAATGTGATCTTTTTAGTGATCATTGAATCAAATTGAATTTAATATAGAGAACATTTTTAACTCTAGGAAATACTACTGAGAAACATAAACTAGAAAATGAGACATCAGAAGGCTGAATAAAAATGGCATACACATCAAGCTCTAAATCTCAATTACTTTGTTCACAGGCAGCTCTTTGTTCTTAATAAACATGTACATTCATTCCTTTTTATTTGGTCACGTAGTTAGCAAAATTAACTGTCTTTTTCTAGCTCACAGAAGAATTGAAGCAACATATTATGAAGGTGCTAATGGATGAGAGGGTTTTAAAGGTAGGTATGAGGTAATAAAAGACTACTGATTGCATAAATGTGAGAGAAATAGGGAAAAAATATACAAAGCAGAATTAAGAATTGTAGTGGCAAAATGTCCTAGAAGCTTAATGGCTCTTTTGGACACCCTTCTATCATAGTAAAAACAATGAGAACATGTTTTTAAAGATGACATTGCTACTTAAAAATATGCAAAGTGTTCCACAATCCATTTGTTGTAAAGAGAATGCAATACAGTTTTTCAATCTTTCCATCAAAGCAAGAAAAGGAAGAAAGTTCATTGTAACAGTCACCTAAACAAATGCCTCATTCTATGGTGAAATCTAAATGATGGTTCATTTTGTATTATTTTGAGTTCTTTTAAATCTGATATGATTTGTGCATATTTCCTTGTATTCTTTGAGCATCACTGAAAAGTAAGTAAAGATATTCTTTCTATTGCATAGGTGGAGATACATAAGTTTGCAAACAATGTAGTGCTGTGCTGTGCTTAGTCACTCAGTTGTATCTGACTCTTTGCGACTCCGTGGACTGTAGCCTGCTAGGCTCCGCTCTCCATGGGGATTCTCCAGGCAAGAATACTGGAGTGAGTTGCCATGCCCTCCTCCAGGGAATCTTCCCAACCCAGGGATCAAATCCAAGTCTCCTGCATTGTAGGTGGATAAACAATGCAGATTCCCCCACAAAACCAATGTGGACAATAACTTGAAAAATTATTCTAAATATTTTGTCCTTATCCATTAAAAAAGTTGAATCTACTTTTCATATACTCATAGTTTGGAATATTTCTTCAAAAATGCTATTGTTCTTTACTTTTTTATTTTACTTACTCTGTTGTTATAGGTGAACAATTATGAATCACTGAAGTTTACAAGTCTGTTCAAATAATGTGCTTTATTTGGGCTATAATACTGGCTAGGATGTTGTAAAACATCCCTACAGGACCAGAAGAAAAGAATGGAGTCATGAATAGAGGTAAAGAATATATCCAAGTGGACAGATAAAGCTTATGTTTTGCAATGGCTGAATGTTCTGGACTTTGTTTAGTACTTTCTAAGGTATTTCCTAATGAAACAGTATTTTCAAAACAAGCTCTTCAAATGTCAGAAAGGAAGAGGTGGGCCAATTGCCTAGAGCTTGCAAAGGCAGTAAAACCTTTTAAAAGTAACCCTGCTTGAAATGCATTTGATTGTATTTCCTGATATAGTGTTTTCTCTTCACGTGGTACATTGTTCAGTGAATTTGTTTGTAAAAATAAAAAAATGTTTTCACCTGCTAAATTGCCAAGATAAATATGATTCAATTAAAGCTCCAGAGATGGCTTCATAGATACCATAAAAGAGCAGAGTTTCAATATCCTTTTGTTTTACATGATCGTTGCCAAGACGTAAAAGCTGACACTGACAATATTCTCATTAGATCAAAAGTTATCAAGACCCATTAAAGAATTATTTCCTTTAAAAGCATATTTGTTTGTTTCTCTTTCTTCTCAATGCCTTCCTGGATGGTATAAAGTACAAACTAGAACTTAGAAAGTTGTTTATGTACATGGATTAATTTGATTACACAAGAATTTCCTGATGGGATAGCTTATTCTTATACTCAATTACACACACACACACATATATATATAGTGGTGAGTGAGGATTTACCGAGATCACTTTTTTTTTTTTTTTTTGACACTGCCCAAAGTTGAAATAAAACATTGGTCTTTCTGCTGTTGGCTTGGTAAAAACATTGAGATTTGTTTTCCCTCAGGGGTCAAAATAGGATAAAGAATAGAGAGAAAAGCTATTTTCTAAATAAAAATACATCAAAGGAGCCACATAAGAAACTCCAGTTCTGACAGAGAACTAGTTAATCTTCCCAAAATTTTATAAGAGAGTCTGATGCACAGCTGGGACTGAGTGTTGATTTAGGAAGTAGGCTTCTCAGGAAAAGAGCTGAGAGGAACACACTTTAGAGAATTTCATTCATCTTTGGGGTACAGGATGTCTGAAATGTATATTATCCAAAGGAGATTCACTTTCACTAGATTCTCCTGGAAAGGATCTGAGTGATTGAGTGATTCCCTTTCTATTTCATCCTGGTCATATTTCAGTCTAGCTCTAAGCATTTAGCTCTAAATTTTAATTATCATTGGTGATACTGGGAAAGATTGAGGACAGGAGGAGAAGGGGCTGATAGATGCTTGGAAGTCATCATCAACTCAATGGACACGAGTTTGAGCAAACTCTGGGAGATGGTGAAGGACAGGGAAGTCCGGCGTGCTACAGTCTATAGGGTTGCAAAGAGTCGGACATGACTGAGTGACTGAACAACAACAAAAATTTAATAACGGATATAAGAATTCTTCTTAAAAAATGTATTAAAATGTTTCCTAGTAAATTTTCACCCAGTGTTGCATGTTTTGAAATGTTCAGTTTGCATTATGAATGCAGTAGATCAAAAAACAGCAACAGCAATGACAAAAATAGAGCTTGGAATTAATAAAGCTTTCTAAGAATTCCACAGACAGAGGAGCCTGGCAGGCTACAGTCAGTAAGAATTGGACACGACTGAGTGACTATTACTCACTCACTCACATGACACTAACAGGGCTTCCTAGATGGCTCAGTGGTAAAGAACCCACCCGTCAAGCAGAAGAGGCAGGTTCAACCCCTGGGTTGGGAGGATCCCCTGGAGAAGTAAATGGCAACCCCCTCCAGTATTCTTGCCTGGGAAATCCCATGGACAGGAGAGCCTGGTGGCCCACAGTCCATGGGGTTGCAAAAAGTCGGACATGATGTAGTGACTAAACAGAAGCACTTACAGATTTGCTCTGTGTAAGCTTTCCATTTGTTGTCAGTGAAATCACAAGGGCTCAGAACCAGTATTATCAGTTAATTATAGCACATATGTTCAAAATGCTAATTATTTTTCATTTATAGTAATGTTTCTTAATAGCATGGGATCATTTATGAGAAATAAACAGATCACACAAAAAAAGCAATTTATGTCTTCAGCCTTTTTTTTAAATACTGTGTGCAACTTAGCAATTAGTCCGTAATACTTCTGTCTAATGTGTGCTGCTGCTGCTGCTAAGTCACTTCAGTCATGTCCGACTCTGTGCAACCCCATAAATGGCAGCCCACCAGGCTCCTCTGTCCCTGGGATTCTCCAGGCATGAATACTGGAGTGGGTTACCATTTCCTTCTCCAGTGCATGAAAATGAAAAGTGAAAGTGAAGTCACTCAGTCGTGTCCAACTCTTCGCGACCCCATGGACTGCAGCCTACCAGGCTCCTCCATCCATGGGGTTTCCCAGGCAAGAACACTGGAGTGGGGTGCCATCGCTAGATATTGTTAAATTAATAGACCACATCTGAAGTATAGGAAAAGGTTAAAACAAGATGTCTTCATTTTTGTGAGACAAAATTCTAAATAGTGTCCAATAGTGTGATATCATATATCTTCCTAATATAATTTAGCTAATTTTTTATCTAATAATTATTACTCAGGTAAATAAAATATACTAAGTTCAAAAACAGTCTTGAGAAAAAGATGGTCTAGAAACTTAGTCTACCTCTTCTCCTCAGAGCTTCACTGGTGATGGTTGTGTAGATGTCAGTCATCAAATTTTCTAAGACAGGCCTTGTGAAATGAAAATATCTCTTGGCATATCAACAAACAAGAAACGTCACAGCCATCAACCATTTCTGGCCTCCAAATGTAAATGAGGGCTCCCAAAACTGTGATGCAACAGATGCTGCCCACCCCCCTCCACGGTGATTACCGAGGAGCTGGGGAATGGAAGAAGCAGCCATCTGCCACTCCTTAAGGTGAACAAGGAAACAGGATTTGGCCCCACATAGCTGAGGTTCGTATGAAAGGAATGAATTCAGTGAGCCCAGAGGCACATCGTGCAAAATGTCAACTGGATGAAGCACAAGCTGGAATCAAGATTGCCGGGAGAAATATCAAAAACCTCAGATATGCAGATGACACCACCTTATGGCAGAAAGTGAAGAGGAACTAAAGAGCCTCTTGATGAAAGGGAAAGAGGAGAGTGAAAAATTTGGCTCAAAATTCAAATTCAGAAACTAAGATCATGGCATCTGGTCCTATCTCCTCATGGCAAATAGATGGGGAAACTATGAAAACAGTGAGAGACTTTATTTTGGGGGGCTCCAAAATCACTACAGATGATCATGGCATCCAGTCCTATCTCCTCATGGCAAATAGATGGGAAAACTATGAAAATAGTGAGAGACTTTATTTTGAGGGGCTCCAAAATCACTGCAGATGGTGACTGCAGCCATGAAATTAAAAGATGCTTGCTCCTTGGAAGAAAAGCTGTGACCAACCTAAACAGCATATTAAAAAGTAGAGTCATTCATGTTGATATATGGCAAAACCAATACAATATTGTAAAGTTAAAAAATAAAATAAAGTAAAATAAAAATAAATAAATAAATAAAAAGTAGAGACATTACTTTACCAACAAAGGCCTGCCTAGTCAAAGCTATGATTTATCCAGTAGACATGTATCAACATGAGAGTTGGACTATAAAGAAAGCTGAGCACTGAAGAATTGATGTTTTGAACTGTGGTGTGGGAGAAGACTCTTGAGAGTCCCTTGAACTGCAAGAAGATCAAATTAGTCAATCCTAAAAGAAATCAGTCCTGAATATTCATTGGAAGGACTGATGCTGAAGCTGAAACTCCAATACTTGAGCCACCTGATGCAAAGAACTGACTCATTTGAAAAGACCCAGATGCTAGGAAAGATTGAAGGCAAGAGGAGAAGGGGACGACAGAGGATAAGATGGTTAGATGGCATTACTGACTCAATGGACATGAGTGTGAGTAGACTGCGGGAGTTGGTGATGGACAGGGAATCCTGATGTGCTATAGTCCATGGGTTCGCAAAGAGTCAGACATGACTGAGCGGTTGAACTGAACTGAACTGAACAGAGAGGCTCAAATCTTCTCATACATAGAATGCCAAATTCCTTAACTTGATATCTGATTTTTGATGTTCAGGCTGCCTCCTCCCTTTGTTGCAAACTTGTATATAGCCTGACTCCACCTCCTACATCCTTGAAGTAGTCTCTCAGAACTAACTGAGGTACTGTATCCTGGGATGCAGTCCTAATTTTGCCCCCAAATAAAGCTTAACTTGAAGTTCTCAGGTTGTGCATATTTTTTAATCAACAGGCTCTATAATGATTCTATTTTGCTGTGAATAAAGCTAATTATTTCTGTGTTTTGGTTACTTATATTATGTGTCTACACAACTATCATCTGGCTGCAATCTATAACAAAAAAGCAAGTAACATTTAAAGTGTTAAGGAAACGTGAATTCAAGATTACTGTTCAAAGTTATAATATAAATGTTCTTAGTATGTTTAGACAGGAAAGTCTCAAATGTGTATTTATTGAAGCTATTCAGCCTTCATTCATTATTTGAACTTCTAGCAACAATTAAGGATTGATGCAAACATTCAAAAACAAATAAGGCTATGTAATTTTAAATCACAACTTAATCCTTAATCCTTTTCAGCATTCAAAAATCATAATGACAGATTTTTAATTGAGGACTAGTGCTGGTAAAATCTGTAACAATGGTTAGTTTCTTACAACATAAGCCTAGATTAATTTATACAGTACTCTTGGGTGTTACAAATAAAAAATGAGTCATCTCCATTTGATAATAATATTGTATTATAATAGAGACAAAATTTTCATGTTAACCTTCCAAAGAAGATTTTCCTATTAAATGCATCCACAGAATTATGGAGGAGGAAAAATAATTTTTCCTCTACTCTTCTTAGTTCTTGGCTGATATCCGCTACAACAGAAGGCAAACTAACAGGAGGAAAACAAGCAGAAATTTGGTAACATATATACCTCTTGCATTGGAAAAGGAAATGGTAACCCACTTCAGTTTTCTTGCCTGGAAAATCCCCATGGACAGAGAAGCCTGGCGGGCTACTTGTCCATGGGGTCCCAAAGAGTCCACACAACTGAGCGACTAAGCACTCAGGCTTTTCCTGGTACAGGGAGGGTGATGTCCTTATAAATATGGAAATTTCCCTTATAAATGGAGATGTCTGCAACAAAAGGATCACTTCTACTCCGTTTTCAGATTTTCTATGTCTCTGTTTCTAAAAATATTCAGCCTAAAATAATCTTTATGTCAAAGATGACACATTTTATTTTTGTGGGCTCCAAGATCACTGCAGAGGGTGACGGCAGTCACGAAATTAAAAGATATTTGCTCCTTGGATGAAAAGATATGATAAACCTAGACAGCGTTTTAAAAAGCAGAGACATCACTTTGCTGACAAAGGTCCATGTAGTCAAAGCTATGGATTTTTCAGTAGTCATGTACAGATGTGAGTGAGTGAAAGTCACTCATTTGTGTCTGACTCTTCATGACCCCATGAACTATATAGTCCATGGAATTCTTCAGACCAGAATGCTGGAGTGGGTAGCCTTTTCCTTCTCCAAAGGATCTTCCCAACCCAGGGATCGAGCCCAGGTCTCCTACATTGCAGGCAGATTCTTTACCTGCTGAGCCACTAGGGAAGGCCAAGAATACTGGAGTGGGTAGCCTATCCTTTCTCCAATGGATCTTCCTGACTCAGAAATTGAACCAGGGTCTCCTGCATTGCAGGTGTATCTTTTACTAACTGAGATACTAGGGAAGCCCACATGAGATGTGAGAGTTGGACCATAAAGAAGGCTGAGCACTGAAGAATTGATGCTTTTGAACTGTGGTGGTGGAGAAGACACCTAAGAATCCCTTGGACAACAAGGAGATCAAACCAGTCAATCCTAAGGGAAATCAACCCTGAATATTCTTTGGAAGGAATGATGCTGAAGCTGAAGCACCAATACTTTGGCCACCTTATGTGAAGAGCTGACTCATTGAAAAAGACCCTGATGCTGGAAAAAGGAGGAGGAGAAGAGGGCAACAGAGGATGAGATGGTTGGATGGCATCATCGACTCAATGGACAAAAGTTTGAGCAAACTCTGGGAGATAGTGAAGGACAGGAAAGCTTGGTGTGCTGCAGTCCATGGGATCGCAAAGAATCAGACACAATTGAGGGACTGAACAATAGCGATGTCAAAGAGGCATATTTCAAGGTGACAAATTCTCTTCTCCCTCAGAATAGTTCTCATTCTTGCAGTTGTTAGTGTCCTGTAACTCTGTTGATCTTAATTACATTTAAAAAAAAAAGAGAGAGAGTTTTACTGCCTGTGTTAAGAAACAATGACCTGAAAAAGTGTAAAGTTGCTAAACTGTTAAACACAAAGAATTCTCAACTAAGCCTTTACAAATAAGATTTAAGATTATATTCCCAAACTGCCTGCAGCATGTATTTGCAATTTCATGTAACTTTTAACCTTTTTTCTATATACTTTAAAGAAATTTTAAAATAAAGGAAAAGAGTACATAAAGCAGAAAAATATCCCCATTGCTTAGAATATCTACCACAGATATTTTGTCCTATTTGTTTCTCATTCTCTTTACTTAGATAAAATAAAAACTTCAGCAGTCTAGCTAGTCTCCTACAATGGAATCCCTCAGTATTACTTACCCCTGAACTTCCAAGAGGCAATTGCCATCTGACTTTTATAAAAATCCTTCCAATCTATTAACTTTAAGATTATTATTCTATATGTGTTTTTTAACAACATACGGTAATGTGTTGCATGTATCATCCTCCATCTTTCCATTTCTCCCCCCAAATTATTTTCAACATCTCCCATGTTGATCTTTCTGGAACCAGCATCAACGTTATGAACATCCTTCTATTAATGGATATTTCAGTTCAGTTCAGTCGCTAAGTCGTTTCTTACTCTTTGTGACCCCATGAATTGCAGCAGGCCAGGGCTCCCTGTCCATTGCCATCTCCTGGAGTTCACTCAAACTCATGTCCATCGAGTCGGTGATGCCATCTAGCCATCTCATTCTCTGTCGTCCCCTCTTCCTCCTGCCCCCAATCCCTCCCAGCATCAGAGTCTTTTCCAATGAGTCAACTCTTCGCATGAGGTGGCCAAAGTATTGGAGTTTCAGCTTTAGCATCATTCCTTCCAAAGAAATCCCAGGGCTGATCTCCTTTAGAATGGGCTGGTTGGATCTCCTTGCAGTCCAAGGGACTCTCAGGAGTCTTCTCCAACACCACAGTTCAAAAGCATCAATTCTTTGGTGCTCTGCTTTCTTCACAGTCCAACTCTCACATCCATACATGACCACTGGAAAAACCATAGCCTTGACTAAACAGACCTTTATTGGCAAAGTAATGTCTCTGCTTTTGAATATGCTATCTAGGTTGATCATAACTTTCCTTCCAAGGAGTAAGCGTCTTTTAATTTCATGGTTGCAGTCACCATCTGTAGTAATTTGGGAGCCCCCAAAAACAAAGTCTGACACTATTTCCACTGTTTCCCCATCTATTTCCCATGAAGTGATGGGACCAGATGCCATGATCTTTGGTTTCTGAATGTTGAGCTTTAAGCCAATTTTTTCACTCTCCACTTTCACTTTCATCAAGAGGCTTTTTAGTTCCTCTTCACTTTATGCATAAGGGTGGTGTCATCTGCATATCTGAGGTTATTGATATTTCTTCTGGCAATCTTGATTCCAGCTTGTGCTTCTTCCAGCCTAACATTTCTCGTGATGTACTCTGCATACAAGTTAAATAAGCAGGGTGACAGTATACAGCCTTGACGTACTACTCCTTTTCCTATTTGGAACCAGTCTGTTGTTCCATGTCCAGTTCTAACTGTTGCTTCCTGACCTGCATATAAGTTTCTCAAGAGGCAGGTCAGGTGGTCTGGTATTCCCATCTCTTTCACAAGTGTCCACAGTTTATTGTGATCCACACAGTCAAAGGCTTTGGCATAGTCAATAAAGCAGAAATAGATGTGTTTCTGGAACTCTCTTGCTTTTTTGATGATCCAGCAGATGTTGGCAATTTGATCTCTGCTTTCTCTGCCTTTCCTAAAACCAGCTTGAACATCTGGAAGTTTATGGTTCACGTATTGCTGAAGCCTGGCCTGGAGAATTTTGAGCATTACTTTACTAGCGTGTGAGATGAGTGCAATTGTGCGGTAGTTTGAGCATTCTTTGGCATTCCCTTTCTTTGGGATTAGAATGAAAACTGACCTATTCCAGTCCTGTGGCCACTGATGAGTTTTCCAAATTTGCTGGCATACTGAGTACAACACTTTCACAGCATCATCTAATAGAATTTGAAATAGCTCAGCTGGAATTCCATCACCTTCACTAGCTTTGTTCATGATGATGCTTCCTAAGTCCCACTTGACTTTGCACTCCAGGATATCTGGCTCTAGGTGAGTGATCACACCACCATGGTTATCTGGGTCATGAATATCTTTTTTGTATAGTTGTTCTGTGTATTCTTGCCACCTCTTCTTAATATCTTCTGCTTCTGTTAGATCCATACCATTTCTGTGCTTTATTGTGCCCATCTTTGCAAGGTGGCTTTCAATATATCTCTTTATCTTTGGTTTTTATATTTTAATTACAAGGTGTATTGGTGTAGTTTTCTTTGGTTTGATCCTTTTTGGGAATCTCTGCTTCCTGGATTTGAATGGCTGCTTCCTCATCTAGGTTAATGAAGTATTTATCAATTATGTCTTCAAATATATTCTCTGCTCATTTGCCTCTCTTTTCTCCTTCTGGGACCTCTATGATGTGAATGTTAGTAAGCTTGGTATTATCCCTGAAATCTCTTAAATTGTCCTCCTTTGCTTTTACTTTTTTTCTTTTTTCTGTTCAGCTTTACTGATTTCCATTTCTCTGTGTTTCACCTAACAGATCCATTCCTTTGTATCATTTATTCGGCTATTGATTCTTTCTAGAGTATTTTTCATTCAGTTACTGAATCCTTCATCTTTGGTTCTTCCTTATATCTAACTCTTAAAAACTTCTAAGGTTTTATTCTGTTCTTCCAATATTCTCCCAAGTTTCTTGAACATCTTCAAGATCATTACCCTCTATCAGATAGATTGTGTATCTCCATTTCACTTAATTTTTCTGGAATTTTATGTTCATTCATTCAGAACATGCCACCTCTTTTTACCTAAATTGCTGTTTTTATTTATGTGTATCTGGCTATGTTTCTCAACCTTGGGGATGTAGCCTCTATAGGAGAGGTTCTGTTGCCCCAGCAGCATACGCCCCACTGGTCACCAGAGCTACATGCTCTGGGGTGTCCCTATGTAGGTTCTGTGGGTCCTTCTGTTGTGTCAGGCTGACTACTATGAGTGGGCTAGTAGATGTGTCTACCCCCCTCCTCGTCTGGTTGTTTGCCAGGACCCTCCTTGTGTAGATGCTTTTGGCAGCTGTTTGATGGGTTTGGGTCTTGAAGCAGCTGGTTTCAGGAGCCCAGGAGATCCTGGAGTTAATGTTGGCTCACTGGTGTGTGTGGAGTTGCAGGACTGGGGTTCCTAGACCTAGTATCTGCCTTCTATTGCGTGGGGTGATTCCTGACATGCTGGCAATCAGTGATTCTGGGGTGTGTCAAAACTAATGCTGGCTTGTTGGTGAGTAGGGCTGGATTCCAGGGCTGCGGATGAGAAGTCCAGAGTATCTCTGAGCTGATGTTAGCCTACAGGTGGTGAGGCCAGGGCTTAAATTTTCCTGGGGCTAGTGCTGCCAGTTCACTGGTGGGCAGAAGCAGGTTTTGGTGCCTTGGTGTCCTGAAGCTGATATCAGCCTCATTGTCCATGGGGCTGGATCCACACTCACAATGGATTCCAGTGGGGCTGGAATTCACCCCTCAAGGGATTGCAACCCAGGCATCCATTCGCAGGGACTGGGGGAAGACTGCTGCTAAGTCGCTGCAGTTGTGTCTGACTCTGTGCGACCCCATAGATCAGCCCACCAGGCTCTCCCGTCCCTGGGATTCTCCAGGCAAGAACACTGGAGTGGGTTGCCATTTCCTTCTCCAATGCATGAAAGTGAAAAGTGAAAGTGAAGTTGCTCAATCGTGTCTGACTCTTAGCGACTCCATGGACTGCAATCTACCAGGCTCCTCCACCCATGGGATTTTCCAGGCAAGAATACTGGAGCGGATTGTCATTTCCTTCTCCATGGGGAAGACTAGGGAGGTGGAATTATATCATGGGGGTTCGTCCCTACCCCCCATCACCACCCTCCCCCTGACTCCCCATCAAGATTTGGCAGAGAAATGACTTTTGTACCAGGTCATTCTTTATAATTAAACTCACAGTATCCACCCCCTCAAGCCGACCCTGCCTCCTTCCTGGGGCGGCAACTCCCCTTTTCCTGAGGGTCCCAGGGCTGTTGTGGCTTGCTGGTGTACGGGGCTGTGGTGGGGAGTTTGGAGACTGCTGCCAGTCTGCTGATGTGTTGCTGGGTCTTGACAAGTCAGGCTTCAGGGCTGCATTGTTGCTAGATTGGTGTCCATCTGCTGGCGAGTGAGGTCGAGGTCCAGGCAATCCTGGGTCTGATGCCTATCCATTGGTGGGTGACTCTGGGTCCTGGAGCTAGTGCCAGCACACTGGGAGGCAGAGTCTGGTCCCAGGGTCTCTGGATGCAGTTTCCAGGGGTTCCCACATTTGGCTTTGGACCACTGGTGGGTGGGGTTGATTGATGACACTGCTGGCTGCAGTGTCCTAGCTGTCCTAAAGTTGTATTGGCCTCCTGGTAGCTAAGAATATATTCTAAGGCCTCTGATTGAAGGCCACAAGGTGTCTCAGAGCTGGGTTCACTTGCTGGTGAGTGGATTCTGGTTCCAGGATCTCTGGCTGGAGACTCTGGTGGTTCCAAGTTTGGTGTATTGACTTTCTGGTGGGTGGAGGTGGGACCCTGGGGTTCCTAGGGCTGCGGCCTCTCCACTAGCAGATCAAGCTGCATCCCAAGTTAACTGGTTGTAGGAATCCCAGGATAATGCCTGTGCACTGGTGTATGGGCCCAGGTTTGGGGCCCTCCAGTGAACAGGGCTATGTTCTGGGGTGGCTGTAGGCTTAAGAGTGTCTTAAGGCAGCCTGCCTGCTAGTGGTATGGCTACGTCCCCACCTGGCTAATTTCTTGGCTGGAGGCATCCAGCACTGGTGCCAATAGGCTGGTGTGTTAGACCAGGTCCTAGTGCTAATAAGGTATGGAAAGGATTCCAGTATGGTACTTGCTAGAGTCAGGGTCCATGTGGTAGAATGAGCCCCCACCCCAAATGGTTACAACCAGTGTCAATGGCACCCCACCCCAGTACTTTTGCCTGGAAAATCCCATGGACGGAGGAGCCTGGTGGGCTCGAGTCCGTGGGGTCGCTAAGAGTCGGACACGACTGAGCGACTTCCCTTTCACTTTTCACTTTCATGCATTGGAGAAGGAAATGGCAACCCACTCCAGTGTTCTTGCCTGGAGAATCCCAGGGACAGGGGAGCCTGGTGAGCTTCCGTCTATGGGGTCGCACAGAGTCGGACACGACTGAAGCGACTTAGCAGCAGCAGCAGCAGTGTCTATGGACATGAGTTTGAGCAAGCTCCAGGAGTTGGTGATGTACAGGGAAGCCTGGCGTGCTGCAGTCCATGAAGTCGTAAAGAGTCAGACACGAGTGAGTGACTGAACTGAACGGAACTGAATGTCTATGTCCCCAAAGTGAGCTCCAGTTGCCTCCAGTCTCTCTGAGAGATTCTCTAAGATCAGCTGGTGGGTCTGACCCAAGCTCCTTTCAAATTTCTGTTTCTTCCCTGGTCTTAGAGTGTGTGAGATTTTGTGTGCACTTTTATGAGTGGAATCTGTATTTCCCACCACCTCTGGGTCTCTCAACCTTAATTTCCATTGGCCTTCCATTCTGGGGCCTTGTCTTCCCAATGTAGGACCCCTGCGCTAGGGATCCCCATGTGGGAGATTCCTCCACACCCATTCCTCCTTGAAGAGAACCTGTGCAATTGTAATTATTCTTCTGTTTTTGGTCACCCACCCAAGGGTATGAGTCTTGACTCTACTCTCACTCTGTGCCTCCTACCTGTCTCATTGTGGTTCCTTCTTTATATCTTTAGCTGTAGATCTGGGAAAGATTGAGGGCAGGAGGAGAAGGGGACAACAGAGGAAGAGATGGTTGGATGGCATCACCGACTTGATGGTCATGGGTTTGGGTGGACTCCGGGAACTGGTGATGGACAGGGAGGCCTGGCGTGCTGCGGTTCATGGGGTCGCAAAGAGTCAGACATGACTTAGCGAGTGAACTGAACTGAACTTTTCTACTAGAATCTGGTCTTTCTCATTAACAGTTGCTCTGTAAGTAGCTGTAATTTTGGTGTGCCACAGAGAGGAGGTGGTCTTGGTGTCTTCCTATTCTGATGACTTGGCCAAGCTTTAAATGCAGTTTATATTTTAATATGTTTACATGGTTTTTAGATAAAAACTTACCTGCTAGTGTCAGCAGCCTTTTTTTCATTTTATAATTTCTATCCCAAATTAAGGAATAATTATTTAAAATCACTGATAATGTTCTTAGCACACTGATAGAGAACTTTGCACAATTTGAGAACTGATTTTAAAGACAGTGGCAATGATGATGATATTATAATGCCAAGAATCTGATGGCAAATTAACAAAGATTGAAATTGGCTTAACAAATGATGAGCTTCTATTCCTTGCCCTTACCTACTGTTCTCATCATCACCTTATACTACTAGCTTGAAATTGGGTTAAAAATGTCTATATTACTACATGAAGAGTTATTGCTCTCTCTAAATGTTAACATGGTAATGGAGAATTTTTCTATCATTAGGTAAAACCATGAGATATTTGTTAAGTATTTTAGCAACAACTCTAAAATCAGAAATGAATAGTTTAAATTTTTTTTAATGTAAAAAACAATCTTTTTACAAAGTTATCTGTTTGGAAATATATTTAATTGCTCTAATATTACAGAGGTTTGTGCTGATTCTCCTATTAGAGTTGACAGAGGTTTCATTCAGCATCCTCATTTGCTAAGGATACTTTGATTGGATCTGCTTGCTCAAAAAACCCAAGTATTAGAGCAATTTTTACTAAAGTCTTAGCTTTCTATAAAGCCTTCTCTTGTTCTAGTCTCCAATAGAATTTAGTAGCCTTACAGATAACCACTGGTTCAATGAAATAACACTGTTTAATGTGGTACATATTGCCTCCAAAATCCAGAAAAGCATATCAAGCACTAAGCCATGTTTTTCAAGGTAGATTGTGTGAAGTACATCAACTTGATTTTCACTTCAGATGGATATCTCAAGATACTCCATGCATTTATCCCACTTCTCCCCCCACCCCCAACACTAGAAACTAACATTGGGTTGTAGGGCTGCTAAGCTTTTCTGGGATATCTATCACTGTCTAGTTTGTCCATGTCTTATTAAGACATGTAAATTACTTGTACTTCCTGCTCATAGGATCCAACTGGCATAATGTGATCAATGAAAAGGACTCCAATAAAATTTGTGGAATATCAAAGAATCAAGATCTCCAGGGATTCTATGATGGTACAAAGCTGGATAATAGGTATATTTCTGAACCATGTCTATGAAGGTTTACTCTTAACTCTGTACAGTAAAAAGTAAGCTGCTTCTAGTGGTACTTACAAATAGGTATGGGGAAAAAATATATTATCCAGGTCAACATATATGTACCTAACGGCAGGGGTCATATTGATTTTTTTTCCAGTATGTGTACTACATCTGTGACAGAAGCTGTAATTGGAGTCTCCACCTGATTGAGTTTGTGATAGTCTAAGGATAGTCTTCAAGATTTATCTACCCAGGCTAAGTGACTACATTTATGAATGATATGGCTATGTGAAAGATGTAATCACTCCTGCTTCTCCTGAATTTCCTGCAAGAAACTTCTGCCATAAAACAGAAAACAATCTTGATAAGGAGAAGTTCCAGAAGTTTCCACTTACCATTCCTATCAAAGTAGCATTCCCCAATGGGGTCAGGGGGCTTCCCCAGTGGCTCAGTGGTAAAGAATAAACCTGCAATGCAGGAGACAATGCAAGAGATGTGAGTTTGATTCTTAGGTGAGGCAAATCCCCTGGAGGAGGGCATGGCACCCCACTCCAGTATTCTTGCCTGGAGAATACTATGGACAGAGGAGCCTGGTGGGCTACAGTCCAAAGGGTTGCACAGAGTCAGACACAGCTGAAAAGACTTAGCACCCAGATACTTAACAGCTAGATTGCCAGCAAAATAAATAAAAAAAAAAAAAGACCAAGGAAAGGAGGAAGGAAGGAAGGAAGAAAAGAAACAAGGAAGGATGGATCTTATGGCATTTGTTGACATTTGTGGTATAATTACTATCACTATGGCTGACTTCAAGTTACCAATGTGATATTACTGAACACAAAGTTGGGGAGAGACTCAATATGCAGTATTTCTACCATATATCCATAATAGACTTGAATAACCTCAAGGGCTTTTCCAATTTTATAAATATTACTTAAGAATAAGGAAATAACTAAGAATAAAGGAACATTACATTGTTCAAAACAACATGACTCAAATCTGTTACAATCAGTTGCAATATTTTATACACTATATAATAAGACTAGAAAACAATTTGAACATTCATATAGAGATCTTTTAATGTTGAAAGAAGCTGTCAGAATGAACATTTTATCAAGTAATTTTGCAAAATAAAATAAAAAGTCATTGTTTGTATAACCCTTCCTAAAGCTGAAATAAAGCCAGGTCAAACTTTGACTTCTGAGACTTCAAAATGACAATACTTAGAATTATTTAAACTTTAATACAGACATTGCATTATGATTGTGATATTTTGAAAGGAATACATGTAAAATACAGGTCAGAATTGCTATATGTTGGAATAGCCTGTGTGATGGGATTTTGTCATATTGTCTGTTACTACTATTTATCTTTGAAATCCTGTCCATTATTTAAAACATTTCTCTGAATTTATCCATGTGATTCTAAATGTTATGGTTTTAAACATAGATTATATATTGCTGTAACATTGTCTCATAATGGATTGTTCATTTCTTTCCCTACTAAAACAAGTAAATTAAACAAATAGTAATTTTCACGTGGGATCTTAGTGTAAAACATCTTTTTAAACTTCCTGAAGTTACATCTTTTTCTCCCATATTTTTAAGCTGACACCTCCTAATATTTGGTTATTACTTATTTTATGTTCTTGTAAAATAAAGCAGTCTTGTTTGCCTCTTGGACTAAGCCATTTCAGTAACACCACTGCATTCAAAAGGTTATGAAATAGGGAAGCAGCCAGTCAATGTGAAGACTTTAGTGAAGTAGTCCAATAACCTGAATGATGTGGCAAGCATCTAGTACTAAAAAGAATTAGCACATTAGCAACTTGCTTAAGCAGCGCCACTTGGGCAGTGCATTTTGACAATCATAGGTTATTTTCAGCATCCTGCGATTCAGTTTACAAGGATCCACTATTTCAGGGCTCTGCCTATTGTTTCCACATTACTTCTAGCTGTCCTTAATTGGTTAAGGTCATATCAAATTGCTGCCTTACTGTTTCTGAGACATAATTCAGTCATAAATCTTCTATGTTAAGTAGCATCTCCTAGTTTGTTCTCCCCCACCCCCGCCCCCAGGAATTATAAGTTTCTGGCTTCTGACAATATCCATCTTCTAAATCAGAATATTGCTATGCTTATTTGCTTAAAATTTATAACTTCTAATCTGATCTGTGCAGCCCCTTTTCAGAGAATATTTTAAACAAACAAACAAATATATATATATATATAGTTTTGCATTGAACTGGGCTTCCTGGTAGCTCAGAAGGTAAAGAATCTGTTTGCAATGCAGGAAACCCGGGTTCAATCCCTGAGTTGGGAAGATCCCCTGGAAAAGGAAATGGCAACCCACTCCAACTTGCCCAGAGAATTCCATGGACAGAGGAGCCTGGCAGGCTATAGCCAATGGAGTCACAAAGAGTCAGACACAACTGAGTGACTAATACACATTGAACTATTTATTTTATATAACTTTTAGGTATCTAACATTATTCTTCTAAAAATAATACTTGAAAGCCAGAGATGATGGCAGCAATAGCACTGACTTTGAATCTTTCCAATCCCTTCTTAAAAAGAGATAAGACAGCTAGGACAGAAAAAAATAGTCTGCCACCAAAGTTGCTAATGACATAATTCTATGAGCCTCAGAGTGTGAGCAAGCAAAACCAACCCAAATGCAGCATGAGAAGCTACACGGAAGAGAAACTGTAAACAATGGAAGAAACACAAATGGGTCTTGTGACAGATTTAAGATCTAGGAAACAGAAATTCTTAAAAGCCCTCATTCCTACAGTGAGGGCTTCTCCACTCTGAGTGAAAGATTCAATTAACAAATTGGGACATGGTTCCAAAGTCTCAAAGTTTTAAATATCAAGAGTGTGCTGGGTATCCTAGGCTCCCCAAAATACTCAAAAGAAGGAAAGAGCACTGTGAGGAGATACTGCTGGGAACAGAACTTATGTTTATTTAATAAGGAAAGAGGACTTCCTGACGGTTCAGACTGTAAAGAATCTGACTGCAGTGCAGGAGACCCAAGCCCAATCCATAGGTCAGGAAGATTCCTGGAGAAGGGAAGGGCTACTGACTCCAGTATTCTTGCCTAGAATACTGCTACAACAGGCTACAGTTCACGAAGGCTACAGTTCTCCAGCAGGCTACACTTCCTGAAGGCTCCTAAAGAGTTGTACACGACTGAGTGACTAACACTGGAGGAAAGAAGAATGAAATTTCAGCTATAAGTGGGAGAAGAACCTTGGCAAAAATATATCTTAAGAAATTTTGAAGAGGGAGCTAATGTCAGCAAGATAGCAGAATAAATTCTGGTCCTTCTTCCCTCAAAAGAAACAATGATTTGATGATTACATATGGGCCAGACTACCTTTATGAAAACCCCAGAATCCAGTTAAGAAGTTTTAGTACCCCAGAAGAGCACAGTACTTAGGGAAAAAAAATCACACTGAAGCAAAGAGAGACATTTACCTTTACCTGTGTTTTTTTTCTCCTCCAAATAGATGAGAAAGAACCGATCTGTCAATTACTTCCCTTGTCAGTTCAGTTCAGTTGCTTAGTTGTGTTTGATTCTTTGCGACCCCACGAACTGCAGCATTCCAGGCTTCCCTATCACCAGCTCCCAGAGCTTACTCAAGCTCATGTCCATAGAGTCGGTGATACCATCCAACTATCTTATCCTCTGTCGACCCCTTCTCCTTCTACCCTCAATCTTTCCTAGCATCAGGGTCTTTTCCAATGAGTCATTTCTACACATAAGGTGGCCAAAGTATTGGAGTTTCAGCTTCAACACCAGTCCTTTCAATGAATATTCAAGACTGATTTCCTTTAGGATGGACTGGTGGACCTCCTTGCAATCCAAGGGACTCTCAAGAGTCTTCTCCAACACCACAGTTCAAAAGCATCAATTCTTGTGAGCTCAGCTTTCTTTCTAATCCAACTCTCACATCCATACATGACTACTGGAAAAACTATAGCTTTGACTAGATGGACGTTTGTTGGCAAAGTAATGTCTCTGCTCTTTAATATGGTGTCTAGGTTGGTCATAGCTTTTCTTTCAAGGAGCAAGCACCTTCTGTCACCATCTGTCTGTCACTGTTTCCATTGTTTCCCCATCTATTTGCTAAGAGGTGATGGGACCAGATGTCATAATCTTAGTCTTCTGAATGTTGAGTTTTAAGGCAACTTTTTCACTATCCTCTTTCACTTTTATCAAGAGGCTCTTCAGTTCGGTTTCTGCCATAAGGGTGGTGTCTTCTGCATATCTGAGGTTATTGATATTTCTCCCGGCAGTCTTTATTCTAGCTTGTGCTTCATCTAGCCCAGCATATCTTATGATGTACTCTGCATATAAGCTAAATAAGCAGGGTGACAATATACAGCCTTAACATACTGCTTTCCCGATTTGGAACAAGTCTGTTGTCCCATGTCCTGTTGTGACTGTTGCTTCTTGACCTGCATACAGATTTCTCAGGAGGCAGGAAAGGTGGTCTGGTATTCTCATATCTTAAAGAATTTCCCACAGATTTTGTGATCCACAGAGTCAAAGGCTTTGGCATAGTCAATAAAGCAGAAGTAGATGTTTTTCTGGAACTTTCTTGCTTTTTCGATGATCCAACAGGTGTTGGTAATTTGATCTCTGGTTCCTCTGTCTTTTCTAAATCCAGCTTGAACATCTGGAAGTTCATGGTTCACATACCATTAAAGCCTGGCTTGAAGAATTTTGAGGTCGCTCAGTCATGTCCCACTCTTAGCGACCTTATGGACTGCAGCCTACCAGGCTCCTCCATCCATGGAACTTTTCAGACAAGAATACAGGAATGAGTTCATTGCTAGTGTGTGAGATGAGTGTAATTGTGTGGTAGTTTGAGCATTCTTCAGCATTGCCAAAGATTGAGTCAAATAGAGTCAAAGGATTAGATCTGATAGAAAGAGTGCCTGAAGAACTATGGATGGAGAGTTGTGACATTGTACTGGAGGCAGTGATAATGACCATACCCAAGAAAAATAAATGCAAAAATGGCAAAATGTTTGTCTGAGGAGGCCTTATAGATAGCTGAGAAAAGAAGAGAGGCTAAAGGCAAAGGAGAAAAGGAAAGATATATCCATTTGAATGCAGAGTTCCAAAGAATAGTAAGGAGAGATAAGAAAGCCTTCCTCAGTGATCAATGCAAAGAAATAGAAGAAAACAATTGAATGAGAAAGACTAGAGATCTCTTCAAGAAAATTAAAGATACCAAGGGGACATTTCATGCAAACATGGGCACAATAAAGAACAGAAATGGTACGACCTAACAAAAACAGAAGATACTAAGAAGAGGTGGCAAGAATACACAGAATAGCCATACAAAAATGATCTTCATGACCCAGATAACCAAGATGGTGTGACCACTCGCCTAGACCCAGACATCCTGGAGTGTGAAGTCAAGTGGGCCTTAGGAAACATCACTACGAACAAAGCTAGTGGAGGTGATGGAATTTCAGCTGAGCTATTTCAAATCCTAAAAGACGTTGCTGTGAAAGTGCTGTATTCAATATGCCAGCATATTTGGAAGACTCTGCAGTGGCCACAGGACTGGAAAAGGTCAGTTTTCATTCCAATCTCAAAGAAAGGCAGTGCCAAAGAATGCTCAGACTACCACACAGTTTCATTCATTTCCCCTGTAGGGAAAACAAAGAATGATGTGTGCGTCCAACATACCCAGCTTTTTGCATTGCTGCCTGAGAAATCTTATGTCTCACTTCACTCAGTGTGCTGAGGAATTTGTATATCTGGGATGCCTCTGGGCAGCTAACAACAGAGAAAAGACTCATGTAGCTCTTGGCAGCTACTGTCACCCCCAGCAATCAGCTCCACACCAAGCAACTAGCTGGCAAGGAACTCAGTAGACAGAGCCAATCTCAGCATGTGAATCTCAGAAGATGATGCAGTTCTCATTGGAAAGTATGAAGTTCAGAAGAAAGTGCAGTTCTCAGATCTGTGGGGCTGGAATGAGGTGAATAACCATGAGACTGCTTCAGGAGAGAGAGAGAGAGAAGTAAGATTTGTGCCCAATATCCTAGCATTTCAGTGTACTACTCTGAGGAAAAAAGGAGGATGACTTTCAGTTTCCAGGATGGCTCAACAAAACTTGGAGAAGATGTAAGGTTCTGAGACTTCGCTCCCAGGAAGGAAGAGAGAAATGGAACATCAACCTCTATAAGAAGATTTGAGACTTTCAAATCTCTACCATGCTGATGGGTTAATGTTTTTCTTTAATGAAGCCAGTTGTTAAAACTAGACGAGGTGGCGACTTCTTCAAATGTGAAAACATAAACACAAAACTACAAGGAACACAAAGGAAAGGAAAACATGGCATTAATAAATGAAAAATATAATAAGTAACTATAACCAAAACAAAAGAAATAGAGATCTATGAAGTATATAATGAAGAATTCAAAATAATTGTCTTCAGCAAACTCAGTGAGCTGCAAACAAACTCAGACATAAAATTAAGCAAAATGAGGAAAAGAGTACATGAACAAAATGAGAATTCAAACAGAAAGGTGTAAATCATACAAAAGAACAACAAAAGTTACGAAGCTGAAGAATATAATAGCTGAACTAAAAAGTTCAATAGCTTCATAGAAGGCTTGGTAAAGCAAAAGAAAGTTTTCAGCAAACTTGAAGATAGATCATTTGAAATTTTCCAGTCAGAAGAAGAAGAACAACAACAACAACAACAAAAATGAGTGGAAAAAACCTAAATGCCTTATGGAAATCCATCATGTCAACTAATATTATATATGCATTATGAGAGTCCCATATGGAACTCACTTCAGTGAGTTGGAAAATTGGAAAATTCCATGGACCAAGTAGCCTGATGGGCTACAGATCATGAGATTCCAAAGAGTTGGACATGACTGAGCATGCGCGTGTGCACGTGTGCATGCACGCACACGCACACACACACAAACAACACACAGGGAGGAAAGATAGAAAGATTCTGAAAGCTTTCTTAAAGCTCTCATAACCTGAAACTTTCCAAGTCTGGAGAAAGAAATGTACGTGCAGATTCATGAAGCCCAAAGAAGTTCAAATATAAGAAATCCAAAGTAGTCTACACCAAGACATATATAAAATGGCAAAACTCAGAGTCAACAAGAAAATTCTGAAAATAGCAAGTAAAAAAAAATAGATTCATCATGTATGATGGAGCCCCCATAAAACTACAAGCACATTTCTTAGCATAAGTCTTTCAGTCCACAAGGGATTGAGATAATACTTTCAAAGCATTGACAAAAAGAAAAAAGAAAAAATGATGTACATATATGTATATCAGCTATCATCTTATCTGAAAGAATCATTAATTCAGAGAATTAACAAGTGTTTCTTCAATGAATATATCAATCAGCAAACTTTCTTTTGTTAACATATGACATATGACACAGTGAGTGTCATATGTGTGCATGAAAACAGTATTTTCTTAACTAATAGAATACATTTTTAGAAATAAGCTTTCTTTGTCAGAAATAAAGATATTCAAAGTATGTGAATGGGCTTACATATTACAGATTTAGTCTTAGTGGTGTGATGCACCAGAGATGAAACATATCAGCTTACAAGAAAGGATTATTAATTTTTTTGGAAATTTTATGTCTGTTGTTAAATAACCATAAGAGTAAAAATTATAGTTAGTAAAAATTAGCTAACATCAACTTTCAATTAAATATATTTTATTACAGACAAAGGTAATAAATATACAAACCTCATCACTTCTTAGTTATTTTACTTCACTTTGTTGTTATCCATGCTTTTGAGGTTATTTACTTCTATTATAACCGTTTGGTAAATATATTATACAGTGATATAGTATTCCACAATTTTTTCCCAGCTCCTTGTTTAATGACACCATATTGATAGCTTGAAATCAGCCATGGTGGATATATTTACACCATGGGAACAAGCAAAATTTTTTACTAAAAATTAAAACTTCTTTGGGGAGAACTATTTGGAATGGCGGTCTCCTGCACTATAGGCGGATTCTTTACAAGATTCATATATTTACAAGATCAGTTAATGATTTCCATTTATTGTGGCTCAGCTTATAGGGAATCCACCTGCAATGCGGGAGACCTGGGTCCAATCCCTGGGTTGGAAAGAACCCCTAGAGAAGGGAAAGGCTACCTACTCCAGTATTATGGCCTGGAGAATTCTATGGACTGTATAGTCCGTGGGCTCACAAACAGTTGAACACAACTGAGTGACTTTCACTAATGAGCTCAGTTGAATTTTTAAAACTAAGAAAATAGTACTGTAAATTTTAAAATACTCTGGCTGATACTCTAATGTTAATAAAATACAATAGATAACTTTCTAAAAGAATAACACACACAAATTAAACATACAAGCTTGTACACAAAGCAGCTAAGTCACTTGTTTGAAATTGTCAAACTGACCTGACAGACCTTCATTACTTTACTATTTACAGCTTCTTTTCAAAGTAGTAGAATGAAGGAATTTCATTAGATTCACAGAAGGGAAAAGCAGGTGTATTTCTCAACACCTCTCATCTTGGTCAAGATGCTACTGTTGTGTTCAGTTCAGTTGCTCAGTTGTGTCCGACTCTTTGTGACCCCATGGACTGCAGCACGCCAGGCTTCCCTGTCCATCACAAACTCCTGGAGCTTGCTCAAACTCATGTCCATAGCATCCGTGATGCCATCCAACCATCTCATCCTCTGTTGTCCCCTTCTCCTCCTGCCTTCAATCTTTCTCAGCATCAGGGTCCTTTCAAATGAGTCAGTTCTTTATATCAGCTGGCCAAAGTATTGGAGTTTCAGCTTCAACATCAGTCCTTCCAATGAACACTCAGGACTGATCTCCTTTAGGATGGACTCGTTGGATCTCCTTGCAGTCCAAGGGACTCTCAAGAGTCTTCTCTAACACCACAGTTCAAAAGCATCAATTCTTCAGCACTCAGCTGTCTTTATAGTCCAACACTCACATCCATACATGACTACTGGAAAAACGACAGCTTTGACTAGATGGACCTTTGTCAGCAAAGTAATGTCCCTGCTTTTTCGTATGCTGTCAAGTTTCATCATAGCTTTTCTTTCAAGGAGTAAGCGTCTTTTAATTTTGTGGCTGCAGTCACAATCTGAAGTTATTTTGGAGTCCAAAAAAAATGAAGTCTCTCACTGTTTCCATTGTTCCCCATCTATTTTTCATAAAGTAATGGGACCGGATGTCATGATCTTAGTTTTTTTGAATGTTGAGTTTTAAGCCAACTTTTTCACTCTCCTCTTTGACTTTCATTAAGAGGCTCTTTAGTTCTTCTTCACTCTCTGCCATAAAGGTGATGTCATATGCATATCTGAGGTTATTATATTTCTCCTGGCTATCTTGATTCTAGCTTGTGCTTTATCGAGACTGGCATTTTATACAATGTACTCTGCATATAAGTTAAATAAGCAGGGTTACAATATACAGTCTTAATGTACTCCTTTCCCAATTTGGAACCAGCCTGTTGTTCTATGTGTGGTTCTGTTACTTCTTTACTTGCATATAGATTTCTCAGGAGGCAGGAAAAGTGGTCTGGTATTCCCATATCTTAAAGAATTTTCCATGGTCTGTTGTGATCCACATAGTCAAAGGCTTTAGCATAGTCAATAAATCAGAAGTAGATGTTTTTCTGGAACTCTCTTGCTTTTGTAATGATCCAATGGATGTTGGCAATTTGATCTTAGGTTCCTCTGCCTTTTCTAAATCCAGCTTGAACATCTAGAAGTTCATGGTTCATGTACTGTTAAAGCCTGGCTTGGAGAATTTTGAGCATTCCTTTGCTAGTGCGTGAGATGAGTGCAATTGTGCGGTAGTTTGAACATTTTTAGCATTACTTTTATTTGGGATTAGAATGACAACTGACCTTTTTCAGTCTTGTGGCCACTGCTGAGTTTTTCAAATTTGCTGGCATATTGAATGAAGCACTTTCACAGCATCATCTTTTAGGATTTGAAATAGCTTAACTGGAATTCTATCACCTCCATTAGCTTTGTTCATAGTGATGCTAAGGCCCACTTGACTTCACATTCCAAGATGTCTGGGTTTAGGTGAGTGATCACACCACCATAGTTATGTGGGTTGTGGAGATCTTTTCTGTATAGTTCTTCTGTGTATTCTTGCCACCTCTTCTTAATATCTTCTGCTTCTGTTAGGCCCATACCATTTCTGTCCTTTATTGTTCCAAGTTTTGCATGAAATATTCCTTTAGTATCTCTAATTTTCTTGAGGAGATCTCTAGTCCTTCCCATTCAATTGTTTTCCTCTATTTCTTTGCATTGATCACTGAGGAAGGCTTTCTTATCTCTCCTTGCTATTCTTTGGAATCTGCATTCAAATGAGTATATCTTTCCTTTTCTCCTTTGTCTTTTGTTTCTCTTCTTTTCTCAGCTATTTGTAAGGCCTCTTCAGAACACCATTTTGCTTTTTTGCCTTAATGGAAATGAAAGAGTTCAGCATTGCCAGGTTTGTCCAGTTTGATCATCAGTCCATCAGTCTATGAAACAATGTGCATTCTTGAACTCTTAAGTTGCAAGGGAGATCTAGTCAAGTAGGAGAAAGCATCACCTGTTTTGGTGATGTCAATACAAAACTAAGAGAGCTCATATCATTTTTACAATCACCACACTACAGAGAGAGAAGTCATTCCCCAGAAATATGACAGTTCCTTCAAAGAGAATAAACAAATTAGGACATTAGATCTGCCTTGGTTAGATTAATATTGCATTGTTCAGTTCAGTAGAAAACTGTATAAATTCTCCCTGTGAAAATAGAGTTGAGAAATCCATATTGACTTACCTTTCTTGGAAAAAAGTCTGCCTGTTGATAACATCTAGACCTGGCTACAAATCTTGGCTCCATTTCTAAATGGTGCGAAATTGATGGCAATGGACATAAACTCTAAACACTTCTGTTTAAACAAACTGCCAGATATTTCTACAGTAAAGATGTGTTTATTCAGAGAATAAACAGAGAATTGCAATTCAAGGTCTGCAATCATGACAAGTCCCTGCACAGTAAGGGAAGAAAACTGCTTGTATAGGGGAAAAGGAAGTTGAGAAGTCCATAATAAGTACCCCGTAGCTATTCATTGACTGAATCCTTCCTTGAAAAGAAGACTTTCTTCTTCTTCTTGGACTCTGCTATCATTGCAGAATATGGGACGTGTTCCTCCTTTCTGGTCTCCCAACTCTATTTAATTACATTTTCTGTTTACTAACTTTTTACAATATAAAGTTTGGATAATAAAACATATTTCATTAAACTGTGAAAATGAAGGAATCTCTAACATGTCAAGTGGGCTTCCCAGGTAGCACAGTGGTAAAGAATCTTCCTGCTAATTAATACAGGAGATCCAAGAGACCCAAGTTCCATCCCTGGGTGTGGAAGATCCCCTGGAGTAGGAAATGTCAATCCACTCCAATATTTTTGCCTGCAAAATTCTATGGACAGAGAGGAGCCTGGCCGTCTACATCCCATGGGGTGGCAAACAATTGAACACAACTGAGCACACACACACACACACACAAACATACAATGTATAAAGTGCCTGGCAGTAATTGGCATATAGTAGACACTCAGACAGACTTTCCTGGTAGCTAAGATGGTAAAAAATCTGCCTACGCTGCAGGAGACTCCTGGGTTCTGTCCCTGGTTCAGAAAGATCCCCTGGAGAAGGGAATGGCAACCCACTCCAGTATACTTGCCTAGAGAATTCTATGGACAGAAGAGCCTGGCAGGCTATAGTCCATGAGGTTGCAAAGAGTCAGACACGATTAACACTTCAGTTCATTTCAGACATTCAGACAAATCCCCTCCTTTTCCTTCAACCTCATCACTTGTAAATAATATGAAAGCCAGGCTGTGGAAGAAATCGTCATTCAAATGACTTGGGTTCTAGATATGGAGCACTAGAAATCCAACAAAAATCAACAAATATTGCATTATCAGAATAACAAAATTAAAGTCAGAGACAATAGGGGAAGGCATACCCCTCTTGCCATAGCTGAAGGAAAAAAAAAATTGTTTGGAGTTAGTAATAGCCAGGATGAATAACGCACAAGCAGCAAATTTGATTTGAGACATTGAAATTTATGTTCAAATGAGCCACTGAGATAGAAAGAGGATTGGAACTCAAATAAATAAATAAATAAATAAATTTGCATAGAATAAACAAAACTAAATCTCCAGTTTACATAACTCACAAAACTCAAATTCAGGTAAATTAAAGACTTAAATATGAGAATTAAAACTTTAATCATTTTAATAACAACTTTTAATTGGGATTAACTTTATAAACTCAGAGTCAGAATCCATTTCTGAAACAAGGACAAAAAAGTACAATCAAAAAGGGGAAAAAATTGAAACACTTGCTACCTTTAAATTTGAAAGATTTGTGCATTAAAGTCAAACTGGAAAAGATACTTGCAAACTACTTAAGATAAATAATCAGAATAATTAACAAATTCTTACTTTTCAATGAGAAATATAAATGACTTAATAAAAAAATTCACAATGGAGGAAGCAAAGATAACTAACAAATGTATGAACAGCTACTCAACCTCATGGTAATGAGTAAAATCCAAATTAAAACTAAGGGATATGCAATTTCATACCCATTGCATTAGCAAAAAAAATTGTCTTGAAATGACATTGTAAATGAGCTAACAGAATAATGGAAATTCATCTTTATTGTTGAGAGCTTGTAAATTCACAGATCCATTTTGGAAAGTAATTTAATTTTATCTAATACAGTTTCATTGCAACAATACACCCTAGAGAAAACTGTATGTATGTGTTCCTGGAAAAATGTACAGTAATGTTCATAGCACCATTGATTGCAATAGAAAATCTGAAACATCTAAATTTGCCTAACAGAAAAATAAATATCGGGGGCCAGGGACCTGTCCATCACCGAATCCGCGGGTGGCAACACCTACCCCACCAAGGCACCTAGGCGAGACAGGGCTGGGGCGGGAAGGCCGCGGCGAGGGGGGAGGCGGGGCCAGGCCGGTGGGAGCCAATCCGCCCGGCGGCGTCAGGGGGCGGGGGCGGGGTCACCGCGCGCGACCCAAACACACGGGTTCAGGCGCACCCTGGGGCCGCGCTGCTCCTCCGCCTTCCGGTGCGAGGGCCGCAGTACCTCCTTCCCTTCTGAGCACCCCCACCTCGTGGTCCAGACCCTACCCACCCCCGCCGCGCCCCTCCTTCTCTGGGGGAGCGCGGTGACGGTTGCCGGAAAGCGCGCGCTGCCCCTCCCTCTCCTCCAAATTAAAAAAAAAAAAAGAAAAATAAATATCAGTGGGAATTTACTCTGTAATAAATGGGCTGGTGTTTGTCAAGGAGTCTAAACTTCCAGTTATAAAATAAATAATTTCTTAGGGTGTAATGTAACTAGCATGGTGGCTAGTTATCAGTACTGTATTGTCCATTTCAAAGTTGCCAAGAGATTAGATGTAAAAGTTCTTTCACAAGAAAAGTAATTTGTTGGTGTTTTAACTAATCATAATGGTAATTATTTCATAATGAATACATAGATCAAATCATCACGTTGTATACCTTAAGCTTATACTGGCTCATCTAGTAAAGAATCTGCCTGCAATGCGGGACACCTGGATTCGATCCCTGGATTGAGAAGATCCCCTGGAGAAGGGAAAGGCTACCCACTCCAGTATTCTGGCCTTGAGAATTCCATGGACTCTATAGTCCATTGGGTAGCAGAGCTGGACATATCTGAGTGACTTTCACTTTCACCATACAATGTTATGTGTCAGGTATATCTTAATAAACTTAAAAAAAGGCTAAAAGGCATTATTATATTAAGAGAAAGCACAAGTTAGAAAAAGAGACATAGAGAAGTATAAGAAAAAATGTAAAGTTTTAAAACATACAAAACAATATTCTACATTCATGGAGATATACATAAATAGGAAAAGAATAAGAAAAGCATAGTCATTATGCAATTAATACTGGCACAAGTTGCCTCTTGTATGATATTATTGGATGAGGATAATAGTCTTGGGAAAGAAACATAGCAATTTTATTAAATTTGTACAAGGATTTCTAAATCGGTGCTCATATTTTGATGTTGATATTTTTATGAATACACAATCGGACAGTTAAAATGAAAAAATGGAGGAAGCAGATAAGATTTTAAGGTAACATCTTTTAAAATTATTGTAATTAACAAGTCCAGAATTATATAGCAAAGAAATCCCTCTGATAATGAGTTCATGGTTAAAACAAAAAAAAAAAAAAGGAAAAGTAGTACCATGGGCTGGAAAAGTGGTGCCAGGGGCTGAGGCCAGAGATGAGTCTAGGAGAGGTTGGCAAAGGATATAAATGTTCAGCTATATAAGTTCTGAGGCTCTAATGTGAAACATGGTGCATAGTTGATGGCATTGTATTATATCATTGAAACATGGTGACTACAGTTGATGACCCTGCAGTCCATGGGGTCTCAGAGAATCAAACCAGCAACTGAACAATGACAAGAGAATAGAACTTAAATATTCTTACCAAAAACAAAAAGATAGATGAGGTGACGGACGTGTTAATTAACTATAGACTCAAAGAATTCTTTCACAAGGTGTAAATATATCAAATCACCATGATGTATACTTTGTATATCTTAAAATTTTATGTCAATTATATCTCAGTAAAGCAGAGAGTAAAAATAAATATATTTCATTATATGACACTACTTAAAGATTTTAATTATATGTTAAGACACAAATAAACAGAAATTCCCATACCTGAGTTTTTATTTTTATTCAACAAAATTGAGTTATTTTCTTTTAGCTCAGAAATACTTCAGAAGTAATACTTCTTTATTTAAAAGGATATAACCTATGTATACATATAGGTTATGATGTATTTAAAATTGGTTTCTATTTTTACCAGTTTATTAGAACTTTCTAGGAACTGCAAGTGTTTGGTAATCTGCAGTCTACCCTATATAGATGAAAGAAATCAGATCTATCTGAATGGTTCCCATCTGAAGAGATGGGAAAATTTTCTTTGCTCTTGCTTGCAATTTAGAATGACTGAAACTTTAATATACTGTTCTTACTTAGGTCTGTGATGTAATTCACAGCCATTTGGTGTGTTTTTATGTTAGGTCAAATCCTGTGAGAGAAAAAGAACATGAGCAAGGTCAAAATTATTCTTCTTAACATAGTCTAAAGAATGTTGGAGGGACTTCTTGGTTGGGGAACTAAGATCTCACATGCTCCAAGCAGCAGCTAAGCTCACGGGCCACAACTTGAGAAGCCTGCATGCCACAACAAGAATCCAGCATGGCCAAATAAATAAATAATAATTTTTTAATGTAAAAAATAAATAAGCTTGTAAAAAATAAAAGATTTTAGGGGGACTATCCCCCCAAAATATTTCCTTTTTAGTTTGTCTTTATTAGAAGACCCAGTTATGTGTATTTTTAATTAGAAGCATTTTGTGTTTAAATCATTGTAAAATCATCTGCTAATATGTTATTAGAAAGCACAATACAGTTGGTAATTTCAATCACAACAGCCTATGAATTACCTAAATTTAAATTCTCATTTTATAAAGGATTATATACTAAAATTTATCAATAAATCCTTAAAACCAGTGCCTGTGTAATCAAAACCTTCCCTCTGTGACTTTTCATAAATGGGATAAGCTTATATTGAACCAAAACAGATGTGATTCTAAAAGGGTACTAGTAGAAGTCCAAAATGCTCAAAGGAAGTTTGTTCTTCCAAGACTCATTTCGTGGTTCACTGGATAAAACACGTCTCTTTTTCATGATTTCAAAATAACTCTTGAAGAAATTCATCATGCTTTGAAGAATACTGATAATTCATTTTAAAACAGGCAAGAGAGATTGGGGAAAAGAGACACGAAACATCCCACATTTCCTAATTTCTTATATTTTACCAGTGTTGTTTAAATTAAATTTAATTTGCTTTTTTTCCATTTGATATTTCCAGTATTCTATTGGCCTCAGATAAGATTTGAATCCTAATGAAAAATTCATCAAATTTTTAAAATGCAGTTCATCTCTTTATGAAGTATCTTAGAACTTGGAAGAATTTTGGTGGTTATTCCAGTGCTTTAATTATGTGATACAGTTGCCTTATCAAGGTGTGTAGAACATAATCAGTTGATCTGTTTTACTCTGCTTGTTACTTGAAACTTTAATAAGGATAAAGAAAAGTAAAGCAAAGGAGAAAAGAGAGGGAGAAGAGAGACAGGAGAGAAAGTTTGGAAAATCATATTTTCTTGTACTTTCATTTTTTCATCTTACTGATGAAAATAGAAGACATTTGATTTATATCCTTGCAGCAACGATCTTGGTTGTTTTATTTTATGACCAGGAGCATCTTGAAGTTAAAGGGATATGGAAACATCCTTGCATCCTTCCATGTCTGTGTGCATGCATGCTAAGTCACTTCAGCCTTGTCTGACCCTTTGCGACCCTCTGGACTGTAGCCTGCCAGGCACCTCCATCCATAGGATTCTCCAGACATGAAGACTGGAGTGGGTTGCCTTGCCCTCCTCCACAGGATCTTCCTGACCCAGGGATCAAACCAGTGTCTCTTAGGTCTTCTGCTTTAGCAGACGGGTTCTTTACCACTAGTGCCACTTGGGAAGTCCTCTCTCATGTCTATCTTGTGTCTAACACTGCTGCATGCAATGCTAGTCTTTGCTGAATGAATGAATAAATATTGGGTTTTATTTTCTAAGTTTATGTCTATCTTGATACTCATTTGCAGTTAAATAGAACACATTGTTTTTTTAGCCACAGTGGAAGAGAGGAGGAGGTCATATTTCAGCGAGGAAACTGAAATAGGAAAACCAAAGCAGTCACTAAATCATTATCAGAGGGTATAGACAACTGTACTATTAGCCTTTTATGGATAATCGGATTTCTGCCCACTGAAGCAAAACCAGTCTCAACAAGAAACAGTGAATTGATTAAAGCTTTGTTCGCCTCTGGCTGACTTTCAGCATTCTTGGGTTTTATACAGAACACAGATACATTTTGGATTCTGTAGTACAGGATTACATGATAGACAAAGAGGATCAGTACCACAGCCCTCTGTCTTTCCACCAGCAGAGTCTGCAGTAATCTGCACCAGATGGTGCTGGAGAAGTCTTTAGTTTATAACATTCTCTAAAGAACTCATGACTACAGTCAGGGTAAAAGTGAGAAATAAGATTGTAAAATCTGCGGGATAAAGTTGAATAGTTTTCTGTAAGTTAAATAACATTTATACTGTCGCTACATATTTTTTAATCCACTCCTCCTCCCCCCACAATCTAGTTGATCAAGATGATACACAAAATGATTGGGGAAAGTTCTGAAATAAAAATGAACAACTATCTTTGTGAGCACTTTTACTATACTATGGAAATAGTTTACACTGTATATGAGTGCAGTATGCTTTTATTTTAAATTAATCAAAATTGGTTGGCTGCATAATAATGTCTTAAGTGTTAGACTTCTCCCAATTTCAAATATACTGTTAAGTACTTGGGGTACTACTGATGTTATTACTAAAAATATGATTCTTATATGGAACATGCTAGAGAGGTGAGAAGAGACATTAGTGTTCTGGTATCAGTATGTACTTGGATGTGAAGCTGTCAACTACTTGATACACTAAGACTCTCAAAGAGTCAGGTACTGTTAATAAAAGTCTGTGACATTTATTCCAGCAGCATTGTGTTAAATAAACTCTGTCAGATACTGCAAACGGAGGCATAAACTGTACACAACAATGTGTCCAACACTTACAAAAATAAGAAGATTCTAGCAGCATGGAGATTGGCAAAAAATTTGAACAAGGGCTATATATTCTCAAACCATTTGCAAAACATTTGATCAAGTTTATCAATATTCAAAATCCAATATAGTAGCTATGAGAAATTTCTTTAGAATAAAAAAGGAACATATTTGAAAGACTCAGAGACAGCGTAACACCTGTGAAATATTTTGCCAGAAAATAAATTAATAGTTAAGAAAAATATCTTGTGTCCTCAGTGTGAAAAATTATGACATGGCTCATACAGCACAGAAATCCAGTTTTATAAGGAAAAAAAAATAGATGAAACAAAAAGGTGAGAATATAAGATGGATAGGAAAAGGTGAGACAAAAGGTAATAAAAAGAAGACTATTAAAAAATGAAATGATATGGCAATTGTTCAAACTTTATTTGAAGCTTTAAATGTAATTTATGAGCAAAACAGATCAAGTTTTATGTGGCATTTATACAAAAATTATTTGGGATTCAGAGAACAGGGAATGGGGAGACAAAAAAATTATTAAAAAAAAGCGAAACAGATTAACTTCAACACCAACAATTAGCAAAAATGTAAATGAAGTAATTCGTGAAGTGAAAAACTTTACGTTGTTCAGAAATAAAGGCATCTTACATCAAAAAGCTTTTCCTCAAAAATTTCTTCCAGAAAGATTATAGTTTTAGGCTTTACATCGAAGTCTATAGTATGTGTTCTGTTGATCTTTGTGTATGTAGCATAATAACTGTTCAGTTCATTCTTTTGCATGTTTTCCCACATTTCTCCAGAGAAGACATACAAATGACCAACAGGTATATGAAAAGATGCTTGGCAGCAGTAATCAATAGGGAATGGGACTTGAAATCACAATGATATATCATTTCAAACTGTTAGAAATGCAATTATCAAAAAACAAAAGAGGAGTGTGGTGAGAAATTGGAACACTTTTACACTGTTGACAGGAATGTAAAATGATGCACCACTATGGATAAAACCATGAAAGCTCCTCAAACAATTAAAAATAGAACTACCATAAATCCAGCAATGTTACTCCTGGATATACATCCCAAAATACTAAAATATGGATTTCCAAGACTTATCAGTTCTCCCTTGCTCACTCTATCATTATTCACAACAGTCAATATATGGAAACACTCCAAATATCTATCAACAGATGAATGGATAAAGAAAGTGTAGTATATCCATACAAAGGAATATTCAGCTCAGTTCAGTTCCGTCACTCAGTCATGTCCGACTCTTTGAGACCCCATGGACTGAGGCACTCCAGGCCTCCCTGTCTATAACTCCGAGTTTACTCAAACTCATGTCCATTGAGCCAGTGATGCCATCCAACCATATCATCCTCTGTTGTCCCCTGCTCCTCTTGCCTTCAATCTTTCCTAGCATCAGGGTCCTTTCAAATGAGTCAGTTCTTCATATCAGGTGGCCAAAGTAGTGGAGTTTCAACTTCAACATCAGTCCTTCCAGTGAATATTCAGGGTTGATTTACTTTACGATGGACTGGTTGGATCACCTTGCAGTCCAAGGGACTCTCAAGAGTCTTCTCAAACACCACAGTTCAAAAACATCGATGTTTGGTGCTCAGCTTTCTTTTTAGACCAACTCTCACATCCATATATGAGTACTGGAAAAACCATAGCCTTGACTAGACGGACCTTTGTTGGTAAAGAAATGTCTCTACTTTTTAATATGCTATTTAAGTTGGTCATAACTTTTCTTCCAAGGAGCAAGTGTCTTTTAAATTCGTGGCTGCAGTCACATTCTGCAGTGATTTTGGAGCCCCCCCCCCCCAAATAAAGTTTGTCACTGTTTCCACTGTTTCCCCATCTATTTGCCATGAAGTTATGGGACCAGATGCCATGATTTTAGTTTTCTGATGTTGAGCTTTAAGCCAAATTTTTCACTCTCTTCTTTCATTTTCATCCAGGGGTTTTTAAATTTTTCTTTGGTTACTGCCATAATGGTGGTGTCATCTGCATATCTGAGGTTATTGATATTTCTCCCAGCAATCTTGATTCCAGCTTGTGCTTCTTCCAGCCCAGAGTTTCTCATGATGTACTCTGCATAGAAGTTAAATAAGCAGGGTGACAGTATACACCCTTGATGCACTCCTTTCCCAATTTGGAACAAGTCTGCTGTTCCATGTCCAGTTCTAACTGTTGCTTCCTGACCTGCATCTAGGTTTCTCAAGAGGCAGGTCAGGTGGTCTGGTATTCCCATCTCTTTCAGAATTTCCCACAATTTCTTGTGATCCACACAGTCAAAGGCTTTGGCATAGTCAACAAAGCAGAAATAGATGTTTTTCTGGAACTCTCTTGCTTTTTTGATGATCCAGCAAATGTTGGTAATTTGATCCCAGGTTCCTCTGCCTTTTCTAAAACCAGCTTGAACATCTGGAAGTTCACAGTTCACGTACTGTTGAAGCCTGGCTTGGAGAATTTTGAGCATCATTTACTAGCATGTGATATGAGTGCAATTGTGCAGTAGTTTGAGCATTCTTTGGTGTTGCCTTTCTTTGAAATTGGAATGAAAACTGACGTTTCCAGTCCTGTGGCCACTGCTGAGTTTTCCAAATTTTATGGCATACTGAATGCAGAACTTTCACAGCATCATCTTTTAGGATTTGAAATAGCTCAACTGGAATTCCATCACCTCCACTACCTTTGATTGTAGTGATGCTTCCTCAGGCCCACTTGACTTTGCATTCCAGGATGTCTGTCTCTAGGTGAGTGATCACACCACCATAGTTATCTGAATCGTAAAGATCTTTTTTGTACAGTTCTTCTGTGTATTCTTGCCACCTCTTCTTAATATCTTCTGCTTCTGTTAGGTCCATACCACTTCTGTCCCATGGTGTGCCCATCTTTGCAAGAAATGTTCCCTTGGTATCTCTAATTTTCTTGCAGAGTTCGCTAGTCTTTCCCATTCTATTGTTTTCCTCTATTTCTTTGCATTGATCACTGAGGAAGGCTTTCGTATCTCTCCTTGCTATTCTTTGGAACTCTGCATTTAAATGGGCATATCTTTCCTTTTCTCCTTTGCTTTTTGCTTCTCTTCTTTTCAGAGCTATTTTAAGGCCTCCTCAGACAACCATTTTGCCATTTTGCATTTCTTTTTCTTGGGGATGGTCTTGATCCCTGTCTCCTGTACAATGTCACGAACCTCTGTCCATAGTTTATCAGGCACTCTGTCTATCAGATGTAGTCTCTTAAATCTATTTCTCACTTCCACTGTATAATCATAAGGGATTTTATTTAGGTCATACCTGAATGGTTCAGTGGTTTTCCTCACTTTTTTCAATTTAAGTCTGAATTCAGCAATAAGGAGTTCATGATCTGAGCCACAGTCAGCTCCCAATCTTGTTTTTGTTGACTGTATAGAGCTTTTCCGTCTTTGGCTGCAAAGAATGTAATCGATCTGATTTTGGTGGTGACCATCTGGTGATGTCCATGTGTAGAGTCTTCTCTTGTGTTGTTGGAAGAGGATGTTTGCCATGACCAGTGTGATCTTTTGGCAAAACTCTATTAGTCTTTGCCCTGCTTCATTTTGTACTCCAAGGCCAAATTTGCCTGTTACTCCAGGTGTTTCTTGACTTCCTACTTTGCATTCCAGTCCCCTATAATGAAAAAGACATCTTTTTGGGGTGTTAGTTTTAAAAGGTCTTGTATGTCTTCATAGAACCATTCACCTTCAGCTTCTTCAGTGTTACTGGTCAAGACATAGACTTGGATTACCACGATATTGAATGATTTGCCTTGAAAACTAACAGAGATCACTGTCGTTTTTGAGATTGCATCCAAGTACTGCATTTTGGACTCTTTTGTTGACTATGATGGCTACCCATTTCTTCTAAGGGATTCCTGCTCACAGTAGTAGATGCAATGGTCATTTGAGTTAAATTCACCAATTACAATTCATTGTAGTTCGCTGATTCCTAGAATGCCGATGTTCACTCTTGCCATCTCCTGTTTGACCACTTCCAATTTGCCTTAATTCATGAACCTAACATTCCAGGTTCCTATGCAATATTGCTCTTTACAGCATCAGACCTTGCTTCCATCACCATCACATCCACAACTGATGTGGTTTTGCTTTACTCAAAAAAATAGAATGGTGTTTGCCAGAGGATGGGAGGAGTGGAAAAACAAGGAATTTTCAGTATGTGTAAAGTTAGAGTTATGTTAGATGAATGTGTGTGTATGTGTGTTAAGTTGCTTCAGTCACATCTGTCTCTTTGTGAACCTATGGACTGTAGCCCTCTAGGCAAGAATACCTGACTGGATTGCCATGCCCTCCTTCAGGGAATCTTCCTAATCCAGGGATCAAATCCAGGTTTCTAATGTCTCTTGCATTGGCAGGTAGGCAGGTCTCTATCACTAGCACCACCTGGGAATCCCATACAAGAAGAATAAGTTCCAGATATCTACTACAAAATATACATCCTATAGTCAATAATACGATGCTGTGCATCTAAACATTTGTTAAGAGGATAGATCACCTTTGAAGTGTTTTTAACACACAAATACCTGCACACAAAGCAAAGGGACACAATAAAAAATTTGAAGGTACTGAATTTGTTTATTTCTTGATTGTGATGATGGTATCCTGGGTGTGTGCATACATCCAAACTGTATGGGTAGAGGTTATATGTATAAGCTATACCTTTCTAAAACTGGAAAAAGAAATAAAGCCGTCATATAACCCATAGCAAACATCGTACTTGATGGTGAAATGTTGAAAACTTTCCCTTTGCAGTTATGAAGGGATAGGAATGTCCACTGCTAGTACTGTTATATAATATTTTATTAAAAAAAAAAAAACTCTAGTGAGTTCAGTAAGTCATGAAAAATAAATAATAGTTATGTGTTGGAACGTAATTATTAATCAAAAAATATAATATGACATAATATATGCTATGCAGAGTGAAGCAAAATATACTGATAAGTTATTAGAAAAGTGATTACTGGCAGGTTGCTGAATACAAAGCAAAGATGACACATATAAATCTTTTATATCCATTTCCTATACTTTTCTGCTTCCTAGAAGGGAAGTGAATTTCCCAGATGTCCATGCTTTCCATTTCCAAATAGCTTAAGGCTATGCAGGTATAGCAGTAGACTGCAAAGTGAAAGGGAAGGAAAAGGCAGGGTATCCCCACTCACCTGCTTTAAGCAGCATCAACAAAAACAGGCTCCTCTGTCCATGGGATTCTTCAGGCAAGAATGCTGGAGTGGGTTTCCATTTCCTTCTCCCTCCTGCATTGTAGGCAGATTCTTTACAGACTGAGCTAAGAGGAATTTGATTATACAATCTATGTTATGTAATTATCTTTTCTTTTTTTTTTTTTTTTAACTCTTTAAACAATTCTTAGCAGGGACTGTGGGCTAAAGTTTTCAGACTTGTGTTTTAATAATCTCAGAAAATATGTAGTTTAGGATTCTATCAAAAAATAAACACGCATATTTCAAAATCAAAAGTCAAGTTGAAAACACAGCCTCAACAAGTCATTTTTCATTTAATTTGGGACATCATTTGGAGTGAGTGAGATTTGATCTTTTTGATTGGGTTGTTTTAGATAAGTTCTGATGAAACTTGAACCTCTAAATATTTCTAAACTCCTTTTACTGGCAGAAATAGCCTCTCTTTTCCTGTCTAAATAGATTAGTCCTTTCATTTGTAAAGCTCCTGTGACAGCTTTACCTGAGGGGGTTGCATCACAAGGGACATCTTATTCTCTTTGTAAATTACCCAAATACTCTTTTACTCTCAAGTCCATAACTAGTTAAATACCAGTACACCAAGGAGGAAATCTGCAAGAATCTTCTCTATAAACAGCTCATAAACCAAAGATTTGCAATATATTGCTAGTTTATATCTATCAACTAGAGAGTATGTCTGGAATTGGATTTTAAGAATGTTACACCAGAGAGAATACATTTATTAATATGGGAGTCTTTAATCAAAATTCTTGATTTAATGTGTTACTGTGAACAGCTACAAATGACTCTAACAGGTTATTAGTTGGATTGACTGAATCATAGTTTTAATCCAGACTTTCATTCAATAAAATTTCAATGACAGAATTTCCCTGGCATAATTTGTAGAAAGCAATCAAGACAGAGATGGGAATAGAGGACTGAAGTTAGTATGTAGAAATAGAACATCATTTCCTTGACTATAACCACTAGGAGAACTTAGTGGACACTCAACTTTCTAAAGCATAAAAAAATTAATTAATAGCAAGAGAACAGCAATAAAATCTCCATGGTGGCTGTGCTTCAGGCTAGGAATTATGCTGCTGTTAAAATGAGTCTCCTGAATTCAAAAGAGATGATGGAATTCTGAAGCAAAGGAGTCCAGGTAAGAGTAAGTAGCCATTAAAGACAACACGGTAATAGGCATCATTGATTAGGTGGAGATGGGAGTATTTTAACATAAAGAAATCTATGAGAGTGGCTTATGGTTTATGGCAAGCCAAGGAATGAAATAGATGATCAGTTACTAAAGTGCTACTTCATCAATAGGAGTATTGGTCTTATTGTTCTTTAGTTGCCAAGTCAAGTCCAGCTCTTTTACAATCCCATGGGTTGTAGCCTGCCAGGCTCCTTTGTCCATGAGATTTCCCAAGCAAGAATACTGGAGTGGGTTGCACTTTCCTTCTTCAGGGGAGATTTTCATAACCCAAAGATCAAGCCAATGTCTCCTTCATCGGCAGATGGATTCTTTACAACTGAGCACTAGGGCAGCCCCATTTGGTCTTACTGTGATTGCTTTGAAAAAGCAGTTCATGGTTTCCCAATGCCATCACAATATTGTAGTCACATCAAAGATCACTGATCATCATGACAAATACAATAAAGAAAAGTTTGAAACGTTGTGAGAATCACAAAAATGTAAGATATAGTCTTAAAGTGAGCAAATGACACTAGAAAAATGGTGCTGATAGAATTCCTCTCCGAAGAGTTTCCATAAAACTTCAATTTTTAAAAAACACAGTATCTGGAAACCTCAGTAATGCAAAGGGTAATAAGACCAAATGGGACAAACAATACATTCCAATGCACTCAAAACAACAATCCATTGGAAGAACGTGCCATTTAAGGCTTATAGGACAAGGGACTCTGGAGTTTTTTCCAGCATCACAATTTGAAAGCATCAATTTTTTGGTGCTCAGTCTTCTTTCTGGTCCAATTCTCACATCTGTACACAAACTCCTGGAAAAACCATAGTTTTAACTATACAAATTTTGTTGGTAAATTGTTGTCTCTGCTTTTTAATACACTGTTTAGGTTTGTCATAACTTTCCTTCCAAGTAGCAAGCATGTTTTAATTTCATAGCTCCAGTCACCTTCCACAGTGGTTTTGGAGACCAGAGAAATAAAATCTATCTGTTTTCACTTTTTCCTTTTCTATTTGCTATGAAGTAATGGGACCAGATACCATGATCTTAGTTTTATTAATGTTGAGTTTTAAACCAGCTTTTTCGCTCTCCTCTTTCACCTTCTTCAGGAGGCTCTTTTTAGTTCCTCTTCACTTTCAGCCATTAGATTGGTATCATTTGCATATCTGAGGTTGTTGATATTCTCCCAGAAATCTTGATTCCAGCTTGTGACTCATCCAGCCCAGAATTTCCTATGAAGTACTCTGCATATAAATTAAATAAGCAGGGTGAAAATATACAGCCTTATCATACTCCTTTCCCAATTTTGAACCAGTCAGTTATTCCACGTCTGATTCCAACTGTTGTTTCTTGACCTGCATACAGGTTTCTCAGGAGAAGGTAAGATGGTCTGGTACTCACATATCTTTAGGAATTTTCCACAGTTTGTTGTGACCCACACAGTCAAAGCCTTTAGGGTAGTCAATGAAGCAGAAATAGATGTTTTTCTGGAATTCCCTTGCTTTCTCTATGATCCAATGAATGTTAGCAATTTGATCTCTTGACTCCTCTGCATTTCTAAAGTCAGCTTGTACATCTGGAGTTCTCAGTTCATGTAATGCTGAAGCTTAGCTGAAAGGATTTTGAGCAGTATTTTGCCAGCATATGAACTGAAAACAATTGTATTGCAGTTTGAACATTTTTTTGGCATTGCCCTTCCTTGGAATTGGAATGAAAGCTGACCTTTTCTAGTCCTGTGGCCACTGCTAAGTTTTCCAAATTTGCTGACATATTGAGTGCACCACTTTAACAACATCATCTTTTGGGATTTAAAATAGCCCAGGTGGAATTCCAGCACTGCCACTAGCTTTTTTCTTGGTTAATGCTTCATAAGGCCTACTTGACTTCACACTCCAAAATGTCTGGTTCTAAGTGAATTACAACATCATTGTGGTTACCCAGGTCATTATGACTATCCTTGTACAGTTCTGTGCATTCTTGCCACCTCTTTAACCTCTTCTGCTTTTATTAGATCCTTACCATTTCTGTCCTCTATCATGCATTTTTTCATGAAATGTTCTCTTGGTATCTCTAGTTTTCTCGAAGAGATCTCTAATCTTACCCATTCTATTGTTTTCCCCTATTTTTTTTAACATTGTTCATTTAAGAAGACCTTCTTATCTCTCTTAGTTATTCTCTGAAACTCTGTTTTCAGTTTGGGTGTATCTTTCCCTTTCTACTTTGCCTTTCACTTTTCTTCTTTCCTCAGCTATTTGTAAATCCTCCTCAGACAAGCACTTTGCCTTCTTGTATTTCTTTTTCTTTGGAATGGTTTTAGTCACCACCTCCTGTACAATGCTATGAACCTCAGTCCATAGTTCTTCAGCATTCTGTCTACCAGATCTAATCTCTTTAATCTATTCATCATCTCCACTGTATAATCATAAGAGATTTGATTTATGTCATACCTTAATGGCCTAGTGGTTTTCCCTACTTTCTTCAATTTAAGTCTGAATTTTGCAACAGGGCGCTCATGATCTGGGCCACAGTCAGCTCCAGGTGTTGTTTTTGCTGACTCTATAGAGCTTATCCATCCTTGGCTAAAAAGAATATAATCAAATTTCGGTACTGACCATCTGGCGATTTCCATGCGTAGAATCATCTCTTGTGCTGTTGGAAAAGGGTGTTGGCTTTAACCAGCTTGCACTCTTGCCAAAACTTTGTTAGCCTTTCTTCTGCTTCATTTTGTATTCCTAGTTCAAACTTGTTTATCTGGGTATCCCTTGACTTTCTACTTTTACATTCCAATCTCTTGTGATGAAATGGACATTGTTTTTGGTGTTAGTTCTAGAAGATGTTGTAGGTCTTCAAAGACCCTTTCAACTTCAGCTTCTTTGACATCAGTGATTGAGGCATAGACTTGGATTACTGTGACTTAATGGTTTGCCTTAGAAACCAACCAAGATCATTCTGTCATTTTTGAGATTGCCTCCCAAGTATTGCATTTTGGACTCTTTTGTTGACTACAAGGGTCACTCCATTTTTGCTAAGGGATTTTTACCCACAGTAGGTGAACTTCCAGATGCCCAAGCTGGTTTTAGAAAAGGCAGAGGAACCAGAGATCAAATTTCCAATATCCGCTGGATCATGGAAAAAGCAAGAGAGTTCCAGAAAAACATCTATTTCTGCTTTGTTGACTATGCCAAAGCCTTTGACTGTGTGGATCACAAGAAACTGTGGGAAATTCTGAAAGAGATGGGAATACCAGACCACCCGACCTGCCTCTTGAGAAACCTGTATGCAGATCAGGAAGCAACGGTTAGAACTGGACATGGAACAACAGACTGGTTCCAAATAGGAAAAGGGGTACATCAAGGCTATATATTGTCACCCTGCTTATTTAACTTATATGCAGAGTACATCATGAGAAATGCTGGGCTGGAAGAAGCATAAGCTGGAATCAAGATTACCGGGAGAAATATCAATAACCTCAGATATGCAGATGCCACCACCCTTATGGCAGAAAGTGAAGAGGAACTAAAAGCCTCTTAATGAAAGTGAAAGAGAAGAGTGAAAAAGTTGGCTTAAGGTCAACATTCAGAAAACGAAGATCATGGCATCTTCATGGTCCCATCACGTCATGCGAAATAGATGGGGAAAGAGTAGAAACAGTGTCAGACTTTATTTTGGGGGCTCCAAAATCACTGCAGATGGTGACTGCAGCCATGAAATTAAAAGATGCTTACTCCTTGGAAGAAAAATTATGACCAACCTAGATAGCATATTAAAAAGCAGAGACATTACATTGCCTACAAAGGTCCATCTAGTCAAGGTTATGATTTTTCCAGTGATCATGTATGGATGTGAAAGTTGGACTATGAAGAAAGCTGAGTGCCAAAGAATTGATGGTTTTGAACCGTGGTGTTGGAGAAGACTCTTGAGAGTGCCTTGGACTGCAAGGAGATCCAACCAGTCCATTCTGAAGGAGATCAGCCCTGGGTGTTCTTTGGAAGGAGTGATGCTAAAGCTGAAACTCCAAAACTTTTGCCACCTCATGCAAAGAGTTGACTCATTGGAAAAGATTCTGATGCTGGTAGAGATTGGAGGCAGGAGGAGAAGGGAACAACAAAGGATGAGATGGCTGGATGGGATCACCGACTCGATGGACGTGAGTTTGCGTGAACTCCAGGAGATGGTGATGGACAGGGAGGCCTGGCGTGCTGCAATTCACGGAGTTGCAAAGAGTAGGACACGACTGAGCGACTGAACTGAACTGATCTGAGTAGATATAATGGTCATCTGCATTAAATTTGCCCATTCTTATCTATTTTAGTTCAGTGATTCCTAATATGTTGATGCTCAATCTTGCCATCTCCTGCCTGATCACAACCAATTTACTTTGATTCATGACTTATCATTCCAGTTTTGTATGCAGAATTGTTCTTTACAGCATCCAACTTTACTTTCACCACCAGGCACATCCACAAGTGAACACCATTTACTCTTTGGCCCAGCCACTTCGTTCTTTCTGGAGTTATTAGTAATTGCCTTCCACTCTTCCCCAGTAGCATATTGGACATCTTCTGACCATGGGAGCTTATCTTGTGGTGTCATATCTTTTTGCCTTTTCATACTGTTTATGGAGTTCTCATAGCAAGAATTTTAGAGTGGGTTACCATTTTGTCCTCCTGTGGACCACATTTTTCAGAATTCTTCACTATGATCCAGCCATCTTGGGTGGCACTGCACAGCATGGCTCATAGTTTCACTGAATTATTCAAACCCCTTTGCCATGACAAGGCTCCGATCCATGAAGAGATCCATCAGATCAGATCAGATCAGTCGCTCAGTCATGTCCGACTCTTTGTGACCCCATGAATCGCAGCACGCCAGGCCTCCCTGTCCATCACCAACTCCCGGAGGTCACTCAGACTCGCATCCATTGAGTCAGTGATGCCATCCAGCCATCTCATCCTCTGTCGTCCCCTTCTCCTCCTGCCCTCAATCCCTCCCAGCATCAGAGTCTTCTCCAATGAGTCAACTCTTCCCATGAGGTGGCCAAAATACTGGAGTTTCAGCTTTAGCATCATTCCCTCCAAAGAAATCCCAGGGCTGATCTCCTTCAGAGTGGACTGGTTGGATGTCCTTGCAGTCCAAGGGACTCTCAAGAATCTTCTCCAACACCACAGTTCAAAAGCATCAATTCTTCAGTGCTCGGCCTTCTTCACAGTCCAGCTCTCACATCCATACATGACCACAGGAAAAACCATAGCCCTGACTAGGTGAACTTTTGTTGGCAAAATAATGTCTCTGCTTTTGAATATGTGATCTATAACACAACTTTAATTCCATTTTGCCATATAGCTAACATAGTGACAGGTGTCAAGGATTAAAACAAAGATTTTTTTGAAGGTTCATTGTTGTGCCTACCACATCTGGACAATCTTATTGCAGACAAGTCACTCAGTTGTGTCCGACTCTTTGCGATCCCATGGACTGCAAACTGCCAGGCTCCTCTGTCCATGGAATTTTCCAGGCAAGAATACTGGAGTGGGTTGGTAAAGTATGCTAACTGGGTAAATAGCCATGACTTTTTATGTTGAAAGTTCAAACAAGCTATCTTCTCACCATGCCTAGGGAATTTTTGATTATACATAGGCAGATCTTGAGATATTGTGGGTTCAGATCCATTCCAAAGCAATAAAGCAAATATCACAGTAAAGAGAGGAACATTTTTTTTTTTTTTTTTTTAGTTTCCCAGTGCATATAAGACTACATACTTTACTGTAGTCTAAGTGTAAAGCAGCATTATATTCACTGAAAAGACTGATGCTAAAGCTGAAGTTCCAATACTCTGGTCGCCTGATGTGAAGAGCCAACTCATTGGAATAGACCTTGATGCTGCGAAAATTAAAGGCAAATGGAGAAAAGGGTGGCAGAGGATGAGATGATTAGATAGCATCACTGATTCAATGGACATGAATTTGTGCAGACTCCAGGAGATCATGAAGGACAGGGGAGTCTGGCATGCTGCAGTCCACAGGATCACAAAGAATTAGACACAACTTAATGACTGAACAATAAGAACAAATGGAATTAAGACTTCTAATGAGTTGACCTTTTAAAAGGAGACTTTTCTACCTTATTCAGATTAATTCAATGTAGTTGTAAGGATCCTTAAATAGAAAATGGGAGGCTGAAAAGAGATCAGAGAGTCAAAGTAGATGTTATTAGACATAATGGCCAGAGAGATGAAATGTTGCTGCCTTTGAAGATGGAGGAAGGGAGCCAGGAGCCAAGGAATGTGGGCAGCCTCTAGAGCTGGAAAAGGAAAGGAAATATTTTCCCTTAAAGATGCCAGAAAGAAAAAAAAAAATGCTGCCAGAAAGAACATAGCCCTACCTATATTTCAGCCTAGTTAGAATTGCATCAGACTTCTAACCTACAGAAATATAAGGTAATAAATTTGTGTTGTTTTAAAGCAACTGAATTTGTGGTAATTGTTGCATCAACAGCAAAATACTAATATAAATATATACTGTAAATATTTCTGTAAGATGTTTTGAAGGGTCTGTGAAGTTACTTACATAGAATGACTATGAACATGGAAAAAGTAGTAATCAGAGTTTAGAGACACAGACTCTGAATTAATACTAATGTGGAGGAATAAAAAGGGGCTTCCCAGGTGGCGCTAGTGGTGAAGAACCCACCTGCCAATGCAGGAGACATAATTAATCCCTGGGTTGGGAATACACTGTGGAGGAGGCCATGGCAACCCCACTCCAGTATTCTACCCTGGAGGATCCCATGGAGAGAGGAGCCTGGTGGGCAACAGTCAATAGGGTCACAAACCTTCAGGCACAATTGAAGCAACTTAGCACAATGCATGCATGGAGTCCATATGGAAGTTAGGTCAATAATAAATGGAGCTTCATCCTGAATCTATTTGTCCTGGTCCTAGTAAATCAGTGAACACCTCCTTTGGTGCTCCCACATGTTAATTTTGTACTTATAGTTGAAATTGCTGGACTCAGCAAATGGGAAAACACACACACACACACACACACACACACATGCACACACACACAAGCTGGCTTTTTGACTCACAGAATAAGAGCTAATTTGGCAGAAAGACCAAGTGGAAGTCCCTAAATTTATTCCTCCTTACCAAAATAATAAAACCAAACACAACACCACATTTCTGAGTGAATTATAGAGATTACTTTAACCATCAACAATTGGAAAGATGCAGGGTGATGATTCATAGCTCATCCATGTTTAAATCGCCCATTTGGCCAATGAAAAATTTGGATGGATCTATGTGGATTATTGTTAATGTCATCAAAGAGTCATTCTCATTGCATCTTTCCTCCAGATGTTTATCTTTATTGGAGCAGATCAACACAAACAGTGACATGTGGCACACAGCTATTAATCTGACAAATAAAGTTTTCTTCACTGGCAGCACATATCTGAAGTAATTGCATTTTTACCTGGCAGAGACATCAATACACCTTCATTGTATTACCTCAGGGCTAAGTTCTCTTGCTTTCTGTCATAATACAGTCCACAGGGATATGAACTGTCTGAAGTCCCAAAGAATATCATGTTGTTTCATGTAACACTGATGACATTATGATTGCTCCTGTGATTGGGAAGGACTGGAAACTAGATGTCAAGATGCCTTATGTCAAGTATGCTATAGGGTGGAAGATAAACTCCCTGAAAATTTAGTCTCTAGAATATCAGTGAAATTTCTAGAGATTTGGTGGTCTGTGGTATCTATGCATATCTAAAGAAAGAACAGGTTACTGCACCCTGTAATTTCCACGAGTTTCTGAGAAGTGCAGCAGATTATGGACCTCTGTACTTTGAAAGCAGTGTACACCACATTTGGGTGTGGTGCCCTTACGTTTTATTTAACACATAAATCAGCCAGTTATAAGTGGAAACCAGAGCATAACACTACTCTGCAGCAGATTCAAGCTGCGGTACAATTAATTTTTCCACTTAAACATTGTAACTCAGTAAAAGAAATGGTAATCAAAGTATATCTGACAAATAAAGATGCTCTAATGGAGCCCTAGTTGGTCCCAAGAGGACAATGAAAACAAACTTCAAAATTTTTGCATAAAAAATACTTTCTCTTGTGTGGTTAACTACTCTCTTTGGAGAAACCATTATTTTATTTTGACAAAGCTCTGGTAGAGACTGAAAGCATGACCAAAGAAAACAGAGTGACTATTACAAATTGGCTTTTTAAAATAAGCTAGATATTAGTTGATCCAACAAGTTAAGAGTTTAAGTAAATCTAGTGTCAGTATCAGTATCATTAAATGGAAGGGACATATAAAATACCATGTCTTAACAGGTCAGAAAACACCTGTTAAGTGTTTATATTGCTTGAATAGATAGATCAGATTTTCCTGATGCCTACTCTTTCCTCAGGCTCCACTTATGGACTCATGTGAAGTTCCCTATATTAGGTGACAGAGAAAAAAAGCATCCTTGTTTTTACAGATGGACTGCCATAATATGTGACAGTGAAACCAATGAGACACTACTGTATTACAGATCCTCTAAGGGATGACTCTGCAGAAGAGTGAAGAAAAATGCTTTCATCTTTTCATGCGCCTGCTAGTTATCCCTAAGTCTCCTTTGGAGAAGTCTATTTAGATCTTATGCATATTTTTTTATTGAGTTGTTTGCTTGTTTGTTTGTTTGTTCTGATATTGAGCTGCATGAGCTGTTTGTGTGTTTTGGAGATTAATCCCTTGTCAATTGCACTGCTTGCAAATATTTTCTCCCATTCTGCAGGTTGTATTTTCATTTTGTTTATGATTTCCTTTGCTGTGCCAAAAAAAAAAAAAAAAAAAAAGTCTAATTGCTTAAATTGTTTAAATTAAACTTATTTCATTTGTTTATTTTTGTTATTTCCACTACTCTAGAAGATGGATCCAAAAGGATATTACTGAAATTTACATAAAAAAAGTGCTCTATGTTTTCCTTTAGGAGTTTTATAGCATCTGGTCTTACATTTATGTCTTTAATAAAATTTTTAGTTTAAATTTGTGCATGATGTTAGTTGTTCTAATTTTATTCTTTTGCATGTAACTGTCCAGTTTTTCCATTACCATTTGTTGAAGAGATTGTCTTTTATCCATTGTATATTATTGCCTCCTTTGTTGTAGATTAATTGATCATAAATATGTAGGTTTATTGCTGAGTTTCTATCCTGTTTCACCGGTCTATACTTCTGTTTTTGTTCTAATACAATACTGTTTTGGTGAATGTTGCTTGGTACTAAGTCTGAAGTCATGGAGCTTGATTCCTTCAGGTCTATTTTTCTTTTTCAAGATTGCTTTGGCTCTCTTTATGTTTCCATACAAATATTAAAATTATGTGTCCTAGTTTTGTGAAAAAATGCCATTGGTAATTTGATAAGGATTGCATTGAATCTGACACAGTGGAAACAGTGTCATACTTTATTTTTCTGGGCTCCAAAATCACTACAGATGGTGATTTCAGCCATCAGATTAAAAGACGCTTACTCCTTGGAAGGAAAGTTATGACCAACCTAGATAGCATATTAAAAAGCAGAGACATTACTTTGCCAACAAAGATCCATCTAGTCAAGGCTATGGTTTTTCCAGTGGCCATGTATGGATGTGAGAGTTGGACTGTGAAGAAAGCTGAGTGCCGAAGAATTGATGCTTTTGAACTGAACTGAACTGCATTAAATCTGTAGATTATGCCTTGGGTAGTATAGCCTTTTTCAGTCCAGTTCAGTTCAGTCACTCAGTCGTGTCCGACTCTTCATGACCCCATGAATCACAGCATGCCAGGCCCCCCTGTCCATCATCAACTCCCAGACTTCACCCAGACTCATGTCCATAGAGTCAGTGATGCCATCCAGCCATTTCATCCTCTGTCGTCCCCTTATCCTCCTGCCCCCAGTCCCTCCCAGCATCAGAGTCTTTTCCAATGAGTCAACTCTTTGCATGAGGTGGCCAAAGTACTGGAGTTTCAGCTTTAGCATCATTCCTTTCAAAGAACACCCAGGACTGATCTCCTTGAGAATGGACTGATGGGATCTCCTTGCAGTCCAAGGGACTCTCAAGAGTCTTCTCCAACACCACAGTTAAAAAGCATCAATTCTTCTGCGCTCAGCCCTCTTCACAGTCCAACTCTCACATCCATAGCCTTTTTAGAGAAATACAAATCAAAACTAAAATGAGGTATCACCTTACACCAGTCAGAATAGCCATCATTTAAAAATGTACAAATAATAAATGCTGGAGAGACTGTGGAGGAGAAGAGAACCTCTTACACTGTTGATGGGAATGTAAATTGGTATAGCCAGTATGGTGAACAGTGTGGAGGTTCCTTAAAAAATAAAAGAATAGAGCTGCCATATGACTGTGCAATCCCATTCTTGGACAACAATCCAGAAAAAGCCAAATTCAAAAAGATACATGTACACCAATGTTCAACAAAGCACTATTTACAATAGGCAAGACATGTAAGCAACTTAAATGTCCATTGACAGAGAACTGGATAAAGAAGATGTGATATATGCGATGGAATATTACTCAGCCATATAAAAAGAATGAAATAGTGCCATTTGTAGCAACATGGATAGACCTTGAGATTATCATACAAGTGAAGTAAGCCAGAGGAAGACAAATATCATGTGATATCACTTACACATGGAATCTCAAAAAATGATACAAATCAACTATATCTATCAGGTAGAAAATAGATCTTGTTCTATGGCTAGCTGTCATTTCTTTCTCTTCAGTGACCATACGTACTCAGTGCATCCTCGTACAAATTAGTCATCTCAAGATGAAGATGATGAACATCCCAAAACATGGATGTCCTCTTACTTCTCAATGCTATCACTGCTAAAAGCTCAATAAGACAAATGAAGAATGTGAATCTCTGATATGGCTTCACTCACTGGGAGAATCAACTAACAACCCAGGGATGGGTTGATTCCATTGACTCATTTCCATCAAGGAAAGGGCAGTAATTTGTCTTTACCAGTATTTACACTAATACAGAATATGTATGTGTCTTCCATATGGAATAGATTCTGCTAAATTCAACATTCATGGATTAACATAATTCCTTTCACACCACTATTATAATCCAAACGTTATTGATTTGACCCAAGAGTTCCTCATGTCATAGTCATGTAGACCCAGCAAAGTGAATAACTTTGGAAAATTGTGTTACTTGGAGATAGAAACCAGTGAAGATGGTACCTTTGAATCATCCTTTACAGGGGATGGGCAATAGCACTTTCATGTGAATTTTGGTTGCTTCTCTTTAGATAAAAACAAGAACTTGTCTGGAAGTTAAAAGTTGGTGGAAGTGTAAGAATAAGTTCTGAGCAAAAATACAAAATATTTCTAAAATTCAGGCAGAAAAATAAAGAGGCATATGCTGCAAAAGAAAGGTGGGGAAAGATTCAAATAGGTGCTTTGCAAAAGATGAAATTCAGTTGACAATGTGTTGAAAAAGATATCCCTATCTTTTAACTTGGGCTTTGGACATGTGGTTTATTTTGGCAGTGGAATAGGATAGAAGCCTTGCACAGTTTTGCCTGACTCTTATATTTTTACCATTGTCTTGAAAATAAGAAAAAATACCTAGGAGTGTTCAGTGGCCTACAGAGGATACGAGACATAGGAAGCAGAGATCTCCCCTTGACTCTATGCCCACTCCCACCCTGTTCCATTCACAAATGTGCAGCAAGAAACAGCTTCTCAGCTACTGTTGCTAAAATCAAGCTACCTAGCTGAAACTACTATAAATCAGCTGACCCTCAGTAACTAACATTTCAGTAAAAATACATGCTTATTGCTGCATACTGCTGAGGTACGTTGTTGTTTATTATGCAGAAATAGCTGATTGTCACAAATGGATAAATTTCTATTGATTATATGATAAGTGCAAAGTTACCCAGTGAAGGTCATGAATAGATGATGGTTGAAACCAATAATCTACCACCATTACAGGAAAGAGCTTGCATGCATACTCCTGTGCACATATAGGTACAAAACAAATATTGAGAAGCACACTCATTGAAAGAAATGTTTTGTAAGAGACTCTGGAATTATGGAAGATGGTTGAGAACCAGAAACAGATATAAATGTACTCTAGAGATTTAATGAAAATCTGGTCACAAATCAATACCTGCTTTATAGACTAGGTGACAAATGAGGTCATTTTTCTTTTCCCTGTCTAGACTCTGAAGGGTCTATGGTTTTGAAAGCAAATATGGAGAATATAACTTTGGCTGGGACATCACTGTTCCCATGATAGGTGTCATCATCGGTAACAACAGGAAGACTTCCAAATTGAGTTATGGGTCACTAGGACCCAAGAAGGCCAGATTCTGCATAGTGACTATGGTTTAGAAACTTTAGTGTGAGCAGTCCTTAGGAATTACACTATGTGACTAGAGAATGAAGTAAGAGTGCTAACTTCCTGCTGAAGAGTTCAATGGATACAGAAATATAATATTAGGGACATAGTTTTAGCCCATGTTGTAACCATTACCAATGAGATTATATACTCTTCTGCTGCCCTGACAAATTTTATATATATATATATATATATATATATATATACACATACTATAGGTATTTTTCAATCTCATTTTTATTTATGACCCATTTCTTCAATATCATATGAAAAACAGGAAGAATACTACTCTAATTCCTCATTTTGAAGAAAAAGCTCTCTCCTATGATAAAAGCACATTAGCACTCTTAGATTTTACTCAATTAAAATAGAACTGTAGTACGAAACTTTAAATTCCAAGTGTAATCCCCAAACACAACTTATATTGTGAGTAGTTATTTTCTTCCTGGTACACAGTTCCATTGTTCTCATGAAAAGAAAATTTTAATTGCAGGGAAGTAAAATAAATTGTCTTAGAAAAAGTGAATCACCCTTTGAGGAAATACAGTTAACTGGTGTGTTCAAACAAACTCCATCTCATATATTTCCTTCATTTCAACCCACATAAATTATAATCTTTCCACTCAAAGAGTGACTTGTTAAAGATATTATAGAGAAAGGAATATAATCATGAAATTTGAAAATCCAAGTTAACTATAAAAAAATCTGCACATTGTCTACACTTTTTCTTGAAACTCCCACCAGAGGAAGTACAAATGCATTATTTACTCTCAAAGCAACATCAAAATAGACCACACAGGTAATGGTTGAGCTTGGATGTGATAATTCATATATTGGCTGTATGGACTGGAAAATCAAATGAGTGTGCCATGTCAGACACAAAAGTGGGTAACTTGATATATATGCCATGTGGTATGAAAGAGAACAGCTATTTGAAGATAAGGAAAATGATCATTCACCTAAGAAATAAAATAAACAGTGATGAAGTGATCAGCTGACCAACAAAGGGAAGTTCAGCAGCTATTCAAGATCTTAAAGGCTTGTGAAACCAGGAAAATGACTATTACTATTACTTATTATTATTATTTCTTATTGTGTGCAAGGAATAATTTTAGGTTTATGGGTAAAAAATAAATGATGAATAAGGGTGAAGTATAATAGGATGGGACAAGAACATAACTTTGCAATCTGCAGCCAAACAAATATAATTCAAGAAAGACAATGGATTTCAAATCAGAGTGAGAACATATCTAGCTTGGAGTCAGGAGATGCCTCTTATTGAAAGTAGAATTTTTGGTCAGCATGTGACTGCTTGATGTTATTAAAACAAAGTGTAAGCTGACACCCATGAAAAAGTGGATTCAGAATGATCAGCAAAATCCGTTACCAATAAATAAGTGTTGCAATCCTCAATTTTTAAAATTATGTGTTATTTCAAGAAAAACAAAAATATCAAAATAGTCTTGGGTTAGTTGAAATTTCAAAATTAGTTGCATATTATGTTGGCAAAAGAAATCAAACCAAATATGCATTTGTGAATCCCCTTTCCAAGGATTCTAATACACCCCTTTCCAATTTCTATTTCCTAGATTTATTCCTTCCCAGTTAAAATCATAAAACTGTACACAAAGTCACGAGGAATTGTCTGTGACTGTTAACTACCCATCAAATGTTTATTGAGCAATTACTATTTGTAAAGGCTTCCCAGTGGTGCTAGTGGTAAAGAACCTGCCTGCCAATGCAGGAGACATTAAGAGACATGGATTCAATCCCTGGGTCAGGAAGATCCCCTCAAGGAAGCATGGCTACCCACCCCAGTACTCTTGCCTGGAGAATCCCATGGACAGAGGAGCCTGGCGGGCTACAGTCCATAGGGTTGCAAAGAGTTGGACACGACTGAAATGACTTAGCACCACACTCTTTGTAAAGCTGTATTAAATTAAGAAAAGAATCATACATATATATATAAAAGAGACATAGAGATGGGTATCTTGAGTACAAGTAGGAATAGAATAGTGAATGAAAGTGTTTTCAAGTGGAGTATTATGAAGACCTTTGAGTAGTAATATTTGAGCTGAGCCTTGAAGTGTGGATGTGATTTGATGTATAAAGATTTGGGAAAATGTAATTGGAAAGACATCTCTGAAAACTTTCCCGGAGAAAAACAGAAATGTCAATCACATCCAGGTACATCAATAGGGAACACTATGGAGGCAGTTGCTGGAACATAAACTTTGGAAAGAATAATGAGAATTATTTTTGGAAAATAATATTTGAGCCTAATTATAAGGCAAGGGAAAGAAAAACACAGTGGTGATAGAGATTGCAAGATGGGTACAAGGCATGAAGGAATGCCTCATTCATCTTGTTTCTTAGAGCCCGGATTCAAAAGAACCCCATTTTGATAGTTTGCTCTCCCAACTCTGCTTTCACCCACCATTTGGAGGCCTCCAAAGCTTGTAAGACTACATTTTGATGGGAAATCACTGTTGTTTCTTTGACATTTGTTGGTAGAGATACTGAATGTCAGAGGTGAAAGTTTTCTCATCTGTCATTCAGGTATCTCCAAATTTTAGATGAAGACACTGAGGCTCAGAAAAATTATCTTATTCAAAATTACATGAGTAATATTGACAACTACCTAATGAAAATCTGAGTCCCCAGCCTTGCTAGTTGAGAGTTCTTATGAATTTTTATGTACCTTGCCTGTCAGTTAAGTTCAGTCACTCAGTCATGACTGACTCTGCAACCCTATGGACTGCAGCATGCCAGGCTTCCCTGCCAATCACCAACTCCCAGAGCTTGCTCAGACTCATGTCCATTGAGTCAGTGATGCCATCCAACAATCTCATTCTCTGTCGCCCCCCTCTCTACCTGCCTTCAATCTTTCCCAGCATCAGGGCCCTTTCCAATGAGTCAGCTCTTGCCATTAAGTAGCCAAAATACTGGAGTTTCAGTTTCAGTATCTGTCCTTCCAATTCAAGACTGCTTTCCTTTAGGATGGACTGGTTGGATTTCCTTGCAGTCCAAAGGACTCTCAAGAGTCTTCTCCAAAACCACAGTTCAAAAGAATCAATTCTTTGACACTCAGCTTTCTTTATGGTCCAACTGTTACATCCATACATGACTACTGGAAAATCCATAGCTTTGACTAGACGGAACTTTGTTGGCAAAGTAATGTCTCTGCTTTTCAATATGCGGTCTAGGTTGGTCATAGCTTTTCTTCCAAGAAGCAAGCATCTTTTGATTTCATGTCTGCAGTCACCATATTCAGTGATTTTGGAGCCTCCCAAAATAAAGTCTCTCACTTTTTTCCCCCATCTATTTGCCATGAAGTTTACCTTGCCTGTAGCCTGCCTCATTCTATGTCTAGAGTTATCAAGGAACCCCTGAAGAGGAAAACAGAAAGTGTTTGGATGGGTGATGATAATGAAGCAAGTCTTTTTAAAGACAACACTCAGGGTGCAGCTGACACATAGATATCAATTCTGTTAGCTTGTACCCACCTGATGGAGTCGATATAAACATTGATAAATCATCTCTATTGAAAAGCTCATATTTTTGGAAGTGAGGTTATGGAGGAATAGATACTATGTTTATGAGGCAACTATGCTTCAACAATCCCTTTAATAGTCTCCCCAATCATTCTCTAACAAAACCAGGAACATGGCAGCCATCTGCATCAAGCCTGCACAACTCATCAATCTGCAACGATCCATAGGCTGGCCAACTCCAGTGACATGAGTTATAGGTAAAAACAGAAGAACACTATAGCATACAAATTTCAGAACACTATAGCATATAAACTTCAGTTATATCCAACAGAGAAAAGTCTGTTCATAGAGACTCAGACAATGGTTGGATGTAATGCAAACTTCATGGTCTCTGTATTAGCCAGGTTTATTTGGCTCTTTGTATTCTGCCAGATCCAGGGTAAACATGGAATAGTACAGGGGTAACCCCCTCTGCACTTTGAACAGAAAGGCAGACAGTCTGCCAAAGCATGACATGTAAAAGGCTTAACTGAGGAGGAGGGAATGATTTAGTCATCTGCTCCTAGAGACTTTCTGTACTTAATGAGAGTGCAAACCTACTACAGTACTACATAGCTGAGTCAGTAAGACTTGTAGTCCAAGGCACCTCCAGAAGCGACTTTACACAGAATTCACAAAGGTGAAGTGTTCGTTGAAAGAAGACTCTATATATAAACCCCAAATTAGCTAGTAGCAGCCAATGAATGATCTCTTTTAACTCACTCTTCCTTACCCCAAACTGAGCATACTTTTGTAAGAATATAAAAGATCCAGGATCTACCAAAGTACTTCAGAATCTGACAGCTTTGAGTTTATATTCTGGTTTTCTGCCATTTATGAGCTTTTTTCCTCTATGATGCAGGGAAAATTACTAAGCTTAACTTCATCTTCTGTAAAAAGGAGCTGCAAGGTATCTTTATAAACACTACATGTAAAACATCTAGCAAAAAGTCTCATACATGATAGACAATCAGGAAATTATAATAAATTTGGCTCCTTTTATTACTCAGGATTGTATTGCAGCATGGATCCTAGGCTCCTAAATATTATTTGGTCTTCCTTTAACACAATCTGTGTGTAACTGATTAGAATAAATAATAAATCTAGAAATAACAATAACACATCATCTTTATTTCCTTCACTCTGGGAGGTAGATATTGTTAAATTGCTGCAATTAGATCTACTTCCTCAGTTATCACAATTTGTTACTTTATAATTTGAGCGAAGATGAGTGAGTCCAGATAGTGAGAAAGAGAAATAAAGTCACCTGTGGAACTGTAACAGTAAATTATTCAAATTCATAGATTCACTTAATCCACTCTTTTAATTAAGAGAAGTAATTCAGAGGCCACAGCTCCTGCCCTTTGGAAGTCACAGTTTAGCAGTGGAAGCAGAAAACTAAACAAGTGTATGTGTGTGTGTGTGTGTGTGTGTCTGAGAGAGAGAGCAGAATGATGTACAAAGTTTTATGAAGACACTGAAGATGGATTAAGTTTCTGTTCAGATACCATTTCAAACCACCCATGTTAATATACAATGTATTATTTTATTTATTTATCTAATTTATTTTTGACTGCAGTGGATGTTCGTTGCTGTTTTCAGGCTTTCTCTAGTCACCGTGAGTTGAGGCTACTCTCTAGCTGTGGTCTGCAAGCTTCTCATCGTGGTGGTTTCTCTTGTTGCCGAGCACAGGCTCTGGAGCGTATGGGCTCAGTAGTTGTGGTGCATGGGCTTAGCTGCCCCATGCATGTGGGATTCTCCTGGACTAGGGATCAAAACCATGTTCCCTGCACTGGCAGGCAGAATCCTAACCACTTAGAACCTAACGACCATCAAACCTCAGATCGAAGGGAAGTCCACAATGTACGATTTTTTAAAGAATCTTTTCCTGAGAGAACATTACTATAGAACTCCTAAATAATCAGCTGTGCTTACCCAAATTCAAATATTTCTGTTTCATAAAATCTCAAATTATTCTTACCTGGGGTACTCAGTGAATAATGAAAGAGGATAGTTGCAATAATTCAAAAATATATTGGATTAATTGAATATAAACTTACTAAGGAATTAACAATTAATTTAAATAAATTAATAATTTAGTAGCCTTGTCTTATCCACTCCAGTATTCTTGCCTGGAGAATTCCAGGGACAGAGGAGCCTAGTGGGTTGCTGTCTTATGGGGTCGCACGGAGTCGGACACAACTGAAGAGACTTAGCTGCAGCAGTAGCAGCAGCCTTGTCTTATACAATAAAGGGAGCTCTTGCCGTCTCTTCTGGGTCCCTGATAGAGGCCATCTAATCAAATCCCCCTTGAGTCAGTGTCGTGGACCTGCTTCTCTGAGTCTCTGAGCCACTAGGAGTTCTCACCACTACTGAAAGACTTTTCTGGCTCAAATTTCTGGAATCATGTCGATGACACTGGCTGCAGTGGTTGCTGGCCAGAAGTGGGAACCTCATTCAGAGATCTCTAGGGTGTTTCTCCGGCTCCTGTTATCCCTCTAAAAGATATATTTGTCCATTCCCTGAAGGAAGGATTCTTTTTCCAGTAAAACATAAAAAGTCTTTTAGAAAACTGTCTTTCCAGGAAGTTTAGATGTTTGTCACTGATTCTGTTTACCACTTCAAAACTTCCTAAACACTGCCCAGAAACTGGTGGCCTTAAGTTGTGTTTTACAACCATACACTGATGGTTAGAATTTGAAATCTTCAAATACTTTCATAACCACTAAAGGTAGACTACAGACTCTGAAATATAGAAAGTTATCTGAGGGTCATTTGTAGTAGGAAAAACTATGTAAATTATTCAAGATAGGGATGAATTAATTAAAAAATCAAGTGACATTATCTTTGAAAATCAAATGACAGTATCTTTAAAAATGAAACTAAATTAAGAGGATGTTTTATTTTTTATTCAATTACCTTAAAAATGTAATTAAAATGCTACCTAATTCTTACAGTGAGGAAAAAATATTTTTTAAATCAGTCACATGTTATACGAAAGCTCTGAATGAAAACTCTTTTCATTGTATATTGGTCTTTACAACAGGATCATAAAGAGTACAAACATATTTTAGATCTTCACCAGTTTCCCTAAGGGCTTCTGCTAGTCATTTGAAAATCAAAAAATTATGTTCTTTAGAAACACCAATCTTACCCTTGTTATTTTTTCTTAATCAATATTAAGCAGCCTAATCATGCTGATTCTAACTTGTCAAGGTTTCGTCTATGGTTTATTGACTCTCCAATACAGTATTGGAAAATCATCATTTTCATCTTAACTGATTTTCATTCTATTTGCATTGTATTATTTCTTATTGTACAATTATTGTATTATGTTAGCAATATGTAAAAATCAGTAAGATGAGAGGTAGTACAGAGTGTTACTTAGTGATTAATTGGAGAATTAACTTTAGAAAGGGTCAATTCATTTGTAAGTATGTTCCCATTGTGATTCCCTTTACCTCATTAATTGTAACTTTTCTAATCCATAGGACATAGATAATGAACATTTAGATAATGTGGACCCTTACATTTTCTTTGCATTGTTCTTAGCAATTGTCAGCCCAACATTTCATCCATGATTGATCTAGGGGATGTCTACATGTCACCACACACACAAAAAAGTTATTTAATGGCTCAAAAGTAGTATTCCAGCAGTGAGAAATTATCATGGTACTTAGCTGCTGCTGCTGCTGCTGCTAAGTCGCTTCAGTTGTGTAACTTAGAGACCCTCACAATTCTGATCCAAGGCATGCAGCTTATTGATAATATTGCAATTGTTTCAGCAGTGGGGGTGTCCAATTCAAGCGTTCATAACTGTGAAATATGCAGTTTTAGGTATTGTTACCAACTATCTGGTTCATCCTGCTAGAAATGCAATCAGAGTGAAATTGTCTGTTTGGCACAGTCCCAGTTCAATGATCACCAACTCAATCAGAAAGAACTTTGATGATCTGAGAATCCAGAGCTCTGGATCCTTGCCCTAACTCTTCCTCTAACTATGAGTAGAACTTCATAAACCACTTTATGACTACAATCATTTCAGTTTCTCTATATGCCAAACTGGATAATAATCTGTTACTTCCTAATCCATGTAATAGGTTGATAATGACCCTTTATGATGTCCATGTCTTAAATCCCCCAGAACCTAGAAACTTACATGTTAAAAATAATGTTCATATGTGATTAGAGATTTGGGGATGGGGATATTTTATCCTGGATGATCCAACTGGGTCCAATGTAATCACAAAGGCCCTTAAAAGAGAGTGGCAGGGAGAGCAGAGTGAACAGCAGGAAGCAAGAGGTTGGAGTGAGGTGAAGAAGGGGCCGTGAGCCAAGGGAAGCAGACAGCCTCTAGAAACTAAACATGATAAGGAAATGAATTCTTCCCTAAAACTTCCTAATGGAACACAGCCCCACTGAATCTTGATTTTAGTCTTCTGACCTCCAGAACTGTGAAAAAATACATTTATCTTGTTTCAAGTCATCAAGTGTTTGGTGATTGGCACAGTAGCAATAGGAAATTAATACAGTGTGTAAATGACAAGGAGGATCAATAGCCCAGTAGGTCTGAGATCCCTCAGGAAAGTCAAAAGAAGCGTTTCAAAGCAAGATGATCCATTAGGTCATACTCTGTTCATTTGTGTGCATGTGCTAAGTCACTTCAGTCATGTCCCACTCTTTGTGACCTCATGGACTGTAGCCTGCCAGGCTCCTCTGTCCAGGCAAGAATACACGGAGTAGGTTGCCATGCCGTCCTTCAGGGGATATTCCCGACTCAGGGATTGCACCCATTTCTCTTATGTCTCTGGCATTGGCAGGCAGGCTCTTTACCACTAGCGCCACCTGGAAAGCCATAGATAGTAAAAATTCCATAACTTATAAATATTAGGTAGTTAGAATAAGAAAAAGGAGTCCAAGATGGCAGTGGGTAAAAGACAAAGAAAGGGAAAAACCCATGAAAACAGAACAAAAGAAAATCCACCTACCTGAGTGAGAACCTCCTGGCTAGCCCAATCTACATAGGGCAGGCTCAGTGGGGATGTATAAAAAGAGGAAGCCAAGATGGGTTGTGGCCTCTCCTTTGGGGTCAGCTGCCCTCACACCTCAGGGGTGTACTATCTTTTGTCAGCCCAATAAAACTCTGAGCTGTAACTGAGCTGTTTAACACTGGTCGATCCACCTTTTCAAATCTTTGTTGAGGTGAGACAGAACGCAGGAAGTTACACATTTTCCCGACATAAACACTTATGTGATTTATGTGATCCAACTGGGATTGGATGTTTCTCGGTTTTTACATGCTTTAAAACAAGTGGGAAAAATTAAAATCAGAGGTGGCATGAACGTCTCCACTTTCTTGATTATGTCACAGGCACTCCCTGGTGAAGTGCAATCTACCTTGTCACTCCTGTGACCTTCAATTATCAGCTATGCTGTCCCATTTAGCCTCTTACCTTTCCCCCTTTTTACTCTTCTCTCATATTTCTTGCTTTTTGAAAGGGTAACTGATGCCTTATGTCAGAAAACAAAACCGAATGTAGTAGGGAAGAGCAAAAGCTGACTTCATGTTGGATCTGTTCCTTTTACTTTAATCTTTGCTTTTGTTGTTATAATTACTAAAAGAATGCTGTTTATACCTGTGCAAATACATAATGGTCTGGCTAGGAGAAGCTGCCCTTCTGCCTAAATGTTAAACTAATGTGCCTTTGTTCAGGGGGGCAGCTCAGACATTCTGCCCCTGACCACCTGTGAATGGCTACAGAAAAGAAGAAATTAACAATCCCCTCCTTGATGCTGGCCAAGCCAAGATACATTTTGCATGACTAGTGGTCTTTTTACTTTACTTCCTCATCTCTTCCTCTTCTCTGTTCTATAAAAGAAACTGGCATCCAGACCCCAATAAGATGGAACTCTAGGGCACTAGCCGGCAATCTTTTTAGACTCCCAGCTTTCCAAATAAAGTTGCTATTCCTTGACTCAACACCTTTTCTTCTGATTATTGGCCTGTCATGCAGTGGGCAGACCCAGCCTGGCTTTTCTAACAAAAACAAAATATTAAAAAGAACCTGAAATTGTAAAATCTTTGGGGCAATTTGCTCAGCATATAAGCAGCTAGTCCCACATGTAAAAAGAATGGGATGAAAGCAAGGGAGAGCTTGAAATATACTGTAAATATTCAGACTTCCAACTTGGAAGTCCACAAAGGAAAGGCATCTCCCACGTTATTAATTTTCTGGTCATCACTTCTTTGGCTAGAAATAAACTGGTTCTAAAGCCAATCAGTCTAATGTGGCATAGAAATACTAGCAGGACAGAATTATTACTTTGAGTGTTATGTATAGTCTCTGAACTTATTAAGTGTGATATTGTGATTTATAATCAGAAATATATACTTGGTCTTCTTCCCCTTCCTGGCACAGAGCTCTTAAAGCCATTGGAATTTCCTAAGTGTTGAGAGCAACCAAGGTGTCTTTTGTTATGTTAATGAGGTGACTTTTGGAAAGCTTTCCAAGGTAACCTAAGGAGGGGGCCTGGTTGCCAGTAAAGCCAACCTAGTGATTAGAGGCGGAGAAGGCAATGGCACCCCACTCCAGTACTCTTGCCTGGAAAATCCCATGGATGAAGGAGCCTGGTGGGCTGCAGTCCATGGGGTCGCTAAGAGTCAGACACGACTGAGCGACCTTACTTTCACTTTTCACTTTCATGCATTGGAGAAGGAAATGGCAACCCACTCCAGTGTTCTTGTCTGGAGAATCCCAGGGACGGGGGAGCCTGGTGGGCTGCCGTCTATGGGGTCGCACAGAGTCAGACATGATTGAAGCGACTTCGCAGCAGCAGCAGCAGCAGCCATTAGAGGTTTGGAACTTTCAGCCTCACTCCTCACGTTCCACCTACAGGGAGAAAAGTGAGGGTAAAGATTGAATTTTAAAATCAAAGGCCAATGATTTAATCAATCTTGGGATTGACATGTATAAATTGCTATATTTAGAATGGATAACCAAAAAAGTCTTATTGTATAGCAGGGGAACTTTGCTCAAAGTCATGTGGCAGCATGGATGGGAGGGGAGTTTGGGGGAGAATGGATACATGTATATGTGTGCCTGAGTCTCTTGCAGTCCAACTGAAACTATCACAGTATTGTTAATTGGCTATGCTGTGCTTAGTTGCTCAGCTGTATCCAACTCTTTGCAACCCCATAGACTTTAGCCCACTGGGCTCTGTCCATGAGATTCTTCACGCAAGAATACTGGAGTGGGTTGCCATGCCCTTCTCCAGGGGAGCTTCCCAATCCAGGGATCAAACCCAAGTTTCCCGCATTGCAGGCAGATTCTGCACTGACTGAGTCACCAGATCAGAGATCAGTCGCTCAGTCGTGTCCGACTCTTTGCGACCCCATGAACCGCAGCACGCCAGGCCTCCCTGTCCATCATCAGCTCCCGGAGGTCACTCAGACTCGCATCCATCGAGTCAATGATGCCATCCAGCCATCTCATCCTCTGTCGTCCCCTTCTCCTCCTGCCCTCAATCCCTCCCAGCATCAGAGTCTTCTCCAATGAGTCAACTCTTCGCATGAGGTGGCCAAAATACTGGAGTTTCAGCTTTAGCATCATTCCTTCTAAAGAAATTCCAGGATTGATCTCCTTCAGAATGGACTGGTTGGATCTTCTTGCAGTCCCCAGGGAAGCCCTGTATTCTGATATAAAGTAAAAGTATTGCAGGAAGGAGGACCCCTTCCAAGGCCTGAAACCGGGCTCTTGTCTAACACTCAGAAATGAATTGTCCGAGGAGACACATGTGCTGACAAAGCAAGAGATTTTATTGGGAAAATAAATTTTATTAGCCAATCATTCGGACTCAGAGTCCTTTCTGGTGGTACACGCCTTGTTCAGCCAAGATGGATGCCAGCGAGAAGGATTCTGGGATGTGGTCGGACATGCGGTGTCTCCTTTTGACCTTTCCTGAACTCTTCCAGTTGGAGGTAGTTTATTAGTTCTGTGTTCCTTACCAAGACCTCTTGTTATAAAAAAACTCATGCAAATGGTTACTATGGTACCTGGCCAGGGTGGGCTGTTTCAATCAGTGTGCTTCCCCTAACAAAAGTTTAAAGAAATAAAAGGAATTTAGAATTAAAAAAAAAAAAAAAAAATTTGAGTTCAATCATCATAGACTGATGATTTAATCAATCATACCTATGTAAACCCAGAAGGACAGAGATCAGAGGTTTCAGGTTGGTTAACATGTGGAGATTAAGGGAAAATGGCACACCTGGAGAGGACAGGACACTCTGAACCTCTTCCCACATGCCATGTCCTATGTATCTCTTCATCTGGCTACTCATCTATATCCTTTATCATATCTTCAATAACCTGGTAAATTGTTTTCCTGAGTTTTGTGCGGGGCTCCCCTGATGGTTCAGCAGGGCAAGAATTCGCCTGCAATGCAGGAGACACAGGCTGGATCCCTGACTAGGGAAGGTCCCCTGGAGGAGGAGATGGCAATACACTCCAGTATTCTTGCCTGGAATATCCCACTGACAGAGGAGCCTTTTGGGCTAAAGTCCATGAGGTTGCAAACAGCTGGACATGGCTGAGCAACTAAGCACAGGGGAGTTCTGTGAGAAATTCCAGCAAATAATCAAATCCAAGAGGGAGGAGGTTATAGGAACTTCCAATTTGTAGTCAAGTTAGAAGCTGTGGGTAATCTGGAGACCAATCCCTTGCAATTGGCATCTGAAGTGGGGAGAAGTTTCCTGGGACTGAGAACATTACTTGGGGCATCTGATATTATTTCCAGGTAGACAGTGTTACAATTGAGTTAAATTATAGGACACCCAGCTGGTGTCCCAGATTTGCTTGGTGTGGGGAAAATACCCCACCCATCTCAGGTCGGAAGTATTGTTAGTTCTGTTTCTCTGGAAAACACTGACAATCACACTGGCTAAATTAGAATCCCTTAATTAACAGTGAAAAAGCAAATCATAGCATAATATTATAACATTCTTATGTTCTGTACCACTCTCTGAGCAATTTCATATGTCTTTAAGATTTCACCAATGATATTATGAAACAAATAGCAAAACTAAAAAGATTAATCTGCCTCACCTCTGTACCACAACCCAATGTGGTATTTTGAGATCTAATCTATAAAATCCACCTCAGGAAGATTGTTTTGATATTACAAGTATCAACATAGAATTACCCTACTATATACCTCACACCTTTCAGTGGGCAGCACTAAATTGCTTGGTTGTAGCATATAGGTTGGGCCTTCACCAGTGGCTAAGCCATAAAAAACCCACCAGCAATGCATGAGAAACAGTGCCTGGGTCAGGAAGATCCCCTGGAAGAGGGCATAGCAACCCACTCAAGTATTCTTGGAGAAGGCAATGGCAAAAATCCCATGGACACAGGAGCCTGGTGGGCTACAGTTCATAGGGGCACACGACTGAGCACACAAGATAAACTGAGATAGTAAAAAAAAAGTTAAGACTCCAACAGCCTCATGTTTTAAAGAAAATTTGCCAATTGTTTCCAATATGTATAATTCATGTTTACTTTATGAACATCTAAATAGCTGACATTGAGAGAGTCATTTCCTAGGCAGGTTGATAAGAATTCCACCCCACTCCAATACTCTTGCCTGGAAAATCCCATGGACGGAGGAGCTGGAAGGCTGCAGTCCATGGGGTCGCGAAGAGTCGGCACGACTGAGCGACTTCACTTTCACTTTTCACTTTCATGCATTGGAGAAGGAAATGGCAACCCACTCCAATGTTCTTGCCTGGAAAATCCCAGGGACGGGGGAGCCTGGTGGGCTGCTGTCTATGGGGTCGCACAGAGTCGGACACAACTGAAGTGACTTAGCAGCAGCAGGGGTCCCCAAGGAGAGAGGGGTCTGGAATTCTCAAGGAGGAAGAAAGGACAAACTTTTTTTCCCTTCTCTACATTCCTTAGGATTATATAACAATAATGTATCCTGCCTGAGGACAGTCTCTGGATTAAACCTTCTGGTTAATTCTGTTATCTTAAAATGTAAATTATGGGAGTAGGTCTGGTGAGGACTTTACAACCTCCAGACATTCTTTGGATTCATTGGAGAGTATATAACTTCATGGCTAACACTAGCAAGGGGGTACTCTTTCTGCCCCCTTCTGATGCCTATGTCAGAAGCTTTCTCTATCTCCTTTATACTTTAATAAAACTTTACTACACAAAAGCTCTGAGCGATCAAGCCTCGTCTCTGGCCCCGGATTGAATTCTTCTCCTCCAGGGGCCAAGAATCCCGGTGTCTTCGCGTGACTCAACAACAACATTTCAATACTGAAAGTATCTTAATAGACACTTATTTAACTTTCTCATTATTATAAGAAGAAAAAGCAAATTATATGTTTTCTCATTACAAACATAGCTACCATTTCCATACTGAAGTCTGTTCCTTCTTCTGGTTGTTCCCTGAGTTCAGTTCAGTGCAGTGCAGTTCAGTGGCTCAGTCGTGTCAGACTCTTTGCAACCCCATGAATTGCAGCACGCCAGGCCTCTGGGTTCCAAAGAAATTTTTCTGCATTCTCTTGGAACATTGGCCCCTGTGCTACCTTTGGGATGTTTCATTATTTTGTTTTCCATTTCTGAGGCAAGAAGTGATGTTTATTCTTTCAGGTCTGAGTTTGATTCTGACCATGTAAGTGCTCTAATCCAATATCAAGCCGTAAAATCTTCCAGCAGTTACTTTGAAAACAAAACCTGCTTTTTCATTAAAATCCATTATCATCACAGCTAAACAAAAATGATTCAGGCTGACTCTGATATGCTTACCTCAAAACTTGATTGTTTCAGTTAATATGTTGTCTAAAACTTAAGTGTATGAGCAATACAGTTTTCAGGAAAACATTTGTGAAATATATATGCTGTTTATGTAGTTTATATAAACAAGCAAGAAGAATAAGGTGCTTTTGTTCCAAATGTCAAAGGACTGTCCAAAAGGTTCTTATCTCTAAATATTGCTGTTTTCTTACTTACCCATTTACTAAAATTTATGGGTATGAACAATAGAATTTTCTGGAGAACTTCATGATTCTGCAAAAGCTGAATGAAAGTTAGGCAATAAATAGTACACAGGGAGTTTGCTCCAAAAACAAAACACTATACCAGTTATTATTGAATAAAATTAAGTTAAGAAAGAAAAGATAAAAGAGGCATAAGAACTTGGGTCTGCCCTCCTTTCACCAAATATGAAGATTAAGTGTTAGGAAGTAGAATATTTTGAGCAAGTTAATAGGTGGAAATGTATGATAGTGTATTAAAGGTATGATATAATTCTAAGGATTTTTCCTCACTCCATATAAACATAACAACAAAAGTTAGATACAATGATTACTTCCATTTTCTGGATGATGCAACTGAGGTGGTAAAGTTATTCAAGGACATGTAGCTGGTGAGCATCAAGGCCAGGATTTGACCTAGTCCTTCTGTTCTCAGAGTCTCTTTCTAGATAGGGCTTGCGTGCATGATTGCTAAGTTGCTTCAGTCAGTCCAACTCTTTGTGACCCTATGGACTCTAGCCTGCCAGGCTCCTCTGTCCATGGGATTCTCCAGGCAAGAATACTGGAGTGGGTTGCCATGCCCTCCTCCAGGGGATCTTCCTGACCCAGGGATTGAACCTGTGTCTCTTATGTCTCCTGCATTGGCAGACAGGTTCTTTACCACTAGCACCACCCAGGAACCCCAGATAGAGTTTATACAATTCAATAATGTACAAAGAAAGGAAAAGGTGAAGACAAGTTTTCTTTTATTTAAATTTGGATGCTAATAAGTTTATTTTCATAAAACAAAGTGAGACAAAAATTAAGTAACTTCCAAGTCATAAATATTACCAATTAGACTACAAAAACTTAACAACAACCCCTGAGCAATGACTCAGCAAATTGAATATGCCTGGGAGCCATCTGCTTAGCAACTGAAATAACTTTCACTGTTAAGGGATCTTTGTGGTTCAAGGCAGATACAACCAGATGGGGGCAACAAGGTGAGTGTTATCTTTAAGTGAAATGGAAAACTTCTTAAAAGAGATGTCTGGGTGCTTAATGGCAGGAGTCTTACAGAACCAGAGCCTTCTCTGAAAGTATTATGTAATATTAACCTTCCTCAGCTGCCAGGCCTTTCCACTGTCCCCTGTAATTTTATGGATATTATTGAGCCTTCTCTTTTCATTGTTAATTCATGTCCAGAATGTATAGCAGTCTTTATTTCATAATGAAATGATGTTCTCTGGTTACTACAATAAATAAACTTCCTTGGATAGAGTGGAAAATAAGAATTTCAATGTTAAATAATAGAATACAGAATTCCATGCTAAAGTAAACAGATTAAAATTCTGTCCATTGGAAAAGAATTCCATGTGGAATAAATATGAATTGTATGCTTAGTCACTCAGTCAGGCCCAAGTCTTTGTGAACCTTTGGACTGTAGTACACCAGTCTCCTCTGTCCATGGGATTTTTCAGGCAAGAATACTGAAGTGGGTTGCCTTATCCTCCTCCAGGAGATCTTCCTAACCCAGGGATTGAACCCAGGTCTCCTGTGTCTCCTAGATTGTAGGCAGATTCTTTACTCACTGAGCTATCAAGGAAGCCCTTAAACATGCATTAGCCTGAGTTATAGTCTCCAAATCTTAATTATTTTATCACACATTGCTTGCTTAACTATGCTGAAAATATTCTTTGTATCTCAACCTTGTGTTAAGACTTCCAAAAAAATAAATAAATAAAACAGAAATGCCATGACAGCACGAGTCATTTCTTACAATTTTAAAAAAGTCTTTTATCTGAAAAAGACTGAACCACAAACTCAATTTCTTAAGATGAGAAATATCTTCATTTGAAATAATAAAATGAGGTGACAGTGATGAAAAAGATATGACAAAGAATATTCAAAGTGGAAACAATGTTTTGGGTTTTTGGTTTTTTGGACTTTTTTTTTTTTTTTTTTTTTAGTTTGAATGTTTAGTAACTGTCTAGATACTCACTAGAAGTAAGCCATCTGAGAGCCTGATTCTTCTATGATTTCAGCGTAGAATACAAAGTCTGAGGCACAAAAGTTGCTTAGTAAATATTTACTAAACTGAAGAATGACAAATGTTTTTCCCTCAAATATAGGGCATCACTCAAATTCACTAGCAAAGCATGTAAGTTTTACCCAAGTGGAAAGTGAGATCATAATATCATAGAATTTTAGAAATGCATGGGAGCATATGAGGTTTCTTTCTTGATGCCCAAGAAAATTTTAGGTTGTAAGGGAGAAAAGTACACATTGAGAGTATCTGAATCCTATTCTCAAGTTCCCCCTTCCCCTAGTCATGTGCATTTTTCTGATATTTTACAATTCAAAGTTTCCTTTCCCTTCATATTGGAATGACCATCCAGTCTGTTTACCAGATGCTTCTTATACCAAATCGTGTCAGATCTCAGCACAGAATTATCATCTGTTGGATAAGGCTCCTTTCTGTTCTTCCATTGCACATAAATTAAAAATTCATTGTGTCTGAATTGTAAGAAAATTATAGTTCAATTGTAAAGAATAATGCCAACTTCAGAAAAAATGTTTAAATCAGAAATTAAGAAGAAACTAATATTCTAGAGCTTTAAAAATAGAGAATTATAAGTCAAAGATATTATTGTTATCTTTAAATGTAATGGTTTAATTGAAGGATGTTAAGAGGATGGTCAAGAACCCACAGCAAATACATCAACCCTTCTGATTGTTATTGTATCAATAGTATCATTTCTATAGGATTTGCATAGCTTTAAATGCAACCATACTTGAGACAGGTCATATCTGTAATCACCTTATCATTTAAAACCTTATCAGGATTACTAATCACTTGACAAGTCTGAGAATCAAAGTAGCTACCCCAGGTGTAAAGGAAATACAGCATCAAAAATAGTTTGAGGACTCAAAGATAAAATCTCTATATATAAACTGGATTTGAGCTCTTTCTCTTCCATGAAGGTTTTGTACAATTTTATGGAACGTCTATATATTGCAGTTACATGATTGCTTTATACTTCCTTTTAGTGTGTGTCTTCCACATAGTCAGGAAAAGCTTCTGTTTTCTCACTTCCCATTCAGAGCTTTGCATGAAGCTTATTTTATGTTTGTATATTAAATTTTGCCTTGAGCCATCTTTACATTTGCTAACTACACTCTTTGGCCATATTAGAATAAATAAGAAGTAAGCAATAGTCCATAGATGGGGGCTAATTAGTTGCAGAAGTACTAATATTCTAAAATAAGCTGTAATGTAGAGCAGCATCCATTTTGTTGGTTTTCTGTCTCTAGATGCAATTAAAGAGAAAAAAAGACAATTAAATCTGGTATTTTTCTCAGGCTGCATTGTTGACCTATGAAGCTCCATTCTTCACCAGCAAGCTTTGCAAACCACTAGTTTCTGTTTTTATTTAATATGTCCAAATCTGATTTAACAGAACATAGAGCCATTCCAGCACATCAGGCACAAAAAGTGCCTTTGATCTTTTTGCCACTTTTAAGAAACATCTGCATCTTTGTAAAGACCTTGTAGGAAGAGCCAAAAGTTGGAGAACAGATAGTCTCATGCAAGAAGATAGAATTGTTAGAGAAACCAACTCTTCTTGTTAGAGTCCCAGAGACCTGAACAGAAGGCTGGCAGTAACTAGGCAGTAACTATAAACACGGAATTGTTTCCAAGAACTGGAATTGAGAAGTGACCGATTCCATCATTCCATTTTATAAGAGCCTGATATCATTCTCAAAGGACAGAATGGTAAGATTGGTTTTAAGATTATCCAAACATTTGCTTCCCAATAAGGAAATGACAACCAAAAAAAGTTCTTATTTGGACTTTGCTCTTTTCTAGCTTTTTAAAATAAATTTTCAACCTTTCTTTGTCAAAAGCTCTCTGTTGTGTTTTATTCCATCTGGGTTTCATTTCCAAGAGAAAAGACTAGCCTGCGTAAATGCCCATATATCTCCGTGTGTGGGGGTAAACATGGTCAACTGCTGCATTTGTCTCCCCTACAAGGCTCTAACCCCACTAAGTGCTTAGAAAACCTCTGCATATTCCCTAGCTCCCTTCACGTGTTTGAACTGAACTAAACTTTTTTGTGTTCCAGATAAACGCTGGAGTGTGCCATGTAAAATACTGTTCAAACACTTCTTTTGAGCAGAGTGTTGCAAATGACAAGCTGAAGAATCCGAGACTAGCTCAGATGTGCTGGTTAAGAGAGAGCTCTGAGGGAAGCTCCAAGACCTGGGAAGAGTTAGCCTCTATCTCCCATCCTGCCGCTGGTCTGTTTCCTTTCCCACGCAGGTGGAAACAGAGCACTGAATGAAAGAAAAAGCAAAGTGGCAGATGATAGCAGAAGTTTTCCATCATAGCCTCATCCAGGTTTCTAGCACATGTTGTAGATTGAGTGTTCCATGAAGCCCAAGAGGCATGAACTGAACAGGACCTTGGGCCAAAACTCCTCATGGTTTATTGAAAACATTTCCAGGTCTTGGAAATGTATTCTAAGAGGAATTCCTATCATTTCTGGAAAAGCCAGGCAAACTAATAAGTTCTGAGAACCCAGTGGCCTTCCCTCTCCCCTTTTAGCAAGAAAGACAAAGCAGTCAGTACAGACAGCACATATTTGAGAATAAGTCACTTTCAGAATTTAAGTGAGAAGACACAAAGTCTTGTAAAATATCCTAGAGTAGGCTGGATTTTCATTTATATAGATATACATATATATATTTACATAGTTAATGCAGCACAGACTGAGAAGAAAAAAATAAAAAGTACACATAGTTTTATGCTCCCCTCTCAAGAAAGGCTACTAAATAGTCACTGAGATGTCTCCAGATTCTAAATTACATTGTTATTTCATTTTATGTTTATCAAATTTATTGAAATATATTTTAGGAATGATAAACTGCATACTTTTAAAGTATACCATGAAATGAGCCTTGACAGATGCACACACCCATGAAACCACTAACACACTCAAAAAGCAGAATATTTCCATGAACTTCAAACAATTTCTAGTGACCCTTTGTAGTCAATCTCTTTCTCTGCCTTCAACCCGGCCAACCCCTGATTTGTTTTCTGTCAATTTGTACTTATGGAAATGTAATTATGTAGTATGTGCTCTGATGTCTGGCTTTATTCACTCAGTTTAATGATTTTTGAGATTTATCCATGTGATTGTATGCACTAGTAAATTCTTATTGTTTTGTTCTTCTAATCACATACTTGCTGATGGAGAATTAGGTTATTTTTAGTTTGGTGCTATTTTGAATAAAACTGCTATGGACATGTACATGCAAGTCTCTGTGTGTTTCTTCTGTGTAAGTACTTAAGAGTGAAATAGATGTGTGATATGCTAGTTGTATATTTAAAATTTTAATAAAATGCAAAATAGTTTTCCAAGGTGGCTATCCGATTCTGTATTTTCCTTATGAATAATTCTATATTCCACATGCTCATCAACACTTAGTATGATTAGTCTTTTTAATTTCATCCATTCTAATATGTGTAATACATTTCTGTATGTATTTTTCCGATGACTAAATTAAGCATCTTCTCATGTGCTTATGACCATTACTTTATCTTCTTTTGTGAGGTGTCAATGAGGTCATTTTTATCAGATTTATAAAGTTGTTTCTGTTTTTATTGTTGAATTATAAAAGTCATTTATGAATTTTGGTTATGAGTCTTTGGGCAGATACACATACTGCAAATATTTTCCCCATTCTTTGGCATGCTTTATGTTTTCTTAACAATGTATTTTGAACAGAAAAATCAAGATTTAATAGTAAAGCTAAATTTAATGTATTCTTTCTTGTTTATGCTTTTTGCACCCCCAAATTGCAAGGATTTTTTTCCTTTTTTTTCTTATAATATTGTGTGGGTAAGTCTGTGTACATATGTATGTAAATGTGTTTCCTCTAGAATTTATAGGTGAACAAAGCTGGTGGAGGTGATGGAATTCCAGTGGAGCTATTTCAAATCCTTAAAGATGATGCTGTGAAAGTGCTGCCTCAATATGCCAGCAAATTTGGAAAACTCAGCAGTGGCCACAGGACTGGAAAAGGTCAGTTTTCATTCCAATCCCAAAGAAAGGCAATGCCAAAGAATGCTCAAACTACTGCACAATTACACTCATCTCACACGCTAGTAAAGTAATGCTCAAAATTCTCCAAGCCAGGCTACAGCAATACGTGAACCATGAACTTCCAGATGTTCAAGCTGATTTTAGAAAAGGCAGAGGAACCAGAGATCAAATTGCCAACATCCACTGGATCATGGAAAAAGCAAGAGAGTTCCAGAAAAACATCTATTTCTGCTTTTTTGACTATGCCAAAGCCTTTGACTGTGTGGATCACAATAAAGTGTGGACAATTCTGAAAGTGATGGGAGTACCGGACCACCTGACCTGCCTCTTGAGAAACCTGTATGCAGGTCAGGAAGCAACAGTTAGAACTGGACAAGAAACAGACTGGTTCCAAATAGAAACGGAGTATGTCAAGGCTGTATATTGTCACCCTGCTTATTTAACTTCTATGCAGAGTACATCATGAGAAACACTGGGCTAGAAGAAGCACAAGCTGGAATCAAGATTGCCAGGAGAAATATAAATAACCTCAGATACGCAAATGACACCACCCTTATTGCAGAAAGTGAAGAGGAACTAAAAAGCCTCTTAATGAAAGTGAAAGAGGAGAGTGAAAAAGTTGGCTTAAAGCTCAACATTCAGAAAACAAAGATCATGGCATCTGGCCCCATCACTTCATGGCAAATAGATGGGGAAACACTGGAAACAGTGTCAGACTTTATTTTTCTGGGTTTGAAAATCACTACAGATGGTGGCTGCAGCCATGAAATTAAAAGACGCTTACTCCTTGGAAGAAATGTTATGACCAATCTAGATAGTGTATTCAAAAGCAGAGACATTACTTTGCCAACAAAGGTGCATCTAGTCAAGGCTATGGTTTTTCCAGTGGTCATGTATGGATGTGAGGGTTGGACTGTGAAGAAAGCTGAGCACTGAAGAGTTGATGCTTTTGAACTGTGGTATTGGAGAAGACTCTTGAGAGTCCCTTGGACTGCAAGGAGATCCAACCAGTCCATTCTAAAGGAAATCTGTCCTGGGTGTTCTTTGGAAGGAATGATGATAAAGCTGAAACTCCAGTACTTTTGCCACCTCATGCGAAGAGTTGACTCATTGGAGAAGACTCTGATGCTGGGAGGGATTGGGGGCAGGAGGAGAAGGGGACAACAGAGGATGAGATGGCTGGATGGCATCACCGACTTGATGGAAATGAGTTTGAGTGAACACTGGGAGTTGGTCATGACAGGGAGGCCTGGCCTGCTGCAGTTCATCGGGTCGCAAAGAGTCAGACACGACTGAGCGACTGAACTGAACTGAGAGTGTGCACTCTACGTATGGCCCTCATGGCTCAGTGGTAAAGAATCCCCCCGCAATGCAGGGGACTTGCAGGAGATGCGGGTTCAATCCCTGGATCAGGAAGATCCCCTGGAGAAGGGCATGACAACCCACTCCAATACTCTTGCCTGGGAAATCCCACGGACAGAGAAGCCTGTTAAGCTGTAGTCCATAGGGTCCCAAAGAGTTGGATGTGACAGAACAACTAAACAGCAAAGCGTACTCACAGCTTAGCAAGAATTTTCACTTATACTATTTTTGCTGTTTTCAAATAACCCATGAAAAAGAGGAATTTCAAAGAATAGAAGATAACAAAAGATCACACTTGATAAGGATTCATGTGTGTGTGGAGAGAGAGAAAAATGTCCATCTTTAGAGCAGAAACAATCTAAAAAAAACCTTAAAGGTAACTGTATCCAGGGATTTTCTATGAAAGACTGAATAGATGTTTGGTGACTTTCAAAGTGTGCAAAACTAGTTAATGATGGAGCCAGAATTTCTTTTTGGTCTCAAGTATCAAACTAGTCGGAAAGTTGGCATAAAAAACCAAGGTTTGTTCTGTAGAAGGAAGGACTTCTAGCAAAAGTTTCACACTAAAATGACAAGCTAAAGAATTGCACATTCTCTATTAATTTACAGACATTTAGGCAGAGACTGAACTTGTCAGGGAAGCTGTAGGATATATTGAAGTATTTATGGGTAATTGAACTAGACAACCATTATTGTTCCTTCCAGACCAGAGCATTCATGACTTGACAATTCAGTGGCCATTATCACTGCATCTGAAAGGGCCATTCTTTCAGTCTGACTTTATCACCTTGACACATTAGGGTGTATGTCTTGAAGAAATAATTTTTAAATTGTGAGGTTAATGTGCTTAGTATGTGGTGCTTGCTGAGTCTATTGAAGCTAAGAAAATATTTTAGAATTCTTATCCATAGCAGACATAAATTTCACAAGATGAAATCATTTTCATAAAGTTGTCATTTATTCTTCTTTGCAAAAAAAAAAAAAACCCTAAAGTTATGCTTAATTATAATTAAAATCAATTGTTATATTAAACAATCCAAATAATTTGCTTCTTATAGGTCAAACACATAGACGTACACATGTATATATATAGAGAGAAATATGAATTAAAATTTATCCTTGGAAAAATAGTTCTTTGAATTTATTAATATAAATGTGATTTGAAATTAAAATTTTCAGCCAAAGAGAAAATGTGAAACTGTAACTTTGTTGTGCTGCTGCTGCTGCTGCTAAGTCGCTTCAGTCGTGTCCCACTCTGTGTGACCCCAGAGACGGCAGCCCACCAGACTCCCCCGTCCCTGGGATTCTCCAGGCAAGAACACTGGAGTGGGTTGCCGTTTCCTCCTCCAATGCATGAAAGTGAAAAGTGAAAGTGAAGTCGCTCAGTCGTGTCTGACTCTTAGCGACTCCATGGACTGCAGCCTACCAGGCTCCTCCGTCCATGGGATTTTCCAGGCAAGAGTACTGGAGTGGGGTGCCATTGCCTTCTCCAAATTTTGTTGTACTAGTCTATAATTCAGCTTAATGGATTCTTGAGCTACCCCCTTTTCCAGTAGGACAGTTGTTCTCAAAAGTGTGGTTAAAGAGACCCCTAGAAATTCCCAAGACCATTTCAAGGGTTCTGCCAAGTCAAATAACATCCATGATAATAAGGAGACCTTGTTGCCTTTTTACTTTCACTCATGTGTAAGTGTACAGTACATTTTCCCCAAAACCATATATTATGCAGGATGTATTCTTTTAATGCAAATGGAATACATGCTTGTGTGGAATATTCCTATGTTTTCTGAAACCTAGTAATAGCATATAAATATTTGTACTTTCATACATGCACTTAATTTGTCATTAGTACTTACACTATTTTATTACTATCACTCATTCACCAGTTATACTTTTATTCTTTGTTAGCTCATTATCATCCAATGAATCTTACTTTGAAATTCTACAATTTTCTTTATCCCTATATGGAAACAAAAAAAGAAGTAGAAATTTTCTGATTTTGATAACTTTAAATTTTCTTAAAAATGTTTTAACTTTTTAGTTATCACCTAGAGACAAATAGCTCCTATTTTACAGTGTAATAGTTTATTTTGAAATAGAGGTAATATATATTATAGTTGGGGCTTCCCTGTGGATCAGCAGTAAAGAATCCACCTCCAATACAAGAGAAGTGGGTTGGATCCCTGGGTTGGGAAGATCCCCTTGAGAAGATCTCTAGTATTCTTGCCTGGGAAATCCCATGGACAGAGGAGTCTGGTGGGCTGCAGTCCATGGAGTCACAAAATAGTAGGACAAGACTAAGTGACTAAACAACAACAAAATGTTATATTTGAGGAACAATTATTGGATTAAAAAAGAAGACTCATTTTCTCAACCATCTACACCTAAAAATGCTGAGAAAAATAAAACTCTCCTGTTAGATAGTTATTTGACTAATGGAATGGAAGAATTTTCTCTAAAGGAAAATTGTTCAACATTTTTAATATTCAGTGCCACTGTGCTTGGTGCCAAAAATTCACATAAAACAAACTCTTTCCAGTTGCTTATTTAGCATCCTTAACAGATAAATATAAGCAAATGAGCGAGTCCAGCCATATTCATCCCCTTGTAAGGGAAAAGGACAGTTCTGCAGATGAGATAGTATCTCACCTCCATGTTTGCAAGGAAAATTTTAATTTGACAATATCTTCTAACACCAAAATTAGCACTGGTGTCAGTGACTTTGTTTATTCTTCATCAGTAAGCATTGAGCAATGTCGGTGGTCCAAAATTCTATTAAACCTCACTTTTGTGTGCTCTTCTGTAACCAATGGAACATGATGACATTCCCTGTAAGATGTTTCAGGGACTTCTGCAAGTCTAGTTTAAAATATATGTAAGAAACAGTTTTCATCAGTTTTAGGGCCTCATGGAAGTAACGGTGTTGACTTTTGCAGTGATAGTACAAAAGCAACAATGAGTAAAACTACTAGTGCCCTAGCACAATCAAAGTAGCGGTACCCAACTGTACTACTGGCCATTGTGTTCTTCACTGATGGGCTCTTCCAAGTAAAATAAAATAATAATGCTACTATTAATTAGGAATGTATAGTTTCTTGGCTCTCCCTGAGCACCTAGGATAATGAAATCTAGGGCTTGCTTTCTCCCTTGGAATACTTAGTGGAGGTTTAAGGGTTTTCTCTCAGGAGTTTTTGGTTTAATATGTTAAGTCTTTTTAAAATACATATTTATTTATTTGGCTACACCTGGTCTTAGTTGTGGCACATGGAATCTTTAGGTGCAGCACGTGGGATCTTTTTGGCTTTCCTGGTGGCTCAGTGGTAAAGAATCCGCCTGCCAATGCAGGAGACACAGGAGACCTGAGTTTGACCCCTGGGTAGGAAAAATCTCCTGGAGAAGGAAAAGGCAACCCACTCCAGTATTCTTGCCTGGGAAATCTCATGGACAGAAGAGTCTGGTGGGCTACAGTCCACGGCGTCGCAAAGAGTCAGACGTGACTTGGTGATCCACAACAACAAACATGAGTCGTGGCGTGAGGGATTTATTTCCCTAACCAGGGATCATACCTGGGCACCCTGTATGGGAGCTCATTGTCTTAGTAATTAGACCACCAGAGAAGTCCTGGAAGTGGTTTTAATTTGGGAAGGAGAAGGATTTAGAAATGCGAGAGCATGCTGCTGTCTTCCCACAATTCCACTTCATAGTTAATTGGTAAAAATATGAATGACTAAATCCATTAATTTTTTTCTGGATGGCTAACTTATTAAATATTTTTATCACCAAAATTTCATATTCTTCACAAGTATTGTTCTAAGTTTGCAGACTTCATTTCTGCTTGTATTTGTTTGCTGTTTTATTGATTTTTAAATTTATTTTCTTTCAAAAATATTTTATTTATTGTTGTCTCTCTCCCACTATTTGGTCCATAAGAATGGAGTTGATGTTTATGTTCTATTTGTTACCCCACTGCCACCTGAGAAGCCCACCTTCTTAAATATGGTTCTATCTAATGGGTTAAACTCACGTAAATCCATATTTATAGGATACATGAATAACCCAGAGACATTAACAATTGAAAATGATGAACCTGTTTGCAGGGCAGCAGGGCAGACACAGTGGGGGAAGGAGTGGGTGGGATGACTTGAGAGCCTAGCATGGAAATGTATTACCATATGTAAAATAGATAACTCATAAGAATTTGCTGTGTAAAGCAGGGAGCTCAACCCAGTGTTCTGTGACAACCTAGAGGTGGAATAGGATGGGAGATGGGAAGGGGTTTCAGGAGTGAAGGAACATATGTATACTTGTGGTTTTAATCAAATTTTTAAGGAAAAAAATGAAAATGTCACTATAGTTGTTATTCACTGACATTTTCTTGTGTCCAATGCCTTGTTCTCTTTTGCTAGGGATAGTAAAACAAGATTCAGACTTACCCTGATTAGTCCTAAACAACTGTGAGTCAGCTTTGATCTGATTAAAAGCTCTTTTCCTTTTAAAGACTGAAAAGTCTCTTCCTAGTTCATGGTTAACTGTACTTGTTGTTACATGCATGTATTTCTCACCCCAACACATCCTCAGGAACATCAGAACAGATCAGATCAGTCGCTCAGTCGTGTCCGACTCTTTGCGACCCCATGAAGCACAGTATGCCAGGCCTCCCTGTCCATCACCAACTCCCGGAGGTCACTCAGACTCACATCCATCGAGTCAGTGATGCCAGCCAGCCATCTCATCCTCTGTCGTCCCCTTCTCCACTTGCCCCCAATCCATTCCAGCATCAGAGTCTACTCCAAAGAGACAACTCTTCGCATGAGGTGGCCAAAGTACTGGAGTTTCAGCTTCAGCATCATTCCTTCCAAAGAAATCTCAGGGCTGATCTTCAGAATGGACTGGTTGGATCTCCTTGCAAGCCAAGGGACTCTCAAGAGTCTTCTCCAACACCACAGTTCAAAAGCATCACTTCTTCGGAGCTCAGCCTTCTTCACAGTCCAGCTCTCACATCCATACATGACCACAGGAAAGACCATAGCCTTGACTAGGCGAACCTTTGTTGGCAAAGTGATGTCTCTGCTTTTGAATATGCTACCTAGGTTGGTCATAACTTTCCTTCCAAGGAGTAAGCGTCTTTTAATTTCATGGCTGCAGTCACCATCTGCAGTGATTTTGGAGCCCAGAAAAATAAATTCTGACACTGTTTCCATTGTTTCTCCATCTATTTCCCATGTAGTGATGGGACCAGATGCCATGATCTTCGTTTTCTGAATGTTGAGCTTTAAGCCAACCTTTTCACTCTCCACTTTCACTTTCATCAAGAGGCTTTTGAGTTCCTCTTCACGTTCTGCCATAAGGGTGGTGTCATCTGCATATTTGAGGTGATTGATATTTCTCCCAGCAATCTTGATTCCAATTTGTGTTTCTTCCAGTCAAGCATTTCTCATGATGTACTCTGCATATAAGTTAAATAAACAGGGTGACAACATACAGCCTTGACGTACTCTTTTCCTATTTGGAACCAGTCTGTTGTTCCATGACCAGTTCTAACTGTTGCTTCCTGACCTGCATACAAATTTCTCAAGAGGCAGATCAGGTGGTCTGGTATTCCCATCTCTTTCAGAATATTCCACAGTTTATTGTGATCTACACAGTCAAAGGCTTTGGCATAGTCAATAAAGCAGAAATAGATGTTTTTCTGGAACTCTCTTGCTTTTTCTATGATCCAGCGGATGTTGGCAATTTGATCTCTGGTTCCTCTGCCTTTTCTAAAACCAGCTTGAACATCAGGAACTTCATGGTTCACGTATTGCTGAAGCCTGGCTTGGAGAATTTTGAGCATTACTTTACTAGCGCGTGAGATGAGTGCAATTGTGCGGTAGTTTGAGCATTCTTTGGCATTGCCTTTCTTTGGGATTGGGATGAAAACTGATCTTTTCCAATCCTGTGGCCACTGCTGAGTTTTCCAAATTTGCTGGCATATTGAGTGCAGCACTTTCACAGCATCATCTTTCAGGATTTGGGATAGCTCAACTGGAATTCCATCACCTCCACTAGCTTTGTTCGTAGTGATGTTTTCTGAGGCCCACTTGACTTCACATTCCAGGATGTCTGGCTCTAGGTCAGTGATCACACCATCTTGGTTATCTGGTCGTGAAGATCTTTTTTGTACAGTTCTTCTGTGTATTCTTGCCACCTCTTCTTAATATCTTCTGCTTCTGTTAGGTCCATACCATTTCTGTCCTTTACTGAGCCCATCTTTGCATGAAATGTTCCTTTGGTATCCCTGATTTTCTTGAAGAGATCCCTAGTCTTTTCCATTCTGTTGTTTTCCTCTATTTCTCTGCATTGATCGCTGAAGAAGGCTTTCTTATCTTTTCTTGCTATTCTTTGGAACTCTGCATTCAGATGTTTATATCTTGCCTTTTCTCCTTTGCTTTTGACTTCTCTTCTTTTCGCAGCTATTTGCAAGGCCTCCCCAGACAGCCATTTTGCTTTTTTGCATTTCTTTTCCATGGGGATGTTCTTGATCCCTGTCTCCTGTACAATGTCATGAACCTCATTCCATAGTTCATCAGGCACTCTATCTATCAGATCTAGGCCCTTAAATCTATTTCTCACTTCCACTGTATAATCATAAGGGATTTGATTTAGGTCATACCTGAATGGTCTAGTGGTTTTCCCTACTTTCTTCAATTTAAGTCTGAATTTGGCAATAAGGAGTTCATGGTCCGAGCCACAGTCAGCTCCTGGTCTTGTTTTTGCTGATTGTATAGAGCTTCTCCATCTTTGGCTGCAAAGAATATAATCGTTCTGATTTCTGTGTTGACCATCTGGTGATGTCCACGTATAGAGTCTTCTCTTGTGTTGTTGGAAGAGGGTGTTTGCTATGACCAGTGCATTTTCTTGGCAAAACTCTATTAGTCTTTGCCCTGCTTCATTCTGTATTCCAAGGCCAAATTTGCCTGTTACTCCAGGTGTTTCTTGACATCCTACTTTTGCATTCCAGTCCCCTATAATGAAAAGGACATCTTTTTTGGGTGTTAGTTTTAAAAGGTCTTGTAGGTCTTCATAGAACCGTTCAACTTCAGCTTCTTCAACGTTACTAGTTGGGGCATAGACTTGGATTACTGTGACATTGAATGGTTTGCCTTGGAAACGAACAGAGATCATTCTGTCATTTTTGAGATTGCATCCAAGTACTGCATTTTGGACTCTTTTGTTGACCATGATGGCCACTCCATTTCTTCTGAGGGATTCCTGCCTGCAGTAGTAGATATAATGGTCCTCTGAGTTAAATTCACCCATTCCAGTCCATTTTAGTTTGCTGATTCCTAGAATGTCTACATTTACTCTTGCCATCTCTTGTTTGACCACTTCCAATTTGCCTTGATTCATGGACCTGACATTCCAGGTTCCTATGCAATATTGCTCTTTACAGCATCAGACTTTGCTTCTATCACCAGACACATCCACAGCTGGGTATTCTTTTTGCTTTGGCTCCATCCCTTCATTCTTTCTGGAGTTATTTCTCCACTGATCTCCAGTAGCATATTGGGCCCCTACTGACCTGGGGAGTTTCTCTTTCAGTACCCTATCATTTTGCTTTTTCATACTGCTTATGGGGTTCTCGAGGCAAGAATACTGAAGTGGTTTGCCATTCCCTTCTCCAGCGGACCACATCCTGTCAGATCTCTCCACCATGACCCGCCCATCCTGGGTTGCCCCACGGGCATGGCTTAGTTTCAGTGAGTTAGACAAGGCTGTGGTCCTAGTGTGATTAGACTGACTAGCTTTCTTTGAGTATGGTTTCAGAGTGTTTGCCCTCTGATGCCCTCTTGCAACACCTACCGTCTTATTTGGGTTTCTCTTACCTTGGTCATGGGTTATCTCTTCCTGGCTGGTCCAGCAAAGCAGAGCCATCGCACCTTACCTTGGACGAGGGGTCTCTCCTCACCGCTGCCCTTCCTGACCTTGGAGGAGGGGTCTCTCCTCACCGCTGCCCCTCCTGACCTCTGTCGTGGGGTAGCTCCTTTCGGCCGCACTTAGTGTGCCAGTCCTCACCGCCGCCCTTCCTGACATTGGAGGAGGGGTATCTCTTCACCTCCGCCCTTCCTGACCTCGGTCATGCGGTAGCTTCTCTCTGCCGTGGCACTTAGTGCGCCGGTCGCAGCCGCCGAAGCCCTTAGTGCGCTGGTCGCAGGCGCCGAGGTGCTTAGACAATAGTTAATCTGCTCCTTATTGTGTCTGGCTATCCACCTTACTCACCTTGTGGCTGTCTTCATGATTCCTAGTTCTTAACAGAATCTCCTGATGGGTGTGAAGACTGCTTTAGAATCACTTTGTTGATAAAAAATAGTTCCTCTTCTTGTGTCAACAAACTGTTTCTGCCTTGTTTATATACACCCCTTTATCCACAGTTTGGAGACTACAAATATATTATCATACACTTGTGCTTACACATTCATACAAATACTAAATGATAGGGGCTTCCCTTGTGGCTCAGATAGTAAAGAATCTGCTTGCAATGCGGGAGACCTGGGTTCAATCCCTGGGTTGAAAATATCCCCTGGAGAAGGGAATAGCTACCATTCACAGTATTCTGGCCTGGAGAATTCCATGGGCTGTAGAGTCCATGGGATCACAAAGAGTCAGACACAACTGAGTGACTTTCCCTTTCACACCTTTCTCTGATCATTCAGCAGGTAAAGAACCTGCCTGCAATACAGGAGCCACAGGAGAAGCGGTTTTGATCCTTAGGTCAGGAACATCCCCTGGAGGAGGAAATGCAATTCACTCCAGCACTCCTGCCTGGAAAATCCCATGGAAAGAGGAGCCTGGCTGGTTATAGTCCAAAGTGTTGCAAACAGCTGGACATGACTGAATGATACAATCAGTCATACTAAATGGTAGGGATGACAATCACCAAGATAATCATCAAACTTGAACACTCAGAGCAATTGTTTGTTTGTTTGTTTTTGGCAGAGGAACCAGAGATCAAATTGCCAACATCCACTGGATCATGGAAAAAGCAAGAGAGTTCCAGAAAAACTTCTATTTCTGCTTTATTGACTATGCCAAAGCCTTTGACTGTGTAGATTACAATAAACTATGGAGGATTCTGAAAGAGATGGGAATACCAGACCACCTGATCTGCCTCTTGAGAAATCTGTATGCAGGTCAGGAAGCAACAGTTAGAACTGGTCATGGAACAACAGACTGGTTCCAAATAGGAAAAGGAGTACGTCAAGGTTGCATATTGTCACCATGTTTATTTAACTTGTATGCAGAGTACATCATGAGAAATGCTGGACTGGAAGAAACAGAAGTTGGAATCAAGATTGCTGGGAGAAATATCAATAACCTCAGATATGCAGATGACACGACTCTTATGGCAGAAAGTGAAGAGGGGCTAAAAAGCCTCTTGATGCAAGTGAAAGTGGAGAGTGAAAAGGTTGGCTTAAAGCTCAACATTCAGAAAACGAAGATCATGGCATCTGGTCCCATCACTACATGGGAAATAGATGGAGAAACAGTGGAAACAGTGTCAGAATTTATTTTTCTGGGCTCCAAAATCACTGCAGATGGTGACTGTAGCCATGAAATTAAAAGACGCTTACTCCTTGGAAGGAGAGTTATGACCAACCTAGCTAGCATATTCAAAAGCAGAGACATTACTTTACCAACAAAGGTTCGCCTAGTCAAGGCTATGGTCTTTCCTGTGGTCATGTATGGATGTGAGAGCTGGACTGTGAAGAAGGCTGAGCGCTGAAGAATTGATGCTTTTGAACTGTGGTGTTGGAGAAGACTCTTGAGAGTCCCTTGGCTTGCAAGGAGATCCAACCAGTCCATTCTGAAGATTAATCCTGGAATTTCTTTGGAAGGAATGATGCTAAAGCTGAAACTCCAGTATTTTGGCCACCTCATGCGAAGAGTTGACTCATTGGAGAAGACTCTGATGCTGGGAGGGATTGAGGGCAGGAGGAGAAGGGGACGACAGAGGACGAGATGGCTGGATGGCATCACTGACTTGATGGGTATGAGTTTGAGTGACCTCTGGGAGCTGGTGATGGACAGGGAGGCCTGGCGTGCTGCAGTTCATGGGGTCGCAAAGAGTCGGACACGACTGAGCGACTGATCTGATCTGATGCCACTTTAGGTCACACTAGATAGGGATGGTTCCACTGGTGAGGCTCTTGAAGAACACAGGTGATTTTGCCCTTCCACTTTCACAACACAACACATCATGTTGCATAAATATGGCTACACTGCCTGATGTATTAATAGTTTCCTGTGTAGTTGTTTACTTTTTATTACTCTCATCATCATCACCACCATCATCACTATTTACAGCTATACCTATTTGCTATTTCTCTGCATTATAAACACAGCATGAATTTCATTGTCTCATTAAATGGAATGATCTAAAGTATTGAGTGTACCTACATTTACCAAATTCAATATTATTTTCCAAGCCACCAAATTTGTTTCCATTTTAAAAAAGGGAATTCTGATGTTCAGAGCAGAAAAGTAATTTTTCTTAATGGCCCACTGTGTGTCAGTGATGGAGCTGGTAATAATGCCCTAGTTGTCTGAGTCTACAACTCATTGCTCAATTGAAATTGTATTCTTCACTCAATGAGAGCTAAATGAGGAAAGAAAAGTTGCACACTGATTCCACAGGCTGTTATGTCAGACTAATATCATCCATTTCACTCCTTGCAACCCAAGCATACTTCAAGTACCATTTACTAAATGACCTGTGAAGGTCATTTCATGAAACAATACAACGTTTGAAGTTTCTAAGTTACCCATATTTTGAAATATTAACAATATATTTTGTGAGCTTACTCTCCCTCCATAAAATTAATAGATCACTTACCTGCTAGTTTTCTAACATTGTTATGAAGACTTATTCATTCAAACTAATAATAAGTACTGTATTAAATAGTGAAGAAGGTGTTTTAAAAAGCTCCCTGGTATTTAGCAAATAATACCATTATAATTTAACATATACTATCTCATTGGCTTTCCTAGTGGCTTTGTGGTAAAGAATACACCTGCAATGCAGGCGACCTCAGGAGAGGTGGGTTGGCTCCCTGGGGCAGGAAGATCCCCTGGAGGAGGGCATGGCAACCCACGCCAGTATTCTTGCCTGGAGAATTCCATGAAGAGAGGAGCCTGGTGGGTTAAGTCCATAAAATCTCAAGGAGTCAGACACAACATGCACACATTTCATTGACATACCTTAAAAACAGTGATATCAGTGTTTATTATTATTATTTTACTATTCATTAAAGGTAAAGCTTTGAGCATTCAAGTAATTAATTAACAGAACCAAGTTTCAAATTCTACTCTGCAGAGCAACATCTCCTGTATTGAAAATAAGGCATTATTCTATAACCCCTCAATTTCAAACCTAATAATAAATATGAAATTGAATTTACGAAAGAGAAGCTATCATCATCATTATCTTCTATGTGATCCAGAATACTTTGCTAGAGACACAATAAAGCACGTGTAATTCATAGTTCACATGCTAAACAGGTATAATATTTTTCATCAAAATAAAAAGAAACATTTATTATTTAAGAGAATTACAACCACTTTGAAGGAGTTTAATAAATACTTTCTAAAATTTTCACCTTATTTTAATAGACATAATGTGAATCATCATTTAAAATAAATGTTAAACAGTGCAGAGAATTACCTCAGTTTATTACTTTTGTTTAGTTAAATATTCATGAAGACAGTCACTCTCTATAGAAACTATTATAAAAAAATATTGAAAATAATACAACTATTGAAATATTTAAAAGTAGCTCAAAATACTTTATGCTCAGGAGTCAGAAATCATAAGAACAAAGAGGAAACATGTTAAATAAATCTCAAACCAGATATTCATAGTGTTTATGGGCATTCCACACAGGACTTGGTCTTTCATTATTTATTGTAAAAGATTTTTATAACAACATAGAAGATGAATAGGTATTATGCATATATATGTATATATGCACATATATCAATATTTATATGAAAGGAATAACTAAAATGTTAAATGATGAAATTGAGATTCAAGAGTACTCTAATAGACGATGAGTTCAAATAATAGAATAAGAAGAAAAATAAAGTCCTAATTTGGGAGCAAAAGAAACCAATCATGTAAGGAAGACATGAGATAGACCTGGCTTGACAATCGTTTATGTAAAGCAATTCAGATTCATCTGACCATAATTCTATAAAAATCAAAAAAAAAGTGACATGTGGTTACAAATGTTCTATTTGTATGCATTTTCAGACTTTTATTTTAGAATTATTTATAACAAAAAATGAAGACAACACAAATATAGAAATTTAGGGAAATACACTATTATACATCAAGAGAAAATAGGTATATAACACAGCACATAAAATTTGTTTTTCATCTTTTAAAAATTTATTTATTTTTAATTGAAGGATAAGTACTTCACAGAATTGTGTTGGTTTCTGCCAAACATCAACATGAGTCAGCCATTCGTATACATATGTCCCCTCCCTCTTGAACCTCCCTCCTACCTCTTTCCCTCTAGGTTGTTACAGAGGCCTTGTTCGAGTTCCCTGAGTCAGAGAAAAAGAATTTTTAATCACAATAAAATGTTCTATAAACAGAAGGATATATGTTTGATATTCAGCTATATTTTAGTTAATGTATAAACTTATATAGAAATCATACTAGAAGGAAAAAATGCCAAACATTTAGAAGAGGTTTCCCCACAATATCCGAGATTGAGTATATCTTCTTTAATTTCACTTTAATTTTTTTTTAACTTTCATAATATACTTCAAAATACCATCCCTTTTAGAATCAAAATATTGTTTGAAATAAACTAATCAATTCTTGATTAGTTTATTTCAAGCTGGTGATGGACAGGGAGGCCTGGCGTGCTGCGGTTCATGGGGTCGCAAAGAGTAGGACACGACTGAGCGACTGATCTGATCTGAATCAATTCTTTGATCTGATTTTGCCTTATTAATATTTAATAGCACCTATAAATTATTGTGGGAAGATAAACTGGATTTTAAAAATCTCTGCAGAAAAAAAAATCTTTATGCAAATAATGTGTTATGAGGTAAGTTAAAAACAATTATCTCCATTATTGTTTCATAGACTGTCTGTGTACACAATGCTTTTTATACCATTTTCTTTGATCAATTAACCATTTTCAAATCACTCAGGTCTTTTGCCCAAATAATATCTGGACAATAGTTTGCTAATTCTCCAAACTTCTTTTCTATGGGAGTGATCCATAATTGACCAGGCAGTTGGAGAATCTTCAGTGGGTTTGCTAAATGAAAGGTGCAGACAGAAGAGACTATCCTGCTTCTAGGGTGGGTGAGTAGGTCCAGTTGAGGTGATCAAGAAAGAACTTTGAGCAGCCTAGGGTAACATCAAAACCTTGAGTGTCATAATTAGGCACTAAATCCCAAAATAATGAAGGAAGAGGTCCAAAGACCAACCTCATTCACATCACAGGTTCGTTTTGGGTCAGCTTTGTGAAAGTGTTGATTTAACAATACATGTGCTATAAAGGGGCCAACATGGAAAACAAACCTTGTCAATTACCTCCAGTCCTCAGATCCATTAAAAAAAAATAATGTGTTTGTTGACTGATAGTACAACAGTTGCAGAGCAGAAAAACATTTCTGAGGAGTCAGTCCTAGAGGAAATCAGTCCTGAATAGTCATTAAAGGACTGAGGCTGAAGCTGAAGCTCTAATACTTTGGCCACCTGATGTCAAGAACCAGCTTATTGGAAAAGACCCTGATGCTGGGAAAGATTGAAGGCAAAAGGAGAAGGGGGTGGCAAAGGATGAGAAGGGGTTGGCAAAGGATGAGATGGTTAGGTAGTTTCACTGACTCAATGGATGTGAATTTGAGTAAACCCTGGGAGACAGTAAAGGACAGGGAAGTCTGGTGTGCTGCAGTCCATAGGGTGGCAAAGAATCAGAGGTCACTTAGTCGCAGAATGACAACAACAAAGCATTGGTAGGTGAGTTCCAGGGACAAAGATGTGTTATATTTTACAGTTGTGGACTCATGGATGCTATCAATAAATTAGATTAAATGTATTTTTGAATGTATTTTTGAAACAATGAATAATTTAAGATAATTGGTTCCCATGGATCTTTCCAAGATTCACACAAATTTGAAACTAATATGATGGCAGGAACTTTTAACTTCATAGGTTACATGGAAATATTAGGGATGAAATTCAAGTTTTGCATGATCAACATACAACTTAAAGATTTATGTCCAGATATAAAACTCCAAAGCTTTAGAAGGTATGCTTGTTAAATAAGGTAGACATTTACAACTGGAGGAAAGAAACCATCATTTAAATAATTACATTTTAAAATGCATAGCTTGGAGGCGGTCCTAAGATGGTGGAGGAATAGGATGGAGAGACCACTTTCTCCCCCACCAATTCATCAAAAGAACATTTGAACACTGAGTAAATTCCACAAAACAACTTCTGAATGCCAGCAGAGGACATAAGGCACCCAGAAAAGCAGCCCATTGTCTTTGAAAGGAGGTAGGAAAAAATATAAAAGACAAAAAGAAGGACAAAAGAGGTAGGGACGAAGCTCCATCCTGGGAAAGGAGTCTTAAAAAGAGAGAAGTTTCCAAACACTCTCACTGCTGAGTCTGTGGCGAGCCTTGGAACCACAGAGGGCAATATAACCAGGAGAAAAAATAAATAAATAGTTAAAACCCACAGATTATGTGCCCAATGGTAACTCCCCCAGTGGAGAAGCAGCGCAGATGTCTGCATCCACCACTAGCAAGTGGGAGCTGGGCAGGGTGGTGTGGGCTGCACTGCTTAGAGTAAGGACTGGGTCTGAATGCCCCGAGGGCAATCTGAGGGAAATAAGTTTCCTTGGGATAGCAAACCAGACTGTGGGATAGCTACCACGTGAAAAGCCCTAACCCAATATGTGAACCGTGAACTTCCTGATGTTCAAGCTGGTTTTAGAAAAGGCAGAGGAACCAGAGATCAAATTGCCAACATTCGCGGGATCATGGAAAAAGCAAGAGAGTTCCAGAAAAACATCTATTTCTGCTTTATTGACTATGCCAAAGCCTTTGACTGTGTAGATCACAATAAACTATGGAAAATTCTGAAAGAGATGGGAATACCAGACCACCTGATCTGCCTCTTGAGAAATCTGTATGCAGGTCAGGAAGCAACAGTTAGAACTGGTCATGGAACAACAGACTGGTTCCAAATAGGAAAAGGAGTATGTCAAGGCTGCATATTGTCACCATGTTTATTTAACTTGTATGCAGAGTACATCATGAGAAATGCTTGACTGGAAGAAACACAAGCTGGAATCAAGATTGCCGGGAGAAATATCAATAACCTCAGATATGCGGATGACACGACTCTTATGGCAGAAAGTGAAGAGGGGCTAAAAAGCCTCTTGATGCAAGTGAAAGTGGAGAGTGAAAAGGTTGGCTTAAAGCTCAACATTCAGAAAACGAAGATCATGGCATCTGGTCCCATCACTACATGGGAAATAGATGGGGAAACAGTGGAAACAGTGTCAGACTTTATTTTTCTGGGCTCCAAAATCACTGCAGATGGTGACTGCAGCCATGAAATTAAAAGACGCTTACTCCTTGGAAGGAAAGTTATGACCAACCTAGGTAGCATATTCAAAAGCAGAGACATTACTCTACCAACAAAGGTTCTCCTAGTCAAGGCTATGGTCTTTCCTGTGGTCATGTATGGATGTGAGAGCTGGACTGTGAAGAACGCTGAGCGCCGAAGAATTGATGCTTTTGAACTGTGGTGTTGGAGAAGACTCTTGAGGGTCCCTTGGACTGCAAGGAGATCCAACCAGTCCATTCTGAAGGAGATCAGCCCTGGAATTTCTTTGGAAGGAATGATGCTAAAGCTGAAACTCCAGTATTTTGGCCACCTCATGCGAAGAGTTGACTCATTGGAGAAGACTCTGATGCTGGGAGGGATTGAGGGCAGGAGGAGAAGGGGACGACAGAGGATGAGATGGCTGGATGGCATCACTGACTTGATGGGTGTGAGTCTGGGTGACCTCTGGGAGCTGGTGATGGACAGGGAGGCCTGGCGTGCTGCGGTTCATGGGGTCGCAAAGAGTCGGACGCGACTGAGCGACTGATCTGATCTGAAGACACTGTGAGGCCCGCTCACAGAATAAAGGACTGAGCAAAGCTAGCCCACTGCAGGCCATCCCCCTCCAGTGACAGGGAGCCACAGCCGGAAGGGGGCAATCGTGGCCCCAGAGAGGCATTATCTACCAAGCTGCAAGCAGGCTTCATTTATAACTAAGACTTGGGATTCTGGACCGTCAACATACACATAAGAAGGTGCGCTGGTTGTACACCCACCCAGAAAACTGAGTGACAGGGACAGGGGGGTGGGGGGGTGATAAGTTGCAGCCATGTTCGCCAAACACCTGGTCACCTGAGCTGCTTGGACTTGGGAAGGGCACAGAACGCAGGCCCAACCGAGTCTGTGCCTCTGAGGAGTATCCGAGTACTTGAACCTGAGCAGCTTAGACCTGAGAAGTGCATACAACCCAGGGCTGGCCTCAGACAGTTCCCGGCAGAGCAACCTAGAGCCTAAGCAGTCTAGACAGGGAAAGCACACACCATGAGCGGGGGAAAACCCAGTGTGGCCAAGACACTGCAAACACATGCCAGTGTTATTTGTTTGCCGTGTCCCTCCCTCCCCACAGCACGACTGAACAAGAGAGCCTAAACAAGTGTCCACCACTGCCCCCTTGTGTCAGGGCAGAAATTAGACATTGAAGAGACCCGCAAACAGAAGAAGCTAAAACAGAGGGAACCTCTTTGGAAGTGACAGGTGCAATAGATTAAAACCCTGTAGTTAGTACCAAGGGGCCTATAGATCTTCAGAAATATAAGCCAGAACAGGGAACTATCCGAAAATGAACTGACCCCACACTGCCCACAACAACACCAGAGAAAGTTCTAGATATATTTTCACTATTTTTACTATCATTCTTTAATATTTTTTTAATTTTTAAGTCCCCTATTACTCCTTTAATTTTCATTTTTAAAACCTACTATTACTTTGCAAAAGAAAAAAAAAGAGAGAGAGAGAGACCCTAGGTCTTAAAGCAAACGTGGACTGTACACTACCAGGCTCCTCTGTCCATGGGATTTTCCAGGCAATAGTACTGGAATGGATTGCCATTTCCTTCTCCAGGGGATCTTCCCAACCCAGGGATTGAACCCAGGTGTCCTGCATTGCAGACAGACGCTTTACCATCTGAGCCACCAGAAAAGGCCAAAGCAAACTTCACATATATATATTTTATAATTTTTGTGACTTTTTTAATATTATATTTTTGAAAATCCAACCTCTACTCTAGATTTTTAATCTTTACTTTTTGGTATTTGTTATCAATTTTGTACCTTTAAGAACCCAATCTTCAGTACCCATTTTTATTTGGAAGTGAGATTACTGGCTTGACTGCTCTCTCCCTCTTTTGACTCTCCTTTTTCTCCACCAGGTCACCTCTATCTCCTCCGTCCCCCTTCTATTCTCTACCCAACTCTGTGAATCTGTTTGTGTGTTCCAGACTGTGAAGAACACTTAGGGAATTGATTACTGTCTGGATCTATCTCTCTCCTTTTGATTCCCCCCTTTATTCTCCTGGTCACCTCTGTCTCTTCCTCCCTCTTCTCTTCTCTGTATAACTCTGTGTGGAGTGCACATAAGGAAGTGATTACTGGCTAGCTCTCTCTCTCCTCTTTTGATTCCATCTCATCTCATTCAGGTCACTGCTATCTCCCTCCTCCCTCTTCTCTTCTCCATGTAACTCTGTGAACCTCTCTGGGTGTCCCTCACTGTGGAGAAACTTTTCATTTTAACCTAGATGTTTTATCAATGGTGCTATATAGATGGAGAAGTCTTGAGGCTACTGTAAAAATAAGACTGAAAACCAGAAGCAGGAGGCTTAAAACCAAATCCTGAGAACACCAGAGAACTCCTGACTCCAGGGAACAGTAAGTAACAGGAGCCCATCAAACGCCTCCATACCTACACTGAAACCAAGCACCACCCAAGGGCCAACAAGTTCCAGAGCAAGACATACCACACAAATTCTTCAGCAACACAGGAACACAGCCCTGAGCTTCAATATACAGGCTGCCCAAAGTCACTCCAAACCCACTGACATCTCATAACTCACTACTAGATACTTCACTGCACTCCAGAGTGAAGAAATCCAGCTCCACCCACCAGAACACTGATACAAGCTTCCCTAACAAGGAAAGCTTGACAAGCCACCTGTATAACCTCACCCACAGCAAGAAAATTCCACAATAAAGAGAACTCCACAAACTGCCAGAATACAGAAAGGCCACCCAAACATAGCAATATAAACAAGATGAAGAGACAGAGGAATACCCAGCAGGTAAAGGAAAAGGATAAATGCCCACTAAAGCAAACAAAAGAGGAAGAGACAGGGAATCTACCTGATAAAGAATTCTGAATAATGATAATGAAAATGATCCAAAATCTTGAAAACAAAGTGGAATCACAGATAAATAGCCTGGAGACAAGGAATGAGAAGATACAAGAAAGCCCACCCCAGTACCCTTGCCTGGAAAATCCCATGAATGGAGGAGCCTCGTAGGCTGCAGTCCATGGGGTCGCTAAGAGTCGGACACGACTGAGCGACTTCACTTTCACTTCACATAGAAGAAATTAAAAAGAGTCAATATACAATGAATAATACAATAAATGAGATCAAGAACACTCTGGAGGGAACAAATAGTAGAATAACAGAGGCAGAAGATAGGATTAGTGAGGTAGAAGATCAGTTCAGATCAGTTGCTCAGTCATGTCTGACTCTTTGCGACCCCATGAATCGCAGCACGCCAGGCCTCCCTGTCCATCACCACCTCCTGGAGGTCACTCAGACTCACATCCATTGAGTCAGTGATGCCATCCAGCCATCTCATCCTCTGTCGTCTCCTTCTCCTCCTGCCCCCAATCCCTCCAAGCATCAGAGTCTTCTCCAATGAGTCAACTCTTCACATGAGGTGGCCAAAATACTGGAGTTTCAGCTTTAGCATCATTCCTCCCAAAGAAATCCCAGGGCTGATCTCCTTCAGAATGGACTGGTTGGATCTCCTTGCAGTCCAAGGGACCCTCAAGAGTCTTCTCCAACACCACAGTTCAAAAGCATCAATTCTTCAGCGCTTAGCCTTCTTCACAGTCCAGCTCTCACATCCATACATGACCACAGAAAAGACCATGGCCTTGACTAGGCGAACCTTTGTTGGCAAAGTAAGGTCTCTGGTTTTGAATATGCTATCTAGGTTGGTCATAACTTTCCTTCCAAGGAGTAAGTGTCTTTTAATTTCATGGTTACAGTCACCAATCAGAGAGGACAAAAGAAAAATGAATTAAAAGAAATGGGGACAATCTCAGAGACCTCTGGGACAATGTTAAACACCCCAACATTTGAATCATAGGAGTCCCAGAAGAAGAAGACAAAAAGACAGACCATGAGAACATACTTGAGGAGATAATAGTTGAAAACTTTCTTAAAATGGGGAAGGAAATAATCTAATCACTCAAGTCCAAGAAACCCAGACAGTCCAAAACAGGATAAACCCAAGATGAAACACCTCAAGACACATATTAATCAAATTAACAAAGATCAAACACAAAGAACAAATATTAATAGCAGCAAGAGAAAAAGAACAAATAACACACAGGTGATTCTCATAAGGATAACAGCTGATCTTTCAACAGAATCTCTTCAGGGCAGGAGGGAATGGCAGGACATACTTAAAGTGATGAAAGAAAATAACCTAGAGCCCAGATTAATGTACCCAGCAAGGATCTCATTCAAATATGAGGGAGAAATTAAAAGCTTTACAGACAAGCAAAAGCTGAGAATTCAGCACCACCAAACCAGCTCTCCAACAAATGCTAAAGGATCTTCTCTAGACAGGAAACACAAAAAGGGTGTATAAACTCAAACCCAAAACAATAAAATAAATGGCAACAGGATCATACTTATCAATAATTACCTTAAATGTAAATGCGTTGAATGCTCCAACAAAAGACAAAGATTGGTTGAATGGATACAAAAACAAGACCCCTATATATGTTGTCTACAAGAGATCCACCTCAAAACAAGGGACATATACAGTCTGAAAGTGAAGGGCTGGAAAAGATATTCCACGCAAATAGAGACCAAAAGAGAGCAGGAGTAGCAATACTCATATCTGATAAAATAGACTTTAAAACAAAGGCTGTGAAAAGAGACAAAGAAAGACACTACATAATGCTCAAAGGATCAATCCAAGAAGAAGATATAATAATTATAAATATATATATATATGCACCCAATCGGAGAAGGCAATGGCAGCCCACTCCAGTTCTCTTGCCTGGAAAATCCCATGGACGGAGGAGCCTGGAAGGCTGCAATCCATGGGGTCGCGAAAAGTCGGACACGACTGAGCGACTTCACTTTCACTTTTCACTTTCATGCATTGGAGAAGGAAATGGCAACTCACTCCAGTGTTCTTGCCTGGAGAATCCCAGGGACGGGGGAGCCTGGTGGGCTGCCGTCTATGGGATCGCACAGAGTCGAACACGACTGAAGCGACTTAGTAGTAGTAGTAGTAGTAGTAGTAGTAGTAGTAGTATGCACCCAATATAGGTGCATCACAATATGTGAAACAAATGCTAACAAGTATGAAAGGGGAAATGAACAATAACACAATAATAGTGGGAGACTTTAATACCCCACTCACACCTATGGAATCTAGCCTTGGTAAATTCAAAAAAATTGAAATCATTCCAAGCATCTTTTCTGACCACAATGCAGTAAGATTAGATCTCAATTACAGGAGAAAAACTATTTAAAATTCCAACATATGGAGACTGAATAACCTGCTGAATAACCAACAAATCACAGAAAAAATCAAAAAGAGAAATCAAAATATGCATAGAAATGAATGAAAATGAACACACAACACCCCAAAACCTGTGGGACAGTGTAAAAGCAGTGCTAAGGGGAAGGTTCGTAGCAATACCTCAAGAAACAAGAAAAAAGTCAAATAAATAACCTAACTCTACACCTAAAGCAACTAGAAAAGAAAGAAATGAAGAAACCCAGGGTTAGTAGAAGGAAAGAAATCTTAAAAATTAGGGCAGAAATAAATGCAAAAGAAACAAAAGAGACGATAGCAAAAAGCAACAAAGCCAAAAGCTGGTTCTTTGAAAGGGTAAATAAAATTGACAAACCATTAGCCAGACTCATCAAGAAACAAAGGGACAAAAACCAAATCAATAAAATTAGAAATGAAAATGAAGAGATCACAACAGACAACACAGAAATACAAAGGATCATGAGACTACTATCAGCAATTATATGCCAATAAAATGGACAACTTGAAAGAAATGGACAAATTCTTAGAAAAGTACACCTTTCCAAAACTGGATCAGGAAGAAATAGAAAATCTTAACAGACCCATCACAAGCACGGAAATTGAAACTGTAATCAGAAATCTTCCAGCAAACAAAAGCCCAGGTCTAGATGGCTTCACAGCTGAATTCTACCAAAAATTTAGAGAAGAGCTAACACCTATCCTACTCAAACTTTTACAGAAAATTGCAGAGGAAGGTCAACTTCCAAACTCATTCTATGAGGCCACCATCACCCTAATACCAAAACCGGACAAAGATGCCACAAAAAAAAGAAAACTACAGGCCAATATCACTGATGAATATACATGCAAAAATCCTTAACACAATTCTAGCAATCAGAATCCAACAACACACTAAAAAGATCATACATCATGACCAAGTGGGCTTTATCCCAGGGATGCAAGGATTCTTCAATATCTACAAATCAATCAATCTAATACACCACATTAACAAATTGAAAAATAAAAGCCATATAATTACCTCAATAGATGCATTGACAGCCTTTGACAAAATTCAACATCCATTTATGATAAAAACTCTCCAGAAAGCAGGAATAGATGGAACATACCTCAACATAATAAAAGATATATATTACAAACCCACAGCAAATCTTATCCTCAATGGTGAAAAATTGAAAGCATTTCCCCGAAAATCAGGAACAAGACAAGGGTGCCCACTTTTACCACTTCTATTCAACATAGTTTTGGAAGTTTTGGCTACAGCAATCAGAGCAGAAAAAGAAATAAAAGGAATCCAAACTGGAAAAGAAGAAGTAAAACTCCCACTGTTTGCAAATGACCTGATCTTCTACATAGAAAATCCTAAAGACTTCACCAGAAAATTAATAGAGCTAATCAATGAATATATTAAAGTTGTAGGATATAAAATCAACACACAGAAATCCCTTGCATTCCTATACACTAATAATGAGAAAATAGAAAGAGAAATTAAGGAAACAATTCCATTCACCATTGCAACGAATAGAATAAAATACTTAGGAATATATCTACCTAAAGAAACTAAAGACCTATATATATAAAACTATAAAACAAAGAAATCAAAGAGGACACTAATAGATGGAAAAATATACTGTGTTCATGGATCAGAAGAATCAATACAGTAAAAATGAGTATACTACCCAAAGCAATCTATAGATTCAATGCAATCCCTATCAAGCTACCAAGGGTATTTTTCACAGAGCTAGAACAAATAATTTCACAATTTGTGTGGAAATACAAAAAACCTCGAATAGCCAAAGCAATCTTAAGAAAGAAGAATGCAACTGGACGAATCAACCTGCCTGACTTCAGGCTCTACTACAAAGCCACAGTCATCAAGACAGTATGGTACTGGCACAAAGACAGAAATATAGATCAATGGAACAAAATAGAAATCCCAGAGATAAATCCACGCACCTATGGACACCTTATCTCTGACAAAGGAGGCAAGAATATACAATGGAGAAAAGACAATCTCTTTAACAAGTGGTGCTGGGGAAACTGGTCAAAAACTTGTAAAAGAATGAAACTAGAACACTTTCTAACACCATACACAAAAATAAACTCCAAATGGATTAAAGATCTAAATGTAAGACCAGAAACCATAAAACTCCTTGAGGAGAACATAGGCAAAACACTCTCCAACATACATCACAGCAGTATCCTCTATGACGCACCTCCCAGAATATTGGAAATAAAAACAAAAATAAACAAATGGGATCTAATTAAAATTAAAAGCTTCTGCACAACAAAGGAAACTATAAGCAAGGTGAAAAGACAGCCATCAGAATGGGAGAAAATAATAGCAAATGAAGTAACTGATAAAGAATGAATCTCAAAAATATACAAGCAACACCTGCAGCTCAATTCCAGAAAAATAAACAACCCAATCAAAAGATGGGCCAAAGAATTAAACAGACATTTCTCCAAAGAAGACATACAGATGGCTAACAAACACATGAAAAGATGCTCAACATCACTCATTATCAGAGAAATGCAAATCAAAACCACAATGAGGTACCATTTCACGCCAGTCAGAATTGCTGCTATCCACTGATGAATGGATAAGCAAGCTGTGGTACATATACACAATGGAGTATTACTCAGCCATTAAAAAGAATACATTTGAATCCGTTCTAAGGAGGTGGATGGAACTGGAGCCTATTATACAGAGTGAAGTAAGCCAGAAACAAAAACACAAATACAGTATATTAACGCATATATATGGAATTTAGAAAGATGATAAAAATAACCCTATTTACAAGACAACAAAAGAGACACTGATGTATAGACCAGACTTTTGGACTCTGGGACCGGGAGAGGGTGGGATGATTGGGGAGAATAGCATTGAAATATGTATAATATTATATCTGAAATGTATTAATTGTTCAAACTAAACACTATCATGTTACAATTTATTCATACTAGATGTTTGTAATGTTTCTGATAATCAATAAAAGAGATTCTTGATTAAAAAAAAAAAAAAAAACAAAGTCCACAAGCAATAAATGCTGGAGAGGGTGTGGAGAAAAGGGAACCCTCTTACACTGGTGGTGGGAAGACAAACTAGTATCACACTATGGAGAACAGTGTGGAGGAGATTCCTTAAAAAAATAGAACTGCCCTATGACCCAGCAATCCCACTGCTGGGCATACACACTGAGGAAACCAGAATTGAAAGAGACACATGCATCCCAGTGTTATCGCAGCACTGTTTATAATAGCCACGACACGGAAACAACCTAGATGTCCAAAAGCAGATGAATGGATATGAAAGCAGTGATACATATACACAATGGAGTATTACTCAGACATTAAAAAGAATGCATTTGAGTCAGTTCTAATGAGATGGATGGAACTGGAGCCTATTATACAGAGTGAAGTAAGCCAGAAAGAAAGACAACAATACAGTATACTAACTCATATATATGGAATCTAGAAAGATGGTAATGATGACCCTGTATGTGAGACAGCAAAAGAGACACAGATGTCTAGAACAGTCTTTTGTACTTTGTGGGAGAGGGTGAGGGGTGGGATGATTTGGGAGAATGGCATTGAAACATGTATAATATCATATGTGAAATGAATCACCAGTCCAGGTTCGATGCATGATATAGGATGCTTGGGGCTGGTGCACTGGGATGACCCAGAGGGATAGTATGGGGAGGGAGGTTCAGGATGGGGAACACGTGTATACCCGTGGCAGATTAATGTTGATATATGGCAAAACCAATACAATATTGTAAAGTAATTAGCCTCCAATAAAATAAATTTATATTAAAAAATTAAAATAAAATAAAATGCATAGCTTATTTTATCATATGCTAAAGATTAGTTTCTAAATTATTGAACAAATCAACACAGAAGATTGTATTTATCTCTTAAATAAGGTATATCTTATGTCTAATAGAAATGTCTTTTTCATAAAAATCATGAGGCTCAATGCTTTCCTATATACATTCAATCTTTCTTTCCAAATCCAAACAAGTTTGTCCAAGTTCTTCAAATTTTCAACAGAATAAAATTAATAGATATGCATATGGAAAATCTAAACAGTATGTAATGTAAGCTAACTTATTTCTAGTATCTTGTATGGCGCATACATCAGTCAAATTTTAATAATTCTTAAAAGATCTATTCTATTGATTTTATGCCTTTTTCCAAAAATTCTCAACCATGACTTAGGTCTTCATCACCAAATACTAAGTAGAAACTCTAGGGAAGACTAACAGAAATGATGTAAAAATGATAGGAGATTGGGGTAAGGGATCTGAAAGCCCATGATGTTCACAAACTCATGGTCCCATTTTAGCTTTCTCAAATGGAGTGGGGCAAAATATCTAGTTGGTATTCCTTAGAATTATAGAAGTAGAAAAAGTATCAAATTCTCCCTGAATAGACTAGTTCCTGGTCTTTATCTAAAAAATAAAATAAATAAATAGAATCATCTTTCTGACAGTGCACTTCATCATGTCACTAAGTCACATTTTGGGTTACCAACAACTCAGAAACAAATCCATAGTAGAATAGGGTTTGAGGTTGAAAAAAAAATGTGGATTCTGAGGACAAAGTGTCCATATTCACAACCCAGCTCTGCCTGTGCCCCTTGGGGCAAGTTGCTTGAGTACTCTGTAACTTAGTTCTGTTTAAAATGTAGGTAATAATATTGCCTACCTCATAGAGCTATCGAGAGAATTAAAAAAATATTACATGTCTGGACATTGCTTGGTACACAGTACATGCTAAAAATGTGTGTTTGCTTTTATTACTGTCATCTTACCCTTTAATTAAGTTATCTAAAAATAGAAAAACTGAGTAGAGTTAGCATGACTTTATAACTAATTTATAGCCTTCTCTGTGCATCTATTCTCATCAAAGACATACATTGGCAATATTATAACACAATATAAATGTTAAACTAAAATTAATTTTAATTTCTCTTTTAGCATTTTAAAGAAACATTCTGTTCATTTTGATGAAAAGACCATATTTTTCCTGGTATGGGTAAAAATTAATTTCCTCTTTTCCAAGGAGAAAATTTTACAAAAACTGGTTCCTATCTCTTCAAGGAAAGGAAAGACTTTTCTTTAGATAATGGTGTAGAGCCCAGATATAATGTGTCACTGAAGTTCTACCTGATTGCCCACCAAATGCTTCTGTATGGGTAGATAAAAGAATAGGGATTTGATATGCATCTTAAAATTGGCACAGGTTGAGAAGTTGGAGAGGGCTTCTCAGATGGCGCTAGTGGAAAAGAAGCCCCTTCCGATGCAGGAGACATAACAGACCCAGGTTAGATCCCTGGGTCCAGAAGATCCCTTGGAGAAGGGTATGACAATCAACTCTAGTGTTCTTTCCTGGAGAATCCCAAGGACAGAGGAGCCTCGTGGGCTACAGATCCATAGAATCACAAAGAATCACAACTGAAGTGACTTAGCACACACATAGCACAGGAGGTTGGCGAGCCTTGTGTAGACAAAGAAGTAGCAGATTAGAAAAAAAGGTGCATGGAAAACTCAGTAGAATAATCCTAAAGTCCTTTCTGGAAGGGATCAATAAAGTGGAAAATGAAAGAACATTGCAAGGATATTACTTCACTGTCTATGAGACATGTTGGAGGAGACTATTTGACAGCTAATCTTTGTATAAATTGTATGGGAACTTCTAGTGGTTGCCTTTAGAATATGAAACATCTATTTCCCCCTCCTTCAATCAAAAGTACCTGATTTACCTTTGGAGAAGTTTACTTCTTCCAACAGTGTAGCAGCAGTACTGTTGAAACGAGCCTGAACACATTTAATCCAATCAATTCATCTTATCACAAAGGCCTTGATATTCAGTTTAAGGATGAACTCAAAACACAGTTCAAGCCAGGAAAACCACAGGGGTGTAGTCTTTTTCTTCCTCTGTATGAATTGCTGAGCTAATATGAGATATAGAACTACAGTCTTCATAAAAGAAGATCCTGGGGGGCACCATGTAGAACTGAAAATGAACATTAGTGCCATGGAAGATGGAGCAAAAGACAAGAAAAAAAATAGATGACTAATGACTTATTCACTGTGTCATTACATTAGCATCCTTTATCTGGATGGCTGTTATAAAGGCAGTAAATTCATTTGTGATTGTTGATTATACCAGTTCATGTTGAGTTTCGTTATTTGCAATTAAAACAGTCCTAACTAACACAAATTTCACATCTACATAATGAATTCGTATCACTTAACTAACAAGTATTTAGGCATGTAGGAGTTTTGTTCATTGTGAACCATGAATCCTGAGTAAGCTGACACCTCTGCTGAAGTATGTCACAAATGTTCAGTCTACCCCTTTCTGGCAACCCCTCAAGAATCTTTGTGAAGCTGAATGAAGCATGCTTAAGTAATCAACACTGGGCTCAGAGAACTGAAAAGCATTACTAGAAAACTGTTTTCAGTCACTTGTAAGCACTGTAATTTCCACCCTAATGAAGTCAAGTGAAGTCGCTCAGTCGTGTCCTACTCTTTGCCACCCCGTGGACTGTAGCTATCAGGCTTATCCATCCATGGGGTTCTCCAAGCAAGAATACCCGGAGTAGGTTGCCGTTTCCTTCTCCAGGGGATCTTCCCAACCCAGGGATCGAACCTGGGTCTCCTGCATTGGAGGCAGACGCTTTAACCTCTGAGCCACCAGGGAAGTCCAATAGCCACGGCAAAAACATAACAGCTCTGACTGGATATACTCATTTAAAATAGCACTTCTCAAGTCAAACACACACACACGCACACGCACACGCACATTAAACTATTTTACTGTGTCAAAGGAAAGGCAAAGAAGTCATTTATGCTCCAATGACCATCCTCAAATCTTAGTTACCGCTGCTGCTGCTAAGTCGCTTCAGTCGTGTCCGACTCTGTGCGACCCCATAGACGGAAGCTCACCAGGCTCCCCCCGTCCCTGGGATTCTCCAGGCAAGAACACTGGAGTGGGTTGCCATTTCCTTCTCCAATGCATGAAAGTGAAAAGTGAAAGTGAAGTCGCTCAGTCGTGTCCGACTCTTAGCGACCCCGTGGACTGGAGCCTACCAGGAACCTCTGTCCTTGGGATTTTCCAGGCAAAAGTACTGGGGTGGGGTGCCATTGCCTTCCCCGCAAATCTTAGTTAGATATGGCCATATCAGTCTTTCTCCGGTATTACTTGGAATAGGAATCACATTTTGTTTCCCAGAATGATAAGAAAAATTGATGTCAGTAGCAAAATTCCATCTGTTTGGTCATGTGGGGGCTATTAGCTCACAAGATAAGCTCCTCCAAAGGACTCTTCATGTTCATGTTCTTTTTATGTTTTAAAATATGAATTTCAAATTCACTATTTAACACCCAATAATTCTCTGAAATTCAGGAATGGTTTCCTAAAATGCCAAATTGTTATAGCTGTCAGTATATAGACAGACAGTAGATAGACATGTTCTTTCATTCTTAACAGTGTAGTATATTGAAGGAATATATGAAACCACCACATGACATTTGTAACAATATTTGCATAACCGTGACTAAATCAAATTTTCCATCTTTAAAGATCTTAGGACTTTTATTAAAAGATTATAAAGAGTGAAAATGGAAGATATTTTTCCATATCGCATAAGACTTTTCACAGATTAAATTGTGTGTGTGTGTGATACTGTTGTCATTGATTTTTCTGGTTTTTATTCATTGTTATTTCTCCTTCTGGGCTATGAACTATTAAAAGGGCAAGGACAAATTTGTTAGGTTAATAAATGGGAGGTTCTCAATATCTGTTTGTTGAATTTATAGCTGAAGAAATTCATGAGTCACTAAAGGAATGGGTAGGTGAACAAGGGTCATCCTATATTCTGCATTCATCAATAAAGACAAATGCCTCAAAGACATTAGTGTGTTTATATCCTTGTTGAGTAATCTTCATTTACTAGTTGAGAAATATTTGCAAATATTTACTGAACACCTACTCTGTCCAGCAGAATAATGATGTGCAGACCATCACACACAATAGTATAGTCATTGGCAACTCACACTATTCTGGGAGAAAATCAGGCTTCAGAACTACCCTTAAATGAGCTTAAGGGTTGTACTAAAGCTAAACAAGCCCAGCTGTTTCAGCCTGCCTGGATCTAAGCTGGTTCCTGGTACTTGGATTTTCAGTACTAACTCTGGGAAAGTCCTGTTAAGGGGAAAACGCATCAAATGGAGTTAAATAATCAAAGAACACCTTATTCAAGACTACTGCAATAGGAGATAAAAACTGAACTCAACTTCACTGAAACAAAGGTGAAAAGGTTCTTAAGTTCTAGGGTGAGTTAGTGGAAAAGTATTGGAAAATATTAGTGGGGAGATGGATGAATAGGGTTAGGTCATTTGTGTTTGCTAAGGGTGGTTTATTGAAGTTAGGCTCTTACCTCCCACAGAACCTGGAAGGTAGCAAGCTGCCTCTCATGGTGATTTATAATTAAATGATTTATATCAAGGAGATGAGTACCAGGTCCCCCAGAGAGATATACCTGGGTTGTGAAACTGTCAAGTGACTGTGAGGAGATTTATTTACATCACAAAGGGGCAGAAAATGATTTACAACTCCAAGTTTTCTAAAGTAAATGCTCTAAGAAAAGGGAGGTCAGGGGCTAAGAGTCAGGAAGAAACATCTTAAGTTTAGCCAAGCTGAGAAGAATAAGGCCATCATGAACAGTCTCAAGCAAACTGAGAGAGTTGATCACCTACTGGGTGTTAGATGTTACATAGAATTTAACTAAAAATTTTCTATAGCTGAAATTTGGAATATTCACATTTAGCAAATTCTCATGTAAATCTCTGACTTTATCAGTTTTCACAGGCCTACCAAGGAAGTGATTTTTTTTTTCCCTTGAAAGATAGCTATCTCAAAATGCGATAATGATTTTTGTTTTCATGAAATTGTTCTTAGGAGTATATATTTTTGGAGATTTTGTTGGATTGTATAAAAATGAAGACTTCATATCCAGTGAAAAGCTTTAAACAAATCACCAAAAAGCATTTGAAGAATGCTTTCCATGATGTTTCTGCTGTACCAGAACCCTTAGAATATTCCATAAAAGTCTTTAACTTATTGTTACATATTTTACTAATTCATCTTCAGATTCATGATTGTTTTAGACACTGAGTAAAATCAATAACAAGATTTTCTTCTTTTGAAACCTTGAATTATAAGAATTCTGCCACATTTTCAACACTAATCATTTAAACTCTGATGATAAAGTTCATGATAACTTGTATGGGGCTTGAAATGGAAGATCTATTGAAAGAAGCATTTTTGCTGCAATGAAAAATAAATCTTACAAGTTTCTAGATTAAAATGAATTAAGGCTTTATGTAATAACACACTGTAATATTGTTCATTATTGTTAGTTATATTGTTCATTATTTTTAGTTTTAGGAAAGTTTTGAGCCTGTATGTTGTAGATGCTAGATTCTAGAAATGCACTGAACCAAATACAGTACTAGAGACAAAAAGAAAACCATTTTCCAATGCCTGGGGCCAATTCATTGTTGGCTTGAGTCAGAGTGAAATGGGAAAGAGTCTAGATATTTTTGTAAAGAAACAAATAATAAATTGTCAATGTCAAAATGAGGTCAATGACCTTCAATGTTTATCATATTAAAAGAAGGACCATCACTTCATCTGTAGCCTAACACCACATTAATTTTCTTCAGAGAGCACAAGAATGAGTTGGTAATTCCAGGAGGGTTTTTATTTTCCTGCTAATTCCAGGAATTCTGCTTGTCTGTGATGACTGTGTCTCTGTGTGTTATAGTAACACTTCTGAGAAGCTATCCAGACTAAATAAAATTAGGAAAAGGTTACAACTTAGGTGTGTTATATAGGATTTGAGAGAAAAATAGAAACCTGATCATACATAACAAAAAAAAAAAAATTGGGGTGAGTAAGAACACATCTAAGTTGTGAATTTACTTTGGTAAATTTTTAGGAAAGGAAATATCATGTTGGAGGTCAAGACTCAAATGAGAGTCTTGTTTTTGTTTTCTTTTTAATTATGTGTTATTTCAGTTCAGTTCAGTTCAGTCTCTCAGTTGTTTCCAACTCTTTGCGACCCCATGGATTGCAACACGCCAGGCTTCCCTGTCCATCACCAGCTCCCAGAGCCTACTCACACTCATGTCCATCATGTTGCTGATGCCATCCAGCCACCTCATTCTCTGTCATCCACTTCTCCTCCTGCCTTCAATCTTTCCCAGTGTCAGGGTCTTTTCAAATGAGTCAGTTCTTCTCATCAGGTGGCCACAGTTTTAGAGCTTCAGCTTCAGCATTAGTCCTTCCAGTGAGTATTCAGGACTGACTTCCTTTAGGATTGACTGGTTGGATCTCCTAAAAATATTTACTGACCATCTTCTAAGTGACTGGACATTGATAGGTACTATACAGATAGGAATGGTCTCTGAGGAAGCAATATTTAATAAATGTTAAATAGGCATAATTTATACACATGTATAATTGCTCCAATAAGATTGAAACTTAATTTTGTTTTTATAACATGGGTTCAAGTGAATTTGTCAGCAGAACAGTCCTCTTCCATGCCATCTTTCTGAACTAAATTGAAAGATTGAAAGTCTCTGCTATTTTCTAAATATGGCTTCTAGCTGGCTGAACTGGAGAAAAATTAGTAGTGACAGGTGAGAGAGAAATCCAGACACATTTAACAAGCCTGGCTTGAAAGTAAGCCAAATCTAACTTATTCAACTTGCATTGAATACAAGTGGTCACAGGATCCCAGCTAGATGCAAGGAAACTTAGGAAACTCTGTTTTGTACTTTTCATCTGAACTTCATAATATAAAAATGGAAATGTGTTTTTGGTGGATTTAGTTAGTCATTTCTTCTACTATCAAATATTACTCTATACCCACTTTGAAGGGAATTCAAAATCAACCCACTTGCAGCATACAGAACAGAATCCAGGTGCTAAATCCTCACGTACAACATGGCATGTTCACTCATATTCCCTTGGCCAGAATTAGTCACCTGGCTGTACTTACCTGCAAGAGAGATGGTAAATGCACTGCTTCCTTTTGAAAACTCTGTTTTGGAGAGGAGAATACATGCTTTGGTTCATGGATCACTAGTCAAATCTGCTGCAAGTTGTGATTTGATAGGTGAGGAGTAGAAGATATTTTGGGGAGATTGGGTTGGCCTGGTTCTCATCTAAAGGAACATATCCAGAAAAACAAATTGATTGAAGATGTCTTAAAGTGGGAAGATATTGTTTTGTTGATTTCAGCATCTCAGAGTAGGTCACTCTGATGAAAAGATAGTGAGGAAAGATGAAAAGATGATGCTAGAGACCTGACTAGAGACAAATCAAGAAAGGAGAGCTAACAAATTTGAACTGCATTCTAAATGTGGTAGTTTAGAATGTGTTTTAAGTAAAATAATGAATTACTGAATATTGTAAAGGCTATATCAGCACGTTAAAAAGCCTCTTTTCTTGCTATATGGAGAATGGGGATAGGTTCAATGGTAGAAAGGAGAGATGATCATAGTAATCTTGATAAGATACTAAAGGATGTGAAGAACTAGGAAAGTATCCAGCATCATGTGTCTCATTAAGCCATTACTTAGGCCCAACGTGGATCACTTGGACAGTCATACCTCTGAGAGATGTGAGAAATGGTTATCTGAAAACACAGGAAATGACAACCTTGGAGGCAAGGATCTCATTTGGACAAAGAGTACAACCTGTATATTCATTCTCTTACTCTCCACATATACCTGATATATCTTTTTCCTTTGATTATCCTTTATTTCTTCATATTAAAAATCTGCTCCCTAATTATTCCAACATTTTATGATGAAAAGGTATATATATTAATATTTGTTTCTTTATTAGAACTTCCCTTTATTTTAACAGGGATTAAAGATCTCATGGAAAGTGTAGGAAAACAAATGTTTTCATGTTTCTGTATGATTACGGCATTCAGAAAAAAAGAAAACTGCAAATTGAATTGAAGACTAAGTCTTGAAAGGTTAAAAGATGACTGAAAAGTGAGCCATCTCAGAGAGATTTAAAGGATTTACCTCCTTGGTGTTTGTTTGCATTTCAAAGGATAAAACCCTGAGCTGTCCTTTTACTTTGCGAAAAATTTTAAGCCATTAGGGAAGGAAGATTTCTTTCCCTGTCTCAGGAACAGAGGAGTACTGTGTAACTCAAATAAAGTTACACATTCATAGTTTTGGACTTCCTCTTCTATAGTATGAAAAAATCCTTTGCATGTATTACCATATGATAATTTGTCCAATTGCTACGATCTTGAAGAAAGAGTAATAGGACATGGAGAACTAATCCAGTTTTTGCTATACATGATAATATTTTGTCTCTGATCCAGAACACTAGTGTTGGCTTTCAGGATAGTATAAGAAAATATAGATATTTAAAATGTATCAGATTGATCAAAGATAATCCTTTCAAAGAATATGTACCACAGATGGATGGAAAATCCCTGAAGAAGAAACAAGAAAGAGTGGCATGCACCTCTAAGAATAGCGTCTGTAAGAATCAAGTTCAGAACAAACTGAGACTTGTAAAACATAATAGAAACAATATTAAAGGATTTGTAGATATTCCTTGAGCAAGAAGATCAGCAGTGAAAGGGAAGAGGCTGTAATATTAACAAAAGACAGACAGTAGTCTATTAACAAGGAAAATAACTTTTTTTTTTTTTTTTTACTAAAACAAATTATAGTACACCAAATTCCCTCACTGCATGATTGCTTGATTAGGGTAATAAATCAGATATAATGGAATTTATCTAGGCAAGACATTTTTACTGTTACAGTAGTTTTATAAAAATTTTTAAAGAGCCTAGAATTCTGGAGTTATTGGGTGAAAGTGTGCCAGATTATAAAACTTTGCATTGCATTAATGATTAAGAGTGTCTTATAGAAAGTTAGCCACTGGTTTTTCACAAGATTGGATCCCATTTCACGTTTTAATCAAACTTGGCTAAAGATATATGTACTTTTTTGAAACTAGGATTATGATTCAAAATTACCTTAGCTAGGGAGGTCATAAAGTAGAAACTTAAATGTAACTGGTAAGTTCTCACTTGGTTTCAGAAAGCTAGCTACAAATTGAGGAGCACTGAATTAACGAGAAGTTTAATTTGAACCTATTTTGAAATTGGAACTTAACATTTGTCATGAAATCTAGATGCTGAGCTTAATGACTGTGCCAGGGGTTTTAGTTCCAGTCTCATCATTTAGTAGCCAAGGAAAGTAACCTGAGAATAGCAGCCAGGCTGTGGCCAAATCATAAAGCTAGATAATGGGACCCACTTGAGAACTAAGGACTTTTAGTTTAGAACATACAACAGTGGACAGGGAGTCTCATCTACATAAAACAATATTCTATTGACATTGAAAGGTCTTGTGTGTTGGGAAAACATAAAAATGAAACACAAACATCAAATGGTGTGTATTAATTAATTGCATTAATTGAATATTTACAAAAATAGCAGATGTGAGGAAAATCATGCTAACAAACATTTCAAATCTGTTATCTTAATTGCTTGAATTAATTTTAAACATTAGAAGTATTGCCTTACAGACAATCAGTTTTTGCTATGGGAGAAAATTCTAGATGTTAAGACATCTAGATGTTAGTAACACAGAGGAGATTTTGGAGTAGTAAGAGAAAAACTTTTCAACTCTGAAAAGAGTTTCTTTAGACAATGGAGAATGCCAAGTCCCTGAAAATTGTTCACGCCAAGACAGGAAAGTCATGTAACTAGAGATGGAATTGCTCTGAGATAACCTCTAAGACCTTGTCCAAATACAACTCATTATTTTATTAACTCAGGCAAGTCTGTGTGGAGAAGAGGTCAGGAAGACAGCACTATTCAAATATTATGAAAATATTGAGTAAAATTTGAAAAGGATAATGTTAGAGTAGAATCTGGAAATTATGTCTCTGAGAAGGTTTTTAGGAATACAAGAACCAATGGATTCTAAGTAAATTTTGCAAGAAAAGCACTGAAACTTGAAAAATAAAAACTATTTGAAAAGAAGGTAAAATTTCAACATTAGCGCTTTCCCAGCATGACTATAGAATCATGGGTCAAAATTTTCAAATCATTAGTATACTTAAAACGTCTGTATCTGATGCTTGGGGCTGGTGCACTGGGATGACCCAGGGGGATGGTATGGGGAGGGAGGTGGGAGGAGGGTTCAGGATGGGGAACACGTGTACACCCATAGCAGATTCATGTTGATGTATGGAAAAACCAATACAATATTGTAAAGTAATTAGCCTCCAATTAAAATAAATACATTTAAATTTTTAAAAAATCAATGTATCACTTAATATATCACAAAATACAAATGAAGTATATTTTGCTCATACATATTCATGAATACATAAACTCTCACACATACATATGGGATATTACTCTGCCATATAAAAGCAAGAAATTCTGCCAATGTGACAACATGAATGGACCTTGAGGTCTATGAGGTTTATGCCAAGTGAAATGTCAGGCATAGGAAGACAAATACTGCAAGATATTATTCAGATATGGTGTGATTCTTTTTTTAAAAAGTCAAACTCATAGAAACAGAGAGTAGAAAAGTGGCTGCCAGGAGATAGGCTGTGCAGAAGCAGGGAGAGGTTGGTAAAAGGGTGCAAACTTTCAGCTATAAGGTGAATAAGACCTGAGGATCTAATGTATAACATGGTGACTGTAGTTGATCACATGGTATTTGTACAATTGAAGTTTGCTAAGAAAGTAGAACTTAAAGATTCTCATCCAAAAGGAAAAAGAGAGATAAGTGTGTGAGTTGATGAATGAACTAACTAGTGGGGGGAATCCTTTCACAATGTATAATCAAATTTCAAATCACCACACTTTAAGTATCTTACAATTTTATATGTCGATTATTGCTCAATAAAGCTGAAATTTAAAAAACACCATAGGCTAGAAAATTGGTATAGTGATTGATTAGCAAATGGGTGGTTAATGAAGATGAAGGAGTGGACGAGATTGTTGAGAACAAATAAAGACTGAGAAGAGAAGATCTGGAGCCCATCCCTACCACATCCCAACAATTTAAGACACAGGCAGAGGAAACATTATCTGGAAAAGAGCTCAAGAATAAGTGTACCAAAAATTGTCAGAAGTAAGAGGATAGAAATTGATTGTGGTTGAAAACTTTAAGTGATTTGCTAAAGGTACTGTGTTAGCTTTCTAGGACTACCATTACAAAGTGCCACGGGCTGTCTGGCATCAACAACAGAAGTGTATCCTCTCACAGTTCTGCAAGCTGGTTGCTCATGTTTAAGGAGCAGGGTTGGTTTCTCCTGAGACCTCTCTCTCCTCATATCGCAGGTGGCTCTGTAGCTGTATCCTCACAAGGTCTTTTATGCATGATCATTCCTGGTGTCTCTTCTTCTTCCTATCAGGACACAACTCATATTAGATTAGGGCTCCATCTTTATGACTTTTTTTAAACTTTAATTAACTCTTTAAAGACCCCTCCTCCAAATATAGTTACATTGGGAGTTAGGGTCCCCCCATATGAATTTGTGAGGGGCGCCCAGTGTGGTTCACCACAGATCCCTAGAGGGAAATGATGACCTTGGGGTTCACTTGACAATTCATCTAGTCCAGTGGTCTTTCCATTACAGCACACTCCTTCCCTGTGTGATATTTGAATTGGAATTTATTACTAACTCCATCTAGGAAAGTGTAAGCTGTCTGTTTAACTTGTTCTGTTTATGTTTACACCTAAGAGCAATTATCACAGCATGCAATTAATTGATGTATTAAAGGATATATGTGAAGAAAAAGATCTATCCATCCATTTCCACTTGTATTAGCCTTTCAGTTAGTTTTGGATGGCCCTTGCTAGTTATCTTTAGTGGAATGTACACCTTTTATAAACTGTATTGGATATAAACTGGGGTCTCTTAGGAGGAATAAAGTCAAGGTGCTTAAGAGGAGGGAAGTCAAACACTGAAAATAGAGCTGGTAAAAAATGAAAGTGGAGAGAAGATATATCTGCAGGTATCATCTCTGCTTTATCCATTCTCCTCTCCTTTATTGTTTCTCAGTCCTGTTTCACAGAAAAGCAATGCTAGAGGTTATATGGAGAAATGGTAAGCTAATCTATAAAGGACTGATGACAGGAAAGGGAGGAGTGGTCCCATTCTGTGATGCTACAGACTGTAAACAAAAAGCTTTGACAGGTGAAACCTTGGGGCATGGAGACATCAAAATTAAAACAGTAAAGATATATATCTTTTTCTTTAGTGGAAATTTCCTTTTTGATTAGCTCTCCCTTTTCTTACGTCCTCTGTTCCCTTTCAACAATCACTTTGATGAAAATAGGTAGAAAGGAGCTATATTCCTTGATGGAGGAAAGAACTTGCACAAAGATTTCTAACACAGATAGAGATGAAGGCCAGAGGTATCAAGGAAGCAGTCAATTTTTCAGATAATAATAGAAAGCCACATGTAAAGCACAGCCAGGAAATGACTTGATATATTTGAGTGTTCAAACAGTCATTTTCTTATTAAGAAACATGGTCTTTACTAGCCACAGGAAAAGCTCCTTGCTACTTTTGCCTGCTGGAATGTAGGATACACATTTCATTGGTCTCTGTTCCTGAAATCTGTGGCTTGAAACTTGGAGAGCAGAAAGGTCATTAGATTTAGCTGGCCTAAAATAATACTCCATGAACCAATTCCGATTGTCAAGTAAAAGCATTGGCTTGGGATCTAAAAACCTATAATTCTTTGGAATGAATTAATTGACATCTTTTTAAAATGTTAAATTTATTTGCAACATTTAGGAAAATGTGTACTCCATGAACACAGGACTGTGTTTTAAGTGAAAGATTTTATTTTAAGCCTGATATTGAATGTTAAAAGACATTTTGCCTTTTGTGTAATTTGATAAATTTGACATGATTATCAGAAGTTATCCCCCATCCATTACTTCTGTCAAGGCATGAGATTTTAATATTTGGTTTGCCAAGCAAAATTTTTGCAAAAGCAGTTGAAACCAACCCCAATGTTGAGACATTCCTACCTGCTTCCTTATTCCAATACATTCCTGGATATATAAGGCAATCACTCCTCCACTTTACCTGTCAACCAATGAGATCAGAATTGGTTTTAAATTTCTAAATTAAGAGAATTGTTGGATGTAAGGAAAATATTATTTTATCTATGGATCATTAATGATGTTCAGGACAGACTTTTTTCATGCATGATTTCTCATTGGTGTATTTTTAATATATGTCTCTGAGCTGTATGCCGAGGACAGGTAATGGGGAACCATGGGCTGGCCCTGGTGGGGAGCTCCCTGATCATTTAAAGGACCTTTAGTTGATCGTAGATGCTTCAGACTCTCCATATTTCAAATGCAGTGGCCATTCTTTCTACCTGATAAAAAATGTTTTCAATAATCTGTAGATAAACCATGGAGTCTTGATGTAAATTTTTCTGTCAGACAGATGTGGGGCAAAGAAGACATAGAACTTGACTTCTTAGAGTACCTGGCCAAAGGTTATCATTTGTTTAAATGATGTTGATTTTGCTGGTTGTAGGACAATTCACTGTTTGATATTTCTTAGATCAGCATGTCTTCATAGATGTACATATGAGTTATGAGCATAACTAAGGCAATCATATATATTAACATTAGGGAATATATATGAATTTGTTATTATTGCTTGTTTGTTTGGTTGGTTGGTTGGTTTTTTTAGTATATTTGTTTTACTCCTCTGCTCAAGGAAAGACCAAAATACATTTGTGCTCAAGCCTGGCTGGCTGTTAGCCTCACCTGGAAAGCCTTAGAAACTCTGATGCCTGAGATCCACCCCCAGAGATTCTGATAGTGTTGAATTAAAGCAATGATATTTTTTAAGATCCCCAGGTATTTCTAGTGTGCACCTGGGGTTAAGAGCATTGCCTTTGGCCATTGTGAAAAGTCAGACCTCTTACGTCCCATGGTAAAGCTTACTTCTTGAATTTTTATTTTAGACTTAGAGCTGCCTGAGTTTGAGTTCATGTTCAGCTGCCTACTACCTGGGAAGGGCCTTATTAGTTTCTAACACTCCGATTATTTTCTGTTAAGGATGGAAAATAATAGTAGCTATTTCATGAGACTGTTGGTAAGACTAAATGAGATTCTGCAGGGGCTTAGCATAGAGTAAGATCTGAAGATATACCAGTGTTACTTCTGCTACCGCTGGTGCTTGCATTCGATTAAAACTTCATCCTCATAGAACACAAATATTTTTGAATTGTTCTCTTAGGGTAATGTTGCCCAGCAAAATGGAAGCCAGGTAAAAATAGAGCAATCATTTTCTGCTTTGTACTACATATTTTCAGTATATTTGTGCTGTGCTGTGCTCAGTTGCTTCAGTCATGTCTGACTCTTTGTGATCTTATGGACTAAAGCCCATCAGGCTCTGTCCTTGGAATTCTCCAGGCAAGAATACTGGAGTAGGCCGCCATGCCCTCCTCCAAGGCATCTTCCTGACCCAGGGATCAAACCTGGGTCTCCTGGATTGCAGGCAGATTCTTTAGCATTGAGCCAACAGGGTTGTCCCATGTTTGTATATATTATATAGTAATTTTGAAGTCAGGGTCCAAGTCCAATTCTTCTTCATGTTTACAAAATATCTAGCCCAAACTTTTTTACACAAAGTAATCACTCAAGAGAAATAAGTGATTAAATGAATCAACACGTTATCAGTCTAACAATGCAGGCAGATCACATCTTGTTTCACTGACTTCTAGTATCAGTAAAAGCATAACAGAAAGAAAAATTTTGGTAGCTCTTATCACCCTATACATGGAATAATAGACTGGTTCCAAATAGGAATCAGTCAGGGTTGTATATTGTCACCCTGCTTATTTAACTTCTATGCAGAGTACATCATGAGAAACACTGGGCTGGAGGAAGCACAAGCTGGAATCAAGATTGCTGTGAGAAATATCAATAACCTCAGAAATGCAGATAACACCATCCTTATGGCAGAAAGTGAAGAAGAACTAAAGAGCCTCTTGATGAAAGTGAAAGAGAAGAGTGAAAAAGTTGGCTTAAAGCTCAACATTCAGAAAACGAACATCATGGCATCTGGTCCCATCACTTCATGGCAAATAGATGGGGAGAGTGTAAACAGTGTCAGACTTTATTTTTCTGAGCTCCAAAATCACTGCAGAGGGTGACTGCAGCCATGAAATTAAAAAAAAAAAAAAAAGCTTACTCCTTGGAAGGAAAGTTATGACCAACCTAGACAGCATATTCAAAAGCAGAGACATTACTTTGCCAGCAAAGGTCCATCTAGTCAAGGCTATGGTTTTCCCAGTGGTCATGCACAGATGTGAGAGTTGGACTATAAATAAAGCTGAGTGCCAAAGAATTGATGCTTTTGAACTGTGGTGTTGGAGAAGACTCTTTGAGAGTCCCTTGGACAGCAAGGAGATCCAACCAGTCCATCCTAAAGGAGATCAGTCCTGGATGTTCATTGGTAGGACTGATGTTGAAGCTGAAACTCCAATACTTTGGCCACCTGATGCAAAGAGCTGACTCATTTGAAAAGACCCTGATGCTGGCAAAGATTGAGGGCAGGAGGAGAAGGAGATGACAGAGGATGAGATGGTTGGATGGCATCACCGACTCAATGGACATGGGTTTGGGTGAACTCCGGAAGTTGGTGACGGACAGGGAGGCCTGGTGTGCTGCAGTTCATGAGGTCACAAAGAATCAGTCACAACTGAGCAACTGAACTGAAGTGATCATCCTATATGGGGCTTCCCAGGTGTCTTAGTCATAAAGAATTTGCCTGCCAATGCAAGAAATGTGGATTCAATCCCTGACTTGAGAAGATCCCCTGGAGAAGGGAATGGCTATCCACTCCAGTATTCTTGTCTGGAAAATTCCATGGACAAAGGAGCCTGGTGAGCTACAGTCCATGGGGTGGCAAAGAGTTGGATGCGGTTGAGCATGCATGCGTGACAATCTTATATTGTGATTCTTCATTGTTTCTCCACACTGAGATTTTGGTGATAGTACGAACTCTGTCACTCTCTTCCCTAGGAAAATTTCTCTTATAGTAGAACCTCAATAAATACTTGTAACAAGATTGCATGAATTTACAAATAAATACTTGGGATATAAGCTCTTTCTCCTCCACCAAATGTTTTCTGAATTTAATGGTCCACATGAGTATTTTTGATGCTCAGGACAATTCCTTTCTGCATTGCAAAATTTAGTGTATCCATCCATGGTGTCGCTGCTTCAGAAGCGGTGTGCATGTTTGTATGTGTGCATGCTTTATTTCCTAAAATAGATTATATCTTCTTCCAGAGAGGGGATCAAAGACTGCCCCTCTTTACATCCTCCAGGCTACTTAGCCAAGGTCTGGACATGCACTGAATGATGATTAATCAAAATGTTTGCTGATTGCTCTCTTCCCAAGCAGCAGAAGCAAACATGTTGTTATTGTTATCTTTTCCATTTTCCATTTCAGTTTTGTTTGGAGGAAGGGAAGAAACCCCCTTCCATGGGGAAGTCTTGTACAAATTAAATCCTCATATCTATGGGCCAAGATGGGTGATGAAGGCTGCTTGGAGGAGAGGGAAGGCCCAGTCTGCCTCCAGGCTCCATCCTGCTCTGTGGCTCAGAGACCTCGGCAAGGAAGTAAACAGGGTCTAAATGAATTCTGCAGATGATACTAAAATGGGAAATGTTGGAATAATAATATGGGCCCTCACAAGGAAAATAAAATAAGGTTCAACTTGGAAAAAAGAACTAACACATCGAGGGGAAAAATAATTCAAAACACAGATTCAGCAGGCAGGACAGACTTGGAAAGCAGCACATACAGCAAGCTCTCCTACGGTCCAAAGTCAGGGTTGACATTTCAGTGCATTCACTCTTTTTGCCCTCCCTCATCACTGAAAGGCTGACACTTTTCTATGGTTCCGATAAAATTTGAGGCTGAGATTTTCATATCCCAAACTGAACTCTTTTGATGTAGGCAGGCAATTGTAACTAGAAAAGATCTGACATAAATAATAAAATGGACAAGGGGAAAATCCAAATATTTATTTATAATGATAGCTTCTCAGAGCAGAACAAGGACAGATTATCTGAACAGAAACAGTAGGGCAAAGTACACTTTGCAAAATATTCATATTAATATTCCATCACAACTTCCACCACTTTAATGGCCACAGCACAGAGTCTCTTGCTTTATAAAGAGATGAATTAAGGATGCTGTTCAGTGGTTCAGATGGGTAACTATTTTGATTTCTTCCTATATCTCCACAGTGTTACAAATAAGTGTACAAATAAGAATTTGTAGCATCATCACTGGCCCTTTTATAGCCTTCTGCTCTCAATTGTCAGTTACAGCACTTTTGCTTCTACCAAGGCAGAGTTAGAGAATGGATCCTTCTGTGGTTTGGGGATATATTGGTCTTCTTATTAATTAAAATATTTTGTAGTATAAAGTTGTTTTAACACAATTGCACATATAATCCTCAATAAATAGATCACAGTTTCAAACACTCTATTTGACCCCTACTATTTTTTATCATTTCAACTCACCTTTACTAGCTCTTTCAACCTTAGATTCCATTCTACACCAACAATTAAAAGGAGTGAAAGAATCTCTCCCAAACAGATTTGGAATCTCATACAAATTCGGATTAGCATGAAAACCAGACAAAAGGAAGGGATGGGCTAAATATTTTTAGATTTTCATCATTAGACTCTTGCCTGATGCTCATTTGCTCTGATTTCTTTTAAGCCAAGGGTATGAAACTACAATTATTTTTCAGGTTTCTAAGAAAAAAAATTGTTTACCATCATTATTTTAATAAGTAATAATCCTTGTGTTTTCTAGCAGTGAGTAAATTCAGACAGATTATAACAATGTGTATTTTCATTCTCTTAAAGCATATTTTAGACAGGAACTTATCTGCCAATTTAAAAAAGTCTCGGGACTTCTACTTCTCACCAAATAAGGTCAGTTAGTCAGTTCAGTCACTCAGTTGTGTCCGACTCTTTGTGACCCCATGGACTGTAGCATGTCAGGCTTCCCTGTCCATCATCAACTCCCAGAGCCTACTCAAACTTATGTCCATTGAGTTGGTGATGCCATCCAACCATCTCATCCTCTGTTGACCCCTTCTCCTCCCACCTTCAATCTTTCCCAGCACCAGGGTCTTTATCAGTGAGTCAGTTCTTTGCACCAGGTAGCCAAAGTTTCAGCTTCAACATCAGCCCTTCCAATGAATAGTCAGGACTGATTTCCTTTCAGATGGACTGGTTGGATCTCCTTGCTGTCCAAGGGACTCTCAAGAGTCTTCTCCAACACCACAGTTCAAAAGCACCAATTCTTCAGTTCTCAACTTACCTTATAGTCCAAGTCTCACATCCATACATGATTACCGGAAAAACCATAGCTTTGACTAGACAGACCTTTGTTGGCAAAGTAAAGCCTCTGCTTTTTAATATGCTAAGTTGGTCATAGCTTTTCTTCCAAAAAGCAAGCATCTTTTAATTTTGTGGTTGCTTTTCCCACTGCCTGAAACAACCAAAAATACACAAAATATGTGAGAAAAAATTTACAAAAGACATTGCACATCGGGCAAAAGATAACACTCATCTCAGAGAGATGGGGAAAAGGAGATATACAACTGCTTTGCCGTATTAATATGGGAGACTTTTCAGGTTGCAAAGCAGAGAGAAGGAACCCATACAGAGACTGGTAAACTACTTAATATAAGAAGACAGTGAAAATTCTGGGGAGAGTAAGGCAGCTGGAACACACAGGAAACAGTATTTTAGAAAAAAGAGAGTCAGGAAGAGAGATCTCTAGGTTGGAAAGGGTCCATCTTATGTATCCAATTGAGTGAAAGTGAAAAAGTAAAAGTGTTAGTCATTCAGTCATGTCTGATAGTTTGCAACCCCATGGACTGACTATAGCCCAACAGGCTCCTCTGTCCATGGAATTTCTAGGCAAGAATACTGGAGTAGGTTGTCATTTCCTTCTCTAAGGGATCTTCCCAACCCAGGGATCAAACCCAGTTCTCCTTTGTTGCTTGTCTTAATGGTGGGGAATAACTAGCCATAGGATCTAGACTATATATCTCTACTTAACTAAAGATAACTGTTCTAGTCTCACCTAACCAGTCTTAAAACCAGAACAATCATTTTTTCATGTAATTTAACTTTATTTTGAGATAAAGATCAACACTTGTGACAATGAAAAAATAATCAGCACTCAACAGAGTAAAATTTACAATGGTTAGCATTCAATTAAAAAAATACTAGGTAATGATAAAGTTGTAAGATATTACCCATAACGAGGGTTGATTAATCAAAGACAGCCCAGAACTGATATAGATGTTAGACAGCTAATAAGAATATTAAGTAGGCATTATAAATAAATTGCATGTATTCAAAAAGTTAGAAATATGGAAGATCTAAAAAAATTAAACTTCCTGAGATTAAAAACTGCAATCAGATCAGATCAGTCGCTCAGTCGTGTCTGACTCTTCACGACCCCATGAACCGCAGAACACCAGGCCTCCCTATCCATCACCAGACAAAAAATATACTGGCTAAGATTAACAGCAGATTAGACCTTAGATAATGCAGAAGAAAAGATTAGTGTATTTGATAGCACAGGAATAGAACTATCAAAGATGAAACACAGAGAGATGAAAGCATCAGTGAATTGCAGGAAAAATTCAAATGGATTGATATGTATGTGATTTTCACTCTGGAAGGAGAGAGAGAATGGAGGGAGGCAAAAAAAAAAAAAATTAGAAAACTAATGGACACAGATTTTTTTTTAATTTGAAAATATCTATAAGTACAAATATCCAAGTAGCTCAATAAACCTCAAGCACAAGACATATGCAGAAAATTGTACTGAAACACATCACAATTAAATCACTAAAAACCAGTGTGAGAAATAGAAGATCTTAAATTTAATGAGGGAATATTATGTACAAAAAATAAAAATAAGGGTGAAAACATATGTCTTATTGTAAATAATAAAAATGAGAAGACAGTGAAGCAACATTAAAAAAAAATGCTGAATAATAAAGCTGCCACTCAGAACCAAAGGGAAATCAATGAAAATTTTTATGAAAAGAAAAATAAGCTAAATAAAACCTAAATTTAATTCTTTGAGAAAATTAATGAAATTAATAAACCTCTATCAGAAAAAAAGAAAGAGGATACAAATTAGCAATACCAGGAATGAGAAAGGTGACATCAGTACAGGTTCCACAGATATTAATGGATAAGAAGAGACTATGGACAACTTTATGTCAGTAACAACAACAAATTAAATGAAAGGGACAAATTCCTTGAAGGACACGAACTACTATATTCAGCTCACTTAAAGCTAACTCAAAAAGAAATGGATAATCTAAACTATATCTACTAGAAAAACTGAAATTTAGTTGGAAAAAAAAAAAAGCTCTACACAAAGAAACTGCAAGAGTACATGGCTTCCCTGGTACACTCTACAAAACAATTGAAGAGAAGGCATTATGTTAAGTGAAGTAGGTTAGACAGAGAAAAATAAATTGTATGTGGAATCTAAAAAAAGTTTAGAATTTATGTATTCTTAATATTTTTCATTTTGAGTGAAGCTAGTCTTAATATTTTTCATTTCGAGTGAAGCTAGACATATCAGAAAACTCAGCTAAACAACAAAATTGTGCTTATTTTAACAGAACAATAACTGGAATTTTAAAGAAAAAGCCATAGAATCAGATACAGCGAACATGACTCTTAGCTATGTGATTTTGGGAAAGTAATTTCTTCACTCTGTGTTTCAGTTTCCTCTTCTATAAAGCATAGATTATAATCAAACTTAGCCTAACAAGATTGTTATATAAATTGAGGAAATCAGAATTGGAAAAGACACATGTACCCAATGTTCATTGCAGCACTGCTTACAATAGCTAGGACATGATAGAAACCTAGATGTCCATCAACAGATGAATAGATAATGAAATTGTGGTACATATGCACAATGGAATATTACTCAGATACAAAAAGAAATGCATTTGAGGCAGTTTTTTTTTTTTTAATTAAAAAAATTAAATGTGTTCTTAATGAGGTGGATGAAACTAGAGCCTACTATACAGAGTAAGTCAGAAAGAGAAAGACAAATATCACATTTTAATGCACATATATGGAATCTAGAAAGATGGTACCAACAATCCTACGGGCAGGGCAGCAAAGGAAACACAGACATAACGAAGAGACTTTTGGACTGAGTGGGAGAAGGAAAGAGTGGGATGATTTGAGAGAATAGCATTGAAACATATGTATTAGCATACATAAAATAGATAGCCAGTGAGAGTTTGATGTATGATGCAGGGCACCCAAAGCCAGTGCCCTGTGACAATCTGGAGGGATGCGAAGGGGAGGGAGGTGGGATGGGGTCCTGGAGGAAGGGGACACATGTATGTCTATGGCTGATTGATGTTGATGTATGGCAAAAACCATCACAATATTGTAAACTTGTTATCTGACAATTAAAAAAAAAGATATGTAATGAGTATTTAGCACAGGATAGGAACAGAGCTTACACATTGGTTCACGTTAGGATATTGATGTATATATCCTGGATCCATCTAAAACTCTCCAAAATCTATGGATGTACCTTGCGTCATTGGTCTCTGATGTCTCACAGGAGATGCCAAGAATCTATTAGTGGAAATTAGATGTAAAGCTTACTCTTCCTTCCATCTTTGATGATATGGCCACATCCACTTGAGATATGAGTTGTTATGTTGATGGAAGGGAAGCAAATGCTGGGAATGAGTGAAATGTTGAAAAGAGAGACAAGGCCTTGTAGGACTACAGAAGTATTTGTCAGAATGTAACCTTTTCAGCCAAGACCATAGATACCTCTAGTTTCATGATGTTCGCATGCATTAGAATATTAGCCCTAACTAATATTAGGGAGTTAGGAAGTTTTTTTTGAGTGGAAGTTTTTTCCACTCCAAACTTCTAAAAAATTGGAGTAGTAAAAAGAGGTGGACTTGAAACCCTCAAATTATGTGTAAATTACTTTCTTTGGTTTCTCATCTGATTTTTTTAAAAAAAACTTCTCCACCTAAAGAAAGAAGGCCAACAAAAAGATTGTTATTGCTATTATTATTACCACTATTACTATTACAGGTTAGTTATTATTACCACTATGAGTTAGACATGACGTTAGACATGACGCTAGACAGTTTTGTTATTCCATTTATCTTCACAAAAATTAATCCCATAGAGTTGTTAGTCTATTTTTCATTTATACATGAGAAAGCTGAGGCTTGGAGATATGAACTAATTTGTCCAAAGACATACAGCTAGTAAATATCATATATGGGCTATGATCTCAATTGTCTGAGCATAGAGTCCACGTGTTCCTGCTATGGAATGCCTTCAAGCATTCTGTCTCTGAGGTTAAGATGGTTTAAAAATCAAGCTCTGAGAATCATATCTTGATTTTGATATTACTTATGTAGTGTCAGACAAATTAACTAAACTCAAGTTTTCTCAACTGTCCTATTTATTCTACTGTTTTGTTACAAGGGAAAAATGCAATTCAGTTCTTTAAATTACACTTTTAAGAATTTACATGTTACATATAGTGTTGCTTCCTTACCATCATGATTATGATTTTATAGCCCATATTAGTTAGTGTTCAGGTAACTTCAGAAAAGTTATTTCAGAATCAAAGTAAGCATCCTGTTGAATTTAAGTTAGAACTTAAGAATAATCATAGATCTTTAAAGTTGCCTTAATTACCCAAAGAGAGATTCCAGTTTGATCACAAAGATCATAGAAATGCGTAGAACAAGCTTTAAGATAGTCAATCAATTTATTACCATTTATCACTTACACTAGCCTCCATGGCAGTTTGAAACTTCTCAACAACAAATCAACACATTATTGACCAGAGACACATATTAATATATCTTTGGTTACCCAAATGTTATTGACTAGAAATGTTTCAATATTCACTTACATGACAAATCACTAGTATCTGCAAAAATCCCCCAGTTGATAATGTGTTAATAAATATATAAAAAGATATATCTTATTGTGATAAGACATATGATATGTGTATATTGTAACTTTCCTTAAGCACAGAGAATCAGATTTTTAGAGTTCAGGTCATGCGACATTGATCAGATTGAGGTATTTGTAGAGAAATAGTAGGAGATGAAGTTACAGATGGATTTTAAGAACAGGTTGCAAGAATCATTAGTGCAAGTCTAAAGAATTTGTAATTTGCAGTGTGACATTGGGAAACCAATAAATATATCTAACTAAAGAAGGTATGTGTTAGAAATCTGCAGTTAGAAATACCAGAATACATCAGAAAATTTCAAACAGGGGAAGAGACTGAAGACAAGAACAGTCCAAGTAGCTATTTAAAGCTTTGAATTTAGATAATGGTGGCAGAGAGGAAACCAAAAAGAAATGAATTAAAAATGACAAATCGTAGTCAACTTTGTTTGGTGAGGGCTGAGTTTGCAAAGGAAAAATTGAATTTCATAATCTGAAAGAATAGGCATATCAAAAGTAGAAGTTCAGCATTTATCTGAAAGTAAAGTCAGTTTTGAGGGAAATGTTTAAGCATGGAGTATGTGAGGTCATTACAAGATAACAAGAATAATTAGCTGAACAAAGCTATATAAAAATAGAGCTGGAACCCAGGAGAAATTTTAGGATTAGGCTACTAGATTTGAGAATCATTTACCAAAAGATATATTTTCAAAGAATGAAAACTGGGAGTAAAGATAAGAGACTTGAGTCAAAAAATAACTTATATTTCTATATAAGAGAGATGAATAAGCACATAACATAGAAAAGCAAAGGCCAGAGAAGTAACCAAAGAATGTCTTACATATATATTATATATAACATATATGTGTGCATGTATGCATATTCAGTCATATCCAACTCTTTGTGACCCTATGAACTGTAGCCCACCAGGCTCCTCTGTCCATGGGACTTTCCAAGCAAAAATACTGGAGTGGGTTGCCATTTGCTTCTCCAGGAAATCTTCTAGACCTTGGAATCTAACCTGTGTCTCCTGCATTAGAGGTGGATTCTTTACTACTGGGCCACCTGGGAAGTTCCACATTAAATGTACATTATATATTAAATATATACAATTTGAATGTATATATTTATGACTATTATATATATGAAGACCTAGAAAAATAAACTAAAAATGCAGATGGAGAGGTGGATAAGAATTGTATTCTTTGTCTTCAGACAAAAAATTGGAATCAGAACTCTAAACCAAAAGGATAAAGACTAGCAGAAAATGTAAAGAAGAATATTTTAAATTATTAAAATAATTGATCATGAGAAAGTGGAGAAATAAATATTTATTAATGGTCCATCATGTCTGGTTTATGTTTTGGACCTTGGGCTACATAATAGAAAACAGAATATTCATTAAAGGATGCTTCTTTCAAGAATAATTCCATGGACAACAGAACCATCCTATAAGTGACTCAGAAGAGATATTAATGGAGAAATTGGCTCAAGATAGATGAGCCAAGTTTTCATTACAGTTGAGGAATTTCCAAAACCCAATTTCCACAGCCCATAAATATTTCATCCAAGCTGTTGGGTGTAGTTAAAACAATGAACTGAAGTAGCAGAGACATCACACCTTACTAGTAGATTTTTGAGGCAGTGATATCATGACAATGTGCATGAAATATGCAATGGATACAAAAGTTAGATCAGAGTTCAAAGTCAGTCTCCACTACTTACAACCAGTTTTCATTTAACTCTTATTAAGATAAGAGAATTATGATCAGATCAGATCAGATCAGTCGCTCAGTCGTGTCCGACTCTTTGCGACCCCATGAACCGCAGCACGCCAGGCCTCCCTGTCCATCACCAGCTCCCGGAGGTCACTCAGACTCGCATCCATCGAGTCAGTGATGCCATCCAGCCATCTCATCCTCTGTCGTCCCCTTCCCCTCCTGCCCTCAATCCCTCCCAGCATCAGAGTCTTCTCCAATGAGTCAACTCTTCGCATGAGGTGGCCAAAATACTGGAGTTTCAGCTTGAGCATCATTCCTTCTAAAGAAATTCCAGGATTGATCTCCTTCAGAATGGACTGGTTGGATCTTCTTGCAGTCCAAGGGACTCTCAAGAGTCTTCTCCAACACCACAGTTCAAAAGCATCAATTCTTCAGCGCTCAGCCTTCTTCACAGTCCAGCTCTCACATCCATACATGACCACAGGAAAGACCATAGCCTTGACTAGGCGAACCTTTGTTGGTAAAGTAATGTCTCTGCTTTTGAATATGCTATCTAGGTTGGTCATAACTTTCCTTCCAAGGAGCAAGCGTCTTTTAATTTCATGGCTGCAGTCACCATCTGCAGTGATTTTGGAGCCCAGAAAAACAAAGTCTGACACTGTTTCCACTGTTTCCCCATCTATTTCCCATGCAGTGATGGGACCAGATGCCATGATCTTCGTTTTCTGAATGTTGAGCTTTAAGCCAACCTTTTCACTCTCCACTTTCACTTTCATCAAGAGGCTTTTTAGTTCCTCTTCACTTTCTGCCATAAGAGTGGTGTCATCTGCATATCTGAGGTTATTGATATTTCTCCCGGCAATCTTGATTCCAACTTGTGTTTCCTCCAGTCCAGCATTTCTCATGATGTACTCTGCATATAAGTTAAATAAATAGAAAGTAGCTATAATAACTGTTTATGATTATGACATTGAATGACGTAATCATAGTGTCATAATGACATTCTATGAAATGGAACATAGAAATCAAGCTAATCTTAAAGCTTGAAAACAATGAACCAAAAACAGATCATGTTGTATAGAGGAGGACAGCAACTTTGCCTAAGTTAAGTCATAATTTTCATATATGAATGCTTCCTATATGTCTTTGAACTGAGAGAGACGACCCAGTGATATTCAACAAACACTTTGGAGGTTTACCATTAAAGCATAAGTACATCCAAGTGATGTAATAGAACAATTTCTATTCAGGGGGTCAAAAACATGTCATAAATTAAACAAGGCATGGTTGTTTCTTATAAGGTCTAAATAAATACATAAAAATTGACTATATAGCACTGGAGACTTAGCTAAGGCTGCAGTTGAAGGAGGTTATCAAAGTCTGCTTGTCAGGAACAATGAATACCATTAAGATTTTGCTTCGTATAGTGGTTCATTTTATAAAAGGAAAATTTATATTCCTAAAATTCCACCTGAGTATACAAAACTGGGAAAATTAATGCCTCACATCAAAAAGAAAAGAAACGATTCAAACTGGCAACCACAAAGCTGACGATGAAAGGTTTGCTTGCAAGTTTGATCTCTGCCTTGTGTACTCTGGCCTCACAAACATTACAGTAGCACCTCCTGGGTAAAATAAATTTGATTTAGAGTCCACACATTCTTTTCCCACTTAGACTCACATTCAGTTGCTCCTTGGAGGATATTATATGACATCGAGTGTTCACTGCTGCAATATAAATGGGAGAGAAGTGAAAGAGGGGAAGAGCAAACTAAAACAAGAAGTTTTATGTGTTTAAAGTTCAGGTTTAGCGCCTCAGTAACTATAGTTTTAGCTCTGAAAACAAATCTTCAGTGGTCTTGCTGAAACACGGCTCAAGGATTACACGTAATATTTATCTTAAACTTTAAAAACGTGCGCGCGCGCGCGCGCGCACACACACACACACACACACACACACACACACACACACATACACACATACAGCTGACTTACCATGAATTACTTGAATAAAGACCAGAGAAAGCATTGGTATTTGAAACGCATACAGACACTAAATTCTAAAGAGTTAAGCTATGGCTATGTAAAATGAGAAATTTGGGATTAACATATACACACTGCTGCATATAAAATACATAAACAATAAGGGCACTATAGCACAGGGAACTATATCCAATATCTTGGAGTAACCTATAATGGAAAAGGATATAAAAAGGATCAGATCAGATCAGTCGCTCAGTCGTGTCCGACTCTTTGCGACCCCATGAACTGCAGCACGCCAGGCCTCCCTATCCATCACCAGCTCTCGGAGGTCACTCAGACTCACATCCATCGAGTCAGTGATGCCATCCAGCCATCTCATCCTCTGTCGTCCCCTTCTCCTCCTGCCCCCAATCCCTCCCAGCATCAGAGTCTTCTCCAATGAGTCAACTCTTCGCATGAGGTGGCCAAAATACTGGAGTTTCAGCTTTAGCATCATTCCTTCCAAAGAAATCCCAGGGCTGATCTCCTTCAGAAAGGACTGGTTGGATCTCCTTGCAGTCCAAGGCACTCTCAAGAGTCTTCTCCAACACCACAGTTCAAAAGCATCAATTCTTCAGCGCTCAGCCTTCTTCACAGTCCAGCTCTCACATCCATACATGACCACAGGAAAGACCATAGCCTTGACTAGGCGAACCTTTGTTGGCAAAGTGATGTCTCTGCTTTTGAATATGCTATCTAGGTTGGTCATAACTTTCCTTCCAAGGAGTAAGCGTCTTTTAATTTCATGGCTGCAGTCACCATCTGCAGTGATTTTGGACCCCCAAAAATAAAGTCTGACACTGTTTCCACTGTTTCCCCATCTATTTCCCAGGTAGTGATGGGACCAGATGCCATGATCTTCGTTTTCAGAATGTTGAGCTTTAAGCCAACCTTTTCACTCTCCACTTTCACTTTCATCAAGAGGCTTTTGAGTTCCTCTTCACTTTCTGCCATAAGGGTGGTATCATCTGCATATCTGAGGTTATTGATATTTCTCCCGGCAATCTTGATTCCAACTTGTGTTTCTTCCAGTCCAGCGTTTCTCATGATGTACTCTGCATATAAGTTAAATAAACATGGTGACAATATACAGCCTTGACGTACTCCTTTTCCTATTTGGAACCAGTCTGTTGTTCCATGACCAGTTCTAACTGTTGCTTCCTGACCTGCATACAGATTTCTCAAGAGGCAGATCAGGTGGTCTGGTATTCCCATCTCTTTCAGAATTTTCCACAGTTTATTGTGATCTACACAGTCAAAGGCTTTGGCATAGTCAATAAAGCAGAAATAGATGTTTTTCTGGAACTCTTTTGCTTTTTCCATGATCCCGCGGATGTTGGCAATTTGATCTCTGGTTCCTCTGCCTTTTCTAAAACCAGCTTGAGCATCAGGAAGTTCACGGTTCACATATTGCTGAAGCCTGGCTTGGAGTATTTTGAGCATTACTTTACTAGCGTGTGAGATGAGTGCAATTGTGCGGTAGTTTGAGCACTCTTTGGCATTGCCTTTCTTTGGGATTGGGATGAAAACTGACCTTTTCCAATCTTGTGGCCACTGCTGAGTTTTCCAAATTTGCTGGCATATTGAGTGCAGCACTTTCACAGCATCATCTTTCAGGATTTGAAATAGCTCCACTGGAATTCCATCGCCTCCACTAGCTTTGTTCGTAGTGATGCTTTCTAAGGCCCACTTGACTTCACATTCCAAGATGTCTGGCTCTAGGTCAGTGATCACACCATCATGATTATCTGGGTCGTGAAGCTCTTTTTTGTACAGTTCTTCTGTGTATTCTTGCCACCTCTTCTTAATATCTTCTGCTTCCGTTAGGTCCATACCATTTCTGTCCTTTATCGAGCCCATTTTTGCATGAAATGTTCCTTTGGTATCTCTGATTTTCTTGAAGAGATCCTTAGTCTTTCCCATTCTGTTGTTTTCCTCTATTTCTTTGCGTTGATTGTTGAAGAAGGCTTTCTTATCTCTTCTTGCTATTCTTTGGAACTCTGCATTCAGATGTTTATATCTTTCCTTTTCTCCTTTGCTTTTTGCTTCTCTTCTTTTCACAGCTATTTGCAAGGCCTCCCCAGACAGCCATTTTGCTTTTTTGCATTTCTTTTCCATGGGGATGGTCTTGATCCCTGTCTCCTGTACAATGTTACGAACCTCATTCCATAGTTCATCAGGCACTCTATCTATCAGATCTAGGCCCTTAAATCTATTTCTCACTTCCACTGTATAATCATAAGGGATTTGATTTAGGTCATACCTGAATGGTCTAGTGGTTTTCCCTACTTTCTTCAATTTAAGTCTGAATTTGGCAATAAGGAGTTCATGGTCCAAGCCACAGTCAGCTCCTAGTCTTGTTTTTGCTGATTGTATAGAGCTTCTCCATCTTTGGCTGCAAAGAATATAATCGATCTGATTTCGGTGTTGACCATCTGGTGATGTCCATGTATAGAGTCTTCTCTTGTGTTGTTGGAAGAGGGTATTTGCTATGACCAGTGCATTTTCTTGGCAAAACTCTGTTAGTCTTTGCCCTGCTTCATTCCATATTCCAAGGCCAAATTTGCCTGTTACTCCAGGTGTCAAGACTTCCTACTTTTGCATTCCAGTCCCCTATAATGAAAAAGACATCTTTTTTGGATGTTAGTTCTAAAAGGTCTTGTAGGTCGTCATAGAACCGTTCAACTTCAGCTTCTTCAGCATTACTGTTGGGGCATAGACTTGGATTACTGTGACATTGAATGGTTTGCCTTGGAAATGAACAGAGATCATTCTGTCGTTTTTGAGATTGCATCCAAGTACTGCATTTCGGACTCTTTTGTTGACCATGATGGCCACTCCATTTCTTCTGAGGGATTCCTGCCCACAGTAGTAGATATAATGGTCCTCTGAGTTAAATTCACCCATTCCAGTCCATTTTAGTTCACTAATTCCTAGAATGTCAACATTCACTCTTGCCATCTCTTGTTTGACCACTTCCAATTTGTCTTGATTCATGGACCTGACATTCCAGGTTCCTATGCAATATTGCTCTTTACAGCATCGGACTTTGCTTCTATCACCAGACACATCTACAGCTGGGTATTCTTTCTGCTTTGGTTCCATCCCTTCATTCTTTCTGGAGTTATTTCTCCACTGATTTCCAGTTGCATATTGGGCCCCTACTGACCTGGGGAGTTTCTCTTTCAGTATCCTATCATTTTGCCTCTTCATACTGTTCATGGGGTTCTCAAGGCAAGAATACTGAAGTGGTTTGCCATTCCCTTCTCCAGCGGACCACACCCTGTCAGATCTCTCCACCATGACCCACCCTTCCTGGGTTGCCCCACGGGCATGGCTTAATTTTATTGAGTTAGACAAGGCTGTGGTTCTGGTGTGATTAGATTGACTAGGGATATGTATATGTATAGCTGAGTTATGTTACTGTATACATTGGAAACTAACACAACATTGTATAATGAATTTAACTATACTTCAATGAAGAAAAATAATATCACTATGTATCCAAAAAGAGACATTTATTTGCTATACCACCTATTCTTTAAACTTCTGGTATCCAAAGACTAGAGAGACATCTAAATTTAGATACATATCAAATCCATTGAAAAATCCATGGACATTACAAAACATTCCATTGCCAGCTGCTGCTGCTGCTACTAAGTCACTCCAGTCGTGTCCGACTCTGTGCAACCCCAGAGACGGCAGCCCACCAGGCTCCCCCGTCCCTGGAATTCCCCAGGCAAGAACACTGGAGTGGGTTGCCATTTCCTTCTCCAATGCATGAAAGTGAAAGTGAAAGGGAAGTCGCTCAGTCGTGTCCAACTCTTAGCTACCCCATGGACTGCAGCCTACCAGGCTCCTCCATCCATGAGATTTTTAGGCATTTATATCTCCAACTACTTTGTGGATGAGGAATTAGTCTTAGCTGCCCACTAATGCAGCAGGTGAAAAGACACATATGTCTTCTCCACGTGCAAAGTTTAGGAACAGAGTTTCACAGATTGATGTGCAAAACTAATGCTATAGACAGTTGGAGATGAGCAGCTGGCTCTATAAAAAAATTATATTTTTACTAATCAAGTCATATACCTTGCTGAAGAGTTTTATGATTTAATGTAATCTGTTTGGGCAACTTCTTATGTAGTTAAGGTAGGGTATCATTGGAAAAGACCTTGATGCTATGAAAGATTGAGGGCAGGAGGGGAATTGGGCAATAGAGGATGAGATGGTTAGATAGCATCACAGACTCAATGGACATGAATTTGAGTAAACTCCGATAGTGAAGGACAAGGAAGCCTAGTGTACTGCAGTCCGTGGGGTTGCAAAGAGTCAGATACAACTTATGACTGAACAACAACAAATCTTTGGTTGTACCCGGTCTGCAAGATTTCCCCCCAAAATGCTGGAAATGTAAATAAGTATTATTAATTTACAATGGGGCATAAACACATATAGGATTAAAATGTATGACAACCTATATTTTTTTCTAGGGCTATCATAAAAAAGTACCACAGCTGGATGCCTTAAACAACAGAAATTTATCATCTCACAGTTCTGGAGGCTAGAAGTCCAAGGTTGAATGAACTATTGGCAGAATTGATTCTGTCTGAGGGCAGTAGCTGCAGGCATCTCCTGGTTTGTGTCTTTATATTATCTTCAGTCTGTACATAGCCCTGTGTCCAAATTCCTTCTTCCTATGTGGACACCAGTCATATTGGATTAGGGGTCCACCCTACTCCAGTATGACCTCATCTGAACTAATTACACCTACAACAGTTTTATTTCCAAATAAAATTACTTTCTGAGTCACTGGGGTTTAAAACTTCAATTTATCAGTTTTGAGGGGGATACAATTCTACTTGTAATACAACCATAAACATGCAGTTAAAGAGTACTGAAAACTATACAACATTTCTTATTACCCTATTCTTCTAGGCTGACAACAGTCATAATTTATATGTTCCTAGATTTATATGTTGCCTGTGGAAATTATTAAATCCACAGAGAGACTTGTACTGTTAAAAAGAACAAGAGCAAGAGAAATCCTCAAAGACAAAAACAAGCTATCAAGATGTGTTAGACTAGTTTTTATTTAATGGCTCCCAAAGGCGTGTTAACAATTACTCATGAGAAGCCTTTAGTAGCACTTGGGATATCTGTAAGATAACTAATGGATGTGTGAACCTGGTTTTGGCTCAAACCTGTTACAGACATGCTCATCACTTTTTCAGCTCTCTATAGCACTAGCTAACTTCACTAAGGTTTAGTAAGTACTAGTACTACTATAGTCTCTTGACTTGGATTTTTCTCACTACCACTGTACAAAAGATGTTGTTACTATACTTTCCCTACCTCCAATTAAGGCAATATGTCTTGGAGAGGTTCAATAACTCAGCCATGGACACATAGCTTGTTTGGCGGTACTCAAAACTTCTGAAATGCTTCAGATGTTAGATATTACAATATTTTAGACAAAACTAGGAATATATATACATTCTTTTCTAGCTATCTCTTGATTGAGCAAAGTATGCAATCCAACGCTTACTTTTCCAGATTGCAATAGTCCATAAACCATCTTTCCAAGCACAAGAGGCAAAAAAAAAAAAAAAAAAATAGGGCAAGTTAATTCCCCAAAAGTGGTAAATTTCATTTTCCCTTTCAAAGTAAATGACTAAACAATCCAAACCTACATAATTCATGTGAGCGATAAAATGAGATTACATAAACTGCAGCTTAAAAAGGCTAGAATATCGAAAGATAATTCTTTTGAATGACGAGGGTGCATTGGTGGCTATGGTAGAGATTGCTTGCTAGTGCTCGCCCATATCTAGCTGTCCTCTCTCTCTTAACCATTTCCCACTTTCCGGTATTAGATGAGATGCTGTTACAAGTTTTAATCAAAAAGCTGGGAGTAGAAATGGTTATATCACTTCTGGGCTAAGACGCATAAAGCTCATGCTTAACTCCCTGGAGCTCACATGCCCTAGATGTTATTTTCCCTATCATTCTGGAGCCTGCATTACCATTTGAAAAGTGGCTCTATTGTAACATCTGTAAAGGACTTAGTATGTGTCAGGCCACTAAACATCTGGGGTGTTTTCTGTCACCAGTGTGTGTGCTGGCATAGTCACTTCAGTCCTAGCCAGCTCTTTGTAACCCTGTGGACTGTAGCCTGCCAGGCTCCTAAGTCCGTGAGATTTCCCAGGCAAGAATACTGGAGAGGATTGCCACTTCCTCCTTCAGAGGATCCTCCCCAGCTAGGGATCGAACCCATGTCTCCTGCATCTCCTGTATTACAGACAGATTCTTTACTACTGAGCAACCAGAGGCATAGCATAATCTAATCTACCCTGACTAAAACAGACACACCAAGAGTTTCATTTTATTTGTCATTTTTAAGCTTCCTTAAGATTTGTCAGAAAACTGAGTAATTCCACCTGGACAGTCACAGAGGTACAACACACAGATGACTTAGAGAAATCAGATTGGCAACACAAAAAAAGGAAAACAGAAAAGGCCTGCTTGCATGGTATGAAATCCATTCACTTCACAACAGCCTTAAACATATGGGACAGATGGAGGAACAAAGTGCCATCAGAAAGTTGCCAGCTTTGACATTCCTGGGACAAAAATGCTTCCAGAAGGGCATAACTCCACAAGCCTTCAAAATCTGGAGGATTAATTCACTTCATCACCCTCATCAAACGTTAGGAATCATACAACGATCACTAGGATAAAAACTGATGGAGAAAACAGGGACTATGCTGATGCTTTGTTGCAAAGGAGGCATTTTATTTTAGCTTTAGAATATTGCACAAAACCATGAAAAAGAAATTTTTTGAATTTAAGAAATAGTTGTTCTAAAACTATTTATATAATCATCTATAAAGACTATAACATTTCAGATATTATGATCTTGGACAGAATGTATTTGTTACAAGCTGAATATTTGCTGAAATATTTGAACTGAATTCTCAACTAAGATGGCAGGGTCTGGAGTTTTGACTGCCTTTGACTCCTAGCTATTCTGCTTAATAGGACTAGGACTAGGACTTTGGATGAGTAAAATGTTTTGCTTCTTATAAAATGAGAAGTATTTCCACATTATATTCGGTTAAGATTTAAAGGAGGCTTCTATATGACTATCCATTTACCACGGGGTTGGATGCATAAAAGGTAAACAATGCTTTATAATGAGTAATATTAAAGAATGAACATAAATAAAATTAAATTTAAATGTCTCACAAGTGATTTGTAATCTGCAATTTGAGCAGGAGTAGATGTACTGGTGAACAGTTTAGGCTTTAGGGTTTGTCTGCTGCTGCTGCTAAGTTGCTTCAGTCATGTCCGACTCCGTGCAACCCCATAGACAGCAGCCCACCAGGCTCTGCCACCCCTGGGATTCTCCAGGCAAGAACACTGGAGTGGGTTGGTTACTGGACTCAAATCTCTGTAATACAACTTTTCATCATTGGGTGAAAAACTGAGTAAACTTGGGTAAATCACTAACTTGCTCAATTCTTCAGTTTCTTCCTTTGTAATATAGACCAACTTAGAGGAATATGAGAAATAAATGTGAAAACCATGAAAAAGCCTTTTATCACCAAATTACTATTTCCAAAAGTTGAGGGCTATTGTACATACATCATTGATATTTAAATTGTTTTTATTAAAACTAAGTACAAAAATGTTTATTTGATATTATGTTATGCTAAGTTGCTTCAATCATGTCTGACTCTTTGTGACCCCATGGACTGTAGCAGGAACCTCTGTCCATGGGATTCTCCAAGCAAGAATACTGGAGTGAGTTGTCATTCCCTTCTCCAGGGGAAATTCCCAATCCAGGCCTCCCACATTATAGGCAGATTCTTTACCATCTGAGCCACTAGGGAAGCCTGATAGCATGTTATAGTTATTCCTGAAGATAACTAAGATATAACATTTGATAATACATAAAGCCAGTACTCAAAATAGTTTATTTAAAATATTATGTAAAATGACTATATACTTTAATACTTACAGATCGATTATAAAAAGAAAGTTAATACTTTCTATATAATAGCTGCAATATTTTTTTATGGCTCTTAATTAAGTATAGTGAAATCTTTTCACAGTAAAAGCCTTATTGAATACATTAAATGAAATGACAGTTAAAAAACTTTTTTTGCATTGTTCAGCATATCAGATAGTTACAGAATGGTGTTGAGACAATACACACAGCTGAAATAAATGATATTTTATTTGGGTAGAATTTTTTTATTTTTTTTAGGTGTAGAGTTCAAAGCACAGAGCAGGGGTGAATGCAACACATCTTGCCATGATTTTTCTCTTTGTTTAGGCCAGATGCTGTTAAAGTAGAGAAAGAACCTAGAAATCCCATTTCTAGTTGGCTACTAATCTTTTTGACTAGGGAAAGACTCTCTAAGTGCCCAAGTAAATGTGTACATGCCATCTGTGTCCCTGCTGCTTCCGTTTAAGAAGATGTTCATACAAAAGAAAAGAAAATGTTTACAAACATAGAGTTGTCTTTGTTCATGACCTCAGTTGAGCATCTCTACACAGCCCCAGGAAGGAAGAAAGAAGCATCAGCAAGATGCAAGGGTTCCTAAATATGCTCTTGTTCGCTGTGACCCCCAGAGTGGCTCTCCTCTATGCATCTTAAATATAACAGTAGTTTTTTTAATTGTAGAAACCAATAAAAAAAATTAATGGACTTCTTAAAAGTCATTTCATAGCTAACTTGTTTAACGGTAATGGGCCAAGAATAAGCATGCATACACTGAGATCAAGGCTGCCCTAGCCTCTCATACTCATTGTCGGGGGTCCTGAGTGTCAGCTGTTTCTCCCAGAAGTCCACCCCAAGGGGTAACTGAGAGTCAGTAGCTGTCGGTAAACTGGTCCTCAGCCCTGCGGAGGACACAAGTGTTGACCTTTTTTTATTGGAGTATAACTGTTTTACAATGCTGTGTTAGTTTCTGCTGTACAACAACATCAATCAGCTATATATACATATATACCCTCCCTCTGGGTCTTCTTTCCCCCAACACCGCATCCTACACCTCTAGGTCATCACAGGGCACCGAGCTGACCTTCCTGTGCTTTACAGCAGCTTCCCACTAGCTATCTATTTTATACATGATAGTGTATATATTGGGCTTCCCTGGTGGCTCAGTTGGTAAAGAATCCGCCTGCAACACGGGAGGACCTGGGTTCGATCCCTGGTTTAAGAAGATCCCCTAGAGAAGAGAAAGGCTACCCACTCCAGTATTCTGGCCTGGAGAAGTTCATGAACTCTATTTCACACATGGTAGTGTATACACAGACCATAAAGATAGTTGAATGCTGAAGAACTGATGCTTTTGAATTCTGGTGTTGAAAAAAATACTCCTGAGAGCACCTTGGATTGCAAGGAGATCCAACCAGTCCATCCCAAAGGAAACCAGTCCTGAATATTCACTGGAAGGACTGAAGTTAAAGCTGAAACTCCAATACTTTGGCCACCTGATGTGAAGAAATGACTCATCTGAAAAGACCCTGATGCTGGGAAAGAAAGGCAGGAGGAGAAGGGGACAACAGAGAATGAGATGGTTGGATGGCATGACCAACTCCATAGACATGAGTTTGGGCAAGCTTCAGGAGTTGGTGATGGACAGGGAAGCCTGGCATGCTGCAGTCCATGGGGTAGCAAAGACTTGGACACAACTGAAAGTGAAAAGTAAATGTGGAAGTTGCTCAGTTGTGTCCAACTCTTTGCAACCCTTGGACTGTACAGTCCACGGAATTCTCTAGACCAGAATACTGGAGTGGGTAGCCTTTCCCTTCTCCAGGTCTCCTGCAGTGCAGGCAGATTTTTTACCAGCTGAGCCACAACACTGTACATATGACAATGCCACTTTCCCAATTTGTCCCACCCCACTCTCCCCGCCACCCTGTGTCCACAAGTCTGTTTTCTACTTCTGCATCTCTATTCTTGTCCTGCAAATAGGTTCAGTTCACTTCAGTCGCTCAGTCTTGTCCAACTCTTTGCGACTCCATGAATCACAGCACGCTAGGCCTCCCTGTCCATCACCATCTCCCAGAGTTCACTCAAACTCATGTCCATCGAATCGGTGATGCCATCCAGCCATCTCAAATTTTGTCGTCCCCTTCTCCTCCTGCCCCCAATCCCTCCCAGCATCAGGGTCTTTTCCAATGAGTCAAATCTAAGCATGAGTTGGACAAAGTATTGGAGTTTCATCTTCAGCATCAGTTCTTCGAATGAACACCCAGGACTGGTCTTCTTTAGAATGGACTGGTTGGATCCCCTTGCAGTCCAAGGGACTCAAGAGTCTTCTCCAACATCATAGTTCAAAAGCATCAATTCTTCAGCGCTCAGCTTTCTTCACAGTCCAACTCTCACATCCATATGTGACCACTGGAAAAATCATAGCTTTGACTAGACGGACCTTGGTTGGCAAAGTAATGTCTCTGCTTTTCAATATGCTATCTAGGTTGGTCAGAGTATGCCAGTTTTCTAGATTTCTTATATATACGCTATAATATATTTATTTATCTCTTTCTTTCTTCACTTTGACAAACTCCACTCCAGATTTATCCACATCACTTCACCACCTGCAGTCAAGAGCAGGTCCACCCTAGGGACTAACTACGTAAAACCATCTTCCTTAGCCTCCTTAACTCCATCTCCAGGAGTTACAAAGTCATCTCATATTTACATTTTACCCTTCCTCGTTAACTGCCAACTCCACCCAGATCAGCCTAGTCAGTGGTGTGGCACTAGCCCCTTCAAACTTTTAGGCATTTTTAAAGTTCAGTTCCAGAGGTAGAAGGCAGCTCGCACTTTCTTCCCCTTTTCTTCTGGCCTTTTCTTCCCCTTCTCCTACCTTCTCCCCTTTAGCTCCTCTGAATCCCTTCTACTGCACCCTCTGGAACACATAATCCAGTGCTATGGGAATTCCCTTTGTTTCCAATTATTTCTATAATGTTCTCTCCATGCTCTGACTCTAATACAAACCTAGTGCTCCCCTTATGTACCTAGCTCCCCTACAACTTTCCCTGCTATACAGAGATTGCTAGCACTTCAGTGCTTGTCCGATGGGACCTGGAAATGGGGTTCACATCCTTGCTCTTCATTGCTGCTCTCAGACCTTTCTGCCTCCCTCCCCTTAAGAATTAAACCTGCTTAAAATGTCATATCATCCATTCATACCATCTACAAGGCCATTTTTGCTGTGTGTGGTTCTTTCATATTTTTATTTTCTCTCTTATGTTTTCTCATGATTTTATCTTGCAGCTCATTATCATCAGTCTCTCCAACATTACTCCTGTGTGTATTTTTTATAGGTTCAAGATTTAATCTGTTGCTCCATCTAACACCTCATCCTCTCTTTTCCATGAATTCCTCTCCTACGATGATCTTGTCCTCTACACATTCACAATGACCAACTCTTATGGGTCACTCCCCAGTTCTTACCAATTCCAATAACTGCAGTTCCTTTATGATCTCAGTTGCGTGGTTCCCATTCACTGACCACTGATTTCTACCTCTCTATCTCATTTTCTATAATACACTGACTCCAAAATACTTAGAATGCACTGGGATCTCCAATCCACTGATTCTACTGCTTTTTCACTATCCTTCGTCTTCATTTGTTCTCTATTCTTTTTATTCAGCTTAAATCCTATAGCTTAACATAACCATCACCTTCTTATATCCTGAATATCCTCCCCTTTCTCTTATTTACTTAGCAAAGCCAAAAACCTCATTAAACCAAATTCTCCAACTATTTTTACTCTACATGCATGGTTAGAAGAAACTCTCCCAACTGTGTTGATTGTTCTCATTGTAATTTCTCGTCTGTGAACCTCAAGGGCATATTTATTGCTGCAGATTGTCTCACTATATGTCCTTAATCAATTCATGCCGTCACATGCTACTTCAGTAGTCTGTTTTCTCTTCCTCTCCCCTAGAAGATTATATCATTTCTTTTGCTTCTCTCTTCTTAAAGTAATTATAAAAATTAATATAAAAGTGAGAAAGGGTATTAAGTATAGAAAAAACATACAAGAGTCTTATATCAGAAATAAAAAGATTCATATTTAAAAAGCAACAATAGTTTAGTACATCTAAGAACAAAGTAAATTTAATCATAAATTATCACCAGAGATCTAAAGTATTAAAAACTTATGAATAAAACCTAGCTAAATGGAAAAATATACAAATAAGTTGGATATTTGTATAAGTGTATATGCTTATACAAATATTCAACATGTAAAGGCATCAGTTCTCTTTAAATAAATCAGTGGACTTAATGCAATTTCAATTAAAACATCTCAAATAAGGCATATATTTGTGTGGTGAGTATAAGATCACCTAGAGAAGGGAATGGCAACCCACTCCATTATTCTTGCCTGGAGAGTTCATGGGGTCACAAAGAATCGGAAGCACGGAGCAGCTAACACTTTCACTTTCACATCATGTAATTTAACAAGCCAGTATTTTTCTGATAAGATAAAGAGTCAAATCACAGTGAAAAAATAGAGTGACTTGTTCTTCTGGATAATAACATTTTTTTGTAAGTCTCTGGTATTTGTGAGTAAATAAAATTGGTACATCATTCTATGATCAAAAGACAAATGAAGCAGTTAGGACAGAATAGAAAGTTCAGATATAGGCAACCATATCTTTGCAAATGTGATTTCTGACTGAGTTTACATTACAGATCATCTGAAAAAGAATGGACACAATTAAATAGTGAAGTGAACATTTGTTATCCACATGCACAAAAATACACAAAATTTGATGCCAGTTAACCAAATATACACAAGAGAAGACTTTATACATGGACATCACCAGATGGTCAACACCAAAATCAGATCGATTATATTCTTTGCAGCCAAAGATGGGGAAGCTCTATCCAATCAGCAAAAACAAAACCAGGAGCTGACTGTGGCTCAGACCATGAACTCCTTATTGCCAAATTCAGACTGAAATTGAAGAAAGTAGGGAAAACTACTAGACCATTCAGGTATGACCTAAATCAAATCCCTTATGATTATACAGTGGAAGTGAGAAATAGATTTTAGGGCCTAGAGCTGATAGATAGAGTGCCTGATGAACTATGGGATGAGGTTCGTGACATTGTACAGGAGACAGGGATCAAGACCATCCCCATGGAAAAGAAATGCAAAAAAGCAAAATGGCTGTCTGGGGAGGCCTTGCAAATAGCTGTGAAAAGAAGAGAAGCAAAAAGCGAAGGAGAAAAGGAAAGATATAAACATCTAAATGCAGAGTTCCAAAGAATAGCAAGAAGAGATAAGAAAGCCTTCTTCAGCGATCAATGCAAAGAAATAGAGGAAAACAACAGAATGGGAAAGACTAGGGATCTCTTCAAGAAAATCAGAGATACCAAAGGAACATTTCATGCAAAGATGGGCTCGATAAAGGACAGAAATGGTGTGGACTTAACGGAAGCAGAAGATATTAAGAAGAGGTGGCAAGAATACACAGAAGAACTGTACAAAAAAGAGCTTCATGACCCAGATAATCATGATGGTGTGATCACTGACCTAGAGCCAGACATCCTGGAATGTTAAGTCAAGTGGGCCTTAGAAAGCATCACTACGAACAAAGCTAGTGGAGGTGACGGAATTTCAGTGGAGCTGTTCCAAATCCTGAAAGATGATGCTGTGAAAGTGCTGCACTCAATATGCCAGCAAATTTGGAAAACTCAGCAGTGGCCACAAGATTGGAAAAGGTCAGTTTTCATCCCAATCCCAAAGAAAGGCAATGCCAAAGAGTGCTCAAACTACCGCACAATTGCACTCATTTCACACGCTAGTAAAGTAATGCTCAAAATTCTCCAAGCCAGGCTTCAGCAATATGTGAACCGTGAACTTCCTGATGTTCAAGCTGGTTTTAGAAAAGGCAGAGGAACCAGAGATCAAATTGCCAACATCCGTTGGATCATGGAAAAAGCCAGAGAGTTCCATAAAAACATCTATTTCTGCTTTATTAACTATGCCAAAGCCTTTGACTGTGTAGATCACAATAAGCTGTGGAAAATTCTGAGAGAGATGGGAATACCAGACCACCTGATCTGCCTCTTGAGAAATCTGTATGCAGGTCAGGAAGCAACAGTTAGAACTGGTCATGGAACAACAGACTGGTTCCAAATAGGAAAAGGAGTACGTCAAGGCTGTATATTGTCACCATGTTTATTTAACTTATATGCAGAGTACATCATGAGAAATGCTGGACTGGAGGAAACACAAGCTGGAATCAAGATTGCTGGGAGAAATATCAATAACCTCAGATATGCAGATGATACCACCCTTATGGCATAAAGTGAAGAGAAACTAAAAAGCCTCTTGATGAAAGTGACAGTGGAGAGTGAAAAGGTTGGCTTAAAGCTCAACATTCAGAAAACGAAGATCATGGCATCTGGTGCCATCACTACATGGGAAATAGATGGAGAAACAGTGGAAACAGTGTCAGACTTTATTTTTCTGGGCTCCAAAATCACTGTAGATGGTGACTGCAGCCATGAAATTAAAAGATGCTTACTCCTTGGAAGGAAAGTTATGGCCAACCTAGATAGCATATTCAAAAGCAGAGACATCACTTTGCCAACAAAGGTTCGCCTAGTCAAGGCTATGGTCTTTCCTGTGGTCATGTATGGATGTGAGAGCTGGACTGTGAAGAAGGCTGAGCGCCGAAGAATTGATGCTTTTGAACTGTGGTGTTGGAGAAGACTCTTGAGAGTGCCTTGGACTGCAAGGAGATCCAACCAGTCCATTCTGAAGGAGATCAGCCCTGGGATTTCTTTGGAAGGAATGATGCTAAAGCTGAAACTCCAGTATTTTGGCCACCTCATGTGAAGAGTTGACTCATTGGAGAAGACTCTGATGCTGGGAGGGATTGGGGGCAGGAGGAGAAGGGGATGACAGAGGATGAGATGGCTGGATGGCATCACTGACTCGATGAATGTGAGTCTGGATGACCTCCGAGAGCTGGTGATGGATAGGGAGGCCTGGCGTGCTGCAGTTCATGGGGTCGCAAAGAGTCGGACACGACTGAGCGACTGATCTGAACCAAATATATGAAAATATAAATACTTAAAACTATTAAAAGAAATAGAATTATTTTTATTATGAGAGGAAGATTTCTTATAAGACACAAAATTACAAACTCCAAGGGAACTTTTGATAAAATCAAAACTGCATTAAAATGTTATCTTTCCTATTAAATACATTGCAGTGCAAATGAAAGACATGCTCTAAGTAAGAGGCCATTTGCAGCGCAAGAATTATTACTTACAATATATAAAGAATACTCACAAAACAATAAGAAATTAAAAAAATATGAACCAAGTTTATTTCATAAAAGAAGCATAACTGGTCAGAAAAACACATGAAAATATCTTCCTCCGCAATGATGTCTATCAAAGTGTAAATTGATTCTCAACCTCATTGGTATTTATCAAAATGTAAATTAAAACCAAGATGAACTACCATTTTCCCCAAAAGTTTGGCAATTTTAAAAAATCAACATAGCATGAATGGGCGAAGGCATGACATGAATAGAAATCATTGCATAGAAAACAGTGTAACAATGTTTGGTAAACAGAAAACATGAATCTCAATGACTCAGGAATTCTATTCCTACAGTTATTGAGTGACTATAATATCACCATTTTCCCCTCTTCTTTACCTAAAAACGCTAAAGTTGTCAAAGCTTCAACAAAGGTGAATGCTTTGCTTTAGCCTCTGCTGTCAAGTCAGCAATTCACACCTGCTGTGAGAGAAGTGCACACATCTTCACTCAGCTGTGATGATAAATTAGAGCAACACTGTTCATTCATTTACTGCTGGATCCTCATGTCCGCACATTTATTGCTAATCTAGTTTTGCACTCCTTTTCAATGGCTGGACAAGTCAGTGACAGAATCTCCTGGAGCTGAGACATGCAGGCACCATTGAGTTGATTAAGGAGTTTATCTTTCTCCCCATCTTTCTCCCTTCCTTCCTTCCTTGCTTCCTTTCCTTGAAAATGGAATTATATCCTACATAATGACCACTGGTTGATAGAGAAGTTTCAGCAGACAGTCCATAACAATAAATGATTAGTCATGTAAGAGTGAGCATTGATATATCTGGGCAGGTACAGCAGATGTCCTTAGGCATGACATGCAGTCTCAGCAGTCACATGGAACTACTTAGCTATTAGGTCGTTCCAACACACACACTATGTGTGTGTTAATCACTTAGCCCAATACTTCTCTCCATGAATGTCACCTGTACTCGCAGTGATATGTTTTTTGTATCAAGCAAGATATTTTAAAATATTTTAAGATTATGGTCTGATGAATATCTCAGTTCGTTACTATTCCAGCTGCACGAAGCCTCAGTGTTTTCCAAAGACTCAAATTCCCCAGTATGATTAGTTTTGATTAATCTAATGATTTTTGGCTTTTGTTCAGTTGCTCAGTCTTGTCCAATTCTTTGTGACCCCTTTATGCCAGGCTTCCGTGTCCTTCACTAGCTCCTGGAGTTTGCTTAAATTCATGTCTATTGAGTCAGTGATGCCATCTAACCATCTCATTCTCTGTTGCCCCCTTCTCTTCTTGCCCTCAATCTTTCCCAGCACCTGGGTCTTTTCCAATAATTTAATAGGTTATTAATAATACCTACTCATAACACTTCTTAATAACATGTATGTTTGGGAATTGTTTTAGGACTTTTCATGTTTGAATGTGTTGTTGTTTTCAGTAAAGAAAAGCAATTCATATAGATAAACAAGTTTCCTCTAAGTGAGATACGTATATTTGCATACCTCTGTTCATAAGTATAAGGAAGGCACACTAAGTTTTAGTTATGATTGTGCTGTTACTGAAGTTCTTCTGTAAGTAAATTGCTACAATTAAGTATATTCCAGACATATTGGAAATAGGCATCATAAAACATACACATGTACCTAAAACACACACACACACACACACACACACACACACACACACACCATGAAAGGTATTATGCAAAATACATCTACATTCATTTTACAGTAAAGTTCACCTAACTTGAGAAATCTATGAACTATTGCCCTTTTATTCTACAGAAGGGCAGCAATGTTATCTCAAAGAAATTGTTCACTTTGTACTAAGGATTAAAGGATTTATACCTTGGGAAAATAAGAATTTGTACCAAGTGGCATTTTAAACCCTGTTCTTACCATGTGACTACCCAGTAACTAGATTAAGAACTAAAGTGTCATAGAATATCAAATCTTTCACAGACTGAGGGGACTTCATTAATGATGACTCAGAATAAAATGTGTTTGATGAGTATCTATTATATGAAAAACATTCTCTGACAATGTTATTAAGCAGAAAGTTTCATATTTAGTTAGTGAGATTCAGCAATACAGAGTAAATTGGGAAAAAATGAATAGTAAGATGTAACTTTGCTCTAAAGAAGGGAGGGTCAGCATTTAAATGAGAGGATCAGAATAGTCTTTATAAAAGAGAACGCATATGAGCTGGAATCCAAGGATGGCTAGATTTGACTGAGGAAAGAGGGAAAAGAACAAGTCAAAGTTCTAAATAAATGAACCCATGTAAGTAAAGACATGGTGCATTCCAGGCATTGAATTATTGTTTTGTGAATGCTGAGTGAAAGTAGAGAGTAGTAAAACTACAACTATACCTGTTAAGATATTAAAATGTCTTCAGGCAAAAATTCCAGAGTGTATCAGCAGTGCTAGCATCTTCTGGCATCTAGTTTTTCCCATGCTCTAATCCACTTCCTTCAGCTTATAGACTTTGGCTTCCTTTGTTGTTTTCATGGTCATAAGCTGCTGGTTTAACTCCAGACATCAGGTTTTCATTATACAACAAAGCAAAAAGGCAAGGGGTAGGGGAGTCATTGCTTATACATCTTTTTTTATCATGGAGAAAATTTATCCTCAAAATGTTCCACAGCAAAGTTTCTCTATATTTAATTGGCCAGAGTTGGGTTGCCTAACCACCTCAGACTAACCACTGGCAGAAGGAAAAGGAATTTACCATGATTCATGCCCTGGCACTGTGTAAGGTGATTCCTGAAGAAAACCGGGGTTCTTTTAGTGAGGAGGAAGGGCTATTTAGTAGGAAGCAACAGTCCATACCATTGTGCATACTTATGGAATATGGTAGAGAAACCATATGACGTAAATCTAGAAAAGATTTGAATGGGAGAATGAAAAATATTGGCCATCCATCTAAGAAGCTGATTTTTAATGTGGTTGCCAATTGGAAGACTTTTAAATTGAAAGTTCTGTTGGTTTGTTTCTTTATTTTTTAGTTTAGTTTCCTTTGGGTTTGGTTTCATTCTGTTTGTAGAACAATCACTCTAGTAGCAGCGTGTAAACTAGATCAAAACTGAGAGTCTGGTAGTAAAAGAAACTTAGGAGATTCTCAAATTACCAGCAATGAGCAGTGGGTCATGGAAACAGAAGATTGACTCAAACAGTATTTCAGAAGTTCAGTTGAAGAATGTGGAGATTCACTAGTAAGAGAATAAGGATGGCTTCCCAGATGGCACTAGTGATAAAGAAGCCACCTGCCAATGCAGGAGACGTAGGAGGCACAGGTTCAATCCCTGAGTGGCAAAAAAATCCCCTGGAGAAGGGCATGGCACACACTCAGGTATTCTTGCCTAGAGAATCCCATGGACAGAGGAGCCTGGCGGGCTACAGTCCATAGGGTGGCAAAGAGTTGGACATGACTAAAGCACCTTAGTGAGTGAAATGAAGTCGCTCAGTCGTGCCCAACTCTTTGCGACCCCATGGACACCAGGCTCCTCTGTCCATGGGATTTTCTAGACAAGAATACTGGAGTGGGTTGCCATTTCCTTCTCCAGGGGATCTTCCCGATCCAGGGATCGAACCCAGGTCTCCCGCATTGTAGACAGATGCTTTACCGTCTGAGCCACCAGGGAAGCGCTAAAGCACCTTAGCATCCAATGAAAAAGTGACTGTAAGTCTTCAAGATCAGGTTTTCAAGAACATAGTGCATCTATGAATACAATAGAGTAGTCAAGAAGATGATTCCAAGAGGAAAATGATGAGAGCATCTTGTAGTGAACTGAAATAAGTTTAATCATCCTTTGGCTAGTTATTCAACCAAAGTTTCCACCATATACAATACACAGCAATATGACATTAAATGCTTGAATTATCCATTGAGATTGATTAAGCAATCTAGTAACCAGGCAGTAAATACTACTAAGGAAAATCTAGAAAAAAAACTCAAGTTTATATTTATCTATTTTTGTTTTATATGATAGATAATTTATGTTATATTGGATATTACTTATTACTTTATATTATATATATATTAAATTATTACTAAAATATATTAAGTCAAAGGTTAAGGAGTATTACATATAAAATATTGGGTTTATTAACATGTACTCTGTACTTTATTAGATATAAATTATGAGTTGCCTTAAGGAAGAAAAATATAAAAGTGAAATATTTATAGCAGCCACATCTTAACAATGAATTTGAAAGTGTCTAATTTTAGCATTGTATGTGTAAACCTGTTTTGAAATAAATACTAAAAAGGAATAAGTTATTTTAAGTGCACTTTTGAAAAAATCATTAGATATAAATCTTATGTTGATAAAATAACAGTTTTATATTTAAAATATAAAGAAATATATCAATATGTCAAGTTTTTCATCATTTTCCTTGTTATGTGACTGTTTCTACTAAAAATGTTGTTGTTGTTCAGTTGCTAGGTCGTTTCCTACTCTTTCGTGACCCCATGGAATACTGTAGCCAACAAAGCTGCTCTATCCGTTGGATTTCCCAGGCAAGATTACTGGAGTAGGCTTCCATCTCCTTCTCCAAGGGATCTTCCTGACCCAGGGATCGAACCCACACCTCCTGCATTTGCAGACAGGTTCTTTACCACTGAGCCACAAGAGGAGCCCCAAAATGTTACTGCTGCTGCTGTTGCTGCGTCGTGTCAGTCGTGTCTGACTCTGTGTGACTCCATAGACGGCAGCCCACCAGGCTCCCCCGTCCCTGGGATTCTCCAGGAAAGAACACTGGAGTGGGTTGCCATTTCCTTCTCCAGTGCGTGAGAGTGAAAAGTGAAAGTGAAGTCGCTCAGTCGTGTCTGACTCTTAGCGACCCCCTGGACTGCAGCCCACCAGGCTCCTCCGTCCATGGGATTTTCCAGGCAAGAGTACTGGAGTGGGTTGCCAGTGCCTTCCCTGCAAAATGTTACTATGCTATGCTATGCTAAGTTACTTCAGTCGTGTCCGACTCTGTGTGACCCCACAGATGGCAGCCCCCCAGGCTCCGCCATCCCTGGAATTCTCCAGGCAAGAACACTGGAGTGGGTTGCCATTTCCTTCTCTGATGCGTGAAAGTGAAAAGTGAAAGTGAAGTCGCTCAGTCGTGTTCGACTCTGAGCGACCCCATGGACTGCAGCCTACCAGGCTCCTCCGTCCATGGGATTTTCCAGGCAAGAGTACTGGAGTCAGGTGCCATTGCCTTCTCCGGCAAATGTTACTGCATACCATCAAATACACACAAATAGAAATTATATTAAAAATCACATAGAAAAGAAATTGAGGGAATGACTAGAATATAGATTAGTAGAGGAGAAGAGATCACTCAAAAATGTATTAAACAATTATTATGCTAACTACTTTACATTATAAAAGGTTCTATTTTACACTATGAGTGATAATGAGTTGGTATGAGTGATATTATTTAATCTCCCCAAGACTGCAAAGCTAGGCAATAGAAGAATGACTCCACAGACCATTTGCTTTTGTCATTTTGTGTATATATGCTGCGTGTGCATGTGCTTTTACAATTTGCTTCATTACAATACACTATACATGTGTAGATATATATAATGACACTTGATATTCATCTATTAGAATACCAGTGGTCAATTAAGAAAAGCTGTTATGGTCCTAGGAAAAATTGCTCAAATACCAAAAGCCCACAGAAGTCATATCTCAACTGCATTTCAGACCATTCTTAGTCACATGGAGGCTCAGGGCACCCATAGTATTTGCCTTTATACCTTAAGCTACCATGATGATTTCAGGGTAACTATATTTTCTATGTTTTGTTTAATAAGCTATGTCCTTACATAACTATAGCATATAGATCTTATCTCAACCCATGCGTTTATATTTTTACATTCATTCTATGGTTAGTAGCTACTCAAGATAATCATTAATCAATAAATTTCAAATTTAATAATTTAAAATGTTTTGATCTTGCATATTATTCATGTACATATGGCTTTTATTTAGAGTTATTTCTATTACCTAAAATAATATATTCCCAACTCCAGGGAAAACAGCAATTCTCGTTAAATTGAACTGAACCACACCATCTATGTATAATACCTTCCAAACACTACACCCCTGGTGGACCTCAATATCACTTGTTTTCAAACGGCATATGAAATAATTGATCTTGGCATTAATCTCTTACCTAAAACAAGTACAAATTTTATAGTAATTAATATGAGATTAATTGTGAGCCGAGAGTCTATCTTCCTAACTAAAAGTTCAAAATTTTTTTCCATGAAACTTTCTTTTCGTTTTTCCTCGGCTCTGACACTACTGAGGAATATGAGAGGCACTCAGGGGGTTCCATAACTGTATTAATTGAGTCTGTCTGTGGTAGATTCTAAAAGAGTGATCAAAAGAAAGTAGAAATAAAATAATGTGTTTGAAACGTCTATGCCCCCTTTTTAAGTATTTTGATATCCACTGCCATCACTACCCTAGATATGTATGCAGCTCCCCTCTATCCTTTTTAGCTTAAATTTGCTATCTTTATCATGTAAACAGGCAGCAAGAGAAAATAGTTCCATTTTTAGGGTGCTAATGTTACTTTAGAAAATCATTCCCCTTACATTGTCCATATCTGAAATGACAGTAGTCAAAATAATTTGAGAGAGGTCCGGATTTTCATATACCTATTTGCAATGTTGATAAGAATATTCAACAGTAACATCTGATGTTGAAATAATGCAGGTTATTTGGGTATAAAATGTATGACGTTTTCTCATTATGTGTTCTGTGCTAAGTCACTTCAGTCAGGTCCAACTCTTTGCAATCCTATGTGCTTTAGCCCCCAAGGCTCCTCTGTCCAGTGGGATTCTCCAGGCAAGAATACTGGAGTGGGTTGCAGTGCCTTTTTCCAGGAGATCTTCCTGACCCAGGGATTGAACACATGTCTCTTATGTCTCCTGCATTGGCAGGCCTGTTCTTTACCACTAGCACCACCTGGGAAGCCCATTCTCATTATGTATGGCTGACCTTTAACAGGACCATTATACAACCTTGCCCCTTTATAAACACTAAAGCTAGCTCCTTTAACAGATGCACATGGGACCAACTAATGTTCTTGCATCCTCTGTATTCTGGCTCCATCCTCAATGCATTATTGATATACATTATATTTTAATTAAAGCATTTCTTCTTCCAAATTCAAAGCCTTATATGATTTTTTGAGTGCCTGGGCTGTCTGTTTATTTTTGGGGAGGTGAGAATATCTGATTTCCAGCTCAGTTCGTAAGCCCACCTATCCCAATTCTGCTTGGCAGTGGTAACTGGGAAAGAACAATCTGAGATGCTGTTTCTTAACACCTTATTGCCAACTGTTTAGAATATTAGAGCCAAGCACATTTAGATTTGGGACTTACTGTTGTCATTAAAGGGTGAGCAAAGATTGGAAGAGGAATACGAATCAATGTCTAGAAAAGAAGGAATAGAGACTTAATATTCATCCCTGGTAATTAAGAATCCTACAAATTTTCTATGTAACAGAAGTGAGTCATTTACCCCTCACGGTGTTAGATGTAGTCCCTGTTAAATTAATCAAAAATGAATTATCATGAAGCAATAAATGCCCCTTGACTTGACTTGAGGAAATAATGTTAGAGATCAGTTTAGGGAAATTCGCATTTTGATTCTTATTGTAATAAACTCCATAAATAGCAAGCTGGAAATAGAGTACTTCAGGAAAGTTTATCATTATAGCACAGAAGAGGTATGTACTTGGAAAAGTACAAGTAGGCAAGTATTTCTATTGAGACTAAGCTTTTAGATCCTGTAAAATGTCTTTCTCTATTTAGCACATTTTCCTCATGTTATCTAGATCCTGCTTACCTGGGAAGGGGTAAGGACTGTAAAAGCACTCAGTTCACTCCCTAAACTGTACTCTAAATCCCTCACTTAGTAACTTTATCCTACAGTAGCTGTATTAGCAATTTTCAATAAGATGAAGGAATAAAATAATGTTATTTTGGGTAGATAAAGTAATAATTATTATTATGTATGCTTATTGATGTTATTTTTGTATGGATCTATTTAAGAAGCATCTCACAAAAAGATAATCTTGTCATAAGTATACCTTTTAAAATTCTTCAAGCAAGATTCAATTAGGATCAAAATCAGATCAGATCAGATCTGTCGCTCAGTCATGTCCAACTCTTTGCGACCCCATGAACTGCAGCACGCCAGGCCTCCCTGTCCATCACCAACTCCCAGAGTTCACTCAAATTCACATCCATCGAGTCAGTGATGCCATCCAGCCATCTCATCCTCTGTCGTCCCCTTCTCCTCCTGCCCCCAATCCCTCCCAGCATCAGAGTCTTCTCCAATGAGTCAACTCTTCGCATGAGGTGGCCAAAATACTGGAGTTTCAGCTTTAGCATCATTCCTTCCAAAGAAATCCCAGGGCTGATCTCCTTCAGAATGGACTGGTTGGATCTCCTTGCAGTCCAAGGGACTCTCAAGAGTCTTCTCCAACACCACAGTTCAAAAGCATCAATTCTTCGGCGCTCAGCCTTCCTCACAGTCCAGCTCTCACATCCATACATGACCACAGGAGGATCAAAATAGCATATAGAATATAATAATATTCAGGCATATTCCAAAGTATCATATAATTTACTAAGACAAACAGCAGAATAAGCGAAATTAAGTGGGTATTTATACAGTATATTGATAAAACTTATGAATAAAATGTGTGTCCTTATCCAGATCATGTGTATATATCAATGAACATAATCTTCCTTCAAAATGTTCAGTAAACTTGCATTGTCATACAAGGTCAGTGATCTCATTGAAAATAACAGACAGAAGTAGTGGTCTGCCGATAAATGAATAACAACCAGTTAGCTGGGGGAAAATACCTGCTCTGAGATGTTGGATGATTCCTATGGTATAAATACTCCCACAATGGCCAATTTCCAGCTAGCAATGTGATGTCATAAAATGTAGGGTTGGGAAGAGATATACAGTAGTTCATTACATCATATTTCTAATATACAGATACAATAACTTCAAGATAATCAGTTCAGTTCAGTCATTCAGTCGTGTCCAACTCTTTGCGACTCCCTGGACTGCAGCATACCAGGCTTCCCTGTCCATCACCAACTCCCAAAGCCTTCTCAAACTCCTGCCCACCGAGTCGGTGATACCATCCAACCATCTGATTCTCTGTTGTTCCCTTCTCTTCCCACCTTCAATCTTTCCCACCATCAGGGTCTTTTCAAATGAATCAGTTCTACAAATCAGGTGGCCAAAATATTGGGGTTTCTGCTTCAGCATCAGTCCTTCCAATGAATAGTCAGGACTGATTTCCTTTAGGGATAGACTGGTTGGACATCCTTGCAGTCTGAGAGACTCTCAAAAGTCTTCTCCAACACCACAGTTCAAAAGCATCATTTCTTTGGCGCTCAGCTTTCTTTATAGTCCAACTCTTACACCCAAAATGACTACTGGAAAAACCATAGCTTTGACTAGAAGGACCTTTGTCAGCAACGTAATATCTCTGCTTTTTATTTTTTTAAATATAAATTTATTTATTTTAATTGGAGGCTAATTACTTTACAATATTGTATTGGTTTTGCCATACATCAACATGAATCTGCTTTTAATATGTTGTCTAGGTTGGTAAAGATAATAGATAACAGTAACATATATTAAAAATTAAAGCAATTAATGTTGAGTAGTTATCACTTTTGTTTTCCATGTAATTTAATTGCAAGTTATATAGTGTACTATTTAATAATGGCTGTGTTTAACAATAAGCACACAGAAATTCTTAAAATTTTAATAATTGGTTTTTGCAAGCCTATAAAAGCCAGCTCCAGCATACTACTAAATAGAGCACATGTGTTCATTATCTTTGACTTCCTATATTTATCACAAAAATAATAGCAAAAATTCAAAAAGAAAAAGTATAAAGCAATACTACCAAAAAAAAAAAAAAAAAAAAAAACCCCAACAGACAATGAATTAGACTTTTAGGGAAATTTGGGAAGATGGAAGAATCATAAAATTGACTAATAATAAACCATATTAATGGATTTCCCTATTGGCTCAGATGATAAAGAATCTGCCTGCAATGTAGGAGACCAGGTTTTGGTTCCTGGGTCAGTAAGATTCCCTGGAGAAGGGAATGGCTACCATTCCAGTGTTCTTGCCTTGAAAATTCCATAAACAGAGGAGCCCGGTGGGCTACAGTCCATGGTGGGGGGTGGGGAGGGCGGGTCACAAAGAGCTGGACATGACTGAGCAACCAACACTTTCACAAACCATATTAATGACACAAGTGTCCAGAATGTGAATGGATAAAAGAAGCAACTTAAACAGGTAAACCAAGGGATCTGCAATTTACAGAACAGAAGGACAGCTCTGTCCAAGAGGGAAAACTCAGAGATTTATCCCTGAAAAAAAGGATGTCAAGTGGAACAGCGGTAGAGAATCCTCCTGCCTATGCAGGAGGTGCAAGAGATGTGTGTTTGATCCCTGTAACGGAACCATCCCCTGGAGTAGGAAATAGCAACCTACTCCAGTATTCTTGCCTGGAAAATTCCATGGACAGAGGACCCTGGTGGGCTACAGTCCATGGGTTGGACACACCTAAGAGTTGGACACAACTAAGCACTCACGCATGCACACATTCTTCTCATACATGTAATCCATGTCAAAGACTCCTTCCAGCTAAAGCAAGTCTGCAGTGTCTCCCCTAAACGGAGAGGCCTGTGGAAAAAACAGGAAATGGAACTGCTCATCTGCTGAGGAAACTAACTAAATATACATTAACTGTTTTTCACAAATAGGAATGTATACATTAAAGTTAATAACATGAAAGCAAAAAAAAGTAAGAGAAGCAGAATAATTAATCTCAAACTAAATAGGGAAAAAAGAACAGAGGAAAAAATACTTTAAAAAATTTAAATCGGTGGCATTTTATTTGAATTCATAGTATAAAAACAAACTGCCATGAAAGAGGAAGGTTAAAAACTCAATGAGTTTTTGGAAAGTACAAACAGTGGTGTCATAAACTGAAGAAAAATTATGAAAAGGACTATAGGATGAAATAGGGAAAAAATGATTAAAGAGTGAAATTTTTATCTGAAATGTATCTGAGGAAATATTCGAAAATTTTGAGCAAAATCACTTAAAACGTGAGAGGCAAGAAAAAGGTACCCATAAAGTTTAATTTCCCTCTGGTCTAGGTTTTTTAAAATTAGACAAAGAAAATGGAAGGATGAAAGTGATCAAAGAAATGAATGACTAAAATTTTCCTTCCGGGAATAAAAACAGTACAACTTTTCATATCACATGGAACAACAGACTGGTTCCAAATAGGAAAAGGAGTACGTCAAGGCTGTATATTGTCACCCTGTTTATTTAACTTCTATGCAGAGTACATCATGAGAAACGCTGGACTGGAAGAAACACAAGTTGGAATCAAGATTGCTGGGAGAAATATCAATAACCTCAGATATGCAGATGACACCACCCTTATGGCAGAAAGTGAAGAGGAACTCAAAAGCCTCTTGATGAAAGTGAAAGTGAAAAGTTTAGCTTAAAGCTCAACATTCAGAAAACGAAGATCATGGCATCTGGTCCCATCACTTCATGGGAAATGGATGGGGAAACAGTGGAAACAGTGCCAGACTTTATTTTTCTGGGCTCCAAAATCACTGCAGATGGTGACTGCAGCCATGAAATTAAAAGACGCTTACTCCTTGGAAGAAAAGTTATGACCAACCTAGATTACATATTCAAAACCAGAGACATCACTTTGCCAACAAAGGTTCGCCTAGTCAAGGCTATGGTTTTTCCTGTGGTCATGTGTGGATGTGAGAACTGGACTGTGAAGAAGGCTGAGAGCCGAAGAATTGATGCATTTGAACTGTGGTGTTGGAGAAGACTCTTGAGAGTCCCTTGGCCTGCAAGGAGATCCAACCAGTCCATTCTGAAGGAGATCAGCCCTGGGATTTCTTTGGAAGGAATGATGCTAAAGCTGAAACTCCAGTACTTTGCCCACCTCATGCAAAGAGCTGACTCATTGGAGAAGACTCTGATGCTGGGAGGGATTGAGGGCAAGAGGAGAAGGGGACGACAGAGGATGAGATGGCTGGATGGCATCTCTGACTCGATGGATGTGAGTCTGAGTGAACTCTGGGAGTTGGTGATGGACAGGGAGGCCTGGTGTGCTGTGATTCATGGGGTCGCAAAGAGTCTGACACGACTGAGCGACTGATCTGATCTGATCTGATTTCATATTACAAGTCCTCAACTTTTCTTAGCCTGAGAAAAGATAAATGTATAAAATCCAGACCTGCCCCTAACACACTTTCATACTTTTTTTTTTAATGCTAAGGGGAGATCCTAAAAGTTCCCAAGAGAAAGATGGAGATTATATAAAATAATCAAGAATCAAACAGACATCACCATCATTGGGTATAATAATAGAGGAATGCATCAAGTGATGAGTGCAGGTTATGTATTGAATCTAAAACTCCATATGTATCTGCATACCTAATTATGTAGGAAAATAGATACCTTTTTCAAACACATAGACAAAAATAAGACCCCACCAATTAGACATTCTTTCTAGGGAAAAATTATATTTAATCAGATATATACCAATAAAAACTAAAAGTAAATCCAAGAGGTTAGAAAAAAAAAAAACAGAATCCAAGAAACAGTAGAATTAACTGGGGTAAATCAAGTTTGAGTGGGAAATGATTACTCTGATGTGTAGCCCACTGATAGAGTAGGGACTTTCCTGATAGCTCAGTTGGTAAAGAATTCGCCTGCAATGCAAGACACCCCGATTTGATTCCTGGGTCAGGAAGATCCACTGGTGAAGGGATGGGCTACCCACTCCAGTATTCTTAGGCTTCCCTTGTGGTTCAGCTGGTAAAGAATCTGCCTGCAATGCGGGAGACCTGGGTTTGATCCCTGGTTTGGAATGATCCCCTGGAGAAGGGAACAGCTACCCACTCCAGTAAACTGTGTTTCAGATGTTCAAAAGGTCAAGCAGAGATATACAGTAGGAGACCTGCTGCTGCTAAGTTGCGTCAGTCATGTCCGACTCTGTGCGACCCCATAGACTGCAGCCCAACAGGCTCCTCTGTCTCTGGGATTCTCCAGGCAAGAACACTGGAGTGAGTTGCCATTTCCTACTCCAATACATGAAAGTGAAAAGTGAAAGTGAAGTCGCTCAGTCGTGTCCAATTCTTAGTGACCCCATGGACTGCAGCCCACCAGGCTCATCCATCCATGGGATTTTCCAGGCGAGAGTACTGGAGTGGGGGTGCCATTGCCTTCTCTGAGAATAGAAGAGAGTGGGAAATAAAATAAAATAGAGAATTCCCAAATAAAAGCGGGAACAAAAGAGTAAGTATATAAAAGCATTAAGTTATTTCAAGTTATGAAAGCAACCATTAGACCAGCAGTTCCAACCTTTTTGGCAGGTTTCATACAAGATAATTTTTCCATGGACGAAGGTGGGGATATGTTTTCGAGATGATCCAAGTGCATTACAATTATTATTCCCTTTTATTTCTATTATTATCCCATCAGCTTCACCTCAGATCATCAGGCATTAGATCCCAGGATCCCAGATTTTGGAGATCCCTGCATTAAACTAATAATAATTGGGAGAATGAACATGGATCACTATTATGGGTCCTACATGCTTCTTACTTTATTTTTTTATTTATTTGTGTGTGTGTTTTAACATTTTCCTTTTATTTTACTTCTTTATTTTTTAAATTTAAATTAATTTATTTTAATTGGAGGCTAATTACAATATTGTATTGGTTTTGCCATACATCAACATGAATCCACCACGGGTGTACATGTGCTCCCCATCCTGAACCTCACTCCCACCTCCCTCTCTGTACCATCCCTCTGGGTCATCCCAGTGCACAGCCACTATGGAGAACAGTGTGGAGATTCCTTAAAAAACTGGAAATAGAACTGCCTTATGATCCAACAATCCCACTGCTGGGCATACACACCGAGGAAACCAGAATTGAAAGAGACACGTGTACCCCAATGTTCATTGCAGCCCTGTTTATAACAGCCAGGACATGGAAACAACCTAGATGTCCATCAGCAGATGAATGGATAAGAAAGCTGTGGTGCATATACACAATGGAGTATTACTCAGCCATTAAAAAATACATTTGAATCAGTTCTTCTTACTTTATAATGAGGTTTAAGTAGAAGTTAGGTGTTAAGTAAACAACACTTTTTATTTTGTTTTGATTTTCTTACAGCTAATTGCTTTTTTACTGCTCAGTTGGTTTTCTTCATTTTGTTTACATAAATGCTTATGGCCATATAGTATTATATCAAATACCACTTTTTACAAACTGCACTAAGGCATTTTGATGCATTGTAGCCCACTCAGAGGGATTCTGTTGGATACTTCATGTTGATGAAAACAGTTATGCTCCACATTTTCCAGACACTGAGCAAAATTCAAGGTAGACAAAAGCTCAAGATAGACAGTTCCAATATTAAATGGAGCTACAATATTGCTGCTATCTTGCTGATGATGTCATATGTACATTCTTGTCATGACATCTCTTTGGAAAGTAATGTTTTGCAAGGTCACTGTGATTAAAAAATAAAGAATTCCAGGAAAATCAATATGCAATAGGAAACGAGGGTGTTACTATTTAGTTGTATAGTGCCCAACAACAACTCACCTTCTATTAGTAAGTAATTGTGTTTATTTAGTAATAATGCAAGGAAATCCAACCAGTCCATCCTAAAGAGATCAGTCCTGGATGTTCATTGGAAGGACTGATGTTAAAGCTGAAACTCCAATACTTTAGCCACCTGATGCGAAGAGCTGACTCATTGGAAAAGACCCTGATGCTGGGAAAGATTGAGGGCAGGAGAAGAAGGGGATGACAGAGGACAAGATGGTTGGATGGCATCATGGACTCAATGGACATGGGTTTGGGTAAACTGCCGGAGTTGGTGATGGACAGGGATGCCTGGCGTGCTGTGTTCATGGGGTCACAAAGAGTTGGGCATGATTGAATGACTGAACTGAACTGAATGTATAAATTATAGGATGTTTATACGCATTTTTATTTCAATTTTTATTTTCGTCTCTCCTAAGATGTTAGGAGAGAAATACTTATTAAATTCTTTGGACTTTATAAATCTAACTCTTATTTACTTCTTTCAGGGGCACAATGGGAAAAATTACTGAGATAACAAAAAAATCATGAACTGATATTCATGGGGATTTCTGGTCCAACAGTAAAACTTTTTGTGTTCTACTGTTATATTTAAAATAGATAACCAACAACGACCTACTGCTAATACAGGGCACTCTGTTCAATGTTATGTAGCAGCTTGAATGGGGAGAGGTTGGGGGGAAAATAGACACATGAATATGTGTTCACCTGAAACTATCACAGCACTGTTAATTGGCTATACCCCAATACAAGAGGAAAAGCTAAAAAAAAAATTAAATTTTTTGCACTCAAACCTATGGTGTTCATATTATTTCCAACATGTGTCCTCCTAGGGTAGAGTCCTCCAGCTTTGGTTCTAGTGTCTTCTGATCATTTTCTAAACTTACATTTAGGGGTGCTCAGGTGGGGTAATGGGCTGTCTCTTTACCTTCATTATGAGGATTCCCTTTGGTTGTGTTAGATCACACACTTTCACTTATCTGTTCATTCTTTTATTTTTCTGGAGGATATCTCCAGCAATTTCCTGGGACAGATCTTTTATTTTTAATAGTTTCAACGTCTGGAGATGTACCATTTTTATGTCTCTAATAATGTGTAAGCCAACCGTCACTCTCCCATCCTCTTTTACCCTTATATAAATGTTATGAAGCTACAAATATATTTTAGTACAATTATAATTATATTTTTGTTCTCATTGTTTATTTTCTTCAGAAGTGGTTTTCAAGGAAAGAACATGGCAGAGACATATTTCTTCAAGAGATATTTAATTTTATATTGAATACATGAACTTCTGTAGCATTTAAAATTTTTTAAATTGTGTGTATATTGCATTTAAATTAAACAATTAATTTTTTATAAAAGAAAAACTTAAACTGATTATTGGCAACCAAATAAAATTTAAAATTCAAAATTTTAATGAACACTAGAACTATACATAATTTTGACAAAGAGAGTAGAAACTCTTCAATGTATATTTCTCATACCTCACCTTCAGAATCACCTTCAGTGACCAGTGTAAGAAATAGAGGAAAACAATAGAAAGGGAAAGAATAGAGATCTCTTCAAGAAAATTAGAGATACCTAGGGAACATTTCATGCAAACTTGGGCTCAATAAAGGACTGAAATGGTATGGACTTAACAGAAGCAGAAGATATTAAGAAGAGGTGGCAAGAATACACAGAAGAACTATACAAAAAGGTCTTCATGACCCAGATAATCATGGTGGTGTGATCACTTACCTAGAGCTAGACATTCTGGAATATGAGGTCAAGTGGGCCTTAGAAAGCATCACCACGAACAAAGCTAGTGGAGGTGATGGGAATCCAGTTGAGCTATTTCAAATGCTGAAAGATGATGCTGTGAAAGTGCTGCACTCAATATGCCAGCAAATTTGGAAAACTCAGCAGTGGCCACAGGACTGGAAAAGGTCAGTTTTCATTCTAATCCCTGAAAAAGGCAATGCCAAAGAATGCTCAAACTACCAAAAAATTGCACTCATCTCACAAACTAATAAAGTAATGCTCAAAATTCTCCAAGCCAGGCTTCAACAACACCTGAATCGTGAACTGCTTGATGTTCAAACTGGTTTTAGAAATGGCAGAGGAACCAGAGATCAAATTGTTAACATCTATTGAATCATTGAAAAAGTAAGAGGCTTCCAAAAAAACATCTATTTCTGCTTTATTGACTATGCCAAAGCCTTTGACTGTGTGGATCACAAGAAACTGTGGAAAATTCTGAAAGAGATAGGAGTACCAGGCCACCTGACCTGCCTCTTGAGAAACCTGTACGCAGGTCAGGAAGCAACAGAAAGAACTGGACATGGAGCAACAGACTGGATCCAAATAGGAAAAGGAGTATGTCAAGGCTGTATATTGTCACCCTGCTTATTTAACTTATATGCAGAGTACCTCATGGGAAACGCTGGGCTAGATGAAACACAAGCTGGAATCAAGATTGCTGGGAAAAATATCAGTAACCTCAGATATGCAGATAACACTACCCTTATGGCAGAAAGCAAAGAGGAACTAAAGAACCTCTTGATGAAAATGAAAGAGGAGAGTGAAAAAGTTGACTTAAAGCTCAACATTCGGAAAACTAACATCATGGCATCCAGCCATCACTTCATGGCAAATAGATGGGGAAACAGTGGCAGACTTTATTTTGGGGGGTTCCAAAATCACTGCAGATGGTGACTGTAGCCATGAAATTAAAAGACACTTACCCCTTGGAAGGAACTTTGTGATCAACCTAGATAGCATATTATAAAGCAGAGATATTACTTTGCCAACAAAGGTCCATCTTGTCAAGCCTATGGTGTTTCCAGTGGTCTTGTATGGATGTGAGATTTGAACTCTAAAGAAAACTGAGCACACAAGAATTGATGGTTTTGAACTGTGGTGTTGGAGAAGACTCTTGAGAGTCCCTTGAACTGCAAGGAGATCCAACCAGTTCATCCTAGAGGAAATCAGTCCTGAATATTCTTTGGAACGACTGATGTTGAAGCTGAAACTCCAATACTTTGGCCACCTGATGCGGAGAGCTGACTCATTTGAAAAGACCCTGATGCTGGGAAAGATTGAAGGTGGGAGGAGAAGGGGATGACAGATGATGAGATAGTTAGATGGCATCACTGACTCAATGGACATGAGTTTGAGTAAACTCTGGGAGTTGGTGATGGACAGGGAGGCCTGGTGTGCTGTAGTCCGTGGGGTCACAAAGAGCCAGATGTGACTGAGCGACTGAACTGAACTGAACACTGTCAGAAGTCTCCCCTATCTAGTCTTTTTGTCTTACTGTCTGTTTATCTCTACCTCTTCCTCTCTCTCACACACACCACACACACACAAACACACACACACACTCATCTATCTATTGTCAATCTACCTATCTGCCTTCAACACACCCCTTCATTCTCAACCAGGAAGAAGAGACTGAGATGTGTTTAACCTTGGTTACATTGTTAGTGGTGGTGTAACTACACTGCAGCCCTTTAAAAACACAAGCAGTTCCTCAAAAAGCTATACATAGAGTTCCTGTGTGACCTAGAAACTCTAATCCTAGTTACATATGCAAGAAAGTTGGCAATATATGTCCACACAGAAACTTTTATATGCATATTTATAGAGGCACTGGGCTTCCCAGTTGGTGCTAGTGGTAAAGAATCTGGCTGCCAGTGCAGGAAACGTAAGAGATGGGGGTTCGATCCCTGGGTCAGGAAGATCCACTAGAGAAGGAAATGAAACCCTCTTACAGTATTCTTGCCAGGAGAATCCTATGGACAGAGGTGCCTGGCAGACTATAGTTGAATAGTCGAACATGACTGAAAGTTTGAGCACATAGAAGTATTATTCATAATAAATAGCCAAAATTAGAAACAAGTTAACAAGCCATCATAAAATGATGACTGGAAAAAAATGCAATGTGATAGATATTTCATACAATCTATATGTATATAATTGTATATTGGAATATTACTTAACAATTAAAAAGAACAAATGCTACAACAAGGATTAACTTTTAAGCATTTTGGTATTTTAAATAAGTTAGACCACAAAAAAATCAGTGTATGATTCCACTTAGGTGAAATGTCCAGAGTAGACAAATCCACTGAAACAGAAATGATACTAATGGTTGCCATGGAATGGAGGAGGGAAGAATGGAGGATGATTATCAGTTGTGTTTGACATTTCCTTTAGGGGTGAATACTATGTTCTGGAATTCACTTATTGAGAAAGGAGTATGACAAGACCGTCTGCTGTCATCCTGTTTGTTTAACCTATATGCTGAGCACATCATGAGAAATGTGGGGCTGGATGAGTTACAAACTGGAATCGAAATAAATAGGAGAAACATCAATAACCTCAGATATGTAGATAATATCACTCTAATGACAGAAAGCGAAGAGGAGCTAAAGAGCTTCTTGATGAGGGTGAAGGAGGAGAGTGAAATAGCCAGCTTAAAACTAAATATTAAAAAACTAAGATCACTGGCATCCAGCCTCATTCATTTAGGTTCAGTTCAGTCTCTCAGTTGTGTCTGACTCTTTGCAATCCCATGGACTGCAGCACACCAGGCTTCCTGTCCATCACCCACTCCCAAAGCTTGCTCAAACTCATGGCCATAGAGTTGGTGATGCCATCCAACCATCTCATTCTCTGTTGTCCCCTTCTCCTCCTGCCTTCAATCTTTCCCAGCATCAGGGTCTTTTCCAGTGAGTCCGATCTTTGCAACATGTGGCCAAAGTATTGGAGTTTCAGCTTCAACATCAGTCCTTCCAATGAATAGTCAGGACTGATTTCTTTTAGGATTGACTGACTAGATCTCTTTGCAATCCAAGAGACTCTCAAAAGTCTTCTCCAACACCACAGTTCAAAAGCATCAGTTCTTGTGCTCTCAGCTTTCTTTATAGTCCAACTCTCACATCCATACATGACTACTGGAAAACCCATAGCTTTGACTAGATGAATCTTTGCTGGCAAAATAATGTCTCTGCTTTTTAATATGCTGTCTAGGTTGGCCATAGTTTTCTTCCAAGGAGCAAGCATCTTTTAATTTCATGGCTACAGTCACCATCTACAGTGATTTTGGAGCCCCCCAAAATAAGTCTGCCACTGTTTCCCCATCTACTTACCATGAAGTGATGGAACCGGATGCCATGATCTTAGTTTTCTGCATGTTGAGCTTTAAAGCCAACTTTGTCACTCTCCTCTTTCACTTTCATCAAAAGGCTCTTTAGTTCCTCTTCACTTTCTGCCATAAGGATGGTGTCATCTGCATATCTGAGGTTATTGATATTTCTCCCGGCAATCTTGATTCCAGCTTGTGCTTCACCCAACCCAGCATTTCACATGATGTACTCTACATATAAATTAAATAAGCAGGGTGACAATATACAGCCTTGACATACTCCTTTTCCTATTTGGGACCAGTCTGTTGTTCCATGCACAGTTCTAATTGTTGCTTCTTACGTACAGATTTGTCATTACTTCACGGCAAAATGAAAGCGACAAGGTGGAAGTAGTCTGGAATTCTGTGATGATCTAGAGGGGTGGGATGGGGGCATGCAAGGGTGGATTAAGAGGGAGGTGTTACATGTATAATTATGGCTAGCTGATTTGCCTTGTTGTATGGTAGAAAACAACACAACATTGTAAAGCAATTTTCCTCCAATTAAAAATAAATAATTTTTAAAAAATTAGAAAACATTTTATTTCCTGAAGGAAGACATTTTGTCCAGATGTTTTTGTTTGACCCTGAGAGTGCTTTAGCATGTTTATTAAATTTTCTTGGTGTGATATCTTACCATATTTTCTTCTATTTTTAGGCATAAACAAAAAGAATAAATGCATCCTTTCCTTGCTGCTAAGTCGCTTCAGTCGTGTCCGACTCTGTGCAACCCCATAGGCGGCAGCCCACCAGGCTCCTCCGTCCCTGGGATTCTCCAGGCAACAACACTGGATTGGGTTGCCATTTCCTTCTCCAATGTATGAAAGTGAAAAGTGAAAGTGAAGTCACTCAGTCATATCCGACTCTTAGCAACTCCATGGACTGCAGCCTACCAGGCTCCTCTGTCCATGGGATTTTCCAGGCAAGAGTACTGGAGTGGGGGTGCCATTGTGTTCTCCGATCCTTTCCTTAAGTTAATATAATAAAGTATTAGATTCTGTTATTTGGAACAAGACTGATATGTGGGTGTAAAACTCGATATATTCTTAACAAACAGACCAGAATGTAGTAACTTTTTATGTCAAGAAACAGAAAGTAAATTTTTAGGTTTTGCAGGCGTATCACTTGCAAATATCTCAACTCTGACTCTGTAGTGTGAAAAAGAGCTATACACTGTACTTACCAGCATTATCACATTTGTGTTCTAATAAAATTTAATCTATGACAATAGATCATAGTGAATTTGATCCATGGATCATAGTTTACTGATCTCTGCACTTGACAAAATTATTTGGAGAAAAATAAATAATTTGAGAAATTTATAATGATAGATCATATTTATATGAGAAAGTAGTAATTGGTTTATATACATGATATTTATTGGTATGTTTGATGTAGTATATCTATTTGATTTCTATAACTTATAGATCTGAAAATTATTACTTAAACTTGTAATCATTTAAACTACTAATTCATTAGATCATGCCTTTTTTTAGCCTGTTTAAAGAGTCAGATGTTTTTTTATTTTATCTGTGTTTTATTCTAATTATTTTTTATTGACTTCATTATAAGAAGTATTCTTGTGAGGGGTCTGTCAGCAGTGATTGTGGCTTCCATTGGATCTCTGTATTCATGTTTTAGTGACCCTGTGTGTAATCTTAGAACAACAGAAAATTGCACACAATGCCCACTTCAATCACCAACACTTCATCAGAAAGAAAGCGTTTGTATATGTTCCAGTGGCACAGCCAGAACAAGTGGGGGAGAGAAAACCTCAGTGGTTTTCATTTCTTGTTTTTCCCATTAAAATTCTCTGAGTTGGTGATCAAAAACAAAAATTAGGATGACAAGAGGCTTTAGGAAGTCAGCGGCCATCACGTGTTTTGAATACATTGTCTGGTCTACCAAGGTAACGATAAATAATGACTCTTCTACCAGGGAAGCAATATCATATACAGTTTAATGATCCTTCTGTGCTTGCCCTTTGTATGTCCTCACACAATTTGAAAAATGAATTTTGGTTGAAAACATGTTCTGTGGAATCAAACGACAAAGTCAGAAGAAATATAAGTGGACTCTTGGAAGTTGAATCCAGCTTTATATCTTAGACATTTCCAATGATTTATTTGCCCCTGTTCTCTTAAAGCTTTTAGTTCAGCAATAGAATTTGACCTCATACCAAAGAACATGGCTTTAAGAAGATTATTAATCCTCCATTTGAACTTCAGGGAAGATGTTTTCTTCAGGATACTTAACATTTCCTTGAAATAACACAACTAAGAATGAGAGATAGCATAATATTTTTAACCTAAATGGATTTCTGAAATCAATATAAAATGCCTAAATGTATTTGAAGTCTGCTGGAGAACCTTCATTTTTTTCTCTTTACACTGACCTCTTGAAAAATTATTGTTCTTTAGAAAAAAAATTATTTAATATAGAATCCAACATTCTGCTCAATATTAAGACCCCATAACATGAAAATTACTTACTCCTTGGAAGGAAAGTCATGACCAACCTAGACAGGATATTAAAAAGCAGAGATATTACTTTGCCAACAAAAGTCCATCTAGTCAAGGCTATGGTTTTTCCAATAGTCATGTATGAATGTGAGAGTTGGACTATAAAGAAAGTTGAGAGCACAAGAATTGATGCTTTTGAACTGTGGTGTTGGAGAAGACTCTTGAGAGTCCCTTGGACATCAAGGAGATCCAACCAGTCCATCCTAGAGGAAATCAGTCCTGAATATTCATTGGAAGGACTGATGTTGAAGCTGAAACTCCAATACTTTGGCCACCTGATGAGAAGAGCTGACTGATTTGAAATGACCTTGATGCTTGGAAAGATTGAAGGCAGGAGGAGAAGGGGATGACAGAGGATGAGATGGTTGAATGGCATCACTGATTCAATGGACATGGTTTGGGTGGACTCCGGGAGTTGGTGATGGACAGGGAAGCCTGGCACGCTGCAGTCCATGGGATTGCATATAGGAGGACAAAACTGAATGACTGAACTGAACTGATAACATGAAAATTAGAATATATATGCATAAATATGCAATATTTCAAAAGGCATATTTTAGTAAACCCAAATTGAACTCAAATATTTCATGTTAAGCTATAATTTTAGAAGTTATGTGTCAGTATATTCAACATTTGTGAAAATACATCCTCTGTATTCATTGTAAAGTAGTTGCAGTTTTCCTCACACTTAAAGGAAATCCCTGGTTGACTAAAATCTAATATTTTGTGTCAGACACCCTATGTCTGACAGTGTCTTCTTCAACTTGACCTGCCTGCAAAATTCTTGGAAAACCAAGCCTAGGTTTATGTTATATTTATTATTTCCCAAAGCCATAGTTTTCTATCTCTTGCTTTTTCTATTTTTGAGAAATAAAACATAGAAAAAGAAGTTGAGTTATTCACACTATAAAATAAATACTCACCTGATAATCTTGGCAAATTTGGAAGAAGGAGCTGGAGGTGGGAGAAAAGGAATATAATTTAACTTTTTCAATCTGAATTATAAATTTTATTTATTATTAAAAAGAAATGAAAAAAAACACGGAAAAACATTTTGGACAGATTACTGCAAAACTAAATATAAGTGGCTTGTGTTTTCATTTACATTTTTATATCTTCCCCATTTTGCAACATAAACTTCACTCATACTAGTAGCCATGCAATATTGTAAAAATCAATATTACAATTTTGTTTCTTCATAAATTTCATAGATCTATTTTTTCTTCATTTTTCTTCTTTTATAAATAACACACAAATCAACAGGTTGTTTCATTCAGTTTTTCTCTTTTTTAGATTTATTTCCTTTATAAAATTCTCAGTAATTTGAGTTTAAAAAGTGAACTTTTTGAACTTATTTTACTAAGTTGAATTATAAAATTATGATAACTTACGTTATCACTAGTTTAGACTTACTAGTTTCATACATTTGCAAGCATTATGTTCTAATATTTCTTTATTTTTATTTTTGCACATTCAGTTTAAAATCACTCATGATTTTGCTTAATAAACCTTTTCTGAGCACCACTTTGTCAGATATTGCTCAAAGTTCAGAGAAACCAGATACAAACAGACACAAAAAGTTATTGCTTTCATAGAGCAAATTTTGACTCTGGAATCTTCACCAACATACATTTTGTTTTTGATTTGTTTCTAAGAAAATGCAAAATATTTATTTAGGCCAGAAAGTATTATAAATGTTTCATTTAGATTAAATAATTTATTCTCTAGAATACCTTTGTAAGATGTAGTAGATAGAAGGATAGATCCCCATTTTTTCAGAGAATTAGAAAGCAGAGAGATGGCCAATATTTCTAAGATCACACAGTCAGAAAATGGTGCCAACAAGACTGAGACCAGGAAGACTGACTCCAGAGATTTCTTATCTAATGATCATGTTCTATGTCCCCTTCATGATTATCAGCAGAGACAGATACTCTCAATATATTTTGTCAATTGTCTTTACATATCCCCTCATCTTTATTTGGACATTGATACTGTCCTTCTAAATGTCTAAGAGCAATGAATATAACATTTAAAGAAATTTGTTAACAGTACTAACTTCAGAATCGCACAGATCAGAGTTTGAGCTCAATGCACCTTAAATCTTTGTCATCATGGGCAAAATGCTCAGTCTCTCTAGCACATTCTTTCCCCATCTATAGGGATAATGCTAGGTTTGCTTGAAGAGTTGCTATGAGGGTCAAGTAGGATAAGAGATGTGTGCTTCTAGCTCAGCATCTAGCACATAGGGACTGTACACCACATTTGGTTTCTTAATATATTGGGTCAGCCAGATATTCTTTTGAGCTTTTCCATAAGATGTTACAGAAAAACCCAAACAACCAATAAATATCAAATGACCTCAAATACTTGATAGTAAACGTTTTACTATAGAAAACATAAGGTGGAAATCTTTGGCATAACACAGATATTGTGCCATCAGAGACTGTGGGACTTTGGCCAATCAGAGCCTAGCAAAGGATTCAGGCACATCAGTGGCAAGCTTTGTAAGTTTCAAAACTGTGCATTGATGGAGGGAAACCTTATGCCGCTAAAATGTAGGATGGTTTTCTGGGTCATTGCTGTCTAGTTCCTCGCTTCTGATTGGACCACAGCTGTGATGGACAAGTCATGAATTCATAGCCTTTGATTATGTGTTTCAAGGTGTGCTAGCTACTCTTCCTTTAATAAGGAGCTCTGTCCATCTACATGGGCATTTATAGGGCACTTACACTGCTTTGTTGAATTTGATGACAGTATTTAGAATGATACTATTTGCAGTACACCTATATAGGGTTACTGTAGGTGCGACTTCAAGTGTTTATGACATAGCAATTTACAAGAATTTGAATTTAGGTATTTGATGAGGAGGTAAGTTCAATGGCATCTCAATTATTTTAGTGGTCATTTGACGATGATTGCTTGAAGAATCAATTTTTCCAAGTCTTAGTTTCCTCAAGTACAAACTCTAGATTTTCTTCTCCAGAGTCCTTTATATATGCATCTTCTCCTTCCATAGAGTAACCTTGAAGAAGCTTTTTGAATCCTCTCCACAGGTGTAGACTGCCTATCTCCTCAGGCAAGTTAACAGAGATAAGTGGATTAAAGCTGAAACTCCAGTACTTTGGCCACCTCATGCGAAGAGTTGACTCATTGGAAAAGACTCTGATGCTGGGAGGGATTGGGAGCAGGAGGAGAACAGGATGTCAGAGGATGAGATGGCTGGATGGCATCACTGACTTGTTGGACATGAGTCTGAGTGAACTCTGGGAGTTGGTGATGGACAGGGAGGCCTGGAGTGCTGTGATTCATGGGTTTGCAAAGAGTCAGACACGACTGAGCAACTGAACTAAACTGAACTGAAACTTCTAAATCTTATGCCACACTCCTTTTTTTCCCCTCCCTATCCACAAAAATGTACAGCTAAGAGAAATGATTGGTACTGTATAGCACGTAGAGCTCTACTCAATGTTATGTGCCAACCTGGATGGGAGGGAAATTTAGGGGAGAATGAATACATGTATATGGTATGGCTGAGTCCCTTTGCTGTCCATTTGAAATTATCACAACAATGTTAACTGGTTATACCCTAATACAAAATAAAAAAAAATTTTAAAAAGTGATTGGGGTATGACAAACTCATTTTCAATTCATAAAGTACTGTGGGTACATTAAATTCAGTAAAATAAGAGAAGGAAGTTTGGAAGAGAGAGTAATCCTGTCTCACTGTCATCAAATGCATCATCATTTTGGTCTGCTTGGTAGCAAGATATACAGGTTATGATTTCCTGACTGGGAAAGCTCTAAGACCAACCTCCTCTACTTTTACCTTGCATGGAATAGATATCCAGAGTGAATGAACTGAAGCTAGTGCCTACATCTGAGTTTTACAGAAACTAAATTAATTTGGCTGAGAGGTGGAAGAGAGTGAGAGAGGATCTGATAAATGTACATGGTAACATAGCACAGATATCCAGGATTCTGGGCAGTTTCATAGCAGACTACCTTCACTTGAAACTTCAGAGCTATAGCAGCATAAATAAAATGGATGCTCATATTTTAAATTAACCCCTCCTTAATAACCATTAGTATCTTGCAAAGGTTTTGTTTTCAAGATACCTAACCTGGTTAAGTGTTGGTGGCCATATGAAATTATTTAACCCATTTATTTCTGTTTTTTTATTGTTTTTTTTTTTTTTCCTTTTGGCCATACTGCATGGCATGAGGGATCTTAATTTCCCCATCAGGGATGGAACCAGTGACCCCTGCATTGGAAGCATGGAATCTTAACGACTGAACCACCAGGGAAGTCCCTATTCCTATTTTAACCTGAGAAAACTGTGTCACATAGGGAAGCCAAATCACTTTCCGAAGCTTTGATTCTGATTGACAGAATCAAATCTGTCAATCAAATCAATGACTAATCGTAGCCCCCCAATATCTGGATTTTTTTCATCTGCTGCCTCTTTCTATTTCTCTGTCCCATTTTCTCCCTTCTCTCTCTGAAATTAAAATCAAGAATGCTCTTTACATAGACTTGCGCTGATGCTCAGCAAGTAATGGCAATGATAAGAATTCCCAAATCCCTTTTTTGCCGTGAGAATAATACAAATAAAATCTAAATGAATGAACACCATTTCAAATGCCTGGATGTTTTAAGAATGATCTCACACAAATGCAAAGACCTGGGGAGCTGTAATTGAGCTGAGAGAATGACTGGGTTGCAGCTGTCTTTAAAAACAGTTCAATAGGGAATCTCAGAAATTAAGGGAACTCTGTTGTTGCAACAGAAGATAAAATGGATTCTAAAAGCCAGGAACACATTTTTAAGGAATAGATTTTTAAATTGAATTATAGTTGACTTATGATATTATATTAGTTTCAAATATAAAACACAGCAATTCCATATTTTTATAGATGATACTCCATACATTGTCACCCTGTTTTTTTTTTTTTTAACTTATATGCAGAGTACATCATGTGAAATGCCAGGCTGGCTGAAGCACAAGCTGTAATCAAGATTGCCAGAAGAAATATCAATAACCTCAGATATCCAGATGACACCACCCTTATGGCAGAAAGCGAAGAGGAACTAAAGAGCTTCTTGATGAAAGCGAAAGAGCAGAGTGAAAAAGCTGGCTTAAAACTCAGAATTCAAGAAACAAAGATCATGGCATCTGGTCACATCCTTCATGGCAAATAGATGAGGAAACAATGGAAACAGTAACAGATTTTATTTTGGGGGATTCCAAAATCACTGTGGATGATGACTGCAGCCATGAAATTCAAAGACACTTGTTCCTTGGAAGAAAAGCTATGGCAAACCTAGACAGCATATTAAAAAACAGAGACATTACTTTACCAACAAATGTCCATCTAGTCAAACCTGTGGTTTTTCCAGTAGTCATGTATGGATGTGAGAGTTGGACTATAAAGAAGGCCAAGCACTGAAGAATTGATGCTTTTGAACCATTGTATTAGAGAAGACTCTTGAGAGTCCCTTGAACTGCAAGGAAATCAAACCAATCAATCCTAAATGAAATTAGTCCTGAATATTCATTGCAAGGACTGATGCCAAAGCTGAATCTCCAATACTTCAACCAGCTGATGCAAAGAGCCAACTCATTAGAAAACACCCTGATGGAGTGAAAGATCGAAGGGAGGAAGACAAGGGGATGACAGAGGATGAGATGGTTGGATGGCATCACCAACTCAATGGAGATGAGTTTGCACGAACTCCAGGACATGGGGATGGATAGGAAAGCCTGGCGTGCTGTAGTCCATGGGGTTGCAAAGAGCCGGACACAACTGAGTGACTGAAGAAAAACAACAAAAAATACTCTGTACATGGGCTTCCCTGATAAAGCTGATAAAATTCATCTGCAATGCAGAAGACTCTGGTTCAATTCTGGGGTCAGGAATATCTCTTGGAGAAGGGATGCTGCCCACTCCACTTTTCATGGGCTTTCCTGGTGGCTGAGATGGTAAAGAATCCACCCACAATACACAAGACCTAGGTTCAATCCCTCAGTTTGGAAGATCCCCAGGAGGAGGGCATGGCAACCCACTCCAGTATTCTTGCCTGGAGAATCCCCATGGACAAAGGAGCCTGGTGGGGTACAGTCCATGGGGTCACAAAGAGTCAGACCCGTCTGAGGGACTAAGCACACACACACTTCATACAAAGTTATTATAAAATATTAACGATATTCCCTGTGATGTACATTATATCCTTCTAAATTTTACTTTATGTAAGAACAATAGTGACCAAAACAAACTCTGGTCCTTGATCCAGAAGAATGTTAAAACCAGATTCCATATTCTCCTAATTCAAGGAGGTTCTTATAAGACTGTTTTTAATAACACCTATGATTTTTAGTTCATAACTTCAACTAAAGATTATTAAACAATTATGCCCACTGGAAGCAATGGGACAAAATTTTGTTTGAAATGCTAATAAATCTTCACTGAGCCTGTCTCTGACACCATGGAATCATAGTTTTGTTCATTTCTTATGTTAGCTTACTGTTTATTTCTCCTGAGTTTCTTGTCAACTAGTTGTGATTTCTTTTTGGTGGCTAGCCAAAAATCAATGAACAATTTTATCCTTTAAAAATAAATAAAAAAGAGCCTTCAAAGAATTAAAAGTAAAAGCATAGGAGATAACGATGCTTGCAGGTTCCATATATTGAGAATGTCCTCATCTGTCTCTGATGCATGGGAAACAAGTGAGGGTTTTTAGGTTAACATCTTCAGTTTCTGAACTATATTGATGCGCTTAAAAGAGGAGGTGGGAGTGTGTAGGACAGGGAGACAGGGAGGAAAAGGGAACAGACTCTCATTTCCAGAGGATGGAAGGAGAGGAAAGGAGGCAAAATGGATTTCATTCATTCTCCATTTTTCATTAGGGACCTAAACTGCCAGTCTCAGAATGTCATTGCATAGAGATCCTTTAAAAATACTTAATGCATTTTTTACAATATTATTTCCTTTTATCAGCCAGTCTGAGCAAGGAATATGAGTGTGTGTGTAAACATACATATAGATATTAATACTGTTTATCAGTGCCTACATTTAGATGTATCTATATTTAAGTTTTTATGCACACACAGATATATACAGATATATACACATATTTTAAACATACTCATCTTGAGTACCATTTTGATTCAAACATGTGTGAAATCACAAAATAGTAAATACACAGTCCCTGCCTTTAGGAAGTTTATAGTCTGGTGAAAGGCAATAAAGAAATACTGCCGCTGCTGCTGCTAAGTTGCTTCAGTCGTGTCCAACTCTGTGCGACCCCACAGATGGCAGCCCACCAGGCTCCTCCGCCCCTGGGATTCTCCAGGCAAGAACACTGGAGTGGATTGCCATTTCCTTCTCCAATGCATGAAAGTGAAAAGTGAAAGTGAAGTCGCTCAGTAGTGTCCGACTCTTCGCGACCCCATGGACTGCAGCCTACCAGGCTCCTCCGTCCGTGGGATTTTCCAGGCAAGAGTACTGGAGTGCAGAAAGAAATACGAAAATTTTATTAATGCATCTAAAAGAAGAAATACAAAGATGGTTCAATTCTACTTAGTATCCAGTTAATCTACCACATAAGTATGATGAAATATGTAGAAGTCTATTGATTCTTTACTACTAATGTTTAAGCTATTGATCTGTTACTAAAATGATTCAGATTTTTCTTATTTTTCCAGAAATAAGTGAAACATTAATTATCAAAGACAATTTAATAGGTAAACTAAAAGAAACATGGACATTAATGAAATATGGATGGCAGTGGTATCTGCAATCTTATAAAGAGTTTAAAATATCAGAAAGAAATGTCAATGTATGTGGCTGCATGAAATGTTTACAGATCAAAAATGAAAAGTAAAAAACTAAGAAAGGTATCTATAGTTAAATGATAGGCCAAATATGCATGTTTTAATAAATACAGAGCTCAGGCAAGTACATTAGAAACCCCAGGTATTTGAAATGTCTAACTGACAGAGAAATAAAAGGGAAATTTTTTTCTAAAAAGTAAAAACCAATGAATACATATTAAATAGATTCAAACTTACTAAACAGATTCAAACTCACTAATACTCTAAAGTGTACTTTAAAATGTAATATATTTTACATAACTATAAATTATTCAACATGTATAAATAATAGCTGATAATGTTTAATAATAGTTGACAATGTTATGAGATAATGTTAATGTTTTTATATAGTCAGCAAAGACTAATAAAGACTGCATTCATTGGATAAAAATATCCATGTTAATTCACAAATAAATAAGGAAAATTAGGAATGTTGGTTTATTAGCGAATCATGTAACAAGTCTAAAAAATAGAACAATGGACTTCAGGGAATTATCCAGTATTGGCAGAAGGATGAATTAGATAATTTAATATGTATTTTCCATGTCTGATTCACATGGTTATGTAAGCAATAAACTTTTTTCTTTTATGGTTAGGCCAAGAACATGCCAGATAAAAATATGGTTCTTTGCAATATGGGGAGAATTTAATTTGAGAAAAAATTATATAAGACACATTGTAATCCATATTTCAGAATGAATAAAACTGCTTTTTGAAAATTTTTCCAAGTCTACTATTAGCAGAAGTTAGATTTACAGAACAATTCCACTACAGAGAAAGGAGGGAGAGAGTGGAGGGGAAAAAAGCGGAGTGAGAAAAGTAAAAACATATTAGAGGCAACATCTTTTTCTTGTTCATCTCTCTGGAGGTAAATGTATTTAAAACTGAGACCTTAGAAAAATCGTTCTTAAAATTATATCTATGGGGGAGGTGGAGTGACGGCATGGTGTTGGGGGTGGAGGGGGGTGGCTGCTAAAGAGAAGTTTAAAGTCTGTACAACTGTATTTCATCTGCTCCCTCAGGCCCTAGTCCCGTTCAAAATGTTAATTTGAGTAATATCTCCCATCCCTCTGTTCCTCTTTCTTTATAAGCACACTTCTGCTAGAATCCACCGCATGCAATCCTCAGCAAGACTGGCAAATAGTCTTCTGGAAAAGACCAGTCCTCCCGGCAGACATGGGCCCTCGGCTGTGCTCCAGCCTCCCTGGAGGAGTTAGGGCGATTCTGTAGCGTGGGGATTTCATGAGGCAACAGTTCAAGAAAGGAACGACTAACAAGGACTATTAAGTCCTTTTTTTTTTTTTAATTTTGGTGAAAGGGAAAGGTTCACATCTGGCCAAAAAGTAATTCAAAACATAAACCTCTAATATTTGTCTTATTCCATCTTCTATAGTGCCTGCCGCATGGTGACCTCAGAAGAAAAAGGCAAAGGCTGATTTCAACTCTGAGATTTTTGCCATGTAAATATGTATTTGAGCATCAAAGGAATGTTGAACAACATATATTATTAAGATTTAATGCATGAAATAATTTTAATTTTCTTTTCTAATCTGTATCTGCTTTTGCTCACCATCCCACTTCAGGGAACTTGGAGATTTTATTGTAACTCAACTTTATGCTTTTGAACTGTGGTGTTGGAAAAGACTCTTGAGAGTCCCTTGGACTGCAAGGAGATCCAACCAGTCCATCCTAAAGGAAATCAGTCTGGAATATTTACTGGAAGGGCTGATGCTGAAGTTGAAACTCTAATACTTTGGCCACCTGATGTGCAGAACTGACTCATTGGAAAAGACCCTGATGCTGGGAAAGATTGAAGGCAGGAGGAGAAGGGAATGACAGGGGATGAGATGGTTGGATGGCATCACTGACTCAGTGGACTGGGTTTGAGTTTTGAGTAAACTCCAAGAGTTGGTGATGGACAAGGAGGCCTGGCATGCTGCAGTCCATGGAATTGCAAAGAGTTGGACACAACTGAGTGACTGAACTGACTGATCAACTTTAACACATTCCAGTTTTATTTTGTATAATCGTGGGATAAACTTGCCTTTAATAGTTTCAAAAATTAATGTGCCATATGTAATCTTAACACTGGGAAAGCCCTTTCCCTTCAGAAAGGGAAGCCTTCAGAAACCCTTCCTTGTGGGCCTCTATTCTTGGTAAGGACACAAAGAAGAATCTGAAGTCTTACCCTTGGCAAAAGCAAGTTTATTGAAGAAAGAACAGAAATAATACCTCAAGGGAGAGGGGAGCCAAACCAAGAAAGCTGCTGGCGAGGGAATGATGAGGTAGTGGGTCTTCAAGACAAGGCTTTAGATAGTCATTTAGGTGGGTGTGGACTGACAGTTTTGATTGACAGTTGTAAGTTGTAAGACAGTTTTGATTGACAGTTGTAAGACTTTATTACCCATGTCTTTCCCATAATTCAGTCTGTTATAATCAAATGTATGCATAGAATATTTATTAACACTTAATGGGCTCCTGGCTGCCTAAGGTCACTTGAGGACACAGCTGTGCATCAGACTGCACTGCATCAGGCCCCACGAGCTAGAGCTGGAAACATCTCTATGGTTATTTTGTAGCATATCTGTGAGCTCTTGTGGACCACCTTGGGGCCTGTATTGGGTGAGGTTTAGAGATCAGGTTGAATTTTTTTCAGCTAGGCCACCTCTTCATGCTCATGCCTAACTTCTTATCTAACATTTCTAATCTGAAAGAAAAATATGCAAAAAGCATGATTGACTGGATTACGTTTTGACCAAACATATAAAAGTAGCAGTTAAAAATTACCCTGGAAGAGTTATCTGCATATACATGATAAACAAAGTTTATCTAAATTTTAAAAAGTTTTTTTTAATAAGAAAAAGGCCAACATACCAAGGGAAGAATGACAAAGATCAGAAATTATAATTAAATAAAATTCAATCTCATTGTCAAAGATGGAAACAATTCTACATAGAATAAAATGTTCTTTTTCATCTATCAGGAAATCAGATATAAAAAAATGAGTGATTAGCATTGCCAAGGAGGCAGAGATATTGATATATTATAAACACATGCAGGCATACTTAGTAATACTATGATTTCTAGAAAACCCATTCAGAAATGTACACTTTGAACCCATTATTCTGCTTGCCTTTAAGAGGTGAAGCTTGAGATAGAAGATTTAATCAAAGCAAACTTTAGACTTGAATGCTAAGTCACTTCAGTCGTGTCCAACTCTATGCAACCCCATAGACGGCAGCCCACCAGGCTTCACCGTCCCTGGGATTCTCCAGGCAAGATCACTGGAGACTTGAATCAGATCAGATCAGATCAGTCGATCAGTCGTGTCCGACTCTTTGCGACCCCATGAACTGCAGCACGCCAGGCCTCCCTGTCCATCACCAACACCCGGAGGTCACTCAGACTCACATCCATCAAGTCAGTGATGCCATCCAGCCATCTCATCCTCTGTCGTCCCCTTCTCCTCCTGCCCCTAATTCCTCCCAGCATCAGAGTCTTCTCCAATGACTCAACTCTTCGCATGAGGTGGCCAAAATACTGGAGTTTCAGCTTTAGCATCATTTCTTCCAAAGAAATCCCAGGGCTGATCTCCTTCAGAATGGACTGGTTGGGAGACTTGAATACAAGGTGTTAATTTTGTTCTTGCTTTTTGGTTTGTTCAGTGTTGAGAAAATATTCTCTCATTGTGTTCACCTGATTAAAACTGACACAATAAAGCTATGCAAAAATTTTTGTTCCTTTTGATGGCATATGCAACTCAGAACTTGGTAATAAAATGTATGTGTTAGTCACAGCAAGCTATAACATAGAAAGACCCATTCACCATGAATAGGAACAGTTGACAAACCTTTGGGAGGTAGCCAGGTAACTGAATAGTGTCCATGGATGTCCCAGCTTAAGCTTCATTTTGGATTTACTCAGTTCTAGGCTGAAATGGCAGAAAGCCAAGAGAAATTAAAGATCCTCTTGAGGAAGGTGAAGAGGAGAGTGAAAAAGTTGGCTTAAAAGTCAACATTCAAAAAACTAAGATCATGGCATCCAGTCTCATCACTTCATGGCAAATGGATGGGGAAACAATGGAAACAGTGACAGATTTTATTTTCTTGGGCTCCAAAATCACCGTGGATGGTGACTGCAGCCATAAAATTAAAAGACACTTGCTTATTGGAAGAAAAGTAATGACAAACCTAGACAGTGTATTTAAAAGTAGATACATGACTTTGCCTTCAAAGATCTGAATAGTCAAAGCTATGGTTTTCCCAATAATCAAGTATGGATGTGAGAGCTGAACAATAAAAAAGATGGAACTCTAAAAAACTGATTTCTTCAAACTGTGTTGGTGGAGAAGACTTTTGAGAGCCCCATGAACAACAAGGAGATCAAACAGATCAATCTTAAAGGAAATCAACTCTGAATATTCATTCGAAGGACTGGTGCTGAAGTTGAAGTTCCAGTACTTTGGCCACCTGATACAAAGAGCCAACTCACTGGAAAAGACTCTGATACTGGGAAAGATTGAAGGCAGGAGGAGAAGGGAATGACAGAGAATGAGATGGTTGGATGGTATCATCGACTCAACAGACATGAGTTTGAGCAAACTCCAGGAGATTGTGAAGGACAGGGTGGCTTGGCAGGGTACAGTCCATGGGGTTGCAAATAGCCAGAAACGACTGAGAGGCTGAACAACAAGGTTGAGATGGCATTCATTCAGATGAAGTGTACAATAGTGGGAGTCCAGGTGTCAATCAAAACTTCGAAGTTAGTCAGGAAGGCTACCATCTCTTCATAGCCATTGCATGCGAAGTTGCTTCAGTTGTGTCCAACTCTTTGTGACTCCATGGATTGTATCCCATCAGGCTCCTCTGTTCATAGGATTCTCCAGGAAAAAATAGTGGAGTGGGCTGCCATGCCTTCCTCCAGGGGAATCTTCCCAACCCAGGGATTGAACCCACATCTCTGGCATCTACTGCATTGGCCGGTGGAGTTCTTTACCACTAGCACCACCTGCGGAGAAGGCAATGGCACCCCACTCCAGTACTCTTGCCTGGAAAATCCCATGGACAGAGGAGCCTGGTGGGCTGCGGTCCATGGGGTTGCTAGGAGTCGGACACAACTGAGCAACTTCACTTTCACTTTTCACTTTCATGCATTGGAGAAGGAAATGGCAGCCCACTCCAGTGTTCTTGCCTGGAGAGTCCCAGGGATGGCGGAGCCGGGTGGGCTGCTGTCTCTGGGGTCACACAGAGTCGGACATGACTGAAGTGACTTAGCAGCAGCAGCAGCACCACCTGGGAAGCCCATTGCAGAGACCCAAGTCAGGGAGGAAGAGGAGCCATGTCAATGCAGAGATGCAAAGATTCTGAAAATAATGGCAGTATAACTGCATGAAGTATGGGCTAGTAGGCTAAACTAGAATTGAAAGATGAAGCTTAGTCCTGAAATCTAGGACCCAGGCATTCAGAGAAATGAAAAGTTGAGATCCATAGACATCTTGGGCAGCTTAGAATTGTCCCCAGGTGATTTGAATACCAGTGTCATCAGAATAAGGTGATCTGAGGAGCAAATTCAGCAGTGTGGCCTTAGTACTGGGCCAGACCATCACACATCTAAGTGGATAATTTATTTTTACCTCTAGTAAGGCAGTGATCAGGATTTGAGTGCACAGGTCAAGAATCCCATAGACAAATTCAAGAGGGACTGGAGAAATAAGCAGAGACCAGGGAATCATATCTGGTCATGTCTGTATTGTTTTTAATTAAGGAAACAGTACATGTATACCATTTTAGAAAAGAAAAAATAAAAAGCAGATTTTCATCCTTCTGCTGCTATGCCCTACTTCTGATGGGTGGTAAGCTCTTTCATTCATTTTTGGATTTAAATCATGTTATGGGCTTCACAGGTGGCACAGTGGTAAGGAATCTACCTGCCAATGCAGGAGGCACAACAAGAGACGTGGTTTGATCCCTGGTTTGGGAAGATCCCCGGAGGAGGAAATGGCAAGCTGCTGTAGTATTCTTGCCTGGAAAATTCCATGGACAGAAGAGCCTAACCAGCTACCAATCTATGGGGTTGCAAAGAGTTGCACATGACTGAACACACACACTTCAATTAACTTCAGTGGTTAATATACCTAATTCTAAATCATTCAGCTTTGTCTTGATTTGTTGGCATATAAACCCTGGGACACATAAACATTTTTTGCTAAGAAAAATGAGGAATTTGACTCATGATAACCCTATTCAACTGTATGAGCTGTTATGTTTAAATTCTTCTCCTGATTACTTTTTATAAGTATGTTTAATAATCTTGAATTACTACTTTTTTTAAAAAAAATCAATTTTGAGCATATGTAATGAGGTGGCACTAGTGGTAAAGAGCCTGCCTGCCCATGCAGAAGACCTAAGAGACTTGGGTTCGATCCCTGAGTCGGGAAGATACCCTGGAGGAGGTCACAGCAACCCACACCCATATTCTTGCCTGGAGCATCCCAAAGACAGAAGAGCCTGGTGGGTTACAGTCCATAGGGGCACAAAGAGTCAGACACGACTGAAGCAGATTACCATAATAAGTCTCTATAATTTAATATGTATTAAACAGTATTAGTAACTACATAACAAACAAACTTCAGTTCAAAAAGTTTAACTTCTCACCCACATCACAGCTTCTCGTACATTTTCTTATTGAAAGTTCCAGACTGATGGAGTAGTTGGCACTTGCTAGTTGACCTGATGGAAGAAAGGGAGCTTTGGGAGAGTTTCCAATCAGTAATTAAAAGCTCTAGCCCAGATCATTCTTGTCACTTTTGCTCAAAACTCACAGTGCCCAAATTATCAAAAGTTAGAATTCATCTTTTTAACTTCTGAGATCTCATAAATACACATACTTACATTTGTTGGGAATTTTCATTTGATTTTTACAACAGAAACAAAATGAGATCAAGATGAGAGGATAGAGAAAGCACTGAAATAAGAGCCAGCAGACTTGATGTCAAGATGTTTCCTTTGTCTACCATGATGTAGCTATTTAGAAAGACATTTGACTTCTTTGGGCTGCATTTCCTACAATTATCTGATCACAAAGATCATTTTCTAAGTCCATCATAAAAATTTGTTTACACTTTCTAGACCCTAAATAAACTCATGGCGTCTGTCTTACATAGGTGATGGCACAAAGTTCCCTACGTTAGCTTTGCAATACATTCTCTTCTTTGCTTTGTCATAGGAACTTCTCAGGTCTCACACATTCTGGCTTGAAGCACTGTACTTGGCAAAACGTAGCAAAAGGGGATTGTAAGACCGCACCCAAACTAATGATCACTTTAGCTTGATCACTGGAAGCTAAAGGACTCTAAACTAAACAACTACCCCCTTTGACTAGAGAATGAGATACCTTCTTGGGTGGTGAAATTGTCTTAGTACAGTTCTTGGCACATGGTAAGTACTAGTTTAAATATTAGTTTCCTTATTTCTGGGTCATATGTGTCTTTGCCTGGAGTCTAATTATATGCCTGCTGTTAGCCAGGGTGAAACAGAGGCACCCAAAGCTTCGAACTGAAATTGACTTAAGCCAAGGCAAGAACAGAGAAGTTCCCTGGCTCTGATCCTCATCCTATGACTCTGCTTTTCACTAAGAGGTAAGTAGGACTTGGTTTGAGATGGACAGGGAAACATGGGGGTGCCTTTTTCTCTAGTTTCAGTTCCCTAAACAGAAAAAATAAACTGTTTCCTTTAAGCCTTAGCATCAGCTCTATTTCACAATCATTCTTGTTTCCAGTATGGAAGCCTAATTTGGCTGCTATTGACAAGAATATAATTGCTGTATAAAGGGGTGGGGGAAGTGTGTAACATTTTGAACAATGTACCAATGACCAATGCACTGCTGCTGCTGCTAAGTCGCTTCAGTCGTGTCCGACTCTGTGCGACCCCATAGATGGAAGCCCACCAGGCTCCCCCGTCCCTGGGACTCTCCAGGCAAGAACACTGGAGTGGGTTGCCATTTCCTTCCCCAATGCATGAAAGTGAAAAGTGAAAGTGAAGTCGCTCAGTCGCATCTGACTTTTAGCGACCCCATGGACTGGAGCCTACCAGGATCCTCCGTCCATGGGATTTTCCAGGCAAAAGTACTGGGGTGGGGTGCCATTGCCTTCCCCCAATGCACAGATATGTGTATTTCACACACACACACGTCTTCAGTGTCTTTGTCTGCTCTGCCTGTCCCTCCTCTCACAATTTGGTTTTTCTAATCCAGAAGAAAAAGTCAACATTATAAGAAAAGTACAACACTCTAAATGACCTTTAAGATATATTTACACTATTGATGGCTCAGACAGTATGGTAAAGAATCTGCCTGCAATGCAAGAGACCTGGGTGATTTGTTTACACAAATGCACAAAATCATTTTCTCCCAAAAACTACTTTAAAATACCTTCACATAAATATAAAAGTATGTAGTTCCTTTTTAAAAATATATTTGCATTTTTAAATTAGAATTTTGGTATCTCTGTCCCATATAGAAAGATGTGGAAAATTTTTGAAGATTCAATCCCATCATGAGCACAATCCTGCAACTCTAGAGGCTCTTCATAAATATAGATAAATACTAGTCTCATTCACAAGCAATACTACTGGAATTGTGAGAGATAACATGGTCCTTTGGAATTGATACAAACTAAAAGTGAGATAAAATATCACACTGTTAACACTGACCATGGTTCTATATAAAACATGATGTTTCCTTCTCTTTGATCAAATGGAATACATTAAGGGAACAGAGCTGAATTATTTTTCCACTTGAAAGTGTTAAGTGCATGGAAAAATCCATTCAATGAAAGGAGGTATTAAACACTGGTCTGATGGGGAGGGAGGAGGGAGGAGGGTTAAGGATGGGGAACACATGTGTACCTGTGGTGGATTCATTTTGATATATGGCAAAACCAATATGATATTGTAAAGTTAAAAAATAAAATAAAATTAAAAAAAAAAACAACCACTGGTCTTCCTTGATGGCTCAGTGGGTAAAAAATTCACTTGCAATGCAGGAGACTACCTGCCAATGCAGGAGACATAGGTTCGATCCATAAGTTAGGAAGATCCCTGGGTTAGGAAGATCCCCTGGAGGAGGAAATGGCAACCCTCTCCTGTATTCCTTGCCTGGGGTATCTCGTGGACAGCGGAGCCTGGCAGGCTGCCATGGGGTCACAATGAGTTGGACAAGAGTAAATAGCTAAATACACACACATCTATAACTTTAGGCCTAATGGCTACAAATCTAAACAAATGTTGTCTCTGGCAAGGGTCCCATTTCCCGTATATTAGCAGCTCTCCTGTAACACAAGCAAGATGGAACTGGCTTGGGTCCAACCTGGCTCAACCCTATAGGTGCCAGTCATGTAAGAAAGGTAATGCTCAGGTGGCACAAAACTGTAGATATAGAATCTGACCTCTGCAGCTTCTTCTTTTTGTACTGTATTCTAATCTCTGGAATTCTTTTTGGATGAACTATAGTTGTTCCTATTTTGAAATATTCTTAGATTTTTTTTTTTCTCAAGAACGTCATCTAGCTTGGTTCCTGTTGCTACGTGCTGCATTTAGTCACTCGGGTGTGTCCAACTCTTTGCAACCCCATGGGCTGTAGCCCACCAGGGTGCTCTGTCCACGGGGATTCTCCAGACAAGAATACTGGAGTGGGTTGCCATGCCCTCCTCCAGGGGACCTTCCCAACCCAGGGATTGAGCCCAGGTCTCCCTTATTGCAGATGGGTGCTTTACCATCTGAGCCACCAGGAAAGCCCCCAAATACTACAATGGGTAGCCTATCACTTCTCCAGGGAATCTTCCCAACCCAGAAATCAAACCAGGGTGTCCTGCATTGCAGGAAGATTCTTTACCAGCTGAGCTACCAGGGAAACCTACCTTTGTAATATAGTAAATCTCTCATATTAACCCTTATGTGCATAGACTTTACACCAAGGCAGTGCTAACTAGTGCTTAGAAGACATGCTCTAGAGTCTGGCTGCAGGTTCAAATTCTGCCTTTAACACCTACTGGCTAGGTCATCATAAACAAGTTAATTAACTCATCTGTGTCTTGGTTTCCTTATTTGTGAAACAAGAATAAGAGTGTACCGTCTCAAAAATTTGTAGTAGATAACATTTGTAAAGTGTTTCAAGATTGTCTGGCATATAGTAAACACTTAATAAATATTAACTATTTTTAATTTGCTAGTATGGAAGTGGCAGAAAGAAAATTAGGGAGGAACTGATTTTCCCTCTTTGGTTTCTGCTTTGTTTTCCAAGTATCCTCCACTCCCTATGCACAGATAGTGCCTTTAGAAACCAGTCCAGTACAGACGACTTACAGATTCTTAGATTATGATGTTCTGAATAACTCAGATCTAATATACAATGATTTATTCCCAAATTCTCTGTCTTACAAATTCACTTCAGAGAGCCAGCCACTCTGCACTTGTTTACACAAAAGAGATGCATCTCTTTTCAAACATGAGATCTTTGCTGTCCCTGATAAGATATAAAGGGCTTAATAAATTCTTTCCATAGGGGATATTGCATCATGTGGTTGGCCATTCAGAAATATTACATTTTACCTCTTTATTTTTATCATCACTAAGATTTCCCCCATTTCCTTATGCATCATTTTAAATAACATTTGGCAATAGAACTTTGGCAAAGGAACTCACTCAAATTTTTTTTTTTTTTCTTATTCCAAAACTGAAATAACATCCAGTTATTTTTCCATATGCTCACAGGCTCCTTTATTTCTTATTTTTTACTATAGAGAAATGGATCAAAATTATTAAGATTAAAGTGAATGAAACTGAAAAAGGAATGAAGAAGATAAACTTAGATTTCTTGATTATACCCCAGAACACACTAGCAGGTTGTTGAATTTCTCTTGAATTCTTGTTTTAAACTGAAACAAAGTATGCAGCAACTATATTACAATAAAAAATTTGAAAATTTAAAGTTCTTTTCACAAAATAAAAAGGAAACCAAAAAAAGGCCTGAATAATTTAATCTCCCTATAAGATGACACCACTGTTAAATGTGCATTTTTTTTCCTTTGAATATTTTAGCCAGACCATCTGAACAAGTCGAGATTCTCTACTTTTATTTGCATTACTAGCTAAGCTCCCTCCCCACATCTCTTGGGCATAGACCTATAGGTTTCTTGGCTTACAGACTCTCTAGCTGTTAAAATTTTTTTAATTAAAAAATAAATTGCTCCAATCAGGCAATAAATGAAAGAAATGTACCACTTTAGAGAAATGGAATAGGAAAATACTAGATAACCATGTAAATCAAATAATTCCCAAGAGGATCCCCTTCTGAGATACTGGAGAAATCTAAAATTAGCTGGTATTTATCCTTGATGATAATTTCTAATTTTTTTGGCCACACTGTGCTGCCAGGGAATCCCAGTTTCCCGACCAAGGATGGAAACCATGGCCCCTGTGGGTGGAATGCAGAGTCAACCAGTGGTCGATCAGGGAAGTCCTTTTAATGATAATTTTTGACATTTCAGATTAGATGATGTTAGCTTTTATAATTTTCCAAGGCATCATCAGGCTCAGACATAAACACAGCAGGGAAATTTCATTTTCAACCAAGCTTTTCTTGGTATCTTTGAACTCAACTTTTTTTTTTTTTTTATGGAGTTTTTCTTAAAAAAAAAAAAAAAAAATTGTGTGAAGTGTGTGCGTGCTCAGTCGTGTCCAACTCTGCAGCCACACAGACTGTAGCCCACCAGGTTCCTCTGTCCATGGAATTTTCCAGGCAAGAATACTGGAACAGTTTTCCATTTCCTACTTCAGGGGATCTTCCCAACCCAGGGATTGAACCTGCGTCTCCTGTCTCCTGCATGGGCGAGTGGCTTCTTTTCACTGAGTCACCTGGGAAGTCATTACAATAACCAACAAGGACCTACTCATAGCACAGGGAACCATACTCAGTATCTTGTAAGAGCCTATAATGGAAATAATTTTAAAAGGACATACATATTTACAAAAAGTGAAAGTGTTAGTCTCTCAGTGGGGACTCCAGGACCGTGGCGTACCAGGCTCCTCTTTCCATTGAATTTTCCAGGCAAGAATTCTGTAGTGGATAGCCATTCCCGTCTCCCAGGGATATTCTCCACACAGGGATTGAACCTGGAGCTTCTGCACTGCAAGCAGATTCTTTACTATCTGAGCAACCAGGGAAGCCCCATATGTGTATGTGTATATATATGTAAAAAGATAAAGATAAATCAAAAATTATTCCAAAGCAAAAAGTTGTGCTATGGGTGGCCTAGGTTTGTTAAACACTCTCTCCTGTAGATGAGTCCACACCTCATTCCCTGAACTTTGTCCTCTGTCACCTGCTTCACAACTTGCTCCTTCCCGTCTGGTTCCTCCAGTCTCTTCCCACCCTCCTACCCTCTAAAGCCCATTTATCTTCCATGACAGGTTTAAAGTCTTCTGTTTCCATTGTAAAGGTGGCACCTACATTGATTACTCCCTTTCCAAATTTGCATTATCTTATATTTTATGTTTTCCCTCTACACCCATTTGTTTGATCTATGTGGACAAATTTCGTCTCAACAACCCAGTCATTAATGGGTAGAGGTCAGGAAAATGCTCACTCTTTTCCTTTCTCTCTTTTTCAGAGCACAGGGTGGGGAGATGGGTGGTGTTTTTTGTATTTAAAAAACTCCCTTATCTGCTGCCAGATCATTGACTTTAAGGTTTGTTTGTTTGTTTTTTGGAAGTCATACAGGAAGATGAAAAAGCCCCATCATCATAAAGTACACACTGAAGTACACACTTCTGGGTATGCAAAGAAGGATAAAGTGATGTGATCATGTGAGACTTTCTGTGTTTGGATTCTTTGCTCCTGAAGAAGGAACAGCTGTTAGTGCGGTGGAACTCGTCTTTGAGAAAGTCAAGGTGGCCTCAGCTTGAACATCCTGACAGTTTTTGTGGATGAAGTGTGGATGGGGAGAGGTCTACTGTCTCCCCCTCCTCAGGTCCTTTCTCTCCCTCTCTTCACCGTTCACTACTATTTCCTTTTTATCTGGATTTTTAAATATGGGTTATGTTAATTTTGCTTTTATTTTCTACAGAGTTTTGGAACATATGCTTGACCACATTTTAGATTTAAAAACAATCAGTTGAGTTTTAAAGATCATAAAGATTTTAAGATCATATCGGAGGCACGATGTGGTATTTTAGTGTCCTCTCTACTTAAGACTAAAATGTAATCCACCTGGAATGTGAAAGTGTTAGTTGCTCAGTCATGTCTGACTCTTTGTGACCCCATGGCCTGGCTTCTTTGTCCATGGAATTCTCCAGGCCAGAATACTGAAGTGGTTTGCCATGCCCTGCTGTAGGGAATATTCTGGACCCAAGGATCGATTCTGGGTCTCCCGCACTGCAGGCAGATTCTTTACTGACTGCACCATCGGGAAAGTCCCTAATCCACCTTTTCTCCTCACAATTTTCCCCATCTGTTCACTCATCTTTTTCTTGGTCTTTTTTAATATAGAGAGAGTGTGATTTAATCCTAGACCACTGAATTCTTGGTTTAACATAACATGTCATTATAATTTTTGACATGTGTGCACCTTTGTAAAGTGATTGAGAATCAGTGATCAAAACTAAGTAAAGGCTGCATTTCATCATGTTGGATTTTTTCAAGTTTTACTTTAGCGTCTCAACATCCTTGAGTAGTAGAACAGATATTTTACAGAAAAGTAACTAACCTGCATCTAACAGACATCCAGAGGAATATGTCCAGCCATAAAATATCTAAAACTAAGAATCCCAGCTCTTGACACTCTGAGATCTCTATTTTTTAAAGTGTCAGATTTTTTTTTAATTTATTTTTTAATTGGCATTTAATTGCTTTACAACGTTGTGTTAGTTTCTGCTGTACAACAACGTGAATCAGCTATATATTTATATGAAAGTGTTAGTAGCTCAGATGTGTCAGACTGTTTGTGATCCCCATGAACTATAGCCTATCAGGCTCCTTTGTCCATGGAATTCTCCAGGCAAGAATACTGGAGTGGGTAACCATTCCTTCTCCAGGGGATCTTCCTGACCCAGGGATCAAACCCAGGTCTCCCGCATAGCAGGCAGATTCTTTACTATTTGAGCCACCAGGGAAGCTCTCTCTATATATATATACACACACATACATATATACATATATCCCCTCCCTCTTAAGCCTCCTTCCCACCCCAGCCATCCTACCCCTCTAGGTCATCACAGAGCACCAAGCTGAAAAGGGAATGGTTACCCACTGCAGTGATTAGGTATGGGTTGCTAACTTCCATAGTCTCCAGTAGCTTCTGGGTTTCCTCATCAAATGCCTATGCACAGCTCTAGAACTCATAATTTACATTTGAGAGACTGCAAGACTTCAATTTTCTTTTTCTTTTTCAGCAGTAGGACTTTTCCTTCAAGTAAATTTTTATTTTAGGGAAACAAAATGTGTGCTGTATTTTCTGGCTTATTAGAAAAACTTCTTATGAAATATTCCACTTTATAAATGCACTATGCCTAAATGACATTTTAAAAACATTTTCAACCTTTTTTATTGAGGTAACATTTACATAAAATAATAGCATCCATCTTAAACAGATGAGTTTTGACAAAAGTCAAAACAGTCTCACCATCACAATCAGGATATTATTCCAAAAGGTAGTCAAGCACACCCTTCCTTTGATTCCTGCTCTTCCTTCTGTGCCACTATACATTAGTTTTACCTTTTCTGGAGTTTCTTAGGAATAGAATAACATAGTAGTATGCAGTCTTTAATCCCTGGCATGTTTTTGAGATTCATCTGATACTATATACACCATAGATTTGACTGAGTAACATTCCCCTTCACAGACATACCACATTTGTATAACAATTCATCTATTGATAAACACTAAGTTGTTTCCATCTGGGGGTGATAATAAAGTCGTTTAACATTTGTACGCAAGACTTTGTATCTATATACATTTAATTAGATTAATGTGCATTATTGGGTTCTATGCTAACTCCATGTTTAACTTTAAAAGAAACTTGCTAAATGTATTCCAAAAGGGTCATGTCATTGTGCATTCCCACTGGCAATAAATATATACAAGCTTTACTCGTTCCACTTGCTCAACAAGTTATCTTGCATTTATTGATTTTTTTTTTATTATATTAACCATTCTGGTGGGTATATAATCATATCTCATTATGTTTTGATTTTCATTTTCTAATGATTAATTATTTTCTATAACTTTCACATGTTTATTGATCATTCACATATCTTCCTCTGTGAAGCATATATTCAATTTTTTGCCCATTTTTATTGGACTGGTTGAGTTCTAATTAATTTAAGAGTTCTTTAGATAAGAGTTCTCTGGACACAAGTTCTTTGTCAAATACATAGCGTGTACACATTTTTCACCATCTTTAGTTTGCTTTTTTACTTTTTGAATGGAGTCATTTAAAAAGCATTAATGTTTAGTTTTCATGAAATCTAAGTTATCAAATCTCCTCTACAGCTAGTACTTTTTTTATTTTAAAACATTACCTACTTCAAGATTGTGAAGTTTTCTTCTACATTTTTTATTACTTTTGTCATTACATAAAATACATAATTTTCTGCCAGTGTTTCTTTTATTGTATTTTTAGATTTTTTTGCAGTTCTTTCCAATTGGTAAAACTAGTATTCAGAAAACACTTGTAATGTATCAAACATTTATAAATTTCAGACTATACATTTGTCATTTACATCCAATTGTCACACAATCATCTTACATGTGCTTCAAGCAGTAGAGGCTGTGGTCAGCAGTAGACCATAGTGGTAGAAGCAGAGGCTTCAAGTCAGCAGTGATACACATCATAAGTAGTTATACACTGTGACAATTATTTGCTAGGTAATTTATAACTAGAAGTATGACTGACAACAATTCTAATTAACCCAAGGCTGAAGTCTAAGGCCAGGTGAGGTGTGTTTGTATTTCAAAGGCATAAGAAGTAACTTCAAGCTTTCTCTTGGGCAAATTTTTGTTCTCTCAGAGTCAGAATTCTGAAAACAGTATTTTATGAAGTCATAGTTCCTTAACTGCATGTGCATAAAGAATCTATTCTGGAGTTTCAAATGAGTTCCATCTTTTTTTTTTTTTTTTTTAATGAAGACTATCATTGCCATAGAATGTTTTTAAAAAAACTTTCTTTTTTTTTTTTAAAGTCATAGATTCATAGCTAAAATTTTTCTAATGAATTGAACCTGAATTTCCAATTTTGCAGAAGATTACAAAGATACTGGCCACACAAATGGAACACAAAGTTCACACACCATAATAAGAACTGCCACAAATCCTCTGATATGTTGACTGATAGGGAGTCCCATAAAAACACTTGCCCAACACAGATGGTCCTCAACAGCAGACAAACTTCATAACCAATTGGCAGAATGCCCAAAAAGCATTTTGTTCTCAAAACAGAACTTTCCCCGGGTACACGCTGGTGGGCATACTCAGTTGTGGGGTTCTTCAGCTCGTCCAAATGCATGTTTCTGTTCCACCAAGAAAAAGTGTAAGTTGGCAGCGAGGGCAGAGCAAGGGAGAAACAGGGAGGATCGCTGAAACAACTAATTTTGGTAGCTGCTAGAAACATCTCCCCAAATTCCCCTCTCAAAGCCAGCTACCCAGGAGCAGTGGGCTCCTTGCAACGATCTCAGCAAGTTGTCATGGCTGGAGGCACTGCTTGGGAAAACCCCAGGGAGCCAGATGTCGTGAAAGTGCAGCAACCCCATGGTGGGAGCCAAAAAACTGTTGTTAAAAGTGAGGTCGGTTGCTTGCTGCTCAAAAGCCATAAAAGAGGCAAGGTGGGCAGAAAGGCAAGCAACCAGAGTGGGTGGGGTGGGGGGACAGGAGGACAGATTTCTGTCCAGAGGTCAACTCCTTCTGGTGACAATCAGTGAGCAAGGGCTTTTATAGCTGAAGAAAGGGGGCTCCTTGTAGGAAGAGCACACTCAGCTTTGACAGTTATCTTGAAAGTAGTCATGCAGTGGTCTGATCAGTGTCATCTTGATTAAGTACAGCACTAGTCTTTAGATACAAGACAAGGTCGGTTTTTTTTTCCCATATCTTTGAGGCCTATTTTCAAAAATTTGGCAGCTTATATCATGGCTACAGTCTGGTCATCATGTAGTCAACTTTTTCCACCTGGTGGGATTTCAGTATCAACCAGACAGCACACAGGATATGGCTCAGAATATTATCTATAGCCCTTGAAGAATTAAGTTCCTTGACTTTGCTGAATGACTAAATTACTATTATTTTGTCTTGTCTGTCTGTTTCCCTTTGTTTCTGCATTTTCTAACTTCTTTGATTGAACTAATTCTTCGACTAAAGCTTTTCTACAGACAAAAAAGCAGAAAGAGGACATGGGAGAAAAGATCATAAGGTCTGACTCTACGACTGGCTATGAGGTCTCATGTAGTTATGTTTTTCTTGTTCAAATACAATAAAATCGCATTCTTTTATTCTATTCAGACTTAACTTATCAATATAAAGTGTGTTCTATCCTGGTTCCAAATAGGAAAAGGAGTACGTCAAGGCTGTATATTGTCACCCTGCTTATTTAACTTCTATGCAGAGTACATCATGAGAAACTCTGGGCTGGAAGAAGCATAAGCTGGAATTAAGTTTGCCGGAAGAAATATCAATAACCTCAGATATGCAGATGACACCACCCTTACGGCAGAAAGTGAAGAGGAACTAAAAAGTCTCTTGATGAAAGTGAAAGAGGAGAGTGAAAAAAGTTGGCTTAAAGCTCAACATTCAGAAAACGAAGATCATGGCATCTGGTCCCATCACTTCATGGGAAATAGATGGGGAAACAGTGGAAACAGTGTCAGACTTTGTCTTTTTGGGCTCCAAAATCACTACAGATGGTGATTGTAGCCATGAAATTAAAAGATGATTATTCCTTGGAAGGAAATTTATGACCAACCTAGATAGTATATTCAAAAGTAGAGACACTACTTTGCCAACAAAGGTCCATCTAGTCAAGGCTATGGTTTTTCCAGTGGTCATGTATGGATGTGAGAGTTGGACTATAAAGAAAACGGAGCACTGAAGAATTGATGCTTTTGAACTGTGGTGTTGGAAAAGACTCTTGAGAATCCCTTGTACTACAAGGAGATCCAACCAGTCCATCCTAAAGGAGATCAGTCCTGGATGTTCATTGGTAGGACTGATGTTGAAGCTGAAACTCCAGGGGGAGGAGCTAAGATGGCGGAGGAATAGGACAGGAAGAACACTTTCTCCTCTACAAATTCATCAAAAGAACATCTAAACGCCGAGTAAATTCCACAAAACAACTTCGGAATGCCGGCAGAGGACATCAGACACCCAGAAAAGCAACTCATTGCCTTCTAAAGGAGGTAGGAAAAAATATAAAACACAAAAAAGAGACAAAGAGGGAGGGACGGACCTCTGTCCAGGGAAGGGAGTCTTTAAAAAGAGATGTTTCCAAACACCAGGAAACACTCTCACTGCCAAGTCTGTGCCGAACCTGGGAAGCACGGAGGCCAACATAACAGGGAGGAGAATAAACAATTAAAATACACAGACTACGAGCCCTACGATAACTTCCCCAGCAGAGAAGCAATGCAAACGCCTGCATCTGCCATTGGTGAGCGGGGGCTTGGCAGGGAGGCGCAGCGCGGGCAGCTTCGCGGGTGGCTTCATGTGCGGCGTCGGCCTGAATGTCCCGAGCGCTGCCTGAGCAGAATAATTTGGGCTAGCAAAGCAGACTGTGGGATACCTACCACACGAAAAGCCAGCCCTAACCGAAGACACCGCCAGGCCCGCGCACAGAACAAAGGTGTGTACAGAGATAGCCGGCTGAAGTCTGCTCCCCTCCGGTGACAGGCAGCCAGAGCTGGAGGGAGGCAGTCGCAGCCCCAGAGAGACAATATCCACAAAACTGTAAGCAGGCTTCTTTGCTAACTAAGACTTCTTGGGGCTCTGGTCGGCTAACATCTGTCTAAGAAAGTGCGCCGTTGGGCCGCGAGACGATAAGTCGCAGAAGCCGCGCTTGCTAAACACCTCATTACCTGCGCTGCTGGATTCTGCGAAGGGCACAAAACGCAGGCCCAAACAAGCCTGGGCCTCTGAGGACTACTCTGAGGAGTGCCTGAACTTGAGCAGCTTAGACCTGGGAGGGGCAAGCAGCCCAGGGCCGGTCGCGGATGGTTCCAGCAGAGAAACAGAGAGCCTAAGCAGAGAAGGCAGGGAGGTTAAACACGCCGTGAGCGGGGGCAAACCCAGTGTTGTTGAGCCACTGTCAGCACACGCCAGTGATATTTATTTGCAGCGTCCCTCATTGGTGATGAACAGGGAGGCCTGGCATGCTGCAGTTCATGGGGTCGCAAAGAGTTGGACACGACTGAGCGACTGATCTGATCTGATCTGATCTCCTTCCCCGCAGCGCGACTGAACAAGTGAGCCTAAAAAAAAAAAAAAAAAAAAAGGTGTCCACCACCGCCCCTCTTGTATCAGGGTGGAAATCAGACACTGAAGAGACCAGCAAACAGAAGAAGCTATAACAGAGGGAACAACCGTGGAAGCGACAGGCAATAAACTAAAACCCCGTGGTTAGTACCAACTACAGAGAAAGGGGCCTATAGATCTTGAGAAATTTAAGTCGGAACAAGGAACTAGCCGAAAAAGAACTGAACCCACAATATCCACAACAATAACAGAGAAAGTCTTATATATACTGTTACTATTTTTACCATCATTCTTTCTTTCTTTCTTTTTAATATATTTTTATATATTTTTTATTAAAATTTTTTAATTTTTTTTATCCTCTAGTACTCCTTTAATTTCCACTTTTAGAATTTTTTTATAACTCTTGTGACTTTTTTTTTCTTTTCTTTTTTCTTTTTGTCTTTTCGTTTTTTCTTTCCTTTAACATTGTATTTTTGAAACTCCAAACTCTGCTCTAGATTCATAAGTTTAGCTTATTGGTAATTGCTATCAATTTTTTACCTATTCATTTTTTTTTTATAACTTTTGTGACTTTTTCTCTTTCTTGTTTTTTTCTCCCTCTTTCTATCTCTTCATCTTTTCTTTGACATTGTATTCCTGAAACTCCAAACTCTAATCTAGATCTTTAATCTATGCTTTCTGGTATATGTAATCAATTTGTGCCTATTACTGACTGGATCTGTCTCTCTCCTTTCATTCCCTCCTTTTATCCTCCTGACCACCTCTGTCTCCTTCCTCCCTCTTTTCTTCTCTGTATAACTCCGTGAACATCTCTGAGCGGTCCAGTTGTGGAGTGCAGTATAGAAGGTTAAGTTTTTGAGACTACTGTAAAAATAAGACCGATAACTGGAAGCAGGAGGCTTAAGTCCAAACCCTGATCACACGGAACATTAATTGACAGGAGTTCATCAAATGCCTCCAAACCTACACTGAAACCAAGCCAATATACAGGCTACCCAAAGTGACCCCAAAATCATAGACATCTCATAACTCATTACTAGACACTCCATTGCACTCCAGAGAGAAGAAATCCAGCTCCATCCACCAGAATATCGACACAAGCTTCCCTAACCAAGAAACCTTGACAAGCCACCTGTACAAACCCACATACAGTGAGGGAACGCCACAATAAAGAGAACTCCACAAACTGCCAGAATACAGTAAGGACACCCCAAACTCAGCAATTTAAACAAGATGAAGAGACAGAAGAATTCCCAGCAGGTAAAGGAACAGGATAAATGCCCACCAAACCAAACAAAAGAGGAAGAAATAGCAAATCTACCAGATAAAGAATTCCAAATACTGATAGTGAAATTAATCCAAAATCTGGAAATCAAAATGGAATCACAGATAAATAGCCTGGAGAAAAGCATTGACAAGATGCAAGAAAGGTTTAACAAGGACCTAGAAGAAATAAAAAAGAGTCAATATATAATGAATAATGCAATAAATGAGATCCAAAACACTCTGGAGGCAACAAATAGTAGAATAACAGAGGCAGAAGATAGAATTAGTGAATTAGAAGATAGAGTGGTAGAAATAAATGAATCAGAGGAGAAAAAAGAAAAACAAATTAAAAGAAATGAGGACAATCTCAGAGACCTCCAGGACAATATTAAACATTACAACATTCGAATCATAGGAGTCCCAGAAGAAGAAGACAAAAAGAAAGACCATGAGAAAATACTAGAGGAGATAATAGTTGAAAACTTTCTTAAAATGGGGAAGGAAATAATTACTCAAGTACAAGAAACCCAGAGAGTCCCAAACAGGATAAACCCAAGGCAAAACACACCAAGACACATATTAATCAAATTAACAAAGATCAAGCACAAAGAACAAATATTAAAAGCAGCAAGGGAAAAACAACAAATAACACACAAGGGAATTCCCATAAGGATAACAGCTGATCTTTCAATAGAAACTCTCCAAGCCAGGTGGGAATGGCAAGACATACTTAAAGTGATGAAAGAAAAGAACCTACAGCCCAGATTATTGTACCCAGCAAGGATCTCATTCAAATATGAAGGAGAAATCAAAACCTTTGCAGACAAGCAAAACCTGAGAGAATTCAGCACCACCAAACAAGCTCTCCAACACTAAAGAACATTCTCTAGATAGGAAACACAAAAAGGGTATATAAATTTGAACCCAAAACAATAAAGTAAATGGCAACGGGATCATACTTATCAATAATTACCTTAAATGTAAATGGGTTGAATGCCCCAACCAAAAGACAGAGACTGGCCAAATGGATACAAAAACAAGACCCCTACATATGTTGTCTATAAGAGACCCACCTCAAAACAGGGGACACATACAGACTGAAAGTCAAGGGCTGGAAAAAGATTTTCCAGGCAAATAGGGACCAAAAGAAAGCAGGAGTAGCAATACTTATATCAGATAAAATAGACTTTAAAACAAAGGCTGTGAAAAGAGACAAAGAAGGTCACTACATAATGATCAAAGGATCAATCCAAGAAGATATAACAATTATAAATATATATACACCCAACATAGGAGCACCCCAATATGTAAGACAAATACTAACAAGTATGAATTGTTCAAACTAAACACTGTCATGTTACAATTTGTTCATATTAGATGTTTGTAATGTTTCTGATAATCAATAAGAGAGATTCTTGATAAAAAAATAAAATAAAATAAAAAAAAGAAAGGAGAAATCAACAATAACACAATAATAGTGGGAGACTTGAATACCCCACTCACACCTCTGGATAGATCAATTAAACAGAAAATTAACAAGGAAACACAAACTTTAAACGATACAATAGACCAGTTAGACCTAATTGATATCTATAGGACATTTCATCCCAAAACAATGAATTTCACCTTTTTCTCAAGCGCACACGGAACCTTCTCCAGGATAGACCATATCCTGGGCCATAAATCTAGCCTTGGTAAGTTCAGAAAAATTGAAATCATTCCAAGCATCTTTTCTGATCACAATGCAGTAAGATTAGATCTCAATAACAGGAGAAAAACTATTAAAAATTCCAACATATGGAGGCTGAACAACACACTCCTGAATAACCAACAAATCACAGAAGAAATCAAAAAAGAAATCAAATTCTGCCTAGAAACGAATGAAAATGAAAACACAACAACCCAAAACCTGTGGGACACTGTAAAAGCAGTCCTAAGGGCAAAGTTCATAGCAATACAGGCATACCTCAAGAAACAAGAAAAAAGCCAAATAAATCACCTAACTCTACACCTAAAGCACCTAGAAAAAGAAGAAATGAAGAACCCCAAGGTTAGTAGAAGGAAAGAAATCTTAAAAATTAGGGCAGAAATAAATGCAAAAGAAACAAAAGAGACCATAGCAAAAATCAACAAAGCCAAAAGCTGGTTCTTTGAAAGGGTAAATAAAATTGACAAACCATTAGGCCAGACTCATCAAGAAACAAAAGGAGAAAAATCAAATCAATAAAATTAGAAATGAAAATGGAGAGATCACAACAGACAGCACAGAAATACAAAGGATCATAAGAGACTACTATCAGCAATTATATGGCAATAAAATGGACAACGTGGAAGAAATGGACAAATTCTTAGAAAAGTACAACTTTCCAAAACTGGATCAGGAAGAAATAGAAAATCTTAACAGACCTATCACAAGCACAGAAATTGAAACTGTAATCAGAAATCTTCCAGCACACAAAAGCCCAGGTCCAGATGGCTTCACAGCTGAATTCTAACAAAAATTTAGAGAAGAGCTAACACCTATCCTACTCAAACTGTTCCAGAAAAGTGCAGAGGAAGGCAAACTTCCAAACTCATTCTATGAGGCCACCATCACCCTAATACAAAAACCTGACAAAGATCCCACAAAAAGAGACAACTACAGGCCAATATCACTGATGAACATAGATGCAAAAATCCTTAACAAAATTCTAGCAATCATAATCCAACAACACATTAAAAAGATCATACACCATGACCAAGTGGGCTTTATCCCAGGAATGCAAGGATTCTTCAATATCCACAAATCAATCAATGTAATACACCACATTAACAAATTGAAAAATAAAAGCCATATGATTAACTCAATAGATGCAGAGAAAACCTTTGACAAATTTCAACATCCATTTATGATAAAAACTCTCCAGAAAACAGGAATAGAAAGAACATGCTGCTGCTGCTAAGTCGCTTCAGTCGTGTCTGACTCTGTGCGACCCCATAGACGGAAGCTCACCAGGCTGCCCTGTCCCTGGGATTCTCCAGGCAAGAACACTGGAGTGGGTTGCCATTTCCTTCTCCAATGCACGAAAGTGAAAAGTGAAAGTGAAGTCGCTCAGTCGTGTCCGACTCTTTGCGACCCCATGGACTGGAGCCTAGCAGGCTCCTCTGTCCATGGGATTTTCCAGGCAAAAGTACTGGGGTGGGGTGCCATTGCCTTCCCCGAGAAGGAACATACCTCAACATAAAAGCTATATATGACAAACCCACAGCAAACATTATCCCCAATGGTGAAAAATTGAAAGCATTTCCTCTAAAGTCAGGAACAAGACAAGGATGCCCACTTTCACCATCACTATTCAACATAGTTTTGGAAGTTTTGGCCACAGCAATCAGGGAACAAAAAGAAATAAAAGGAATCCAAATTGGAAAAGAAGAAGTAAAATTCTCACTGTTTGCAGATGACATGATCCTCTACATAGAAAACCTTAAAGATTCCACCAGAAAATTACTAGAACTAATCAATGAATATAGTAAAGTTGCAGGATATAAAATCAACACACAGAAATCCCTTGCATTCCTGTACACTAATAATGAGAAAATAGAAAGAGAAATTAAGGAAACAATTCCATTCACCATTGCAATGAAAAGAATAAAATACTTAGGAATATATCTTCCTAAAGAAACTAAAGACCTATATATGCTGCTGCTAAGTCGCTTCAGTCGTGTCCGACTCTGTGCGACCCCATAGACGGAAGCTTACCAGGCTCCCCCGTCCCTGGGATTCTCCAGGCAAGAACGCTGGAGTGGGTTGCCATTTCCTTCTCCAATGCATGAAAGTGAAAAGTGAAAGGGAAGTCGCTCAGTCGTGTCCGACTCTTAGCGACCCCATGGACTGGAGTCTACCAGAATTCTCCGTCCATGGGACTTTCCAGGCAAAAGTACTGGGGTGGGGTGCCATTGCCTTCCCCAAAGACCTATATATAGAAAACTATAAAACACTGGTGAAAGAAATCAAAGAGGACACTAATAGATGGAGAAATATACCATGTTCATGGATTGGTAGAATCAATATAGTGAAAATGAGTATACTACCCAAAGCAATTTACAGATTCAATGCAATCCCCATCAAGCTACCAATGGTATTCTTCACAGAGCTAGAACAAATAATTTCTCAATTTGTATGGAAATACAAAAAACCTCGAATAGCCAAAGCTATCTTGAGAAAGAAGAATGGAACTGGAGGAATCAACCTGCCTGACTTCAGGCTCTACTACAAAGCCACAGTCATCAAGACAGTATGGTACTGGCACAAAGACAGAAATATAGATCAATGGAACAAAATAGAAAGCCCAGAGATATATCCACACACATATGGACACCTTATCTTTGACAAAGGAGGCAAGAATATACAATGGATTAAAGACAATCTCTTTAACAAGTGGTGCTGGGAAAACTGGTCAAACACTTGTAAAAGAATGAAACTAAAACACTTTCTAACACCATACACAAAAATAAACTCAAAATGGATTAAAGAGCTAAATGTAAGACCAGAAACCATAAAACTCCTAGAGGAAAACATAGGCAAAACACTCTCTGACATACATCACAGCAGGATCCTCTATGACCCACCTCCCAGAATATTGGAAATAAAATCAAAAATGAACAAATGGGACCTAATTAAACTTAAAAGCTTCTGCACAACAAAGGAAACTATAAGCAAGGTGAAAAGACAGCCTTCAGAATAGGAGAAAATAATAGCAAATGAAGCAACAGACAAACAACTAATCTCAAAAATATACAAGCAACTCCTACAGCTCAACTCCAGAAAAATAAATGACCCAATCAAAAAATGGGCCAAAGAACTAAATAGACATTTCTCCAAAGAAGACATACAGATGGCTAACAAACACATGAAAAGATGCTCAACATCACTCATTATCAGAGAAATGCAAATCAAAACCACTATGAGGTACCATTTCACGCCAGTCAGAATGGCTGCGATCCAAAATTCCACAAGCAATAAATGCTGGAGAGGGTGTGGAGAAAAGGGAACCCTCTTACACTGTTGGTGGGAATGCAAACTAGTACAGCCACTTTGGAGAACAGTATGGAGATTCCTCAAAAAACTGGTAATAGAACTGCCTTATAATCCAGCAATCCCACTGCTGGGCATACACACTGAGAAAACCAGAATTGAAAGAGACACGTGTACCCCAATGTTCATAGCAGCACTGTTTACAATAGCCAGGACTTGGAAGCAACCTAGATGTCCATCCACAGATGAATCGATAAGAAAGCAGTGGTACATATACACAATGGAGTATTACTCAGCCATTAAAAAGAATACATTTGAATCAGTTCTAAGGAGGTGGATGGAAGTGGAGCCTATTATACAGAGTGAAGTAAGCCAGAAAGAAAAACACAAATACAGTATACTAACGCATATATATGGAATTTAGAAAGATGGTAACAATAACCCTGTTTATGAGACAGCAAAAGAGACACTGATACATAGAACAGACTTTTGGACTCTGGGAATGGGAGAGGGTGGGATGATTTGGGAGAATAGCATTGAAATATGTATAATATCATATCTGAAACGAGTCGCCAGTCCAGGTACGATGCCTGATAACGGATGCCTGGGGCTGGTGCACTCGGACGACCCAGAGGGATGGTATGGGGAGGGAGGAGGGAGGAGGGTTCAGGATGGGCAACACATGTATACTTGTGGCAGATCCATCTTGATGTATGGCAAAGGCAATACAATATTGTAAAGTTAAGCAAAATAAAATTTAATTAAAAAAAAAAAAAGCTGAAACTCCAATACTTTGGCCATCTGATGTGAAGAGCTGACTCATTGGAAAAGACTCTGATACTGGGAGGGATTGGGGGCAGGAGGAGAAGGGGACGACAGAGGATGAGATGGCTGGATGGGATCACCGACTCGATGGACATGAGTTTGGGTGAACTCCGGGAGTTGGTGATGGACAGGGAGGCCTGGCGTGCTGCATTCATGGGATCACAAAGAGTCGGACACGATTGAGTGACCAAACTGAACTGAACCCATGTGAAATTTTCGCATACCTCATAAATATGCACATGTAGGTTTTCCCCTTCCTCAGTGGTTGAGAGGAAAATGTTGGTCCATAGCTTTTAGTCAAATTCCCATTTTCCTTGTAGTCCTACCTTGCTTAGATAACACCATTTCCTGACCCAAGTGCCTGGATACTGGTACTCTAAATCAATCCAGTCTGTGATGGCTATCATTTTCATTAAACATTTCTTCAGGAATTTCTCAAGCTTTTAAGCTTTTATTGTTTACTTGTTGACTTGCAAAGTATGAATTTGCACTCTCCCTCCTTCCACATGGAGTGCTTAGTGCCCAATTGTTTTCTGGAAATCTCTTTCTGTGATGAATTGCATGAGGAAGATGAGGTAATATGAGGAATCAAATTCCAGCTGTCTGGAAACAAGAAAAAATCAAGGTAGAAGGACAGCTGCTCACACTTTAAGTCTCTGAGAATGAATAATGACTGAAAGGTGTATACCTTTTTTTCCAGTTTCCCAGGCATCTTATGTTGCTTGAAGCAAAGCTCTAGTAAGATTTTCTCAATCTAGTTCTAACTGTATAGGTGTTTGTGTAGGAAGCTTAACAATGCATGCTCTGGAAATGTCATTAACTATTGTTGTTTGTGACAATGGAATATCTGTTTCATGCAGTTTGGATTCTTCATAAGAATTTCAGTAAGAGTTTAAAAGAACCATCATTGGGGTTACTCATCACACACCATTTTAAATCAGAATTTCCTTAAGCTATTTCTTCTCAGTCTTAAAATTCGAAGATGCTTTTTCTTTTCTTTTTTCTTTGTATATTGTTATTTAAATGTATTAACATTTTTATATTTGTTTTTATCTTATATTTATCTCACATTTCTTAATTCTTTCAGTTTAAATCCCATATCTAGTTTTCACACTTTATTTAGACAATTTTTATTTTAATTTTATCAAAATCTCATTTTTTGGATTCTACTTCTAGCTTAGAATAATTCTTTCTCTTTTATCTACAATTAAATATCACTTTTCAAGCAAAATATTACTCTTTATTTTTGAAGGTCACTACAAGTTCAATTTTTTTCAATGTAAAAGGAATCCATATTTTCTTTACTCATTTTTTTTTCTTTTATAGATGAGAGAAGCATCTAGAAACACAACTAAAGTGTTCAAGGTTATCCAAATAATTTATGTAGATAGTTCAAAGATATCTAGTTTTGTTCCCCACATCTTCTTAAGTCACTAGGGTGCACATGGTGACTTCCTTCCAAAGAGTATAGTATGAATAGGCGAAAATAATCATTTTAAAGTAATTTGACAAAATACCTTGGCCAGGTGACCAAGGTTAATCTCAACAGTGATAACTCATGTTGCTTTGCACACTTGATATATGATGGAAATAGCACTTTACTTCTTCCTCCCAATTTTCCATTTTCCCAGTCTTATCGTGGAAAAACATCAGACAAATTCCATTAGAAAGACTTTCTACAAAATATGTAACCAGTACTCCTCGAAATTGTCAGTATCATCAAACACAGAAACTGTGAAACTGTCACAGACAAGAGGAGTCTAAAGAGACATGACACTAGATGTAATGTCTCCTGGATGGGATCCTGGAACAGAAAAAGAAAATTAAGTGAAACTTGGGAAATCTGAATTTTAGTTAATAATAACATGTTGATTTTGGTTCATCAGTTACAACAAATGAACTACACTAATATTAATAATAGAAGAAACTGGATGTGGAGTATATGAGAACTCATGTTTGCAACTTTTCTGTAAATCTGAAACAGTGCAAAGAAAAAACATTTAAATAAAAGTATATAATATCTATTAAGTGAATAGATACGAGTCTCATGATATCAAAAATATATCTGTACACAAAGTAGTCTCCAAAAAAATAACTGTCAGTTGTTTCAATTCAATAAAACAAATATTTAGACTGTGAAATGAAAATATCTCCTGCCATATCTCCTGCCATAAAATATCTCCTGCCATAAACAAGAAATGTCACAGCCATCAGCGATTTCTGGCCTCCAAATGTAAATGAGGGCTCCCAAAACTGTGATCCAACAGTTGCTGCCCATTCCCCCAAGGTGATTGCTGAGGAGTTGGGGGAAATTAAGAAGCAGATATCTGCCACTCCTTATGGTGAACTAAGAGACAGGATTTGACCCCAGAGATGCATATGAAAGAAATGAATTCAGTGAACCCAGAGGCTTGTATCTTTCCCTACATAGAATGCTAAATTCCTTAAACTGATAGCTGATCTTTCTTAGAACTAACTGAGGTGTTGTCTCCTGGGCTGCTGTCCTCATTTTGCCCCCAGTAAAACTTAACTCCCAACCATCAAATTGTGCATATGTTTTAGTTAACAACCTGTGCATCAAAGAATCTGTCTGAGAGTACATGACACACACAGAACTCTGCTGTCTATGGGGGTGACATAACTAATGATAAACTATAGGCTACTTCTCTAGGCATGCTAAATTCCACCAGACAATCTGATTATATTTACACTTGTTACAGGCACATTACTAAATCTTTATTGGTCACAGACGTTTCCAGAAACAAACAGAAAACTAAACAAAAAATTGTAAAATATTTATATCAAGCAGGTGGTAGAACTAATGCTATCTACCCAGTCTCAATTGGCACCCTCATTAAAACTGTGCAGTTTGATTCCTAGTCAGGGTTACTTTTTCCTGACCTATTCAAGTGTTAGTCACCCAGTAATGTCTGATTCTTTGTGACACCATGGACTCTAGCCTGCCAAACTCGTCTGTCTATAGATTTCTTTAGGCAAGAATACTGGAGTAGGTAGCCATTCCCTTCTCCAGCGGATCTTCCCAACCCAGGGATTGAACCTGGGTCTCCTGCATTGCAGGCAGATTCTTTACCATCTGAGCCACCAGGAAAGATATGACTTATGACAATTATGCTATAAGGATGCATATAGCATTATTCATGATGATTTCTGTAATCTACTTCTGTCAACCCTTTGCTTATATTAACCTCTCTCTATGTTTGTATTTTTGCTTATATTTTACTTTATAATCAATGCTAGACATTATTCCTTAAAACATTTAAAAAGTTGCAAAAGTTTTATAAATATTGTCCTTTTTTTCTGACTGAATGTTTACAACAAAATTGCAAAATGTTTACATTTTACAATTTTCAGTTTGACCATTTTCTCTAAGAATTTACTGAGAGTGGTTAATGGTTGCCCAAGTTAGAGGCAAAAAGTTTAATCTGCTCTCTGTAGATAAAAAATTAAATGAAATTGATTTTGTGACAAATTTTAAGTTAGTATTTAATATTTGACTAATATTTAATGTATTGATATTAAATTAATCCATTCAATAATTTAATATTAAATTAACACATAAAACTGGTAACGATTCTCTTAATAAATAGCATTTTTTCTATTCTTTTTGTAACCCTACATTTATTGCCAAAATTAGTTTAGTTTATTGGACTTTAACTTAGAATGAAACATAATGCATATTTAACACTCTTGCATAGTCTATATAACTTATGATCCTTTGGAACACCTTAAAAATAGTAGCTGCAGAAACTCAGCCTGGAGGAGAAATACTAATTAGCAAAGAGCTGTAGAAAAGTTCGTGATAAATCAAGAAAATATTTTGATTTCCAATGTAGATGGTTACACTTACATAAAAAATATTTTTTCTAGCAAAGGACTGGTTTTGCCTATACCCAATTTTATTAATATGTTCTTATGTTCGGAGAAGGCAATGGCACCCCACTCCAGTATTCTTGCCTGGAAAATCCCATGGATGGAGGAGCCTGGTAGGCTGCAATCCATGGGGTCGCTAAGGGTCGGACACGACTGAACGACTTCACTTTCACTTTTCACTTTCATGCATTGGAGAAGGCAATGGCAATCCACTCCAGGGTTCTTGCCTGGAGAATCCCAGGGATGGCGGAGCCTGGTGGGCTTCCGTCTATGAGGTCGCACAGAGTCGGACACGACTGAAGCGACTTAGCAGCAGCATGTTAATTCTTATATGTAAAACCAGTCCGTTGCTAGAAAAAAATATTTTTTATTTAAGTGTAACCATACAAAATGGAAATTGGGATTTCCAAAGAGTGGAAATCAAAGTATTTTCTTGATTTATCATAAACTTTTCTCACAGTTGTTTGCAAACTAATTTTTCTCCTCCAGGATGACATGAAAAATACTTTTTCTGGCAATGGACTGGTTTTGCATATAAGAATTAACATAAGCATGTGAAAGTGTTAGTCACTCAGTCGTGTCCAACTCAGCAATGCCATGGACTGCAGCCTACTTGGCCCCTCTGTTCATGGAATTCTTCAGGCAAGAGTACTGGAGTGAGTAGCCATTCCCTTCTCCGGGGAGTCTTCCCAACCCAGGGATCGAACCAAGGTCTCCTCCATTGAAGACAGATTTTTTTTTACTATTGTAGCCACACGTCCCGGGAAAGAAACTCGCTCAGAAGGACAATACAGATAGTGGAGTGCAGTTTATTACACCAGCGGGCCCAAGGCAGAGTCTCCTCTTAGCCAAGGACCCCAACCAATTTTTGTGAAAACCTTATATACCCTAAGTGTACGGGTCCAAACCCACCTCCCCAAATTCCCTGAAATTAGTCTGAACAAAGGAAAAGAAAGCTACAATCAAAGTTAACCTTATTCATATGCCTTAAGCCTCGGTAGTTAACAGTGGACAGTTATCAGTAGGCCTGTGCTCATACCACAATGAGCATAATAGAATTTATGATTCTGTTCTATTACACAGATAATTAGGGTATTCTTTTAGGTGATGGAGAGTCTAGGTACTAGCCCTGGGGCTCTTCCATCCAGGGGTTCTGGTTTTCCAGTTGGTATGTCATTTCCATAGATTTGGGGCATATAGCTCAAAGTCCACAGTCCAGCCCAAGATGGAGTCTTGCTTTCAAGATGGAGCCTATTCTGTCTGTTTCCTTCTTCACTATCTGAGCCACCAGGGAAGCACATATTAATAAAAATGGGCAGCGCATAAGATACTGAGTAGGTCTAAATTATCTATGAGACCAGTTTAACAGAAACAGGAATTGTCCTTTCTTGTTTTCCTAGTGGGAGTTGGACTTCATGACTATCAGCAGGGTACAATTAACATCAGGATCCTAGCTACTTGGGAACATAAGAAACACTTAAATCTGAAACATCTTCTGGTGCTGAGTTCCTTCAGTTGTAAACTTCATAGGTAGCTGACTCTATAGAATGAACTGAGATGCCTTAATGATGACCATCCCAGGTCACTGAAGAAGCTTAAGTTAAGATTGACAAAGTGACTACAGGTAAAACTGGAACTCAGCTTCTTTAGAAGTTCACAAACCCACATGTGTATTGAGATTTATGCAACATCTTTCAAAAATTTAATTAAGTAAAGAAATATTACATTAAAACTGGGAAAGTGGGCCAATAGGCCCCCCCTTTTTTCCCCACCCTAATCAGGTGCAGATGTTGATACTGTTATGGATACAAGTTCCTCTTGGAGATAACAGGAAGAAGTACAGTTGTCCCATGATATCCACAAGCATTGGCTTTAGGACATGTGCTGATGCCAAAATCTTTGGATGCACAAGTCCCTTATTTAAAAAGGTGTAGGATAGTGACCCTCCATAGTGGAAGGTTCTGCATCTCTGGACTGGTTGAATTCACCAGCCCCTGGGGGCTAACCGTTTCTATGCTTCTAAGCCACATTCTTTTTACTTATTTGTATTGATTTTTGTTTTCTTCTTTTGGAGAGACACTGTACAAAAGCTGGACTTTCTGGTAGCTCAGATGGTAAAGAATCTGCCTGCAATGTGGGAGACCCAGGTTCAATCCCTGGGTCAGGAAGATCTCCTCGAGAAGGGATGGCTACCTTCTCCAGTATTCTTGCCTGGAGAATTCCATGGACAGAGGATCCTGGTGGGCTACAGTTCACTGGGTCATAAAGAGTCAAACAGGACTGAAGAACTAACACTTTTACTTTCACACAAAAGCAGGTCTTCCCAGGTGGCACTAGTGGTAAAGAACCCACCTGCCAATGCAGGGGACATAAGAGACACAGGTTGGATCCCTGGGCCAAGGGGATCCCCTGGAGGGCATGGCAACCTATTCCAGTATTCTTGCCTAGAGAATCCCATGGACAAAGAAGTCTGGCAGGCTACAGTCCATAGGCTCACAAAGAGTCAGACAGGACTAAAGTGACTTAGCGCGTGCACACACACACACACCCAGAAGCATTTTCCAAGAGGTCTTTGACCCTTTATATGATTTCAGAATGCTCTTGTCACACACTTGTATTTAAATGTTACAGTTTTATATTTTACTAGCAAGAAAGCTGATATATATTCAAGTATTGTTTTTCTCAAGAAGCTTTTAGGCATTTTTTTTCTTTGTCTTCATTGTGCTTGAATCTCAAGATGTGTTTGTTTCTCTTACCTAACTCATTTGGTGTGAAATATTTTCAGTAAACATAACTTCAATAAGTTATCTCTCCAGGTTTGCTACTTTGCAGTGTGATTTTGATGCTCCTCCTTTCCAGAGGAAGAGCTTATTTTTCCATCCTTAAATCTAGGCTTGACCATATGATTTATTTCATTAATATAATATTAGCAGACTTGATGCAAGCTAAGCCTAGAGCAGCACATGAGCATTTGGTCTTGCCCTGTTCAGGCTGCTTTGGGAATTCAGAGACTGGAGTTCAGGATGTGAAGGAAGCTGAGATAGCCCACTGGGAAGACCATGTGAAAGGCAACCCAGGGGTCTTGGTTTACTGCCTGACATCTGCCAAAAATGTCAGTGAGGGCTTCCTGGGCTGAGTCTCAGCCAACCTGATGGCCAAGTGTAGGTCCACCAGGGAGCCCAGAAGAGTTCTGCGGTAAATGTTTTGAGGGTCTTGGCTATTTCTTGCAACCATCATTCAAGTCCTGTGGGAAATTACACATTTTTTACTTTTCCAGAAATTCCCATTAGACTCGTATATGTATATCTCTATGTGAACTAGTTTTTTGTAACATTTATCACTATCTATATCTTTAAAATATTTTCCTTTATTTTATTGTTAGATGCTCCTGTAGAACATAAAGTCCATTTTTCTTTCTAATGGCTACCTACATTCTCTAAGCCAAAACAAGTCTCTGATAGATTCTCGACAACTGTGTTGAATTAATATTAAATTTCAATAAATATAATAAGTAAATGAGATACATCTGCATCTGGACCCTTTATTACTATTTTGAGTTGATTTTTTATGTCTTTTTTTAAAAACAAGTTCCAGGTCAGCTGAGTATACATTGGCATTTACAATTGTTCAGTTGTTGTTTTTTTAATTTCTATTGCTATTATATGAGATAAATATTATTTTGTCCTTTTGTAGATGAGGAAAATACAGGTCATAGTTTTAGGCATGCCTTAATGTCACACAATTAAAAATTCATGCACTATTTTGATAGGACATCTGTCTGACTCCAGAGCTTTCTCTCAACAGATCATTTTATTTTTATGAAAGCTTGAATTTAGTGTTTAACTATAAACCACTGTTTTATATCTCAATTTCCCTCTATTTCCTGGCATAGGAAAAATCAGGAAAAAGTTTTAGGAGAGTACCAATTGTAAAAATAGTGAAATAAGTCAGATGGAGAAAGAACAAATACTGTATGATATCACTTATGTGTGGAATCTAAAAACCATGACAAACTGCTGAATATGACAAAAAGGGAGCAGAATCACAAGCATAGAGAAGAAAATATTGGTTACCAATGGGGAGAGGGGAGGAGAAGGGGCAATATAGGAGTGAGGGAGCAAGAGTACAAACCACTACGTATAAGATAGGCTATAAGGATATATTGTGCAATATAAGGAATATAGTTTTTGGTAATAACTGTAAATGGAAAGTAACTTTTAAAATTGTATACATTTTTTGAAACAAAGAAAAATTACAGAAATATTTTCTGTCATAAGATTCAAGAAATCAAGATAACCTTTATTCAGTGTACTTAACTATTTGATGCTTTTTTATGTAAAATATCTATGCTTTTTATAAATGTGCATAGAATAAAATAGTGCCTTCACCCCGGAATAAAATAGACTGTGGTGTCTCTGGCAGTTAATAAGGGTAGTACAATATTGAGAATTGTATTCTGTTACTGTGTTCAATATTCACACAAACACACACAAAAAGCTAAAAATAAAATAGCATTTAACTAAACTTATGCTAATTCTTGATGCTTTTTAGCACATAAGATTCTGACATCTTATCCTTTACTTTTTCTCTTTGAAGCCCAGATAGTCATTTATCCTCCTCACCCAGTCAACCCCATTTAATGAAAGTTATAAACACTGAAACAATGACAAAAAAAGTGTCCCTCATTTTATTAGTGTACTGTGATGTGGATTTCTGCTTTATAAATTTTCCCCCAACTTTTTTCCTTCATGATGAAATAATATTGTAATTCCAATAAAAATATATGTGTCATTATTATCACAACTCTTAGGGCTTTGCCAATGCAGAGGTAAACAGGTTTCTCTTGAACATTTTCTAAATGTGTCCAGCTGTGTTTCTCAGAATAAGACCAGACAATGGCTAGACAGATGGACACATCAAAGTAGCGTCTTATACACAAAGAAGACTCCCTCCCTCAGCAGCCCCTAACAGAGAGCCTGTGAGAATGAGATCATACTGGCAAATTCTGTTTGTCTTGCTTTTTTCTTTGTTTTCTTAACCAGGAAAGTGTCCATGAAATGGTTTGGTGAGGTCTACTATTCCAGACGCTTTCTTCAACTAATAGTCCCAGTTTCAAGCCTCAGAAGAAAAGCAATTTTATTTGAATGTACAGTATTCTCTACTGTGAATTAACAAATTACTTTTTTCAAGATTTCTAATGTTTTCTTTTAATCCATATTGCTGCTAAGGCCCAAGTATGATACTCTTGGGCTTCTCTGGTAGCTCAGCTGATAAAGAATCTGTCTGCAATGTGGGAGATCCCAATTTGATTCCTGGGTTGGGAAGATCCCCTGGAAAAGGGATAGGCTACCCACTCCAGTGTTCTTGGGCTTCCCTGGTGGCTCAGATGATAAAGAATTCACCTGCAACGCAGGAGACCTGGGTTTGATCCCTGGGATGGGAAGATCCCCTGGAGGAGGGCATGGCAACCCACTCCAGTATTCTTGCCTGAAGAATCCCATGGACAGAGGAGTCTGACAGGCTACAACCCATGGGTTTGCAGAGTTGGACATGACTGAGCGAATAAGCACAGCACAGCACATGATACTATCAAGAAGAAGAGAATGGCAATCCACTCCATTATTCTTGCCTTGGACAATTCCATGACCTGAGGAGCCTGGTGGGCTACAGCCCAAGGGAATTACGAAGAGTCAAACACAACTGAGAGACTAACATAAAACACACACACACATGACACTATCAGTGAAGAACCTATGGAGTTAGTTATTTTTGGTCAAAAATAAATGATTATTTAAGATATAATGGATCCCTCAGTTCTCTGAAAGGCTCTTACACAGCCTGATTTCATTAGGGAACACCCTAGAAAGGAGACTCAACAGTGGATTTGTTTTCCTAAGCACATTACCTGTTAGGATCTGTCAAACATGCTTGTTCTCCATACAAGCCCATTTGGAATGTTCACTTCCAAAATAACTAGAATGAAATTAGGAAAAAATGTTCCCATCCCATTTCATCCTTTTTTCCTGATCCGACTCTCCCCGCAAAGTGACTAGGCGCTATGCCTAAGAAAATAGGAACACACTCACAAGCTGTGAAGGGTAAAGAAAATTACCACTCAAAATGTAACTCACTTGCCAACCACAATTCACTACTTGAACAACCAGCTACTGATTCATCTAATTTATTCTCACATTCAGAAGAACATTTTTCAAAAGTCTGAAGTTTCTTGAGCAGATCCTTCTTAAACGTGTACTCGCCATTGGCAGACGAACCACAGTTGTTAGCCTACAGGGCTTTGTATATACTGGTCTTTTTTTTCTGAAATATTCACTTTAATTCACATGGCTGATTTCTATTGGGCCTTAAACTTTCATCTTAGGTGCTTCTTCCTCAGAAAAGTTTCTCACTAACTCTTCACTCTAATCATTTCTGGCAGATGCTACCTAGTTGTTCTCAGGTGGTTGTTACACTAATATTTAATAATATACTTGCATTTTAGTTGTTAATTCATCAGTCTCCCATTGTGAGCTCCTTGAGGATAAATGCTGGGTTTTGCCCATAAGATCAACCCTTAATACAGTGTTAACCCTTAGCACATTTTAAGGTCAATACATTTTTGCTGCATGAGTAACTTAACACAAGAATTATTAACACACTAGTCAATTAAGGCAGAAATTATTTATTCCAGATGACATATTCATTTTTGGCAGACTTTCCAATGTTCATTCTCTACCATCTACCTGACAGCAATTTTCCATGTGGTAACAGAGAATTAACGGGGAAGGCAATGGCACCCCACCCCAGTACTTTTGCCTGGAGAATCCCATGGACGGAGGAGGCTGGTGGGCTCCAGTCCATGGGGTCGCTGAGAGTTGGACACGACTGAGCGACTTCACTTTCTCTTTTCACTTTCATGCATTGGAGAAGGAAATGGCAACCCACTCCAGTGTTCTTGCCTGGAGAATCCCAGGGACAGGGGAGCCTGGTGGGCTTCCGTCTATGGGGTCGCACAGAGTCGGACACGACTGAAGTGACTTAGCAGCAGCAGCAACAGAGAATTAAACCCTCCTAGATTTTCAGTCATCATAATCTCTTCAAGGAAAGGCTTAAAACAATGTGGGGTCTACCCAGAGCCAAAGAAATTGCTTCAGAAATGTGCATGTAACCTAATCAGATCTACAGAGCGTTTGCAGCACTTTAAAAGAAGGGAAGATGCCCTTTTTTTTAAACAGAACTTATTGAAAGAGATCATTATTGTTCTGATACATATGATCAAAGAAAAGTGCAATCTCAGGAGTTACTGGTGACCACTGTGTGATAAAAACAGGGTAACATACCCAAAAATAGAATGCAAAAGGAGGAAGTAGTCAGGAAATGGCAAGATAAACAAGGTCCTGCTCACCTTACTTGAGCCTTGGGGAAAGATGTCCCTTGTTAGATTCCCCTGGGTGACTCCATCAGGAAAGTTGAAACTACTTTCTAATTGTTTGAATCATTTTCTGTTCCTGCAACTTAAATAGCTCTTTTTACTTAAGTAGTTTAATTTTTTTCCATCCAAGTCTTCAATTCAATTCAATTCACTCACTCAGTCGTGTCCAACTCTTTGCAACTCCATGAACACAGCATGCCAGGCCTCCCTGTCCATCAACAACTAACTCCTGGAGTCCACCTAAATCTATGTCCATTGAGTTGGTGATGCCATCCAACCATCTCATCCTCTGTCACCCCCTTCTCATCCTGCATTCAATCTTTCCCAGCATCAGGGTCTTTTCAAATGGGTCAGCTCTTCGCATCAGGTGGCCAAAGTATTGGAATTTCAGCTTCAACATCAGTCCTTCCAATGAAAAACGCAGGACGGATCTCCTTTAGGATGGACTGGTTGGATCTCCTTGAAGGCCAAGGGAACTCTTCAAGAGTCTCCTTCAACACCACAGTTCAAAAGCATCAATTCTTCAGTGCTCAGCTTTCTTTATAGTCCAATTCTCACATCCATACAACCACTGGAAAAACCATAGCCATGACTAGATGGACCTTTGTTGAAAAAGTAATGTCTCTGCTTTTTAATATGAGGTCTAGGTTGGTCATAACTTTCCTTCCAAGGGGTAAACGCCTTTTAATTTCATGGCTGCAATCACCATCCACAGTGATTTTGGAAGCCCTAAAAATAAAGTCAGCCACTGTTTCCCCATCTATTTCCCATGAAGTGATGGGACCGGATGCCATGATCTTTGTTTTCTGAATGTTGAGCTTTAAGCCAACTTTTTCACTCTCCTCTTTCACTTTCATCAAGAGGCTCTTTAGTTCTTCTTCACTTTCTGGCATAAGGTGGTGTCATCTGCATATATGAGGTTATTGATGATTCTCCCAGAAATCTTGGTTCCAGCTTGTGCTTCTTCCAGCCCAGTGTTTCTCATGATGTACTCTGCATATAAGTTAAATAAGCAGGGTGACAATATACAGCCTTGACATACTCCTTTTCCTATGCAACCAGTCTGCTGTTCCATGTCCAGTTCTAACTATTGCTTCTTGACCTGCATATAGATTTCTCAAGAGGCAGATCAGGTGGTCTGGTATTCCCATCTCATTCAGAATTTTCCACAGTTTATTGTGATCCACACAGTCAAAGGCTTTGGCATCGTCAATAAAGCAGAAATAGATGTTTTTCTGGAATCCTCTTGCTTTTTTGATGATCCAGTGTATGTTGGCAATTTGATCTCTGGTTCCTCTGCCTTTTCTAAAACCAGCTTGAACATCTGGAAGTTCATGGTTCATGTATTGCTGAAGCCTAGCTTGGAGAATTTTAAGCATCACTTTACTAGAGTGTGAGATGAGTGCAATTGTGAAGTAGTTTGAGCATTCTTTGGCATTGCCTTTCTTTGGGATTGGAATGAAAACTGACCTTTTCCAGTCCTGTGGCCACTGCTGAGTTTTCCAAATTTGCTGGCATATTGAGTGCAGCACTTTCATAGTATCATCTTTCAGGATTTGAAATAGCTCAACTGGAATTCCATCACCTCCACTAGCTTTGTTTGTAATGATGCTTCCTAAGGCCCACTGACTTCACATTCCAGGATATCTGGTTCTAGATGAGTGATCACACCATCGTGATTATGTGGGTCGTGAAGCTCTTTTTTGTACAGTTCTTCTGTGTATTCTTGCCACCTCTTCTTAATATCTTCTGCTTCTGTTAGGTCCCTACCATTTCTATTCTTTATTGAGCCCATCTTTACATGAAATATTCCCTTGGTATCTCTAATTTCTAATCGTTTGAATCATTTTCTGTTCCTGCAACTTAAATAGCTCTTTTTACTTAAGTAGCTTGATTTTTTTTCCATACAAGTCTTACTTTAACTCAATCTTTCATTTGAAAAAACATCTCATCACCTACTCCGGTTCTCCCATAATAGTTTAATAGTAGCAGAGTGGAACCAGTATGGGTTTTTAATTCAGATAAACAGACATTTTGTTTAAGCTTCACCTTTTATTATCTGTAGACACTGGGCAAGTCATTTTACCATTCTGGGACCCCTTTTCCTCAACTGTACTTATCTTAGAATTTGATGGAGAATTTAATCAAATAAACATTTAACATTTCTAACTTCATTACTGATTTCAAAGGTCATAAAATAATCTAAATCTTTTTTTTCCCTTGTTAGTTATCCTCACTAACTTGAATGGCTTCATGTGAATTCTGACATCTTGTTCTGCCATCTCAAACTTATCAAGCATCAGCACCTTCCTCATTCTACATCTACTGGTTACCATATTGGAAAACCCTGAACTCATCACTCTTCAGAACAGCCCATCCTTTTCTGTCTCCCTTGCTCTTATGCCAACATCTTTGCCTCTCCTGCCACTCACATCTTCATGCCACAATTTTGTCTTCTTTATAAATGCCAATTCATCAGCTTTCCCAAGTCTGCATCCACATTTATTGTTCTTGATCATGTGTCTTTGTTTAGTTCCACTTACACTTTTTGAGTACCTACTATATGCCAACTTTAGAAAGACATATAGCTGAGTAAGACGAGTTCCTACTCTCAAGATCCTTACCATTTAGAAATACAGATAAGTTCTAAATTAGTTACATTTAATGGACAGTCAAAAATGGAAGAGAGAGATGGGAGGATATAGGTGCACCCTGAAAAAAAAAAAAAAAAAAAACTAATATGGAAGCAATACTAGTAATACAAGACAATCAAAATAGGAGGCAATTGTGATGAAGGCTTCCCAGGTGGCACAGAGGTAAAGAATCCACCCGTCAAAGCCGAAGACTTGGAGACTCAAGTTTGATCTCTGAGTAGGGAAGATCCTCTGGAGAAGGAAATGGACAGAGGATTGGAAATGGACAGACAAAACTCCAGTATTCTTGCCTGGAGAATTCCATGGACAGAGGATCTTGGTGAGCTACAATCCATGGGGTGATAAACAGTCATACACGACTGAGTGACTAAACACACACACACATACACACACACACACACGTGAGAGGTGGCAGTGTTTGATGCCAGGTGTTGCCAATGGAGGAAATGAGAAACTGACAGAATTAATAATCTACTTTGCATGCCCTATTGGAAATTCTGCCTCATTTTGTTTCTTATAGCTCTCCTGCCCCTCATGATCAGGTAGTAGGATGTACTGACAGGTGCTTTATTCCCAAAATAAAACAAGTAGTCAGACTATGTTATCATTTTCTTTATTCCAACAGACTATTTGCCTGAAATACCTCTCTATTTTGACCAAATAATGTTTGTGCAATTTTCCTTAAATTGCAAGGCTGATTTATAAGGATAAAGATCAGAAAGTTCAAAGTCATAGGTATATGTGCACAGGTAGTATTTGAATTGTCCATTTATTTGTAATAACCGCTAAAAGTTGCTACAACAGTTCTTTCAAACTGCTTTTATCAAACATTGTCACTCACAGTAAAAATGCTTAATGAACAGATTTAGCTTAAAAGCATGAAAAATATGCTTTTATATAAAACCAAAATTTGATTGTTATCATATTTCAAAAACATCCTGGAAGTTATTCAGTTTTCCAAGTGGCAGAGCTATGTTTTATCCTATATACAATGAAACAACATATAGAGATCACTTATATTAAATTTAAAGAGCATGTATTTTACCAATTGCATTGTGAAATACATATTCTCCTAAAACATAGACAAATATTATTAGGTGATGGCCTTCTTAATTAGATGCTTGTGCTTTACCAAATTATTAACTTTACTTAGATCCCACTATGTATCAGGCAAGGCAGGTAGAGTTAAAATAATAGGACCTTTCTTGAGTAATGCTTACAGATTAAAACATAAAATATAGTCTTAATTCAATTAATTACATAGAATCCAATGGTTTATAGAGCTGATAAATGGGAAACAATTTGCTTGGTTTTTATGACTTCCTAACTCCCACACTGAGTTAACAATTGAGCAACTTATCTTTCCATTTGAATTTCTTAAGTCGTGATATTTCTGATAGGAACAAAAAAGTACTGGGTGGTGAATGCAGGCAGAACAATAGATTAGCTCTATTATGCCCTTCCACTTCTGCAAGGTTTTAAGTGCTTGATGAATCATAAATTATCGGAGCATTATAATTATCCATTGTAAGAAAGATTGACTTTGCAAACTCTGTCTCTTAAAATGTAACTTATAAAATTTAAGATGTAACTTAGCAAAGTCAACATCATTCATTCATTCATTTGTTAAAAAGAATTTAACTGAAAAGGGAATTCTTAAAGAAAGTGAGACGGTAAGCCTTCTTGAGGGAGATGGTTCTAAGCAGATAAAACAACTAAAGCAAAGCAGTGGGGCTGAAGTTTGCTTGGAGCGTTTGGAGAGTCTAAGGAGAGTAGTATGGCTTACAGAAGAGTCAACAATAGAGGACTAGAAAATGGTAGAGCAGAGATGTACCTGGAGAGGGGCTTTTTTTTGGCCATGGGGAAAGACTAGGTTTATTTTGGGTAAATTAGAGAAATACAAAAGAGTTTTGAGCAGAATTATACGATTTGACCCATGTTTTAAATGTTTAAAGGATCTCTCTAATTGTTGTGCTGAGAAGTGACTGAGGGGAAACGATACTGAAATCCAGTGAAATCATCACTGCCATGATCCACAGGGAAATGATGGCAGCCATCGATGGTGTGAGAGCAGCCATTTTCTCAATACATTTGGAATATATTTGGAGTGCATTTGCTGATACATGGATGTAGGGACTAAAAGTAAACTGAAAGAAAAAAATCATTTCAGTTATTTTTACACCAGCATCTCCCCAGTTCTCAAGCCTTCAGCTGTGGACTAGGAGTTACACCATCAGCTTCTCTGGTTCTCCAGGTCTTTGGACTTAAGTTGAATTATACGACAGGCTTTTCTGGCTTTCCAGATTACAGACAGCAGGTTATTGAACTGCTTGGCCTCCGTAATTGGATGAGCCAGTTCTTTAACCATGAGAGAGAGAGACAGTTAGAGATATAGAGATAGAAGGAGAGACAGAGAGAGGTCCTGTTTCCCTAGAGGACCTTGGCAAATACAGTACCGAAAACCATAAGTTCATTCTGACTATGAGAGAGAAGAGAGTGCAGGTGAAGAAGGTGTTCTCTCAAAAGCAATAATGTCAAGAGGTCAGTCTGATTAGGTATCATCCAAAGGAACTGCAAAAAAAGTGATCAGGGAGATGGGTGGGAAACCAGGAGAGTATGATGTCATCATCATTACCACCTCTTTCAACATCATTGTCATCATATTCAATATTAATTGTGTATCCTGATTATTCATGAATTAAGTCAACTAAATATCTTATAAAGGAGGTATTATTGTAGTCTACCTAGCTGTTAAATGACTTCTCCAAGGTCAACACAGAAAAAGAATAGAAATGTCAAAATCTAAACACAGGTCATTTGACTCTGGAGTGCTTCACTGCTATAAGTGGCAATCAAACCAAGAGAAAAAGTTTACAGGACAATGAGAGCAATAGCAGAAGCATGTCTATCAATACATTTTCAACGCTGCTGCTGCTGCTGCTGCTGCTGCTGCTAAGTCGCTTCAGTCGTGTCCAACTCTGTGCGACCACAGAGACAGCAGCCCACCAGCCTCCTCCATCCCTGGGATTCTCCAGACAAGAACAATGGAGTGGGTTGCCATTTCCTTCTCCAATGCATGAAAGTGAAAAGTGAAAGGGAAGTCGCTCAGTAGTGTCCAACTCTTAGCAACCCCATGGACTGCAGCCTACCAGGCTCCTCCATCCATGGGATTTTCCAGGCAAGGGTACTGGGGTGGGGTGCCATTGCCTTCCCCGACATTTTCACTAGTATTTATAATATTACATACTTAATCAATCACTAAAAGAACTTACAAGTCATGTTAATCAATGGATACTCTTTTCCAGGGGTATTTCATGTTCATACACACACTCTAAGCTGAGAAGAGAAAGTGCTCATGTTCTTATTCCAACAAGTCTGAGTGCCATATTAAAGAGGTGATATATGTGGCCTTGTTCAAAACATCCTGGGGTTTGAATACAGAAACCCAGATCAGACTATTGCCCCAACCCCAAGACAATCACCAATGAGACCTTTAGCAAGTCATCTGATCTCTTGGAATCTACCTTGCTGAATCTGTAGAAGAGAAGTTTTATACCAGAAGTTTAATTCTAAAATTCTGTCTATATTTTTTATCTTCTCTTTAAAAATGACTATGCATTTTAAGCACTGAAAAATTTTATGCTATGGATTAAAATATTTTTGTTGGGCCCCATAATGAAATATTTACTATATGATAGTTTCTTCATGGTTCCATATAAGATCAGGTTGCATATAAGAAACCCCTTATACAAAATGATATATAATTTTTAAACAAATATAGAAAGGGTATAATAGGTGTTTGCACTTTTCTCTGTGCTTAGTCTCTTAGCCACGTCCAACCCTTTGCAAGCCCATGGACTGTAGCCCACCAGGCTCCTCTGTCCATGGGGACTCTCTAGGCAAGAATGGGCTGCCATGCCCTTCTCCAGGGGATCTTCCCAACCAAGAGATCAAACCCAGGTCTCCCACATTGCAGGTGGATTGTTTACCATCTGAGCCACCAGGGAAGCCCAATAGGTGTTTGCAATACTTTATTAATATATACATTTTTTTCTAAAATAGAGAAAACATTAGTGAAGTTTTTTAGACTTCATAATCTCCTCAAAGCATCAAATATTTTAATACTATTATAGCAATAAATGAAAGTTACTATCAATACCAGAAAGAATAAAGGGGTGGAGCCAAAGCAAAAAGAATACTCAGCTGTGGATGTGACTGGTGATAGAAGCAAGGTCCGACACTGTAAAGAGCAATATTGCGTAGGAACCTGGAATGTCAGGTCCATGAATCAAGGCCAATTGGAAGTGGTCAAACAAGAGATGGCAAGAGTGAATGTTGACATTCTAGGAATCAGTGAACTGAAATGGACTGGAATGGGTAATTTAACTCAGATGACCATTATATCTACAACTGTGGGCAGGAGTCCCTCAGAAGAAATGGAATGGCCATCGTGGTCAACAAAAGAGTCCGAAATGCAGTACTTGGATGCAATCTCAAAAACAACAGAATGATCTCTGTTCATTTCCAAGGCAAACCATTCAATATCACAGTAATCCAAGTCTATGCCCCAACCAGTAACGCTGAAAAAGCTGAAGTTGAACGGTTCTATGAAGACCTACAAGACCTTTTAGAACTAACACCCAAAAAAGATGTCCTTTTTATTATAGGGGACTGGAATGCAAAAGTAGGAAGTCAAGAAACACCTGGAGTAACAGGCAAATTTGGCCTTGGAATACGGAATGAAGCAGGGCAAAGACTAGTAGAGTTTTGCCAAGAAAATGCACTGGTCATAACAAACACCCTCTTCCAACAACACAAGAGAAGACTCTATACATGGACATCACCAGATGGTCAACACTGAAATCAGATCGATTATATTCTTTGCAGCCAAAGATGGAGAAGCTCTATACAATCAGCAAAAACAAGACCAGGAGCTGACTGTGGCTCAGACCATGAACTCCTTATTGCCAAATTCAGACTGAAATTGAAGAAAGTAGGGAAAACCATTAGACCATTCGGGTATGACCTAAATCAAATCCCTTATGATTATACAGTGGAAGTGAGAAATAGATTTAAGGGCCTAGATCTGATAGATAGAGTGCCTGATGAACTATGGAATGAGGTTCGTGACATTGTACAGGAGACAGGGATCAAGACCATCCCCATGGAAAAGAAATGCAAAAAAGCAAAATGGCTGTCTGGGGAGGCCTTACAAATAGCTGTGAAAAGAAGAGAAGCGAAAAGCAAAGGAGAAAAGGAAAGATATAAGCATCTGAATGCAGAGTTCCAAAAAATAGCAAGAAGAGATAAGAAAGCCTTCTTCAGTGATCAACGCAAAGGAAAACAACAGAATGGGAAAGACTAGAGATCTCTTCAAGAAAATCAGAGATACCAAAGGAACATTTCATGCAAAGATGGGCTCAATAAAGGACAGAAATGGTATGGACCTAAAAGAAGCAGAAGATATTAAGAAGAGGTGGCAAGAATACACAGAAGAACTGTACAAAAAAGAGCTTCACGACCCACATAATCACGATGGTGTGATCACTGACCTAGAGCCACTCATCCTGGAATGTGAAGTCAAGTGGGCCTTAGAAAGCATCACTATGAACAAAGCTAGTGGAGGTGATGGAATTCCAGTGGAGCTATTCCAAATCCTGAAAGATGATGCTGTGAAAGTGCTGCACTCAATATGCCAGCAAATCTGGAAAACTCAGCAGTGGCCACAGGACTGGAAAAGGTCAGTTTTCATTCCAATCCCAAAGAAAGGCAATGCCAAAGAATGCTCAAACTACCGCACAACTGCACTCATCTCACATGCTAGTAAAGTAATGCTCAAAATTCTCCAAGCCAGGCTTCAGCAATATGTGAACTGTGAACTTCCTGATGTTCAAGCTTGTTTTAGAAAAGGCAGAGGAACCAGAAATCAAATTGCCAACATCCGCTGGATCATTAAAAAAGCAAGAGAGTTCCAGAAAAACATCTATTTCTGCTTTATTGACTATGCCAAAGCCTTTGACTGTGTGGATCACAATAAACTATGGAAAATTCTGAAAGAGATGGGAATACCAGACCACCTGATCTGCCTCTTGAGAAATTTGTATGCAGGTCAGGCAGCAACAGTTAGAACTGGACATGGACCAACAGACTGGTTCCAAATAGGAAAAGGAGTATGTCAAGGCTGCATATTGTCACCCTGCTTATTTAACTTATATGCAGAGTACATCATGAGAAACGCTGGACTGGAAGAAACACAAGCTGGAATCAAGATTGCTGGGAGAAATATCAATAACCTCAGATATGCAGATGACACCACCCTTATGGCAGAAAGCGAAGAGGAACAAAAAAGCCTCTTGTTGAAAGTGAAAGTGGAGAGTGAAAAAGTTGGCTTAAAGCTCAACATTCAGAAAATGAATTTCATGGCATCTGGTCCCATCACTTCATGGGAAATAGATGGGGAATCAGTGGAAACAGTGTCAGACTTTATTTTTGGGGGCTCCAAAATCACTGCAGATGGTGACTGCAGCCATGAAATTAAAAGACACTTGCTCCTTGGAAGGAAAGTTATGACCAACCTAGATAGCATATTCAAAAGTAGAGACATTACTTTGCCAACAAAGGTTCGCCTAGTCAAGGCTATGGTCTTTCCTGTGGTCATGTATGGATGTGAGAGCTGGACTGTGAAGAAGGCTGAGTGCCGAAGAATTGATGCTTTTGAACTGTGGTGTTGGAGAAGACTCTTGAGAGTCCCTTGGACTGCAAGGAGATCCAACCAGTCTGTGGAGATCAGCCCTGGGATTTCTTTGGAAGGAATGATGCTGAAGCTGAAACTCCAGTACTTTGGCCACCTCATGCGAAGAGCTGTCTCATTGAAAAGACTCTGATGCTGGGAGGAATTGGGGGCAGGAGAAGAAAGGGACGACGGAGGATGAGATGGCTGGATGGCATCACTGACTGGATAGACATGAGTCTGAGTGAACTCCAGGAGGTGATGATGGACAGGGAGGCCTGGTGTGCTGCGATTCATGGGGTCACAAAGAGTCAGACACGACTGAATGACTGATCTGATCATCATCATCTCCCTATCATTAATACTTCTGGAACAGAATAAGAAACTCATATTTGGGGTTAAAAAACTAATAGGCTATGTTCCCACTGTTTAATAATATCTAATTAGATTGCTTTTTTGTATCTAATTATGTTTGTGAAAACTTACCAAATACAATTTAAAGAATGTCAGCTCCGTGCAAAACATCCTGGACTTATCCACTTATTCATTTCATTATTATCAAGCCACATGTTTAAGTGCAGTTTATTAAAAACAGATCTTCACTTGCCATGGATAATATGAACCTTTGTAATTTAACCCAGAAATAAAATTATAGAGGCAAACTTCCCAGTTTCTGTAATTGTTCTTGGGGTCTCTAAGGATTTATTCAGTAGCTGCAAGTCAGACATTTTTTATTAACTTCATACTGTTAAAAGAATTATTTAATTTATCTAAAACTAACAATCATTCACAAAAGAATTTAAAAATTCATACAGTAGGCAAATCCCTTCTCTCAAATAATAAGCAATATTCAAGGATATAAGCTAGAATGATCCCAGACCTTCTGGGTTATCCCAGGGCCAGTTCAGAAAAGTTCATTCTCAGTGAACTTTTTCTTTCAGGCTGGGGTCACCCGGTCCAGTTTTTGAATAGCTAGCATTCTATTCTGCTCACAACTCCCTTTCCCTGAAAAATGTGAAAAAGTTTTCTGAAGTTTAATCCATTTGTTTGCCAATCCATTGTTCTATCTTAAAAGTCTCTAAGATTTATAGCACTGTCTCATAATAGTATCTTATTTGAGTAAATGATTCATTTGCTCCACGGAAAGCTTGTGGCAGTCTTGAACTGGGATGGAACACAAGGAGAGGAGTGTAGGCAAGCGACATTAAGATTGGCAAGCCCAACCAGGAGCTTTGTCAGGGCGTTTACTTGAACATGGGTCCCCACCTCCCAGGCCACAGACCCCTACTCTTCTGTGGCCTGTTAGAAATCAGGCCACACAGCAGAAGGAGAGTGGCAGGCCAGTGATCGAATTTGTATTTGTATTTGAATTAATTTGTATATACCACAGTTCCCCATCGCTCACATTACTGCCTGAGCTCAGGAAAATAAGCTCAGGGCTCCCCCTGATTCTGCATTATGATGAAGCTGTATAATTATTTCATTATATATGACAATGTAATAATAATAGAAATAAAGTGCACTGTGAAGGTAATATATTTTAATCATCCCGAGACCATCCCCCACTCCGATTCGTGGAAAAAATTGTCTTCCATGAAACCAGTCCCTGATGCCAAAATGGTTCGGGGCTGAAGTGCTAGAATTAATACACTTCTGGAAAATCCCACGGATGGAGGGGCCTGGTAGGCTACAGTCCATGGGGTCGCTAAGAGTCCGACACGACTGAGCGACTTGACTTTCACTTTTCACTTTCATGCACTGGAGAAGGAAATGGCAACTCACTCCAGTGTTCTTGCCTGGAGAATCCCAGGGACGAAGGAGCCTGGTAGGAGGCCGTCTATGGGGTCGCAGAGAGTCGGACAGGACTGAGGCAACTTAGCAGCAGCAGCACACTTCATGTGTATATATAAGAATTGACTAGAATTCAAGGACACACGTTAAGAAATGGTAGCCTAGAGGTGATAGGGAAAATGCTTGGAATCAAGAATCAGATTTATATCACTTAGGAATATAAAGGGCTTCCCTGGTGGCTCAGACAGTAAAGAGTCTGCCTGCAGTTCAGGAGACCTGGGTTCAATTCCTGGGTTGGGAAGATCCCCTGGAGAAGGAAATGGCAATCCACTCCAGCATTCTTGCCTGGAAAATCCCATGGACAGAGTTATACAATGAACCCATTATTATCTATTTTATTGAAGGGTGAGTGCTAAGACTAAGATGATGCTCCAGAATCTCATAAAACCTCTTTCCAGCTTCAACTTTCTTCATTTTTATTAATTTAGCTTACAGGTTACAAAATGGAAAAATTTTCTGCTGTCCTTCCACCCAAGAGAAATATTGAGAAATAGTGAAATTGCAGAAGAATATAACATATGAGGGAAGGAAGAAATAGTAGTACCACCTGAAATACTTAATAAATGTTTGAAATAAGTCATCAAAGATAGTGAACATTCAAAAAGAGAAATGCCAAAAGCATGATCCACAAAAGAAAAAAATAAGTTAAACTTCAATAAATTTAAACCCTTCTGCTCTGCAAAAAATTGTTAAAAGAATGAAAAGTTAAGCCACAAATGGAGAAAATCTTTCCAAAAGATATCTAATTTAAAAAAAAACTTAGATGCAAAATAAACAAAGAACTCTTAAAATTCAACAATAAGAAAACAATCAATTAAATATGGATTTTTTAAAAAAGTTGAACCAGCAGCTCAACAAAGAAAGTATACAGAAAGTAAACAAGCATGTGAAAAGACATTCATCATCATATGTCATTGGGGAATGCAAATTAAAACAATGTGATAACACTTGTTAGAATGCCTAAGATCCAAACAGTGACAGCACTAAATACTGATGAGAATGTGAAGGGATAAGAATTCTTGCCATTGCTTGTGGGAATACAAATGGCACAGCCATCTTTGAAGACACTTTGGCAGTTTTACGATCTATCCATTGTGCTCCCTGGTATTCATCTGAAGGTGGTGAAAACTCCTGCACAAAAGTCTGTATATAAATTTTTACAGCAGCTTTATTCATTGTCATCATTTAGTTGCTAAGTGGTGTCTGACTCTTTTGCATCCCCATGGACTGGAGCCCACCTGACTCTGTTCATGGGATTTTTGAGGCAAAAATACTGGAATGGGTTGCCATTTTCTTCTCCAGAGTATCTTCCCAACCTAGGAATTGTCAGGTGAGTTCTTTACCACTGAGCCACCAGGGAATCCCAGCTTTATTCATAGTTGCCAAAATTTGGAAGGAACCAACAAGCCCTTGAATAGGTGAATGAATAAACAAACTGCTGTATTCCCAAATAATTGAATATTATTCAGTATTTAAAAATGAGCTATCAAGCCATGAAAAGATATGGGCAAAACTTAAATGCATATTGCTAAGTGGAAAAAGGCAATCTGGAAAGGCTACATGCGTTATGATTCCAACTATGTGACATTCTAGAAAAGGCAAAACAAAAAAAAAGTTTTAGTAGCCACAGGCAGAGAAAGAGGGAGAGAGGAAGGATAAATACATGGTACACAGGAAATATGGGGAGGCAGTGAAACTATTCTGTATGATACTGTAATGGTGAATAATAGTCATTATACATTTGTCAAAGTCATAGGTAGCCAAAACAAAGAGTGACTCTTAACATAAACTATGGAATTTAGTTCACAATAATATATTAATATTAGATCATCAATTATAATATAGAAATATGTTAATATTAAAAATTGGAGGATGATTGGGGGTGGGGATATGTGGGAACTCTCTGTGCTTTTAGCTCCATTATTCTGTAAACCTTCGTTGTTGTTCAATTGCTAAGTTGTGTCCAACTCTGCCAGATTGTAGCATACCAGGCTCCTCTGTCCTTCACTATCTCTCAGAGTTTGCTCAAATTTATGTCCATTGAGTAAGTGATACTCTCTAACCATCTCCTGCTCTGCCATCCCTTCTCCTTTTGCCTTCAGTCTTTCCCAGCATCTGGGTCTTTTCCAATGAGTCAACTTTTCGCATCAGGTGGCCAAAGTATTGGAGCTTCAGCATCAGTCCTTCCAATGAATATTCAGGGTTGATTTCCTTTAGGACTGACTGGTTTTAACTGCTTTCTGTCCATGGACTCTCAAGAGTCTTCTCCAGCACCATAGTTAGAAAACATCTTTTATTTGGCACTCAGCCTTCTTTACGGATCAATTTGCATATCCATACATGGCTAATGGAAAAACTGTAGCCTTAATTATACAGACTTTTGTTTTTAAAGTGAAGAAATGACTCAGTGCTGTTGTAAGTATTCATGAGGACAAAAGAACCCAGACTAACAGCATTTGTATTGCTGTTTGGCTTTGTTTTAGTGCTTGCTTAGAATTTTGTGTTAGTAAGGGATAGATTTTTAAAAAGCAAAATAAACAAAAGTGATAAATAATGAGTTTAATCTGTAATTCATAAAGATATAAAGATGAAAGTATTTTACTTATATTTGTTTTACTCATATTTAGCCATGTGCTTTCTGTGGCTAAATATATTTTTGCCAATAAATGCACATTACATTAATTGTCCAAGAATTCTAAAAAAAGGAATAAATTAACAGAAGTGAATAATATTGCTTATAAAGATGCTAGAAATAGCATGTATTTGTTGATCTAAAACCAGTTTAGATAGTTATAATCTTCATTCACAATATGAAAATTGTGTTTCTGAAGTTTATCCACATAGAAAAAATTTAAAAATCTACAAACTCTTTCGTAGTGTATTATTGATCTCATTCCAGATTTAACGCTTAAGTTTAGGCTAAATGTAATCTTAATGATGAAGACAGTTCATTGGTTAATGATTAAATCACACCTTGAGCATCTTTTAATCATCATTGTGATTCAGCAAAGTAAATAAATATAATATAGTCTTGATAATTATACCCAGGATTTGATGGAATTGAGGAAGCAGATCATAAAAAAGAAATCCACAAAGAAGAGAAAGAAGAAAGAAAACAAGGTTAAAAGAGAAGAAAGGAAGGAAAGAAGGAAAGGAAAGAAAACTCTGAGACCTCTGGGGGAGTTTGTCAAGATAGAGAACCCCTGAAATTTTACATTGTAATAAACAAAAGTTTCTAAGTGTAACATATGTTTGCCAGTACTTAAAACAGCTATAAATCAATGATAGAATTTAACCTAAAATTATGGAACATATATTCTATTGGTAGAATTTTCTTATTAATTTGCATAATTAATAGACTACAAACCAGTTCCCATTATAGAGTTCAAGTTCTCTTTATATCATGTTATCACTAAAGTGTTAATAGAAGAAAAAAGGAGGAGAAAGAAGCAACAAGGACTAGAGAGAAATAAACTTGACAAATTACATTGTATTATATACTTACATTCACTAGGCAAAAACTCAGCAGATCTTGTTTAAATGGTTTTAGTAACTGTTGGTGTAACTGGTCTTGCAATCAGATCAGATCAGTCGCTCAGTCGTGTCCGACTCTTCGCGACCCCATGAATCGCAGCACACCAGGCCTCCTGTTCATCACCAGCTCCCGGAGGTCACTCAGACTCACACCCATCAAGTCAGTAATGGCATCCAGCCATCTCATCCTCTGTCGTCCCCTTCTCCTCATGCCCTCAATCCCTCCCAGCATCAGAGTCTTCTCCAATGAGTCAACTCTTCGCATGAGGTAGCCCAAATACTGGAGTTTCAGCTTTAGCATCATTCCTTCCAAAGAAATTCCAGGATTGATCTCCTTCAGAATGGACTGGTTGGATCTTCTTGCAGTCCAAGGGACTCTCAAGAGTCTTCTCCAACACCACAGTTCAAAAGCATCAATTCTTCGGCGCTCAGCCTTCTTCACAGTCCAGCTCTCACATCCATACATGACCACAGGAAAGACCATAGCCTTGACTAGGCGAACCTTTGTTGGTAAAGTAATGTCTCTGCTTTTGAATATGCTATCTAGGTTGATCATAACTTTCCTTCCAAGGAGTAAGCGTCTTTTAATTTCATGGCTGCAGTCACCATCTGCAGTGATTTTGGAGCCCAGAAAGACAAAGTCTGACACTGTTTCCACTGTTTCCCCATCTATTTCCCATGTAGTGATGGGGCCAGATGCCATGATCTTCGTTTTCTGAATGTTGAGCCTTAAGCCAACCTTTTCACTCTCCACTTTCACTTTCATCAAGAGGCTTTTTAGCCCCTCTTCACTTTCTGCCATAAGAGTCGTGTCATCTGCATATCTGAGGTTATTGATATTTCTCCCAGCAATCTTGATTCCAGCTTGTGTTCCTTCCAGTCCAGCATTTCTCATGATGTACTCTGCATATAAGTTAAATAAACATGGTGACAATATGCAGTCTTGACGTACTCCTTTTCCTATTTGGAACCAGTCTGTTGTTCCATGACCAGTTCTAACTGTTGCTTCCTGACCTGCATACAGATTTCTTAAGAGGCAGATCAGGTGGTCTGATATTCCCATCTCTTTCAGAATTTTCCATAGTTTATTGTGATCCACACAGTCAAAGGCTTTGGCATAGTCAATAAAGCAGAAATAGATGTTTTTCTGGAATTCTCTTGCTTTTTCCATGATCCAGCGGATGTTGGCAATTTGATCTCTGGTTCCTCTGCCTTTTCTAAAACCAGCTTGAACATCAGGAAGTTCACGGTTCACATACTGCTGAAGCCTGGCTTGGAGAATATTGAGCATTACTTTACTAGCGTATGAGATGAGTGCAATTGTGCGGTAGTTTGAGCATTCTTTGGCATTGCCTTTCTTTGGGATTGGGATGAAAACTGACCTTTTCCAATCTTGTGGCCACTACTGAGTTTTCCAAATTTGCTGGCATATTGAGTGCAGCACTTTCACAGCATCATCTTTCAGGACTTGGAATAGCTCCACTGGAATTCCATCACCTCCACTAGCTTTGTTCGTAGTGATGCTTTCTAAGGCACATTTGACTTCACATTCCAAGATGTCTGGCTCTAGGTCAGTGATCACATCATCATGATTATCTGGGTCTTGAAGCTCTTTTTTGTACAGTTCTTCTGTGTATTCTTGCCAACTCTTCTTAATATCTTCTGCTTCTGTTAGGTCCACACCATCTCTGTCTTGCAATAGTTTCTTCCTAAAACAAATTCTTCTCTGGTGGTAAAGAATTCACCTGCAATGCGGAAGACCTAGCTTCAATATCTGGGTTAAAAATAGACATTTCTCCAAAGAAGGCATACAGATGGCTAACAAACCATGAAAAGATGCTCAACATCATTCATTATCTGAGAAATGCAAATCAAAACCACTATGAGGTACCATTTCACACCAGTCAGAATGGCTGCGATCCAAAAGTCTACAAGCAATAAACGCTGGAGAGGGTGTGGACAAAAGGGAACCCTCTTACACTGTTGGTGGGAATGCAAACTAGTACAGCCACTATGGAGAACAGTGTGGAGATTCCTTAAAAAACTGGGAATAGAACTGCCTTATGATCTAGCAATCCCACTGCTGGGCATACACACTGAGGAAACCAGAATTGAAAGAGATACGTGTACCCTAATGTTCATCACAGCACTGTTTAGAATAGCCAGGACATGGAAGCAACCTAGATGTCCATCAGCAGATGAATGGATAAGAAAGCATTGGTACATATACACGATGGAATATTACTCGGCCATTAAAAAGAATGCATTTGAATCAGCTCTAATGAGGTGGGTGAAACTGGAGCTTATTATACAGAGTGAAGTAAGTCAGAAAGTAAAGCACCAATACAGTATACTAACGCATATATATGGAATTTAGAAAGATGGTAACAATAACCCTGTATATGAGACAGCAAAAGAGACACTAATGTATAGAACAGTCTTTTGGACTCTGTGGGAGAGGGAGAGGGTGGGATGATTTGGGAGAATGGCATTGAAACATGTATAATATCAAATATGAAATGAGTTACCAGTCCAGGTTTGATGCACCATACTGGATGCTTGGGGCTGGTGCACTGGGACGACCCAGGGGGATGGTATGGAGAGGGAGGAGGGAGGAGGGTTCAGGATGGGCAACACATGTATACCTGTGGTGAATTCATTTTGATGTATGGCAAAACAAATACAATATTGTAAAGTTATAAAAGAAAAGAAAAGAAAAAGTAAAAAAGAGAAGATCCCCAGCAGAAAGAAATAGCTACCTACTCCAACATTCTTGCCTGAAGAATTCCATGGTCAAAGGAGCCTGGTGGGCTACAGTCCATGAGGTCACAAAGAGTTGGACACGACTGAGAGGCAAACACACATACACACACAAAAACCAAGTTGTGTGTGTGTGTGTGTGTGTTCTTAGTCACTCAGTTATGTCTGACTCTGCAAACCCATGGACTGTAGCCCATCAGGCTCTTCTGTCCAAGGGATTTTCCAGGCAAGAATACTGGAGTGGGTTGCCATTTCCTCTTCCAGATCTTTCCACCCAGGAATCACACCTGAGCCTCCTGCATTGCAAGTGGATTCCTTGCCACTGAGCCACTGGGGAGCCCCGAAACAAGCCCTAGATTCAATTTATTCACTCTAATCTACCTACTGAGGACTTCCCTAGTGACTCAGCTGGTAAAGAATCTGCCTGCAATGCACGAGACCTGGGTTCAATCCCTGAGTTGGGAAGATCCCCTGGAGCGTGGAATAGCTACTGACTGCAGTATTTTGGCCTGGAGAATTCCATGGACAGTATAGTTGCAAAGAGTCGGACCCAGGAGAGTGACTTTCACTTTCAATCTATCTACTGAGAATATTTGGAAAAACTAAATTAAAAACATTTATCTTACATCGTCCCTACTCATGGCTTAACACATGTACACCCATTCAGATTTTCATAAAGGAAGGAGAACAGCCAATTGTTTCATATTAAAAGGAAGCAATCTTAAAATCCTAGGCCTCAAGGTCAAGGCAGGTAAAATCAAAATATGAAATTACAAATGTAGGAGCAGATATATACTTGGTATGAACACTGGGGACTCTAGCAGCTGGAGTACCCATGCCTATTGGAATGGTGCGATCACTGCTCATTTCAGCCCACTCAGAATGTGGGACCAGTGCTGCCAGGCACTTATTGTTTAGGTTTATTTTATTTTTCCTTAAGCAAGACATTTGACTTTCTAAGGAAAATGTCTCACTTTTGAATACTGGAGCAATTTTATTAAAAATACTATAAGAGCCAAACAAAATACTCTATAGGCCAAGTTCAACCCAAATGGTGATACTGTGTGACTTCTACTCTAAATAAGAGAATTGAGGTATTTTATGTTTGTGTGTAGATATAAATAGTTGAAATCATGAAAAAGTGATTTTTGGTATAAAATCTGGAGAAAAATGTCAAAATTAGATCCATATTACCAGCCTAATGTTTTTACTACAAAGCAGTAGAAATAATGGTTAGAACTTTAAAAATGCTTTCCATCACTGTATACATCTTAGCCAAGTTTTTAGTTCTTTATCTAAAGGACCTTGTTTAATCCATTACATTTTTAAGGTATTTTTATTTAGCATAATCTGTCTTTTAAGACACTAATCTGTGTCCACCCGCCACCTAGATTCATAAAACCTTAGCCTTTTCCACATTCTCCTCACTTTTTTTTAAAGGAAACAAAACATAGATACATTATGTATTCTTTGAATAATTCCCCAACAGCTATTCTCCTTTACTTCCCAGAAATACAACTATTCTGAAGTTGGTATTTGTCAGTTTCTTTTTATTGCATAGGTTTACATCCATAGACAATACATAGTACTGTCTGTATTGATTTAAACTTTACTATATTCATCTTGAGATGGAGAAGGCAATGGTAAGCCACTCCAGTACTCTTGCCTAGAAAATCCCATGGATGGAGGAGCCTGGTGGGCTGCAGTTCATAGGGTTGCTAAGAGTTGGACGTAACTGAGCAACTTCACTTTCACTTTCACACAATGGAGAAGGCAATGGCAACCCACTCCAGTGCTCTTGCCTGGAGAATCCCAGGGACGGCAGAGCCTGGTGGGCTGCCATCTATGGGGTCGCACAGAGTCGGACACGACTGAAGTGACTTAGCAGCAGCAGCAGCATAGTCATCTTGAGAACTTCTGTGTTCAGTCAATAGTTTGTTTTGAGTTATGTCTATATTTGAGAATTTTAATTTTTCTAGTTCTAGCCTTTATAATTGATACTTCAACCATTTATTTTTGAGATAATTTGGGCCTACAGAAGAGTGAAAAACTATAGAGAAATTTCATATACAAATTTTTTAGTTTTTTTTCTGATGTTACCATAGCACAATTACCAAATCAAGATGTCAAATGTTGGGAAAATATTATTGACTAAAGACTTTATTTGAATTTCATCTATTTTTTCGTTAATGTCATTTTCTGTTTCTGGATTCAATCCAGGATCTCATAACTCATTTAGTTGCTGTCTCTCCTAGTCTCCTCCAATCTGTGACAATTCCTCAATTGTTTTTTTGTTTTTTTTCATGACTTTCACAATTTTAACTTCTGATCAATTATTTTGGAGAATGGGTTCCCCTTTGGGTTCATCCAATGTTTTCTCATAATAAGGTTGAGATTCTGTGTTTTCAGTGAGACAGTTGCAGAAATATTATTCTTTTCAGTGTAACATACTTATTACTGAAGAGGTTGACCTTGGTCACTTGATTAAGGGAGTACTTCTCTGTAAAGTTAACTTTGTAAATGATACATACCTAGGAGGAGATAATCTGAGATAATGTTATTATTTGTTTTTTTCAAAATATTCTCCACTGATTTTTAAACCCATTCAGATTGTGCCTATAACAATTAATATTGTAGTGTTTGCCAATGGAAATTTCATATATCTCTCATTACTTCTATATTTATTAATTTAGATTCTTGCATGAGGAGTAATCTCTTTAGTCCCATTTATCTTCTTATTCACCTATTTATTCATATTAATATAAATTAATGGATATTTATTTTATTCCATGGATTGTGAATTATAACACAACACTCTTACTTTTCATCTTCTTCCTCAAATTTTCATCTGTGGCCATTTGGAGCCCTTTTCCAGTTGGTTTCTACATCCTTTTAACATCCTCCTATCCTTTTACAAGGATTACTTGTCATCAAAAATATTCCAGACCCATCTTATATATTTTCCTTGCCTCAGTCTTAGAATCAATCACTTCTCCATGGAACCCTTGCAGCTCATGTTTCTTTAATCAGGCTATAGTACGTATGTATGTATTAAATGTGATCCAGATTTCTCATGGTCAGATAAAGCAATTTCAACGAAGAAAAATGCAAGACCAGGATAAAACTTGTGTTCAACTGGAGTCAGAATTAGTATTATGTATTCATATACATATGGGCTTCCCCTTTGGTTCAGTGGTAAAGAATCCATTTGCAATGCAGAAGACACAGGAGACGTGGGTCAATCCCTGGGTAAGGAAGATCCTCTGGAGAAGGAAATGGCAACCTACTCCAGCATTCTTGCATAGGAAATCCAATGAACAGTAGAGCCTGGTGGGTTACAGTCTATTGGGTCTCAAAGAGTCAGATACGACTGAATGATTAAGCACATGTATTAAATATGTATGCATTTATTTCTATTTATTATTATTATTCAGTTTAATAGGTAATCTCTTTCCATAATCCAATTTTATTAATTAAGAAAACAAGGCTTAGAGAAAAAGATTAGGTTCCCAAACACACAGAAATAAGTAAAGAACTATAATTGAAATCCAAGTCTGCATAATCCAAATCTGGAATGTTCTGTTCCAGGGCTCATACAGGAGACAAAACAACAAAATATATATCTATATTGATTCATGAAAATACATGCCTATCATTATTTCTATATCTATGTGTCTGTGTATCTACAGATATATATATATGTATATACATACATATATATATACATACACATATATATATACAATAATTTTTGCATGTTTGCACAGTTGCTTCAGTCATGTCTGATTATATATATATATCAGTACATACTACTAACTCTGATTACAATCTAATACAAGTTTTATCCTAGTCTTATACATCTTTACTGAAGTTACTTTACCTGACCATGAGAAATCTGGATCACCTCATGTAAACTATATTATTTGTCCAAACCTGGCAAACATGTGAATTCATTTCAATATTGTTAACCTACAACCATGTGAGACATAAAGATGATAACTATAGTGTAGTATTTAAGCTTTTTTATGTCTTTGTCTTAAAATATACAGGCAAATTTATATTTTGCAAAGTTACTACTAATTTCTCTCTTTCCCATTCCCCTCGGTGTGTTTTTATTATTCATTTCAGACATAGTTGTTTGTATTAAGTATGAAGCTTCATCTGTATACAGGTTGATTTCTTTAATTTACTTTTTAATTGAAGAATAATTGCTTTACAGAATTCTTTTGTTTTCTGTTAAAGCTCAACATGAATCAATTCAGTTCAGTTGCTCAGTCGTGTCTGACTCTTTGAGACCCCATGAATTGCAGCACGCCAGGCTTCTCTGTTTATCACCAACTCCTGGAGTCCACCTAAACCCATGTCCATTGAGTCAGTGATGCCATCCAACCATTTCATCCTCTGTCGTCCCCTTCTCCTCTTGCCCTCAATCTTTCCTAGCATCAGGGTCTTTTCAAATGAGTCAGTTCTTTGCATGAGGTGGCCAAAGTACTGGAGTTTCAGCTTCAACATCAGTCCTTCCAATGAAAACCCAGGACTGATCTCCCTTAGAATGGACTGGTTGGATCTCCTTGCTGTCCAAAGGACTCTCAAGAGTCTTATCCAACACCACAGTTCCAAAGCATCAGTTCTTTGGCACTCAGCTTTCTTTATAGTCCAACTCTCACACCCACACATGACTACTGGAAAATCCATAGCTTTGACTAGATGGACTTTTGTTGGCAAAGTAATGTCTCTGCTTTTTAATATGCTGTCTAGGTTGGACATAGCTTTTCTTCCAAGGAGCAAACGTCTTTTAATTTCATGGCTGCAGTCACCATCTGCAGTGATTTTAGAGCCCCCGAAATAAAGTGTCTCACTGTTTCCATTGTTTCCCCATCTATTTGCCATGAAGTGATGGGACTGGATGCCATGATCTTAGTTTTTTGAATGCTGAGTTTTAAGCCAACTTTTTCACTTTCCTCTTTCACTTTCATCAAGAGGCTCTTTAGTTCTTCAATTTCTGTCATAAGTGTGGTGTCATCTGCGTATCTGAGGTTATTGATATTTCTCCCAGTAATCTTGATTCCAGCTTGTGCTTCATCCAGTCTAGCATTTCTCATGATGTACTTGCATGTAAGTTAAATAAGCAAGGTAACAATGTACCTCCTTGACCTACTCCTTTCCCTATTTGGAACCAGTCTGTTGTGCCATGTCCAGTTCTAATGGTTGCTTCTTGACCTGCATACAGATTTCTCAGAACGCAGATCAGATGATCTGGTATTCCCATATCTTTCAGAATTTTCCACAGTTTGTTGTGATCCACATAGCCAAAGGCTTTGGCATAGTCAATAAAGCAGAAGTAGATGTTTTTCCAGAACTCTCTTGCTTTTTGGATGGTCCAACAGATATTGGCAATTTGATCTCTGATTCCTCTGCCTTTTCTAAATCCAGCTTGAACATCTGGAAGTTCACCTTCAAGTACAATTGAAGCCTGGCTTGGAGAATTTGTTTCTCCATTGTTACCCTGCACATAAATTCTTCAGTAACATTTTTCTAGATTCTGCATATATGTGTTAGAATACAATATTTATCTTTCTCCTTCTGACTTACCTCACTTTGCATAATAGGCTCTAGGTTTATCCACCTCATTAGAACTGATTAAAATGCTTTCATTTTAATAGGTGAGTAATATTCCACCGTGTATATGTACCACAACTCCTTTATCCATTCATCTGTCAATGGACATCTAGGTTGCTTCCATGTTCTAGTTATTTTAAACACTGCTGCAATGAACAATGCGATACATGTGTCTTTTTCAATTTTGGTTTCCTCAGGGTATATGCCTAGTAGTGGGATTTCTGCGTCATATGGTGGTTTTATCCCTAGTTTTTTAAGGAATCTCCATACCATCTTCCACAGCGGCTGTGTCAATTTGCATTCCCACCAACAATGCAAGAGTGTTTCCTTTTGTCCACACTCAGTGCAGCATTTATTGTTTGTAGATGTTTTCATGATAGCCATTCTGACCAGTGTTAGGTGATATCTCATTGTAGTTTTGATTTGCATTTCTTTAATAATGAGCACTGTTGAGCATCTTTTCATGTGTTTACTAGCCATCTGTATGTCTTCTTTGGAGAAATGTCTGTTTAGGTCGTTTTCCCACTTTTTGATTGGGTTGTTTGTTTTTCTGGTTTTGAGTTGTTTAAGTTGTCTGTATATTTTGGAAATTAATCCTTTGTCAATTGTTTCATTTGCTATTATTTTATCCCATTATGAGGGTTGTCTTTACATCTTGCTTATAGTTTCCTTTGCTGTGCAAAAGCTTTTAAGTTTAATCAGGTCCCACTTGTTTTTATTTACATTACTCTGGGAGGTGGATGATAGAGGATCTTGCTTTGATTTATGTCATCAACTATTCTGCCTATGTTTTCCTTTAAGAGCTTTATATTTTCTGGTCTTAAATTTAGATCTTTAATCCATTTTGAGTTTATCTTTGTGTGTGATGGTAAGAAATGTTCTAATTTCATTCTTTTGTATGTAGCTGTCCAGTTTTATCAGCATCATTTATTGAAGAGGCTGTCTTTGCCTCATTGTATATTCTTGCCTCCTTTGTGGAAAATAGGGTACACATAGGTGTATGGATTTATTTCTGGGCTTTGTATCTTGTTTTACTGGTCTATATTTCTGCTTTTGTGCCAGTATCATACTGTCTTGATTACTGTAGCTTTGTAGTATAACCTGAAGTCAAGAAGGTTGATTCCTCCAGCTCCATTCTTCTTGCTCAAGACTGCTTTGGCTATTTGGAATCTTTTGTGTTTTCATATGAATTATGAAATTTTTTTGTTCTAGTTCTGTGAAAAACGGCATTGGTAATTTGATAGGAATTACATTGAATCTGTAGATTGTGTTTGGGAGTATAGTCATTTTCACAATATTGATTCTTACTACCCAGGAACGTGGAATACCTCTCTATCTGTTTATGTCATCTTTGATTTCTTTCATCAGTGTCTTATAATTTTCTATGTACAGTTTCTTTTGTCTCTTTAAGTAAGTTTATTCCTAGGTATTTAATTCTTTGTGCTGCAATGTTGAATGGGATTGATTCCTTAATTTCTCCTTCTGATTTTTGACTGTTAATATATAGAAATGCAAGTGATTTCTGTGTATTGATTTTGTATCCTGCAACTTTGCTAAATTCACTGATTAGCTCTAGTAATTTGCTGACAGTATCTTTAGGGTTTTCTATGTACAGTATCATGTCATGTGCAAACAGCGACAGTTTTACTTCTTTTCCAATCTGGATCCCCTTTATTTCTTTTTCTTCTCTGATTGTGGTAGCTAGGAATTCCAAAACTATGTTGAACAATAGTGGTGAAAGTGGACACCCTTGTCTTGTTCCTGATCTTAGGGAGAATGCTTTCAGCTTTTCATCATTGAGAATAACATTTGCTATAGGCTTATCATATATGGTCTTTACTATGTTGAAGTAGGTTTCTTCTATGCACATTTTTTGATGAGTTTTAATCATTCAGAAAATGAAGATAATGGCATCTGGTCCCATCATTTCGTGGGAAATAGATGGGGAATCAGTGGAAACAGTGTCAGACTTTATTTTTCTGGGCTCCAAAATCACTACAGATGGTGACTGCAGCCATGAAATTAAAAGACGATTACTCCTTGGAAGGAAAGCTATGACCAACCTAGATAGCATATTCAAAAACAGAGACATTACTTTGCCAACAAAGGTCCATCTAGTCAGATCAGATCAGATCAGATCAGTCGCTCAGTCATGTCCGACTGCGAACTCGTGAACTGCAGCACACCAGGCCTCCCTGTCCATCACCAACTCCCGGAGTTCACTCAGACTCACATCCATCGAGTCAGTGATGCCATCCAGCCATCTCATCCTCTGTCGTCCCCTTCTCCTCCTGCCCCCAATCCCTCCCAGCATCAGAGTCTTCTCCAATGAGTCAACTCTTCGCATGAGGTGGCCAAAATACTGGAGTTTCAGCTTTAGCATCATTCCTTCCAAAGAAATCCCAGGGCTGATCTCCTTCAGAATGGACTGGTTGGACCTCCTTGCAGTCCAAGGGACTTTCAAGAGTCTTCTCCAACACCACAGTTCAAAAGCATCAATTCTTCGGTGCTCAGCCTTCTTCACAGTCCAGCTCTCACATCCATACATGACCACAGGAAAGACCATAGCCTTGACTAGGCGAACCTTTGTTGGCAAAGTGATGTCTCTGCTTTTGAATATGTGATCTAGGTTGGTCATAACTTTCCTTCCAAGGAGTAAGCGTCTTTTAATTTCATGGCTGCAGTCACCATCTGCAGTGATTTTGGAGCCCAGAAAAAGAAAGTCTGACACTGTTTCCACTGTTTCTCCATCTATTTCCCATGTAGTGATGGGACTCGATGCCATGATCTTCGTTTTCTGAATGTTGAGCTTTAAGCCAACCTTTTCACTCTCCACTTTCACTTTCATCAAGAGCCTTTTGAGTTCCTCTTCACTTTCTGCCATAAGGGTGGTGTTATCTGCATATCTGAGGTTATTGATATTTCTCCCAGCAATCATGATTCCAACTTGTGTTTCTTCCATTCCAGCGTTTCTCATGATGTACTCTGCATATAAGTTAAATAAACATGGTGACAAGTCAAGGCTATGGTTTTTCCTGTGGTCATGTATGGATGTGAGAGTTGGACTGTGAAGAAGGCTGAGCACCGAAGAATTGATGCTTTTGAACTGTGGTGTGGAGAAGACTCTTGAGAGTCCATTGGACTGCAAGGAGGTCCAACCAGTCCATTCTGAAGGAGATCAGCCCTGGGATTTCTTTGGAAGGAATGATGCTAAAGCTGAAACTCCAGCACTTTGGCCACCTCATGAGAAGAGTTAACTCATTGGAAAAGACTTTGATGCTGGGAGGGATTGGGGGAAGGAGGAGAAGAGGGAGACAGAGGATGAGATGGCTGGATGGCATCACTGACTCGATGGACATGAGTCTGAGTGAACTCTGGGAGTTGGTGATGGACAGGGAGGCCTGGCGTGCTGCAATTCATGGGGTCTCAAAGAGTCGGACACGACTGAGTGACTGATCTGATCTGAATCATAAATGGGTGCTGAATTTTGTCAAAGACTTTTTATGCATCTATTGAGATTATTATATGGTTTTTATCTTTCAATTTGTTAATATGGTGTATCACATTGATTGATTTGTGTATATTGAAGAATCCTTGCATCCTTGGAATAAACCCAACTTGATCATGTATGAGCTTCTTAATGTGTCGTTGAATTCTGTGTGCTAAAATTTTGTTGAGGATTTTTGCATCTCTGTTCATCAGTGTTACTGGCCTGCGGTTTTATTTTTTGTGTGTTGTCTTTGTCTGGTCTTGTATCAGGTTGATGGTGGCCTTGTAGAATGAGTTTGGAAGTGTTTCTTCCTCTGCAATTTTTTGAAAGTTTTAGAAGCATAGGCATTAGCTCTTCTCTAAATGTTTGATAGAATTCTGTAAGGCTGTCTGGTCCTGGGCTTTTGTTTTTTGGGAGAATTTTGATCACAACTTCAATTTCAGTGCTTGTAATTGAAAAGTGAAAAGTAGTCACTCAATCGTGTCTGACTCTTTGTGACCCCATGAACTGTAGCCCACCAGGCTCCTCTGTCCATGGAATTCTCCAGGCAAGAATTCTGAAGTGGGTTGTCAGTTTCTTCTTCAGCTTGTAATTGCATTGTTCATAATTTCTATTTCTTCCTGGATCAGTCTTGGAAGGTAGAACTTTTCTAAGAATCTGTCCATTTCTTCTGGGTTATGCATTTTATTACCATATGGTTGTTCATAATAGTCTCTTATAATCTTTGTATTTCTGCATTGTCTGTTGTAACCTCTCTTTTTTCAATTCTAATTTTGTTGATTTAATTCTCCCCTCTTATTTTCTTGATGAGTCTGGCTAAATGTCAGTTTTGTTTATCTTCTAAAAAAAACTGCTTTTCATTTTATTAACCTTTACTATTGTTACTTTCATTTCTTTTTCAGTTATTTCCATTCTGATCTTCATGATTTCTTTCCTTCTGCTAATTTTGAGGGGGATTTGTTCTTTTTCCAGTTGTTTTAGATGTAAAATTAGGTTGTCTGTTCAATGTTTTTCTTGTTTCTTGAGGTAGGGTTGTATTGCTACAAACTTCCGTCTTAGAACTACTTTTGCTGCATCCCATAGGTTTTGAGTTGTTGTGTTTTCATTGTCATTTGTTTCTAGAAATGGTTTGATTTCCCTTTTGATTTATTCAGTAACCTGTTGGTTATTTAGAAACTTATTGTTTAATCTCCATGTGTTTGTGTTTTTTATAGTTTTTATCTTGTAATTGATATCTAGTCTCATAGCATTGTGATCAGAAAAGATGCTTGAAACGATTTCAATTTTCTTAAATATACTGACGTTTGATTTGTGACCCAAGATACTGTCTATCCTGGAGAATGTTCCATGTACACTTGAGAAGGTATATTCTTCTGCATTTGGATGGAATGTCCTGAAGACATCAGTGAGATTCAACTCATCAAGGTATCATTTAAGACATGTGTTTCTTTATTAATTTTCTGTCTTGATGATCTGTCCATTGGTGTGAAAGGGGTGTTAATGTCTCCTCCTATTATTGTGCTACTGCCAGTTTCTCCTGCAATGTCTCCTTTTATGTCTGTTATGTCTCTTTTTTATCTTATGTATTGAGATGCTCCTATGTTGGGTGCATAGATATTTACAATTTTTGTGTCTTCCTCTTGGTTTGATCCCTTGATCATTATGTAACATCTTTCCTTATCTCTTGTAATATTCTTTATTTTAAAGTCCAGTTTGTCTGATATGAGGATTGCTACTCCACCTTTCTTTTGCTTTCCATTTGCATGGAATATATTTTTCCATCCTGTCATTTTCAGTCTATATGTGTCTTTAGATCTGAAGGGTATTTCTTGTAGACAGCATATATGTATGGGTCTGGCTTTTGTATCCATTCAGCTAATCTGTATCTTTTGGCTGAGGCATTTAATCAGTTCACATTTAAAGTAATTACTGATATATATGATTCTATTGCCATTTTCTTAATTGCTTGGGGTTTGACTTTGTAGATCTTTTTCTTCTCTTGTATTTTTTGACTATATAAGTCCCTTTAACATTTGTCATTGGTTTGGTGGTACTGAATTCTCTTAATTTTGCTTGTCTGAAAAGCTTTATATTTCTCCATCAATTTTGAATGAGATCCTTGCCAGGTACAGTAATTTTAGTTGTAAATTTTCCCCTTTCAGTACTTTAAATACATCCTGCATTCCCTTATGGCTGGCAGAATTTCTGCTGAAAGATCAGCTGTTAAACCTATGGTGTTTCCCTTGTACGTTATTTGTTGCCTTCCTCTTTCTGCTTTTAATATTCTTCCTTTGTGTTTAATTTTTGTTAGTTTGATCAGTATGTGTCTTGGTGTGTCTCTCCTTGGATTTGTCTTGTTGGGGACTCTTTTCACCTCTTGGAATTGATTGACTATTTCCTTTTCCATGTTGGGGAAATTTTCAACTATAATCTCTTCAAAAATTTTCTCATACCCTTTCTTTTTCTGTTCTTCTTCTGGGACCCCTATAATTCAAAAATTTGAATGTTGGTGTGTTTGATATTGTCCCAGAGGTTTCTAAGAGTATCCTCAGTTCTTTTCATTCTTTTTACTTTATTCTGCTCTTCAGAAGTTATTTCTACCCTTTTATCTTCCAGTTTCTGATTCATTTGTCTGCTTCAGATATTCTGCTATTGATTCCTTCTAGATTATTTTTAATTTCAATAGTTGTGCTGTTTTCTCTGTATGTTTATTCTTTAATTCTTCTAGGTCTTTGCTAATTGATTTTTGCATTTTCTACATTTTTTTTCAAGGTTTTTGATCATCTTTACTATCATTATTTTGAATTCTTTTTTTAGGTAGTTTGCCTATTTTCTCTTCATTTATTTGGATTTCTGTGTTTCTAGTTTATTCCTTCATTTGTAGAATATTTCTCTGCCTTTTCATTACTTTTTTTTTTTTTTAATTTATGGTGTCTGAGACTTCATTTTCCCAGGCTGAATTATTTCTTCCTTTTGGTTTCTGCCCACCTAAGTTTGGTCCAGTGGTTTGTGTAAGCTTCATGTAGAGTGAGATTTATGCTGAGGTTTTTGTTTGTTTGTTTTCTTCTGATAGTCAAGGCTGAGTGAGGTGGTAATCCTGTCTGTTGATGACTGGTTTTGTGTTTTTGTTTTGTTTGTTGTTTGGATGAGGCATCCTGCACAAGGTGTTGCTGGTGGTTGGGTGATTCCAGGTCTTGTATTCAAGTGGTTTCCTTCGTGGAAGTTCTCACTATTTGATACTCTCTAGGGTTAGTTCTCTGGTAGTCTATGGTCTTGAAGTCAGTGCTCCCACTGCAAAGGCTCAGGGCTTGATCTCTGGTCAGGAACAAAGATTCCACAAGTCGTTTGTTATGGCATTAAATAATAGGTTGATTTTTTTTTTTTTAATTTGCCTGAATCCAAAGCCCCATTATTTTCCATTACAATCCTTCATAAAGATCCATCTAAACTAGAGTATCTTTTTTTTTTTTTTTTTTCATTTTCATTTCTAATTTTATTGACTTGATTTTTCTCCTTTTGTTTCTTTTGCATTTATTTCTGCCCTAATTTTTAATATTTCTTTCCTTCTTACTAACCCTGGGGTTCTTCATTTCTCCCTTTTCTACTTGCTTTAGGTGTAGAGTTAGATTATTTATTTGACTTTTTTTCTTGTTTCTTAAGGTATGCCTGTATTGCTATGAACTTTCCCCTTAGGACTGCTTTTACAGCATCCCACAGGTTTTGGGTTGTTGTATTTTCATTTTCATTCGTTTCTATGCAAATTTTGATTTCTTTTTTGATTTCTTCTGTGATTTGTTGGTTATTCAGCAGCATGTTGTTCAGCCTCCATATGTTGGAATTTTTAATAGTTTTTCTCCTGTAACTGAGATCTAATCTTACTGCATTGTGATCATAAAAGATGCTTGGAATGATTTCAATTTTTCTGAATTTACCAAGGCTAGATTTATGGCCCAGGATGTGATCTATCCTGGAGAAGGTTCCGTGTGCGCTTGAGAAAAAGGTGAAATTCATTGTTTGGGGATGAAATGTCCTATAGATATCAATTAGGTCTAACTGGTCTATTGTATCATTTAAAGTTTGTGTTTCCTTGTTAATTTTCTGTTTAATTGATCTATCCAGAGGTGTGAGTGGGGTATTCAAGTCTCCCACTATTATTGTGTTATTGTTAATGTCTCCTTTCATATTTGTTAGTATTTGTCTTACATATTGCGGTGCTCCTATGTTGGGTGCATATATATTTATAATTGTTATATCTTCTTTTTGGATTGATCCTTTGATCATTATGTAGTGACCTTCTTTGTCTCTTTTCACAGCCTTTGTTTTAAAGTCTATTTTACCTGATATGAGTATTGCTACTCCTGCTTTCTTTTGGTCCCTATTTGCATGGAAAATCTTTTTCCAGCCCTTCATTTTCAGTTTGTATGTGTCCCCTGTTTTGAGGTGGGTCTCTTGTAGACAACATATGTAGGGGTCTTGTTTTTGTATCCATTCAGCCAGTCTTTGTCTTTTGGTTGGGGCATTCAGCTCATTAACGTTTAAGGTAATTATTGATAAGTATGATCCCGTTGCCATTTACTTTATTGTTTTGGGTTCGAATTTATGCACCCTTTTTGTGTTTCCTGTCTAGAGAATGTCCTTTAGTATTTGTTGGAGAGCTGGTTTGGTGGTGCTGAATTCTCTCAACTTTTTAAATTATTTATTAAAATATAATTTTTATTTATTTGCGGAGTGAGGACAAATAAACATTACTTCCATTTTAAGAGTCAATATAAAATTATATACTCTAAGTAGCATTACTCCATCCTCATCCCTACTCACCTGGTTTCATTTTCTGCTGTTTCTATTTCTTTTCCACCTGTACCTGCAACTACTTCTTTTGCAAAAATGAACTAATTCATGTGTGTTTCTTTAAACTCACTTCTTTATTACATACATACAGTATAGCTATTGTAGGGCTTCCATGGTGGCTGAAATTGTAACGAATCTGCCTGCAATACAGGAGACCAATGTTTGGTTCCTGTGTCAGGAAGATCCCCTGGAAAAGGGAATGACAACCCACTCCAGTATTCATGGCTGAAGAACTGCATGGACAGAGGAGCCTGGCAATGGGGTTCATGGGGTTACAAAGAGTCAGACACAACTGAGAAACCAACACTACAGTATATTTTAGGTAACATTTCTACTTTAATAGTTTGCTTAATCAGGGTATTTTGATAAGTAATCTAAACTGGTTCATAAGACATAAACCATTCTTTTTACAGAGCATAATATTTCATTCTGTAGATATATCACAACTTATTGAAATATTCCAGCAATTATAAACAATGCTGTAATCAATAGTGAAACTTCCTGGTGATTTTTTTGATTTGTGTTTTGTTGAGTTTTTTCTATAGTAGCATATTTTGTTGTGATTTGTTGATTTATTTTTCTATAATAGCACTCCCTTTTCTGTTACTAGCTTTCCCAGGTACCCAAAGGATGCTCTTTCCTTCAGCTCTCCATATGCAGATAGAAAGACACCTACTCTCCAAGACAGCACTGAAAGGCTCAGGAGGTTGGAGCCATGGTCTTCTCCTCACTTCCTCCTGGAGGAGAAACTTCAGTTCTATGCTTTTTTCAAATCTTACACGGCCATGCCAGCCAAACTGTCCAACCTCTTCCTTTGTTCCTAGTTTCCCCAGGCTTCCAGCCTATGGATGTTTCCTTAGCACTCTGTATGGCAAGATAGAAACTGGTACCTCAGGCAATACACTAAGAGACTGGAGGTGTTGTACATTCACTCAACTCTTGGTTCTCTCCCACGGAAAATTTTCAGGCAAAGGTGATTGCTCTGTTCATTGAGCTGTTCTGACTTCAGGGAAGTGGTGGTGCTGTGAAAAAAGTGAAATTCCTCCTTTCCCATTTCAATGCAGCCATTTCCAGTTTTGTGCTCATCTGGGGTATTACAACTTATTAACTGGAATATGGACTTCTCAAAGAGAAGCCATGCTCTTTATATCATTACTAAACTCGTGTTGCTATGGGGAAATTAGGGCTGAGACTTCCTATTCTGTCATCTTTTAAACATGACTCCTTATATAAGCAGCATAATCACCTCACTGATTTTGGACTGAGTACAGTTGTTAAACAATACAGAACCTGTACAGATTAGTATGACATTGTCATTATCTTTCATAGATCTAGCAATAGAGACAAAATAAAGTCATAGGTAATTAAAATTTTAGATTATAGGATTATTTGTGTGATGAAAGAGATATAAAAACGTGTATGTGGCACCCTGATGAGGATAAAGGTTAATTAGGCTTTGCTCTGATGAATACAAGATGGTGTCATTGAAGGGAGAGCATGCATTGAAATTAACTTGGAAACCAAAATAACAAAAAAGTCAAAACCCTGTGGTACTCAAAATTCCTTACACCTCTTCAAACCTTAAGAAATGCCACTCTGGATTATAGAATGGCCCTTTCATTTCTGCTACTGAAATCAGGTTACTTTATATTTTATAACAGGTCATGATAGCATTTCCCTCAATACTTATATCGTACATTGAAAAATCTTACCTCTTCTTTAATGCCTCTCATTATAAGTTTCACAGATGGATCTTAAACATATCAATACAGTATTCAATACAAATTATATTATCAATTATCTGGTGCCTATAAAACAAGATTTTTTAAATTGTCTTTTTTAAGCTTCAAGGTGTCCAGGATTATGCAATTTCTTCAGTTCTGTCTCACCACAGCAAAGATTTTAAATGGTGGACCACTGTTACAGCTTGATTACAGCTCAGAGATTTATTTGGCAAGCAAAGGAAAGTACCCCCTTGAGGCATGAGGGCAGGCTGAGCCCAAAGGAGAGGACTCAATCCATCTTGGCTTCCTCCTTTTATACATTTGTCTCCCCTTCTTGAGCCTGCCCTATGCAAATTGAGCTAGCCAGGAAGGCTGTTTGCTTCACCTGTGGTTTTCACTTTGGTCCTCAGATTTTCTTTTGTTCCTCTGGCTTTTAGCCACCACCATTTTGGACCCCTTTTACCTTTTCTAACTACCTAAAATCACCTACCCCTACCCCCTCTAGAGATAAGAGGCCCAATTCTTTGGGAACAGGGGCATTGAGGTCTCTCTGGCTACTTCCTGCTGAGCTGGGATGGCAAGGGGCATTGGGCCTCCCGCTCTTGCTAGTCTCAAGCCCCAGAGTCCTTATAGCAGTGACTATCTAAGGGTGAGTGATATTTTCTGTGGTCAGGTGTAGTTATATATCCTTGTTGAACTAGCATTGTATTTTGTAGCTTGTTGATCTGGGCAGAGAAAAAACTGGGTTAACCAATTGATAATACATGGAGCAATCATAAGCAATATCAATATGGTGATAACAGGGGTTAAAGTAAAGTAAATGTTGCTCAGTTGTGTCCAAATCTTTGTGACCCCATGGACTGTAGCCTACCAGGTTCCTCAATCCATGGCATTTTTCAGGCAAGAATACTGGAGTGGGTTGCCATTTCCTTCTTCAGGAGATCTTCCCAACCCAGGGATCGAACCCAGGTCTCCCGCGTTGTAGGCAGATGCTTTACCATCTGAGCCACCGGGGTAGGGGCATTAGCCAACTCCAAATCCCCTTTCACCTGGAGAAGGATCCCCCAAAGAGAGACTGTAGCCACCCTGAGGACTCTCAAGCTTATTCTTCAAGATCCTATAGGATCTGAATGTTTTTCTTGAGGACTGTGAAGCTTTATTCAACTTAGTTGGAGGTATTTACCCAGAAGCAACATGCCTCATTCAAGATGGCTCAAGTCTCTCCTTGTTCAGGAATCAGGAGATCTATCTCCTGTCTATTTTGGAGTACAACCTCTACCAAGATGTATTGGCTCTTTATATCTATCCTGAGAAATCTTATCCCCAGAAATTTAATTTCGGGAGTGTTCATTAGAACAGCACTCATTTGTAGTCCTGAATATGTATCTGAGATCTCCCAGGGGCTCACAGGTGTGTTGAGTGTCCTCTTCTCTTTTCTTCCATGGCTTGACTCGTGAGTAGTGAATCCAGGAGTCATATCCTGGTTCCTTGACTGCTGTGGTGGTAAAAAGTATTACAGGATAGGAGCCCTTTCATGTGGGCTGGAGTTGAGCCTCGGGGGAGCCATTTTTTCAGACTTTAACTAGGACTTGAATCCCTGGAGCATATAGTAATGGCTCTTTAGAATCTTTTGGGTCCTGGTTGATATCCCACAAGCATATTTCTTGTTGCAATTGCCCAATGGCCATGGTATAAGACTGGAGGGTCTGAGCCTCTGGATCCAGGAAGAGATCAACGACAAACAAAATTTCTCCCATATAGAATCTCATAAGAACTAAAACCAATCTATTCCTTAGGAGCAATACAGGTGCAGAGGAGAGCTATTGGTAAAGCCTCCTTCCATCCAAGGGAGGTCTCCTGGGTTATCTTTTTATTGCTGATTTTAAGAATTGGGCTTCCCTCATAGCTTAGTTGGTAAAGAATCCACCTGCAATGCAGGAGACACTGGTTCAATTCCTGGGTTGGGAAGATCCCCTGGAGAAGTGATAGGCTACCCACTCTAGTATTCTTGGGCTTCCCTTGTGGCTCAGCCGGTAAAGAATCCTCCTGCAATGTGGGAGACCTGGGTTTGATCCCTGGGTTGGGAAAATTCCCTGGAGAAGGGAAAGGCTATCCACTCCAGTATTCTGGCCTGGAGAATTCCAGGCAGTCCATGGGGTTGTAAAGAGTCAGACACAATTGAGCAACTTTCACTTTCACTTTTTTACTTTTCCCGAGAATGAGTCCTCCAGGCACAATGGAGGTAATAAGTAATGCCCAATGCTTTAGAGACTCCTTGGGTGACCTTAGAAGTAAATGGTGTACCATTGTCACTTTGTAATGACCTGGGTAGGCAAAATCTTGGAATGATTTCTTGGAGTAGTTTTCTTTCTTTCTTTTTTTTTTTTTATTACTGCCTTTATCCTCTGCCTTCTCAGTCCAGGTGGGAAAACCTTCAATCCATCCTGTAAATATATCTGTCATGATAAGTAGGTATTTATGAGAAACTGGTATCTAGGTGAAGTCCATCCACCAATCTCTCCTGGGTAGGTCCAGCACCATTGAATGGGCTGGGACAGCTGGGGTCTTTGGGCACCTTGGGAGTTGTTTAATTGGCAAGTGGGACAAGAGGAGACCACTTGCCTTATAGTCTTTTGGAAGCCTGTTCCTCTGAAGGACCTTTCTAGTAATCTTTGGAGGGCTCTCTCCCCAAATGAGTGGTGAATGTAAAGTAAAGTGAAAGTGAAGTCATTCTGTCTTTTTGCGACTCCATGGACTGTAGCCTACCAGGCTCCTCCATCCATGGGATTTTCCAGCAAGAATACTGGAGTGGGTTGCCATTTCCTTCTCCAGGAGATCTTCCCAACCCAGTGATTAAATCTGGGTCTCCCACATTGTAGACAGACTTTTTATCATCTGAGCCACCAGGGAAGTGGTGCATGTAAGGAGTTAACCTTACCGTTGGAGGTTCCCAGGCAGATAAAAGGAGTCCCTCCTTTTGGAACCACCCCATATGATCTTCTTGAAAGCTCTCACTCTTAGCTTTAAGAGTCTCACCTTCAGTATATGAAGTAATTTCTGGCAAATTAGTTTGTGGACCTAAGGTGACAGCCCCTATTAATTCATTGTTCTGTAATGCTGCTCTCTTAGCTGCCTGATCGGCTGCTTTGTTCCCTCGTGCCACTTCCGGGCTTCCTTTTTGGTGTCCTTTACAGTGAGAGACTGAAACCTCAGCAGGCAGATGACTGCCTCCAAAAGCCTAAGGATTTGATCACTATACTTGATTCAGGACCCTTGGGTGGTCAAGTGGCCTCTTTCTTTCCAAATAGCAGCACGTGCATGTAGCACCAAAAAGACATACTTGGAGTCAGTGTAAATGCCTACTCTTTTTCCTTTTCCCAGCTCTAAAGGTGGAGTCAGGGCTATGAACTCAGCCAATTGAACTAAAGAACCTGGTGATAAACATTTAGCCTCTATGATCTCAAAGCTGGAGACTACTGCATATCTGGCTCTTCTTTTTTCATACAAGACAAAGCTGCTTCCATCAATGTACAAAATTTCCTCAGGATTGGTCAGAGGATCTTCTGACAATCCCTCTCAGGGTTTTCTCTGATGGTGCAAAGTTTCTAGGCAAGATTGAAAGTGGAGAGAGCCCTCGGGGGTAGTCAGGATGGTAGTTGGCTTAAGAACCTCACAAGGGGATATAGTCAGGCCTGGATTTTCCATCAGCACGACTTGATGTCTGAAGATCCTTTAATCAGACATCCATAAATGGTCTTTCCCATTCAGGAGTTGTTTCACTTGGTGGCTGGTAAAAATAGTTAGTTTTCCCCCCAAAGAGAGTTTTAAAACATCTGTTAGGACTGCAGTAGCTGCAAGACTTTGGAGGCAGGGAAAGATCTCTTCTTAATAAGGGAGTAGGATGCTCAGCAACCACCAAAACCTGGTGGGAAAATATTTGCCCATCCCAGCAACAAAGAAGTGCTCAGGTGAATCTTTTTGTAATTGTTTTCCTTTAACACCCAAAATGGTACAGGTTTGGAAGGAGAAGCCTCTGGCATAGGAGATTGGGACAGAGTAGGTAGCCCCTGTGTCAACCAAGAAATTCTCGGACCTACCTGCCACATCCAGTTGCACTCTTGGCTCCAGCCCTGTGATGGTTATCTGTGACAGGCAGGCTGGCCCGAACAGGCCACTTCAGTCCTGTTGAACCATCATGAAGGATGTCTTAGCACTTGACCTTGAATCTCTTGAGTCCCTAGGGCAGAGTGTCACCCAGTGTCCCAATTGATGGCACTTGCAGCAAGCCATTTTAGGAGACGTGCCACAGTTTGGACACTCTTTGGCCCATTGTCCTGCCCGGCTACAGACTAGGCATTTGCCTGGTGCCTTGTCCTTCAAGGACTTGGGATTTGCTATAGGGCTTCCCTGGAGGGCGGCCAGCATCTGGGCATGCCTTGTCTCTTTCCTTCTCTCCCTTTCCTGGGCTTTGGCCTCCCTGTCCTGTTCTCTGTTATAAAAGGTATTGGTGGCTGTCTGGAGCATCTCATCTAAAAAGGAGCAGGGTTCTGCTGCTGCAGCTCTTGTAACTTTATCCTGATGTCTGATACACATTGAGACAGCAATTTGTCCTTTAAAATCACCTAGTTCTTGTGAAAGTCTAAGTCCAGATTGGTAAACATTTGGAGGGCCTCTTTTAGACTTTCCAGAAAGGCAATGGGGTTCTTGTTGGACTCCTGAGTTATTGCTGAAACCAGGCACAGTTCAACAACTAATAGGCTTCCTTTTATTTCCATGGGCATACTTCCTTAAGGGTGGGTGGTCTTTCTGAAGCTTATCCGGCCCAGTACTGTTGCAACCTGAGAGCCTGGCATCCCTGGGTCAGGGTGCAGATCCCCAGACAGGTTGAGGCATGCAAACATCCTGGAGATTGAATCCCTGGGCAGGTTAAGGCATGTCAGTCTCCTGGGACCCCTGGACTGGTGTATCCCCAAGCAAGTTGAGCCATGACAACCTTCTGAGGACCAGATCTCTAGGCAAGTCGAGGCAGGTCAACCTCCTGGGATCCTCAGGCTGGAGCTGGGTGTCTCCAAGGTCTCCAGTGTGACTAATGCTGGGTAGGATTAAGGCATTGTAATCTTAACTCTTTGCTCATGAGAATAGATACCATGATGTAAAGTAATCCAAGCTTGTGTCCTGAGACTGGGAACCTAGGGAAATAGCCATAAGTCTTATCCTTTTATTGCTCTGAGGGTATGTAAGTTACTGTTTTCCTCCCCTAGTCCTCCATAACAGCAGCTTAAGGTGTCTCCAGTGATAAATATTTCATTGTCATAGACCCACTCTAAGTAATAACAGAAGTAATGACAAAGGAGTGGGTTATCTGGTCCTGTTAAAGGCATTAAGAGTATTTTAATAATAAGCTGAGTGGTGTGATATTGCCTAAATTGTAGGAGTTAGTAAGTGGCTTAAGGACAAAATGATAAGATGCAACAGACCAGTAAAAGTTCAATAAAAGTGGAGTGGAGATTTGATCCAAGGGTATGTTTGTAGCTTTAGAAGAAGGGTGGTAGGGTTTGGGCCCAAATGGCCTGCAGGCCTAACTCCCAAAGTGGCAAACATTTCCCCTGGAAGCCCAATTGCCTTTGAAGGGATGCCACCAACAGATGGACTTCTAGCAGGCATTGTGGGCCTGTCACCTCCCCTAGCAGGTTCACTGAGAGGTGCTGTTGTCACACATGTTGTGGGAAACATGGAAGGTGAAGGCCTGAATCTCTAGAGGGATTGGATATTATACCGTATTTCCCTCCCAAGGGCCAGCTACTTTCTGGTTGTCCCGAAAGAAGAATGTAGAGGCAACACTGTGGGACCAGACAGGGCTCACAAAAAGAGCATGAAACAGGTTGGAAGGGGACAGGACACAACTTCTGAAAGAATGCCATAGCCCATGGGCATTATATAAACCAAAAATCAAATGGGTCCAAGATGATAGACAAGTCAAATTCAACTAAACTTTGATCCTCAACCTGAAAGCTAAATGGTACACCCAGAGGCACCACGACAGTTCCAAGACACTATCAAAAGACCAAGGAGAGGGTGGTTCCCCAATTGTTGGAATAATCTTCACACTCATTAAAATATGAAATCACCCAGCCCATAAAAACTAACCACACCACATTCCCTGGTTGCCATGGTTCACTGGCCCTCTGTGATGGTCCATACTCTGTGGAGTGTTCTTCTCTCTGAATCCAAATAAGTCTACCTCCTACTCATTGCTGTGTCTCTCAATGAATTATTTCTTCAATGAAACATCAAGAATCTGAGCTTCATTAGCTCCTGAAATCAGGCACCATGGGTTTTGGCCAGGCTCAAGTCCCCTGGACATGACTGAATGACTAAGCATAGCAGAATCTCTGCCATGTGGATTTGAATCTCAATCGTAGGTAAACGGTTTCAAACACAACTTTCAGAAATGAAAAGATGATGAGCTGCCCAATACTTTGTAAACAGCAGCATAAATGGAGACAGGAGCTGAAGGACAGGAGGAAAAAGCAGTGGGAAAAATGTGTCAAGAAACCCCTTTCATAACTTTCTGGAAAGACTGCTAAATGCCTGACCTGTGCCCATAATTTTCATTGGCCTGATCTTTGGCACAAAGGAAGTTAAGGATCAAAGAACTCTCACCTGCTTGGGCAACAGCTAATAGGCACAGAGGATAATGGAGCCTTTGGGACACACTGGAGAGTGGCCCCTGTCAGACTGCCTCAGTTGCACCCACTGACTGCTGCTTGCCTGTTAATAGGGGGTTCAAGGAAACAAGAAATGAGAGATTGTAAAGGAATTAAGATTTTGTTAGCCATATGTCTTTCCAGCAATAGGGGTGAGGACCTCTTACTTTAACCAGAGGTCTTCTGGAATCTGAGACTGAGCTGTGTGAGCTTTCTGCCAAGTTTTTATTGCTGTCCCAGTTTCCAGCATGCTGGGCTTCTGGTCACTTCCACTGTGCTGGGTTTCCTTCACATTTAGCTTCCACAGTGTGCACTTTCACCGACTTGAGCTTCTGCTGTGCTTGGCCTCTGCCTTGTGGGGGCCGAGCCCAAGTTGCTTCAGCCAGTTACATCCAAGTCACGGCACCAGATATGTCAGGGGAGTGTGTCTTTTCCTCAGTTCTGTCTTACCACAGCACAGATTTGAGATGGTGGACCAGTGTTACAGTTCAGTTGCAACTCAGAGTTTTATTCCGCAAGCAAAAGGAAAGCACATTTTTGAGGCATGAGGGTGGACCAACCCCAAAGTAGAGGCCTCAGTCTGACTTGGCTTCCTCTTTTACACATTTATCTCCTCTCCCTCTTGAGCCTGCACTATGCAAATTGATCTAGCCAGGAGAGCTGTTTGTTTCACCTGAGGTTCTCACTCTGGTCCTCAGATTTTCTTTTGTTCCATTTTTGCAGGCTTTTTCCTTTGTCTTTTAGCCACCACCATTTTGGATTCCTTTTTCCTAGTCTAAATACCTAATAAAGAGAACACTGATAGTAGAAAAGCTTGTTTTAAAATATTCTTTTTTGGCCAAGAAGTCCAAGAGAAGGGATGAAGTACACATTGTGGAAGTTATTGACTAACAATGATATAGCTTTACTGTAAATCTTACTTTCTCTATATACATCTATTCATCCACAAAGTCATCTTTCTTTGTAATTCTAATGCAAACCCAGTGAAGCATTTTATAACATCTGCTAAATATATTTCAACTGATACACTTCTAAACTCCTGATTTGGGGATTTCCTTCCTTTTCAGCAAGATTCTTGCCTTGGATTTGCCACTGTCCAGAAATCTTGCCATGTACATAAGCCATGGGGACAAGAAGTTCAAAGAAACAGTTTCTTGATCATATTTAAAAGAAAACTCTCATGTCAATGTTTTGTGATCTAAAAATAGCATTATTGTCACTATATGTATTAATCTATATATATGTATATAGATTAATTACACAGGGTACTATAAAAATTATTAAAAGCAACATATTGTGAGAGTTTAAATTAAATAAGGCATCTTCTTCTAAAAGTAGCTTGATATATACATTATTTTCAAGTAAAATCCATAAAAGTATACTTTCTATTTTCAGTGTTATAATCATTAACATTTGATGTGACCATTAAATCATTAACATTTATATTAAAATGTTATAAACATTTTAATCATATTACATTACATAGCCAGAAGTTACTTATATAAAGAAGAAAAATATATTAATATATCAGAGGCATATAACTAAAATGCTGTTGTCCTTATGTTTTTTCTTTTAAATTTTCCTAATTATGTTTCAAATATAAGGCAAATAGCTCAGTATTTAAAAAACAGATGTTCATAATAAATTTTATCTTTAAACATACTGCTCCAAAGTTACAGTAGAACCAACCTTAAGATAGCTTTATCTTCCAATTTCTCCCAATTAAATAGTGATAGGTTTAAAATGACATTAAGCAGTCAATTTGAAGCAATTTTTCCCAATTTCTCACTTTTCAGATAAGTTTTTCATAAAGTTCCATTTCATTTGCATTGACATTATCAATCAAAATTTTCTCATCTATGTTTGAATTTTCCCAGTGTTATTATCATTAGTGCTATTCCCTCAGTATACAATTGTAAGCTGAAATTATATCATTTGGGATGCATTCCAGAAAATTAACACTGTTGTTTGCCATTGACGGGTCTCTGGGGAGTCTCAGCAAACAGCATTTCTGTCTCCACTTGTCTCCACTCAAGTTCTAAACCAACTGGGAAATAAGAAAATCAAGTAAAGCACCTGGGGGCAAAAACTTCACCAATCATTAAAATCATATTGGAGAATGAGACTTATTTCCAAGGACAAACAGATTTCCTAATCTGGAGCACTAGAATTAAATGAATTTACTCAGCACTGGCAGAATTGTAGTAATAATGGTACAGAGATGGTTGCCCTGGGGGACAATGTCTGGGTTCCAGAAAAAAAGGGGAAAGGAATGGGCTGGATTACACATGCCCCGGAGAAGGCAATGGCACCCCACTCCAGTGCTCTTGCCTGGAAAATCCCATGGATGGAGGAGCCTGGTGGGCTGCAGTTCATGGGGTCGCTAGGAGTCGGACAGGACTGAGTGACTTCACTTTCACTTTTCCCTTTCACGCATTGGAGAAGGAAATGGCAACCCACTCCAGTGTTCTTGCCTGGAGAATCCCAGGGATGAGGGAGCCTGGTGGGCTGCTGTCTATGGGGTTGCACAGAGTTGGACACAACTGAAGCGACTTAGCAGACTTAGCAGCAGCAGCACACATGCCCAGTTAATACTCCCAAACTCACCAATCAGCTTGTCCTTCCACCCCATCTCTTTGTCCTTCAACTTCCCCATCCTAGAGAAAGGGAGTCTGAAGATGGAGGGAAGACAGAATTGTTTTGCTAATAGCTCTCTATCCAGTGAGAGGAAACATCAGAAGAAAAGAAATCACTGCTTGGAGAAACAGACATAGAGAATAGACTTGTGGACATGGGGAGAGGGGAGGAGAGGGTGTGATGTAGGGAAAGAGTAACGTGGGAACTTACATTACCATATACAGACTAGATAGCCAGTGGAATTTGTTGTGTGGCTCAGGAAACTCAAACAGGGGCTTTGTATCAACTAGAGGAGTGGGATGGGGAGGGAGATGGGAGGGAAGCTCAAAAGGGAGAGGATATATGTATATCTATGGCTGATTCATGCTGAGGTTTGACATAAAACAACAAAATTCTGTAAAGCAATTATCCTTCAATAAAATATATATATTTTTAAAGAACAACAACAAAAACTCTTAGGAGAAAACATGGACAATAAAAAAAAAAATCAGTGTTTCAGCTTTCTTTGTGCAATGTATTTTTAAATATGCAAATCGAAATTATGAGCTGTCAAAAAGTAAACAAGCCACTAACCTATATCTGGTGGGCCACAAAAAACATGAGGAAATATTTGGAAAAGTTCAAGATGATAAGGCAGTTCAAAGTACTACTAATTGTGGTGGAACAGTAAATAGAAGTATAAGCTAAGAAAAGTTGACTTTTTATAGTCTCACCCTACTCTAGTGCTCTTGCCTGGAAAATCCCATGGATGGAGAAGCCTGGTCGGCTGCAGTCTATGGGGTCGCTAAGAGTCAGACACGACTGAGCGACTTCACTTTCACTTTTCACTTTCATGCATTGGAGAAGGAAATGGCAACCCACTCCAGTGTTCTTGCCTGAGGAATCCCAGGGATGGGGGAGCCTGGTGGGCTGCCATCTATGGGGTCACACAGAGTCAGATACTACTGCCACAACTTAGCAGCAAACATAAAAAGACAGGGGCAAGGCTGGCAAATTTGATAAATAAAACATCTCATTTTTAAAGAGCTTCCTCTTCTATACAACAAAATTATTTTCAGTAATAAATAAATGATAATATGAAGTAAATAATATCAATTGGAAGAAAATAAATGCAGACTTCAAAACTTTATTTTTATTTAACTTTGTATATCTATATTTATCAATATCACATATATGTATACATCTTTTATGTATACATAAAACCATTCCAGTAATAAGTAAAATTAAAAATTATAGTAGAAAGGGATTTTTAATTAAAATTTTAAAAATTAAAATTAAAATTTTAAAAATTTAAATTAAATTAAAAATTAAAGTAGCAAAGGACTTTTTAATTCATGTATTTTTGACAAAGTAGGAAAAAACTTATACCTATATATTGAGCTGTCATAGTAACAAATAGTAACAATATTGTGATTATCAGTGATGTCATGAATATGGATTTTCTTTACACGTTCAATAGGCAATATTTAAGCAGATTCTGTTCATTCACAGATGATGGAAAAAACTTTTTTATTAATGTTTATTTAATTAACTGATGAATCACCAGACACATAAATAGGTTAGAAAAGTGTTAAAAACAAGCTGGGTAGAAATTAGTGAAAACCCCATTTTACACTGAATTTCAGAATCTGCAATATTATTGAAGGCCTGATTTCATCAGGATTGGTTCTAGCAGCTTTCAAATGCCTTTGTATTTGAACAAGTTTCACTAAAATGTCTTCACCAGAAAAACTCATCATAAATCTTGATTACATCCTGTAAAAACTTCCAAATTTTCTTCTCCTCCTGTAAAAATCAGAGGAAAAGATTCAATGATGACAAACACTGACATTATTTGGTCCACTTTTTTAGGAAAAAACATTCAACTTTTGGTAAAAACAATGACTACATTCAACTTAGATGTCTTTATTTCTTCTGGCAGCGTTAAGTTCATCTTTTGTCATTTATAAGAGTTTTCTTTAATATCTGTGTCCTTTTTCTCTGTAAATACCAATTCCTTTACATTTTATTGTTGTATGGCTAATATTCTTCATAGATTTTGTCCATCACCAATTATTGGGGAATAATCTTAGATTTTTGTATTTCACTCTTGAAAGTTAATTGTTGCTTGCAAATGTTTTTGTGGTTACAGAGAATGGCACAATTGAAATAACTGTAGTTCTGTTTGTATTTACAGTCAGTGTGCTATCATTGTTTACTTAAAATGTTTAAATATAAGAACATGTAGTACTACAGGATTAGAGGTACTGACAGGACCCAAAGGTAGTTCAGATGGTTCAAATCATTATGAACTTACTCAAAACTACTGTAAGCTTGAGTGTTGGGAGCCTTCTTTACAATTTCTTCCCAAAATAGCAATGCTATTAAAAGATAAATAATCAAAATGTGCTCATTTCAACCTTCTAAATCTGAAGTTTATTATATATTACATACATAGGAATGAGACATTAAGCACACACAAAAAAAAGATTGTTTAAAATAAGGGTTAACAAACTGTTTCTTTTAAGAGCCAGATAGTAAAACTTTTAGGCTTTTTTGCAGGCCAAAAGCAAAACTGAGAATAGTTTGTAGGTAATTTGTAGGGTTGGTCTTTGTAAACCCATGGACTGTAGCCCTTCAGGCTCCTCTGTCCATGGAATTTTCCAGGCAAGAATACTGGAATGGGTTGTAATTTCCTTCTTCAAGGGATCTTCTCAACCCAGGGATCGAACCCAGGTCTTCAACATCTCCTGCACTGGCTAGCCGATTCTTTACCACTGAGCCACCTGGAAAGCCTGGGTAGTTATATAAAAAGAGAAAAAAAAAATTTCACAATTTTTGGTCAACCAACATAGCACAATATCATTTTATATATATAAAATGATAGTATGTTATATTCTGGATATGGCCCATGGGGCATAGTTTGGCAATCCCTCCCTATCTAGAGCTTAGGCAAACAAAAAATTGGGAGTAATCAATACTTTAATCATTGACATTATTTAGAATGGCAGGAAAATGTAGTGTTTACAAATATAGAGTTAGTTTCATTATTTTTTTTTAATTTATCTATAGAAAATGCTTCCCAGGTGGTACTAGTGGTAAAAAACTTACCTGCCAATGCAGGAAATAAGAGACACAAGTTCAATCCTTGGGTCGGGAAGATTCCATGGAGAAGTCCATGGCAAGCACTCCAGTATTCTTGCCTGGAGAATCCCATAGACAGAGGAGACTGGTGGGTAATGGTCCATAGTTTTGCAAAAAGCTGGACATGACTGAAGCTACTTAGCACACACAGAAAATGCAATCCCTGTATTGTGTGCAGTTAAATCACTCCTATTGGGCTACCACTGGATATCAGTAAAATGGCAATGAAAATTGACTCTTTTTAAAGCATTTAAGCCATATAGTATGATTTCTTTCCTCTCTTTCTTTTTGTCCCTTTTGGTCCTTGTTTTGTTTTAATTAACAGAGTATAAACTACTAACAAAAGATGCAAAGCACACTGAAAAAGTCAGAAAAACCACAGCTTAACAAATGATAAAGTTTCATGGATTTTTCTGCCTCTTATTAACATTCGCTGAAGAAAAATCCTTATGCTGTGCTTAAATTCAGTAAACTCAGAATGTGGGTGCATGTCACTCTGAATATTCCATATCACTATACAAAAAGAATGGAAGTAGAATATTCAGTAGAGAGCCTACTTTTAGAAGTAATCTCTTTAAATTGTTTTAATATAGATTACTTCTAAAAGTAAGCTCTCTACTGAATATTCTACTTCCATTCTTTTTGTATAGTGATATGGAATATTCAGAGTGACATGCACCCACATTCTGAAGAGGAATTAAAAAGCCTCTTGATGAAAGTGAAAGTGGAGAGTGAAAAGGTTGGCTTGGGTTCGCAAAGAGTCGGACACGACTGAGTGACTGATCTGATCTGATCTGATGTGCTAAATCTGTTAGCCAAGTAACAGTTCTCTGCCTATTATTTGCTGGCAATAATATGAGTGTAAAATGCCCATGAGTCTCCAATAGGAAAAAAAAAAAAGGTTAAAACTATGTATAGGGGACTTCCCTAGCAGTCCAGTGGCTAAGACTCTGCCTTCCAATGCAGGGGGTGCAGGTTTCGTCCCTGGTCAGAGAGCTAAGATCCCGTTAGCAAAAAAAAAAAAAACAAAACACAGAAGCAATATTGTAATTAATTCAATAAAAGGCTTTAAAAAAAGATCCACATCAAAAAAACCTTTTGAAAAAATCTGTGGATGATATTTACAACCTGCAGTGAATGATGAGAGAAAATACATGTCTTTTAAGTCTTTTTCCCTCTGACATTCTAGGATATTGTCAAATAATGTCAATTAGCAAATTTAAAAAAGTATTGGATTATGAGCCACTTGTAACAAAGAGACAATGAGAGGAAATTAAAAGTAAAGTAAATAACAGAAGTCTGGCAGATGAAACCAAGGAAACTTATTGGTCTACTTGTCTTTTTGAATATATAAAAAAGCAAAGATGGCAAATATGAACTTTAGGGCAAAGTACATGAATTGGTTTATTCTGTATAATAACATCTAATGTCTAATACTGAAAGGTCTATGAATGGCCAGGCAACCGCCTTTGCCAAGTTTCCCCTCCAAGTTAGCCTATGAAAATCCCTAATTATCTATTGTTAAGGAAGTTTCCTCACTGTGATTCAGGAATAATTCAGACATTGTATGAATATGTTCAGTAGGGACCTTAATAAACAACTTCCTATATGAAACTCAGGTTTGATGTAGTAACAGAGAAAATGTGAAGGTGTTTAGATACCTCATAGGAGAGTATTTGCAGGATATAGAATATATTAAAATTATATAAAATTATAAAAATAATATTAGAATAATTTATATTAATAAATGAACTGTCAAATTACTTATATGTTAACCAAAACCAGCGGGGAAGGCAATGGCACCCCACCCCAGTACTTTTGCCTGGAAAATCCCATGGACGGAGGAGCCTGGTAGGCTCCAGTCCAGGGGTCGCTAAAAGTCGGACATGACTGAGCGACTTCACTTTCACTTTTCACTTTCATGCATTGGAGAAGGAGATGGCAACCCATTCCGGTATTCTTGCCTGGAGAATCCCAGGGATGGGGGGAGCCTGGTGAGCTTCCGTCTATGGGGTCGCACAGAGTCGGACACGACTGAAGCGACTTAGCAGCAGCAGCAGTAACCAAAACCAGAGTTGAGTCTTAAAAGACACCACAAAATGTTTCACAAGTAGACAATCTTTGTAATTAATCTGCTGCAAGTTTTACACAGGTGAGTCAAGTCATACAAAAATAGAATTATATATGATTCTAAGGCTCTAGCATATTGTAAAAAATATAACAAAGATTAAAAACCTTAGAGAGCTGATCTCTGGCCTTTTTTCAAAATTGGAAATAACCATAAACCAGGGGTGTAAAGCAGGCCACCCTCATTCACTTCCTTATCTGGGACACAAAAAATAGGGAAACACAAGCACACACATCCATTTACACAATGTCTCTGGCTGCTTTTAAGCTACCACAGCAAATTCTGAGTTTTTGTAACAGAGATTGTACAGCCAAAAAATCTAAAATATTTACTTACCTGGCCCTCTATGGGAAAAGTTTGTTAACCCCTGACCTATACTAATAAATTCAACTTCTGAAAAAAGGAGTAAATACTACAAGGATACAAAAATTAAGTGGAATGTGTTACTTTACAATTAGTCATCATTGTACTGTAGGTATAGGACATTCGTGACACACGTGTTAACTACTAACATGATATTTGTATCCCAATGGGAAAAGGAAACTGGAGTCTCTGAATCCATGTGCAGGTTGGGTTCCCCCTTTTTATGTTCTTGGATTCAGACTATTCTGTTCTATTCTAAGAATCAATTTTCCCGATCAAAAAAATAATTAGTATCTCAAATCCAAGTCTCCATTCAACATAGTCCCTTTCCGGTAAAAGCAGAGATGGTTACACCACTGTTTTATGGTTTTCTATTTTATAAGATGTTGGAAATTTCTTAAATCTGAAGTTCCCTCTGTGTGGTGAATCATAATAATAATATGCTCTGAATAATCTGTTTGCTGCAATATAGCAGTGTGGTAGCCAGGGTCTAAACTGTTCCAAAGAGTTGAGAAAATATAACTCAAGTCTCAGAGTACCCAGAGGGACAGACATGTTAGCTGCAGCTGTCTTCAAAACAATTGAGAGATAATAATTTTGGTTTTATAAGGTAAGTAAATATGACTAATAAACTTTAGTCTCTTGCAAAAGATCCTCCTTTACACTCACAAGCCCCCTCATGGGGTACTAAGAAGTGATACCCTGCCAAACTCGTTGGACATTAACAAACCTTACTCATAACACAATTTTGCTATTCAGAACTCTTCTGGATCACACCAAAAAGACATTTCCCTTGGTTGAGAATTCAAATGTGATTTGTTTTCATCCATGTGTGGGACTGGATTCAGCCCAGGAACTAAAGTGACTGGGTTAAGAGGCAGATTACTTGGCTAGCTTTACATTTCATAGCTAGAAAATGATAGCAAATAACTGGAAAGCAAGGAGCGACTAAAGTAATGCCAGATCGATCAATTCCCTAGTTGGTGCCAAAGTTCATTGGGTCTAATAAATCAAAAACAACAACAAGTAGACCCCAAGGGAGAATATGACTTACTTTATTGGGTGGGGGTGGAAGTCATATTAATTTTTACCTGGCACTGGAAAATAACATAAACTAGTATCTTTAAAGAAGAACTGCTGCTGCTAAGTCACTTCAGTCATGTCCGACTCTGTGCGACCCTATACACGGCAGCCCACCAGTTTCCCCCATCCCTGGGATTCTCCAGGCAAGAATACTGGAGTGGGTTTCCATTTCCTTCTCCAATGCATGAAAGGGAAAAGGGAAAGTGAAGTCGCTCAGTCGTGTCTCTTAGCAACCCCATGGACTGCAGCCTACCAGGCTCCTCCATCCATGGGATTTTCCAGGCAAGAGTACTGGAGTGGGGTGCCATAATTGAATTTTCTTTATTTACCTGTGTTTACCCATTGCCCATCAATTTAAAGCAGTGAAGGCACTGGGCTTCAATAACTACATGCTCCTTGAAGCTTAAATTTAGACTATGTTATCTTTTATCTTAACTTCTTTTTCCTTCCTCTGTTATTTAGTTTCAAGAGAAGCTTCATGAAAGACAAGCTGTGAAGATTGACAGAGCTATTATAATATAGTGTATTATATTATAATATATATAATGTAATATAATATATAATATAATGTCTGACTCTTTGTGACCCAATGGACTGTAGCCTGCCAGGCTCCCCAGTTCATGGGATTCTCCAAGCAAGAATATTGGAGTGGGTTGCTATCTCCTTCTCCAGAGGGTCTTCCCAACCCAAGGATCAAACCCAGGTCTCCTGCATTGCAGGCAGACTCTTTACTGAGCCATCTGTCTGAGCCATCAGGGAAGCCCAATATAATGTATACTTATAATTATCAATGACATAAATTTTATATGTATATTTTATCTCATGAATTTATACTAACTTATTGTAGTGTAGCCATCCTTCAGTGGGAGGTCTGTTTCAGAAACCAAAATCCATGTATGCGCAAGTCCCATAATCTGAATCTGCAAATTCTGCATCCACAGATTCAACCTAGCATAATAGTATAAGATCTGAGGTTTGTTAAATCTGTAGTTGCAGAATGCATATATGAGATAGATCTGGAAGATGAATAGGATTTTGTATGTGAAGACACCCCATTAGTATAATCAGATTGTATTAAAATAGCAAGGCCACCATTTTTTTCTTTTTTAATTGAAGTATAGTTGGTTTACCATGTTGTGTTAATTTTAGGTGTACAACTCAGTGGTTCGGTTATACTTTCATGCTCAGTTGCTCAGTCACTCAGTCGTATCTGACTCTTTGCAACTCCATGGACTATAGCCCACTAGGCTCTTCTGTCTATGGGATTTTCCAGGCAAGAATACTGGAGTGGGTTGTCATTTTCTACTCCAGGGGATATTCCTGACCCAGGAATCAAATCCGAGTCTCTTGATTCTCCTACATTATGGATTCTTTACCACTGTGCCTCTTGTAGGTTACTGAGTAGAGTTCTCTCAATTAAGGATTAAGTCCTTCTTGTCACTAATGTGTCTTCTGGGCTCAAGTAGTGAGGTATACATTCATCCACAACAGAAAAGATGGACAAAAGTTAAGGTAGCCACCATCTATCTGATGGAAGTGAAAGGGCAGAGTGACAGAGAATAAGCCAGCACAGTCTTTTACTTCCTTGCACTTGTATCTCTCTTCCATCTCGTTTTCCAATTTTTTCTTACAGGAATATACGCTGCTTTCAGTTGAGAAGATCATGGTATCTGGTCCCATCACTTCATGACAAATAGATGGGGAATAGATGGGGAAACAATGGAAACAGTGACAGACTTTATTTTTTTGGCCTCCAAAAACTGCGGATGGTAACTACAGCCATGAAATTAAAAGATGCTTGCTCCTTGGAAGAAAAGCTATAACAAACTTAGAGTATTAAAAAGCAGAGACATTATTTTCTGACAAAGGTCTATATAGTCAAAGTGATGATTTTTCCAGTAGTCATGTATGGATGTAAGAGTTGGACCATGAAGAAGGCTGAGTGCCAAAGAATTGGTGCTTTTGAATTGTGGTATTGAGGAGACTCTTGACAGTCCCTTGGACTGCAAGGAGATCAAAATCCCAGTCAATCCTAAAGGAAATCAACCCTGAATATTCACTGGAAGGACTGATGCTGAAGCTGAGGCTCCAATACTTTGGCCACCTGATGCAAAGAGCTGACTCTTTGGGAAAAAAATCCTAATGCTGGGAAAGAGAAGGCAGGAGGAGAAGGGGACGACAGAGGATGAAATGGTTGGATGGCATCACTGAATCAATGGACATGAGTTTGAGCAAGCTTCAGGAGATGGTGAAGGACCGGGAAGCCTAGTGTGCTGCAGTCCATGGAGTTGCAAACAATCAGACAGGACTGAGAGGCTGAACAATAACAACAACCTCCCAGGACTTCTAGATGTTGACTGTGGCCTGAACCAGCAGTAGGAATTGATCTTTCTTCAACCAGCTTATGGTGTTTCAGTCTTAACTGGTATTTGAACTGAAGAAACCTAACTCATTTTCTTAGCTCCACTAAGCAATTAATCTTTGTTTCTTTTTAGATAAAGGATGGGAGAAGGGGTTATTAACTGCCCTCTTGGTTTCCTTACAGTTCTAACTTTCTGTGACTGTCTGTTTCAGGAAAGGGATGGGGAAAAAGACACAACACTTATCATTCTGCAGATTAGCTGAATTTTCTCTCACGCTCTTATTTTAGTTTCTAATAAAAATGGAAATTATTGACTCTACCATGCCATTTAGGAAAAGTTACATAAAGTTGAAGCTCAGATTTCCACCAATGCACAGGAAAATAAAGGAACTGAATTAAAATTAACCAACCTCTATTTTTAAATATAATGTTCTTTATTTTCTTAATCCCTGCATATTATTTTTTCCAACTTCAAAAAAAGAATAAGCAACATGTTAATTCTGAAAAATATACCCTCTGAATAAGATGTGAATTCCTAAAGTCTCATAATAACTGAAAATTTAATGAATTCTCCATAAGGCATATATATTGATATATCAATGATACATATATTGATAAAAAGAATAATCATTAAAAATTATGAAACTATCTGAACCATTGCTGTTATAATAGCATATATTTTACCTGGCCACCATGCAGTCTACAAATGTTTCTTGATTTATTTCCTTCCATCAAAATACATGGCGCTAGTGGTAAGCGGTAAACAGCCCATCTGTCAATGCAGGTTAGAGGTAAGAATGCTATGCTATGCTATGCTAAGTCACTTCAGTCGTGTCCGACTCTGTGTGACCCCATAGACGGCAGCCCACCAGGCTTCCCCGTCCCTGGGATTCTCCAGGCAAGAACACTGGAGTGGGTTGCCATTTCCTTTTCCAATGCATGAAAGTGAAAAGAGAAAGTGAAGTCGTTCAGTCATGTCCGACTCTTAGCGACCCCATGGACTGCAGCCTACCAGGCTCCTCCATCCATGGGATTTTCCAAGCAAGAGTACTGGAGTGGGGTGCCATTGCCTTCTCTGAGAGGTAAGAAACGTAGATTCTGTCTCTGGGTTGGGAAGATCCCCTGGAGGAGAGCATGGCAATTATTCTTGCCTGGAGAATCTCATGGACAAAGGAGCCTGGCAGGCTACAGTACATAGAGTCACACAGAGTCAGATATGACTGAAGCAACTTAGCACTCACATTAAAATATAAAAGTTACTAACTCAGTATTTTATTTTTATATACAAATATAAGAAAAGTTTTTCTAGAAATATATTTAAATTGTTTTTATTGATTTACAAACTGTTATCCACCACGCATTTTAACACCATGCGTTTTAACCCAAGGACAGATTTTCCTTATTTCTCATTAAGTACAGCTGCTTCTTTCTTTAAAATAGTCAACATAGGAGTGATGTCATTTTCAACGTTAGTCCTTTCTAGTCAAAGATGAAGTAGCAACTATCCATAGATAAGACACAAGTGTGAAAATCCCAGAACTTGAAGGTAATGCTAAAGCACATTTCTGGATATCAGGGACCAAGAAGGACCCCATGGGAAGAGTAACAGAAGTGGCTACACTTTGATGGCATCACCCCTTCTTCAAAAGGGCACATCTGCTGCACCAAGAGGGCTTCCCCAGGCCTAGAGTTTCTCCAGTATATATATGGAAACACACACACACACAAGGCGGACATCTAGCTTCCTCAGCATAGTGAGAGGTTTTGTGGGAGTCCTACTCTGGATCTCATCTCAGAGGGATCACTGGGAGAATCTTCAGAACTCAGCTTATGGGAATCAGATACAGAGAAGGGAGTTGGGGTACAGATGGAGGCACTATTTGACCAGAAAAAGAACAAAAGAGGTGAGGTTAGCTGAAGGAAGGAACTAAATATGAACAGATATAAACAGAGATTAAAAAAATAATGGAACATATTAATAAAGCCAAGAGTTGGTTCTTTGAAAAGATAAAAAAAAATGATGAAACTTTACCTAGAAGAATCAAGAAAAAAAGTGAAAAGACTCAAATCAATAATATTACAAAGGGAAAAAGTAGAAATTAAAAATAATATCACACAATAAAAAGAATCATGTGAATACTATGAACATTTATACACCAACAAATTGGACATCTAGAATAAATAAATATATTCCTAGAAATATACATCCTACCAAAACTAAATCATGAAAGGTAGAAGAGATGTCAACCAGAAACAGTCTTTTCATAATCATGATACAAAGTTGTATAATAGAAAGAGCACTGAATCTGGAGTTAGTTTTTTTGGGAGGAGGGGTAATTTTACTTTAAAATTACCTCCAAGAACTAGAAAAGTCAATTATATTGTTTGAATTTTAGTCTTATAAAAGACAGAGATAATATTTCTTTTACGGGCTTGCTGTGAGCATTAAATAAAATTAAAGCAGTTTGAAAACAAATACCATAAAAAACATAATTTTAGTCTTATATTCCATTAATTACTTAAAAGTAGTTACCTATTTCCAAGAATATAAACAAAAGGGCAATTCATCTAAATAAAGAAAATAATAATAATCAGGCTAACCCAAATTTCTTCATAGCAACATACAATACCCAAAGACAAGTAGGAATGCTTATGCTATGAGTGAAAATATTACAAGTAGCCACTCTGGCTGTTAGTCATAAAAGCAATGAATAGATATAGGCATACATACCTTGAAGATATTGTGCATTTGGCCCCAGACCACCAAAAATGATGAATACTTCAGTAAAATGAGTCAGACAAATAATCTGGTTCCCTAAGGCATATAAAAGTTATGTTTACACTGTGCTCAAGTCCATCATGTGTGCAATAGAATCATGTCTAAAAAATATACCGTGTTCTGGTGTGTTAGTCAGTTGTGTCTAACTGTATGTGACCCCGTGGACGGTAGCCCACCAGGCTCCTCTGTCCACGTGATTTCCCAGGCAAGAATACTGGAGTGGGTTCCCATGCGCATCTCCAGGGGCTCTTCCTGACCCAAGTATCAATCCCAAGTCTCCTACCTTGCAAGTGGATTCTTTACCATCTAATTTATTGATGTAAAATGCTAACTCTCCTCTGAGCCTTTAGGATGTCATAATGTTTTTGCTGGTGGGGGGGTCTTGCCTCAGTGTTGATGGCTGCTGACTGATCAGGGTGACTGCAGCAATTTCTTAAAATATCAAAGGCTAAGTAACTTGGAGAATTCAACACCTAAGAATGTGTAAATTTTTTTAAAAAGTTCCAGCAAAAGAGACACTGATGTATAGAACAGTCTTTTGGACTCTGTGGGAGAGGGAGAGGGTGGGATGATTTGGGAGAACGGCATTGAAACATGTATAATATCATATATGAAATGAGTCGCCAGTCCAGGTTCGATGCACAATACTGGATGCTTGAGGCTGGTGCACTGGGATGACTCAGAGGGATGGTATGGGGAGGGAGGAGGGAGGAGGGTTCAGGATGGGGAACACATGTATACCTGTGGTGGATTCATTTTGATATATGGCAAAACCAATACAATATTGTAAAGTTAAAAAATAAAATTGAATTAAATTAAAAAATAAATAAATAAAAGTTCCATCAAGTAATCAAGGTAATTAAGAGTCAAAGGTAAATAAATGTGAGGGAAAAGTCATCATACAATGTCTGGATAAACCATTGATCAATTTGAACATGTAACTATGGGAGTTACAATTCTAAAAAAGAATGTAAATTTTCAATATCTTAACAATGTAAAGCTGCCAATTAATTTAATTTACAAATCAAGCTATGAGTGACATAAACTTATGGTAATTTATTTTATATCATAAGTTAATCAGTTCAGTAAAAAATTAAATATGATGTTTAAAAAACATAATTATATAAACCTGTTAATAGCTTTCATTGACTTTTTCTAAACCTACAGTACATTTTTAAAAATAATTAGTATTTTAATGAAAATATATTTATGGAAAAGTTCAATATTTCCTTGACTTTTACTCTCTGGGTTTTTCCTTCTGTAAAACTAAATTTTAAATATTTTACTTTAAAATAGCATGATTAAATATGATTTCATTTTTATGGATTTTTTTATTAAAATTATTTCTACCTTAAAATCTTTTCTTATAAAGGCTACTAGCTAATTCCTCACTTTTCAGCTTCATTTCCATTTAGGAATGGAATTGTTGCATAGTTCTGGTTCATGAGTCACAAATAGAAATCTGCTGGAGATGAGATTTGCCTGGAAAAGTGTTTGCTTCTTTGATACTAAAGGAGATGCACATCTCTGGCCAGCATTCCCTTTTGTTCATGCCTTGAATAGATGCCAGGATGTAAAGTAGCCATTTTACTACCACAAGGCAAAAAAGGACATACTAATAATAGCACAGCAAAAAGATACAGTTTTTATTTCATCACTGAAGCACTGTACCATCTCTAACTTGTTATGTGGGGTGTATTTACTTAAACCACTATTGATTTAGCTTTCAGTAACTTGCAGTTGAAAACACTCTTAATCAAAACCCTATCCATTCATATAAAAAATATGTATGCACACATAGGGAAAAATGTAGTATGATGCACTATTAATTATATATTGTATCTGGGTAATGAAATTCTGAATGTATTTTTCCCTTTTTGTACTTTGATGAATTGCTTGGCTTTTTTTCAAAATGAGACTAAATCAATTTTTAAAAATAATTATTCTTCTAGTGTTTGAATGCTTTTGAGATTTGACAAGGTTATTAATGCAGAACATATATAATATTGTATATATTTCTTAATATTTTATGAAAAATGATTTAGGATACAATATTTTAAAACAGCTATTTTATAGTGGAGAAAACCCTTGGATAAGTTCAGATTGACAAAAAAAATATTCCTCATGATTGATTTAATTAAGTGAGCAAAACTAAGATTGTGTTAGTTTTAAATTTGACATGCACAATGCTAACTTTCTTTTATATAATCACTGTTGCTCAGTAGCAATGGTCATTTTCAGCAATAACCTTAAACTGGTAACACAGAAATATGTTTCATTGACTTTATAACTTTTAAAATTAAAATTATTAGTATTGTTTCACTGAAATATTATGTTAGCTTCAGGTGTAAAATATACTGACTCAAATGTTTATAGATTATACTCCATTTGTATTTATTATAAAATAGTAGCAATACTCCTTATACTGTACAATATATCTTTATATTATGTATTTATACATAATAGTTTGTACTCCTATATTCCCTACCCTTTTCTTGCTCCTTCCCTACACCCTCTCCTCACTGGTAACCACTAATTTGTTCTCTGTATCTGTGAATCTATTACATTTTTGTGATATTCACTAATTTGACTTTTTAGATCCTGCATATAAGTGACAACATACAGCATCTGGCTTTCTCTGACTTTAAACATATATATATATATTTAAACATATATATATGTACTTATATGTTATATATACATATAAAACACACACACATATATGTATATATGTTATATATGTATATATATATATGTTATATATATATAAAACATATAAGTATATATAAACTTTCTCTGACATAAACATAATATTTTCCAGGTCCATCCATGTTGTTGCAAATGGCAAATTTTCATTCTTTCTTAAGGCTGAATAGTATTTCATTGCATGTGTATTTATTACATCTTATGTGTCCATTCATCTATTGATAGACACTTAGATTGCTTCCATGCATTGGTTATTATAAATAATGCTGCTATGACATTGGTGTTCATGTATTTTTTCATCAGTGTTTTCTTCCCATATATGCCCAGCCATGGAATTGCTGGTTCATATGATTGTGCTATTTTTAGTTTTTTGAGAAACTTCTATACGGTTTTCCACAGAGGCTGCACCAATTTAAATTCCCACCACCAGTGTACAAAGTTCTCTTTTCTCCACATTATCACCAACATTTATTATTGTGGTCATTTTGGTGATGGCCATTCTGACAGGTGTTACATAATATTTTATTGTTCTTTTGATTTGCATTTCTCTAATAGATAGTGACGTCGAGCATCTTTTCAGGTTTGTATCTGCTATCTTTGCAAAACTGTCTACTCAGGTCTTCTGTGCATTTGTCCATTTTTAATTGGATTTTTTATATTGAGTTATATGAGTTTTTCATATATTTTGAAAATCCCTTACACAGCATGAAGTTTACAAGTATTTTTTTCCCATTCATTGAGCATTCTTTTCATTTTGTCAATGGTTTCCTTGGCTGTGAAAAACCTTTTAAATTTAATCAAGTAATATAAATATATGATTATTGTTATTTTAAGTTGCTGATCTGTTTTTTCTTTCTTTTTCTCTGTGCATGTATTGCACAGCATGAAGGATCTTAGCTCCAATAAAGGATCAAACCTGTGTTTCCTGAAGTGGAAGCAGTGTCCTAACCACGGACTGCCAAGGAAGTCCCAGTTGCCGAGCTGTCAATTTCAGCTTTACAGTATTGTATTGGGTTTGCCACACATCAAAATGAATCCACCACAGGTATACACGTGTTCCCCATCCTGAACCCTCCTCCCTCCTCCCTCTCCATACCATCCCTCTGGGTTGTCCCAGAGCACCAGCCCCAAACATCCAGTATCGTGCATCGAACCTGGACTGGCGACTCGTTTCATATATGATATTATACATGTTTCAATGCCATTCTCCCAAATCATCCCACCCTCTCCTTCTCCCACCGAGTCCAAAAGACTGTCCTATACATCAGTGTCTCTTTTGCTGTCTCATATACAGGGTTATCATTACCATCTTTCTAAATTCCATATATATGCGTTATATTGGTGTTTTTCTTTTTGGCTTACTTCACTCTGTATAATAGGCTCCAGTTTCATCCACCTCAACACAGTTTAACCACTCTGCATTTTTAATTTCCTCCCCTCACGATCAGGTCCCTGGTAGCTCAGCTGATAAAGAATCTACCTGCAACTCAGGAGACTCCAGTTCGATTCCTGTGTCAGGAAGATCCCCTGGAGAAGGGATAGGCTACCCACTCCAGTATTCTTGGGCTTCCCTTATGGCTCAGCTGGTAAAGAATCCACCTGCAATGCGGGAAATCTGGGTTTGATCTCTGGGTTGGGAAGATCCGCTGGAGAAGGGAAAGTCTACCCACTCCAGTATTCTGGCCTGGAGAATTCATGTACTGTAGTCCATGGAGTCACAAACAGACAAGACTGAGTGACTTTCATTTTCATTTTCCTCACAGTTACTATATTTGACATCATGATTTATTAATATCTATTTTTTGTGTGTATCCCTCAACTGCTTAACAGATAATATCTCTACTTTTGTCTTTTAACCTTTCTACTAGCTTTTTTATGTGGTTAATTTCTTACCTTTACTATATGTTTGCCTTTACCAATGAGCTTTTTTCTTTCATAATTTACATGTTTCTAATTATGGCCTTTTCTTTTTCTCTTAAAGTCCCTTTAACATTTCTTATAAAGCTGTTTCGGTGGTACTTACCTCTTTTAGCTTTTTGTTCATCTGCAAAATGTTTGGTCTCCCCATCAAAGTTGAATGAGAACCTTGCCAAATATTTTGGGTTTCAGGTTTTTCCTTTTTATCAGTCTGAATATATCATGCCTTTTTGGCCAGCAGAGTTTCTGCTGAAAAGTCAGCTGATAGGCTTTTGGGAGTTCCCTTATATGTAACTTGTTGCTGTTTTTAATATTCTCTTTAATTTTTGGCATTTTAAACTACAACTTGTCTTGGTGTGGTCCTCCATGGGTTGACCTTGTTTGAGACCATGTGCTTCCTACATTTATATGTGTGTTTCCTTTCCCAGCTTAGGAAAGTTTTCAGCTATGAGTCTTCAAATATGTTCTCTGTCTCTTTTGTTCTTTCTTCTCCATTTGCGACCCCTGTAATGAAAATGTTAGTACGCTCGATGTTGTCTCAGAGGTCTGTCAAACTGCCCTTTGTCTTTATTATTTTTATTCTTTTTTCTGCTCAGTTTTCATGATTTCCATTACTCTTTCAGCTCAGTGATCCATTTGTGTCAATGAATCTACTCTTAATTCGATCCAGTATATATTTCATTTCAATTGCTGCTTTCTTCATCTCTATTTGGTTAATGTTTTCTTTTTGTTAAAAACTTTTAACTTCTGGGGTAGGCTGGAGACACCAGTGCCAGATACAAAGAAAGGAGCTGTGACCAGCCTTGAGAAGTTGCAGAGCCAGCAACTCTGGCTGGTGACTATGGCCATGACCACGACCAATCCAGCCAAGCTGCCGTGGTGGAGTGGGAAGGATAATCTTGATTTCTCATTCTGTTTATCCATCCTTTCTCCAAGTCTAATGATCATTTTTATTATGATTGCCTTGAACTCCTTCTCAGGTAGATTGCCTATTTCCACTTCACTAATTTTTCTGGGGTTTTATCTTGTCCTTCCATTATGAACATGTTCCTCTGTCCCTTCATTTTTTCTATCAAGCTGTTTTTATTTCTATGTATCTAGTAAGTTGCTTTTGTTTTGCCTTGGAGAAGTGGCTTTTTTTTTGTAGGATTCCCCTTATGCATCACAGTGGCACAATTCTCTCTGGTCACCAGAGCTACATGCTCTAGGGTTGCCCCCTTTTTGGACGGCATGGACTTCTATACTGTGGTAGGTTGACTATTTTGGGCAGTGTGGTAGGCATGGCTGGCTCTTGCTCTGTTTGGTTGCCAGGCCCTGCCTTGTATAGAAGCTGTCCATCACTGATTGGTGGGGTGACTAGTTTCAGGTCTTTGGGGAGCTCCAGGGCTTGTACTGTCTCACTGATGGGTGGCATCAGAGCCCAGGAGATCACAGGGCTGGTGTCTGCCCAGGAGTGGATGAAGACAGGTCCTAGGGTTAATGGCTGGCCCACTGGTGGGCAGAGCTGTGTGCTGGGCTTCAAGTGTCCAAAGGTTGTATTGGTGATGGGTTGGGGGCCTGCCAGTCCCAGAACTGGTTCTGGCCTTCTGGTCAGTGGGCTGGATCCTTCCATACCAGGTTGTGGGTCTGTAGTTGTCCAGGGGCTGGTGCCTGCCCACTGGTGGGTAGATCCGGGTCCCCGAGTCTCTGGCTATAGGCCTCTGGGCTTCCCAGGTCTAGTCCCCACATACTGGCATGTGGTGTCAGTTCCTGAGCCCTCTGGTTGGTAAGGCCATGTCCAGGGGCAACTGTGGGCTCAGTGGTTTTAATGTAGCCTGTCTGCTGGTGGGGAAAGCTATGTGTCCATGCAATTATTTCCTTGGCCTGAGGTGTCCAAGCAGTGGTGTCTGCAGGCTGGTGCGTGGGGGCAGGGCTGAGTTCCAAGGTTAATAAGCTAGAGGTAGGTCTCCAAAGAAGCTCTTGCTAGTACCAGTGTCCTCATGGTAGATCAAGCCCCCCAAAGTGGCTTCCGCCAGTGCCTATATTCCTAGCATGAGCTCCAGTTGCCTCTTGCCTCTCTGGGAGACCCTCCAAGATCAGGAAGTATGGCTGACCCCAGATCCCTTCAAATTAAGGCTTTTGCCCTAGGACTAGAATCTTGTAGGATTTTATGTGAGCTCTTCAAGAGGAGTCTCTGCTAGCCACAGGCCTCTGGCTCCCCTAAAAGTAAACTGTACTGGCTTTCAAAGCCAAATGTTCTAGGGGGGTTCATCTTATCCGTGCAGGACTCCCAGACTGGGAAGCCCAATGTCAGCTCAAACCCTTTGCCTCTTAGGAGAAACTGTGCCTTTATAATTATTATTCTGCTATTTGGGAATTCTACCTTAGTAAAATAAGTCAAGAGCTTGTAGTCAAGAGCTACGGGTCTTGACTATACTGACTCCACCCATCCTAACTTTTGTTTCCTTTTTTTTATAGCTTTACTTGTGCATGCTAAGTCATTTCAGGCATGTTTGACTCTTTGTGACCCTATGGACTATAGCCCACCAGGCTCCTCTGTCCATGGGATTCTCTAGGCATGAATACTGGAGAGGGTTGCCACGCCCTCCTCCAGGGGATCTTCCCAATCCAGGGAATGAACCTGCATCTCTTATGTCTCCTGCATTGACAGGTGGGTTCTTTACCACTAGTCACCTGGAAAGCCCATCTTTACTTGCAAAACACCTGTTATGGTAGGTTCTGGTCTCTTTCTTTAGTAATTGTTTTTAAATAGTTGCAATTTTGGTGGGCCCATGACAGCAAGTGAACTCAAGGTCTTTCTATTCTGTGATCTTGGGAACTTCTTCGACTTTCATATCCTAAGTTGTGCTTCATAATCTGCTGCTGCTGCTAAGTCACTTCAGTCATGTCCGACTCTGTGACCCCATAGATGGCAGCCCACCAGGCTCCCTGGTCCCTGGGATTCTCTAGGCAAGAACATTGGAGTGGGTTTCCATTTCCTTCTCCAATGCAGGAAAGTGAAAAGTCAAAGTGAAGTTGCTCAGTCGTGTCTGACTCTTAGTGACCCCATGGACTACAGCTTACCAGGCTCCTCCATCCATGGGATTTTCCAGGCAAGAGTACTGGAGTGCGGTGCCATCGCCTTCTCCATTATAATCTGCTCACAGATACAAATCATTTTGAACTATTTATGTGAATCAGATCAGATCAGATCAGTCGCTCAGTCGTGTCCGACTCTTTGCGACCCCATGAACCGCAGCACGCCAGGCCTCCCTGTCCATCACCAGCTCCCGGAGGTCACTCAGACTCACACCCATCAAGTCAGTGATGCCATCCAGCCACCTCATCCTCTGTCGTCCCCTTCTCCTCCTGCCCTCAATCCCTCCCAGCATCAGAGTCTTCTCCAATGAGTCAACTCTTCGCATGAGGTGGCCAAAATACTGGAGTTTCAGCTTGAGCATCATTCCTTCTAAAGAAATTCCAGGATTGATCTCCTTCAGAATGGACTGGTTGGATCTTCTTGCAGTCCAAGGGACTCTCAAGAGTCTTCTCCAACACCACAGTTCAAAAGCATCAATTCTTCGGCGCTCAGCCTTCTTTACAGTCCAGCTCTCACATCCATACATGACCACAGGAAAGACCATAGCCTTGACTAGGCGAACCTTTGTTGGCAAAATGATGTCTCTGCTTTTGAATATGCTATCTAGGTTGGTCATAACTTTCCTTCCAAGTAGTAAGCGTCTTTTAATTTCATGGCTGCAGTCACCATCTGCAGTGATTTTGGAGCCCAGAAAAACAAAGTCTGACACTGTTTCCACTGTTTATCCATCTATTTCCCATGCAGTGATGGGACCAGATGCCATGATCTTCATTTTCTGAATGTTGAGCTTTAAGCCAACCTTTTCACTCTCCACTTTCACTTTCATCAAGAGGCTTTTTCGTTCCTCTTCACTTTCTGCCATAAGAGTCGTGTCATCTGCATATCTGAGGTTATTGATATTTCTCCCAGCAATCTTGATTCCAGCTTGTGTTTCTTCCAGTCCAGCATTTCTCATGATGTACTCTGCATATAAGTGAAATAAACATGGTGACAATATACAGCCTTGACGTACTCCTTTTCCTATTTGGAACCAATCTGTTGTTGCATGATCAGTTCTAACTGTTGCTTCCTGACCTGCATACAGATTTCTTAAGAGGCAGATCAGGTGGTCTGCTATTCCCATCTCTTTCAGAATTTTCCATAGTTTATTGTGATCCACACAGTCAAAGGCTTTGGCATAGTCAATAAAGCAGAAATAGATGTTTTTCTGGAACTCTCTTGCTTTTTCCATGATCCAGCGGATGTTGGCAATTTGATCTCTGGTTCCTCTGCCTTTTCTAAAACCAGCTTGAACATAGGAAGTTCACGGTTCACATAGTGCTGAAGCCTGGCTTGGAGAATTTTGAGCATTACTTTACTAGCATGTGAGATGAGTGCAATTGTTCGGTAGTTTGAGCACTCGTTGGCATTGCCTTTCTTTGGGATTGGGATGAAAACTGACCTTTTCCAGTCCTGTGGCCACTGCTGAGTTTTCCAAATTTGCTGGCATATTGAGTGTAGCACTTTCACAGCATCATCATTCAGGACTTGGAATAGCTCCACTGGAATTCCATCACCTCCACTAGCTTTGTTCGTAGTGATGCTTTCTAAGGCCCATTTGACTTCACATTCCAAGATGTCTGGCTCTAGGTCAGTGATCACACCATCATGATTATCTAGGTCTTGAAGCTCTTTTTTGTACAGTTCTTCTGTGTATTCTTTCCACCTCTTCTTAATATCTTCTGCTTCCGTTAGGTCCACACCATCTCTGTCCTTTATCGTGCCCATCTTTGCATGAAATGTTCCTTTGGTATCTCTGATTTTCTTGAAGAGATCCCTAGTCTTTCCCATTCTGTTGTTTTCCTCTATTTCTTTGCATTGATCACTGAAGAAGGCTTTCTTATCTCTTGCTATTCTTTGGAACTCTGCATTCAGATGTTTATATCTTTCCTTTTCTCCTTTGCTTTTCACTTCTCTTCTTTTCACAGCTATTTGTAAGGCCTCCCCAGACAGCCATTTTGCTTTTTTGCATTTCTTTTCCATGGGGATGGTCTTGATCCCTGTCTCCTGTACAATGTCACGAACCTCATTCCATAGTTCATCAGGCACTCTATCTATCAGATCTAGGCCCTTAAATCTATTTCTCACTTCCACTGTATAATCATAAGGGATTTGATTTAGGTCATACCCGAATGGTCTAATGGTTTTCCCTACTTTCTTCAATTTCAGTCTGAATTTGGCAATAAGGAGTTCATGGTCCGAGCCACAGTCAGCTCCTGGTCTTGTTTTTGCTGATTGTATAGAGCTTCTCCATCTTTGGCTGCAAAGAATATAATCGATCTGATTTCAGTGTTGACCATCTGGTGATATCCATGTATAGAGTCTTCTCTTGTGTTGTTGGAAGAGGGTATTTGCTATGACCAGTGCATTTTCTTGGCAAAACTCTATTAGTCTTTGCCCTGCTTCATTCCGTATTCCAAGGCCAAATTTGCCTGTTACTCCAGGTGTTTCTTGACTTCCTACTTTTGCATTCCAGTCCCCTATAATGAAAAGGACATCTTTTTTGGGTGTTAGTTCTAAAAGATCTTGTAGGTCTTCATAGAACCTTTCAACTTCAGCTTCTTCGGTGTTACTGGTTGGGGCATAGATTTGGATTACTGTGACATTGAATGGTTTGCCTTGGAAACGAACAGAGATCATTCTGTCATTTTTGAGATTGCATCCAAGTACTGCATTTCGGACTCTTTTGTTGACCATGATGGCCACTCCATTTCTTCTGAGGGATTCCTGCCCACAGTAGTAGATATAATGGTCATCTGAGTTAAATTCACCCATTCCAGTCCATTTTAGTTCGCTAATTCCTAGAATGTCAACATTCACTCTTGCCATCTCTTGTTTGACCACTTCCAATTTGCCTTGATTCATGGACCTGACATTCCAGGTTCCTATGCAATATTGCTCTTTACAGCATCGGACTTTGCTTCTATCAACAGACACATCCACAGCTGGGTATTCTTTTTGCTTTGGCTCCATCCCTTCATTCTTTCTGGAGTTATTTCTCCACTGATCTCCAGTAGCATATTGGGCCCCTACTGACCTAGGGAGTTTCTCTTTCAGTATCCTATCATTTTGTCTTTTCATACTGTTCATGGGGTTCTCAAGGCAAGAATACTGAAGTGGTTTGCCATTCCCTTCTCCAGCGGACCACACCCTGTCATATCTCTCCACCATGACCCGCCCATCCCGGGTTGCCCCGAGGGCATGGCTTAATTTCATTGAGTTAGACAAGGGTGTGGTCCTTGTGTGATTAGATTGACTAGTTTTCTGTGAGAATGGTTTTAGTGTATTTGCCCTCTGATGCCCTCATTCACATTTATGTGAATAGATATACTAAAACAAATTAATGGTGTAAAACACTCTAAAGAGTTGCTTTAACCTTTTTTAAAAGAATGTTAGAAATTTCCATTTATTTAATAACAATTGACTATAAATTATCTGTATTTATGATGGAAATGCATCTTTTTATCAATAATATGTTTTTAATGTAGCTCATGTTAACATAAAGGTAACACGTTTTTCTGTAATTCAATAAAGAATTTCTCCACATTAGTCTACATTTAAAAGTTTAGTTTTATAATAAATCGCACATTATATTAAGCTTTAAGCACTTTTAGGATCATATAATTCAATCAACTATAAACACTTGAGTATTTAATGCTGATTTGGGGTTTGGCTATTGCTTTTGCCTCATAATTTAATTTATGATATTCTATTTCATGTTTAAAAAGATAATGTAGTTTTATTATAGATGAAACATATTAGTGAAGTAGAAATAGCTCAGAAAGGAAGTCAGAATACTTCACCTGCTTTGAGTGAATTTATATTCTATAAGCATCAGTTAACATATCTATAAATTAGACCAAAAACTTCTCTCTTGCAAGGATTAAATGAATTAAAGCAGATTGGTTTTATTAGTATGATTGCCCAATTGTAGTAAAGGTTCCAAACTAAAATCAAGATATTTTAGACTACTCAAAATATGTGGGATTTTAATTTTTCCTTAAAATGCCATTTCATGAGATTCTTGATCTGGTTTTGTTATTTTTTCCCACTGTTTCAAAGTTGCCTCACTGGATTCTTTCCTGAATGTGATAAGGAACAGATACAAGAGTTTGTCAATAGGATTATAGAACAGAATAAAAGATGGATAGCACACATCTGGTTTAGCAGTGACCTCAAAGAAGAGAGAGTTTGAAGTCCACATATTATTCTTAATTTGCTTTATTCTTTGGTAATCCTTTCTTGTTTGGGGGTTTGGAAATAACACGCAAACAGAAACTTAATCATTTAAGGGGAAATTTTTGAGGCAAAACAGCTACTATGTGTATATGAAAAGAAAAAGTGGCAGCATTTTTTCCCCAGAAAAATAGAAAAGATGAATCAGGCATTTTTCTCTCATTATTCCTACTCACAGATGAAGCAACAAAATGACCTTTTTTTCTACAAAAGTAATCAGAAGGTCAGAATCAGCATTTATAAATAAATTATATATATATAAAAATATGGCTAGATTCCTCATTGTAGTTCTGTGAAGAAAAGCAACCTGTGTTTTACAGCAAATGTATGATTGCATCATATCTTTGGCTGAACTAAGCAAAGCACAAAAGAAACCAATTATACCCCATGTTGTTAAATTACTTTAAATTTCTATTTTAATCCTTGTTGGTTAGACTCCCAATTAACTGTTCAAATTGTGTTACTATAACTCTGTCAGAGCTCCTGGGGTCATTAGATCTCTGTATAATACCTTACTAGCTAAAGACCTGTGTCTTTCTCTTCAAATGGATGATATGTATGTTGGGTTGCAGAGGGGTACTGGAGAAAACCGAGGAGAAAGCATCCTCATCACAGGCATTATACTGGCATATTTGCCTCCATATATATCCCTTCTGCCCTTTCATTATAGCATTTTCTGAAATAAATGTTGATGAGTGAATTTTTAAGTGAAGTTGACTGAGCCTCTTTAATATCCAGAGATATTTAATATGGAAGGGTGAAAGGTAGAAGGCAAACTCTAGCAGGTAGTTGGAAAACTCTGAGAATAAAAGACCCAAGGAGGCCTTGAACTTCATGTGGGAACTGTACCCTGGGAGCTATCCAAGGTACTAACCAGCTATAGCTTAAGCTATCCGTTCTGATAGCTTTGTCCTTGGAAAGCAGGGTCGGGAAAAAGGAGGAGAGAGAAGGGAGAGCTGTTCTTCTCCTTACTATAAACTTAAAGCCTGCTATTGTTCCAAGTCAAGTGCACCTGAGAAAATTATTTAACTTCTTTTAAGTCTGAATTTCTGCACCTGGAAATGAGTATGATAACCACCTATTTCATAATACCATAAAATTTGTAAGGATTAAATTGTATAACAAATGTGAAGTACTGAACATAGTATCTAGCACAGAATAGGCACTTTATAAATGCTAACTCACTATTATTCATCCAAAATGTAACAAGCGTTACATTGAACCAACTCCTAGAAATTCCAAATATTGCATTTTTTACATGATCCCCAGATTTAATGTCTATCTCTCTTACTAGAATTTTATACTCCATAGAAACAGAAAGCATGATTGTTTTTATCCATTTCTTACCCAGTACTTGTCCAAAATAGGCTCTCAGTACATATGTGCTGAAAATTAATAAGTGAAGTGAGAAAATAATGCAGTAGCCATGAAGGAAAGAGAGCAGGCTACATCATGCATCACTAAAGCCATTTGAAAAAGGAGGAAATGAACACAGTAAGCCAGCTTAGGGAAAAAAAATTGAGCTAAGGACTTTACCCCCCAAATGGCCCTGCATTGGTTTCTACCTATTAGACGCCCTTATTAGGCATCCTTGAGGTTTAAAGAAATATTATAAATAACTGAGCCAATTTTCACAGTAAAATGTTTTGGGAACTAACGTATTTTTCAGCTTTGTCTTACAGCCAACTGACCCTACAATTTTCTCTAAGTTTATGGACGCACCCCAGCACCACAAAGGCAGCACGGTATAAAAACAAGCCACTTACACCTCCCTGATGTTTACAGTTTTCATCCTAACCTCCAACTGTAACCTATTTTAAATTTGGGATCCAAATCTCCTTCTGGATTTTCTTGTATTCAGACTGCAAAAACCATCTCCCAATAGATTGTGCTTCCTCATACTCATGACACATCCATCATGCTTCTCCAACTCTAATATCTATTTTCTCTTTTTGAAATAATTTTGTTTATTTATTTATTTTTGGCTGTGCTGGATTTTCATTGCTCCATGGGCTTTTCTGTAGTCGTGGTGAGCAGGGGCTACTCTCTAAATATGGTGCGCAGGCTTCTCACTGTGGTGGCTTCTCTTGTTGTGGAGCACGGGCTCTGGGGCACGGGCTTCAGTCCCTCAGTAGTTGCAGCACAGGGGCTCAGTTGCCGCAGTTCTCCAGCTCTAGGGCACAGGCCCAGCAGTTGTGGTGCACAGGGCTTTGCTGCTCTGCGACACGTGGGATCCTCCTGGATCAGGGATGGAACTCACATCTCCAGCGTTGGCAGCCAGACTCTGTCACTGAGCCGGGGAAACTATCATTACCAGGGAAACCTCACTATTTTCTTTTTAAGACTACAATTTTTTTTTTTCTCCTGGTACTCCCTGTAGATCCAATCTGGATAAACATGACAAACAGCCAGTCCTCCCTGGAAAAGACCTCAACTCTGGAGCCAAAAACAAGTTAACTCTCCAACTCTCATTCAAAATGAAATCAATAGAACTTTGGAAAATGAGTGCCTGAAAGAAGTTCAGTGTATAGATAATTTGACTTACGATCACTCCATCCTCATCAAACACCAAAACAACAAAGAAAGTTTGATGTGAATGGAATTCTTAAAACCTGTTTTTCTGTATTTCCTAAAAGCTACTTGGATTTTGTGTAATTATATCAATCTCATTGTAGTCAAAATACCGTACTTTAGGAACAATAAAATTCATATTGAAAATCTAGGTCTACTTTTTCCTAATTAAAAAGATTCTTATTCTGTAGAATGAACCCCTAAGTGAAGCAACAAAAGGATAACTGCTGAACAATTAAACACATTGAATGAAGAATAATCCAATATATTTGAAATGATGGACAGGATGATCTGCTGGATTTGGCTCTTTACAGGTTTTTTATGATTATGAGAGATGTACAGGCTGCATAAATGTCTATTTTTTTCTCCTTAATTTTTATTTGTTCTTCTTTTAGGATGTCAGCCAAAAGAGGCAATAGTTCATTTATGATGATCAAAGGTGAAGGTTCTGCTTGAAAATAAATATATACACAGTTATAATTGGAGGCTGTTGACTCTGAAGTCCTTCAGAGACCATATGCTTTCTTTTTTTTTTTTTATCCCATGCTTTCTGGATGGATCAAGCACACTACCTCTTCAGGGTTTTTTTTTTTTTTTTGCAGGGGAAAATGGACAAAGGAAAGGATCAATGAGGGTGGGAGGGAAATGGGAAGAAAGAAGGGGAGTGATGGTGGGGAGAAGTATATGTAATTTCTTAACCAATGGCTTTCTGTTTTTAATCACAAAGAACACTTAAAAAAAATCATGGTGAATTCATCTTATATTAGGAGGTTTGTTCTCGAAAATGAAAAGTTCAGGAAACAAAAAGTCCAGTTTGGGTGTCCTCATCTTTAGGCACATCTTGGTATTTTGTATTGGTAAGTCTATCTTTACCACAATATATTATTTAGGACAGGATCACATTTGTCACCTCTTCCTCCCTACTACCCAAAGTGGTACCAAATCCACAAAATAGTCAATAAACCTCCACAGAGTAAACAAATAAGTCTTTTTTTTTTTTTTTTAAACTCTCCTGAGTGAACTGAATTTTTTGAGGCTCATAAGTAAATATATTTTCCTCTTTACTTTGTCTATTACAGCCAGATTATATGAGTGGGGTATTAAAGTCTCCCACTATTATTGTATTGCTCTAGAGAATGTCCTTTAGTTTTTGTTGGAGAAATGGTTTAGTGGTGCAAAATTCTCTCAACTTTTGCTTATCTGTGAAGCTTTTGATTTCTCCTTCATATATGAATGAGATCCTTGCTGGATACAATAATCTAGGCTGTAAGTTATTTTCCTTCATCACTTTAATTACGTCTTGCCATTCCCTCCTGGCTTGGAGAGTTTCTATTGAAAGATCAGCTGTTATCCTTATGGGAATTCCCTTGTGAGTTATTTGATGTTTTTCCCTTGCTGCTTTTAATATTTGTTCTTTATATTTAATCTTTGTTAATTTGATTAATATGTGTCTTGGGGTGTTTCACCTTGGGTTTATCCTGTTAGGGACTCTCTGGATTTCTTGAACTTGAGTGGTTATTTCCTTCTCCATTTTAGGGAAGTTTTCAACTATTATCTCCTCAAGTATTTCCTCATGATCTTTCTTTTTATCTTCTTCTTCTGGAACTCCTATGATTCGAATGTTGTAGCGTTTGATGTTATCCTGGAGGTTTCTGAAATTGTCCTCATTTCTTTTGATACGTTTTTCTTTTTTTCTCGTCTGATTCATTTATTTCTAGGATTCTATCTTCTAGTTCACTAATCCTATCTTCTGCCTCTGTTATTCTACTATTTGTTGCCTCCAGGGTGTTTTGGATCTCATTTATTGCATTATTCATTATGTGTTGACTCTTTTTTATTTCTTCTAGGTCCTTGTTAAACCTTTCTTGCATCTTCTCAATCCTTGTCTCCAGACTCTTTAACTGTGATTCTATTTTGATTTCGAGATTTTGAATTAATTTCGCTATCATTATTCAGAATTCTTTATCAGGTAGATTCCCTATCTCTTCCTCTTTGGTTTGGTTTGGTGGGCATCTATCCTGTTCCTTTAGCTGCTGGGTATTCTTTTGTCTCTTCATTTTGTTAAAATTGCCAAATTTAGAGTGTCCTTACTATATTCTGGTAGTTTGTTGAATTCTCTTTATTGAGGCGGTTTACAGGTCTTTTCAATATCTGATCGCTGCCTTGTTACAGAGGGGGCGGAGATGAACACCCAAATCTAAACCGGCCAGGTTCAGGCACTCAGATAATCCTCAGAAGCACAGACTTGGTTGAGTCTGCGTTTTACGCCCTTCCCAGATCCAAGTAGCGCAGGTGATGAAATGTTCAGCGAGCGCAGGTGCTGCGACTTATCGCCTCTCCGCCGCTCAGTTTTCCGGGTATACAAACAGCGCACTTTCTCAGGCAGATGTTGACCATCCAGAGCCCCAAGAAGCGTGGGTCAGCACAGAAACCTACTCACAGTTCCGTTAGACAGTGTCTCTCTAGGGCTATAATTGCCCGCCTCTGGCCCTGGCTGCCTGTCACCGGAGTGGGACGGCCTGCAGCCGGCCAACTCTATGCAGCCCTTTGTTCCGTAGGTAGTCCTGGTGGTGTCTTAAGTTAGGGCTGGCTTTTGATGTAGTAGATAACCGACAGTTTGGTTATTTCGCTCAGATAGCGCCCGAGATAGCCAGGCCAAATCCTTTCTCAAAGCAATGCAGGCCTCGCCACTCCTCCTAGCCCAGCCCCCACTTGCCAATAGCAAATGCTGGTGTCCGCGCCACTTCTCCACAAAAGGAGTTACCACAGGGCTCGTTTTCTCGTTTTGAAGACAATGAGCTGTCTTTCTAAGTGCCTGATGTCCTCTGCCGGCATTCAGAAGTTGTTTTATCGAGTTTATTCAGCATTCAAATGTTCTTTAAATGGATTTGTGGAGGAGAAAGTATTCTCCCCGTCTTACTCGTCCACTATCTTAGCTCCTCCCCTCTGCTTTCTTAATAATGACTATAAAATCTACACAGGAGACTACAGAATTCTCTTCATACATGAAATTGTTGCATAAATATATTGATTTTCATTTTAGTAGCAGGGAAATTTCCACTGCTAGAGAAAGAATTTAAGTTTTTAACTTAAGCTTTTGAAAGTTTATTGGATTGGTTGTAGGGGTCAGTAAGAAGGGAAGTGTGGGTGTTATAAGGTGCCATTAAAGCCATTAAGAATAATTTCCAAAGTCTTCATTCAAACTAGAATGAGTCATATTATAAAGATCACCATTATCAAAAATCATATTCATGTTCTGTGAGTTGCCTCTGCTTTTTAATGTCCTTTTAAAGTGAAACATAAATTAACGCTTTACAGGTTTATTTGGAAAACTCTGTCCTACTTATTGCCTTCATTGGACTTTTAGTAAAAGTACCTTCATGAGACTCCATGTAATTACAAATATACCACCCTTCTCAACAAAGATTTAATTGGCTTCCAGAGTATTGTGAATTTGAATATATTGAATCAATGGTATGAACTAGGAGATAAGATATATTCAAAATAATCTTAAAGAGATAGAAGGACTTTCAAGTATAAAGAAAGATCTTAAGACAATAGAACTAATGTGAGTAGGATATTTTTAAGTATGTATGCATCTCTCCAAATTTAAGGATCAGCATAGAACAGGAAAAAAAATCTACAGTGAAACAAAATTTTTAGTGATTCCACATGCTATGTAGAGAAGTAGCAGCCAGTTAATTAAATTCAATATTTTGTACTGTAAGATGTCCATGCCTCTTATGGGAATGGATAGTTTATCACAGTTGAATTTCATTAGCTATTTAAATCAGACAACTTTCATTCCAATTTCATGGTGTCTGAAAAATACAACTTACTCAATAGAAATTTCTTAACAGAGATGATAGGCAGAACCCTATGTGAGTATTTAAGTTCATACTGTGTTTTAAATCACTGTGAGTTAAAAAGTAGGCAACCTAAGATTGGTGCAAATGTAATTTCAGCTTTGGACCGTGAATTTTTTTTTCTTTTTATTTATTTATTTATTTTTATTTTGCTTAACTTTACAATATTGTACTGCTTTTACCATACATCAAGATGGATCCACCACCAGTATACACGTGCTCCCCATCCTGAACCCTCCTCCCTCTCCCCTCCCCATACCATCCCTCCGGGTTGGACTGTGAATTTTAAATCATTATAAACTAGACTCAAGTACAGCTTTATTAATCAAAATAGAAACCATTACAATCAACATATTTTTGCCAACAAGAAACATTTGTTTATTCCTGTGGCATAAAAATCCATGCTTCAGCATCCAACAAGCTCTTGGAAAGCATTTTCTGCCTCCTGATGACTATGGAAGTATTTTCCCTACAAAAAGTTGTTGAGATGCTTGAAGAAGTGGTAGCCAGTTGGCGTGAGGTCAGGTGAATATGGTGGATGAAGCAAAACGTCATAGCCCAATTCATTCAACCTTTGAAGCATTGGTTGTGCAATATGAGGTCAGCACTCTCTTGGAGAATTGGACTCTTTCTGCTAACCAATGCTAGCTGTAAGCATTGTAGTTTTTGGTGCATCTCATTGATTTGCTGTGCATAATTCTCAAATGTAATGGTTTTGTCAGGATTCAGAAAGCTGTAGTGGATCAGACCAGCACCACCACCAAACAGTGACCATAACCTTTTTTTGGTTCAAGTTTGGCTTTGGGAAGTGCCTTGGAGCTTCTTCTTGGTCCACCACTAAACTGGTCATCACCAGTTGCATAAAATCCACTTTTTGTCAGAGTCACAATCCAACTGAGAAATTGTTCATTGTTGTTGTATAGAGTAAGAGAAGACAACACTACAAAATGACAAAAATTTGGATTTTTGGTCAGCTCCATGAAGCACCCACTTATCAAGCTTTTTCACCTTTCCAATCTGCTTCAAATGCCTAATGACTATAGAACATTGAGAGTTGAGTTCTTTGGCAACTTCCCATGGAGTTATAAGAGGATCGGATTTGATGGTCCTCTCAATTGGTCACTGTCAACTTCCAATGGCTGCCCACTACACTTCTTGAACTGTACATTCGTTAGCAGTTCCTAGACCAAGCGTGCTGTTGCTGAGTTGTCTCCATTGTTTTATGACCTGTTTTGAACTCAAATAAGAAAATCACTTGAATTTGCCTTTTGTTTAACATCATTTCCCTAGCCTAAAATAAATAGCAAGTAATAATGTCATTAGCAAAAACATGAATGTACATTAAAATTATGTATAACATAGCCCCATTTATTTAAGAATGTATTCCAGTATCAAATGGCAAAGTTCAACAATGCAAAAGCAGTTACCTTTGCACCAACCTATATCAGTGTCTCTTCGTGCTTGTTATTAAGAAGCCCTTAAAGGTAGATTTACTTTTAAGTTTTGGGTCCCCAAGTCATTGATAGTTGACACAAAAGCAAGACATAACTTTTCAGTTACCCTCATCATGGCATAAAACAGCTAAGCTTTTCTTAGATGACATCTAACCTCATAATTGCCACCTAAACTGGGCAACAAGTGACATATAAGTGCCTTTTGAAGCAAATCATGGCCATTTTCCCAGATGTGACCTTAAGGAATAGAGATATGACCCTTATTACAAATTTTACTGCTCTTAAACAAACCACTCTTTATGGCATAGAAACAATGGAAACAGTGAGGGACTTTATTTTCTTAGGCTCCAAAATCACTGCAGATGGTGACTGCAGACATGAAATTAAGAAATGTTTGCTCACTCAAAAAAAGCTATGACAAACCTAGATAGCATATTAAAAAGCAGAGACATTACTATGCCCACAAAGGTCCATCTAGTCAAAGATATGGTTTTTCCAGTAGTCATGTATGGATGTGAGAGTTGGACCATGAAGAAGACTGAGCACCAAAGGAATGATGTTTTTGAACTGCAGTGTTGGAGAAGACTCTTGAGAGTCCCTTGGACTGCAAGGAGACCAAATCAGTCAATCCTAAAAGAAATAAATCCTGAATATCTGTTGGAAGGACTGATGCTGAAGCTGAAGCTCCAATACTTTGGACACCTGATGCGAAGAAGTGACTCATTAGAAAAGACCCTGATGCTGGGAAAGACTGAAGTCAGGAGGAAAAGGGGACAACAGAGGACAAGATGCTTGGATGACATCACTAACTCCATGGACATGAGTTTGAGCAAGCTCCAGGAGATGGTGAAGGACAGGGAGGCCTGGCGTGCTGCAGTCCATGGGGTCACAGAGTCAGACACGACTGAGCGACCGAACAACAACATGGCGTAGAACAAAAATCATGTCATGCTTAAGGATCCTGTAAGTCAGGAACTGTCAGAGCACAGTAGGAATGGCTTATTTACCTTTTCTGGAGCATCCATTAGGAAGTTCCAAATGGCAGGGAGTAACTTGCACATCTGAGCCCTGAAGTTATATGGGGGCATTTTCACTGACATGTTGTATACTTGGGCTGAAATGATTCAAAGACCGAGACAACTGTACCTGTTAATCAGAGCACCTACATGTGACCTCTTCTTATGACTTGGAATATCCAGAGTAGGGGTTCCCAGAGGAAACATCCTATGAGAAAGCAACCAGAGAGTGACTGTTTCAAGAGAATCAAATAAAGCAGTGTGGTCTTTTATTCTCTAGCTTCAGAAATCACAGTTTCACTGCCACTAAATTCTAATATTAGAAACTTATTTATAACAAACCTCTAAATTTAATTCAGAATTTTATCTTTACTTTTCTCCATAGCACATATTTATATGTTACCATTTGTTTATTGTCTATCCCTGGCAATAATATATAAAGTTTCATGAGGGGACAGATTTTTTTATTGTTAATATATTTATTCATTGACATACTCACAATACTTAGCACCATCCTAGCACATAAAAAGTGCTATAATCCTTATTGGATGAATTAATGAACAAATAAATGTTCATGCTTCCCTAGATAGATTAAAATAAGCAGGATCATTTATAAAGTACAGATACAGTGAATTTTCAAAGTTGGATGCTATTTGCTGTGCTTGCAATCTGTGATTATCATAAAATCTTTCATGATACACTATGATATATTGAATAAATGGATTGCATGGTCAAGTATGCTTGGGAAACATTTAGCGCTAGTTAACTCCTGAAAAATCACTCTGCTCTTTAGCACATTAAAGTCTCAGAAATCTAAGCATTAAAAAAAATCTTAATTAAAAAAAATTTTTTAAGTGTATTGTTAATTGGAGGGTAATTACTTTACAATATTGTATTGGTTTTTGCCATATATCGACATGAGTCAGTCATTGGTAAATGTATGCCCTGTTCTTCTTGGACCTTCTTTTCACCTCCCAGCCCAACCCACCCCTCTAGGTTGTCACAGAGCACCATATTTGAACTCCCTGCATCATACAGCAAATTCCCACTGGCTGTCTAATTTTACATATGGTAATATATATGTTTCAATGCTACTCTCTCAATTTGTCCCACCTTGTCCTTCCCCCTCCATCCCTGGGGTCACAAGATGGTACTGATGAACCTATCCTCAGGGCAGCAATGGAGATGTAGACATAGAGAACAGATTTGTGGATATGGGCAGGAAAAGCTTAATTTTTTTCTACTTACTTACTCAACTTATTATATAACACTGTCAAATAGGTCGTTGACTCCCATGGCTCTAGTTTTCCACTGAACACATTTCACTCCAACCTCATCAGTAAAGAATCTGCCTGTAATGCAGCAGACCGCAGTTCAATTCATGGGTCAGGAAGACCCACTGGAGAAGGGATAGGCAACCCACTGCAGTATTCTTGGGGTTCCCTTGTGGCTCAGCTGGTAAAGAATCCAACTGCAATGCGGGAGACCTGGGTTCGATCCCTGGGTTGGGAAGATCCCCTGGAGAAGGGAATGGCTACCCACTCCAGTATTCTGGCCTGGAGAATTCCATGGACTGAATAGTCCTTGGGGTCACAAAAAGTCAGACATGACTAAGCAACTTTCACAGCACTGTTAAAAAAACATTGTAATTTAGTTAGAGTTGATTTTTGGGTACCCAGGATGGTATACCTTGGTGCCAGAAGATCTAAAGATGAGGACCCACTCTCTGGAGATTTTGTGACATGGTGACAGAATTCAAGCTAGTTGCTTAAGGTCACAGGAGGGTTACTGGAAATCTGAGAACCAAAGCCTAGGTCTCCTTCCTATTAGTGAAATCTTTCTCTTACAGCACAGTGGCCTTTTCAGATTCATAGACACAACTCTACCTTGTGTTTATCATGGACAGATGGTTATTCTCTTTTTGAAAACCCTTTGAGAGATAGCATTTGTAATCTCCCTCAGTAGCCTGTCCCTTTATTTATCAAGTTAGACACAGATTGCAATAGGGTGGGATTCCATTCCAGAGGGAAAGCATTTTCTTTGTCTGATTTAAAATGTTCCATTAAAAATAATTTATAATAAATTCACAAGCACAGTTTGCACTTGTGCCTTGGCCAATAGGGTGGTGGAGCTTGGAGTTGTGTCTCCAGCATGCACTCAGTCCTTGGCACCAGGCCCCAGTTTAATGACAGTCTGAGTCTTCACACTCACAGGCCCCGCCCAGCAAGGCTGCCAAGCATTTGTCATAGTCATGCACATCAGTCAGTCACAAGAATGGAATGTGAAATGGTCCAGAGCGTGGCAGACCCCTAGGCAGAGGGTTTTCCAGCTTCAAAATACTGAATACTTAAAATACAACCTCTATAGTATTTACCAAATTAGTAAAATATATATTTAAATATGCAGTTCCTCTCTTCAATTCCTAAAAGATTTTAATCCTTCCATTCATTTAGAGATATAACTTCATTTATATATGTGTGTGTGTGTATATATAAAACTTTCCTTTAAGGAGCTATTTACCCATTTGTCATGTTATGATAATAAGCAGAATCTTAGGAGGCTGCAGGTAAAATATTAGGCAAGAAAGAGCATAGACTTTGCATTCCCACAGGTGTAGTTAAGTATCAATATTGGCTTAATCAGTTGCTATGGAAAACCTTTAACAGTTTACTCAACAAAGCCAAGTTTCCCAAATTTGAAAAACAGGGACAGTAAGTACAGCTCCACTCTACTTTTATAAGAACTAAAGAAGAAAACACATCTGAAAATAGCTGAGAAAATGCCTGGCACATTGTTGGCTTTCAATATATATTATTTGCTGTCTCATATTAAATTAGAATTGTATTTTAAGTCTACTGGGATACTTAATAGTTAAAGGAATCTCAGGATGATGGAAATGGGAGGCTTTTCTTCAATGGTTATGCTATTTCAGTTTTGCAAAAAGTTCCAGTCATCTATTACACAATAATGTGAATATAGCTAATTACTGAACTATATACTCAAATACAGTTTAAATGGGAGAGGACACCAGCAAGATGGGAAAATATGAGGTCCCCTGCTCACACTTCCCCTCAGAAACAATAATTTGACAACCATCCATGGACAAAAGTGCCTTTGGGGGAGTTCTGGAATTCAGGTAGGAAAGTCTGAAGCACTGATGGAACCCAAAACAAAGAAGGGCTGTTTCAAAAGGTAGGCCTATGCCCAGGTAGCAAGCTTGTTGACGCTGACCACAGATACAGTCTTAGAACCAACCCTGCCCCCATGTGGAACTGATTACAGACTCTTTTGGCCACCAAACTGCCACCAGCACCATCTTCCAAGAAACTTAGAAGTCATGCCTGCTTTGGGCAACAGGTCCATTGGTCTTGGTTCTGCCTGTGGACCGTAAGGGTCCTGTAAACCTGCTCCAAGTCCTCTTAGCCACCAGTCCTTCCCATCCATGTCCCAAGGTAAGCACCTACATTTCAGTTCTGTAGATTCTGAAATGCCCATCTGACTCAGTTCCAGCCTCTCTCAGCTATGTACCAGAAACACTCATTCCCTTCCAGGACTCACCAAGATCACAGACTACGGTCCAACTGTGGATCTTCAAGTGGTCCTGTAAACAAACTCCAACCCCTAAAAGCTAAATTTAGGGCCAGTCTTAACCACACAGGGACCTACTGGGAGTCATGCCTGACTATGCCTATGGAGGTAGAGCTGTCAACATCACCCCAGCTGTAGATCCTGAAGCAGCCCTGTGACCCAGTCCCAGTCTCACTTGGCCATATTCCTGGGCAAGTCATGCCCAACCAAAAATCTAGTAGAAGGCACACCTCTCTACAGCCCTAGAGACAGGCTGCAAACCTTTACCCAAGCCATAGACCATGAAGCAGACCTGTGACTTGGTTCTCACCCCCCTCAACTGTAGTCACAGGTCAATCCTGCCTACTCTGAGACCTGCCAGTGATCTATCAAGAGCCATCCTAGGGACCCCAAAAGAGCCATACTCATCTGCACCCCTGCTAACAGACACATCCACTGACCTCACTTTGGGCCCAGCAACAGCCATGTGACCCAGATCCAACTGTGATCCTGAAGAAAATATCATAATCTCAGATATCCAACAGAAGATATGTACATGCTGAAATCAATCTGTAAAAACTAGAATAGGTGTTTACTTCTTTAAAAGCACAGACATCAGTACAAATTTACATGGAACACAAAGAATCAGATAAACATGGCACCAACAAAAGAAACTGATAAAGCTCCAGTAACCAACCCCAAAGAAATGGAGACTGATGTATTACCTAAAAAAGAGTCCAAAACGATAAGCACTGGGAGCCAGCACAGGAGATCCCACCCATGACAAGGTCATGCGGAAGAGACCTGATGGGCAAGGCGAATCAGGACTTGAGGGACCCCCTGGACCTGCTCGAGCATCTACCCCAAAACCAGAATCTGTCTGTCTTACTATTTTATGACTCTCACCAACTCCTCTGACATTAACGGGGAGGCTATACCCGACCTTTCTCTGAAGGAATCAACTTAAAGCTCTAGTTAATAAGTCTCCTGGGCACAATAAGAGTGTTTCAATCCAAACCCCTCAGATAATTTCTAACTTGCCTGACAGGTTTATCCGGACTCTTACAGCTACACATGGGATTGTTTATAGCCTCCCAACCATGAGAGGCACGGGAAGCCTAAGATATTCTAACAATATAGAGCTTCTCAGGGAGTTAAAAATTATTAGAATAGAACTGGTGCAGGATTTCATTGTTGAGCCAATGCTTGCTGCCAAGTCTATATATCCCTTACCCATTGTGTCCTTGTGAGTATATTAATTAATATAGTTGGTATACAGGAAAAATAAGTAGTAGCCTTGATGTTAACAACTTTAGACCCTTGAGGTAATAAATTCTTTCCTTGCAACAGCCCACTGCACCTTTGCCCTATAGGAATGCAACTTTATCTAGTGCTTTCGGGGAGTGGTGCCAAACTTTAGAAAGATCACCTTTGGAGAAAATACGTTTTCTGGTTAACTAACCTTTATCAGAAGAAAAATGTTAACAGGCCTCCTGGCCAGAAGATGATGTAAATCACCTAAAGTCTTTTGCATATGATAGGTTTGCAGAAAGAAAGCCTGGTCTCCATAAGCATCAAGGACTGCTGATCTTGCATGACTCCACACCCCGCTATTATCCTCTATGTACAACTGAGGGTATAAAGGCTCCTTTTAAAACTAAAGTTATGGGCCTTGCTCACCGAAGCTTGGTCTCCCCGTGTCATTCTTTCTTTCCTTGTCTCTCTTTCTCTCCCTCTCTTCTTCTTTCAGGATGACTTCCTGGAGCACAGGGGCTCTCTGAGTTCACTTATCTGCCGGGGTTTCTAAGACTCAATCAGAAAGGCACCTAGTGTCTTCAGGGGAAGGGCGCCCTGCATCTTCACCCCACCAAGAGGGTGACTGTGGCCTCCGTAAACAGAGCAAGTTCGGTGTCACGGGCTTTATTGGCTTTCTGTGTAAACCAAGGAAGATCAAGCCTCTTTCTCTCCCTCTTTACTTTATCGCTGACGCCGTCCTCCTGAGGGAATCCCTGGATCCTGCTGGGGCTGGACCCTGGTAGATAAACTTAAAGAATCACAACAAGATGAAAGAGAACACAGATAGAGAGCTAAATGACACCAGGAAAACTCAAAGGATAGAAGTTTAATAAAAAATAAAAATAAAAAACATAACAAAGAACCACGCATGAATCCTGGAGGTGAAGAATGTAATACAAGACTGAAAAATTCATATAGAGAGTTCAACAGCAGCCTCAGTCAAGTAGAAGAAATAATCAGCTGAATCAAAGACAGTTCAGTTCACTCATTCAGTCGTGTCCGACTCTTTGTGACCCCATGGGCTGCAACAGGCCAGGCTTCCCTGTCCATCATCAACTCCCTGAGGCACTCCAACTCATGTCCATGGAGTCAGTGATGCCATCCAACCATCTCATCCTCTGTCATCCCCTTCTCCTCCCGCCTTCAATCTTTCCCAGCATCAGGGTCTTCTCCAGTGAGTCAGTTTTTTGCATCAGGTGGCCAAAGGACTGGAGTTTCAGCTTCAGCATCAGTCCTTACAATGAATAGTCAGGACTGATTTTCTTTAGGATTGACTGGATTGATCTCCTTGCAGTCCAAGGGACTCTCAAGAGTCTTCTCCAACACCACAGTTCAAAAGCATCAATTCTTCTGCACTCAGCTTTCTTTATAGTCCAGCTCTCACATCCATTAATGACTATTGAAAAAAATCATACCTTTCACTACACGGACCTTTGCTGGCAAAGTAATGTCTCTGCTTTTTAATGCTGTCTAGATTGGTCATAACTTTTCTTCCAAGAAGCAAGCGTCTTTTGATTTCATGACTGCAATCATCATCTGCAGTGATTTTGAAACCCCAGAAGATAAAGTCACTTACTGTTTCCATTCAAAGACAAGTCATTTGAAATTAGTCAGCTGGGAGAACAAAAAGAAAACAATATAAGAAAAAGTGAAGAAAAAAGTGGGACCTAAGGGACTCCATCAGCATTATGGGAGTCCAAGAAGAGAGAGAAAAAATAGTGACTGAAAACTTCCCCAATCGTGGGAGGGATATAGGAATTAAGATACATGAAGCTCAAAGGACCCAACACAGATCAGATCAGATCAGATAAGTCTCGAGTCATGTCCAATTCTTTGCGACCCCATGAATCACAGGACACCAGGCCTCCCTGTCCATAAAAACTTCCGGAGTTTACGCAGACTCACGTCCACCAAGTCAGTGATGCCATCCAGCCATCTCATCCTCTGTCATCCCCTTCTCCTCTTGCTCCCAATCCCTCTCAGCATCAGAGTCTTCTCCAATGAGTCAACTCTTCGCATGAGGTGGCCAAAGTACTGGAGTTTCAGCTTTAGCATCATTCCTTCCAAAGAAATCCCAGGGCTGATCTCCTTCAGAATGGACTGGTTGGATCTTCTTGCAGTCTAAGGGACTCTCAAGAGTCCTCTCCAACATCACAGTTCAAAAGCATCAATACTTTGGCACTCAATCTTCTTCACAGTCCAGCTCTCACATCCATACATGACCACAGGAAAAACCATAGCCTTGACTAGATGAACCTTTGTTGGCAACGAAATATCTCTGCTTTTGAATATGCTATCTAGATTGGTCATAACTTTCCTTCCAAGGAGTAAGCGTCTTTTAATTTCATGGCTGCAGTCACCATCTGTAGTGATTTTAGAGCCCAGAAAAATAAAGTCTGACACTGTTTCCCCATCTATTTCTCATGAAGTGATGGGACCAAATGCCATGATCTTCATTTTCTGAATGTTGAGCTTTAAGCCAACTTTTTCACTCTCCTCTTTCACTTTCATCAAGAGGCTTTTTAGTTCCTCTTCACTTTCTGCCATAAGGGTGGTGTCATCTGCATATCTGAGGTTATTGATATTTCTCCCGGCAATCTTGATTCTAACTTGTGTTTCTTCCAGTCCAGCGTTTTTCATGATGTACTCCGCATATAAGTTAAATAAACAGGGTGACAATATACAGCCTTGATGAACTCCTTTTCCTATTTGGAACCAGTCTGTTGTTCCATGTCCAGTTCTAACTGTTGCTTCCTGGCCTGCATACAAATTTCTCAAGAGGCAGGTCAGGTGGTCTGGTGTTCCCATCTCTTTCAGAATTTTCCACAGTTTATTGTGATCCACACAGTCAAAGGCTTTGGCATAGTCAATAAAGCAGAAATAGATGTTTTTCTGGAACTCTCTTGCTTTTTTCATGATCCAGCAGATGTTGGCAATTTGATCTCTGGTTCCTCTGCCTTTGCTAAAACCAGCTTGAACATCTAGAAGTTCACGGTTCATATATTGCTGAGGCCTGGCTTGGAGACTTTTGATTATTACTTTACTAGCGTGTGAGATGAGTGCAATTGTGTGGTAGTTTGAGCATTCTTTGGCATTCCCTTTCTTTGGGATTGAAATGAAAACAGACCTTTTCCAGTCCTGTGGCCACTGCTGAGTTTTGCAAATTTGCTGGCATATTGAGTGCAGCACTTTCACACCATCATCTTTCAGGATTTGGAATAGCTCAACTGGAATTCCATCACCTCCACTAGCTTTGTTCGTAGTGATGCTTTTTAAGGCCCACTTGACTTCACATTCCAGGATGTCTGGCTCTAGGTCACTCATCACACCATCGTGATTATATGGGTCATGAAGATCTTTTTTGTACAGTTCTGTGTATTCTTGCCATCTCTTCCTAATATCTTCTGCTTCTGTTAGGTCCATACCATTTCTGTCCTTTATCGAGCCCATCTTTGCCTTAAATGTTCCTTTGGTATCTCTGATTTTCTTGAAGAGATCCCTAGTCTTTCCCATTCTATTGTTTTCCTCTATTTCTTTGCATTGATTGCTGAAGAAGGCTTTCTTATTTCTTCTTGCTATTCTTTGGAACTCTGCATTCAGATGTTTATATCTTTCCTTTCCTCCTTTGCTTTTCACTTCTCTTCCTTTCACAGCTATTTGTAAGGCCTCCCCAGACAGCCATTTTGCTTTTTTGCATTTCTTTTCCATGGGGATGGTCCTGATCCCTGTCTCCTGTACAATGTCACGAACCTCATTCTATAGTTCATCAGGCACTCTATCTATCAGATCTAGGCCCTTAAATCTATTTCTCACTTCCACTGTATAATCGTAAGTGATTTGATTTAGGTCATACCTGAATGGTCTAGTGGTTTTCCCTACTTTCTTCAACTTAAGTCTGAATTTGGTAATTAGGTGTTCATGGTCTGATCCACAGTCAGCTCCCAGCCTTGTTTTTGCTGACTGTATAGAGCTTCTCCATCTTTGGCTGCAAAGAATAAAATCAATCTGATTTCGGTGTTGACCATCTGGTGATATCCATGTATAGAGTCTTCTCTTGTGTTGTTGGAAGAGGGTGTTTGTTATTACCAGTACATTTTCTTGGCAAAACTCTACTAGTTTGCCCTTCTTCATTCCGTATTCCAAGGCCAAATTTGCTTGTTACTCTAGGTGTTTCTTGACTTCCTACTTTTGCATTCCAGTCCCCTATAATGAAAAGGACATCTTTTTTGGGTGTTAGTTCTAAAAGGTCTTGTAGGTCTTCATAGAACTGTTCAACTTCAGCTTCTTAAGCATTACTGGTTGGAGCATAGACTTGGATGACTGTGATATTGAATGGTTTGCCTTGGAAACGAACAGAGATCATTCTGTCATTTTTGAGATTGCATCCAAGTACTGCATTTTGGACTCTTTTGTTGACCATGATGGTCACTCCATTTCTTCTGAGAGATTCCTGCCTGCAGTAGTAGATATAATGGTCCTCTGAGTTAAATTCACCCATTCCAGTCCATTTGAGTTTACTAATTCCTAGAATGTCAACATTCACTCTTGCCATCTCTTGTTTGACCACTTCCAATTTGCCTTGATTCATGGACCTGACATTCCAGGTTCCTATGCAATATTGCTCTTTACAGCATCGGACCTTGCTTCTATCACCAGTCACATCCACAGCTAGGTATTCTTTCTGCTTTGGTTCCATCCCTTCATTCTTTCTGGAGTTATTTCTCCACTGATCTCTAGTAGCATATCGGGGACCTACTGACCTGGGGAGTTTCTCTTTCAGTATCCTATCATTTTGTCTTTTCATACTGTTCATGGGGTTCTCAAGGCAAGAATACTGAAGTGGTTTGCCATTCCCTTCTCCAGTGGACCACATCCTGTCAGATCTCTCCACCATGACCCGCCCATCTTGGGTTGCCCCGAGGGCATGGCTTAGTTTCATTGAGTTAGACAAGGCTGTGGTCCTAGTGTGATTAGACTGACTAGTTTTCTGTGAGTATGGTTTCAGTGTGTTTGCCCTCTGATGTCCTCTTGCAACACCTACCGTCTTACTTGGGTTTCTCTTACCTTGGGTGTGGGGTATCTCTTCACGGCTGCTCCAGCAAAGCGCAGCCATTGCTCCTTACCTTGGATGAGGGGTATCTCCTCACCAAGGCCCTTTCTGACCCTCAACATGGTATAGCTCCTCTAGGCCCTCCTGCGCCTATGCAGCCGTGGCTCCTTGGATGTGGGGTTGGTCCTCCCGGCCACTGCCCCTGGCCTCTGGCCTAGGTGCGTGGCGTAGCTCCTCCCACCGCCGCCTCTGACCTCAGACGTGGGATAACTCCTCTCGTCACCACCCCAGACCACGGAAACTGGGTATCTCCTCTCGGCCGCCACCCCCCCCCCCCCGACCTCCAACACGGGGTAACTCCTCTTGGCCATTCTTACGCCCTCGCAGTCTAGTACTCTCAGCTGCTGCCCCTGACCTCGGACGTGGGGTGGCTCCTCTCAGCCATGCTTATCATGCCCGTTGCAGCTCCCTGCGCTGTAGCACAAGATCAATGCAAAGAAGATTACCCTTAGAAACATTATAACTTAATTCCTAAAATTCCAATAGAAAATTCTGAAAGCAGGAAGAGAAAAGAGCTTTATCAAAGTACAAAGTTTATCTTTATCAAAGTACAAAGTACTAAGTACAAAGTTATCAGTGTACTTCTCAGAATAAAGCTTGCAACCCAGGAGGGAGTGATAGGATATAGCCAAAGTGCTCAAAGGAAGAAAATATTATACCCAGTAGAGCTACACTCAAGAAACAAAAAGCAGGGTGTCTATCATCACTAGACATGCCTCATAAAAATTTTAAAAGTTTTTCAAATTGAAATGGAAAGACATTAAGAAAATAAAAAATATGAAAGTATAAAACTCACTATTAAAGATAAATATATAGGCAAACACAGAACACTCTAATACTATGATTGTGGTACATAAATCACTTTTAACACTAGTATAAAAATTAAAAGATAAAAGCTTTTAGAATTACTATAGCTACAGTGACATGTTAATGGATAAACAATATAAGAAGATGTAGAGTAGAACATCAATGGCATAAAATGTGGGGAAAGGAGTAAAAATGTAGAGTTTTTGCAAGCAATTGAAGTTAAGTTGTTATCATCTCACAATAGACTTATGAATTGTTTTAGGTAAACTTAAAGAAAGTTAAGTCCCTCAGTCATTTCTGACTCTTTGCGACCCCATGGACTGTAGCCTACCAGGCTCCCCCATCCATGGGATTCTCCAGGCAAGAATACTGGAGTGGGTTGCCATTTCCTTCTCCAGAAGATCATCCCAACACAGGGATCGAACCCAGGTCTCCCACATTGCAGGCAGACGCTTTACCCTCTGAGCCATCAGGGAAGCTCAGGTAAACCTATGGCAACCATAAAAAAGTGAAATATCTAGTAAGTACAAAAAGATAAAAGAGTAAGGAATCAAAATAGATTACTACAAAAAAATAACAAATCACAAAGTAAGTAAACAAGATAGAAAAAAGAGATTAAAGAACTACAAAACAGAAAGAAAAAATTAGCAAAATGAGAAAGCTCCTTCACTAAAATAATTAGTTTAAATGTAAATGAATTAAATTTTCCAATCAAAAAGCATAGAATGAATGAATAGATTAAAAAAACAAAACCCAGTGCTGTGCTATCTCCAAAAGACTCACTTTAGATTTAAGGACATACATGGGTTGAAAGTGAAGGATATAAAATGATATTCCATGTAATTAGCAAATGAAAGACAGTGGGGATGGCTAAACTTATATCAGATAAAACACTTTCTCTCAAAATCAGTAATGAGAGAATGTTACTGTATAATTATTTAAAAAATCAATTCAACAAGAGAACATAACCATTATAAATATATACGTACCCAGCATTGTAGCATCTAAATATTTAAAACAAACACTCACAGAACTGAAGGGAGGAATTGACAACAATACTATAATGGTAGGGTACTTCAATACCCCACTTTCAACAATAGATAGACCATCCATAGAGAAAATCAATAAGGCAACAATGGACTTTAATAACACTATAAACTGAAAAAACCTAAAAGACACATAGAGACATTCCATTCAACAGTAGCAGAATGCACATTGTTTTTAAGTGCACACACACAAAAATATCCATGATAAATCACATCTTGGGTCACAAAACAAGTCTTAACAAACAAGTCTTAAATTTAAGAAAATTAAAACCATATCAAACATATTTTCTGGCCACAGTGGTATGAAATTAGAAATTACTAATAGAAGATGAACTGGAAAATTCACAAATATGAGGATATTAAATAACACATTACAAAATAACCAATGGGTCAAAGAAGAAATGGAAAAGAAAAGAATATATCTTGCAATAAACAACAATGAAAAATAACATACCAAAACTTGTGAAATACAGCAAAGCAATTCTAAAAAAAAGTTTGTAGTGATAATTTCCTACATTAAGATTCCAAAATAAACCATCTAACTTTACATTTTATAGAATTTGAAAAAAAAGGAACAAACTAAGCCCAAAATCAGCAGAGAAATTGTTAAAGGCTTGAGCAAAAATAAATAAAATAGAATGTAGAGAGATAACAGAAAAGATGAACAAAACTGAGTTGATATTTTTGAAAACAGAAACAAAATTGACATAACTTTAGGTAGACCAACCAAGGAAAAAAGAGAAGAGGCTAAAGAAACATTTTATAAATGAAAGATGAGACACACCCAATACTATAGAAACACAAAGACTCATAAGAAACTGTTATCAATTATATATTGGCACATTGGATAATATTGAATAAATGGATAATTTTCTAGAAACATTAAAGCTATCAAGACTAAATAATGAAGAAACAGAAGATCTTAACAGACCAGCAACAAGTAAGGAGACTGAAGTAGTAAAAAAAAATAACCTCAACAAAGAAAATCCCAGAACCAGATGGTATCATGTGTAAATTTTAAATTTTACCAAATATTTAAAGGAGAATTATGCCAACTCTTCTCAAACTCTCAAAAGCTTGAAGAGAAGGAAGCACTTCCAAATTTATTTGTGAGATCTGCATCAGCCCTACTCTAAAGCCAGACAAAAACACAATCAGAAAAGAAAACCACAGTCCAAAAGAAATAGTAGCAAACTTAACTGAATAGCACATCAAAATAAACATACACCATCATCAAGTTAGATTTAAGGATGGTTCAAAATATACAAATCATCATGAAACAATGTATTAAAAGAATGATGGACAAAACCACAGAATTATCTCAGTAGATTTAGAAATAGCAGTTGACAAAATTGAATACCCATTAATTAAAACATAAAGGCTCAATACATAAGTAAAGGAAGTATAAAAGAAATGTACCTCAACATAATGAAGTCTGTGTACTACAAGTCCACAGCTAACATACTCAGTGGTGAATAGCTCAAAGTTTTACCTCCAAGATCAGAAACAAAACAGGGATGCTTAATCTCAGTACGCTTATTCAACATACTAATAGAAGTCCTGTCCAGAAAAATCATGCAAGAAAAGAAAAAAGAAAAGATATCCAAGTAGGAAAGGATGAAGTAAAATTGTCTGTGTTGCAGATGACAAGATTTTATTTATAGAAAACCCTAAATACGCCATTAAAAAACAACTGTTAGAACTAATAAAAAAATTCAATGGCAGAATATAAAATCAATGTACAAAATTAGTTGCATTTCTGTACACTAGTAGCAAACTATCCAAAAACAAATTTAGGAAAAAAAATCCCGTTTACAATAGCATCAGAAAGGAATAAAATACTTAGAAGTAAATTTAATCAAGGAAGTGAAAAATCCATACACTAAAAAGTATAAAACATTGATGTACAAAATTGAGGAAGACATAAATAAATGATAATATATGCTATTTTCATTAATTTGAAGAATTAGCATTCTTAAATATTCATACTACCAATGTGATCAACATTTTCAATGCAATCTCTATCAAAATTCTAATGTCGTTTTTCAGAACATTTTAAGAAAAAACAACTATAAATTCATGTGGATCCACAAAATTCCTTAATAGTCAAAGTAATCTTGAGAAAGGAGAACAAAGCTGGAGGTATCACATTCCTGATTTTGAACTATGTTACAAAGTTGTATTAATAAAAACTGTATTGCACTGGCCTAAAAACAGACACACAGACCAGAAGAACAGAATAGAGAGCCCCCAAATAAACCCAGATGTGTATGGTTAACTAATATTTGACTAGAGTGTGGAGAATACACAATGGAGAAAGGAGTGCCTCTTCAATAAACAGTCTTGAGAAAACACCATGCGAAAGAATGAAATTGGACCATTTCTTACACCATACACAAAAACTTACTCAAAATGGATTAAAGACTTATTGTAAGACCTGAAACCATAAAACTTTGGTTTTGGTGGGACTGCTCAAACTAAAAGCTTCTTACAACAGAGGAAACAATCAATGAAAGTAAAAGGCAACTTATGACATGAGACAATAGGTATATCTGATAAGTGGTTAGTATTCAAAATGTACAAGGTATTCATAAATGTCAATAGCCAAAACCTAAATTACCCCATTCTAAAATGAGCAAAGGACCAGAACAGTTTTCCAAAGAAGACATATAAATGGTCAACAAGTATATGAAAAGGTGGTCAGTGTCATTAATGACTAGAGAAATGCAAATAAAAACCACAATAAAACATTATTTCACGTCAGTTAGGATGATTAGTTGGAGAAGGCAATGGCACCCCACTCCAGTACTCTTGCCTGGAAAATCCCATGGACGGCAAAGCCTGGTAGGCTGCAGTCCATGGGGTCGCTAAGAGTTGGACACGACTGAGCGACTCCCCTTTCACGTTTCACTTTCACACATTGGAGAAGGCAATGGCACCCCACTCCAGTATTGTTTCCTGGAGAATCCCAGGGATGGGGGAGCCTGGTGGGCTGCCATCTATGGGGTCGCACAGAGTCGGACACAACTGAAGTGACTTAGCAGCAGCAAGGATGATTAGTAAAAACAAGAGAAGAGATCACAAATTTTGATAAAGTTGTGAAGAAAAGAGAAATCTTTTGCATTGTCAACGGGGATGTAGATTGGTACAGCCAGTATGGAAATCAGTACAAAAATTCCTCAAAAAAATAGAACTATTATATGATTTAGAAATCCAACTTTTGGGTATATATCCAAAAGAAATGAAATCATTATCTTGAAGACAACTGCATTCATATGTCCACTGCAGCATTATTCATAATAGGTTACATATAAACACATATATGTGGGGCCTTCCTCGTGGCTCAGTGGTAAATAATCTGACTGCCAATGCAGGAGATGTAGATGTGATCCCTGGGTTTGATCCCTGGGTTGGGAAGATCCCCTGGAGAAGGAAATGGCAATCCACTCCAGTGTGCTTTCCTGAGAAATCCATGGACAGAGGAGTCTGGAGGCTACAGTTCACAGGGGTCACATGAGTTGGATATGACTTAGTGAATAAACAAGAACAATACACAGTTGTGTGTGTGTGTGTGTGTGTGTATGCATGCATGCATGCTCAGTCGCTTCAGTTGTGTCCCACTCTTTGCAATCCTATGGACTATAGCCTACCAGGCTCCTCTTCCATGGGATTTTCCAGGCAAGAACACTGGAGTGGGTTGCTGTGCCCTCTTCCAGAAGATATTCCCAGTCCAGGCACTGAACCCACATCTGCTGCATTGCAGGGAGATTCTTCATCGCTGAGGCACTGGGGAAGCCCTGTGCATATGTATATGTGTATACAATTGGAATATTGTGGTTTAGTCGCTAAGTCATATCCAACTCTTTTGCCATACCATGGACTGTATCCAGTCCGGCTCATTTGTCAATGGGATTTTCCAGGCAAGAACACTGGAGTGGGTTCCCATTTCCTTTTCTAAGGAATCTTCCCAACCCAGAGATCAAGCCCACATTTCCTGTATTAGCAGGCAGATTCTTTACCACTAAGCCACCAGGAAAGCCCTTATTCAGCCATAGAAAGAAGAAAAGCTTGCAATCTGTGATGACATAGATAAATCTGGAGGACATTATGCTAAGCCAGTCATAGAAAGACAAATACTGTATGATCACACATATGTGGAATCTAAAGAAGTTAAACTCATAGAACCAGGGTATTGCACAGTGGTTGCCAGGCATCGGAAGGGGTAAGAAATAGGGATATTGGTCAAGGGGTACAGAGTTTCATAAGTTCTGAGGACCTAATTACAGATTGATAATTATAGTTTACAGTGCTGTTTTGTACACTTGAAATTTATTAGAAGAGTAGAGCTTATATGTTCTCACCAAAAAAAGGAAAAAAAAAAAGAGAGAGAGAGAGAGATTGGAAGCTATGTGACAAGATAAATGTGTCCAAACTGGGAAAAAGCAGTTAACATAATTTTATCTTATATGTTTTTATGCCACAATTTTTTTTAATTAACAAAAGAAGAAAACATTAGAAAAATCCCAGTTGAGGTATATTCTACATAATACCTGACCATTACTCCTCAAAACTCTTAAGGTCATGAAAATCTTAGAAACTGTAACATCTAAGAGGAGCCTAAGAAGACATGATGACTAAATGGAACATATCAGTAGTACTCCGGATGGATGGGGTGGGGGGAGGTTACATAAAATCTATGAGAATCTAAATAAACTATCAATTCAGTTCAGTTGCTCAGTCATATCCGACTCTTTGCAACCCCATGAACTGCAGCATGCCAGGCTTCCCTATCCATCAGCAACTCCTGGAGCTTACTCAAACTCATGTCCATTGAGTGGGTGATGCCATCCAACCATCTCACCCTCTGCCATCCCCTTCTCCTCCTGCCTTCAATCTTTCCCAGCATCAGGGTCTTTTTCAAGGAGTCAGTTCTTCACATCAGGTGGCCAAAGAATAAACTATAGACATTAATTAATAATGAAGTGTCAATATCAGCTCATTAATTATAATAAGAGTACAGTACTCATAAATACTAATAAGAGAAAGAGTATGGAGGATATATGGGAACTCTCTGTGCTATCCTTGCAATTCTTCTGTAAACCTAAAACTGTCCTAAAACTAAAGTTTGTTTTTAAAATAAACTGTTTTAAAAGATTGCATTGAAATATGTATAATATTATATCTCAGTCCAGGTACGATGCCTGATAATAAATGCCTGGGGCTGGAGCACTGGGACGACCTGGAGGGATGGTGTGGGGAGGGGAGAGGGAGGAGGGTTCAGGATGGGGAACACGTGTATACTGGCGGCGGATCCATCTTGATGTATTGTAAAAGCAATACAATATTGTAAAGTTAAGCAAAAAAAAAAAAAAAGATTGATGTTGATCCTTTTGTAAAGCAAGTGAAAGTGAAGTAAAGTCACTCAGCCATATCAGACTCTTTGCAACCCCATGGACTGTAGCCTGCCAGGCTCCTCAGTCCATGGAATTTTCCAGGCAAGAATACCGGAGTGGGTTGCCATTTCCTTCTTCAGGGGATCTGCACAATCGAACTCGGGTCTCCTGCATTGCAGGCAGACGCTTACCATCTGAGCCACCTTTGTAAACCAAGACAGCGTTTTAATATGGATAAATACCTATGCATTTACTTGTTCTGAAATGTCAGATTTTCGCATAGTCGTCTTTTAAAAAGGAGAACACCTTATATTATGTCAATATTTCTTCTCTATCATTTGTACAGAAAATCTAAAAACTAAATAGACTGATTTGTGAACTTTTAAACTACAAAAAGGCTGCTGTATTCTTTATCTCTTCATAAAATTATAGTACTTATATTTCAGAGTTAGCATTTGGGAAATCATAAGTGTATAACAGAGGAAAGAAACACATAATTAAGTGTCTATGTATTAAAATTTTGGTTAAAAGTAGGCCAATAGAATAATAGGCCAGGAACAGCTAGGAAGGGATACATGTGTGATATATACTTATGACAGAAAATCTTTAGGATTGGCTAATTGATAAAATTACAAACATAAAACATTAAAATGTTTTACTGACACATTACCTGCCAATTCCACTCTATAGTATCACAGAAATGTGTACATATGTTAACCAAAAGTCATTACTAGAATATTCATAGTAACACTCTATATAACAGCACCAACAGAATATGCTACCCAAGTGTTCACCAACTAAAGTGTTAAAAGGAATTGTTATATGTTTATACAATGGAGTATGGTATAGCCATGATAATGTTAATAAATGATCTATGACTAAGAGCAATATTGAGGAATCTCACAAGCATAACATTGAGCCAAACAAACCAGACATGAAAGAATATATATTACATGATTCATTTCACACAAAGTAGAGAAACACAGACACCTTATTTATTATCTAGAGAGATCAGATCAGATCAGATCAGTCGCTCAGTCGTGTCCGACTCTTTGCGACCCCATGAACCGCAGCATGCCAGGCCTCCCTGTCCATCACCAGCTCCCAGAGGCCACCCAGACTCACACCCATCAAGTCAGTGATGCCATCCAGCCATCTCATCCTCTGTCGTCCCCTTCTCCTCCTGCCCTCAATCTCTCCCAGCATCAGAGTCTTCTCCAATGAGTCAACTCTTCGCATGAGGTGGCCAAAATACTGGAGTTTCAGCTTTAGCATCTAGAGAGAAGGGGGAACTAAAGAGACTTCTGGGTGCTTGCAAGAGTCTCTTCCTTGATCTAGGCATGTTTGGTTCGTCATGATGAGTTGTACACTGAAAATGTGTAGTTTCCTGGTGGTTCTTTATATTCTAATTAAAAATTCCAAGGACTTCTCTGGTGGTCTAGTGGTTAAGACTGTGCCTTCCAATCCAGGAGGTTTGATCTCTGGTTGGGGAGCTAAGATCACACATTACTCATGGCCAAAAAAAAAAAAAAAAAAAATACAAAACAGAAGCAATATTGTAACAAATTCAATAAAAACTTTAAAAATGCTTCACATCAATAAATTTAACTTCAAAAATTTTACTTGAAATTAGTTTGGCCTTGAACCCCATCTTTTAAAATTTGCATAATATCAAGCAAACTCTACTGCATACGTCTCAGTACATCAGATGACAAAAGTTTCAGAATTTAGCTTGTAAGGGTTCAAGATCCTGTAGAAGAAGAAGATACCATGTACTTTAGATTATTTCCCTAAGCTCCTAAATCAAAAGATTAATTCAGCCAATTATTTAGATCAATGAATGAGAAAGAAAACTGTGAAACTGGTCTGTTGACTGAGCTGAAAATATTTGTTCTAGATTCCTTATACCCTGAACACTCTTTGGAAGGACTGATGCTGAAGCTGAAGCTCCAATACTTGGCCACCTGATGAGAAAAGCTCGCTCATTGGAAAAGACCCTGATGCTGGAAAAGATTAAAAGCAGAAGGAGAAAAGGGCAACAGAGGATGAGATGGGTGGATGGAATCACTGATTCAATGGACATGAACTTGGGTAAACTCCGGGAGATGGTGAGAAACAGGGAAGTCTGCAGTGCTGCAGTCCATGGGGTCACTAAGAGTTAGATATGACTTGGCAACTGAAAGACAGCAACATACTCCTCATGTGATTCTATTTCTGCTTATTCATCACTAATAACTAAGGATCCTCAAGATAGACTCCTTGGTCCTCCAGACTCCTTGGTCATCAAGCCAATGAGAATCACATTGAGAGACCATCTCCCAGGTAATCAGCAGGGTCTAGAGTTTAGCTGAAATCCCCATAACTGAATCCCTAAAACCCAACATTTGTTTGTGTTTCATCCATCTGTACAAATTCTTTATATTTGGGTTTTGCCACTCTTCCTAATTTGTGTTCCAAATACCTCTGGTTACCAGCGTCCTAAACCCTAGCCAGTTTGGCCAAAATCCTAAAAGCCTAGCCCGCTTTCTCTGCTTTGGGAGTTAGGTCCTGTCCTAGTCCTGTTGGATATTGGCTGAGGTGTATTTAAAACTGTTTGAGTCCCCTTTGGACCCAAGAGAGTACCATCAGCCTAATTATAAGGGTATCATTTGCTGCTAAGTACCCACTCACCAGGCAGTGTCTTTTATGCTGTAACTTTGCTTGCTGACCTCCCTTTTTGAACATCAGCCCTAAGCCAAGCCATTTTTCAGAATGGTTTATTCCCTTTTCCTGATATGCCATCATTGTGTTCCAGGAGCCGTAGGCAAAATATTTGCTCCTGCAAAATATGGTATCGTGAATAAAGCTCCTAGTCATTGCCTTCTTGGCTACAGAGTCAACCAAATAAAAATGTACCAGTTTACATTATTTTGATTCTTAGTAACCTAAAGGCATGGAAAATTCTCTAAATAAAAAGGCATTTAGGCCTGGCAAAGCCTGGAAAAGGCAGACAATGATTGCAGTTCTACATTTCAACTCATTTTCCATAAACACGTATAATCATTACAAGGTTAAAACTGAAGTTCACTTGTGCTTCAAACTATAGAAATAACTTTATATCAAATGTCAACCAAATCTGCAAGCTATTTTCATGTAAGAAAGAAAAACATACTTTGACATTTCACACCAAAAATATGCTTTCTGGGCACGTTTGAATCAAAATAAAATTATTCACCTTAACAATTCAATCTAAAAGTAAATTAGGATAGTTACATAACCTAATTTGAAAAGACTATAAAATTTTAAAGCAAAATTTTAAATGGCAGAATTCCTAAAAGATATATCAATGTGAGTACCTGGAATCACAATTACCTTTCAAATGACTTTATTACAATAAATTCAGGCTTAACAATTCGACTAGACTATTTCCCTGGAATAATCATTTTTCACTGTTTTGTGGCTGCCCAATTATTCAGATCTCCTTATATCGTGTGTTCACTGGCTCCTGTTGATCTTAAGTCTCTACTGCATCATGGTCTACGTGGCCTGACAATCTGAAAGGTGAGCAAATCCACTTATCATGAGATGATAAAAGGCACTCTTCACAGGTTAGGCAAGATAATAGTCCATAAAGAGGTTGATGCAGGAACAGATAAAGATTTACAAGTTGGGAAAAACTCTAGATAATTTCAAAATGAATACATGACCAATGATTAAAGAACCAAGCTACTTCAAGGCTACTTCTGGGTATAAGTAGCTGTAGGATTGAATAAATAGTTGCATTTCTAAAACTTGGTAACTGAACATAGACAGTAGATTTTGGCACAATGAGGTGCTGTCAGCAAGTTTTATAATTATAGGATAACTTTTACAAGTTATTGTCTTAGTCAGGCTGCTATAAAGTGAAAAGTAAAGCAGTGTTAGTCACTCAGTTGTGTTTGACTCTTTGCAACTCCATGAATTGTAACCCACCAGGCTTCTCTGTCCATGGGATTCTCCAGGCAAGAATACTGGAGTGAATAGCCATTCCCTTCTCCAGGGAATCTTTCTTACCCACAGATCAAACCCAGGTCTCCTGCATTACAGGCAGATTCTTTACTGTCTGAGCCATCTGGGAAGCCCAGGATACCAAAAATGGCTTTGACAACAACTTTAAGTTTTCTTTTATTGAAGTATAGTTGATTTACAATGCTGTATTAGCTTTGGATACAGAGAAAAGTGATCCAGTGACTTATATATCACTGAATATATATATATATATATATAATATCCTATGCTTTGTTATAAATTATATGGGGAAAGAATCTACATATAAATAATGCATATATATATTTTTTTCAGATTCTTCTGTAATACAGGTTATTACAAAATACTGAGTGTAGTTCCCTGGACTATACAGCAGGTCTCTGTTGTTTATCTGTTTTATATATGCACTGTGCTATGCTTAGTTGCTTCAGTTCTTGCCAGGTTCCTCTATCCATGGGATTGTCCTAGCAAGAATGCTGGAGTGAGCTGGCATGTCCCACTCCAGGCGGTCTTCCTGACTCAGAGATTAAACCTGTGTCTGATGCATTGCAGGTGGATTCTTCACCACTGAGCCACCAGGAAAGCCCATATTTATATAGAGCAGTGTGTATACAGGAGAAGGCAATGGCACCCCACTCCAGTACTCTTGCCTGGCAAATCCCATGGACGGAGGAGCCTGGTAGGCTGCAGTCCATGGAGTCGCACAGAGTTGGACATGACTGAAACGACTGTATATATGTTCCTCCCAAATTCTAATTTATTCCTCCCCACCCTCATCTTTCCCCTTTGGTAACCATAAGTTTGTTTTCTATGCCTGTAAGTCTTAAACAGCAATATTTATTTCTCACAGTTCTGGAGACTGGGAAATTTAAGATCAAGGCACTGGTCTAGGGTCTGGTTGAGAGTACTCTTCCTGGTGTGCAAATAACTGGCTTCTCATTGTGTCCTAACAGGGCAGAGAGAGACAGAGAGACAAATGAACCAAGTTCTCTCCTGTCCCTTTTCATGAGAGCACTAATTCCCTTCGTGAAGGCTCCACTCTCAGGACCTAATTACTTACCACAGGCCCCACCTCCTGTCATCCCATTGGGAAGTTAATTTTTCAAAATATGAATTTTGAAACATTCCATCCATAACAGATCTCTTTCTCAGAGCATAAAATTGGAAAAAAGAAAATTTCCCAGTACAGCGAACATGATCTCTCTTGACAAAAATTTAGAGAAAACTGCATGACTCTGTCAAAATTGCAAGTATTTACTGTGAGCACACTGGATAATATATATCTGAACCATTCTGTTTAACAGAAAATCTTAATAATAACAGGTATCTGTTCTAAACTCTCTTTTTCAAAATTTGTTACTAACCAATCTTAATGATGGTTTGGATTAATTTTAAAACATAAGACATAAATTTTCTAAATTTTCATCTTACAAATGGGCCCTAAACTGAGTTTATCAGGAGAAAGAGGAGAGGGTAAAAAATTATTTCCCACCACCAGAAAAAAATTTATTTTTCAGGTCTGTGGACAAGTATTGTTTCCCTTGCTTTCAATTATCTCTAATTACCAGTTGTAAAATAGATCAAAGACAGGTCTCCATACAATCAGACAATCCCATGAGTTTCCAGCATGGCATTAAAAAGATATCTGGTGCTCTCTTTTCTTATTCCAAAGTTAAATTATCCCTTACGTGGATAACCAAGAGAATATGGCGTTCTGGAATTCAAGAAAAAAAAAAATATCCCAATACAAAGTAAATACAGGGAAATAAGGACATAGATGTAACTTTTGATTTGGTAACATGGAAGTCATGAAACAACAATTTCAGAGGGGAATAGAGATGGAAACCAGACCACTGGAGAGTGAATGAGAAGTTGAGAAGTCGAGACTGGAAGTGTAAACAAAGTCTTGGAAGGTTGTGTCTTTTGTTATTGTTGTTTGCTTGTTGATCCTCCTAAAGTAAACCCTGAAATGTGGTGGAATCTGGAAGCACACTTGCGATGAAATTTTTTGCTTTTTTGATCATACAGAAAGATCCTGGATTATGTTTGTATTTCTGAATGCTTTAAGAACATCCAAAATGAGGGAACAACTGCTAAAGTAGGAGAGGAAAATAAATATAAATTAAAACCGCCTGTGAAAGCAAAATTTGTAAGAGTTGGTGTAGAAGGGTATATACAACAGGAATCGAGTCAAGTATAGTACAAAATGGATAGTGTGTGGAATCTACTGCCCCTGACGCACACACTGGTAAAAGAATACCCCTGCTATGTAATTTGAATTCTAAGATTCTTTTCCAATATTTGATCCAATTACCAAGTATCCTAAGAGCCAGTTCTTCCATTAGCGGGACATTCCATTCCTACACCACCCTCCCTCCATGTCTTAAGCCCTGCATTTTATCTTCCTTTCCATTTCTAGCATCAAGATTGCACTCAAATTCTTGTTCTAGAGCCATCTACCAATTGCCAGCCCTATGTCTGCTTAAATAAATGTTAAATCTCTTTGATTCACTTTAAATTTCTGACTCATGGTAATCATTTCCTGTTTGTCCTTTACCTCTCGAAGGATATCCCACATTCAAATTTTTTTCTGCCCCAAAGTCTTTATGACTCCCTGCACAGAATCACTGGCCTTTGATGCTGCTCCTGTGTTGCTATGTTGGGTACGTAATCTTCCTAAGGGTCACAATTGATTCTGTCCTGAGATTTTTTTACCAGATGATGGTGACAAGCAGCTTAAATGCAAGAATTGAGAAGGTCTTATATTCTAACTAAATTATAGAGGCTCAGAGACAGTAGTGGGCTTCCCAAGTCACTAAGTGGGTAAAGAATCCACCTTGCAATCAAAATGCAGGATACACAGGTCTGATCTCTGGTCAGCAAGATCCCCTGGAGGAGGGCATGGTAACCCACTCCAATATTCTTGTCTGGAGAATTCCATGGACACAGGAGCCTGGTGGGCTACAATCCATAGGGTCACAAAGAATCAGACACAACTGAAGCAACCGAGCACCACACTCAGGGACAATATAATCAAATTACAGAATACAGTCAAAGTGTGTCTTTCTTATTTAGAAAATTTACACAAGAAAAAGAAAAGGTCTTATGTTTTATTAAATCTTAACAAACATGATTTTAGAGACATCATGTTTATCAGATGTTAGACTGGGTATATGAGAGAGAACCTTGCTAGGCATTTCTAGATATTATTAAGTTTTGAAACAACTGGTAGCAAATTTTTTCCTCCTGTCTCTGAAAACAGTGGTCCTAACAATTTTTAGAAGCAATTAATATAAATGACATAGTACAGCATCTTGCCAAATCACAAAAATAGTCAATTTTTATATAAACTGCCTTTTCTCATTCGCAAAGAAATTTATATATATATTGGGATTTCTTTGGAAGGAATGATGCTAAAGCTGAAACTCCAGTATTTTGGCCACCTCATGCGAAGAGTTGACTCATTGGAGAAAACTCTGATGCTGGGAGGGATTGAGGGCAGGAGGAGAAGGGGACGACAGAGGATGAGATGGCTGGATGGCATCACTGACTCGATGAATGTGAGTCTGAGTGACTTCTGAGAGCTGGTGACGGACAGGGAGGCCTGGCGTGCTGCAGTTCATGGGGTCGCAAAGAGTCGGACACGACTGAGCGACTGATCTGATATATATATATATATAGAGAGAGAGAGAGAGAGAGAGAGAGAAATGGCAACCCACTCCAGTGTTATTGCCTGGAGAATCCCATGGACAAAGGAGCCTGGCAGGCTACAGTTCATGGGGTCACAAGAGTTGGACACGACTTAGTGACTAAATCACTATATATATATATATATACACACACACACATACATACATATATATCCTATGATCACCATGAACATAGTATTCAGCTTCTTAAAATCTATATAAAATTTTGAATGTCTATGCATAATTTTAAAAATCATAATTCTAGTTGATGAGTTTGAACTAGATAATATAAACAACTGGGGTATATCATATATATTCTAAATCCTTACTTACATAAGTCAGTATATTCTGTACAGAAGAAAAAAGATCATTGGTTAATTTTGTGATTTGGCTCACTGAAACTCTTTAAAAGAGCTTCTGATGCATTTTATCTTTCCAAAAGTTATTTACCTTTCCCCATGGCAACAATAAGCCAATGTTATAAAGTCTGTATTAAAGTATTATTATTCCCAGGATAGGTTAGATGAATAAATAAAGAGGATGCAGTACATATACACAAAGGAATACTACTCAGGCACAAAAAGGAATGAAATTGGGTCATCTGTAGAGATGTAGATGGACCTATAGTCTGTCACACAGAATGAAGTAAGTAAGCAAAACAAATATTGTATATTAAGACATACACATGGAATCTTAAAAAATGGCACAGATGAACTTATTATTTGCAGGGTGGAAACAGAGATGAAGATGTAGACAGCAGTCACATGGACATGGGGTGGGAGCAGTGAGTGGGATGAATTGGGAGATCGAGATTGACATACATGTACTGCCATGAGTAAAATAGATAGCTGGTAGGAACCTGCTGTATAGTACAGGGGGCTCAGCTCAGTGCTCGTGGGGACCTAGGTAGATGGGAGGGCAGGCACACACCGGTAGGGGTGGGAGATGATACATGCATATTTTAGCTGACTCACTTCGTTGTATAGCAGAAACTAACAAAACATTGCAAAACAATTATATACCAATTATTTTTTTAAAAAAGAACATTTAAAACTAGTCTTGAACATCACCACCATGGTGGAGATCTCAGGCCATAAAGTATCTCTGACCTTCATCTTTATGTTTGAAATAAAGATAAGAAGTCATTCCCCATAAGATGAAAGGATTAAATATTTATAAATAGTCCAGTGACTGGCATACACTAGATGGTGGATCAATGTTGGTTCCTTCTATTATTCAAATTGAGAAAACGGATGCAAAGAAGATGCAATAAAGTACTCAGCATCTAGAAAACAATTAACTAAAGAAAAAGTATCCAAATCAAGCTCCTTTGTTTTCACTTAAAATGTCAACAGATTAATCACTGGAACATGAGAAGTCTAGTCAAGCAGCGAGTTATGGTTTCTAAATATTAGCACAGTTAGTTACACACAATAATAACAGCTCCTTGTTAAGAACCTCAGCCCACCCTTAACCCCAGTTATCCCTCCAGAAATAGAAACTATCTGGGGACCAGACATAGACAGATTGATGTTTGTCCACAGCCAGTGGTGGAAAACTCTGTGATGGTAGGTCAGTAGCGCCATCTATGTGTGAGAAGGATAACACATGCTTCCTGGTGATCTTTTTCAATGTAATGACTGGGTGTTTGGTAATAGAGAAAGGAAACAGAGCTACGGTCTACTGCTCGGGTTCTGAGCCATCCAGCTTTTGCGGAGGCCCTGATGGGACTTTTTAACTTCAATTTTCTAAGCCAGTTGTTTATCTTAGAGATAAGAATCGTTAGATTAGGCAGGTAGATCAAGTTGTTGAAAAGACCTGCAGCATGCTGAATTAACATTTTAATGAAATAAAGAACAAAAATCTTTGGACATTGGTTGGTATCTACAGATATTCATGCTTTACCTAAACATATTAGTAAACATGCTTACATAAATACTCAGTATTTCTAAGTATTGTCAACTTATAGAAAATAGCTTTAATATCCATTACCTTTTGAGCCTGACCAAAGCAAGGAATGAAGGGCGTTGAAAGTCAGGAAGGGCGGCGGTAAGGAGATACCCCTCATCCAAGGTAAGGAGTAATGGCTGCGCTTTGCTAAAGCAGCCATGAAGAGATACCCCATGCCCAATGTAAGAGAAACCCAAGTAAGACGGTAGGTGTAGCAAGAGGGCACCAGAGGGCAAACACACTGAAACCATATTCTCAGAAAACTAGTCAATCTAATCACACTAGGACCACAGCCTTGTCTAACTCAATGAAACTAAGCCATGCCCGTGGGGCAATCCAAGATGGGCGGGTCATGGTGGAGAGATCTGACAGGATGTGGTCCGCTGGAGAAGGGAATGGCAAACCACTTCAGTATTCTTGCCTTGAGAACCCCATGAACAGTATGAAAAGGCAAAATGATAGGATACTGAAAGAGAAACTCCCCAGGCCAGTAGGTGCCCAATATGCTACTGGAGATCAGTGGAGAAATAACTCCAGAAAGATTGAAGGGATGGAGCCAAAGCAAAAAGAATACCGAGCTGTGGATGTGATTGGTGACAGAAGCAAGCTCCGATGCTGTAAAGAGCAATATTGCATAGGAACCTGGAATGTCAGGTCCATGAATCAAGGCAAATTGGAAGTGGTCAAACGAGATGGCAAGAGTGAATGTCGACATTCTAGGAATTAGCGAACTAAAATGGACTGGAATGGGTGAATTTAACTCAGATGACCATTACATCTACTACTGCGGGCAGGAATCCCTCAGAAGAAATGCAGTAGCCATCATGGTCAACAAAAGAGTCTGAAATGCAGTACTTGGATGCAATCTCAAAAACGACAGAATGATCTCTGTTCATTTCCAAGGCAAATCATTCAATGTCACAGTGATCCAAGTCTGCTCCAAGTCTTCAGCTGAAGAAGCTGAAGTTGAACGGTTCTATGAAGACCTACAAGACCTTTTAGAACTAACACCCCCAAAAGATGTCCTTTTCACTATAGGGGACTGGAATGCAAAAGTAGGAAGTCAAGAAACACCTGGAGTAACAGGCAAATTTGGCCTTGGAATACAGAATGAAGCAGGGCAAAGACTAGTAGAGTTTTGCCAAGAAAATGCACTGGTCATAGCAAACACCCTCTTCCAACAACACAAGAAAAGTCTCTACACATGGACATCACCAGATGGTCAACCTTGGAATACAGAATGGAGCAGGGCAAAGAGTAATAGAGTTTTGCCAAGAAAATGCACTGGTCATAACAAACACCCTCTTCCAACAACACAAGAGAAGACTCTATACATTGGTCAACACCAATATCAGATTGATTATATTCTTTGCAGCCAAAGATGGAGAAGCTCTATACAGTCAGCAAAGCAAGACCAGGAGCTGACTGTGGATAAGACCATGAACTCCTTATTGTCAAATTCAGACTTAAATTGAAGAAAGTAGGAAAACCACTAGACCATTCAGGTATGACCTAAATCAAATCCCTCATGATTATACAGTGGAAGTGAGAAATAGATTTAAGGGCCTAGATCTGATAGATAGAGTGCCTGATGAACTATGGACTGAGGTTTGTGACATTGTACGGGAGACAGGGATCAAGACCATCCCCATGGAAAAGAAATGCAAAAAAGCAAAATGGCTGTCTGGGGAGGCCTTACAAATAGCTGTGAAAAGAAGAGAAGTGAAAAGCAAAGGAGAAAAGGCAAGATATAAACATCTGAATGCAGAGTTCCAAAGAATAGCAAGAAGAGATAAGAAAGTCTTCTTCAGTAATCAATGCAAAGAAATAGAGGAAAACAACAGAATGGGAAAGACTAGAGATCTCTTCAAGAAAATCAGAGATACCAAAGGAACATTTCATGCAAAGATGGGCTCAGTAAAGGACAGAAATTGTACGGACCTAACAGCTGCTGCTACTGCTAAGTCGCTTCAGTAGTGTCCGACTCTGTGCGACCCCATAGACGGCAGCCCACCAGGCTCCACCGTCCCTGGGATTCTCCAGGCAAGAACACTGGAGTGGGTTGCCATTTCCTTCTCCAATGCATGAAAGTGAAAAGTGAAAGTGAAGTCGCTCAGTCGTGTCTGACTCTCAGCGACCCCATGCACGAGCCTACCAGGCTCCTCCGTCCATGGGATCCTCCAGGCAAAAGTACTGGGGTGGGGTGCCATTGCCTTCCCCAACAGAAGCAGAAGATATTAAGAAGAGGTGGCAAGAATACACAGAAGAACTGTACAAAAAAGATCTTCATGACCCAGAAAATCACAATGGTGTGATCACTGACCTAGAGCCAGACATCCTTGAATGTGAAGTCAAGTGTGCCTTAGAAAGCATCACTACAAACAAAGCTAGTGGAGGTGATGGAATTCCAGTTGAGCTATTCCAAATCCTGAAAGATGATGCTGTGAAAGTGCTGCACTCAATATGCCAGCAAATTTGCATAACTCAGCAGTGGCCACAGGACTGGAAAAGGTCAGTTTTCATCCCAATCCCAAAGAAAGGCAATGCCAAAGAATTTTCAAACTACCACACAATTGCACTCATCTCACATGCTAGTAAAGTCATACTCAAAATTCTCCAAGCCAGGCTTCAGCAATATGTGAACCGTGAACTTCCAGATGTTCAAGCTGGTTTTAAAAAGGCAGAGGAACCAGAGATCAAATTGCCAACATCTTCTGGATCTTTGAAAAAGCAAGAGAGTTCCAGAAAAACATCTATTTCTGCTTTATTGACTATGCCAAAGCCTTTGACTGTGTGGATCACAATAAACTGTGGACAATTCTGAAAGAGATGGGAATACCAGACCACCTGATCTGCCTCTTGAGAAATCTATATGCAGGTCAGGAAGCAACAGTTAGACCTGGACATGGAACAATAGTCTGGTTCCAAATAAGAAAAGGAGTTCGTCAAGGCTGTATATTGTCACCCTGTTTATTTAACTTCTATGCAGAGTACATCATGAGAAATGCTGGACTGGAAGAAACACAAGTTGGAATCAAGATTGCTGGGAGAAATATCAATAACCTCAGATATGCAGATGACACCACCCTTATGGCAGAAAGTGAAGAGGAACTAAAAAGCCTCTTGATGAAGGTGAAAGTGGAGAGTGAAAAAGTTGGCTTAAAGCTCAACATTCAGAAAACGAAGATCATGGCATCCGGTCCCATCACTTCATGGAAATAGTTAGGGAAACAGTGGAGTGTCAGAATTTATTTTTCTGGGCTCCAAAATCACTGCAGATGGTGACTGCAGCCATGAAATTAAGATGCTTACTCCTTGGAAGGAAAGTTACGACCAACCTAGATAGCATATTCAAAAGCAGAGACATTACTTTGCCAACAAAGGTTCGTCTAGTCCAGGCTATGGCTTTTCCTGTGGTCATGTATGGATGTGAGAGTTGGACTGTGAAGAAGGCTGAGTGCCGAAGAATGAATGCTTTTGAACTGTGGTGTTGGAGAAGACTCTTGAGAGTGCCTTGGACTGCAAGGAGATCCAACCAGTCCATTCTGAAGGAGATCAGCCCTGGGATTTCTTTGGAATAAATGATGCTAAAGCTGAAATTCCAGTACTTTGGCCACCTCATGCGAAGAGTTGACTCATTGGAATAGACTCTGATGCTGGGAGGGATTGGGGGCAGGAGGAGAAGGGGACGACAGAGGATGAGATGGCTGGATGGCATCACTAACTCAATGGATGTGAGTCTCAGTGAACTCCGGGAGTTGGTGATGGACAGGGAAGCCTGGTGTGCTGCGATTCATGGGGTCACAAAGAGTCAGACATGACTGAGCGACTGATCTGATATGATCTGATCTGAAAACAAGGAATAATGAAAAAAGACTAATCCATATACTTCCTGCTGCTGCTAAGTTGCTTCACTTGTGTCCGACTCTGTGCGACCCCTTAGACAGAAGCCCACCAGGCTCCCCCGTCCCTGGGATTCTCCAGGCAAGAACACTGGAGTGGGTTGCCATTTTCTTCTCCAATGCATGAAAGTGAAAAGTGAAAGGGAAGTTGCTCAGTCATGTCCGACTCTTAGCGACCCCATGGACTGCAGCCTTCCAGGCTCCTCCATCCATCTAATTTTCCAGGCAAGAGTACTGGAGGGGGGTGCCAATATACTTTACTTTGTGTGAAAACAAAACTTCTAATTATACTTATTTTAAATTAAAATAGATCAAAAATACTAAGATGCTTTTCCATTTACAGAATTTAATAATTCATATTGTTCACAATTAAATTACATTTACCATTTTCTGCTAGGAAAATAATTTGAGGATTTTCTGAAAATTATCTAATTTGATCCTATAATTAAAATTTTTTCAGAAAGAAGTATATTTCAGGAAATAAATAAATGCATTGAAAATTTGTGTTAAATTTATCTCATTTGATCATTTTCAGGCATTAGTTTTTAGTATGAACACAATAAAAAAAGTGTTCACCTTTAATATCCTAGTTTGTAATACACTGATGTCTGAAATAGTTTGAGAATCCACCATTAGCCAATTGGAAAGGAGAGAGGAAAGAAATCACCTCCAGGAGGTGGGGTTTTGCATTCAATCCCCCTGCTTTATAACTTCCTTCAATTAGCACACATCATAAGTCATTTGACATTTCCTTGCACATCTGGTAAAGCCTGAGGTCTTCCCAATGTCATATCAGTAGAACTGATGCAATATATTTAGCTGAGCAATATATATTGAACAATATATTTAAACTGCCAGAATTTAAAGGAAAGAAAAAAAAGATTATTTAAATAATTTGAGCAAAGGTTTTTGTGTTCCTTTAAACAACACATGGGTCTCTCATGACAAAACCTTCCTTAGCTTGCAAGTGGAATGATAATTTTGTTCTCTGTTTTTTTCACCAGTGCATTTAAATAGAAAAGACGGGAGGGTGAAAAATGGTAGGGTGAAGAGACTAGCTATTATTCAGTTTCTACTCTTTTTCAGGCACTTTACACATAGTATCTCATTTAATCCTCCCAGCAGTCTTTTAAGAAAGTATTAACATTTCCATTTTACATGTGAAGAAACTGGTTCAAGAGGGGTGCCGTGGCTTACAGTTAGTAAATTGCAGTCTCAAGATCTGCCTTCCAGTTTCCCTAACTAAAATATGTATGTTCAGGGAATTCCCTGGTGGTCCAGTGGTTAAGACTCTGTACTTCCCCTGCAGGGGACACAGGATCAATCCCTGGTCCGGGAGCTAAAGATCCCGAATGCCGTGTGATGTGGCCAAAAAAATAAATAAATAAAAAATACGTATGCTCACTCCATTACCCTACACAGCATACCTGTAAGAGCAAAAATTAATATTAAAAGACCCACACTAATTTTAAAAGCCAGCACAAAAGTGTAAATTATGTATCACTCTTTTTTAAAAAGGAGGTTCAAATAACAGTAAGAATTAACCTGTTATATTAAAACAGTAGTTTCCCTTGGGAGGTTGAAACTAGAAGGGGGTACAATGAGGTCTTCTGAGGTATAGATAATATATTTTTTTTATTCTGTGTTTTAATTATACATAAGTGTTTATGATATTTCACCAAGTTGTACCCTTGTGGTTTATGTACTTTCTCTTTGAAAAAAATTTAAATACTCATTTTTCAGTTGGATGAGATATCTATTTCATGACATTTAGGCTTGAATTGATTCCAACCAAATGCTTCTCTTTAGCTTATCCAAAGTCCAAACATCTTGGATTTGAAGAGATAGGCAGAATATCTTTCCAAAATGATTTTCATCTGAAGCATCTATATTTCTTTTTCTGATCTCATTGAATCCACAGAGGTCAGAGGTAAATACTTAAAAATAAAAATGTGAACAATTTATATACCACCAGTCACTTCAAAGGTGACTCAGATCAAGAATTGGCTCCTGTCTTGAGGATGATGTATTTTTTTTTCTCTTGCTGTATGAGGCTGCTTGGCCTAAGCATACCTAGAATATATACCATAGTACTGACTTTTATTTTTATATTTAATACAAATGCTGTAACAAGAGGAAAGCATTTGCAATAAATTTAACTCTAGAAATGTCCTTGTTCATTATTTTCTTCTGGACTAGATTGATCCTATAACCTAAAGTCTTTGCATGAGTAGCAGTTTTTAAAAGAGATTATTTATAACCTCGATATTTAAAGGAAATAAGAAAGAAAGGAGGGAAGTAAGGAAACAAGAAAAGAAGTTTAAAGTGATTTCTAATTTTAGAGATGAATTCTGAAGTTTCTTGATATGTTATGGAAATTTTTTCTTCTGTCCATATTTTAGAGATAACCCTTATAAAATTACAAATTTACAAGTCAGAGAATACTATAAAGTGTTTTATAAATATTTCAGTAAGACAACTTGAGAATGATTTTACTCTTGGCCAAAAGGTCAAGAAGAGATGAGAATGATTTTTAAAAGTAGGTAGCATTACCAAATCTTACCAGAAATATTTCACTTGAATCCTAACCAAGCTTTTGCACCTAATTTCTGGGCTACATTAAAGAGAGCAGAGAGATGAACAAAGTAAATGACACTCCTTTCACTGAACAATGAGAGCAAATATAAAAGGTAGGATATTTCACAGGCAACTGATTCACTCCACTCAACAATTTCAGGATCATAAGTAAAGATATCACTGGAGAATTCAAGAGATTTAGGGCATACTAATGTGTTGTATAGCACTGGATAGTATCCTGATTTGCAAAGAACTTTCCTGGTGGCTAAGAGGGTAAAGAATCTGCCTGCGATGTGGGAGACCTGGGTTCAATCCCTGGGTTGCGAAGATACCCTGAAGAAGGGAATGGCTGCCCACTCCAGTATTCTGGCCTGGAGAATTCCATGGACAGAGGAGCCTGGCAGGCTACAGTCCTTAGGGTCACAAAGAGTTGGACATGACTGAGTGACCTGCACTTCACTTCTGTTAAGAACATTTAAGAGACCAACCAGGGGATAGTATGATGCCTGCCGATAACTAGCCAGTGATACAAAAGGCAATAGAAATCATCATATTTTTATCAACTTTTGTGAATATTAGAGTTCCTTGCACTCTTTTCCTTTTTTTTTTTTTTCCAGTACCAGTGCCCTGGACTCTGCCCCGGACCAACTAAATCAGATTTGTGGAGTGGTGTGGAGAAGACTAAAGCAGCTGAAGGTTTTTTAAACCACCTCTAATACAGTATACTAACGCATATATATGGAATTTAGAAAGATGGTAACAATCACCCTGCTTATGAGACAGCAAAAGAGACACTGATGTATAGAACAGACTTTTTGACTCTGGGACTGGGAGAGGGTGGGACGATTGGGGAGAATAGCATTGAAATATGTATAATATCATATCTGAAAGGAGTCAGTCCAGGTACGATGCCCTATAACAGATGCCTGGGACTGGAGCACTGGGATGACCTGGAGGGAGGGTGTGGGAAGTGGGGAGGGAGGAGGGTTCAGGATGGGGAACACGTGTATTCTGGTGGCGGATCCATCTCGATGTATAGTAAAAGTAATACAATATTGTAAAGATAAGAAAAATTAAAAAAATAATAATAAAAAAAAATAAATAAAAAATAAACCACCTCTAGGTGATTCTAATACGCAGCCAAATTTGGAAACTACTAATTGGCAGAGTACTTTTCAAAGTTAGAAGAGGTTGGTAAGACTTTGGGTTGAATTTCAAGGTAAACTGTTTAACTTCCAGCAAGAGGTATTAAGTATAATATTTCAGTTATGATAACTAAGAATCAGTGAAACCTGGGGGTGTAAAGACGGAGATTTGCTTTTTTTCATTTAAAATTCTCTGTATCTGAAATTAACTCTCAAGACCCCATTTTAGTTGGTAGCAAAAATGTTGAATTAACTAATCAATACCATCTAGAGACTTTCAGGTAAATTCAGTTCCACCCAGTGGTTTGAAAAGCCAGCTCAAAGTTATTTTCTTGATCACCTTGCTGAGCATGTGCACTACATAAGCTTTTCTCCTTCCTCTAGTCCTGCCCTTACTGGTCATTTTCAAATAGAGGGAAGGCTGGGGAAGAACCCCTTAAGAAACTGAGCATGCATTCATTGCGAGGATATCATATCTGACTATGCTGTCCGTTCCCAAGTCTACTTAGGTCCGGCTTCTAGAACACTTATGTTCAACTTTCTCAGTGGGGGTGATACTTAATGCTGGCTCTATCATGTGGCACATTGGTTTCTGCATGAGTGAGTCTCCATCTAGCCTCTACACTGATTCTTAGTATGAGTAAGTTCCTGAAGCCCAGCTCTGAATCAGGTAGACCCTAGCTGGGGGTGGTCCATACCTCAAACCTCTTCAAGGATCAGTCTTTCCTTACCACGTATGCCTCTCCTTCCCTGATGCCTCAGTGGTGAAGAAGCCACCTGCAATGCAGGAGCCACAGGAGACACAGATTCAATCCCTGGATCAGGAAGATTCCCTGGAGGAGGAAATGGCAACCCACTCCATGATTCTTGCCTGGAAAATTCCATGGACAGAGGAGCCTGGAGGGTACAGTCCATGGGTTCGCAAACAGTCAGACACGACTGAGCACATGCCACACCTACACCTGCTGGAGTGAAACATGTTAACACTTCCGACCTGTATGCCAGGCAAGGTGCTTGCTTCATTGGGCCATTCTGTTACGTCTCTTGTTTTCTTCAAGCCTTCATAGGGTAAAAAAAAAAATGGACAGATTTTCGTATATTGGAAATCTAAGCAAAAGAAGGTATGGCACACATCTACTCTCTCGAACTCCCCCCAAAATTAATTTATGGGAAAAATGCAATTGTTCTTTTCTGCTTCAGAATTATTTGGGTAACAGAAAACCTCATTGTCTTCAGTTTGTTGACCCTTCCCTGACCCCTCAGCCTCCTCCAAAAAGCAAAAAGCAACACTGAGATAGGTAGGGTAACCACTACCCCAGTTTGCCCAGGACTCACTTTTACTACTGAAATCCCAGTCTTAGGCAAACTGGAATGGTTGACCACAACCCAGGGTGCAGATCTGAGAGGATCAGCCAACCTATCAGATTTTCTTACTTTAATATGATTTTGAAATCTTCTCCACCCATCATACAGCAGCCTTTTCCTCTCAGAAGTCAACAATATTCCAGATTTGAATTCTTGATGAATCTCCTGTCAAATGGAAACAGCATGTCTCTATTTTGAACTGTGGGAGGGGTTGTTGCAGAAGAGCTTATATACTATATGACTTCTCAAAGTAGTTGTCTATCACAGATCAATACTTCATATGTTATGCTAAGAGTATACTTTGATGGGCTTCTCAGATGGCTTGGTGGTAAAGCATCCACCTGCCACTGCAGGAGACACAGGAGACACCAGTTCGATCCCTGTATTGGGAAGATCCCCTGGAGAAGAAAATGGTTATCCAGTCCAGTATTCTTGCCTTGGAAATTCCATGGACAGAGCAGCCTGGCAGGCTTCAGTCCATGGGGTCTCAGAGAGCTGACATGACTTAGCAACTGAGTTTACTTTGATAGCCTTCCGAATAACATAATAATCCTCAGAAATAATGAATCTGGTATGGATTATGAAAGAAGACATAGGCTATGGCACTAGCAAAGTTACTTTTTGAGAATGAATAAATGTGTATTAATGCAGATTTCCAATAAAATTGTGCATGTATGTAATATAAGGATTCTATAATGAAGGTATATCTTAAAGTCCATAATGTCTCACAAGCTAAGAAATTCCTTATTATTGTTGTTGATTTAGTAAAAAGCAGTGTGGAAAAGGCACCATCTGTCCACAAAGTTCCTCAGTCACACTCAGGACATGAACAAACAGACCAAACAAGAACAGAAGAATGAGAATCCAGATAAACATGAATGACCTTTCAGCTGTCACTGAGTACACAAGGTTACAAGCTTAGAGAAATTAACTAGAAAGGTGGACGCAGATCCTGCAGATGGAAGGCAACTCAGAGTCAGGTGGTATGAGAAGCATTGGTTTCAGAAGTATTGTGTGTATTATGAAACCAGTCCTGATTCTAGAGGTAAATTCTGCGCTTAATTTATGCAGAGGCAGGAACGTCAAAACACAGGGAATAGCAGTGAAAAGGCAGGTAAGCTGACACCTTGCTAATAAACCCTTGCTTTGAATAGATTTTCAAGGTTCAGAGAAGACTAGTACAATGGAATGTACCACGCTGTATCAGTCTGAAGATCTCCAGTTGTAATTGTACTCATTCGAATGTTTATTATGCTTCAGTAAATTGAATAAACAGTATTCTGATTTACACACCATTTATTCTCTATGCAATATCAGAATTTTTAGAAAAACAAATTCTTATCTTTTTATTGCAGTGTACTTTTCAAAAACTTCACAACCATTTGTGCCGCTTTAGCTAAGGTTTTATTATGAAATAGATTGATCAGAGGTAAGTACTTCAGAATAAATGTCAAGATGTAATATAAGAAATGCTTTATTTGCTAATAATTAATGTTTGTCATATTAGACAAAACAAATACTAATATATATGAGCCAAAGATATAAACAAAGTCCACAGAAGAAATTACAAGGAAATACAACGTGTACCTTGGATTCAGCACAGATGGCATTTTCATCTTACTGATTCACAAAGATTAAAGAAAATTGAACTTCCTTGTCAGTGATTTTTTTTTTTCTTTGTTGGGAAAACTTCTATCATAAAAAGACAGGGCTTTATTTTATTTATTCTTCTTAATAATTTTTCAAGAGTTCAATACAGATTGAAAAAACCCATTCACCTCCATCCACACTTGAAATCTTTATTAATAGCTCGTGAGTCAAAATGTTCTGAATGAGAGGGAAGAATCATAATTATTGAGAAAATTATTAAGACAATTATATGACTAAGTAATACTCCATTGTGTACATGTACACAGCTTTCTTATTAAAAGGAATACATTTGAATCAGTTCTAATGAGGTGGTTGAAACTGGAGCCTATTATACAGAGTGAAGTAAGCCAGAAAGAAAAACACAAATACAATATACTAACGCATATATATGGAATTTAGAAAGATGGTAAGGATAACTCTGTATGCAAGACAGCAAAAGAGACACAGATGTATAGAACAGTCTTTTGGACTCTGTGGCAGAGGGAGGGGAGGATGATTTGGGAGAATGGCATTGAAACATGTATAATATAATATAAGAAATGAGTCGCCAGTCCAGGTTTGATGCAGGATACAGGAAGCTTGGGGCTGGTGCACTGGGATGACCCAGAGGGATGGTATCGGGTGGGAGGTGGGAGGGGGGTTCAGGATTGAGAACACGTGTACACCTGTGGTGGATTCATGTTGATGTATGCCAAAATCAGTACAATATTGTAAAGTAATTAGCCTCTAATTAAAATAAATAAATTAAAAAAAGAAAATGATATGATTCTAGTACCTTAGAAACTATGGAGAGAGACAATTTCATCTCAATTCTTTCTCTAGTAACAGAGTTCAACCTAGGTGCGTGGAAGGTGTCCAATAAAATATTTGCTTATTTAATTTGTTTGTGCTATCTTGGAGAGGTGTCACACCACAATAATGCTAAACCATGCATTTCATTACACCACTGATACAATGTGAATGCTTATGCTTCAAATTCTACTTATATCCTTTAAATTATATGGGCTCAGGATGGACTAAAATCCTATAATTTGATCCTCATAAAGATTTATTTTTTCTTTTCCCTGTTGTCACTTAATTTAGCTCCTTAATCCAGACAATATAAAACTTGCTGTTACATATTCTTTGTTCTGTGTTAAGATTTCTCTCCTGTGTCACTTAGGCTTACAAAATTTCTCAAGTAAATTATTATGAACAATGAAAACCATGTTTTAAAATTAAAGCTCAAACTAATTTGAAAAGTGATACCAAATGTCAGCATACAAAAGGTTGGACACGTAAAGACTATGGAAGTAGGATTCTTCACAAAAAGGCAATAAAAATTCCCTAAAATGGTAGAAGACTTTTGTACAATTCGATCTATAATCCTGGAAAGAATTTTGCCCTCATCCCCATATGGTATGTGTTGAGAGACGTTTGCTTCTCTTAAAAAATAAGGATATATTTTCCCATTTTTCTCATGAGACTGAAATTAGAAAAAACCTAAAGTCTGTCTATATCAATTGCTTTCTCAAAGTTATTATCAAATCTTTATTGGGTTGAACATTAAACTTGTGACCTTAAAGTCCTTAACCCCAGGTGGGATTATGGAATCAGCAAGGCTGCCCTGGATATCATTTGGGGAAACAAGCCTTCACCACTTAAAACGATAGTTTTTCTTGTGCTCATATATAACAGATCAGAATATCAGCAAGTCAAGTTGCTGACTATTTCCATTAACTTTTGTAGATATAACAGTCTCTTAAATTTTACCTTACTGCATGTAGTAATGTCCTGAAGGAAAATAAAAGGGATTCACATTTTCAAAATTGTTTCTCTCATTTAAACAACACCCACATGGCAGCAGGGAGTCACTAAATCTTTCACAAAATGCTACCTGATGTTCTTTAAAATATCTAGCAGCATTGGACATTCATTTTGGTTAACCATTATAGTCATTTTTTACATTTTTGTATCCGTTTCCAAAGGGGGAGAAATGTGGCCCTTATATAAACCTAACACCAAGAAAAATGTAAGCTAGTATTCATTAAAATACCCAGTCTTTGCCAAAGCTAAATTCTGCTCAGAATTGCGAGGGCAACGCCCATTCACAATGCCTTTGATGCCACAGCAAATTGTTTCAACCATCTTCATGCTATTTAAAGTGTGAAGAAAATACAGACAATCTTCTGGAATGCATTCATTACCTTGAAAGTGCTTGACATGCTGGCCGTGCCCAAATGAATATGATTACAGCTTTTGTGGTACAAAACACTTTTACCTCATTACAGTCTCAAGACAACTTACGTTATAATCTCATTTTCACTTACAATTGCTCCCAAAACTCTTCATTGAGAAACTTTTATACTATAAACACAAACTTAAATTTACCTTTTATATTTTTTAAAAATGGGGAAAAAAATCTCTCCACCCTGCCCCCAAAAGTTCTTAAGAAGATTAGAGATTAGTTATAAGATTTGAAGATTCCACACTACCATGGGCATTTCAATGACTAGAATCACATTGAATCACATCTACAGAGCACAAGAAAGAGCAAAAACCAAAGAACTTTTGAGTTAATCTGTGTTAATTAACATCTGAGTTGTTAGAATGAAATTTGAAATTCATTTGTGAAAGATATTTTAATTATATACAAATGATCTATGCCCTCCTTGTACTATATTACTTGGCACAAATCATGAAGTTGATTTTCTTGCCAGAGTAAATGTTCATTAGTAAAGAGAGAACATTCATGATTTAGTAAACTTAAAATGTAAATATGGTAAAAATTTAGAAATATAATATTTACATTAATGGTATTCAAAACTGGTTGTAGAGAACCAAGGGGAAAAAGGGGGCTGGGATAATTTGGGAGATTGGGATTGACATATATACACTATCAATACTATGTATAAAATAGGTAAAGAATCTGCCTGACAAGCAGAAGTCCCAGGTACAATCCCTGGGTCATGAAGATCCCCTGGAGAAGGAAATGGCAACCCACTCCAGTATTCTTGCCTGGGAAATCCCATGGACAGAGGAGCCCGGTCCTACAGTCCATGGGGTCGCCAAGAGTCAAACGGGGCTTATTCACTAAACAACAACATAAAACAGGTAACTAAAAAGAACATACTGTATAGCACAGGGAACTCTACTCAATGCTCTGTGGTGACTAAATGGGCAGGAAATCCAAAAAAAGAAGGGATATATGAATACATATTGGAGAAGGCAATGGCAACTCACTCCAGTACTCTTGCCTGGAAAATCCCGTGGACGGAAGGGCCTGATGGGCTGCAGTCCATGGGGTTGCTGAGAGTCGGACATGACTGAGCGACTTCACTTTCACTTTTCACTTTCATGCATTGGAGAAGGAAATGGCAACCCACTCCAGTGTTCTTGCCTGGAGAATCCCAGGGACGGGGGAGCCTGGTGGGCTGCCGTCTCTGGGGTAGCACAGAGTCGGACACGACTGAAGCGACTTAGCAGCAGTAGCAGCTTGTATACATATAGCAGATTCACTTTGCTGTACAGGAGAGAATAATACAACATTTAAAGCAACTATACTTCAATAAAAAGTTTCACAAAAACTGAGCCATGACTCAAAAATGAGTTTAGAAGATTTCCTATTAATAGAAAAATATATTACCTTTCCCCATCCTACAGTGATGCTGTCTTCTTCCAGGTAATGAATCTCCTCATATCCTACCAAATAATCCAAAATCTTCACCGTGACCCTGTTCTGGCTCTTACATGCCTGCCCTTACTCAACACCCAGCTGACCTTTTAATGCCTTCACTTGTGCTGTGCATCGGCCCAAATTACCTTTCCTCTGCTCTACACATCCCCCAGCAGCCTGTGAACCTAGACTCTTCTTACAGACTTAACTAGAGCATTACTATCTTCTTTCAAGCCTTTCCACACACCCAGAGAAAGATCCACCACTTTCTCATCTGGGCCATTTAGCGTTACAACTATAACATTTCACCACACCTATCAGTTTACAGATTCCATCCATTGGCAAGCCCCAGCAATTCTACTTCTTTTTTTTTTTTATTTATTCTTAATCAGAAGATAGTGGCTTTACCAGAGAAAGCAATGGCAACCCACTCAAGTACTCTTACCTGGAAAATCCCATGGACAGAGGAGCCTGGTAGGCTGCAGTCCATGGGGTTGCAAAGAGTCGGACACAACTGAGTGACTTCACTTTCAATTTTCACTTTCATGCATTAGAGAAGGAAATGGCGACCCACTCCAGTGCTCTTGCCTGGAGAATCCCAGGGACGGCGAAGCCTGGTGGGCTGCCATCTATGGGGTTGCACAGAGTCGGACACAACTGAAGCAACTTAGCAGCAGCAGCAGCAGCAGTGGCTTTACAATATTGTGTTGGCTTCTGCCATACACCAACATGTATCAGCCATAGGCATACCTATGTTCCCTCCTTCTTGTCCCTCCCTTGCACCTTCCACCCCAACTCACCCCTCCAGGTAGTCACAAAACACTGAGTTTGAGCTCCCTGAGTCATACAACAAGTTCCCACAGGCTATCTATTCTATATATGGTAACGTATATGTTTCCCTGCTACTCTTTCTATTCGTCCCACTCTCTCCTTTAGCCACTATGTCCACAAGTTTGTTCTCTCTGTCTGTGTCTTCATTGTGCTTAGTCAGTCATGTCTGACTCTTTGCAATCCCATGGACCGTAGCTCCCCCAGGCTACTCTGTCCATGAGAATTCTCTAGGCAAGAATACTGGAGTGGGTTTCCATGCCCTCCTCCAGGGGATCTTCCCAACCCAGGGATCGAACCCAGGTCTCCCACATTAGTGGAAGATTCTTTACCATCTGAGCCACTAGATTTCATATACATGCATTAATATACAATATTTGTTTTCCTCTTTCTGACTTACTCTACACTGTATACTAGGCTCTAGGTTCATCCATGTCATCAGAACTGACTCAAAGGCATTACTTTTTATGGCTGAGTAATATTCCATTGTGTGTATAGTGGTTATACTTCTGACATCTATCTTAAATTACCCACTTTTCTTCATCTTCTTTACCACCACTCAACCCAAGCCATGGCATCATTTCTGGTCTTGTTGATCACAATACTCTCCTAACTTACCTCTTTTATTTGCCCTGCACCTTCCACTCCTTTCCAACTCTATGCAGCCTCTAGAGTAATTTTTTTTTTAAAGTCATCAGATCAGCAACATGCTTTAAGTCCTTGAATATGTTCCTACAGCTTTAAGAATCAAACCTAAATTCTTCATGGCCTGCAAAGATGTGTAAGATCTGCTCCTCTTGCCTCCAACCTCAGATCAGATCACTCCCAACCCAAAAGCCTCATCGTTCTCCAACAACAACACTGGAACTCTGCTCTTCAAACATTCTGAGCTCCCCTGTGTTCATTTCTAACTTCAAGTTCACACATGGCATTCCCACTGTCATTCCCCAGGCCTCCCTTGATATCACCCTCAGAAAAGCCCTTTATCACACTATGTAAAGTGGTCCCTCCTTCAATTACTCATTACCCCCACTTTCCCATAAATACAGATTACTCTATGTTGATTTGTTTACTTGCTCACTCTTTGCCCTCATTCCTAGAACATATGGGCTTTGTGAGGGCAAAACTTTTGCCTGATTAGATATCCTCATTCTCAACTCCCTGTCTGACCGACAGCAGATGCTCGTTAAATTGTTGTTGCTGCTGCTGCTGCTAAGTCGCTCCAGTCGTGTCCGACTCTGTGCAACCCCATAGACGGCAGCCCATCAGGCTCCCCCGTCCCTGGGATTCTCCAGGCAAGAACACTGGAGTGGGTTGCCATTTCCTTCTCCAATGCATGAAAGTGAAAAGTGAAAGTGAAGTCGCTCAGCCGCGTCCGACTCTTAGCAACCCCATGGACTGGAACCCACCAGGCTCCTCCATCCATGGAATTTTCCAGGCAAAAGTACTGGGGTGGGGTGCCATTGCTTTCTTTTGGTCAGTCACTAAGTCATGTCGAACTCTTTATGACCCCTTTATGGACTGCATCCTGACAGTCTTCCCTGCCCTTCACCATCTCCCAGAGTTTGCTCAAACTCACATCCACTGAATCAGTGATGCCATCCAACCATCTCATCCTCTGTTGCTCCCTTCTCTTCTCACCCTCAATCTTTCCTCCATTAGGCTCTTTTCCAGTGAGTTGGCTCTTCACATCAGGTGGCCAAAGTATTGGAGTTTCAGCTTCAGCATCAACCCTTCCAATGAATATTCAGGACTGATTTCCATTAGGATTGACGGGCTTGATCTCCTTTCAGTCCAAGGGACTCTGAAGAGTCTTCTCCAACACCACAGCTCATTAAATATTCGTTTTATTAAATAATTCATGACTTAGGTTTCTCTCTCTGTTACACTATAAACTTTTTGAAAGCAAGCATCATACCTTATTAGTCTTTGTCTTATTAGTCTTTCTAGGTCCAGAATCTAGAAAAGTGGTTTTGGGATAAGATAAATGGTCCATAAGTGATTGTGGAATAAATACATTAAAGAATATATTTTGAAACTTGATTAGCATCTTTAGAGACACAATATGTACAAATTGAACCCTTAAACAGCATCTAGACCTTTGAAGGTATTCAATAAACATTTGTTAAGTGAAGGAATGAACCCAATACACACATAGATAACTTACCCCTATCGCTGCACTGGTACCTTAAAACACTCACAGTATACCAGGACATTAAAAACTCCTTATCTAAAGATCAAGTCAGAACATGTCAGGTCTTAAAGTTTTAGTTTTGTGCGGATAGTTAGAATTTCTCATTCAAAGCCAGTGTCTTTCAGGTGTTCCCATTTTCTCTTCTTCCCAATTACAGCAAAATCAGAAAACATCTGGAACTTTATACAACTATACTCTATAATTTCAGAAAATGTTAGTCAAAAAGTCTGGCCTTGAAAACATTTTTAAAATAAAACAGGCTAATTTGGTAAGCACTGTTGCTGAAGAGTGCATAGTCTTTAATCATAAAAGCTTTTAAATTGTTTCAACTGTCATTCAGAACAATGAAAAGAATCTGTTGGAATCAAGCTGTTGATAAGCTCATAGTCTGAAAGTAAAGTTTGAGGCTTGGAGGAGTGTGAAGGCAGGAAAAAATCATTTTTTATAAATAGTTTATTTTTTTATGTAAAACATATGTTTGGATTAAAAGCAATCATCCTTTCGTGCTTATATTTTGGCAAAAAATCTTATGTAGCAATCACAAGATTAGGACCATAAGCGATAGACTTAATAAAAGAGCAGTCCAAAAAAAAAATTAGAAAAACAACGGCAATTAAAATTTAATATTTTCCCATTAACCTTGACCCTACCTGGAAACACATTTTTTCTGTGCTCATTTCACAGGAAAAATAGTCACTCATTTTCTTCGTTTTGATTCTGTTTTCAAATGCCTGTATACAGCTTAATTAGGGGTTAGGGGAACAAACAAATAATAGTCTACCCAAGATATATTTGAACAAAATAACTTTTAAAAAATATAAAACTTCTATGTGGTACATATATAAAATGGAATATTGAGTGTAAAGTGAGTGAAAGTATTAGTTGCTCAGTTGTGGTACTCAGCCAAGGTAATGCCATGTGTAGCAACATAGATAGTCTAGAGATTATCATACTGAGTGTAGTAAGTCAGCAGAGAAGGACAAATATCATAGGATGCCACTTATATGTGGAATCTGAAATTTTTTAAAAGTGATGCCAATTAACTTATTTAGAAAACAGAAACAGGCTCACAGACTTCAAAAACAAACTTAAGGTCACCAAAGGGGAAACATGGGTGGAGGAGGCAGGAATTAGGACTTTGGGATCAACATATACACACTGCTATGCATAAATAGATTATCAACTAGGACCTACAGTATAGCACAGGGAACTCTACTCAATAGTCTGTAATAACCTATATGGGAAAAGAATCTGAAAAAAAATTCAGTTCAGTTCAAAAAATTAGATATATATAAATGTGCAACGGATTAACTTTACTGTACACTTGAAACTAACACCCCATTATAAATAAACTATACTACAAAATAAAATAAAAGTTAAATTAAAAATATAAATATAAATCTTCTAAGAAGTCAGAGAAGACTACCAAGATGTTGTTTTATGAAACTCCAGAAGCTCCACAGGTGATTAAAATTTCAGTGTTGCGTATTGAGTCCTCTAATTTGCACCTTTTAATTTATTGCTCTCCCCACTGGAGCCACCATATTTTGAATAATTAATATAAACCAAGCACTTGACATCTGTTATCACTACTCTTACTCCAGACAGTCACGTTAACATTATTTCCATTTGTCCATGAGGAAATGAGGCAATTGCCAGGCAGGATTTAATACCCTCAGAATCTCCACAGAATTCTCCAAGCCTCCAACATGGACAGGCTCTCTCTGTTAGTGGTTCTCAGACCAACAAGAGAATAAGACTTTGTTGGAACGGCAGATTCTTAGTCCTCCAGTAGAACCTAGTGAATCAGAAATCCTTGGGTTGGAAGGTAGAAGTTGGGCATCTGTGTTTTCAGAAGCCCTTCACATGATTTTGCTGAAGCTTCAGTTTAATAGAAACACTAGTGTTGACATATATACACTATCATGGGTAGTAATAGATAGCTAGTGGGAAGTGGCCATATTAGCACAGGAAGCTCACTCAGTGCTCTCTGATGACCTAGATGGGGAGACAGCAGGCAGGGAGGCTCAACAGGCAGGATATATATGTGTTCTTACAGCTGATTCACGAGTTGTACAGCAGAAACTAACATGACCTTGTAAAGCAACCATCAGTTTAGTTCAGTTCAGTCACTCAGTCGTGTCCGACTCTTTGCGACCCCATGAATTGCAGCATGCCAGGCCTCCCTGTCCAGCACCAACTCCCAGAGATTACTCAAACTCATGTCCATCAAGTTGGTGATGCCATCCAGCCATCTCATCCTCTGTCGTCCCCTTCTCCTCCTGCCCCCAATCCCTCCCAGCATCAGAGTCTTCTCCAATGAGTCACCTCTTTGCATGAGGTGGCCAAAGTATTGGAGGTTCAACTTCAGCATCAGTCCTTCCAATGAACACCCAGAACTGATCTCCTTTAGGATTGACTGATTGGATCTCCTGCAGTCCAAGGGACTCTCAAGAGTCTTCTCCAACACCATAGTTCAAAAGCATCAATGCTTCAGTGCTCAGATTTCTTCACAGTTCAGCTCTCATATCCATACATGACCTCAAGAAAAACCATAGCCTTGACTAGACGAACCTTTGTTGGCAAAGTAATGTCTCTGCTTTTGAAAATCCTATCTAGTTTGGTCATGACTTTCCTTCCAAGGAGTAAGTGTCTTTTAATTTCATGGCTGCAGTCACCATCTGCAGTGATTTTGGAGCCCAGAAAAACAAAGTCTGACACTGTTTCCACTGTTTCCCCAACTATTTCCCATGAAGTGATGGGACCGGATGCCATGATCTTTGTTTTCTGAATGTTGAGCTTTAAGCCAACTTTTTCACTCTCCACTTTCACTTTCATCAAGAGGCTTTTTAGTTCCTCTTCACTTTCTGCCATAAGGGTGGTGGCCTCTGCATATCTGAGGTTATTGATATTTCTCCCAGCAATCTTGATTCTAGCTTGTGCTTCTTCCAGCCCAGAGTTTCTCATGATGTACTCTGCATATAAGTTAAATAAGCAGGGTGACAATATATAGCCTTGACGTACTCCCTTTCCTATTTGGAACCAGTCTGTTGTTCCATGTCCAGTTCTAACTGTTGCTTCCTAACCTTCATACAGGTTTCTCAAGAGGCAGGTCAGGTGGTTTGGTATTCCCATCTCTTTCAGAATTTTCCACAGTTGATCGTGATCCACCAGATGGTCAACACCGAAATCAGATTGATTATATTCTTTGCAGTCAAAGATGGAGAAGCTCTATACAGTCAGCAAAAACAAGACCAGGAGCTGACTATGGCTCAGATCATGAACTCCTTATTGCCAAATTCAGACTTAAATTGAAGAAAGTAAGGAAAACCACTAGACCATTCAAGTATGACCTAAATCAAATCCCTTATGATTATACAGTGGAAGTGAAAAATAGATTTAAGGGACTAGATCTGATAGATAGAGTGCCTGATGAACTATGGAATGAGGTTCATGACATTGTACAGGAGACAGGGATCAAGACTATCCCCATGGAAAAGAAATGCAAAAAAGCAAAATGGCTATCTGGGGAGGCCTTACAAATAGCTGTGAAAAGAAGAGAAGTGAAAAGCATAGGAGAAAAGGGAAGATATAAGCATCTGAATGCAGAGTTCCAAAGAATAACAAGGAGAGATAAGAATGCCTTTCTCAGTGATCAATGCAAAGAAATAGAGGAAAACAACAGAATGGGAAAGACTAGAGATCCCTTCAAGAAAATTAGAGATAGCAAGGGAACATTTCATGCAAAGATGGGCTCGATAAAGGACAGAAATGGTATGGACCTAACAGAAGCAGTAGCTATTAAGAAGAGGTGGCAAGAATACACAGAAGAACTGTACAAAAAAGATCTTCACGATCCACATAATCACGATGGTGTGATCACTCACCTAGGGCCAGACATCCTGGAATGTGAAGTCAAGTAGACCTTAGAAAGCATCACTATGAACAAAGCTAGTAGAGGTGATGGAATTCCAGTTGAGTTATTTCAAATCTTGAAAGACAACGCTGTGAAAGTGCTGCACTCAATATGCCAGCAAATTTGGAAAGCTCAGCAGTGGCCACAGGACTGGAAAAGGTCAATTTTCATTCCAATCCCAAAGAAAGGTAATGCCAAAGAATGCTCAAACTACAGCACAATTGCACTCATCTCACATGCTAGTCGGAGAAGGCAATGGCACCCTACTCCAGTACTCTTGCCTGGAAAACCCCATGGATGGAGGAACCTGGTAGGCTGTAGTCCATGGGGTTGCTAAGAGTCGGACACAACTGAGCGACTTCCCTTTCACTTTTCACTTTCATGCATTGGAGAAGGCAATGGCAACCCACTCCAGTATTCTTGCCTGGAGAATCTCAGGGATAGGGGAGCCTGGTGGGCTTCCGTCTATGGGGTCACACAGAGTCAGACACGACTGAAGCGACTTAGCAGCAGCAGCAGCACACGTTAGTAAATAATGCTCAAAATTCTCCAAGCCAGGCTTCAGCAATATATAAATCGTGAACTTCCAGATATTCAAGCTTGTTTTAGAAAAGGCAGAGGAACCAGAGATAAAATTGCCAATATCCTCTGGATCATGGAAAAAGCAAGAGAGTTCCAGAAAAACATCTACTTCTGCTTTATTGACTATGCCAAAGCCTTTGACTGTGTGGATCACAATAAACTGCGGAAAATTCTGAAAGAGATGGGAATACCAGAACACTGACCTGCCTCTTGAGAAAGCAACTATATTCCAATTTTAAAAATTAAATGACTGCTCTAGTTGAAATCGTGTGCTTTGAAATGTAATTCAAGGCCAGCCTCTGACTGTTTTGCATGTGAGCATCGCTTCTCCTGTCGTATGTGTAGAAGACCCCCAGCTCCTCCGCTCTCTGGTCTGTTGACCTCAATGCTTGTCCTTTCCTCCACACTCCCTGAGTCTTGATCTGTGTCACATCTCTTCCCCTCTTTCTTTCCCCAGATTTCTCTTTTCTTGCAATTTTCTCCTCTGTGATCAACCTTGCCACTCCTGAAACTGCCTTTGTGACACCCCAGCCCTGTGATCATCCAACTACTCTTCCTGGTCTTTTTCTAACAGAAGACTTCTCACTCTGAGTGTAACCATTAGAAGGCTACAGAGGGCCTACAAGTTTCATCAGAGAATGACAAAAAAAATTCTTTCCATGAGAGGCTGCTTGCCATGGCAGACCCAGTCTGGCTATATGCACAGTGTGCTGACTTCCACTGTTATCTTCCTGGGGCCTTGAGAGCTGACTTTGGCCAGAAATAGTTAAACTCAGTGCTAGGTTGGGCCCAGGTTCAAAAATAGGACACAAATATTATGGCTTACCTAGATATTTTAATTGGGAATTTATCATCTCATATAAAACTAACATTAGCTATGCAACTATGTATACTCCTTAGACAGAAAAATCATGAGTAATCTCAATTATATCATCTTTGTAACTATAAAAATAGGCCCTTTCAAGATCAATAACAATGGAGGAAAATGCAGTTTTAGATTGTTAATCCAACAGCAAAATTTCTAAAGTAGTAGAGTTATCCATCAAATCACATACTGAGGCACTTAACATTTAAAATAAATAAATAAACAAAATGATGAATAATCAGATGGCTATCTCTTTAATTAAGTATACTACTTTCTGGAAGCCATAATAATTATTGAAATACTATGTAAAATGGACTGATTATCAGAAAAAAATGTATGTAATAGTTTCCTCATTTATCAAATACAAATTTAAAGTAAGAAAAATAACTAATCATACAAAGCTGAAGAAAGATCCTTATTGATCTTCCTGGGTTCCTAGGACATGTGTGTTCAAATATTCAAGGGAATGCTATGACAATGTGAGGCTATTCATATATTCAATTGTATGATTCACGTTAAAAATACAGAATGTTATGAAACATAATAGACCTCCCATAACTGCTATGAGAATAAAAATTATTAATGACAAAAAATCCTAAGTCAAAGAATCTTTACTGATTATAACACAATTTAGTAGGAATGAGGAAAAGATAAATGGACGTTCTCTATGCTATGCTATGCTATGCTAAGTCACTTCAGTCGTGTCCGACTCTGTATGACCCCATAGACAGCAGCCCACCAGGCTTCCCTGTCCCTGGGATTCTCCAGGCAAGAACACTGGAGTGGGTTGCCATTTCTTTCTCCAATGCATGAAAGTGAAAAGAGAAAGTGAAGTCGCTCAGTCATGTCTGACTCTTAGTGACCCCATGGACTGCAGCCTACTAGGCTCCTCCGTTTGTGGGATTTTCCAGGCAAGAGTACTGGAGTGGGGTGGGATGTTCTCTACTCCCTCATAACTATTAGAAAAAAAAAGGCATCATCCACCATGTGCTGTGCTGTGCTTAGTTGCTCAGTTGTGTCTGATTCTTTGCAACCCCATGGACTGTAACCAGCCAGGCTCCTCTGCCCATGGGGATTCTCCAGGCAAAAATCATGGAGTGGGCTGCCATGCCCTCCTCCAGGGGATCTTCCCAACCCAGGGATCAAACCCAGGTGTCCCACATTGTGGGCAGATTCTTTACCATCTGAGCCACCAGGGAAGCCCAATCCACCATGAACTTCACATTATTTCTAATACACTTAAAACACTGGGACCAACCATGAACAGAGAATGGATAAAGAAGATGTGATCTATCTATCTATCTATCTATATACGTATATATAATGGAATATTATTCAGCCATAAAAAATAAAATTTTGCCATTTCCAACAACATAGGTGATTTTATAGGTTATTATGCTAGGTGAAATAAGCCAGACAAGGACAAATATTGTATATTATCACTTATATGTTGAATCTAAAAAATAAAACAAACAAATGAATATAACAAAACACAGGCAGACTCACATATAGAGAATACACTAGTGGTTACCAGAGAGGAAAGGGAAGAAGGGAAGGGTAAAATAGGGTTAAGGGGTTAAGAGGTACAAGCTACTAAGAATAAATATATTACAAGGATATATTGGAAAGAATAGAAAATATAGCCAACGTTTTAAAACAACTTTAAGGGAATATAATCTTTAAAAAATAATGAATCACTATATTGCACTGCTGCTGCTGCTGCTGCTGCTAAGTCATGTCAGTCATGTCCGACTCTGTGCGACCCCATAGACGGCAGCCCAACATATTTCTCTGTCCCTGGGATTCTCCAGGCAAGAACACTGGAATGGGTTACCATTTCCTTCTCCAGTGCATGAAAGTGAAAAGTGAAAGTGAAGTCACTCAGTCGTGTTCGACTCTTAGAGACCCCATGGACTGTAGCCTACCAGGCTCCTCCATCCATGGGATTCTCCAGGCAAGAGTACTGGAGTGGGTTGCCATTGCCTTCTACGCTATATTGCACACTGGAAGCTAATACAATCTTGCAGCCCACAAGGCTCCTCCATCCATGGGATTTTCCAGGCAAGAGTACTAGAGTGGGGTGCCATTGCCTTCTCTGCTTGTAAATCAACTATATTTCAATTAAAACATGGGGCCAAATTTTAAGATGTACTTTTATAAATGTATTAAGTCTGATACATCTCTAATTCACTTCAGGGTAAGAACAATGGTATCCTGCCATGGTCTAGTTTTCTTGTACTTATTGTCAGCATATGATGAAATGAAGGCAGAAAAAAAGTACTCCTGGGAATTTCCAAATATTTCCACGGTATTTCATGAAATACTAGATCTTGGATGTCAGGGCTAACTCTGGGTCATTAATCTATCATCTTATTAATTTCTCAGGCAATTAGTACCAAGAATAATACTGATGCCTAGTTTTTAAATAATCCCTAGAGAATACAGGGATGGAATACAGAAAAACAGTTCACTGTTAAGTACTGGCAAAGCAAAAGAGCATTTAAAAAGAAGCCATCAAGTTTTGTTTTCAGTGTGAACCACAGAGATTTCTAAAGAAATTTCAACTTCCAGAATTTTTTTGCAGGAAATTCCTCTACTTTTTATGTCCAAATATGTACAGCTACTTAGAATTTTAGATCTAAAAAAAAAAAAAAATCTATCCATAAATTTTAATGAAATGAATTATCAGCATTCTATCAGCTGAAAATTTCATTTTAATAATTTTACAAAGTATTGTGAAACCAAAATATACATTTGCTATTGATCTTTATATGACATAATTATAATTAATCAAATAAAATACACATAACGTAAAATGTGCTAAACAGTTTGTTGCCATCCAAAGAACTGGCAAATTGAACACTGTGTTTAAATTATTTATCTAGATAAGATAGAACTATTACCAGATTAATAATTCCACAAAAAATGTTTCTTTTTACCTATATGTTTATTTGCTTCTTTGCTTGTTTTATCGTGATATGTTGTGGTTTTATAGAAATATTTGTAGTGCTATCCTGTTATCCAAACATAATCATAATGACAATGAGACACACTAAAATTCACCCAAAAGAGAACATGACTATTATTTGCATAATTTAATGCAACCCATTTACAGGCTGTATGAGAACATGTGTGACTTAAGTCAACAGATGTTTGGAGAAAGAGCATGTAGTATTTTTTGGAAGTAATAAAATAAAATGGAGAATAACCAAGAGTTACACTTTAGCTATCAATTTTTGCTTCTGAAAAAAAAATATTTCAGAAAAATCTCTTAAATAACTCATGTTCCTTAGCAGCTAATAAAACAAATAATATGTAAGCTCCATCAGCACAGAAATCATTGTCTGCTTTTTCACTAATATATTCCAAACTGCTTTTTACATAATAAGTACTCAATAAATATTTATTAAATAAGCAAATCATGACAAAATATCTAAATTTCTTTCTTTAATGAATTCTGACCCTGTTGATTCCTGAAAACAATAGCTTTGACTTCAGGTTTTAAACAATGTACCATCCCATTTTGTTACTTTCATAAACATAATATAGAATATGACCATGCTCATGTATAGAAATTATATTTTCAAAGTACTATCATATCTCAAGATTTTCCCTTTCAATATTTACAAAGCTTTCTGAATAAGCAAGAATTTAATTGCAAGAAAAAATAATTTTTATTCCCAGCATACATTCATCAATGTCAAATAAACTTGAACTAGGAGCCTTTTAAGCCTCAAACCCTGCAGAGAGGGGTCCTGAGTCATAAGAGGAGAAATTGCCTTAAAAAGAGCAAACATTTCAAGTCAGTCTTTTAGGTTATCAGGATTAAAAGCAGGAACCACTGTTCCAGGTGGGACAGGCCAATACTTGGAATGATAAATTTCAAATTTGAGAGTAAATACAGTTCTTGGAGATCATTACCCCAAGGTTTCATCATGCAGATAGGAAAAATTAAAGTCCAAGAAGATAAATTAATAGCCTAACATATATCTAACAGTGAAACTAAATTTGAACTCCAGATTTGTTTCCAGTTCCATTTGTACTTCATCCGTACAAGAAACATTAGAAATGGAAAAACGTATTTTTTATAATATCCATCTTGGAAAAAATTATCAAAGCCTGAGATAATCTATTGCAATAACGCCAGAGTTTGAACAGACACTGCACTCTATGAACTGAAATGGTGAGCATTGCCCATACTTACACAATAGCTGCCCACATACCCTTGACAGTATCCGCTCTGTATTATTTTCCACATCTCACCATCTATAGGTGCTGTATGTGCCCCCCCCCACCTCTGCCATCCTCGCCTTACTTCTTTTCACCTCTTACACAATTTCACATGTTGTGAGAAGCTTATTTGTACTGTAACAACTGAAACCCAGCTCAGCGCAAGAATAGCAGCCCATATTTCTGCTACGGACCTGGAATCTGCCAACTGGCTGGCTTCATAAGCTGCTGGAGAAGGGAGATTGAAGCCATGTGTCAAGTCATCTGCTCCAGAAACAGCTCAAATATAAGCCCTGTTGTTAACAGGAAGACTGGCCCAGAAACACAGAGTCAGCAGTATCACGTGCAACCATAAAACAAAGCGATGGTAAGGGCTGAGTCGTGCACTGAGTAAGAGTAACCTACTTGGGCAAACAGTTGTTTTTAAAATGAGTCATCGGTCCTCCCTAACGGACTTCACGGGAATGATATCACACCGATACCAACTGAAATGAGCAAAATATGCCCAAGTTATTCCATTTGTGTCATCCCTTGAAAATTTCATTGCCCAGAGAGAACACTGACACAAGCGAGATCTGGGTACATTCTCTGCTTGTCTTGCAGATCTTTTCTGTGATTTGTCATTACTGCAGGAACGCAGACCACACACAACACTAGTTCTTCCAATACCACCCCAGAAATGCCCAAAGAACTTGAGTATTGTCCCTAAGAATTGGACACAAAATACTTCACCCAAAATAGATGCCTATTCCTACTTGTAGAATGCTTTTGGGTGGCTGGAAGGTTGTGGTTCCCCCTAACCTCAAGAAACTTTCTATTTTAGGAGTCATTATAGTTTGGTTTAAAAACATTTTCATTTGACTTGAGACTGAAGAGATTCATGGGGAACTACTTGGTCTGTGACAATCATGTAAAAGGATTAAATTTTGCTTTTGGATACTTTGCATTGTTGCAAGTAAGAGTGACTTTCATTTTAGGTTGCTTTCACTTTTTAAAGTCATTTTATTCAAAAGGTCAAAATATAACCTAAAAGTGAAGTATTTTTGTCTCTAAGTTTTAAATATACATTTCTAGTTCCTTTACACACAGGACACCAAATGTTACTTAAAGAGCAATTTTTATGCCACACAATTTTTTTTTTCTAGCATTATAGAGACCCTTTAAAATACAGTTTTAAAAACTGGAGGACATTTTTATTTTTTGAAACAACATTAGGTGAACCAAAATTTACATCTACCCTACAAATGCAGAAACTTTAGGTGGTCTCCCAGTTATGAAGAAATGAAGTTCTTTCCTGCTAATATGCTTTCATTTTTTTTAAACAATAAACAAATGGTTTTAATAGGATTTCACCTCCAACCACTAAAGTTGAAATTTAAGGGCATGCAACGCTAATCCATAATTTCATTTAAATTGTTGTTTTTTCAATAGCATAATTTTTAGTTTCTTTATTTTTATTTTTTTAATTATGAAAGTATATCACATTTATAGGAAATTTGGAAAATACAGAATAAGGTTATATACAGTTCCAGCAAACAGCATGTTTTTTAATTTCAAAGGCAATTCATGATACTGTAATCTTGCCACACAGATAATCACTCTTAACATTTTGTTTCATATTGTTCCAGCTTTTCTGTAAATATTTATGCATTTTTAATTTAACTTTTATATTTTACTAAACATTTTTCCAGATTTTAAATTTTGGATTTTCTCTATTATAAAACAATAGATTTTAGGATAGTAGAGAGACCTAAAGACTACTTGGTTTTTCAGTCTCACAGATTCTCTACCATTTCCACTACCTTGTTTATTATTCAGTCAAGTTTATATCTCTACTACTCTACTTAAAATATCCTTTTCCTAAAAACTGCTATTTTACCTATTTCTCTTCTTACTTGAGCGTTTTTCAAATGCTTCAGAATCCTTTACCTAGTCTTTCTGAAATTGTATAGACTGTTTGCCACCATTCTCTTCATAAAATGACTTCTTTAGTGCCTTTTTCCATTTTTCATTGACCTGTTCTGATGACATTTTCTCAATCTTTCTTGCTAATTTCTCTCCTAATGTGGCCTTTCGATCTCAGTAGTCTCAGGCAGTATCTTGACCCCTCTTTTCAGTATTTTCCTTCCTTTAATGATCTTGCCAACTCTCATGCCTTGGAGGTATCATTAAAAGAAGGAAAATATGTAGGTATTATTTTTAGGAAAATTGTAAAAATTCTGTGGGCTTAATATTTTATAACTTTTTAAAATTTAATATTGTGAACCATTTCCTAAGTCATTTACTATTTAATATCTTAAGTCTAGATAAAATTCTATTATATGAAAATATATCATTATTTGACTAATCTGCTGTTAATGGACATTAAGGCGTTTTTAACATTTATCCTAAACCATGCTGCTATGAACATCCTTATACAAACATCTTTTTATACTTTCTGATTATGCTCTTAATTTAATTTTTAAATGGGTATTTCTAGGTCATTGGCATTTTTTAATATTCTTAATTAATTTGGCCCAAATGTTCTCCAAAAGTGAAAAAGTGACAGTAAAGTCACTCAGTAGTGTCTGACTCTTTGCAACTCCATGGACAATACAGTCCATGGAATTCTCCAAGCCAGAATAATGAAGTGGGTAGCCTTTTCCTTCTCAAGGGTATCTTCCCAACCCTGGGATCAAACCCAGATCTCCCACATGGCAGGAAGATTCTTGACATTATTTCCTTTCTCTACTCTTTAACTATATTAGATTAGATTAATATTTTATATTACTGTGATGAGGAATAGTTATGTGGAACACTGTTCTTTCCATGAATTGTGACAACTGCCCTTCTGGTTACAAAAATCTATTGAGTGAAACTTTGATTCCAGTCACAGAGGCTAGCTGGCACCTAATCTCATGATATCTCCTTTTGTCTTAATAGTGTGTACATTCTTCATTAAGGAGAGTTTTTAATGCTTTTTGAAATAAAAATCCTGTTGTCACAATTCAGTTACTTTCTAGAAGGATTCTTTTTAAAATTCCTGTTTACAAAAAAATAAACTCAAAATGGATTAAAGACTTAAGTCTAAGGCCAGAAACTATTAAGCTCTTAGAGGAAACCATAGGTAGCATACTCTTTGACATAAATTGCAGCAACATTCTCTCTGAACCACCTTCTAGATTAATGGAAATGAAAACAAAAATAAATAAATTGGACCTAATAAAACTTAAAAGCTTTGCACAGCAAAGGAAACTATAAACAAGATGAAAAGATAATCCTCAGAATGGGAGAAAATAATTGCAAAGGAAGCAACTGACAAAGGATTAATCTCCAAAATATATAAGCAGCCCATACAGCTCAATATCAGAAAAATAAACAGCCCAATCAAAAAATGGGCAGAAGAGCTAAACAAACATTTCTCCAAAGAGAACGTACAGAAGGCCCATAGATACATGAAAAAATGTTTGAAATCACTCATTATTAAGAGAAATGCAAATCAAAACTACAATGAGTTATCATCTCACACCAGTTAGAATGGCTATCATAAAAAAATCTACAAACAATAAATGTTGGAGAGGATGTGGAGAAATGGAAACCCTCCTGCACTGTTGGTGGGACTGTAAACTGATACAGCCATTATGGAGATACTTTCAAACGGTGGTGCTGCAGAAGACTCTTAAGAGTTCCTTGGATGGCAACAAGATCAAACAAGTCATTCTTTTTATTTTTTTAATGTTCATGATTATATATTTTTAATTTTTTTTAATTTATTTTAATTGGAGGCTACTTTACAATATTGTAGTGGATTTTGCCATACATTCATATGAGTTAGCCATGGGTATACATGTGTTCCCCATCCTGACCCTCCCTCTCACCTACCTCCACATTCCATCCTTCAGGGTCATCCCAGTGCACCAGCCCTGAGCACCCTGTCTCATGCATTGAACCTGGACTCGTAATCTATTTCACATAGGGTAATATACATGCTTCAATGCTATTCTCTCAAATCGTCCCACCCTTGCCTTCTCCTACAGAGTCCAAAAGTCTGTTCTTTATATCTGTGTCTCTTTTGCTGTCATGCATATAAGGTCATCATTACTGTCTTTCTAAATTCCATATATATGCATTAATATACTGTATTGGTGTTTTTCTTTCTGACTTACTTCAGTCTGTATAATAGGCTCCAGTTTCGTCCACTTATTAAAACTGATTCAAATGCATTCTTTTTAACAGCTGAGTAATATTCCATTGTGTATATGTACCACTGCTTTCTTATCCATCCATCTGCCGATGGACATCTAGGTTGCTTCCATGTCCTATTGTAAACAGTGCTATGATGAACATTGGGGTACATAGGTCTCTTTCCACTCTGGTTTCCTCAGTGTGTATGCCCAGCAGTGGGATTGCTGGGTCGTATGGCAATTCTATTTCCAGTTTTTTAAGGAATCTCCACACTGTTCTCCATGGTGGCTGTCCTAGTGTGCATTCCCACCAATGGTGTAAGAGGGTTCCCTTTTCTCTGCACCCTCTCCAGCATTTATTGCTTGTAGACTTTTTAATAGCAGCCATTCTCATCAGCATGAACCTCATTGTGGTTTTGATTTGCATTTCTCTGATAATGAGTGATGTTGAGCATCTTTTCATGTGTTTGTTGGCCATCTGTATGTTAGTTCTTTGGCCCATCTTTTGATTGGGTCACTTATTTTTCTGGAATTGAGCTGCAGGAGTTGCTTGTATGTTTTTCAGATTCATTCTTTATCAGTTGCTTCATTTGCTATTATTTTCTCCCATTCTGAAGGCTGTCTTTTCACTTTGCTTAGTTTCCTTTCGGGGAAGGCAATGGCACCCCACCCCAGTACTTTTGCCTGGAAAATCCCATGGACGGAGGATCCTGGTAGGCTCCAGTCCATGGGGTCGCGAAGAGTCAGACACGACTGAGCGACTTCACTTTCACTTTTCACTTTCATGCATTGGAGAAGGAAATGGCAACCCACTCCAGTATTCTTGCCTGGAGAATCCCAGGGAGGGAGGAGCCTGGTGAGCTTCTGTCTATGGGGTCTCACAGAGTTGGACACTACTGAAGCGACTTAGCAGCAGCAGCAGCAGCATAGTTTCCTTTATTGTGCAAAAGCTTTTAAGTTTAATTAGGTCCCATTTGTTTATTTTTGCTTTTATTTCCAATATTCTGGGAGATGGGTCATAGAGGATCCTGCTGTGATGTATGTCAGAGAGTGTTTTGCCTTTGTTTTCCTCTAGTAGTTGTAAAGTTTCTGGTCTTACATTTAGATCTTTAATCCATTTTGAGTTTATTTTTGTGTATGGTGTTCGAAAGTGTTCTTTTACAAGTGGTTGACCAGTTTTCCCTGCACCACTTGTTAAAGAAATTGCCATTTCTCCATTGTATATTCTTACCTCCTTTGTCAAAGATAAGGTCCATATGTGCGTGGATTTATCTCTGGGCTTTCTATTTTGTTCCATTGATCTATGTTTCTGTCTTTGTGCCAGTACCATACTGTCTTGATGACTGTTGCTTTGTAGTAAAGCCTGATGCCAGGCAGGTTGATTCCTCCAGTTCCATTCTTCTTTCTCAAAATTGCTTAGGCTATTTGAGATTTTTTGTATTTCCATACAAATTGTGAAATTATTTGTTCTAGTCTCTGAAAAATACCGTTGGTAGCTTGATAGGAGTTGCATTGAATCTATAGATTGCTTTGAGTAGTATATTCATTTTCACTATATTGATTCTTCAGATCCATGAACATGGCATATTTCTCCAGCTCTTTGTGTCATCTTTGATTTCTTTCATCAGTGTTTTATAGATTTCTTTATATAGGTCATTTGCTTCTTTAGGTAGATTAATTCCTAAGTATTTTATTCTTTTCATTGCAATGGTGAATGGAATTGTTTCCTTAATTTCTCTTTGTTTTCTCCTTGTTAGTGTATAGAAATGCAAGGGATTTCTGTGTGTTAATTTTATATCCTGCAACTTTACTATATTCATTGATTAGCTCTAGTAATTTTCTGGTGGAGTCTTTAGGGTTTTCTACACAAGTTGGAATCAAGATTTCTGGGAGAAATATCAATAACCTCAGATATGCAGATGACACCACCCTTATGGCAGAAAGTGAAGAGGAACTAAAAAGCCTCTTGATGAAGGTGAAAGTGGAGAGTGAAAAGGTTGGCTTAAAGCTCAACCCATTCAGAAGACGAAGATCATGGCATCCAGTCCCATAACTACATGGGAAATAGATGGGGAAACAGTGTCAGACTTTATTTTTCTGGGCTCCAAAATCACTGCAGATGGTGACTGCAGCCATGAAATTAAAAGACGCTTACTCCTTGGAAGGGAAGTTATGACCAACCTAGATAGCATATTGAAAAGCAGAGACATTACTTTGCCAACAAAGGTTCGCCTAGTCAAGGCTATGGTCTTTCCTGTGGTCATGTATGGATGTGAGAGCTGGACTGTGAAGAAGGCTGAGCGCCGAAGAATTGATGCTTTTGAACTGTGGTGTTGGAGAAGACTCTTGAGAGTCCCTTGGACTGCAAGGACATTCAACCAGTCCATTCTAAAGGAGATCAATCCTGGAATTTCTTTGGAAGGAATGATGCTCAAGCTGAAACTCCAGTATTTTGGCCACCTCATGCGAAGAGTTGACTCATTGGAGAAGACTCTGATGCTGGGAGGGATTGAGGGCAGGAGGAGAAGGGGACGACAGAGGATGAGATGGCTGGATGGCATCACCGACTCAATGGATGTGAGTCTGGGTGACCTCTGGGAGTTGGTGATGGACAGGGAGGCCTGGTGTGCTGCGATTCATGGGGTCGCAGAGTCGGACACAACGGAGAGACTGATCTGATCTGATCTGATCTGATCACATTGATTGATTTGTGAAAGTTGAAGAATCCTTGCATCTCTAGGATAAAGCCCACTTGGTCATGATGTATGATCTTTTTAATATGTTGTTAGATTCTATTTGCTAGAATTTCAAACAAGTCATTCTTAAAGGAAATCAACCCTGAATATACCTTGGAAAGACTGATGCTGAACTGAAACTCCAATACTTTGGCCACCTGATGGCAAAGAGTTGACTCACTGGAAAAGACCCTGCTGCTGGGAAAGATTGAAGGCAGCAGGAGAAGATGGCAACAGAGGATGAGATGGTTGGATGGCACCACTGACTCAATGGACATGAACTTGGGGAAACTCCAGGAGATGGTAAGGGACAGGGAAGCCTGGCATGCTTCAGTCCATGGGGTCACAATGAGTTGGACATGATTTGGCAATTGAACAACAACAACAACAAATCCCTTAAAAAAAAAAAAAACAACTAGGAATAAATCTACCATTTAACCAAGCAATCCCACAATGCCATGCATATATCCTGAGAAAGCAACAATCCTAAAAGATACATATACCTCAGTGTGCATTCCAGTAATATTTACAATAGTCAGAACATAGAAGCAACCTAGATGTCTATCAACAGATGAACAGATAAAGATGTGGTACATATTACTCAGCCATAAAAAGGAATGAATTTGAGTCAGCAGTAGCAAGGTGGATGAACCTAGAGCCTCTTATGGAGAGTAAGTCAGAAAGAGAAAACAAATATCATATATTAATGCAGAAATATGGAATCTAGAAAAATGCTAGAGATTAATCTATTTACAGGGAGGGAATAGAGACACAGATGTCAAGAACAGGTTTGTGGACACAGAGGGGAAGGTGAAGGTGGGGCAAACTGAGAAAGTAGCATTGACATATATATATAGAGTATCACGTGTAAAATAGTGGGAACTTGCGGTATAATACAAGCACCCTAACCTGGTGCTCTATGATGATCTAGAGAGGTGAGATGTGGTGAGGGCAGGGAGGCTCAAGAAGGAGCGGATATATTTCAATCCCTGGATTGGAAAGATCCTCTGGAGAAGGGAATGGCAATCCACTCCAGTATTCTTGCCTGGAGAATTCTATGGATAGGGAAGCCTGGCAGGCTACAGTTCATGAGGTTGCAGAGTCAGACACGACTGAGCAAGTAACACACACACACATATAAATATACATATGTATATATATAATTATGACTGATTCATGTTGTTGTATAGCAGAAACCAACACAATATTTGTAAAGCAATTTTCCTCCAATTAAAAAAAAAATTTTAAAGGAAATGAAAAAGAAAACCCCGTGTATTTCAGTTGATGTAGAAAAAGGACAAAGGCTGGTAAGCAGTGGGGGATGAACAGGAAGAATACATCAAACCAACTCTTGTGGACTGTGTTCCTCCAACTGTTAAGAAAGAGGGGGTGGGGTTCTTCTTTGAAGCAGTTCCAGTCAAATCCTCAAAAATGTGCTATAAGGCAAAACCTTGGGAGTGGGACCAGTGTTGAATAAGTTACCTGATAATGGTTTTAAAGTGGCCCTGCCTCCTGATTTTCCCATCACACTCAATGACATAGCCATTGTCTTACATGTGTAGAATGAAAATCTTGTGTAATCCTTGAATCTGTACTCTCTCAATTTCTATATCCAAAATACTTCTTACCTGTTTCTTCTTTTCCATTCTTCTTACAATCATTCTAGATCAGAATCTCTTTGCTTTGTATTTTGACCAGGGGCTTTCTCTTATTGAGGATACTCAAGGAACAAAGGAGACTTGGAATTGGACCAGAGAGGGGAATGTGAACCAGGACTCTGAGACCCAACTCTGCTTCAACCTGATGCAACTGTTTGGATTGTGGGTACAGTTGTCAGATTGAGCAAATAAAAATAGAGGATGCTCAGTTATACTTAAATTTCACAACAATAATAAATAATATTTTAGTGTAAATATGCCTCAACTATTGCATGGGGCATACTTCTACTAAAAACGTATCTGTTATTTATCTTAAACTTAACTTGGACTATGTGCATGCTTAGTCACTCAGTGTTAGAGTCTTTGTTACCCTTTGGACTGTAGCCCGCCACACTCCTCTACCCATGGGATTGTCCAGGCAAGAATACTGGAGTGGGTTGCTGTGTCCTTCTCCAGGGGATCTTCTGGACCCAGGGATCAAACCCACATCTCCTGTATCTCCTGCATTGCAAGTGGATTCTTTTACCCACTGAGCTATGAACTGAGAATCCTGTATTTTACCTGACAGCCCTAGTTACAGGTTGCCAAAAGGAGGGAAGAGGTGGTATCTGAGTAAAAGTTCAAGGTACCTCAACTGTGTCTTATAATGTCTAATAAATGGCCACATGTCTTGGAACTTAAAACTCCATGGGATATAGATAAATATTTGAATGTTTGAAACCGGGCTCGAAGGTCTATAGAGAATTCATATCACTTTATCTGCTTAATTGGGAATGGTGGGAATTAGACTTTACTTTCAAAACCAGGATAGGCTCAAGTCAAAGATAAAAGAGTTTTAGAATACAGATTCTAAAATATTCTATAATATGAAGTTCACTGAAAGAGTAGGATACAAAACTATGTGTGTATATAAGATGTTTCATATATACAAAAAGAGATAAATACATATGTTCATATATATTGTCATCATTACATACTTTATATAAGCACATGTATATACAAACAAAGAAATAATAAAAGCATAGAAGAAAAGACACTGATATATTAAATAGTCATTTCTGGGTTCACATATTGGAATGCAAAGTTAAGTGGGGCTTAGGAAGCATCACGATGAACAAATCTAGTGGAGGTGATAGAATTCCAGTTGAGCTATTTCAAATCCTAAAAGATGATGCTCTGAAAATGCTGCACTCAATATGCCAGCAAATTTGGAACACTCAGCTGTGGCCACAGGACTAGAAAAGGTCAGTTTTCATTCCAATCCCAAAGAAAAGCAATGCCAAAGAATGTTCAAACTACCGCACAATTGCACTCATTTCACACACTAGCAAAGTAATGCTCAAAATTCTCCAAGCCAAGCTTCAACAGCACATGAACCATGAACTTCCAGATGTTCAAGCTGGTTTTAGAAAAGGCAGAGGAACGAGAGATCAAATTGCCAACATCCACTGGATCATGGAAAAAGCAAGAGAGTTCCAGAAAAACATCTATTTCTGCTTTATTGACTATGCCAAAGCCTTTGACTGTGTGGATCACAACAAACTGTGGAAAATTCTTCAACAGATGGAAATACCTGACCACCTTGCCTGCCTTCTGAGAAATCTGTATGCAGGTCAGGAAGCAACAGTTAGAACTGGATGTGGAACAACAGACTGGTTCCAAATCGGAAAAGGAGTATATCAAGGCTGTATATTGTCACCCTGCTTATTTAACTTATATTCAGAGTACATCATGGGAAATGCCATGCTGGATGATGCACAAGCTGGAATCAAGATTGCCAGGAGAAATATCAATAACCTCAGATACGCAGATGACACCACCCTTATGACAGAAAGCAAAGAACTAAAGAGTCTCCTGATGCAAGTGAAAGAGGAGAGTGAAAAGCTGTCTTAAAACTCAACATTCAAAAAACTAAGATCATGGCATCCAGTCCCATCACTTCATGGCAAATTGATGGGGAAACAGTGAAAACAGTGAGAGACTTTATTTTGGGGGGCTCTAAAATCACTGCAGATGGTGACTGCAGCCATGAAATTAAAAGATGCTTGCTTCTTGGAAGAAAAGTTATAACCAACCTAGACAACATATTCAAAAGCAGAGACGTTACTTTGCAAACAAAGGTCCATCTAGTCAAAGCTATGGTTTTTCCAGTAGAAATTTTGGATATGAAAGTTGGACTATAAAGAAAGCTGAGCACTGAAGAATTGATGGTGAATTGAACTGTGGTGCTGGAGAAGACTCTTGAGAGTCCCTTGGATTGCAAGGAGACCAAACAAGTGAATCCTAAAGGAAATCAGTCCTCAATATTCATTGAAAGGACTGATGCTGAAGTTGAAACTCCAATATTTTTGTCACCTGATGTGAAAAACTGACTCATTGGAAAATACCTGGATGCTCAGAAAGATTGAAGGCAGGAGGAAAAGGAGATTACAGAGGATGAGATGGTTGGATGGCATCACCGACTTGATGGACATGAGTTTGAGCAAGCTCTGGGAGTTGGTGATGGACAGGGAAGCCTGGTGTGCTGCAGTCTTTGGGGTTGCAAAGAGTCAGACACAACTGAGATACTGAACTGAACTGAACTGAATTTCTGAGTGGTGGGATCCTGAAAGTGTATGCATGAGTGCTCAGTTGTGTCTGATACTTATGTCACACCATGGACTGTAGCCCACCATGCTCCTCTGTCCATGGGATATTCCAGGCAAGAATGCTGGAATGGGTTGCCATTTCCTTCTCTAGGGGATCTTCCTGACCCAGGAATTGAAGCCATATCTCTTGCTTCTCCTGCATTGGCAAGCAGATTCTTTACCATTGTACCATGTGGGAAGGTGGGATCATGACTAAATAATTTAAATATGTGGCATTTTTCAAATTTCTTCTACAGTCTTCAAAGAAGAGTTTTCTGATATTGCTTAGTTTCAGTGTGGAATTATTTTTCAAATATACAGCATGACTTTTTAAAAGCCCCATTTCCCCAAATATTCTCAAATAACCAACATGTATCCTAAAGTCTTTCTTTTCCCACCCACATTTCAAAGTCTCCTCAAATCTGCTGTCAAATGTTAGTCAAAACATATTCTATTCCAAGTCTTAGATAACAGAGTAACTTATATCATAACTGAAAAGTCCAAGAATGGTTTTGACTTTAAGCATAGCTGAGAGGGCAATAGCAGCCCACTCCGGTACTCTTGCCTGAAAACTCCCATGGATGGCGGAGCCTGTTGGACTGCCGTCTATGGGGTCGCACAGAGTCGAACATGACTGAAGAGACTTATCAGCAGCAGCATATTGTCAAAATGAATTTTTTGGATGGCCTAAAGGGTAAACTTTTGAGCAAAAACAGTTATTCATGGAGAACCATGGTATATTATATTAATATTATCTCTTTTAGACTTAATTCAAAACACTACTTCCTTAATTTTTCAGTTCAATTTATAAATGATATTATTGCATGTATCAGTTGAGCCTCTTTTAATAATCATTGGCTGCAGAGATTTTACAATGTAATTACTTATATATATATATTCCCTTCAATATTTTTAAATTGTAGTTAAAAATGTAATATCTTTGATTCCCTTTTAAAGGACACACAGGTGAGCTTCAAGATTTCCTACATGGTCAAATCTTATAATCTTGTAAGACTTCAACTAATTATCAGAAATTTAAGCAAATTACTCAATCCATTACTCAGTTATGCATTTGTTGCTGTTCCAGGATAAAAATCTCCATAAGTTTTGTTTTTTTTTTCTTTTTGAAAGCTTAAGCTGCTAAAATCTGCACAAATTTTTTGGGGAAAAAAATAGCTAAGATGACAAAGAATTAGCCTGCAATGCAGGAGATCCAGGTTTAATCCATGGATCAGGAAGATCCCCTGAAGGAGGAAATGGCAACCCATTCCAGTATTCTTGCCTGGAGAATTCCATTAACAAAGGAACCAGGTGGGCTATGGTCCATGGGGTTGCAAAGAGTCAGAAACGACTGAGCAAGTAACACTTTCACCTTTTACTTTTCAAACTGCTGAAATCTGCACAAATTATATTTCGCCAAAAAATCTGTATTCCTATAGATTTGAGTGCTTCATCCCTCCATGCTCAATTCTCAGAGCTAGAATTTCACTTCTCCTTGGAGTTAAAGACATTTATCCTCTATGAGGCAACCACCTTCTCAGCTGGTGAGGCTGAGGTGGCTTGAAGACCAGTGGGTTCCTCTGGGGTGTGAAATCTGGAATTGGAGTTATCCAAGATCATTACCCTGAAAACTAAGTTAAACTTTTTTCTGTGATTAGTGTGTCATGGTATCTGCTTAGAAGTCCCCAGAGTCCATATCTTTGGGTTAAATCTTATCATTTCTTAACTCTCCCAGCTTATCCCAGAAAATTAGTGTTTCAGATAAACTACTATTTCTCTGAGCGAACAATAAATGTATGTGTGCTAAATCTCTTCAGTCATGTTCGACTCTGTGTGTTTGTGAACACACACCCTTCCTTAAATATCTGATAGTCTTGCATTCTTTAGCTCTCTAGAAGTATCTATATGTCTCTCTCACCATTCTAATACTGGATGCCACGTATCACAGGCACAACCCCAGGAGGCACCAGAGACCACCATGTGAACCGGACCTTCTGAAATTGTGCACCTTTCAAAGATATTAAAGCTTTTTAATGGAACCATGACTATCTTTTAATTGGAAGAAATCCTGTATTACTTTATATCATTCTTATCAGCTGGTTTACCACCCTTAAAAATATTAAAATCTACTGATTAAATTGTCATGTATCTTAACCTTCAGTGACAGCTTCTAAGGTCATTCTAAGGATAATCACAGAGAAAATTAAAAATCCAGGAGACATCAGTCTTCACCCATGACTTGATCCAGTACAATCAGAGCTGTCTCTTTTCATCTCTCAGTTCTCAATTCTGTTTTTTCTCTCTTTCTCCTTTCTATATTCTCCTTTGTTCTACCAGTGTCTTTCTTCTCTTTCTCAAAGAAATTTCCAATCCTCTTTGATTTCTTTCACTTTTTAAAATTCTGTTTATTACTCTAGGTTACATAACACCCCACCTGAAGGTTCTTAGGTAACCCAGAACTTGCCAAATTTTATATTGAGAAAATATCGATGCTATAATTTTTGAGGAACACAAATATCTTTCTTCTAAACCATCTTTAAAATTCTGTCCATAAGAAGAAATTGCATTAAAAACCAACAATAGAAAGTAATAGCAGACATTTTAGTACCATTTTCTGTTTTCATTTATGTTTAGAGGGCTGTCTTTAAAACCCTGGGCTTTGTTGACTTCTAGTTGGACAACTTTAGCCTTGTTTCAAATGAAATCACTATTTTCTCTGAGCTACTAAAGCATATTAATTTCTTTCCTGTAGATGATAAGAAGTCTAAGTGGCAGTCAGGTACCATGATTTTGATGCATCTTTGTATTTTCCCCAAGACCTGACACAAGGCCCATCATATGCTGCTGCTGCTGCTGCTGCTGTTAAGTCGCTTCAGTCGTGTATGACTCTGTGCGACCCCATAGACGGCAGCCCACCAGGCTCCCCCGTCCCTGGGATTCTCCAGGCAAGAATACCAGAGTGGGTTGCCACCTCCTTCTCCAATCCATGAAAGGAAAAGTGAAAGCGAAGTCATTCAGTCATGTCTGACTCTTAGTGACCCCATGGACTGCAGCTCACCAGGCTCCTCCATCCGTGGGATTTTCCAGGCGAGATTACTGGAGTGGGTTGCATTGCCTTCTCCCATCATATGCTAGCATGCATTTAATCTGTAAAAACTGTAATAAAAACAGATACTATGCTAATCAAATTCAACAATGACCTGGAACCAAGGGAGTCATGTATTTTGATTAACTGACTGAAATAAGATGCAAAGAGGATGTAGGTTACAGTAAAATGAAAGGGAAATCTAACAAAACAGTAGATAATGAATGAAGTGCTTTCATTTAGGAAATACTGATAAAGTATGAAAAGGCATGTCCAGAAATCAAAATTAGAACTAAGGAAAGAAGAAAAACTTTTACTCACTACAAGAAAGAATCAGATCAGATCAGATCAGTTGCTCAGTTGTGTCCGATTCTTTGAGACCCCATGAATCGCAGCACGCCAGGCCTCCCTGTCCATCACCAACTCCCGGAGGTCACTCAGACTCACATCCATCGAGTCAGTGATGCCATCCAGCCATCTCATCCTCTGTCATCCCCTTCTCCTCCTGCCCCCAATCCCTCCCAGAATCAGAGTCTTCTCCAATGAGTTAACTCTTCCCATGAGGTGGCCAAAATACTGGAGTTTCAGCTTTAGCATCATTCCTTCCAAAGAAATCCCAGGGCTGAATACCCTAGTAAACACTTAAGGATTGATCAGAACAACTTACTCTTGGACTGTTCACATTGAGAACATTCCCTCAATTTTTCCCCAGCCCTGGTTCCCACACCAGATCTTCTGAACTCAGTCTAAAGTTGAAAATGACAGATTTTAGCTGAACTCTGTATTCTAAGCAATTTTCTACCATGGATCAGCTTTTCCATTGAAAACAGAAGGAAAGAGATTACTTAAATAATAATTTGCACAGCATCTCATACATTAACACTATTTTACAAGCATCGTTTTATTTGATCTTCACAGTAACCTTTTGAAGTATTCAATGGAGACATTATTGTTCTCATTTTTAGATGAAAAGTTTGAAATTCAGAGAGAATATGATCTGCCTAAGGGCAGAGTAAGACAGAGCCAAGGTCAAAACCAAAAGTTACAATAAAGCTGGCATTTGAGTCCGAATATGGGTGTTTCCTAATAGCAAGGGAGTAAAAATATATGCCCTCTTGTGGAAATACCGATGGAACTCATTGACAGAAACACAGAGAAAAGCTGCCCAGGAAAATATCAGTCTTTTCCTGGCTCCAAAAATGGTCTTGAGTGAATCATTTATCTTTTAAATGCCCCTTCTTGCTTTCTTGTCTGTCCATAAAACATAACTATTATACAACTAATAAAAACTAGTAGTTAAAAGCTAGAAATAAGTTGATAAAGGGGTTAATGAAGAAACTAAAAGCCCAAAATGTGCCTTCTTGAACATTCATGCTTTTTCTATAGAGGTTTTTCATATAATATATAATAGTATTTTATAAATTATATAATAACAATACATGTAATAGTCCTTGCAACAAAGCCCTATAAATAACTCCATTAAACTAAAAGGATATTTTGCTATAGTAATAGTAATCAGTCAACATATAAACAGCTACCATTAAATTCTAGAGAACTTCAGTGTGTAATTTGAGGGCATGGTTTGGCTCGTATGGCTGGCTTGTCCTACCACAAGCGTGACCAGACCATAGGAACTGAGAAACACATTTATCAAAAGTAAAATGTTCAATGACTCCTTTTACTATGTACAAATACACTGTGTACTTATCATGCTTATGTGGTTGTAACTGAACATTGAGTCTCCTGGTTTTGACAAAAAAGTCTTCATTCATATACCAGAGGACATTTTTCAGACGATGTGTGAGATTTCCCCAAGCTAAGTAAATGGAGACTATATAAAACCCATAGAAATAGTAGAGCATGAGTGATAAAAATGTCACTATTTCTATGGAACCGGAGGGAAAGTTACAGAATTGTTATGTAGCAGATGAGAGCTATATGGCTCACAAGGGAATTCATCTTCACTTTTATTTACCACCATTTGTTAGTCTATGATTCAAAATGTGAAATCCAGCCAGGGAAGGTGGGGTAGACTCATTTCTTGCCTTTAATGTTAGGTGTCAGGTGTGAAGGAATTGTTTTTCCAACGTCTACACAAACTTCATCATGGCTCACTGTACTTTTCCCTCATATCATTCAGCATGGCTTTAACTTTGCCTTTGTGTGATGACTTTGTTGACTCTTATACCTCCCATCCCCAGCCAGATCTTATTAGGCAGGGACTGTGTGTTTGATTTCTATATCATTGCATTCTAGAACCTAGCAGAGGTGGGGAATGGATGGATGACCCGAAGACAGAAGGTGTGACTTTCTTCAGTGTATTGGATGCAATAATGGCTCATTTAAGATGGCACACTCATCACTTGAAGAAGTGATGGCCAAATCCGCAGGAAAAAATGGATATATAATATATACACATATGTATATAATATGCAAGTGTGTGTGTGTGTGTATATATATACATATATATATATATACACTTGCAATGTGCAATGTCATGGGACTTTAGCACTCCTAGCCATAATTCTCTAACCTTCTTATTCTCTTTGTTACATTTTTGTTTTAAATATTTTACACTCACCAATAATGTCTATTCCTGAAAATCTAAATTGTCTGCGTGAAAGGTGATGTTGAGGACACTGGAAACTACAGTGATGCTCATGGAAGAGTAATTTAGGACTTCTTGGGAATAAAAAAATGAATGGGTCAACAGTGCCGTGGCTAGAGGAAGACCAGGGTGGAGTTTTAGAAAAGAACTGAAGCACTGTGTAGGGAATAAAAAGAACCCCAGTATAAACCGTCCCTAAAATTGACAGATGCAGCCTCTGGTCTACACCCTCCTCTCATAAAGTACATGGAACACTGAAGGAAATCTTCTGGCTTCTGTGGATCTCAATCCAAAAACAACTGCAAGAGGGCGTGTTATATTTATAGAAAGAGACACCATGTCACGTTAACCCAAGTTGTCTCTTTACAGTTTTGAAAACCTCTACATTATAGACAATGAGTCCTCCTTCTAGGGTGGGCTTTTCTACTTGTTCTCAACACACAAACAAGAATTTTAAAAATAACAAGTTCATACTCAAAGGTACACAAGAGTAGTCACCCGTGCTCATATTCACAACTTCTCCACCCTATATTTTTCTTTCCTTTTTTTTTGACCTTTCCCATTTAGAGGAATTCCCAACTGTATCAGAATCAGACTAGCTCAAGATCTGGACTTGCATGAGTCCATGAAGACATTCCTATTGTGAAGCTCACAGCCCATTTCCTCTACTCTTATATCATTTTAAAAATTCCTCTCTATTTTCTGCATTTTGCATTTCTTCAGTAATATATGAGTTGCAGTCAATGGAAAAAAAAATCAAAGTAAAAATATACTTCCTCTGATTAAGAAATGGATACATAGGGAGCAAACATATGGATACCAATGTGGAAAAGGGAGACTAGGACAAACTGAGAGATTGGGATTGACATATATACACTATGATACTAGGTACAAAATAGATAACTAAGGATAACTTACTGTATAGTCCAGGGAACTCTACTCAGTACTCTGTGTTGACTTAAATGGGAAAGAAATTAAAAAAAGAGAGGATATAGGTATACATATGTGATGTTGGAGAAGACTTTTGAGAGTCCCTGGGACTGCAAGGAGATCAAACAAGTCAATCCTAAAAGAAATCAACCCTGAATATTCATTGGAAGGACTGAGACTGAAGCTGAAGCTCCCATGCTTGGACCACCTGATGCAAAGCACCAATTCATTGGAAAAGACTCTGATGCTAGGAAAGATTGAAGGCAAAAGGAGAAGAGGGTGACAGAGGATAAGATGGTTAGATAACATCACTGACTCAATGGACATGAATTTGAGCAAACTCTGGGAGATAGTGGAGGACAAAGAAGGAGCCTGGTGAGCTACAGTCTATGGGGTCACAAAGAGTTGGACATGACTTAGCAACTGAATAGCAACTGAACAACAATGACAATGGCTGATTCACTTTGCTGTACAGCAGAAGCTAATACAACATTGTAAAACAATTATACTCCAACAAAAATTAATTAAAATATATATATATATATATTTACTCTGCATAGTGGGAAACTGTCTTGATAGGGCTCCTAATGCAAATGCTCCTCAAACATTCGCTCTCTCATATACCACACCTGACATTTCACCTTTCTCTTTGTTTTTCTGTTTATGTTGGTGGTAAACCTCCACTATGGATCCAGTTCTTGCTCTAGGATTACTATTTTGAACAGATTTTCTAAAGCTGAACTCCCACTTCAGTCTCTCATCAGAAACTCAGATCTTGTTTTTGTTTTGTTCATGCTTATAGCCATGAAAGTGAAAGTAAAATTGCTCAGTCATGTCTGACTCTTTGCAACCCCATGAACTGTAGCCTAACAGGCTCCTCAGTCCATGGAATTTTCCAGGCAAGAGTACTGGAGTGGGTTTCTATTTCCTTCTCCAGGGAATCTTCCCAACCCAGGGATCGAACCTGGGTCTCCCACACTGCAGGCAGATGCTTCACTGTCTGAGCCACCAGGGAAGCCCAAGTTTAATCCAATTCCATCAAGCCCCAAATTCTAGGAATCCCTGGATGGGGTATACATCACAAGGCCCTTTACTCCCCAATGGGCCATTCATGACTGCAGGGCCTGGGAAGGGTCCTAAAATGCTAAGGGAACCTCTAAGAGTTTAAGTTTGGAAAGTTGGAAACAACACACAAACAAAAGAAAAAAGAAATTAAAAATCGATTTTGAAAGTTGTCACTAGGTAAACCCTAGAATTTGCTCAGAGGTGTCTTTGAAGTCACAAGGTTTTAAATTTATATTTTTAGCTGTATAGCACGGGGAACTCTACTAAATACCCTATGGTGACCTAAATGGGAAGGATATTCAAAAAAGATGGGATATATGCAAACATAGAGCTGATTCACTTTGTTGAACAGTAGACACTAACACAACATTATAATGAAAATATTCTCCAATAAAAACTAATTTTAAAAAATCATTCAGAGACAATGTGATACTTTATATATATATAAACTTCAAACTTTGTGTGGACCAAAAAAAGCAATCTGAATTGACATCTATTTTCATATGTGTTCTGATGACAAAGAATAGAGTTATGGCCTCATGTGCTCATAAATTCAATCAGACATGGAGCTTAAGAATAAATTCAGGTAAATGGGAAGATTTCCTAAAACTACCTGTGTTTCTCCACCTAAACTATTTTTAGTGAATAATCCTAACACCTGCCTATGCATAACAAACATCAGCACTTTTCTTGACATTGCCTTGAGTTGATTATTTTCTGAAACTCAAACTATAAATACACGGCCCAGAACCAATAGAGCAGCAAACCACTAACCACTATTGACATATCCCCAGAAGATGCATACTGGAGAGCCCTGAAAGAGCTGAAAACAGGACAGTGTTGAGATTTTCCTAGAAGTTGGAAACTCATGATACATCATGACATGGGAGGTTGGGCAAAGGAAGAAGATAAGGTTCTCGGGGTATAGAAATAGGGAGATAGAGAAAGAAGAATAAGAACAAGAAAAAGAAGGAGGAGAAGGAAAAGAAGAGGGAGAGGAAGAAGAAGGAGAAGAAGAAAGGGGAAGCAGGAAGGGAGGAGGAGGAAAAGAACATTAGAACATTCCACCTAGCTAAGGCAGCTTCAGGAGGAAGAGTGAAGATCTGTGACCATCACGTGAGCTGTGCTTCCCTCTTCATTCGTGGGGGAATGCATCAGGCATGAAAGCATCATGAGCAGCCTGAATGGAAAGAGGTTCAAGGACTTCATTGCACAGTGAGGGAACTTGAACTCAGCCGCAAGAATCAGGGTCACAGATGTCAATGTTCAGTGGAATCTGCCAGCTGATCTTTGAGAGCTGAAGTGCTTTGCTCAGTGACATGGAATGTAAATGTGACTGTTTTGAGGCTAGAACTCAGGTCTTCTGACTCCTACTTCTGAAGCTGTTAAGCAATACATCTCCATAAGCAGACACTAACTTGAGAAGCCTTGATCCTGTGACCCTTCACACTGGATACCATGAAGGTATCTCTCTCATTTCCAAAGTCAGTATCTGTCACTGTAAGTTAACAACAAAACAAAAATCAAAAAGAACCTGTGGGATTTACAATAGGGAAGATACAGATCTAGGGTATAGAATGTAAAAACTTTAATAATTATTTTTTAAAGGCACCATATAACCTGGTTAGATTTAACCTATTCATTATTTTACCTTGGTCATCTGGAACTCCTCTGAAAAGTTCCAAAATACACCACACTTGAGCAATTTACAATGGCATGGATTAGTCATAATCAGACTTACATAAAGAAGATTAAAGGGAAGTAAAAATGTTACTGTTTCATTGAACTGTACTTTTACATATTTTGGAAATTTAAATTAAAAAGCATGAGCCATAAAAAAGAAGCATGAACCATGACCATACAATACCCTTGTTTACTTTAAGATGAAATTATATCAGTGGGAAAGGAATCATGATATCAGTCATTTATTGATTTAGTTCCTCATATGTTTTATGCATTATTTTAAAAATAAAATGTATTTCAATCTATTATAAACACAATATATTTAATATATTTAATTTTATTTACTAAAATAAAATATTTTAGTCTAATGTATGCATTAGACTACTGCTAATAATTTAAGAAATGAATAAGTTATTAATTTAAGCTTGTTATTTATGTCTGCAGAAACATAAAAGAAAAGCATATACTTTCTAAGTAAAGTAACAGGAATAAAGACAAACTTTTTAGAAGTTTTCATTCCATACTCCCATTTTGATTTATATTCCAGTGGTTTATGATCAAAGTTGAAGTATAGCAACAGGTGTTTAGTGTTAATTACCTAATGCTATCTTACCATGTTAGGTTTTTTACCCTTCAAGTGCTAAATTATTTTTTTTTCCTGTGTGCTAAGCCTTTATTTTATTTTTTAATATAAATTTATTTATTTTAATTGGAGGCTAATTACTTTATAATATTGTATTGGTTTTGCCATACATTGAAACTGTAGGTGAATCAGAAGAAGGGCAAACAGGAAAAGTCCTGGAATACAGCAAGTATAATAAGAAAAAGGACCCAAAGGGACATATCAACTCATAAAAAGATATTCAACAAAGGATGCTGGATCATCACCATCATCACCATGACACTTCCAGACCTTGCATCACTCGTTAACAATTCAAAATGGAGATAACATTATCACAGTATCACTTTATCTAAAAACCACCCCAAAATCTCTTGAGGGCGGAAACAGCAAATTTTGCCAACTTAGTCCACCTCTAACACAGAAAAAAAAAAAAAAAAGAATTAACAAACAGTTCAAGTGGCAATTGCTATTTGAAAAAGTATGACATGAACATATTAGATGTTCATCAATGTTGACTCCTATTGTTCTATAGGCATGGAGAACAGCTAAAAAAACTTCTGGGCAATCAGAGGGACAGAAAAATACTTTACACCATATCCCTCAAATGGCAAGAACTATAATGAGGTTTAAAAATAATTCAATACTGTTTTCTGCAAGCTTCTTAACTATACAGAGGCCTGCATCACTCTTAGAAAATACACAGCAGCACATTCTCATACTAGAGTCTCTGGAGGATGGGCCTGTCAGGAGTCACATATTGAAACAATTTGTTCATGGATGTTTAGTTATAGATTTCATATTTTTACCCAGAAAAAGCTTAACAGTATTTCCATGTTACAGAATATGTTGGGTATAATTTACAGTCTGGCATATGCTATATCCTATTCATGATGAAAGAGAATTTGTCAGATGCTTCTAAAACATGTTATTTGCCAGATTATATTCCCTTTCTTATTTTATGAAACCCAATCACCTAAGACAGAAATCTGGAAGTCATTCTATCTTCTTGCCTCTCTCCCATCATCCATTTCACATAGATCATAAAGGCCTGCCTATTTTTCCCCTAAACATCTCTAAAATCCCTCCTCTTTTCTCCATTCTCACTGCTCAGAATTACATCAGTTTCTCCTCTGGAAAATCCCACGGACAGAGGAGCCTGGTAGGCTGCAGTCCATGGGGTCGCTAAGAGTCGGACACGACTGAGCGACTTCACTTTCACTTTTCCCTTTCATGCTTTGGAGAAGGAAATGGCAACCCACTCCAGTGTTCTTGTCTGGAGAATGCCAGGGATGGGGGAGGCTGGTGGGCTGCCGTCTATGGGGTCGCACAGAGTCGAACACGACTGAAGCGACTTAGCAGCAGCAGCGGCAAGCCTTCATCCCTCTTTTCTTCTCCCATCCTGTCCATCCGGCACATTTCTAACCCAGTAGAATATCTCTAGAGCTTGAATATAATTCTTACTCCCTTCAAGAATAAGAGTTCTGCCTGATTCAGTTTTAATTACAGCCTTCCCAGCCTGTATGCACACATCTGTTGAAATTTATGCCATCCATTGAATGTGCCCTATTCTCTCACAGTTTGCTATTATTTTTTAATGCCTTTGCCTCTTTTATTCACCTTTACCTTTCAACTCTTGCTTGTCCTTCAAAATTCTCTCCTCTATAAAATCTCTTTTGTTCTCCTTTTTCCTGAATTCCCTTTCTTCCTTATGTCCTCCAAACCCCTGGATTGGGGGCAAGAGGAGAAGGGGACGACAGAGGATGAGATGGCTGGATGGCAATCACTGACTCGATGGAAGTGGGTCTCAGTGAACTCCGGGAGTTGGTGATGGACAGGGAGGCCTAACATGCAGCGATTCATGGAGTTGGACACGACTGAGCGACTGATCTGATCTGATAGCATTTAAATCCTTTCCCCTGGGCACTATGTGAAGGCAGGGTCCCGTGGTCCAACAAATGCAGCACAGAATAGACAATAAGTGGTTGCAAAATTGAGCTGAATAAACCAAGTAAAATATTTATCAAGACTGTTTTTAAGTAGCATCTACTAAATGAAACAAAGATAAACAGAAAAATAATAAAATGACTAAGACTGCAAGCGATTGAAAGTTTATCTTCACTAATACATTATAAGTGAACTGTATTCCAATATAAAAAAATTTAAAACATAAAAAAGGAGGAAAAAGTAAAACTGAAAGTTTATCTTCAAACTATTTTAACAGCCATGAACTAAGTTATCTGAACTACACACAACACAAACTTATACAGTATGTCTATACAATATAAATATAATAAATAAGATCCCTTTAATGACAACTTGTCTAACTTGCTGAAAGTTCTTCTGAAATACTGTTGTTCTCTAGTAACCTATAACCCAAATCTTGAACTTAAATTTATACAAGATAGTAACAGAGTTATTGAAAGCCTGAGCATTTTCTTCTCCTGTGACAGCCTGGGGTAAAAGTAGCCAAGAAGACCTCAAATGCAAGTCCTGAAGTTTAAGCCCAGGTGCATTATTCCACAGGAAAGCTATGGTCTACTCCCTAGCTCCAGATAATCCCTTTATTCAACGTTTCCTGAAGTCTTTAAAACTATCCATTAAATGCCTTACGATCATTCCTTTAAAATACTGCCAAGAGGAATGCTTTCCAGACCTGATTCATCATAAATGTAAGTGGAAGAAGAGCAGATTCCTTTCTTTTTCATTAATTTTGCACTCAGGATCTTGAATGTCTTTTTAGTACTTTTTCCTTATATACTGATTATACATAACAGACTTGGAGACATTACAAAGTTGTAAACTTTTAAATATCTTAACTATTTGGCCCCATTTCTTCTACTTCCCCTCTTCACTAAAATCCTTTGAGATTTTGGTTTCATTCTTTGTTTCAGGGGATGAAACTCATGAAAATAGCTCGCTTGTTTATATACACTATTGTACTAAAACACTCTGAAAGGTTCTTTGCAGCCTGAATCACTCCAAAATATCCTTCAGTATAATATAATTCAGTTTGTAGAATTACTTTTTATTGAGACATAATTTATAATAATACATAAGCTTCACGTGAGCAACACAGTGATTCATAATTTTTAAAGACTGTACTCCATTCATAATTTTAAAAAATATTGGCTATATTCTTTATGTTGAACAATATGTCCTTGTAGTTTATTTATTTTGTACATAGTAGTTTGACTCTTTCAATCCTATACCCCTATCTTGTCCCTTCTCCTCCCCTTACCCTACTGGCAACCACTACTTGTTCCCTATATCTGAGTCTGTTTTTGTTTTGTTATATTCACTAGTTCACTTTATTTTTTAGATTCTACATATAGGTGATATCACACAGTTATCACACAGTATTTGTCTTTCTTTGATTTATTTCACTAAGCATAATACCCTTCAAGTCCATCCATATTACTGCAAATGACAAAATTTCATTCTCTCTTGTGGCTATACATATGTATGTATTCCCATCATAGATACATACCACATCTTCTTTATCTATTCATCTGCTGATAGACACTTAGGTTGCTTCTACACCTTGGTCATTGTAAACAGCACTGTGATAAATATCAGGGTGTATGTATCCTTTAAAACCATGGTTTTCTCTAGATATATGCCAAGAAGTGGGATTGCTGGATCATATGATATTTATCTTTAGTTTTTTAAGGATCCTCCATATTGTTTTCCACAGTTGCTAAGCCAATTTATACTCCCATCACAGTGTACAAGGATTCCTTTTCCTCCACTTGCTCTCCAACATTTATAATTTGTATTTCTTTTGATGATAGTCATTCTGACAGGTGTGAGGTGACATCTCATTGTGGCTTTGATTTGCATTTCCCTGATGATTAGCAATTTTGAGCATCTTTCCATGTGACTTTTGGCCATCTGCATTTACTCCAGAAAAATGTCTGTTCAGATTTTCTGCCAATTTTTGGATTTTTTTTTTTTTTGCTTCTTTTCTATTTATTGAAGAACAGCTGATTTGCAGTGTTTCAAGTATACAGTGTTTCAAGTGATTTAGTTATACATATGCATATCCTTTTTCATATTCTTTTCCATTATGAGTTATTAGAAGATACTGAAAGTTCCCTGTGCTATACAGCAGAACTTTGTTTTTTATCTCATATACATTAATAAGAGGGTATATCTGTTAATCTCAAATTCCTCACTTATCCCTCTGCTCCTTTCCCTTTTGGTAGCCATAAGTTTATTTCCTACATCTTCGAGTTCTCTTCTGTTTTGTAAATAAGTTTGTGTCATATTTTAGGTTCCACATATAAGTGATATCATATAATATTTGTCTTTCTCTGTCTATTCCTAGGTTCATCCATGTTGCTACAAATGGCATTACTTCATTCTTTTTATGACTGAGTACTATTCTATTCTGTATGTATGCCACATATTCTTTATCTGTTTATCTGTCAATGGACATTTAGGTTGTTGTTTATATATTTGGGGTGTTAACCTCATAATGGTCAAATCATTTGAAAATATTTCCTCCCAGTCAATTGGTTGCTTTCTCATTTTGACAATGATTTCCTTTGCTGTGCAGAAGATTTTGTTTAATTAGGTCCCATGTGCTTATTTTTGCTTCTGTTTCTTTTGCCATAGGAGACAGATTTTTAAAATGCTACAATTTATGTCAAAGTATGTTCTAACTATGTTTTCTTCTGGTAGTTTTATGGTTTCTGGTCTTAAATTTAGATCTTTACTCCATGTGAGTTCATTTTTATATATGGTGTGAGAAAATGTTACAATTTCATCCTTTGACATGTTGCTGTCCTGTTTTCCAGCATAACTTATTGAAAAGTCTTTTACCCATTCTTCATTCTTGCTATTTTGTGGTAGATTAATTGACCACAACTCCATGGGTTTAATTCTGGGCTCTATATTCTGTTTTATGAATCAGTGTCTGGTTTTTTGCAGTATCAAGTGTTTTGATAACTGTAGCTTTGTAGCATAGTCTGAGGTCAGGGAGTGTGATACTTCCAGCTCTGTTCTTCTTCCTCAAGATTTTTTTGGTTTCTATAAGTGTTTTGTGTTTCCATACAAATACTAAAATTATTTTTTCCAGTTGTGTGAAAATTTTCATTGGTATTTTGATCAGATCAGATCAGATCAGTCGCTCAGTCATGTCCGACTCTTTGCGACCCCATGAAGCGCAGCATGCCAGGCCTCCCTGTCCATCACCAGCTCCCGGAGGTCACTCAGACTCGCATCCATCGAGTCAGTGATGCCATCCAGCCATCTCATCCTCTGTCGTCCCCTTCTCCTCCTGCCCTCAGTCCCTCCCAGCATCAGAGTCTTCTCCAATGAGTCAACTCTTCGCATGAGGTGGCCAAAATACTGGAGTTTCAGCTTGAGCATCATTCCTTCTAAAGAAATTCCAGGACTGATCTTCAGAATGGACTGGTTGGATCTTCTTGCAGTCCAAGGGACTCTCAAGAGTCTTCTCCAACACCACAGTTCAAAAGCATCAATTCTTCGGCGCTCAGCCTTCTTCACAGTCCAGCTCTCACATCCATACATGACCACAGGAAAGACCATAGCCTTGACTAGGCGAACCTTTGTTGGTAAAGTAATGTCTCTGCTTTTGAATATGCTATCTAGGTTGGTCATAACTTTCCTTCTAAGGAGTAAGCGTCTTTTAATTTCATGGCTGCAGTCACCATCTGCAGTGATTTTGGAGCCCAGAAAAACAAAGTCTGACACTGTTTCCACTGTTTCCCCATCTGTTTCCCATGTAGTGATGGGACCAGATGCCATGATCTTCGTTTTCTGAATGTTGAGCTTTAAGCCAACCCTTTCACTCTCCACTTTCACTTTCATCAAGAGGCTTTTTAGCCCCTCTTCACTTTCTGCCATAAGAGTGGTGTCATCTGCATATCTGAGGTTATTGATATTTCTCCCGGCAATCTTGATTCCAACTTGTGTTTCTTCCAGTCCAGCATTTCTCATGATGTACTCTGCATATAAGTTAAATAAACATGGTGACAATATGCAGCCTTGACGTACTCCTTTTCCTATTTGGAACCAGTCTGTTGTTCCATGACCAGTTCTAACTGTTGCTTCCTGACCTGCATACAGATTTCTTAAGAGGCAGATCAGGTGGTCTGGTATTCCCATCTCTTTCAGAATTTTCCATAGTTTATTGTGATCCACACAGTCAAAGGCTTTGGCATAGTCAATAAAGCAGAAATAGATGTTTTTCTGGAACTCTCTTGCTTTTTCCATGATCCAGCGGATGTTGGCAATTTGATCTCTGGTTCCTCTGCCTTTTCTAAAACCAGCTTGAACATCAGGAAGTTCACGGTTCACATATTGCTGAAGCCTGGCTTGGAGAATTTTGAGCATTACTTTACTAGCATGTGAGATGAGTGCAATTGTTCGGTAGTTTGAGCACTCGTTGGCATTGCCTTTCTTTGGGATTGGGATGAAAACTGACCTTTTCCAATCTTGTGGCCACTGCTGAGTTTTCCAAATTTGCTGGCATATTGAGTGTAGCACTTTCACAGCATCATCATTCTGGACTTGGAATAGCTCCACTGGAATTCCATCACCTCCACTAGCTTTGTTCGTAGTGATGCTTTCTAAGGCCCATTTGACTTCACATTCCAAGATGTCTGGCTCTAGGTCAGTGATCACATCATCATGATTATCTAGGTCTTGAAGCTCTTTTTTGTACAGTTCTTCTGTGTATTCTTGCCACCTCTTCTTAATATCTTCTGCTTCTGTTAGGTCCACACCATCTCTGTCCTTTATCGTGCCCAACTTTGCATGAAATGTTCCTTTGGTATCTCTGATTTTCTTGAAGAGATCCCTAGTCTTTCCCATTCTGTTGTTTTCCTCTATTTCTTTGCATTGATCACTGAAGAAGGCTTTCTTATCTCTTCTTGCTATTCTTTGGAACTCTGCATTTAGATGTTTATATCTTTCCTTTTCTCCTTTGCTTTTTGCTTCTCTTCTTTTCACAGCTATTTGTAAGGCCTCCCCAGACAGCCATTTTGCTTTTTTGCATTTCTTTTCCATGGGGATGGTCTTGATCCCTGTCTCCTGTACAATGTCACGAACCTCATTCCATAGTTCATCAGGCACTCTATCTATCAGATCTAGGCCCTTAAATCTATTTCTCACTTCCACTGTATAATCATAAGGGATTTGATTTAGGTCATACCTGAATGGTCTAGTAGTTTTCCCTACTTTCTTCAATTTCAGTTTGAATTTGGCAATAAGGAGTTCATGGTCCGAGCCACAGTCAGCTCCTGGTCTTGTTTTTGCTGATTGGATAGAGCTTCTCCATCTTTGGCTGCAAAGAATATAATCGATCTGATTTTGGTGTTGACCATCTGGTGATGTCCATGTATAGAGTCTTCTCTTGTGTTGTTGGAAGAGGGTATTTGCTATGACCAGTGCATTTTCTTGGCAAAACTCTATTAGTCTTTGCCCTGCTTCATTCCGTGTTCCAAGGCCAAATTTGCCTGTTACTCCAGGTGTTTCTTGACTTCCTACTTTTGCATTCCAGTCCCCTATAATGAAAAGGACATCTTTTTTGGGTGTTAGTTCTAAAAGGTCTTGTAGGTCTTCATCAGATCAGATCAGTCGCTCAGTCGTGTCCGACTCTTTGCGACCCCATGAACCGCAGCACGCCAGGCCTCCCTATCCATCACCAGCTCTCGGAGGTCACTCAGACTCACATTCATCAAGTCAGTGATGCCATCCAGCCATCTCATCCTCTGTCGTCCCCTTCTCCTCCTGCCCTCAATCCCTCCCAGCATCAGAGTCTTCTCCAATGAGTCAACTCTTCGCATGAGGTGGCCAAAATACTGGAGTTTCAGCTTGAGCATCATTCCCTCCAAAGAAATCCCAGGTCTGATCTCCTTCAGAATGGACTGGTTGGATCTCCTTGCAGTCCAAGGGACTCTCAAGAGTCTTCTCCAACACCACAGTTCAAAAGCATCTATTCTTCGGCACTCAGCCTTCTTCACAGTCCAGGTCTCACATCCATACATGACCACAGGAAAGACCATAGCCTTGACTAGGCGAAACTTTGTTGGCAAAATGATGTCTCTGCTTTTGAATATGCTATCTAGGTTGGTCATAACTTTCCTTCCAAGGAGTAAGCGTCTTTTAATTTCATGGCTGCAGTCACCATCTGCAGTGATTTTTGGAGCCCAGAAAAATAAAGTCTGACACTGTTTCCACTGTTTCTCCATCTATTTCCCATGTAGTGATGGGACCAGATGCCATGATCTTCGTTTTCTGAATGTTGAGTTTTAAGCCAACCTTTTCACTCTCCACTTTCACTTTCATCAAGAGGCTTTTGAGTTCCTCTTCTCTTTCTGCCGTAAGGGTGGTATCATCTGCATATCTGAGGTTATTGATATTTCTCCCGGCAATCTTGATTCCAACTTGTGTTTCTTCCAGTCCAGCATTTCTCATGATGTACTCTGCATATAAGTTAAATAAACATGGTGACAATATACAGCCTTGACGTACTCCTTTTCCTATTTGGAACCAGTCTGTTGTTCCATGACCAGTTCTAACTGTTGCTTCCTGACCTGCATACAGATTTCTCAAGGTCTTCATAGAACAGGCCTTCATAGAACAGGTCTTCATAGAACCTTTCAACTTCAGCTTCTACGGCATTACTGGTTAGGGCATAGATTTGGATTACTGTGACATTGAATGGTTTGCCTTGGAAACGAACAGAAATCATTCTGTCATTTTTGAGATTGCATCCAAGTACTGCATTTCGGACTCTTTTGTTGACCATGATGGCCACTCCATTTCTTCTGAGGGATTCCTGCCCACAGTAGGAGGGCAAACACACTAAAACCATTCTCACAGAAAACTAGTCAATCTAATCACACAAGGACCACACCCTTGTCTAACTCAATGAGATTAAGCCATGCCCGAGGGGCAACCTGGGATGGGCGGGTCATGGTGGAGAGATATGACAGGGTGTGGTCCGCTGGAGAAGGGAATGGCAAACCACTTCAGTATTCTTGCCTTGAGAACCCCATGAACAGTATGAAAAAACAAAATGATAGGATACTGAAAGAGAAACTCCCCAGGTCAGTAGGGGCCCAATATGCTACTGGAGATCAGTGGAGAAATAACTCCAGAAAGAATGAAAGGATGGAGCCAAAACAAAAAGAATACCCAGCTGTGGATGTGTCTGGTGATAGAAGCAAAGTCCGATGCTGTAAAGAGCAATATTGCATAGGAACCTGGAATGTCAGGTCCTTGAATCAAGGCAAATTGGAAGTGGTCAAACAAGAGATGGCAAGAGTGAATGTTGACATTCTAGGAATTAGCGAACTAAAATGGACTGGAATGGGTGAATTTAACTCGGTATTTTGATAGGAATTGCATTGAATCTATAAGTTGCTTTGTGTAGTATGGTCATTTTAACAACATTAAACTTTCCAATTCATGAGCATGGCATTTCTTTCCATCTGTTTGTGTTGTCTTCAATTTCTTTCATCAGTGTCTTATAGTTTTCCGAGTACAGGTTTTTCCCTTAGGTAGAATTATTTCTAGATATTTATTCTTTCTGATGTGATTATAAATGAGATTACTTCCTTAACTTCTTATAGTTTATTGTTAGTGCATAGAAATGCAGCAGATTTCTATAAATTATCTATTCCACAACTTTACCAAATTCTTCGGTGAGTTCTAATAGTTTTCTGATGGCATTTTTAGGATTTTCTGTATATAGTACTATGTCATCTCCAAATAGTGACAATTTTATTTCTTTCTTTCCATTTTGGATTATTTTATCTCTCTTTTTTTTATTGCTATGGCTAGGAGTTCCAATACTACAATGAGTAAAAGTGCTGAGAATGGGCATCCTACTCTTGTTCTTGAACTTAAAGAAATTTTTTCAGTGTTTTACTGTTTAATATGATGCCAGCTGTAAGCTAATCACATAGGGCTTTTATTATCTTGATGTATGTTCCCTCTATACCTACCTTGTTTTTTTTAAATCATAATGCATATTGAATTTTGTCAAAAGTTTTTTTTTTTTTTGCATCTATTGAGATGATCACTTGGTTTTCATTCTACAACTTGTTAATGTGGTGTGTCATTTTGATTGATTTGTGAATCTTGAGCTCTCTTTGCACTGCTGGGACAAATTCTACTTGATCATGGTTATAATCCTTTCAATGTATTGTTGACTTGGTTTACTAATATTTTGTTGAGGATTATTTGCGTCTATGTCCATTAGTGATGTGTGTGTGTGTGTACGCACATGCTCAGTCATATCCAACTCTTTGGACTGTAGCCTGCCAGGCTCCTCTGTCCATGGGATTTCCTCCTCCAGGGAATCTTCCCAACCCAGGGATCAAACCTATGTCCCCTGCATTTCCTACATTCCAGGCAGATTCTTTACCTGCTGAGTCATTGGGGAAGCCCATGTCTGTCAGTGATATTGGCCTGGAATTTTCTTTTTTGTGTAATATCTTCATTGGATTTTGGTATCAGGGTAATTCTGAACTCAATGAATTTGGATGTGTTCCTTCCTCTGCAATTTTTTGGAATAGTTTAAAAAGGATGAGTGAGTGAGTGAGTGAAGTTGCTCAGTCGTGTCCGACTCTTTGCGACCCCATGGACTGTAGCCTACCAGGCTTCTCTGTCCATGGGATTCTCCAGGCAAGAATACTGGAGTGGGTTACCATTTCCTTCTTCAGAGGATCTTCCCGACCCAGGGATCGAACCTGGGTCTCCCACATTGGAGGCAGACACTTTAACCTCTGAGCCACCAGGGAAGCCCAGAGACTAAATAGTATGCCTAAAGACTTTTTCATTTATTCATTTAATAAGTTGAAACTGGTTAAAGTTGCTTCCTTTGCTGATTATGAATTCTCTAAGAATGTAATGATTAATCCCCAAAAGCATGCCCATTCACACAGAAGTCTCATATATAATTAATTTCAAGTGCTTCAAGGACCCTCTGGAGTTTGACCGCACTGTGTCTAGAACTGTTTATTAAAGTTTTAACATCAGTTTCCACTTAATGGATTTTGGCACTTGTGCAGAAAAATCCACAACAATTCAGAAAAATTAAAATATTGAATTTGAAATTATTGTTATTAACTGTTTGGTATCTGTGAAAATATTACAAAGCCTTTGGTGCTTCTGTCAGATAGTTTCGCATAATTGGATAGAAGTATAACCAGGAAAATAGAACAGTATTTTACTGAAGGGTATTTTTAAAGTGCCATTAGTTGATAAGCAGATGACTATTTCCTGTTCAAATGCTGGAATGTTGACTGTCTTAACTTGGAATAGATACAGATTCCTTATCTACTCTCTGGTTGTATTTGGCACTGGAAAACCATTACTTCAAATTCTGTAAAAATATTTGGATGTGGTTCTAAATTATGATCAGGCATATGACCTCAATTTATTTTTTAGATGAATGAAGAAATTTATCAATCTGTGGCACATGCCTGTAGCAGAAGCTATAATATTAACCAAATATGTCCACCAATTATTCCCTTACATTTTCCATTTCCCCCACAATTAAGTAGAACCATGTGTCTCATTCTGGCCAATAAGATGAAAGTGATATTACACATATAATTCCCAAGCTGAGGCAGTGAGAAGCTGTGTGTGCATACCCAGGTTATTTTCTTTTCCACTGTAGTGATTAGAAACTGAGGTAGCTAGAGGACAGTAGAAACTCTGTCAGATTTGACTCCTCTGGGCTATGTGAGGCAGAGTCCTGGCTGTCCCACAATGGTCAGGGTGAGAGTAAGAAATAAATCTTTATGATCTTCAGCCACTGGAGTTTCAAGGAAACTTTTACAGTACAACATAAGCTCTAACTTAGTCTGCTGCTGCTGCTACTGCTAAGTCACTTCAGTCGTGTCCGACTCTGTGTGACCCCATAGACGGCAGCCACCAGGTTCCCCTATCCCTGGGATTCTCCAGACAAGAACACTGGAGTGGGTTGCCATTTCCTTCTCCAATCCATGAAAGGGAAAAGTAAAAGTGAAGTAGCTCAGTCGTGTCCGACTCTTTGCGACCCCATGGACTGCAGCCTACCAGGCTCCTCCATCCATGGGATTTTCCAGGCAAAGTACTGGAGTGGGGTGCCATTGCCTTCTCCAAACTTAGTCTAAAGGTGGTATAATAGTAGCTACTGCAACATTTGCACTCAAGTTCTGTCCATTTTAGTAATCCTGATATCCTCAGCTTTAGTTGAATGTATCATGCCTTGTATGTGACCATTGAAACCTTGGACATGCTCCTATCAGCTCTGCTGCTGCTGCTGCTAAGTCATTTCAGTTGTGTCCAACTCTGTGCGACTCCAGAGACAGCAGCCCACCAGGCTCCCCCGTCTCTGGGATTCTCCAGGCAAGAACACTGGAGTGGGTTGCCATTTCCTTCTCCAATGCATGAAAGTGAGAAGTGAAAGTCAAGTCGCTCAGTGGTGTCCAACTCCTAGCAACCCAATGGAATGCAGCCTACCAGGCTACTCCGTCCATGGGATTTTCCAGGCAAGAGTATGCAGATAAAATGCTTCCCCTTAGTTTATGGATAAAATCAAATAATGAATTTAAAGTGCTTATCATAGAGCTTGACACATGGAAAAGGCTCAACAAAAGTAGCGCCTTTATTGCTATGATTTTTATTCCCTTTTAGCTCCACCTTAAAGACTCAGAGTATACAATAGCATAGAATAGTCTCTGAGAAATTATACAGTAAATCAAATCAAACCCAACTAGAACAAAAATTTTTTAAATTCTGTTTATCAGGAATTTTCTAATTACCTGGTTACATATAGATATTGTTATGGGAAAACTATATATACTCATTTAATTAAAGGGGAAGACTTTATTTTTCTTATCATTACTCTTAATAACATTCAACAGAACAATTTTCTACTAACAAAAATTTTGGTTGTACCAGTCGATTCACATGTAGAAGAGTACCTGCTCAACACAGAAGCAGTCTTAGAAGAGAATGCTTCCTAAGCCGACTGTATCTTGGAAAATCCCACTCTTCTTGAGATAAGTTAGTCATTTAGTGACAGTTTAGTCAACAAACTATATCATATTCATGTCTGCTTCATCAAAGATCTGTTCCTTCCTTCACAGATTGAACCTTTTCGTATGTGTTGTCCCAGGCTGAACCCAGTCTGAACTTGCCCAAAGGTACTCAGATTTGAATTTCTGCTGAAATTCATCTAATCAGACCACTGTTCCTCCCTGGTGAGAGTGGCTAGAATGCCTCACTGCTCAAGGCCTTTTGGAAGACGATTTCATGATACGTGTCTCCAGCTTATTTTTTAATTTTCTCTTGCAAATTTCCTGGAAAATCAGCAAAAATTTTTTTTTACTAAAAATAGTAATATATATAAGTCTAGCATAGTAACAAGCTCAGAATAGACAATAAATGATGGTTTCTTTTCTCTTTTTTAACTTTTCTCCCTTCATATATCATGTTAATGATCACTCCAAGGTAGTTTCAAATTCCTACAATCTTTCATGAGTGAGGAGCTACTTCTTATGGGTGAACAACAAAAGTGGTTTCTTGAGGTGGAATCAACTTCTGACAAAGATGCTGTGAAGATTGTTGACACGAAAATAAAGGATTTAGAATAGTGCATAAACTTAGCTGACAAAGCAGTAGTAAGATTTGAGAGGATTGACTCAATTTTTGAAAGAAGTTCTACTGTGGGCAAAATGCTATCAAACTACATTGTATGGTAAAGAGAAATCATTTATGAAAGGACAAGTCAATAGATGCAATCAACTTCATTCTTGTCTTATTTTTAAAAATTGCCACAGTCACCCAACCTTCCACAACTCCTACTCTGATTTGTGCAACCATCAACCATCTCTTCCCAAGGAGATGAGATCTGAAGAAATAAAAAGAGTTAAACTCTACTTGTTCATTGTGTGACTTTGGGGAAACTACTGAGATTAAGTAAGCTTCAGTAATTTTATCTGAAAAATAATAGTACCAGTGTTACAAATTACTGTGAGAGTTAAATTATATCATGCTCAAAAATGTTAATATAGTATAGTAAAAATACTACATAGTAAAAATGCTATATAGTAAAAAAAATGCTATATAATAAAAATTTAAAATATTTAGAAACAACAGTAATTATTTCAGTAGTACTCACTATTTTAAATAACCACAAACTAAGAAGTATTATCTTCTGGATACACCACCAACATTTTTAGAAAGATTGCTGTCAACACTAAAAATAGATGAAAATAATAATATCTAGGTTTCCCTGGTGGCTCAGATGGTAAAGAATCTGCTTGCAAAGCAGGAGGCCTGGGTTCCATCCCTAGTTCAGGAAGATCCCCTGGATGAGGCTACCCACTCCAATATTCTTGCCTGGATAATTCCATGAACAAAGGAGCCTGGTGGGCTACAATCCATGGGGTTGCAAAGAGTCAGACACAACTGAGTGACTAACATACACACACAAAAATATCTATTTTCTAGAAAGTGGTTGATAAATATGAAGTCATTTCTGAATGTCAAAAATGGTCCAATATTAGCAATTTATGTGGTTCAACCTAAATATTTACATCATTGTTTGGGTATCTTTTTTAAACACTAAAAACATTTTGTATTGGGGTACAGCCAGTTAGCAATGTTGTGATAGTTTCATGTAAATAGCACATGAAGTCAGCCTTACATGTATATGTTGTTATTCTCAATAGGAATACTAAGATTTATCAATATTTGCATGAATCTCAGGAAAGGTCTAATTAATGCATACTAGCCTATCTCGAGGGCTTCCCTGGTGGTTCAAATGGTACAGAATCCACCTGCAATGTGGGACAGCTGGGTTCGATCCCCAGGTTGGGAAGATCCCCTGGAGGAGGGCATGGCAACCCATTCCAGTATTCTTGCCTGGAGAATCCCATGGACAGAGGAGCCTGGCACACTGCAGTCCATGGGGTCAAAAAGAGTCGAACATGACTGAATGACTAAGCACACACACACAGCCTATCACAAATATTTTCTGACAAAAGAAAAAAGTACTCATTTCAAAAGAGGGCAGAGATATTCTTGTCCTAAATTTTCTTCAGACTTTAGAGATCAGCATTACAAATTATTTCACTTCAGTGTGGCCAAAGTTATAAATCACTTGTGACAAGATAATGTTTAAAAAGAGCTTGCATTTTCTTTGTAAATATGGATTCTATTGGCAAAGTCACTTTCTTGAAAAGAAAATTAGACACAACCTAAACTCAGAGAAATTGCCTTACAATTTTCCCGTGATCAAGTAACTAAAGGAAATTGCTGTCCCCTCGCTGTTCTGAGCCCAACAAGTTCACCTATTTTTGTGATTTCAAGTGCAAAAAAGGAAGTTCTACATAAAACTCTTCAAGATAGAGATAGGAATGAGATTCTGAGAGATGTATATTTAATTATATAAACTTGTTCTATGATATACAATCAATGGCACATTTCCAGAAACGCAAAAGGCAAAGGCCTCCAAGCCACAAAGTCAAAAATCACTCATGTGTGTCAATTCAGTTGAATCCTTAGTAAGCTTCAACACATCATTAACCTAAAACTTAGGTAAAACTTTTCTATTATAACTGAGTGAAACATTTTGAGGTATATATAATCTTTTGATTAACATAATCATTTGAGAGAAAGTATTGTGCTAAAAGACCTCAGGATTATGCTTTAATCACTCTTGGTACCAGTTTAAGAAATGCCACTTTCCCTTTACTCATTTCAACATGTATCCAGTGTAAACTTTTAAATCTATTGCTTTTTTTTGGAGAAAGTGACTTTATAGCAATCAAAACTGTATTTCATCATGCAGAATTTTCAGAGATGGGGATGTTAGTGGTGATGCTGAAATCTAGCATGGTTCACCCCTTCATTCACAGAAGCACTACTCACAATAGCCAAGATATGGAAACAACCTAAATGCCCATCAACAGATGAATGGATAAGGAAATGTGGTACATATATGATTGTGCATACATATATTCGTATAAACATATATTCACGTATACATGGGCTTCCCTGGCAGCTCAGTGGTAAAGAATTCACCTACTAATGCAGGAGACATGGGTTTGATGCCTGGGTCAGAAAGATTTACCTGGAGAAAGAAATGGCAACACACTCCAGTATTCTTGCCTGGAGAATCCCATGGACAGAGGAGCCTGGCAGGCTACAGTCCATAGGATCACAAAAGGGTTGGACACAATTTAACGACTAAACAACAGCTGCTGCTGCTAAGTCACTTCAGTCATGTCCGACTCTGTGTGACCCCATAGATGGCAGCCCACCAGGCTCCCCGCCTCTGGGATTCTCCAGGCAAGAACACTGGAGTGGGTTGCCATTTCCTTCAATGCATGAAAGTGAAAAGTGAAAGTGAAGTCGCTCAGTCGTGTCTAAATCTTCGCGACACCATGGACTGCAGCCTACCAGGCTCCTCCTCCCCTGAGACTTTCCAGGCAAGAGTACTGGAGTGGGTTGCCATTACCTTCCCGTAAACAACAGCAAACAACAACAAATATACATATATACATTATATACATGACGTTCAAGCTGGTTTTAGAAAAGGCAGAGGAACCAGAGAGCAAATTGCCAACATCCGCTGGATCATCGAAAAAGCAAGAGAGTTCCAGAAAAACATCTATTTCTGCTTTATTGACTATGCCAAAGCCTTTGACTGTGTAGATCACAATAAACTGTGGAAAATTCTGAAAGAGATGGGAATACCAGACCACCTGATCTGCCTCTTGAGAAATCTGTATGCAGGTCAGGAAGCAACAGTTAGAACTGGTCATGGAACAACAGACTGGTTCCAAATAGGAAAAGGAGTACATCAAGGCTGTATATTGTCACCCTGTTTATTTAACTTCTATGCAGAGTACATCATGAGAAATGCTGGACTGGAAGAAACACAAGTTGGAATCAAGATTGCTGGGAGAAATATCAATAACCTCAGATATGCAGATGACACCACCCTTATGGCAGAAAGTGAAGAGGAACTAAAAAGCCTCTTGATGAAAGTGAAAGTGGAGAGTGAAAAGGTTGGCTTAAAGCTCAACATTCAGAAAACGAAGATCATGGCATCTGGTCCCATCACTACATGGGAAATAGATGGAGAAACAATGGAAACAGTGTCAGACTTTATTTTTCTGGGCTCCAAAAATCACTGCAGATGGTGACTGCAGCCATGAAATTAAAAGACGCTTACTCCTTGGAAGGAAAGTTATGACCAACCTAGATAACATATTCAAAAGCAGAGACATCACTTTGCCAACAAAGGTTCGCCTAGTCAAGGCTATGGTCTTTCCTGTGGTCATGTATGGATGTGAGAGCTGGACTGTGAAGAAGGCTGAGCGCCGAAGAATTGATGCTTTTGAACTGTGGTGTTGGAGAAGACTCTTGAGAGTCCCTTGGACTGCAAGGAGATCCAACCAGTCCATTCTGATGGAGATCAGCCCTGGGATTTCTTTGGAAGGAATGATGCTCAAGCTGAAACTCCAGTATTTTGGCCACCTCATGCGAAGAGTTGACTCATTGGAGAAGACTCTGATGCTGGGAGGGATTGGGGGCAAGAGGAAAAGGGGAGGACAGAGGATGAGATGGCTGGATGGCATCACTGACTCGATGAATGTGAGTCTGAGTGACCTCCGGGAGTTGGTGATGGACAGGGAGGCCTGGCGTGCTGCAGTTCATGGGGTCGCAAAGAGTTCATGGGGTGCTGCAGTTCATGGGGACTGAGCGACTGATCTGATCTGATCTGATCTGATACATAAAATGCCATTTAGAGTAACATGGCTGGACCTAGAGATTATTATACTAAGTGAAGTAAGTCAAACAAGACAAATATCATATCACTTATATATGAAATATAAAATATGAGACAGATGAACTTATTTACAAAACAGAAACGGACTCACAGACATATAGAATAGACTTGTGATTGCTGATGGAGAGGTGGGGTGAGGGAGAGATAGACTGGGAGTTTGGGATCAGTAGATGCTAACATATATAAAATGTTAGTATATACAAAATAGATAAACAACATGGTCCTACTGTAATAAATCATAATGGAAAATAATATGAAAAGAATGTATGTGTGTGTGTTTATATAACTGACTCATTTTGCCTACAGCAGAAATTAACACAACATTTTAAAATCAATTATATTTCTGTAAAATAAAATTTTTTAAATTCTTGTATGTGGAGTGATACCTATGAAAAAAGGCAGAGTAAGAAAGTCCAAATTCTACCACACCATACACAAAAATAAACTCAAAATGCATTAAAGATCTAAATATAAGACCAGAAACTATAAAACTCCTGGAGGAAAACATAGGCAAAACACTCTCTGACATAAATCACAGCAAGATCCTCTATGACCCAACTCCAGAGTAATGGAAATAGAAGCAAATATAAACAAATGGGACCTAATTAAACTTAAAAGCCTTTGCACAATGAAGGAAACTATAAGTAACGTGAAAAGACAGCCTTCAGAATGGGAGCAAATAATAGCAAACGAAGCAACTGACAAAGAATTAATCTCAAAAATATATAAGCAGCTCCTGCAGCTCAACTCCAGAAAAATAAGTGACCCAATCAAACGATGGGCCAAAGAACTAAACAGACAATTCCCAAAGAAGACACACCAATGGCTAACAAACACATGAAAGATGCTCAACATCACTCATTATCAGAGAAATGCAAATCAAAACCACAATGAGGTACCATCTCACACCAGTCAGAATGGCTGCGATCCAAAAGTCTACAAACAAGAAATACTGGAGAGGGTGCAGAGAAAAGGGAACCCTCTTACACTGTTGGTGGGAATGCACATTAGGACAGCCACTAGGGAAAACAGTGTGGAGATTCCTTAAAAAACTGGAAATAGAACTGCCATATGACCCAGCAATCGCACTGCTGGGCATACACACCAAGGAAACCAGAATTGAAAGAAACACGTGTACCCCAATGTTCATCGCAGCACTGTTGATGTCCATTGGTAGACGAATGAATAAGAAAGCTGTGGTACATATATACGATGGAATATTACTCAGCCATTAAAAAGAATGCATTTGAATCAGTTCTAATGAGGTGGATGAAATTGGAGCCTACTATACAGAGTGAAGTAAATCAGAAAGAAAAACACCAATACTGTATATTAATGCATATATATGGAATTTAGAAAGATGGTAATGATGACCCTATATGTGAGACAGCAAAAGAGACACAGATGTAAAGAACAGACTTCTGGACTCTGTGGGAGAAGGTGAGGGTAGGATGATTTGAGAGAATAGCACTGAAACATGTATATTACCATATGTAAAATAGATGGCCAGTCCAGGTTTGATGCATGAGACAGGGTGTTCAGGACTGGTGCACTGGGATGACCCTGAGGGATGGGATGGGGAGGGAAGGGGGAGAAAAGTGTCCTCCCCCCAAGATGGTGGATACCCATGACTAACTCATGTGAATGTATGGCAAAAACCACTACAATATTGTAAAGTAATTAGCTTCCAATTAAAATAAATAAATTAATTTACAAAAATAAAACAAATTATCCTACTCTGTAAAACCAATGACAAAAAGGGCAAAACTGTCAAGATCAACTTATTTGGAACTCTGGAAATTAACTAAAGACTTGTAGCAGCATGGGTAGTGCTTATTCAAGAAAAACAGCTGATTTTCAGTAAGAATAGTAAATTTTGTGGTGTTTTAACTTACCCCACTCTCATTTTCCTCACCTCAGCTCAGTGGTAGACTTAAAAATAACAGTCTGCATTCCTGTTCCCAGAGGGAAAAGAATAAGCCTCATTCACAAAGAATTACAATTATTTTTCACCTGTCTGATGACTCCCTGGAGGGACAGTCCAAAACATTTGCCTTTACTTTGCCTAATTTGAAACTGACTCAGTGCTAAAGTTGCTTCCTGGGGGATGTTTGTCAAGAAACATTTGTAGGCTGATATCTTGGCTGCTGCTGTCTGAGGCAATTGGCGAGAGCTGGAACTATTATAGACCATTGTAGACTAGCCAGGGAGCTTGAAAATTAAGGCTGAGGAGTGAGACGTACAAAGGGCTTTGAAAAACTCCAATATACTGTTGGGAATATAGAAGACTGTACACATGATTAGACCTGTGCAAATGCTCAAGAAAGACATGGAGATTCTATGGAAGCAGGAAAATCAAACATTGAAACCCAGGACAAAAAAAGAATCTTGAAAGCAGCAAGAGAGTAGTGACTCATAACATACACAGAATGCCTAATAAGATTAACATTTGATTTCTCATCAGAAAACACAGAGACCAAATGGCAATGAGGTTACATATTTGAAATGCTAAAAGAAAAAGAATGCCAAATAATTTTATATCTGGCAAAACTATTCTTCAACAATGAAAGCTAAATTAAGACATTCCCCAATAAACTGAGTTTTGTCAAAAGAACACACTGGTCATAGCAAACACCCTCTTCTAATAACCCAAGAGAAGATTCTACACACGGACATCATTACATGAACAATATCAAAATCAGATCTTCGTAGTCAAAGATGGAGAAGTTCTGACCAGTCAGCAAAAACAAGACCTGGAGTTGACGTGGCTCAGACCATCAGCTCCTTATTGCAAAATTCAGACCTAATTTGAAGAAAGTAAGGAAAATCACTAGGCCATTCAGGTATGAACTAAATCAGATCTCTTATGAATTATATAGTGAAGGTGATGAATAGATTCAAGGGATCAGATCTGGTAGACAGAGTACCTGAAGAACAATGGACAGAGGTTCATAACATTGTACAAAGGTGGTGACCAAAATCAGCCCAAAGAAAAAGAAATACAAGAAGGCAAAGTGGCTGTCTGAGGAGGTCTTATAAATAGCTGAAAAAGGAAGAGAAGCAAAAGGCAAAGGAGAAAGAGAAAGATACACCTGTATGAATGCAGAGTTCTAGAGAATAGCAAGGAGAGATAAGAAAGCCTTCTTAATGAATGATGCAAATAAACAGAGGAAAACAATAGAATGGGAAAGACTAGAGATCTTTTCAAGAAAATTGGAGATACCAAAGGAACATTTTAGGCAGGGATGGGCACAATAAAGGACAGAAACAGCAAGGACCTTACAGAAGCAGAAGAGATTAAGAAGAGACGGCAAGAGAAGAATTATATGAAAAAGATCTTAATGACTCAGACAGCCACAATGCTATTGTCACTCACATAGAGCCAGACATCCTGGAGTGTGAGGTCAGCTGGGTCTTAGGAAGCATTGCTACAAACAAAGCTAGTGGAGGTGATGGAATTCCAGCTGAGCTATTGAAAATCCTAAAAGATGATGCTGTTAAAAGTGCTGCACTCAATATGCCAGCAAAGTTGGAAAACTCAGAAGTGGCCATAGGACTGGAAAAGGTCAGATTTCATTCCAATCTCATAGGGCAATGCCAAAGAATATTCAAACTTCCAGACAATTGCACTCATTTCACATGCTAGCAAGGTCATGCTCAAAATCCTTCAACAGTACTTGAACCAAGAATGTCCAGATGTACAAGCTGGATTTAGAAAAGATAGAGGAAGCAGGGATCAAATTGCCAACATCCGCTGGATCATTGAAAAAGCAAGAGAATTCCATGAAAAACATCTACTTCTTCTTCTTTGACTATGATAAAGCCTATGACTGTGTGGATCACAATAAACTATGGAAAATTCTTCAAAATATGGGAATAACAGACCACCTTACCTGTCTCCTGAGAGACCTGTATGCAGGTCAAGAAGCAACAGTTAGAAACTTACATGGAACAACTGACTGGTTCAAAATTGGGAAAGGAGTACAACAAAGCTATATATTGTCACCCTATTTATTTAACTTATATTCAGAGTACATCATGCAAAATGATGGTCTGGCTGAATCACAAGCTGGAATCAAGACTGCTGGGAGAAATATCAACAACCTCAGATATGCAAATGACACCACTCTAATGATAAAAGGCAGAGGAACTAAAGAGCCTTTTGATGAGGGTGAAAGAGGAGAGTAAAAAAGCTGGCCTGAAACTCATATTCAAATAAGTAAGATCATGGCATCCAGTCCCATCACTTCATGGCAAATAGATGGAGGAAAAGTGAAAATAGCAGTAGACTTTATTTTCTGAGCCTGCCATGCTGCAGTCCATGGGGTCACAGAGTCAGACACGATTTAGTGACTGAACAGCAACAGAGAAACAAGAATTGTGAGAAATCATTGCTGGCATGTCTGCCCTACAAGAGATTCCAAAAGCAGTCTTTCAGGCTGAAATGAAAGAACACTAGGCAGTAACTCAACCCCACAAGCAGAGAAATAAAGAACACTAGGAATGGTAATTACACAGGTAAAGATAAAAGATTGTATAAATGTATATTTTGTTTTTAACTCCTTTCTATCTGGTTTTAAAAAGAAATGCATAAAGCAACAATTTTAAATTAAGATTGATTGTCATGCAATGTATAAAGATGTAATGTGCAACAATTACAGCATAAAAGCCGAGGGACAAGTTATACAGAAACAAAAATTTTTACTATTGAAATTAATTTGGTATTAAGTTGAACTTTATTGTTATAAATTTCATGAATGTTAACTGTAATCCCCAGAACAACCAGAAAGAAATTAACCAAAAAAAAAAAGTAAAAGAGATGAGACATTTAAAAGGTACAATACAAAATATCCATATAACACAAACTAAGGCAATAGTGGAGAAACCAAGGAATAAAACAGGTCAAACAAATTGAAAAAAAATCTAGTGTATGAGCATGGGAGTGAATGAAGAATCATACAGAGACAATGATTATTGGAAATGAAAGTCAAGGAATGAACATTTTGGGAATATTGGAGTATTTAACCCCAGGGGAATTAAAGTAGCAGAAAAAATAAGAGGTATTAAGGAGAAAGTAAAGGCCCAGGATAAGGTGATGGCACCCCTCTCCAGTACTCTTGCCTAGAAAATCCCATGGACTGAGGAGCCTGCTAGGCTGCAGTCCATGGGGTCACGAAGAGTCAGACACGACTGATTGACTTCACTTTCCCTTTTCACTTTCATGGATTGGAGAAGGAAATGGCAACCCAATCCAGTGTTCTTGCCTGGAGAATCCCAGGGACAGAGGAGCCTGGTGGGCTGCCGTCTATGGGGTTGCACAGAGTCGGACACGACTGAAGCGACTTAGCAGCAGCAGCAGCAAAGGCTCAGGAGCAAAACTCTCCACTGGGAGAGGAGGAGAAGTGAAACCAATAGGGAGGGAGAGAAAATGTTCTAGTCCCTAAGGTTAAGGAAGACAGGCTCCAGAGTTATGGTTAGTGGCAGTAAAAAGAAGTTGCTAGCCTGTGAGATGAGAAAGAAAAGAAATAAGATGCTCAGAAAGCAACCAGAAAGCATAGTCTTCTGGGTTTGACAGGCTGGGTCTCAACTAAAGCTAGTAGGTGACAGAAATAGTCACACACACACCTGATTTGTCTATTTTTTTCCTCTTCTAGCACTGTTCCTATAATGTTTCCTTCTCAATATGCAAGTATTAGGACTTGGGTGCTATAGGTAATAACCATTAAGTACTGCATGAGAAGAAACACAAAAGCAATGAAATAGCATAGTGTTCTAAGTAGCAAAACTAAATAAAAATTAGCTCTGTTTTCAATCAAACAAAATAATCTCAGTTCAGTTCAGTTCGGTCGCTTAGTCGTGTCCAACTCTTTGCAACCCCATGAATTGCAGCACGCCGGGCCTCCCTGTCCATCACCAACTCCCAGAGTTCACTCAAACTCACGTCCATCGAGTTGGTGATGCCATCCAGCCATCTCATCCTCTGTCGTCCCCTTCTCCTCCTGCCCTCAATCCCTCCCAGCATTAGAGTCTTTTCCAACGAGTCAACTCTTTGCATGAGGTGGCCAAAGTACTGGAGTTTCAGCTTTAGCATCATTCCTTCCAAAGAATACCCAGGACTGATCTCCTTTAGAATGGACTGGTTGGATCTCCTTGCAGTCCAAGGGATTCTCAAGAGTCTTCTCCAATACCACAATTCAAAAGCATCAGTTCTTCGGGGCTCAGCTTTCTTCACAGTCCAACTCTCACATCCATACATGACCACTGGAAAAGCCATAGCCTTGACTAGACGGACCTTTGTTGGCAAAGAAATGTCTCTTGCTTTAGGCATACCTATATTAAGACACAAGATACTGTAGTAAAAACAAAGCTATTTGGCAAAGAGTAGATATTCCATATTCAAAAAATAATCACATTACTTGTGGTTGAAAAAGGAAATCTGAACAGCAAAATAGCTTGATAGGCTGAGTAATCATGCAGAGAAAACTACAGTTGAATAAGCAAAGGCATTCACTAAAGATGCTAATAATGATATACTACTGTTACTTTCAAGAAGCTAATCTGTTGAAATGAGTTTACAAGGCTAAATTTGCACAAGAGAAAATAGAGGGATATTCCAGTGCAATGTCTCTGTTGCACTATTGGAGTGCATTTAAATGTTTTCTGCCTCAGTTCTTGTTCCTGGCAGCTCCTACACATAAATAACATCAAATCAGAAGGGAGTTTTGTTTATTTTCCCAGTGAATTATTCAAATTACAAAACAATCTCCATATCTTAATGTGTTCTATTCACATTTTGAAACAACCACCTTCTGTTCATTCTCTCAATTTTATTACCCTAGTGCACAGTTAAAATCATCAGCTAGGCAAATGACATTTAGTATATATGTAACCTTGGCTTAGTTTATTAACTTTTCTGAAACTCAATTTCCTCATAGAAAACATGCATTAAATAATGTAGTTGTCTCTCTGTGTCTGCAAATTCCATACACATAGATATGGAAAGTCCACTGACCATTTTTCATCAGGGACTTGAGTATGTGTGGATTTTGGTATCTGCAAACGTGTTGAAACCAACCTCCTCCCATACCAAGAGATAACTGTGTATCTCATAATATTGTGGTAAAACTTCTAATACTAATACATATACAATATTTTGCAAAGGGCTCAGACATGTAAGCATCAAATGTTAGCTGATATTGTTTAATAGACAAATATTTTTACTTATTTTCTATTTTTTATTTAAAAGTGTTAATGCACTCCAGGACTCTTGCCTGGAAAAATCGCATGGACTGAGGAGCCTGGTGCATTGCAGTCCGTGGGGTTGCTAGGAGTCCGACACGACTGAGCGACTTGACTTTCACTTTTCACTTTCATGCATTGGAGAAGGAAACGGCAACCCACTCCAGTGTTCTTGCCTGGAGAATCCCAGGGACGGGGGAGGCTGGTGGGCTGCCGTCTATGGGGTCGCACAGCGTCGGACATGACCGAAGCAACTTAGCAACAGCAATGCATATAGCTAAAAGCACATTTTTTTAAAATATAGTGCATATGGCAACTCTTTGTCACATTTGTTGTGAGTAATTTGTTATGATGAATTTTTATTATTATAAATTTAAAATTTTTTGTGTGTAGTCAAATCTATGAATCTTTGTGTTTATGCCTAGAAAATCCTTTTACAACCAAAGATCAGATCAAATTTAAATACTCTTTCTGTATCTAGACTGCTGCTGCTACTGCTAAATCACGTCAGTGGTGTCCGACTCTGTGCGACCCCAGAGACAGCAACCCACCAGGCTCCCCCATCCCTGGGATTCTCCAGGCAAGAACACTGGAGTGGGTTGCACTTTCCTTCTCCAATGCATGAAAGTGAAAAGTGAAAGTCAAGTCGCTCAGTCGTGTCCGACTCCTAGCAACCCCACGGACTGCAATGCACCAGGCTCCTCAGTCCATGTGATTTTTCCAGGCAAGAGTCCTGGAGTGGGGTACCATTGCCTTCTCCAGTATCTAGACTAACTCCCCCAAAGCAACACTCTAGGCCAATGACAAAAGCTCAAGACATAATGAAGCTAACTTGTATAATTTCGTCTAACAGAGAATATCAACAATTTTGGCCCCATGCAAAATATAATTGTAAAGGACCCAATTTATTGGCTTATATGACATTAAGCAGTTTTGTATTTACCCAGCAATGTTATCCTAGTATTTCTTTCTTAAACTATCAATATTTATCTCAAATGCTCTTTGAACTGGTCATAGCATCTTACTAGTTCACTCTTCAATTAATGAGTTGAGTAATACAATATATTTGACATGCTTTCATTTTATTGTTGTATGAGAGACATCCTTTTTAAAAGTTACACTTTACCACAACTAATCCTAATTATTTAACTGTCTTCTCTTGTGGTTGCTCAATGTATATAAAAATTATTCTAGTGCTATTCCTTAATTTATTAGATTTAGATAACTGAGGACAGATTTTTTTATCTAAGGACTTCCTACTGTGATTGATGAGGATTCAATCTCTGTAGACCTGCAAGTTTTAATATATTCTTTTTTTAATTATTTATTTTAATTGGAGACTAATTACATTACAGTATTGTAGTGGTTTTTCCCATACATTGACATGAATCAGCCATGAGTGTACATATGTCCCCCAACCTGAATCCTCCTCCCACCTCCCTCCCCATCTCATCCCTCAGGGGTGTCCCAGTGCACTGGCTCTGAGTGCCCTGTTTGATGCATCGAACTTGGACATATGGTAATAATATACATGTTTCAATGCTATTCTCTGAAATCATCACACCCTTGGCTTCTCCCACAAAGTCCAAAAGTCTGTTCTTTATATCTGTGTCTCTTTTGCTGTCTCGCATGTAGGGTCATCGTTACCATCTTTCTAAATTCCATACATATACACTGTATTGGTGTTTTTCTTTCTGACTTACTTCACTCTGTATAATATTCTTGATGTTATAATAGTTTATTTCCCTTCTAACTTACTGTTATAACATTTAAGTAATAAAATAATTTTATTGTTCAGTTTAAAACAGTGTTATTTAATCATTCTAGAAGATGAGGCTATTAATAACATGTCTTATTCAAATCTATATTCCTTTCTGTCTTAATATTTTCTGATTATCTTTAATAAACAGCAGTTTGAATATGATGCATATAAGTTAATTGTGTGTGTGTGTGTGTGTGTGTGATTTAATGCCTTTAATTATTGGAGGATAAATTCTCAGCTATGATCTCTTTATATATTTTCTGCTGCCCCAGCATCTTTGTTGGACTTCAGTACAAAAGACAGTTTGATATTGTTTCACATCCCATGAATGTTCTGTCTTTTTTTTAATGTATTTTCTCTTTGTGTTTTCATTTCAATAATTTCTGTTGACCTGTCAAGTTCATCAATATTTTCCGCTTCCATACTGAATTTAATAAATATATCACTAGAATTTTTCCTTTCTGATATTCTGTTTTGAAATTTCTATTACTCCTATAGAGTTTTATAGTTTCCATTTCTCTGCTGAAATTCTCCATCTGTTTATGAATTTGTTTATCCTTTTCCACTTGATATTTAACATATAATCCAGTTATTTTAAATTCCATAAGAGTTCATAAATCTGGGTAATTTCTGTGTCTATTTCTGTTGTTTACTTCTTGAAAATTTACGGAGTTATTTTTTCTCATGTTTTTGAATGTGTCAACTGTTTTTTGAAATTGAATGCAGTTTTTAGTTCATTGTGTTAAGAAAAGTAGAGACCAAGTTAAGTGATATTTATGCACGGACATGTCTCTTCTTCTGTGTTCCTCTTTAGGAAATCTACTAGCTATACTCTTAAGATATGAGCTTATTGACACCTACTATCATATTTACAAGTAAAATTTAATTTGCAGAATCACTTGTTGCATACTTAGAACTACTTTATTTCTCCAGAAACATCACTCACGCTGCTATTGCTATCTCTTTTTTTGACACGTGTTGAATTGCTGCTGCTGTTGGTGCTGCTGCTATGTCGCTTCAGTCGTGTCCGACTCTGTGTGACCCCATAGACGGCAGCCCACCAGACTCCCCCGTCCCTGGGATTCTCCAGGCAAGAACACTGGAGTGGGTCCATTAAATATTTCCTTTGCTTGTTACTCTATAAATTTAAATCAATTTTTATTTCCAAGAGAAAATAAGTCATCAATAAGATGCTCTTAATCAACATTTCCAGACACTACACAGAAGTGCTCATCAAGTATAGTTTCACTCCAGTTTAACCTCATCTTGTACATAAGTGAATAGTTCTGAGAAGATTAAATGAAGTCAATTTGGCAATGTTCTTCTCTGCCAATAAGTCATGAAAAATAGTCCAACATTTCTTTTCAAAATACTCTACTGTCTATTCTTGGAACAAATATAAATCATTTACAGAAGATTTAAGGTATCTATGTTAAAGAGAAAAAAACTCAAAAATAGAGATTTTGAACCATTTGGAAATTGATTAGGACATGGAACAATTTGCTTTAGCTTTGTAGTCATTGACACCCCCAAAATTATGTAAATAGAAACTATAAATATATCTCAAACTCATGTGATTTTCATTCCACAGCACTAAAAAGTTAGAAAATAAAAACTAAATTGAATCAGCTTTCTAGAAAAATTACCTGCATAAATGTAAACTAAACAAAACAATTTATTTTCCAGATAAAATATAAGCCACTCAGCTGATTTTCAGATAAACAACAAATAAAGTTTTAGTACACACATGCCCCCAAATTACAAGCACCATACATTTTGCATGAAAAAATGATTGGGAATGAGATCATATAGATAGATAGATAGATGGAAGAAGAATTATAGTAAGACAGATTTGAGTTCTGTCTTTACCTAACAACAAACACTTAAGTGCATCCTTCAACTTCTCTGAAGTTCAATTTCCACAACTGTAAAGTAAGAATAATAATATGTTGCAAATATTTTTGTGAGAATTTAAGGAAGACTTGGACATCAATCCTGTAATGAATATTATAACTGAACTCATGTGAGAGAAAATGTGGAGAAATTTTTATAGACGCTTATTTCTTCCTACTTTATTCTCTTTATATTGAGACTATATCATACTCAAGGATGCTCAATGAATGAAGCTAGACAAGGCCACATATTATAGAACTTTAAACTGACCCGGATTTTCTATTGACCTATATGTTAAATGAAGTGTCATGCCTTGTATTATGCCTGATACATAATTAATGCTCAATAATAAATAATAATATTATATATTTAACTTAAGATGCATGTGTTTATGAGAGAGAGACAGATTGAGTTAACTTTCAAATCCTTCTCACTAAAATATGATGCAAACTGTAAGGCAAGGGGTTGCAAAATGTTACAGCCATTCTGAAAACCAGTTAGGAAGAATCTCATAAACTTAGACATTTATTGAAACAATGGCAACAATAAACTCTCTAACACACAAGTAAATGGATGGGAAAAGATATACCATGCAAAAATTCACCAAATAAAAACTGTTGTGATTACATTAGTACCAGAAAAAGTAGATTTTAGATCAAGGAATAATTCAGAAATAAAGATGAATTTTCTAGTGATAAAGAGACTGCTTTAACAAGAAGGTATAAAAGATCTGAATGTGGATGTAACTAATAAAACAGTCTCAAAGTGCATGGAAGAAGAACAGACAGAACTGAGAACAGAAACAGAAAAGTTGAATATAATTAGGGAAAAAAAATAAACAATATTTATGTTTCTAGGAACATTAAGGCAAAGAAATTGGCAGGAATAAAAGTCTTGTATGATATTATCAATCATCTTCATATGACTGAAATTTATGTAACACTCCCCCAACAAATAGCAGACTGCAAATTTTATATAAAGCATATATTTTCCAGGATGAAATATATGTCATAAAGCAAATCTCAGTAACATTGAAAGGATTAAAATTATGCAAAGAATATTCTTTGATGATTAGGCAATTAGACTAGAAATCAGCAACAGAAAACCATCTGGACCCAGAGGGATGGTATGGGGAGGGAGGAGGGAGGAGGGTTCAGGATGGGGAACACATGTATACCTGTGGCGGATTCATTTTGATGTATGGCAAAACCAATACAATATTGTAAAGTTAAATAAAATAAAATTTAAAAAAAATAAAAAGAAAACCATCTGGAAAAATCTTTAAATACTTGAAAATTAAAAAAAATTATAAATACCCAGTAAAATCAAAAAATAAAGAGCAAATCAGAAAATATCTTGAACTGAATGGTTATGAAAATTAAACTTTTCAAATTTTGTTGACTGAATATAAAGCTGTCTTTACGCAGAATTTATAACATTAAATGCTTATTCAAGAAAAGTAGAAAGGTCTAACATCAAAGATTGATAAACTTAGAAAATTTAAAGTAGATGAGATCCAAAGTAAGTAATAACAGAAAGAAAAGAGTAACTATCAATAAAATTTTTAAAAAATAAAAATCAAAATTTAATGTTTATTATTGAAAGTGATCAATAAATGATTTATCTATATCTAAACAGAGATAGAAATAGATATAGTAGTAGAAATATAGGAGAGAGAGCATAAAAATCACCAAAATCAGGCATGAAAACTGAACTTTCTAAGAGAAAATTTGATTATAGAAACCTATAGACTTCATAAACATTATACTAAAAAGTAAAAGAAGGTGATATTGATGAACCTAGATAGAAATACGCCTAGCAAAACATCACCAAATTAAATTAGGAATATATACGAAATAATACAACATTGCAAATTATAACAACATGTACTATAAGGACAGCACTGTACAAAAAAGATCTTCAAGACCCAGATAATCATGATGATGTGATCACTCATCTAGAGTCAAACATCCTGGAATGTGAAGTCAAGTGGCTGTAGAAAGCATCACTACGAACAAAGCTAGTGGAGGTGATGGAATTCCAGTGGAGCTATTCCAAATCCTGAAAGATGATGCTGTGAAAGTGCTACACTCAATATGCCAGCAAATTTGGAAAACTCAGCAGTGGCCACAAGATTGGAAAAGGTCAGTTTTCATTCCAATCCCAAAGAAAGGCAATGCCAAAGAATGCTCAAACTACCGCACAACTGCACTCATCTCACACGCTAGTAAAGTAATGCTCAAAATTCTCCAAGCCAGACTTCAGCAATATGTGAACCGTGAACTTCCTGATGTTCAAGCTGGTTTTAGAAAAGGCAGAGGAACGAGAGATCAAATTGCCAACATCCGATGGATCGTGGAAAAAGCAAGAGAGTTCCAGAAAAACATCTATTTCTGCTTTATTGACTATGCCAAAGCCTTTGACTGTGTGGATCACAAAAGCTGTGGAAAATTCTTCCAGAGGTGGAAAATTCTTCCAGAGATGGGAATACCAGACCACCTGACCTGCCTCTTGAGAAACCTATATGCAGGTCAGGAAGCAACAGGTAGAACTGGACATGGAACAACAGACTGGTTCCAAATAGGAAAAGGAGTATATCAAGGCTGTATATTGTCACCCTGCTTATTTAACTTCTATGCATAGTACATCATGAGAAACACTGGGCTGGAAGAAGCACAAGCTGGAACCAAGATTGCTGGGAGAAATATCAATAACCTCAGATATGCAGATGACACCACCCTTATGGCAGAAAGTGAAGAGGGGCTAAAAAGCCTCTTGATGAAAGTGAAAGTGGAGAGTGAAAAAGTTGGCTTAAAGCTCAACATTCAGAAAACTAAGATTATGGCATCTGGTCCCATCACTTCATGGGAAATAGATGGGTAAACAGTGGAAACAGTGTCAGACTTTATTTTTCTGGGCTCCAAAATCACTGCAGATGGTGACTGCAGCCATGAAATTAAAAGACACTTACTCCTTGGAAGGAAAGTTATGACCAACCTAGATAGCATATTCAAAAGCAGAGACATTACTTTGCCAACAAAAGTCCATCTAGTCAAGGCTATGGTTTTTCCAGTAGTATGGATGTGAGAGTTGCATTGTGAAGAAAGCTGAGCGTCAAAGAATTGATGCTTTTGAACTGTGGTGCTGGAGAAGACTCTTGCGAGTCCCTTGGACTGCAAGAAGATCCAACCAGTACATCCTAAAGGAGACCAGTCCTGGATGTTCTTTGGAAGGACTGATGCCGAGGCTGAAACTGCAGTACTTTGGCCACCTCATGCAAAGAGTTGACTCATTGGAAAAGACTCTGATGCTGGGAGGGATTGGGGGCAGAAGGAGAAGGGGACAGAGTATGAGATGGTTGGATGGTATCACCAACTCGATACACATGAGTTTGGGTGAACTCCAAGAGTTGGTGATGGACAGGGAGGCCTGGTGTGCTGTGATTCATGGGGTCGCAAAGAGTTGGACACAACTGAGCAACTGAACTGAACTGAACTAAGGGCAGAAGTAAAACTATTGATTTTCATAAGATGTGATTATGTGTATAAAAAACGTAAAGAATATACAACAAAAAACTGCTAGTACTAACATGTGAACTTATCAAGAAAACAGAATACAAGTTCAATGCTCATGACAATAATTATTTTTATATACACTAGAAATAAACAATTGGAAAGTAAAATAAAAACAGGTATTTTACAATAGTATCAAAAATACCTAAAATACTTAGACATAAACTTAATAAAAATTGTGCAAATTTCCACACAAACTGAAAACATTGTTGAAAGCTATTATAGAAGAGTTAAATAAATGAAGCTATAGGCTAGGATTATGAATTGAAAAAGTTTATATTATTAAGTTGTCAATTTTACCTAATTTCATCTATAGATTCCAATCTCAAACAAAATCCCAGCAAGTATTGTAAAAACTCACAAGCTGAATTTAATATTCATATCCAAGTACAAAACACCTAAATACCTGCAACAACTTTGAAATATAACAAAATTGAAAGATTTATAATTACTCGATAAACCTATAGAAGACAAGACAGTGTGGTGGTAGCATATAGATAGATATATAGGTCAATGAGATAGAATTCAAAGTAAAAATAAACAGACATATACACACAAGATCAGCTTATTTTCAACAAAGGAATTAAGTTAATTTAAAGGAAGAGGGTAATCTTTGCAATAAATGGTGCTGGAAAAATTATAATCTGTCCAAATGAAAAAAGTGAATGGCAACACTTACTTCTAACCTTGCACAAAATCTCACACGGACTCAGTCATATTCCTAATCCTGAAGCTAAAACTATAACCAGAGGAGAAAATAATCTTTGCGATATTTGGGGAGACAGAGACTTCTTAGACAAGACACCAAAAATTCTAACAATGAAATAACAAAACTCATAAGGACTTTTTGAAAATTAAAATTGTCTGTTCTTCGAAATAAAAGAGCAAACCCTAAACCTGAAGAACATATTTGGTATCCAGAGTATAAGAAGTTTAAAACTTATGAATAAGACAAAAAAAAGAAATAAAGAACACATTTCAACAGCTATTTCATAAACAAAAGGATATGAATGCTAAATATGTATGTGAAAAGATTCTCAATATTATTTATCATCAGGGAAATAGAAATTAAAATCATAATGAAATACCATTACACACTTATCAAAAAAGCTAAAATTAAAAAGACTAACAAGTAATGATAAGAATGTGGGAAAATAAGAATTTTCATGCATTGCTAGTGTAATATAAAATGGTATTACCACTTTGGAAAACCATTGCTGGGAGTTTCGGTAAACTAACTCATGATAGTCCTTCCTTGGCAGTCTGCAGGGATTTTGAACTGACTCCAGCCCCTGCCCCAAGCTCAGGCCCTAGATAACAGCTTAGAGAAACACAAGTTCCCAATATGACTCTACCAGTGGTTGCACTAACCAGTCTCCCCCCACCTCTCAGGGACTTTCCCTTGTACACTTTTAAATAAGACCCTCAAAAAGCTAAGCAAAACCCAGGTCTTCATAGTTTGAATTGATCTATCTAATCTTAGCCCAGGATCCCCAGAGCACTCCATCCAGGTACCCTAATATAGGCATGTGCCTCAGGTCCTGCCTAGTTCTCTGCCTACACCCTGCTTTGACCTCCCCATGTGACCAAGAGGTGTGCCCTGTTCTTGCTCCAGGTGAGTAATAAAGCTCTCTATTTCCATTTCCTTGTGGTTTCTTGTTGAACCAGCTTATATCCCGCTGCCTGGGACTCTCCCTAACAAATGTTAATCTAACAAAGTCACAACAATCTTGTATAAGATTATTTTATTATGTGAAGTATTATGATACATCTCTCGGCTATAGCCTTTTTTTCTTTTTGAAGTTCACTATTTTTTTAATTTATTTTAATTGGAGGCTAATTACTTTACAATATTGTATTGGTTTTGCCATACACCAACAAGAATCTGCCACGGGTGTACACGTGTTCCCAATCCTGAATCCCCCTCCCACTTCCCTCCCCATACCATCCCTCTGGGTCATCCCAATGCACCAACCCCAAGCGTCCTGTATCCTGCATCGAACCTGGACTGGTGATTCGTTTCTTATATGATAGCCTTCTTAGGAATTACTCAAAAGAAATGAAGACAAACGTCCACACAAAGACTTGTACTCAAATTGTCCAAGGCAACGTTATGCATCAAATAATGACCCTCAGAAGGCTTCCCTCATGGCTCATCAGTAGAGAATCTGCCTGTAGCCCCCAACTCGGAACTTCCCAAATGTCCATCAAGACATGAATGGAATGCACGTTTGCAGTAGACAAAATACAGGGCTAATTGTGCACACAGCCTTGATGTGCCCTAAATACAGCCTCACCGAGAAACAGCAGAGAAGGCAATGGCACCCTACTCCAGTACTCTTGCCTGGAAAATCCCATGGATGGAGGAGCCTGGTGGGCTGCAGTCTATGGGATCGCACAGAGTCGGACACGACTGAGCGACTTCACTTTCACTTTTCACTTTCACGCATTAAAGAAGGAAATGACAACCCACTCCAGTGTTCTTGCCTGGAGAATTCCAGGGACGGGGGAGCCTGGTGGGCTGCCGTCTATGGGGTAGCACAGAGTCGGACACGACTGAAGTGACTTAGCAGCAGCAGCAGCAAGAAACAACAAACTTATTGACTGAAACTGAGGGAACAAAAGTTTCACCACTTGCTAATAAAGATTGGGAGCTATATAAAGGCACTTATCAAGCCAAATACAACTAATAGTCTGAGGCTTATGTTTAGTCACTAAGTCATGTCCGATTCTTTTACAACCCCCTGGACTGTAGCCCTCCTAGTCGCCTCTGTCCGTGGGATTTCCCAGGGAAGAAAACAGGAGTGTATTGTCATTTCTTTCTCCAGGGGATGGATCTTCCCAACCCAGGGATCAAACCCTCATCTCCTGCATTGCAGGCAGATTCTTTACTGATGAGTCATGAGGGATGCCCTCTGAGGCTCATTATTTGATCTCAAATGTAAGATCCCATGGGAATTTCTAATGTGTAGACCAAATTATAGCCATAACCAATAAAGAAGAAAATGCCATGAATTATGATCAATAACAGTTTATGTGAAGGCAACAGTGCTGATGGCAAGAAAAATCCATGCATGTCCAGAAAGAGTAAAAGCGACCCAGTCTAGTATACATCTCTATGAAGATTTGACCATCATGAACCTGATCATGGAAATTCACACCTTTTTCTGTTAATTCTCAAGAGTCTTATTTAGCATAAGTGTCCATAAATATGCCACGATATCACAAAAAGTCAAAAAAAAAATGTGCTTTGAGTCTCATTAAGGTATCATGTACAGAAAAAAAAATTTTTTTTTTACTCATTTGAACTCTAAATATAATTAATTCTTTCCTCAGAAAATACTCACATACTTTTCACCTTTTCAGGTCAACTTTTTTTTTTTTTTTTTGGCTGCAACCTGTAGCATGTGGAATCCTAATTCTCCAAGCAGGGACTGAACCTGTGCTCCTTGCATTGGGAGCTGGGAGTCTTAACCACTGGTCCTTAAGGGAAGTCCATATTTTCACATATTCAGAACGGTTACTATATAGCATACATTTTCTAAAACTACTTATTTTACAAATTGATTTTCACAAAAAGGAGACTAATTGCTGGGGAATCTCCATGTCCCCAGAAATGATACATAAAAGAAGAGAATCCAAGTCAATTGAATTATTTTTGCTTCTCTGAATTATAGTCAGATTTAGTTTCAGTATGGGTTTGGTCCTGGTGGCTCAGATGGTAAAGAATCTGCCTGCAATGCCGGAAACACAGGAGATGCAGGTTTGATCCCTTGGACAGGAAGATCCCCTGGAGAAAGGCATGGCAATCTGTTCCAATATTCCTGCCTGGAAAATCTCATAGACAAAGGAGCCTCTCAGGCTAGTTCATGGAATCCCAAAAGAGTCAGGCACAACCAAGGGACTGAGCCCTCATGCACAGTCTCGGTCTAGTCCCCAGAGTCAGGATAAACTAGTTAATCTAACATCAACCTACTAAATAATTTCTCCACTAAAATAAATTTGGCAGGCATAACCCAGTGTGACGAAGACAGGAAAGGCTGATTCAGAAGCAGGTGGTAGGAAGGATGAGCACAGTCAGGCAACACTGGCAGTCCCTTTGCCCTTTTAGTCATAATGATGAATGAAGGAGAGAACTAAAAATAACTGCTCCACAGATGGCAAGAGGCCTAGCAACAGCACCTGATTGTCTGCAACGCTTTTTGTGGATGCTAACCTGTATATGGCAGAAAGAGAAAACCGATGAATCTTAAAAAACGAGACAGCGTTCAGGAAAATCTAGAGTAGCATAATAAGCAGGGATGACTTGCCCCTAGCTACTGGCTAAGATTTTAAATTCCAGGAGCTTAGGAAACCCAGCCAAAGGATGTAGTCTTTCTTCAGTGTCTGTGACGGGATCGTGCAGCTGCTCCAAACACAGCACACACCACATGACCAACGTGTAGAATCCCATCTTGGCAACATACCATAGTGTGAAATGCTACAACTTTGACACAGCAGCCAAGAAAAATATGAAATGAAATGAAATGTATAAAAACAAGCTCATGCAAGCCTGAGAACAGACTCTGAAAAAACTAAACTCTTAGTCCATAACCTACTCAGGCCAAGAAAGAGTCAAACCATTTGAAGTTGCTTTCGTTGTGACCGCAGTTTCAATGACAGTCCTACTCACTAAGTTATCTGCTGTTGCATCCTCTGTCCTGTACTTTTCTGCTCTTATTTGGCCAGAGATATGGATACTATATTGTCAGAATGATCTTGTGCTTTAGGGGGAATAAAAGAAAGATATTAATGGCATTTTTTTCTTTATGATTAAAAATATCTTGTATATTCAAAGAACAATGGAAATAAATGCCACTATTACTTGAGGATCTATTACTAGTTATCTAAGTGCTAGATGTTATGAGCAGAGTTGTACATCAGTGTGCAGTTGGACATGTCAGTACCCAGCCAAAGTGCAAGTGGGGACTGAAATTTGCCCACAGGATGAAGAGATTCCTTCTTCTAATTTGCAGGTCCAGAGGGGGTGCCTATTTGCAATTTGTCTGTTGAAGGGGATTCTGGTGGTAGCATGGCTGGAAGAAGGGCCTCAGTCCTTGTCTTCTTTGAAGAAAGAATTCAACAAAGAGACTAAGATTGTGAGTACCATTGGCACATATTCACTACCATGTGTAAAACAGACAGCGAATGGGAAGCTGCTATATACCACAGGGAGGCAGCCGAGCATTCTGTGACAACCTAGAGGGCTGGGATCAGGGTCAGGGGGAAAGGAGACTAAAGAGGGAGGGAATATATGTATGCATGCATGCTAAGTTGCTTCAGTTGTGTCTGACTCTGAAATTCTATGGACTGTAGCCCACCAGGCTCCTCTGTCTATGGGATTCTCCAGGCAAGAATACTGAAGTGAGTTGCCATCCTCCTCCAGGGGATCTTCCCAACCCAGATGTCAAACCCCGGTCTCCTACATCTCCTGCATTTGCAGATGGGTTCTTTACCACTAGTGCCACCTGGGAAGCCCAGATATATGTATACTTATGGCTGATTTGCATTGTTGCATGGCAGAAACCAACACAGCACTTAAAGCAATTATCCTCCAATTAAAAGTTTTTCTAAAGATTGTGAAATTGAGACAGTGTTCATTAGAAGCAAAGTACATGTGGGAGAGCACACAAGCAACCTCGGGGTGAGTCGTGCACAGTAGGGGAGCTTCAGCTGTTTTTATGGGGGCAGGTTTCCATTTTCCAGACTGTCTCAGGCTAGTCATGTGAGGACCTCTTCTCTGCATGCATCGGCCTGGGAAATTCCCTTGACCACAAAGATGAGAAAGTTATGGTCACTTTGTCTTTCACCTAATAAGGGCCCAGTGCTCCTGCCAGCATCTCAGTGTGTCAGCGGGAGACCAGCTGCAGCCGCTCAGCCTGGGGCCTTTCTGTCTCCTCCATGCAAGTGGGTGTCTTAAGTCACACAAACATAGTGGTGTGCAATCAAGGATCCTAAATACAAAAAGAAACTAATCAACCATAAAAACAACAACAATTTTGACAGGTTTATAAGGGTCAGGGAAATTTAAAAGGGAACTGGAAGTGGAGAGTACAGTTTTCACAAAAGGTCCAGGAGGCTGGACCATGAACAAAGGGCAGGCTTGCGTATCTAGAGAGAAGGCTGCACGTAAGTATCACAGGACATTGGTGCTGGATGGGGGATCCCAAGGGCTACATCATTCATTCAGATTTGCATGAGATTAGAGCTGTGCTCAACAACTAAGATACATGTCCCTGTTCGTACACTTTTATTGGTATAGGAAACACTTTAAACTTTTTAAGAAAAAAAAATCCCCCAAAAAATAAGAAGAATTTTTAACACTTAACTGAAAATATATTTTTGCTCTGAATTTTGCCTCCTAATAGTACAACAATTCAGGGTTTTAGAAAAATAAAAATTGTCAAAGAAGAGAATAGTTTGACTAGTTGCTTGGGGGGAAAGTACAGATTCCATTGAACGTTATGAAGTGAGGTATCAGTCACGTCCAACTCTTGGTGACCCCATGGACAAAGAGAAGCTTATCAGGCTCCTCTGTCCACGGAATTCTCCAGGCAAGAGTACTGGAGTGGGTCACTATTCCCTTCTCCAGGGGATCTTCCTGACCCAGGAATCAAACGCGGGTCTCCTGCATTGCAGGCAGACTGTTTACCGACTGAGCCACCAGGGAAGCCCTTTGTTTAAAAAAAAAAAAAAAAAGTTTAAGTGAGATAATCAAGAAGATGGAGAAAAAGATTTTTAAAAAATAAGACATGGAGATTTGCAATGTACCAATGTATTAATAAATGATTTTTAATGTGAGGAAAATGTATCTTTTTTTTATTTGCATAGATGTAGCAGTTTAGAATAGATTTTAAATACCAAATCTCACACCAATGACAGGAATTGCAGCATTTCTTTTAATACTCAAAGCCATGCTGATCACACCAATTCAGTTCATCCATATATGAGGCACCTAATTAATTTTCTTCCATGCCTTTCATCCTTTTAACAACTACCAACTCCCTTTCTTTTCAGCATCATCATTTTCTGCTTCCCCTTCCACTATATTTCTTCCTCCCTAATGTCCTAACTCACTTCATAACAACCAACCTGTTAAAATCCAACCTAGTACAATGCCTTTATTATACTCAAATATGTGTAGAAATGAGGTCAACTATTTCTGTGCTCACTGGATTCCATTTTTACAAATCTACACATCAAAGTCCTAACATGTTGCCAGATTGGAACAGATCCAAAGGAAGCAACCAGGATGGAAAACACAATATAAATGAGTCCTGAGGAATAGAAGGGTTCCTCCAGGGCCACACATATGCTGCTGCTTTCTCTCCTTGGAACACCACTCTCTCGTGACGGGTTCCACTTGGCAGGCCTTCCTACCAGGCATTCTCTAACTTGGGGTCATCCCTCTGCACAGGCTCACTGACCTCTCACTTTGGGGGCTCTCTCAGCAGTCTATTTAACTGTTAAACATTTACCATGAGCCCTTGGTGGAAGAAGATCATGTCTACCCCTCTCATCCACAATTACAACATGGTAGAAAAAGGAGGGAGAGAGAGAAGGAAGAAGGAAGGAAAGGGGGGAAAGGATAAGAGGAAAGGAGAGAAAAAGAAAACGAAGAAAAAGAGTAAAAATGTTAATCCTGAAGAAGAGGAGCTCTTAAAACAAATAGCTCTACTGAGACATTAAAAGAAGTCTCATTCTACATGGTTTAGAAAACAGAAGAGTTTACCAATGATAAGAAAATTCAGAGAGGCAGTTTTTGACTCACACTCTAACAACAAACTTTGTATAAGTATATCAATAGCTGTCTGAAATAGGATAAAGTACTATGTTCCTTGACTCTGGGAATGTCCGTATACACCCTAGAAAACTACTTTCAAGAGATGCTGGGGTGAGACTTATATAGTAGATAATGACTGGACCAGATTGACATTGAAGATACTTTCAAGCTTGGATTATATTCTTTTTTTAATTTAAAGTTATTTATTTTTTTAATTGAAGGATGATTGCTTTACAATATTGCATTGGTTTCTGCCGTATATCAACATGAATCAGTCATAGGGATACATATGTCCCTCCCTCCTGAACCTCCTTCCCTCCTCCCACCCCACCCCACCTCTCTAGGTTGTCACAGAGCACTAGATTTGAGCTGCCTGCATCACACAGCAAATTTCCACTGGTTTTCTAATTTTTCACATGGTAATGTATATGTTTCAGTGTTACTCTCTCCATTTGCCCCACACTTTCCTCTCATCCCACCCTCTCCTTTTCCTGCTGTGTCCGCAAATCTGTTTTCTATGTCTGCGTTTCCACTGCTGCTCTGAGGACAAGCTTGGATTATATTCTTTCATTGAACTTCAACATCTTTAGTTAATACATTGATTAAGGCATATATTCGCACTCTCTTTTTAAGTTATTGAGCCTTGCATAAAGGATAATATTTTCAACAAATATTTATTTTACAAATATGCATTGGTCTTCTGGAAAAACAAAACACATTCATGAAATCCTTATGGTAAGATATCACATTACACAGATTGACATCTGAAAATAGTTTTAAGAAGTACAAGGCAACGAGACATACCACAAGCAAATATTTTAGAGCCTACTGTACATGAGAGAAAGAATTTGAAAATAAATAAGCCATATTTCACAGAAAAGTGTTTGTGATGGGTAAACAAAGCTGAGTAGATACATGAAATAATTATAATTTCTAAATATAGTCATTACACATTTATATCATATTTTAGCTTGTTACATGTGGATATATCTAAGTTGTTTTGTCTCAATCAAAAGTTGTCTGACTTTTGGCCAATATTTGGAAATTGGCAAAACTTAAAGTGAATTTTTTCATTATTTATTAAGCCCACGTGAATTTCAAAGATTGTTTACAAGCACAGTCTGATTCATTTAGAAGTTTTCTAGTGATGGATTTGTTTACAAAAGTGTGTTAATGCCTAGAAAATGTACTCCATTGAGCAAATTTTTCATATGAAATTTTCCATCAAAAGGAACACAAGTTCTGAACTTATTCTAAGGACTTGGATTCTAATATCTGTTTGGCCAGCTTTCCTTAAAGATTAGCCATTTCCTGAGCACTATCTGCATGCTAGGGATTTTAATGTGTACCAGGTAAGCCCTGGATGAATTCAATCTTGAAGAAATTTCTTCTTCATTTGAGAGAAGATCAATTAGCAACTGGACAGGGCTTCATGTAGCCCCATGTGAACTAGACATCTGATGTCCTACAGATGGTCTTACTTCAATCTAAATAGCTTAGATTTTAGGAAAAGAATCTGACATTCAACTACTGTGGGTACTGGGCACTGCATTGTTGACACCACAGGTCCAAACTGGAGTTTTACCCCTAAAAATTGATTATGAAAATCTAGCATTTTCTATAGATCTTGAAACCATGCCTTTCATCCTGAGAGCCAAATAGTTCAAAATTGTGAGCATCAGTTCAGTTCAGTTCAGTTGCTCAGTCGTGTCCCACTCTTTGTGACCCCATGAATCGTAGCACACCAGGCCTCCCTGTCCATCACCAACTCCTGGAGTTCACTCAGACTCACGTCCATCGAGTCAGTGATGCCATTCAGGCATCTCATCCTCTGTCGTCCCCTTCTCCTCCTGGCCCCAATCCCTCCCAGCATCAGAGTCTTTTCCAATGAGTCAACTCTTTGCATGAGGTGGCCAAAGTACTGGACTTCATTAAAAATTACCTAAAGACATGGATCTATGAATAACTGCTAATTCCTGCAAGCTTCCGAACATGAACACAAAGGATGCTTAGAGCTACATTTAATTGTTATGTAGAAAAAGAAGGTGGTGCATAATTTTAAGAATAAATACAAACAAATGTTGAGAAGCTTTAAAAAACATTTTCCATGAAAATGCTATGTTAAATTTATGATTCAACTTTCAATAGAAGCCATCTTTAACATTTTTTGTTCTAATTTGAGGGGAGTTAATTCAATAAAATACCATGGTCTGGAATATTTTTGACCACTTCCCTCTCCCCACCCAAACTTTTAAAATACATTAGTGGTATTTTATTCAATTCTGGAACACATGTCAGCTGCAGTGCTCTGACTGTTACACTACATGTTGTATCAGAATCAGCAAATGACTCCCCTGTTGGTCCAGTGGCTAAGTCTCCGTGCCTCCAGTGCAGGGGGCCCAGGTTTGATCCCTGTCCAGGGAGCTAGATCCCACATGCCCCAGCTAAGAGTTTGCATGCCACAAGTGAAAGAGCCCACATGCTGCAACTAAGACACGGTACTGCCAAAAAACAATCAAATAAACGTATCTAAATAATATGCTGTGTGAAAGGACTCACTAGGCATAGTAGTTATCAATTTGACTACATAGAAATCTTGGTAGACAGAGATGAGGGCCAGGAGGTTGAAGATTTTTAAAAGTCAAGAGATGATATGATTCTTAATAATATGATTTTGAAATGAATTTATAATTTTGAACTTTTAAGTTTCAAGGATTTTTTTTTAATTTCCTTAACCACTGAGTTACTAGCTTCCATATATCTTTTTTGTTCTTTCTCTCGGGGTTTTGTTTTTCAAATGTCATGGAATTCTCCTGGGAACATAACCTTTATAACATGAGTCATGTTTTAGAATCAGATCTAATTCAGTGACCATGGGATCAGAACCATTCTTTTATTTGTCATGGAACATAATAGCACTGATCACATTTTAGAACAAAACAGAAAGGTAAATAAAATACCTCTCCAACTTTCAATTACATGCAACATAATTCTGAACAGTTGACTTTAAGTCTAGAAACCGTTACAATGGCATGGCCATCCTTCTGCTTCATTGATATCTCTTCTAATTTGCTGAGGAGCAGTGTTGATGGCAGGGGATAAAATCCGGGAAGCAGTATATAAGCCACAGCTACCATCATCTTCCTTTGAGGAAGCCTGTCATTCTAGGCACAAGGAAGATGTCTGAGCCAAGGTTCAAATCTTTACTAGATTTACTTCCGTCCCCATAAACGTCTCATCTTTGTGCACATTACCGTGACTCTGAACACTCTGCTCCCCCTTTTCTTATCTCCACTAGACAGTAAGTTTCTTGCAGACCTAACATTATCTTCTTTTTCTTCTGAGTGTCCTTCAAGTTGCCATCAGCATGCTTTGTACACAAGCGCTTATTGAATTCTTTTTGGATTCAATATAAAGTTTGCGCTAATGAAAAGGAAACCATAAAGTACTACTGTCAAAGAAGTAAAATAAAATTTTCCAAAGGCTACTAGATTTTAACAGGATTCCTATCAAAGAGGAAGGTGTCTGTACTTAATTTCCTATGATGTCATGTGCACAGTCAGCCCACTCAGTGTTGAACTTTCCAGTGGTCAGACAGGGCCTGTGCAGGGGTGTTAAAACAAGTGAGGAGAGAAGCACTTTGAACACATCAGTTACAAATTACTCCTCAGAAAATCTGTAAGATAAATCTATTTTTATTTCACTGTAGGTGGCAGATATTGTAGGATGTTGAGCAAAAGCTATTCCCCTCCTCCTGTTCCACTGGTCATCCCCTCTCCCTGCATAGTAATTTGAAAATGCCAGCTGTTCAAGTTACCAGCTTCACCTGTGAGTAGATGAGATGTCAAAGGATTCTACCCAGAGGCTCTCAGTGATAACATTCACTCCCTGATAAAAAGAGCAAGACCTATGAGGATATTTTTCTCACCCAGTGTCCCTTTCCTTTGTCTTTCTCTGGGTCCTGCAGGGGCAGGTATCTTACAACCATGAAAAAACAAGCAGAGAATGAAAGGCGCCAACCAGAGTCTGGTGAAGAGTTTAGGCTGAAGGAGGCTGGCCTCCTAATGCTGGACTTCTGAAGCGAGACAGTGCAAAACCCCATTTTTTAATACACATTTATCCAAGGATTCTGTCCTGCTTGTGAGGTGCTCTGCTACAATATACATTAGATATTATATAACTATTATAAATAATTATAATTATAAAAGGAATTGAGAAGGCAATGGCACCCCACTCCAGTACTTTTGCCTAGAAAATCCCATGGACAGAGGAGCCTGGTAGGCTGCCGTCCATGGGGTCGCTAGAGTCGGACACAACTGAGCGACTTCACTTTCACTTTTCACTGTCATGCATTGGAGAAGGAAATGGCAACCCACTCCAGTGTTCTTGCCTGGAGAATCCCAGGGATGGGGGAGCCTGGTGGGCTGCTGTCTATGGGGTCGCACAGAGTCGGACACGACTAAAGTGACGCAGCAGCAGCAGCATAAATTTATAATTCCTTTTATAATTATAATTACTTATAATATTTATGTATCTGATGTATATTATAAAATATACTATTTATAAAATATTATTTTAAAGTATTATTAAAATAATTATAAAATATACATTACCTCATTTTTTTCTTTTCTTTTTTATTTTATTATGAAATACAGTTGATTTACAATGTTGTATTAGTTTCAAGTGTACTGCAAAGAGATTTAGTTGTACATATACATATATTTATTCTTTTTCAGATTCTTTTTCCATATAGGTTATTATAAAGTATTCAGTAGAGTTCCCTGTGCTATATAGTAGGTCCTTGTCAATTATCTATTTTATATATAGTAGTGTGTATACATTAACCCCAACCTGCTAATTTATCCCTTCCCTTCACCTTTCCCCTTTAGTAATCATACATTTGTTTTCTAAGTCCATGAATCTTTCCCTGTTTTGCAAATAAGTTCTTTGCACAAGTTTTTTTTTTTTTTTTTTTCAGATTCTACATATAAGTGATAGATGTAGCACAAATATACAAAGGAATATTACTGCTGCTGCTACTGCTAAGTCACCTCAGTCGTGTCCGACTCTGTGCGACCCCATAGACGGCAGCCCACCAGGCTCCCCTGTCCCTGGGATTCTCCAGGCAAGAACACTGGAGTGGGTTGCCATTTCCTTCTCCAATGCATGAAAGAGAAAAGTGAAAGTGAAGTCGCTCAGTCGTGTCCGACTCTTAGCAACCCCATGGACTGCAGCCTACCAGGCTCCTCCATCCATGGGATTCTCCAGGCAAGAGTACTGGAGTGGGGTGCCATTGCCTTCTCTGACAAAGGAATATTACTCAGCCATAAAAATGAATGCAATAATGCTATTTGCAGCACAACTTGGATGAATCTAGAGATCATCGTACTGAGTGAAGTAAATCAGACAGACACAGACAAGGACCACTTTGTTCTTAAAACAGCCCTATGAGAAGGTCTGCAGTTTGTTTTAATGAACAAGGAAAGCAGGGTGCAAGGCATGCAGCTCCACCCCCAAGGCCATCCTAGATGCCAAGGCTGGGGTTCAAAGCCACAGCTACCTGAGACCAGACTGTTTCTCAATTTCAAAAGGAAAGCATGCACAAGCAACTAGTTCAATGCAATCCAGCTTTACTTTACTTTAAAGAGATACAAAAAGAGAGCAAAATTGGGCAAAGGTCTTTGGGGATGCCTAATAAATCAGGGTTCATCATGATGAAAAGTTTTCTTATTTGACACTCTATAAGGTGGGCAGATAACATAATCCCCAAGAGACTCAAGTCTGAGACAATGCATTAGTAGTATTCAACAATGGCATCTGTAGTATAGGAGGCACTTATTAATAGTAAATATCCATGTATGAATGAATAAGTTAATGAATGCTATTAGAGTGAGTTGGGAAGTACACAAGTGAGGATCTGCTCAAATTAATTCTCTGAGTAGCCCTGGGAGGCTCAGGTAGCCTGTAGTATGTCAACTGCATGTTGAATGAAGGAAGGGAGACAAGGAGAGAAAGAGAGGGAGGCAAGAAAGAGCCTAAGAGAAGGCACTATCATAATTGAAAGGCAGCCATATGTGAATGCTGAAGCTGGTCCAGCTCCCTCTCATCACTCTCATTGATTTTTAGGATCCCAGTTGCCACATAGACAGTACTTCAGTCCTACCTTCTCTGATGGTGGCTTTCCTGATCTTGGCTTTCCTTGATCTCCAATGGCTGGAGACATAGCCCTACAACTAGGCCTCTTTGATGCCATTTGCTTCCATGTGAGTTTCCACAGATGGCTACTATTTGGTCATGGACCTGTCTGCTCAGGCTTATATAAATTTTCTGATTGCTGAATCTGTATTCATGACTTGGTAATATACTCCTGTCCTTTTTACCTTTATCCTTTGATTTCTTTCTCCTGAGAGTTGTTTCTGCACCTGTGTCCCAACATGTCCTTAGGTATTCCATCTCATTCCCATTTGCGAAGGTCTGAATGTCCATCCTCCCAAAATTCACATGTTGGAGTCCTAATGCCTAATGTAGTGCTATTAGAAGGTGAGGCCTTTGGGGATGATTAGATCATGAAGGTGGAGCCCTCATAAAATGCTAAGAGTGCTTTTATAAAAGAGGTCTTACTGTACCCACTACTATATATATATCTGGTGGCTCAGACTATAAAGAATCTGCCTGCAATACAGGAGACAAGGATTTGATTCCTGGGTCAAGAAGATCTCTTGGAGAAGGGAATGTCTATCCACTGCAATATTTTTGCCTGGAGAATCCCATGGGCAGAGGAGCCTGGCAGGCTACAGCCCATGGGGAATCAAAGTGTTGGGCACAACTGAGCAACTAACACTTCACTTCATAAAGTAAAGTGAATCTATTCACAAAATAGATAAGAAGGACCTACTGTATAGCACAGGGAGCTATACTCAATAGCATGTAATAACCTATAATGGAAAAGAACTTGAAAAAGAATACACACACATGTACATATGTGTGCGTGTGTGCTCAGTTATGTCCAACTCTTTGCGGCCCCATGGACTGTAGCCTGCCAGGCTCCTCTGCCCATGGAATTTTCCAGGCAAGAATACTGGAGTGTGGTGCCATTTCCTCCTCCAAGAGATCTTCCTGACTCAGGGGTTGAACCCACATCTCTTGCATCTCTTGCATTGGCAGGTGGATTCTTTACCACTACCACAACGTAGGAAGCCCATACACATGTACATAAATGACTCATTCTGCTGTACACATAAAACTAACACAACATTGTAAATCAACTACATTTCAAAAAAAAATTATTTTAACAATAACCCTGTTTACGAGACAGCAAAAGAGACACTGATGTATAGAACAGTCTTTTGGACTCTGGGAGAGGGAGAGGGTGGGATGATTTGCGAGAATAGCATTGAAATATGTATAATATCATATCTGAAACGAGTCGCCAGTCCAGGTATGATGCTTGATAACGGATGCCTGGGGCTGGTGCACTGGGACGACCCAGAGGGATGGTATGGGGAGGGAGGAGGGTTCAGGATGGAGAACACATGTATACTTGTGGCGGATTCATTTTGATTAATGGCAAAAGCAATACAATATTGTAAAGTTAAGCAAAATAAAATTTAAAAAATAAAACATGCAGAGACTTCCCATCAAAAAAAAAAAATTATTTTAAAAGAGAGAGAGAGAGATCCCACTGAATTCTCTAGCCCCTCCACAATGTAAGGATACAGTGAATCCTCTGCACCCTAGGAAAGGGCTTTTATCTGATCATGCAGATATCCTGATCTTGAATTTGCAGCCTCTAGAACTATGAAAAGTAAATTTCTGCCATTTATAAGCCAAAATGTCTGTGGTATTTTCTTATAGCAGCCTGAATTGACGAAAACCTCATTTATTCTCATTCGAGGTATAGCATGAACCTTAGGTATGCTTAGCTAAAACACTCTAAGGGAGTGGTTCTCAATGCTGTGGTCCCAGAAACAGAAGAATTAGCATCACCTGGAAACTGGTTAGAAATGCATATTCTTAAGGTCTACCCCAGACATCCCAAATCTACTGAATTGTGGGAATAGGACCCAGGAATCTGTGTTTTAACAAATCTTCTAACAGATTCTCATGAGTTCTAAAGCTTGAGGACCACAGATGATACTGATGGATATTTATTTTGAAAAAAACACATTTGTCACTATCTTTTTGGTTAGTGAAAAACACTTTTATTAAATCACTGCAAATGATATATAATAGACTGAGTTACTGGGTTTAGTTTGAACTTGAAAGCAAAGCCTGAGATGAAAACGAAAATGCAGGTAGTTTTTCTAGGAAGTAAGGCCAGGAAGTAGGAATTGAGAAGAACTGAGGTCACTGTCATTAGCAGCAGAAATTCAGCTTTGCCAGGGCCTCTCAATAGAGGGGGCGGGGGCAGTTGGGGGTGGGGAACACCATAAACAAAATGACCTACAGATTCTGAAAAAGTATTTGCAAATGATGCATCCAGCAAGAGCTTAATTTCCATAATGTACAAATAGCTCATACAAATCAACACAATCAAAAGAACAAACAACACAAGCAAAAATGAGCAGAAGACTTAAGCAGATATTTCTCCAAAGAAGACATAAAGACGGCCAATAGGCATATGAAAATATTCAACATTGCTAATTCAACAGTGTCTAATACAGCGTGTTAGTAGCTCAGCTGTGTCCAACTCTTTTGAAATCCCGTGGAGTGTAGCCTGTCAGGCTCCTCTGTCCATGGAATTCTCAAGGCAAGAATGCTGGAGTGGGTTGCTATGTCCTTCTCCCGAGGATCTGCCTGACCCAGGGACTGAACCCAAGTCTCCTGCATCGTAGGCAGATTCTTTACCATCTGAGCCACCAGGGAAGCTAATTCTTAGAGAAATGCAAATCAAAACTACAATGAAGTATCACTTCAAACCAATCAGAATGCCCATCATTAAGAAGTCTACAAATATCAAATGCTAGAGAAAAGACAAACTTCCTGTCCTGTTGGAAAGAATGTAAATTGGTTCAGCCTCTCTGGAAAACAGGATAGAAGTTCCTCAAAAAAAAAAAAAAAATTTTAAACTGAATTGCCATATGATCCAGCAATCCTAGATATTAATATATCTGGACAAAACTATAATTCAAAAAGATACATATACCCCTATGTTCATAGCAGCACTACTCACAATAGCCAAGACATGCTGCTGCTGCTGCTAAGTCGCTTCAGTCGTGTCCAACTCTGTGCAACCCCATAAATGGCAGCCCACCAGGCTCCACCATCCCTGGGATTTTCCAGGCAAGGACACTGGAGTGGGTTGCCATTTCCTTCTCCAATGTGTGAAAGTGAAAAGTGAAAGTGAAGTTGCTCAGTCACGTCTGACTAGTAGCAACCCCATGGACTGCAGACTACCAAGCTCCTCCATCCATGAGATTTTCTAGGCAAGAGTACTGGAGTGGCTTGCCATTGCCTTCTCCGAGTCAAGACATGGAAGCAACCTAAATGCCCATCAATAGGTGGAATATAATATGTGACATAAATGTACTCATCTATGAAACAAAACAGATGCACTGACATAAAGAATAGACTTGTGGTTGCCAAGAGGGTATCAGGGTGGGGGTGGGGGATGGATTGGGAGTTTGGGATTAACAGATACAAACTACTCTGTGTACATATAACTGAATCACTTTGCTGTACACCAGAAACTAACAGAACATTGTAAATCAACAATACTTCCATAAAACAATTAAAAAAAAAAAAACAACAGTACTTCATCCAAAGTCTAGAATTGTGGAACACTCTTCTACAGATTCCTGTCCCCCAGTAATTTATAGTTTGCCCAAGGACTACTAATGCCTTGCATTATGACTGTACCTGTATGGACCTGAGGTTGACAGCTTTGACTGGAGGAAGTCCTGAGGCAGATAGGTGGAATGAAGCTTGGGAAGCCCCTGAGGCAGGACCCTTGCTATACACAGACATGCCCAGCACAGCTAGGACTCTGATTCCATGTGGGCTGAGAGGCTGGAACAAAGCAGGGCATGTAATACTTCTGCTATTATTTCTGTCATAATATTACCCCGAAGTGTTTTTAGGGCTGCAAAAAGGCAGGTCTTAGTAAATAGGAGAGAAAACATTGATATGTTGCTTTTCTTGTTTGTTTTTAACTCATAGTAGTTTGATTTTTACTTTAGTTATATTTGACATGACTGATGAGAGGCACACCTCATGAACAATTAATATTTCCTGCATGAGCCGTGTTTTATAATCAACCACAGTTATCTGATACATGTTTCATAAATCTTGACAATCAAAAGAAACTTAGATGGGAGTCAAGGTTTGAGAACCTGGCTTGGATAATGGTGGATAGTCACAAAACATGAGTAATAAGTCTACTGATTAAAATATGTTTTTTTACTCATCAAAAATTTCAAGTGTTTTCCAGTACTGTATATAAAATAAATAAACAAGGATCTACTGTCGAGTACAGGGGACTATTTTTAGTATCTTATAATAACCTATAATGGAAAAGAATGAAAAAGAAATTTCTCTTTCCCATGATTTAAAAAAAAAAAGAATTCAGTGACAGAGTACTCATGTTCAATCATGTAGTCAGTAATTCAATTCTTCTGCCTCTTCACCTCCACACTGTACACTAAACATCGGAGCCTGTTTGTTGCCCTGTAGTGTTATTTTCCCCTTCCGCCACAGAGAAAGAACCTCCAATTTTTACCAGGCATTTGACCTATCAGCGTGAAGTCTGCTAATTCCAGCTTCCCTTGCAGCTAGATATGGCCATGTGATTAAATCTGGCAATGAGATGCAAAGGAATATCACATGGCAGTTTTTGGCAACCTTTCCTAAAATCCAGCCTGAACCTGCCCTTTGCTCCCCGTTTCTTCCTCCCCACCTTCCTGTGGGGAGGTGATAAAGCTTCCTGTGATAAATCTGTGATGCTTAATTAGCAACCATTCAATACTTTAGATGATCTGGGGCGGGGTCAGGAAACTACAGCCCTGGAGACAAATTCAATCAGGTGTCTATTTTTATACAGTAACAAGCAAAGAATGAATTTCACATTTTTAGATGTTGAAAAAATTCAAAGAAGAATAGTGTTTCATAATACACGAAAATCTTTTGAAATTCAAAGGTTAGCATCCATTTTTAAAAAGTATTGGAATACAACCATATTCATAAGTTTACTTACTATTTACGGCTGCTTTCACACTACCATGGCAGCATTGAGTTGTTATAATAGAGACTTTATGAGCCACAGCCTAAATATATTTATATCTGGCCCTTTATAGAAAAAGGTTGTTGACTCCTTACTCTTGGCAATGGAGGATATGCCAAGGAGAGTATTAAGACAGAAAATAGAAGGAGCCTGGGTCCTCCAAGACTTCATGGAGTGAAACCACCATGCAATCCTGGATCAGGTACCTCTAGACTCTCTTGTGATAGTGAAACAAACACCTATCTTTTTAAGCCACTGTTCCATAATTTAGTAGGCTCAGTAGTGGCCCCAATTCCTCAACCCTTCTTGAATCCCACCTGCTATGCATCTTTATAGCTCCTCCCACTAAAGACGGAGGATTCTTCCCCAACCCTTATCTTTGGTCTTCATCAACATTAACATCAAAGACTTAATATGTATTTGTGCAGTCCAGCTTGCCCTACTGTGCTTGTTATTGCCATGAGGAGAAACTGTCCTCTTAACCTGCAGGTCCCTGACTAATTAGGCTTCTTCATGACTCAGCCATAAAGAATCTATCTGCCAATGGAGATGTGTGTTCAATCCCTGGGTAAGGAAGAATACCCCAGAGAAGGAAATAGCAACCCACTCTACTATACTTGCCTGGGAAATCTCCTGGATAGAGGAGCCTGGTAGGCTACAGTCCATGGGGTTGCAGAGTCAGACATGGCTGAGCAACTAACACTTTCACTTTCTTTTCAGGAGAAATCATCCTTTGTTATCTGGTAAGCTAAATGCACCACCAATTGTTGACTCTGAAAGCAGAGAGTTGATCCCCACTTTTTTAAGAGCAGACTTGGTAGCACCCAGGTATACCTCAAACTAGTGGTGTCCTAGTAAACATTTAACAACTAATTCACGTCCCCATTCCCCACCATTTATAGCAGTTAAAGATTTCCATGGTGTAAATATCACCAGGAATGATTTCAAACTACCAAACTAAGGGTCCCTGATTATGGTTGGAAAGAACGTGCATAATGGACTATCATACTTGGTTGGCATACCGCTGCTTTCAAACCCACTGTGTAAAGAGACTATTCACATCCAGAAAGAGTCAAAGGAATGAGTGCAGACAATTTAACTTTGTTTTGGATGCCAGAGGCAGACATTAAACTGGTTACAAATTTACAGATAAAAATGCTTCAAAATCTACACAATGAATATCATTGTATTGCAAAGTAAAAGTGTTAAGATACGGAACTTCCTGGCAGTCCAGTGGTTGGGACTCTGTGCTTACACTGCAGGGAACCCAGGCTCAATCCCTAGTTAAGGAACTAATCCTGCAAGCTGCATGATGTAGCCAAAAAAAAAAAAAGACAGGAGAAATGTTTGGGGCCAAGGATGAGCCAAAGGATAGTCTGCTGCTGCTGCTAAGTCACTTCAGTCGTGTCCGACTCTGTGCGACCCCATAGACAGCAGCCCAGCAGGCTCCCCCGTCCCTGGGATTCTCCAGGCAAGAACACTGGAGTGGGTTGCCATTTCCTTCTCCAATGCATGAAAGAGAAAAGTGAAAGTGAAGTCGCTCAGTCGTGTCCGACTCTTAGCGACCCCATGGACTGCAGCCTACCAGGCTCCTCTGTCCATGGGATTTTCCAGGCAAGAGTACTGGAGTCTGGTGCCATTGCCTTCTCCAAGGATAGTCTAGGTTACTGCAAAAAAAGCTTCCAAAGTCATATTTTTTAAGACACATGATGACTGTATACACACACACACACTAAAAATATATACTGGAATGAATAAGGTGCTTTCAAGTTCTGCTCCTCTGTGACTCAAAAACTGAGTAACTAGACTCTGTGTTTGAAGGCTGTGTGTAAAACAATTATTCAGGAATCTTCAAAATTAATTCTGTCCATGTAGTCTTTATCATGATCCTATAAAACAACATTATCTTCTCTGTAACAAAACAAACTCTTAAGTGACAAAATTCTACTGATGTCTGCATTCCCTGTTATCCTTAATTAACCTAATATAATAAGCCAAATGTCTGCTTTGAATTTCAAGTGTTTTATTTTTTTGAAGATTCTATATTCCTTGTGAACAAAGGTGCCCTGCTTGAAAATGTTAATCTCCAAAGCAGTATTAGTTACTAAGCTACCAGCTCTATTTCCATGGTTTTTAAAAAATACCTCAGACAGAGATTTGGAATGAAGATTTCCAAAATCTGGGACCAATCAAGAAATCACTCCCTAAAAATCTTGTTAGCTCCATTAAGAGTTTCCATCTAAAAAAACGAGTTTTACTTTAGAACAATGCCAAATCCTCTGAATTAATTTTCCATTTTCCCTTTTCACTGTTCCAGGACTTCTTTTCATATATGCCTCTGTTTTTTCCAGTGGGGCAGATGTTTAAAAATTTTAATGAGGAAATTCAAGTCCTTAATTTAATTCAGAAGGACAGGATTATACCAATCTATTTTGGCCAGTAAATTATCAATTTAAATCACTAAGCAACCAGAATCCATATTACTATAAAAAAATCATCAAAATACACCAGAGACTGTCTAAACATTTCATAACTTGGGGGGAATTTGCTGTTGCCAGTTTTCAGAATCAATATAAATGTATGGAATTTTGCCAGTGAATACAATTTTGAATGGTCTGCTGTCCAAATCTTATCAAACTCCATGTGAAGGAGAGTGATACTTACGGCATATGGTTTGAGGCATAGGCACAGGCAGGCACCTATCCCTCTAAATCAAGACCCTCCCCATTGTATTCTAGAATTCTATGGTTGGGTTTCAAGAACAAGGGCAGGCCAAGGTGGTGGGTTTCAAACTCACTCCCATGTAAATCAAGGGAGTTTGGTTTTATACATTGACATTCTGCTAAAGATTTCACTTGAAAAGGAGGGATTCTGACACTTTAAAACTAATGAAATCTAGTGCTATTATAATGCTGGACTTTATACTTAAATCAATCCCAAACATCATAAATCTGTACCACACTGATTTCAGGATAGTAATGATCTTGATTCTGTTATTAAGGAACACACCAAGAAACAAGGTTATGAAACCTTAATATAATTACTGAGATTAGTTACTGAGGTCTCTGTTCACTGCATACATCATGGCAACATTTATCATATGTCAAGTAGAAACATCTGAAAAAAATTGTTTTAGATTTAAGTCATAGCTGTGCTTTCCCTTATAATTGGAGAAAATAATTCTAACTATATATAACTATATATATACATATATATGTATACACACACACACACACACACATATATATACCTTTTTACTTCTACTTTACAGAAACTTGGAACCAAATGTGTGTCCCAGAGATAACCAGTTTATATAAATAACTTCGTATAAATTACTTAATTTAACTTTGTATAAATGACCAGTTTGTATAAATGACTTAATGTTCTGGTTCCTATTCTGATTGTCATATATTAATTTATATTTTCACCAGGCTGCATGTTTTATTTTATTTTTTACAATTTTGTTGTGTTATGCTATTTAAATATAGCTTGATAGCATATAATAGAGATCTGAAATATAAGAGCTGGATATAATGGCTCTTTCTGTCTCTTGTGAAAGGCTCTAGATTGTCCAGGGACTCAGACTCCCTCTATCTTGTTGCTCCCTCAAACAACAGTGTGGTCTTCGTTTGCATGGTCCATGATGGTCTACATCCCATTCATGCAGCACAATGAAGGCAGGACCAGAAGAGTGGCTCAGTCTGTCTCCTCAAGAACAATTCCAGGAAGTTGTACACGTGACATTAGCCATATCTAGTCACACAAACAATTTTTATAACCCTCTTCATCTGTAGGTTTCACTGATATAAAAAGGAAGCAGAGAATAGATACTGGAAGAAGAAAAGAAACATCCATTTTAATAATATTTTAACCTAAATCATTGATTCTTGAACACTAACAGGCACCAGATTCACCAGGAGCTTGAAATGCAAATTCCTGGGCAATCAACACTGGCTTTCTAAACCAGGATTTCAAGGCAAGAGGCCTGGTAATCTGCATACTTAACAAACATTTCAGATGATTTTGATCATCAGATATATTTGAGAAACTGAAGAGTAAATTATCTTTCTTATTTTCAATAAAATATCTGTGCTGAACTAGGTAATTCAGGTGTATTGTTATCCCTTTAAGTCACGTTGGAGGGGAAAAAGTAACATGACAAATACTACCCCCACCCCCAGGCTGTTCTGCAACAACCAACACACACCTTTCAAAGGGTCTCTTCTCTTTATTTTTTTTATGCATGACTGCCATTTCCTCCTAAATTAGGCTTTTTCATTCAATCCTACTTGAGTCCACCTCTTTTCTTCCTAAAAGCAGCCCCATAGTAACTTCAACATTACCCTTGACAGTATGTGGTAACATTGTAACATGACAACTTCAATTTTGGAGGCAAGGATAAATAGCCCAAGATGATAAATAAAGCGGTGGTATCATGGAAGTCTCAAAGTGGAAGTCCATATGAAGCATGGTTGTAGTAACTGGAGAGAAGAAGAAGGAACAAAAAGCCAAAAGGCTGTATGGACAGCAGTCACAGAAGGCCAAAGGGGAACCAAGGCTTTTTGCAGCTCACAAGGCTACACCAAAACCCTGATCAGACACCCATGGGGAAAAATCAATATGTTCCTCTTAACTCCTTCTAATATCATTTTCCTGCTATTGTCAGGGTGACTCAAGGACTAACATCTCCCCGAAAAGCCTCTGCGTCAGCTCCCCATGGTGCTGACCAGGTCATCATCAGAATGGATCATCTTTCTTGTCTGAGTTCTTAAGCCAGACCATTCAGAGAAGTCAAAGGAAAAGTTCCCACTGGCTCTTAGAAGCCTCCCAAATCCTGTGGGTTATACACAAGCAGATGTCATGGCCAGAGCAAATAGTGCTCCCTCCCAGTGCCCCCTTAGCCAATTCCTGATTTGCTTCAGTAAGTTTGTACTTAATCACATTGATTGTGTTTAAAACTCCACAGTATTCTAAAGTAAGTTTACTTACATTTGAAAATTATGTCTCATTTCTAACTTGACAAAGAAATCATGAGAAATCTGAATAGTATGACAGAGATACATTTAATGTCATATTTTTAGGCTCACAAACTCCAGAAAGATCAACTTAGCCTTCTAACATAAGACAAGAAACCATGCAATGTACTCTCAAAACCACACTTCCCAGGAGGTTAACAGTATAGAGGCTGATATGCATAGCATGTATGGGGTTAAAACTGCGTTACTAAACAAGTGACAAAGAAAAAAAGATTCCCATTCTAGGTATCCTAATAGACCTTAGCATAAAAAAGAGTCATGAAAAAGGAAATTTTTCTGAAAAATACAGCCTTTTTAATCAATATAATCAGAAATGGTAAAAAGGATTTGGGAGCTGATGCCCAGGGAAGTACATTCAAAATGCTGTCCCTGGTATTAAAAAACAATAATATTTGACTTGAGTCATTTCTTTATGTGCAATTGTAGCACTGAAGAAGGTGATACTTTATATATAAATATATGTGTAAGGTGATATTTGTATACAACTGAAATTAGTTTGTGATACACAATTTAAAAACACACAGGTCTTTTAGCAGTAAAGCTTCATATCATTTTCCACTGTGAATTTGACATACAAGATACTCACTAGAGCTAAAATAATTCAAAAATATTTTACCATTACTGTTTCTCCAGAAATATACAATGATTTTTAAATATTAGGAATGAGTTAAAAGCATCATATTTTTAAAATGATATAATTATTTAACAAAAATTCTATATAATCAACATAAAATTATTAGATAATAAGAAACTTGATTAAGTGATTGGATATCAAAAAAAATGAACAAAAGTAAAGAATTTTTCCCATCACTATTTAGAATATTGAGTGTGAAATACTAATCTAAATACAAAGAAAATACAAAACAATTATATAAAACACCTGGGAACAAAAAATATATTAATTTTAAGGAATCTATAAAAATAAAAGTTTAATACTTTACTGATGATATAAAAAAGATTTCAATAAGTATTGAACCAAACTATGTTGATACTTTGAACATTCAATGTTGTGAAAGTATTGATTCTTTACTGGAATATATATATTCCAGTAAAAGTCAAGATGGAACTTTTGGCTTATATTGAGTTGATTCTGAAGTTTCTTGGGAAAAAAGACAATATAAAGAAAAAAATATTGTATTGGTTTTGCCATACATTGACATGAATCCGCCACAGGTGTACAAGTAATTAGCCTCCAATTAAAATAAATAAATTTATATTTTAAAAAAAGAAAGAAAAAAATAGGTGGAAACAAGCAGGGAAATGTTAATTAGCACTTTAAAAGATTTTAAAGTATAGTATAAAATCAAAATATTATTATATAATATGGTCTAATATACAATGAAATAAAGGAGATGCTGAAAATATAATTAAATATAAAAGCACATATTCAATAAAAATTATAATAAAGAAAACTGGTGACAAATAACTGATTTTAATACAGAAAAATGTTGTCTTCATATTACTTATGTTTTTAGTGTTGCCATGTGTTATGGGTTTTTTTCTTCCAGTTTTTTGTTGAGGTATAATTGACATACAACATTGTATAAATTTGGGGCTTCCCAATTGGCACTAGTGGTAAGGAACCTGCCTGCCAATTCAGGAGATATAAGAGGTGCTGGTTTGATTCCTGGGTCAGGAAGACCCCCTGGAGGACAACGTGGCAACCCACTCCAGTATTCTTGCCTGGAGAATCCCATGGACAGAAGAGCCTGGAGGGCTACAGTCCATGGAGTTGCAAAGAGTCAGACACAGCTGAAGTGACTTAGCACGCATGCACATCCTGTATAAGTTTAAGGTGTATAGCATAATGATTTGACTTGTATACATCACGAAATAAGTTTAGTGAACATCCATCATCCCACATAGATACAAATATTAATAGAAAAACATTTTTTTCTTGTGATGAGGAATTTTAGGCTTTACTTTCATAACAATTTTTATATATAATATAAAGCTGTGTTAATTATATTTATCATGTTGTACATTACATCCCTAATACTTATTGATCTTATAACTGGAAGTTTGTACCCTTTGACTGCCCTCATCCAATTCCCACATGTCAAGCCCTGCTCTGATAACCACAGATCTCATTTCTTTTTCTATGAGTTTGTATGACTGTGTTTAAAGGATGATTGACCAACAACAGTCAGTTTCTATTATCCAACAAGTGATTCAATATTTCTATACATTTTGGAACAATTGCTATGATAAGCCTAGTTATGATATGTCACCACAGAAAGATTATTACACAGTTATTATTACAGTTATTACACTCTATATTCCCCACACTTGCCTCAGTGACTGAGCTGCTACATCTCACTCATTTCTCCAGCACCTGCACTGCAATTTTCACCATTTACCACCCTGGTTCTCAGACCTTCAGATTTGAACTGACTCACACAATCAGCCTGCCAACTTTCCTGGTGGTTTTGCTTCTCTGAAGAACTTTGGTTCATACAACAACTATAAATCAATCTATACACCAGAGGAGATGCATAGATTTCGGTGCTCCTAATTTAACCAAGGAAGTAAAAAAATGGTTATTAAGCTTAAGCAAAGAATCCAGCCATTTAGCACCACTTAAAAATAAATACCTAAATAGGCGGCTGGGTTTTCCACTTGAAAATTGTTGGTATGATATTATTTAGGCACAAGCTGACCTGGAAGTTCAGAATGTATCCAAGTACCACTGACCATCTGACTAGAGCCACATATGAAACAAAACAGTCCAACAGCTAACATTTTCCTCATCACTCTGGTGTGCCTAAAGAAATCACATAAATCATTTCAAATCAAAGTGGGAGCTGTTCTCAGCAAGACCCTGCTACCAACGGGGGAGCCAGGGGAGGTACTGACTAAGTAAACAACTCAGCAACAAACTGGAAAATGAAAAATCAGATTGCTGGATCTTGGAAAGAGCACAAGAGTAACACCCTAGGATCAAGCGGAACGTTTACATGTCATCAGCTCCGGGACTGTGGGAGACACACGCTTTCTGCTATAGCCACACATCGTCTCTCCTGCACTAGTTGGTGCTTATGCCAAAGAGTGAGAAACTGTATAAATTCTATCTCCTATGTAACTCCACTGGCCCTGTCCTCATTCAGGAGATTTACTTTTTACCCACTTTCTGCCATTACCTTCTCATCCTTCTCCCTTCCCTACTCTATCACATCCCTAATCACTCCAAAGTGAGGCCCATGTAGCCCATGGAGAATGAGGTGAATCTCCTAGAGTACTAGGAGAAATATAAAATCTTCTCTTTACATTTATTTTTACCTGCCCCCTAAATTTAATGAAGATAAAATTAAAATGATACATTACTTTATATATCAGATCAGATCAGATCAGTCGCTCAGTCGTGTCCGACTCTTTGCGACCCCATGAACTGCAGCACGCCAGGCCTCCCTATCCATCACCAGCTCCCGGAGGTCACTCAGACTCACATTCATCGAGTCAGTGATGCCATCCAGCCATCTCATCCTCTGTCGTCCCCTTCTCCTCCTGCCCTCAATCCCTCCCAGCATCAGAGTCTTCTCCAATGAGTCAACTCTTCGCATGAGGTGGCCAAAATACTGGAGTTTCAGCTTTAGCATCATAATAGGAAGATAATATTAGTCCTTTTCTCATTAAAAAAAAAAAAGTTGTGAGAACTGATTAATCAGTCCTGAATATTCATTGAAGGGACTGATGCTGAAGCTGAAACTGCAATAATTTGGCCACCTGATGCAAAGAACTGACTTATTTGAAAAGACCCTGATGCTGGGAAAGATTGAAGGTGGAAGGAGAAGGGACGACAGAGGATGAGATGGTTGGGTGGCATCACCGAGTCAATGGACATGAGTTTGAGTAAACTCCAGGAGTTGGTGAGGGACAGGGAGACCTGGTGTGCTCCAGTCTATGGGGTCACAAAGAGTGGGACACAACTGAGCGACTGAACTGAACTGAACTGAACTGAGATAAGATTATCTGTAATTATGAATAGGTAGGGCTTCCCTGGTAGCTCAGCTGGTAAAAAATCCACCTGCCATGCAGGAGACCCTCGTTTGATTCCTGGGTTGGGACGATCCATTGGAGAAGAAATAGGCTACCCATTTCAGTATTCTTGGGCTTCCCTGGTGGCTTAGACAATAAAGAATCCACCTGCAATTCAGGAGACCTGGGTTAGATTCCTGGGTTAGGAAGATCCCCTGGAGGAGGGCATGGCAACCCACTCCAGTATTCTTACTTGGAGAATCCCCATGGACAGAGGAGCCCGGTGGACTACAGTCCATGGGGTTGCAAAGAGTCAGACATGACTGAATAACTAAGCACAGCACAGTATATGAAAATGTAAGTAATGCTAGTACCAGACACCACCTTTGCCAGCTGTTTCCTCTGATGCAGTAATTCTCCTTTGGGAATAGAGAGCACTCATGAGTAGAGAAGTTGACCAGTTGTGGTCCCATCAGCATACTGTTTTGCAAAGTACTTAAAGTAGGTTTTGATGATATTTAGATTTTTTTATGTGGATCACTTTTAAAGTCTTTATTGAATTTTTAGCAATATTGCTCCTGCTTTATGTTCTGGATTTTTGGCCCCGAGTCATGAGGGGTCTTAGCTCCCTGACCAGGGATCGAATCCACAGCCCTTGGAGTACAAGGTATTAACCACAGGGCCATCAGGGAAATCTCATGATGACATTCAGTTTTAATCAAATTGTTTATCATGGAAGAGCAGTAAAAAGATTACCACATCAAAAATAAATAAAAAGGAAATTAAGCAGTAAACTGAAGAGAGCACTAAACTGTCAGATGCCAGAACCAGAGATGAAAATTAGAATATCAGTATATTTAAGCAGTCACATTCTGAGATAGAAACATTATGAACTAAACAGAGGTAGCATGATTATATAATTTTCCCACAGACAGTAATACAAAAACTATAAAAACGTCTACCACACATTTGAAAATTCAAGATGAGTCTCACTTATTTATTAAGAATTTTTATAAATAGTATTAATGGGTACAGAGCTATTGTATTAAAACTTTTAAATCCTACAACTTCCAATTAGCTTGTAACAACTACCCAATACTGGGAAATATGGAAATTTCCTAGTCAAATTTTAATACAAAACTTTTCTTAATTGGAAGACAGAATTTAAAATTGAATGAATGTGAAAATTGAATAAATCTAACAACTGTGACAGCAGTGGAATTAAAGCATCAAGAGAAACTAAGACCAGCACTTCCTATCAGCTCTGTGACAAAGTGCAAACTGCAGAGTTGTTGGGTTTTTATTTAAGAAATACATTCAATCACACTGATCTCAATATAAACACACATAGATTGTATATAGTAGCAAAACTATATGACTATCTTAATTTTACATTAAGCAAAAATATTTTACTGTTAGTAATAAAATTTTGAAGAATTTAAAATGTAATCTTTTTTATTTCTCTCTTGTATAATTTGTAATATACATAATTTTAGTACTATAATATAGTAATATGATTTACAAACAGTAAATATGTAGTGGGCTCATGAGCAATCAGAAAAGCCAGAAAAATAAACACTGTTCCAGTCTTTAATTCTCACAGCTGCTAAAGTTATTCTCTTAATACACAACTGAACCATGCCTTGTGCTTCTTTAAAAATCTGTTAATGGCTCCCTATGGCCTAGTGAACAAAATGCAAACTTCTTAGCAAAATATATGAGTGACAAGGTCAAACGTTTTCAGCCTAATATCTATTTGGTCTTTCTCACTCTCTCAGACATGATTAATTCCCCATATTTCCATAGCTCTTCACCTGTAACTCCAGCAAAGAACTCATTTTACTCTGCAGTATTAAAAGAAGTCTATATGGAGTAGTGAATAGAACACAGGACAGAGTCAGGAAACCTCTGGTTGCACACAGTTCTACTATTGCCAAACCATGAGACCCTGACTTGGCATTTTATCTGGCATTCAGTTCTTCATCTGTAAAAATGGGGTAATAAGAGATCGTTAGCAATAGTATACATATATTTTCTAATTAAGTTGTTGGTTTCCAGAAGTCACTCAGTACATACTAGTTAAATCAATATATAAATGATTCAATAAATCATTCAAGAAATGATTACTCAATAAATCAATGAGTAAATGATTCATTTTGAGAAATGGATTTATATGCAGAATTTGACCCAAAGTAAATTACATTCTTATTTCTGTAGATCTCTAAAGGAATTATGGAAACCAATTAATTAAAATATATAATTTAATAGAAGTACTTTCATGTTACGTGGGAAATAATTTTCAAGAAATGTAAATATAACAAACTCACAACACTTGTAACTTCATTTAATCATCTTTCATTATTTACAAATTGTGTTGGCCATTTAGGGATTAAAGCATTTGATTCTATTTCCTGTTTCTGATAAATTTATTTTAGGATTAACAGAAGTTTTACCAATTTGGTTTTCTAGAACTTTTACCACTCCTCACCACAAATCCAGAAAAAAAAAGGGGGGGGGGTGGGGGGGAAAGTGTGGGTTTTAAACCATCTAGAAGTCTCAGTCTACTGTAGGACTTCTCTCTAATGCTCCTCAAACAGCAGAAATCACTCTAGATGAAAGTAATCTTAGACCATTGCTAGGAAATTTAGCTAACAAAGCAGTTAAAACAAGTCTAACTAAATTTTTAAAAATATATGACCATGTAGCCTGGCAGATGAAGTAAAGTTTTGGGAAATGATTAGCTCCTTTACTGATGCAAAGCACTAAAGTTCCCATCTGTAGACTAGGTTTATTGGTGACACTTTGAACCTCTGGCAACTAAAAAGAGCAATGAAAGAGAGTTGTTTCTGACTTAAATCATTATGGCTTTTCTCTACACTCCATAAACTAAGAGCAGAAACCAGTTTAACTATATCACTCTTCCCAAACACATACATATATTAGAAATGAGGAAAAAAACACAATAAGCATATGTATGACTTAAAGGACAAATGAAACTTCAAACTTTTGGCTGGGCTCACGTTGATGACTAGAAACAATGTTTATGGCATGCCACGAAAGCCTCTATTTATATATATTTATGTTGATGGACAGGGAGGCCTGGCATGCTGCGATTCATGGGATCGCAAAGAGTCGGACACGACTGAGGGACTGAACTGAGCTGAACTGATGTATTAAACAAACGAGTGTGCTTAGCCATTCAGTCATGTCCGACTCTTTGCGACCCCGTGGACTGTAGCCTGCCAGGCTCCTCTGTCATGTAGTGTGATCCATATTTTAAGTAGGATAAAATATGAACATATGTCTGTAAATGTTACAGAATCATTTGTAAGGTGTATTGCATGGATGCATTTTGCATAAAAACGTCACAGGAATTCATACATGAGTGGGGTGGATAGAAAGAGAAAAGCAGTAACTCAGTTCCTATAGAACACTGAATGGTTTTAATGCCCCTGGTGTAATCCAAGCCAGGAATAAACTGAAATCCTCTAGCTAAAAACATTATTAATAAAATTATTTACTTTGAAATTCTTTCTTGTTTCTAAAAAATACTACAATACTCTAGCAAGCCCACCATGAAACTTGACTAGCATTCTTCAGATTTAAGAGAATTCATCTTCATTTATCCATTCAGCAGAACAAATACAAATCCTGAAACTCATGGATTTTGGAAACAGAGAAAAAAGATGTAGAGAAAGGAAAGTAGACAATAAGATTTTGATATCATTTAAGATTTCAACTTTCACTTCGGTAAATGGATAGAAGAATCTTTGACCACAGCTTGAAGATATACCCTTTACTATTGGTCTTCCCTGGTGGCTTAGCTGTAAAGAATTCACATGTCAACACAGGAGTCACAGTTTCGATTCCTGGATCAGGAAGATCCCCTGGAGAAGGGAATAGCTACCCACTTCAGTATTCTTGCCTGGAGAATTCCATGGACAGAGGAACCTGGCAGACTACAGTCTATGAGTTCACAAAGAGTCAGACATGACTGACAACACAGCGTGCGTGTGCGCACACACACACACACATTTATACATATATATATAGAGAGAGATTTATTAATTTCCTAATACTGTAACAAATAGCCCCAAACTTGGCAACTTAACAACACAACTTTATTCTGGAGGTCAGAAATCCAAAACATGTCTTACTGAGCTAAAATCAAGGTATTAGATGGATTATATTCCTTCTGTGTGTTCTAGAGGAGAATTAATTTCCTTGTTTTCTCCAAATTTCGGAAGCCATTTGAATTTCTTGACTGGTGGCCCCTTCAATATCTTAAAAGTCAGCAGCAAAGCATCTTCAAATGTTTCTCTTACTCTGAGTCTCCTGCATCCCTCATGGAAGATAAGGACGCCTGTGATTACAGTGAGTACCCTTGGATGATCCAGAATACTGTCCCCATCTCACAATCCTTACACTAATCTCATCTGTAAATTCCCTTTTCCGATATGAGGCAGCATATTCTTAGGTTTTGGAAATTAAGGGATTAAGGTGTGGACGTATTTGAGACGGGAGCATTATTCTCCCCATCACAGATATACACATATATTTTTTTCTAGAGATACATTAAAATTGGTAATACTGGATTCATCTGGGGAGAAAGGCTATAGCACTGGTGATCTACGATAGGAAAGATATTTGCCACTTACTGTGTGTCATTTTGCCCTTTGAATCTTTTCCTCGTGCTTGCATAATTTTAAAGCATTCTGTTTAAAAGATCCCCATTTGCAGAAGCTAAGCTTCTGCACAACAAAGGAAACTATAAGCAAGGTGAAAAGACAGCCTTCAGAATGGGAGAAAATAATAGCAAATGAAGCAACTGACAAAAAACTAATCTCAAAAATATACAAGCAACTCCTGCAGCTCAATTTCAGAAAAATAAACTACCCAATCAAAAAATGGGCCAAAGAACTAAATAGACATTTCTCCAAAGAAGACATACAGATGGCTAACAAACACATGAAAAGATGCTCAACATCACTCATTATCAGAGAAATGCAAATCAAAACCACATTGAGGTACCATTTCATGCCAGTCAGAATGGCTGCAATCCAGAAGTCTACAAGCAATAAATGCTGGAGAGGGTGTGGAGAAAAGGGAACCCTCTTACACTGTTGGTGGGAATGCAAACTAGTACAGCCACTATGGAGAACAGTGTGGAGATTCCTTAAAAAACTGGGAATAGAACTGCCTTATGACCCAGCAATCCCACTGCTGGGCATACACATGGAGGAAACCAGAATTGAAAGAGACACGTGTACCCCAATGTTCATCACAGCACTGTTTTATAATAGCCAAGACATGGAAGCAACTTAGATGTCCATCAGCAGACGAATGGATAAAGAAAGCAGTGGTACATATACACCATGGAGTATTAGTCAGCCATTAAAAAGAATACATTTGAATCAGTTCTAATGAGGTGGTTGAAACTGGAGCCTATTATACAGAGTGAAGTAAGCCAGAAAGAAAAATACCAATACAGTATACTAATGCATATATATGGAATTTAGAAAGATGGTAACAATAACCCTGTATGCGAGACAACAAAGAGACACAGATGTATAGAACAGTCTTTTGGACTCTGTTGTGGGGAGGCAGGATGATTTGGGAGAATGGCATTAAAACATGTATAATATCATATAACAAATGAATCTCCAGTCCAGGTTTGATGCAGGATACAGGAAGCTTGGGGATGGTGCACTGGGATGACCCAGAGGGATGGTATGGGGAGGGAGGTGGAGGGGGGTTCAGGATTGGGAACACATGTACACCCATGGCAGATTCATGTTGATATATGGCAAAACCAATACAATATTGTAAAATAAAATAAATAAATAAATAAATTTTTTAAAATCCCCATTTGGACAATGTTTTAAGAAGCTGTATTTGTACCTGTCAAAAAACTCAAGTAAAAAGTTATAATTTTTTAAAAATTACTTTCATACAAAGCAGACCCTTAAGAGATGGCTATTAACTTTAAATACTCCTTACATTCTGAATATTTTATAGCTTTTGTCTCCATTTATTTAAAGACGACCACGGTCCGCTTTAAGCCGTAATGGACATTTAGAAGATCTAGCCACAAGCTTAAAAATAATCACCCTGAGGGTTAGGATGAACTTCTAAAGAAGTACCTCCCACTAAATTATTTACTGCTTAATTAATTGAAATGAGTATTATGTTCTTAGAAACATGACAAAGGAAAAGTTGAGTAATAACACAAAGGAGTTTATTACAGTCTGATGGACAGGGAGGCCTGGCATGCTGCAGTCCATGGGGTTGCCAAGAGTCAGACACGACTGAGTGACTGAACTGAACTGAACTGACCCCAGATATTACCGCCACTCTCAGATATGCAAAGTGGTAGATGCTATGGCTGAGAGAGCAGAAATGCGTTCTCATTGGTGGTGAAGACAATGAAGTGTTGCTAACAGATAAACTCTGGTTATGAAGATGGATGGCGTATGTGGAAGCAAGTCAGGGTAGTTGAGGAGAGAACTTTCAGGGTCAAGATTACAGGGAGAAGAGTCAGAACCATGAGCTGTAGTAGATGGACCATTGGCAATACAAACAGGGCATGTGCACAAGTGTGAGTTACTAAGTCTTAGAAAAATAGCCAGAAGTCACGTATTTTATTCAGATTCCTTTAATTCTTCAATTCAGTTTAGTCACTCATTTGTGTCCAATTCTTTGCGACCCCATGGACTGAAGCACCCCAGCCCTCCCTGTCCATCACCAACTCCAGGAGCTTGCTCAAACTCATACCCATTGAATCGGTGATGCCATCCAACAAGCTCATCCTGTCATCTCCTTTTCCTCCTACCTTCAGTCTTTCCCAGCATCAGGGGCTTTTCCAAGGAGTCAGTTCTTTGCATCAGGTGACCAAAGTATTGGAGCTTCAGCTTCAGCATCAGTCCTTCCAATGAATATTCAGGACTAATTTCCTTTAGGATGGACTGGTTGGATCTCCTTGCAGTCCAAGGGACTCTCGAGAGTTTGCTCCAACACCACAGTTCAAAAGCATCAATTCTTTGGCACTCAGCTTTCTTTATGGGCCAACTCTCACATCCATACATGGCTACTGGAAAAACCATAGCTTTGACTAGACAGACCTTTGTTGGCAAAGTAATCTTTGGTTTTTAATATGCTATCTAGGTTGGTCATAGCTTTTCTTCAAAGGAGCAAGCATCTTTTGATTTCATGGCTGCAGTCACCATCTGCAGTGATTTTGGAATCCCCCAAAATAAAGTCTCTCACTGTTTCCATTGTTTGCTCATCTATTTGCCATGAAGTGATGGGACTGGATGCCATGATCTTAGTTTTCTGAATGTTGAGCTTTAAGCCAACTTTTTCATTCTTCTCTTTCACTTTCATCTAGAGCTCTTTAGTTCTTCTTAGCTTTCTGCCTTCAATTCTTAGTACCTTTATTTTTTTACAATGGCTGCGGAATTGCCAAATCTTGTTTCTATTGCTTTACTCCCATTTCCCCAGATGTTGAATGATGCAGTGAAAACATCCATTTTAAAGGCTGTTCTACTTTTGTTTTTGATCATTAACATTCTACACAGCATGTCTCAGGAAGCATAAAATGAGATGTTTCAGATTCTAATTTGCATGAATGAATTAATGAGGGAGCCAGAAAAAGATGGTAGCTTAGATACCAGATTCAGGAATGAAGAATGTCACATCTCAGTATAAGATTGATATCTCAGCTGCAATTGCTTTTGTTAACTTCATTCTTAAATCTTATTCAAATATTTCCCATGTTCTAGAAAAGATAAAAATTCATTCATGGATTTAAATAAAGTTTGGATGTATGCCAATTTTGTATTCTAATATGGAGATAAGCAAATCTTGTTCAGGTTTAAAAAATCATCCAACATTTTTGAGATTTATAAATAGTACTTAAATAGTACTATTTAAATCTAATATAGTATAAATCTAAGCATTCATTTGCATAAATCTAAGCATTCAATTGAAAATACTTTCATTTTGTTTCTTCCTATAATTTATATTATGGGAAGATGGGCATATCTTAGTGGCATACAGTTATTTTTCATTCATACATTCTTTTCACACTTATTAGTAAAGTCAGTCTATAAGGGATTCTACCCTAGAGAAGAAAATGGAAAATAATATTTTGAATGCACGTTAGGTGCCAATACTATGATCGGCTATGAAATACTCATGAAAGCTTGATGAAGTTAGTGTCATCAATTTAAAAATGAACAGTACAAAACAAGGGAATTTACTTGAGAGTGCTCAGCTGGTGATTTAAACCCAGTCTAAAGAATTTCAAGTCCTCTCACGCCACATCCAAACACCATACTATCATCCCCATAATATTTTTCATTTGGAACGAGAAGTCTGTCTACCAAGAATCATTTTATTTATTCAAGATAAAAACACACACCCATGCACCTATACAGGTAGTCAAGAATTTTCTGCTGTATTAACATTTTAGATCTTAAATCATCTTTAAAGTTTTTATTAATAAAGAGAATAGAAACATAGTAATAATAATTCCATCTTGATATCACTTTAAAACATTAAAATAATCACCGTGATTTAAATTATACCTAGAGTGAGCATTATAGTATACAACAATCTAAGCAAGAGACTGAAATTTAACAGCAGATGGCTAAGGCTGAAAAGTTCAGTGAACTGATGTATTTTCTAGAGGTTCCTGGTTGAAGGCACAGAAATGGCTGACTTCCACCAGAATAAAACCGCTGTCAGACAAGACCCTCTTATCTCTACAGAGGCCATTCGGGCTTATTCCTTTTATCCATGTGAGTGATTCTGAGCCAAACAAGAACCACCCAGGCAGCACTTTCCTTAAGGAGTGAGCAAGTAGCATTGTAAGATGATCCCTAGATTACCAGAAACGTGTTTCAATTAATGGTTCCTTGCTGTTTCTATTATGTTTGGATTATTAGCTTTTACTACTCCCTTATTGGTTTCCTATAGCCTTTGAGAAGACTTGCACTAAAAGCCTGCTGAGAGAGGCAGGCTGGGAAAACCACAAGCATTTCCCACAATCACTACGCCCAGAGAGCAGGGAGAATCTTCCAGCTGAGATCTGAGCTGAAGGGCCTAATATGTCTGCTGGCAAACAGGCTTCAGTGTTTTACCCTTTCTCATCCCTTCTCTCCTGGCCCCAACCATGCAGTGACATTCCAAAAGTGTCACATCATAGTCTTCAATTCTAAATCAATCTTCATAAATCTCTTTCACAGCTTCATCTACTTTCATCGGCAATTTGGGACTGCCCTTTCAAAACCTCTTGACACAGTTCTTTCTCATCACTGGCCTCATAGTGCAGCTGTCACCATCAATGAGATGAAATCCAGTGAACCTCTGAATGCCAGCCCTTCTACCAAGGTCTGGTGTCACTGGAGGTAGACACTCATCTACCCAGTACATACTCTCTGTGGGCAGGCAAAGCAAACAATTTCCAAGCGGTGTTTACCAGTTGCCTGTGAAAGTGATATGCATGCCATTATTTGAGCTATATTTTTGTTCAAGCAAGCTTTCCATGAAAACTATGGTCGCCATTACATTTGGAAGAGATGGCCAACATGTAAGTAATCACACTGCGCGTGCATGCATGCTAAGTCGTTTCAGTCATATCTGACTCTTTGCGAGTAGCCTGTCAGGCTCCTCTGTCCATGGGATGCTCCAGGCAAGAATACTGGAATGGGCTGCCACACCTTCCTCCCGGGGATCTTCTGGACCAGGAGATCGAATCTGTTGTGTCTCTTTTGTCACTTGCATTGGCAGGCGGGTTTTTTTGTTTTGTTTTGTTTTACCACAAGTGCCACCTAGAAAGCCCAAGTAACCACACCAGTGTGTAAATAAACAGTAGTAAGAACTTGAGCAAACTTAACTTCCAAGCATTATCTAATAATTAGGTAGGGGCTAGTTCCCACAGATTGCCATCACCTAAGTAGCTTGAAATGTTCTGAACCATCCTTCCAGATGCTCTTATAAAAGGGACATAGGGAGGAGATGAATTGAAAAGAGGTTCTTCTGCTATGTCCCCATTAGGCCAACCCAAAGGCTTGGTTTTTCTCACTATCAGTGCAAACCAGTGCTAATGAGCTTTATTACTCAGTCAACTTCTCACACCAAGGATGAAGCTAGATAACCATGGATGAAGGAGAGTTGGCTTTAATTTGTTTTAAGGTCCATCTTGGATTAACTCTCACCTTTCCCCTCCATCCTACTTGGATGCCATTATCACCTTCAAGATTTATGATATTTTGCTCTTTGGGATGATTATAATGATAATGAAGGATAACATTAAATTTTCCCACATAGATAATTTTTTATGTATTTGAGCCTCCAAGTAACCTAGTTGGAAATTTCATCATCCATGTTATAGATGATAAACTAAAGCTTATAGAAGGGTAGGTATCTAGGCTAAAGTCACTCAACAATTAAGTATAGAGTCAACTCAAGCCCATGTTTTATTTCAAAATTCTCTGCTGCTTCCACTATGCTATACAGCTTTCTTTGGAGGAAGAATGTGTGATCCATTCAGGTAGATTCTTACTGAAAACTGAATACCTTTTGATTCTGAATGTGAATCTCTATTTGAAGTATATTTACTTCAGTAGTTCCTAAATATGATAATAGTGTTTTATGATATGCTAATATCCTTAATTAATGTTGATTTTTAAAAATCTGTTCAAAATGTTTAAATGACTTGTCAGTGGACTAGAAAGCTACTGTGCCTTTTCCTGTACCTGTAATGTCTACAATACAATCTGCTAAATTTTTTCTGAAGACTCATAACTTCTGAAGAGAAAATATATAGCAGATAAACAGCTTAGTTTCCTCAAAGAACTTAGTTATCACACTTGGACTTGTTCACTGAGACACTGGGGAAACTTCTTATAAAAGCCAAGGTAATAAAATAAATTTAGAACTTAATTGCTGCACTTTTATAAAACCTTAATGACTCAAAGCTAACATTAAAAAAATTATACAATAGGAAACACAGTACTGACTTATGATACTACTGTGTTGTTAATGAAACGGAACAAACATCTATTGAATCCATATTAGATCAGATCAGATCAGATCAGTCGCTCAGTCGTGTCCAACTCTTTGCGACCCCATGAACCGCAGCACGCCAGGCCTCCCTGTCCATCACCAACTCCCGGAGGTCACTCAGACTCACATTCATCGAGTCAGTGATGTCATCCAGCCATCTCATCCTCCGTCGTCCCCTTCTCCTCCTGCCCCCAATCCCTCCCGGCATCAGAGTCTTCTCCAATGAGTCAACTCTTCGCATGAGGTGGCCAAAGTACTGGAGTTTCAGCTTTAGCATCATTCCTTCCAAAGAAATCCCAGGGCTGATCTCCTTCAGAATGGACTGGTTGGATCGCCTTGCAGTCCAAGGGACTCTCAAGAGTCTTCTCCAACACCACAGTTCAAAAGCATCAATTCTTTGGCGCTCAGCCTTCTTCACAGTCCAGCTCTCACATCCATACATGACCAAAGGAAAGACCATAGCCTTGACTAGGCGAACCTTTGTTGGCAAAGTGATGTCTCTGCTTTTGAACATGCTATTTAGGTTGGTCATAACTTTCCTTCCAAGGAGTAAGCGTCTTCTAATTTCATGGCTGCAGTCACCATCTGCAGTGATTTTGGAGCCCAGAAAAACAAAGTCTGACACTAGACATTCATAAATAACCCTAACAGATGGGGCTTCCCAATTTTAAAGGAATTGAAGAATTTTCCAATGGTCTTATAAATCATTAATAGCAAATCTCTAATTAACACACAGCTCTAAAGAGATTCCCTAGGGAAGGGAAAGGCTACGCATTCCAGTATTATGGCCTGGAGAATTCCATGGACTGTTTAGTCCACAGGGTTGCTAAGAGTCAGACACGACTGAGTGACTTTCACTTTACTTCACTTCTGCTGCTAAGTCGCTTCAGTCGTGTCCGACTCTGTGCGACCCCATAGATGGAAGCTCACCAGGCTCCCCTGTCCCTGGGATTCTCCAGGCAAGAACACTGGAGTGGGTTGCCATTTCCTTCTCCAATGCATGAAAGTGAAAAGTGAAAAGTGAATTCGCTCAGTCGTGTCCGACTCCTAGCGACCCCATGGACTGGAGCCCACCAGGCTCCTCCGCCCATGGGATTCTCCAGGCAAAAGTACTGGGGTGGGGTGCCACTGCCTTCCCCGACTTCACTTCTAACAAGATTAAAAACTATATGCTCTTTTAAAACAATAGCAAACCTAAACAATGTATTAAGCAGAGACATCATTTTGCAAACAGAAGTTTATAGAGTCAAAGCTATGGTTTTTCCAGTAGTCACATATGGATGTGAGAGTTGGACCATAAAGAAGGCTGAGCACCAAAGAATTGATACTTTCAAACTGTGGTAATGGAGAAGACTCTTGAGAGTCCCTTGAACTGCAAGGAGATCAAACAAGTCAATCCTAATGGAAATTAACCCTGATTATTTATTGGAAGGGCTGATGCTGAAGCTTAAGCTCCAATATTTGACCATCTGATGTGAAGAGCTGACTCATTGGGAAAGACCCTGATGCTGGGAAAACTGAAGACAAAAAGAGAAGTGAGTGTTGAGGATGAGATGGTGAGATAGTGTCACCAACTCAATGGATATGAACTGAGCAAACTCCAGAAGATAGTTAAGGACAGGGAAGCCTGGCATGCTGCAGCACATGGGATTGCAAAGAGCTGGACATGACTTAGCAACTGAATAACAAGATGCTCTTTTTTTGAGTGCCTTCAGCCATCCTGCTAGCACTGTTTCCTCAAATATTAAGTGTTTTACACTCTGCAAGTGAAAATAAACAAGTTCCACAAAGTGGCAGACAAAATTTTTCTTTAGTTGGTCCCCTCTTTCTTCTGCTTTGCCTCTGGCTACTGTCACCACACTGCCATGCCCTACTTTGCCTTCCTGATGTCTATTTATGTTATCGACACAATGACTCTTTTAGATATGGTCTCTTTGGTTTATTATTAGAGTTCAAGATTAATTTTATCTTCCCAGAACCTTAGCACATTAAAAACTTGCTCAAGCTAAGTGAGAGTTTAATGGTGGATATTTTATATGCCACAGTCATCTAAGTGGACAATTTGCTTTCAGAAAGCCTTTTGGAGAAGGGATGGAGCTATTCTAGCCTCTTCTTCACAAATATGTGCATGCTTAGTCACTCATGCTTGTGTCCAACTCTTTGCAATCCCATGAACTGTAGCCTGCCAGGCTCCTTTGTCCATGGGATTCTCCAGGCAAGAATACTGGAATGGGTTGCCATTTCCTTCTCCAGGGTATTTTCTCAACCCAGGGATCAAACCTATGTCTCTTAAGTCTCTTGCATTGGCAGGTGGGTTCTTTATCTCTAGTGCCACCTGGGAAGTCCTTTCTTCACAAATATAGGCACCCTGAATACAAAAAAGGGGAACAGGACCTGAGTTAGTGAGTTTCACAGACTACCATTTTCCAAAGTCATTTCTGGGTCATAGTCATGTTGGAAGTTAAGTGATGATTTTACTTATCTACTTATCTTTAGAGAGGCAAGATAGAGTTAAACATATTTGGGGTTAAATCTCAGCTTTAGCTCTTATCAGCCAGGTTATTAAAATAGTCATTAGTTTTCTGTCTGTCTCTCTCTCTCTATCCCCATCTCTCTTTCTATCTCCACCACTTTCTCTTTTTCTGAAACTCTATTTTGCTTTCATTTGTAGAAAGATGATAAGACCACCTAGCTTGCCTTGAAGCTTAAGCAAGTTCATGTAAATAAAGTTTCTAGTACCTGACCCATAGAAGATGTTTTAAAGTGGCCACTCTTCATATCTGAGTTTGCACATAAATATTCTGACCACTCACTGACAAAATGTAGCATATAGTCTTATTTTCACTATGCCTATCCTATACATTGGAGGACATTCATTTATGATTTCTCCAACACCAAATTTATAATGATGATCATTAATAGAAACCCCTTAGATTTATAAGGCACCTCCCCTCTAAGAATCTCTCTTTAGAAATTTTCTTATTTATCCTCATGGATCCCAAGGGATCAGGAGGAGACATTACTATCATTTTTACATTATGGATGGCTGTAATCAAGAGGTGTTCATTGCAGTATCTGTTTTTAGGTGAAACTGTGTTAGGTACCACATAAAGAGATTCCACTAGTTCATCAAGTATTGTTTTGAGTGACTTTTATATGCCAAAATAACCATGTGATGCTGACATATTATCCCATGTTACAGATGAAGAAATAAAGTCTTAGAGAGGTTAAGCAACTTGCTTATCAGTATATACAGATAGTTGAATAAAATGTGGTCCCTGCTCTCATGAAGAAGACGGGTCTTTGTTGAGCATTTACTATGTGCCAGCTGCTATGCCAAGAAAACTACAGGAGTTATTTTGTACATTCGTTTAACAGCCCTCCAAGTTTGTTATACTTTAGTGATCTATGATTATTATCTCCATTTAGCAAGTGAGGCACAGACAGGGTGAGGACCTTGCCCAAAGCTGCACAGCTGCTAAGTGGCCGACCTTGAAGGGGAAAAAGCAGAATGGAGCCAGGTTGACTGAGTAGGATTCTAGCTCCAACACTCTGTGTGAGTTGCTTAACTCCTGAGCAAGTTGCTTAACCTTTCTATGTCCCAGCTTCCTCTCCTGGAAAATGAGAATATAAGTATCTACTTGATAGGGTTGTTATGAGGATCAAATACAAGTACATATATACATATATAGTTTATAATTCTGCCTTGCATGTGTTAACTGTAAGTATCTGGGATTCAAACCTAAGAACTCTGATTCTGGAACTATTATATTATTCTGCTTCAAAAAAATTCTTCCAGGGGAAGAAGCAGTAACACTTGAGCTGACTTTCCAAAGAATACACAGTCAAAAGCTTGGTTCTAGGAGTCTAGTTCTAATTCAGTCAATGGAGAGCTGCCTGTAAAGACTCAGATGTCAGGAGGCAGAGTAGCCTTTTTCGTTTTCTCTTTTCAACTTGGGCTGGAGAACAGTTGACTGACAATGTTGTGTTACTTCTGGGTGTACGGCAAAGTGATTCAGTTACTGTGGTTTAGTCGCTCAGCCATGTCTGACTCTTTGTGACCCCATGGACTGTAGCCCACCAGGCTCCTCTGTCCATGAGATTTCCCAAGCAAGAATACTCGAGTGGGTTTCCGTTTCCTTCTCCTGGGGATCTTATCTTTTTAAAATTTTTTAGAATTTGGACTTTGGGATCTAAGTATCTGTATTTCCTCTGTCCAGGTTATTTATTTCCTTAGATACATGAAAATTCTGCCATCCATGAATGTTTTCATCTACCCTCTAGTTATTCAACAATTTTTTTTTCACCTTGAGGAGATTCCAAAATTGTGCTTAACTATGTGTTGGCAAAATGATATTTCTTTGAAGATTCAGCATTATGAACATGGGCCAATCCCCTCATTACAAACAAATAAATTAAAAAAAAAAAAAAAACAGAAACTGCTGCATTACCTTCAGAGAAAATAATAGAACAACTTAAATATGTAAGCCTTAAGCTTTGTGGAGGGCATTCATTTTAAATGATTAGTTTAGCTTTAGGAATGAGTACTGATTTTTTTTTTTCAACTCACCATGGTAATTTAATTTCAGATGCAGAAGTGGAAAGTAAAAAGGAAGAGATCTGGGAGAGAAGAAAATGTAGGCCTGTGAAGAGGGATTAATAGTATTGGCAATCAAAATGATTTTGGCAGTTACAGAATCAGTGAAGGAACATCCTCCTGTCTAAGCAAATATCCTCTAACTGAAAACTACTTGTGTATTTGCACATCATATTTAAGCCATGATGGATTTCAAAACTGAAGACCTTAGAAACAGAATAATTGTTCAACTGATATTATTTTAGTGGGAGATCTTACATATGAACTATAATGGAAAATTCATGTTTAATTATAATTAAAAATGCTAGGAGATATCTATGCCCTTTGACATAAGACCCAGCAAAAATGCAAGAGCAACTATCAGCACATGCCCATCAGTGTTTAGTTCAGTTCAGTCGCTCAGTCACATCTGACCCTTTGTGACCCCATGGACGGGAGCACACCAGGCTTCCCTGTCTATCACCAACTTCCAGAGTTTACTCAAACTCAAGTCTATTGAATCGGTGATGCCATCCAACCATCTCATCCTCTGTCATCCCCGTCTCCTCTCGCCTTCAATCTTTCCCAGCATCAGGGGCTTTTCCAAGGAGTCAGTTCTTCACATCAGGTGGTCAAAGTACTGGAGTTTCAGCTTCAGCATCAATCCTTCCAATGAATATTCACGACTGATTTCCTTGAGGACGGACTGGTTTGATCTCCTTGCAGTCCAAGGGACTCTCAAGAGTCTTCTCCAACACCACAGTTCAAAAGCATCAATTCTTCAGTGCTCAGCTTTCTTTATGGTACAACTCTCACATCCATACATGACTACTGGAAAAACCATAGCTTTGACTAGATGGACCTTTGACAGTAAAGTAATGTCTTTGTTTTTTAATATGCTGTCTAGGTTGGTCGTAGCTTTTCTTCCAAAGAGCAAGTATCTTTTAATTTCATGGCTTCAGTCACCATCTGCAGTGGTTTTGGAGCCCACTTTTCAGTCTCTCACTGCTTCCATTGTTTCCCTATCTATTTGCCATGAAGTGATGGGACTGGATGCCATGATCTTGGTTTTCTGAATGCTAAGTTTTAAGCCAACTTTTTCACTCTCTTCTTTCACTTTTATCAAGAGGCTCTTTAGTTCCTGTTCACTTTTTGCCATAAGGGTGGTGTCATCTGCATATCTGAGGTTGTTGGTATTTCTCCCGGCAATCTTGATTCCAGCTTGTGCCTCATTCAGCCCAGCATTTCACATGATGTACTCTATATATAAGTTAAATGAGCAGGGTGACAACATACAGCTTTTCCTGATTTGGAACCAGTCTGTTGTTCCATGTCCAGTTGCTTCTTGACCTGCATACAGATTTCTCAGGAGGCAGGTAAGGTGGTCTGGTATTCCCATCTCTTTCAGAATTTTCCACAGTTTGTTGTGATCCACATAATTAAAGGCCTTGGTATAATCAATAAAGCAGCAGTAGATGTTTTTCTGGAACTCTTTTGCTTTTTTGATGATTCAATGGATGTCGGCAATTTGATCTCTGGTTCCTCTGCCTTTTCTAAATCCAGTTTGAATATCTGAAAGTTCACAGTTCACGTATTATTGAAGCCTGGCTTGGACAATTTTGAGCATTACTTTGCTAGCATGTGAGATGAGTGCAATTGCCCATCAGTGTGGAAACAGCCAATAAGGCATCATAGGTGATGAACTGCAAATACACCTCTCAGGACATTCATTTGCCATTTTTCTCGTCTCTAATAAAGAGAATAAGCAGTCCAAGCCTTTAAGTTTTTCTGGGTGAGGGACTTCCCTTTTAGCCCAGTGGTTAGGAATCAGCCTTGCAAATTCAGGGGACATGAGTTCCATCCCTGGTCAGGGAACTGAGATCCTACATGCCATGGAGCAATGAAGCCCATGGGCTGCAACTGCTTAACCCGAGCATCGCAACTAGAGAGTCTATGCTCATGCGCTGCAACAAAAGATCTCACATGATGCAACAAATTTCCCACGTGCCACAAGTAAGATCCCACACAGCCAAATAAATAAATTTAAAAAAAAAAAAAAAAAAACAGTAATAACAAGAAAAGAAGGGGATTCCCTGGTAAAGAATCCACCTGCCAATGCAGGAGATGTGCATTTGATCCCTGAGTTGGGAAGATCCTCTGGAGAAGGAAATGGTAACCCATTCCAGTACTCTTGCCTGGGAAATTCCATGGACAAAGGAGCCTGGTGGGCTGCAGTCCATGGGGTCACAAAACAGTTGGATATGACTTAGCAACTAAACAACAACAGCAAGAAAATAAATTGACAGAAATAATTATTAAAAAATTGAGTTATTTTAAAAACACTCTTTTTTTTTTTAATGAGTTTCATACATTAGGGCATTGGAAAAAAAATTATCCCTCTCCATGATAACTAGCAAACAACCCTTCCTAATGTTAATGGAGGCTAATGGGCCAGGACCTAACAAAAGCATTCAAGTACATGAGAAAAGAAAAGGAAAAGCAGAACTCTTGGGTTTGCTACTCAAGCTCACAGAGCAATTTAGCAGACTTCTCATAGTGTTCTAGGCCACACCAGTACACACCTGCAGAGAAAATGACATCATGAAATTCCACGCCACATCTGGATGTGCTAGATCCACAGCTGGATTTCAGGAGTTAGAACCACATTCTAGAAGATGTTGATGTTTCTGGTTGCTGATACCTTTCTCCTTCATAATCCAAGAGCTGCTACTGCTAGCTGCTAAGTCACTTCAGTCGTGTCCGACTCTGTGAGACCCCATAGACGGCAGCCCACGAGGCTCCCCCGTCCCTGGGATTCTCCAGGCAAGAATACTGGAGTGGGTTGCCATTTCCTTCTCCAGTGCATGAAAGCGAAAAGTGAAAGTGAAGTAGCTCAGCCGTGTGCGACTCAGCGACCCCATGGACTGCAGCCCACCAGGCTCCTCTGTCCATGGGATGTTCCAGGCAAGAGTACTGGAGTGGGTTGCCATTGCCTTCTCCGAATCCAAGAGCAGACGAAGTGAACTCAGCAGGGGCACCTTTGAGGACACATAGGCCAAAGGAAGATCAATTAAGCCCTTAGTTTGAAAACTAAAACCTGCACTGGCCTCTCATAAGTGTGCTGTGATGATCTCACAGCAGAGAGAATGCTATTGCCAGAAACATCTGCCAAGATAATGTTGCCAGAGCCTTCAGTTGCCTCATTTACCAACCTTCACAAGACTTCATCTTGGCAAATTTGGGTTAAGCAGAGTTGGCATCAAGTATTAGCTGTAGGATAATCTGTAAAGCACGTGAAATTTGATTGCAAATATGCTCAACTGTCTTTCCATCATTATCTTTTACTTCTGTATTCCACACCCCTCTGCCGAGCTTTTATGAGCCTTCTCTTTCCCTTTCCATGTATCCTAGAAAATGCTAATTGTCCCCAGTTTCAATCAGTAAGCAATGGAGTACATTGGGTTAATTAGCAACCTGTTTCTAATCACTTATGTTCTGAGCCCATAGGAAACAACAGGAATACAATGTTGTTAAGACCCCCCATCTATGCTAAATGACTTTTACAGTTACTTTGGAGAAGAAGGTTGCTCATGAAACAATTAATGAGCAACAGTGTATAGTAAAATGTTAATGTCATTCATGTCCCAGGCGCAAAAGGGCTTAGAGAAGCAAGATATTGGTATGAGATTGTAAAGTGAAATAATTTTTTAGCAGAGGTAAGACTACAATTGAACTTGGAAGTATGAGGAAAATCACGTGATATGTGAAGAAAGAATTGTCAGTGGGAAACAAGTAAATCATGATACGAATAGACTAGAAGCTAGTGGATTTGATACTATTTTTGCTTGAGCAAAAAATGTAGCTTTATATTGAAGTTTCATTTCTTCAACTCACACAGATACTAAATGCTACACAATATTTTGGAAGTTAGAGGTCTTGGAAATCTTTGAACTCATGCCTTGTTAGGGTTTGTCCAACTTTCTTGCACATGCAAACAAGCCTGAGGAGCTTTGAAAACAGAGTCAACTTTTGAAAATGTCTGGGCCCCACAGAAGGTAATGTGTCATTTTAGGGTCAGATGTGTATATAATTCTGTTTTTGCTGCTTTATCAGAAGACAGTGCTTTCTCTCTTAAACCAGTGCATGCTCGCACACACACTCATACCACACACATAGACATATGTACACGCTCATGTTTTATTAAAGATCACGTCCTGAAGTATCTGGACAGTGTGAAAAACAAAAGCCTTTGAATAACATGACATTTTCACTTGCAAAAATATTAATGCCTTGCTATGTACTACCCATATTTGCATGCATGCTAAGTGGCTTCAGTCGTACCTAACTCTTTGCGACCCTAACGACTATAGCCCACCAGGTTCCTCTTGGGGATTCTCCAGGCAAAAATACTGGAATGGGCTGCCATCCCCTCCTCCAGTGGATCTTCAAAACAAAAGCCTTTGAATAACATGACGTTTTCACTTGCAAAAATATTAATGCCTTGCTATGTACTACCCATATTTGCATGCATGCTAAGTGGCTTCAGTCGTGCCTAACTCTTCGCGACCCTAACGACTATAGCCCACCAGGTTCCTCTTGGGGATTCTCCAGGCAAGAATACTGGAATGGGCTGCCATCCCCTCCTCCAGTGGATCTTCCCGACCCAGAGATCAAACCTAAGTCCCCTGTGTTTCCTTCATTGCAGGCGGATTCTTTACCGCTGAGTCACTGGGGAAGCCCCACTAGCCATGTTTATATGAGTCTAAAACAATGAGCTGAAAGGTGAAAGTTGGAGTCAAAATATTTGTTGGCAGCAGTGGGAAAAAAAAAAATGAAAAATGTAGTTGTTTTCTACATTCAGAATCGCTCCAGAGGCTGGCTTATTTTTAAAGCTGAATTCGATTAACCAGGTATTTGCATGAAAATTATTTCCCTATAGAATTCTAGGACAAAAGGACAGTTTTGTTATGAGGAACGTGGTGAAATGCAGAGGCCAGTGCTGCAGGTCAGAGAGTCTACAGATTTCACAGGCTCCCAGGTGGCATCTATGCAGCTGGTTCATGGGCCATACCTTCAGCAAGGCTGGAGAATATGGAGCATGGGTTTATTTTCTTTCTTATTTATTTATTTAGCTGTGCTGGATCTTAGTTGCAGCATGCAAACCCTGAACTGCAGTATGTGGGATCTAGTTTCCTGACCAGGGATCAAACCCAGGTCCCCTGCATTGGGACCACTGAGTTTTAGCCACTGGACCACCAGGGAAGTTCATGAAGCACGCTTTTCAATCTTCTACATTGATGTTCACTTTGCAAGTTGTTTATATTTCAGCACAGATAGGTCTGTAATTATACAATCACAATAATGGGTGTTGTTATTGTTCAGTTGCCAATTAATGTCTGACTCTTTGCAACCAGTCTTCCCTGTCCTTCACTGTCTCAGAGTTTGCTCAAATTCATGTCCATTGAGTGTGCGATGCTATCTAACCGTTATCTTATTCTCTGCTGCTCTTTTCTTTTGCCTTCAGTCTTTCCCAGCATCAGAGTCTTTTCCAATGAGTTGGCTCTTCATATCAGGTGACCAGAGTACTGGAGCTTGAGCTTCAGCATCAGTCCTTTCAATGAATATCCAGGGTTGATTTCCTTTAGAATTGACTGGTCTGATGTCCTTGCAGTTCAAGGGACTCTCAAGAGTCTTCTCCAGCACCACACTTCAAAAGCATCAATTCTTTGGCTCTCAGCCTTCTTTCTGGTCCAGTAATGAGTATGCTTTGTCAAAGTACACTTCCTTCAAAATATTTCTACTGCATTTGAGGAACTTCGGATTAGAACAATTCTAGAAGTTTCCTTCCCATCATGACCCTTTCTCAATTTTATTTTCCCTTAATCCAGGATGTTGTTTCACCACTATTTTCAGAATGTGAAACTTTTTACTCTTGATTTAACTTCTCCTACACAATTGTAAGGCCAAGCCAGTGGATGCTCTTACCTAAGATTTAGTAACTGGTTGAAACCAGTATCATCTGTAGAGCCTCCAGGGTTCCAGGAGTTACTTCTCTGACCTTCAGAGCTACTTGTACAAATGTGTATAGCTATGTATAAAAGCTTTGTTTTAAATTTAAAAAAAATCTTAGTGTGTGAGATCCCCTAAGATCTCTCACAGAGAGATCCCCTAAGTATATAATAGCCAAAAGGAGATGCCCCAAAGGTACCTTGAGACCCAATTCGATACCACTCACCAGCTGAACCTCCAGAAAGTATTAAAATGAATGTTATGAAATATTTCATTCTTGTCTCCCACTAACTCCATTTAATGTAAGCTCTGTGAAGCCAGAAACATTCTTGTTTGTGACTTTTTCTCAGCACAGAAAACACAGCTGGGTATATTGTTGGTGATATGTAAGGGTTGATTGAATGAATAAATGGAAAGCAAAATTAATAACTCAATGCCTTCATCCTACTAAAATTTCTTTCATCCTAGTAATTCTTATGCCTTTCTCTGAAAGACTGTATTTAAATCCAATTCTTCCAATAAAATCTACTGTAACAGAGTCAGCTTTTGTTCCTTTAAACAGTGAAAACCAGTGGCGATCTCTCTTCATTTCTAGCAGGCAAAGCAAAAACTGAAACATAATCTAGAGTCTGTTTTTCCTTGAATATCTCAGCACAATGCCCTGAGCCAAACACACAGATCAATTTCCCTAACATTTCTTGATTAACTTATAAAAGTATAAAAACAACTTAAGTAAGTTTAATTTATCATGGAATTCAAGATTCACAATATTGAGCACATCTACACTTTCCCTGCACTCTCCTACTTGACATGATTGGGGTTTTGTACTAAACTTCTTTTTTTCTTTTTGCCACAACTCCAACCCAACAATGAACCTATTTTCTCAGTTTAAAATATTTAGCCAACTTTAAAGAGTTGGGTTTTGTTTTTTGTTTGTTTGTCTCTCCATGTTTTTAGTTAGCAGAAATAAAAATGTGGAAAGACATCTGAACATCTTGGCCAGGGCCCATGTCTGACCCAAAATAAAGCAGGAAATAAACCTACAGAACTGTATAAATACTTCTTTTCCCCCCAACTTAGTATCACCTTTGCTATTAATAGTATGAGGTGATGTTGGTAAAAGCAGTAAAATGTCTTGGTTCAGAACATGAATTATGATATCAGACAGATTTGGAACTCTTTTGGTTCAATCCACTGACCAGTTGTGTGCCTTTGGGTTACTCCTTTGTCCTCTCTTCCCCAGCTCAGCTGCCTCACATTTTAACATGAGAGAGACAGGAGCCCCACATTAGGGGGCTGTTGTGAAAATCAATATGATGATACCTATAAGCACTAGGAAAACATCTATTTCTGCTTTATTGACTATGCCAAAGCCTTTGACTGTGTGGATCACAATAAACTATGGAAAATTCTGAAAGAGATGGGAATACCAGACCACCTGATCTGCCTCTTAAGAAATCTGTATGCAGGTCAGGAAGCAACAGTTAGAACTGGTCATGGAACAACAGACTGGTTCCAAATAGGAAAAGGAGTACATCAAGGCTGCATATTGTCACCATGTTTATTTAACTTATATGCAGAGTACATCATGAGAAATGCTGGACTGGAAGAAACACAAGTTGGAATCAAGATTGCCGGGAGAAATATCAATAACCTCAGATATGCAGATGACACCACTCTTATGGCAGAAAGTGAAGAGGGGCTAAAAAGCCTCTTGATGAAGGTGAAAGTGGAAAGTGAAAAGGTTGGCTTAAAACTCAACATTCAGAAAACGAAGATCATGGCATCTGGTCCCATCACTGCATGGGAAATAGATGGGGAAACAGTGGAAACAGTGTCAGACTTTATTTTTCTGGGCTCCAAAATCACTGCAGATGGTGACTGCAGCCATGAAATTAAAAGACGCTTACTCCTTGGAAGGAAAGTTATGACCAACCTAGATAGCATATTCAAAAGCAGAGACATTACTTTGCCAACAAAGGTTCGCCTAGTCAAGGCTATGGTCTTTCCTGTGGTCATGTATGGATATGAGAGCTGGACTGTGAAGAAGGCTGAGCGCCGAAGAATTGATGCTTTTGAACTGTGGTGTTGGAGAAGACTCTTGAGAGTCCCTTGGACTGCAAGAAGATCCAACCGGTCCATTCTGAAGGAGATCAATCCTGAAATTTCTTTAGAAGGAATGATGCTAAAGCTGAAACTCCAGTATTTTGGCCACCTCATGTGAAGAGCTGACTCATTCGAGAAGACTCTGATGCTGGGAGGGATTGAGGGCAGGAGGAGAAGGGGATGACAGAGGATGAGATGGCTGGATGGCATCACTGACTTGATGGGTGTGAGTCTGGGTGACCTCCGGGAGCTGGTGATGGACAGGGAGGCCTGGCGTGCTGCAGTTCATGGGGTCGCAAAGAGTCGGACACAACTGAGCGACTGATCTGATCTGATCTGATCTGATAAGCACTAGGCTTCATGCTAGGCATGTGATGGTGGTAAGCAGTCAATAAGCATGAGCTTATGTTAGTAGTATCAGTAACAATATAATAAATAGTTCTATAAAAACAGGACAAACCAGCAACTCGGTCACCAAATATTTAACCACACATCAAATTGGTAAGCAATTAAAAATGTGATGCTAGCATTATTTGTTAGCATAAAGCTCCATTGTGAAAATCATTATTGTCTTATTTAAAAGAAAAATGACTTGCTTAAAAATACTGGCTACTATAAGTTTTCTTAGAAGAAATGGAGTAGCCATCATAGTCAACAAAAGACTCCAAAATGCAGTGCATGGATGCAATCTCAAAAATGACAGAATGCTCTCTGTTCATTTCCAAGGCAAACCATTCAATATCACGGTAATCCAAGTCTATGCCCAGACCAGTAATGTTGAAGAAGCTGAAGTTGAACAGTTCTATGAAGACCTACAAGACCTTCTAGAGCTAACACCCAAAAAGATACCCTTTTCATTATAGGGGACTGGAATGCAAAAGTAGGAAGTCAAGAAACACCTGGAGCAACAGGCAAATTTGGCCTTGGAGTACAGAATGAAGCAGGGCAAAGGCTAATAGAGTTCTGACAAGAGAACGCACTGGTCATAGCAAACACCCTCTTCCAATAACACAAGAGAAGACTCTACACATGGACATCACCAGATGGTCAACAATGAAATCAGATTGATTATATTCTTTGCAGCCAGAGATGGAAAAGCTCTATACATTCAGCAAAAACAAGACCAGGAGCTGACTGTGGCTTGGATCATGAACTCCTTATTGCCAAATTCAGACTTAAATTGAAGAAAGTGGAGAAAACCACTAGACCATTCAGGTATGACCTAAATCAAATTCCTTATGACTATACAGTGGAAGTGAGAAACAGGTTTAAGAGACTAGATCTGATAGAGTACCTGATGAACTATTGATGGAGGTTCGTGACATTGTACAGGAGACAGGAATCAAGACCAACTCCCAGGAAAAAGAAATTAAAAAAGCAAAATGGCTGTCTGAGGAGGCCTTACAAATAGCTGTGCAAAGAAGGGAAGCAAAAAATAAAGGAGAAAAAGAAAGATAAACTCATTTGAATGCAGAGTTCCAAAGAATAGCAAAGAGAGATAAGGAAGCCTTCCTCACTGATCAATGCAAAGAAATAGAGGAAAATAATAGAATGTCAATAAAATTAGAGATACCAACGGAACATTTCATGCAAAGATGGGCTCCATAAAGGACAGAAATGGTACGGACCTAACAGAAGCAGAAGATATTAAGAAGAGGTGGCAAGAATACACAGAAGAACTGTACAAAAAAGATCTTCATGACCCAGATAATCACGATGGTGTGATCACTAACCTAGAGCCAGACATCCTGGAATGTGAAGTCAAGTGGGCCTTAGAAAGCATCACTAGGAACAAAGCTAGTGGAGGTGATGGAATTCCAGTTGAGCTATTTCAAATCCTGAAAGATGATGCTATGAAAGTGCTGCACTCAACATGCCAGCAAATTTGGAAAACTCGGCAGTGGCCATGGGACTGGAAAAGGTCAGTTTTAATTTCAAGAAAGGCAATGCCAAAGAATGCTCAAACTACCGTACAATTGCACTCATCTCACATGCTAGGAAAGTAATGCTCAAAATTCTCTAAGCCAGGCTTCAGAAATACGTGAACCATGAACTTCCAGATGGTCAAGCTGGTTTTAGAAAAGGCAGAGGAACTAGAGGTCAAATTGCAAACATCTGCTGGATCATGGAAAAAGCAAGAGAGTTCCAGAAAAAAATCTATTTCTGCTTTATTGACTATGCCAAAGCCTTGGACTGTGTGGATCACAAGAAACTATGGAAAATTCTAAAAGAGATGGGCATACCAGACCACATGATCTGCCTCTTGAGAAACCTATATGCAGGTCAGGAAGCAACAGTTAGAACTGACATGGAACAACAGACTGGTTCCAAATAGGAAAAGGAGTACATCAAGGCTGTATATTGTCACCCTGTTTATTTAACTTATATGCAGAGTACATCATGAGAAATGCTGGACTGGAAGAAACACAAGCTGGAATCAAGATTGCTGGGAGAAATATCAATAACCTCAGATATGCAGATGACACCACCCTTATGGCAGAAAGTGAAGAGGAACTAAAAAGTCTCTTGATGAAAGTGAAAGAGGAGAGTGAAAAAGTTGGCTTAAAGCTCAACATTCAGAAAACGAAGATCATGGCATCCTGTCCCATCACTTCATGGGAAATAGATGGGGAAACAGTGGAAACAGTGTCAGACTTTATTTTTCTGGGTTCCAAAATCACTGCAAATGGTGACTGCAGCCATGAAATTGAAAGACACTTACTCCTTGGAAGGAAAGTTATGACCAACCCAGACAGCATATTCAAAAGCAGAGATATTACTTTGCCAACAAAAGTCCATCTAGTCAAGGCTATGGTTTTTCCAGTGGTCATGTATGGATGTGAGAGATGGACTATAAAGAAAACTGAGCACTGAAGAATTGATGCTTTTGAAATGGTGTGTTGGAGAAGACTCTTGAAAGTCCCTTGGACTGCAAGGAGATCCAACCAGTCCATCCTAAAGGCAATGAGTCCTGGGTGTTCATTGGAAGGAACAATGTTGAAGCTGAAACTCCAATACTTTGGCCACCTGATGCGAAGAGCTGACTCATTTGAAAAGACCCTGATGCTGGGAAAGATTGAGTGCAGGAAGAGAAGGGGACGACAGAGGACAAGATGGTTGGATGGCATCACTGACTCGATGGACATGGGTTTGGGTGGACTCCGGGAGTTGGTGATGGACAGGGAGGCCTGACGTGCTGCTTTTGATGGGGTTACAAAGAGTTGGACACGACTGATCGACTGTACTGACTAAACTGATAAGTTTTAAAATCACAGCTGCAATTTCAAGGAAGAATGCATCTTGACAGAGGCACTTACAGTCTATTCACAATGTTGACATCTAACTGTCCATGTTTCTTTTTTGCTCAAAATGTTGAGGCTTCAGAACTGCCAAGCTCAGAGAGAGTCAATACAGTGTCCACTTCCTAAGGCAACAATTCACTAGATTTGTGTAGGTACAGGTATTGACTGTGGTCAAAAGACTCCAATCCCACTGCAGTACAGGCAAGTTACATGACTGCTCCCACAGAAATCTGGATATACCAACAGGGTCATAGACCTCAGCTACTCTCCCTACCTGTTACCATGGATAACCCATATACCTGTACCTCTGATCCGACTGTTCATACACCAGTCAATAGAGCTAGAATGATCATTTTGATAACTTGATAATTAATTGCTTACTTAGTCAATGAGTTTAAGTGATCAGTGTGAGAAAACCAACCAGGTGTTAGGAGGAAATCCATAGGAGAGACTCCCATGTAGAGTTCTTCATCCTAATGTTGGAGAGTCTAATGTGATCATTTCACTTTACCAACTAGGAAACTGAGAGCCCTAGATGAGCAGTGACAGGTTCAAGGTCACCCAGCTAGTAACTGCATAGCTGAAATGATGTCTTGGTTTCCTGGTTTCTAGTCTCAGAGAAGTATTTTTTTTTTCACCAGCTCCTATATTCTCTATATATCAAGTAAAATATGTCTATTTTACTTGCTAAGTAAAGTATCATTATTTTAGTAGACTATAACAAAATTGTGCAATGGTACAACAATTGCAACTGCTTACTAATGACCCTTAAAGACTTCTCTGCCTAATTAAGGTATAATTGACAAAACTGTAAGATATTTGAAGTATATATAGTAATGATTTGATATTTGTGAAAGGATTATTTTCATAGTCTGTTAACACATCTGCCCTCTTAGCAAACTTCCGTTATACAATACAATATTATCAACTATAGTCACCATGTTATACATTAGATCCTCAAGACCTTTATGTATACACACATTTACTTTATCCATTAATTCACTAACAGACAGTTGTTTCCATATCTTGGCTATTGTGAATAATGTCACTATGAACATGCAGACACAGACATCTCTTCAATATCCTGATTTCATTTTCTTTGGATTTAAACCCAGAAGGGGACTGCTATATCACATCAAGTTCTAATTTTTTATTCCAGATTTACTGAGATATAGTTGACAATATTGCACTGTAGAAGTTTAAGGTGTACAGCATAATGATTTGATTTATATACATCATGAAATGATTATCACAATAATGTTTAGTGAACATCTATCATCTCATATAGACAAAATTAAATACAAAAAATACTTTCCTTGTGATGAGAACTCTTAGGATTTACTCTCTAAGGAACTTTCATATAAAAAACAGCAGTGTAAATTATATTTATCATTGTGCATTGCATCTCTAGTACTTATTTATCATATGCAAGCTTGTACCTTTTGACTGCTTTCATCCAATTTCCCCACCTCCCACTCCTTTTGCCCGTAACCACAATTCTGATTTCTTTTTCTATTTGTTTATTTTTGAAATATTATTAACCTACTATTACTTGACATAATGATTCAATAGTTCTATGCATTTCAAAAGGATCACAATAAGTCTAGATATGATCTGGTGCCAAACAAAGATAAGGCACAATAATTAACTATATTCCCTGTACTGTGCATTTCATACTCATGACTCATTTATTTTGTAACTCTAAGTTTGTATCTCTTAATTTCCCTCACCTATTTCTTTCCCTGCCTACATCCTGCTTCTTCTCTGACAACCACCAGCTTGTTCTGGGCAAAGAGTCTGAATAGACATTTTCCAGGAAAAACATACAGATGGCCAACAAGCAGAAAAGATTCTCAATATCACTTACCCTAGGGAAGTTCAAATCAAAGCCATTATGAAATACCAATTCACAATTGTCAGAACAGCTATTATCAAAAAGTTAACAAATAACAAGCATCGGCGAGGATATGGAAAAATGGGAACACTTGTACACTGAAGGTGGGAAAGTTAAGCTGTGCAGCCACTATGGGAAACAGTATGGAGAGTCTTCACAAAATTAAAACAAGAACTACCATGCTGCTGCTGCTGCTGCTGAGTCACTTCAGTCATGTCTGACTCTGTGTGACCCCATAGACAACAGCCCACCAGGCTCCTCTGTCCCTGGGATTCTCCAGGCAAGAATACTGCAATGGTTTTCCATTTCCTTCTCAAATGCATGCATGCACGCTAAGTCGCTTCAGTCATGTCCGAGTCTGTGCAACCCTATGGACAGCAGCCCACCAGGCTCCTCCGTCTACAGGATTCTCCAGGCAAGAATACTGGAGTGGGCTGCCATTTCCTTCTCCAGAACTACCGTATGATCCAGTAATTCCATGCCTAAGTATCTATCTGAAGAAAATGAAAACACTAATTAGAAAAAATACTTGCACCCTTATGTTTATTGCAGCTCTTTTTTTTTTCAATAGCCAAAATATGGAAGCAAGTTAAGTGCCATCAATAAAGGTGAGGTGTATACACATATTGGAATACTATTCAGCCATTAAGAATAATGAAATCTTGCCATTTTCTACAACATGGATGTACCTTCATGGTATTATGCTAAAAGTGAAATAAATTAGACAGAGAAAGACAAATGTGTGATTTCATTTATGTGTGGAATCTAAAAATAAACATAAAACAGAAATAGAGTTATAACGAACAAACATGTAGTTCTATCTTTAGTTTTTTCAGGACACTTCATGGCTGCACTAATTTACATTCCCACCGTCAGCTTACAAGGGTTCCCTTTCTCCACATCCTTTGTTACACCTCTTGTCTTTTTCAGGATCAGATCAGATCAGTCGCTCAGTCATGTCCGACTCTTTGCCACCCCATGAATCGCAGCACGCCAGGCCTCCCTGTCCATCACCAACTCCCACAGTTCACTCAGACTCACGTCCATCGAGTCAGTGATGCCATCCAGCCATCTCACCCTCTGTCGTCCCCTTCTCCTCCTGCCCCCAGTCCCTCCCAGCATCAGAGTCTTCTCCAATGAGTCAACTCTTCGCATGAGGTGGCCAAAATACTGGAGTTTCAGCTTTAGCATCATTCCTTCCAAAGAAATCCCAGGGCTGATCTCCTTCAGAAGGGACCGGTTGGATCTCCTTGCACGCCAAGGGACTCTCAAGAGTCTTCTCCAACACCACAGTTCAAAAGCATCAATTCTTCGGCGCTCAGCCTTCTTCACAGTCCAGCTCTCACATCCATACATGACCACAGGAAAGACCATAGCCTTGACTAGACGAACCTTTGTTGGCAAAGTAATGTCTCTGCTTTTGAGTATGCTATCTAGGTTGGTCATAACTTTCCTTCCAAGGAGTAAGCGTCTTTTAATTTCATGGCTGCAGTCACCATCTGCAGTGATTTCGGAGCCCAGAAAAATAAAGTCTGACACTGTTTCCACTGTTTCTCCATCTATTTCCTATGAAGTGATGCGAAGGGATGCCATGATCTTCGTTTTCTGAATGTTGAGCTTTAAGCCAACCTTTTCACTCTCCACTTTCACTTTCATCAAGAGGCTTTTTAGTTCCTCTTCACTTTCTGCCTATTCTAAAGGTATGAAGTAACATTTCATTGTGGTTTTAAGTGATTTCCCCTGATGATTTCAGTGATGTTAAGCACCTTTTCACAGTCTTCTTTGGAAAAATATCTATTCAGATTTTCTGTCCATTTTTTAATCATATTATTTGGGGTTTTGCTGCTGAGTTATGTTAAAGTTTTTAGTAACTGTTTCTGTGTTATTTGTTCAGATTGAACTCAGATTGCATGAAAAACTCTATTATTCCATTTAATCTCTCTCTATTTGCCTTCCCTCCCAAGTGGAGGAGCAAAAACAGAAGGAGAGAAAAGAATCTTGGCTTGGACTATGGAAGAGTCTGACTTCATTTTGGGGGTTTTCCAACAGTGGTCAAGAGCCCCCCATTCACTTCCCTCCTTCTGTTCCCCAGTATGCAAGCTGATACAAAAGCACTTGTGTTTCCCTCTTTTGTGCCAACAGGAAGTTCAAACCACATAAGCCCCTATTTTCAAGGGAACCTCATCCCTGCTCCTCTCCCTAACCACAATGAAAACCCCAAACCACTCGCCTTTCTCTGCTCTCTTAGGCCATTTCTGGACATGCTTGTACTTCCGTGGTCTCTCTATAAAGCTTCATCACATTGCATTAAGCTGCTGGTGCATGTGCAGTATCACCACTCTGAACATCTGAACCACACTTGGGGTGAGGGTCGTTTTGTCTCTGCAGAGTGTTCTAACAGACTGCTTCCAGGCATTTGTGTAGCCAGTAGCAAAAAGGAGGACTGCAGTGAATGGATTCCTAAGATGCAAAAGTGATTAAAAAAAATTTTATGAAATCTGTTCATTATTTCACCAAAGGATTAGAAGCAAATAATTTACCAATTCATGGTTAGAAACAGGATTAGACAAAAAAATATTTTTTACTCCCTCTGTGCTGTGAATCCTCAATTAAAATGCTATATTTATATTAGGAAGAAAAGCAATTCCAGTCCAAGTGATTTGATGTGTATGCTTTTAGTATGACAAGCACTCTGTGTAACTTAATAGTGTAAGAGACATATCTGACACATGATCTACATTTTCAGTCATACCAGAAGTATTATGCTTTTGAATAACCTATCTCAACTCAAAAACACATCCACAAATCAAGTTTTTCCAGAATTTTTAGGTTTTCCTTTATAGATCTATCATACTCCTCTGTTTAACCCTCACAATATATATATAAGTTATAAGGAATTTATTGTCTTAACTTTCTAACTTATCCTGAAAAACTAATACAATTCTTGGAAAATAACACTCATTCAACTCAAATATTTGTTGCGTGAAACACATCCAACCAGATGTATCAAATACCTAAGTGTCAGGCACTGTTCCAATTACATCTGCTAAATATTTTGGATTCTTTATAAACACAGAATATTATAAATAAAAGTTAACTGGATACATTTGGTTACAGTGATTTTCCTTTTACTGAGAATGTTCCAGAAACACACAGAGATGTGGTGACAAGAATCAAGACTTATTCCATGACCCCAAATCCATAGCCAAAATGTTGAAAGAGGGAGGTTTAGACTGATAGCCAAGTCAGGCCAGTCAGAAACATTTGCCAGATATTTTTCTAGCAGGAACAAAAGGAAGATGGCCAGCCCAACTCTGATGTGGAGGCTACAGGGTGTAGCGTTCAAGAGTTAATGACAGCCGTGTTTTTTATCCTGTGGAGGAAATCTCGAATGAGAGAAGATAAAATCAGCTAAAGAGCAAAGAGCATCTAGACTGCATTAGTAGCATCCTTCTTTATCCATGTCAGTAATGATACCCTTTACCTTGTGACTCTGCAGTTTTCACTAAAGGGGCCAGTGTCTATTTACCCATCCCCTGAATCTGAGTTTGACTTTATAGTCAATAGCCAGTCGTCCATACAATAAACAGGTTACCGTGCACTAGTTCCAAAGCCTCATGTATTCTTATTCTCACTCTTGTGACTCTGCTACTCCTGCAAGAATAGGTTCACACACGAAGCAACCTAAATTTGCATCAACAGATGAATGGATAAAGAAGATGGTGGTATGTATATATACATATACATATGTGTGTGTATATATATATATATAATACATACTCCATATATTCCATATATTGAATATTATTCAGCCAAAAAAGGAACAAAACTGGGTCATTTATAGTGATGTGGATGAACTTAGAATCTGTCATACAGAGTGAAGTATGTCAGAAAGAGAAAATCAAGTATTATATACTAATGTATATATATGTAGTACCTAGAAAACTAGGACTGATGAACCTATTTGCAGGGCAGGAAGAGAGATACCGACATAGAGAATGAACTTGTGGACATGGCAGGTGGGGAAGGAGAAGGGGGAAGAACCGAGAGGAGCACTGACATACATACACTGCTGCTGCTGCTGCAGTTGCTAAGTCACTGCAGTCATGTCAGACTCTGTGCGACCCCATAGACGGCCGCCCACCAGGCTCCCCCGTCCCTGGGATTCTCCAGGCAAGAACACTGGAGTGAGTTGCCATTTCCTTCTCCAATGCATGAAAGTGAAAGTGAAGTCACTCAGTCGTGTCCGACTCTTCACAACCCCATGGACTGCAGCCTACCAGGCTTCTCCGTCCATGGGATTTTCTAGGCAAGAGTACTGGAGTGGGTTGCCATTGCCTTCTCTGATACATACACTACCAGAAGTAAAATAGATAATGGGAAGCAGATGTATGGCACACAGGGAGCTTAGCTTGGTGCTCTGTGATGACCAGGGGGGGTGCAAAACGGTTGGAGGGTGGGAGGGAGGCTCAAGAGGGAGATTATATATATATATATATATATATATATGAATATAGCTGATTCGTGTTGTTGTACAACAGAAACTAACACAGTTTGTAAAGCAGCTATAGTCCTATTAATTTTTTTTTTTTTTTAAAGAACAGGTTCAGGTTAATCAGCTGTAGCAGAGTCAAAGGCCCCAGCATCCTCAGCTGACAGCCGGAAGTCCTCAGACACAGGAGTGAGCCCAGGCGAGGTGAGTAGAGCTTCCTTGCCATCCTATAGCTTATCCCAGACACAAAATCAATAAAATAAACTTATTATTAAGGAATCCTCAATTGGTCTAGAACAAAAATACTGCACAGTATTCTTGTGGACATAACCATAACAATACTGCCCACATTCTTGTGGGCATAACCAATCAACTCCGCTTTCCCTAAGTTTAGGGTCATTTGGATATCCAAACCCACTCTTTTATGAAGTATCTATCCATTCAAGCTCTCTGAGGACTTCAAGAAAATCTATAGACATGATTTGTCAGACTTTTCATTATCACAAGGATGGAAGCTAGGTTCTTGCTAGTCTCTGCCTTCCTGAATCAACTACAAACATCCTGGTGTTTCATTCTCTCCTAAATCGAATATTTGGATGACTCCTGAGTCTGTCTGTATCACCTGTGCTTTTTTATCTTGATTATCAGCTATATATTTTTGCCTTTTCATATGTCTGTGAATACTTATTACATGCAGAACATAGCATAAATTTTTAAAAGGTATAGGCTCCAAATGGTATTATCTGTTATAATATTTGGGCTTCATGGGTGGTTCCCAGTGGTAAAGAACCTACCTGCCAATGTAGAGACACAAAATACATGGGTTCTAACCCTGGGTCAGGAAGATCCCCTGGAGGAGAGCATGGCGACCCACTCCAGTATTCTTGCCTGGAGAATCCCATGGACAGAAGACCCTGGTGGGCTACTGTCCATGGGGTAGCAAAGAGTCAGACATAACTGAAGTGATTAGAATACTACCAGACAGAATTCCCCCACTCCTATCAGATGCACAGGAGAAAGGGCTGAGGAACTCAATTCACATTAGACATTGAGCTTGCTGGGACTGAATTTCAGTTGTAACAAATCTCTGTCTATATTTAGCTTTCTCTTTCTAAGATGGAACCCTTCTGGGATTCTTTAGAGAGCCTTCTCCTCAGCACTGAGATTCCAGGGAAGATCCAGACCTGGATTGCCCCCTCAGGGTCTCCCAACTCAGATTCTGCCCTCCAACACCCAATCACCTTCAACATCAGTCTTGTTTCCTCCAAGCACTGTGAGCCTGGGAGGTTTCACTGCTCCTTGCCACTGTTCCAGCCTAGCTCCTTATGGTACTAGAACTCTGCGAAAAGGCCGGCTGTGCGGGCCTATTGTTTCCAGTTTATGACACCGGCCCTGCATGATCAATGAAAGCATGGCTGGTTTCACTTCCTCCCAGCGAGTCCTAGGAGGAAAACCAATGGACATCAGCTCACCTCAGAATATCCTTTCACCTATTCAGTGTGGTTCATCTAGTCCTTATTGTTGTCCATGTTCTCCGAAGCCTGTGAATCATGTTATTATTTACCTGGCCTTTTATAGTTGCTTCCATGAAAGCAATGGCCTGCCATAAACTAACATGCCATCCAGAAGTAAACATCTCCTACACCTATTCCTAATAAACGTTTTCAGGAAAAAAAAAAAAAGCTAATCTAGAGCATGTTACTCCACAACAATAAACTGGGAATATATTTAGAAGTTTAAAAACATTGATTAATCAAAATACCATAGTTCCAAGATTTGGAAATACCTTAAATGTATTCATTTTCCTAAAACCTGAAAATATACTACAAAATATATGCTCAGATTAAAATATGGGGCTTTGATTTCCAACAACACCTTTTGGGCCTTACCTATAACACCTCCAAGACCTAAATATTACCTTGTTTCTTTCCTCATCCATCTACTATTCATATAACTAATATCTTCTACTTATAATTTCCTCAAGCACAGGAATAAGTGGCATTGCTGAGCAGCCTAATAAATTGATCTCCACATGTCAACATTCTTAAAATATCTGTACAATATTTATATTGTATTTTCTAGCGAGAGACATTGTTTTAAATTAAGGGAGTATACTTCTTTCATCTGAAAACTGGTCATCCACATATCAGCTAGTACTTGATGCCCTCCTTTGATCTTCCCCAAGGCAACACTTCCCTTGGCAAAAGGTTATTGATTAAAGGAAAATTCTGTAGAGAAGATGGAAGTGGCCATTTAATTTATATTATAGCGCATACAGTATTTTGTGAGAAAGAGGGTAAATAGATGTGTCCCTATACAATCACCTCCACGTAAAAAATATTTATAGAATATATCAAAAATTGTTATACTAATTTTATGATGCAATGATAAAATTTAGTATGTCACAGTGGGTACCACTAAAGGTGAGGGTGGGGAGGTATAAACTATCGAGTATAAGATGGCTTCAGATCAGATCAGATCAGTCGCTCAGTTGAGTCCGACTCTTTGCAACCCCATGAACTGCAGCACGCCAGGCCTCCCTATCCATCACCAGCTCTCGGAGGTCACTCAGACTCACAAGCATCGAGTCAGTGATGCCATCCAGCCATCTCATCCTCTGTCGTCCCCTTCTCCTCCTGCCCTCAATCCCTCCCAGCATCAGAGTCTTCTCCAATGAGTCAACTCTTCGCATGAGGTGGCCAAAATACTGGAGTTTCAGGTTTAGCATCATTCCTTCTAAAGAAATCCCAGGGCTGATCTCCTTCAGAATGGACCGGTTGGATCTCCTTGCAGTCCAAGGGACTCTCAGGAGTCTTCTCCAACACCACAGTTCAAAAGCATCAATTCTTCGGCGCTCAGCCTTCTTCACAGTCCAGCTCTCACATCCATACATGACCACAGGAAAGACCATAGCCTTGACTAGGCGAACCTTTGTTGGCAAAGTGATGTCTCTGCTTTTGAATATGCTATCTAGGTTAGTCATAACTTTCCTTCTAAGGAGTAAGCGTCTTTTAATTTCATGGCTGCAGTCACCATCTGCAGTGATTTTGGAGCCCAGAAAAATAAAGTCTGAGAGTTTCCACTGTTTCTCCATCTATTTCCCATGTAGTGATGGGACCAGATGCCATGATCTTCGTTTTCTGAATGTTGAGCTTTAAGCCAACCTTTTCACTCTCCACTTTCACTTTCATCAAGAGGCTTTTTAGTTCCTCTTCACTTTCTGCCATAAGGGTGGTATCATCTGCATATCTGAGGTTATTGATATTTCTCCCGGCAATCTTGATTCCAGCTTGTGTTTCTTCCAGTCCAGCATTTCTCATGATGTACTCTGCATATAAGTTAAATAAACATGGTGACAATATACAGCCTTGATGTACTCCTTTTCCTATTTGGAACCAGTCTGTTGTTCCATGACCAGTTCTAATTGTTGCTTCCTGGCCTGCATACAGATTTCTCAAGAGGCAGATCAGGTGGTCTGGTATTTCCATCTCTCTCAGAATTTTCCAGAGTTTATTGTGATCTACACAGTCAAAGGCTTTGGCATAGTCAATAAAGCAGAAATAGATGTTTTTCTGGAACTCTTTTGCTTTTTCCATGATCCAGCGGATATCGGCAATTTGATCTCTGGTTCCTCTGCCTTTTCTAAATCCAGCTTGAACATCAGGAAGTTCACGGTTCACATATTGCTAAAGCCTGGCTTGGAGAATTTTGAGCATTACTTTACTAGCGTGTGAGATGAGTGCAATTGTGCGGTAGTTTGAGCATTCTTTGGCATTGCCTTTCTTTGGGATTGGGATGAAAACTGACCTTTTCCAGTTTTGGGGTCACTGCTGAGTTTTCCAAATTTGCTGGCATATTGAGTGCAGCACTTTCACAGCATTGTCTTTCAGGATTTGGAATAGCTCCACTGGAATTCCATCACCTCCACTAGCTTTGTTCCTAGTGATGCTTTCTAAGGCCCACTTGACTTCACATTCCAGGATGTCTGGCTCTAGGTCAGTGATCACACCATCATGATTATCTGGGTCATGAAGATCTTTTTTGTACAGTTCTTCTGTGTATTCTTGCCACCTCTTCTTAATATCTTCTGCTTCCATTAGGTCCATACCATTTCTGTCCTTTATCGAGCACATTTTTGCATGAAATGTTCCTTTGGTATCTCTGATTTTCTTGAATAGATCCTTAGTCTTTCCCATTCTGTTGTTTTCCTCTATTTCTCTGCATTGATCGCTGAAGAAGGCTTTCTTATCTCTTCTTGCTATTCTTTGGAACTCTGCATTCAGATGTTTATATCTTTCCTTTTCTCCTTAGCTTTTCGCTTCTCTTCTTTTTGCAGCTATTTGCAAGGCCTCCCCAGACAGCCATTTTGCTTTTTTGCATTTCTTTTCCATGGGGATGGTCTTGATCCCTGTCTCCTGTACAATGTCACGAACCTCATTCCATAGTTCATCAGGCACTCAGATCTAGGCCCTTAAATCTATTTCTCACTTCCACTGTATAATCATAAGGGATTTGATTTAGGTCATACCTGAATGGTCTAGTGGTTTTCCCTACTTTCTTCAATTTCAGTCTGAATTTGGCAATAAGGAGTTCATGGTCCGAGCCACAGTCAGCTCCTGGTCTTGTTTTTGCTGATTGGATAGAGCTTCTCCATCTTTGGCTGCAAAGAATATAATCGATCTGATTTCGGTGTTGACCATCTGGTGATGTCCATGTATAAAGTCTTCTCTTGTGTTGTTGGAAGAGGGTATTTGCTATGACCAGTGCATTTTCTTGGCAAAACTCTGTTAGTCTTTGCCCTGCTTCATTCCGTATTCCAAGGCCAAATTTGCCTGTTGCTCCAGGTGTTTCTTGACTTCCTACTTTTGCATTCCAGTCCCCTATAATGAAAAAGACATCATTTTTGGGTGTTAGTTCTAAAAGGTCTTGTAGATCTTCATAGAACCGTTCAACTTCAGCTTCTTCAGCGTTACTGGTTGGGGCATAGATTTGGATTACTGTGACATTGAATGGATTGCCTTGGAAACGAACAGAGATCATTCTGTCGTTTTTGAGATTGCATCCAAGTACTGCATTTTGGACTCTTTTGTTGACCATGATGGCCACTCCGTTTCTTCTGAGGGATTCCTGCCCACAGTAGTAGATATAATGGTCCTCTGAGTTAAATTCACCCATTCCAGTCCATTTTAGTTCGCTAATTCCTAGAATGTCAACATTCACTCTTGCCATCTCTTGTTTGACCACTTCCAATTTGCCTTGATTCATAGACCTGACATCAGGTTCCTATGCAGTATTGCTCTTTACAGCATCCAACTTTGCTTCTATCACCAGACACATCCACAGCTGGGTATTCTTTCTGCTTTGGTTCCATCCCTTCATTCTTTCTGGAGTTATTTCTCCACTGATTTCCAGTAGCATATTGGGCCCCTACTGACCTGGGGAGTTTCTCTTTCAGTATCCTATCATTTTGCCTTTTCATACTGTTCATGGGATTCTCAAGGCAAGAATACTGAAGTGGTTTGCCATTCCCTTCTCCAGCGGACCACACCCTGTCAGATCTCTCCACCATGACCTGCCCATCCTGGGTTGCCCCACGGGCATGGCTTAATTTCATTGAGTTAGACAAGGCTGTGGTCCTGGTGTGATTAGATTGACTAGTTTTCTGTGAGTATGGTTTCAGTGTATTTGTCCTCTGATGCCCTTTTGCAAGACCTACCATCTTACTTGGGTTTCTCTTACCTTGGGCGTGGGGTATCTCTTCCCGGCTGCTCCAGCGAAGCACAGCCATGGCACCTTACCTTGGATGAGGGGTCTTTCCTCACCGCCACCCTTCCTGACCTTGGGGGAGGGGTATCTCCTCACCGCCGCCCTTCCTGACCTCGGTGGTGGGGTAGCTCCTCTCGGCCGTGCTTAGTGCGCCAGTCCTCACCGCCGTCCTTCCTCGGTTGTTGGGTAGCTCCTCTCGGGCTTGCTCTCAGTGCGCCGCGCAGCCAGCGAGGGGCTCTATTGTACAACATGGGGAATAAAGGCAATATTTTATAATAACTGCAAATGAAAAGTAACTTTTAAAATTGTATAAATAATAATTTTAAATATTTTTAAAATTAGTACATCATAAACATATTATAAAATTATAAAAATTGGTATATCATTCTAATTTTATGCCTTCCATGAGAGAGTAACAGGCATATATTTGAAGTATGTTCTGAGACAGTTCTTCACAAGTCTCTCACACATCTGTACATCTTATGAAAGAAGTAGTGGCTGCTACCTTTTGTTCCAAACTTTTGTTTCAAAGCGGGTATAGTGAACAGCCTTGGAAGATTGTAATAACCCTATAGAGCAATGGTCCCCAACCAAGAGTGACTTTGTCCACCAGGAAACATTTGGCAATGTCTAAAGATATTTTTGATTGTCATGACTGAGGGTAATACTGGCATCTAGTGGGCCAGCGATGCTGCTAAATATCCTACAAAGCACAGTACAAACTTCCATAACAAAGAAACTTCTGGCCCAGAATGTGAAGAGTGACAAGATTCAGAAATCATGCTTTAGATCAAAGAGAAGACATGCTCGCTGCCCATTATAAAACATCCGGTTTCCCTAAGCTCAGGATTACCATATGCTAGTGTCATCCAGTCACGTTTGTGTCACCTGCAAGAAGTGGGGCTCAGGGAAGTCACACAAAAGTGTAGATCTTATTGCTACTGCTTTTGCTGTGAGCACTACATTGCCCCTCATAGCTGAGTGAGGAGACTCACTCTTCTACTAGCACTTATGAAACTATGGTAGAGTGAAAACAGACTAAAATAACGGACCCTTCACATGTCTTGACAGATTGGTCTATATTTTAGACAACAGAAAATAAATGCAAAAGGAAACTGTTTTAAACTGTGTTTTCAACCTAGATGGCATAAAAAAGGATTTGCATGTTAATTTTCAAAGCACTTTTATAAAGCTATTGAAATATAAGCAACCCAAAAGAAAAATTGTCACAGATATATAATTTACATATTTAAAAAGATATAGGCTCATGAACAATTAAAAAGATCTGCCTCATTCTTAATTTTAAAAATACAAATTAACAAAATGAAAACATTTTGTTCTCTGGCAAAATTTTTTAAGATTAATCATATCCAATCCTGATAAAGTTTGGGGAAAAGGCACTCTTTCACTTCACATTGGAATATGATTTAGATAAAACATTTTGAGGAAAATTTTGATCAAAAAATTTATATAACATTTATATTTCTAAGCCTTTACTCTAGGTATTCTCAAAGTTCAGCAAGACTCAGTACAAGGATGTTCATTTTATGGTCTCTTATAATATAAAAAAATTTAAAACAATAGTTAACATTTAGTGTATCCAATTAATGTAATTATATGCAGCCACTGAAAGAATAACCCAGGTATATATGCACTATAGTATTATAGAAGTCCAAGATTTGTTACTAAGTGAAAGAAAAAGAAAAAAACACATATAATATAGTGTACTTCATAGGTACTATTTTCAGGAAATAAAAGAAGAATGGAAACAGATTTTGAATAAACAGGTGGGAGACAAGATAATACTGGTATTTAGGATGCTGAAAAAGGGGATGACACCCCTTGGTGCAGCCACTATGGAAAAGAAGAGTATGAAGATTCCTCAAGAAACTAAAGATAGAACTATGGATTTGTTCTCTATAACTCTGCTTCTATTTTATGTCTGTTCATTTTTTTAGATTAAGTGAAATCACACAGTATCTGTCTTTCCCTGACTGACTTATTTCACTAAGCAAAATACTGTCTAGGTCCATCCATGTTGTTGAAAACTCTTCCAACTCCCCTGCATAAAAAAAAAGGTATCCCCTCCTGGTTAATAAGGTCTTCTTAACCCCAACATGGTCATCATCAACAACTCCTTTCCTAGCCCACACACTTACTCAACATAAAGAGTTCAATTCAGTTCAGTCGTTCAGTCATGTCTGACTCTTTGTGACCCCATGGACTGAAGCACACCAGGCTTCCCTGTCCATCACCAACTCCCAGAGCTTGCTCAAACTCATGTCCATTGAGTCAGTGATGCCATCCAACTATCTCATCCTCTGTCATCCCCTTCTCCTCCTGCCTTCAGTCTTTCCCAGAATTAGGGTCTTTTCCAAGGAGTCAGTTCAGCACATCAGGTGGCCGAAGTATTGGAGTTTCAGCTTCAGCATCACTCTTTCCAATGAATATTCAGGACTGATTTCCTTTAGGATTAATTGGTTGGATCTCCTTGCAGTCCAAGGAACTCTCAAGAGTTTTCTCTAACACCACAGTTCAAAAGCATTAATTCTTCAGTGCTCAGCTTTCTTTATAGTCCAACTCTCACATCCATACATGACTACTGGAAAAACCATAGCTTTGACTAGATGGACCTTTGTCAGCAAAGTAATGTCTCTGCTTTTTAATATGCTGCCTAGATTGGTCATAGCTTTTCTTTCAAGGAACATGCATCTTTTTCATGGCTGCAGTCACCATCTATAGTGATTTTAGAGCCCCAAAATATAAAGTCTCTCCGTTTCCATTATTTCCCCATCTGTTTGCCATGAAGTGATGGGACCGGATGCCATGATCTTCATTTTTTGAATGTTGAGTTTTAAGCCAGCTTTTTCACACTCCTCTTTCACTTTCATCAAGAAGCTCTTTAGTTCTTCACTTTCTGCCATAAGGGAGGTATCATCTGCATATCTGAGGTTATTGATATTTCTCCCGGCAATCTTGATTCCAGCTTGTGCCTCATCCAGCCTGGCATTTCACATGATGTACTCTGCATATAAGTTAAATAATCAGGGTAACAATATACAGCTTTGAGGTACTCCTTCGAAGAAGGCAATGGCACCCCACTCCAGTACTCTTGCCTGGAAAATCCCATGGACGGAGGAGCCTGGTGGGCTGCAATCCGTGGGGTCGCTAAGAGTCAGACACGACTGAGCGACTTCACTTTCACTTTTCACTTTCATGCATTGGAGAAGGAAATGGCAACCCACTCCAGTGTTCTTGCCTGGAGAATCCCAGGGACGGGGAAGCCTGGTGGGCTGCCGTCTATGGGGTCACACAGAGTCGGACACGACTGAAGTGACTTAGCATAGCATAGCATTTCCCAATTTGGAATCAGTCTGTTGTTCCATGTCCAGTTCTAACTGTTGCTTCCTGACCCGCATACAGATTTATCAAGACTTAGGTCAGGTGGTCTGGTATTCACATCTCTTTCAGAATTTTCCACAGTTTGTTGTGATCTATACAGTCAAAGGCTTTGGCATAGTCAATAAAGCAGAAATAGATGTTTTTCTGGTATTCTCTTGCTTTTTTGATGATCCAATGGATGTTGGCAATTTGATCTTTGGTTTCTCTGCCTTTTCTAAATCCAGCTTGAACATCTGGAATTTCATGGTTCACACACTGCTGAAGCCTGGCTTGGAGAATTTTGAGCATTACTTTGTTAACATGTGAGATAAGTGCAATTGTGTGGTAGTTTGAACATTCTTTGGCATTGTCTTTCTTTGGGATTAGAATGAAAACTGACCTTTACCAAAAGGAGTTGCTGTGTCATATTTTCATGTTCCTATAAGTATGGTTGAATCCATCCTCCAAGTAGTTTTAAAGTATGAGCTGAAGTGGCAAGATAAAAGTTGCATGCAAGATAAAATAAGAGAAAAATAAATGGTTGATTAAGCATCAGTGTTTATATGCACAGCTGGGTCCATGATGAGTTTCAGTCTATAATGATTCTCATACCCAAGAGAAAAAAGAGAACAAACTGGCAGGCGTAAAGATAGAGTGCATTCTAAGTCACTTCAGTAATGTGACCCCATGGACTGTAGCCCACCAGGCTCCTCTGTCCATGGGGATTCTCCAGGCAAGAATACTGGAGTGGGTTGCCATGCCCTCCTCCAGGGCATCTTCCTGAAAGATAGAGACTGCCTCACAAATAGGCAGGCCTTTTCAGTTTAGACTAAGAAGTTAAATAAGAAGAGTGAAGAGAGCTGTGGTTCAGAGTAGCTTTGCTTTGATTTCTCTGAGAGCCCAGAGTTAACAACTGCCAGGGAGGCTTTGTAATAATAAAAGGCCTGCTTCTAAAGCCTACCCATCTTTGCAATATTGAGTAATTTTCCGTTCAGTTCAGTTCAGTCGCTCAGTCGTGTCCGACTCTTTGCGACCCCATGAATTGAAGCATGCCAGGCCTCCCTGTCCATCACCAACTCCTGGAGCTCCCTGAGACTCACATCCATCGAGTCAGTGATGCCATCCAGCCATCTCATCCTCTGTTGTCCCCTTCTCCTCCTGCCTCCAATCCCTCCCAGCATCAGAGTCTTTTCCAATGAGTCAACTCTTCGCGTGAGGTGGCCAAAGTACTGGAGTTTCAGCTTTAGCATCATTCCTTTCAAAGACATCCCAGGACTGATCTCCTTCAGGATGGACTAGATTGATATGCCATTTGCCACATGTCATTATATGTTTTTAATATCACTTATATGTGGAATATAAAAAATACAGCAAAATACAGCAAACTATATTCACATATAACAAAAAAGAAGCAGACTCACAGATAAAGAGAACAAATTAGTGGTTACCATTGGCGGTGGGGAGCAATATAGGAATAGAGGAAAAGATATACAAACTAACAGGTCTAACATAAGCTATAAGGACAGATGGCACAGCAAGGGGAATATAGCCAATATTTTATAATAACTATAAATGGAATATAACCTTAAACATTGTGAATCACTATATTGTACACCTGTAACAAATAATATCATACATACAGCAACTATACATTAAAATAAAATTCTATAAAATAAAATTCATTTAGATTTACTTTCATTTGGGAGTGGGATTCTTTAGTAGGCATTTTTAAGAATAACTTTTGGCACTTTTAGGACTACCATGTTAGTCGCCACATGTTCAAAGTATATCCTTCAGGAAATTAACTAGAGGTGATGCCCATCAGACCCAAATATTTGTTAGTCAGTGTCCCTCCAAACTGGTACATGTTTATTTACATTTCAGTCAAATTTTTCTTACTACACAGTGTAGAATAATAGTGCTTTGCCTAAGCAATGGGCTTGTTTTCATCCTACAGACACTGAAGGAATAACTCATCATGTTGTCCTCTTATGTTGAAGTCCTAAAAGCTCAAAGCCAATTCCATGGCCCCCCTTCTGTGCACATTAGGGCAATCTCAACTATGCAAAGTGCAAACTAGCTTCTTCCCATATTCATTATTTTTTCATCCTTCTCTTTTGCTCAGCTGGCTCACTTAGTTGTGTCACATCTTATTTCAAAAATTGGCTTAAATTATCTGGGGAACCAAGCAGAATATAAATACATAAATTAGACTCCAGCATTGCAAGAACTCCTACAGAAGCAAAGGTTTTCCTTATGATGCTCACCTCCTCCTGGTTGATAAATATCATTCTCCAGAATAAAAGTGTCTCTCACTGAAGACTTAGCCATCCCTCAAGGCTTCAGCATCATTTGTTCAGTAACACAAATTTGAAATCAGCGTTTCCATTAATAGCCCACGTACACAAAATATTTCACTGCCTTCCCACAGGCTAATCAGAAAGCTTTGTACCATCTGCTGCTTGTTGACTATTCAATGCCATGGAGTTTTCCTAGGAAAGCCCTGGAGCCATAAATGTCTCCTTGCTTTCTGCCATTTGCAGCATCTGTGATTAGGAATAGACCAAACAAACATAAACTAATATACAAAATCCCACAGAGCAAGGCTCTCATGGGGCAGCATTTACTGACGCCCTACTCTTAGCTGTTCAGTGGCTCCTGCCTTACCAGGCTCTCCAAGGCATGTTTCATTATATTTGTACCAAAAATGCAGGCTTGCTCTCAATTCTATTTGTTTGGCTTTCTGTTGTCAATCAAGCAATATCTTTAAAAGGGTCTGTGCTCTTAGTTTAATCTTATTCATTGAGGAGCATTTCAACCTGGATGATCAAACCTCAGTAGGAGGAGGTAGGTGCGAGGATGATTTCAGGAGAACAAATCAGTGTGTTCTTTTAAAGGAGCACCTTCCGATCAGCTGTCTCCCAGCAGCGGACAACTGCCAACCGTGACTTTTGCTCAGGCCAGGAAGGAACAAGTGTCAGTGGTGACGCAGGAGGCCAAGCAGGCTAAGTGGACAAGTGACTCACATCCATTTGCGCACCAGCTTGCTTTCTGTTTGCTCATTAGCATCAGTGCTAGGGGCTAATGGATACTTGGGAGGAAGTCATTTTTCTCTGCAAATGTCTGGTGGAAAATGGAAATGAAAACCCAATGAGTGCTCTGTTCCTGATAAAGCTTTCCAAGGCTGATAGGGATTGCTGATAGTGAGGGCCAGTTATAAGGTTCACCTGTGAATTTTGTGTTCTTAGGACAGTCTTCCTCCTGAGCTAGACTTTGAATCACACACACACAAAAAAATTGTATGAAAAATAATCAAAGCTATCAAAGAGGATGCATTTATCTCAGTTTTCTGTTTGTTTTGCTTAAAATTATCAGAGGGGAATTTTTAACTGCTGGGCATTCATTATGTATTCCAGCACCTAGAGGTGTGCTCATAAATACTGACAATTACTCTGGGGCAAAAGAAAAGGCCCTGATTTCCACTGTTTCTTGATTTCCGTGGTATGAATACACTCATGGCCAATTTCAAGCTACAACATGAGTCACTAAATGCAGAATGGAAAAAATTGCAGTCAGCAGTCTTGTGAGCTATTAAGATCCAACACCTCTGCCCCTGTAAATGCAAATGGGGGTTCATCTTCATGTAGAATAAAAGATCATTATCTTTTTTTACAGAGGTACCCCAAAAATCAAACTATGATTCTCTTTGTTTAAAGGAGATAGATAGATAAATAGAGATATATAGAGAAATACATATAAAATAGAAACTTGTTCAAGTTATATATATCGGGCTTCTCTGGTGGCTCAGTGGTAAAAGAATCTACCTGCCACTGCAAGAGATGCAGGAGATGCAAGTTTAACTCCTGGCTGGGAAGATACTCTGGAAAAGGAAATGGCAACCCCCTCTAGTATTCTTGCCTGCAGAATCCCATGGACAGAGGAGCCTGGAGGGCTACAGTTCATAGCATTGCAAGGAGGCAGACATGACTGAGCAACTAAGAGCACACGTATCCATTTATAGGTATAGAACTTGTAAAAGTTTCTATTTTTTTATTCTCATTCTTGACTCATTCAGCTCTCTTGGGTCCCTCTAGTTGCCCTATAAGTAATACTTTAGAGGTTATAGAAACAGTCAATACACTGAACATAAAAATTGAGATGTCCTCTGATATTAGGAAGGTTTTTTAAAATGGTTTTCTGCACAATAAAAATTATCATGGGAAAAAAAAACCATTGACACACTAACCATAGGAAGTAATTTACTGCTTGCCATTCCAAGTTTTTATTCAATTTTTGGTTTTGTATCCAAATATTTAAGCTTTGGGGTAGTAATTATTTTCATGAAAGTTATAAGAGTTGCTGTTGTTGTTTGGTTGCTAAGTCATGTCTGACTCTTTGTACCCGTGGACCACAGCATGCCAGGCCTCCCTGTCCTTCATTATTCCCCAGAGTTTGCTCAAACTCATGTTCATTGTCAGTGATGCTATCCAACCATCTCATCTTCTGTTGAAGAGATGATATAATTCCGGGGTATATCCTTGTGTTTCTAGAAACAGAGACTCTATGTCTTTATTTGCCTTTGGAAAATGAAGTGAAAATACTACTACTTAAATAAAATCTATCACCTGATCAATTTGATATCATGGCTATGAATCTATTGTGCAGAAACAAGTTGAGCTGTAGGTAAAGTACTATCAACATACTCTATGTTAAAATTCTAGAAGGCAGAGGATTTTAAGATACAAGACAACTAACAAGATTCTGAATCAGTCTGACTGTATGTTCCACAAGGCCTAGAGCAGTGGCTTAGGGCTTGGGCCCTGGAGCCAGACTACCTGGTCTAAATGCTGATTCTCTTGCTTGCTAGTTCTGTAATTGTAGGTAAGTTTCTCATCCTTTCTGTGTCTGTTTCCTCCACTGTTAAGTGGTGATCATGATAAAATTTAATTCATTGGGTTATAATAAGAATTAAATCTGTCATATTTTCAATAAAAAAGCATTTTATAAATACCACATTGTGTTTTCTAAATAAACATAAAGAAGAATTTTCAAGTACTACAAAAACTACATGGAGATCTAACCTAAATCTCTCAAGGGAGCTGATTTATAGAAGAAAGTGCAGCTTAGTCTAACAAATTACATTACCACTCAGTATTGCTCCCACCCTTCTAACTATGCAAATTAATTCTAATGCCACACTCTGGGTTGCAAGTTTTTAACAGTCTGGGTGAAAGAATTGCCCTCTCTCTTTCAATCAACCTGGAGAAATGTCTTCAATGTGAACACTGAGGCAGTCTACAGGGTACCATTCTGATGATCACAAAGACATTTATGGAACCTTGCAACATTCCCATGTCTGCAGTGTGTAATGGCAGTAATGGGGGATAGGGGAGGGCATGGATAAAGCTTTAAGGAATTCTGTGGTATTGCTAGTTATATCTGGAATGGTCCTCAAAGTACTTCATGGAGCAATGATTCATCAGATCAGATCAGCCGCTCATTTGTGTTCGACTCATTGCGACCCCATGATTCGCAGCACGCCAGGCCTCCCTGTCCATCACCAACTCCCGGAGGTCACTCAGACTCACATCCATCGAGTCAGTGATGCCATCCAGCCATCTCATCCTCTGTCGTCCCCTTCTCCTCCTGCCCCCAATCCCTCTCAGCATCAGAGTCTTCTCCAATGAGTCAACTCTTAGCATGAGATGGCCAAAATACTGGAGTAGCAGCTTTACCATCATTCCTTACAAAGAAGTCCCAGGCTTGATCTCCTTCAGAATGGACTGGTTGGATCTCCTTGCAGTCCAAGGGACTCTCAAGAGTCTTCTCCAACACCACAGTTCAGAAGCATCAACTCTTCAGCGCTCAGCCTTCTTCACAGTCCAGCTCTCACATCCATACATGACCACAGGAAAGACCATAGCCTTGACTAGGCGAACCTTTGTTGGCAAAGTAATGTCTCTGCTTTTGAATATGCTATCTAGGTTAGTCATAACTTTCCTTCCAAGGAGTAAGTGACTTTTAACTTCATGGCTGCAGTCACCATCTACAGTGATTTTGGAGCCCCCCAAAACAAAGTCTGACACTGTTTCTCCTTCTATTTCCCATGCCATGATCTTCGTTTTCTGAATGTTGAGCTTTAAGCCAACCTTTTCACTCTCCACTTTGACCTTCATCAAGAGACTTTTTAGTTCCTCTTCACTTTCTGCCATAAGGGTGGTGTCATCTGCATATCTGAGGTTATTGATATTTCTCCCAGCAATCTTGATTCCAACTTGTGTTTCTTCCAGTCCAGCGTTTCTAATGAGGTACTCTGCATAGAAGTTAATAAACAGGGTGACAATATACAGCCTTGACATACTCATTTTCCTATTTGGAACCAATTTGTTGTTCCATGTCCAGTTCTAACTGTTGCTTCCTGACCTGAATACAAATTTCTCAAAGGCAGATCAGGTAGTCTGGTATTCCTATCTCTTTCAGAATTTTCCACAGTTTATTATGATCTACACAGTCAGAGATACCAAAGGAACATTTCATGCAAAAATGGGCTCGATAAAGGACAGAAACGGTATGGACCTAACAGAAGCAGAAGATATTACGAAGAGGTGGCAAGAATACACAGAAGAACTGTACAAAAAAGAGCTTCACGACCCAGATAATCATGATGGTGTGATCACTGACCTAAAGCCAGACATCCTGGAATGTGAAGTCAAGTGGGCCTTAGAAAGCATCACTACGAACAGAGCTAGTGGAGGTGATGGAATTCCAGTGGAGCTATTCCAAGTCCTGAAAGATGATGCTGTGAAAGTGCTGCACTCAATATGCCAGCAAATCTGGAAAACTCAGCAGTGGCCACAAGATTGGAAAAGGTCAGTTTTCATCCCAATCCCAAAGAAAGGCAATGCCAAAGAATGCTCAAACTACCACACAATTGCACTCATCTCACACGCTAGTAAAGTAATGCTCAAAATTCTCCAAGCCAGGCTTCAGCAATATGTGAACCGTGAACTTCCTGATGTTCAAGCTGATTTTAGAAAAGGCAGAGGAACCAGAGATCAAATTGCCAACATCCGCTGGATCATGGAAAAAGCAAGAGAGTTCCAGAAAAACATCTATTTCTGCTTTATTGACTATGCCAAAGCCTTTGACTGTGTGGATCACAGTAAACTGTGGAAAATTCTGAAAGAGATGGGAATACCAGACCACCTGATCTGCCTCTTGAGAAATCTGTATGCAGGTCAGGAAACAACAGTTAGAACTGGTCATGGAACAACAGACTGGTTCCAAATAGGAAAAGGAGTACATGAAGGCTTTATATTGTCACCATGTTTGTTTAACTTATATGCAAAGTAGATCATGAGAAATGCTGGACTGGAAGAAACACAAGTTGGAATCAAGATTGCTGGGAGAAATATCAATAACCTCAGATATGCAAATGACACCACCCTTATGGCAGAAAGTGAAGAGGAACTCAAAAGCCTCTTGATGAAAGTGAAAGTGGAGAGTGAAAACGTTGGCTTAAAGCTCATCATTCAGAAAATGAAGATCGTGGCATCTGGTCCCATCACTACATGGGAAATAGATGGAGAAACAGTGGAAACAGTGTAAGACTTTATTTTTCTGGGCTCCAAAATCACTGCAGATGGTGACTGCAGCCATGAAATTAAAAGACACTTACTCCTTGGAAGGAAAGTTATGACCAACCTAGATAGCATATTCAAAAGCAGAGACATCACTTTGCCAACAAAGGTTCGTCTAGTCAAGGCTATGGTCTTTCCTGTGGTCATGTATGGATGTGAGAGCTGGACTGTGAAGAAGGCTGAGCGCCAAAGAATTGATGCTTTTGAACTGTGGTGTTGGAGAAGACTCTTGAGAGTCCCTTGGACTGCAAGGAGATCCAACCAGTCCATTCTGAAGGAGATCAGCCCTGGGATTTCTTTGGAAGGAATGATGCTAAAGCTGAAACTCCAGTATTTTGGCCACCTCATGCGAAGAGTTGACTCATTGGAGAAGACTCTGATGCTGGGAGGGATTGGGGGCAGGAGGAGAAGGGGACGACAGAGGGTGAGATGGCTGGATGGCATCACTGACTCGATGGATGTGAGTCTGAGTGACCTCCGGGAGTTGGTGATGGACAGGGAGGCCTGGCGTGCTGCGAATCATGGGGTCACAAAGAGTCGGACACGACTGAGCGACTGATCTGATCTGATATGATCTGACACAGTCAAAGGCTTTGGCATAGTCAATAAAGCAGAAATAGATGTTTTTCTGGAACTCTTTTGCTTTTTCCATGATCTAGAGGATGTTGGCAATTTGATCTCTGGTTCCTCTGTCTTTTCTAAAACCAGCTTGAACATCAGGAACTTCACAGTTCACATATTGCTGAAGCAATGATTCATCAGATCAGATCAGATCAGTCACTCAGTCGTGTCCGACTCTTTGCGACCCCATGAATCCCAGCACGCCAGGCCTCCCTGTCCATCACCAACTCCCAGAGGTCACACAGACTCACATCCATCGAGTCAATGATGCCATCCAGCCATCTCATCCTCTGTCGTCCCCTTCTCCTCCTGCCCCCAATCCCTCTCAGCATCAGAGTCTTCTCCAATGAGTTAACTCTTCACATGAGGTGGCCAAAATACTGGAGTTTCAGCTTTAGCACCATTCCTTCCAAAGAAATCCCAGGCTTGATCTCCTTCAGAATGGACTGGTTGGATCTTCTTGCAGTCCAAGGGACTCTCAAGAGTCTTCTCCAACACCACAGTTCAAAAGCATAAACTCATCAGCGCTCAGCCTTCTTCACAGTCCAGCTCTCACATCCATACATGAACACAGGAAAGAACATAGCCTTGACTAGGCGAACCTTTGTTGGCAAAGTAATGTCTCTGCTTTTGAGTATGCTATCTAGGTTGGTCATAACTGTCCTTCCATGGAGTAAGCGTCTTTTAATTTCATGGCTGCAGTCACCATCTGCAGTGATTTTGGAGCCCAGAAAAATAAAGTCTGACACTGTTTCCACTGTTTCCCCATCTATTTCCCATGTAGTGATGGGACCAGATGCTATGATCTTCGTTTTCTGAATGTTGAGCTTTAAGCCAACGTTTTCACTCTCCACTTTCACTTTCATCAAGAGGCTTTTGAGTTCCTCTTCAAATTCAGACTGAAATTGAAGAAAGTAGGGAAAACCACTAGACCATTCAGGTATGACCTAAATCAAATCCCTTATGATTATACAGTGGAAGTGAGAAATAGATTTAAGGGCCTAGATCTGATAGATAGAGTGCCTGATGAACTATGGAATGAGGTTGTGACATTGTACAGGAGACAGGGATCAAGACCATCCCCATGGAAAAGCAATGCAAGAAAACAAAATGGCTGTCTGGGGAGGCCTTGCAAATAGCTGTGAAAAGAAGAGAAGCGAAAAGCAAAGGAGAAAAGGCAAGATATAAACATCTGAATGCAGAGTTCCAAAGAATAGCAAGAAGAAATAAGAAAACCTTCTTCAACGATCAGTGCAAAGAAATAGAGGAAAACAACAAAATGGGAAAGACTAGGGATCTCTTCAAGAAAATCAGAGATAACAAAGGAACATTTCTTGCAAAAATGGGCTCCATAAAGGACAGAAATGGTATGGACCTAACAGAAGCAAAAGATATTAAGAAGAGGTGGCAAGAATACACAGAAGAACTGTACAAAAAAGAGCTTCGCGACCCAGATAATCATGATGGTGTGATCACTGACTAGAGCCAGACATCCTGGAATGTGAAGTCAAGTGGGCCTTAGAAAGCATCACTACAAACAGAGCTAGTGGAGGTGATGGACTTCCAGTGGAGCTATTCCAAGTCCTGAAAGATGATGCTGTGAAAGTGCTGCACTCAATATGCCAGCAAATCTGGAAAACTCAGCAGTGGCCACAAGATTGGAAAAGGTCAGTTTTCATCCCAATCCCAAAGAAAGGCAATGCCAAAGAATGCTCAAACTACCACACAATTGCACTCATCTCACACGCTAGTAAAGTAATGCTCAAAATTCTCCAAGCCAGGCTTCAGCAATATGTGAACCGTGAACTTCCTGATGTTCAAGCTGATTTTAGAAAAGGCAGAGGAACCAGAGATCAAATTGCCAACATCCGCTGGATCATGGAAAAAGCAAAAGAGTTCCAGAAAAACATCTATTTCTGCTTTATTGACTATGCCAAAGCCTTTGACTGTGTGGATCACAGTAAACTGTGGAAAATTCTGAAAGAGATGGGAATACCAGACCACCTGATCTGCCTCTTGAGAAATCTGTATGCAGGTCAGGAAGCAACAGTTGGAACTGGTCATGGAACAACAGACTGGTTCCAAATAGGAAAAGGAGTACGTCGAGGCTGTATATTGTCACCATGTTTGTTTAACTTATATGCAGAGTACATCATGAGAAATGCTGGACTGGAAGAAACACAAGTTGGAATCAAGATTGCTGGGAGAAATATCAATAACAATATCTTTAGATCTTCACAGAATTAAAACCCAACAGATGGAAGATGTCAGCACTCTTCATACCAGAGAAGGCCATGATTAATGGAACTTGTGGATAAGATTGTGTTGCAAAAATACCATACTATCAATGGTCATAACGCAGAAGTAAGAAAGGCTTTGTCTAGACAAGAAATGCAGGAAGTCCAAAGTTCTAGAAGTGGAAGAGGAGGCAACTTTGGTTTTGGAGATTCTCGTGGTGGCGGTGGAAATTTTGGACCAGGACCAGGAAGTAACTTTAGAGGAGGATCTGATGGATATGGAAGTGGCCGTGGATTTGGGGATGGCTATAATGGGTATGGAGGAGGACCTGGAGGTGGCAGTTTTGGAGGTAGCCCTGGTTATGGAGGAGGAAGAGGAGGATATGGTGGTGGAGGACCTGGATATGGCAACCAGGGTGGGGGCTACGGAGGTGGTTATGACAACTATGGAGGAGGAAATTACGGGAGTGGAAATTACAATGATTTTGGAAATTATAACCAACAACCTTCTAACCATGGTCCAATGAAGAGTGGAAATTTTGGTGGTAGCAGGAACATGGGGGGACCATATGGTGGAGGAAACTATGGTCCAGGAGGCAGTGGAGGAAGTGGGGGTTATGGAGGGAGAAGCAGATACTGAGCTTCTTCCTATTTGCCATGGGCTTCACTGTATAAATAGGAGAGGATGAGAGCCCAGAGGTAACAGAACAGCTTCAGGTTATCGAAATAACAATGTTAAGGAAAATCTTATCTCAGTCATGCATAAATATGCAGTGATATGGCAGAAGACACCAGAGCAGATGCAGAGAGCCATTTTGTGAATGGATTGGATTATTTAATAACATTACCTTACTGTGGAGGAAGGATTGTAAAAAAAAAAATGCCTTTGAGACAGTTTCTTAGCTTTTTAATTGTTGTTTCTTTCTAGTGGTCTTTGTAAGAGTGTAGAAGCATTCCTTCTTTGATAATGTTAAATTTGTAAGTTTCAGGTGACATGTGAAACCTTTTTTAAGATTTTTCTCAAAGTTTTGAAAAGCTATTAGCCAGGATCATGGTGTAATAAGACATAACGTTTTTCCTTTAAAAAAATTTAAGTGCATGTGTAGAGTTAAGAAGCTGTTGTACATTTATGATTTAATAAAATAATTCTAAAGGAAAAAAAAAAAAAGATTCCTTGAGGCCATATTAAAGGAGCACCATCCCTGCAAACACCCTAATCTTGTCAGCAACCCCACCCTTGAATTACTGTTATGAAACTCTTCATCACATCTTCTCAGTTTGGGACACATAGTTTTCCAGGGCAAGAGACTGCTGTGTCCCACTTTGTCTGACAAAGAATTGAAGCAATTCTTTTCTACTTCACCCAAAACTCTGTCTCTGAAATTTGATTCTGCACTGGTGCACAGAGGCTGAGTTTTCAGCATCAGCTACAATTGCTAACATTTTTTAAACATATATTTGTGTGTGTGTGTGTGTGTGCTCAATCATATCTGGCTCTTTTATATATCCTTCCAGATAACACATTTTCAAAGGACACTTGTGGAAATATATTCTCATAATCAATCATTTTAACCAAGGGCATATCAGATATGTAGCAAACTAATGAAAGGACTAGGGGAAATAAAAGGACTAGGGGAAATCATTTTTGGTAAGGAGCACTTCCAAAGAAAATATGTTCTCCAATTTCCTCTGAAACCGCACTACACAAGGTGTCACTCATTCTAACTGACAGGATTTTCTCCCATATTAAGACTCCCAAAAGTATTAAACATTTCCCCAAGTTCATTTGATTGTATTGTTCATTCAAATTTTTCACATTTGCAAATAATATATATTTTTGTAATCTATTTGCTTCTTTTTATTTTTAATATCTAACAGATTCAATGAAAATGAGATAGGTACCTGATTCTTTAACCACATTGGCTAACAAAACAGAACTGATGCAAAATAGCCGAGAAACAGACATTTCTTATAATTTTTAGACATATAGATTTTCAATGTAAAAATAATTAAATCACTCAAGCACCATTTTCATGATCACTGCAAACAGTCACTTCAGCATAAAATAGTAATAACCACAAAATTGGAGTGGCCATTCTTTGAGTGCCCAATATGTATTCTGTATTTCACATGTGTTCTTTCATATAACTCCACAATTAAAGGATGTTAAGTTTTTCTGGTTGCAGGCATCAATGTTGCCTACACATTATCTATTCCCACCTTGTTTCTGACTAGCCAAACTCAGGTTTTATCCAGGATGTCAATATGTTCAGAAAAGCTATAATGTCCTAGATTCCTTCGTAGCTGAGGATAACATTGTGTCACAGTTCTGGCCAGTGAAGCAGAAGTGGAAGACTCTTGGGTTGTGAGACTTGTTTTCCCCATGGAAATTCACCTGAAATGCCCCTTTTGGGTTCCACACTTCCCCTCTTCTTGCTTAGAATGTGGATGCTGCACTTGGTGGTGCAGTCATAAAGATGAAAACCACACGCTAAGGATGGCAGAGCAGACACACAGAAACAGCCTAGGATAATAATTACATGAAAGAGCACACGCACTAACTCTAGACTGCCTATTTCCAGACGCCTCAATAAATGAGAAAAATAAAACCATTGTTTGTCCTGTTACATGTAGCCAAACACAAAAACATCTCTATCCCCTTTTACCCATAAAAAAAAAATACAATCTTGGAGAGTTCTGGTCCAACATGGCAACCTCAGATGATGCTGCACACACCTCCTCCCACAGACACACTGAACCTACAGCTACATGTGAAAGAATCCTCTCTGAAAGAATTCCCTCTGATGACTCCCGCACATTGGGTGAACAAGAAAAACCCACATGGAAATGGGTAGGAAAAGCTGAGACACAGGCTTGCCATAAACCCCACTCCTGGCACAGCAACATACAATTGAGAAGGAACCCACAGTTCCCAGTTTCTCCCTGAGGAGTGAAGGATTTGGACCCAACATCTAGCATCCCAATTTTTAAGACTTCCACCTCAAAGACTGAAGCTAAAAACACCTAGCTCTGATAGCCAGCCGGGCTTGCATCCATAAGACCTGGAAGATGACAGCAAACAAACAGTTCTTAACAGATTGTAGAGGATTTATTGTGGCTATCACCCTGAGGCTCAGCACAGAGGGAACAGAAAAAAAAAAAAAAAAAGCCCACCTCCCAATCTTTCCGTGAAAATAGTCTGTTCATTTATGTTAAAAGCTGCTGCCTGAAGATGAGGTTTCTAGAGCACACATCTAGAAGCTGATTGCCATCCTTCTTGGAGACCAGAGCCTGGGGAGGCCAGCAGAAGCCATCTCTGTGATCTGTCTGCCCCATCCCATGTCACTGGTTTCTCCCTAAAAGGAGTTTGTGCACAGGTCTGGTGCCCCAACTTTGCTCCTGCCACCCAGAACATGCACCTTTGATCACATGACCCTGGTGGCCAATGGGACTTGTGTTTCCAAGTCCCACAGGACTGCAGCAAACAGAGAATCAGTTCTTAACTGGCTATCTCCCCCAGGGCTCAGCACAGAGGGTGAAAACAGAAACTCCCCAACCCCAGGTCTTCCTTTAAAAATATCTATTTGCATGCTTTTAAAGCTGTTGCCTAAAGGTCCAGTTTCCAATCAGTTTCCTTCATCCAGGTGTTGAATGAAATCCTTCCCTTTAGGATAATGACAGTCCTGACATACCCTCAAGTACTGGGAGCCACCAAGAACAAAGAAGGTGGACTGGACAATCACAAAAGTGTGAGAGACAAGCAAAAACTAAGGTCAGGTTGAAAGATAAAGTTCATCTTCTATACAAGACCTCTCCATCAAAACTGGGAGGGGTGGCTGTTTCATCAAAGGCACAGAAACCAACAAAAGAGAATAAAAGAAAATGAAGAAACATAGGAATATGTTCCAAACAAAAGAACAAGATAAAACCCCAGAAATAGACCTTAATGAAATAGAAATTAATAACTTACCTAATAAGGAGCTCAAAATCATGGAATGCTCACTAAGGTCAGGAGAACAATGCATAAACAAAGTGAGAATTTCAACAAAGACATAGAAAATGTGAGAAAGTATCAAGCAGAAAACACAGAACTAAAGAAAAGAACTGAAAAATTCCAAAGAGACATTCAACAGCAGACGAGATTAAGCAGAAAAAGGATCTGCAAACTCAAAGACAGGGCAGTGGAATGCATTCAATCAGAGGAACAAAGAGAAAAATCAATGAAAAAAAAAATTACACATCTGAAAACAGTAAGCACCAAACTCAGTCACAGAGCTCCAAGAGTTGCACTCAGCTTTCTTTGATGCAAAGCCTGAATTCTTTCCATTCTTCCATACTGCGCTGACAGACATACAGGCATTCCACATTAGCTCTGGAAAGAACCTTAGGGAGGATACAACCAAAATCATCCTTTTAATCATAAGGAAACTGAGGTCTAAAACAGTTGAGTGATCTGTCTTCTAAAGCGTGATCAGAAATGAAATAGAACAACAAACACATCATCACTGAATATACTCAGAAATCACTGAGATAAAACAGATGGAAAGTTAACTTGAAGCCAAGTAAATGTTCAGGAAAAAGTCAGTGAGGTTAAGAATACTGAAGAACACTAAAAAAAAAAAAAAAAAAAAAAGTGCAAGTTCATTACAACAGATTATATTGGCACTGGTAAGGTATGGTGTTGCAAGAAGCAGATATTTTGGTATCACAGAGGAGGATCTGAGGATTTCCAGGAAATGAAGAAAGCTGAAACTGAGGAGCACAGCCTCTGAATGACCCAAGTTGGGTCTTGCCAGGAAGGCCCTGTTATTAATTTCACTAGTATGCTCTTACACAGGCAAAGCCAAACAAAAATTAGTTTCTTAAAAAGTCAGCATTTGTGATATATCTTTTGAATATGTTCACAGTCCAAGGCCCTTTCTTGTTTTGCAATCATATCACTATACATATCCTGTGTAACCTGTGGATGATTCATGTTGATGTTTGGCAGAAACCAACAAAATCCTGTAAGCAATTATCCTTCAATTAAAAAATAAATAAATTAAGAAAACAATTAGTTACAATATACTTATTCACCATCCTTTTTGATAAGAAGTGAAAAATCAGATATTGTAAAAGATATTTTTAAAAAAAAAATCAGATCATTATTGTTTTGTTTAATTTTTCAAGACTGTGAGCTAAAATACAATCCTTTGTTATATTTGAACATCTATATGCCACACAAAAATTTAATAAGCTACCTACTCATGTAAAATAAATTATCATTGATGAAATTTATTAAACTTTAAAATAATTTATTAGTAATTATTTAGAAAAGTGCATTTGAACTTAAAATCCCTAACCTAATATTAGGAAGGAAGTGATCATGGCATATTCTAAAATAATCTTATCTCAAAATATTGAAAGAAATCTTTTCATATAAACAGTTTGAATGTTTATTTTAGAACATATTTACTATTGAGAAAATAACTAGGTGAATGTCAGTGAAAATACTATTTAAATATAAAAAATTACATTCAATTCATAGACTCACAGATTCAGGAATATTTTATTTTCAAGAAAGTAGCATAACATATAAGGGAAAGGCAATAACAAACTTTTTAAAACTCTTTAAATATTGATGCAAGGAAAAATATGATATGGTAGACATTTATCATTTCTGATTACCCAGATATACTTCTATTTGAGGGAATCTCAAACAGACTAAAGGAGCAAAAGAAGGTAAAATCTTCCTTTTTCCAACTCCTAAATTTGACAAGTCTGACACTCAAACTTAATACTTTATTTTGCTCTAAGTGACTCACAGACTTGACACTGCATTATTTGTAGTGCCTGATGCTGAATTCAAAACATTATGCCATGATGGTGAGTCTCTCTAGGGAGCCAGGTCCAGAGGCTTCAGCAAGTGGTTCTTAGTGATGGTACTGGTATTGGCATCAGAGACAGGTTAATCCTACATCTTTAGTTAATTTTGTGCCCATTGATGCCTGCCATTTTCCAAGTCTAGCTCCCATCAATTTTGTGAACTACTTAACAAATATTATTCTCTTATTAAGAAAATGCTCATGCACTTTTAACTGTCCTGGTCAAGACTGAGCTATCTGCTAAGTTGCTTCAGTCATTTCTGACTCTGCAATCCTATGGACTGTATCCTGCCAGGCTCCTCTGTCCATGGGAATAGCCCAGGAAAGAATACTGGAGTAGGTTGCTGTGCCCTCCTGCAGAGGATCTTCCTAACCCAGAACTCAAACTGCATCTCTCACGTATCCTGCATTGGCAGGCAGTTTCTTTACCACTAGTGCCACCATAAAACCCTATAATCCAAATTGCCGGATTAGGCAAAAACCTTTGGATGGAGTGGAAGAGGTTATAAACAAAAAATGATGATGATTGGGGTAGCCAAGGCAGTGGACTGTGGTAAATACTTGTCATTTTGGAAGCCCAGCAAGCAACACCCTTTCTTTCTGGTGTCAATCCCAAAACAAATGGGAATCAAAGCCTCAGCTCCCAATAGTGAAGCCAGAGAGCCTACTTTCAGATTCCAGACAACTAGTACTTAGGCTCAGCCATTAAAATACTGCCAGCTAGGACTTGAAATATGGAAGTCATGACCCCAAGCCTCAAAAAAGTCATAGCTTACTGATTATGAGTTTGGCAGAGTTGAAAGTACATCCACAGAGCAGCAAGTATCCCGGAAGAGCAGAGTTGAGTCATGGCAGCTGCTCTTCAATGCAAAAGCACAAGTGGTGGTGCCTTGAACATTGCTGTGAAATGATGATAAGTCCTACTGTACTCCCTTGGTGCCTGCTTGTTCTCTAAGCTTGGTACTCCTGTGTCCTGTTGCTTTCATGAGTTACCCAAGTTTCTTACAACAAAATTCCTCTGCATCTATTTAGATGGCTATTTCCATTGCTTGCAATCCTTATCCTTTACTTCTCATCAGATCACTGACCCATTAGTGAGTTTCTTGCTCATTCTTTTCCATCTATCTAGAGTGCTCTTCCCTCTCTTTATCCTCTGATTAATGCTTATTCATTCTCTACTCTTAGCTCAATATTTACAACTTAGGAAGATTTCCTGATATGCCCAGACTAGGTCAAGTTCATCTATTTGTATATCAACTAATAGGCCTCAGTTCAGTCAGTTCAGTCACTCAGTCATGTCCAGTGCTTTGCACCCCCATGAACCACAGCATGCCAGGCCTCCCTATCCATCACCAACTCCCAGAGTACACCCAAACCCATGTCCATCAAGTCGGTGATGGCAACCAGCCATCTCATCCTCTGTCGTCCCCTTCTCCTCCTGCCCTCAATCTTTCCCAGCATCAAGGTCTTTTCCAATGAGTCAGCTCTTCACATCAGGGGGCCAAAGTATTGGAGTTTCAGCTTCAACATGAGCCCTTCCAATGAACACCCAGGGCTGATCTCCTTCAGAATGGACTGGTTGGATCTCCTTGCAGTCCAAGGGATTCCTAAGAGTCTTCTCCAACACCACAGTTCAAAAGCATCAATTCTTCGGTGCTCATCTTTCTTTATAGTCCAACTCTCACATCCATACATGACCACTGGAAAAATCATAGTCTTAACTAGACGAGCCTTTGTTGGCAAAGTAATGTTTCTGCTTTTTAATATGCTGTCTAGATTGGTCATAACTTTCCTTCCAAGGAGCAAGTGCCTTTTAATTTCATTGCTGCAATCACCATCTACAGTGACCCTGGAGCCCAGAAAAATAAAGTCAGCCTCTGTTTCCACTGTTTCCCCATCTATTTGCCATGAAGTGATGGGATCAGATGCCATGATCTTAGTTTTCTGAATGTTGAGCTTTAAGCCAACTTTTTGACTCTCCTCTTTCACTTTCATCAAGAGGCTCTTTAGTTCTTCTTCACTTTCTGCCATAAGGGTGGTGGCCTCTGCATAGCTGAGGTTATTGATATTTCTCCCGGCATCTTGATTCCAGTCTGTGCTTCCTCCAGCCCAGCATTTCTCATGATGTACTCTGCAGATAAGTTAAATAAGCAGGGTGACAGTATACAGCCTTGACATACTCCTTTTCCTATTTGGAACCAGTCTGTTTTTCCATGTCCAGCCCTCACTGTTGCTTCCTGACCTGCACACAAGTTTCTCAAAAGGCAGGTCAGATGGTCTGGTATTCCCATCTCTTTCAGAATTTTCCACAGTTTATTGTGATCCACACAGTCAAAGGCTTTGGCATAGTCAAGAAAGCAGAAATAGATGTTTTTCTGGAACTCTCTTGCTTTTCCATGATCCAGCAGATGTTGGCAATTTGATTTCTGATTCCTCTGCCTTTTCTAAAACCAGCTTGAACATCAGGAAGTTCACGGTTCACGTATTGCTGAAGCCTGGCTTGGAGAATTTTAAGCATTACTTTACTAGAGTGTTAGATGAGTGTAATCATGTGGTAGTTTGAGCATTCTTCGGCATTGCCTTTCTTTGGGATTGGGATGAAAACTGACCTTTTCCAGTCCTGTGGCCACTGCTGAGCTTTCCAAATTTGCTGACATATTGAGTGCAGCACTTTCACAGCATCATCTTTCAGGATTTGGAATAGCTCAACTGGAATTCCATCACCTCCACTAGCTTTGTTCATAGTGATGCTTTCTAAGGCCCACCTGCCTTCACATTCCAGGATGTCTGGCTCTAGGTCAGTGATCACACCATCGTGATTATCTTGGTCATGAAGATCTTTTTTGTACAGTTCTTCTGTGTATTCTTGCCACCTCTTCTTAATCTCTTCTGCTTCTGTTGCTGCTGCTGCTGCTCCTAAGTCACTTCAGTCGTGTCCGACTCTGTGCGACCCCATAGATGGCAGGCCATCAGTCTCTGCTGTCCCTGGGATTCTCCAGGCAAGAACACTGGAGTGGGTTGCCATTTCCTTCTCTGCTTCTGTTAGGTCCCTACTATTTCTGTCCTTTATTGAGCCCATCTTTGCATTAACTGTTCGCTTGGTATCTCTAATTTTCTTGAAGAGATCTCTAGTCTTTCCCATTCTATTGTTTTCCTCTATTTCTTTGCATTGATTGCTGAGGAAGGCTTTCTTATCTCTCCTTGCTATTCTTTTGAACTCTGCATTCAAATGGGAATATCTTTCCTTTTCGCCTTTGCTTTTCACTTCCCTTCTTTTCACAGCTATTTGTAAGGCCTCCTTGGAGAGCCATTTTGCTTTTTTTGCTTTTCTAAATCCTCTTAAACATAGAGTTTAATTATTCTTTCATTTAACAAGTATCTAATATATGCCAAACACTATTCTGGTCTACACATTAGTTAAAGTGTAATGGTGTACATGATAATAAACGTCTCAGCTTCTGTATATCATGTGTTCTAGAGAGTGACTGCCCATCAGTAAGAAAACAAATTTCATCTAGGAGTAAATGATGTAAAAACATTTTAAAAGGAGATGAGATTAAGAATGAACAGTTCTTTATTTGGTATATGACTATGCATTTACCATGAGCATATATGTGCTCATCTTAGAAGTGACTTTTGAGCTGAGACATGAAAAGTGGAAAGAAATAAGAGAAGTTCTAAAGGAATAACATTTCAGGAAAGGGAAATAAAATATACAAAGACCCTGAGGCAGGCATGGGTCTGGCAAGTTCAAGGATCTCAAAGAAACTGTGTGACTGGAATGTAGTGAACAAGGAGACCAGTTTAGATAAAATCAGATAGAATGTAGAATACCGCTGCTCAACAGAAATATAATGGGAGCCAAAAATTCCAGTTATATTTGTAATTTTAATTGTTTTAGCAGTTATGTTTTAAAAGAAGTGAAAAGAATCAGGTGAAATTCATATTAATACTATATTTCCACTATAATTCCAAGATATTATCCTTTAAGTCTATAACCACAGTTCAAAAATTATTAACATATTTTACATTCTTACTTTGTTATCAAGATTTAAATCTGTGGTAGATTTTCTATAAACAACACATCTTGTTTTGGAGTAGCCTTATTCCAAGTGCTCAATAGCCATCTATGTCTAGTAGCTACCATATTGAACAGCACAGGAGATCAAGCTGGCCTTCTAAGTCATTGTAAGCTTTGGAATTTAGTCTAAATAGAATGAGAACCCATTGGGTGGTTTTTCCATAGGAGGATAATGCAACTTATGGATTTTTTTTCTAAAATTTAAATATAATTAAAACAATATGCTAGAATGTATTTCAGTATGGTATATGAACCTAACTTTTTTTGGTTCAAAATATAGTCAGTGCTAGTGTTCCATTTATTTGGAATAATAGAGTATATGAATCAGATCAGATCAGATCAGTCGCTCAGTCGTGTCCGACTCTTTGCGACCCCATGAACCGCAGCACGCCAGGCCTCCCTGTCCATCACCAGCTCCCGGAGGTCACTCAGACTCGCATTCATCGAGTCAGTGATGCCATCCAGCCATCTCATCCTCTGTCGTCCCCTTCTCCTCCTGCCCTCAATCCCTCCCAGCATCAGAGTCTTCTCCAATGAGTCAACTCTTCGCATGAGGTGGCCAAAATACTGGAGTTTCAGCTTTAGCATCATTCCTTCTAAAGAAATTCCAGGATTGATCTCCTTCAGAATGGACTGGTTGGATCTTCTTGCAGTCCAAGGGACTCTCAAGAGTCTTCTCCAACACCACAGTTCAAAAGCATCAATTCTTCGGCGCTCAGCCTTCTTCACAGTCCAGCTCTCACATCCATACATGACCACAGGAAAGACCATAGCCTTGACTAGGCGAACCTTTGTTGGCAAAGTAATGTCTCTGCTTTTGAATATGCTATCTAGGTTGGTCATAACTTTCCTTCCAAGGAGTAAGCGTCTTTTAATTTCATGGCTGCAGTCACCATCTGCAGTGATTTTGGAGCCCAGAAAAACAAAGTCTGACACTGTTTCCACTGTTTCCCCATCTATTTCCCATGCAGTGATGGGACCAGATGCCATGATCTTCGTTTTCTGAATGTTGAGCTTTAAGCCAACCTTTTCACTCTCCACTTTCACTTTCATCAAGAGGCTTTTTAGCCCCTCTTCACTTTCTGCCATAAGGGTGGTGTCATCTGCATATCTGAGGTTATTGATATTTCTCCCGGCAATCTTGATTCCAGCTCGTGTTTCTTCCAGTCCAGCATTTCTCATGATGTACTCTGCATATAAGTTAAATAAACATGGTGACAATATACAGCCTTGACGTACTCCTTTTCCTATTTGGAACCAGTCTGTTGTTCCATGACCAGTTCTAACTGTTGCTTCCTGACCTGCATACAGATTTCTTAAGAGGCAGATCAGGTGGTCTGGTATTCCCATCTCTTTCAGAATTTTCCATAGTTTATTGTGATCCACACAGTCAAAGGCTTTGGCATAGTCAATAAAGCAGAAATAGATGTTTTTCTGGAACTCTCTTGCTTTTTCCATGATCCAGCGGATGTTGGCAATTTGATCTCTGGTTCCTCTGCCTTTTCTAAAACCAGCTTGAACGTCAGGAAGTTCACAGTTCACATATTGCTGAAGCCTGGCTTGGAGAATTTTGAGCATTACTTTACTAGCGTGTGAGATGAGTGCAATTGTTCGGTAGTTTGAGCACTCCTTGGCATTGCCTTTCTTTGGGATTGGGATGAAAACTGACCTTTTCCAATCTTGTGGCCACTGCTGAGTTTTCCAAATTTGCTGGCATATTGAGTGTAGCACTTTCACAGCATCATCATTCAGGATTTGGAATAGCTCCACTGGAATTCCATCACCTCCACTAGCTTTGTTTGTAGTGATGCTTTCTAAGGCCCATTTGACTTCACATTCCAAGATGTCTGGCTCTAGGTCAGTGATCACATCATCATGATTATCTGGGTCTTGAAGCTCTTTTTTGTACAGTTCTTCTGTGTATTCTTGCCACCTCTTCTTGATATCTTCTGCTTCTGTTAGATCCACACCATCTCTGTCCTTTATTGTGCCCATCTTTGCATGAAATGTTCCTTTGGTATCTCTGATTTTCTTGAAGAGATCCCTAGTCTTTCCCATTCTGTTGTTTTCCTCTATTTCTTTGCATTGATCACTGAAGAAGGCTTTCTTATCTCTTCTTGCTATTCTTTGGAACTCTGCATTCAGATATTTATATCTTTCCTTTTCTCCTTTGCTTTTCGCTTCTCTTCTTTTCACAGCTATTTGTAAGGCCTCCCCAGACAGCCATTTTGCTTTTTTGCATTTCTTTTCCATGGGGATGGTCTTGATCCCTGTCTCCTGTACAATGTCACGAACCTCATTCCATAGTTCCTCAGGCACTCTATCTATCAGATCTAGGCCCTTAAATCTATTTCTCACTTCCACTGTATAATCATAAGGGATTTGATTTAGGTCATACCTGAATGGTCTAGTGTTTTTCCCCTTTTTTTTCTTTTTACTTTGTCTTTGGCAAAAAGGGGTTTATGGGGTGGGCCACAGGCCCAGTCTGGTTCTTTTTTTGTTTTTTTTTTAGAGCTTTGCCATCTTTGGCTCCAAAAAAAAAAAAAAAATGAATTTTGGGGTTGACCTTCTGGGGAGGTCAAGGGTTAGAGTTTTTTGTTGGTTTGTGGGGTGGGGGTATGTTTGTAAACAGTGGTGTTTTTTGGCAGAACTTTTTATTGTGTCTTTTCCTTTCTTACTTCCTATTACACCGTAATTTTCGTGTTAATTTTGGGTTTTTTTTTTTCTTTTTTTTTTTTTTCCTTCTCCTATAAAAAGAAGAAAATATTTTTTGGGTGTTTTTTATAAAAGGAGTTGTTGGTGGTCTTAGAAATATCCAACTTCAGCTTCTTCGTCGTTATTGGTGGGGGGAAAGAATTGGATTATTGTGAAATTGAATGTTTTGTCTTGGAAACGAACAGAGATCATTCTATCGTTTTTGAGATTGCATCCAAGTACTGCATTTCGGACTCTTTTGTTGACCATGATGGCCACTCCATTTCTTCTGAGGGATTCCTGTCCACAGTAGTATTATACGATTGAATTAGATTCATTCAATTATTTTATTTTTTTTTATTTCTTTCATACTTAGTATGTATTCTCTCTTTTTTCCTTTTTTTTTTTTCTTTTTTTTTTTTTTCTTTCTTTTTATGAAAGAAAACAAACCCCCCCACCCCCCCCCCCCCCCTCCTCTTTTCTTCTCCATCATCTTCAAATAATAAAAAATATATAAATAAAAGACCTTCTTCCTTCCTCTATTTTTTTTTTTCTTCTCTTTCTCAATCCCAAGTGAGAGAAAGATTATTAAAAAAAAAAAAAAAAACAAAAAGCCCTACAACCCCCCCCCCTCCCCCCTCCTCCCTCCCTTCTCTTTGTGTTACATCCATGACGTCATCAGATACATGCTGCCTGCTTGCTCACTCTTCTTGCACCTCTCTGGCCTTACTGGTGTTCTGCAAACCCACCAGGCATCCTCACACTCAGGACTTTGCCCTCTTCTCTTCCCTGAGAAATATGACTCTTTGCCCTCACTTCCTTCTCTTCTTTGCTCAAATGTCACTTTTTTCCGTGAAGCCTTACCAACTCCCTTATTAAAAACTGCATCCATATGTCCTGCTGCTGCTGCTGCTGCTAAGTAGCTTCAGTCGTGTCTGACTCTGTGCGACCCCATAGACGGCAGCCCACCAGACTTTCCCGTCCCTGGGATCCTGCAGGAAAGAACACTGGAGTGGGTTGCCATTTCCTTCTCCAATGCATAAAAGTGAAAAGTGAAAGTGAAGTCGCTCAGTCGTGTCCGACTCTTAGCGACCCCATGGACTGCAGCCCTCCAGGCTCCTCGGTCCATGGGATTTTCAGGCAAGAGCACTGGAGTGGGGTGCCATCACCTTCTCTGCCCATATGTCCTACTACTTTCTATATCACCACCTGATTTGTTTTTCTCCGTTCTTTTATTATCATCTGACATCTTACCGTTTTTTTCACTTTTTTTCCATTTAGTTTTAGACTTTTGCCTCTCATAAGAATACAAGCTCAATGAGGCAACAGATTTTTTGTAGGTCTTTTTAAATTTCTCCATCCTCAGTGCCTGAAAAACTGCCTGGCACAAAAATGTACTCAATAAGTATTTGTTTAATAAATTATAATTTGACTAATGTCAATCATCCCACTACATTCTAAGCTTCCATGAGGAAAGGACCATAGCTTCTTTGGTTCACAATTCTATCTCTAGGGACTAGTGTCCAATAAATATATGTTGATTTTGTAAACATGTAATAAACAGGTATTAAACAAACAAAACTAATTCTTCTATATTATATAATATTATCAAAAATAATTCTTCAATGATAGGTGGACATAATGACTAAAAACATGTGGTGAATAGGAATTAAATCAGCTTTCAGTTATGGCACCGCAAAGATGATGTTGTTCAGTTGCTAAGTTGTGTCCTACTCTTTGCAATCCCTTGGACTGCAGCATGCCAGGCTTCCCTGTCCTTCACCATCTCCCAGAGTTTACTCAAACTCATGTCCATTGAGTCCATAATACTATCTAACCACCTTATCCTCTGCCTCCCTCTTCTCCTTTTGCCTTCAGTCTTTCTCAGCATCACAGTCTTTCCAATGAGTTGGCTCTTCCCAACAGGTGGCCAAAAGACTGGAGCTTCATCTTCAGCATCAGTCCTTCCAATGATTATTCAGGATTGATTTCCTTTAGAATTGACTGGTTTGATCTTGATGTCCAAGGTACTCTTAAGAGTCTTTCCCAGTATCAAAATGCAAAAGCATCAAGTCTTCAGCGCTCAACCTTCTTTATGGTCCAACTCTTACATCCATACATGACTACTGGAAAAACCATCAGTTCAGTTCAGTTCAGTCACTCAGTCGTGTCCGACTCTTTGCGAACCCATGAATCGCAGTATGCCAGGCCTCCCTGTCCATCACCAACTCCTGCAGTTCACTCAGACTCACGTCCATCGAGTCAGTGATGCCATCCAGCCATCTCATCCTCTGTCGTCCCCTTCTCCTCCTGCCCCCAATCCTTCCCAGCATCAGAGTCTTTTCCAATGAGTCAACTCTTTGCATGAAAAAAACCATAGCTTTGACTATATGGACTTTGTTAGCAAAGTCCCATCTCTTTAATAATTTTCCACAGTTTGTTGTGATGTACATAGTCAAAGGCTTTTGTATAATCAGTGAAGCAGACGTAGATGTTTTTCTGCAATTCCCTTGCTTTCTCCATGATCCAACAAATGTTGGCAATTTGATCTCTGGTTCCTCTACCTCTTCTAAAATCCAATTTGTATATCTGGAATTTCTCAATTCACATACTGCTGAAGCCTATCTTGGAGGACTTTGAGCATAACCTTACTAGCATGAGAAATTAATGCAATTATTCAGTAATTAGAACATTCTTTGGTGCTGCCTTTCTTAGGCACTGGAATGAAAACTGACCTTTTTCAGTCCTGTGGCTACTACTGAGCTGTCTTATCTTGCTGGCATATTGAAAGCAGCACTTTAACAACATCATCTTTTAGGATTTGAAATAGCTCAGCTTGAATTCCCTCACCTCCACTAGATTTGTTCATAGTGATGCTTCCTAAGGTCCATTTGATTTCACATTCCAGGATGTCTGGCTCTAGGTGAGTGATCACACCATCGTGGTTATCTGGGTCATTAAGATCTTTTTGTATAGTTCTTCTACTTATTCTTGCCACCTCTTCTTAATGTCTTTTGCTTCTGTTATTTCCTTATCATTTCTGTCCTTTATTGTGCCCATCCTTGCATGAGTTGTTCCCTTCATATCTCCAATTTTCTTGAAGAAAGCTAAATGTAGAGTTCCAGACAATAGCAAAGAGAGATATGAAGGCCCTTCTTTAATGAACAATACAAAGACATAGGGGAAAACAATATAGGTTGGAAAAGACTAGAGATCTCTAGAGATCTCTTCAAGAATACTGGAGATATCAAGGGAACCTCAAAAATAGTGGTGGTTAATTTATGTGGACTATGTATTATTTTGGCTGCAAAGGGGGAAAAAAGAGTTTGAAAAATATTAACCCGAGTTTCCTTTATTTTCCTCCAATTACAACAGCTCTACCTCAAGTATGTGAAAGTGAATCTACTATCACTGATTAAAATCATTCACCTCTGATGAAAAGCATTTAAGAAACAGGAAGATGTGCACACTCTGAGTAAAAATGCTCTGACAGCTGATTATTAACCATTCTAATCTAGATATATTGTATTTTTCTTTGTAAAATTGAAGTTATAAGTATAGTTCCTGTTCCATTTTCACCTAAATCTGTTCTCTCTCCTAAAGTTTTATTTTTTAAAATTCAGTTAAAGCAATTTTATAAAGTGGATTGAAATCTGTATATGATTCATGGCATTTTGTCAAATGAGGACTTTTTCAGAAGAACTGAAAACAATCAAAGGTTTAATGACGACTTGCCCAGCTTCTCTGCCAGCATCAATAGGACATACTTGTTGGGCAATTTCTTCCAAGTATAAAGAGGGATTTGCTTTTTTCCATTCACATTACACTTTGCTTTCAGCTAACAGTATGCATTAGCAAGGAGGTAGGCTGAGGTCAAGGGTGCAGCATGACCAAATAAAGTGGCCCACACAGGCACTGAACCCATAAATGTGACTTAATTCAACTGAACTAAGCAACCACAGTTCATTAAAGATCTAAACTTCTCTGTCACTCACATATGTCTGAACTACACATCAATCCACATGTCTCTCTGCATGAAACACTTGGTTTCGGAATAAGCTTAATTAACACTCAACACCAGCAAAGAGACATAAAAGACCATGTCACACAGTTTTCCTTTACTGTTCTATGCAGTGGAACACGAGTATATATATATATATTTTTGTTGTTGTTGTTGTTACTTTCCCAAACTGATCATTTCATGAGTGACAGAAACATCACAATGAACACAAGTTGTAACATGATCTAATCAGATATTGAAGAAGAAGCAGAGTGAAATAGAGAAGCAAACAGGGTTTCAGAGGTTGAGGGTTCAGCTCTGGTTCTGCCTCTTCCTACTGTGTGACCTTGGGGCAACTTGGTTTCTCCTGGCTATAATTTCCTTATCTAACAAAATGAAGTAATGATATCACGATGAAAATTAAAAGAGCTGGTGGATATTAAGTGCCTGGCCTACAGTAACCAGTCAATGCATTTTGTTATTATAGACATTTACTCTGGTAGCTGTTTCAAGAACAGATTCAATAAATCAAGGATAGAGGAAGGGGCATTAGAAAAGGGGTTTTGTAAGAATTCTGGTCTCAAAGACAGATTTGAGAGGTGTTGAATGGACAGAATTGATCACTGTCTGGCATGTGGTGGCAAGGAGTGGTGGAAACAGTGAAATTCAGGGAAGGGGTGGCAGAGAAAGAAGAGTCTGAAAGGGCTTTCCTAAAAGGATATTCTACAGAGTTCTGGAAGACGAAGGTGACACAGCCAGCAAAAGGAACATGAAGTATTGTCTCTATGCTAAAATCCAGTCTTTCCAAACTCAGCTCTGAATCCTTGGGAGCTAGATCCATCATAAAATATATATACATATTTATAAGAACTCTAAGCTATCTTTGTAAATGAAATAAATACTATTCCTTTCATATAATTTGCCATTATTTTTCTAATTCATGTCAATGTTGTAGTGATTAATAAATGATAATTTCTTACACAGATTTTTTTAAAGTAAATTTTATACTTATTTATACTTTTTAATTGTCAAATATGTTACATTTTGGTAAATGGGCCAGAATATAATTCTCTTATTTTCTTTAAGAAGAGTCCTTATCTTAAAATATAACGGTAACTATGTATAGTCAGTTCTTGGGAACCACTTCTCAATCTCAGAAATTTTTTCTGATTAATTGAGATTTAATAAATACAATCATAAAGGAATTGAAAAGAAAACCATGAAATATTCTGCTATATCCAAACAATGTCATTTTTGCTTCATAATTGTTTCTATTTGCATCTATTATGTGACTATTCCCAGAAATAGTTGTACATAGCTAGACATAATTCTGCAGTGCTTAATTCCCTCTTAAAATCTCAACTCAACCCAAAGGGCTTCCAACAAATATTTGAGAGGCAATCCCTCCAGTTAACTGTAATAGAATACATATCTGTCTGTGAAAGGACTTAGACTGATGAGTTAAGAGGACACTAACATTAATCTAGAAACACAGGGAAACAGAGGGAAATGTGAAATAGAGATGAGTTACAAACGCTGCCTTCCTGCCATTTTGACACACCCAAGACATTAGTCATTGGATCTGCGTTTTCAGTTAGGTTGTACACAAATAAGGAAAGAAGAAAAGCTAGCATTATCCACGTCAGTACGGACATGAGGAAATAATTGCTACCAGGTCAACTTTCACCACCAACCTATTTCACAGCCTATTTAATAGCTCTCTAGAAAAGGAAACAAGTATGAAAAAATACTCAACAATTATTCAAACAGGATGACATTTCTACTTATTTTATTCATTTTGTTCCCAGGGCACAGAACAAGTGTATTCTTAGTCTAAACTCAGTTAGAGTGTGAATTTCCCTTTCTTGCCCATCCCATCACCACCACCACCACCACCTACACAGACACACACAGACACAACACTCATACAGGAGAAACAGACTCTTCATGTTTAGAAATATTTTGGTGAAATTTGATATTTGGGGAAAAGTGTTTACTACATGCTGTGCATTGTCAGCTCTACAGCTGTGCTTTTCAAAACCAAGGGCAAAAGCTGTGGACTTTTGTTTTTGGTGAGAATAGCAGAGGTGAATTTGCCATAAGGTACACTACACCACCAGGGATCTAAGAGGCCTCAAATTTAGCAGGAAAGTTAAAGGACTAAGAGTCAGGAGACCAAGCGTAAAGCCAGCTCCATCACAACTGCAGCCTAAGCTGAGGTCAGTCACCTTGGTAACCTGGACCTCTGATTCCTGGCAAAAAACGGAAGACTCAGCCTGGATGGTATCTAGTCTCTTGCAGTCACTGAGGTCATTGCTTCTCTGAGGTGCCTGTCTCACACATTTTGTATGAGACATTTTGTATTTTGCCAACAAGAGACAGCCAGGCTCAGCACCATCCTGATCCGAAGAGAATCCCTAGGCCTCACCCAACATACACAAGTTTAAATCATTTTTACATTTGTCTTTTTGCCTTTTCATATAGTTTATGGGGTCCTTAAGGCAAAATCAATCCAAAGAAATAGAGAAAAACAATAGAATGGGAAAGACTAGAAATCTCTTCAAGAAAATTGGAGACACCAAGGGAATATTTCATGTAAAGATGGGACAATAAAGGACAGAAACAGTAAGGACCTAACATTAGTAAAATAGATTAAGAAGAGGTGGCAAGAATACATAGAAGAACTATACAAAAAATGTTTTAATGACCCAGATAACCACGATGGTGTGGTCACTCACCTAGAGTCAGACATTCTGGAGTGTGAAGTCAAGTGGACTTTAGGAAGTATTGCTACAAACAAAGCTAGTGGAGGTGATGAAATTCCAGCTGAGCTATTTCAAATCCTAAAAGATTATGCTGTTAAAGTGCTGCACTCAATATGCCAGCAAATTTGGAAAACTCAGCAATGGCCACAGGATTGGAAAAGGACCATTTTCATTCCAGTCCCAAAAAAAGGCAATGCCAAAGAATAGTCAAACAACTGTGCTCATTTCACATACTAGCAAGGTAATGCTCAAAATCCTTCAAGCTAGGCTTTAGAAGTACATGAATCAAGAACTTTCAGATGTACAATTTGATTTTAGAAAAGGCAGAGGAACCAGAGAACAAATCTCCAACATTTGCTGGATCACAGAGAAAGCAAAAGAATTCCAGAAATGCATCTACTTCTGCTTTATTGAGTACACTAAAGCCTTTGACTATGCGGATCACAACAAGGTGGAAAATCTTAAAGAAATGAGAATACCAGACCACCTTACCTGGCCCCTAAGAAATCTATATGCAGGTCAAGAAGCAACAGTTGGAACCAGACATGGAAAAATGGACTGGTTCAAAATTGGGAAAGGAGTGTGTTGAGGTGTAACTTGTCAGCTTGTTGAACTTATATGCAGAGTACATCATATGAAATGCCTGGCTGGATGAATCACAAGCTGCAATCAGGATTTCTGGAAGAAATACCAACAACCTCAGATATGCAGATGATACCACTCTAATGGAAAAAAGACAAGAGAAACTAAAGAGCCTATTGATGAGGGTGAAGGAGGAGAGTGAAAGAACTCGCTTAAAACTCAACAATCAAAAAACTTAAGGTCATAGCATCCAGTCCTATCACTTCATGTTAAATAGATGGGGAAAAAGTGGAAACAGTGGCAGGTTTTATTTTCTTAGGTTCCAAAATCACTTCAGATGGTAATTGCAGCCACAAATCAAAAGACACTTGCTCCTTGGAAGGAAAGCTATAACAAACCTAGACAGCAAATTAAAAAGCAGAGACATCACTTTGCTGACAAAGGTCCATGTAGTCAAAGCTATGTTTTTTTCAGTAGTCATGTATGGATGTAAGAGCTGGACCATAAAGAAGGCTGAGCACCAAAGAATTGATGCTTTCAAATTGTAGTGCTGGAGGAGACTCATGAAATTTTCCTTGGACAGCAAGGAGATCAAACCAGTCAATTCTAATGGAAATCAACCCTGAATATTCATTGGAAGGATGATGCTGAAGCTGAAGCTCCAATCCTTTGGCCACTTGATGAGAAGAGTTGACTTAATAACTAAAAGACCCTGATGCTGGGGAAGATTGAGGGCAGGAAGAGAAGGGGTTGAAAGAGGATTAGATGCTTGGATGGCATCACCGACTCAATGGACATGAGTTTGAGCAAACTCTGGGAGATGATGAAGGACAAGGAAGCCTGGCATGCTGCAGTCCATTGAGTCACAAAGAGTTGGCACGACTTAGCAGCTAACCAACAACATTTGTGTTACCCTGTGACGAGAACCTAAGTCTATTTTGCCAAAGAAGGATGCATGATAAATACATATGAAAATGTGCGTAGAATGAAGTTAGAATAAAGTAGAATGAAGTATAGACCATGCCAAGACTTTCGTTGATGCAATAGAAACAGTGATATACCTGAAATGCATAGGGAAGAGGAAACTGGAATAAATGACTGCCGAGGTCCAGCCCTGGCTGATCCAGGGAGTTCGAGGTGTAGACGGCATCGGTGAGGATCAGGATACAATAGTTATAATTAGAGATATAAAGAATAATAGAACGAGGATAACTCAGTAGTAAAATTCAGTGGAGAAAAGAGGCTGAGTAGCTTGGTTTACGTGGGAGACCAATAAAACTTCAAGACAAGAAGTTTGCACCACTTACGTAGGCCGCAGGCGTCTTTCCATTCTCCCGAAGGAGAGGAGACACTGAGGCCTCCCCGGTCCGATCTTAGAAGCCCAGGCATAATTAGTAAGCATGGGGGGTTCTGCGCTCCAGATGGAGACTCAACCAGAATTTGAGAGAGCGAGCAACATGGGGAGACCAGTCTTTCAAGGAACTGATCCCAATTATTTTCCATGGTCTACTTTTATAAACTGAGATGTTATACAAAAGTCAGGCAGGGTCAGCAGCCCTGACTTTTATTAATGTCAGGTGCTTCTTACAAATGTATACAGAGGTCTTAGGGGTGTTACATCATCTTCTGGCCAGGGGGCCTGTTGACAATTTATGACTCTCTCCTTGTGACAGCAGTCAATCCAGGACATTTATTTCTCCAGGGGTGATTATTCTTAAAACATACTCCACCAGATAAATTTACATTCCTATAGGGTGAGAGTGGGTTTTAATTAAAGAAAGAACTTACTTAGCCTAAGGTCTAATGTGATTAATATCAAAGGTTAATACCTATTTCTTCTATATATTCATTAATGTGTGTAAGGGTAGGCAATGTGGAGACTTAGCAGCAAACATTGGCTCAACAAATGAAAAACCCTTCATCAATACAATTTCTAATCAGCCCACTAATAGTTTTCTAACTTCTCTAAGGAACCTGTTTTTAGAAAGCATCTCGTGCCTCTCACGGTTGGGAGGCTGTGAGTAATCACAAGTGGCCAGACAAGCCTATCAGGTGGGCTAGAGAACTTTCAGAGGAGTTTGTAGGTTAAAACACTCCTGTCACGCTCAGGAATTTTTATTAACTGGAGCTCTAAGTTAACTCTTTTTTCAGAGAGAGGTAGTGGGGGACAGCCCCCCATAAAGTCAGAGGTGTAGGTAAGAGCACAAAGCAGAAAGTAGGCAGACCCTGGTTTTGGGGGGTAGATGCTCGAGAATTTCCAGGGGGACTCCTGAGGCTCGACCCCACCTTTGTGTATGTCAAGCCTCCTTCCTCATGACCTTTGCCATGGGAGGAGGTCCTCTCACCAGCTCCTGGCAAATGACCTATACCATTCAAAGTTAGAGGTTACAACAGAGTAATAATTACCAAATGTGTTCCACAAGATTTTAAAAGTGTTCCTGTTAGAGAGGGTGTGGTTATTATGATCAAATTAGTTTAGGAGTAGATGGATTAAATTAATTAAGCAGATTATTTTTGCTCTAGAACCTCTGAGAATATGGTATGAAGCCTTTCCCAAACTCACTGTCAATGGAACATTTCTTTCCCAGAGAATCTCAGAGGATCACTCTGAAAGAAAGACGCTTTAGAATATACTGTCTAAGATAGATTAGGGAAAATAAAATATATTGACAAAACCTGTCAATTTGCTTTCTGATATTCACTAATGTATTAACATATCATCTTTTAGAGATGCATCCAAATTTGATGTCTACTTGAAATTTTACCCAGCCAGGAATAAAATCATTTGTTTCAGACTGACATTTGTCAAATGTCTGAATGGTTCTCAGAATCCCTGCTATTATATTCCAATACAAATATGGTATGTGTACCTTTTGAAAGTGGGCTTTGATATTTATGGACTGAAGAGCCAAAGAGAATTGGGAGGAAAACGATTTTTAAAGTGATCTATGTTCGTCTTCCATGGAATTTTTTCCATCTTTTTAAAAAGGAGCTCCTTGGCCAATTTTGGCTTCTCTCAGGAAACTACAAGCCAGGGTAAACCAGGAGCCTGCTATAACACTTCATTCTTATGCATCATTTAAAAGGCATGCACATTTCGTGTGATTCCAATAACGCTAGGAATCAGAGAGTGAGGGTTATGTTAGGACCCCATAAATAATGCTTCATCTCGCCTTTTAGGTTCCATGAACAAAGAAACCTTGCAGAAGAGAGAAGTTACATTTTAGAATAAGCCATCTTACTTTATGAATACATTGAAGAAGTCTTCAAGCCTACAACCACAGAGATGAGTGAAAGTCTATAAAACAACAACCTTACTTAAAAACGTTGAGATGGATATTTTTTGCAGCAATGATGGCTGAGAGGGCTGTCCATGACCCATACGTGTACCAAATATTGTATTAACATACACATGAGAGTCCTCTCTAAGAATCAAACTAAGGGAAAAACCTCAAAGTTGGCATGATCAAGAGATTTTAGGAGTGTAATTGGGTAAGTGTATCAGTTTTAGCTAAAAAATACTTGTCTGTGTCTGGTAGGGCACTACAGGGTGCTGGTGGGAAGTATTACATGGGCTATTAAAACCTCTCCTTGGGTGAAACTCAAAGAGAAAAAGAATTGAGCACACATGCTTGGTTCAAGGATGATGTGCCAGAATCAAAGGATAGAGGTAATTAGGAGGACAACACAATGTCAATCTCTCATACTTCCATCTCCCCACAGCTTGCATGTATCCAAGTTCCAAAATGTGGACGCATCCACTGAAGAACAAGAGAAAACAAGAACATCTGGCACAGATGTGCAGCTCTCAAACAACGGCAGCCTCGGGGCCAATCTCATCCCCACAGTAGGAGATTGAGGGTGATGGATGCTCTGACAAATTCATCAAAATACTCAGCAATAGACACTGGCAGGCTAGATGCAGACTCTATTGCTCCTAGAATCAGCTCCATAGGGTGACATTGGCAGCAAAGTTGCTGTTGTTAATACCACAAGGCAGTGAGCATCCTCTACAGAATCAGGGTAACAGAGAAAGAAAATAGAACAGGGGATGCCACTGGGTGGTTAAAAGGATAAATTTGCTGATGGTGTATGACATACATCTTAAGAATGCTACAACTATTTAATAGACATATAAGAGTGGTCTAGAGTTCTCATATAGGGAATAGAAGCAGAGCCAGAGAAATTCCATTGGCAACCATCATAATATTCTATTTTTATCTTATTGCAAGTATGGCCTGAGACTCAAGAATTACATAAGGAAAGATTGCATAATATTGAAACTGCTTGTATTGGAATAGAGTCCTGGATGACTGCAGTCATCTTCGTCAACAATGGAAAATCTCATTTAACTGAATTGGCTTAAACTTGGTCCATTGTATGAGGTTGTGAATTTGATAACCTTTTAAGGTCATCTCCCTAACCATTACAAAGGTTCTAATGAATGCTGCATTTTTTTTTCATCTTATTCCCAAAGATTAGAGCACTTTGGTGCAGTCCTAGTTAAGTTTTATTGTTTTCAAACAATAGATTGTAGAGTATTTTGAAAAGCCATATGATCATCTACTTGAGTGTTTTTAATAGCAACAAGTAATTTTTATAAAGGTAGCTCATATTTTTATAGTAATTTTCAAAGTTCCTCTGTCTGATCATATTATCCTATAAGAAGAGGTAAGATATTTGGCAAGTAAGGAAACTAATGTGTTGAATTGGCCAAGGATGATCAGTTATTCAGTGTTAAAGCTGGGTCTAGAACTGACACCTTTGGACTGCTAATCCAAGCCAACTCAATGAATCACAGGAGACCACCTTTCTTCTGGTACTTTCTCTCAATCTTTGCATCACTTCAACAAGTTCAAATGTTATCCCTGCCCCCTCCTCCAAAACACTTAAAACAATGGGCTTATCTAAGCTACATTTAGCCAAGAAATACCAGGCAGTTATATGTCCCTAGGGCTTTAAATTCTTTTCAAGGAAAAGATATTTTTTGACTTTGAGTTTTCAAACTTTGTTTTATTAGTGTCTTTCATGAAAAGAATGCCAACATTAGTTTATTTATTTCTGTTCTGGATGTTCTTACAAAACACTCAATGGAGTGTTCTCAAGCCATACTCTGTTCTTTCCATGAGTTGCACAACCCAGCTACCCCGCCAAAAGACAGACAAGGTATCACCCATGAAGTTTCAGTTACTCTGCGATTTTATGCCTCCAGCATGAGAAATGACCACAATCTAATAAAAACTAATTCACTACAGGATAGAAAGAAACTACAGAGGGAAAAGGACTCTCACAATAATTATAAAGTTTGTTTCTTTCTTGAGGAAGCAAACATTAAACTTATTTCTGTTGATCAGTCACACAAACCCCTGGGCGTGTGCACACACACAGTTATTCAATTTACTTCCTCATAAAAATAATCTCATTAGTCTCAGTCAGGGGAACCTTTGTATGAATTGTTTTTTGGAGATCAACTCAAATAACTAAATCTAATCTAATTCTACTTAGAGTAGAAAAATGATAAGAGTGATGAAGATGTCCACTAGTCCAGCATATCTGGAAATTCCCAAGTTTGTGTTATATTTTGCTGGTATAAGACTTTATACATCCCCAACACAAAAGAAGCTACACAGACATTATTTATAATTATTTCTCTTTAAAAATGAAACACTTCCTGTTTCTCATATCCTTCAGTAGATGAATAAAATGATTCATATTAAACTCACAGTAGCTTTGCATTATCACAGATTTTTCTTCTTTTTTTTTTTTTTTGCTTCTTCACTTCCCTGGTGGCTGTGCTTTAATATAACTTTATTAAATTCAAGGAACAGTTTGGGAAATTAGATCTTATATATCCAAGGAGCCTTCATATTGAACTTACCCAAAGAATTCAAGAAATGACATTCCTAAAGCTTTGCAAGGGATGCTGTAAGCCACACAGAAGTCTTTGGCCATCTTCATGATTATACATGACAGAATTATATAAACCAAAATGCTCAGGACAATGAGAAGCTCCTTTGGCCTATAATGTTTTGATAGACATTTTAAATGGAAATGTAGACAACATGTATAGTATAGGTACTATATGTGTATATATATAGTATAGGTACTACATGTGTATACAATAGTATAGGTACTCTATGTGTATATATATGGTATAGATACTACATGTGTATATAATAGTATACGTACTATATGTGTATACTATACATAAAGTATATGTACTACATGTGTATATATACCTATACACTTAAATACATCATTTAAAAGATTCTTTTCAGAATTACCTTCTCTATGTTATTTTCCTAATCTTACATAAAGTACAATTTTATTGTGAACATAGTAAAATCCCCAATGCAGAGTACGTTTGCAAATCCCTTCAAAAGTTTTAGACAACATGTACCAGCGTGCTCAATCCCTTCAGTCATGTCAGACACTTTGCAACCCAGTGGACCACAGCCCTCCAGGCTCCTCTATGTATGGGATTCTCCAGGCAAGAATACTGGAGTGGGTTGCCATGCCCTCCTCTAAGGAATCTTCCCAACCCAGGGAACGAACCAACATCTCCCATGACGCCTGCATTGTAAGGGGATTTTTCAACCACTGAGCCATCTAGGAAGGCCTAGACAACATAGATCATAGAAAAAAATTATTAACATCATTTATCCTGCTACTACTACTAAGTCACTTCAGTCGTGTCCAACTCTGTGCAACCCCATAGATGGAAGCCCACCAGGCTCCCCAGTCCCTGGGATTCTCCAGGCAAGAACACTGGAGTGGGTTGCCATTTCCTTCTCCAGTGCATGAAAGTGAAAGTGAAGTCACTCAGTCGTGTCCGACTCTTTTCGATCCCATGGACTGCAGCCCACCAGGCTCCTCTGTCCATGGGATTTTCCAGGCAAGAGTACTGGAGTGAGGTGCCATTGCCTTCTCTCATTTATCCTAGGTAATAGCTATAAAACTATTTTTTTTAATTCATTTAAAATCACTCTGTCATCATTTCTAAACTATCTAGAGTTTGAAGGCCTAAAATGTTAGGCCTGAATTTTTACCTTGTACCTTCAGAGGTTTTCATGGGACTCTAAATTGTAGAAAGAAATCCTTTAGGTAGAATCTCTTAGAACTGACTACACAGGTGCATGGTAATCACAAAGCAGTATTTCTGCCTTGGGATTGGGGGAAATATATTTAAAAACACAGCCTAGCTCTAAAGAGCAACCATCCTGGAAGGTCCGCAAGCAGGAACAAGGACACTTAAACATCTCTTTTGCTCCCTCTGCTGGTTGATTTCTGAAATAAAAAATGGGTGTTTTGACCTCTTTCCAGAAAGGCTGATGCATTTTAACTTTTCCAGACTTTGGGTATCAAGACTTATCTATTTGGTCTGTTATGACTATTTTTGACTGAGTTGCTATGATTGAGTTGAGGCTTTACTTATCAAGGTTACAAATGAGTATGAAATATTACCTAAAAAGAGATTATAAAAATGGAAGTTCCATTATATTAACAGCTCAAAGGTTTTGAACATGGTACAAAGGAGAAAATAAGATATTCTCATCTCAAAATAATATATCAAGAAAAGTATAAGCACTTACATATAAAATTAGTTAAGAAAAAGCATATATAATTAAGGAATAAATTATTGGCTATAATAGTGTTATAGACTTCAGAGACTGGAAAAATTTCATAAACAAGAGACAGGAGTTGTACTGAGATTCAAAAATGACTGATATGGAACACAAGCTGGAGTCTGATAGGAGTGATAGCTGGCACAGCACAATAATAACTGCCATCAATAATCCAATCCAATATTCCAATACAAACATAACCTTCTTCTTATACATGTAATTTCAAACACTACTAATAAAAACAACAGAATGCTTATACCTGGCATAAAGAAAAAAATCTATGTTCCAAATTAAAGTATGTGCCTCTTCTCTCCAAAAGTGAATATCCACAATCATTCAGCCATCATAGCTTTCTAAACTGGAGGGTAGTCAGCCCTTCTTGATCAAATTCAATTGCAAGCCCATTTTGATACTCAGCTAACTATGGCCTAAAAAGTTTCAGTTCAGTTCAGTTCAGTCGCTCAGTCGTGTCCAATTCTTTGCAACCCCATGAATCACAGCACGCCAGGCCTCTCTGTCCATCACCAACTCCAGGAGTTCAATCAAACTCACATCCATCAAGTCGATGATGCCATCCAGCCATCTCATCCTCTGTCATCCCCTTCTCCTCTTGCTCCCAATCCCTCCCAGCATCCGAGTCTTTTCCAATGAGTCAACTCTTTGCATGAGGTGGCCAAAGTACTAGAGTTTCAGCTTCAGCATCAGTCCTTCCAATGAACACCCAGGACTGATCTCCTTTAGGATGGACTGGTTGGACTTCCTTGCAGTCCAAGGGACTCTCAAGAGTCTTCTCCAACACCACAGTTCAAAAGCATCAATTCTTCGGTGCTCAGCTTTCTTCACAGTCCAACTCTCACATCCATACATGACCACTGGAAAAACCATAGCCTTGACTAGACGGACCTTTGTTGGCAAAGTAATGTCTCTGCTTTTGAATATGCTATCTAGGTTGGTCATAACTTTCCTTCCAAGGAGTAAGCGTCTTTTAATTTCATGGCTGCAATCACCATCTGCAGTGATTTTGGAGCCCGAAAAATAAAGTCTGACACTGTTTCCAATGTTTCCCATCTGTTTCCCATGTAGTGATGGGACCAGATGCCATGATCTTCATTTTCTGAATGTTGAGCTTTAAGCCAGCTTTTCACTCTCCTCTTTCACTTTTATCAAGAGGCTTTTTAGTTCCTCTTCACTTTCTGCCATAAGGGTGGTGTCATCTGCATATCTGAGGTTCTTGATATTTCTCCCAGCAATCTTGATTCCAGCTTGTGCTTCTTCCAGCCCAGCGTTTCTCATGATGTACTCTGTGTATAAGTTAAGTAAGCAGGGTGACAGTATACAGCCTTGACGTACTCCTTTTCCTATTTGGTACCAGTCTGTTGTTCCATGACCAGTTTTAACTGTTGCTTCCTGACCTGCATATAGGTTTCTCAAGAGGCAGGTCAGATGGTTTGGTATTCCCATCTCTTTCAGAATTTTCCACAGTTTATTGTGATCCACACAGTCAAAGGCTTTGGCATAGTCAATAAAGCAGAAATAGATGTTTTTCTGGAACACTCTTGCTTTTTTGATGATCCAGAAGATGCTGGCAATTTGATCTCTGGTTCCTCTGCCTTTTCTAAAACCAGCTTGAACATCAGGAAGTTCACGGTTCACATATTGCTGAAGCCTGGCTTAGAGAATTTTGAGCATTACTTTCCTAGCGTGTGAGATGAGTGCAATTGTGTGGTAGTTTGAGCATTCTTTGGCATTGCCTTTCTTTGGGAAATGGAAACTGACCTTTTCCAGTCCTGTGGCCACTGCTGAGCTTTCCAAATTTGCTAGCATATTGAGTGCAGCACTTTCACAGCATCATCTTTCAAGATTTGAAATAGCTCCACTGGAATTCCATCACCTCCTCTAGCTTTGTTCGTAGTGATGCTTTCTAAGGCCCACTTGACTTCACATTCTAGGATGTCTGGCTCTAGGTCAGTGATCACACCATCGTGATTATCTGGGTTGTGAAGACCTTTTTTGTACAGTTCTTGTATTCTTGCCACCTCTTCTTAATCTCTTCCGTTTCTGTTAGGTCCATACCATTTCTGTCCTTTAATGAGTCCATCTTTGCATGAAATGTTCCCTTAGTATCTCTAATTTTCTTGAAGAGATCTCTAGTCTTTCCCATTCTATTGTTTTCCTTTATTTCTTTGCATTGATTGCTGAGGAAGGCTTTCTTATCTCTCCTTGCTATTCTTTGGAACTCTGCATTCAGATGCTTATATCTTTACTTTTCTCCTTTGCTTTTTGCTTCTCTTCTTTTCACAGCTATTTGTAAGGCCTCCCCAGACAGCCATTTTGCTTTTTTGCATTTCTTTTCCATGGGGATGGTCTTGATCCCTGTCTCCTGTACAATGTCACGAACCTCATTCCATAGTTCATCAGGCACTCTATCTATCAGATCTAGGCCCTTAAATCTATTTCTCACTTCCACTGTATAATCATAAGGGATTTGATTTAGGTCATACCTGAATGGTCTAGTGGTTTTCCCTACTTTCTTCAGTTTCAGTCTGAATTTGGCAATAAGGAGTTCATGATCTGAGCCACAGTCAGCTCCCACTCTTGTTTTTGCTGACTGTATAGAGCTTCTCCATCTTTGGCTGCAACAAACATAATCAATCTGATTTCGGTGTTGACCATCTGGTGATGTCCATGTGTAGAGTGTTCTCTTGTGATGTTGGAAGAGGGTGTTTGCTATGACCAGTGTGTTCTCTTGGCAAAACTCTATTAGTCTTTGCCCTGCTTCATTGCATATTCCAAGGCCAAATTTGCCTGTTACTCCACGTGTTTCTTGACTTCCTACTTTTGCATTCCAGTCCCCTTTAATGAAAAGGACATCTTTTTTGGGTTTTAGTTCTAAAAGGTCTTGTGGTCTTCATAAAACTGTTCAACTTCAGCTTCTTCAGTGTTACTGGATGGGGCTTAGGCTTGGATTACCGTGATATTGAATGGTTTGCCTTGGAAATGAACAGAGATCATTCTGTCATTTTTGAGATTGTATCTAAGTACTGCATTTTGGACTCTTTTGGACCATGATGGCCACTCCATTTCTTCTGAGGGATTCCTGCCCACAGTAGTAGATATAATTGTCATCTGAGTTAAATTCACCCATTCCAGTCCATTTTAGTTAGCTGATTCCTAATATTATCACTAGTAATACACTCTTTATAAAATGCTAAAAAAATGACTAGAAGGGAGATATACTTGAGACTACTGCAGAGTTCTTCTTTAGTAAGACAGATCTTTTCCTTCATTCAAGGAGCTCTGAGTCTACGATTTGTATCAGGTCAGAAAAGTGAGGGAAGGACCATGAATGTCTATTGTTCGGAGTCACTCAGGTCACTGTCAAACCTAGAGATTTTTTAAGTAGGACCTTAGTAGGATATCATCAATCTCAGTCCTAGAATCCCTCATGATCCATTAGCTACTTCCAAAGTCTTCTGCATGTCAAATTTCATTATTATCACTCTCACCTGTGGTATTACAGGTACCACACTGCTCTACTTGGCTAATAAAGTGCTGCTAATTTGTCCTTCGGGGAAGGCAATGGCACCCCACCCCAGTACTTTTGCCTGGAAAATCCCATGGACGGAGGAGCCTGGTAGGCTCCAGTCCATGGGATCACTAAGAGTCAGACACGACTAAGCGACTTCACTTTCACTTTTCACTTTCATGCATTGGGGAAGGAAATGGCAACCCACTCCAGTGTTCTTGCCTGGAGAATCCTAGGGATGGGGGAGCCTGGTGGGCTTCCGTCTATGGGGTCGCACAGAGTCGGACATGACTGAAGTGACTTAGCAAGGCAATTTGTCCTTGACAGACGTGAGCTACAATGTACCTGATAGTATTATCCTATTCTGAAGATGATAGCCACTGCAGTTTTTTTCAAAGGTGCTGCACTCTCCTCACCAATGAATTTCTTCATGTCTAGAGGTATTTTATTTTTTTCAGTTAATTTTTTGAAGGATAATTGCTTTATAGAATTTTGCTATTTTCTGTCAAACATCAACATGAATTAACCATAAGTATACATATATCCCCTCCCTTTTGAGCTTCCCTCCCATCTCCCTCCCCATCCCACCCCTCTAGTTTGGTACAGAGCCCCTGTTTGAGTTTCTCAGCCATACAGCAAATTACCATTGGCTGTCTATCTTGTATATGGTAATTACCATGTATATGGTAATGTAAGTTTCCATGTTACTCTTTCCATATGTCTCACCCTCTCCCCACCTTTCCCCATGTCCATAAGTCTATTCTCTATGTCTGCTTCTCCACTGCTTCCCTGTAAGTAAATTCTTCAAGACCTTTTTTCTAGATTCCATATATATGCATTACAATATAATATTTAACTTTCTCTTTCTGACTTACTTCACTCTGTATAATAGGTTCTAGGTTCATCCACCTCATTAGAACTGACTCAAATGTGTTCCTTTTCATAGCTGAGTAATATTCCATTTGGAGAAGGCAATGGCACCCCACTCCAATATTCTTGCCTGGAAAATCCCATGGATGGAGGAGCCTGATGGGCTGCAGTCCATGGGGTCGCTAAGAGTTGGACACAACTGAGCGACTTCACTTTGACTTTTCACTTTCATGCATTGGAGAAGGAAATGGCAACCCACTCCAGTGTTCTTGCCTGGAGAATTCCAGGGACGGGGGAGCCTGGTGGGCTGCCATCTATGCGGTCGCACAGAGTAGTGTGTATATGTACGACATCTTCTTTATCCACTCATCTCTTGATGGACATCTAGGTTGCTTCCATGTTCTAGCTTTTGTAAATAGTGCTGCAATGAACGGTGGGATACATGTGTCATTTTCAATTTTGATTTCCTCAGGGTATATGCCTAGGAGTGGGATTTCTGGGTCATATGGTGGTTTTATTCCTCGTTTTTTAAGCACTCTCCATGCTGTCTTCCATAGTGGCTGTATCAATTCACATTCCCATAACAGTGCAAGAGTGTTCCCTTTCTCCACACCCTCTCCAGAATTTATAGTTTGTAGAATTTTTGATGATGGCCATTCTGACTGGTGTGAGGTGATATCTCATTGTAGTTTTGATTTGCATTTCTCTAGTAATGAGCAATGTTGAACATCTTTTCGTGTGTTTGTTAGCCATCTGTATGTCTTCTTTGGAGAAAGGTCTGTTTAGGTCTTTTCCCCACTCTTTGAATGGGTTGTTTGCTTTTCTGGTATTGAGTTGTATGAGCTGCTTATATATTTTGGAAATTAGTCCTTTGCCAGTGGTTTCATTTGCTATTATTTTCTCCCATTCTGAGGGTTATCTTTGCACCTTGCTTATAGTTTCCCTTGCTGTGCAAAAGACGTTAAGTTTAATCAGGTCCCACTTGTTTACTTTTGTTTTTATTTCCATTAGTTTAGGAGGTGGGTCGTAAAGGATCTTGCTTTGATTTATGTCATCAACTATTCTGCCTATGTTTTCCTCCAGGAGTTTTATAGTTTCTGGTCTTACATGTAGGTCTTTAATCCATTTTGAGTTTATCTTTGTGTATGGTGTTAGGAAGTGTCCTAATTTAATTCTTTTACATGTAGCTGTCCAATTTTCCCAGCACCATTTATTGAAGAGGCTGTCTTTGCTCCATTGTATATTTTTGCCTCCTTTGTCAAAAATAAGACACGCATAGATACATGGATTTATTTCTGGGCTTTCTATCCTGTTCCATTGAGCTATAGTTCTGTTTTTGTGCCAGTACCATACTGTCTTGATGACTGTAGCTTTGTAGTATAATCCGAAGTCAGGAAGACTCATTCCTCCAGCTCTATTCTTCTTTTTCAAGACTGCTTTGGCTATTCAGGGTCTTTTGTGTTCCCATATGAATTGTGAAATTTTTTGTTCTAGTTCTGTGAAAAATGTCATTGGTAATTTGATAGGCATAGCACTGAATCTGTAGATTGTGTTTGATAGTATGGTCATTTTCACAATATTGATTCTTCCTACCCAGGAACATGGAAATCTCTCCATCTGTTTATGTCACCTTTGATTCTTTCATTGCTGCTACTGCTACTAAGTCACTTCCGTCGTGTCTGACTCTGTGCAACCCCATAGACAGCAGCCCACCAGGCTCCCCCGTCCCTGGGATTCTCCAGGCAAGAATACTGGAGTGGGTTGCCATTTCCTTCTCCAATGCATGAAAGTGAAAAGTAAAGTGATGTCGGTCAGTCGTGTCCGACACTTAGCGACCCCATGGACTGCAGCCCATCAGGCTCCTCTATCTATGGGATTTTCCAGGCAAGAGTACTGGAGTGGGTTGCCATAGTGTCTTATAATTCTCTGTGTACAGTTCTTTTGTCTCCTTAGGTGAGTTTATTCCTAGATATTTAATTCTTTTTGGTGCAATGATGAATGAGATTGATTCCTTAATTGCTCTTTCTGATTTTTCATTGTTAGTATATAGAAATCCAAGTGATTTCTGTGTGCTGATTTTTTATCCTGTAACTTTGGTAAATTCACCTAATAGCTCTAGTAATTTTCTGATACTATCTTTAGGGTTTTCTATGTACAGTATCATGTCATCTGCAAACAGTGAGAGTTTTACTTCTTTTCCAATCTGGATTCCCTTTATTTCTTTTTCTTCTCTGATTGCTATAGCTGGGACTTCCAGAATTATGTTGAATAATAGTGGGGAAAGCGGACACCCTTGTATTGTTCCTGATCTTAGGAGGAATGCTTTCAGCTTTCCACCATTGAGAATAATGTTTGTGTAGGCTTATCATATATGGCCTTTAATATGTTGAGGTAGATTCCTTCTATGTTCATTTTTTTGGAAAGTTTTAATCATAAATAGGTGCTGAATTTTGTCAAAGGCTTTTTATGCATCTGTTGAGATTATCATATGGTTTTTATCTTTCAGTTAATACAGTATATCACATTGATTAAATTGTGTAAATTGAAGAATTTTTACATCCCTGGAATAAACCCAACTTGTTCATGGTGTATCAGCTTTTTGATATGTTGCTGAATTCTGTTTGCTAAAATTTTATTGAGGATTTTTGCATCTATCTTCATCAGTGATTTGGCCTAGTTTTCTTTTTTTGCATTGTCTTTGTCTGATTTTTGTATCAGGGTGATGGTGACCTCATAGAATGAGTTTGGAAGTGTTTCTTCCTCTGCAATTTTCTGAAAGAGTTTTAGAAGGATAGGCATTAGCTCTTCTCTAAATGTTTGATAGAATTCTCCTGTGAAGCCATCTGGACCTGGGCTTTTGTTTTTTGGAAGAGTTTTGATCACAGCTTCAATTTCAGTGCTTGTAATTGGGTTGTTCACAATTTCTATTTCTTTCTGGTTCAGTCTTGGAAGACTGAATTTTCTAAGAATCTGTCCATTTTTTCCAGGTTATCCATTTTATTGCCATGTAGTTGTTCATAATAGTTTCTTATAATCATTTGTATTTCTGCATTGTCTGTTGTAACCTCTCCTTTTTCGTTTCTAATTTTGTTGATTTGATTCTTCTTTTTTTCTTGATGAATCTGGCCAAAGGTCTGTTAATTTTGTATATCTTCTTGAAGAACCATCTTTCAGTTTTATTAATCTTTATGATTGTTTATTTCATTTATTTTTCATTCATTTCTGCTCAGATCTTCATGATATCTTTCCTTCTACTAATTTTGGGGCTTTTTGGTTCTTCTTTTTCCAGCTGTTTTAGGTATAAAGTTAGATTGTGTATTTGATGTTTTTCTTATTTCTTGAGGTAGCATTGTATTGCTATAAACCTTCCTCTTTCTTAGAACTATTTTTGCTGCATCCCATAGGTTTTGAGTTGTCATTTCTTTCTAGAAATTTTTTGATTTCACTTTTGATTTCTTCAGTAACCTGTTGGTTATTTAGAAACATATTGTTTAATCTCCAAGTGTTTATATTTCTTCAGTTCAGTTCAGTTCAGTCGCTCAGTCATGTCCGACTCTTTGTGACCCCATGAATCACAGCACACCAGGCCTCCCTGTCCATCACCAACTCCCGGAGTTCACCCAGACTCACGTCCATCGAGTCAGTGATGTCATCCAGCTATCTCATCCTCTGTTGTCCCCTTCTCCTCCTGCCCCTAATCCCTCTCAGCATCAGTCTTTTCCAATGAGTCAACTCTTTGCATCTGGTGGCCAAAGTACTGGAGTTTCAGCTTCAGCATCATTCCTTCCAAAGAAATCCCAGGGCTGATCTCCTTCAGAATGGACTGGTTGGATCTCCTTGCAGTCTAAGGGACTCTGAAGAGTCTTCTCCAACACCACAGTTCAAAAGCATCAATTCTTCGGTGCTTAGCCTTCTTCACAGTCCAACTCTCACATCCATACATGACCACTGGAAAAACCATAGCCTTACCTAGACAGACCTTTGTTGGCAAAGTAATGTCTCTGCTTTTGAGTATGCTATCTAGGTTGGTCATAACTTTCCTTCCAAGGAGTAAGCGTCTTTTAATTTCATGGCTGCAGTCACCATCTGCAGTGATTTTGGAGCCCACAAAAATAAAGTCTGACACTGTTTCCACTGTTTCCCCATCTATTTCCCATGTAGTGATGGGACCAGATGCCATGATCTTCGTTTTCTGAATGTTGAGCTTTAAGCCAACTTTTCCACTCTCCTCTTTCACTTTCATCAAGAGGCTTTTTAGTTCCTCTTCACTTTCTGCCATAAGGGTGGTGTCATCTGCATATCTGAGGTTATTGATATTTCTCCCGGCAATCTTGATTCCAGCTTGTGTTTCTTCCAGCCCAGCGTTTCTCATGATGTACTCTGCATATAAATTACAAGTTTTTTTTTTCTTTCTTGTAATTGATATCTTGTCTTATAGCATTGTGGTTGGAGAAGATGCTTGATACAATTTCAGTATTCTTAAATTTACTGAGATTTGATTTGTGACCCAAGATGTGGTCTATCTTGGAGAATGTTCCATATGCACTTGAGAAGAAGGTGTATTCTGCATTTGAAATGTCCTGAAGATATCAATGAGATCCATCTCATCTAATGTATCATTTAAGACTTGTGTTTTCTTATTAATTTTCTGTTTTGATGATCTGTTCTTTGGTGTGAGTAGGGTTTTAAAGTCTCCTATTATTATTGTGTTACTGTCAATTTCTCCTTTTATGATTGTCAATGTTTGTCTTATGTATTGAGGTGCTCCTATGTTGGTGCATAAATATTTACAATTGTTATGTCTTCCTTTTGGATTGATCCTTTGATCATTATGTAGTGTCCTTCCTTATTTCTTGTAATCTTCTTTATTTTAAGGTCTATTTTGTCTGATATGAGAATTGCTACTCCAGCTTTCTTTTGCTTTCCATTTGCATGGAATATATTTTTCCATCCTCTCACTTTCAGTCTATATGTGTCTTGAGGTCTGAAGTGGGTTTCATGTAGACAGCATATATATGGTCTCATTTTTTTAATCCATTCAGCCAGTCTGTGTCTTTTGGTTGGAGCATTTTAATGCATTTACATTTAAAGTAATTATTGATATATGTTTCTATTGCCATTTTCTTAATTGTTTGGGGTTGATTTTGTAGATCTTTTTTCTTGTATTTTTTTTGACTATTTAAGTCTTTTTAACATTTTTTGTAAAGCTGGTTTGGTGGTACTGAATTCTCTTAACTTTTGCTTGTCTGAAAAGCTTTTTATTTCTCCATCAATTTTGAATGAGATCCTTGCCAGATACAGTAATCTTCATTGTAGATTTTTTTCCCCTTTCAAAACTTTAAATATATCTTGCCATTCCCTTCTGGTCTGAAGAGTTTCTGTTGAAAGATCAGCTGTTAAGTACATGGGATTTTCCCTTGTATGTTACTTGTTGCTTTTCCCTTGCTGCTTTTAATATTCTTTCTTTGTGTTTAGTCTTTGCTAGTTTGATTAGTATGTGTCTGGGCATGCTTCTCCTTGGGTTTACTCTGTATGCAAATCTTTGAGCCTCTTGGGCTTGACTATTTCCTTTTCCATGTTGGGGGAATTTTCAACTATATTCTCTTCAAAAATTTTTTCATACCCTTCCTTTCTTTTCCTCTTCTCCTTCTGGGACCCCTATAATTCAAATGTTGGTGCCATTTGATATTGTACCAGAAGTCTCTGAGACTATCCTCTGTTATTTTCATTCTCTTTATTTTATTTTTGCTCTTCAGAAGTTATTTCCACTATTTTATCTTCCAGCTCACTGATTCGTTCTTCTGCTTCAGATATTCTGCTATTGATTCCTTCCAGAGTATTTTTAATTTCAGTTATTGTGTTGTTTGTCTCTGTATGTCTATTCTTTAGTTCTTCTCAATCTTTGTTAATTGCTTCTTGCATTTTCTCCATTTTGTTTTCAAGGTTTTTGATCATCTTTACTATCATTATTCTGAATTTTTTTCAGGTAGTTTTCCTATTTCCTCTTCATTTACTTGGACTTCTGCTTTTAATTTTTTCCTTCATTTGTGTAGTATTTCTCTGCCTTTTCATTATTTTTTTTAATTTAAGAGTTTATTATGATTTATAAGTCTCATTTTAAAAACATCAGTCCATCAAACCATGTAGAAATAAGTATGCAAAAAGTCTGCAAAACAAAACATACTTTAAACAGGTTTAAGTAGAGAAGTTATCTGAAATTCTGGATTTCCAGTCACTTCATTATTTGCATTATTATGCAATGGCAGCCAAATAATCCTTAACTTCAGTTGGGGTAAGTCTCCTAAATCCGGATTCGTTGCAGATTCCAACTTCTATATTATCTTCTGTCATCTGCCCTTCAAAGCTTTCCTTCAGGGTTAATATGGTTGTATGAATGGCATCTTCAAGTTCCAGATCTTCATTATATCTTTTCTCAAGGAAAGTTTTCCCATTCACATAGTTCTTTCCCATTGCTGTGGCTTTCCAGGCAAAGTAAGCTCCAGATGGATCTGACTGAAATAAATACGGCCATCCCTCATTCCAACCGCAGATAAGTAAAGAAACTCCAGATGGGCGAACACCACCTGACTGGGTGTATCCCTGCGTCATGGAAGCTATTCTCTGGAAGCTGAGCTGTGGGGATGGGTTCTTGGTAAACGAGATAGTACTGCTGAGCCAGTTTTCGAGCTCTGTGCACAAGTGTCCTGTAATCTGGGCCCGTGTCACTGTACACCAAACCTGTGTGTTTGGTGATCGGTTCCACTTTGTGGACACTTGGCTCATCATTCAGAATGGATTTCTATTTCTTCTCGGTTGCCAAGACCACGCCATTTGCAGCTTTAATTCCCACTGAAGGAGCTCCTCCAGCTACAGCAGCCAAAGCATGTTCTATCTGGACAAGTTTACCAGACGGGCTAAATGTAGTTAGCGAAAAGCTGTAACCATGCTCCACCATCTTTACCCGAAGACCCAATACACATCCCTCATTTTTTTTTTTTTTAACTTATTGTGTTTGAGGTCTCATTTTCCCAGGTTTCAAGGGTGAATTCTTCCTTTCTTCTGTTTTCTCCTCTCCTAAGTTTGGTCCAGTGGTTTGTAAGCTTCCTATAGGGTGAGATTTGTGCTGAGTTTTTGTTTATTTGTTTTTGTTTTTTTTTTTCTCTGATGGGCAAGGCTGGGTGAGTTCATAATCCTGTCTGCTGATAATTGGGTGTGTATTTTTGCTTTGTTTGTTGTTTAGATGAGGTGTCCTGAACAGGGTGCTACTGGTGGTTGGGTGATGCTGGGTCTTGTATTCAAGTGGTTTCCTCTGTGTGAGTTCTCACTATCTGATACTCCCTGGGGTTAGTTCTCTGGTTGTCTAGGGTCTTGGAGTCAGTGCTCCCACTCCAAAGGCTCTGGGCTTGATTTCAGGGCCTGAATGCCTCCACACAGCAACCATTCCCCATTTTCAGCCAGTCTCTCCCAACAGGAACATCACACATGCAGTGCAAGTCAACATCTGTGCTTTACCTCCCATATGCCAGGCACTGAGCCTGGTTCTGTTCAAAGGAAGTGTTCCCTCCACCTATAGTTGCAGGCCATGTTTTCAATGTCAGTGTTATTAGCCTTTGGTTTAATATATTTAAAATAAAAGTAGAAAAAATAAGAATGGTACTATAATCCTGGTACTTACTATCTCACTGTACCTATGATGCATAACCACCCCAGGTGAGAAACTGAGGCTCAGAAAGGTAAAGTGACTTGCTCAAGATCACCTAAAGCCAGCGACTGTCAATGTCTAGAAGTACTTTCTACATCTTCTTAAGGAACAAAGTTGGGACATACCAAACCTCCCTAAATTCTTTGGCTTTATCTTTCCACAAGACATCAATTTATTGAAATTATCTGGTAGTCTAGTGGTTAGGACTTGGCATTTTTTACTGCCATGGTTCCCTAGGTTCAATCCCTGGTGGGGATCTCCTGTAATCCATGCCATGCAGCCAAAAAACAAAGAACAACAACTAAAAGATAGCAATTTATTTCTGGCACTTTAGCTGCATCAGGCACATTCTATTTGATAAGTCCAGGTTTGAGGCCATCAGCCAAATAATCAATTAGAACCATTTCCAGGTGTTCAAGCTAGTCCACTGAACCTATTTATTAAATCATTTTTCATTCATTCAAAATATTTATTCAGTTTTCATTAGGTATCTGACAATATTCTAGGCTTGAAAAGATGACAGCATTGAATAAAGCATTCAATAAAGCATTGAATAAAACATTGAATAAATAAAAGTAAATTAAATAAAGTAAAAGTACCTGGCATTTGATGGAGACATTTGAGAGGAGAAACAAAAAACAGAAGTGTTTTTAAATACCCAGTGCTTAAAATGATGCTTAGATTGGGGCTCTGGAATGAAACAGAACAGACGAAGGGAAATTGGAAGCACTGGGGTGTGAAATTTTAAGTAGAGGGATCAGAGGAGGCAACTCAGAAAATGACCAAGAGCAAAGTCTTGAAGGACGTAAAGAAATGGGTGGTGCAAATATGGGAGAGGAGAGCAGGCCAGGCAGAGGCCACAACAAGTTCAAAGTCTCCCAGGCTTGTTTAAAAACAGAAAGGAGTTACTTCACTCTGTATAATGAGCTCTAGGTTCAACCACCTCACTAGAACTGACTCAAATTCATTCTTTTTTATGGCTGAGTAATATGCCATTGTATATATGTACATCTTCTTTATCCATTCATGGACATGGGTGGATGGACATATAGGTTGCCTCTATGTCCTGACTATTGTAAACTATTGCAATGAAATTGGAGGTACATGCGTTTTTTAGAACTGTGATTTCCTCAGGGTATATGCCTAGTAGTGGGGTTGCTGTGTAACACAGGGGTCCAGTCTGGTGCTCTGTGGTGATCTAGAGAGATGGGATGAGGGAAGCTCCATAGGAAGGGGATATATGCATAATTGGGGCTGATTCATGTTGCTGTATGGCAGAAAACAACATTGTAAAAAAAAATTTTTTTTTTTTTTTTTCTTTTTATTAAATTTTATTTTGCTTAACTTTACAATATTGTATTGCTTTTGCCATACATAAAAATAAATCCACCACAAGTATATATGTGTTCCCCATCCTGAACCCTCCTCCCTCCTCCCTCCCCATACCATCCCTCTGGGTCGTCCCAGTGCACCAGCCCCAGGCATCCGCTGTGGTACATATACACAATGGAGTATTACTCAGCCATTAAAAAGAACACATTTGAATCAGTTCTAATGAGGTGAATGGAACTGGAGCCTATTATACAGAGTGAAGTAAGCCAGAAAGAAAAACACAAATACAGTGTACTAACGCATATATATGAAATTTAGAAAGATGGTAACAATAACCCTGTTTACAAGACAGCAAAAGAGACATTGTAAAAAAAATTTTTTTAAAGAACAGAGAGCAGGCCAGTCATGCCAGAACAGACTGAGCAGATGGAAAATAACTGTTGGCATGATAAACTGTTAGCATGATAACTTTAGATAAACTTATAGTTTTGGAAACAAAGGTGACTACAAGTCGAATTTTTCTGTCTCCCAACTCAGTTCCAGGCTTGTTAATAACATGTGCAGAAACTTACCATTTTATATTAGCAAATACTTCATAGCACCCAGTATTTCTGGTTCTCTCAAGTATATGGGTTAAATTAACTAGACTAATTCAAAGTCACTTTTTTCCATCTTAGTCAACTCACAGCAAGTTTATAAACTGTCTACTACAATGCCCCCGAAGCACCACAACTACGGGGGAATCATCAGTGAGAACTGGGTGTGTATTACAAAGTAGGAATATAATGCTAAGACTTCAACTTCCTTTTCAAGAGTAATTAAAATTTCTTCTCAAATAAAGCAATGGTCTTCAGAGAGCTTATAAAAAAGCCTAGCAACATCTTCCAATTTGTCAATAAACATAAATTTTTTATAGCCTGGCTTTTCTATTTTTTAACTGGCATGCTTTAAGGGACACACCCAAGTCATAGCTTTTAAGTGGGTAAATTAATTATTGATCTCTCTTGAGGCAAATAATTAAATCTGTGTGCTAATTGACTAGTTAGTTTAAGAAACTGGATGCAGAAACTCACTTGTTTTTTAAAAATTGTGTGATTCACCTCAATTATCAAAGCAGATTACATGTTGTAAAAACAATAAATAATTATAATATGGAAAAGTTATAATATGTTATATATGTTATAATATGGAAAAAGTATGCACTAATAAGCAATAACAACAATAACTCCTTTTTTTTTTTTAACAGAGCAAAGCCTCATTCCCCAGAGAAGGGAAAGGCTACCCACTCCAGAATTCTGGCTTGGAGAATTCCATGGACTGTATAGTCCATAGGGTCGCAAAGAGTCAGACACAACTGAGTGACTTTCCAAAAAAAAAGCCTCATTGGAAAGTCAGGACTGCAACCTCACGTTAATGGATGATGTTACAGAGAAATGACTGATGTTACAGAGAAATGACTGAAGTTTTCTGAAAATAAGCTCATGATATAGGTCTAATCATTAATATAGAAAGACTAAGTAAATCAAGACAAAAATAACAGAACTTCTTATACTCCATTTCAGTGGAAAGGTTAATTTTCACTTTATTGGTTGAATCTAGTGTGTTTACCTATCCCTGTTATTATATTAAACTATTTACAAATGCAATCTGATGCCATCATCATAACAGTTTGCAGGGGCAGGTATGATTATCCCCATTTTACAGATGAGAAAATTAGGTTCCAAGTTAGCTAGACATTCCCAAGATCAGTTCAGTTCAGTTCAGTCGCTCAGTCGTGTCCAACTCTTTGCGACCCCATGAATCGCAGCACGCCAGGCTTCCCTGTCCATCCCCAACTCCCGGAGTTCACCCAGACTCACGTCCATCGAGTCAGTGATGCCATCCAGCCATCTTATCCTCTGTCATCCCCTTCTCCCCTGCCCCCAATCCCTCCCAGCATCAGACTCTTTTCCAATGAGTCAACCCTTTGCATGAGGTGGCCAAAGTATTGGAGTTTCAGCTTTAGCATCATTCCTTCCAAAGAAATCCCAGGGCTGATCTCCTTCAGAATGGACCGGTTGGATCTCCTTGCAGTCCAAGGGACTCTCAAGAGTCTTCTCACATATAGTAAGTGGCACAACTTTTGAGGCTGGTTGGATGGCATCACTGACTCAATGGACATGAGTCTGAGCAAGCTCCAGGAGTTGGTGATAAACAGGGAAACCTGGCATGCTGCAGTCCATGGGGTTGCAAAGAGTAGGACACAACTGAGCCACACCTCAAGCCAGCCCTGCCACTCTTTCTGCCTTCTGGAATCAGGTGCATTTCCCATAATGCCTTTATCAAACTATTACTTAACATCTTCCTATAACATTTCCTACATATTTTTCAGGTTGATATTTATTAAGAAGTCATTGCTATAGAAAACTATCCTGGCTTCTTGCAAGCACTATATTGGTCTATGTTATAGTAAAGAATTTAACAATCAAACAAGCAAACAGTCTTACTTGAAATTTAAACAGTGGGAAGCAATCTTTGTTCAAATACCAAAGGAAATATTCATTTATAAATTTTCATATACAAAATATCATGAAATATTAAATTAATGTTTTGGCTACAACAATATCTAAGAGATTCTATTCTAGTCTATATTCTATTCTATATTCTATATTCTATTCTATATTCTATTCTATATTCTATTCTATATTCTATTCTATATTCTATTCTATATTTTCTTGGGCTTATATGTCTCTGTATTGTTAACTATACTATAACTGGTGCCATTCCTAAAAAAAACTATTGTTTCTTAGTCTTTGAGTATCATTATTATAATTACTACCAATATTATTATTAAAAGTTAGACCTATGATTTAGATATACTGTTTATGTAATTTTTAGTTAAACAGCTTCCAAAAAGAAACCTGTATGCGGGTCAAGAAATAACAGAATTGGACATGGAACAATGGACTGGTTCCAATTTGGGAAAGAAGTATGTCAAGGCTATATATTGTCACCTTGCTTATTTAACTTATATTCAGAGTACATCATGCTAAATGCTGGCCTGGATGAATCACCAGGTGAAATCAAGATTGTCGGGAGAAATATCAATAACCTCAGATATGCAGATGACACCACTCTTATGTAAGCAGAAAGTGAAGAGGAGCTAAAGAGTCTTGTGATGAAGGTGAAAAAGAGAGTGAAAAAGCTGGCTTAAAACTCAACACTCAAAATACAAAGATCATGGCATCTGGTCCCATCACTTCATGGCAAATAGATGAGAAAACAATGGAAAAATGGTAACAGTGAAAGACTTTATTTTCTTGGGCTCCAAAATCAATGCAGATGGTGACTGCAGCCACTGAAAAAAAAGACATTTGCACCTTGGAAGAAAAGCAATCACAAACTTAGACAGCATATTAAAAGGCAGAGACATTATTTTGCCAACAAAGGTCCATCTAGTCAAAGCTATGGTTTTTCCAGTGGTCATGTATGGATGTGAAAGTTGGACTGTGAAGAAAGCTGAGCACCAAAGAATTGATGCTTTTGAACTGTGGTGCTGGAGAAGACTCTTGAGAGTCCCTTGGACTGCAAGGAGATCCAACCAGTCCATCCTAAAGGAAATCAGTCCTGAATACTCATTGGAAGGACTGAAGCTGCAATACTTTGGCCACCTGATACAAAGACCCGACTCATTTGAAAAGACCCTGATGCTGGGAAAGATAGAAGGCAGGAGGTGAAGGGGACGACAGAGGATGAGATGGTTGGATGGAATCACTGACTCAATGGACATGAGTTTGAGCAAGCCCCAGGAAATAGAGGACAGGGAAGCCAGCGTGCTGCAGCCCCAGGGGTCGCAGAATAGGACACGACTGAGCGACTGAACAACAACATACAGAGGGAACTGTGTATGCTCTACAAGTATTATGTGTGTGTGTATTTGTATTACAAAGTAAGAAACAAAGGTTAAAGGAAGCTAAGCAATGTGCCCAAAGTTACACAGATGGAGACTGAATCAGAATTTGAACTGAAGCCTGTCTGATGCCAAGTATATGCTTTTACCACTGCAATGCACTGCTTTCCTCAAACTTTAATGAATCCTTATAGATATCACCAGGCCTAGCAGTTATAGTCAACGGTAGATTTAGAAGGCAATGTTACACATATCATTTTAGCAAAAATAAAGGGCCAGCTGATGTCTGGTACAGGTATTTACACTGACTTTACAATATTAGATTATATGTTTATATTTGGAAAAAGCTATCAACTTGTCTAAGACACAGTCACAGTTTGCTTCATAATTTATTTTTTTATTAACAACTAAACATTTAAGGAAAGTTTAGGAAAGGAAATATTGTTCCCAAAGATTTCAAGCTTCTATAAAGAAAATGTATCCTAGATGATATGAATTCTCCATGCAAATGGAGGATAAATTTTTAAAAAGAAAAAGAAAAACTTAGGTCTAAATATCAAGGGGAAAAAAATCCCTTAAGAAGTCAACTTTCACTATTAATAACACCAAGAACCAGTTTCGGCCAATGACTAGCAACTCAGGTAAGAGAAATTCATTTTCTCTCCTTATCTTTCACCTACATCCACCCACACACAATAATTCTTTTGCATCCCACCCTTCTTGCAATTCTCTCTTTCTCTCTATGCAATGTAACAATATTTTGTTGGTCTGATGCCTTCTCCTCTTATCTATGCTTCGTTTAAAGCATTACTTTATTATTCCAAAATCTCCTCCAAGTCACACTCACTCCTTGTTCAGACCTTAGATCTCTGAGATGCCCATCAATCCCTGTGCTTGGCAATATGCAGCCTGTAAATCAAACGAGACTTGGTAACCATACATACTTTGAAACCTGTGCATGTGATCAGATGAACTTGAGAAAGAAACAGATGTGTAGAAATGTGGGAGGAGGTGTAACCCTTGGGAAAATAAAATTTGCCTCTGCCAATCTGTTACTCATAGCAACTTCTCCACACAACCTGTAAATTATTGCCAGAGGACTTTATTTTCCTTGGAGATAACACTTTCCAAATTGTTCAGACGTGATTTAGGCTACTTATATTTTTTTTATCTGACTTCATTAAATGAAGGACTAATGAGTCAAACCATCATTATCATTTCTCTCCATCATCATCAAAATAAGAAAGGTAGTTTCCTGGATAAGAGGGTGGAGGTTAGGAACAAAATATCAGACAGTATTAGCCTGACAACAGTGGAGGATAAAACAAAGTAGCCTTACCATAAGTGATACTTAAACACAGCTTCCTCAAATCACTTATTTGCACCATGTTTCTTCAGAAAAAAAGCAACCTTCCCAAAACTGACTAAACAGACATCACAGACAATCCATAACAAAGAAGCAGTAAAACAAGACAATCAAGATAAACAGTAGTACTTACACAAGTGACTGGTTTACACATAAGTAGCCAAAAATAAAGGTGTTTGTATTCTGTTTTAATGCGGTAGTTATAAGTGCATAGATAGGAAAATGCATGTGTGTGTGTTAAGTCACTTTAGTTGTGTCTAACTCTTTGTGACCTCATGAACTGTAGCCGCCAGGCTCTTCTGTCCATGGGATCCTCCAGGCAAGAATACTGGAGTGGATTGCCATATATTACCCTAAACTCCAGGTAATATTTATCACAACTCAGATGCATCTTAGGGAAAAGTAGGGTCTGCAGGTGGTTAAAAGGTGAAAACAGCTCTTCTACAAGATCTGGCAAGTGTGCTGTTAATTTAAGAGTACAACCCAGGACCTACAATTGCTTCTGAAAAGAACAGGTAGCAACTGAATACACTGCTATGCTATGCTATGCTAAGTCACTTCAGTCGTGTCAGACTCTGTGTAACCCTATAGACGGCAGCCCACCAGGCTTCCCCATCCCTGGGATTCTCCAGGCAAGAACACTGGAGTGGGTTGCCATTTCCTTCTCCAATGCATGAAAGTGAAAAGTGAAAGTGAAGTCGCTCAGTTGTGTCCAACTCTTAGTGACCCCATGGACTGCAGCCTACCAAGCTCCACCATCCGTGGGATTTTCCAGGCAAAAGTACTGGAGTGGGGTGCCATTGCCTTCTCCGACTGAGTACATTAACTGCCACCAAATATCTGCTAAAAGTGGTAATTAGCATCTTACTGCTACTTCTGCTGCTAAGTCACTTCAGTCGTGTCCGACTGTGTGTGACCCCATAGACGGCAGCCCACCAGGCTCCCCCATTCCTGGGATTCTCCAGGCAAGAACACTGGAGTGGGTTGCCATTTCCTTCTCCAATGGATGCAATTGAAAAGTGAAAGTGAAGTCGCTCAGTCGTGTCTGACTCTTAGAGACCCCATGGACTGGAACCCAGCAGGTTCCTCCATCCATGGGGGTTTCTAGGCAAGAGTACTGGAGTGGGGGTGCCACGACCTTCTCCGAATTAGCATCTTAAGGCTCATGGAAATCAAGACAGACATCAGATCAGCCATGTAACATCACAGTAAATGTTTGCTGGAACATCAGGCCATCTTAGCCTTGTCTGAAATTTTTTCTAATTAAATTCACCTGCTTAATAATCTAAACTGCTTGCTTCAGAAAAGCATGAAGAATCAAAAGTCTACACTATCAGGTGTTTTTAAAACTAAGGTCATTGGAATGTTTGCAATCAAATACTAGGTGTCATGTCTCCAAAAATAACCTACTAACAAAAAGGGAGAAGTAACTAAACAGTCAGAATGGTCATCGCATAATCCATCTACTAAAGCCCTAATGTAATCTTAGTAAGAAACCACTGAGCATCTATTTGCTATTATTTTAAACACCTTTTCAACAGATTGTTAGAAGAGAGCTTCAGGGCCCATATTTAAAAGTGGATTATTACACTCACAACAGAAAGAAGAGTCAGGTGATAGCTGGTGTCCAGTCTGGAAGAGAAGAAAGAGAAAAACAATAATGAGAACATAAAGGGTGATTGAAGGCAGTCACCCATGACAGTTACTGAAAGATCCATCTTTCTTCAGAAAGTCACTCAGGTCTATATCAGCTGAAAATTCCAACTTCCCAGATCCCTCTTCAACTTCCACACTGCTGTTGTTGCGGCTTAGTCACACTAAGTCATGTCCGACTCTTGGCAATTCCACGGACTGTAGCCCACCAGGCTCCTCTGTCCGTGGGATTCTCCAGGCAAGCATACTGGAGTGGGTAGCCATTTTCTCCTCCAGGTGATCTTCCCAACTCAGGGATCTAACCCAGGTCTCCTGTGTCTCCTGTATTGCAGATGCATTATTTACTACTGAGCCACCTGGGAAGCCCTTAACTTCCATGAGACTATTTCATATATGCCTGTGCATACATGTAACTGGAATTTTATAGGAAATATACACATGAATGTTACAGACTAGAAATTGCATCTTGTTGACATGGTGTTTGCATAATAATATTTGTTTACATACCCTGCTTGAGTTTTCTGTTCAATTACATTTGGTACTTCATTTAGCATAAAGGTGTAGAGGAATATTAGTATATACTCAACATCATTAGTTATTAGGAAAGTACTAATCAAAACTACAATGAGATATTCTGCAGAACGGCTATAATTTAAATAAAATCAAATAAAACAGAAAATAAATGTAGGGGAGATTATGGTGAAATTGGAACATTCACCATCATATATTGCTGGTGAGGATGTAAAATGGTTTGGCCCCTGTCCAACTGGACAGTTCCTCAAAAAGTTAAAAATAGCAATACCATGTGACCCAATTCTACTCTTATGTATACAACCAAGAGAACTGAAAACATGCTCAAATGAAAACTTGTACAAGAATGTTCATGGCAATATTAAGCATAATGTCAGAAAGTGGAAGCAACTCAAATATTCATCAACTAATGAATGAATAAATGAAATGTGGTGCATACAACAGAATATTATTCAGTCATAAAAAAGTAATAAAGTATTGATACATGCGATAGCTTGGATAAATCTTGAAAATAATATGCTAAGTTAAAAAGGCTACATATTGCATGATTCCATTTATATGAAATGTCCAGATTAGGCAGATCCATAAAGACAGAAATTAAATTTGTGGTTGCCAGGGTATGTGGGAGCATTGAGTATAGAATTTATTTTAGGGGTGATAGAAGAGTTCTAGAATTAGATAGTTGCACAGTATTGTGAATATACTAAAAACCACAGGAGTATACATTTTAAAATGGTTTAAATGATGAATTTTATGTCTATAAAAAAAGAGGAAAACAAAATATGTGCCTTTTGTTTCCATGCTATCATTTTCTAAGTCCACTGTGTATAAATGCTCCCACAGATATATGCATTCAAAAAGTCAATCAATGTTCATCTCTCTGCACTGACAAGCAGGATTGCTTCTAGATACTTCATAATGTTTCAATTTCCAAATGAATATACTTTACTGAACTTTATAAAACAGTTAAAGGGATATAATATAGATATAAAATATTTAAAATAGAATGTGTTACCTACATAATAATCTAACATGATATTCCCATTCTTCTTGACAAAGGGAAAACTTCTCAAATATTCCATACTCTTAGAAACAGAGGAAAAAAGATAAAAATCATATTTGATAAGATATATGAAAATCATATGATTAGATATTAGACTTGTATAATATAAGCCTAATATCTAATAGGTCTAATATAGGTCTAGTACAGTTGGTCAGTATTGATCCTTCTATATGATATACTTTAAAAGATAGCAATTCAGAATAGAATTTTCTAAACAACGCATTCCAGTTCCCCTTCTTTAGATAGGCAATTTGTTTCCTTTAAATTTTAAATTGTTTTCCAAAAAAAAATGTTTTTAAGGATTTTATTATTAGATGTTGTAAATCTTACTAAGATAAAGAATGAAGCATTAAAACATGTTACTTTAGAGTTAATGGATATACGTGTTTAGCTAACAGCTTGAACTTTAGTAAAACAAGAATAGTGATTACTTAACAATTTATTAACCAAGGCCAAAACATTACCCTCCTTTGTGCTTTTAAAAATCATCAATGAATAGAGTTATTCACATGATCAAATGAATAGAAATCCAGGGTTACAGTTGTGTTGCATGCTGGTAGTATTTCTTTAGCTTCTTCAGGATCACCAAACTCAGTCACCCAGCAAACCATCCCAATTTTTGGAGAGTACTCTGACCCACGAGTAAACCGGGACATACTGTGCTCCCATCACCTCAGTAAAGTCCCTGTTTGCCATATGCTTTCAATTCCATTCACCATTGCAAAGAAAAGAATAAAATACTTAGGAATACATCTGCCATATGCTTTCAAATCAAAATTGCTTCTCAACTCAAGTGGCAACAGAGTGACAAGAGAGTGCATGGGTCTGACTCTCCATTTGCTGTTCTGAAAGACGATCCATTTTAGAGCCCCGGGATATGTCTTTTGTCTTGCTTGGCTTCATCACTTTCCTTTGCTTCCTACAAAGAACTTAACTCAGGTCTCAGGACTCACGTTCAGAGCATTTTGCAGCAGTGCAACTGGTAGAAATGGCTCTGGACTTGGTTGGGGCTGCAGGGGAGAGCGCAGGTAAAAAAAAAAAAAAAAAGCCAGTTTTGGTTGAACCCGATTCCTTATAACACTGAGCAATCAGGACACTTCTCTGAGGCCTGTGTCTCACAGCTACCAAATAAGGAGCTGATCTTAGAGATGCTGTCTTCCAGCTCAAAAATTGGACAGTTTTATGAATGAAAGGAAATTAAGAGGACAGGAGGGTATAGGATGACATAGACTTGCTTGGCCAATATGACTTCAAAGGACTTGGAGGAACTTTTCTGAAGGAGTTGTGGGGCACTTAGCACTATTGCCTTCTACCACTGAGAGGATTCAGCTATGAGCTAATCTGCTGAAAGCTGCTGCGAAAGGGCTCCTGGCCAACAGGGCCTGCTGCCCCAGCTGGAGGCCTTATCCACTGAACTAAGTTGCTGCCAGTAAGGGGCCGCTGCCTCAAAACCTTGCTGGGATCTTGCCAACAGTTACCATTTCTAGAAGGGTGTCAGCCCATGGTGACTTTAGTCAGCTCTGGCCACCTTAGTGTGAATCACTCTTAAAATCTGAAGGAGAGAAGTGACTACTGGCTTTGGGCATACATTTCCTGAGGAGAATAAGAGAAATCATACCAGAAACACTTTGTGGGTTTGATTCTGGGAAGATGTGTGCAACGATCTGTGGATGTCACCAGGCCCTAGGGTCCCTGTATGCTGTGACCAGATGTTTTTCTCAGGTGGCTCATAGTCTGCAACCATGGGACATCATGCCACTGAAGCACAAGAGAAAAATCAGGGTTGGTAGAAACTGTCACACCTTCTAAAGGAGAGCCTGGGGAAATGGAAGGAGAAGTGTGCCCAGAAACAATGAGCCAACTTGCTCCAACAGAGAGTATTAGCCCCAAGGAACATTTAACTTCTAGAAAATGTGTGTGTGTGTGTGTGTGTGTGTGTGTGTGTGTGTTAGTTGCTCAGTATGTCCAACTCTTTGTGACCCCATGGACTGCAGCCCACCAGGCTCCTTTGTCCATGGAATTCTCCAGGCAAGAATACTGGAGAGGGTTGCCAACCCCTTTTAAGGGGATCATCCCAACCCAGGGACTGAACCCCAGTCTCCTGCATTGCAGGTGGATTCTTTACCATCTGAGTCACCAGGGAAGCCCCTAGAAACTGTGTAACAGAATGGAAATAAACAAATGGTTATTCAGGACACCAACTAACTCAGGTTCTGCTGACCACATGGTCAGAGAAATTCTGAAGAGTGAAAAGATGTTTTGGAAAGTAAGTTTTCTCAAGTTAACTGGGACCCCCAGAAAGCAAGAATCAAGAAAAAGATGTAGTACATTTTAGACATGTCTCCTGTACATTTCTCTCTTCTGTTGTTGTTCAGTCGCCAGGTAGAGTCCAACTCTCCTCTATCCATGGGATTTTGCAGGCAAGAATACTGGAGTGGGTTGCCATTTCCCCCTTTAGGGGATCTTCCCCACCCAGGAATCAAACCCGCATCTCCTGCTTGGCAGGTGGATTCTTAACCACTGAGCCATCTGGGAAGCTCTCTTCTGTTGTTAACTTACTCCAAGGCCCCATTGAGGTATATCGATGAGCAGAAGGCTCATTTACAAGCCAAAGATAAAAGTGTTTGTTCAAAGTAAATTGTGATGTTACCTATGAGGCCAGAATAGCCCTACCTGAAGCTCATCAATAACTTTTGAGTCAGGTTTAAAAGACCAAACTGCACAAAGAAAAACAAGAAAGAGTTAAACAGCAAACAACAAAGAAAAAGATGGACAGATCTTTGTCTCTTCCTTAGTTCCAGCTACTGAAAATGAGTAAGAAAGGATAAAAGACACACATATTTGTAAGTATAATCTACACATTAACACTAGATCAGATCAGATCAGTCGCTCAGTCGTGTCCAACTCTTCGCGACCCCATGAACCGTAGCACGCCAGGCCTCCCTGTCCATCACCAGCTCCCGGAGGTCACCCAGACTCACACCCATCAAGTCAGTGATGCCATCCAGCCATCTCATCCTCTGTCGTCCCCTTCTCCTCCTGCCCTCAATCCCTCCCAGCATCAGAGTCTTCTCCAATGAGTCAACTCTTCGCATGAGGTGGCCAAAATACTGGAGTTTCAGCTTTAGCATCATTCCTTCCAAAGCAATTCCAGGATTGATCTCCTTCAGAATGGACTGGTTGGATCTCCTTGCAGTCCAAGGGACTCTCAAGAGTCTTCTCCAACACCACAGTTCAAAAGCATCAATTCTTCGGCACTCAGCCTTCTTCACAGTCCAGCTCTCACATCCATACATGACCACAGGAAAGACCATAGCCTTGACTAGGTGAACCTTTGTTGGTAAAGTAATGTCTCTGCTTTTGAATATGCTATCTAAGCTGGTCATAACTTTCCTTCCAAGGAGTAAGCGTCTTTTAATTTCATGGCTGCAGTCACCATCTGCAGTGATTTTGGAGCCCAGAAAAACAAAGCCTGACACTGTTTCCACTGTTTCCCCATCTATTTCCCATGTAGTGATGGGACCAGATGCCATGATCTTCGTTTTCTGAATGTTGAGCTTTAAGCCAACCTTTTCACTCTCCACTTTCACTTGCATCAAGAGGCTTTTTAGCCCCTCTTCACTTTCTGCCATAAGAGTGGTGTCATCTGCATATCTGAGGTTATTGATATTTCTCCCGGCAATCTTGATTCCAACTTGTGTTTCTTCCAGTCCAGCATTTCTCATGATGTACTCTGCATATAAGTTAAATAAACATGGTGACAATATGCAGCCTTGACGTACTCCTTTTCCCATTTGGAAGCAGTCTGTTGTTCCATGTCCAGTTCTAACTGTTGCTTCCTGACCTGCATACAGATTTCTCAAGAGGCAGATCAGGTGGTCTGGTATTCCCATCTCTTTCAGAATTTTCCATAGTTTATTGTGATCTACACAGTCAAAGGCTTTGGCATAGTCAATAAAGCAGAAATAGATGTTTTTCTGGAACTCTCTTGCTTAACACTAAGGGATTTCTAAATATTGGAAGGAAAGCTAAATGTCACTCACCCTGAATATTATATTTTACCACCAAAATTCAAGTTATAGGAGTTCCTTCAAATTGGGGCAGCATAGAAAAGAAAGTATTTTGCTGTAAGCAATAACCAGAGTGCATTCTCATGTAAGTATCATTAACTCCCTGCATTCTATGCACCTGGGTAGTAGGCTCAAAGGAACCAAAATAACTAAAGCATGATTTCTAAAACTGTGCTCTATAAAAATTAGTTCATTGAAATATTATTAGACGCTTCACAACAGTCTCTCCACTGACAAAAATAAGTTGAAAACATTCACCTCCTGCAGATGTTCAATGCACATTAGAATTTTAAAGACTTTTAAGAAGTCCTGCATTCAAATAACTTATTTATCTTCACATAACCTAGTGTTTCTAAAAATTATTTGGCCATGGAACCATTTTTTGTTTAACGTGTTCTGGTATAGTTTTCCAAAGAATGCTATGCTATGCTAAGTCACTTCAGTCGTGTCCGACTCTGTGTGACCCCATAGACGGCAGCCCACCAGGCTCCACCGTCCCTGGGATTCTCCAGGCAAGAACACTGGAGTGGGTTGCCATTTCCTTCTCCAATGCATGAAAGTGAAAAGAGAAAGTGAAGTCGCTCAGTCATGTCTGACTCTTAGCGACCCCATGGACTGCAGCCTACCAGGCTCCTCCGTCCATGGGATTTTCCAGGCAAGAGTACTGGAGTGGGGTGCCATTGCCTTCTCCGTTCCAAAGAATATAATTTAGAAAATATATATCTACAAAAATTAATGGGGCTGGTGTAAAGGCTAAATTTTTAACAACTGTAGACAAGGAGATTTCTTTTTACATGATACTCAATACAAGAAAATCACAACTTCAATCCAAGCTTTACTGAAGTTGTCTGCTATACGGCATCTGTCGAGAGACAAAGTGCTAATTCTGTTTCGGTCACTCACTGGCTTGTATATTGGACAACTTAACCTCAATGACTTTCAGCCTTCAAAACTGAGAAAACCAGATGCTCAACATTGCTAATTACTAGAGAAATGTAAATCAAAACTACAATGAGATATCACCTCACACTGGTCAGAAGGCCCATGATCAAAAAGTCTACAAACAGTAAATGCTGGAGAGGGTGTGGAGAAAAGGGAACCTTCCTACACTGTTGGTAGGAACGTAAATTGGCACAATCACTATGAAGAACAGTATGCAGATTCTTTTAAAAACTAAGAATATGATCCAGCAATCCCACTCCTAGGCATATATGCAGAGAAAACATAATTCAAAAAGATGCATGTCCCCAATGTTCACTGCAGTGCTGTTTACAATAGCAAAGGGATGGAAGCAACCTAAATGTCCGTCAACAGAGGCATGGATAAAGAGGATGTGGTGCATATATACAATGAAATATTACTCATCCATGAAAAATAATGAAATAATGCCATTTGCAACAATAGGGATAGACTTAGCAATTATCATGAGTGACGTAAATCATACAGAGAAATAAATATCATATGATATCACATATATGTGGAATCTAAAAAATCATACAAGTGAAATTATTTCTAAAACAGAAAGAGACTCACAGGCATAGAAAACAAGCTTATGGTTACCAAAAGGGAAAGGTGGGAGGGGAGGGAGGGATAAATTGGGAATTTGGGATTAACATATATATCAGATCAGATCAGATCAGTCGCTCAGTCGTGTCCGACTCTTTGCGACCCCATGAACTGCAGCACGCCAGGCCTCCCTGTCCATCACCAACTCCCGGAGGTCACTCAGACTCACGTCCATCGAGTCAGTGATGCCATCCAGCCATCTCATCCTCTGGCATCCCCTTCTCCTCCTGCTCCCAATCCCTCCCAGCATCAGAGTCTTTTCCAATGAGTCAACTCTTCGCATGAGGTGGCCAAAATACTGGAGTTTCAGCTTTAGCATCATTCCTTCCAAAGAAATCTCAGGGCTGATCTCCTTCAGAATGGACTGGTTGGATCTCCTTGCAGTCCAAGGCACTCTCAAGAGTCTTCTCCAACACCACAGTTCAAAAGCATCGTGTCAACAAGGACCTACTGTATAGCACAGGGAACTCTACTCAACACTCTGTAATAATGTCTATGAGAAGGAAACCTGGAAAAGAAATGTATAACTGGGTCACACTGCTATACACTGAAACTAACACAGCACTGTTAATCAACTATACTCCAGTATAAAATAAAAATTAATTTAAGAAAATAATTTTTTAAATATTGATTTCTCAGCAAAAAAAAAAAAAAAAGACAGAAAATCATTAAGTAAGATATGTGTGTACACAGAAATGTAAATTGGTACAGCCACTATGGAGAACAGTATGGAGGTTCCATAAAACACTAAAAATAGAGCTGTCATGTGACCCTGCAATCCCACTCCTGGGCATATATCCAGAGAAAAATATGGTCTGAAAAGATCCATGCACCCCAGTGTTCATTGCAGCACTGTTTACAATGGCCAAGGCATGGAAACAACCTAAATGTCCATCAATAGAGGAATGGATAAAGAGGATGTGGTGTATAAATACAATGGAATATTACTCAGCCATTAAAAAGAATGAAATGAGGCCATTTGCAGAGACATGGATGGACCTACAGAGTGCCATGCTGTGTAAGATAAGTCAGACGGAGGAGAAATATCATATGACATCCTTTATATGTGGAATCTAAAAAGAAATGATACAAATAAACTTACTTGTGAAACAGAAAGAGACTCACAGACTTAGAAAATGAACTCACGGTTGCCAGGGGGAACAGATGGTTGGGGATTTGGGAAAGGGCATGCACACACTGCTATGTTTAGAGTGGATTAGAAACAGGAATCTACTGAAGAGCGCATGGAACTCTGCTCACTGTTACGTGCAAGCCTGAATGAGAGTGGGATTTGGGCGAGAATGGATATGTTTATATGTATGGCCGAGTCCCTTCACTGTTCACTTGAAACTATCACAACGGTGCTAATCAGTTACATCCCAATACAAAATATTTTGGTGTTAAAAAATAAATAAAATAAAATAAAAATTTTAAAGATATGTGTGTACATAATTTAGCTCTATGGGCTTCCTTGGTGGCTCACTGGTAAAGAATCCACCTGCCAATGCAGGAGATCTGGGTTCAATCTCTGGGTCGGGAAGATCTCCTGGAGGAGTAAATGGCAACCCACCCCAGTATTCTTGCCTGAGAAATGCTATGGACAGAGGAGCCTGCCGGGCTACAGTCCATGGGGTCACAAAAGAGTTGAACACAACAGAGCGACTAAACAAAAGTAACAATTTAGCACTATATTCAGCACATACTAATTACTCAAAAACAGTTTGTATTAAGGTAAGAAAATCATTGGGTAGCAAAGAACTAGATCCATGAATAAAGAAAAAGTCCAATACAGAACTAGAACAATCTCTCTAAGAAAGCCCATTTCTCCAGTGCCCAATATAGAAGAATTCAAAGAGGCAGGCATGCCTAGATACTCTTTACATGTGTTAACTAATTTATGTAACACTCCAGCAAATTTTTTGAAATAACTGTGTGTTCCTAAAACAGGCCAAGTTTTTTCTTGACTTAAAGTCTTCATACTCCAGCAACATCATGGATGGACCCTGAAAGTATTATGCGAAGTAAGATAAATCAGATAGGGAAAGACAAATATTGTATGATATCACTTGTATGTGAAATCCAAAAAAGCCAAACTCTTAGAAACAGAGAGCAAAATGGTAGTCACCAGGGAAGGAAGGCTGGGGTTTGGGGTGAAAGTCACTCAGTTGTCTGACTCTTTGCGACCCTATGGACTATACAGTTCATGGAATTCTCCAGGCCAGAATACTGGAGTGGGTAGCCATTCCCTTCTCTAGGAGATCTTCCCAACTCAGGGATTGAACCCAGGTCTCCCACTTTGCAGGTGGATTTTTTACCATCGGAGCCACCAGGAAAGCCCAGGGGTTTGGAATCAAAGCTGTTTAAGGACACAAACTTGCGACGAGTAGTCAGTAAGTCCCAGATATCCATTCCACAGTGTAGTGAATATGGGCAACGGTATTGCCTTAAAATCACCAAATGGTGAAAAGACTGGAACTTCATTATTCCAACAATTAGAAAGAAATGATAATTGTGTAATGCGTTAAAGCCTTAATTATACACTACAATGACAATCTTCTTATATAAATGGATCAGTTTTTTAAAGTCTTGATCCTCACATGTATATATGGCCTGTACCCTCAGCTCCTTTCAGAACCCTTATCTGTGAGTCACCTAGCCTCTGAGGTCTTCCATGATAACTTAATATAAAATTAACAGTCCTTACCCTACCCATCCACCCACCCTGAAGAGCAATGTCTGCTATTGTTCTCCATAAATATTTTCTGACATACTCCATATCAACTTGACATTTGCCTATCATTTTTCCCCTACAAAAACAAAATCTATGAAGGCCTTGTCCGTTTTGTTCATCCCTATGTCTTAATCTCCTTGAATGGCTCCTGACCCATAGTGAGAATTCATAAATATTTGAATAAACAGTATGAAGATAAGTATCTTCTCTTCACCTCCTTTCATTAGTCTTCCAGGGACAAAAATAAACACTGGATGCCATTTTTTAAGTCACTATTATTATTCTTATGCTCCATTTTTTTTCTAAGAATGTTTTAAAGTGTCAAGATGACATTTAGAGCCTTAAATTTTAAATACAAACCTATGACATTAATGTACAATTTAGGCCTTATAAATCATGAAGTTATTCTTGATGCTTTTACTCCATGCAGTGCACATCATTAATTAACTCAAAAACAGTTTCCTGAATTAAAAACTCTTACTCTCATCAATTCCCTTACATTTCTTAAATTTGAAACAGAACAGTGATATGGGGCTTTGTCTTGAAAATCATTAAGCTTCTCCTTATCCTATATAAACTCGTAACCCTGTGAGTTAAATCAATATTTATAAACAAACTGCCCCATGAACATGGTTTATTATACCTTTACTTAGAGAACACATTGGCCTTTAGTCAGGCTAATATCCCACCTGAACTTCTTCCAACCCTTCTAGCCAGCCATTCTTGGCATAGATTGGGTTCTATCGAAGAGCGATTACCAAATTTTGCTTAATGTAGCAAATATCCTTCCCCCACCCAAAATAACACATAAACATTAAATATACATCTATATCATAAATAGATTTAAAATATCTAAATAAGGCCATTTTTCTTATACACATTCACACAGAATATCTCTGTCTGGATCAAGAAGCAGGCAGTTTTCAGAATAACTAGTGTGGTACTTCATGAAATGTCCATGAAGTGAAGTGTGAGTTACTGCTCTTATCCCATCAAACTATAGTTGTAGTCTCTGGCTTCAGGAACCAAAAAAAAAATGGAGAAGACATTTTGGGAACATTCCATGTGACAGAAAGAGAGAACTGCTAATATGTGAGGATCAAGGTTGCAGAGTGTCTACCGCCTTCGTGTCCTGAAGTCTCAATAAAGACAGATTCTGGACCCTGTCAGATGAAACAGGCTGGCTTTTCTGTGACATTGGCCTTATGGGCCAGCCTCCACAAGGTCCTCACTCCTTCCTGCTGCAACTCAGAGCTTGAATGTTCACAGGACCAAGTCCAGTCCATACACTCACTGGCTGCACGTTACAGAATATCAGGGAGACCAGGAAAGGGTCTGACTTCTAAAATGTATTACTGCCATTTTTCTAACAATTGAATAAGACTATTCAATATCCTACCCTGGGCATAATGAGCTAATTTACAGCACATACTAGCCTGGTCCAGTAATAGAGAAGAAAAAGTAAAGACAAAATTTCATTCTTTTAGCTGTCTGAGAATATTGCCCTGACAAATGAAAAATACCTCTTAAGTTCAGGGCATTTTGTCTAATGCTTGTATTTTTTTTTTATATGCTCAATTTCAATATGTAATTTGGAAATCTGAAAATCAGGCTCAGGTCTTTTGTTCTTACTCTTTTGTGCCCAGAGTAATTCATGTTGTTGAAGTCATATTTGCCATTACTTGGTGGATTTTTTTGTTGTTGCTAAAGGCAGGTTATTTTTGCCTTCTCTAGGATATTCTGTTCCACAGTTAGTGTACTAAGGAAATAAAGCATCAGAATTTTTACTAGAGAATATGCTCAAATCTAAATTCTAAATATGTAAATATGAAAGTATTAGATTGAAAGGCAAATCCTGGTACATGACTACTAACCACACTCATAATAAATAGTATGTATTGTAACCTGGCTTTATGCCAGGCACCTGCCAGGCCACCTCACATAAAATAAACGTACACCTCATACAGGGCCTTTCTCTCCAGACATTTCTGCAAACATTCACTTAATTTGTATTTCCAGGTGATAACTGGTAGGCAAGTACTATTTCTCTTTCATTTACATAGAGAAAAATTGTGACAAAGTTCATATTTTGCTTCTGATAAATTCAAGTAACAGCTTAATGTTTCAAGGAAGTCCAGTGTCTTTATTTGCTTCTACTTTTCCCCCATAAAATATTTTCTATGAAATTATATTTACCAAGTATTACCAAGACATCTCAAGTGTTTTCTCATACAGGTATCTCATTGGAACTTCACAATCCCTCTCCAGTTTGAACAGCAATATTTTGCCCATCTTCCAAAAGTAAGCATAACTCTATTTTTGTGTGTGTAATAAACTTTTTAATCCATTTGTTTGAGGTAGTCTTTCAAAGGCCCAGTTAAGCTGTAGTTTTCATATTTGTTTAGAATAAACACATTTCTAGGGTATCCGGAACCCCCATGATCCATCACATAGAAAACACTAGCACACATGGAAAATAAGCTCTGTTTTGATAAATGAATATATTTGCAGGAACACGGAGTTACAAAGAGTCAGACATGACTTAGTGATTGAAAAACAATAGGAATGCATGCACATTAGCAGATGTTCTTCAAAATTGCCACACTTGAAAATCTGATATTTATTAACATTTCATTTTCTATTTTTCTTGTATTTGTCAGTTTTGTAAGATGTGATATATCATTAGTTATGACTCCACTAATCTTAAATTTATGTTACATTGGATGAAGAGTTGGCCTCTTCTTTCACCTATCTTTCCTTCCTTCCTTTTTTCTTTCTTTTCTTCATTTTCTTTCTTCTTACATTTTCCCTCTCTTTACTTCCCTCCCTCTCTCTTTCTGCTTTCTTTTTTATAATTTTTAAAAGTTTTTTGCTTTGACTTTTTATTTAATCTTTATCTTATATCGGAGTATAACTGATTTACAATGTTGTATTAGAGTCAGTTGTATAGCAAAATGAGTCAGTTACATACACAACAGCCATTCTTTTTCAGATCCTTTTCCTATATAAGTTCATTACAGAATATTGAGTAGAGTTCCCTGTGCTATACAGTAAGTCCTTGTTGATTACCTGTTTTATATATTTGGTGTGTATATGTTAATCCCAAACTTCTAATTTATCCCACCCCAACCTTCTTTGTCAAAGTGACTGATCTGAGTTTCACATAGCCCCAGCTCTGGCCTTCCAATAGGTATCATACTCTTTCCTCCATATATACTACATCAAAAACTTGACTCTTTATTGTTCTATAAAAATTTAACTGTGTACTGCTCCCATGTCTTAAAATCATCAAGAAATTTTCACTAGACATCAACACCCTCTACTTCTCTCTCTTTATAAGTTAAAACCATAAACACCATGAAACTGGCCAACATACTGGAACGTATACTAAATTTATCTTTCAAAGCCATCACCTTGAAAATCCTTTGTCCTGTTACAACCATACCTCACTGATCAAGGTATGTTTCAAATGCTTTGGGAATGACTTTGAAAACCAGATTACAAGCCACAAAAGAATGTCCCTTTCTTGACTTAATAGTTACACCCCGTTTTTTAAAAAATTAGTAACAGTTTAATCTCTCACTTTCTTTACCAGCTGAGACTCTGTTTTCTTTGGATCTCTCCCAAATGTAATATTTGCACTCAAAGTATGAACATTTTTCTGTGTTAAATATAATTTTTGAAGCTTGCCATGGTCTTGTGGGACAATTCCACAAGAGAAATTACAAGAATGACTTATCCAAAGGCAGGATCCCTGAAATGAATATAGAGGCTGCCAAACTGATGTCTCGGCTGGGACTATCTTTCCCTTAGTTTTTAAATTTTATTAAAAAATAAATTTTTGAACCTTACAGTCACACATCAAGTATATATGAGTCTGCCTATACACAAAATGCTTACATCTATTCTACACTGATATCTAGAAAGGAGAGACTGTTCCCATGGCTGCCTAAACAAAGTCTTCTAGAAATAGACAGTGATTTTCTGAACTAGCGATGCTTCAGTTGACAAATGACATCTGTTTCTTCCTATTAAACAAGTTTCAGTTCAATCTATCCATTTTCCCATTATGCCATTTTTAAGAGAAAGGATCATTTTAACCCCAGTAAAGCATGTCAATAAACTGCCCACTATCAAAATGCAAAGGATGTGTTATAACACCTTTTTACTTCCTCAGAAAAAAGTATCTTTCTGACATTTTGACAAGTTAATGAAGCATCTCTTTCCCATCTAAAAAAGTCAGTTGGCATTCTTTCATCAAATAAGTTTCCAAATGTTTCTTCATTTGACCCTCAAAACACCTTTTAACACATTTTTATGAGTGATGTCAACTGGTATGCAAGCCACTTGGTATATTCCCAGACCCTTTAAAATAATTTCATCATATTGGATAATCCTAGGGGGTCTCTCCAGAGCTAAGTGCACTTGTAAAACTATTCATAAAAAAGAGTCTCTTATTTCTGTCTCTACTTCCTTTAACACCCTGGTTTTATTTTACTTGGACCAAGAAATACATCAAATCTCAAAGCTTAGAATATTGGTCTATTTTTCAACTGCTTCAAGGAGCCTGTTCTCTCTACCCTCATCCTTCTTACTAATAAATTTGATTAAAGCAAATTCCCCTTTGTGAAACCAGAAACCAAATTTTTCTGCTATACTCCCAATGCTTGCATTTGGCTTCAGTCTTCATTAATTAACCACTTGAATCTTTAAAAGTCCTCACGTCTTTTTCCCATACGTATATATTCTTCAAAATTTTCTCAGCAGTTGGTTGAAATGTTTAGTCTTGCTTGAAATTAATTTTCCACTTTTATTGTTCCAATTACTTGGCAGGTTTTAGGTCTTTATAATAAGTCCCCAGAACCCTTTGAACTTGTTATGCTTTTTATGTTTGTGCTTGATATGTTTCCTTAGCAACACTTCAATTCTGCTAACCCTGTTCCAAGAGATTTAAAAAGTGAACATGTCTGAAATATGAATATGAAGATGACTGTCATAGGTTTTGATGTTTTGATGATCCTCAAAATAGTTTTTGAGTTATGGTTGCAATCAGAACATATACTTTTATTTCAACTCTATTTTTTTAAACCAATGTGCTTCCTATATTTCTTTGATTCATTTCTAATTCCTTAAGATTTAGTTAATTAATAAGGTCATGGAAATATTACAATAGGAAGAGTCTATCAATTGTAGAAAAACAAACATTTTCCACAAATCTCACTATTTTAGCTATTTTAAACACATAAATTAATCAAGAAGACTTAATTAAGACTTCAACAATAAACTAAATGAAGACTTCCCTGGTGGCTCAGACGGTAAAGCATCTGCCTACAATATGGGAGACCCGGGTTTGATCCCTGGGTTGGGAAGATCCTCTGGAGAAGAAAATGGCAACCCATTCCAGTATTATTGCCTGGAAAATCCCATGGATGAAGGAACCTGGTAGGCTACAGTCCATGGGGTCGCAGAGTCAGACACAACTGAGCGACTAAACTCTTCAAGCCCTGGTAATATTATCGTTTGACAGGAGAAATAACATCTATTCATTCATTTAACAAGTATTGTGCTGTACTGTGCTTAGTCGCTAAGTTGTGTCCAAATCTTCAGCCCCATGGACTGTAGCCCGCCAGGCTCCTCTGTCCATGGGATTCTCCAGGCAAGAATACTGGAGTGGGTTACCATACCCTCTTCCAGGGGATCTTCCCAACCCAGGGATCAAACCCACATCTCCCCAATTGCAGGCAGATTCTTTACCATCTGAGCCACCAGGAGAAACCCTGACAAATACTGGGTTCATCAAAATGTTCATTCAAGTTTTTTCAAACCATCTACTTACAACTACTTTAACAGCATGGAAGACCTCTTACAAACTTTTTGGCCAACCCATTATTAATACGGTAGTATTAAATATAGACTTTTAAAATTATAGTATGTTTTACTGAAATTTTTTCATGGTTTCTTGCACGTATTTAGACTCTGCTAGTTGAAGAAGGAACTGGCAACCCACTCCAGTGTTCTTGCTTGGAGAATCCCAGGGATGGGGGAGCCTGGTGGGCTGCTGTTTATGGGATCGCACAGAGTTGGACACAATGGAAGCGACTTAGCAGCAGCAGCAGCAATAGTCTTTGTGAATCCTAATGAATGGGGTTCCCACTGGAAATAGTGGGGTGGTGTTTAGTAGTTCTCTGAGGCAGGACTGGTTAGCCAACACATAGCACTCCCTTCCTATACAAACTCCTTGATGATTCAGAGAATGACTATCACTTACATGGAGATCAAAATTACAGTTATTAAAAACGTATATATTTCAAGCCAACAGATCTGAGTTCAAATCTTGTCTGTGCTCCTTACTGTGTGACTTGGGCAGGTGTGTAATCTCACTGAGTCCCAGTTTTCTTATGTGTAATATGAATTACCATGCTAATTAATATATATGAAGTGTTTGGTATGTAGTTGGCACATACTAAATATTTCTTGGGTAAATATTTTAATTAATACTTCTGAATGCATTAACATTGGAAATTAGATTTATATCCTCACAAGAACAGTACAAATATTAATGGTTTAAATATTATATAGTAAATCTTTCTCATCCATGGAATTTAGATTCATGAACATTCTAGTAGTAAGAGAATCCCTGTTGAGAAACTTAAAAGCTTACGATAAAAAGTGTTCGGTTTTATCCATTTTTGCTGTATTTTGAAGCTGAGATGTTAGCTGCATAAACATTAAATGCTTTGGATAAATCAATTATCAAAATGTAATCTCTCTTTATTCCTGGTAATATTTCTTGTTCTAAAGTCTACTTTGACATTAAAATACAGTCTTCTGGTTCCTTTTGATGTGTTTTCATGATGTGTCTTTTCCTATCCTTTTCCTTTAATGTACCTATGATCTTATATTTAAAATCAGTATCTTGTAAACAAGACATAGTTGGGTCTTACTTTTTAGTCAATCTGCTTTTTACATGTGATGCCATTATAATACCTTTATATCTAATCATATAAATATAAACATGATTTGGTTAAAAATCACCCACCCTTCTAAAGGTTTCTATGTCCCATCTGTTCTTTGCATCCTGTTCATCTTAAATATTTTTTATTCCCTTTTATCTTTTCTACTGACTTATTAGCCATGCTTCTTTGTTTTTTCCTTCACAATGGTTGATCAGAGATTACAACGTAACTCTGTAACCTATCACACGCTGACCTTACGTTGTTTATCATTATACGTACTGTTAAAAAGTTTATGGCAGTATACTTGCATCTCTATTTTCTATCTTTTATGCTGTTATTGTCATGCATTTTACTTCTACATATGACATAAATCCCATAATTCATCACTGTTGACTTTAAACAGTAAATTATTTTTTAAGGATTTTTTAAACAAAGAAAAATGTCTTTTGCATTTACCAACTTTTACCACTTCTAGAATTCTCAATGCTATTGCCCTTCCTGCAATAAATGTACAATCCCATGAGCAAAAATTAAAGTTATAAAATTTGTATTCAGACTCAATATAGGTCCACATCTCATCAAATAATCAGATGTCCAAAATACAACATGGTATATGTTGACAGTTGTTTGAGATTTTCAGGATATTTCCAAAGCTTTAAAATAAAATCACACCAAAACAAGTTTGCTCACTTGAAGCCTAAATTAGTTTAAAACAAGCAAGCATTTATTAACCTAGGTCAAATCTAACATTACAGAATCATTGGTGTTTTTTACCTCTAAAAGAGCAGTGAGAAACAGGGTCCTTTTCATCTCCAAGGAAATCCAATTAGTTTCTCACTTTTTATTGTCTAGAACAGCAGTATATGCCATCATTTCTGATTCTAATGATTTTTTAAATTATCCTCATAGAGAGACAAGGATGAGTCTGACTTCCTGTATCCATCCCCTTTCTAAAACTTAAGAAGTCAAAAACAAGAGAAAATCTGTTTTCTTCTTTAGTTACCCAAACTATAAAACAAAGGCAAGTTTTCTGTGAAATAATATCCTATCAGCCAAATAAATTGACCAAATCGGCACCTGCTAATATGGTGGTCACGATAGTATATACTGCACACTTTCATTCAAGTCTGGATATTATTTGAGACATTCAGTACCAAGATTAATTTTGTTTTCCACCCAGAGCTTTCTGGGTATTAAAAATAGTTATATAGATTTCGCTAAATAATCAATGAAATAATAGTGACTTAGTTATATCCTGGTGAATTCTGATCATTTTATGGTAGAAAATAAGTTGGAGGTTGGGGTGAGGAGACTCAGGTGATAATTGTAGAAACATGGCACAATATTTCTAGTGCCTAATTCCATTGCAAAGATTAAGACATATGGTGAAGCTGTTTTCAGTCAATTATTATTGACTCAGAGCCCACAGTGCTCTGGGTGCTGACAAACACCAATGAACAAGACAGACAAAAATCCCTGCCCTTAAGGAGATTTTAATTCTAATTTTTACAAAACACAAACACAAATCCTTCTCTCTTTAACATTTCACAATGCATAATGGAACGTAACCAGGGTAACCATGTCCCAGTCTGAAATTTCATCCGGTGCCACTTAGGAACCTTGACATAATGAAGAGAAATAAATCTTTTTAGACCTGTGCTTGGATACATGAACAAACTAGATACACTCAACATAGTAACCACCTTTTTAAACCATTCACAAATCATAGATCTGATTGACGTATTTTTTTATACTCCACTGTGCATGAAAATAATAGAACTGTTTCCATTACTGAAAGTCCAGGTACATGGACTTGTTTCAGGGCCAATGGTAGTGTGGAAGTGTGTCAATATATGTTGGAAGGTTGGTAACTGAACAGGTGGGCACCTAATATTTAGATGTGGTGAAATGGAAATGTCATGGTAATGGAAACCAGAAGATTTGCCACATCTTACGAAAGTCTTAAATTTGGGGTTTGCACAAACTCATTTCTTTTTTAAAAAGCTCTAAACTATAGTCATGCTGCTGCTGCTGTTGCTAAGTCACTTTAGTTGTGTCCAACTCTGTGTGACCCCATAGACGGCAGCCCACCAGATTCCCCCATCCCTGGGATTCTCCAGGCAAGAACACTGGAGTGGGTTGCCATTTCCTTCTCCAATGCATGCAAGTGAAAAGTGAAAGTGAAGTTGCTCAGTCATGTCCGACTCTTCGCAACCCCATGGACTACAGGCTTCCAGGCTCAACTCTAAAACTGTGACTTGAGATTCCCTGGGCAAAACCTAAAGTGCCAACTCCTGAACTGTACCTACAGGGTTCAGAAGACAGTCCTGTACACTAAGAAAGGAGTAAACAATGAGGGTAAAAGATCAATAGTCTCAGACATACTTGTCTTTCCACCACTCAGTTCCTTCCCAGAGTTTGTGTGTTTGGAAGGTCTGAACAAAACACAAGTTGCAGGATTAGCATGTGCTAATCCTGACAAACTGAGGAAGGAAGGGGGTTAATGAACAGGAGGGCATGGCAGGGAATCCTTAGAATTTCGATGAGGTAAGCGGAAGGCTGCAGGGTACTATGAGGAAGTGGGGTGGGCAGTGAAATTATGGCAATGACAATGCAATATGAAATTAAAAAATGACTGCTCTTGGGGACTTTCCTGGTAGTTCAGTGGTTAAGAATTTATCTTTCAGTGTAGGGGACAGGTTTGATTTCTGGTTGGGGAACTAAGATCCTACATGCCCTGGGGCCACAGTTCACTCCACGGGAACTACAACAAGAGCAGCCTCTGAGTGCCACATCTAGAGAAAACCCGTGTCCCACAAAAAAGACCCTTGTACAGTCAAAAAAAATTTTAATGAATAAAAAATAAAGAGACAGCTCTTATCATAGCACCCTCTTAAAGATCCAGAGCACCCTCTTGAGGCTCTATGGCACCCCCCAGGTTCCATCAGACTCCCTCCCAGTGACTATTCATCAGTGTCATTCATCATAGTACCTTCTCATATATATATAGATAGATAGACACACACACATATAATCGGAGAAGGCAATGGCACCCCACTCCAGTACTCTTGCCTGGAAAATCCCACGGGCGGAGGAGCCTGGTAGGCTGCAGTCCATGGGGTCTCTAGGAGTCGGACATGACTGAATGACTTCACTTTCACTTTTCACTTGCATGCATTGGAGAAGGAAATGGCAACCCACTCCAGTGTTCTTGCCTGGAGAATCCCAGGGACAGGGGAGCCTGGTGGGCTGCCGTCTATGGGGTCACACAGAGTCAGACACGACTGAAGCGACTTAGCAGCTTAGCAGTATATATTAATATACATATTCTACCTGAGGAAGAATTCAATTAGTGAAGGCTTACTAGGTATTAGTGACTAATTTAATTATTAATCCCAAGAGATTGTGCATTTTAACAATCATTACCTTCGCTCATAGGGTGTTAAAGGTGGAAAAGACTTTAATTTACAAAGAACTGAAGCCAAATTCATCTTCCTGCCTCTCCACCTTGTTGTCACACTACTGCCTGCCACACTGGTCCTGACATTCTCTGAAATAGTCCTTCTTGTACTACACTGCCTCCAATGGAGACGTTCCCAGCAACAGGAGAGGTTGTTGGTGATAATTTGGAAATAAGAAAGTCTTTCCAGTAGTCTTAAACATTGCCTGTAGATCATCATCTTCTTGACTCACACATTAGATTTCTCTGAAAAATCAGACTAAAGCACACTGAAGCAGTATCTTTAGCCCTGGATATAAAAACATGTCTGTAAAACCAGGTCAGTCTGTTGTTACTTTAAATATCTTGCTAAAATATTGGATAAATGGTTTTGATTCAATTATCTACCCTTACATTGTTTACTACAGTCTAAGTTTGCCAAATGCTTCCCATTTACCAACTTCTTTGTCTCTGAACACAATCACATGAGATAGTTGGGGAATTACGAACATCGGACTTATCACTCTTCCATATAAAAAGTATGGGTTTCAAAAACAGTACTTAAACCCCTGGGGTTCAGTCATACCTCTACCACTATTACTACATGAGCTCAAACACATCATTAACAATCTCTGTTTCTCAATTCATTTGTAAAAATAAGGGTAAAAATAATACCTACCTATTAGTGGGAAGGATTGGGGGCAGGAGGAGAAGGGGACGACAGAGGATGAGATGGCTGGATGGCATCACTGACTCGATGGACGTGGATTTGGGTGAACTCTGAGAGTTCGTGATGGGCAGGGAGGCCTGGCGTGCTGCGATTCATGGGGTCCCAAAGAGTTGGACACGACTGAGCAACTAAACTGAACTGATTAGTGGTCCTTGGGGATCAAATGAATTAGTGCAAGAATAGTGCTTAGAACAATGCCTGATACCCAATAACCACTTGATAAATGATACTTGTTGTTAACATTATTATCATTATTACCATCTCACCATCACCACCATCACAATCATCATTATCTTCTGAGGTTGTATTGACTCTGAGAAAATTAACCATATGATCACCCAACTCTCACCTCACTTTCTTTCCCTGTAGATACAGTCATAATGTTGATTTTCATGGCTAGTATTTCCCTTTGTCAGCATTTATTTTCCTCTTTTTTTGCACAACTGATTTCAGGAAACATTGAGCTGTTTCATGAAACTAAATGAATTCAATCAGTCATCTTAATATTTGAAGTGGAAGCATGTTCAAAAGGTGCGTGAAAACTCTACCATGAATGAAATACAATATTAAAATACCTTAGGACTATACATTACTGTTATAGAGCATACAAAAGTTTCTAAGTAGCCTTGTATTTTATTCTTAGCCATAAAATCCTTGTTATACGCTTTTCATACTAGAATGAGTAATATATATATTTTTTAAGGCTTCAAGCAATTAGACCCAAAACAATAGAAAAATTCACTAAGTTTATGACTCTAGTAAGCTAACACCAATAACTCAACATTAGCTCCACCATAACAATGGTATCAATAAAAATTATCTTTATTTATTTAACAAAACTAAAATTTGAAAAATAAAACTATATCAACTGATGTTTCCCATTAGGGCTGAAAGATTTTATAAGAACTGTTTGTTTTTTTCTGATTTTTTGATGTTTAACACAGTTAAAAAAGATAGTTACCAAAATATATTTTTCTTATGAAGGACAGGTAATATGATATCATATGATAATATGATGTTATTGATAATATGATAATATAATTGATATGATATGATAATATAATTGATAATATGACCTAGGAAAATCCTTTCAATCAAACTATACTTTATGGCCCATAATCTAAATACTTCTATTTTCATCAAAGACATATGTCTGGTATTAGCCCCTTTTCCATTCTTAACCAAGAACCTTTATAAATTATTTAAGTAGTGATCATAATCTCAAGGTCAGATTATTTTGTTTGCATATAGTAATATTCTTTTGAAAACCACTCCTTATTTTAGGTTGGAAAATGCATATCTTCTCAGTTGAAGAGAGGGGACATCTTTCCTGACCGCTTTTATTTTCATTTGACAATCTGAATACAAAATCAGTGCCTCTTTCTATTAATGTAAATGCCTCTGATGCCTATTTTCTGGGTACTTTTCAGAAAACCTAATCTTGAACATGGGGTCTCACAATGACTATCAAAAGCCAAGAAAAGCAATATTTATTAATGTGTGAGAGATGCCAGGAGTCAGTGCCACCAAATGCTCTAAAATCTGTCCTTGGATTAAGATTAACCAGCAAGTAGTACATTGCCCACTCAGACTGAACTACTAATTTGCACATATTTCCCTTTCTCCTTCCTAATTTATTGGCTTCTACTGAGACGTAGTTTAAGAAACAGCCTTATGAGAAGTACTTTTTACCATCAGATTGTTGAAGAGGTTATTGTTCAGTACATGACAATAAGCCTTCACGAGAAGAAAGGTAGAGAATTTGAGGCAAGCTGCTCAAAAAAACTATAATCAGAGTAAATTCAAGACAGCACCACAGCTTTATATAGAGGGATTCATGTCCCTAGAGTCAGACCCTCTAGCTTTCCTGGATGAGGAAAACATATCCATCCCAGACTTCTTCCCTGGTCTTAAGGCACCACCACACTGGACTCTCCCTCTGGATTCATTTTCTACTTAGTCTCCACTCTGCCCCGGGGGCCTTCAGCCATCCTAAAGAATTATCTGGAGAAAGTTTTCATTTTTTTAAATCTCACTCTCTTCCCAGGCTCAATGTCTCATCAATTAAAGCAGGTTCTATTTTTAAATAAAGTGGATTTCTTACTATAATACTATAAACGTATTTCTGACCCAAATGTCAGTGTCTATGGCCCCAAGGCAAAAACCACATTCCTAGAAGTTTTATTGCCCTGTATATTATACTTGTAACACTTCTCAATCCAATGCCTTTTTTCTGGTTCACTATACCCTAACTTTTTCCTGGATGTCCCATAGTAATCAGAATGTTTTGATGAAAATAAAAGTGTGTGAGTGTGTACATGTGTCTATCAAGAAAGAGTTAACACAGTATTTTTGAGGTTGCTAACTTTGGGAAAGATTGAAGGCAAAAGAAAACGGTGGCAGAGGATGAGATGTTTGAATAGCATCACCGATTCAATAGACATGAACTTGGGCAAACTCTGGGAGATGGTGAGGGACAGGGAGACCTGGGGTGCTACAGTCTACATAGTCATAGAGAGTCAGACAAGAGCTAGCAACTGAATCAGATCAGATCAGATCAGGTCAGTTGCTCAGTCGTGTCCGACTCTTTGAGACCCCATGAATCGCAGCACGCCAGGCCTCCCTGTCCATTACCAACTCCCGGAGGTCACTCAGACTCACATCCATCGAGTCAGTGATGCCATCCAGCCATCTCACCCTCTGTCGTCCCCTTCTCCTCCTGCCCCCAATCCCCGCCAGCATCAGAGTCTTCTCCAATGAGTCAACTCTTCGCATGAGGGGGCCAAAGTACTGGAGTTTCAGCTTTAGCATCATTTCTTCCAAAGAAATCCCAGGGCTGATCTCCTTCAGAATGGACTGGTTGGATCTCCTTGCAGTCTAAGGGACTCTCAAGAGTCTTCTCCAACACCACAGTTCAAAAGCATCAATTCTTCGGTGCTTACCCTTCTTCACAGTCCAACTCTCACATCCATACATAACCACAGGAAAAACCATAGCCTTGACTAGATGGACCTTTGTTGGCAAAGTAATGTCTCTGCTTTTGAATATGCTATCTAGGTTGGCCATAACTTTCCTTCCAAGGAGTAAGCGTCTTTTAATTTCATGGCTTCAGTCACCATCTGCAGTGATTTTGGAGCCCAGAAAAATAAAGTCTGACACTGTTTCAACTGTTTCCCCACCTATTTCCCATGTAGTGATGGGACCAGATGCCTGAATGTTGAGCTTTAAGCCAACCTTTTCACTCTCCACTTTCACTTTCATCAAGAGGCTTTTGAGTTCCTCTTCACTTTCTGCCATAAGGGTGGTGTCATCTGCATATCTGAGGTTATTGATATTTCTCCCAGCAATCTTGATTCCAACTTGTGTTTCTTCCAGTCCAGCATTTCTCATGATGTACTCTGCATATAAGTTAAATAAACAAGGTGACAATATACAGCCTTGACGTACTCCTTTTCCTATTTGGAACCAGTCTGTTGTTCCATGACCAGTTCTAACTGTTGCTTCCTGACCTGCATACAAATTTCTCAAGAGGCAGATCAGGTGGTCTGGTATTCCCATTTCTTTCAGAATTTTCCACAGTTTCTTGTGATCTACACAGTCAAAGGCTTTGGCATAGTCAATAAAGCAGAAATAGATGTTTTTCTGGAACTCTCTTGCTTTTTCCATGATCCAGTGGATGTTGGCAATTTGATCTCTCGTTCCTCTGCCTTTTCTAAAACCAGCTTGAACATCAGGAAGTTCACAGTTCACATATTGCTGAAGCCTGGCTTGGAGAATTTTGAGCATTACTTTACTAGCATGTGAGATGAGTGCAATTGTGTGGTAGTTTGAAAATTCTTTGGCATTGCCTTTCTTTGGGATTGGGATGAAAACTGACCTTTTCCAATCTTGTGGCCACTGCTGAGTTTTCCAAATTTGCTGGCATATTGAGTGCAGCACTTTCACAGCATTGTCTTTCAGGATTTGGAATAGCTCCACTGGAATTCCATCACCTCCACTAGCTTTGTTCCTAGTGATGCTTTCTAAGGCCCACTTGACTTCACATTCCAGGATGTCTGGCTCTAGGTCAGTGATCACATCATCATGATTATCTGGGTCGTGAAGATCTTTTTTGTACAGTTCTTCTGTGTATTCTTGCCACCTCTTCTTAATATCTTCTGCTTCTGTTAGGTCCATACCACTTCTGTCCTTTATTGAGCCCATCTTTGCATGAAATGTTCCTTTGGTATCTCTGATTTTCTTGAAGAGATCCCTAGTCTTTCCTATTCTGTTGTTTTCCTCTATTTCTTTGCATTGATCACTGAAGAAGGCTTTCTTATCTCTCCTTGCTATTCTTTGGAACTCTGCATTCAGATGTTTATATCTTTCCTTTTCTCCTTTGCTTTTTGCTTCTCTTCTTTTCACAGCTATTTGTAAGGCCTCCCCAGACAGCCATTTTGCTTTTTTGCATTTCTTTTCCATGGGGATGGTCTTGATCCCTGTCTCCTGTACAATGTCACGAACCTCATTCCATAGTTCATCAGGCACTCTATCTATCAGATCTAGGCCCTTAAATCTATTTCTCACTTCCACTGTATATTCATAAGGGATTTGATTGAGGTCATACCTGAATGGTCTAGTGGTTTTCCCTACTTTCTTCAATTTCAGTCTGAATTTGGCAATAAGGAGTTCATGGTCTGAGCCACAGTCAGCTCCTGGTCTTGTTTTTGCTGATTGGATAGAGCTTCTCCATCTTTGGCTGCAAAGAATATAATCAATCTGATTTTGGTGTTGACCATCTGGTGATGTCCATGTATAGAGTCTTCTCTTGTGTTGTTGGAAGAGGGAATTTGCTATGACCAGTGCATTTTCTTGGCAAAACTCTATTAGTCTTTGCCCTGCTTCATTTCGTATTCCAAGGCCAAATTTTCCTGTTACTCCAGGTGTTTCTTGACTTCCTACTTTTGCATTCCAGTCCCCTATAATGAAAAGGACATCTTTTTGGGGTGTTAGTTCTAAAAGGTCTTGTAGGTCTGCATAGAACCATTCAACTTCAGCTTCTTTAGCGTTTGAAAACAAATCTTTGGAAGGATCTGTTTGCAGCATTGGCTTTTTGTTGGTATCTGGGGACTTGGCTTTTGGAACGTTCCATACATTAATAAAGCTATCTTGCTCAACTTGGGCACTGTACCCTGTTGCACCAGGCTGCCATGACTGTACAAAAAATGTGATACATGGTAACTACTTACTTTTCTTCTGAAATTTTGGTACTATGGATGGTTATGTTGGCAACGAGTACCTGTAAGACTGGCCCCAATTGGAAACTGTGTACTCTCGAGTCTCAAACAAGCTTCCCTGGACCAAAATACTGCACCTATACTGCTGCATCTCAGTACTGGTGAAAGGAATGTGTTGGGTGTAATCCAAGAGGAAGCATGTTGGAACTCTGTGTCAGGTTCCTCCAGACTACCTAGTACCTCCTTTTCTATTGATGACTGTCCTAAAACACACTCATGAGTACCTCTGACTTTGCATCCTGTGAGCATTCCCAGCGAATAACCAAACATGTGGATGGTCTTGGGGCCTCTGAGTTATATACAAGAAAATTTTAAGAGTTTAACACATACTACATGAAATACATATGGCAATACAGATATCAGAAAATGCAGGAAAGGAAAAGGCAGGCAATACATATACAAGAAGAAATGTTCAATCTTATCAATCATTCAGTTCAGTTCAGTCACTCAGTCATGTCCAGCTCTTTGTGACCCCATGAATTGCAGCACACCAGGCCTCCCTGTCCATCACCAACTCCCAGAGGTCACTGAGACTCACATCCATCGAGTCAGTGATGCCATCCAGCCATCTCATCCTCGGTCATCCCCTTCTCCTCCTGCCCCCAATTCCTCCCAGCATCAGAGTCTTCTCCAGTGAGTCAACTCTTCCCGTGAGGTGGCCAAAGTACTGGAGTTTCAGCTTTAGCATCATTCCTTCCAAAGAAATCCCAGGACTGATCTCCTTCAGAATGGACTGGTTGGATCTCCTGGCAGTCCAAGGGACTCTCAAGAGTCTTCTCCAACACCACAGTTCAAAAGCATCAATTCTTCGGCGCTCAGCCTTCTTCACAGTCCAACTCTCACATCCATACATGACCACAGGAAAAACCATAGCCTTGACTAGACGGATCTTTGTTGGCAAAGTAATGTCTCTGCTTTTGAACATGCTATCTAGGTTGGACATAACTTTCCTTCCAAGGAGTAAGCGTCTTTTAATAAGGAAGTACAATTAACACCAGTCCATTCTGAAGGAGATAAGCCCTGGGATTTCTTTGGAAGGAATGATGCTAAACTTGAAACTCCAGTACTTTGGCCACCTCATGTGAAGAGTTGCCTCATTGGAGAAGACTCTGATGCTGGGAGGGATTGGGGGCAAGAGGAGAAGGGGAGGACAGAGAATAAGATGGCTGGATGGCATCACTGACTCGGTGGACGTGAGTCTGAGTGAATTCCGGGAGTTGGTGATGGACAGGGAGGCCTGGCGTGCTGTGATTCATGGGGTCGCAAAGAGTCGGACACGACTGAGCGACTGATTTCTATCTCTGTACAATTAACACCACAATGAGATACCACTATTCAGCTATCAGACTGGCTAAAATTTTAAAAACTGACCATACCAAGTGTTGTCAACTACTAGAAGTGAGCAAGTGAAATCTGAAATTAAAAACACAACTTCATTTGCACTGGTACCCAAAAAATGAAACCTAAGGATAAATCTAACAAAATAGGTACAAGATCTGTATGTGGAAAACTGCAATACTCTGATAAAAGAAATCAAAGCACTAAATAAATAGAGAGATTCCATGTTCATGGATAGGAAGGCCCAATACTGTCAAAATGTCAGTTCTTATCAATCTGATCTCTAGATTCAGCACAATCCCTGGAAATGAAGAGAAAAGACAGAGGAAGGCAGGAAGGAGGTGCTGTCAAAAGACACAGGGCACTCTCGAACATGATGAATATGCTCACTGTCTTCACTGGAGTGATGGGTTTCTCAGATGTACACATATTACAAATGTTCAAATTTTACACTGTAAACATGTGCAGTTAGTTATACATCAACAGTACAGAGGACCTTCCCCAGAGGCCCAGTGGTTAGGATTTTGCCTTCCAGCACATGTGGTGTAGGTTCAATCTCTGGTCAGGGAGCTAAGATCTTACATGCGTTGTGGCCAAAAAACCCAAACATAAAAAAAAAAAAAAGAAGCAATATTGTAAGAAATTCAATAAAGACTTTAAAAAAAAAAATGGTCCACATCAAAAGAAACAATCTTTAAAAAATACATAAATAAAACTTTTTTAACTTATATAATTCATCCTTTCAGGCTCCAATTACAGGCTGTTAGAAACACCACCCATCTCAGGTTTCCCATGGTAGTACATGCAATTTTATAAATAGTAATTTAAAACCAAGAGGAAGTAAGTTTTAGAAATTTTACCAATAAGCATGCTATAACTCCTACCAAGAAAGTGTATCTGAAAATTGACTCAGAGAAAAAAGAGATTAAGTTTAGAAAGACAATGACTGGACACATTCCAAATTTCTAGTCAAAATCTTGCAAGATAATCCTTAGTTATTATAGGTTATATAAATTCAGAAGGTACCCTAAGTCACTGAAGTCTCAGAGCACAGAGTTTGTCTAGATATAAATCTCTAAGATCTATGATATGTTATAGTGATCATTGCAATTCTGTGACTGGGGAAAGCCAGTCTTATTCTTATTCAAGTCTTATTAAAGTCTTATTCAGAATTTTGATGTCTCCAAAGCCCTCTAGGAAACGATTAATTACCAGGTATGTGAAAAAATGCATTCTTAAATGAAATTTCTCACTAAATTTTTTTAATTTAATTACACTAAAAAGTCACAAAAGCAAAAAAATATAGCAATTTAATTCAAAAGCATAGTTTTTATTTCATTGGTTTTATACCTATGAAGAAAGTTAGAATATCAGAACCAACTCCAAACACTGTCCACAAAACAGAATCTATTATCTTAAGTGGTCATTTCTAGAAATTGACAGGCAAAGTTCTGAAGATTTTGTGATGGATACAGGTTTCCCAAGTGGCGCAGTGGTAAAAAATACACCCTCCAGAGCAGGAGACACAACAGACTCAGGTTCGATCCCTGGGTCATGAAGATACCCTGGAGGAGGAAATGCCAACCCACTGCAGTATTCTGGCCAGGAGACTCTCATGGACGGAGGAGCCTGGAAGGCTACAGTCCAGAGGGTCACAGTCAGACACCACTGAGCACATGCATAGAGAGAAAGAGATGGTTGATCTTGGTGATTTCTTACTCAAAACATTCATCACTTTAAATATTCTCAATAAACTGATAGGTTATATGAACATTTCTGAGCATATCAACATCTGGTAATTAACTTCTCTCCACTGAATCCATTAAGGGAACTTTTGTAAAATAGTTTACATTCCCAACTATTAAGCTGATTCTAGTGTCAAGCAAGTGCTCCAAAATCATTTTCTGCATATACAAGGAAATAAAGCATATTCCCTGAAGTCATGGCAATCTTTGGAAGTACAATATTTTTAATTAACAAAATTCAGATGTGTAACATAACATATCTCTCTCTAATGGAGCTTAGTTGCTGGATGACTGAAACTTAGCTAAACCCATTCCAAGTTGTTTTTTTCCTCAGCCACTTTAGAGTTTTCTTACTCAAGTGAGACACAAACTTAGTCAATTTACACCACATGGGGTGTCTAGTTATGGGAAGGGGGTGGAGTAGTCTAGAGTGAGGTTGGCATTCGGCCTCTTACTTGATCGCCCTTCCACTTCAGCATCCTCTGAGGTGTCTGCAGCTACCTCTCCTGCCTTATTTTCTCCCTGGCATCCCTTCATCCCCACTGAGAGAACTCTTCAGGGACCACTGATTTTTAAGTATATCTTGCCTCATTTTGAGGGCCAAATATGCTGGTATCTTGATTATATGACAAGGTCGTCAGGCAGGGCTCAGTCATTTTCCCAGGCTCCAAGAAAGAGGCAAATAAAGTCCTCCAACCTCTCATGTTCCCAAACATCTTTTTATCTGGTGGGAGTTTAAGGGGCTGTCCCTCTGAGACTCCTAGCCTCTGAGAACTTCGGTGATTTACTCTCTTGCTTTTGAAACTTTCCCTTTCTGCTCCCTTCCCCTGGCACTGAGAGTTCCCATCTAATCCCTTAAACGTAATTTATTACAAAAGTTGTTTTTCTGACGTCATCTGTAAGAAAGGGACTCAACAAACAAATTCTTGCCAAAAAATTGGCCACTGTTTGAATGATTAAAACCTTCATCAAATTGCATTCTGAGCAAGTACTTGATACATTTTGCCATTAGTCTTGAAAACCACTACCAAAAATGGCTAACTGCCTTTATATTTTTCTGAAAGTAAAATTTATCATGTCTAGCAGAAGTTAACACAACACTGTAAATCAACTATACTTCAATAAAATAAAGCTTTTTAAAAAGTCAGCACCTCTCAGTAAATTCCAACAAATTTAACTTTTCTAGATAAAAAATGTAAACACTACTTTTCTCTTTTTTTCATAGTGCCTCATACATGGTAACTCCTCCATAAAAGATTCTTAGCTGAATAGCTTTTCCATAAAGACATTCTTTTCAAATAATTTATCATAGTGCTCTATTTGGAACCTGAATAAATGAAATGATATATTAATTTCTGATAGTGTGACCATCACATCTAACAATTCTAGTTGGAGGTCATATTAGATCTGAAAAGCCTAATGCTCTAAGCAAACAAAGTCTCTGGTGATTAGGTATACACTCCTTTTGTTTAGACCTGGAATAAAAATGAAAGACTGGGTATTTTCAAAAATTCCAGGTGTTTCCTAAAGAAGAAAAGATTCTGCTGTCATCCTAAAAATATAAGTCCTTTAGGGAGCACTTTTTTTATTTTACTGTAATGCAAGCTATTTTGCCTTGTTGCATAGCCAGAAATTATAGGCACCATGAACTGGAATCAACTGGATGCCAAATAAGGTAGCTATGCCCACATTCCTATTCACGGTGGCCTTAGGAAATACAGTCCTTTCATTAGCTGTTTAATTGTCTTAGGAACATCCCGAGTCAATATTTTTATTTCCTGTTTTCACCTGCCAGTGGTGAACATTTTTCTCCCTTTTCTGAACATATGACTAAATTTAACATGGTAGTTATAACAAGACCTGCAGGAAGCTGCCCAGGCCAAATGAACTGGAAAGCCTGAACAATTTAAAATATGCTTTTCTATTCTGAAGGAAGTCTTGAAGTTCTGAAGATCCTTCCTCCTCATGCCCTAATTTCATTGTGATGCCACCATTTCTTTGAAAATCCTTCCAAACACATGCAAAGTTAGAAGCTGTCATTTCAGTTCTTTAGGTTCATTAAATAAATAAGGCAGAACATTTTATGGATTTATTTGGATGAACTAATTAGAAAACATCTGTGTTTTCTAGAAAGACAATCCCTTTTTATTTTAGCTTACTGAAAGCAACAACTAAACCTTTTATTTTTCTCTTTTTAAAAAATTTTTACTAAAATACAGTTGACTTAACAATGCTGTATTAGCTTCAAGTATACAGCAAAGTGAATCAGTTATACATATGTATGTGTTATACATATGTATGTGTTATACATATGTATAAATATATTCTATATATTCTTTTTTATATTCTCCTTTATTATGCTGCTGCTGCTGCTAAGTCGCTTCAGTTGTGTCCGACTCTGTGCGACCCCATAGACGGAAGCTCACCAGGCTCCCCCGTCCCTGGGATTCTCCAGGCAAGAATACTGGAGTGGGTTGCCATCTCCTTCTCCAATGCATGAAAGTGAAAAGTGAAAGTGAAGTTGCTCAGTCGTGTCCGACTCTTAGCTACCCCATGGACTGGAGCTTACCAGGACCCTCCATCCATGGGATTTTCCAGGCAAAAGTACTGGGGTGGGGTGCCACTGCCTTCCCCACTCCTTTATTATAGATTATTACTAAATAGCAAGTATACTTCACTGTTCTCTACAGTAGTTGGTTATCTACTTTATATATGCTGCTGCTGCTGCTAAGTCGCTTCAGTCGTGTCCGACTCTGTGCGACCCCATAGACGGAAGCTCACCAGGCTGCCCCGTCCCTGGGATTCTCCAGGCAAGAATACCGGAGTGGGTTGCCATCTCCTTCTCCAATGCATGAAAGTGAAAAGTGAAAGTAAAGTTGCTCAGTCGTGTCCGACTCTTAGCGACCCCATGGACTGGAGCCTACCAGGATCCTCCGTCCATGGGATTTTCCAGGCAAAAGTACTGGGGTGGGGTGCCATTGCCTTCCCCACTACTTTATATATAGTAGTGTATATATTTCTATCCCAAACTCCTAATTTACCCCCCTTCCCCTTTGGTAAGCATAGCATATGGCAGATAAACTTTAAATGAAGCCAAATTACACAATATTGAAATTTATTTTCAATAATCTTTGAAATTTTTACAGCTTGTTTTAGCATCTTTTCATGACCTAAAGCCTAATTATATTCTGGAAGAGACATTAAGCCATCATACATGTATTATCTCTCAATAAATTATTTTTATCCATCCAGAAACATGTGGTTCTTTTTATCTGAAAATAAAACTTTGCTAACATAAGAAATGGAAAAGGCAATGGCACCACACTCCAGTACTCTTGCCTGGAAAATCCCATGGATGGAGGAGCCTGGAAGGCTGCAGTCCAGGGGGTCGCGAAGAGTCGGACACAATTGAGCAACTTCATTTTCACTTTTCACTTTCATGCATTGGAGATGGAAATGGCAACCCACTCCAGTGTTCTTGCCTGGAGAATCCCAGGGACGGTGGGGCCTTGTGGGCTACCATCTATGGGATCGCACAGAGTCGGACACGACTTAAATGACTCAGCAGCAACATAAGAAAGACATAAAATACATTGATTTTCATAATCCATTTTGCATTTCTTTGTTCTTTTTAAACAAATAGATTTCAAAAAATGCACGAAGAAAAGTGACCAATGCTCTTTTCATATAACATCTCAAAATACCAACCAGAAAGTGTACCTGCAGTGGACTGAAGGCCCAAACTTGTCAGAACAGTGTAATAATAAATACATCTTCCTTTTAAGGTTTTTAAAAATATCCATGCTGTAAATGAGCTTGACATCTCAGTCAGAGCAGTACAGAAGAAAAGAATTAGAAATTAATAGCTAGTTCAAGAGGAGATGGACGAATTCATAGAGTGCCATGGGAACATACACATTGCCATATGTAAAATAGATAGCCAATGGGAATTGCTGAAAAGAAGCAAGGAGCTCAAACTGGGCCCTGCGACAACCTAGATGGGTGGGATGGGGTTGGAAGTGGGAGGGAGGGTCAAGAGGGAGGCAACACATGTATACCTATGATTGATTCATGTTGATGTATGGAAGAAATCAACACAATATTGTAAAGCAATTATCCTCCAATTAAAAATAAATACATTTTTACAAATTTAAAAATTAGACTACATTAAAAAAAAAAGAGAGGAATTTGGGAGGGATGATCCATGGGGGTTTTTCTGGGGGTGGCCAAGGCCATGACAGTAAAGGAGAAAGCACAGCTCTAACCTGACACAGCTCCAGGGCCAGGAGGGTGGAGTAGAAAGAACCAGAATTCACCTCCTCCCGCAGGCATACCAAAATTATAGCTACTTACAGAGCAACTTACAGTTGTGTCTGCCTGGAATGCGAGAGACCCGGGTTCGATCCCTGGGTTGAGAAGATCCCCTGGAGAAGGAAATGGCAACCCATTCCAGTATTCTTGCCTGGAGAATCCCATGGAGGGAGGAGCCTGGTAGGCTACAGTCCTTGGGGCCGCAAAGACTCGGACACGACTAAGCGACGTCACTGTCACTTTCACAGAGCAACTATCTATAAAAACAATCTATAAAACAAAGACTATAAAAGCAAAGTCTATCTATAAAAGTTTATCTTAAAAAAGCTTATCAAAGCTTATCTACAAAGATAAAGACTAGCAGAAAAGCTTTTCCATAGCTAAAGACATTGAGAAGGAACCACAATGAAATAAGTGGGAGGGGCAGAGATGCTCTATAGGATTGATGACCCCTGGATTGATGACCCATGAATGAGAGGAGTATCCTAATCCTAACGTCCTCCCCAAGGAGCAGGGGTAAAAACTCCATACTGGGTTCTCCAGCCCAGGGATCCTATATCGAAAACCAGCAGGGCTCATGTTTAGGAGAGCTGGAGGTTTCTTTGGGAAACAGACTCCACTGTTTTAGGGTATATGCATTAGCTCACAAGATCCAAGTCCCAGTACAGAGGCAGCAGTTTGAAAGGGGCCTGGGTCAGACCCACTTGCTGATCACGGAGTGCCTCAAGGAGAGGCAGGAGGAAACTCGGATCCTCCCCACCCCCACCCCGCTGAGGATGGAGACGCTGGCAGCAGCCATCTAGGGGAGCTCACATATGTTCAGTCACTCTGTTATGTCCAATTTTGTAATCCCATGGGTTGTATCCTGCCAGGCTCCTCTGTCCATGGAATTTTCTCAGCAAGAGTATTGGAGTAGGTTGCCATTTCCTCCTCCAGGGCATCTTCCTGACCCAGGGATCGAACCTGCGTCACCTGCATCTCCTGCTTGGCAGGTGGATTCTTCCACCACTGAGCCCCTGGTGAAGCCCTTAAGGGAGCTCATTCTACTATAGTAACAACTTGCTGGCAAGTGTTATTTTGCAATCCCCTCTCCAGTCGATCACAATAAACTGTGGAAAATTCTGAAAGAGATGGGAATACCAGACCACCTGATCTGCCTCTTGAGAAATTTGTATGCAGGTCAGGAAGCAACAGTTAGACCTGGACATAAAACAACAGACTGGTTCCAAATAGGAAAAGGAGTATGTTAAGGCTGTATATTGTCACCCTGTTTATTTAACTTATATGCAGAGTACATCATGAGAAACGGTGGACTGGAAGAAACACAAGCTGGAATCAAGATTGCTGGGAGAAATATCAATAACCTCAGATATGCAGATGACACCACCCTTATGGCAGAAAGTGAAGAGGAACTCAAAAGCCTCTTGATGAAAGTGAAAGTGGAGAGTGAAAAGGTTGGCTTAAAGCTCAACATTCAGAAAATGAAGATCATGGCATCTGGTCCCATCACTTCATGGGAAATAGATGGGGAAACAGTGGAAACAGTGTCAGAATTTATTTTTCTGGGCTCCAAAATCACTGCAGATGGTGACTGCAGCCATGAAATTAAAAGACACTTACTCCTTGGAAGGAAGGTTATGACCAACCTAGATAGCATATTCAAAAGCAGAGACATCACTTTGCCAACAAAGGTTCGCCTAGTCAAGGCTATGGTCTTTCCTGTGGTCATGTATGGATGTGAGAGCTGGACTGTGAAGAAGGCTGAGCGCCGAAGAATTGATGCTTTTGAACTGTGGTGTTGGAGAAGACTCTTGAGAGTGCCTTGGACTGCAAGGAGATCCAACCAGTCCATTCTGAAGGAGATCAGCCCTGGGATTTCTTTGGAGGGAATGATGCTAAAGCTGAAACTCCAGTATTTTGGCCACCTCATGCGAAGAGTTGACTCACTGGAGAAGACTCTGATGCTGGGAGGGATTGAGGGCAAGAGGAGAAGGGGACAACAGAGGATGAGATGGCTGGATGGCATCACTGACTCGATGGATGTGAGTCTGAGTGACCTCCGGGAGTTGGTGATGGACAGGGAGGCCTGGAGTGCTGCAGTTCATGGGGTCGCAAAGAGTCGGACACGACTGAGCGACTGATCTCTCTCTCTCTCTCTCTCTCTCTCTCTCCAGTCTCTTAGTGCCAGGGTTTTACCCATCCACCAGCAGATCAGCTCCACACTTGCTAGGTCATTCAAAGTGCTCTGTGGGGACCCGGGAGCATCCATCAGAGGGCCAGCACCAGCTCCACACCCCCTAGGCTGCTCAGACAGCAGCTCCTCCAAACACTGGGCCATCATCAAACCTCAGGGCCCCCAGGCTTTGCAGTTAGCAACTGGGACCTGGCTCTGCCCTCCAGTAGGCCCAGAGACATCTCACACAGCAGGGGCTCACAGCCAACTGCTAGAGAGACCAGCCCTGCCTACAGGTTCGTTGCCAGAAGGGAGTGGTTTAGGGGTGAGGGCAAAGTAGTAAAGGAGATTACAAGATTCAGATCTTGGATTATACAATAAATAAGCCATGAGGATATAATACACAGTATAAGGAATATGGTCAGTAATATTGTAATAATTGGGAATAGATGGTTACTATTGTGGTGATTATTTCATAGTGTAGGCAAATGTCAAATTACTATGTAATCAGTTCAGTTCAGTTCAGTCGCTTAGTCGTGTCTGACTCTTTGAGACTCCATGAACTGCAGCACACCAGGCCTCCCTGTCCATCACCAACTCCCAGAGTTTACCCAAACTCATGTCCATTGAGTCGGTGATGCCATCCAACCATCTCATCCTCTGTCACCCCCCTCAATCTTTCCCAGCATCAGGGTCTTTTCAAATGAGTCAGCTCTTCACATCAGGTGGCCAAAGTATTGGAGTTTCAGCTTCAACATCAGTCCTTCCAATGAGCACCCAGGACTGATGTCCTTTAGAATGGACTGGTTGGATCTCCTTGAAGTCCAAGGGACTCTCAAGAGTCTTCTCCAACACCACAGTTCAAAAGCATCAGTTCTTCTGCGCTCACCTTTCTTTATAGTCCAACTCTCACATCCATACATGACTACTGGAAAAGTATATGACTATGTAATAGTACACCTGAAATTAACATGATATTTTACATCAACTGCATTTCAAGTTAATTAATTCATTAATTCCAGTGTAACTTGTGGACTGTAGCCCATCAGGCTCCTCTGTCCATGGGATTCTCCAGGCAAGAATACTGGGGTGGACTGCCATGCCCTCCTGCAGGGGATCTTCCCAACCCAGGGATTGAACCTGCATTGAAGGTGGAATCTTTACAAACTGAGCCACCTGCTAATTGTAGAGCAGATCATTTAGAGTCATTGTAGAAAGGGAACTTCAGTTCCCAGGTATATCTGTAACCAAGAGTTTCTGACCTTCTTGAGCTGTGACGGTTTCTCTTCAATTACTTGATTTAATTAGACCCAATTCCTATCTACATCCATCATAAAGCACGTGGGCAAGTTTATATACACTTTTCTTGAACTTTACTCAGTTCAAAAACTAGACCAAACACACTAGTCTACTTTAATAAGTGACTGTTTATATATCTGAAATAATTTCTCAACATATGGAAAACAGAAATTACCCAGATCATGCAATAATTAAGGGCTTTTAAGAGTTTATATATACTATTGATGCATTTATAAAAGCTGCACATGTAAAGAATGAACACATTAAAAAATTTCTGTTTATGAAAGTATTTTCACCCTCAGAATTATCATTTAGCTAAGTAATTAAAGTTACTAAGTATTTAAGATACCCAACATTATTCTATGTGTTCTACACATATAGTCTCTCCCTTTTTTTAATTTAATTTTACTGGAGTATAGTTGATTGGCAATGTTGTGCTAGTTTCAGGCAAAGTTACTTTCACAACAAAGTGATTCAGTCTCTTAATCCTGACAACAACTCTCTAAGTGGATCCTATTATTATCTATAGTGGTCTACAGTCCACGGGGTCACAAAGAGCTAGACATGACTGAAGCAACAGGCAATAGCACCCCACTCCAGTACTCTTGCCTGGAAAATCCCACGGGCGGAGGAGCCTGGTAGGCTACAGTCCATGGGGTCGCTAAGAGTCGGACACAACTGAGTGACTTCACTTTCACTTCACTTTCATACATTGGAGAAGGAAATGGCACCCCACTCCAGTGTTCTTGCCTGGAGAATCCCAGGGACGGGGGAATATGGTGTCGTACAGAGTCGGACACGACTGAAGCGACTTAGCAGCAGCAGCAGCAGCAGCAGCTTAGCATGCACTTAGCAGAGCACAGAAAGGGAAAGCACTGTGTTCAAGACCAGCTGGACCAGCAAGCTAGAAAGTGGAAGAGCTGCAGAAGGAAATGGCCACCCACTCCAGTATTCTTGCCTGGGAAATCCTATGGACAGAGGAGTCTGGTGGGCTACAGTCCATGGGGTCACAAAGAGTCAGATAAGACAGAGCAACTAAACCACCATCACCACCAAGCAGAAGAGCCAGGGTTGAATCCCAAGCAGTCTGGCTCTAGAGAACCTACTCTTACCACAACACAATACAGTATCTAATCTCATCTGGTTAGGGAGGCACTATTCTATCCATTTTGAGATGAGAAAATTGAGATTCAATGGAATTAGTAACTTTCAAGTTTATTCAGCTAACATGTGATAGATACTTTCTGATTCCAAAGCCACTGACCAGCTCATAAAACCACTACAGCCTCCAAAACACAGGACCACTGTGTAAAATGTGAAAGTTACCATGATCATGCACAACAGAAGCAAAAACAGACAAATGATAGTAGTGGCCTGATTCACATCATCTCACGAGGATGTTCACCCTTGATGGGATCAGTGCACCCACTAATCACAGGACCACAGTCCCAGGCTAAACCTACCCCCGGGCCCAGAGCTATAACTATCAACACCAGAGATGGCCTTGGTGTTCCTGATCTTTACAAATCTAGAGAGTAGTTTCTCTGCCTCCAGGAGCAGCCACAAGGCTAGCCAGAAGGAAATTCAACCCAGAGGCCCAAAACTGGATTCAAAATGGGAACTTCCCACAAGGCTGAGTCAGGAATTGGGAGCCCAGTGACACAAAGAAAGAGAAAAGCAAATCACAGATGAAAAAGCCTTTGCCACTGAAGGTGTTTTCCTCCTAGACGAGCGTTTTGGATTTCCAAGTGGCTGCTTCCTGCTGAGCTTAGAAGGGCCTGGCCTGTGCTATGCACTAACAAGTTGGAGAATTTTGAACTCAAACATGAAAGCACAGCAGCAGGTCTCAGAGTCCACAGCTCAGGCCCACTGGGAGGCCCGGTCAGTTCACACAGCATATGTGCCCTGCTTATCATCCTGTTTAATGGATGAGGCCAAACCAAACAGCAAAAATAAATGGTGGAGTCTTCAGCCCGGGTCTCAAAGTGAAGGCTGACCTCACCTTGCAGTTTTTTTATAAGTCATTTGGGTTATATATATTTGACAGAAAGTATTAAAAGCCCAAGTTATGCAAAACTTTAAAAGGGAAGAAAGTTTCAAAGTTATAGCTAATTAGAAGACACATCACCTTACTTCCATCTTCCCATTTTCCTCCATCAAGCAAATCCTGAAATTCAGTGAAACCATAGAAACATGTAGCTTAACCACATGTGAACCCGAACAAAGATAATCAAAATGACCACCACAAAAGCCTAGGCATTATTAACATATGTCTTAGGCTGAGATTAGGCTCACTTATTTACACAAAACACAAATCAGAACATTTAAGTATAATAAGAACCTGTAGCTTCCAGTTCAAGATGGCAGAGTAGAGGACATGCGTTCATCTCCTACAAGAGCAACAAAATTGCAACTAGCTGTTGAACAGCCATTGACAGGAGGATACTGGAACCCACCAAAAAAAGACCCCATGTCCAAAAACAAAGAATAAGGTCCAGTGAGACTGTAGGAGGGGCACAATCATGATAAAATCAAATCCTATACCTGCCAGATGGTTGACCCACAGACTAGAGAAAAATAATACCAAAGATGTTCTCACACTGCTGTGAAGGTTCTGAACCCCAAGTCAGTCTTCCCAGCCTGGGGATCTGACAAAGGGACTGGGAATCCCCAGGGAATCTGGCCTTGAGGGCCAGTGAGATTTAATTATCGAACTTCCAGAGATCTGGGGGAAACAGAGACTTTAGTCTTGGTGGGCACAAAAAAATTTTGTGCCCACCAAGACCCAGAGGAGAGGAGCAGTGACCCCACAGAAGAAAGAACCAAAATGACTTGTTAATTTTGGAGGGCCTCCTGTGGAGGTGTGGGTCGGCAGGGGCTCATCGCAAGGACAGGGGCACTGGAAGGTCCCCCTTGACATAAACTCTCTTGGAGTTCACCATTAACCTTACCATAGAGCCCACAGACCCCAGGGTTGGGTCCCCTCAGGCCAAATAAATACCAGGAAGTGCAACCCTACTCATCAGCAAATAATTAGATTAAAACTTTATTGAGCAAGGCCCTGCCCACCAGAGCAAGACCCAGTTTTTCCCATCGCCAGTCTATCCCATCAAGAAGTTTGCATAAGCCTCTTAGCCTCATCCTCAGAGGGCAGACAGAAGAAGCAAGAAGAAGCACAATCTTACAGTAGCTAACACAAAAATAATATTACAGAAAGCTAATCACAATGAAAAAGCAGAAAGTTAAGTCCTAGATGAAGGGACAAGATAAAACCCCAGAAAAACAACTGAATTAGCAGAGACAGGAAACCTTCAAGAAAAAGAATTCAGAATAATGATAGTGAAGATGATCCAGGATCTTGGGAAAAGAATGGAGGCAAAGACTGAGAAGATGCAAGAAATGATTACCAAAGACCTAGAAGAACTAAAGGACAAATAAACAGAGATGAATAATACACTAGAAGGAATCAATAGCAGAATAACTGAGGCAGAAAATAGGATAAATGATCTGGAGGACAGAATGGTGGAAATCACTGCTGCAGAACAGAATATAGAAAAAAGAATGAAAAGAAATAAAGATAGCCTGATGGCAACCCACTCCAGTATTCTTGCCTAGAGAATCCCATGGACAGAGGAGCCTGGTGGGCTACAGTCCATGGAGTCACAAAGAGTCAGACTGAGCGAACACTCACTCACTCACAAGAGACCTCTGGGACAACATTAAATGCACCAACATTCCCATTATAGGGGTACCAGAAGGAGAGAAGAGAGAGAAAGGACCTGAGAAAATATTTGAAGACATAATAGTTGAAAACTTCTCAAACATGAGGAAAGGAAATAGCCAACCAAGTCCAGGATGCACAGAGAGTCCCAGGAAGGATGAACCCAAGGAGGAACACACCAAGATACATAGTAATCAAGCTGACAAAAATTAAACACAGAGATAAAATATTAAAAACAACAAGGGAAAAATTACAAATAACATATGAAGGAACACCCATCTGGCTATTATCAGCTGATTTCTCAACAGAAACTATATTCAAAGTGATGAAAGGGAAGAACCTACAACCAAGAAAATTCTTCCCAGGGAGACTCTTCTTCAGATTTGATGGAGAAATCAAAAGCTTTCCAGACAAGCAAAAATTAAAAGAATTCAGCACCAGCTTTACAGCAAATGCTAAAGGAACTTCTCTTGGCAGGAAACACAAGAGAAGGGAAAGATCTACAGAAAATAAATGCCACAATATTAAGAAACAGTAATAGGATCATATATATTGATAATTATGTTAAATGTAAATAGACTAAATATACCAACCAAAAGACATAGACTGGTTGGATGAAAACATGTGCATGTCTGCACTTCGACTTACTCTGCTTGATACTCCCCCGCAAGTTGTATGTAATTATTTTATATTGGTAAGTTAATCATGTTCCCAGTACAGCTTACAATTGTAATTATCTTTTATTTTTTGTCTGGCCATTGATTGTGAAAACATATAAACATCTTTTACTATTGTGACTATGTAACATTTACTCACTTAATACCATTGTATTATGATTGGTCAACAGAAAAATAATAGAACTCTATATTACCAAAACTAGGATCTAATAGAAAAACCTGTTGTCACTTTTTGAAATCCAGATGTATATCAGAATTATCTTGAAATTTTTTGAAAAATACAAATGCTCAGGTATTGCTTTTTTTCTGCAGAGCCCCAGGTATGTTTCTAATGAGCAGTCATGTTTAAAAACAACTGGACTTTATGATGATCTTTTACTTTCATCTAGTTTGTTTCACTTTTTCTATTTTATATGCAGGGCTCCCATTTCATTTAGTTTATGATCTCCAGTTCCTCCATCTCTTCTCTCTTTTTTTTATGTTCCTTCTCAAGTCTTTATCAAGTGTAGTAGAAAAGCTTTTGTGTACATATATATAAATATATATATTTTAGAAAACTTATGAATTTTTGCCTAACTAAAAAATTTATGATATTTGATTCCACTTTTTTAACTTAGTATGAATAGAATGGTAGATTTCTAATTAGAAAATAGATATGCAACAAGCAATAAAAGTTTACTGTACAGCATAGGGAACTATAGTCAGTATCTTGTAATAACCTTGATGGAAAATAATTTCACAAATAATATATGTGTATTGTATAACTGAACCACCTTGCTCTGCACCTAAAACACTGTAAGTCAACTATACTTCAATAAAATGTATATTAAAAAAAATAATTTGCAATCTCTGAAAGGTCATTATTCTACATCTTAATTATACTTTATGTAATGTGTACTTTGGTTAACTTTAGTTTACTTTCTGAAACTAATAAATCTCTATGGCTGATAATTTCATTTAAAAATATATATTATATACATCATATTGTACATATGTATAATGTATGAATATTATATCATATTTATTGTATATATTTTATATTGTATTTTTAAGTATTATATATATAAAGTATTATATATAAAGTCAATTTCAATAGACCAAACATTAGTTTTGGTCTATATCCAGTTTCTCAGCCTCAGCACCATTGACATTATGGACCAGATTAAGTCTTTGGTGTGGGAAACTAGCTTGTGCATTGCAGAACATTTAGCAGTACCTCTGGTCTCTACCAACTAGATGCCAGTAACACTGCCCACATTAGTGAAAGCCCAAAATTTTTCCAGACATTGTCAGATACACCTTAAAGGCAAGTCAAAATCATTCCTGGTTGAGAGCCTTTGATCTCTATGAAACTGAGGATACGTTTTGAATATTGATCAACCCCTTCTCATTCATAGGCAATCATCCAGTAATTGCTATGACTCTAAACTAATGATTGACAGTAATGAGTAGACCTATTGTTGAATGTTTTAATCCAAGCTAATTATTTGCCTTTAAGTTCACAATAAATGATTTTATCATGGTTGTGCCTCTTCTGAATATCATGAAAATCCAATTATACACAAAAGTCTTTGTATTATATAGCAGGATAAATATTCAGTTGACTCCAGAACAACATGAGTTGGGCACCAACCCTCTGTACAGTTGAAAATCCACATATAACTTATAGTCAGCCCTCCATCTATGCAGTTCCTTTGTATCTGTAGTACCATATGCAGTGATTCAACCAACCAAGCATCATGTAGTGCTTGGTTGTAAATCTGTAGTAAATTCTACAGAATTTACTATTTTAAAATGTCCACATGTATATGGACCTGCGCTATTCAAACCTATGTTGTTCAAGGGTCAGCTTTACAATACACATACAAATGACATGCAACTAAATATTAAAACTCTGAAAAATCTGAATTTTTCAAACTATTCTTGTCTACTGATAAGACATCAGAGATCATTCAAAAAGTATATGGGGTTTTCTTCAAGTCTGATAAAGTCTACAAAACTCAAAATGTGTAAGAATGTGACTTTTAACATATATATAATGTCAAAAGAATAAGGTCAAGAAATTTGGTCTCTAAAAACCTGTGTTTTTGTCTTTCCCACTATGTTGGGCTTCATGAGCAGCATTAAGATGAATCATACCAACATGAGGCTTTGCTTGAAAAGGCATGTCAATAGTATAGTGGTTAAAAAAAGAGAAAAAATAAATTACCCCTAACATTTGGTATTTAGGAATGGTTTCTACATAATGAGTAGACAAGAAGGAAAATTTTTTGAGAAAAGCATCAAGCCGGTAAAGTACAGGGTGTGCTCAGACAAAGAAGAATATTTAACTAGTCTGGATTACGGAATTGTAGGCTCTAGGCAAAGCAAGTTGGGGGAAGAAGATATGGTAAGGAAAAGTGAAAAATGAAATAATTGAAACCAGATTATAGAAGGCCTGCATTTCAGATTAATGACACTGGTTTGTTCTATAACTGATAGGAAAAAAAATTGAAGAATATGGATCAGAAAGACCAGAGGTAGGTGTTAAGATGATGTCCTTTTTCTGTATATCAGACATTGCATCCATCTGCTACCTACATCTAAACCGGTTGACCATCATCACCTATAAGTAAAACATGGTCCCTTAAGGAACTCTAGTCTGATTCTGAGACCTAGGAACAAGTCATTTTTGTGACTGACCTGCCTCTCCGTTTGTGCCCATTGGCTAATAATTGTTTGTCTTATTTTAAGACTCAGTTCAGTTCAGTTCAGTCGCTCAGTCATGTCCGACTCTTTGAGACCCCATGAATCGCAGTACGCCAGGCCTCCCTGTCCATCACCAACTCCCAGAGTTCACTCAGACTCACATCCATCGAATCAGTGATGCCATCCAGCCATCTCATCCTCTGTCTGTATTCTCAATTCTAGTAATTAGGCCTTGGCTTTTCCCTTTATTTATAGCCCTACTGACACCTCAGGACATGTGGGATAGAAGCTAACTCCTGAAACAACCCTCGTCTACCACCAGAAGTAAAATCCAACTGCTATGGCCATGGCCTGTCTGGGATGCATCTTCCAGTCCTGCTGGATCTGGTTGCCACATGGTCGTGCACTGATCCCCCATGGCTGCCATCAGATGATTACCTGTTGCCTTGCTCTGTAGACACTGGAGTCACTGGATTTTGTGAGACTCTTCTACTCCCTGCGCCACCCAAGTGGGCACATTCATTCCAGGTCCAGGACCATGTGTGCCTTGTCTCACTGAGGTCACCCCTCCCTGCACAACTGGGGTAAGTGATGACAGATAACTGGCAGGCAGAAAGGATGGATGGGAAGAAAGGAAAAAACACCCAGAAAGGTTAGCAAGGAATCTACGAGCAGTACCGAGGGTGGCCCAAACCATACTAATCACGCTCCGGAAGAAAGTTAGAAAAATATGTTATAATACAAAAGCAAGCTATTTTTATAATGTGTTTTGTATGAAAAAAAAGTTTTTATAATTAAATATGGTACATAAAATTCCCCCTTTTACTGCTCTACACTTACTATTTTAACCTAGGGCCACTTTCAGTCCCATCTCTTATAACATCCCTTTACTTTCCTCATTACAGTCTCTTTTTTTTCCAGATGTTACACTTCTTTTAAATAACTGCAAAGATGTCAAATCAGATTAGCCTTTCCATTTCAAAAGTGAAAAGCTCCAGCAAGTAAAGACAAACTTTTATGGCAAATTGGTTAATAAAGTGCTGTCTCATGAGAATTGGACCTTCAGCTAGAAAAGTGATTCTTAATGCTTAACACCTCCTTCTGCAATCTGAATTCTTCCTGCAGTCACTGAAAATTCTTTCTGGTCTAACCACAACTCATCACAAGTGTACACACTTGGATTGAATTGCTTTTTTACTCCCCTATTTAATTAAAAACTAAAACAAACTAACAAATAGAAAATACAGACTTTTCTATTTTCTATTTTAGCTATTTTCTAAGCTAACATAATCCAGCTTAGTTCTATCATTCTGTGTCATTATTCTACTTCAATCTCAGTGATTATATTTTCTAGCCTTTTAGCCAGACTGTAGTGGTTCTCAACATTTGCTTTAAAAAAAAATGCTTATAAATTAATGCAAATGAAGTGCTTAAAACAGTGCCTGAAATACTGCCTTATATAGTAAGAGCTATATAAGTGATTACTAGTATTACTAACATCCCTGGACTCCACTTAAAACAAACTAAATCCAAATCCATGAAGATAGATGTGGTCAATGTCACTGGGCTCACACACCGGAAATTTTTCCAAAGCTCTCTATGTGTTCCAGTGAGCAACTAGTGTTGAGAAACTCTGAGGTTTAACCAAGCGCCAATGAAACAAATCCTATGGCTTAAATCTTAAAAAAGCTGACCAGTCCCATTCCATTACCCATTGATAGAAAAAAATCTACATCTGCCAGGCACTGTGCATGTCAAAGAAGACATAAAAAAATTAATAAGACAATCTCTGCTGCTGCTAAGTTGCTTCAGTCATGTCCGACTCTGTGCGACCCCGTAGATGGCAGCCTACCAGGCTCCTCCATCCTTGGGATTCTCCAGGCAAGAATGCTGGAGTGGGTTGCCATTTCCTCCCCCAATGCATGAAAGTGAAAACTGAAAGTGAAGTCGCTCAGTCGTGTCTGACTCTTCATGACCCCATGGACTGCAGCCTACCAGGCTCCTCCGTCCATGGGAGTTTCCAGGCAAGAGTACTGGAGTCGCGTGCCATTGCCTTCTCCGAAGACAATCTCTACCCTTAAGCAACTAGCAAACAGTTAGGTAAGAATAGTGATATTAACTAAAAATGTGAGTTGGACAAAGGATCAGCCACGTCTACTTAGATAAAGCAAGGAAGGCTCCCAGAAAAAGAGAAACTGGAACTGACCCTTCAGGGCTAAAAGGTATTGTGTTGGACAAAAAGAAGGGATAGACACAGGTCTAAAATGTACAGCAAAGGTGAAGAGCACAAAGTGTCCAGGGACCTATGAAGAAGTAAAAGAGTTAAAGTAGAAGACGTACTGCAGGAAAAGCTGGACAGAGTGGGAGAGCCTGAAACCTGGACAAACAATTGTGACTTTTCTCTTGTAGATCAAAGGGATCCAAGGAGGCATCGTGAGAATTGCTGCTAAGTTGCTTCAGTCGTGTCCGACTCTGGGCAACCACATAGACAGAAGCCCACCAGGCTCCCCCATCCCTGGGATTCTCCAGGAAAGAACACTGGAGTGGGTTGCCATTTCCTTCTCCAATGCATGAAAGTGAAAAGTGAAAGGGAAGTTGCTCAGTCGTGTCTGACTCTTAGCGACCCCATGGACTGCAGCCTACCAGGCTCCTCCATCCATGGGATTTTCCAGGCAAGAGTACTGGAGTGGGGTGCCATCGCCTTCTCCGATCATAAGAATTACTCAGCCACAAAAAGGAATGAAATTGGATCATTGTAATAATGTGGATGGACCTAGAATCTGTCATATAGACTGAGGTAAATCAGAAAGACAAATATCGAATATTAACACATATAAGTGGAATCTAGAAAAATGGTACTGATGAACCTATTTGTAGGGCAGGAATAGAGACACAGATGTAGAGACTGGACATATGAACATGGTGGGGGGTGGTGAGGGGGGAAACAGGGAGATTAGGACTAATGTATATACATCACCAGATATAAAATAGCTAGCTAGTGGGAAGCTGCAGTGGAGCACAGGGAGCTCAGCTTGGTGCTCTGTGATGAACTAGAGGGCTGAGAAGGGATGGGTGGGTGGGAGGGAGGTCTAAGAGGGAGGAGATACTATGTATGCTGCTGCTGCTGCTGCTGTCGCTTGCAGTCGTGTCCAACTCTGTGCGACCCCATAGACGGCAGCCCACCAGGCTCCCCCATCTCTGGGATTCTCCAGGCAAGAACACTGGAGTGGGTTGCCATTTCCTTCTCCAATGCATGAAAGTGAGAAGTGAAAGTGAAGTCGCTCAGTCGTATCCGACTCTTAGCGACCCCATGGACTGCAGCCCACCAGGCTCCTCCATCCATGGGATACATACAGCTAACTCACTTCTTTGTACAGCAGAAATTAACACAATGTTGTAAAACAATTATACTAAAATAGAAAAACAAGACAATTATCTCTACAACGTATGTCTCTCTCATTTTCATATATCAAAGGCAGCAATAAAGCTACATATTACATGTAGGCTCTCAGTGATCATGTTGATATGCTCAGATGAAACCACCTTATCCATTGTGCCTTCACCCAGTTCTCTTGAGGAATAAAGACAAGATGTTTTAGAAGTTAAAATTTTAATCATAAGTCAAACTAAGCTAAGAAAATTATTCTACAAATCTCCTTTTACTCATTTCTTTCAATGGATACAAATAAAGGAAGTATTTTTGGTTTTGGTTTTGAATATAAGTTTCTACATTAGATCCATCCAAGATTTTATACAAAACTGTGCTGCAAAAACCTGAGAAAAGAAAGTGTGAATCTCACAGATGAAAGAAATTGATTTCAAAAGTAATTATACTTGAGGAGGGATATCTTGAAGTTATATGTTTCTTAACAGAATTTCTGAACAGAAGTTTTCTTTCAAAATAAGACTACACATAAGAATTGACACATTTGAGTTAGCGGATGAATGTATCACTTTAATAACAATGATAGCAAATATTTCTTGGGGGCTTTTTAGTATAAGATTGTGTGTGTTTGTGTATGTGCACAGTCGCTAAGTCCTGTCTGGCTTTTTGTGACTCTATGGACTGTAGCCTGCCAGGCTCCTCTATCCATGGGATTTTCTAGGCAAGAATACTGGAGTGATCTGCCATCTCCTCCTCCAGGGGATCTTCCCAACCCAGGGATCGAACCCACATCTCAACATTTCCTGGGTTAGCTTACTTTCCTCACTACAAATATGTCAGTACTATTTAACTCTGTTTTACAGACAAGGAAACTGAGGATTAATATGGTTTAAAAGGGTGTCCAAAACTGTCCAGGGTTTGATATGTTACCATACGTGAAAGCTAACAAGTTAGACTAGTTTCATCGAAGCTTGCAGAAGGCAGGAGACTTCTGGGTCAGAGACAACGTTATTATGCACAGCACTAGCACTAGACAGAGTACCAGCATTTTCTTTGGCCAATTTTCTGAATCCCAGTCCCATAGAGCAACACAGAGTTGGGTGAAACCTGCACAGTGTAGACTGAGTTATAAGAATTGCATAATGCATTACAGGAATTTTTGTAAAATACGCCAACCCTTTGTCCCAGAAGGAGATGTTGTCTCTTTCTTCAAAGGTTATTTACTAAAAAACATGCTTGAAACAATCTAAAACAAAAACAGTTACTCCTTCTGCCTGAAAGATGTGAAGACACAGAGAACCATGGAGAACTGTCTCCCAACAATAAGTTGCTCAGGTTCTCACAGTTAGGAATGGTAGAACCAAGATTTGAACTTACACCCATGTCATGTGAGCAGCAGAGCTCTATGCCAAAGGTATTGGGAAACAAAGCATATAGGACACCCTGAGTTTTATGGAACTTGAGAATCTAGATTTCCTAATAATTTCAGAAGAGGATGAACCCAAAAGACTTCCAGGGAGCCTCAACTGTCAACACTGGTTAAGAATTTCTCCCTTTAAAGGTAGGGGAATGAAAGAGAAAAAAAAAAAGCAAAACATAACTTCTGGAGGATCTTAGATCTTTTTATGCAATGAGAAAATTTTTAAAGACATAGAGAGCACAATGGTGCCAGGGTGGGGGGCAGGGGGAACCTAGGATGTTCTTGGATGTTGTCTGCAGATGCTGTCTTTTCATTCTAGCCTGACATAAAGAGTAGATGAACCATGTTTCAATACTAGGTCAACAGTGGAGCTAAACATGCTTTTCCCCCACCATAAACTATTTTAAACCTTTAGGTTCTCTGCTCAGGAGATCTCAAAGAATGATTATAATCTCTGTCTTCCTTCAGTCTAAGGACCCAGAGAATTTCTTATTTTGCTTTTCAGAGGAGAAAAAAACCATTGGCTTAAATACAACAAAAGCCCATGTCTATTCCTTCTGGCTGCACCAGGCTTTGTGGATGTGTATGGAAAGCCACACCCTACCCTGAGTCAAACCCAACTGGCATGCCTGTCCATCTCATGCTGGTCCTCAATGGCCACTCAGGAGCTCACTATGGAGGAGACTGCGCTGCTATAATCTCGGATCAAACGCAACGAAAACACTACTCCCTCATCAAGGTCTACTTGTATGGATACTCAGCCTTCTAGAGGCTGATAAATGAGTCTCCATCTGTTCAGCACCAGTACCCAGTTTTTTGAGGGTTGCAATGTCCACTGTTAATGATAAGCACTGTTTACTGACCTCTTAGCACAGCAGTACTGACTTGGAAAAGGGAAATAGTTTCATCTGGTCTTAACATGTAAACACTCAGAGTAAGTCTCAGTGGGAATGCCGGCTTTGAGAGATTTCAACAAGGCCAACGCCAAAGATTTGTTTCTGCACATTGCAAAGACCAGTTTCCTGTTTTGTGCTCTGTACACAGCCATGCTCAATGAGTGAGACCTGCTGGAGATCCCCTTCTGTGTCAGAGAAACAAAGTGTTAAGTCTGCCATGGGTCAGTGAAATCACTGTTTGCTCTAGAGCATGCCCAAGAAGAGGGAGATTGAGTCTCTCTTCCAGGATTTGAAAGCTGTCCTGAATCCACGGCCCATGCAGATGCTGGTATGCTTCTTGGTATTTGGGGATTTCTTGCTGATGAATATAATATGGCCAAAGCCTTGCTTGGCTGCAAAGAGAAACCAGAGAAAAATAAAGATGTGCTTTTGTTGGTAACATACTGTGGGGTCAGGATGTTGTTCTAGTGACTCACTTGCAAAAAAGATGTGGTAGGAAAACTAAACTCAACCCCATGACAAAGTGCTATGGCTTTTGTTTAATAAGAATTCCAGCCAACTCACTGGCCAGGATTTTTTTTTTTTTTTTTTGTATAGGCTAGGTCTACATGATTCCAAAATATCCAGTACATTTATTTCTAAAATCTGTTTCAGTGACCTGGCTCATTTTGCTTGTGAAATGTTAAATCTGAATTTAACTGCTTTGGACAAATAATACAAACAGCATATACACTGAGTGTCTATTTGATTAACAGTGTCCTGAGATGTTTGGACGCTTTGGTGTTTTATTGAGAGATTGATAGAGCTCAGAGCGCCTGGAACCCATGCCCCGATGACCGTCCCTGCCTTTTGGCTTCTAGACTAGACAATGTATTTCTCAAGTAGAACAGTGCCATTGTCTTTGGGGTAGAGGAGATGGGTGAGAAGGTGTAACTATCCATCTCAAACCCATGCTGTCCATCTTTGAGGCTTTCTGCCAAACACTTAGCTTTTTATTGTCTTTTTTAACCCCTTTATTAAAGTCTTCATTATAGTCTGAATTTTTATCTTTAAATTAATGATTCTTCCACAACCATAAATCATGACATATACATTCCTGTCTAAGCCATGTTACCCATCTTTCTTACCTTCATGTGGAACAGAGCGTCTTTCCATCATCACCTCTCAAGTCTGGTCTCTACTTTAAGGTCCAGTTCAAAACCATCTCTTCTATGAAACAAATATGCATTCCCTCCATACCATGGAATGAGGCCACAAAACTATGTCTGTAGTTTTATTATAGCACGCTCTGCCCTCGGTTATAACTCTATGCATCTATGTCTGCATCAGCACTAACTTGTTATCCCCTTGAGTTCTGCACTCCTGTTTACCCTCAGGAGCCCACTTTTCTTCCACTTCATTAGCTTCTTACCCAGCTCAGCTATTCACCTATAGCAGGTAATTTTTGAATTGAACGATGCCCACATCCTCCAAGTAAACGGGCCAGATGACAAAATGATGCAGGGGACAGGTGATGGGGTGGTAGGTGGTGGGAGAAAGAAGGCGGAACATTGTCAAATTGGAAATCCAACCTGATTTAGCATCTAATACATAATTGGTCATGTTGGCAAATACTATAAGAAAAAGACTCAAACACAATTACTCTGCACTTTAAAATGCCTTATTTTTCCTTTAGTGTATTTATTCATACACAAACAATAGTTACTTTTCTCCTGATTGAAACATGAATGTTTCTACTTGGCTTCCTTTTGGATGAATTGCTTCAGAACAATCTAATTCTGGTAATGAAGTAAATCTTCTCACTGCTCCTGATCAACAACCCCATCCTTTGTTTTAAAACAATAATTTGATGCCTAAAAACCACCTTTCCCTCAAGGCAATGAAAAGAGAAGATAAAATTCAGCAAAAGCTAATATAAAGCAGCACCACCAGCTAAAATTCAATTCACATCAGGATGCCCGTGACTCTGAGTGGCTGGTTACTGCTACAAAAGGGAAGGACATATTCAAAACGGAACTACCTAGAACATAGGAGTGAACTTTTTTCATATATTGAAAGATGCAGCCCTCATCCTAAATGCACTTTTAATAAGAATCAGTATTCTTGGGGGATTCAGGAACCAGGTTTCTTTAGAGTCAGTCATTGACTCACTGGGAATTTTATTTTCAACTTTGAGAATGTTCACGATTCATGCTTCGTCATCTCTATTGACGGTTGACATCCTTTCAAATGTATCACCCTGGGTGTTTGATGGTCCTGTTTTGTGTTTTGGGGTTTTTTTAATAGTGATTTAAATGGCCGCACCATCTTGATTCAGTTTGATTATTAAAAACAGAGTCTAGGGATTTTACACTATGCGTCACAAATTGTGGACCTCTGCGCTCTGCCAATACTGTACTTGGGATTTCTAACACTTAGCAATTTTCTGACATTGTGGTTGAGGTCATCTCAGAAAGACCTGCATTTATATTTTCCCTTTGTGATGCAAAATCAATACTTTGCTGTCTGAGAAAAAGTGAAGCACACCATTCATGTTAGCCTGCTGGGTAACAATATAAACATGTAAACAGCAATCTCTGCATGTTATATGAACATGGAAGCTAAAATACGCCCTGCTGATTGTTGACTCTCTTGTTGGAAATATTAAATTTGTTCAGGTTTCAGTTTTTTAAAATCTCATCTTTCTGCACTCTTTTTTTTTTTTTTTTGAAGAGTTTCATGAAGAACATGCAAAATGACCAAAATACACTATAATGTTCTTATAACACTCCACATAAAAATTTCCATTTATCTTTCCACATGCTTTCTGCAAAGTCAAATCTCTTTCTTTCTCTCTTTCTTTGCTCTCTTTCCTTCTTTTTTCTTCCTTCTCTCTCCCTTCCTTCCTTCCCTCTTTCCTCTCTTTCTTTCTTTTTTACCAGCGCTAAGACAATCAAATAACATTCAGCATAGATCAATGAAAATACTCATGATGCATTAGAAAACCCATTCACTGAGAAAATGTGGCAAAGGAGACTAAAAATAAAGTGAAATCTCTAGACTCTAGGATTCTCCTGAAAAGTTGCTCAGGAGGTCAAAACACTCAACTGTGGTTGATGTGTAGAGGAAATTAGCTGCAATTTTTCTAAGAGAGTTGGAAGATTTACTCCCGTGTTAGAGTGTGTATGTTTTTCATAAAGAACAGCTGTCCTCTGACGCCAGGGGACACGTCTTTTTGCTCTCTGCCATGGGACACTTCATTCTTTGAGGGCTTCCTTTGCCAACAGTGGTTCTCAGACTCCAGCAAGCATGTGAGTTCCTTGGAGGGCTTGTAAAAATGCAGACAGTGAGGTTCCACCCACAGTCATCTGACTCACTGGGTCTAGGGTCTGGCCTGAGAGTTTGCATTTCTAACAAGTCCCCAGGGGCTGCTGACCCTGCCGGTTTGATGAGCACACTTTGGACACCAGCCTTCCGAGGGAGTGTTTTAGAGCAGCTAAGTGGCCAGAGTTGTGGGGAGTAGAGGGACAAGGAGAGAGCGATAGAAAGAAGGTGAGTCTGTGAGACTGAGAATCAAGGGGCAACACTCACAGCCCAACTATGAAGGAGAATTATGGTCTTAGAAACGCTCCCTGTGACCACACTGAACCAAGGCATCTGAGAATGAGGAAGACATCAGCAAAGGGAAAGAACTGCCAGAAAAATTTACCAAAAAACAGAGAGGTCACAGGCCAAGTCCTTCAGCAATTGGCAGCAACTGAGACAGATTACAAGGGAAAATAGGATCATCTTCCAGTTTTCCATTCATCCACTCTCATGGAAGATGGTGGAAGCTTCCTTCTGTAAGAAAGTCAAACCAGTGGCAATCTCTGTCCACTGACTGACGTGGCCCTGAAACACCATTTTCCAGATTAGTCAGGACTCAGTGCGTGTGTGCATACAAAGTCGCTTCAGTCATGTCCAACTCTTTGTAACCCCATGGGCTTTAGCCTACCAGGCTTCTGTCCATGGGATTTTCCAGGCAAGAATACTGGAGTGGGTTGCCATGCCCTCCTCCGGGGATCTTCCCTACCCAGGGATCAAATCCGCGTCTCTAACATCTCCTGCATTGGCAGGCGAGTTCTTTACCTAGCGCCACTTGAGAAGCCCCCAAGTACGCAGTGGAACTACCAAATCCAAGTGCTATGTCAGCTAGCAAAACACACCCTCTGTGATATTCACATATCCTCCTGACCTCAGAGTTATGCTACAGAAAAGTCAAGGATCGCAGGCCAGGTCCAGGCAAGGCTCATGGTTTAGCACTCTATGATCTTCAAATATCAATCACTGGTCCTCCTAATAGTCATGCCATGGCCCCATCTGCTGTACTGTGCAGGGCTACATGGGGAGGATCTTCCATGACCTCCCTACAGACCAGTCTGACTAATGGCCCCACAGGGCCATCTTGCTTCACATTCCTATGACAACCTCCCAGGAAGCAGAGCTGCCCAAGCCTGTTCACTCCCTCTCCCTCAGGCTGGACGGGAAGCTCTTGCCAGTCTATGTTTGGGAAACACATTCCTGACTTCCCCATCCTTCTCTGGGATCCAAGAACCCTTCTCTCACTTGTCCTTCCTTCACAGCTTTCTAAATGCTCAGGATTTAAGTCCAAGTATCTGAAAGTCCAAAACCCCCAGGAGCCACAAGTGCCAAATAAGAGAAGACGGTCAGGCATATATGACGAAGCAAGATGCAGAGGACCATGCTGGACAGGGAGCGAAACTTGAAAAACAAGAATATTAATCTTTTCAACCACTGAGGCCAAACAATACATATTGAGGCCAACGGAGCAGCAGGCTTCTTGTTTGTGAATATGGCTCCATTTCATTGCTGTTTAGTCGCCAAGTCGTGTCTGACTTTTCGTGACCCCATGGCTTGTAGCAACCCAGGCCTCCCTGTCCCTCACCATCTCCCAGGGTTTGCCCAAGTTCACATCCGTTGTATTGGTGATGCCATCCAACCGTCTCATCCTCTGTCATATATGGCTCCATTTTATGGAAAACAAAAATGTAATGCTTATTTTTTCTTCTTTCCTCTTGGTTATTCCTGAGGCACAGAATATAGTACAGACACTATTTTCTTGAAAGCAGGGATTCTTGTCTGTCTTAATCAGCGCTGTGTCCCCAGCACGTGGCACACCATAGAAGCACCCAGTAAATATCTGAATGACTGATTGAATGAAGAAATACATGCACACATAACTGGAAGAAGTAAAGTGTTATCTTAAAAGGTTATCCAGCTCTATTGTCTTTAGCGTGCACAAGTTACACTGCTGAATAAATACCAAATTGCACTGAAAATCACATGGCAGAAGATCAAGAATAAGGGACATTTACAAGTTTGTATATCTCCATAAAGTGGGCTTCCCAGGTGGCATTAGTGGTAAAGAACCCACCTGCCAATGTAAGGGACATAAGAGATGTGAGTTCAATCCCTAGGTCAGGAAGATCCCCTGGAAGAGGGCATGGCAACCTACTCCAGTATTCTTGCCTGGAGAATCCAATGGACAGAGGAGCCTGGTGGGCTGTGGTCCATAGGGTCACAAAGAGTCAAAGCACTAAGACCTTTTCTTTGCACTGTCCACCATACAACTGCCTGGACACGGTAAGAAATTAGAAACACCTGATGAAACGTTGCATATATTGAATTGAAGCTGCTGCTGCTGCTATTTAGTTGCTAAATTGTGTCCAACTCTGTATCTCCATGGACTGTAGCCCGCCAGGTTCCTGTCCATGGGATTCTCCAGACAAGAATTACTGGAGTGAGTTCCTATTTGTTTCTGCTGGGGAATCTTCCTGACTGAAGGATCAAGCCCAGATCTCCTATTTGGCAGGTAGACTCTTCACTGCTGAGACACTAGAGAAGCCTGAATTCCAGGCAAGGATTCTGGAGTGGTTTGTCATTTCCTCCTCCAGGGGATCTTCCCAACCCAGGGATCGAACCCAGGTCTCCTGCACTGCAGGCAGATTCTTTACTGATTGGGCTACCAGAGAAGCTTTAATTGAAACTAAATGAGGGGGGGGGTGGTTGTGTGTTTTTTTTAAAGGTTTTATATCTGACTGTGGCCTATGTAGTGGCCAAAATAAAAAGAAATCTGAATAATATGAAGTTTTATTGTAGATGCCAGTGATTTCAAAGAAAGTCAAGAAATAATCTGAGAAACCCAAGTTTATTAGCTGAAAACTTGACCTGAACTATTCTGTGTGGTGCTTCTCACATGCTTTGAAAAGCTTTCAAACTTGACTATCCCTTGGGGGGTGGGGAGGGAAAAAAAAAAAAGATAGTTGTATTGCTACCACCTATTCACCTTTCTGCTTCAGCCAGCCTCTGGAGTTCACGGTTTTCTGCCTGCTTGTTGTTGTTGTTGTTGAGTCATTTCAGTCGTGTCTGACTCTGTGTGACCCCATAGACGGCAGCCCATCAGGCTCCCCCGACCCTGGGATTCTCCAGGCAAGAACACTGGAGTGGGTTGCCATTTCCTTCTCCAATGCATGAAAGTGAAAAGTAAAAGTGAAGTCGCTCAGTCGTGTCCAACCCTCAGCGACCCCATGGACTGCAGCTTTCCAGGCTCCTCCATCCATGGGATTTTCCAGGGAAGAGTACTGGAGTGGGGTGCCATTGCCTTCTCCGTTCTGCCTGCTGCTTCGTTCTTTATCTAAGGCCATTCTACACTGACACACTGGAAAGAAGGCTGATGGTCTCTAATCTGCGTGGTTGCTTCCATCCATGGATTGCTTCCCTTGGTGAAGCATTTAGCACACGAGCTCTGATAGAACACTTCAGAGGAAGAAAAGGTTTGCTATGACAGCTGTTCATAATTTATGAACTCCTGCAAAGTTTGTTCAGTTTGAAGAATAGAAGAGAAAAGAATATTTTGGAGTCCACGTGTTTATAAGCGTGAATATCTGAGGACCTTGGTTCATTCCTACTTTGTAGCAAGGACCCTCTTTACTGGTTTGGGCCCCATGGTCTCTGTTTCAATTAGGTGTGTGTGATAGACTCTCTTCCAGTGGACCTGCTAATCCAAGACTGCATCACTTGACTGCTACTGCTGAGAGGCAATGCATAAGAAGAGCTACCACTTACAACATGGGTAGACAGGTCATGAGAAGTGGGGTAAGGAGACTGGGTTGGAGTGACAGGTCCACCCCTTGTCTATATGCATTTAATCACTAACCTCTAAAACATATGCCTTCAGTTCAGTTCAGTTCAGTCACTCAATTGTGTCCGACTCTTTGCAACCCCATGAATTGCAGCACGCCAGGCCTCCCTGTCCATCACCAATTCCCGGAGGTCACTCAGACTCAAGTCCATCGAGTCAGTGATGCCATCCAGCCATCTCATCCTCTGACATCCCCTTCTCCTCCTGCCCCTAATCCCTCCCAGCATCAGAGTCTTTTCCAATGAGTCAACTTTTTGCATCAGGTGGCCAAAGTACTGGAGTTTCAGCTTCAGCATCATTCCCTCCAAAGAAATCCCAGGGCTGATCTCCTTCAGAATGGACTGGTTGGATCTCCTTGCAGTCCAAGGGACTCTCAAGAGTCTTCTCCAACACCACAGTTCAAAAGCATCAATTCTTCAGCACTCGGCCTTCTCCACAGTCCAGCTCTCACATCCATACATGAACACAGGAAAAACCATAGCCTTGACTAGGTGAACCTTTGTTGGCAAAGTAATGTCTCTGCTTTTGAATATGCTATCTAGGTTGGTCATAACTTTCCTTCCAAGGAGTAAGCGTCTTTTAATTTCATGGCTGCAGTCACCATCTGCAGTGATTTGGGAGCCCCCAAAAATAAAGTCTGACACTGTTTCCACTGTTTCCCCATCTATTTCCCATGATGTGATGGGACCAGATGCCATGATCTTCATTTTCTGAATGTTGAGCTTTAAGCCAACTTTTTCACTCTCCACTTTCACTTTCATCAAGAGGCTTTTGAGTTCCTCTTCACTTTCTGCCATAAGGGTGGTGTCATCTGCATATCTGAGGTTATTGATATTTCTCCCGGCAATCTTGATTCCAGCTCGTGTTTCTTCCAGTCCAGCATTTCTCATGATGTACTCTGCATATAAGTTAAATAAGCAGGGTGACAATATACAGCCTTGATATACTCCTTTTCCTATTTGGAACCAGTCTGTTGGTCCATGTCCAGTTCTAACTGTTGCTTCCTGACCTGCATACAGATTTCTCAAGAGGCAGATCAGGTGGTCTGGTATTCCCATCTCTTTCAGAATTTTCCAGTTTATTGTGATCCACACAGTCAAAGGCTTTGGCATAGTCAATAAAGCAGAAATAGATGTTTTTCTGGAACTCTCTTGCTTTTTCCATGATCCAATGGATGTTGGCAATTTGATCTCTGGTTCCTCTGCCTTTTCCAAAACCAGCTTGAACATCAGGAAGTTCATGGTTCATTATGAAATATATGCCTTAGCAAAGATTTAAGAGAAAAAAGTGCAGGATCGTCATGAGGTGCCAATAAAGGAAAAGTTTGAGGAAGCACTTTCTAAGGAGTAAAAACAATAAAAATGTTAGTCATTGCTGTAGATGGTACAAAAGCTGTTATTAGGAATAGAGTGGGAAGCAAGGAGGAAGATGCAATGGGGATTAACTGTAATGGTAGCAGGAAAGAGGAAAGCAGGTGTGTCAGGACCCTGTGATCAGAGGCAGTGGGGGAAGGGGAGGATGTGAGATGAGGGAACCAGGGCTGACTAATCACGGTATGAATAATCTGCTAGTCACTGCCCCATAAGGAAGAGGATAAACAACCTGGCCTTCACAAGTGAGGAGGTGGAAAAATGAGTTCCACCTTAACTGTTCGTGTCATCTTTCTAATATAGCCAGCTCCATGAAATCATCAGAAATGGAGGAGAAAACAAGTTTGAACATCGTGTAAGGAACATAAATAAACCTGAGAAGAAACAATGAATTCCAGCTTTTGTTTATGGTGGCTAACAGAGAACATTTTTTAATCCCTTCGGCAGTTAGCTCAGACTCAGATCAAGGCTATGACAAGGACTGCCAGGAGCCTACACGAGCTTCTGTCCCCCTTCCCTGCCCCCTACCTGTCCTTCTCAGGACCCTGATGTTCCTGCTGAGTATATGGCAACGGAAAACAAAACTATATTTCCAGCAACCTTGACACCTGGGTGTGAGGATGAGACTGACTTCTGTCAGTGACATTCCTTAAACGGTGCTGACCCAGCAGAGACATTTCCCTTCATGCCCTTGTGTCTCTCTTCCTTTCTCTGGCCAGCTCCATGGGCATGATGCTGGACACCTAAAACTCCACCATGTGTGTGCTCTTTCTTATGTCATAGTTGAGTTCCTATCAATCCAGCTACCTTTGCTTAAACAGCACCCCCCACCAGAAGACAAGAGGGCATTTATGATAATCTTCAGAGTGCTCAAACCAGACAAAAGGTGGGCAGTGAGGGCTCTAACAGAAATATGTATTCTGTAAAATACAGCTCCTGCAAAGAACCAGGCTGTATAGATACAAGAAGATGGAATCTACAGAACACAGATTATTCTAGGGGAGAGGAAGTTGATAGAGCAAAGAGAATAGATATGGAGAATAGAGACTGTGGAGCCAACATTCAAATACTTATTGTTACTCAGAAGGAAAGCAAATAAATTGAACCAAAACAATAATCAAAGATATTACAGGAGAAAATTTTTCTGAACTGAATAAAAAGATCATTAAAAAAGAGCCAATGATAACATAGTATTGGAAGTTCTAGCCACAGCAATCAGGCAAGAAAAAGAAACTGGAAGGGAAGAAGTAAAACTGTCACTATTTGCAGACAACATGATACCATACATAGAAAACTAAAGTCTCCATCAAAAAACTATTAGAACCAATAAGTGAATTCAATAAAGCTGTGGGATACAAGATTCATATATGGAATTCAGTTGCTTTTCTATACAGTAATAATAAACTATCATAAAGAGAAAAGAGAAAGATGTCCTTCATCATCTCTGGGAGAAGGTAAAGAATAGGCAAGCTTGGTGTGCTGCAGTCCATGGGGTGGCAAAGAGTCAGACATGCCTGAGTGAACAACAAAAAAGAAAGCAAGAAAATAATCCCATTTAAAATTGCACCAAAAAAATAAAATATCTAGGAATACACTTTAAAAAGAGGTAAAATACCTATACTCTGATAATTATAAAACACTGATGAAGGTAATTAAAGATGATACAAAGAAGTGGAAAGATATCCTATTTTCTTGGGCTGGAAAAATCATTACTGTCAAACTGTTCATACTACCCCAAACAATTTAATACAATCCCTATCAAAATATCCATGCCATTTTTCACAGAACTAGAACAAGTAATCCTAAATTTATATGGAACCACAAAAGATCCCAAGTTGCCAAAGCGATCTTGACAAAAAAGAACAAAGTTGGAGGTATCATACTCCCTGACTTCAGAGTATCCTGAAAATCTACAGTAATCAAAAGAGCATGGTACTGGCACAAAAACAGACACATAGGTCAATTCAGAATAGAGAGCTCAGAAATAAATCCATGCACTTATGATCGATTAACCTACCACAAAGGAGGCAAGAATATATAATGAAGAAAATATACTTTCTCTCTTCAATGAGTGATACTGGGAAAACTGGATAGACACATACAAAAGAATAAAATTAGAACATTTCCTCACACCATATACAAAAATAAACACAAAATGGATTAAAGGCCTAAATGTAAGACTGGAAACCATAAAACTCCTAGATGAGAACATAGGCAAAAATTTCTTTGACAAAAAACATTTAATATTTTTTAGATCTGTCTCTTAAGGTAAAAGAAACAAATGGGACCTAATTAAATTTAAAAGCTTTTGCACAGCAATGGAAATCACTGACAAAACAAAAAGACCATCTACTGAACTGGAAAAAAAAATTGCTAATGATATGACCAGTAAGGAGTTAATATCCAAAATACACAAAGAGCTCATACAAATCAATTTCCAAAAAATAATCTGATTTTAGAAATGAGCAGAAGACTTGAATAATTTTTCCAAAGAAGATATACAGATGTCCAACAGGCACATGAAAAGATGCTCAACGTGGCAAATCATCAGAGAAAAGCAAATCAAAACCACCATGAGATTTCACCTCAGATCTGTCAGAATGGTTTTCATCAAGAAGTCTACAAATAGCAAATAACAAATAGCAAGTTGGCAAGCATGTGGAGGAAAGGGAACCTAGTACTTTGTTGGTGGGATTTTAAATTGGTCCAACCATGATGGGAAACAGTATGGAGTTTCCTCAAAAAGTTAAAAATAAGAACTACCATATGATCCAATAACCCTCCCACTGGATATATATCTGAAGAAAATGAAAAGACACGTGCACCTCAGTGTTCACAGCAGCGTTGTTCACTGTAGCCAAGATATGGACGCAACCTAAGCATCCATCAATGGATAAATGGATAACAAGGATGTGGTACATACACACACAATGGAGTACCACTCAGCTATAAAAAGGATGAAATGAAGCCATTTGCAACAATGTGGATGGACCTAGAGGGTATTATGCTTAGTGAGATGTCAGATAAAGACAAATACTCTCTGTTGATCACTTATAAATGGACTATAAAAAGCAAAGCCAAATACATACAACAATACAGAAACAGACTCACAGATACAGAGAATAAGCTAGCGGTTGCCAGTAGGGAGAGGTAAGGGGGAGGGGCATGATAGGGGTATGAGAATAAGAGATACAAACTTCTGGGTATAAAATAGATTTTGCAACAAGTATATGCCATAGAGCACAGTGAAATAACTATCATAAAACATTATTTTGTAATAATTTTAAATGGAATACAATCTATAAAAATATTGAATCACTATGTTGTACACCTGAAATATATATAATATATATAAAATAATATAATATTGCAAATCAACTATAATTTTTAAAAAGACCAGTAATGATAAATCATATCCCTTTTCTTTTTCTCATTTTAGAAAAACTAGAGGATGTAATGGAGAAGGCAATGGTACCCCACTCCAGTACTTCTGCCTGGAAAATCCCACGGGTGGAGGAGCCTGGAAGGCTGCAGTCCATGGGGTCGCTGAGGGTCGGGCACGACTGAGCGACTTCACTTTCACTTTTCACTTTTATGCATTGGAGAAGGAAATGGCAACCCACTCCAGTGTTCTTGCCTGGAGAATCCCAGGGACGGGGGAGCCTGGTGGGCTGCCGTCTATGGGGTCACACAGAGTCGGACACAACTAAAGTGACTTAGCAGCAGAGGATGTAAAAAATAAAAATATATTTCTTTTACACATGATAATGTATACATGTCAATGTTTTCTGAATTTGTCCTACCCTCTTCTTCCCCCACTGTGTCTATGAGACTATTCTCTATGTCTGCATCTCCATTTCTCCTCTGTAAATAGGTTCATCAGAATGATTTTTCTAGTTTTCCTATATATGTGTTAATAAATGATATTTGTTTTTCTCTTTCTGACTTCCTTCACTCTGTATACAGATACAAGGACCCCAGCCTGACATCTGTGATGATCTAGAGGGGTGAAGGGTAGGGTTCAGAAAGGGGGTATACAAATAATTTTGAGTGACTCCCATTGATGTATAGCAGACACCACCACAACATTGTAAAGCAACCATCCTTCAATAAAAATAAATTTTAAAAGATAAAAGACTAATAAAACAAATCTAGGTAGAAAATTTTCATGTCATATACAAACGCACAAAAATGAGACTGGTTTCATATCTCCCTCTAAAATATCAAAAGCTAAAAGATGATAGTGAAAATCTATACATGTGAGGAGGATAAAAAACATCCATAAAATATTTACCCAGCTAAAATGTGAAAAAGATATTCTAATATATACAAATTCAAACCAATAAATAAAGAAGAAAATTAATGTATTAGGAAACAGACTAAACTTAATATCAAAATCTGAACTTTTGTCTTTTGGAAAGGTCAGAATAAAATAACAAAATTCTAAAAAATGTAGTGATTTAAAAGATGCAATACAAATATGCATATGAGAAATGTCTATAAACACAGAAAGACTATAAAAATTTGAGATCCCAAATATGGAAAACCTGAATGAAATATGCCATTTTCCAGGAAGTTTCCAAAATTAATCCTAGAATCAAAACTATACTGATAACCATGGAAAACAATTAAATAGTTATCAAAACGTACTCCTGAAGTGGCTACTGGGACCAGATAACTGAGTGAATTGAACAAAATCTGTAAGAAGAAATAATTTCAATGCTCTTTAAATTTTTTTCAGAATGCATAAAAATATTTCAACTTCAATGTCTTTATATAAAACCAGCATAATTCTGATAGCAAAACTGACATCAGTATCTCAAAAAGAAACCATGGTCTAATGTGCTAGAAAGATAATCATACAATCTTAAATAAATGATATAAAATCTATTTCAACATACTATTCAATTTTTAAAATAAATAACCAAATAGATAAATGTCCGTGGTAGAAGAAATTTAAATAAATAAACATACATTGGCCTACCTCATTTATTTTAAAAGGGAGAAGAAAAAGAAAAAAATGGCAAAATAGTTCAGACTTCCAGTTAAAATAGACAATGAAGGAATCTGCCTGCCCCAACATTCAATGAAAGGAACAAAAACACATGACATAGATTTTGAAAAGACACGGCCAAGCAAATAAATAAAAAATGCTTATTTGGTTCAGGAAGTCCTTTCATCTTATCTGCATCTCTCAGAAGAGATGGTAGGGAAAGCAGATGATTCGGCCAAGTCCTCAAAACTGTTACTAATATTCCTAAAAATAGATAGAAGCTGGGAAAACAGGCTGTTCATGAGAAAGTCAAGTGAACATCTTTGCAAACATCTCCACTGAAGGAACTCATAAAGAAAACACCTGCCAGGAAAGGCCATCTGCCTTCTTCCAGACAAAGAAGAAAAAGAGGGCATGAAAGAGCTCCAGCAATAGCTTCAGAATTGAATACAAAGGAGCAGATAAATAAGAAAAAATAAAAACTGTCTGCAAGAGCCAAATGTTTAAGAGATAAGCAGAAGGTGAAACCTCTCTGGGCCCCCAATTACCATAAGATGAGGCTAAATCCCACAGGATATATTATTTTTTCCTATTCCGACTGGGGAAGAGGAGTGAATACACAGAAGATTATTGGGAGAAACATGTACAAGAAACAAGGAAAATCTAAAGGAATTCTCTCTACTGGAAGCATCACACATTGACGGGCTCAGGAAGAGAACATATCCCATTAAATGGAATGGATTGTGAAACAGGAAATTGACCCAAATCCAAGAAGAAAAAGCAGAGTCTGAACTTTCTACCTTCCCCATTCTCATGACTTGAGGCTAGAGAAAAACTGAGTGATAATATCCGGACCTCAGACAACAGCTCAAAGAAAGACAAAGTGGCCAGATCTTGAGGAAACAGTATCCTCGAAAACTCACACAGACAAGCTTCCGGAGCAAATCGAAGTTCTGGGCACTGCCCTTGTTAGGCATGAACAACATTTTTTTTTAATGGCATTACCATTATGCATGGGCTTCCCTGAGACTCAGCTGTAAAGAATCCGCCTTCCTATGCAGGAGGTGGGAGTTCCATCTTTGGGTCGGGAAGATCCCCTGGAGAAGAAAATGGCAACCTGCTCCAGTATTCTTGCCTGAGAAATACCATGGAGAGAGGATCCTGGCAGGCTACAGTCCATGGAATCGCAAAACAGTTGGACACAATTGAGTGACTTAACAGCAACAATCATGCATAAACACAGCAAATATATAGGAAGAAAAAGTGACATGGTCTACATGACTGATAGAAAAATCTCATTTAGAAGGCATACTGGACTTCCCTAGTAGGAGGTGAAGGTTGCTCAGTTGTGTCCGATTCTTTGCGACCCCATGAACTGCGACAGAGGAACTTGCCAGGTTCCTCTGTCCATGGGGACTCACCAGGTAAGAAAACTGGAGTGGGTTACCATTTCCTTCTCCAGGGATCTTTCCAACCCAAGGATCAAACCCAGGTCTCCTGCATTGCAGGCGGATTCATGACTGTCAGAGCCACCAGGGAAGCCCTCCCGGGTGGTAAAGTGAACAGGAATCCACCTGCCAGTGCAGGGACACGAGTTTGATCCCTGGTCCAGAAGATGCTACTTGCCATGGGGCAACCAAGCCCGTGCACCAGAACAGCTGAGCCCCGTGTCCTGCAATGACTGAAGCCCATGCACCTAGAGCCTACAATCCACAACAAGAGAAGCCACCACAATGAGAAACCCATGCACCGCAACACAGTAGCTCCCTCTCACCAAAACTAGAGAAAGCCCATGCACAGCAACAAAGACCTAGTGTAGCCAAAAATAAAATAAAAATAAATAAACGAAAAAAAATTGAAAAGAAAGCACATTCTAAGAGCTTCTCTGAACATGATTCATAATGTGCAAGAATTTAATATGATCAAACAAAGGACACAAAACAACAGAAGTTGATAGAAAGCCTGCAGAGATCAACTAACAAAAGCACCATTAGAACCACTACACATCTCCCAATAAATTAGAAAGAGCGAGAAAATAAGAGTTAAAAGTTGTATTAATTGAATGAAGGGAAGCCTTGAGATAAGAAGGGATGAGTTCAGTTCAGTCACTCCCAAGGGACAGCAGCATGCCAGGCTTCCCAGTCCATCACCAACTCCTGGGACTTGCTCCAATTCATGTCCATAGAGTCAGCGATGCCATCCAACCGTCTCATCCTCTGTTGACCCCTTCTCCTCCCGCCTTCAATCTTTCACAGCAAGAGGGTCTTTTCCAATGAGTCAGTTCTTTGCATCAGGTGGCCAAAGTATTGGAGCTTCAGCTTCAGCAGTGGTCCTTCCAATGAATATTCAGGATGGATTTCCTTTAGGATTGACTGGTTGGATCTCCTTGCAGTCCAAGGGACTCTCAAGAGTCTTTCCAATACCACAGTTCAAAAGCATCAATTCTTTGGTGCTCAACTTTCTTTATAGTCCAACTCTCATATCCGTACATGACTACTGGAAAAACTATTGCCTTGACTAGATGGACCTTTGTTGGCAAAGTAATGCCTCTGCTTTTTAATATGCTGTCTAGGTCGGTCACAGCTTTTCTTCCAAGGACCAAATGTCTTTTAATTTGATGGCTGTAGTCACATCTGCAGTGATTTTGGAGCCCAAGAAAATAAAGTCTGTCACTGTTTTCATTGTTTCCCCCATCTATTTGCCATAAAGTGATGGAACCAGATGCCAAGAAATTCATTTTTTTAACATTGAGTTTTAAGCCAGTTTTTTCACTCTTCTCTTTCACTTTCATCAAGATACTCTTTAGTTCTTACTTTCTGCCATAAGGGTGGTGTCATCTGCATATGTGAGGTTATTGATATTTCTCCCGGCAATCTTGATTCCAGCTTGTGCTTTACCCAGCCCACCATTTTGCATGATGTACTCTGCATATAATTTAAATAAGCAGGGTGACAATATACAGACTTGACGTACTCCTTTCTCAATTTGGAACCAGTCTGTTGTTTCATGTCCAGTTCTAACTGTTGCTTCTTGACTATGCACAAAGCTAGAGGAGGTGTTGGAATTCCAGCTGAGCTATTTCAAATCCTGAAAGATGATGCTGTGAAAGTGCTGCATTCAATATGCCAGCAAATTTGGAAAACTCAGCAGTGGCCACAGGACTGGAAAAGTTCAGTTTTCATTCCAATCCCAAAGAAAGGCAATGCCAAAGAATGTTCAAACTACCACGCAATTTCACTTATCTCACACACTAGCAGAGTAATGCTCAAAATACTCCAAGCAAGACTTCAATAGTATATGAACCCACAACTTCCAAATGTTCAAGCTGAATTTAGAATAGACAGAGGAACCAGAAATCAAATTGCCAACATCTGCTGGATCATTGAAAAAGCAAGAGAGTTCCCGAAAAACATCTACTTATACTTTATTGACTAAGAGGGGATATATGTATACATAGAGCTGATTCATTTCATTGTACAGCAGAAACTAACACAATTTTGTAAAGCAAAGCAATTACACTCCAATTTTAAAAATAGCAGCTTATAGAGAAAAATTTTTAAAGAATAAAAATGCAAATAAACCTGCTTCATCCACTCCCCCTCAAAAAAAGTTAGAAAACAGTTGACAGAGACCAAAACCAGTGTAATAGAAGGCTATTTTATACCCCTGTAATTGTGATCAAATAATGAAAAGAAGAAATATTCAGAGATATTTAAAGTCCCTGAAAGTAAAAAGAAGCACAGATGAAAGGACAGGCCTTCTCTACAGGAAAAAGATAAAGATCAACATTGTAACATATCCTCGTGTTATTAAGATTCAAGAACATAGAAATATTTTTTTCAGCCATCCAGATAGAAAAAGCAACTAAACTTAAAAGGAAGTGAATCAGGTTGGTTTCAGACTTAACATACTAAGCCTATGATACCCTGAAGGTAAAACAATTGTAATATATTACAGCCAGACACATGGGTTTCAGAATGTGGGCAACAGGTAAATGTTCTCAAACACGAAAGAATTTTGGAAATATAACACATGAGACCTTCTAGAAGACAATAAAAGCAAATAAATCAAGCCCCCCAAGAAATGAAAGAGGAAGTCATAGTAAAATTAACTAGTTCAATACTTGGTGCCATGAAATAAAAGAGTAATGTCAAAAAAAATTCTAAGACTGAATTTGCAAACTCTAATACCATCAAGAATGGTGCAGGACATGTAAGTGATCAGACCCAGTGACAGGAGAGCACACAAAGCTGTCAAAACAAGACAGCTCCAGCCAATTTTGCCTTAAGAGAACAAGAACATTGCAAATCAATTATCCTCCAATTAAAACAAAAGAATAAAGGCTAACAAAGGGCAAACAGAAAATAGACACACACAAAAAATAAAGCAATTTGACATAAATGGGCATTTCTCAAATTTCCCTGTAAGATATACTACAAAAAATTCTTCTCAAGAAATGAATTCTATGGTAAAAAATGTTTGGAAAACATTGCTTATCCTGTTTCTTGGCTATCTATGATACATTTTGAAAGCCTAAGAAATTCTGCAGTAGTCCATTAAGCTTTTAAATCCAGATTTTGCTAAATATATTTGATCAATAGACACAATTCCAAAACCCCAAAAAAAGAAAAACAGGGAATAAGAAACAGTTAAAAGGATGTTATATTATCAGTTCTTTGGTATGTTCAAGAAAACCCAGAAATCCAAACTTTTGTCTTAATTCTCCCAACATTAAAATTTCAGCAACAAAATCAATTTTATTAAGCATCACTGAGGGAAACAGAACATGTATGTTGGTGTAGGTTTGTAAATTGGTGCCCATACATGGAAGGCAAGGAGAGACTGAAGAAAGAGACAGATGGCTCCAGATGAGTAGGTGGCAGGTGTAATAAGCAAGGAAACTTGCCTACAAGGCTTACCTTTGGCAGCTGCGGAGTGAGTAGATTTCCACATCTGTCCCCAGAATCTTGAAAGTTTACATGGAGGCCCCAACTGGGATCAGTCACGTATTCAGTCCAAATGATCTGGCCATGTGGCATGTGAGACTTCAGTTCCTCGACTAGGGATCAAGCCCATGCCCTCTGAAGTGAAAGTGAGGATTCTTAACTTTTGAACTGCCAAGGAAGTCCTGGAGAATCCCAACCACACCTTACTCACAAGGCTGCTTCCTCCAAAGGACTGCTAGCACGGGGATAGTAGGTGGAACACACATTCTGGGCCTGGGAGGGAGTTAGGAGTCTCAATTGCCTGGGTCCAACTTGACCCAGTGGTCATATCCTCTCAATGACCTCCTTCAACAGGTGGCCAGAATGGCCAACAAGTAACCATCCTATCACCTATGGACAAGAAATAAAATAGGCTCTAACAAGGTGTGCCCAGTCATTTTCATCTTGAGAAAGGCCATCAGTTTTTCCTGTGCAAGATTCACAAACATTAATACTTGTTGACTCTCTTGAAAATTCTACCTGGGCAATAGATAAAATAGTGAAACTAGGGGAAGACTAGTTTCTTACCGTTTCTTACCTTACTCATGTCACTGACTCAATGGACATGAGTTTGAGTAAGCTCCGGGACTTGGTGATGGACAGGGAAGCCTAGCGTGCTGCAGTCCATGGGGTCTCAAAGAGTCAGACACAACTAAGCGACTAAACTGTCCAAGGCTAAAACCGGTAATGGGCATTGAACAAATTTAAATACAAAACTGATCATTGATTATAGGAATTATACTTGTTGAGTAACAATGCAAACAACATAAATCTTGACAACGTAAAAGTGATACATATATATACAAAACAGGTGAAGGAAAGGAAGATGGGAAGAAGTAGAAGAAATATAATGTATGACTTTCAGAAAGAAAGCCCGGCTATCTTCCAGTGTATACACAATCACTTTTCTTATCTTTTGAGTGGATGTTTAGGAATTAAAGTGTTTGTGTGTGCTCAGCCATCTAATCGTGTCTGATTCTTTGTGACTCCATGGACTGTAGCCCTCAGACTCCCCTGTCCATGAAATTTTCCAGGCAAGAATACTGAAGCAGGTTGGCCATTTCCTATTCTAGGGGATCTTCCTGAACCAGAGATCAAACCCACATCTCTTGCATTTTCTGCAGTGACAGGAGGATTCTCTACCACTGTGCCACCTGGGAAGCCCCAGGTATTAAAGCATCTTTCAGTAAAGAATCCGTTATGGGCTGAATTGTGTTCCTTTGTCCAAATATTCACATGCTCAGTACCTCAGAATGACAGAAGTTGGAGACAGAGACTTTGAAAAGGTAATTAAGTTTAAACAGTATTGTTAGGATGGGCAGTAGCCCAATGTAACTGATGTCCTTAAGAGATTAGTCCACAGAAAGGCAAGTATGTGAGGACACAGAAAGGTGGCCATCTGCAACCCAAGGAGAGAGGCCTTGGAAGAAAGCAGAAAGCAGAGCTACTGACCCTTTGACCTTGGATTTCTTGCCTTCAGAATTCTGCAAAAATATATTTCTGTTCTGTAAGCCACCCAGTCTGTGATATTTTGTTATGATAGCCATAGCAAACTAATACTGACCATATTCTGATGTTGAGCAATCTATTTAGTTTCAATTTATTCTCTTTTCACAAATGCAAACAATATATGAATACATTCATGACTACTGGAAAAACCATAGCCTTGACTAGACCCTGGACTGCAAGGTGATCCAACCAGTCCATTCTAAAGGAGATCAGCCCTGGATGTTCTTTGGAAGGAATGATGCTAAAACTGAAACTCCAATACTTTGGCCACCTCATGAGAAGAGTTGACTCATTGGAAAAGACTCTGATGCTGGGAGGGATTGGGGGCAGAAGGAGAAGGGAACGACAGAGGATGAGATGGCTGGATGGTATCACCAACTCGATGGACGTGAGTCTGAGTGAACTCTGGGAGCTGGTGATGGACAAGGAGGCCTGACGTGCTGCGATTCATGGAGTTGCAAAGAGTGGAACACGACTGAGCGACTGAACTGAACTGAACTGAACTGAAGAGGTATCTGGAATAATGTTCATTTACTCCTAGCAATGATTGTTTCTGTGTTGGGATATTAATTGTACTTTTTGTTCAATTGGATAAATCTATAGTGTCATTTTTTTCTAATAATAATAAAACAAAAAATATAATCTCCATTCACCTGGAAAAATCTCATCGCTAAAATCCAGTATAGATCATTCTCAGTATATACACACACATAAGGATACATACACACAGACACATTTTTTCACACATTCATATATTTCCACACAAACACTCACAGACTCAAACACTTACACACACATAACTTTATAATGGTCTTATTCCATACTCACAGCTTTTTTACCAAATAATATAAACATGCTAGGAAATACAGTTTTATAATATCTTTATAAAGTCTACTCAGTCTCAGTTGGAAATATATGCTTTAATTTATTTAGCTAACATCCTAGTTTTGAACATTTTGTTTGTTTATAGTTCTTTGCTTTCTTTTATACTGCTGCAATAAGCATTTTGTAGCTACACCTCTGTATACATTATTTTTTGGGAAAACTTTCAGCAGAATATTAAAAGAATAAAACACCAGGACCAAAAAGGATTCATTCAGAAATATAATTATGACTTAAAATAAAGAAACACTTTAATTAAATTTATCATGTAAGTAGATTTAAAGAATATGATTAAATATGATTATTTTTATGCAAGCCAAAATACATCGACTTAATTTTCATATCTGAACCTTTAATAAACAAAATAAAATACTTCCTCAAAGAATATCTATCCTAACTGAAGAACTATTATAGTTAGCAAGTCAAAATAACTAAAAAATAAGTATACAAAAATCAATAGTTTTTCTATATACCAGCAATGAAAGTTTAAACAAATGAAGAGAAAAAAGATATTCTTCACAATAGCAACAAAGTATGAAATATCCAAAAAAACCATATAGAGAGAAAATGATAAAATTTTGCTTAGACATACAAAGATTACCTGAATAATGAAAAAACATATATTATGATCCCAAATGGCAAAACTCAATATAGTAAAAATAAGAATTATTCCAAATGAATTTGCACAATGGGATTATTTTGGAACTTGAATTATGACATTTCTTTTGACTTTTATTTTGTACTTGGGTATAGCAGAGTAGCAAACACTGTTGAGATACTTACAGGTGAACAGCAAAGGGACTCAGCCATACATATACATGTATCCATGTCCCCCAAAATCCCCTGCCATCCAGATTGTCACATAATATTGCCACATACAGAATTCCATGTGCTTTACAGTAGGTCCTTGCTGGTTATCCATTTTAAACCTAGCAGTATGTACATGTCCATTCCAAACTCCCTAACTACCCCTTCCTTCCATTCTTCCCCTCTGCGGGCAACCATAAGTCTGTGAGTCTGCTTCTGTTTTGTGAGTCAGTTCATTTGTATTATTTCCTTTTAGATTCCACATATAATGGATGTCCTATGATATTTTCCCTCTGACTTACTTCATTCAGTATGACAATCTCTAGGTCCATCCATATTGCTACAAATGGCAATATTTTATTATTTTTAATGGCTGAGTAATATTCCAGCACATATACATATTCCATATCTTTTTTATCCATTCCTTTCATATCCACTGCTTCCATGCTTTGGCTGTTATAAACAGTGCTGCAGTGAACACCAGTGTGCATGTATCCTTTCGGATTATGTTTTTCTCTGGAGATATACCCAAGAGTAGGATTGCAGTATTATATGGTGGCTCTATGTTTATTTTTTTAAGGAACCTCCATGCTGTTTTCCATAGTGGTTATATCAATTTACATTCCTACCAACAGTGTAAGAGGGTTACCTTTTCTCTACACCCTCTCCAGCATTTATTGTTTGTGGATTTTTTGATGAGAGACATTCTGGCTGATGTGAGGTGATATTATAGTTTTAATTTGCATTTCTCTAATAATTAGTGATAATGAACATCTTTTCATGTGCCTATTGGCCATATGCCTGTCTTTGTTGGAGAAATGCATGACAGTCATTTTTGGAGAATGTAATAAAACAATATATCTCTGGTAGGAAAGTTCACAAGGATAAACTTTTCTGAAGATAATTGTGAAAATTGTATCAAAAAGCCTTTTAAAATGTCCAGAGCTTTGCCCACCAATGACAGATAAGTTTATATATATATGTAGAATGATTTATCCACAAAGATTAATATTACATAGGAAAAAAACTCTGAGATCAGTCTTGAAGAAGGAAGTAAATACATGTAGTTAATAAATATATATAAATGTGTATATGTGTACATTTTTTTTTTTACACTTAAGTATTATAGACAAGACAGTGTAAGATAAGATGAATGCAACTGGAAGACAGGTGTTACCAAATGCAAGTTATGTGCCTGAGGCACAGTGAGGTCAAACAAACTGAAATGTCAGAACATGGACCAGAGAAAGGTTTACTGCAGGGTCATAAAAGACTCTGAGAGATGGCAAAGAGATGGGTGGCTCATGGTCCCCAAAACCTCTCAACTCCTCAAAGAGTTTCAACAAGGCATATTTTAAAAGCATGGTTAGCTTTTGCACTCTTCTTGGTGCAGGAATCCTTTGTTCTTGCAGCTGTCCACCTAGGTCAGATCACTATGTTCCTATAAATCTCCAACAAGACAAATATTATTCTCTCTTCTGCAATTTTTTATCTCCACATGAATGAAAAAGTGTTATACCTTTAAAGGTAAGGGCCTTGAGAATAAGCTATTCTGTATATTTCAGGCTATAGGCAACATTCTTTTACAAAAGGTGCAAAGCCAGCATGGCTAAGCACAGGCAATGGAGTACAAGGGTTAAAATAGAAGGAACAGGTCTAATGCGAAGTCAGATTTGGTCTTCCTGATGACATAGGTACAAGCAACATACTATGAATGTCTATAAGACCAGTTGGTAGGAGAAAAGGGTAAAATCCAATAGTAGAAAAGTGATCCCCTTCACGGATCCTTGCATAACTCAGTGAAGCTATGAGCCATGCGGGGCCACCCAAGACAGACTGGTCATAGCAGAGAGTTCTGACAAAACACGATCCGTTGGAGGAGGGAATGGTAAACCACCCCAGTATACTTGCCGTGAGAACCTCTTGAACTGTATCAAAGAAAAGTGAACTTATCATGAAGCTAATGAAACTTAAGCCTCAGGGTTCTTCACTTATACAAGACACTTTCAAGGCTCTGGGAGGAGGCTTAGGAGTGTGTTCAGAGTCATACAATTTTTATAAATCGGAATGGCCAAGGGTATTTGTGCTTCAGTTAAGAAGAAATTAAACTGGGGACACATTTGTTGGGCTTAGGGATATACATTCCTGTGACCTGCAGCCACCTCTGTATACTGTTGTCCCTACTCTCCTTCACAGCATAGGAACTGCTTCCAGAAAGACTTCTCCCATCATTGTCCTGACACTCTCTAACCCAACACTAAGGACAGGCTTATAGAACATAAGCATGCCTACAATCCACAACCTAGGAAACCTGTGGATCTTATAAGAGAAACAAGTCTTGATATGTATCGATCCAGAAGTGAGTTTGCAGAAAAATCTTCTGAGCATAAGACTTCTAACATTGTACACAGAGAAAATGGTACTTTAGTATGCCTCAGATGAAGTTCTTTCCTGACAGAAATATACTTGATGACACAGAGCAAACAGTTATAAGCACACCAAACTATTTTTTTTTCCTTTTTTTGGATGGCAATCATGAGACAGAATTTATCAGACCCTCTGTAGGACACAAACCTATAACACAGCTACTAGCAAGAAATACATCTGCATATGAAATTACCTGTTTCATGCATCCCAACTCTCACTGATATGAAAAAAAGTTTTTATTCATTCATATAAGAGGAAAGATTTAATTACCCTCTCCAAAGAAAATGACATTAGAAAATTGTTGTCATGTAAAGAAGCAATCAGATCTTAAAAAGCCAAATATACTCTTATCATACAATCCGGCAATCATTGCTCGTTAATATTTTCCCCCCAAAGTTGACAATGTATATCCATAAAAATCCTGCATATAATTACTGAAAACAGTTTTATTCATAATTGCCAAATATCAGAAGCAACCAAGATGTCCTTCAGGAAATGAATGGAAAAATAAACTGTGGTACATCCAGACAGGGAATACTATTAGGCATTAAAAAGAAATGAGCTGTTGAGATATGGAGGAGCCTAAAACTCATACTACTAAGTGAAAGAAGCCAATCTGAGAAAGCTAGATTCTGTATGATTTCAATTATATATGACTTTCTGGGAAAGGCAAAACTGTGGAGACAGTGAAATGATCAGTGGCTGCCAGAGAATGAGGGGAAGAGAACAGAGGATTTTTGCTGCTACTGCTGCTGCTAAGTCGCTTCAGTCGTGTCCAACTCTGTGCGACCCCATAGACGGCAGCCCACCAGGCTCCCCCGTCCCTGGGACTCTCCAGTCAAGAACACTGGAGTGGGTTGCCATTTCCTTCTCCAATGCATGAAAGTGAAAAGTGAAAATCAAGTCGCTCAGTCGTGTCCAACTCCTAGCGACCCCATGGACTGCAGCGCACCAGGTTGCCAGAGGATGAGGGGAAGATGAGGGGAAGAGAACAAGGATTTTTAGGACAGTGAAAAGAATCTGTATATTCTGATATTAGAATTGGATATATGTTCTTATATTTTTGTCCAAACCGACAAAATATACAACATTAAAAGTGAACCCTAAACTAAATTATGGACTTTGGGTGATTATAATGCGTCAGTGAGCTTCACTCTTGGTTGAAAAAAAAAAAAAAATGTGCCACTGATGAGTGATGTTGATAATGAAGGAGTCTGTGAATGTGCTGGGGCAGGAGATCTAAGAGAAACCTCCGTACCCTTCTCTCAATTTTGTTATAAACCAAAAACTGCTCTAAAAACTTGTCTTCAGGAAAAGAAAAAAAGGAAATCAGAGATTATGTAGCCAAAAATAATAAAAAGAGGAAAAAAGCATAGTAGAAACGTGTCCAGCAGTTTATCAATACAAATATTGTGCTATTTTTCTGAATTTATTATGCTTTCAGTGATTGTCAGCTTTTTAAATTTTCTGATGTACTGTGCTTTTTTCTACCTTCTAAAAAATAAGTCACTATTATGCTTTATTTTGTATTTGTAATTTTGTGCTATTTTCTTAAAGAGGGCTCCAAAAATTATAAGCAGTGAGTATAAAAAAACTGCATCTGTCTTTGTTTCAGGAGAGGTCATTTTAGGCAAAAAAATGATTTTATTAAAACAATGAAAAACACTATTGAGGACCATCATCAAACCATAAAGAGTGCTCAAATGTGCTTAACTTAAGTAACTTAGGGGGAAGGCAATGGCACCCCACCCCAGTATTCTTGCCTGGAAGATCCCATGGATGGAGGAGCCTGGTAGGCTCCAGTCCATGGGGTTGCTAAGAGTCGGACACGACTGAGCGACTTCACTTTCACTTTTCACTTTCATGCGTTGGAGAAGGAAATGGCAACCCACTCCAGTGTTCTTGCTTGGAGAATCCCAGGGACAGGGGAGCCTGGTGGGTTCCCGCCTATGGGGTCGCTCAGAGTCGGACACTACTGAAGCGACTTAGCAGCAGCAGCAGCAGTAAGTAACTTAGGATTACTCAAGACCCAAGTGTCAGCAGAAGTTTGCATCTGCATAGCCTAGAGAGGGACTGAATCCCAGGTTTGGTCTTCTCCCCAAAATAGTTCATGAACTTCTCCTCTAGCCACCTACCCAACAGAGACAATCACCATCCTATGAATGGCCTTCCTGTACAGTGTTTGTGCAGGTCTTTCTTAAGCTCCAAACAGGATCTGACATACCCTGTTTGCTGAATCGCATGCAGAATATATGGGGATATGTTCTTAAACATCCTGTCCTTGTATCCTTGTCCTCTTTCCCCCAAAAACACAGCAGAGCAACATGGCACGTGTCTTCCACACACTACACCTGTGACTGACTCTTTATCTTTGCTCCCCACCTCCCCACCACATACCTTGCCCAGTTTTACAAACCTTTAAAAAAAAGCCTAGAAAGTCTAAGTATGGAGACATTTTCTGTCATTGGAGATGTACTTAGATGAAGTTAGAGGCAGAGAAGGCAGACTAAGCCATACACATGTGCCAGTACCCTGTATGTAGTCTGAAGCAAGTATAAATGGACCCCTGGTTTTCAAGCTTTTTTCAGATCTTTAGAGTCAATCACAATATGACTTAGGCAGATCTAGCTCTAATTCCTGGTTTAGAACCCAATAAGCTCAACTTATGATACCCATGTCTGCCCTCTTCCTCCTGAAATGAGCATTCAAGTGAGACAGGCTTGGGACCTGGGCCCCTTTGCTGCAGTGCTGCAATGCTTGCAGCTAGACACACCTCTTCTTAAGCAACAAAATACCAAGAAATTATATGGGACTAAAAATAACTGCATGCATGTGCAGTAAGGGCAAATTCTGGACAAAAGATACAAAGAGACCAAAAAATCCAACTGCCACTTCTGAAGAGTCCTGAGCAAAAGCAGTGTACTGCCCATGCCCTCTGTATACCCCACCACCTAAGAGGTGGGCAAAGCATCTAAGCCACCCCTCCAGTGGGACTCCTGGGCACACCCCTAACCTCACCCCACATAAGGAAAAGTTTATCTCCTCCTCAGGGAGCAAGCAAGCAAGGGGATTTGTTGTTTGTTCTCACTGTCCTCTGCTGCAGCAGGGACCCCAATAAAGCCTTGTCTGAATTTCCTGTCTGGCCTCTGATCAATTTCTATTGATTAAGGAGACAAGAACCCCTTGTCAGTAACACAAAGGGTCAATGATATGGAGAATACCACTATGAATCTTAAATAAAGATTAAAAAATCAACTGGCATTCTGTTCTCCTGTTATTTCTTACCATTATTCCTTTCAACATCCAGGCAAGGATTTTGCCAGATTTATTCACTAAGGAACAGGAATTTCTAGAAAGAAACACAATTCAATAGCAAAAGAATTATGAAAAGTCTCTCACTTGCAGTTTTTATTTCTGTTTTTGATCTTTTAATCCAGGCAGACAACCAACAACCAGGGTGAGAACGTGATCAAGGAGTCAGTATGTTTAAGAATCCCAAGCCTGGAAACTTCCTTAGTGTAATCTATTATTTACATTAACATTGAAAAATTTAAGAGACTTGATATGAACAAATAATAGAAATGACCAATGATAAATAATCAAATTTAAAAAATAATTATAGCATTGTTGAAAGTTTTTGGCTTCAAAACATAACAGGAAGCCATTCTAAAACTTTCTAATACAGATATTATTATAAAATCAAGCAAGATATCAGATATAAGAATGTTACTTTGAATAGTCACTGATACATGAAAGCTGACTATAATTACTTGAATGTTTTCCAGGATTAAAAAATCACCATTAGTGGGAAAGATGTATTAGTGTATTTCTAAAATGTCAACACATAATAGTTCCTAAATTCTTCAAGATATTCTAGCAAAATATTCTTAGGATTGTATTAAACCAACACACATAAATGGCTCAGTTACTCTTTGGTATATTTTTAAAACTGCCTTCTGTTTCTTATAACTAAAAACAGAACTACCATATGACCTAGCAATCTCACTCTTGGACATATACCCAGAGAAAACCATAATTCCAAAAGATTACATGCACCCCAGTGTTCATTGCAACACTATTTACAGTAGAGAGGACATGGAAGCAAGCTAAATGTCCAGCAACAGAGTAATGGATAAAAAAAGGTGTGGTACATACATACAATGGAATATTACTCGGCCGTGAAAAGGAGTGAAATTGTGCCATTACAGAGATGTGGATGGACCTAGAGATTGTCATATAGACTTAAATAAGTTAGAAATAGAAAAACAAACATCTTATGTTAATGCATTTATGTGGAACCTAGAAAAATGGTACAGATGAAACTATTTGAAAGCAGAAACAAAGACACAGATGTAGAGAACAAATGTATGGATACCAAGGGGGAAAGAGAGGGAACTGGGAGACTGGGATTGACATATATACACTACTATATGTAAAACAGATAACTAATGAGAACCTACTTTATAGTACAGAGAATTCTACTCAATGCTCTATGGTGGCCTAAATGGGAAGGAAATCAAAAAAATAGGGAATATGTATATACATATAGCTGATTCACTTGCTATACAGAAGGAACTAATACAACAATGTAAAATAACTATATTCCAATTTTTTTTTAAACTATTTTCTATTATCTGACTAAAAGACATAGGTGTATTTCTTAAATTACTGCACCCACAACTTCAAAGAATGTTTATTAGTGAGGAAGTCATTCAATTTTATAGGTTTCAGGACATGAATTTCTAGCTGGAGTCGTCTAGTCCACCACTCTGCTTCCAATTGCATGGAAACTCACTATCCAGTCCTGAGTGTAATAGAGAAGAACAAAACTGATTCCATATTAGACTTGTTGCTTTTCCTTTAACCTTTTTATTCGATTGTTTTTGTTATAGGTTGAAAATGTTGCCTATAGCCTAAAATATACAGGACTATCCATTCTCAAGGCTCTCACTTTTTAAGGTGTAATACTTTTCATTCATATAGAGATAAAAAGTTGCAGGAGACAGAAAAATATTTATCTTCTTAGAGGCTTACAGGAACACTGTGACTTGACCTAGATGGACAGATGCAAGAACAAAGGGTTCCTGCACCAAGAAGTTTGCAACAACCAATGACACCCCATACTCCCCCTTTTTTTGGTTGCACCATGTAACATAGTTCATAGTTCCTCAGTCAGGAACTGAACCCATGCCCCTGCAACAGAAGCCAGAGTCTTAACCACTGGACTGCCAGGGAAGTCACCCCCACCCTTTTTAATATAAAAGAAGCCTGAATTCAGACTAGATTAAGATAGTTCCATCTTCTGGGTCTGCAGCTTTCTGAATAAAGTCACTATTCCATGCCCCAACAGCTTGTCTCTTGATTTATTGGCCTGTCATGAGGCAGACGGCAAAAACTTGAACTCAGTAACAAGAGCAGAGGATGATGAATGGCAGGATGTTTGGCTAGATATCACATCAGGAAACTAATGCAGTTTTGAAGGTAGCTCTATCCTTCAAACAATATTCCCTAAATATTAATTGGGCATCTGGTATACCCCAGCTTGGGGTTGAAGCTAAAGATATTTAAAGGGAATGTAGATGTGTAGTTAATTGGACCTGGCTCTGTCCTTACAACCTTAGTGGCTGGGGACAATTTGCTCAGCCCTTTAGAGTCCTGACTTAACATGTCATAAAACACTATTAATAACATCTACCAGAGAACGTCGTTGTAACAGGGAGATAAATGAGATAACCATTGTCAAGAGAAACCCTTACAAATGGTTTCATTTATTTAAAATTTTGCTCAGCAGCTCTGATCCTAATAAGAATCAGACTCAGCATTACTTTTAGGGTGCCCCAAACATCCTCCAGCACCACACACTGAGTGAGACCCAGACTAAATTGTCTTCAGAAGTTGAGAGGAGAATGGGACCACAGGGAAATAGAGGAGAAAATAAAACATGGTTGGGGAAGAAAGAGGGGACAGAGAACAAATACTTTATTTTGCTCTCTCCCATGTCATTCACAGCAGAATACACCTCCAAATATAGATTATTATGACATGAAAAATCTGGAAGGGGAATTTTTAGCCCCCTCTGAAGTCTATTCACATGCTGTGGTAAAATGTATTTATCTGTGTGGAAATGATTGCAACTTTTTTGAATGTGCTCAGATTTCTCCTAGGAGTAAATGGCTTACTAATACCTAAAAACCTGTTGAAAGCTCATAATTATCCACATATTCTGCATACACTTTGTAGACCATCCGCAGCATATTTTAAATTCAAGCTGGCTTTGCCCCAGCAACTCACCGCAAATATGGCTAACAACTCGTGTGTTCTCAAGAAGGCCAGATTTTAATATAAGCACAAAGCAAAAGAAGCCTTTACAAGATCAAACAGAAACAATTTGAGAATCATCCATCATTTTGTTTTATCTGGGCCACTACGCTCTTCCCATACTTGGATACTCAGAGTTGTCACTATCTGCCCTAGTTCCCTCTAACACCACCTTACAGATGACAAAGATTACTGCAAAGACCAATACAGAGAAACCACCTATTGGGACACAGAAAGCCCTGAAGTAGTTCTTTTGCTTTTGAATCTCTCGAGGCTTTGTCTAAGTGTGTGTGTATGCTAATACCTATTGTAGTAAGAGGATTTCCAAGGCTCTTCTCAGACTTTCTAAGTCTATAATTCAAAAAAGGTTAAAAATGGCAACTTTTTATGAATCCTGTGGTTTCATCTCTTTTTTGATTCTTAATTACCATGACCAACTTCATGAAGCTTTTTAATTTTGTTTTACTACTTGTCCTGTAAGCCTATTGTATTCTCAAAACTATATTTTTTTAGAAATGTAAAACAAGAACAAAAATATCATGTAATCCAAAATCATGCAGAAAATATTTCTTGCCTACAAAAGAAATCAATGTAATTTATCCTGGAAAACCTTGAGAAGTTATTTAAGTTTGCAGCAGTTCATGTACCTTATTAATAGTGCCAGTAGCCCTCAAACTTTTATTAAAAAGGTAGAAGTTTACTTGTGTGATAACACAATTTTGTAATAACTAAATAGCATCCAGAAATGTGTTATTATTTCCAAATCTGATTGGAAAGCAGAGGACAGACCTGAAGTGATACCTCTGCTTTGTCTGGGGTGAATCTTAGATCTGGAAAGTTAGCAAGTATCTAAACAGACATTAAAATTTTCATCTTTGGTAAACCAAGGCCCCCTACAATTTAAATACATTTTCTCCCAATGCATTATTTGTTAGTGACAAAATTACAACTATAATTCACTTTCCTTTCATCTAGCACAGTATTTGCAATTTAAAATATTAAAACAAAATATCATCAAATACAGTGCCTCATTTATTAATGCAAAGATTAATAATGTTAAATTCACTTCTAATCCAGTTTGCCAAAATCTGTTTTCTGAAATTATACTTGTAAGTACATACTCTACTCCAAACCACCCAACTTAGAAAACGTCATATCTGAACACCCATCTTAAGTTTTTCTAAACCAGGAAATTTAAGCCTACCAGCTACTGATTCTATTCTTGTGACCTACTGCATGGATTTTCTTTGGCAGCCCAATGAAAACCTCACATGTTGAAATAATTTATTTCTGAACCTAATATCCCTCCACAAATTCTTCCATTTAATTAACTTTTTTTCTCTTTATCATTTCATAGACATTCTAACAGAATAGGAAAATGGCTCACTTACCAATTACGAGAATAAATCAGATGAGGGAATTTGAGAAGGAAGGGTGGTGGGAGAGAGAGATGGAGAATGAACTTTCATAAATTTCTTGGACATTATACACAAAGTAAGTTTAAGACAGCTTCCTGGGGATTTTCCTGATAATCCAGTTACAATCTATTTAAGAATCTATTAAGTTTCAAAAAGCTGTTTCTCAATCTATTTGCTTGAACCTTCAAAGTAACCCTCAACAAACAGCCCACGACACCATTGCGGGGGGCGGGTGTTGCTTACAGAGGTGAGGTTCCTTTTGCTGGGCTCTGTAGGACTTTTAATACTTGTGAAGTTTGCAGGTTAAACATTTGTAAGAGAGAAGCTTTTATTCTGAGTGCAAACAAGGGATAGAGTGTAAAGGCTGTTGGCACTAAAATTAAGGGAAATTTAACCAGGAACAGATATAGGCCTTGGCTCTCCCTCTCTCCTTGACTTTCAGAAGCCCTTTTCCATCACCAGAGAAGCTGGCAATGCTTTACACAGGTGTTACTGGTTTATCTTATCTTCACTGTAGCCACTCCAGAAAGAGAAGATAAAGGAAATTGTCTGCAAACCCCGCCCCCATCTCGAATGTCTCACCACCACCCACATGTGGGTGATGACAGACTAGCAATGGAGGTGTTGCCGAGACACAGATCAGAGCATCCTGTCTCTCTCGGAGCACCACCAGAAGAACCGGTACTTAGCACCAAATGACTGAGTATTGAATGGAATTAATTGACAGTTCTGAAAAGGGAGGAGGCAGATTATAAATATCCGATGACGTTAATAGGAAACTCCCAGAAAGAGAAGCAAACAGTGTCACCCTGGTAGACACACGTACCTCCTGGGACATTTTCCACTTAGTTTTGTCTTTTAGTACCTTGGGTGCTAGGCATCCATTCTTTTATTTTCTGATCACCATGGGTAGGAAGTGTGCTTCACTGTTCACATTCCTATCACCCATGGATTTGCCAGTACCTTTTTGGGAGAAACCAAGACCACAAATTTTTTACCTCTCTGACCCAGGGTGTATCTACAGAGATGTTAAAATCCATGTTTACACACAAAGGTACCTTAGGATATCACCTAAGCGACTATCATGTAATCTGATCCTGGAAGAGAATGATGACTTTTTACTCGGCTTCATACCACTTGCATTTTTGAAAGTCCATACAGGAAGCACTTTCAAAGACAGCACTGAACCGGTGGTGGTGGCCTGGTGGTGATGATGACGTACTCAAGTGTTGTGCAAATTTAAAGAGACCTCAAAGTGTTTTAACACATTTCCTCTACACAAGAGAACTTGAAACTTTATAAAGTCAGCAACAATTATTTTACATAATTCATCTGTCCAACTGCACCCATAAGAAACATTAAGCCGATGCAAGGCTTAGCAGCCCTGTCGAATCTAAAACCAGGATCTATTCCATAGAACACATTCAAAGGGCAAAGCCAGGACAAAATACTGCATGGGAGGCCTGTTCAGACAACCAAGTGCTGGGTGATATTGACAAGGCTCATAAATTTGGAGGGGAAACCCAGACTATTTCCTGAAAGAACTCTTTGGAAATCATTGAAAATGATTTTAGTACAAACTGCAATCTAAAATCAAGAATTAATCACCCAAAGAAAGAAGAAATTCAGCCAAAGTAATCAAACGAGCATGGTTTGAAATTCAGACCAGCCCATTTGCGAAGAAAATAAAGAAAACAGACCTAAGTTCAGGTCCAATCTCTCTGTCCAACTTCCATTTGTTATTTACACATTGAGAGCTCTTCAATCATAAAAGAGTAAGGACCTGGCAAAAAAAAAAAAAAAATGAAATTGCCCCAAGAATGCTGGGAGGACGGGTCAGCAGGGGGTCTTTTGTACCCGTCATGGACAATTTGCAGTTGGAGAAAACCTACAAGTTCTGACCAAAGCTCAGTCTAAGAATCCTTTCGGCGCCTTGCTGACACTTCTTGAGGAACAAATCCAATTGTGTTGCAGGGGGTCTTGCCAGATGAACAACAGCCCCACATTAAGATCACATATGCTGCGCTTAAGGGGCCAAGTTTCCTGCTTTTTTATTAAGCATTTCAAATAGCCCAGAAATTGCTTTCAGTTGCCGCTGTCTCTAGTGGCACTGTGCTCTTTCTGCTGCTGCTGCTAAGTCGCTTCAGTCGTTTCCGACTCTGTGCGACCCCATAGACGGCAGCCCACCAGGCTCCCCCGTCCCTGGGATTCTCCAGGCAAGAACACTGGAGTGGGTTGCCATTTTCTTCTCCAATGCATGAAAGTGAAAAGTGAAAGTGAAGTCGCTCAGTCATGTCCAACCCTTAGCGACCCCATGGACTGCAGCCTTCCAGGCTCCTCTGTCCATGGGATTTTCCAGGCACGAGTACTGGAGTGGGGTGCCATTGCCTTCTCCGTGCTCTTTCTAAGCTTCAACAAATGAAAAGGCCCAAGGGCATTTCCAGATTCTCTGGAGAACGTCCTGAAGGGTAAAAAGAAAGTCCATCAGTCCATCACTGATGCTTCACCTAAGGAGTTTCAAGGTGAGAATGAAAGTGTCTGGTGGAAAATATTGGTAATTCCAGTGTTGATTTTATTTAAAGTGATTTCAGTGCCAACAATTCATTGCTAAAATAATGACAAACATCATTATCTTCTTTTCCCAGGAAGAGACACTGAAGCCATGAAAACATGGACAAATGCCCTTTTCTTTAGGCCCTGGTCAACAACTTGTCTGTTTTCTTTATTTTCTTCACAAATGGGGATGGTCATCCATGCTTCTTACCTGGGGAGTGAGCTGCTATCCTTCAAAACCCCCTACTCTGGCCCCCATCACATCACAAATTATGCTATGGGAGCTTCTAAAAGAATATAGTTGGGGAAAAACCTCAAGTGTCTGGTGAACAGTTTTAAAAGAGATTTCCTGAACTCTTAGTTCCAGTCCAAAAATTTATAGTATTATATATGACTAAGAATTCACAAACATGCAAATGCCCACTATCAGAAAGACTATCTGCTGCTCCTTGTTCCATATCACTCTTAAGCCCCTTATTCTCACATTGACAAGGCTCATAAACTTGGAGAAATACAGAATATTCTTTGTAAGCTAAGAATATTTCCTGAATGATCTCTTTGAAAATCTTTGAAAATGATATTAGTGCAAACTATCATATAACATCAAGAATTAGTCAACGAAAGAAAGAAATTCAGCCCAATTAAGCAAACGAGCATAGTTTGAAATTCAGACAAACCCACTGGAGAAGAAAATAAAGAAAAAGACCTAAGTTCAGGTCCAATATAGGCTTTATATCCCTATAGCAGTTTTTCTTTCTTAATATTATAGATGCTTTTTATATCTTTATTATGGTGGCAAAGATATTCACTGTTCAATGTGAATAAAAATACATTTAGAACCTGGTTATGCAAGGTGTATATTAGTTACTCAATATAGTGCCTTGGAATAAATGAATACAAGAAATTTATATCCTCATTCTTACTTCACAAGAAGACAAAGGAAAAATTTAAACCTGAGGCTCAGAGAGATAAAGTAATTTCCTCAAGGACACCCAGCATTATGGCAGAACCGTATGCTTTTCTCCAGCTGTGAAAACTTCAGCTACTGGTAGAAAAACCTATTTATGCTGTCTTCTGGGAGAACACATAGCTTAGATAACTACTTTTCACTACATATTTTAAAACCATTGGCCATTTATTTCCTAGTTCATATAATCCATGCTGTAAAAGAGGGAGGCCTCAACAGGAATGATTGGCAGGAACATTCTAGAACTGATTTTTAAACTTTTATTTTGTGTGCTCCTTGAAGTGAACAGTGGTCTTGGGTGGCCACTCAGGTTTGATACCAACGTTATGACAGGCTCGCCATTTGTTTAGTGAGAATGACGATGTGGATGCAAGCAAACGCTTGGCTAGCAGTGACTACAGACTCAGTGCTCATTTCTAGGAATACACACTTGTTGCTAGCACATCTCATTCACACAGAAACTCTAGAAGGAAGACACTATCATCTGCACTTTACTGATGAGCAAACTAAGGCACAGAAAAATTAAGTAGCTTGCCCAAGGACACACAGCTAATAGTAGGTAGCTGAGCCCAATTCAAACCCAGGTGGGCTGCTTGAAAGACTGGGCTTCAGAAGCTCAGCTCTGTTCTCTGTGATGACTTAAAGGGCCAGGTCAGGGGAGTGGGGCGGGAAGGAGGCTCCAGAGGGAGGGGAAATGTGTATACTTAGAACTGATTCACTTTGTTGTACAGCAGAAATACCAAAACATTATAAGGCAATTATCCCCCAAATAAAAAATAAATATAAAAATTAATAAAATAAAGTGGAAATCAATTATATATATATATATATATATATATATATATATATATATATATATATATATATATATATATATAAAAGAAAGTCTGTCCTTTCATACTCTATTGCACTGCCTTGGGAAAAATGGCAAAATGTACCATTATTCAGCAAATCACTTGGCAAGTCTTGGTCTCACAGATAACACAAGACCTGCAAGTTGAATTAAGGCAATTAGCCAGGCTTGTATTTTAACAACTATGTCAAAGAATTCTGACTAATGACACAAGGTCCCCTCAGAGGAAGATTCCTTGATACATACCCATACCTCCCTTTCTGTTCAGTATTTACATTGCTTGAAGGAATACGCAGAAGGTGCACTCATCCAGTTTACTGACAACAAGTTGAGGGACCTTGCAAAGGTGCAGGATGAAATAACTTGAAAGGCATCTTGGAGCACAAGTATTGTAAGGAGAGCAACTCGATAAAACATTCAGAGAGCAGCACAGCCCTTCCTGAATTCTCCACCAGCATCATTGCTTCTCTCCTCTTCTCCCTCCATAAGCCCTGCTTCCTTTTCTTTATTTCAGGCTACCACCTGAATCATGACATATTGACAACTTGCCATCTGCAATGTGTTTGCTGTAATTCAGGAATACTGATGACAGTGACCTTTGTGGTCCCTGCAACCTTCTGAATAGGAAACAATCCCCCTATTGCCCAGGGGGATAAAAATGAAACAGCTAGGACAAAATTATCTTTCTAATTCCCCACCTTCTCATGAGACTTTTGAAATCACTCTATTACAGTTATATAGTATAGTGTATAATATACTTAATGCCAATAAGCTGCCTTCTGTTCATCCTCTGAACACTCAAATGTAACTGCTCGGTCAATTTAAATGCATGGAGTGGCAATGTGCACGTATGGATTCTTGGTAGTCCCCATTTAAAAACAGAAGATGACTCACCAGGCTTTCCTGTTCCTGTAAACACCGCTGGGTGCAAAACACTCGAGACCTGTGTATTTTCACTGTCACTTCCAAATGGTCCCACCTGATGGGGCGGTTTATCCGCTAAGCGAAAGAGCATCGCCTTGAGACTAAGGCCAGCATCTGGAAGAAGCTGTTTGTACATTTCCGGTGGACCGATGGCCGCCTCGTTGCCCTTAGATTCAGGGAGGTGCCCAATGCTGGTTACTAGGCCTGCTCCGACTGCTTTCACAGCATCCACAACTGAAGTTGGAGGCACATGTGTAGCAAATGAATGAGAGACAACAGTTAAATTGCCCAAATTCTACCCGTTCCCTGACAGAGGTCAGCCTATATCACAGTGCTTTCTTCCCCTCTATGTCAGCCCTGCTCGCCTGACCCGGAGTCCCGCACCGTTAGGAAACCACACCCGCAAATCCCCACGTGGACTGCAGACAAATTTGCTAGACTTGGTTTATCATTAGGCTTGAATTGACTTGGGCGTGGGGGTGGGGGAGGTGGAGCAGGTAAGATGCCTTGAACAGATAGCATCACATTCATGCTCCTCCATGCCCAAAGCAGTTTGTTGGTTACAGCGCCTGGAAACACTGCAGTTGAGCTCATTTTGAAAGAAAAAAATAAAAAGGAAGGAGGCCACTGGAAAATGTTTCCTCCCGGACAGACATACTGATGAAAAGTTGTTTGGTGCACGTCCAGATTTCTGTCTCTGGTTGAATTTTTCGTCTTGTTTCTCTTGGATGAGCCCCACTCTCTGGGTTTGACCATTGATCCATGCGGGCGGCTCACTCTATTCCGAAGCTGTAGATTTTGTTGGAGAGGGGCAGACGTTGCACCTGGAAAAACTGCCTAGGGAAACTGCTGGATTGTTTTATTAACTCCCTAAGCACAGTTTTTATACTTTACAGCTTGCTTGAGAGATTGTGCTAATCATCAAACACTTTTGCAGTGAGCAATTATAGTTCACAGACTTTTCCTTGCTTTGCTGCAAAGGCATTACAGCTCAAATTGATGCCAAAACGCAATGCTAGGCCTTCAAATGGGGAAGGGGAGTTAGGGGTTTTAGAATACCTCAATCACTCCTGTAATTTGCAATGCCAAGGAGGGAGCAAATGTCCTCATGTAAAATTCAAAAGAAATACTGGAACAATATCTCCCATGGCAACAGCTGTTTTAGAAGTTCCAGCATGATTAACAAGCATCTGTTTCATCTTTTCCTTTGATTTAAAAGCACACCACAGCCTGCTCAATCTGCAGGTTGAAGAGCACAAAGACAAGTCACTAAAGAAAAGTGTGATTACTATAGATTTGTTTTACTTTTCTGATGAGTTCAATTACTTGCTGTATTATTCGTCAGCTAACCATGATGAAATGAAGAAGCTGATTGTCACAGAGTCCAAAAATATGAGCAAAATCAAGTTGCTCTATCTTCATGAATATTGACATTGATTCAGTGACCAGAATAAATGTCAGTGTAGTAATAGCTGCTAGAACGAGCTGTCAGTGTGCAATTGCCATCAAATCTTTGACTTCTGGGCAGATTCCACAGTTTGAGCTCCCAGGAAGCACCCTCTGAAAAGGAGGGTTTCTGTTGGCATGCTTTTGGCACCAACACCTGTGGAAGTAAGCAGATAGCAGAGAAATTGACCTGCACTGCAATTCCAAGCCCCCAACAACCTCAGTTGACCCCACAGGAGTTCTGGAGCCAGAAGACACTGGAGAGACGACCTGGGTCTTTACACCCTATGGTGCTTAGCCAATGGCTGTGGGCTGCTCTGGCACCCCACTCCAGTACTCTTGCCTGGAAAATCCTATGGACAGAGGAGCCTGGTGGGCTGCAGTCCATGGGGTCGCTAAGAGTCGGATACGACTGAGCGACTTCACTTTCACTTTTCACTTTCATGCATTGGAGAAGGAAATGGCAACCCACTCCAGTGTTCTTGCCTGGAGAATCCCAGGGACGGGGGAGCCTGGTGGGCTGCCGTCTATGGGGTCGCACAGAGTCGGACACGACTGAAGTGACTTAGCAGTAGCAGTGGGCTGCTCAGGGCAGGGAGTTTGATACAGTCCCCAAAGGATGCTAACTGATGTCTTCTTCCAACATCACTTGCCGCAGCTAAAAGAATATTTCCTGTAATCCAGAAAAGGGATCTGAGTGGCACCTCACGCAGTCCACCAAGCATGTAGGCAGAAAATGTAACACTCATGATCTTTTCAGAGAGGGACACAGAAATGAAAGAATGTAACACCCAAACCAAACTCAGTCCATCCATATAACACCAAAAATTATCAGATATATATCAGCTGGGAGTAAATACAGCTCAGAGTTATAGTATCTACTAATTCCTTAATGTATCTGGAAAAAGAACAAATTTAAATGTATTGAATTTTCATTAAAAAGTAAATGAAGTAACTACTTCAAAGAAGAAAAAGATATTAAAATACAATTACTCAAAGCATATGGAAATGAAAATATTTCCCTGTGTCAGTTTCTAATGTAAACTCTCATGCAAACGTTATTTTAATTAACCAACAGCCACATGTGCTATAATTGTGCTTAACTTGATAAATGTACCTTCTATAAATGTCCTTTGTTAATGCAAATGCCAGCTATATTAATTATCATTTTAGAGTCTGCCCTTGATTAAAGTGTATGTGTTTAAAACACAATTTGGATATATAAACATTGTCTCATTATGAATATTTATAGACAGCATTATTTAGCAATTATTTGTGTCTTTACTTGACAGCAATAAAATGTAAATATTCAAAGACACTGGGAATTAATATACAGATTTCGTTTCAATAAAGAAACATTTCATAAAAGCTAAGCACAATATTTTGAATCACTGCATGCTTGAATCAGTCATCATTTATGTGATATAATTAAGAACACACATATATACATATTATGTTGAAAGTAAATTATATGCAATTATTCTGTAAATTGCGTTGCAAGATTTAAAAAAAGACATGAAGAAAATGTGTGACTCTCTTTTGTAAGCTCCAAGAGGCCAGGGTAGGACCTGAATCTCTTCTCACCACTGAGTCTCTGGGTCTTAACAAAACATCACACACCTTCAATATAGATTTGGTGAATGTTGAAAGGATTTTTAAAATGGCAAGTTGGCTTTCCCTGAAAAACATGAAGGAACCTGGTTATTGGCTGTTTTCCAATTTAGATTAAAAGGTGAAATAAATATTTTTAAGTGACATATTTAAACTTACATATTCTGGTTAGTGTAGTCTTTCTTTCTGTCTTATTTTATAGACTGAGACAGATTCTTCTCTCCCTTAAATACAAAAGATTTGTTTCCATTTCAAGAATATCAAAATAAAGCCTAGTTCCAACTTTAATACCACGTTACCTAGTGGACATGTAGACAGCAAGAGCTAAGTGTTTTGAAGAAAGAAATATGAAAATGTTGTTAGCAAGGTCAACAAAAACAATGCCTAGACGTTTAACATGCTTGCTCTACACCTGTTCATTCTCAAATTTCCCAGAATGTTTTTAGAAAACAAACAAATCTTTCCAAAAGAAAAGTAGGAAATATTTAAAGGAAAAAAAAATACAAAATGTATATGCACACAGAATTGCCAAAGTCCAGCCATGTTCTGACAAAGCACCAAGATAAACACAGAATGAACATGATCCTAAAAAGTTGCAAATGAGTATGTTTTGCCAATTTGGAAGTACCAAAATCCAACCACCCCCAGGACCTCAGCACTATAGTTACTCTACTCGTCTCTAGAAATAGAAACATAGCCACTCTGTATTTATGTCCTATTAGTGGCTAAGTTTTGGAAGTCTTGCCAAGAGGATTCCAGAAATGAAAAAAAAAAAAGAAAGATTTTGTATGAATCATCTGTTATAATCCTCTATAAATCTACATCATTACCAAAATATGACCAAAATTGCTATATAAATACCCAAGAATTGGAGCTGAAGAGAAGAATGGGGTATTATGTCAGAATTCAATTAGTTCTAATATGGTAGGAAAACCACATTTATGTGCTGCTGCTGCTGCTGCTGCTAAGTCGCTTCAGTCGTGTCCGACTCTGTGCGACCCCATAGACGGCAGCCCACCAGGCTCCCCTGTCCCTGGGATTCTCCAGGCAAGAACACTGGAGTGGGTTGCCATTTCCTTCTCCAACGCATGAAAAGTGAAAAGTGAAAGTGAAGTCGCTCAGTCGTGTCCGACTCTTAGCGACCCCATGGACTGCAGCCCACCAGGCTCTCCCGTCCATGGGATTTTCCAGGCAAGAGTACTGGAGTGGGGTGCCATTGCCTTCTCCAACATTCATCTGAGAGTCCACCAAAAAATGAAAAAGGTTTTTGTTTTTATTTGTTTGTTTGTCTAATGGAACACTGGCTTGAGCATAAGAGTGATTTTGGAAAAGATCCATTGCACGGGTTTACACCTTATTGTGACCACACCAGTGTGTGGAGATCTGCTTCCGCTTTCTCTCAACCTGTTCTCAAGGTTAATTTTAAATGGTCGGGGACTTCCCTGGTGGCCCAGTGATTAAGACCCCATGTTTCCAATGCAGGGGATGCAGGTTTGATCTCTGGTTGGGGAACTAAGACCCTGTAGTACCTGTGACCAGAAAATTTTTTAAATAAATACATCAGTAAAATAAATAAAAGAGTCACTACTTTTAGAACATATGTAGGCAAGAATATCATTCATTTCCATCATAATCCTCAAGATAAAAATTGCATTTATTTGTAATATTTATGTTGGTCTAATTTTCCTCTGGGACATTTTCAGCCAAATTATATACTCTTTATTACAGTTTTGGATACAAATATACTTCTCATTTCTTTGAGTTTGAAAATGATTAAAAGTCACTCAGAAAAAAACATAGCTTGATATTTTTTCTAAGATTTTACCTCTAATCTTATTAGTTTCAAAGATTTTACTAAAAACAAAACAAAACAAAAAAAAACTACTCTAGATATTTGGATAGTGATACTTTATATCATACCCAGTAAGTTACCCAGGACCCAAGTGATCGACTAAAATGTTAATATTGCACAAACACATCTATCACAGCACTGGCAACTATTAAGAGCCCAGTCAATGCTACATCAGAATGTAAGCAATTCATGCTAGTAGCATGGATTAAAACCAATATGTCAGGCCCTGAGTGGGAAAGAAAGTTTTTTTAACTGAGCATCTAAAAGATGTGACTCTGAAACAATTTTCTGAGGGATAAGTATTTAAACACAATTCACTCACTCAGTCCTAAAACCAGAACAGTTAGTGAAAGTGTGATAGAATCATATATAAAGGATAGTTTTTCGAAAGATAGGACTGAACAAGATTGAAAATCCTAGTCAAGACAAAAGTGCTGGGCACTGTACATACACGTGCAAATTCTGCCATGAACTCCGTTTTACAGACGGTAAAATCAAGTCTTAAAAGTAATGGCTCATAAGCCCATTCTCAGGCTGTCTGACCCCAAAGCCCATGTTCTGAAACAGTGATTATGTAACAGGGAGAAAAACATACATGCACAGTGTCCTTCATTTCTATTCAATGGTATTTATATTATCCTGGGGTTTTGAAAAATAACAGATCAATCTGTCTTTTCATTGGCACATGCAATTTTTGAGAAAGAAGACACCTCAAATACGTGGAACAGTCAAATACTTAGAAGTGCTGTGTGATTAATGTCCCTGCTAAGTATTATAGACTAAGAACTACATGGAGGTCAGAAAACAAGGCAATAATATGAACTGGAATAGTTATGAAAAGGCTTCACAGAGACAGTGAACTTGAACTGGCTCCTGATATTGAGTGAAACTTGGACAGAAGAGAGGATATTCTCACTTGGAAGAAAATTACCCAAATGGCTTTCAGCACAATAAATAAAATTACAGGAACCACCGTAGTTGTATAAAACACAAAGAGCACAAAAAGTTGCATAACACTATACTACTATTTGGAATAATACTAATAACTAAGTTAAACAATAACGTTTTGAATACTGTATGGTTCCATGTTGATGAGGTTCAAAAGCAGGCAAATCAAATCTACTGAAACAGATGTCAGATTAGATGACAATCTTTAGGTAGGAGGCATTGATTGGGAAGGGGCATAAAGAAACCTTCTGGGGTGCTAGAAATGTTATTTGTCTTGATTTGGTAATTACAGGTGTACATGAAAATTCACAGAACATAAACATAAGATTTGGGCATGTAAAAACTTACTATTTGTGAGTCACACTTCATTCAATACATAAGTAAAGGCAGTATCTACGGTAGACCTCAGGGTTTTTAGTATAATGTCTATTTAGCACTAGAAAAATCTTTCAAGGGACTTCCCTGGCAATCCAGTGGTTAAGACTCTGAGCTTCCAGTGCAGGGGAGGCAGATTTTTGGTCCCTGGTTGGGGAACTAAGATCCTACATACCATATGGTACAGCCAAACCAAAAAAAAAAGAAGAGGAGAAAGAAAGAAAATGCAAAAAGAAAAAAAAAAAAAAAAAAAAATGAAAGAAATAAAAATCCTTCAAGAATGCCTGTCTCAACTCTCTTCCTCACAGACGAAGCAACTGGTAAACCAAACAGATGCAGGGACTTGCCCCAAGTCACCAAGACATTCAGGGACTATGATGGTTTCTATTGTTAAATTTTTTTCCATTCTTTGGTAATGCCTCCAAAATATATTTAATGCAGGTCAGGAAGCAACAGTTAGAACTGGTCATGGAACAACAGACTGGTTCCAAATAGGAAAAGGAGTACGTCAAGGCTGTATATTGTCACCATGTTTATTTAACTTATATGCAGAGTACATAATGAGAAATGCTGGACTGGAAGAAACACAAGCTGGAATCAAGATTGCCGGGAGAAATATCAATAACCTCAGATATGCAGATGATACCACCCTTATGGCAGAAAGTGAAGAGGAACTAAAAAGCCTCTTGATGAAAGTGAAAGTGGAGAGTGAAAAGGTTGGCTTAAAGCTCAACATTCAGAAAACGAAGATCATGGCATCTGGTCCCATCACTACATGGGAAATAGACGGAGAAACAGTGGAAACAGTGTCAGACTTTATTTTTCTGGGCTCCAAAATCACTGCAGATGGTGATTGCGGCCATGAAATTAAAAGACGCTTACTCCTTGGAAGGAAAGTTATGACCAACCTAGATAGCATATTCAAAAGCAGAGACATTACTTTGCCAACGAAGGTTCGCCTAGTCAAGGCTATGGTCTTTCCTGTGGTCATGTATGGATGTGAGAGCTGGACTGTGAAGAAGGCTGAGCGCCGAAGAATTGATGCTTTTGAACTGTGGTGTTGGAGAAGACTCTTGAGAGTCCCTTGGACTGCAAGGAGATCCAACCGGTCCATTCTGAAGGAGATCAGCCCTGGGATTTCTTTGGAAGGAATGATGCTAAAGCTGAAACTCCAGTATTTTGGCCACCTCATGCGAAGAGTTGACTCATTGGAGAAGACTCTGATGCTAGGAGGGATTGGGGGCAGGAGGAGAAGGGGATGACAGAGGATGAGATGGCTGGATGGCATCACTGACTCGATGATTGTGAGTCTGAGTGACCTCCGGGAGTTGGTGATGGACAGGGAGGCCTGGCGTGCTGCGATTCATGGGGTCGCAAAGAGTCGGACACGACTGAGCGACTGATCTGATCTGATCTGATTCCTAAAAAAGAAGACCCAGATGTACCATTGAATTCTCAGTAATATTTATCTACCATTTTCTATATTGTTTATCACATTGGTCACATTTATTTTTCCCCATTATTTTTGACATCTCTGTACTGGATTATTCAAAATTTTCCCTTTATTCTTCTTCTTAACTTTCATACCTATAATCAATCTAACATATTTTCCCAAAAGATGCTTTTTAACACATACAAATCTAATCATATCCATTTCATAGAAATACCTAGTAACTATACCTGTTCTCAGATTTCAAAGAAATTTCCTCTATTCCTGAGGAAGGCAATTTGCCTAGAGTCATTCTATATTTCTTATATTACTAGTTAATAGATATAGCCTTTGCTCTTTCACTCTATAGCTAGAGAAGGAAATGATATAAGTAGTAAATACAAATACCTAGCTTTGTTTAGTTAAGAATCTTCTCATCGTTTCATCTAATTGACTTGCCACTGATCTTTTCCTGAAAAACCATTCACATAGTATTCCTCATTCTACCCCCAACAAACACCATCCCCCTATTGTCAAGGAATTCTGAGACCAAAGCAATGAAATCTACCAATGAGAAAATTGCTAGGTGTTTTTCCTTTGCTTGTTTTTCCATTCAAGTAGCTCTCAGTTCAAAGCTACATTCTCTAAGTTCTATACATGATACACAAATATATCTTTTTGCAGGGGTCTTGATTCTACTTAGCTATGTTAAGGTTTACTGAAAATCTTTAGATCAATCCACATGCCATAACACAAGTGCATAACCTCAGAACAATTCTTTGGGATGTTCACAAACAACTGTAAAATGACCCAAGTACAAATATTCCCAAGATAACTAGACAGAAGGTATGGGCATACTTGTCGTCATATTCACAGGTGAGTGCAATCTCAGCTTCTGTTAACACAGACTATTATTTTACCTGTAATTGGAAACATCATATTCTGGCAAAAAGCCACTTCAGTTATCTTCAGAAGGACAGTTTATGGTCAAAAGCAGCAGGTGCCAGAACATTGCTAGCCATGGCAGATTTTTCCCAGGGTCAATTTGCGTCATGTTCCTCTGTGTTGATATGAGTATGACAATTCAGAAAAGATAAATTCAGAGACCTCTTATGGGCTGTGTCAGATTTCTACCACTGCCCCTTCAGGTCTACTTCCTTCCAGATCCACCCTGCTCTTTGTCTCCCAAGGCTGACTAAAATGGACCTTATCAAAGAGCTCCCTTGCCTTCTACCTTCCTGAAGGGTTAACCAATGGGAACAGCAGTAAGATACTGGAGGATGAAAGGAGAATGAAGTCTGGACACCTTTTCTCTGGCCCATCAGAGGAAGATCACCCGTTTGCTCAACATCTTGAGTGAAGAGTGCTTTCATAGGCTTCGCTTTCCACGTTGTCTCTAGACTCCACCAACAGGCCACCACCTGACTCCTTCAGGCCTAAGAATCATTACAAACTCTCCACCAGCCCCAGGTCCTCGACTACCTAAATATTTCCTTGTATGCTGCCCACTTCTGGGAAGGGAGACATCCCATGTGGCTTGCAGGATCTTAGCTCCTCAACTAGGGATTGAACCGGCACCCTCAGCAGTGACAGTGAGGAGTCCTAACCACTGGACCACCAGGAAATTCCCTCCACATCTTTTAAAATGACCTCTTTAAATGAAACAATGCCATTTGCTGCAACATGGATGTACTTAGTGAAATAAGTCAGAGAAAGACAAATATCATATGATATCACTTATATGTGGAATCTAAAAAAATTAAATAAATGAACGTATTTATACAATAGAACAGATTCACAGACTTAGAAAACAAATCTATTGTTACCAAAGGGGAAAGGTACAGGGGCTTGGGGGATAAGTTAAGGGTTTGGGATTGACGTATACACACTACTATATTTTAAATAGATACAAACAAGTACAGCACAAGGAATGCTACTCAACAGTCCATAAAATATATATGGCAAAAGAATCTGAAAAATAATAGATATATGTATAACTGAGTAACTTTTCTGTGCACCTGAAACTAACAAAACATTGTAAATGAACTACAAAATGAAAAACTTTAGAAAAGACTATGAAGTGAGCAACTCCAAAAAATGAGCTCCCTATTACCCTTTCTTGAAACTACCCAATTTGAGTGTGTCATCTGCTTTGTAGAGGAACTTTTACTGATCATTGAATTGCAATGAGTAAGTAAAGGTCATTTTTGGAAATCTGGTCCCTTGAAAGAAAAAACATTTCATTGCTCTCTCTCTCGCTTCTTCCCATGCTCCAAGCACGCAGAGTAGTACCATGTCAAGTGAGACCAGGCTATTGCATCAATCAGATTGTCAATCCAACCCTATGCCCTAAATCTCTTGATAGTATCCACTGAATAAAAAACTGGGATCAGTGCAGTTCAGTAACTTAGTTGTGTCCGACTCTTTCCAAACCCACGAATCACAGCATGCCAGGCCTCGCTGTCCATCACTAACTCCCGGAGTTCACCCAAAGTCATGTCCATTGAGTCGGTGATGCCATCCAGCCATCTCATCCTCTGTCGTCCCCTTCTCCTCCTGCCCCCAATCCCTCCCAGCATCAGGGTCTTTTCCAATGAGTCAACTGTTCGCATGAGGTGGCCAAAGGATTGGAGATCCATCTTTAGCATCAGTTCTTGCAATGGACACCCAGGACTGATCTCCTTTAGGATGGACTGGTTGGATCTCCTTGCAGTCCAAAGGACTCTCAAGAGTCTTCTCCAACACCACAGTTCAAAAGCATCAATGCTTAGGTGCTCAGCGTTCTTCACAGTCCAACTCTCACATCCATACATGACCACTGGAAAACCATAGCCTTGACTAGACGGAACTTGGTTGGCAAAGCAATGTCTCTGTTTTTTAATATGCTGTCTCAGTTCACTTGTGTCCCACTCTTTGCGACTGCATGACTTGCAGCACACCAGGCCTCCCTGTCCAATACCACCTCCCAGAGTTCACTCAAACTCATGTCCATCGAGTCGGTGATGCCATCCAGCCATCTCATCCTCTGTTGTCACCTTTTCCTCCTGCCCTCAATCTTTCCTAACATCAGAGTCTTTTCCAATGAGCCAACCCGCCAAAGTACTGGAGTTTCAGCTTTAGCATCATTCCTTCCAAAGAAATCCCAGGGCTGATCTCCTTTAGAACGGACTGGTTGGAACTCCTTGCAGTCCAAGGGACTCTCAAGAGTCTTCTCCAACACCACAGTTCAAAAGCATCAATTCTTCAGTGCTCAGCCTTCTTCACAGTCCAACTCTCACATCCATACATGATCACTGGAAAAACCATAGCCTTGACTAGACGGACCTTTGTTGGCAAAGTAATGTCTCTGCTTTTGAATATGCTATCTAGGTTGGTCATAATTTTCCTTCCAAGAAGTAAGCATCTTTTAATTTCATGGCTGCAGTCACCATCTGCAGTGATTTTAGAGCCCAAAAAAATAAAGTCTGACACTGTTTCCACTGTTTCCCCATCTATTTCCCATGTAGTGATGGGACCAGATGCCATGATCTTCGTTTTCTGAATGTTGAGCTTTCAGCCAATTTTTCACTCTCCTCCTTCACTTTCATCAAGAGGCTTTTTAGTTCCTCTTCACTTTCTGCCATAAGGGTGGTGTCATCTGTATATCTGAGGTTATTGATATTTCTCCCAGCAATCTTGATTCCAACTTGTGTTTCTTCCAGTCCAGCGTTTCTCATGATGTACTCTGCATATAAGTTAAATAAGCAGGGTGACAATATACAGCCTTGATGTACTCCTTTTCAATTTGGAACCAGTCTGTTGTTCCATGACCAGTTCGAACTGTTGCTGCCTGACCTGCACACAGGTTTCTCAAGAGGCAGGTCAGGTGGTCTGCTATTCACATCTCTTTCAGAATTTTCCACAGTTTATTGTGATCCACACAAAGGCTTTGGCATAGTCAATAAAGCAGAAATAGATGTTTTTCCGGAACTCTCTTGCTTTTTTGATGATCCAGAAGATGTTGGCAATTTGATCTCTGGTTCCTCTGCCTTTTCTATAACCAGCTTGAATATCAGGAAGTTCACGGTTCACATATTGCTGAAGCCTGGCTTGGAGAATTTTGAGCATTACTTTACTAGCGTGTGAGATGAGTGCAATTGTGTGGTAGTTTGAAAATTCTTTGGCATTGCCTTTCTTTGGGATTTGAATGAAAACTGACCTTTTCCAGTCCTGTGGCCACTGCTGAGTTTTCCAAATTTGCTGGCATATTGAGTGCAGCACTTTCACAGCATCATCTTTCAGGATTTGGAATAGCTCCACTGGAATTCCATCACCTCCACTAGCTTTGTTCGTAGTGATGCTTTCTAAGGCCCACTTGACTTCACATTCCAGGATGTCTGACTCTAGGTCAGTGATCACACCATTGTGATTATCTGGGTCATGAAGATCTTTTTGTGCAATTCTTCTGTGTATTCTTGCCATCTCTTCTTAGTATCTTCTGCTTCTCTTAGGTCCATACCATTTCTGTCCTTTATCGAGCCCATCTTTGCGTGAAATGTTCCCTTGGTATCTCTAATTTTCTTGAAGAGATCTCTAGTCTTTCCCATTCTGTTGTTTTCCTCTATTTCTTTGCATTGATCACTGAGGAAGGCTTTCTTATCTCTCCTTGCTATTCTTTGGAACTCTGCATTCAGATGCTTATATCTTTCCTTTTCTCCTTTGCTTTTTGCTTCTCTTCTTTTCACAGCTATTTGTAAGGCCTCCCCAGACAGCCATTTTGCTTTTTTGCATTTCTTTTCCATGGGGATGGTCTTGATCCTTGTCTCCTGTACAATGTCACGAACCTCATTCCATAGTTCATCAGGCACTCTGTCTATCAGATCTAGGCCCTTAAATCTATTTCTCACTTCCACTGTATAATCATAAGGGATTTGATTTAGGTCATACTTGAATGATCTAGTGGTTTTCCCTACTTTCTTCAATTTAAGTCTGAATTTGGCAATAAGGAGTTCATGATCCGAGCCACAGTCAGCTTCCAGTCTTGATTTTGCTAACTATATAGAGCTTCTCCATCTTTGGCTGCAAAGAATATAATCAATATGATTTCGGTGTTGATCATCTGGTGATGTCCATGTGTAGAGTGTTCTCTTGTGATGTTGGAAGAGGGTGTTTGTTATGACCAGTGCCTTCTCTTGGCAAAACTCTATTAGCCTTTGCTTCACTTCATTCCATATTCCAAGGCCAAATTTGCCTGTTACTCCAGGTGTTTCTTGACTTCCTACTTTTGCATTCCAGTCCCCTATAATGAAGAGGACATCTTTTTTGGGGTGTTAGTTCTAAAAGGTCTTGTAGGTCTTCATAGAAACGTTCAACTTCAGCTTCTTCAGCATTACTGGTTGGGGCATAGGCTTGGATTACTGTGATACTGAATGGTTTGCCTTGAGAATGAACAGAGATCATTCTGTCGTTTTTGAGATTGCATCCAAGTACTGTATTTCAGACTCTTTTGTTGACCATGATGGCTACTCCATTTCTTCTACGAGATTCCTGCCCACAGTAGTATATATAATGGTCATCTGAGTTAAATTCAGCCATTCCAGTCCATTTTAGTACACTGATTCCTAGAATGTCAATGTTCACTCTTGCCATCTCTTGTTCGATTACTTCCAATTTGCCTTGATTCATGAACCTAACATCCAGGTTCCTAAGCAATATTGCTCTTTACAGCATCGGACCTTGCTTCTATCACCAGTCACATCCACAGCTGGTTATTCTTTTTGCTTTGGCCCCATCCCTTCAGTCTTTCTGGAGTTATTTCTCCACTGATCTCCAGTAGCATATTGGGCACCTACCGACCTGGGGATTTCCTCTTTCAGTATCCTATCATTTTGCCTTTTCATACTGTTCATGGGGTTCTCAAGGCAAGAATACTGAAGTGATTTGCCATTCCCTACTCCAGTGGACCACATTCTGTCAAAAAATTGGGGTTCTTTACCAATAAAGTGACTGACATAAGTTTATCTGTAACTCTATATTAGTGGAAATTACTTTAAATCATAAATCCTTGAAATTGAGTACCAATATACTAGTTACTCAATTTTCCCTTATGTAACAGGATTTATGGACTAACTCATGATGGTGGTGATTAGTGAGAAAGTGAAAACTGAATCTGTTGATCATTAAACGTGATGCTTCTAACAGAATATCAACAATGCTTCCATTCAGTCACAGACAAAGTCAACAGAGATTCATTCGCTTCCTTTCATGGCTGGAGCATCAAGTATGGAGAGTGACGGTCTACCCTGTGCCAGACCATGAAAAGCTCTTTGTACTTAAGGCTTTGGGCTTTATGCCATGACTGAGAGCAAAATGATCAGATTTACATTTCAGACTCACTACTCTGGTAGTTATGTGGAGGATAGGTCTAGTTATATGTCTACTGCAAAAATTGCATACACAGAAATAATAATAATAACAGTAATAATAATATAATGCAATGAAGGGGGATACAGGTTAGAAGAGACATATTTAAGAAGTAAATACAAAGTAAAAATGTCAGATTTCAGTGAATGTGGATACTGAGGGAAGGAAGGAGCCACAGATAAGTCCTGTTTGTCAGCCAGGTAATAGGTGGACAGAAGTCATACTGAGAATCTACCAGCAGTAGGGGGAGGAGCTAGCTGAGTTAGTCCCATGAAGGTTTTACTTTGACATGGACTAAAAGTGAGCAGCCCATGAAACTCACAAGAAAATATAAACAGACCATGGGAACTGTATGATTCAGTGACTCCAACCTGACTATATATCCAGAAAAAATCAAGAAACACTAATGTGAAAAGAAACATGCTCCCCAATGTTCATAGCAACAATTTACAATGTCCAAGGTACGGAAGCAACCTACATATTCATCAACAAATGAACAGATAAAGAAAATTTGAGATTTATATATATATACAGGTGGAGCTAGTAATAAAGAACCCACCAGCCAATGCAGGAGACATAAGTGACATGGGTTCAGGCCCTGGGTCAGGAAGATCCCCTGGAGAAGGGCATGGCAACTCTCCCTTCCCCCCAGTATTCTTGCCTGGAGAATCCCATGGACAGAGGAGCCTGGTGGGCTACTGTCCATAGGGTCGCAAAGAGCTAGACACGACTGAAGCAACTGAGCATGGCATGTGCGTGCACACACACACACACACACACACACATATATGTGTATATATATATGTATATAGCCTGGAGTGCTGCAGTCCATGGAGTAGCAAAGAGTCAGACACAACTTAGTGACTGAACAATAATGGAATATTATGTATATATTGTCTGTAATGGAATATTAAATGTATATTTATCTATAATGGAATATTAAACATTTATATAACAAATATACTTATATATAATAGAATATCCTATATTATAGATTGAATGTTAGTCATAAGAGAATGAAATTTTGCCATCTGTGTCCATGTGGGTGGACTTGGAGGGCATTAGGCTAAGTGAAATAAGTCAGACAGAGAAAGAGAAATACTGTATAATGTCACTTATATGCAAAATCTCAAAAATATAATGAACTAGCAAATATAGCAAAAAAAAAAAGCAGACTCAGATGCAGAGAACAAACTAGTGGTTCCAGTGGAGGGGGAGAAATACAGGGGTTAGGGAGTGGGAGGTACAAACTATTGAGTATAAGATTGCTTCAAGGATGTATTGTACAACACAGGGAATTACAGCCAATGTTTTGTAATAACTATAAATGAAAAGTAACCTTTAAAATTGTTTAAAAACAAACAAAAATAAAATTTAAAATTAAATTAGTAAACAAAAGGATCCCAAACAGAGGTGAGGTCGCCCCAGTGTGTGCAGTAAGAACAGCACTTGTGTGAGCAAAGAGCCCTGGAAACCCCAGTGTTTGAGGTACGAGGGCCAAAACAGGACTGTAAGGGAGTTGGGGCCCTAAGACCCAGAGAGGTCTGAGGAGAACCAGGAAAGACCTTCTGTCTACTTTTCCAGTCACCAATCTGCCCTTTATCGCCCCTCACTCATTGTCCAGAAATTAATGGGACATTGGCTCGAGATAATGGCCAAGTTTCTTTAATATAATTGTGCACCGAAATTTTCTCATGACCTGCAAATTGTTTCCCCTTCAATTGGACAAAGTATTGTCCTCTGCTCAAAGAATAGCTGGTCAACCAGCTGGGAGGACTTCCCAACAATTGCTATACAGATGAATCCTAAGTGTGAGGGTAAACAGTGTCATTTACATTCCAATATGCAGGCACTACGGGCTTCCCTGGTGGCTCAGTTGTTAAAGAATCCACCTGCCAGTGCAGGAGACATGGGGGGTTCAATTATCCCTGGGTTAGGAAGAGCCCCTGGAGGAGGAAATGGCAACCCACTCCAGTATTCTTGCCTGGGAAATCCTGTGGGCAGAGGGGCCTGGTGGGCTACCGTCCATAGGGTTGCAAAAGAGTCCAACATGACTTGGTAACAACAAGCAGGCACACAACTAATTCATCTTCTAAAATTCTCATACTTGTTTGTCAAAGCCCAGCTTTCCCTTTAACATCCCTTTAAAACTAAGTGGGGACCAAATTCTGCAGAAGACCCGTATGTTCTGGAAGGACTTAGAACCTGCCTTTGCCCCCAGCCATCATCAAATTAGTTCCCTGTCATACTGAGTTATGGAAGAAATACATCAGAAGCCTGAACGAATAAACTGAGAAAGGGAGAAGTTGAGCAGGGCTACAGTGATTCTGACCACAACAGATGTCAATAATATAAATTAAAACAACACTGCCACTGCCGTCTATGGGGTCGCACAGAGTCAGACACAACTGAAGCGACTTAGCAGCAGCAGCCACTGAACCAGGTGGCAGTGAGCTATTCTATACTGAGTGCTTGCTCTAAGCCAGCCATTATCGTTGGTGTTTTACCCAGATTTCCTCATCTCACATTCAACAGAATACTTTAGGAAACTGTCCGATCTTATTTTTAAAAATAAGACTGCGGGTCAATAAGAATCAAAGAGTCACATAGCCAAGGAGCAAAAGAATATGGATTTGAATCCATACTTTGTCCAGCACTGCAGCTCATCCCCTTAACCATCAGGCTACACAGCTCTCTCCCCTTCTCCACCTTGCAGGTCTCAATGCCAGGGGAAGGTTGGAGACTGAGACAATGAACACAGGTTCCAACTCTAGAGCACTAATGATGGACCTTTGTTATAGTCTTGCACAAGCCCAGGAAATAACTATAAAGTGAAAGAAGGGTATATGGGGAAGCCTACTGTCTAGTTTTATTTTTCACATTGCTGGACACAAATATCACCTCTATGCCTTTACTGTGGGGCTTCCCTGATGGCTCAGATGGTAAAGTATCTGCCTGCAATGTGGGAAACCCAGGTTGGATGCATGGGTCAGGAAGATCCTCTGGAGAAGGAAATGGCAACCCACTACAATACTCTTGCCTAGAAAATCCCATGAATGGAAGAGCTTGATAGGCTACAGCCCATTGGGTCACAGAGAGTTGGACACAACTGAGCAACTTCACTTTATGCCTCTACCATCGTTCTGTGATAGAACTTAATGCAATCCAGACACTTTAAAAATGAATGTATAAACTTTAAACATATGATGAAGTGTCAAGTTAAAACAACAAACAGCCTCAGGAAGAAAATCTGGATTCATGTTACAATTAATGGAGACAAGAAAATTTAAGCTTCATCATGATGATGAAAAAAAACATTAATAATGTGAACTATATATAAAGGAGGTGTTTAATAAAGAGTTATCAGAAAAGGAAGGAGGAAAAATAATTCAGGGCATGGAAAAGATTTTTTTTAAGCAATTGGTCATGCTACTGCTGCTGCTAAGTCACTTCAGTCGTGTCCGACTCTGTGCGACCCCAGAGATGGCAGCCCACCAGGCTCCCCGGTCCCTGGGGTTCTCCAGGCAAGAACATTGGAGTGGGTTGCCATTTCCTTCTCCAATGCGTGAAAGTGAAACGTGAAAGTGAAACGTGAAAGTGAAGTCACTGAGCTTTGGACAAACCAACGATGAAAGAAAAAGAAGCTAACACACTTAGTGCCCCATCAGACCAAGTGGAGTACAAGTTAATCCATTTGGAGACTAAAGTTCCAGTTTTCATGGTGAGCCCTGTGCTTTCTCTCAGTGTCTTTGTCCAAACTACAAGACTTTGCAAGTCATATAAAGAACAATCACACTTTTATAGTCCAGGAAGATCCTTCATGTGAGAACACATGCTACACCCTCATTACCCTGGAGAGACTTCTGTTCTCATAAAACTGGAGGAAGCCTTTTGACAGCCTAAATCCAAGCCCTCGTGGGAGGAGTGTTTTTAAGGAACACATCAGCACTCTGTTGTCTGCCTCTTGCACGCTGACCCTTCTTGGGTTTAAGATGACCATTTTCCGAGAATAGAAAATCTGGTCTAAATGAGAAATACTCTTTAAAATTGCTTTATTGCTATGTGGGTTTTTCTTTGTAATTATGGTTAAGTTATTCCATAAAATTTACTGCTATGATAGTCCTGTAATGGCAACACAGTCCAACCAATTTTTTTATTCACAGGAGAAAATGGTAAATGGGCCACAGAATCTTAAAATTCTTTTTTTTTTTTTTTTTTTAAACTTCTTTTGCTGAAGACACTGGTTAGGTTTTCCAGAAGCTTTTGGTTGGGTTTTCCATAGGAATTGGCCTAAAGGCAAAGCTGAATTTGAGGTGTCCTAGAAATAGCATGAGAAAATGCCTTTCTAGCCTTATTTCCATCTTAAATAATGAACAGAACTGTGTGTTGAAAGGGAACCGTTTGTGTTGGACTTGAGCAGTAAAGGAGCGAAAAGGGGGAAAAATGGAAGGACTAGAACAAAAGTAGGCAGAGTGCCTGGAAACAAATATGAATATATATAAAATATTTTAAAAACTTTATAGATTTGAAAACTACTGAGCTCCCAAACTCTGAAAACAGGCATAATTTTGCCTCTCAAGATGGAATTTAGAAAGTACAGTCCATTGCTACTTAATTTGAATCTGAATCATAACATATTAGCATATTGCTGCTGCTAAGTCACTTCAGTCCGACTCTGTGCGACCCCATACACGGCAGCCCACCAGGGTCTCCCGTCCCTGGGATTCTCCAGGCAAGAACACTGGAGTGGGTTGCCATTTCCTTCTCCAATGCAGGAAAAGTGAAAAGTGAAAGTGAAGTTGCTCAATCGTGTCTGACTCCTAGAGACCCCTTGGACTGCAGCCTACCAGGCTCCTCCATCCATGGGGTTTTCCAGGCAAGAGTACTGGAGTGGGGTGCCATTGCCTTCTCCGATTAGCATATTAAGCATTCTAAAATTCTCCTTAACTCATTAAGGAGAATTAATTAGTTCTTCATCTTCATGATCTTCTTAGTTCTTCATCTTCATGAAGAACACTCTAATTGTGCCCATGTATCCATGCCCTACCATAGTCTTCTGATTTCTCTTTGTCCTCTTTACTGAAATCAGGTGAAATAGTGGGTTTAATAAAGTGTCCAGCTTAAGTTATTTAATTAACATTAAATGAATGTCAATTTACTCTCACCCTTTAAATTTCAACTTTAAACAATCAAATGCAACTTCAGCTTCAAAAGTTCAAGTCCATAGCTGGTAATAAAGAGAGTGTCGTAATAACTGAACAGGTGACAGCAGCCCAAATACCACTGGATCTAAAGTAAGTAATAAAAACGTCATGCACACCCTCTCTGAAACTCTGTTTCTGCCTGTTATTATACGCTTAAGACTTTTCCATCTCATGGCACAGTGTTTCATTCACGAATGAAGAATAAAAATGCCTGGGTCAGACATAAATATAGCACCTGCTGTATATAATGGAGAAAGTGCTGTGTAGACCAGAGCTCCTCCTATTTCTAGACAAAACGTAACCTTTACTTCTTAATCCAGCTCTCTCATGCTCAACCATGCCAGTTTCCTGATTTTGTCTCAAATCTACCTCTTCTTCAACATTTTTCAACGTACAGTGTGTGTACAACATGCCAATCAGAATGGACATCATCAAAAAACCTATAAACAATAAATGCTGGAGAGGATATGGAGAAAAGAGAACCCTCTTGCACTGTTGGTGGAAATGTAAACTAATACACCCACTATGGAGAATGGTGTGGAGTTTCCTTGAAAAATTAACGATAGAGCTGCCATATGATCCAACAATCTCTCTCTTGGACATATATCAGGAGAAAACTATAATTCAAAAAGACACATGCACCCCAATATTCACTGCAGCAACTATTTACAATAGCCAAGATATGGAAGCAACCTAAATGTCCATTAACAGAAGAATGGATAAAGGTGTGGTACATATATACAATGGAATATTACTCGTCCATAAAAAGGAATGGAATCGGGTTATTTGAGAGAAATGGATGTACTAGAGTCTGTCATAGGAGCAGGCAATGGCACCCCACTCCAGTTCTCTTGCCTGGAAAATCCTATGGACGGAGGAGCCTGGTGGGCTGCAGTCCATGGGGTCACTAGGAGTCAGACTTGACTGAGTGACTTCATTTTACTTTTCACTTTCATGCACTGGAGAAGGAAATGACAACCTACTCCAGTGTTCTTGCCTGGAGAATCCCAGGGATGGGGGAGCCTGGTGGGCTGCCATCTCTAGGGTCGCACAGGGTCGGACATGACTGAAGTGACTTAGCAGCAGAGTCTGTCATACAGAGTGTAGTCAGAAAGAGAAAAATAAATATGGTATATTATACCCAAAATGGTATAGATGACCTTACTTGCAAAGCTGAAGTGGAGACAAAGAGGTGGAGAACAAATATATGAATACCAACAGGAAAAGGAGTGGGGAGGGAGGTATTAGGAGATTGGGATTGAAGCATATACACTGTTGATACAATATATAAAATACACAACTGATGTAAACGTACTGTATAACACAAGGAACTCCACTTAATGCACTGTGATGTCCTAAATGGGATGGAAATCCAAAGGCGGGGGGCTTAAATGTGTATGACTGATTCAGGGCTTCCCAAGTGGCTCAGTGGTAAAGAATCCACCTGCCAATGCAGGAGACACAGGTTCAATTCCTGGGTCTGGAATATTCCTTCCCTGGAGAAGGAAACAGCAACCCACTCCAGTATTCTTGCCTGGAAAATCCCATGGGCAGAGGAGCCTGGTAGGTTGCAGTCCATGGGGTCGCGAAGAGTCAGACACGACTGAGCGACTTCACTCTCACTTTTCATTTTCATGCATTGGAGAAGGAAATGGCAACCCACTCCAGTGTTCTTGCCTGGAGAATCCCAGGGACGGGGGAGCCTGGTGGGCTGCCGTCTATGGGGTCGCACAGAGTCGGACACGACTGAAGCAACTTAGCAGTAGCAGCAGTAAATGCTAAGGTGACATTGTAAATCAAATCTACTGCAATAAAAATAAACAAATTAATAATAATAATAATAAAAGAAAATGCCTGGGTCAGACATCAGTATAGCACCTGCTTAAGTAATGAAGGACTAAGAGGGGATTCCAGAAAACTCATATCAGGACAGACAGAATTCCCTCTTGCTCTTTCTTGTTACATCATGCAGGTAAGCTTAGGTAACCTATTCAATTCTCTGAGCTTCAGTGTGTACTAGTATCAAATGAGAATAATAATATCCATTGCTCAGGGTTGTGGTGAGGATTAAATAACATCATGGGTGGGGATCCACATTTACAGATGCACGTGTGGTCTTGCACCAGCATTTTCTGCAACATCTTGTTAGAAATGCAAGTTCTCAGGTCCTGCTCCAGACTTTTTGAATCAGAAACTCTTGCAAGGGGCAGTGCTGAGCAATCTGTGTTTGAAAAAGTCCTCCATGTGTAAAAAACACTTTTTTTTTTTTTTCTTGTTTTTAAATTAAATGCATTTCTGTTATTTCCAACACAATGAATTCATATTGGAACATGTCTACATGGATATATAATTATTATGATAATTATTATTTCATAATAATACCAATAATTCAGTTATAAAACTCTTCAAATATGTGAAGGCTTGCATCATTTTATAAATGTGAGAACTAAAATGTTCAAGTGGGTTGCCAAAGTTTATAGAGCTTTTTAAGATAATAATATCATAAAATTATATACACATAAATAATTTTCTTATTCCTTGGCTTTGTAAACTTACAGCTATAAGCCCAAAAGAAGTAAATAATACTTGAATCTACTAAGCTGAAAAGCTCTGGGCCAGCGTCATAGTCTTCTGAGCACTAGGATCCGTAAGCTGTAAATCTTTCTAGTTGACAATTTGTTTTGCTGGGGTTTACAAATTCTAGGTTCTTTCTCTTTTAACTATCTCATTTTTCCTCTCAATTGATTTTTTTTTTGGAGGGGGAGCACACCTCAAATCACGTGAGATCTTAGTTCCTGACCGGGGATCCAAACTGAACACCTGCAGTCGAAGTGCAGATTCTCAACCACTGGCCCTCCAGGCAAGTCCCTGATGTGATTGTTTTCTTGTTCTCAGTGACCTCAGTGTTTCACTTCTTGACCTCTATTTGCATGTCGTTTTGGAAAGAAATAGGCTTCCCTGACTCAGACAGTAAAGAATCTGCCTGTAGTGCTGGAGACCCGGGTTCGACCCCTGGGCCGAGAAGATCCTCTAGAGAAGAGATTGGCTACCCACTCCAGTATTCTAGCCGGGAGAATTCCATGAACAGAGGAGCTTAGTGGGTTTCAGTCCATGGGGTCGCAAAGAGTTGGACAGAACTGATTGACTAACACTTTCACTTTCTTTTTTAGAAAGAAACTAGAGATCCACAGTAAAGGTGTCACTTTTTAATCCATGTTGACTATTACTGAAAAGAAAGCTTCAGGCAAAATAAATATCATCCACACTGCTCAGTGCTATAGGTTTATCAAACTAATTTTTCATTCAGCAAAGATTTATCCACTGAATGTTGAATAAGTAAGCTATTTCCATATAACGACCCTTGCCATCAATTTTTCTCATTCCTTTTCAAAAACGTATATACAGAAATTTAAAGGTTCTTTTTAATGTAATTTAGCAATTATAACACAGACTTGAAGAAGAGTCATTTGAATTTTAAATATAAGTATTGAAATGACATAACATAGAATTGAATTCTATCTCCAAAATGAGCCAAAGAGCAGGAAGAACGTGAAGAGCAACGGGAAAAATCAGAATCTGGATTCATTTTCAAGTTTATGCTTTATTTTCTAATGTCAGAACAGAAAAATGCCTATGGCTCCAAATGCCTATGGATACAAGTGCAAGGACTGTAGCCCACCAGCCTCCTCTGTCCATGGGATTCTCTGGGCAAGAATATCTGAGTGGGTTGTCATGCCCTTCTCCAGGGGATCTTCCCAACCCAGGGATCGAACCTGAGTCTCTTACCCCTCCTGCATTGGCAGATGGGCTCTTTACCATTAGCACCACCTGGGAAAACCCAGAAGGAGGTAAAAAAATAAAATAGGTAAACTGAGAATCACTGTATTTCATCAAGGTTTCTTAACCTCAGCACTATTGACATTCTGAACTAGATAATTACTTGTTGCAGGCATTATTCTGTGCGTTCACTGTAGGGTGAGGATGTCTGATAGCAACTTTGATGGTGGTATCCTCCTCAGTTGTGAATACCAGAAGTGTCTCCAGACATTGCCAAATGCCCCTTCAGGGAACAAGTGAGTAAAAGTCACTCAGTCGTGTCTGACTCTTTGCAACCCCATGAACTGTCCACAGAATTCTCCAGGCCAGAATACTGGAGTGGGTAGACTTTCCCTTCTCCAGGGGATCTTCCCAACCCAGGGATCAAACCAGGGTCTCCAGCATTGCAAGCAACTTCTTTTTCCAGCTGAGCCACAAGAGAAGCAAAACTGCCCCCAATTCAGGACCACTCCATTATATTAAATAATTTTTTCTTCTCCTAGAAAATAAAGGTCAAGTCAGAGAGGACTTCCGGGTGGCCCAGGGGTTAAGACTCCATTTTTCCACTGCAGGTGGTATGGGTTCTATCTCTGGTCCAGGAAGTTCTACATGCTGTGTGGTGCAGCCAAAATAAAGAAAGAAATAAAAATAAGCTTTAAATAAAAGAAGTTAGAGAAAGCGTGCAAAAAGGTAACACAGAAAACATACCACACATTTTTACATTGGTTCCATAAAACACAAATTTTGTGAATTGCATAAAAAAAACAAAGAGTTGCATATAAATCTGCTGTTTCAAGGGACTACTTGTAACCCAAGTGGATAAAAAATGTGGTTTCAGTGCTTGTTCTATAATCAGTGTCTCAGAAGCACAGCTGAGGAATGTCTTCACCGTATCTTTTTACTTCCTGTATTCTGATGCTTTGACATTTTGAGTCTTGCTGTCCCCCAGAGGGGCTCTCCCATCCAGGGTTAGCCAATTCCTAGAGATAGTAAACAACTCGCCCACGAGTGTGCTTTTCAAATACAAACCAATTCAGAGTTCACACTTAGACCATCTCTTTTATTGGGTCCTTGCACTCTAGGTCACTGTCCATTGTTCCTAATCCGTAATCATCAGGGCCAGGTACCAGACACCTAGGGACATTCCCTAGACAGCAGAGCCTGCTGAACTTGTTCAGACTCACCAGTCGTAAGCTGGTTCACCATGCCTTGCCATTCTTCCCACAGAAACCACAATACAAGTCCTTGTCTACAGTTCTGCCCCCTCCTGCTGCCTCGTAACCAGTCTGCTACTTCCCTGCGTGGCCACGGGAATGACAATCCCCCTTCTCCTGGAAACTGAGTAAACAACCATCTTCTTCATAGGACTTGTCTACTGATCTGTTGGTCTTCAGTTCAGCTCAGTTCAGTCATGTCCTACTCTTTGCGACCCCATGAATCACAGCATGCCAGGCCTCCCTGTCCATCACCAGCTCCCAGAGTTCACTCAGACTCACATCTATCGAGTCGGTGATGCCATCCAGGCATTTCATCCTCTGTCGTCCCCTTCTCCTACTGCCCCCAATCCCTCCCAGCATCAGCGTCTTTTCCAATGAGTCGATTATTCGCAGGAGGTGGCCAAAGGATTAGAGTTTCAGCTTTAGCATCAGTCCATTCAATGAACACCCAGGACTGATCTCCTTAGGATAGACTGGTTGGATCTCCTTGCAGTCCAAGGGACTCTCAAGAGTCTTTTCCAACACCACAGTTCAAAAGCATCAATTCTTCAGTGCTCAGCTTTCTTCACAGTCCAACTCTCACATCCATACATGACCACTGGAAAAACCATAGCCTTGACTAGACGGACCTTTGTTGGCAAAGTAATGTCTCTGCTTTTGAATCTGCTATCTAGGTTGGTCATAACTTCCCTTCCAAGGAGTAAGTGTCTTTTAATTTCATGGCTGCAGTCACCATCTGTAGTGATTTTGGAGCCCAAGAAAATAAAGTCTGACATTGTTTCCACTGTTTCACTATCTATTTTCCATGAAGTGATGGGACCAGATGCCATGATCTTCATTTTCTGAATGTTGAACTTTAAACCAACTTTTTCACTCTCCACTTTCACTTTCATCAAGAGACTTTTTAGTTCCTCTTCACTCTCTGCCATAAGGGTGGTGCCATCTGCATATCTGAGGTTATTGATATTTCTCCTGGCAATCTTGATTCCAGCTTGTGCTTCTTCCAGTCCAGCGTTTCTCATGATGTACTCTGCATAGAAGTTAAATAAACAGGGTGACAATATACAGCCTTGATGTACTCCTTTTCCTATTTGGAACCAGTCTGTTGTTCCATGTCCAGTTCTAACTGTTGCTTCCTGACCTGTATACAAATTTCTCAAAAAGCAGATCAGGTGGTCTGGTATTCCCATCTCTCTCAGAATTTTCCACAGTTTCTTGTGATCCACACAGTCAAAGGCTTTGGCATATCAATCAAGCAGAAATAGATGTTTTTCTGGAACTCTCTTGCTTTTTCCATGATCCAGCAGATGTTGGCAATTTGATCTCAGGTTAACTCTACTTCAATTTTTTATTAATATACTCTATTCTGAAGCAAGGAGCATAAGTCACTTGATGGGGTCAAACTTCAATTCTGACAGTTCCAAAGGAACAAGACTAATCTGATACCCAAACAAAAATGATACTTTAAAAAAAATATTGTGCTTTTCGGCTCTTTCCATGTTCCTTTTTTTAAAATTGAGGTATAGTTGCCTTATAATGTTGTGTTAGTTTCTGCTGTACAACAAAGTGAATCAGCTATATGCATACTTATATTCCCTCCCTCTTGGAACTCCCTCTCTCTGCTCCATCCATATTTTAATTGATTCTTTTTTATCCTCTTTATTTGCTACTGTTATATTTTATCAGTTTTGTTTCAAGGGTGTTTCTGAGCAGAGACTTAGTGTGCATATAGGACAATGAATGAACTTTGGGTAAAAATTAATCTAGTTTTGAACGCAAAGTGTGTTTGAATCCATAGTGTGCTTTGGGGTCTTCTGTTTTCACCCACCTGTTTTTATTTTCCTATTTGTAAAAAGAAAATAACACTAAAATAATAATTATGATATGTGGTTATTTTAAGAATTTTATGAAGTACTGTTAAACCCTTATTCATGTAATAAAATGTCATTTATTGGGAACCAGTCACTGCCCTACTCTTGTGTGATATACAGGATCATGTCAGGGGGACAAAAGTAAATAAGTAAATAAAAGAGAATTTCAAATGAAGGACACAGAACAGGTTAAAGTGTCATAGAGGGACAGGCCTGATTGGGATGTGCTTTAGATATGATGTCAGCTAGACCTCTCTAGACCACTGATAGGCCACCTGACCCCAAACAAACTTCTTCTCCTCTCTCAGTTTTCAATTTGGTACCTGTACAGTGATTAGTAATTGTGTACAGTTGTGAGAGTTCAATCATAAAGAAGGCTGTGCACTGAAGAATTGATGCTTTCGAATTTTGATGCTGGTAAAGACTCTTGAGAGTCTACTGGAGATCAAACCAGTCAAATCTAAAAGAAATCAACCCTGAATATTCATTGGAAGGACTGATGCTGAAGCCAAAGCTCCAACACTTTGGCCACCTTATGTGAAGATCTGACTCACTGGAAAAGACTGATGTTGGGGAAGACTGAAGGCAAAAGGAGAAGGGATGGCAGAAGATGAGATGGTTAGATAGCATCACCAACTCAACGGACATGAATTTGAGCAAACTCCCGGAGATAATGAAAGACAGGGGAGCCTGCTGTGCTGCAATCCATGGGGTCACAAAGAGTCAGACACGACTTAGCGACTCAACAACAACAACAACGAAAAAAAGTGTAATAAACTTATAGAATTGTTTTTAGCACAAAACAATTATAAGAACTTAGCACACAATAAAAGAATTAGCTATTTTCTAGAATTAGCAAAAAAAAAAAAAAATTAGCTATTACGATGGCAATATTAAAGTTTATATAATTCTCAATGCAGAATGTGGGGTTTCTTACTCTCAACAACTTCTTTTGCAGATTTTATCAAGTCCAACCTGAAGAGTCCTTCTCTGGACTGAACCAGTAAGTCTACCTTTAAGTCTATCCTTAAGGAAGACATTTTTAAAATTTTTCTCTTATTTTGGAGTATAGTTGATTTTAAATGCTGTTATTTTCAAGTGTATAGCAAAGTGATTCAGTTATACATATATATGTATCTATTCTTTTTCAAAAATATTCCCATTTAGGTTATTACAGAATACAGAGCAGAGTTCCCTGTGCTTTATAGAAGTTCCTTGTTGGTTATCTGTTTTAAATATAGCAGTGTGTACATGTCAATCCCAAACTCTCAATCTATGCATCCCCCTCTACCCTTCCTTCCTGGTAACCATAAACTCATCCTCTAAATCTGTGAGTCTGCTTCTATTTTGTAAATAAGTTCATTTGTATCATTTTTTTAGATTCTGCATAAAGTGATATCATATGATATTTGTCTTTGTCTAACAAGACTTATTTCTGATAGAATGTGCAAAATGCCATGGAACCATTTACCACAATGAGTTGTTACTCAGCAACAGACACCTAAACATCAGTGTCCATAGCAGCACTAATTACAATGGCCAGGACATGGAAGCAGCCTAAATGTCCATCAACAGATAAATGGATAAAGAATATGTGGTACATATATACAATGGATTATTACTCAGAGAGTTCCAGAAAAACATCTATTTCTGCTTTATTGACTATGCCAAAGCCTTTGACTGTGTAGATCACAATAAACTGTGGAAAATTCTGAGAGAGATGGGAATACCAGACCACCTGATCTGCCTCTTGAGAAATCTGTATGCAGGTCAGGAAGCAACAGTTAGAACTGGTCATGGAACAACAGACTGGTTCCAAATAGGAAAAGGAGTACGTCAAGGCTGTATATTGTCACCATGTTTATTTAACTTATATGCAGAGTACATCATGAGAAATGCTGGACTGGAGGAAACACAAGTTGGAATCAAGATTGCCGGGAGAAATATCAATAACCTCAGATATGCAGATGACACCACCCTTATGGCAGAAAGTGAAGAGGAACTCAAAAGCCTCTTGATGAAAGTGAAAGTGGAGAGTGAAAAGGTTGGCTTAAAGCTCAACATTCAGAAAACGAAGATCATGGCATCTGGTGCCATCACTACATGGGAAATAGATGGAGAAACAGTGGAAACAGTGTCAGACTTTATTTTTCTGGGCTCCAAAATCACTGCAGATGGTGACTGCAGCCATGAAATTAAAAGACGCTTACTCCTTGGAAGGAAGGTTATGACCAACCTAGATAGCATATTCAAAAGCAGAGACATCACTTTGCCAACAAAGGTTCGCCTAGTCAAGGCTATGGTCTTTCCTGTGGTCATGTATGGATGTGAGAGCTGGACTGTGAAAAAGGCTGAGCGCCGAAGAATAGATGCTTTTGAACGGTGGTGTTGGAGAAGACTATTGAGAGTCCCTTGGACTGCAAGGAGATCCAACCGGTCCATTCTGAAGGAGATCAGACCTGGGATTTCTTTGGAGGGAATGATGCTCAAGCTGAAACTCCAGTATTTTGGCCACCTCATGTGAAGAGTTGACTCATTGGAGAAGACTCTGATGCTGGGAGGGATTGAGGGCAGGAGGAGAAGGGGACGACAGAGGATGAGATGGCTGGATGGCATCACTGACTCGATGAATGTGAGTCTGAGTGACCTCCGAGAGCTGGTGATGGACAGGGAGGCCTGGCGTGCTGCAGTTCATGGGGTCGCAAAGAGTCGGACACGACTGAGCGACTGATCTGATCTGATTACTCAGGCATAAAAAGGAACAAAACTGGGTTATTTGTAGAGACGTGGATGGACCTAGAGAGAGTCATAGAGGGTGAAGTAAGTCAGAAAAAGAAAAAATATATATATTAACACATATATATGGAATCTAGAAAAATGGTATGAAAGTGAAAATTGCTCAGTCATGTCCAACTCTTTGAGACCCCATGGGCTATACAGTCCATAGAATTCTCTAGGCCAGAATACTGGAGTGGGTAGCCTTTCCCTTTTCCAGGGGATCTTCCCAATCCAAAGACTGAACCCAGATCTTCTGCATTACAGGCAGATTCCTTACTAGCTGAGCCACAAGGGAAGCAGAAAAATGGTATAGATGATCTCATTTGCAAAGCAGAAATAGAGACACAAAAGTAGAGAACAAATGTATGAATACCAAAGGGTAAAGGGGGCGGGGGGAGGAATCTGGAAATTGGTATTGACACATATACACTGTTAATACTAAGTATAGAATAGATAACTTGTTTTAGCATACTGTGTAGCTTATAGAACCCTACTTAATGACTATGGTGACCTGAATAGTAAGGAAGTCTAAAAGGGAGGGGGTATATGTATATGCTTCTCTTGTGGCTCAGCTGATAAAGAATCTGCCTGCAATTCAGGAGACCTGGGTTCAATCCCTGGGTTGGGAACATCTCCTGGAGAAGGGAAAGACTGCCCAATCCAATATTCTGGCCTGGAGAATTCCATGGACTGTATAGTCCATAGGGTCACAAAGAGTCAGACATGACCAAGTGATTTTCACTTTCACTTTCACGCGTATATGCATGGCTGATTCATTTTGCTATCAGTAGAAACTAACACGACATTGTAAAGCAACTGTACTCCAATAAAAATTAAAAAAAAAAAAATAGATACCTCGAAAACAGGAAGCAGCGTTTGCCACTCATTTCCTAAACAGTGTTTTAAAAAACACTGGTTGAATGAAGAAAGATAGAACTATTAATGAAGAGGTTTTTAGCTACTTTTTTTTAAGACTCACTTCCATCTCTCTCCAAATTTCTCTTTCTCTCGTTTTTTTCACTTTGCCAGTTCTTGCAGGTGAAAACAGTCTCTATCCTTAAGTAGGTTAAATAACTCTCTTAAATTTAAAAGAATACTTTAGTAACAAAATATTTATTTGCTAAGAGTTTCCAGATACTTCCAGCTAAGATATTATGTCATCAAAATAGGAAAAATAAATTTAAGCAGTGTGGAAATTGTTAAGTAGCTATATGCTTGAGGCAAACAATTTAATGTTTAATACCATTCTTATGAAAGATGAGTAATCCTCTAGGTAATCCATCCTATTCACCTGTATATGGAATGACAGGCACTTTAGGAAAATCCTAATCTTAAAAATAACAACTTGGAAAGTAGTAATATTAAACACATATAACTTACCAAGTACCAGGAACTCTTCTAAATATTTGTATTAATTGAGCATGTGTGTGTGCATGTGTGCTCAGTCGTGTCCAACTCTTTGCAACTCCATGAATCATAGCCCAGACTATAAAAACCAGATTCCTCCGTCCATGGGCTACTCCAGGCAAGAACACTGGAGTGGGTTGCCACGTCCTCCTTCAGGGGATCATCCCAACCCAGTGATCGAACCCACGTCTCCTCCTTTGCAGAGGAATTCTCTTAACACTGAACCACTGGACTCAGTGTTAGTTGGAGAAGTCCAATTAACCCATGAAGTAGATACTATTATTATCTTCACTTTATTAACTGAGGAAACAAACAGAATACTAAATAATTAGTTCAAGTTCAGATAGCTAGAAAGTGGCAGAGAAGAAATTGATTCAAACCTAGGCAATTTGGTTCCTGAGTCCATTAATTTAGCTCCTGTACTCTTCTGCCTTCTAAAAGCAAATAGCCTCAAAATTCATTTCAGGTCTCAGGGTTGTACAACCCTGGGACTTCTACAACCAGTAATAATATTTAGCATTTAGGTCTGAAAAAACTCCAAAAACAACAGGTATCAACTTTCATGCACAATAAAACGATCATTTAAAACTAAGTGTTTCGAGACTCTCAAAAACATCTCTGTATGCTACTTCAATTTTGCTTTTTGTTTTGTTTTAACATGTCATAGGTGTAAACAAATTGCATAGGACTATAAGTAAATTGCTTTGAGATTATTTGAAGGAAAGCTTTATTGAAAGCATCAAGTAACTGCTTGTACTTGGAAGTACTGGCTTCGGAAGGGAAGAAAAGATAATGTGGAGTCAAGAGAAATACAAAAGAGATGAAGTTTAACATTTACTCATGAAGGACAAAACCAGACACTTGCTTCAAGACACTTAAAAAGGAGAAAAAGCCATTGATGGCAAAGACAGGATGAGGGAAGAAATATAGAGAAGGAGTTCTACAGAAAAAAAGATAGAAACTGAGCTATTATTGAAAAAAAAGTTCAGAAAATACAGTTTGCTTTTTATTTCAGAATTTTCTCTTTAATCATCTATACCTTCAAGGCACTATAATATGCATAAAGGACTAAGCAATGCTGCAGGCCTCCACCCAGTCATTATGTTTTACAAACGTTTGGGATATGAGGTAGAATTGGAATGACAGTTCATCATTTTAACAGATCCTTTTCAGCCTTTCTGGGAAAAGCAGATAGGCTGGCATACTTTGTTCAAATGATAATTTCTTTATATAAGTATTTTAGGAAAAGGAATAAAAACTGGTCCACTGGACAAAATATTTCTGCATATAACAGCAAATTTTTATGTTATGTAAATATCACTGAAAGGAAAGATTTCTGCTGCAAAGAGAGCAATTCTGATGACTTTGGAGAAATTACCTTTGAGAAAGTTACTCTGAAGTTAACTATTGGGAATCTCACTGTTATTGGAGATGTTAGCATCCAAATGGTTTGAAGAAATTGCAAGGTTGAAGGAAACTAAAGTGGAAGTTCCAATTCAGTTAGAAAAAAAGAAAGAAACGAAGCATGGAAGGGGAGAATGGAAAATATTCCAAAAAGAGAACATTTTCTTCCAAAGTTCATGGCCAAAGGGAATTTGGTTCCCAAGGTCGTTCAGGCACGTGACCTGTGGCCTGTGGCCTGTAGCATCTCTATATTACTTACACTTTTACAGGGTGATCCAAATTTCAGTGGTATGACGAGCTTAGACAATCTATAGAACTCTTATTGCCTAAAATTAACCCCAAATTGAGTTTGAAGGTTTCAATCTGTAATATTCTTTATTTTTGCATTGCTGCTAAATTCTTAGGTTTATTGCAAAACATTTGTAAAGAATGGAAAATAAGTGACAATACAGATAAATATCCATCATCCTGTCTACTCAGACATAGCTAAAACGAACTATTTCCTTCCAAGAAATACTCAGTGTATTTGTCTCACATAAATGATATCACACAAAATGAAAACTGTGAAATGATTTTTCTATATTATTTAATTCCTTTTTGTATTAATCATTTTTATGACTGAATGACATCTCATGTTCTTCTAACAGGGAAGCTTTGGTTATTTTCAATTTTTGCCTATAACTTATAATATTGTAGAGACCGTAATTTTCACATATATTACTTTGTGCATTGTCATTTATTCCCTTTGTCTAGATTTCTAAAAGGGAAGGGGAAATGCCTAGGTATTCACTTCGTGACAGGACCCTTTTAAAATCTTACACTGATGAATTAATGTTTGTTTTCAAGTAAATTTCAAGAGGGCGCAGTTAGTATATTTCTGGAGCCTGGGGAAGGCAATGGCACCCCACCCCAGTACTTTTGCCTGGAAAATCCCATGGACGGAGGATCCTGTTAGGCTCCAGTCCATGGGGTAGCTAGGAGTCAGACACGACTGAGCGACTTAACTTTCACTTTTCACTTTTATGCATTGGAGAAGGAAATGGCAACCCACTCCAGTGTTCTTGTCTGGAGAATCCCAGGGACGGGGGAGCCTGGTGGGCTTCCGTCTATGGGGTCACACAAAGTTGGACACAACTGAAGCGACTTAGCAGCAGCAGCAGCAACATGAGTATCAGACAGTGTTTTTCTGTTGTCTTCACACATGAATGACCCTGTGGATTGTTACATGGTTCTCTGATATTTATTGTTGGATGGGGTAAATTTTAATGTCACTCTGAGATGTTTTTTAAAATCTTTGTCAACTCAAAATGTTGCAAGGCTGGAATCAGATCAGATCAGATCAGTCGCTCAGTCGTCTCCGACTCTTTGCGACCCCATGAATCGCAGCATGCCAGGCCTCCCTGTCCATTACCAACTCCCGGAGTTAACTGAGACTCACGTCCATCGAGTCAGTGATGCCATCCAGCCATCTCATCCTCTGTCGTCCCCTTCTCCTCTTGCCCCCAATCCCTCCCAGCATCAGAGTCTTTTCCAATGAGTCAACTCTTCGCATGAAGGCCGGAATAGGTCTACCCAAATGGCAACCCACTCCAGTATTCTTGCCTGGAGAATCCCAGGGACAGAGGAGCCTGGTAGGCTGCTATCTGTGGGGTTGCACAGAGTCGGACACGACTGAAGTGACTTAGCAGCAGCAGCAGCAGCATTGTATATCCACACACAGACCCCACCTCTACCCTGGAATTCAGTAAGCCCTTCTGATTTGCATCTCTAGGGCTTTTCCACTTTCAAAAAAAAAAAAAAAAGAAGAGTCTGCTCCAAGTAAATCTTTCACGATGCGCTCTCCTTTCTCATGGCCACTTCCCCATAAGTTCATATAATTCTCAGGCTGAATCTCCATTCTCTGTCCACTGCATCTGTCATCATGTCCCTTAATAGTTTCCTCTTTTTGCTTGTGGTAATAGTTTCAAGGAGTCTCCACATCACTGATTCAGATTTTTAATACTTTCAATTCTGCCTTTATTGCCTCCTTTGCAAGTGTTCATTCATATAAATTATTTCCACTTCTGCTTTTCAAACAAAAAAATTTATTGGAGTATAGTTGCTTTACTCTTGCTTTTTTATTAGTTTTTAGTTTTCTTGGACTCTTCCTTACATCACAAATTTCACTGTGGTAGTAGATAGGCATGCAGGTTCTGTAACACACTATATGTATCGTCATCTAAGTGCTACCACTTGCTGTAAGGCCATGGGAAAAGCTTTTTTAGGTTTCTAAAATTCCAAAATTGCTACCTCCCTAGCAAATTTGTTGTAAAGATTACATGAAATAATAATCTATGGAAAGTGTTTAATCTGGTACATAATAAATAGTTAGCAAATACTAAGTCTTACCAGTCATTATCATTACCATCATCCCATTGGGGACTTTTCATCTCAGAAGATTCTCTCTGTAAGGATTTCTTCTATTTCTGCTTACGAGTACACATCACAGCACAGTGATTCTGTATACAATGCTTTTATTCCTCTTGTTTCAAGCCTATTCTGGTTGCAAAATCTAAACAGAGAGATTAGTTTTAGTTCAGCCACTCAGTCGTGTCCGACTCTCTGCAGCCTGCAGCACACCAGGCTTCCCTGTCCATCACCAACTCCCGGAACTTGCTTAATCTCCTGTCCATCGAGTCAGTGATGCCATCCAACCACTTCATCCTCTGTCATCCCCTTCTCCTCCTGCCTTCAATCTTTTCCAGCATCAGGGTCTTTTCTAATGAGTCAGTTCTTTGCATCAGCTGCCCAAAATACTGGAGCTTCAGCTTCAGTATCAGTCCTTTCAATGAATATTCAGGGTTGGTTTCCTTTAGGATTGACTGGCTTGATCTCCTTGCAGTCCAAGGGACTCTCAAGAGTCTTCTCCAACACTCCAGTTCAAAAGCATCAATTCTCCAACATCGCAGTTCAAAAGCATCAATTCTTCTATAATTTTTTAAAGTTCATTTTGACACTTTCTTTTCAGAGAGTGGATTTTTTAAATGTACATAATGTATTATTTCATTCAACTAATACGTACTGAGTATTCACTATGTACCAACCTGTTAAATGAACTTCCTGCTAGCACCAATCTTTTTTATACTCAACCCTTCCTAGAATATAAACTTCCTGAGAGGCTTTAAATCATGTGACTGGCCACGACGATACAAAGTGAGTCAATTATGTTTATCTAAACTTTGCTTCACCTGATTCAATCAGTGATATGTACTATTTTTCAGAGAAGGAAGAATCTCATCATTCAGTTGATTTTTCAGTGATAACACTTCAAAGGGAAACAATAACCAGAGACTAATAAACTATGCTTCTGAAGCTAAGCAAGTATACATATCCTTACTTTTGAATGACAGAGGAACAGATTTGAAAAGTGATGAGGTACAGGAGAAATAGACAAAGAAGAAAAAATCCAGTCTTATAATGAGATTTAAGGACTTGACAAAGTAATGACTGTTCCAACAATAATAAAATCTAAAATAAACTAGAAGATGATAGTTCCAAGACCTTGAAATTCTAAAGTTGCTCTAAATTGAATGAATGTCTAAGATCCAAAAATATGTTGTTTACAATAATTTTGCTTTAAACATCATCAGGACCAAGGCAGAAAAATCTCATGACTGCCTTATGAAACATTCTAAGGTCATCTCAGATAGCATCTCTGTTTCCCTCAGTCCAGATTCAAACTTGTAAATAAGTTTTCTCAGTGAGAGAAGTCCTCTGAGAAGAGTACATGAAGAGCCATTTTTTTACAGGAGTAAAGAAAATTCTTCTTAAAATATCTGCTAGAAATATGCTCACAGTTTAAAATGTTCCACCTAAGAATCAAGGCAAATGTCATGTAATCATGAAATTTGTGAACCAGACATTTCCTTTTTAAAACCTAATCTTTTATTTTGCATATGGAGAGCCTGAAGTAGCCAGGTATAATTGTGTCCCTTACTTAAGTTTTCTCACATTTTGAAGGGAACAGAGCACTGCACAGTGTTTTCAAGACTGCAAAATATAGGCGACCGCTCAAGCCACAGCACAAGCACACACAATCAATACCAGCATGTACATCCAAATGGCCTGTGGTCAGTGCCCTCAGTTAAATTACTAGAATCAGTTCTAGAATAGAAGCTGGTAGAGAAAGGGCTTCAGAATAAGCTGAAAATTTTATATCATTCCAGAATATTCTGTAAATAAATGATTCTTAAAAACATAAATAAAAGAAAAATGATTTTTAATATTCTAAATAAATTTATCTAAACATGTTTATGTCAGTTATCTCCAGCTCAGGTTTCTCCCTGATAATTCAGACTTCCAAATCCCAATCCCTCCTCCTCAACAACTGTTCTTATTATGCCCCTTCCTTGGGGTGTTTGCTCACCTGACATCTTCTCAGGCCTTCCCTGACCATCCTTTCAAAAGTTGCAACACACTAGGTGACTGTCCGACTTCCTCCTCAAATTAATTTTCCTCCAAATTTCTCATCATCATCTTACATATTGTATATTTTATTTACTTAATTTGTATATTATCTCTTCCCCAGCGTATATTCCTGTTCCTAGTACTGGTTTTGCTATCGGTGTGAAATAAATGTTTTAAAAACATATGAATATTTTTAATAAACTCATGAATGAACGAAATTCCAAGAGTCTTATATATTTACAAGTAAAGAGTCTTTTCTCCACTAACTTTTACAAGATTCTTCATAGATATTATGTGATCTGATTCTTTAAAGTATGAATGAGGCATTTTATTTTCTTGATTAACCTCACTGCATAAAGTGATATCACTGTGTAAATTGAACTATAGTACAAGCTCTTAAAGGAAGGGGAAAAAAATCTTCTCTTGATATAGAATACATCATTTAAAAAATGGGTCTAGTTCTCTCCCTATTTGATGTCAGTCTAGAGTTAAACAATCAACCTTCAAATTAAGACATTATTACCCAACCCAGGACTTTACTCTCTATCAGATCAGATCAGATCAGTCGCTCAGTCGTGTCCGACTCTTTGCGACTCATACACTATACCTAGCATTATCCTCAACGCATCAATATGCATTTGAAGAAGTGAGACACATAAAAACACTGCTTCCCATAACAGCATACAACATTGTTGTCATTGCTTTACCCATTAAAAGCCACAAGGAGACAACAGGAAAAAAAAGTGACTGTCTAAAACAAGTATCTCTTGGTTCAAACGTTCATTCCTTCTCTTCATTCATGTTAGAATTTATTTCAAAGCACATTTTAATTCCAGTTCACAGAAACATTAATATCTTGGGGCTTAGAAGATTAAATATAACTTTTCTCATAGTATTCTACCCCTCCCTTCAAGGTTTTGGCTGAACTGGCCCAGCTAAACTACTGGTTAAACTCCTAACATGAAGTGAGATTGTTGCTTTCAGGCTGGTCTGAAGTGAGCAGTACCACAATGCAAACCACTGTACTTTTCCTTTCTTATTCTGAAAAAAAAAAAAAAAAAAAGGTTGTGCAAGATTTTTCTAACAGTGAAAAATCACCAAGGAGGCACTAACTACTGATGAATGTTTTTCCTTCTTAGGACAGCTCACTATTTCTGGACTGTTAGTATGAGAAGAGTGCTCTTTCTCATATTTGAAGGAAAGCATTAGATGTTCTTTTATATGAAATCTGGTTTGAAGCTGAGAAACTCTCAGATGTGTGCAGTTTCAAAAATATGAGAAACTCTTGAGAGGTTCATAGCTGGGATCATACGGGAAGACTGGAATGAGGTCTGAGTGAAGCAGGTTGGAATCAGTTGTATGTGGGTCTGTATGATATGTATATGCTTCCCAGGTGGCGCTACTGGTAAAGAAGCTGTCTGCCAATGCAGGAGATGTGGATCTGATCCCTGGGCTGGGAAGATCCCATGGAAAAGGGCATGGCAACCCACTTCAGTAATCTTGTCTGAAGAATCCCATGGACGGAGGAGCCTGGTGGGCTACAGTTCATGGGGTCGTGAAGAGTGGGACATGACTGAAGGGACAGCCTGTGCATCATGTGTATGCTGAAGAAAAAGATCCAAACTGGCATTGAGACATGGGCTGGAAAATTCAGCCCAAAAAGATAAGACTTAGTGATCAATTATTCCGTGGTGGCCCAGACGATAAAGAATCTTCCTACAATGCAGGAGACCCAGGTTTGATCCCTGGGTTGGGAAGATCACCTGGAGAAGGGAACTGGCTACCCACTCCAGTATTCTTGCCTGCAGAATTCCATGCAGAGAGGACCCTGTACATGGTTCACAAAGAGCGCGACAGGCCTGCACAACTAACTAACACTATTCTGGACCAGATAAGGCAAAGTTCTGCATATTCATATTCCCATTCAATGCTCTCACTGTATCTTTGAGTGGGTTGGTATTATTCATTTTACAAATGAGGTTTCTGTTAGTTTCTGGCTACTGTAACAAAGCAACAAAAATTTGACAGATTAAAATAATAGATTTGTTCTTTCACAATTTCAGTGTTTACAAACCTGAATTAAGGAGTCTACAGGTATCACTTAGTATCCTAGTTGATTAAAGGATCTTGAAAGTAAATTAGGATCCCTGAAATAAACAGTTCAGTTCAGTTCAGTCATTCAGTCATGTCCGACTCTTTGTGACCCCATGAATTGCAGCACGCCAGGCCTCCCTGTCCATCACCAACTCCCGGAGGTCACTGAGACTCATGTCTATCAAGTCAGTGATGCCATCCAGCCATCTCATCCTCTCTTGTCCCCTTCTCCTCCTGCCCTCAATCCCTCCCAGCATCAGAGTCTTTTCCAATGAGTCAACTCTTCACGTGAGGTGGCCAAAGTCCTGGAGTTTCAGCTTTAGCATCATTCCTTCCAAAGAAATCCCAGGGCTGATCTCCTTCAGAATGGATCTCCTTGCAGTTGGATCTCCTTGCAGTCCAAGGGACTCTCAAGAGTCTTCTCCAACACCACAGTTCAAAAGCATCAATTCTTCAGTGCTCAGCTTTCTTCACAGTCCAACTCTCACATCCATACATGACCACAGGAAAAACCATAGCTTGACTAGACGGACCTTTGTTGGCAAAGTAATATCTCTGCTTTTGAATATGCTATCTAGGTTGGTCATAACTTCCCTTCCAAGGAGTAAGTGTCTTTTAAATTCATGGCTGCAGTCACCATCTACCGTAATTTTGGAGCCCCAAAAAAGAAAGTCTGACCCTGTTTCCACTGTTTCTCCATCTATTTCCCATGAAGTGATAGGACCAGATGCCATGATCTTCATTTTCTGAATGTTGAGCTTTAAGCCAACTTTTTCACTCTCCTCTTTCACTTTCATCAAGAGGCTTTTTAGTTCCTCTTCACTTTCTACCATTAGGGTGGTGTCATATGCATATCTGAGGTGATTGATATTTCTCCTGGCAATCTTGATTCCAGCTTGTGCTTCTTCCAGCCCAGCGTTTCTCATGATGTACTCTGCATATAAGTTAAATAAGCAGGGTGACAGTATACAGCACTGACACACTCCTTTTCCTATTTGGAACCAGTCTGTTGTTCCATGTCCAGTTCTAACTGTTGCTTCCTGACCTGCATATAGGTTTCTCAAGAGGCAGGTCAGGTGGTCTGGTATTCCCATCTCTTTCAGAATTTTCCACAGTTTCTTGCGATCCACACAGTCAAAGGCTTTGGCATAGTCAATAAAGCAGAAATAGATGTTTTTCTGGAACTCTCTTGCTTTTTCGATGATCCAGTGGATGTTGGCAATTTGATCTCTGGTTCCTCTGCCTTTTCAAAAACCAGCTTGAACATCAGAAAGTTCACAGTTCACATATTGCTGAAGCCTGGCTTGAAGAATTTTGAGCATTACTTTCCTAGTGTGTGAAATGAATGCAATTGTGCAGTAGTTTGAGCATTCTTTGGCATTGCCTTTCTTTGGGATTGGAATGAAAACTGATCTTTTCCAGTCCTGTGGCCACTGCTGAGTTTTCCAAATTTGTTGGCATATTGAGTGCAGCACTTTCACAGCATCATCTTTTAGGATTTGAAATAGCGAAATAAACAGAACTGAAGGCAATTGGAAAATGTCAACAAAAAATATCATTGTTGGCTGCTGAGTTCAGTGTCCCATTTCTGATTCTCCCTCAGAACTTTCTGACAATGGAGACTAACCTGCTTCCTATATAATGTGTGCAGTAAAAAGCAGCTTTCATTTTATACATTTCTCTAAAAGGATTGCAGACTTTTTTCAAACCTCTGAACTCAGAATACACGTTCGTTAAGTATTTAGCTGGTACATATATGCTCAGTCATTCAGTCGTGTTCGATCTTTGTAACGCCACAGACTATAGCCCACCAGACTCCTCTATCCATGGAATTTTCCAAGCAAAACTACTGGAGTGGGTTGCTATTTCCTACTCCAGGGATTTTCCTTACCCAGGGATCAAACCTCTGTCTCCTGCACTGGCAAGCAGATTCTTTACCACTGAGCCACCTGGGAAGACCATTTAGGTAGTGAATGGATAGAAATTTTGTTGAGAAAATATGGCAGAACCGGAAATGGTTCCTTATGACTTAGACTCTCGTGGGAGTTGATCTTCTGGGTGGTTCCTCTGACTGGTGAGGTTCTTCTGAGAGCAGAATCTACACCACTGACCTCAGTCCTCCACAGTTTTGAGGAGCCCTGATTCCATTTGCACTTGGAATCATCTGATTAGAGAATATTAAAGATTGAGGCATCCTCAGTTGAGATGCTTCACATTTCCTCCATGGTGGATCATCTTACCTATATTTCCAATCATCCCCATCCTTCAAGGCCCAGGGCAAATACTACCTCCTTCATGAAGACTAAGTCCCAGGCACATGCATGAAGCTACTATATCTCTTGAATACCTACTATTCATTTTCTGCTCCTCACTCACAGCCTATTACTTTACATCAGGGCTTACACTCAGTCTTTGTAAGGATGTGTCTCATGTACCATTGCATCTGCAGAGATGACCTCAATAGGCAAAATATGCTCAGAAAGTGTTTATTGAATGAATAGCTAAACCATGGGCATGTCTTGGCATCCTTGAGAGCAAAATCCATGGCACAGTTATCTTTGTAACTGTAGAGTTCATGAACTTGACTCAAGTATTATATAAACAGGCTCCAGTTGCTGTCATTTTGATTCTAAAAGAACAACTTCGTTTACCCCCAAATCTCTGTATCAGATGTTGCAGGAATCGTTGCACTCAGGTCTAAAGTCAGTAATTGCCGTATTGTTTTTATTCCTTTTACTCCCCCACCCCAATTTTATTAGCAAGCCCTGCATAAGTAATGAGTCAGGCATCTTGCTACAAAAGGAAAAAATGAAGGCTTCAAGTCCACTTGATGACAGTTTCATTGGGAATATACATCTGGATGAGGTAATGCTCATGCAAAGTGCAATTTCCATGAGAGATCAGAAGCCTAACACCTTCTTGGTTAGGAAAAAAAATAGATTTTAATGGGAAGTGAATATGTTGCATAGAAAAATTATGGAGCAAACCTGACCCCAAAATGCCCTAGCCTTTAAAGTTTGAGCAAGACATATTTAAACACGGCCAAAAAAAAAAAAAAAAATTATTTCTTGGTTCATTAGTTGATTAAGTCCATTTGAAGCATGTAAGTAAGCACATTTCTGAAGCTGACCCAAGATAGGAAATTAGAATTTCCATAGCTACAGTGAATTCATCAGAGAGATGAAAAGGCCACTAGAGATGTTGCTGGCAAAATATCACTTCTGGATTCTAATTTTTCTCTTTTACTCAAAAGGAGTTTTCTATAGAGGAGAGATTCCATAACAATGTGAAGGAATGATGACTCCCTCAGAATGGGTTTCTGATAAGTAGGTGTTGACAGTAGGAATGGAGAGTCTTTTTTCTTTTTTACTGTTTTCAAAAAGATAGCTTTCATTCACCATTTTTGTCAACGTGTCCAAAATTTTCAAACTCCCAAATCTGACAGGCTCTTTCTCTTAAAATCCCAGGTGCCTATGTATGTTTTCCCTCCAATCTTCCAAAATTCCTTCATTAATAATATATGTAAAAAGGAGAACCAGATGAGCTTTGTTAGAAATATACTTGACTTTCTCGTAGAATGCATCTCCTGCTTTATTGGAGAAGGCAGACATTGCCCAGTAAGAACTTATGAAATTTTACAAGACCTCAGCACTGGAATGAAGGTCTGAGGTCATCAAGTTAAGATGAGGTTCTTAACTTGAGATTCATCCATTAAAGCATCCATTCATCCATCTTAACTCTGAGATTCATCCGTCAGAGTAGGTGATTATGACAAGTAATATTTCTAGTATCCTTTCAATGTCCTCCTGGCTTATTTCCAAATATGCCTGCAGTGCTAATCACAGTGCCTGGTGATGGTGTAATGATATCAGGAAGCAACCAGGGACCTGAAGTACCTAACCTATCTCCTAGCAAAAGTTTCTAACTGTGTGAGATGTGGCTGTTTTGTGGCAAAAATCATACTTGATTTTCTGATTTCTCTATTTCTCCTCCTCTTTCTTTATCAGTAAAAAATCTTTCCTCCACAAAGAGAGCAGTAAACTGAAAAACAAAGACATCCATTTATTTTATTCAAATTCTTGCTGAATGTGTAATTTGTGCCTTAGAGTGTTCTTCTCATACTGCTGGGGATTTACTGATATGTTTACATAATAGAGCTTCCCTGGCGGCTCAGAGAGTAAAGCATCTGCCTGCAATGTGGGAGACCTGGGTTCCATCCCTGGGTTGGGAAGATCCCCTGAAGAAGGAAATGGCAACCCACTCCAGTACTCTTGCCTGGAAAATTCCATGGATAGAGGAGCCTGGTAGGCTGCAGTCAATAGGGTCACAAAGAGTAGGACACGACTGAGAGATTTCACTTCTTTCACTTTACATAATGAGTGGTCTTCCCTGGTGGCTCAGACAGAAAAGGATCTGTCTGCAATGCAGGAGAACTGGGTTTGAACCCTGGGTCAAGAAGATCCCCTGGAGAAGGGAATGGCTACCCACTCCAGTATTCTTGCCTGGAGAATTCCATGGACAGAGGAGCCTGGTGGGCTACAGTCCAAGGGGTCACAAAGAATCAAATATGACTGAAGTGACTTTCATCATCATCATCATCATTATATAATGAACCTTACTTAGATGAGGAAGGAGGAATGGAATCAGAGATGACTCTGGAGTTTTGACCTGCATGACTGTAAGTGTTAATGTTTCCATGAAGAGAAATGGAGAAAATCAGGAAAGGGAAATGTGTGGATAGAAAAGTATGACATGAATTGGGTTTTATTTGTTGTGCTGTGTTTGACTTACCAGCATATCCTCCAGGTCCAAGACATTTGGACCAGCTAAACCACAGTTTGAGAAAGTAGTGGGATTCATGACAGAAAATAGTGCAAAGAGAGAAAAGAATTGGATGGACAAAGTGGAAATGCACTGGATACGGCTACGTGCCTCTTCAGAGTCTGTCATCCTTACTGGTTCTGAGGTCCTCAGCTGTTTATCCAGCTTTCATCACTAATGCCACATATGTATCCATGCAGGCCCCCAAAGTCAGTCTTTTAAATAAAGGGTATCACTCCATACCTGGAGTCTCCACTCCTTCCATCTCTTTTAGATTTGGAGAAGAACCACCATGTGGATTCCCAAGTTTCCACCAAAGGAGCTCAATGACCCAACTTGTGAAAGTAAAAGTATTAGTTGCTCAGTTGTGTCCAACTCTTTGCAACAGCATGGGCTGTAGCCCATCAGGCTCCTCTGTCCATGGGATTCTCTAGGCAAGAATACTGGAGTGGGTAGCCCATCCCTTCTCCAGAAGATCTTCCCGACCCAGGAATCGAACTGGGGTCTCCTGCATTGCAGGCAGTAACCATACCACTTTTATTCTACTCTTTATGAAGAGGAACCTGACAACAAACTGCAAGGGATGAGAAAAATCCAGTAAATTTTGCAATTCAAAAACCATTGAAAATCAAGCTAAAAGAAGCTTCACATCTCAAAGCCTTTGGAAACAATTCTTCTTCTTAAAAATCATTGGTTTGCTTCATTTTGAGGCAAATCTTGCCCTCATCTATAGATTCCCTCCAAAACTCTCTATATCATAAGGACTACAAGCTTGCATGGGAACCTGCTTGAGATCTACCAACTCATAAGAATCGAACATCCTTTTCCTTGCCAAAGGAAAAAATACATATATGTTGCCAAACCCAAACACAGCTTGAATTCAGATGGAATGTTCTTTAAATTCTGAGCAGTTTTTCAATTTGGCTAAAAAGACTCATATCCCCTCAAAATCCAGTATTTACTAAAGACAAATATCCAGCAAAGTAAGTCTCTTTTTACCTCACACATAAGGACAAAGCAAAATGAGCTATTTGATACCAAAACTGTAGTTCATACCAGATCATTCAAAATATGTTTGCACATATTTAAGCTTTACAGATAAATGTAATTTAGAAAATATGTGATTTGCAATTCCTCACTTACTCATCCTTCTTTTCTGTTTTAATTGTGGGGGTGTGTTGTCCCAAGTTTCTGAACAGTCTGGTAGAATTCAGAGAATTCGGCCCTGCTGCATGTTCGGTAAGTCCCATTTCTCACACAACAGCAGCATGATGGAGACCTGGAAGTATGTTCCTGGTGGCTTGTTCCCAGCGAATCCCTGCCCTTGGCAGAACTATAGACAAATAACCCCAAGGTTCATTTGGAAGAAGAAAACTTGATGGAAATATCAAACCCTCTTGGCAGTCTGTAGCCACTGACAACCTTTATTTGATTCCCACAAACTCATGGAGCATCAGATCCAACATTCTGGATTCCACATGAGTTCCCAAAAGCCATGAATGTGGAGTTAAGTATTTCTCTGGTTTCAGAAACCATGGGGCACATAATGGCTTCAAGAACAGTGAAACATTTCTCTTTGTTTCCTTAGAAGAGCATAGAGATGACTCCTGGAATTCAGGCTTTTGAAGCCATCATAGCCTCAGGTGAGTCGTCAATTACCTCTTTAGTGCTCTCATGTCTAGAATGTGAGTGGAGGGTACAGCAGTTATAGAAAGCTGCCCAAAGAGCCTTATCTAATGCTTGGTGTTTCCAAAACAAAGCAAGATCTTTGAATCCCATCCTTCTCCATGACTTGTAATTCAGCAATTAGGTAGTTAATTCTAAAACATAGATACTGGAGATTTCCCTAGCAGTCCAGTGGTTAAGATTTCACCTTCCAATGCAAGAGGTGCCTGTTTAATTTCTGGTCAGGGAACTAAGATCTTATATGCCTTGAGGCTGAAAAAATAAAACATAAAGCGGAAGCAATACTGCAACAAAGTTTTTAAGTCATTAAAACTTTTTAAAAATCGAAACCCTCTCTTTAAATAAATAAATGAAACATATGTACTGAGTGCCTTCTATGTACCTAGGACTGAGGAGAACATTAGGGATACAATGTAGCAAAGATATGTTGCTGCTACTGCTGCTAAGTTGCTTCAGTCCTGTCCAACTCTGTGCGACCCCATAGACAGTAGCCCACAAGGCTCCTCCGTCCATGGGAGTTTCCAGGCAAGAGTACTGGAGTGGGTTGCCATTTCATGTTTCCTGACCTCAAATAGATCTTGGAAAAGAAAGATAAATAAATAAGCATCGACAATATTTTTTGATAAGGAGATCAAACCTGGTAAGGAGATCAAATCAACACTGAACAGTTATTGGAAGGCCTGATGCTGAAGCTCCCATACTTTGGCCACCTGATGCAAAGAGCCAACTCATTGTAAAAGTCTCTGATGCTGGGAAAGATTGAAGGCAAGAGGAGAAGAGGGAAGCAGAGGGTAAGACTGTTAGATAGCATCACTGACTCAATGGATATGAATTTGAGCAAACTCCGAGAGACAGGGAAGGACAGGGAAGCCCAGAGTGCCGCAGTCCTTGGGGTCGCAAAAAGTCAGACACGACTTAGTGACTGAGGGACAACAAACCTCAGAATATAAATGCTCTGGGTGCTGCAAGAGGTAACAAGGAGGAACAGCTAACCCAGATCTGGGATTGGAAAGAGGATCAGAGAAGGTTTTCCAGATGAAATGCCCTCTCAACTAAAAGGATGGGTGGGTGTGAGCTGCACAAACAAGGAGAGCTTGTTCCAGGCAGAGAGGAAAACATAGGAAAGGCCCAGAGGAAAGGCAGAAAATGGCCCATTCAGTAACTTCAAGTACTTCAACATGGCTGGAGGGTAAAGTTCAAGAGGAGAAATGTCAAGAGTTGAAGTTAAAGAAGTTTTTTTAAAAAAAGGGAGTCAGAGCATACATGATATTTTATGCTAATACTTACCCATTTGAACTTTTTCGTAAGGATGATGGTAAGTTTTAGAAGGGTTTTAAAAAGGACATGAGAAATTATCCAGTGTCTACTTTGTAATGCTTTATTATACTCTAGAGCATGAAGAAAGGAGTCAGGGAAAAACCATGAAGGCATTTGAGGTAGTGATCAGAGAACCAATGATAAGAACCTGGACTCAGACACAGAATATGAACAGAAATGGATAATCATGAGAGAGGAGTAGCATGTGGATACAGCAGGTCTTGGAGATCACTCTTTGTAGAGAACAATGGAAGGAGAGGAGTCAGAGATGACACCTAGGCTTTTTTAATTAGGCAGTTAAGTAATAGTGTTCATTGAGAAAGGAAGACCAAGAGAAGTGGGACAGAAAATTATGAGTTCAGTTGGGACACATTAAATTTGGGGTCCCAGAACAGTCAAGGGGAAAAAAATAATAAGAAGGTTGAAATACACATTTTTGATCCTTCCCTTCTATGTGTAGTAGATGATGCCTTAAATGAATGACATCACCAGGTGTGGAATGTGAGATGTAACAAGATCATAAAAAATATTGCAGGAAGGCTAACAATTAAGGGATGAGCCGAAAAAGTAGAGCCATCACCGGCCAGAGTGGAGAATCACAGAAGCCAAAGAAGAGTGATTCACAGAAGACAGTCCAAATCAGCGATGTCAAATGTTATAGAGCGTTCAAGTGAGATAAGTGTCCATCTGACTCAGAGCAATTTTAAGCCAAGAAGACAAGTCTTGGACCAGAAGTAGTATCTCAGCAGAGTTTTGATTCACTCTGGACCAGAGCTAGTGAGCTTTTGACAACAACAACCAATTTTTCATATTTCTTATTATTCACAGCTGAAATACACCACTCAGCCACAGAGCTCCAAGTCCCATCAGCTTCAAAGTATTCAGGATAAACCTGAAAACTGAACTTTTCCTAAACAAAAGGAGCTTGGGGTATTTTTATTTTTCTTCCTCTCTCAAGTAGTGAGTCAATACTTGTGTAGTCTATATTTGGGATGTAATACATTCATTCTCTGCTTAGGCTGGGGTATTCTAGACAGCTTTTCTGCTGTGTGTCCTTGAAGTAAAGTTCAAATAGAGTTCATGGGAAATATGAATTAAGAAGCAAGTGCTCCTACATTAGCATTTATTCTGTTCCAGAAATACCCATTTCTTATGAAAAAGCTTCTCTCCAAGCTGGCTTTTAAAGGGTATTGTGAGCAATTTTAGTATTCATTAAAGCATGTGATCTTTGACTTAGCATTATATAAGACACAGTCAGTATTATTTCTAAAAGCAGTTCAACTGGAAAAATAAAATGTGATTTTCCCAGAAAGTTCAAAGCTTCTTGCTATAAATATCTCCCCATCATTTAGCTAATTTTGAAGACTTTAAATGTATAAGCAGTGAGCATATTTCTCTCATCTATTTTCATTTGGAAGTCATTGGGATAAAATCAATACCCAGATAGCTCAGTATGGACAGCCCTCAAAAACCAAGGAACCACATGAAAAACTTATCTTCTTCCAATTTTTAAAACTTAAATCCCAGTTGTATTGACAGTAGATGATCTTTATCTATTTGGGATGGCTAGGGAAATGGCTTATAGATCCAAGCTGTCACAACAAATTGAAATCTCTCAAATCATCGAGTATTTCCATGCGGTTACATAAGCTTGAAATTCAACCTTTGAAAGAGTCTTTAAGAACACTAGTTACATATTTGGGAATAAAAGTGGTGGAACAATTCTGTCTTCTACCAAGTCCTTATGTAGCCAGCTTTCCAAAAGATAAAACATTAACAATAGGCCAAGGAGAGCGTGGTAGACACTTCCGTTTAGTTTAGTGTAGTTTTGTTTTCCGTGAGTGTTTGGTCATTTTCCCCTTTTCTCTTAGTGGGAACTGCTCAGAAATTCAGGTTAATATTAGAAACAATCTAAAACCTGGGTATCAGTCTTACTGTCTCATCCTTCAAATCCTGCATTTTTAGTCAAACACCATTAATAATAATAGCTAATGTTGATTGGGTGTTTGTTGGTTATATCAGCTACATAGCTAGGCACTTGGAGTTAATAATATCATTGATTTTTAATCACAACTCTGTGAGGGGATTGCTATGGCACACACTTGATAAATGAAGCACCCTAGAACTAAAGAATAAAAGTGATGTCACACATATTTACTCAGCTAGAATGTGGCCTCACTAAGGTTGTCTCTGAATCCAGAGCCCAAGATACTTTTTTTTTTTTTTTAGGTTCTTTCTTTTTCTCTTTTTAATTTATTTTTTTATTGAAGGATAATTGCTTTATAGAATTTTGCTGTTTTCTGTCAAACCTCAACATTATCTTATGCACTGTGCACACTGCCTATATTTACAGAGACCCAACTGCCTCTTCCACCTACTGAACAATAACTAGAAAGCCTAAGCATTCATACTCTAGTACAAATTCACAGAAAATACCCAGCCTCTGCCCTGTGCCCAGATGCCTACAAACACTTTTTCTTCAAAATTTCATTCTGGCTGTTGGCTTAACCCATGAGGTGAAATTAGGTTACTGCAGACTGACTTATTATGCATTTTCTCTCATCCAAGAATAAGAAATGCTTTCCTTTGATGGTGTAGAAAGTGTGTGGAAAATATTAATATGACTGGCAAGCCAGCCCGTCCTTCAACACGCTTCGCTTTTCCATGGGAGTTTGTCCCATTCATTCTTTTGGGAAGCCTAGTTTCTAAGGCTGCATTAAACCCAACCCTGAACTAGGTTTTGGGGAAGTCACAAAAGACCCCAGAGGCTGGATCCCTGCTCTTGATGAAAAAGGGAGTCTAGCTGGAAAGATCGGTAACTTACAAGAGATGTACGCCCACCTACAACTTTCAGTTAATGGTCTCCAAACTACACAAAAGAGCCAAGGACAGCAGAGCAGGGAGGAAAATTGCCCCTATTTCTAGACTCACAAGCCCTTCATTTCTAAGACACAGATGAAAGGGGACAATTTGCCTTTGATTTTCTGACCACGGGCACTCTCATGTCTTTGCCATTTGTGACGTTTCTGAATGCTGGGAAACCGGAAGAGAGCCACAAGGAGGATTAGTAAGTAGCAACAGGTAGACAGCAGGAAGGATCCAGGTCTGAAGATCCCATAGATGTGATGGGTCGCAGGCTGCATCCTCGTGGTAAAGGGAGTCTTGCACTTTTTGGCAGGCCTCTGTACAATCGCACATCAGTTCAAGCCGCTGCATTAGCACGGGAGTGCCAAGCCGTTCCAAAGAGAGAGGAGCCAGCCAATAGCTACAGCTGGCAGCCAGGGAAGGGAAAATGTGCTCTGAACCCTCAGTGAGTCACCTGGACAGACAGGAGGGAGTATGTACCAGCTTAGCCTGGACGCCAAGCCAGAGCTCACACAATCCACCAGGTTACGACTTGCCTTGGAGGTGAGCTTTCAGGAGTCAGGAAGTAGCTGTAGGTGACTGGGTGGGTGGACTATTCCGCAGGGGCACCAACAATAATTTCTCCTGGTTCTGTAGGTCCAGAGGCTTGTTTCCAAACAAGGCATAAAGATGAAATCCAGCAGAGGTGCCTGGCCATTGGAGGCCCCAGCCACAGGTCCCATGCTCACATAAGGGGGACCATAGTTAGTACTTCCGATGGCAAGCCACATTCTAGCTGAGGTTCCATCCCCTAGCTCATTTCCTCCTGTGGTTTTGAATACCACCAAACGCACCCATGCACTTCATATTTGCTATCAAGCTACATATTTGAAAGCAGAGTATGTTAGATATGTTTGTCAACCTCAGAGGAGGTTGTGCATGGTAATCTGTTCATGATGAATAGGTCTAATTGGATTATTCTCAAAGAAAAATAAAACAGTTGTGGCCAACACAGAAATAACACAGGAAAGCGTATGGCTGTCAGCACAGCATAATAAACCCAACTTTTCCTCCATAAGAAAACAGGTGGTTCGTGACAGAAAATGTACTTGTCCTAAGAAGGGAAGAATTTGCTTCTCTTCAACACAGAGATGAAAAAATGCATTCTTTTAACCATAAGAATCCCCCACAGAATTTATTAAGAAAACAATAAGAATCTTCATAGATTCTGATACAATAAGAGTCTGTATTTTCAACAAGCACATAGAGTGATTTTGATACAAGCCTAAGAACCCACTTGGAAAAATACTGTTTTACGGTATTTGGGCCACTAAAGAAGTGGCATTTAAGGAACATTTTGGCAGGAGCTTCTGCCCAACTATTATCTTCATAGTTAAGCACTTAGCGGCTTTGCTTTGGGTCTTGAAGAACTTGCTGATTTCTGTTGAATGACTGAAGAAGAGAGTGGTAGACATGCTGTTAGCATTATAAGACAGACTTTTACATTTCAATATAAAAGATTAGGAACTTTCCTGGTGGTCCAGTAGTTAAGAATCCACCTTCCGATGCAGGGGTTGAGGGTTCAATCCCTGGTCGGGGGAGCTCAGATCCCACGGGCCACAAGGAAGCAAAGCCCATGCACCAGAACTGGGGAAAGCCCGAGCACCTCGACAAGAAGCCTGAGCACCGCAAGAGAGGCGCCAACTCTGTGCGGCTGGAGAAAGCCACAACTGTTCATTTTCTTTGCTTTCCCTCGTAATGTTGCTCACACAGAGCATCTGTAGTAGTAGAATATATTGAAGTAGCCCTTAGCCTCCTTTTGGCAGCACATAGTAAAAATATTTGATACAGCCTTTCTTCAGGGTCATTTCAGCAGCTTTGACAGGAATTTCTCACGAACTAAACTTTTTCCACAAGACCGGCCCTGTGCCATGAGACGGGCCCTACACACCTGCACCCCTTTCCTGTCCACGTCTCCAAGAGCACATAAATCCCCATTCCCCACATTCCTCTTAATTTCTTTTCAAACTAATTCAGCTGTCTCTTTTCTGACCAGCGCACCTCCAGTCACAGGCTGGGTACCTCACGTGTCACACCCAAAGCAAAGTAGCAGGTCAAGGTGGCATGCTAAAGAGAAGCTTGTCAGCTACTCATGCAGCTCAGCTTAGTACTTTAAGTAGCAAGTTTTCGATTCATTCTGATATATTCATATCTATCTTTTTTTTCTTTTTGGTATCACCAAGCATAACGCTTTCACAAAGCAGATAATCCTCATCAGCATCTACATGTTGAAAGAAAGAAGGACTGAGAAACAGCAAGGTCCTACTGGATAGCATGCGGAACTATATTCAATATCTTGTAATAACCTATAATGGAAAAGAATCTGAAAAAGAATTTTATAGATATCCATGGGATTTTCCAGGAAAAAATACTGGATACTGGATTGCCATTTCCTTCTCCAGGAGATCTTTCTGAACCAGGGATTGATCCCATGTCTTCTGTATTCTACATTGCAGGTGGATTCTTCACCCTCTGAGCCATCAGGGAAGTCTATATATATATATAGACTTAGATATATATATATATATATATATATCAGATCAGTTGCTCAGTCGTGTCCGACTCTTTGAGACCCCATGAATTGCAGCACGCCAGGCCTCCCTGTCCATCACCAACTCCCAAAGGTCACTGAAACTCACATCCATCGAGTCAGTGATGCCATCCAGCCATCTCATCCTCTGTCGTCCCCTTCTCCTCCTGCCCCCAATTCCTCCCAGCATCAGAGTCTTCTCCAATGAGTCAACTCTTCGCATGAGGTGGCCAAAGGACTGGAGTTTCAGCTTTAGCATCATTCCTTCCAAAGAAATCCCAGGGCTGATCTCCTTCAGAATGGACTGGTTGGATCGCCTTGCAGTCCAAGGGACTCTCAAGAGTCTTCTCCAACACCACAGTTCAAAAGCATCAATTCTTCGGTGCTCAGCCTTCTTCACAGTCCAGCTCTCACATCCATACATGACCACAGGAAAGACCATAGCCTTGACTAGGCAAACCTTTGTTGGCAAAATGATGTCTCTGCTTTTGAATATGTGATCTAGGTTGGTCATAACTTTCCTTCCAAGGTGTGTGTGTGTGTGTGTGTGTGTGTGTGTATGCTTTCCTGATGACTCAGCGAGTAAAGAATCTGCCTGCAATGCAGGAGACTCAGGAGACATGGGTTCAATCCCTGGGTCAGGAAGACCCCTGGAAAAGGAAATGGCAACCCCCGTCAGTATTCTTGCCCGGGAAATCCCATGGACAGAATAGCCTGGTGGGCTACTATCTGTGGGGTCTCAAAAGAATCAGACACACACTTAGCAATTAAACAACAACAACACATGCAGAGTAACCTCAGCTGACAGCTATAGTACATAAAGGAAAGTAAGATGTCTTTGCACGTCTACATTTTCCCCTCACTTCCCACACATATAACCCTGGTCTTTAAGGATGTTACTCTTGGGAATATGTGATACACTCGTAATGTTAAATGTAAGATGGTTCTATGTATAAGAAATAAATGGAGCATTGAGGGTAGGGGATGAGACTTCTGGTCAATATATAAAATAGGAAATAGGAGGCAAGATGCCTTCTAGCAGGAGTGATTGAGGAGGATTCATGGGTGAAGTGAGGTCTGATCTCAATCCTAAAGAACAGGATCAGAATGACACTGAAGGGATAATGTATGAGGAAACCGCAAACCACATTGGAGGGTCATTAAGGACAAATTGGGCACAAATGAGGAAGGACAAACCAGAGCCAGACGACAGAAGAGCTTGCAAACGCCTCTGAAAAGCATGGAAAGGTTTGTGTTAACTTTGGAGGACCTGGCTGGGCAGGGCTAGAGATGTGTAGAGGGCAACCGCTGACACTGTGTGTGGTCTTGCAGACAGATCTGTGATCACACTGCAGGGCTCTTCTGGGCCCTCGTCTCCTGAGGACACATCTGGAAAGAGAGTTAGGCATCCGCGACCTTGCAGACAATGCTCAGCTCCGTCCAGGTCTCTGTGGAAGAGCAGAGGCCGTGAGGTCAGCGGTCCTGACTTCTATTATTTAAGAGACTTACCAACACACAGCACACCCTCCCACAAGTGTTTCACACTGGAGATTCTCCCAGCTTCGTTGTCTTATTAAACAGAAAGCGAAGCTCCCCAGGAATGGAGCGGGCCAGTGTATGAGAGAGTGGTGTCTTCCAGCTCTGAGAGTTCACATACCGCAATGGTGTTTGCCCAGCACCTCCATTAGGCCACCAAGGAAACGAGTGTGATTAATTGCAACTGGAAAAAACAGTGATCTGGAAACACCCTTAGTGGGAGAACCAGAGCAGATGGTGAGGTTCTGTTCTCAAGAGACAGAGCGCATTTTCAGTCTCCTCACTGTGCGATCCTCCCAGGGAGCCATGGGCTTTTTACCAGGAGCTCTGCTTCTCGAATTCTCCTCTGCATTTGAAGTAGTGTTCCTGCCTCCTGTGTTTCACAGTCTCGACCTCTTGGACACCCGCTGAGCTCAATCCTGATCTCAAAGCCACATTTGCCAAAGTCAAATGGAAACTGGGCAGGTGGAGTGGAGGAAGCAGATTTGTTCAGGAGGAGAGGCTACATAAATTCATGATCCTCTAACAGGAGCCCAGATCCTCTCATCATTAAGCTCCCTGGAAAGAGAAGATGAAATACTGAAGCAGAGCATCACTCAGACTTGTGCTTGTGGAAAAGCAAGGCAGTGGCTTGCAGCAGAGGGTGAGGAGCCGGCTGATCCAGACAGTATTGGAGGAGAAGAATGGAAATCGGGGGACAGGGGACTACTGTGAGGAGCTCAATGAATATCTAGGTAAAGCAGGAAGAGATTTAGAAAATGTTGAAATACAGAAACACTTCTGAAACTTTGAGGACCAGCTCCTTTCTCGAGGGTGAGGCTGTCTCTGCATCATATGTATAGAACCCATGTCTGTTACATCTCCTGCATTGGCAGGTGAGTTCTGTACTACTAGCGCCACCTAAGAATTCTATATATATAAATATATGAAAGTAGTGTTAGTCGCTCAGTTGTGTCTGACTCTTTACTACCCCATGGACTGTAGCCCAGGCCTTCCCTGGTGGCTCAGACAGGAAAAAATCCACCTGCAATGCAGGAAACCCATATTTGATTCCTGGGTTGAGAAGACCCCCTGGAAAAGGGAATGGCAACCCATTCCAGTATTCTTGCTTGGAGAATTCCATGGACAGAAGGGCCTGGTGGTCTACAGTCCATAGCGTCTCAAAGAGTCAGACATGACTGAGCAACTAACACTTTCACTTTCTGGACTGTAGCCCAGCACACTCCTCTGTCCATGGAATTCTCCAGCAAGAATACTGGAGTAAATACTAGAGTAGGTTGTTATTCCCTTCTCTAGGAGATCTTCCCAATCCAGGGATCGAACCCAGGTCTCCTGCATTGCAGGAGCCACCAGGGAAGCCTCTTCGTGTCATAGGGAAGAACAAATCTCACTCCATATGGGATCTGTTTCTTTTACTTTAACCTTTGTAGTCTATTGCTTTGCTTCCAGTTGAGAATGTTGCCAGTAGCCTGAAACATACAGGATAACCCATTCTCAAGGCTCTGACCATTAAAGAAATAACACTTTTCTATTCATATAGAGAGAAGTTGCAGAATAGAGAATAACCTCTTATTGGAAGTTTGTAGGAAGATCCTGAACTGATCCACATGGACAGCTGCAAGGACAAAGGATTCTGACACTAAGAAGTTTGTAACAACCAGCCACACCCCCTCCTCTTTTAGTATAAAAAATTCCTGTGTTCTATCTCAGGTGAGCTGGTTCTTTGGGACACTAGCTCACCATCTTCTCACTTTGCTGGCTTTCCCAATAAAGTCACTATTCTTGGCCCCTTGTCGCTCAGTTTATTGGCCTGTCATGCAGCAAGAAGAAAGAGCTTGGACTTGGTAATATTTGGGCTTCCTCTTGGCACCACTTCATGCCCCTCCTTTTATTTTGCCATGTCCCATCAAACCTCACCAACCAAGTATCCAAAGTTCTCAGGGCCTTGTATCTTTCTGACTGGCTTTTCAGCTAAGTTGTTCTGTGTTTCCAGGAGGCCCAGACACATATGTTTCACTGTGTTGGTCTTTAACACCTTTCACTAAACATTTCTCATTCTTCCTCTTGGATGTACAGTACAGTCTCAGCTTCCTGCCCTTGAAGGGTCCTATCTTTTCACCTTATTTTTCCCTTTGTTCTTGAAGTGGTCCCATGACTTATTTTGGCCACAAAATGTGAAGAAGTGACGTGTGGCCTTTCCACACAGAAGCTTCCATGCCTGTGCCTGACTCACTATCTGCCACTTTGCTTCTTCAGCCACGATAGAGCCTGTGTTCAGATGCAACCTTCACCAGCCAGAAGCCCTGGGTAACTATGATGAGCTGCTGCTACTGCTGCTAAGTCACTTCAGTCGTGTCCGACTCTGTGCGACCCCATTGACGGCAGCCCACCAGGCTCCCCTGTCCCTGGGATTCTCCAGGCAAGAACACTAGAGTGGGTTGCCATTTTCTTCTCCAATGCATGAAAGTGAAAGTAAAGTCGCTCAGTGGTGTCCAACCCTCAGCGACCCCATGGACTGCAGCCTTCCAGGCTCTTCCGTCCATGGGATTTTCCAGGCAAGAGTACTGGAGTGGGGTGCCATTGCCTTCTCCAATGAGCAGACCCTCCCATCAAAACACACACTTAACCTTGTTGGAGATGAAGCAGGAAAAAGGAATAAAGCTCTGTTAGTTTTATTTACCAACATTTTGGGAGTTGTTTGTGAGCACAGCATGGTCTCTCCAAACTGATGTACGTATGTACCCTAACAGTGATTTTTTTCTGAACACAGGAGATAAACGCATGTGATTTTCACATATGGGGGTCTGTGGGTGCATGTCTGTGTGTATGTCTGTGTATGTGTCTTGTGGGGAAGGGAATGTACTTTGAGACACGTGAAGAAGGTAGAGCCCTGACAGTAAATGAGAGTTTCTTCACCTGCCACGGGGTGTTTAGGTTGTTTCCATGTCCTGGCTCTTCTTAATAACGCTGCAATGAACACTGGGGCACATGCATCCGTTGAATTATGACATTCTCAGGGTAGCGCAGATGTAGAGAATGGAGAGGTGGACACGGTAAGGGGAGGTGAGGGTGGGATGAACTGGGAGAGTAGGCTTGGCATATACACCCCACCATGTGTGAAACAGACAGCTGGTGGGAACCAGCTGCAAAGCACAGGCAGCTCAGCTCCCTGCGCTGTGATGACCTCGAGGGGCGATGTGGGGGTGGGGTGGGAGGGAGGGTCTGAAAGGGAGCGGATATATGTATACATATAGCTGATGCACATCGTTGTATAGCAGACGCTTACACAACACTGGGAAACAAGTATTTTCCAATAAAAAAAATATATGGCAAAAAAAAAATTTTTTAAGAGAGTTTCTTGTATGCTAAGGGGTATTAAGTTGCACAAAATTGCTTGTCTCCAAGTCATCATAGCTCTGATTTCTGACATTCTGTTTGTACTTGATTTAGTTATTCTTATGACTGTCTTTGCTATCAACTGTCCTGCCTTCTTTTTGTCACTGTTTGCCTTCAGAGTCGGGGAAGGCAATGGCATCCCACCCCAGTACTCTTGCCTGGAAAATCCCATGGACGGAGGAGCCTGGTAGGCTGCGGTCCATGGGGTCGCTAAGAGTCGGACATGACTGAGCGACTTCACTTTCACTTTTCACTTTCATGCATTGGAGAAGGAAATGGCAACCCACTCCAGTATTCTTGCCTGGAGAATCCCAGGGATGGAGCAGCCTGGTGGGCTGCCGTCCATGGGATCGCATAGAGTCGGACACGACTGAGGCGACTTAGCAGCAGCAGCAGCAGCAGCCTTCAGAGTGCTCCCTGTCCACATGACCGACAACTTTCTACTTCTAATGTGCATCTTAAAACTGTGGGTAAATTAAGAGCAATTAGATTTTGAATGGGGGACTGAAAGTACCTCTGTGAGAAAGAAGTTAAGGAGTCACGTGCACATTCCAAACTAATAAAAGTAACATTTCATAATCCTTTATGGTATATAAAGGATTGCGTTTATTTTTATATTTGTGACCACTTTTACTTCTTACATCCCTGCATCTATTCTGACCATTTTGAAAACATGTTTGCATAGCGCCATATATCTCCTTTCTTCTTTTGAAAGATATCACATAATGACAGTCTACAATAGATTGCAATCTTTTTCTCAAGTATTTGCACCAACCCCCTTCCCTGTAATAAAACTTTAATTTCCTGCCTTTGCCATGTGATTTGCAGTGTCTCCTCTGTCAGAGAAATGTATATCATTACCCTGCGAAATGGTGCTTGGACATATGATACTGTTTCGTCAATGGAATGTGAGCAAATGTGGTATAAACACCCCTGAAAGGTTTAAGAGACGTCCTCATTTCCTGCAGCTCTGTCAAGTTTTCAGCTCCACCACAAGACTGCACCAAATAGTGACCACTCCTACAGCCTGGATCCCAGAAGGGGAAGACACTTGGAGTGGAGCTGAGCGGATGTCCACCAGCCACAGTCAACTCATAGCCAAAGACCATATTATGAGAAGGAACAAATTGTTGCTTCATTCCACGGAGACTTGGGGATTGTTTGTTATCACAGCACAGACTGATTAGTATCCATGCTAAGCAGGATATTACTAAAGAGTAATGTACTTTTACATTTCCCTTGTAGAAAAAACTGGGTGTAATAGAAGGAGAGTGGGCGTTGGTATCAAGTAGACCCGCCACTTTATCAAATACTTTATCTTGGGAAATATGAAACACTCCCCCAGGAAGAATTTTTTTTTCTGCAACTCTTTCTATTAGGTAATTTTCCCCTTCCACTCCACCAGTCAACAGACTTGAATGCAAAAAGACTATAGGACTGCAACAGTTTGAAATATATTATTATATTAAAATCTATGAGTTCACTGTAATACTCAAAAAAAGGAAAGCCAAAAATAAACTTATTAGTCACCACTGAGATAGCCTGGGAACCAAATTTTATTGGAAACTAATGGGAAAAATTACACACTTAAGTATTTCAATATGGACTACATAAATTCTTTTCCAGCAAAACAAATAGTACTGTTTGATGGGGGAAGGTTCTTCTTGACAGGAGAATTCCAGGTAAAGAATATGCAATAGATAATTATTTATTAATATTATACAATTGTAGTTTTACAACCCCTAATAAAATAATGTTTTCAGGAAATGATTAGTAACAAATTCTAAAACCATTTGGTAAAACATTGATGGACGGCTGAGTATTTACAATGTGACAAACTATTATTGTATGGGCTGATGCCTTGTTATAAAAAATGAAATACAACTTTACACTGAAGGGGTCAGATTGTCCATATCATCATGTCTAAAAATCTGACACCGAGACACGGTGTACCCCCTGATGTAATACAAAGTTCATAGGAAACTATGAAGGATTTTCGACAGGAAAGGTGAACCAGCATGTAATCAAGAGTTCAGATGTAACTTTGAGCTTATAGGTAATATGAGGATAGAGAACAAGTAGACTCCGTTTGATATAATCTTACATTATTTTTCTGTATTAATAATTAATGTTTGATATTTTTAACTATCCATCTGCCTTGTGAAATATAAACCCCAATAGCACGGGGACCTTACATAGCTGATCCAACACTCTATTCCCAGGGTCTATTACCATGTTTGGCACATATTGGGTGTTCAATGGGATTCTCAGGTGACTCAGCAGTAAAGAATCTGCCTGCCACTGCAGGAGACAAAAGAGACACAGGTTCATTCCCTGGGTCAGGAAGATCCCCTGGAGAAGGAAATGACAACATGCTCTAGCATTCTTGTCTGGAAAAGCCCATGGACAGAGGAACCTGGCAGGATACAGCCCTTGCAAAGAGTCAGAAACGACTCGGCAACTGAGCGTGCACACGTGGGTGTTCAATGCAAATGTGTTAAATACACACATGAACAGGTAATTTTAACTTTGTCAAACTTGTTTCCACATCTGTGGAAGGGAGAAGACAATACTCACCTTAAAGAGTTTATACAGGGTTAAACAAAGTAACAAACAGAGTGCCTGGTCCACTTGGTGGTCCATTATAGGTGTTTGATAAATGGTCTCTATTTCTTTCCTGATCTTCATAACATCTGATCTGCATAATAGCTAATATGTTATCATGCAGTAATTATTGTTCCCATTTAGCAGATGAGAAAACTGAGGCACAGAAGGACAGATCAGAAACATGACTCTCATCTGGACTTTTATCTGAACACAGCCAATCACACCCAGAAAAACCTGACTCTCACTCTCCAACATCTGCTATGATCCTCACCCAAGTTTGCAAGCTTCATCACCGTCATCCATCCCTCCCACTCTGGACCTGCTCGCTCTCCACATTCTGGGACCCAGCCAAGTGCTGCCTACCAGGCCACCCAGCTCTCCTAGGCAGAGCAAGTCTGCTGTCCTGGTGCCAACATGCTGTACAAACAAAGGAAACCATGTACAATGTGTTCTGGACCTTCTCCGGAAGGGCTGTGGTGGAGCAGCCGAATTATCCCACCACATCAGACAATGCCCAGGGCTCAGCTGTGGAACTGGCAACCACACACACACACAGTGTCAAAGTTGAGCAACTAAGTCAATATCTCATATACAACTGTGCAGTCAATGATCCATCTAAGGTGCCTTTATCTATGGAGATTCTTTAACTTTAATTTATTTGGATTTAGGGGGAATCAGTCAATGTTTACTTGTTTGACAGATTCACTTTTTATGCCACTGAATCCAGAGATTATTTTCACTCCTAGTGCCTTCTTAACTCTCTGGTGCAACCACAGCCAATAAACCTTGCAGTCCCTGAAATTCTCCATAACCCATCTTTCCAAACAAATCTCATTCTTCAGCTCTTTGTGCACCTTACATTCTATACAGTTTCCTGAATGTTCCTTGGAACACTCCCTTCTCCAAACCCTTGCTCTCTTGAACAATACCGCACAGAGATGGCCCATGGTATGCATTTATTCACTTACATGCTTTACCTCAAACCTAAAAGTTTGATGAGGCTGATTTGCAAAGCAACTGCAAACTGCTGGTTTGCAGTCGCTCAGTCGAGTCTGACTCTTTGCAACCCCATGAATCGCAGCACGCCAGGCCTCCCTGTCCATCACCAACTCCCAGAGGTCACTGAGACTCATGTGCATCAAGACAGTGATGCCATCCAGCCATCTCCTCTGTCGTCCCCTTCTCTGCCTGCCCCCAATCCCTCCCAGCATCAGACTCTTTTCCAATGAGTCAACTCTTCACATGAGGTGGCCAAAGTACTGGAGTTTCAGCTTTAGCATCATTCCTTCCAAAGAAATCCCAGGGCTGATCTCCTTTAGAATGGACTGGTTGGATCACCTTGCAGTCCAAAGGACTCTCAAGAGTCTTCTCCAACACCACAGTTCAAAAGCATCAATTCTTCGACGCTTAGCCTTCTTCACAGTCCAACTCTCACATTCATACATGACCACAGGAAAAAACCATAGCCTTGACTAGACAGAAATTTGTTGGCCAAATAATGTCTCTGCTTTTGATTATGCTATCTAGGTTGGTCATAACTTTCCTTCCAAGGAGTAAGCGTCTTTTAATTTCATGGCTGCAGTCACCATCTGCAGTGATTTTGGAGCCCAGAAAAAGAAAGTCTGACACTGTTTCCACTGTCTCCCCATCTATTTCCCATGAAGTGATGGGACTGGATGCCATGATCTTCGTTTTCTGAATGTTGAGCTTTCAGCCAACGTTTTCACTCTCCACTTTCACTTTCATCTAGAGGCTTTTTAGTTCCTCTTCACTTTCTGCCATAAGGGTGGTGTCATCTGCATATCTGAGGTTATTGATATTTCTCCCAGCAATCTTGATTCCAACTTGTGTTTCTCCCAGTCCAGCGTTGCTCATGAGGTACTCTGCATATAAGTTAAATAAACAGGGTGACAATATACAGCCTTGATGTGCTCCTTTTCCTATTTGGAACCAGTCTGTTGTTCCATGACCAGTTCTAACTGTTGCTTCCTGACCTGCATACAGATTTCTCAAGAGGCAGATCAGGTGGTCTGGTATTTCCATCTCTTCAGAATTTTCCACAGTTTCTTGTGATCCACACAGTCAAAGGCTTTGGCATAGTCAATAAAGCAGAAATAGATTTTTTTCTGGAACTCTCTTGCTTTTTCCATGATCCAGCGGATGTTGGCAATTTGATCTCTGGTTCCTCTGCCTTTTCTAAAACCAGCTTGAACATCAGGAAGTTCATGGTTCACATATTGCTGAAGCCTGGCTTGGAGAATTTTGAGCATTACTTTACTAGTGTGTGAGATGAGTGCAATTGTGTGGTAGTTTGAGCATTCTTTGGCATTGCCTTTCTTTGGGATTGGGATGAAAACTGACCTTTTCCAGTCCTGTGGCCATTGCTGAGTTTTCCAAATTTGCTGGCATATTGAGTGCAGCACTTTCACAGCATCATCTTTCAGGATTTGAAATAGCTCAACTGGAATTCCATCACCTCCACTAGCTTTGTTCGTAGTGATGCTTTCTAAGGCCCACTTGACTTCACATTCCAGGATGTCTGGCTCTAGGTCAGTGATCACACCATCATGATTATCTGGGTCGTGAAGATCTTTTTTGTACAGTTCTTCTGTGTATTCTTGCCATCTCTTCTTAATATCTTCTGCTTCTGGTAGGTCCACACCATTTCTGTCCTTTATCGAGACCATCTTTGCATGAAATGTTCCTTTGGTATCTCTGATTTAGAAAGAGATAATAAAATAAATGTGTGTTGAATTTTAAAGAGCATATATTGTCAAAGGGAACTGAAATGTTGGGTTGTTCCCTTTGGTTGGCCCTCATCTCCAAGTTCCATGAAGTGGGATCCTCAGGGCCGATTCTATAGTCTGATATCAAGACATGTATGCCATAAACCCTTATGGGCTTTTGATATATCGGATGTGGTCTCCTTAAAATCAGCTGCATCATGTCCTACACTCCATGGAGTGTTGGAATACCCTTTGTTGACCTGAAATGAATAGACTATCAGGTCTTTCTCCAGCAAAGATGGTTTTATTTGGGAGCAACTGAGAATTGCAATTTGGGGTCTGCCTCCCTGGTGAGCCACATGCAGGTCTCTACACAGAAAGGGAGGGTGAAAATTTTATAGAGGGAAACGGAAGGGGGAGGGCAGGAGTAAACACGAGTAGTGGATTTTCATTGGCTTAGTCCTTCTTCATTTGGGGCTCTGCTGTTATCTCAGGGCATGAGAGCTCTCCCTCTGGTTTCCCAACTCTATTTGGTTGAGGTTCCTGTTTATTGGGGATTTTCTTACACTATTTTTTTTTTTTAATATTTTCATCCTTGTTGGTTTTCTGTTTTAAATATAGCAGCATGCACATGTCAGGGCCAAACTCCCAATCTACCCCACTGTCTCACCCTTCCCCCTGGTAACCAAAATTCATTCTCTAGGTCTCTGAATCTATTCTGTGTTGTAAATAAATTGATTTGTATCATTATTTTTAGGTTCTACATATAAGCAATATCATATGGTATTTGTCTTTCACTGTCTCAATTTACTTCACTTAGTATGATAATCTCTAGGTCCATCTATGTTCCTGCAAATGGTATTATTCCAACCTTTTTAATGGTTGAGTAATATTCCATTGTATATGTGTTACCACATCTTCATCCATTCATCTGTCAATGGACTTTAGATTTCTTCCATGTCTTGGCTATTATAAACAGTGCTACAATGCACATTGGGCTGCAAGTATTCTTTTGAACCATGCTTTTCTCTGGACATGTGCCCAGGAGTGGAATTGTTAAATTCTATGGTGGCTTTATTTTATACTTTAACATAAGTATAGATGCAGATATGTTTATAACCATGCTTGTTTCCTCTCCCCCGTGCTTCCTTTACATGCTGTCCACTCTGCCATGGGAATCAGCACTCACCAACAGTCTTACTAGCTCTGTGAATGAATCGTCATAGGTCATGTCCTTTAGGAAAAAGGGGCAATCACAGTAACCAACAAGACTTACTTTAGGCAGCAGTTTGATCAACTTTTTATGAACTACTTTAATCTTGGCAATTAGAGGAGATGTAAACAAGAGTCAAGGGGGCACTTTTTGCACACTGAAGGTGATTACTGCTTGAAAACAAAACATTACAGGTTAGAATAACTCAATGATTGTTATAGGATATTCATTTCTATATATATATGTATAACTGTGACATAGAGAGTTGGAAGTCATTTTGTTTCACTTGTCTCTATGGCAAAAAGGCAAAGAAAATGTAAGCAATGTGATCATTTGGGTCACTTCTTACTTTTACTAAAATATAAGAATATAGACTAACATTTCTGAAACTAAAATTGAAACATAATTTGACAAGGATAAGTATGCTTCTGAGGATGATAGAACACAAAATTGAAAGCTTATATTTGCCTCAGAAAAGCTGGGTGTTATAGTGGTCATATCCATAGACGAGATGTTAGAAAAATTGTTTGCAAATGCAATGAATATAGTAAGAAGCTGTTGAATTCAATTTGGTCAGTTATTAAGCAGTTTTTGTGCACCTGCTGAGATGAAGACAATGCATACAAGTTCACATAAACTGCAATTTTAAAATTTAACAATCATGTGGTTTTATTTAGTCATGAAAAAGAAGTGCTAATAGCAAATATTTTTATTAAAGTAATTTTAAATGAATTTTGAGTTTTTGTCATCTGTATCTACTATTTCGTATGTTAGCAATGTTAAGCAAATTCAGAACTAAAGGTTAAATTCTTTCAAAAAAATCAGTAATCATATTTCAGGCATGAAGTAACATGAAACTACGTTAGCTTCTCACTATCCTTGTTCTGTTTCCCTTCCATTCTTCGTTCTGCATAGTTACCAAAAAAATCTTCCTAAAACACAAATTTGGTATTAATTTCTTATTTCAAACTTTCCCATGGTTCTCAATGACACATAAGTCAGATTTTATTTTATTTTTAATTTTTAGTTTTTTTAAATTTGTTATTGAATTAGTTATTTACAAATGTGTTAGTTTCAGGTTTATAGCAAAGTTATTCAGCTAGATGATAGATAGGTAGACAGATATTCTCTTCAAAGTTCATTTTTAAATCACATTGCTCTTGAAAATATGTGGGTTACTTTCAAATGTCTTTGATATTGATTTCTAACATAATTCCACAGTGATAAGGGAACAGACTCTATGTGATTTCAGTACCTGTAGACCATGAAGGTTTTGCACCCTGTTTTCTGTCCCTGGATATGTTCCAGTGTCTTCTGGTTTATGATCTATGAGAACTTGTATAGAATTTGTATCCCACTATTTTGTGAAAATTGTCTAAATCTTTATTATGTTGAATTGGTTTACTGTTGAGGTCGTTTAATGGACCGGAACCTGGTGGTCCAGAGTCGACCAATAAGAAAGTAAAGGAGAGAGAAAGAGGCTGCTACTCCTTGGTTTATGCAAAAAACCAATAAAGCCCCTGCACGGGGCTTGCTCTGTTCTCGAAGGCCTCAGGTGCCTTCTCCATGGGGTGAAGGTGCAAAGCACCTTCTCAAGAGAGTCTTAGAGAGCCTCTGCACTCCAGGGGATCAGCCTGAAAAAGAGAGAGAAAGAGAGAAAGAAAGACACGGGGATCTGTGCCTGATGGAACAAAGGTGTTTTAATCAACATGGTGTGGGCATATATACTGTCTTACAAGGTAGTTCTTCTCAGCAAAGATAAGGATTAAAATTCCACACTTACAAAACATCAGCGATCCATATTAGAGAGAGAGTTATAAACAATCACTTTTACCGTATGGTTCACAAGAAGGAAGAGGGTACTTATCACCGTATAGAAAAACTAATGAAGGAAATGCCTGGATTCCACAGCCCCCGGGAGAGGCTTGCCTCTCCTCTTAAATCCTGAATATTCAGGAATTAATAAGGAACAGAGAATTCCTGGCAGATCCAAAACAGCACACGGGAAGCCTCCTGTTAAATGCTTCCTGACAGTTTATGGTGCTTTTCAGGTCCACTATATCCTTCTACAACTGAGCGACTGATCTGACCTGATCTGATCTGATATCCTTCTACGTTTCTGTCTGTTCATTCTATTAATTTATGAGAGTTTGATATTAAAATTTCAACTAAAAATCTTTAAAAATAGCTATAAGATATAGTGGAACTTTATATAACTTTGTACTTTCCAAGTCTCTTGTAAATGTGTTATCAAACTTTCATAATTTAAAAAAATAAAAAAGAAAGAAGATTCCCTTTTAAAAAAAAAAAAAAAGTCCATTTTTAAATTGCAGCATAAAAATGTCTTCACAATCTAGCTGGCATGTAACCCTTCTAGTCTCATTTACCTCCAATCCAACCTCTCACACCAAAAAAGAAAATATATTTCCAGCTCACTGAAACTCGTAATTCCTAAACATTTTATGATAGGACTATCAACTTACCCATATTACAATCTATAGAGTAGTGGAAAATATCATTTCTTTATTTTGGCTTTTAGTACTACATAGGGGGAAGCTTGCTTCAATCACTCTTAGAAAACCGAGTCTGGGCTTAGATGACTCCAGCAGAGACATGTGTGTTCTCCGTATCTACATATATGAGATTAGAGGAAGATCTTGCACATTATTCATTAGACAGACTCTCAATGTGCTTACATGACTATCAGATAGTAAAATTCTTGGTAACATTTTGATGAAAAGGCTGAAAATTATAGATCAGATGATTACCTGTGACCTAAATAAAGAGGAGGGGCTTAGCAGATGGTGCAGTGGTAAAGAATCTGCCTGCCAATGCAGGAGACACAAGAGACACGGGTTCAATCCTTGGGTCGGAAAGATCCCCTGGAGGAGGAAATGGCAACCTGTTCCAGTTTTCTTGCCTGAGAAATCCCATGGACAGAGGAACCTGGTGGGCTACAGTCCATAGGGTTGCAAAGAGTCAGACAGGATTGAATGACTGAACACATCCACAAATAAATAGTAGTTTGTTTGGGTCGTTTATTTTTCTGGAATTGAGCTGTAAAAGTTGCTTGTATATTTTTGAGATTAGTTGTTTGTCTGTTGCTTCATTTGCTATTATTTTCTCCCATTCCAAAGGCTGTCTTTTCACCTTGCTTATAGTTTCCTTTGTTGTGCAGAAGCTTTTAAGTTTGATTAGGTCCCATTTGTTCATTTTTGATTTTATTTCTGATATTCTGGGAGGTGGGTCATAGAGGATCCTGCTGTGATGTAAGTCAGAGAATGTTTTGCCTATGTTTTCTTCTAGGAGTTTTATGGTTTCTGGTCTTACATTTAGCTCTTTAATCCATTTTGAATTTATTTTTGTGTATGGTGTTAGAAAGTGTTCTAGTTTCATTCTTTTACAAGTGTTCAACCAGTTTTCCCAGCACCACTTGTTAAAAAGATTGTCTTTAATCCATTGTATATTCTTGCCTCCTTTGTCAAAGATAAGGTGTCCATATGTGCGTGGATTTATCTCTGGGCTTTGTATTTTGTTCCATTGATCTATATTTCTGTCTTTGTGCCAGTACCATACTGTCTTGATGACTGTGGCTTTGTAGTAGAGCCTGAAGTCAGGCAGGTTGATTCCTCCAGTTCCATTCTTCTTTCTCAAGATAGCTTTGGCTATTCGAGGTTTTTTGTATTTCCATACAAATTGAGAAATTATTTGTTCTAGCTCTGAGAAGAATACCGTTGGTAGCTTGATGGGGATTGCATTGAATCTATAAATTGCTTTGGGTAGTATACTCATTTTCACTATATTGATTCTACCAATCCATGAACATGGTATATTTCTCCATCTATTAGTGTCCTCTTTGATTTCTTTCACCAGTGTTTTATAGTTTTCTATATATAGGTCTTTAGATTCTTTAGGAAGATATATTCCCAAGTATTTTATTGTTTTCATTGCAATGGTGAATGGAATTGTTTCCTTAATTTCTCTTTCTATTTTCTCGTTATTAGTGTACAGGAATGCAAGGGATTTCTGTGTGTTAATTTTATTTCCTGCAACTTTACTATATTCATTCATTAGTTCTAGTAATTTTCTGGTGGAATCTTTAGGGTTTTCTACGTAGAGGATCATGTCATCTGCAAACAGTGAGAGTTTTACTTCTTCTTTTCCAATTTGGATTCCTTTTATTTCTTTTTCTGCTCTGATTGCTGTGGCCAAAACTTCCAAAAAATGGGCCAAAGAACTAAATAGACATTTCTCCAAAGAAGACATACAGATGGCTAACAAACACATGAAAAGATGCTCAACATCACTCATTATCAGAGAAATGCAAATCAAAACCACTATGAGGTACCATTTCATGCCAGTCAGAATGGCTGTGATCCAAAAGTCCACAAGCAATAAATGCTGAAGAGGGTGTGGAGAAAAGGGAACCCTCTTACACTGTTGGTGGGAATGCAAACTAGTACAGCCACTATGGAGAACAGTATGGAGATTCCTCAAAAAACTGGGAATAGAACTGCCTTATGATCCAGCAATCCCATTGCTGTGCATACACACTGAGAAAACCAGAATTGAAAGAGACACGTGTACCCCAATGTTCATAGCAGCACTGTTTACAATAGCCAGGATGTGGAAGCAACCTAGATGTCCATCCACAGATGAATGGATAAGAAAGCTGTGGTACATATACACAATGGAGTATTACTCAGCCATTAAAAAGAATACATTTGAATCAGTTCTAAGGAGGTGGATGGAACTGGAGCCTATTATACAGAGTGAAGTAAGCCAGAAAGAAAAACACAAATACAGTATACTAACGCATATATATGGAATTTAGAAAGATGGTAAAAATAACCCTATTTACGAGACAGCAAAAGAGACACTGATGTATAGAACAGACTTTTGGACTCTGGGACCGGGAGAGGGTGGGATGATTGGGGAGAATAGCATTGAAATATGTATAATATCATATCTGAAACGAGTCGTCAGTCCAGGTACGATGCCTGATAACAGATGCCTGGGGCTGGAGCACTGGGACGACCTGGAGGGATGGTATGGGGAGGGGGGAGGGAGGACGGTTCAGGATGGGGAACACGTGTATACTGGTGGCGGATCCATCTCAATGTATGGTAAAAGCAATACAATATTGTAAAGTTAAGCAAAATTAAAAAAAATGAAAAAAAAAATAGTAGTTTGTTGTTGTTGTTGTTGTTGTTCAGTGACCCAGTCCTGTCTGACTCTTTGTGACCCCATAGACTGCAGCAGGCCAGGCCTCCCTGTCTCTCACCATCTCCCAAAGTTTGCCCAAGTTCATGTCCATTGCACTGGTGATGCCATCCAGCCATCTCATCCTCTGACACCCTCATCTCCTCCTGCCCTCAATCTTTCCCAGTATCAGGGACTTTTCCAATGAGTCGGCTGCTTGCATCAGGTGACCAAAATACTTAATCTTCAACTTCAGGATCAGTCCTTCCAATGAATGAAAGTGAAAGTGAAGTCACTCAGTCATGTCCGACTCTTTGCGACCCCATGGACTGTAGCCTATCAGGCTCCTCCGTCCATGGGATTTTCCAGGCAAGAGTTCTGCAGTGGATTGCCATTTCAGTCAGGGTTGATTTCCCTTAAGATTGACTGGTTTGATCTCCTTGCTGTCCAAGGGACTCTCAGGAGTCTTCTCCAGCACCACAGTTCGAAGGCATGAATTCTTTGGAGCTCTGATCTCTTTATGGTCCAGCTCTCACAACCATACGTGACCACTGGGAAGACTATATAGCCTTGATTTACGGACCTTTGTCACCAAGAAAATGTCTCTGCTTTTCAACACACTGTCTAGGTTTGTCATAACTTTCCTGCCAAGGAGCAATCATCTGATTTCATGGCTGCAGTCACCATCCACAGTGATTTTAGAACCCAAGAAGAGGAAATCTGTCACTACTTCTACTTTTTCCTTTCTATTTGCCATGAAGTAATGGGGCCAGATGCTATGATCTTAGTTTATTTAATATTAAGGCTTAAACTGACTCTTTCACCCTTCTCCTTTACCCTCATAGAGGCTCTTTAGGTCCTCTTCGCTTTCAGCCATTATGGTACCATCTGCATATCTGAGGTTGTTGATGTTTCTCCCATCTATCTTAATTTCAGCTTGTAACTTATCCAGCCCAGCATTTCTCAAGATGTGCTCACCACAGAGGTTAAATAAGCATTGTGACAGCAGACAGCCCTCTCATACTCCTTTCTCAATCAGTTGTTCCACACAGGGTTCTAACTGCTGCTTCTTGACCCGTGTACCAGTTTCTCAAGAGACATGTATGATGGTCTGGTATTCCAATCTTTTTAAGAGCTTCCCACAGTTTGTTATGATCCACAGTCAAAGGCTTTAGCATAGTCGATGAAACATAGGTAGACGTTTTTCTGGAATTCCATTGTTTTCTCTATGATCCAGCAAATCTTGGCAAAATGATCTCTGATTCCTCTACCTTTTCTAAACCCACTTTGGACTTATGTAAGTTCTTGGTTCACATAATGCTGAAGTCTAGCATGCAAGATTTTAAGCAAGGGAGATGAGTGCAATTGTCCAATGGTCAGCACAGTCTTTAGTACTATCCTTCTTGGGAACTGGGATGGGGATTGATCTTTTCCAGTCCTGGGGCCACTGTTGGTTCTTCCAGATTTGCTGACATATTGAGTGCAACACTTTGATAGCATCATCTTTTAGGATTTTGACTAGCTGGAGGAGGGAATGGCAAACCACTCCAGTATACTTGCTGTGAGAACCTCATGAACTGTATTTAAAAAGTTTGTTTTTGCATGACAAGAAAGCCAGAGTTTAGCAAATGTTATTCTTAGTTTATCTGTTTAGTAATAACATGAAGGAGAGGCTCTTTCTGGTTTTCACTCCACACCCTTAGCATATTGGTTTCTTCCTCAGGTATCTAGCTTCATGAACAAAAATGGAGGCTTCAGGCACATATTCACAGTGGAAAAAATAAAAGGGGATGCTCCTAGCCATATCTCTATCTTATCTAGATAAAAAATCATTATACAAAAGCCATCCCTCCCACCCCAGCAAATCCTGCTTACATCTTATTGATAAATACTTGGCCAAACATTCACCCTGGTTCCTGTAAAAGAGGAACCAGAAGAGATGATCTGGTTTTCTGAACCCATTAATGGCAAGGGAGAATGGGGTTGGCATTAGAAGTTGGTGTCTTCCTCAGTGCTTTTTAGGAGCTGGGAAAGGTGATACTTAAACACCTAGTGTCCTGGCCAATGCTCTGTCTGCTGGTCTCTGTTGACTTTATACATTTTCTGGGACAATTGCGGTTCCTCTTAGCTCCAATGTCTCTTTGGACCCCAACCATACAGAGGTCTCACTGAGACAGGAAAGAGGCAGGGCACAAACTTTAAAAGAATGAATGACACAGCCGGAGGACATGACATAAACTCATTAGAACCACAAAGGTCCAAGATGGCAGATGAGTGGTCTTCCACTAGACCTTGATCCCCAGTACACGCTCATTGTAACACATCAGCAGGCTCCAGGACACACGTATAGGTGCCACAAGAGTCAGTTCCGAGGCTGACTATAAAGGTCAAGAAGTGGGCGATGACCCAATTTCTGGAAACCCCTGCTCTTCCTCTTGGCTTCCCTGGTGGCTCAGACGGTAAAAGCGTCTGCCTGCAATGAGGGAAACCCGGGTTCAATTCCTGGGTTGAGAAGATCCCCTAGAGAAGGAAATGGCAATCCACTCCAGCACTCTTGCCTGGAAAATCCCATGAACGGCGGAGCCTGATAGACTACAGTCCATGGGGTCACGAAGAGTCGGACACGACTGAGCGACCTCACTTTCGCTCTTCCTCCTAAATAGTTGGAATATTTCTCCCACTCATTAGTCTATGAAGTTGCCCACCCTTATAAGAATTGAAAACCCCATACCCTCCCCGCCTCTCCTGCCTTTCAAGATGGCACACACTCTGTCTCTGCAGTGTGTTTCCTGCCTGAATAAACCTCCTTTAACATCACGCTGGGCGCACAATTTAAGAGCGCCCTCGCCTTCCCCGCGACGGGCGCACAATTTAAGAGCGCCCCGCCGGCTGCGTCGCTGCACTAAGAGCGCGCGGCCGAGAGGAGCTACCCCACGACAGAGGAAGGACGGCGGTGAAGGCCAGCGTACTAAGCGCGGCCGAGAAGAGCTACCCCACGACCGAGGTCAGGAAGGGCGGCGGTGAGGAGAGACCCCTCGTCCAAGGTAAGGTGCGATGGCTGTGCTTCGCTGGCCGGGAGCAGCCGGGAGCAGCCGGGACGAGATACCCCACGCCCAAGGTAAGAGAAACCCAAGTAAGACAGTAGGTCTTGAAAGAGGGCATCAGAGGGCAAATACACTAAAACCGTTCTCACAGAAAACTAGTCAATCTAATCACACAAGGACCACACCCTTGTCTAACACAATGAAATTAAGACATGCCCGAGGGGCAACCTGGGATGGGCAGGTCATGGTGGAGAGAGATGACAGGGTGTGGTCCGCTGGAGAAGGGAATGGCAAACCACTTCAGTATTCTTGCCTTGAGAACCTCATGAACAGTATGAAAAGACAAAATGATAGGATATTGAAAGAGAAACTCCCCAGGTCAGTAGAGGCCCAATATGCTACTGGAGATCAGTGGAGAAATAACTCCAGAAAGAATGAAGGGATGGAGCCAAAGCAAAAAGAATACCCACCTGTGGATGTGTCTGGTGATAGAAGCAAAGTCCGATGCTGTAAAGAGCAATACTGCATAGGAACCTGGAATGTCAGGTCCATGAATCAAGGCAAATTGGAAGTGGTCAAACAAGAGATGGCAAGAGTGAATGTTGACATTCTAGGAATTAGCGAACTAAAATGGACTGGAATGGGTGAATTTAACTCAGATGACCATTATATCTACTACTGTGGACAGGAATCCCTCAGAAGAAATGGAGTGGCCATCATGGTCAACAAAAGAGTCCAAAATGCAGTACTTGGATGCAATCTCAAAAATGACAGAACGATCTCTGTTCGTTTCGAAGGCAAACCATTCAATGTCACAGTAATCCAAATCTATGCCCCAACCAGTAACGCCGAAGAAGCTGAAGTTGAACGGTTCTATGAAGACCTACAAGACCTTTTAGAACTAACACCCAAAAAAGATGTCCTTTTCATTATAGGGGACTGGAATGCAAAAGTAGGAAGTCAAGAAACACCTGGAGTAACAGGCAAATTTGGCCTTGGAATACGGAATGAAGCAGGGCAAAGACTAACAGAGTTTTGCCAAGAAAATGCACTGGTCATAGCAAATACCCTCTTCCAACAACACAAGAGAAGACTCTATACATGGACATCACCAGATGGTCAACACCGAAATCAGATCAATTATATTCTTTGCAGCCAAAGATGGAGAAGCTCTATACAATCAGCAAAAACAAGACCAGGAGCTGACTGTGGCTCAGACCATGAACTCCTTATTGCCAAATTCAGACTTAAATTGAAGAAAGGAGGGAAAACTACTAGACCATTCAGGTATGACCTAAATCAAATCCCTTATGATTATACAGTGGAAGTGAGAAATAGATTGAAGGGCCTAGATCTGATAGATAGAGTGCCTGAGGAACTATGGAATGAGGTTCGTGACATTGTACAGGAGACAGGGATCAAGACCATCCCCATGGAAAAGAAATGCAAAAAAGCAAAATGGCTGTCTGGGGAGGCCTTACAAATAGCTGTGAAAAGAAGAGAAGCAAAAAGCAAAGGAGAAAAGGAAAGATATAAACATCTAAATGCAGAGTGCCAAAGAATAGCAAGAAGAGATGAGAAAGCCTTCTTCAGTGATCAATGCAAAGAAATAGAGGAAAACAACAGAATGGGAAAGACTAGGGATCTCTTCAAGAAAATCAGAGATACCAAAGGAACATTTCATGCAAAGATGGGCACTAAGGACAGAGATGGTGTGGACCTAACAGAAGCAGAAGATATTAAGAAGAGGTGGCAGGAATACACAGAAGAACTGTACAAAAAAGATCTTCATGACCCAGATAATCATGATGATGTGATCACTGACCTAGAGCCAGACATCTTGGAATGTGAAGTCAAATGGGCCTTAGAAAGCATCACTACAAACAAAGCTAGTGGAGGTGATGGAATTCCAGTGGAGCTATTCCAAGTCCTGAAAGATGATGCTGTGAAAGTGCTACACTCAATATGCCAGCAAATTTGGAAAACTCAGCAGTGGCCACAAGATTGGAAAAGGTCAGTTTTCATCCCAATCCCAAAGAAAGGCAATGCCAAGGAATGCTCAAACTACCGAACAATTGCACTCATCTCACACGCTAGTAAAGTAATGCTCAAAATTCTCCAAGCCAGGCTTCAGCAATATGTGAACCATGAACTTCCTGATGTTCAAGCTGGTTTTAGAAAAGGCAGAGGAACCAGAGATCAAATTGCCAACATCCGCTGGATCATCGAAAAAGCAAGAGAGTTCCAGAAAAACATCTATTTCTGCTTTATTGACTATGCCAAAGCCTTTGACTGTGTAGATCACAATAAACTGTGGAAAATTCTGAGAGAGATGGGAATACCAGACCACCTGATCTGCCTCTTGAGAAATCTGTATGCAGGTCAGGAAGCAACAGTTAGAACTGGTCATGGAACAACAGACTGGTTCCAAATAGGAAAAGGAGTATGTCAAGGCTGCATATTGTCACCATGTTTATTTAACTTATATGCAGAGAACATCATGAGAAATGCTGGACTGGAAGAAACACAAGTTGGAATCAAGATTGCTGGGAGAAATATCAATAACCTCAGATATGCAGATGACACGACTCTTATGGCAGAAAGTGAAGAGGGGCTAAAAAGCCTCTTGATGCAAGTGAAAGTGGAGAGTGAAAACGTTGGCTTAAAGCTCAACATTCAGAAAACGAAGATCATGGCATCTGGTCCCATCACTACATGGGAAATAGATGGGGAAACAGTGGAAACAGTGTCAGACTTTGTTTTTCTGGGCTCCAAAATCACTGCAGATGGTGACTGCAGCCATGAAATTAAAAGACGCTTACTCCTTGGAAGGAAAGTTATGACCAACCTAGATAGCATATTCAAAAGCAGAGACATTACTTTACCAACAAAGGTTCGCCTAGTCAAGGCTATGGTCTTTCCTGTGGTCATGTATGGATGTGAGAGCTGGACTGTGAAGAAGGCTGAGCGCCAAAGAATTGATGCTTTTGAACTGTGGTGTTGGAGAAGACTCTTGAGAGTCCCTTGGACTGCAAGAAGATCCAACCAGTCCATTCTGAAGGAGATCAATCCTGGAATTTCTTTGGAAGGAATGTTGCTAAAGCTGAAACTCCAGTATTTTGGCCACCTCATGGGAAGAGTTGACTCATTGGAGAAGACTCTGATGCTGGGAGGGATTGAGGGCAGGAGGAGAAGGGGACGACAGAGGATGAGATGGCTGGATGGCATCACTGACTCGATGGGTATGAGTCTGGGTGACCTCCGGGAGCTGGTGATGGACAGGGAGGCCTGGCGTGCTGCGGTTCATGGGGTCGCAAAGAGTCGGACACAACTGAGCGACTGATCTGATCTGAACATCACGCTGGATGGCATCACTGACTCGATGAATGTGAGTCTGAATGACCTCCGAGAGCTGGTGATGGATAGGGAGGCCTGGCGTGCTGCAGTTCATGGGGTCGCATAGAGTCGGACACGACTGAGCGACTGATCTGATCTGATCTGAACATCACGCTGGATGGCATCACTGACTCGATGAATGTGAGTCTGAATGACCTCTGAGAGCTGGTGATGGATAGGGAGGCCTGGCGTGCTGCAGTTCTTGGGGTCGCATAGAGTCGGACACGACTGAGTGACTGATCTGATCTGATCTGATCTGATGGCTCGCTCTTGAGTTCTTTCCTGCACAAAGCCAAGAGCCCACACTTGGCGGCCAGCCCAGGGACTTGGACACGATCTGGGATGGGACCATTCCCTCACACAACTCTATTTCCTGCAACATGACTATGTTATCCCCCTGGTCCCTTCCCAGATGGTACAATCCAAACCATTTGCTGTAGAATTCTTCATTTCTATTGCAGCAACTTCCTCTATCCACATAACACAGGCATCAAGAATGTTCGATAAAGAAGAAGAATATAGCCCCCTTCTGCTTAATCGGGAGAAGGCAATGGCACCCCACTCCAGTACTCTTGCCTGGAAAATCCCCTGGACAGAGGAGCCTGGTAGGCTGCAGTCCATGGGGTCGCTAAGAGTTGGACACGACTAAGCGACTTCACTTTCACTTTCACTTCTGCTTAATCACCCTCTGCTATCATGTTTATCTACAATATGGAAATGTCCCTCAACTGATCTGGAGGCAACCTACAAGTTATCTCCTTCTAGAACAGAGCTTCCCTCGTAGCTCAGTTAGTAAAGAATCTGCCTGCAAGGCAGGAGACCCAGGTTTGATTTCTGGGTCAGGAAGATCCTCTGGAGAAGGGAAAGGCTACCCACTCCAGTATTCTGGCCTGGAGAATCCCATGGACTGAATGGTCTTATGGGGTCGCAAACAGTTGGACACAACTGAGTGACTTTCACTTTCAGAACAGAACTAAGTCTCCCTGGTTCTTGAAGTTCCATATCTTCTCCAGTATTCAAAGGCATTCTTTCCCCACTAGCTCAATTCCATTCTCACAGCTAAGCTTAACACTGGTTAAAGTAATCTCTTCTATACACTCAGAAAAACAGCTATGGTAGCAATCAGACTCAGTCCTTGATGTTAAATAATAACTAAAATAATTTTTAAAGTCTTTATTCTCTCAATTTATTGCCAGTTGGCAAAATTCTATTTTGAATGCAACAGTCTAATTTTTCAAAATGGTACCCTGTTATAATTTTACCTTTTTACCTACAGTCTGTATTTAAGACATGCTATGTATACAAGCCTCTATTTCACACATCTCTTTCTATATTTGGAGATAATCTTTTGCACCCTGAAAAACTCTTTTAAGTTTCACCTCCTCTGTGAAACTATTAACAATGCTGAGGGGTTTTTCTACCCCTGCTTAAGATCCCAAAGAATTTTAACAGAGTTATTTACAAGGCTTTCACCTTATAGGTATTGGATTAATACTCTTTCCCTTTGAGGGAAACCTACAGCTTATTTAAACTTTGTTTCCCTAAATCCATGTGGGGATTCATGAATATGTGTTGAATAAATACCTGATAGCAGGCTTGCTTTTTCTGACAATATATTTACTCTTATACTAAGACAATCCAAACTGCAGGTTGATTGTTACTACTCTATTGAATGCTTTGGCAGCACAGTCCAGAACCACTCATGCCAAGCACTGGTATTTTCCAGAGCAGTCTGTGGAAATCACCTTTGGATGTAAGCTTCCTTTTAACTTATTTAAATGATTTTAACATACCCACCCCTAATATTACTAGATGAGGAAAGGAAGATTTGGGTATTGCTTTATTTTTCTTAGTGGTTAAGAGCATTTGAAATAATATTTGATTTGATATGAAACTGAATTTCTAAACTTCTGAAAAATCCTACTGTCTCAGAAGTTGAGACCTAGCCAGTGTTCACATTATAGCTGGCCCTGAATAAAATACTTAAAACCATCACAAAGTTTAGTTTAAAAATATATATATATATATATATATATACACACACACATGATTTGCTCTATCTATATATATATCATCTATTTATACCTATGTATCTACTTATGACATAGCAACCATGCTCACTCATGTCCAACTCTTTCTGAACCTAAGGACTGTAGCCCACCAGGCTTCTCTGCTCATGAAATTTTCCAGGCAAGAATACTGGAATGGGTAGCCATTCCCTCCTCCAAAGGAGGTTCCCAGCCCAGGGATCAAATTTATGTCTCTCGTATCTTCTACATTGGCAGGCAGATTCTTTACCACTGTGCCACCTGGGAAGACCACGTATATACTTATAGGTGCATATATATCACTAAGCAGTTACAAATAATTGTCTAAGCTGTTGCTGCACTTCAATTTTTGTTTCTGCAAAGGAAGTTTCAAAGCAGTATTAATACAAAAGAATACTCATTTATGGATACTCATAACAACTCATTTATGGAAGCCCATGGGATTCTCTTGCCTGGTGGGGAACGAGCCATGGGGTCACAAAGAGTCAGACGTGACTGAAACCACTTAGCATAGAACAACACATACTCATTTATACACTTTGCTGTGCAGCAGAAATTAACACAACATTGTAAATAAACTGTATTTCGATCAAATTTAAAAATTAATAATACTCATTAATCTCTTCTTTGGAAACATAACAAGGGATGTGTATCTACCTCCATTTCTGCAAAGGGCCTGACTTTTGAGAAGTTGCATTTAGCAGGCTCCTCTGCTTGTTAACCTGCTGTTTTCTTCAGCTCTCTTTGAAACAACAATCTCCCAGCTGCAGTGAAGCATTTAGCTTAGAAACTCTCAGCCCACAATACTTTCTCTATGATTCCCAAGTTTACCAACAGGGAAGCTGCAATGTTCTCACAGAAAAAGCCAAAAGTTGCTTGAAGAGTTCCATTGTAAGTCATATTTTCCATTTTTATTTTCTTTCTGATCCGGAGCCTTAGATCAAGACTAATTTCTTTGAAGCTGGTGGTTTTGAGAACCACCACAGCATCTGACACTCTGGAAAAACTCCTACAGTGCATACATTTTCACCAAACACTTTAAATGTTTTGTGGTTCTAAATATTACGCTATACTTGAGTTGAGGAGCCATGGGACATAGTTTAAAAGTTAAAGGATAGAGAAGTATATAGAACAGAAAAGTGATAGTCCCTCCTTTGTGTTCCAGTCTATGCCGCAAATCCCTTTCGCCTTGACGGAAGGAACCTTGCTATGTCGTCTTCCTGTACTTTTCCCTATTGACTCACGCGGAAGCAGCTTTTCACACTTTGGCTGATGGGGGAGATGAAGCTCATTATATCTGGGTCAACATCTGGCTTCCATTATATGTGAGATACTACAGAAAACGAAGAAGCACAAAAGCACATTATCTCAGCCTTGATTTCTTCCTCTCATCATAAACACACTCGGAAACACACATATGCACACACACAGAGGCATTTGTACTGAAATGGTGTCATTTTATACACATGGTTTTGTGATGTATTTATCTTACTATTTCCTAGTCCTCTTACCATGTGAAAACATGTGACTGACTGTGCTTCATCTTTCTTAATGACAATCTCAAAGCACAGCTTTTCCCAAAACCTATTAATCATTTCTATATTGATATATGCTTGGGTTGTTTACAGCTTTCCTGTTACCAAAAAAAAAAACTTCTTGATTCTTGTCTTTTCACATGTGCAAACAGTTCTGGAAGGCGAGTTTCAGAAGTAAAACCTAAAGGTGAAGCAATATTTTGTTTTTGATAGATAACCACAAAATAGCTTCTAAAAGACTGCAATAATTAATTATATTCCACATTGTATGAAAGTTCAAGATTCCTCATACTCTCATCAATGCTGAATAATAAAGGAGAAAACTTTATATTATAGATATATGAAAAATAAATTATGAAACATGTATATTGTTGTTTGCATCTCCAATTCAAGAAGAAACATTTTTGAAGTCTATTTGTTTCTCAAGTTTTAAAACCACAAACTTTGATATAAACAGACCACATCATTTCCCAATTAAATGAAGTTATAACTGTGTTAGTTATATTAAAGAGTTAGCTCCTCCAAGAAAGAGAACCCAAAATATAATGAGTTACAGAATATAGAAATTCCGTTCTTTTTCATGTAACAAAACTGAAATGAACAGCTCAGATGGACGGGACAGATCAACTATGTGCAATCATTCAGAGACCACATTCCTGCCACCTTGTTGCTTCTCCATCCTCTGGAACACAAAAGAAGCTGGATCCCAACCATATCTAGAAAGAGTCTGGAGGAGATTTGCCCAATGTTTTCATTTCCACATCCTGATACATCACTTCTGCTCACGTTCTGTTGACAAGAACTTGGCTATCTAACTGCAGCAGGGCTGGGAAATGTGGTCCAGCTAAGAGGCCTGGAAAGTGAAAGTGTTTGTTGTCCAATCATGTCCAACTCTTTGGACCCCATGAACTGTAGGCCACCAGGCTCCTCTGTCCATGAAATTCTCCAGGCAAGAATACTGGAGTGGGTTGCTATGCCCTCCTCCAGGGGATCTTCCCAACCCAGGGATGGAACCTGGGTCTCCTGCATTGCAGGCAGATTCTATATCGTCTGAGCCACCAGTCCCAAAAGGCCTGGACTCAACCACAATTCCATTTTCAGGACAGAAGGGGAGAATGGATTTGGTGGAGCTATCAGTCTTGCCTCCCTTATTACACCCCCAGATGTCATAGTAGTGATTCACGTAACTAAACCAAAATAAGGAGAAAGCATTTCCTAAAGTCAAATCCAGGAGAAGATAGAACTGCTATATTCAAAAGGTAGTGTTTTTATATACATGTGCTTTAAATACACACAGACTTTGATATAAACAGAGCACATCATTTCAAATTACTCAGAAATTTTCTTACAATGATTTTTTTGTTGAAATGTTTTCTACTATGAGGTTCATCTTATGCCATCTAAAGGTAAAGAATCCAGCTACCAGTGCAAAAGATGCAAGCTCGATCCCTGGGTCAGGAAAATCCCCTGGAGAAGGAAATGGCAATACACTCCAGTATTCTTGTCTGGCAAACCCCATGGACAGAGGAACCTAGCAGGCTACAGTCCATGGGGTCCAAAAGAGTCAGACACAATTTAGTGACTAAACAACTATGTGGTCCATCCTACACCATCGAAAGGTGCTACCGACGAGGCTTCTTGACTTGCCCCAATCAATAGATATTGAGAAGAGGCCAGACAAGAAATTCAGGCAGGTCTTTACTGGGGCTTCTGCACTGGCTGCAGGAGGGAAGGAAAACAAGTAACAGGCTCCCTTGCTCCTTCCTCAAAATGAGGCACGTTCATTCCTCACATGGGGTGAGGGAGGGTAAGAGTGTGTCCAGGGGTCAGACTGGAGCAGTGGCTTAGGTGGTTTTCCTTCATCTTTGTGGTGCTGAGTGGAGCGGGCATGCACAGTACCCTGTTTTATGCCCCTGACACCCATCCCTTTTGCTCCAGGCTCTTTAGAAATGACAGTTGGGTTATATATATATATATATATATATATATCTTTGGGTCCAGAATTTGCCTCAACTGCACGTATAGTCAGTTATTTCTAGTTCTATACAGTTTCTTTGTATTTTGTAGCTTGAAAAGAGGTGTGTTCAAGTGCAAGCTTTGCAGCACTGCAGCAAAGGGTCCAGGTCCCAGCCTATCTCAAAAAAAAATTAATCATTTATCCTTATCTGCAGAAAAGTTCTCTAAAAATTGCAATGACTCACAAGGGAAGTCCCAGGACATCCCGCTCGTCACCCGTTTTTCTTCAGTCTGTGACAGTTTCTTCTCATGACTGTTCAATTCTGGGCCTCATTTCAAAAACGAATTTGCAATAACTTATCATTTTGAAAAAACAGACACAAACAGGCCTGAAAAGAATTTAAAGTCTAGAAGAAAAGCCACCAAAAGTATGCTCTACTTACAGCAAGATGTCAGTTTCCAAGCAGGGTCTGGGCTAGAGAGAGAATTGAGGAAGCCGTAATCCTCTCTGGCTGGACTCAAGCCTGCCCTGGAAGACAGGCCTAACTCCAGTCTTGCTGGCACACTGAACATATTTCACTAAAGGCACACAAAAGGTCCTTTATTGTTTTCTGGACGATGATAAGACCAGCTGAATTGTTTAATGCCTTTTTTGGCAGTAAGAGACGGAGTCAGGGAACTTTGGCAACTCGAAGGGAGCAATAAAATGGCCATGTGAAAAGGGCACTTTGGAAATATAGTAATGACAGTAATATCAGATGCATAAATGTGATCAAGATTTACTGCTGGAGATGTTACCAGAGCTTCTGATGCGCTGTCACTCTCTACTGAGCCTGGCAGACCTGTTTATTTTTAGAGGAGGAAGGACTCAGAAATAAGTACCAATCAAGGTAACTTCAGGACTTGAGCCTGCAGCCAGCTTCATTCTGACCTCATAAACAAGGGATTCTGTGGAATGCATGTACGAGCCAAGGACCATATAAAAGGTGATACAGTGACTAAGTTCTCAACATAGAACAGAGGAGTGGGTAGTTTACCATTAAATTTACCAGATGGCTCCTTTAAGCATGGTCATAAATAATAAGAGAACGTTATGTAAAAAGAATCAAAGGAAGAGAGTGAATGGACAACTACTTCAGCATGTTTCTTTCTCCTTTTTTTTTTTTTTTTAAATAAGACTCCTAATGTTTTAAAGAAACTTTGCTCATTTTTTTTTTTCTGGAGATGCTCACACCTCCATCCTCTGCCCCTTGTAGATTACACTGATTAGTCTCTTTCATGCTCATAACCCTCCCACACGCCCAGGTTTGTTACCTAAAGATATATTTTACTCATGTGTTTGGCTTGGTCCACTTCCCTTTCTAAAAATGTGTCTCCGGGACTTCCCTTCACTAGTAATCATTCTCTTTCCAGTTGAATGCCACTCACCTGTGACAAGGACTCATTAGTTGCTTATTGGGAAGCATGATACAAAAGGAAAAATGTGTCCAAGCCAACTGCCTGCTCAAGGATCTGGCTTTAATTTTCTCGCTATCCCAACTCCAGTCTTTCTCTAGGAGACCCATGATAGGGTTCTGAATGGACTCTTGGTCTGATGGCTTGCTAATAGGGGGATGGTTCCAAGAGAGTGAGGATGGAGAGGACCAATCTTCTGTACACATATGACCCAAGCCAAATTAGAGTCCAGAGGGTCAGTGATGGAAGACAACACATTAGCCTGCACTGACACCTGTTCATCTGACACACCCCTTTCTGAACTCAAAAGGTCTGTTTCCTTTGAAATATTTATGGCACTGAAAGTAAAGGTCATTTCCATTCTGGTCTTTCACTTCGCATGATGATTAAAACTGACACTTTAAACAACGAAATCAGTTTCCAAGACGGAGCGTCAACACACAAAGACATGTCCTTTCTACCAGAGGAGAAGTAAATAAAATGTACATATTGGGTCCTGAAAGGTATTTTTAAATGGGATTCTTATTCAAATATCCAAATGATCATTTCTCTGGAGCCTCTTTAATTAGTGCATAGTAACCATATTGAAAATATTGCCTTATTCTATTATGCCATGGCCTGTTGACTGTCAAATTCTGGAGCATTCAAAACAAATGTGCAAGTAAAACTGAGAGAGGTTAATATTATGACAGTACTTGCCACTTACTAAGAGCTTCTGTGTGCTGATTCTCAGAGACATGTTAATGATTAAATTAATAAAAATAATTTTGTGATTTTTTTTTACCTGACACTTTAGATTTAATTTTTGTAATTTAAAAGAAAAAAAAATAAGTGTAAAAGCAATCTGTCATTTTGAAGTAAAGGTAGTAACGGATTTCTTTTCTGTTCTCAATGTTTTTTGCAATATGCACTCACCTGTGGTCTTATGTCTTTTCCCATCAATCTACTGAAATTGCTGTAAACATGAGTGTTAATGACTTCTTTGTTATTAAATCCAAGTGACATTTCTCAGTCCTTAACCTATTTTACCTCTTACTCATACATCCAAACAATATTTACCAAATATCTACTAATTGTCAGGCACTGCATTAAATGCCAGGCATAAATGTTGAAGCAGAGTTTATTCTGGAATAGAGGAGTTGGCTACTAATGAATTACAGAAAGTGTGTTAGCCACTCAGTTGTGTTCAACTCTTTTGTGACCTCATGGACTGTAGCCCGCCAGGCTCCTCTCTTCATGGAATTCTCCAGGTTAAGAGTATAGGAGAAATTATTATTCAATTGTTGGCTCAAAAGAATATATATGGTACGCACTAAAAGAATATGTCTTTGTGACCCAGTGGACTGTAGCCTGCCAGGATCCTTTGTCCATGGAGTTCCCTTGACAAGAATAGTGGAATGGGTTGCCATTCCCTTCTCCAGGGACTCTTCCCAACCCAGGGATCAAACCTGGGTCTCCTGCATTGTGGGAAGATTCTTTACTGTCTGAGCCACCAGGGAAGCCCCAAAAAATTATAGTTGGAAAATATAACTTATTAAGAAATGTCAACAAAATTTCCCTGAGGAAATGACTTCTAAGCTGAAATTTTAAATCTATTTACTCAAAAATAACTGTGCACAACTACGTAGCCTACTTATCTTCTTTTTAGAAATCACCAACTAACCAATATGTTCACAGATAACACATAATACTGCTCAATACATCTTAACTGGGATAACTTAAATTGATAAACTGAGGCTAGAACATAGCACTGTGCCTGGTACATAACAGATTAGTGGGTAGGCTGGGGCTGACTGGTTTACAACAGTTTAACTAGCATAGATAGGATAACCAATGTGTCTCTCTCCATCATCATTCTTTGGCATGCCAGCTCAGATCTATTCACTTGGCAGGCACAAGGCTTTACGAAAGAGAAGGGAAGCCTGCAAGGTCTCCTAAGGTCCAGGCTTAAGAACTCACACACGTCACTTCTCCCACAGGATACAGACCCAAGTAAGTTACAGGTGAGCCCAGATGTAATGAGTAAGGGAAACTGGTAGAAGAAGCTGCAAGGTCGCATTCAGATCAGATCAGATTTAGTCACTCAGTCATGTCCGACTCTTTGCGACCCCATGAATCGCAGCACGCCAGGCCTCCCTGTCCATCACCAACTCCCGGAGGTCACTCAGACTCACATCCATCGAGTCAGTGATGCCAGCCAGCCATCTCATCCTCTGTCGTCCCCTTCTCCTCCTGCCCTCAATCCCTCCCAGCATCAGAGTCTTCTCCAATGAGTCAACTCTTTGCATGAGGTGGCCAAAATACTGGAGTTTCAGCTTTAGCATCATTCCTTCCAAAGAAATCCCAGGGCTGATCTCCTTCAGAATGGACTGGTTGGATCTCCTTGCAGTCCAAGGCACTCTCAAGAGTCTTCTCCAACACCACAGTTCAAAAGCATCAATTCTTCAGCGCTCAGCCTTCTTCACAGTCCAGCTCTCACATCCATACATGACCACAGGAAAGGTCACAAAAAAAAGTTGGAATAACTTGTGGCCGTTTTTGCAATCTATCACAATGAAAGTGAAAGTGAAAGTCGCTTAGTTATGTCTGACTCTTTGCAACCCCCTTGGACTGTAGCCTGCCAGGCTCCTCTGTCTGTGGAATTCTCTAGACATGAATACTGAAGCGGGTAGCTGTTCCCTTCTTCAGGGGATCTTCCCAACCCAGGGATTGAACCCAGGTCTCCTGCATTGCACGTGGATTCTTTACTGACTGAGCCACCAGGGACGCCCCTACCACAATGAGGTAGATATTATTTCTCCCTATGTTATAGATGAAAAACTAAGGCTAGAACATAACACAATGTCTGGCACAAAATAATACTATTATAAAAATAAAAGAATACTGTCATGAATAAGTTGAATAATTAAATTAATGCATAGTTAATGAGAGAGATGATTAAGGTCTGGATTGTCTGTTTCCATGGCCTGATTCTTTCTCATTACTCTATTCTGGCTCCTGAATATAAAAAATCAAATGAGATATAATAGTTGAGGAATGACATCACGGTCTCCAGCTACAGGTTCCTGTTGCTAGCCATAAGACAGCTACATATGAAGCAGTGGTTTTAAAACATTGGATAATAAACAGCACAGAACTATGAACCCTAAAAGAAGGGAAACACATGAGGAAAACTGTACAAGTGCTCCAACTAGCTGCCTAGAAGTTTCCAGGCTCAAGTACAGAGTGGGGAAATCCAAATAGAGCCTGGCAGTCTTCTTAAATTTGAGATTAGCATTCAAGAAAGTCAAAATAGATAGAAATTGTAAAGAATACTGGAGAGGAGAAAAAGCTCCAAAGAACTACAGAAAAATACAATTGAGTCTATGACTGAACACAGTTGTGGGAATGCAAAAGACAAAACTACCCAAAGCTGGGGGGGAAATCACTGAAAAGCAGAAGGTAAACAAGTTGTAGAGTTCAAATAGGTCTGGAAATAGTTCATATTCCTGCCAGCCAGAGTAGAAACATTTTATAATATATAGGAAAATGAGTAGAGTGCCCTTAGGGCTAAGTTAGCTTGAGACAAGAGGCTTTGGACCTCAGAAAACCTCAAAAGAATTAAGCTGTTTTCAAATAAATACACATTAGAACAAAAACAACACTCTTTAAAGAAATTTTTACAAAATCTAACAATGAAAAGAATAACAATCTTCAAATGAGTAAAAAAACTACCAGCCTGTAAGAATCAGGAGAAGGAAGTGGCAAGGCACTCCAGTACTTCTACCTAGAAAACTCCATGGACAGAGGAGACTGGGGGCTGAAGTCCATGGGGTCACAAAGAGTCAGGCACAACTGAGCACACATGCAGGGATTGGGAAAATATCTGTCCCATAATCAAGGGAAAAAACAATCAACAGAAACAGATCCATATACAGAAGAAGTGATAAAACTGCCAAGACTTTAGGACAGCTGCTATGAATGTTATAAATGTTTCATGTATTCACAAAGTAGAGAAACACATTAAAATGCTGAAAAGAAAAATAGAAGACATAAACAAAATCACCCAGTAGAATCTCATTAAAGAAAAGAAAAAAATAGAAGTTCATGAGATGAAAAAAGCAATATTTGAAATTGAAAAAATTATATTGGATGCGATTAACAATAGATTATAAAAAAAGATCAGTGACTCCAAAACATAGGAATATAAACTATTCAAAAGGAAGCTAGAGAGGTAAAAAGACTAAAAGGATACTTGCCCCTACCTGGAAATAGAGCATTAGTAACCTGTAAAACAATATGAAGTGGTCTAGTGTATGTGTAATTGAAACCATAGATATGGGAATGTGGGGAAAGAGAAAATATTGAAAGAAATAATGGTTGAAATTTTTCCAAATTTGATAAAACCAATTAACCCAAATATCCAAGAAGTTTAATGAATCCAAAGCAAAGAAAGAGAATCTCACACAACAGCACATCATACAAAATTACTGAAAATCAGTGATAAAGGAAAAAAAAAAAGAATTTAAAATCAACCATGATGGAGAAAACATGTTTTTCCAAACAAAGATATGAATGATAGCAGAATTTTTGTCAAGAAATATACAAGCCAGAACAAAATGTATAAGACCTTTGAAGCACTTAAGAATTCTGTAATGAGCAAAAATATCTGGCAAAAATGAGACATAATAAAGATTTTTTTCAGATGAAAAGGAAAGAAAGAAAAATAGCTGAAAAAATTCATTGTTACCAAACATACACAAAAACAAATATTAAAGGAAGAGCTTAGACAGAAGGAAGATGGTAACCAATGGAAATTAAAATCTACAGAAAACAATAAAGAATACTGGAAATTAACTATGGTGCTAGAGAAGACTCTTGAGAGTCCCTTGGACTGCAAGGAGATCAAACCAGTCAGTCGTAAAGGAAATCAACCGTGAATACACAATGCAAGGACTGATGCTAAAGTTGAAGCTCCAATAGCTGGCCACCTGATGCCAAGAGCTGACTCATTGGAAAAACCCTGATGCTGGGAAAGATTGAAAGTAGGAGGAGAAAGGAGTGACCGAGGATGAGGAGCTTGGATGGCATCACTGATTCAAAGGACATGCATTTGAGCACACTCCAGGAGATAGTGACTCCAGGAGATAGTGAAGGACAAGGAAGCGTGGCATGCTCCAGTCCATGGGGGTCACAAAAAGTAGGACATGATTGAGTGACTGAACAACAATTTGCATGTGTGTGTGCGTGTGTGTGTGTGTGTGTGTGTGTAGCCTTCTCAGGTGGCACAGTGATAATCAGAAAATGGTAAACCAGTGGCAAAAATATGATAAATGTGAAATCCTTTTAAAAATTATTTTTCTTATTTATTCAGTTCAGTCGCTCAGTCATGTCTGACTCTGCAACATCGTGAACCGCAGCACACCAGGCCTCCCTGGACATCTCCAACTCCCAGAGTTCACTCAGACTCAAGTCCATCAAGTCAGTGATGCCATCCAACCATCTCATCCTCTGTCATCCCCTTCTCCTCCTGCCCCCAATACCTCCCAGCATCAGAGTCTTTTCCAATGAGTCAACTCTTTGTATGAGGTGGCCAAAGTATTGGAGTTTCAGCCTCAGCATCAGTCCTTCCAATGAATCCCCAGGACTGATCTCCTTTAGGATGGACTGGTTGGATCTCCTTGCAGTCCAAGGGACTCTCAAGAGTCTTCTCCAACACCATAGTTCAAAAGCATCAATTCTTCGGTGCTCAGCTTTCTTTATAGTCCAACTCTCACATCCCTACATGACCACTGGAGAAACCATAGCCTTGACTAGACGGACCTTTGTTGATAAAGTAATGTCTCTGCTTTTTAATATGCTGTCTAGGCTAGTCATAACTTTCCTTCCTGGGAGTAAGCATCTTTTAATATCATGGCTGCAGTCACCATCTGCAGTGATTTTGGAGCCCCAAAAATAAAGTCAGCCACTGTTTCCCCATCTATTTGCCATGAAGTGATGGGACTGGATGCCATGATCTTAGTTTTCTGAATGCTGAGCTTTAAGCCAACCTTTTCACTCTCCTCTTTTACTTTCATCAAGAGGCTCTTTAGTTCTTCTTCACTTTCTGCCATAAGGGTGGTATCATCTGCATATCTGAGGTTATTGATATTTCTCCCAGCAATCTTGATTCTAGCTTGTGCTTCTTCCAGCCCAGCATAAATACATTCAAAAGATAAAAATTTTAAGCAAAAATAATTATATATTTTGGGATTTAGAGCTTGTAGAGGCATCAGATCAGATCAGTCACTCAGTCGTGTCCGACTCTTTGCGACCCCATGAACCGCAGCACGCCAGGCCTCCCTGTCCATCACCAACTCCCGGAGGTCACTCAGACTCACATCCATCGAGTCAGTGATGCCAGCCAGCCATCTCATCCTCTGTCGTCCCCTTCTCCTCCTGCCCCCAATCCCTCCCAGCATCAGAGTCTTCTCCAATGAGTCAACTCTTCGCATGAGGTGGCCAAAGTATTGGAGTTTCAGCTTTAGCATCATTCCTTCCAAAGAAATCCCAGGGCTGATCTCCTTCAGAATGGACTGGATGGATCTCCTTGCAGTCCAAGGGACTCTCAAGAGTCTTCTCCAACACCACAGTTCAAAAGCATCAATTCTTCAGCGCTCAGCCTTCTTCACAGTCCAACTCTCACATCCATACATGACCACAGGAAAGACCATAGCCTTGACTAGGCGAACCTTTGTTGGCAAAGTGATGTCTCTGCTTTTGAATATGCTATCTAGGTTGGTCATAACTTTCCTTCCAAGGAGTAAGCGTCTTTTAATTTCATGGCTGCAGTCACCATCTCCAGTGATTTTGGAGCCCAGAAAAATAAAGTCTGACACTGTTTCCACTGTTTGTCCATCTATTTCCCATGAAGTGACGGGACCAGATGCCATGATCTTCGTTTTCTGAATGTTGAGCTTTAAGCCAACGTTTTCACTCTCCACTTTCACTTTCATCAAGAGGCTTTTTAGTTCCTCTTCACTTTCTGCCATAAGGGTGGTGTCATCTGCATATCTGAGGTTATTGATATTTCTCCCAGCAATCTAGATCACTGCAATAGAAAAAAGGTCAAGAGGAGGGAAATGAAAGCATACCATAGTAAGAATAACTAGGTGATTCTTATACTCTATGTAGTGGTGTAACATTATTATTTGAAAGTAGACTATTATAAGTTAAAGATGTGTACTCTAAAACTTAAAGCAATCACTAAGAAAAATAAAAGCCAATAAAAAATAAAATGAATGATGAAAATACTTAATTTAAATGAAGGCAGAAAATAGGAATTAAAGTATCAAGAAATAGATAGGACAAATAAAAAATAAGAAAAAGCCCTATGCAAATGGCTAAATGCTTCATTTAAAAGTCAGAGATCACCGAACTGAACTTAAAAGAACCACTCAATTTTACTCTGCTTTTAAGAAAGCCAGTCTAAATATGAAGACACAAATAAGTTAAAAATAAGAGAATGGAATAAAACATAGTATGTAATATTAAGCATAATAAAGTTGGAATGGCTATGTTAATTTCATGTGAAATAGATCTTAGAATAAGAGATGTCAAACAGGAACAATAGGGGACACTTCAAAATTAATGTGGGATCAGTTCATCTAGAGGATGTAATAATTCTAAATGTTTGAGTATGTAATGTATATACAAATACCATTTTGAACCTTCAAATACATGAACCAAATATTGATGAAACAGAAAAGAGAAATAGACAATCCAAAATTAAAGCTGAAATATTGCCAAAATGTTCTTGCAATAGTAGAGAGCAATTAGACAAAAAATCAATAGAATATTGAAAACACAAACAACACTATCAACTAACTTGATTTAATTGATTATTTATAGACTATTCTCCCCAACAACCATAGAATAAACATTTTTTTTCAAATCAATACAAAACATTTACAAAATAAGAGTATATTCTGGGACATAAAAAAGGCTCAATAAATTTTTAAAAAGTAAAATTCATATAAAATATGTTTTGTGACCATGAAATATTAAACTAGAAGTTAAAAACAATAAGATGTTTAAGGAATCTCCCAAATATTTTGAAATTTTTAAAAACATGCTTCTAAACAACCCAAGAGCCAAAGAAGACATCTCATGGAATATTTTAAAGCATTCTGAACTTAATAAAAGTTAAAATATGACTTACTGAATGATGGAGAGCAGCTAAAGCTATGCTTAGAGGAAAATGTATAGCATTACATGATTATATAAGAAAAGAGCTTCTTAAATCACTGATCTAACTTTTCATTTTATTCAACCAGATGGAGAAGAAAAATTGAACCCAAATTAAAAAGAAGGAAGCAATTAATAAAGGTGAAATAAGAGGGAGACCGTAAAACAATGAAGAAAACAAATGAAGCTAAGCTCTAATTTCTAGAAATGATTGTGCCCGGCCAAGAAGGCAAAATGAATTCAACAGATTATCTGGTACAGTATCAAGTCACAAACGTTATCATTAATCACAAAGAATTCCTCAGTCCCTGGCAGATACATTCTTACTGTTTATCCTTGTTACTAGAAAACATTTTCCTTTCTGTTTTCCAGAAAATCCAACACAGACATAAATAGCCCATCTTTATTTTGCCTGGTTGCAAAGCAGGGTGATTATGCATGTGGGAACTGAATTCATAATGCGACTCTGCTAAAGTATAACCCGGGAGGAAAATACCAGCCTGTTCCAGACCCGTGTCAGCAGTAAGTCTTTGCCAGGAAGGTCTAAAATGAAACAGAAAAATAGGTTCATTTTTCTTACATACAAAGTTGAAGAAAATGTTTCTGTCAGCCTCTAAACTGAAAAAGAAATCCTCTTGCTTTCAAAACAGCAATATTATATTTGTCTCATTTGATTTTTCAAACCAGGAGAAAGAGGTTTCAACTCACAACAGTACCTAACCCGTTTTCATGTACGACACACAGTACTGCTGAAACCAAGCGGGACCCTGCGGGACCTTCTTGGGATACAAAAGCCTTTCCGTGTCCTCCATTTATAGTTTGTAGGAAAAAGGCTCCAGCCACCTACATTTTTCCTCCAAAGAACAGATTCAAACAGTTACCAATTAGGGGAGCGAGGGAACGCAGATACAAAGGAAAAGTAGGCAAGAAACAATCAGTTCAGTTCAGTTCAGTCACTTAGTTGTGTCCAACTCTTTGCAACCCCATGGACTGCAGCACGCCAGGCCTCCCTGTCCATCACCAACTCCCAGAGCTTACTCAAACTCATGTCCATTGAGTCGGTGATGCCATCCAACCTTCTCATCCTCTGTTGTCCCCTTCTCCTTCTGCCTTCAATCTTTCTCAGGATCAAGGTCTTTTCAAACCAGTAAGTTCTTCACTTCATGTGGCCAAAGTATTGGAATTTCAGCTTCATCATCAGTCCTTCCAATGAATATTCAGGACTGATTTCCTTTAGGATCGATTGGTTTGATTTTCTTGCAGTCCAAGGGACTCCCAAGAGTCTTCTCCAACACCACAGTTCAAAAGCATCTATTCTTCAATGCTCAGCTTTCTTTAAGGTCCAGTACTCACATCCATACATGACCACTGGAAAAACCATAACTTTGACTAGAAGGACCTTTGTTGGCCTTCTAGTCAAAATGTAATGTCTCTGCTTTTTAATATGCTGTCTAGGTTGGTCATAACTTTCCTTCCAAGGAGTAAGCATCTTTTAATTTCAAGGCTGCAGTCACCACCATCTGCAGTGATTTTGGAGCCCCCCAAAATAAAGTCTGTCACTTTTTCCACTGTTCCCATCTATTTGCCATGAAGCGATGGGACCATATGCCATGATCTTAGTTTTCTGAATGTTGAGTTTAAAGCCAACTTTTTCACTCCCCTCTTTCACTTTCAATAAGAGACTCTTTAGTTCTTCACTTTCTGCCATAAGGGTGGTATCATCTGCATATCTGAGGTTATTGATATTTCTCCCAGCAATCTTGATTCCAGCTTGTGCTTCATCCAGTCCAACATTTCTCATGATGTATTCTGCATATAAGTTAAATAGGCAGGGTGACAATATACAGCCTTGATGTACTCCTTTCCCAATTTGGAACCAGTCTGTTGTTCCATGTCCATTTCTAGTTGTTACTTCTTGACCTGCCTACAGATTTCTCAACAGGCTTGTTAGGTGGTCTGTTATTCCCATCTCTTTAAGAATTTTCCACAGTTTCTTGAGATCCACACAGTCAAAGGTTTTGGCATAGTCAATAAAGCAGAAATAGAAGTTTTTCTGGAACTCTCTTGCTTTTTCAATGATCCAACAGATGTTGGCAATTTGATATCTAGTTCCTCTGTCTTTTTAAAACCGGCTTGAACATCCGGAAGTTCAGGGTTCATGTACTGTAGAAGCCTGACTTGAAGAATTTTGAGCATTACTTCGCTAGTGTATGAGATGAGTGCAATTGTGTGGTAGTTTGAGCATTCTTTGGCACTGCCTTGGTACTAGAGTAGTGAAAGTGTCATTTGCTCAGTTGTGTCCGACTCTTTGCCACCCCATGGACTGTAGCCCACCAGGTTCCTCTGTCCATGAATTTTCTAGGCAAGAATACTGAAGTGGATTGCCATTTCCTTCTCCAGGAGATCTTCCTGACCCAGGGATCATACTTGGGTCTCCTTCCTTGCAGGCAGATTCTTTACCTTCTGAGCCACCAGGGAAGCCCCTGGTTGGAATAAGAAGGCTGATGATCGGAACTCGTGCAAGCCACATTTTTACTTCTATAATAATTAATTATAAGAAAGTCATATGCCTTGCACTGCTCACCCCAAACTCTGCCTTTACAAAACTCTTCCTTGACAACCACAGGGGAGGTCAAATCCTTTTGTTGCAGAGAAGAACCAAGTCTGACTCTGTGTTGGAACTGATTCACTGACTTGCTTTTTGTTGCTGTTATTATAATCATACATAGTGGCTTGCCTCAGAGGACCCTGCCCCTCTGCCTGACTGTTGGACTTAAGTGCCTTTGTTCATCTCACAGGGAGATAATTGACACTGCCCACCTGTGAATGGCTACAGGAAAGAAGAGATTGGAACATCCCTTCCCTGAAGCTGGCCATTCCCAGAAATGTTTTGTAAGACTAAAGACCTTTTTCAATTTACTTCCTCATTGCCTCTCCCTCTCTAGTCTGTCTTTTGATTTTAGTTACTCAGTGCTCTCTCTCTGGTTCTATAAAAGAATCTGTCAACCAGACCCCAAAAAGATGGTTGAGACAATAGTTTTCCATTTTCTCAGTCAGCCAGCTTTCTGCATAAAGTCATATTCCTTGCCTCAACACTTTGTCCTTTGGATTCTTTGGCCTGTCATGCAGAACGTCTTCAGCAAGAGGTGTCCATTCTCCTTGCTTGATCCTTGCAATAAACCTTTCTCCAAATTCCAACGCTTTGCTTTGTTGGGCACATGAACTTGGGCTCAATAATACTGTGAACAAGAAGGAAATGAAATTCACTGATATGTGAATTAATGAGATAGGACTTTCAAGACCCTTGCAGAAGATCATGCTAAAGTGATTGGGTTTCTTAGGTTTCATTGTCATCACCTGCTATGCTAAGTGTCCAAAAACTGTCATGTCTTACTGGGAAGAAAATAACCTAACCCTATACATGACATTTTAAATCCTTCCATTTCATCCTGCTTTTGCAATGACTTTTATTTTCAGGCACTCCAGATGTAATCCCTTCACTGACCACAAAGTGGTTTATTCTGAAAAATGCTGTAAAGAGCAAATTCTTTGAATCCATATTTTCTCCGTTGACATGACCAAGCTGTTACGATTTCTCATGACATGTGGCAATTGCATCTGTAACAAGTCATAACCAGAGGAAACTGGCAACGCAGTGATTGCACAATTTATATTCAACCATTGGAGGAGTTAAGTATTTGGTCTTGATTCCAGTGTGGCCTAAGGAATGTTAGCAGTCTCTTTTTTCCAAAGTTGTGGTGTACATATAACCCACTTAATTCCCTTACACAAGGCTTAGTCATTATCCCCTGTATATTTTGAGAATGTTTTGTGTGTGGCAAATTAATGTAAACTCATCTTTGTTTGGCTTCTTCCAAGCTGTAATTCATTAAATTCTCTATCAGTGAGTTGTTCCATTTCTTTAGTATGGGAAAGTCTTTACCAGATAGTCATCTATAATGTTGGTCATTTCTCTCCTTTCATAATTATAACTTAATTACTCATAAAACACCACAGAGGATCCATCTAAGCTCCACTGGAAGCTTTGAAGCCGGGAAGACACAAGGACAAGCTTTTCCCGAATTCCTTTCCACTCTCCACTCCAGAGCACAGGGCTCTCCATGCTAGGGACCCAATCATGACTTCAACTCCTGAGTCCTCCTGTCAACCTGAGAAATGGCCCCAGATACACCTGTTTCTAACAACATTAGATCAGATCAGAGATCAGTCGCTCAGTCGTGTCCAACTCTTTGCGACCCCATGAATCGCAGCACGCCAGGCCTCCCTGTCCATCACCAACTCCCGGAGGTCACTCAGACTCACATCCGTAGAGTCAGTGATGCCATCCAGCCATCTCATCTTCTGTCGTCCCCTTCTCCTCTTGCCCTCAATCCCTCCCAGCATCAGAGTCTTCTCCAATGAGTCAGCTCTTCACATGAGGTGGCCAAAATACTGGAGTTTCAGCTTTAGCATCATTCCTTCCAAAGAAATCCCAGGGCTGATCTCCTTCAGAATGGACTGGTTGGATCTCCTTGCAGTCCAAGGGACTCTCAACAGTCTTCTCCAACACCACACTTCAAAAGCATCAATTCTTCAGCGCTCAGCCTTCTTCACAGTCCAACTCTCACATCCATACATGACCACAGGAAAGACCATAGCCTTGACTAGGCGAACCTTTGTTGGCAAAGTGATGTCTCTGCTTTTGAATAGGCTATCTAGGTTGGTCATAACTTTCCTTCCAAGGAGTAAGCGTCTTTTAATTTCATGGCTGCAGTCACCATCTGCAGTGATTTTGGAGCCCAGAAAAATAAAGTCTGACACTATTTCCACTGTTTCCCCATCTATTTCCCATGAAGTGATGGGACCGGATGCCATGATCTTCGTTTTCTGAATGTTGAGCTTTAAGCCAACTTTTTCACTCTCCACTTTCACTTTCATCAAGAGGCTTTTGAGTTCCTCTTCACTTTCTGCCATGAGGGGGGTGTCATCTGCATATCTGAGGTTATTGATATTTCTCCCAGCAATCTTGATTCCAACTTGTGTTTCTTCCAGTCCAGCATTTCTCATGATGTACTGCGCATATAAGTTAAATAAACATGGTGACAATATACAGCCTTGACGTACTCCTTTTCCTATTTGGAACTAGTCTGTTGTTTCATGTCCAGTTCTAACTGTTGCTTCCTGACCTGCATACAAATTTCTCAAGAGGCAGATCAGGTGGTCTGGGATTCCCATCTCTTTCAGAATTTTCCACAGTTGATTGTGATCTACACAGTCAAAGGCTTTGGCATAGTCAGTAAAGCAGAAATAGATGTTTTTCTGGAACTCTCTTGCTTTTTCCATGATCCAGCAGATGTTGGCAATTTGATCTCTGGTTCCTCTGCCTTTTCTAAAACCAACTTGAACATCAGGAAGTTCACGGTTCACATATTGCTGAAGCCTGGCTTGGAGAATTTTGAGCATTACTTTACTAGCGTGTGAGATGAGTGCAATTGTGCGGTAGTTTGAGCATTCTTTGGCATTGCCTTTCTTTGGGATTGGAATGAAAACTGACCTTTTCCAGTCCTTTGGCCACGGCTGAGTGTTCCAAATTTGCTGGCATATTGAGTGCAGCACTTTCACAGCATCGTCTTTCAGGATTTGGAATAGCACAACTGGAATTCCATCACCTGCACTAGCTTTGTTCATACTGATGCTTTCTAAGGCCCACTTGACTTCACATTCCAGGATGTATTTACTGTCTCTTTTTTTCCTGGTATGGAGAGTTTGCTCTGGAAACAAAGTCCAAAGTCCAAACCTTTATTGGACTTACTGAAAATGAGGTTCAGAGAAGGCAATGGCACCCCACTCTGGTACTCTTTCCTGGAAAATCCCACGGATGGAGGAGCCTGGTAGGCTGCAGTCCATGGGGTCGCTGAGAGTCAGACATGACTGAGCGACTTCACTTTCTCTTTTCACTTTTATGCATTGGAGAAGGAAACAGCGACCCACTCCAGTGTTCTTGCCTGGAGAATCCCAGGGACAGGGAGGCCTGGTGGGCTGCCGTCTATGGGGTCACACAGAGTCAGACACGACTGAAGTGAGTTAGCATAGCATAGAAATGAGGTCAACTATATCTCTTGCAACTGAAGATATTTTCCTGTTTCAAGAAGGGGACTGATGAAAGTCTCATTAGTTTCCAGAACAAACTCTCCATACCAGGAAAAAAGAGACAGTAAATATAGTATTCTGGTAAATACAGCCAAGACTTATAGCTTGTTCCGTGTTTATTTCTCACTTACTTGCTGGTCTTATGTAAAGCTCCTCATCTCTCAGTGTCTCACATCTCTAAGAGCTTTTGAGATCTCAAAGTCCATGATTTCAAATGATGTAAAAATTCAAATGTTAAAGTAAGGAGATCACTTAATTATTTCTGTTTGTTTTATATTAAAAATGGTAAAAGATAAAAGATACATAATAAAAAAGTGGTAAAAGGCACGTCATATAAGATTTGCCAACTGAGTCATTTCAAGTGCATATTTCAGTGGTATGAAGTACATCTACATTGTACAGTCATCACCATAACCATCTCTAGAAATTTTCATCTTCCAAAACTAAAATTTTTCAGTCCTTAATAATAACTCCATTTCTCCCTGCCCTCAGCCCCTTGCAACCACAATTCTTTCTGTTCCATGATTCTGACTACTTCATATATCTCATATATGCAAAGTAACACAATATCGGTCCTTTGTTTGACTAGTTTATTTTACTAGCATAATATCCTCAAGTAACATCAGTCAGTCAGTTCAGTCACTCAGTCGTGTCCAACTCTTTGCAACCCCATGAATCGCAGCACGCCAGGCCTCCCTGTCCATCACCAACTCCCAGAGTTCACTCAGACTCATGTCCATCGAGTCAGTGATGCCATCCAGCCATCTCATCCTCTGTCATCCCCTTCTCCTCCTGCCCCCAATCCCTCCCAGCATCAGAGTCTTCTCCAATGAGTCAACTCTTCGCATGAGGTGGCCAAAGTACTGGAGTTTCAGCTTTAGCATCATTCCTTCCAAAGAAATCCCAGGGCTGATCTCCTTCAGAATGGACTGGTTGGATCTCCTTGCAGTCCAAGGGACTCTCAAGAGTCTTCTCCAACACCACAGTTCAAAAGCATCAATTCTTCGGCGCTCAGCTTTCTTCACAGTCCAACTCTCACATCCATATATGACCACTGGAAAAACCATAGCCTTGACTAGGCGAACTTTGTTGGCAAAGTAATGTCTCTGCTCTTGAATATGCTATCTAGGTTGGTCATAACTTTTTTTCCAAGGAGTAAGTGTCTTTTAATTTCATGGCTGCAGTCACCATCTGCAGTGATTTTGGAGCCCAAAAAATAAAGTCTGACACTGTTTCCACTGTTTCCCCATCCATTTCCCATAAAGTGATGGGACCAGATGCCATGATCTTCATTTTCTGAATGTTGAGCTTTTACAATACCATATATGAAATAGATAGCCAATGGGAATTTTCTGTATGACCCAGGGAACTCAAACAGGGACTCTGTGACAGGCTGAAGGGTGGAGTGGGGAGGGAAATGGGAGGGAGATCCAGGAGGGAGGGGACATGGGTATATCTATGGCTGATTCTTGTTGATGTATGAGAGAAAACCACAAAATTCAGTAAACCCTTCAATTAAAAAACTAAAAAAAAAAAAGGATTCATCCATATTGTAGCATGTATCAGAAATCCCTTCCTTCTTAAATCTGAATAATATTTTTTATATAAATACTACTTATCTGTCGATAGAAACTTGTGAGAAAATTGATTTTTTTAAAGAGATTATCTGTTATAGTGCTAACTTCCTTCCAAATCAGGTTGTTAGCCACATGTCAAAATCATGTAGTAGTTTTTAAGAATACAGATTACTGGGCTTAACTAGATTTGCTAAATCAAAATTTCCATAGCAGGGCTTAGCAATCTGTATTTTAAGAAAAACCAAGGGTAATTTCATATCAAAAAGTAATTGTGTATCTGTCCCCTCTTAAAAAAAAATATATTGTGGGATGATCTGAGTACTAGTCTCTATACCACATCCAACATAGTCCTGGCAAGTTGTAGTTACAATAATACACGTGTGTGGAGGCAATGGGTGGGTCACTTGTTCTGTCCTGAGGTAAAGCCTTGGAACTGCATCAGAAACAAGAAAACCCTGGCAGCAGTGCACACTGGGAGACTTTGATTTTCAGTGCACTGTTTGGCTCACAGATTTAAGGACCAAATCATGGGAGTAATATAGAATTGCACCTTGATGCATTAAAGCGGCTCTGTATGGATGCTAATCAGATACTGAAAATCTTTCAATAGGTAAAGATCCTAGAAAGAGATGCCTCCATAAAAGTTAAGTGTAAGGTTAGCATAGCCATGTGAAAACAACACTGTCTACTGACAATCTCCATTTTGCAAAAATTACAACATTTTAAAGAACGAGTCAAGAGACAAAAATTAACATGGAACTTATAAATGTGACAATGCAAGGAAAAGAGAACAGCCCAAGACTCAGATGATAGAAAATTAGAGAAATTTGGTCTCAAAATGATGTCAAAGACATATGACTTTTACAAGGAAAGCAGGGGAGAAAAAAGAAATGCATAATGAACAAACAGTCCTTGGATATTAGTTAAGATAATACTGATGGCTATGACAAATAAACCCCTACACTTCAGTGGGACAAGAAATAAAAGTTTATTGCTCTGGTATGTGAAATCCAAAACAGATGCTCCTGATTAGCAGATGGCTCTCCTCCAACTGGCAATTCAGAGAACTAGGTTCTTTCTACCATGTGGCTCCACCACCTCCAACACATGGCTTTTAAGGTTGCCATGGAATGAGAACGAGCATGGGAGATCACATGTGGGAGATTTTTATAGGCCAGGTGTGGAAGTGATTTTAAATCTGTTCTTCATATATTTCTTTGGTAAAATATGATCACATAACTTCAAGAGGGGCTGAGAAATGTTGTCTAGTGGGTGTGCAGGAGAAAGGAGAAGCAGATTAGGGGAACAGCTAGTCTGTCTCTAGCACCGTGACTACAAAAGGCCTACAAAATGAAATGCACATTCAACCACCACCTAGGGGGAATGAGGGGCTGAGGAAGATAATGATGGAAGTAAAACAGCAATAACAAACAAAAACCAATGCAGGAAGCAAAGAGGATAACTGAAATGGCAGGATAGGGGGCAAACTTCTGAAGCCTGCCCAGAATACAGGAGAAAAAGATCTGAAAATAGTAGAAGAAAACGACAGACATGGAAAGTGGAGACATGAGAACAGAGATTTTAATTTCAGTCTAAAAGAAGAAACCAGAACAAAGAAGAGACAGGAAGTAACAAAGATGCACCAGACAAAAAAATTTAAAACAGGAGGCCGAAATAGGCAGATGTGACTAGCCAACTATGGTCCAGTAAATGTAGTGAAAGATACTCATGCAAAATACATGTGGAAGAACTTTGGAATTAGAAGGATAAGAAAAAAGAAACGCTACAAGCATACATGAAGGAAAAAAATCAATAACAGATTATAAGCAAAGCAACAAAATTAGATTAGGAACTATTTTCCACTGCTTCTTAAGATCCCAAGAGGCAATGCTGCAACATCTTTTGATTTGGAGGAAGGAGTTTTGATGAAAAAAAGAAAAGAATTTTATAGGAAGAGTCAATGTTTCAATGCTAAGACAGCAGAATAAAATTCTCAAAAAAGGTAGAATTCAGAAATATTTCACTCAAGTAATACTTTACAAAGTAAAGCAAGGAAATATAGAACAAAAACAAAATGTTTTCTCTAAACAGCATACTCTCAGTTCAGTTCAGTTCAGTTGCTCAGTTGTGTCCAACTCTTTGTGACCCCATGAATCACAGCACGCCAGGCCTCTCTGTCCATCACCAACTCCCAGAGTTCACTGAGACTCATGTCCATCGAGTCAGTGATGCCATCGAGCCATCTCATCCCCTGTCGTCCCCTTCTCCTCCTGCCCCCAATCCCCCCCAGCATCAGAGTCTTTTACAAAGAGTCAACTCTTTGCATGAGGTGGCCAAAGTACTGGAGTTTCAGCTTCAGCATCATTTATGGCAGGAAGTGAAGAGGAACTAAAAAGCCTCATGATGAAAGTGAAAGTGGAGAGTGAAAAAGTTGGCTTAAAGCTCAACATTCAGAAAACGAAGGTCATGGCATCCGGTCCCATCACTTCATGGGAAATAGATGGGGAAACAGTGGAAACAGTGTCAGACTTTATTTTTTGGGCTCCAAAATCACTGCAGATGGTGACTGCAGCCATGAAATTAAAAGACGCTTACTCCTTGGAAGGAAAGTTATGACCAACCTAGATAGCCTATTCAAAAGCAGAGACATTACTTTGCCAACAAAGGTTCACCTAGTCAAGGCTATGATCTTTCCTGTGGTCATGTATGGATGTGAGAGTTGGATTGTGAAGAAGGCTGAGCACTGAAGAATTGATGCTTTTGAACTGTGGTGTTGGAGAAGACTCTTGAGAGTCCCTTGGACTGCAAGGAGATCCAACCAGTCTATTCTGAAGGAGATCAGCCCTGGGATTTCTTTGGAGGGAAGAGCATACTCTGAATGAGTGCAAATCAAATTAAATGCCTCAATAATAAGAGTCTTATGGGTAAAACCTAGTATTGAAAGCAAATATTAAAACACATGAAACATAGCTTAGAATTTTTAAACTGTGTCTTTACAAAACAGAATGCAAATGTCCAAGATAATTATTAAAAGGAAATATATAATATAAAAGAAGGTAGTTACCTGAATATGGCTTATATTACCAGAAACTAGGAAGTGGTGATAGGGATGAGAGGCAAATTGCGGAGTGAAAATTTTCAATATTCTTTAAAATGCACCTTTCAGTCTTGATGTTAGAAAGAAAATTAGGGAGCTTTGGGCTAAAAGGATGCTTTTAAAGTTTAAAGTTAATGACAAGTATATTTTCAAATATGTTAAGAATTGTGGCTCAAAGAGAATCTGGGTGGCAATCCCCATCACCCTCTTTCAACTTCTAACTTAATAGCTGTTGAAAATAAAATTTGATGAAAATTCTCAATAACAATGAAAACAAAGACTGAAAGACATTTAGAATCTGGGAGGAATTAGCACTAGTTAAAAGACAGTTGGTGGAGCTGTAGTTTCTGACACATTCTAACTTGGCTTCAAGGAACAGAATTCCAAAGAACAAGCTTCCTGCCTCTGTCACCATCCATGTGTTCAGAGTCCCAGAATCTATAACCACCAATACACTGCAAATATCTCTCTACCCACTGAGAGATGGTCTCTAAACCAGAGTATCCGCTGCCTAACTCCAGATGCTGCAAACTCCTGGAAAAACTCAGACACAAATTAAAAGACAATCTCTGGGTGCAGTGCATTTTCTGAGCCAGGTAGTCCTGATAGTAGACAAAGTGCCTGGGGAGGAAAAACCAAAGTGCAGTGCATGCCTACAGCATAGGCCTTCAGACACTGTTAGCAGTTCAAATGAACAGTAAGCTAATTAGTGGGGATAGAAGGAAGAAAGGAGGGTGTGTGTGGAAAAAAGAAAAAGAAAGTCCACTAGAACAGAGCAGAGATACACTCCATCAAAGCAAGAAATATAGAAACTGGGACAAATTCATGAGGTGTGGAGATGAACCTGCTATAAATCTATAGATTTGTATAATCATGAGCAGAGTGAGATGGTCGCGTAACCCACCTGGTGCCTGCAAGTTATAAAATATGGAAGGAGAGAAACTAAGAAGAAATTGACAACAAAGAGCTGATAAAAAAAGCGCTGCAGAAGAGAAAGAATAAAGTCACATTTGGGACTTCAAGGTAGATTGAAAACACAATTACCTCTGCTTTCTCTTGATATACCAATCAAATTATTTAAAGGAATTTGAAACATATACACAAGCACACATGACATTAACTTAAATTCAAGAGGACAAAGGGAAAAAGAGAAGACAAGAGTAGGCAAGAAATAGGAATAAAAATTTGAAAACTGAAAAGCAGAGAAAGTATCTGACCCTTCAAGGAGCAGGTAAATAAATACAAGCCAGTTGGCACCATGGGAACCAGGAAAGCCTTTAGGCTTTTCTAAGTTAGAATTAAGAGCAGATATATTGCTTAAAAGTATAAAGGGAAGCAGATAGACCCCAAACTGTGTGAAGCCTGGCCAACACACCCCTGTTTGGCCACGTAAGCTCTTTGGACAAGCTGAACTAGAAATTCTGGAATTGGAAATTCTAAGACCGGAGCTAGGGTTCTGTAATATAAGACTTAGAAGATTAAACCAAGAGGTCCAACATGCACAACTGTGACACTCAGGCTCCCTCTTCCCACTTGGCTCTTGACTGTAAACCATGGCAGCTGCATTTATACCCTGTAGGCAGGGATTGGAGTCCTCACTGGGGAAACACACCAGAGGCAAGGTGTGCAGGGACAGGCAGTTCGGGATCCCTCCCAGAAAGTTGTCAGAATCTCTGTTCACCCAAACTTTAATGAAGCTGTTACTTGAAAAGCCTCTCTTACACTGCACACAGCTACAATCAGCGCTAAGTGGCCAAGGATCACTGGAGGTTGTAGAGAATCTCAAATATTGAGACTGAAATACACAAACAGAAACAAAGAACCTCAGGAGAGCTAGAGACAACAGAAGTAAATTTTTTGGAAAAAAAATGATTAATTCATATGCTCAGGAAAGATGAAAGAAATATTGACTCCAAAGGAAAAAAAACAAAACAAAACTAGAATTCTACTTTTAATACATGTTCAAAAAAACATGAAGAAACTTACAGATATTAAGGATTTGATACAATAAATGCAAAATTCAATTAAAATGTTAAAAAAATACCTGCCAGGAAAAAACAAAATTTTAGGGAAAACATAAGAATGTTAGAGATACTAACCAGGATGGTAAAGAGCCAAGTAAAAGAAAGACAAGAAAGATTAGAGAAAACAAAAAAGAGAAAAATATCAAATTAAAATACAAATTTCTAGAACCAGATAGCATGCTCTTCCAGGTTGACGGCCTGCTTCAAATATCTCAGTGAACAAAGACACTTCCCAAGTTATTTGGTTGTGACACTCAAGAAACATCAGACATAAAGATCCTGAAAGCCTCCTCAAAGTAACACTAGACTCCACAAATAAATAGAAATGTCAAATTATAAAAGAGAATATTTGGGAACTGCAATTCTCTACCCTGCCAAAGGAGAAAAAAAGTGTGATGGTAAAATAACAACAACAACACAATTTTTTTAGACCTTGAAATTCTCAAAATTTTACTTTACTTATACCCTTTCTTCAGATCAGATCAGTCACTCAGTTGTGTCCGACTCTTTGCGACCCCATGAATCGCAGCACACCAGGCCTCCCTGTCCATCACCAACTCCCAAAGGGCACTGAGACTCACGTCCATCGAGTCAGTGATGCCATCCAGCTATCTCATCCTCTGTTGTCCCCTTCTCCTCCTGCCCCCAATCCCTCCCAGCATCAGGGTCTTCTCCAATGAGTCAACTCTTCGCATGAGGTGGCCAAAATACTGGAGTTTCAGCTTTAGCATCATTCCTTCCAAAGAAATCCCAGAGCTGATCTCCTTCACAATGGACTGGTTGGATCTCCTTGCAGTCCAAGGGACTCTCAAGAGTCTTCTCCAACACCACAGTTCAAAAGCATCAATTCTTCAGTGCTCAGCCGTCTTCATAGTCCAGCTCTCACATCCATACATGACCACAGGAAAGACCATAGCCTTGACTAGACGAACCTTTGTTGGCAAAGTGATGTCTCTGCTTTTGAATATGCTATCTAGGTTGGTCATAACTTTCCTTCCAAGGAGTAAGTGTCTTTTAATTTCATGGCTGCAATCACCATCTGCAGTGATTTTGGAGCCCAGAAAAATAAAGTCTGACACTGTTTCCACTGTTTTCCCATTTATTTTCCACAAAGTGATGGGACCAAATGCCATGATCTTCGTTTTCTGAATGTTGAGCTTTAAGCCAACCTTTTCACTCTCCACTTTCACTTTCATCAAGAGGCCTTTTAGTCCCTCTTCACTTTCTGCCATAAGGGTGGTATCATCTGCATATCTGAGGTTATTGATATTTCTCCCAGCAATCTTGATTCCAACTTGTGTTTCTTCCAGTCCAGCGTTTCTCATGATGTACTCTGTGTATAAGTTAAATAAACATGGTGACAATATACAGCCTTGACATACTCCTTTTCCTATTTGGAACCAGTCTGTTGGTCCATGTCCAGTTCTAACTGTTGCTTCCTGACCTGCATACAGATTTCTCAAGAGGCAGGTCAGGTGGTCTGGTATTCCCATCTCTTTCAGAATTTTCCACAGTTGATTGTGATCCACACAGTCAAAGGCTTTGGCATAGTCAATAAAGCAGAAATAGATGTTTTTCTGGAACTCTCTTGCTTTTTCGATGATCCAGCAGATGTTGGCAATTTGATCTCTGGTTCCTCTGCCTTTTCAAAAACCAGCTTGAACATCAGGAAGTTCACGGTTCACATATTGCTGAAGCCTGGCTTGAAGAATTTTGAGCATTACTTTACTAGCGTGTGAGATGAGTGCAATTGTGCAGTAGTTTGAGTGTTCTTTGGCATTGCCTTTCTTTGGGATTGGAATGAAAACTGACCTTTTCCAGTCCTGTAGCCACTGCTGAGTTTTTCAAATTTGCTGGCATATTGAGTGCAGGACTTTCACAGCATCATCTTTCAGGATTTGGAATAGCTCAACTGGAATACCCTTTCTTACACATTCCCCCCAAAATTAGCTCTACTGAAGCAAGGAAAGAAGCCAAGAAAGAGATACACAAGAGTCTAGGAAAGAAAGGGTTTGACACAGGAAAGAAGTGAATTCTGATGAAGGGGATGAGGATAATGACGATGGTAAAGGAGAATTTAACATAGTAGGGAAGCAAAGCCTTCAAAACTGTGCTGCTGGTCCAGAGAGCAGAGAGTCCCAATCAAAGTAGAAAGGACACCTCCAGGAGACACATAAGACTGACAAATTAAGAGGAGATTAATCTTCAATGAAAAAGTCTATGTATGAATTAATGGTAGATATATGAAAATTGGAGGAGGAAATGGCAACCCACTCCAGTATTCTTGCTTGGAAAATTTCAGGGACATAGGAGTCTGGCAGGCTACAGTTCATGGGGTCGCAGAGAGTCGGACATGACTGAGCGACTAAGTACACACACATATGAAAATTAATCAAACAACAAATAAGCATTAGGGAGAGCAAAACAGTTGTATTTATGCTATATTATATGGATAATGGGCTTCCCTGGTGGCTCAGTGGTAAAAGAATATGTCTATAATGCTGGAGACATGGGTTTGATTCCTGGGTCAGGATGATCCCCTGGAGAAGGTAATGGCAACCCACTTCAGTATTCTTTTCTGGAAAAGCCCATGGACAGAGGAGACTGGAGGGCTATAGTCCACAGGATCAACAAAGACTCAGACATGACTTAGCAACTAAACAACAATATGGTAATGAGGAAAGTATACCTAATCATAATAATGTAAACATTAAATACTGATTGATAGAAAAACTATGAAAATGCTCTTGTGGGATACTGAGGGTGGAGTGTATTAGAGAGATAATACAAAGGAGGTAACACTTATACTCTAATATGATGATAAGGACAAACAGTGAAGAGATAACAATATAAGCATGCTATTTAAACTAAGAAGGTAATTAGAAGAAACTAAAAGATGATGTTCAGAAGTGTTGTCCTTGGACAGGGGAATGAAATGGCCAGAGTTAAGTCAATGTGAGGCAGATAATTCCTTTTCTTTGCGGTAAACTTGTTATAGGCTATCTGTCATTTTAACTAGAATATTAAATATCATAGCTCAGTTGACAAATCATCTGCCTGCAATGCAGGAAACCTGGGTTCAATTTCTGGGTCAGGAAGATCCCCTGGAGAAGGAAAAGGCAACCCACTCCAGTACTCTTGCCTGGAGAATCCCAAGGACAGAGGAGTCTGGCAGTCCATGGGATCGCAAGAGTCGGAGATGACTTAGCAACTAAACAACCACCACCAATAAGAAAAAGGAAATAATTGTATGATAAAACATCTGAATTTTTCAGAGGAAGATTCTAAGTCTGAAAACAATATACTGCAGGAAATTCAGAAGAATTTTTCAGGAAAATGCTCAGCATCCTCAATTAAAAATAAAACCTCTATAAACAGGATTCCAAAAATCATGAGTGACAAACATGATAGAAAAGAAAACTTGCAATTAGAAAAGACTGAAACAGAGCTAACAACATGAAAATATAAATCAATATTGGAAACTGTAAGGAAGATAAGAACTGTCTCAGAAAATGGAAGCAATATTATGGAGGCCAAACCTAAACAGCCATCCAAGAAGATGGAGGAAAGGGATGATAGATGAAAATGATGGGAAGATCATGGAGATGTAAGTCAGAGAAGAGGACCTATATAAGACGCAGTGTTCATAAAGGAAAGCTCAAAGCAAAAGTAATAACCAGGACCTCCAATGGGCTGAATGTTTATTTTCCCCTCCAGTTTCATATGCTGAAACTAAATCCCCAATGTCATGATATTGGAGGTAAAGGGCCTTTGGGAAGTGACTAGTGACTAACTTTGGGAATGAGATTAGTGCCCTTATAAAACAGGACTGCAAGGAGATCCAACCAGTCCATCCTAAAGGAGATCAGTCCTGGGTGTTCATTGGAAGGACTGATGCTGAAGCTGAAACTCCAATACTTTGGCCACCTGATGTGAAGAACTGACTCATTAGACAAGATCCTAATGCTGGGAAAGATTGAAGGCAGGAGGAGAAGGGGATGACAGAGGATGAGATGGTTGGATGGCATCACCAACTTGATGGACATGAGTCTGAGTAAGCTCCAGGAGCTGGTGATGGACAGGGAAGCCTGGCGTGCTGCAGTCCATGGGGTCGCAAAGAGTCGGACACAACTGAGAGACTGAACTGAACTGAAAAGAGGTCTGGGAACACTCTGGACCCTTTCATTATGTGAGGTTTCAGCAATGCCATAGCTATCTATGAATAAGAAAACATAGAATCAGCAAGACGTCTTTCTTCACCAGACACCAAATCTACCAGCACCTAGATCTTGGACTTCCCAGCTTCCAGAACTGTGAAAAATAAAGTTCTGTTATTTAGAAGCCACTCAGTATATGGTATTTTGTTACAGCAGCCTGGACGGACTAATACAAAACCCCCATAGAACAAAATATTCTGAACTGAAGGGAACAATGTCTGTACACTGAGAGGCTCCCTCTATTCTAGAAAGTTTATCAATAAAAAGAAGCACACTCTTGAAAAAGTTTTAACTATCCACCCCTGGAAAAAAAAAAAAAAGGCAGAAGAAAAAAAGATCTTACAAATAATCAGGAAGAAAATTTATGTTGCCTTAAAAAGAATGGTGGTCAAGGATAATAGTCAATAAAGCAATGTCCTGAGAATATTAGCAGAATAAGGGTGTAACCTGTCCGTTTTATGTGTGTGTGCTCAGTTGCTCAGTCTTGTCTGTCTCTTTGAGACCCCATGGATTGGAGCCCACCAAACTCCTCTGTCCATGGAATTTTCCAGGCAACAATACCGGGTTGGGTTGCCATTTCCTACTCCAAAGGATCTTCCCGACCCAGGGATCGAACTCTTGTCTCTTGCGGCTCCTGCATTGACAGGCGAATTTTTTACCACTGAGCCACCTGGGAAGCCCTCTCTCAATTTTATAACTTGCCAGTTTGTAGTTCATACATTAAAGCAGAAAAAGACATTGTCACTTCTTTTCTTTCTTTTTTTTGTATTGAAGTATGGATGATTTTGGAGAAGGCAGTGGCACCCCTCTCCAGTACTCTTGCCTGGAAAATCCCATAGACGGAGAAGCCTGGTAGGCTGCAGTCCATGGGGTCGCTAAGAGTCGGACATGACTGAGCGACTTCACTTTCTCTTTTCACTTTCATGCATTGGAGAAGGAAATGGCAACCCACTCCAGTGTTCTTGCCTGGAGAATCCCAGGGATGGGGGAGCCTGGTGGGCTGCCATCTATTGGGTCGCACAGAGTCAAATAGGACTAAAGTGACTTAGCATAGCATGGTTGATTTACAACCTTGCTTTAGTTTCTGGTGTATAACAAAATGATTCAGACACTTTCCATATTCTTTTCCATTCTTTTTCATATTCTTTTCTATTATAGCTTATTACAGGATATTGAATATAGTTCCCTGTGCTATACAGTAGGAACTTATTGCTTATCTATTTTATATGTGTGTATCTATTAATCTCAAACTCTGAATTTATTCTTCCCATGCCTCTTTTCACCTCTGGTAACCATAAGTTTGTTTTCTAAAGACATTCTTATTTATTATACTGTTGCTCATTAAACATCACCTTATTAGTTTCCTATTACTTATGTAACAAATTACCACAACCTTGGTGGCTTAAAATACCAGGAATTTATTTTCTCAGAGTTCTGGAAGCCAAAAGTTTAAAATCAAGGTGGCGGCTAGGCTATGCACCCTCTGGAGGCTCAGAGGAAGAATCCAGTCCTTGCCTCGCCCAGCATCTGAAGGTTTCCAGGCATCCCTGGTTTTCCTTGGCTCATAGTTCCATCAGTCCAGTCTCTGCCGCTCTCTTCCTATTTTCTTCTATTCATGTCTACTGAAACTCCCTCAGCCTCTCTCTAATAAGGACAAATTGCACTGAGTTCACCCAGATAATTCTAGAGAAATTCTTCAAGCTCTTCAACTTCATCACATCTTTTGCCATTCAAGGCAATATTTGATTTTTTGCCAAATAAGGTAATGATCACTGACTCTAGGGATTAGAATATGGATATATCTTTGGGGCCACCATTCAGCTCACTATACCACCTATGTTAATTTCTTGAAAAAAAAATTACTTGTAAATATCTTCCAGCTGATTAAGAGAACGAAATCAAGAGATCATGAATGAGGAAATTGTGGTATACAGTATTGGCAGATAAAACATGATTTTCTAAATAATTATTCAAAGTCTATCATCTTGTTCAACAAAAAACAGAAAAATAATTCTCAAGATAGAATGTCTATAAAGAAAAGACAACAATTGTCTGTACATTAAGTCCATGTTATTTTACACATTTAAAATTTTGAACCCTATCAAGGTACTCTTATCCAAAAATTAGTTTAAAAGAGATGAATATTTTGGAAAAAGAACTTAAATCTTCACCTCATATTATAAACACACATTTTAAGTTAATTGACTATTTAAACACAAAATGTGAAACTGTTAACATCCTTGAAAATTATTAGCGAACTTAATTTTATTATGCAAAAGGGCATTTAAACTATATAGTCATTTGAAGAATGAAGTTTTTATATAATTAGTTGCATTAAAAAATTATTCTCTATGCATTTGAAGCCAAATGGCAGACTGGAAAGCAAACAAAACAGGGAAATATTTATAAAAGTGATGGCACGTAATACAATTATTATTATTATAATTATATGTCAAAGAAAGAGAAGACTTCCAGGGTTGTGGTGGAGAGAAAGAATTGAGAAAGATGTAATACCCTGGAGAGCAGGAGGGACATGTGAACAGATGGGAGGTGTAGGTCAGGGCAGTAGTTTGGGTGCTCAACTAAAGCATCTACAGAGATTCAACGCAAACCCGAGGCATGAACATTTCACTGATGCCAAGTGAAAGTATTTTATATAGAGATTTTCAGTAAAATATATCCACAGAGTAGACGTTAGTAACACCAAATATATAAATATATTTCAAATCTAATGAAGATAGCCCCTGCATGCATGTATGATGCATGCTAAGTTGCTTCAGTCGTCTCTCTTTGTGACCCCATAAATTGTAGCCCACCAGGCTCCTCTGTCCATGGGATTCTTCAGGCAAGAATACTGGAGTGGGCTGCCATTCCTTCTCCAGGGGATCTTCGCGAACCAGGGATCCAATCCACCTCCCTCATGCGTCCTGCACTGGCAGGCGGGTTCCTTACCACTAGCGCCACCTGGGAAGTCAAGACAGCCTCGGACCCCATATAATTAGAATCGTAGGCTCTCTAGATGAGAAGGGATTTCAAATACCAATTGTTATCTCAATGCTGTTTCAATAGCTTTCTTACAGTTTTCTTTCTTACACAATCTTATCAAAGCCAAAATTGATAAACCACAATTTATGTCTTGATACCTCCAGAACCCTGAATATTATAAATTAATTTTGTATCTTTAAAATCTTATTAAATAGATTTGATGGTTGAAAGGAATACAAAAGAGATACTTTTTAGTCTGGAGTTCATGATTGTCAAAAATGCATAAAGGATGATGGTAAACTTTTTCAACATTTGCTTCCTCTTTCTGGAATATGCTATCATTATCATAAGAAATCTATTGACCATTAATAGGCTTTTTACTATGTGGGTTGTAATTTACCACAAGTTAGACTGAATTTGAATATGAGGGCTTCCCTCAAAGCTCAGTTGGCAAAGAATCTAGCTGCAATGAAGGAGACTCGGGTTCGATTCCTGGGTCAGGAAGCTCCCCTAGAGAAGGAAATGGCAACTCACTCCAGTATTCTTGCCTGGAGAATCTCATGGACAGAGGAGTCTGGCAAGCTACAGTCCATGGGGTTGCAAGAGTCGGACACAACTTAGTGACTAAAGAGAGAGAGAGACTGAATTTAATAAAAACATAGCAAAAATATGTAGAAAACATATGACATGTTTACCTTTTTAATCAGGTGTTAGAAATTTCCTCAAGCCTCAGAGGATTACCCTGAATATGCAAAATATGAAACACCTTTTCTAAGAATATAGCCATTGCTAATAAAATAGATGTTATGGGAATTACAGGGCTCACCATTTTGCAACCCAGGAAAATGAAGAATAAACCTTATAAACCTTATAGCTGGTGGCAAGAAATGTCCTTTAACAGAGAAGTGGTGCAGAATTTATGGGAAGGCAGTGGCACCCCACCCCAGTACTTTTGCCTGGAGAATCCCATGGACGAAGGATCCTGGTGGGCTCCAGTCCATGGGGTCGCTAAGAGTCGGACACGACTGAGCGACTTCACTTTCACTTTTCATTTTCATGCATTGGAGAAGGAAATGGCAACCCGCTCCAGTATTCTTGCCTGGAGAATCCCAGGGACGGGGGAGCCTGGTGGGCTTCCGTCTATGGGGTCGCACAGAGTCGGGCACGACTGCAGCGACTTAGCAGCAGCAGCAGCAAGCATAATTTAGTGGAATGTTTTTAGACATAAAAGCTGTTGAAAGCATGAAACACAAGACCTATCTCAATGAAGATCAAGGGAAATGTTCTTGTTAGAAACCTGCTGACCTCATTAAGTGAGTTTAATATTTAAATATGATGGACTCTGGGGGGAATGAATAACAAACACCATGTAACTGCTAAAAGTAACAGATGGTGAGAAAAAACCTCATGCGTAAAACTTTCCTCTGCTTGTGGCTGTATAGATTGTGAATGAAAGGCGAACTATATTTAACTGCAACACGAAGAAGGGATCTAATATATTGAACACCTGGAATCATCCTAATTCTGGGTCCAGGGTTACGGACATACATTAGCATTTGGTAGTTGTATCCTCAGAGGTGTCATTGACCTTGATGAGATGGGGCATATCCAGTGCAGGAAGTTATTCCTTATTCAAAAGAGATGTTAGAATAACAGTGAATGTCACAAATGCAGGTGTCTTTACAACAGGCCATACAAATAAGGTGAAATGAAACTAGAAAGCACCTAAGAAATTCGGAGTGGGGGTGTGGGGGCGTGAAAAATAATTTTGTATTCCTGAACTGTATACCTACTCTCCAGAAGTAGGATATCAACATATTTTCCTGATACAGATTGAAAAGGAAAATGGAAAACCCTCTATTAGCAGATGACATTATCCTGTATGTTGAAAATCCTAAGGAATCCACTAAACAACTATCAGAACTTATCAATGTGTTCAGCAAGGTTGTGGGCTATATTAATAAGATAAATACACAAAAATCAGTTGTACTTCTATACAATAAACACTCCAGAATCACTTTGCTGTGCACCTGAAATTAATATAATGCTGTAAACCAGTTATCAGTTCAGTACAGTTCAGTTGCTCAGTCGTGTCCGACTCTTTGTGACCCCATGAATTGCAGCACGCCAGGCCTCCCTGTCCATCACCAACTCCCGGAGTTCACTCACGTCCATCGAGGCAGTGATGCCATCCAGCCATCTCATCCTCTGCCGTCCCCTTCTCCTCCTGCCCCGAATCCCTTCCAGCATCAGAATCTTTTCCAATGAGTCAACTCTTCCCATGAGGTGGCCAAAGTACTGGAGTTTCAGCTTTAGCATCATTCCTTCCAAAGAAATCCCAGGGTGGATCTCCTTCAGAATGGACTGGTTGGATCTCCTTGCAGTCCAAGGGACTCTCAAGAGTCTTTTCCAACACCACAGTTCAAAAGCATCAATTCTTTGGCGCTCAGCCTTCTTCACAGTCCAGCTCTCACATCCATACATGACCACAGGAAAGACCATAGTCTTGACTAGACGAACCTTTGTTGGCAAAGTAATATCTCTGCTTTTGAATATGCTATCTAGGTTGGTCAAAACTTCCCTTCCAAGGAGTAAGCGTCTTTTAATTTCATGGCTGCAGTCACCATCTGCAGTGATTCTGGAGCCCAAAAATAAAGTCCGACAGTGTTTCCACTGTTTCCCCATTTATTTCCCATGAAGTGATGGGACCGGATGCCATGATCTTCATTTTCTGAATGTTGAGCTTTAAGCCAACTTTTTCACTCTCCACTTTCACTTTCATCAAGAGGCTTTTGAGTTCCTCTTCACTTTCTGCCATAAGGGTGGTGTCAAGGGATCAAGACCATCCCTATGGAAAAGAAATGCAAAAAAGCAAGATGGCTGTCTGGGGAGGCATTACAAATAGCTGTGAAAAGAAGAGAAGCGAAAAGCAAAGGAGAAAAGGAAAGATATAAGCATCTGAATGCAGAGTTCCAAAGAAGACCAAGGAGAGATAAGAAAGCCTTCCTCAGCAATCAATGCAAAGAAATAGAGGAAAACAACAGAATGGGAAAGACTAGGGATCTCTTCAAGAAAATCAGAGATACCAAGGGAACATTTCATGCAAAGATGGGCTTGATAAAGGACAGAAATGGTATGGACCAAACAGAAGCAAAAGATATTAAGAAGAGGTGGCAAGAATACACAGAAGAACTGTACAAAAAAGATCTTCACGACCCAGATAATCACAATGGTGCAATCACTCATCTATAGCCAGACATCCTGGAATGTAAAGTCAAGTGGGCCTTAGAAAGCATCACTACGAACAAAGCTAGTGGAGGTGATAGAATTCCAGTGGAGCTATTCCAAGTCCTGAAAGATGATGCTGTGAAAGTGCTGCACTCAATATGCCAGCAAATTTGGAAAACTCAGCAGTGGCCAAAGGACTGGAAAAGGTCAGTTTTCATTCCAATCCCAAAGAAAGGCAATGCCAAAGATGCTCAAACTACCACACAATTGCACTCATCTCACATGCTAGTAAAGTAATGCTCAAAATTCTCCAAGCCAGGCTTCAGCAATATGTGAATCATGAACTTCCTGATGTTCAAGCTGGTTTTAGAAAAGGCAGAGGAACCAGAGATCAAATTGCCAACATCTTCTGGATCATGGAAAAAGCAAGAGAGTTCCAGAAAAACATCTATTTCTGCTTTATTGACTAAGTCAAAGCCTTTGTGTGGATCACAGTAAACTGTGGAAAATTCTGAAAGAGATGGGAATACCAGACCACCTGATCTGCCTCTTGAGAAATGTGCATGCAGGTCAGGAAGCAACAGTTAGAACTGGACATGGAACAGCAGACTGGTTCCAAATTGAAAAGGAGTACATCAAGGCTGTATATTGTCACCCTGCTTATTTAACTTCTATGCAGAGTACATCATGAGAAATGCTGGACTGGAAGAAACACAAGCTGAAATCAAGATTGCCAGGAGAAATATCAATAACCTCAGATATGCAGATGACACCACCTTTATGGCAGAAAGTGAAGAGGAACTAAAAAGCCTTTTGATGAAAGTGAAAGTGGCGAGTGAAAAAGTTGGCTTAAAGCTCAACATTCAGAAACCAGTTATGTTCAAGTATAAAATCAGAATTTTTTAAAAAACAGTCTAAATTAAAATTAAGAAAACAACATTATTTACAATAGCATCAAAAAGAATAAAATGGGAATCAAAGTTATCAAATGAAGTATAAAGCATATACTCTGAAAACTATAAAACGTAAAAATATTAAAGATCTAATTCATGGATCTAAAGACTTAATGTTGTTAAGATGGCAACAAAGAAATTAAAAAGATGACAATAATCCTTCAAAAAACTAATCTACAATCCTTATCAAGAATCCCAGCAGACTTCTTTGTAGAAATGGACAGATTTCAAAATTCACATGTATTGTAAGACTTGAAACAGCCAAAACAATCCTGGGGGGCGGAAAAAAATAGTAGGAGAAATCACACTTCTCCATTTCAAAACTTACTACATGAGTAATCAAAACAGTGTGGTGCTGGCAAAAGGACAGACAGAAAGACCAATGGGATGGAACTGTGTCCAGAAATAAACCCATGCATCTATGGTCAACCGGTCTTTTGACAGGGGTGTCGGGGCCACCCAATGATGAAAGAATAAGTTCCTCAACAAACTGCACAGCAACGAATGAAAAACCACATGCAAAAGAATGAAGGGAAACTCCTCCTCGCACCATATACAAAAATCAATTCAAAATTGATAAAAGGCTTAAAAGTAAGAAATAAAACTACAGTTCTTAGGGAAAAAAAAAAAATGGGAGTAAATCTTTAACGGCTTTGGGTTTCAAGTAACTTTTGGATATGATACCAAAAGCATGAGTAACACAGGAAAAAAAATAGGCAAATGGGACTTGAAAATGTAAAATGTTTATGCTTCAAAGAACACCACACACACACACACACACACACACACACAAGTGAAAAGATAATCCACAGAATGGGAGAAATCTGCTTTGCAAATCATATATCTGATAGACTTATATCTAGAATATATTAAGGACTCTTCCAACTTAATATTTAAAAAGGAATCCAATTAAAAATAAAGAGTCTGAGTAGACCATTCTGTATCCTTCTGCCACCTCACTCCCATTGAGAAGCAGTATTTTACTCTATCAAGACAAGCTACGCTTTCACAATCTTTAATTCCTCTATAATCTGAGTCACATTCCAGCTCTTCCCTATTCCACACTGCTCAGTCTTTGAAAATGTCTTAGTCGTTTACAGCTAAAGAAATGCAAAATATCATGCAGCATTTGTCAATGTCTAAAACCCTGTAGGTATTTTGTTTTTCACAAGTCCTCTGAAGATGCCTTCTCTGGTCTTTACCAACTTTGCAAGGAGTAAGACTATTTAAGCTTCACTTTCTCCTCCCATAGGGACGGTTTCTTCCTCTTCTGACCCCATTTTAAATACTATATTGTTCTGTTTAATACAACATAGAACTATATACTATACTGTATTATCCTTTAATTATTCGTCTACTGGGTCTCCCTGGTGGCTCAGACAGTAAAGAATCCTCCCGTAATGCAGGAGACCCAGGTTTGATCCCTGAGTCAGGAAGATCCCCTGGAGAAGGGAATGGCAACCCTCTCCAGTATTCTTGCCTGGAGAATTCCACAGACAGTGGAGCCTGGCAGGCTACAGTCCGTGGCGTCACAAAGAGTTGGAAACAACAGAGCAAGCAACACTTTCACTTTGTCATGTTTTTAAACCTCAAAAGGATTGACTCTTTTTTTTTTAAGGTAGGAGTTATTCATTTTACTGCTCTTTTATACGTGTGATAGAGGCATCAAAAGTTCGATCAAGTTTTTTGAACTGATTAATATCTCGCTTTATTGGCTTTGATGTTGCATAATGAAATGTCACAGAATTGTTAAGACTGCCTAAAGAAGTAGTGTAAAATAGTTTGGGATGTCCTCAAATTAGATTACCATAAACGAAATCTATCTTAGAGCAGCCTAAAAGTAAGTCTTATTTGAAATCTGACATTCAAATTTCACAAATAACTAGCACTTTTATTTTTGCCAGAATGCATATTTGGATGGAGAGGTCGATACTAGATTCAAAGCTGGCTTCCTATTTCTTGTGCGTAACAGCTCTCCGGGTCACTTTTGGAAGCCACACGTTATTTTGGCATTTCTTTGGATTTCTTTGGATTTATTATACAAGTAGCACATTGTTTTCAGTGCCTGGGCCATCTAAAAAAAGTAAAAATTCTACCTCTGTGTTGCAGGCAGTTAATGACTGGATGAGCCCCAGTCAAGCAAGAAGGCAGTTTGGTCATTCCCCTTGCCAAACCTAGAGCAGAGATGGCCAGGAATTGGCTTGGAGGGGCCTCTAAAACCAGAAACTGACTTGAACTTCACTTAAATAGAAACCAAACACCAGCATAAGGTTTGAAATCGTCTAAACCCCCATCTTACTTTACTAGTTCTGTTCGTCTTTGTGTTGTTATTGTTGTTTTTAATACTGTTGAGCCTTTCCTGGGTTTTAGTTTGACCTGGAAGTGCCAAAAAAACACCACCGCCAAACACTGCCATTGTATTTCTGTCCTAACCAGAAGTGGGAGGCACTGAAAATATCAAGACACCATAATTAAAATCCATCCAATTACAATTCATGCAACAAAGAATACAAATAACAAAATAGTAGCCAATGTGGCTTTGAAAGGATTAAGTTTGAGGCCCACTGGCATTCTTTTAAAAACTGCAAATATATATAAATCAGGAAATAGAAAAGAAGAAATGAAACTGCTTATTTGAGAATGACTGAAAGGCAAAGTTGTAAGCATATGTAAGTGAAATCCACTCCAAGCCCCAGTATCCATTTTAACTATTAATATCAATGCTTTTTCTGTTAAAAGACTTCAGATCAGATCAGTCGCTCAGTTGTGTCCGACTCTGCGACCCATGAATCGCAGCACGCCAGGCCTCCCTGTCCATCACCAACTCCCAGAGTTCACTGAGACTCACGTCCATCGAGTCAGTGATGCCATCCAGCCATCTCATCCTCTGTCGTCCCCTTCTCCGCCTGCCCCCAATCCCTCCCAGCATCAGAGTCTTTTACAATGAGTCAACTCTTCTCATGAGGTGGCCAAAGTCCTGGAGTTTCAGCTTTAGCATCATTCCTTCCAAAGAAATCCCAGGGCTGATCCTCCTTCAGAATGGACTGGTTGGATCTCCTTGCAGTCCAAGGGACTCTCAAGAATCTTCTCCAACACCACAGTTCAAAAGCATCAATTCTTTGGCACTCAGCCTTCTTCACAGTCCAGCTCTCACATCCATACATGACCACAGGAAAAACCATAGCCTTGACTAGGCGAACCTTTGTTGGCAAAGTAATGTCTCTGCTTTTGAATATGCTATCTAGGTTGGTCATAACTTTCCTTCCAAGGAGTAAGTGTATCTTAATTTCATAGGTGCAATCACCATCTACAGTGATTTTGGAGCCCAGAAAAATAAAGTCTGACACTGTTTCCACTGTTTCCCCATTTATTTCCCATGAAGTGATGGGACTAGATGTCATGATATTTGTTTTCTGAATGTTGAGCTTTCAGCCAACGTTTTCACTCTCCACTTTCACTTTCATCAAGAGGCTTTTTAGTCCCTCTTCACTTTCTGCCATAAGGGTGGTGTCATCTGCATATCTGAGGTTATTGATATTTCTCCTGGCAATCTTGATTCCAACTTGTGTTTCTTCCAGTGCAGCGTTTCTCATGATGTACTCTGCATAGAAGTTAAATAAACAGGGTGACAATATACAGCCTTGATGTGCTCCTTTTCCTATTTGGAATCAGTCTGTTGTTCCATGACCAGTTCTAACTGTTGCTTCCTGACCTGCATACAGATTTCTCAAGAGGCAGATCAGGTGGTCTGGTATTCCCATCTCTTTCAGAATTTTCCACAGTTGATTGTGATCCACACAGTCAAAGGCTTTGGCATAGTCAATAAAGCAGAAATAGATGTTTTTCTGGAACTCTCTTGCTTTTTCCATGATCCAGCGGATGTTGGCAATTTGATCTCTGGTTCCTCTGCCTTTTCTAAAACCAGCTTGAACATCAGGAAGTTCACGGTTCACATATTGCTGAAGCCTGGCTTGGAGAATTTTGAGCATTACTTTACTAGCGTGTGAGATGAGTGCAATTGTGCAGTAGTTTGAACATTCTTTGGCATTGCCTTTCTTTGGGATTGGAATGAAAACTGACCTTTTCCAGTCCTTTGGCCACTGCTGAGTTTTCCAAATTTGCTGGCATATTGAGTGCAGCACTTTCACAGCATCATCTTTCAGGACTTGGAATAGCTCCACTGGAATTCTATCACCTCCACTAGCTTTGTTCGTAGTGATGCTTTCTAAGGCCCACTTGACTTTACATTCCAGGATGTCTGGCTCTAGGTCAGTGAGCACATCATTGTGATTATCTGGGTCGTGAAGCTCTTTTTTGTACAGTTCTTCTGTGTATTCTTCCCATCTCTTAATATCTTCTGCTTCTGTTAGGTCCATATCATTTCTGTCCTTTATCAAGCCCATCTTCGCATGAAATGTTCTTTGGTACATTTGTTCTTCAAGAAAATCAGAGATCTCTAGTCTTTCCCATTCTGTTGTTTTCCTCTATTTCTTTGCATTGATCACTGAAGAAGGCTTTCTTATCTCTCCTTGTTCTTCTTTGGAATTCTGCATTCAGATGTTTATATCTTTCCTTTTCTCCTTTGCTTTTCGCTTCTCTTCTTTTCACAGCTATTTGTAATGTCTCCCCAGACAGCCATTTTGCTTTTTTGCATTTCTTTTCCATGGGGATGGTCTTGATCCCTGTCTCCTGTACAGTGTTATGAACCTCATCCCATAGTTCATCAGGCACTCTATCTATCAAATCTAGGCCCACTCTATCTATCATATCTAAGTCTAAAAGACTTCAGTGAAGGTTAAATACAAATGGATGGTTAGATTTTACATTAATTCATTGTTTCTGTACAATGTGTTGAAGATACAGTATAAGAATAATTTTTAAAGTGGAAGAAAATAGAAATAGAGATGTGGGTCATCTACCACCAGAATGGTCAACTTCTCAGTGGTTGAGACTGAAGGCTAAAAATTTGTAACTAGGAGCGGATTTTCAAAATAAACAATAAACTGATGTATATTGAGCAGCCGCTGCATTATCAGCATTGTGCAAACTGAGAACCAAGTGACTGAAAATGTTGGTTTCAGTAGCAGAAATAGGAAGGAACAGCTTTATGAGGAACATGGTGGCTTTTATTTGAAATGTGTTGTGTGTTAGGACAAATTGGCACTTGAATATTCAGAGCCTAGGGGAAAGCTGGGAACTAGAGACAGTAGTGTAAATTGAATCTCTAAGGGTGAATAGAATCTACAAAGAAAAGATGATGATGATGACCTAAATGGGAAGGAAAACCAAGGAAGAGGCAATATATGTATACCTTGATATAGTGATAAAGTGTGACTGGTTCACTTTGCTGTACAGCAGAAATCAATGCATAAAGCAACTATATTCCAAATAAACAAATAAATGAGGAGATGATGACAGATTACACATGACCCTTGGAGGTGGACAGGATGAAAGAGAGAAATCAGAGAGTCTAGGGCCAGCTTCATGGCTGTGACTTGAGGTGTTTCAAGGGCTCCAAGTCTAGTGAAAGGCTGTACTACTACAGTCTCAAAATTCTTCATAATCTCATCTCTGAACTTGTTTTGTAAGGAAAGTTGGATGGGTCCATGAAGCATATGAGCAAGCAGAGGGAACACTCACCCTGTGCATGTTCACCCCTCCTCGCCTTCCCGTTGCATGTCGTGCTGTCCCCCGACACAGAATTCCAGTACCCAAGATGTGCAGAAGGGAGTTCAGCAAGACTCAAAGTGAGTACCAGGCGATCTACAACTGAGGAAGAGGGCCATGGAGGAAGGCTGAAAGCCCCAAGAGGCCATGATTTCTGCTCAAACCAGAATTTGCTGGCTTGAAAGAAATCGATGCTTTTCTGAGAAACATGAGTTACCATGAAACCTTCTATCTTTTCTTACTTGTGCTGCGCCTCTGCATTAGCCAATTGCTTGCACTGAAAACAACACGGAAGGAAAGGGATCAATCAGGTGACCCACAGTTTCTTGGCCTTTCAGTCTTTCCTTACTCACCCGTGGTAGAGTGTCAATAGACTGCGTGCATATCAGTAAAAAAATTAAGCAATTAATTAATAAAGCAATTAATTTAATTAAGCAATTAAACTGCTTTTAAAAAAAAAACAGCAGTTTGTTTTGCTCAGTGATTCCACTCTTCTGGGAAAAAATGAAATGAATACGCATGTATCAGCTAAAAACTTTTAACTGTGCAATTTCAATGATTCTACACATAAACAAAATGCTCTTAAATTTACATTTAAAATTGGTGTAGAAAATAAAGATAAATGGTAAAATTCACACTGAAATTTTTTATTTTTCTTTATTTAGAATGACATTAAATGGCAAATTAAAAGACACCATCACAAGTGAAGAGAGAAACTTCATGAGAAAGGAAAGGCTTTTTTAGTATTTTTCACAGTACTTGTCCCTCTTTTCTGAACAAGGGAACTCACATTTCCATTTTGCACTCAGCCCCACAGATTTTGGGGGAAGGCAATGGCACCCCACCCCAGTACTTTTGCCTGGAAAATCCCATGGACGGAGGAGCCTGGTAGGCTCCAGTCCATGGGGTCGCTAAGAGTCAGACACGACTGAGCGACTTCACTTTGACTTTTCACTTTCATGCATTGGAGAAGGAAATGGCAACCCACTCCAGTGTTCTTGCCTGGAGAATCCCAGGGACAGGGGAGCCTGGTGAGCTTCCGTCTATGGGGTCGCACAGAGTCGGACACGACTGAAGCGACTTAGCAGCAGCAGCCACAGATTTTGGAGCCGACTCTTGAGACGGTCATTAGGTTGAAGAGAAATCATTATCATCAGTCATGGAAGGAAAAGGAAACGTATTTGAGAAAGAGAGTGAGCTTTGGGTCATTTGCTCAAATACAGCCCTGCAACAGCTCTCTTGCTGGCAATGGGTAGAACAAGACTTGTCATGGCTGCCCTCCTGCCAGCAGAGGGCTAGAGATCAAGGAAGATGGTTCACCTTTGAAGTCCACCTTCCTTCTCTTCTGTCTCTGGGCTGGGGATCAAGAACAGACATGGGGCACGAGGCTAATCTGGTAATCTTTGAGGGAGCAACATGGGGAGAGTAGTTGGATTGGAAGCCAGTTTCAAAACACTAAGGAGTCAGCAAAGAGAATATGAGTGCAGCAAGGATAAACTACACTCTCAAGAAGTGTACTGGAAATCCAGATCGATGGATAGGTAGAGGACTGAAATGGATGGCTGGATGAATGGATGGCTGGATGGACAGGTGGATGGGGAAAAGCTGGATGGATGAACAGATGGATGGATAAATTGACTTAAATAATTTCCATTCTATTCTAAAGATTTAGAACTAATATATTATGAAATGGGAAATGGGAGATTATTGTAATAAGATATTTGAAAGCCAAGAACATCACTGAAAATGAAGGAGGAAACAGACAGAACAGGCTCCATCTTGAAAGCAGGACTCCATCTTGGCCAGACTGTGGACTTTGAGCTATATGCCCAGTATCTATGGAAACGACATACCAACTGGAAAACCAGACCCCCGGATGGAAAGCCCCAGGGCTTGTACCTAGACTCTCTGTCGCCTGAAGAATACCCTAATAATCTGTGTAACCAAACAGAATAATAAATTCTATTATGCTCATTGTGGTATGACCACAGGCCTACTGATAACTGTCCACTGTTAACTACCGAGGCTTAAGGCATATGAATCATGGGTTAACTTTGATTGTATCTTTCTTTTCCTTTGTCCAGACTAGTTTCAGGGAATTTGGGGAGGTGGCTTTGGGCACGTACACTTTGGGTATATACGGTTTTCACAAAAACTGGTCTGGGTCCTTGGCTAAGAGGAGACTCTGCCTTGGGCCCGCCGATGTAATAAACGGCCCTCCACTATCTGCATTGTCCTTCTGAGTGAGTTTGTTTCCCAGAACATGTGGCTACAACAAAAATATTGTGCAAAAAAAATTCTATGTGGAACAAAATATCACTTTTAGGTCAACAGGACATTGGTTTATAAGTGAAAATTGGACTTTCATATATAGGTAACTTGGTCAGTTCCTTTCTGTTTACTAGATGTTCCTCTCACCATGAAAGGGAAATGCTGCTGTCTTTGCCTACAAACAGGCACCAGGGCTGTTCTAGACAGCAGGCCATATTTGGTACTTTTAGTCCACTGGTGGAGAAGGAAATGGCAACCCACTCCAGTATTCTTGCCTGGAGAATCCCAGGGACAGAGGAGCCTGGTGGGCTGCCGTCTATGGGGTCGCACAGAGTCAGACACAACTGAAGCAACTTAGCAGCAGCAGCAGTCCAATGGTAAGTATGGGCTACAGAAAACTCAACATCTATAGTCTTCCTTAGGAGCAAATTGTATCCCACAATAGGAATCAGCCTGATGTTTGCCTAGAGATGGGAATTCAATCTATGCCTTTGAAAGATGCTTCCTTCAACATAAAGCCAAGCAGCCCACATGGGACTTGGCCCTACAACTTCTACCTCATTAACAGCTAATGAGTAGAGCTCAAGGCCAAACAACAGGGAAATTCCTGCTTTGATTATTCCAGGTTCAAGTTTTTGGCATTGGCCTCCAGACCGAAAATGGCTTGCAGGAAACTGAAACACACTCTGTACTAATAAAAACACAAACTGCACATACCACAAGGCATCTTTGAATGATTACACCTGGAGGACTAGCACAAGTTGTAGTGAGATCATTTGCTTTTCAAAATTTCCAAGGGTGTTGTATTATAGCTTCCCATTCAGAATGAATTCCTGGCCCTAACTTTGCTTTCAACAGGTTCACTGATTATACAGGGAAAGCCACCGTAGGAACCAATCTATCTTTGTCTGAATTGCCAACTCTTTGTCCTGTTATCACATCTGTTTTCACAGCGTGAACAAGTTTGGGTTTTAATCTCAGTTAAAGGCACAGAGTTTGAGGCTCCTGACAAATTATGGGCTTTACCTATTGTGGTGTCAGTGGCTGTAACAAAGAGGCTTGAGGGGGAAAAAGGGAGAAGGAAAAGAGGTTCTACTTACTTTTGAAACACAGAGTTTCTACTTCTTGTAGAATAACACTCATCTGAAAATTAGTTTGAACTATCAGAGAGCAGATAGAGAAGGCAATGGCACCCCACTCCAGTACTCTTGCCTGGAAAATCCCATGGATGGAGGAGCCTGGAAGGCTGCAGTCCATGGGGTCGCTAAGAGTCGAACATGACTGAACAACTTCACTTTCACTTTTCACTTTCATGCATTGGAGAAGGAAATGGCAACCCGCTCCAGTGTTCTTGCCTGGAGAATCCCAGGGACGGGGGAGCCTGGTGGGCTGCCGTCTATGGGGTCACACAGAGTTGGACATGACTGAAGTGATACATCATCATCATCAGAGAGCAGAAATGTCCTGCTTCCACCACTTCATGCCTCAGGACCTCCCCACCCCACATCAAGATAGACAGGATCTGGAGCTCCTTTGTCTCCCTATCCATCAAATATCCATTTCAGACCCAACAGTAATGCCCAGTTCAATTATCCATGCATCTTTGCAAGCCAGCAGTCTATTTCAGATCCCTGGTTGGTTGAGGTGTGTCTTGAGGATGCTAGCCAGCTGTTCTTTCTTTCCTCAGTTGGTCCTGTTAGTTTCAGGTTTGGGTCATTACATGTTTGAGTTCACAGCAAAAAAATATATATATATATGTCAGTGATAAATACTTTCTAAATCCAAGTGCACATGACTCATACACATTCAGATTTAAAAAGGTACATAACATCACAGTTGTACAGCTTTTAGTCATTCTAAACGTCATAAGGAAGGTTGGGTGTATTCATGAATTCTTTATAACTCTCACCTCACTGTCTCCGATGTGTGTCAATGGTAGAACTAACAGCCATGATGGAGTTCCCAAAAGTAGCTCCAGTGCTCTCTGTGAAGTCATATCTATCAAGCACACGGTGCCCCAAATGTCAGCCACCTACAAAAGTTTTGCCATATTAACATACTCAGTACTCTTCACCTCAGTATTTTTACGTAGACCTTGAAGAAAAGCTACACGGCTCAAAATAGCCTGGAGTTAAAACTCCCTTCCTGGTCCTCCCCACCATTCTATATAGAATGAAGAACTTTTTCCCCTGAAGAAAGGAATGGACTTTAATATTGATCAGCTCCCAGCCGATCCCAGTCTCTGGCTGGTCTCAGGAATTCCTTACCTCCGTTGTTGAAAGCTAACTAATCAAAAATAATCATGAGGAAAAACAGACCCCCCTCAAAATGATGCATCTCTGCATATATATGTTTTCTTTATATACCTACTCTCTTCTTGACTTAGCGCAGCAGCCCACTAATCTGACTGCTGCCCCTTCTCGTCTCATTAAAGGTGATCTGTTCCTGTAAAGTGCCGGTCTCCTTTTTCTGAACCTCGCCTTCCCTAACTCCCTTACCTTACAGACCTCCTCAGAGTTTTAGAAAGTCAAGTTTATTTATTTTAGAAGGAAACAATTTTTACTTAATTAAATTTTATCAGATTTTTTTCTTTATTTTCAGATGGAACTTTTAAAAAATTTCATTGAAGTATAGGTGGTTTACAATGTTGTGTTAGTTTTAGGTGTACATCAAAGTGGTTTTACACACACACACACACACACACATACACACATATATAGTCTTCTTAAAAGAAAACTTTAATAAGAGAATGCTATACTCCTTCTGCTACTCTGGATTATATGTTCTGGAAGGCATGGACTTGATCCTACATTTCTTTTGCAATCTCCTTGGCCACAGCCCTATGCTAGGCTTGCAATAATACAGTTTGTACAACAATGCTCAGAGAATGAGGTCAGCTTTTCTAACTTCAAGGAGATTAGTCCATGAAGAATATTCTACACCCAAAGCATAGAAAATTCAAAATATTAATTTTCATGTGTGATAGAAAGAAAATGAGAAAAAAATTGCATCCAAGACTCTGAAGACTTCAGAATTTCACATTCTTCGTGATCTTTTATTTGAAGAGACAAGAAAATAAATGTTTCCCGAAGACAGGCTCTTGAAAACATAATTTCTGGTAATCAAAACCATATTAGCCCTTGACATAGTATAGTAGTCTCAGCCTTTTGAGAAAGGCTCATGTCAATATGCTCAATCATGTCTCACCAGTGAAAAGCCAGAGAAGTGGGAAAGGCAGAATAGAGGCTGAAATAAAAGTAACCTTTTGAAACAACGTTTGCCTTCATGTTTGTGCTCAGATTTGAAGAGCAGTCATTATTTTCTTTGCTAAAAATTTTCCAAGTGTCATCAAACTGAAAACTTGGGGCATCTTGTCTGGTTTTGGGTAAAGAGTAATTACCATCTGCACCCTACAAATGTGGGTAAGCTTGCACTGAAATAAACCATCCAAATCCATGACGAACATCAAAATTGTAGACACAAGGAGCAAAGCGGAAAATTGTAGTATGACAAAATAGCTACAGTTAATTATGTAAAATTACATAGAATTGTAGTCTTCTTTAGAGGTGCTTTATTTAAACTTACATCTAAAGGCACGTCTTTGGTTAATGCAACTTTCATTTCAAGTGAGAAAGTTAACAACATTTATTACGTTTAAAATTAAAGCAGATTGCAATTTTGGAAAGTTTCAGGCTCTTTTTTTTTTTTTTTGAGAGAAGTGTCATTTAACACTGTGAGGCCAACTTGATCTCCTTATTTTCACATCCAGTTTTGCCCGTGATCCTATCTACCTGCTCTCTCCCACTGTACGTTCATGCTAAGTCACTTCTGCTGCTGCTGCTGCTGCTGCTGCTGCTAAGTCACTTCAGTCGTGTCCAACTCTTTGCAATCCCATTAACTGCAGCCTGCCAGATTCCTCTGTCCATGGGATTCTCCAGGTAAGAATATTGGAATGGGTTGCCATGCCCTCCTTCAGGGGATCTTCCCCACTCAGGGATGGAACCCACTTCTTTTATGTTTCCTGCCTCTGCAGGCGGGTTCTTTACACTAGCTCTACTTTTGGGTTGCAGAGTCTACTAAAGTTTTTGTCCTCTAGAAGAGGATCCCAAGAGATCATGTCCCCACCATACAAGATTTGGCAGGTCCTATGACAGACTCATTGGAAAAGACTCTGATGCTGGGAGGGATTGGGGGCAGGAGAAGGGGACGACAGAGGATGAGATGGCTGGATGGCATCACTGACTCGATGGACGTGAGTTTGAGTGAACTCCAGGAGTTGATGATGGACAGGGAGGCCTGGCATGCTGCAATTCATGGGGTCGCAGAGTCAGACACGACTGAGCGACTGAACTGAACTGAACTGAACTGAACTGATGACTGCTGCTGCTATGTCACTTCAGTCATGTCCGACTCTGTGCGACCCCATAGACGGCAGCCCACCAGGCTCCCCCGTCCCTGGGATTCTCCAGGCAAGAACACTGGAGTGGGTTGCCATTTCCTCCTCCAATGCATGAAAGTGAGAAGTGAAAGTGAAGCCAAATTGTCCTTATCCCCAGAGAACTTACAATAGCAACCCCGTGCTATTCCAGCCCCAGGAGAGGGACTGTGGGAGGCTTATTGGCTGGTTGAAGGCCTAAAAAAATCAGTGAAATCAACCGTTGATTACACAGGGAACTCATTAAGCACTATCACGCCTATCACGTACCCTGACTTCTTAAGACTCCTTTTGGAGGAAATCACTGATATACCTTCTATAAAACCACTTCAATCCTGACTTAGGAAATTGAAGAATGGGAGGCTCAAGATTTCAGTTTGAGTAAATGAAATCAGATTCCCCTGATCTGAAGGACTGAAGGTAAGAGAGGAAATAAGAGAGCATGGAAGGAAGAATTAAGCTGACCACCACAAAGAAGAAATAGGAAGTCAGTTTCCTAGTGCTGCTTCAGAGCCCAGGCAGGCTTCCAGTTTCAGTCATGCCTATCCTTGCAATTAATCATCATTTTTCAGAGACATCCTAGCACACAGAGTACAATCTAAGTAATGATACAGTAAATAAATAACCAAAGGCTTTGGTTTGACTATGCCAAAGCCTTTGACTGTGTGGATCACAATAAACTGTGGAAAATACTGAAAGAGATGGGAATACCAGACCACTTGACCTACCTGTTGAGAAATCTATATGCAGGTCCAGAAGCAACAGTTAGAACTGGACATGGAACAACAGACTGGTTCCAAATAGGAAAAGGAGTACATCAAGGCTGTATATTGTCACCCTGCTTATTTAACTTATATGCAGAGTACATCATGAGAAATGCTGAGCTAGAGGAAGCACAAGCTGGAATCAAGATTGCTGGGAGAAATATCAATAACCTCAGATTTGCAGATGACACTACCCTTATGGCAGAAAGCGAAGAATTAAAGAGCCTCTTGATGAAAGTGAAAGAGGAGAGTGAAAAAGCTGGCTTAAAGCTCAACATTCAGAAAACGAAGATCATGGCATCTGGTCCCATCACTTTATGGCAAATAGATGGGGAAACAGTGTCAGACTTTATTTTGGGGGGCTCCAAAATCACTGCAGATGGTGACTGCAGCCATGAAATTAAAAGACGCTTACTCCTTGGAAGGAAAGTTATGACCAACCTAGACAGCATATTCAAAAGCAGAGACATTACTTTGCCAACAAAGGTCTGTCTACTCAAGGCTATGGTTTTTCCTGTGGTCATGTATGGATGTGAGAGTTGGACTATAAAGAAAGCTGAGCATAGAAGAATTGATGCTTTTGAACTGTGGTGTTGGAGAAGACTCTTGGGTGTCCCTTGGACTGCAAGGAGATCCAACCAGTCCATCCTAAAGGAGATCGATCCTGGGTATTCATTGGAAGGACTGATGTTGAAGCTGAAACTCCAATAGTTTGGCCACCTAATGCAAAGAGCTGACTCATTGGAAAATACTCTGATGCTGGAAAAGATTGAGGGCAGGAGAAGAAGGGGACAACAGAGGATGAAATGGTTGGATGGCATCACCAACTCAATGGACATGGGTTTGAGTAAACTCTGGGAGTTGGTGATGGACAGGGAGGCCTGGGTGCTGCGGTTCATGGGGTCACAAAGAGTCGGACATGACTGAGGAACTGAACTGAACTGAAATAAATAACCACTTTTTTAATTTGTCACCATGCAAAGATACTACCTATTGACTATATTCTTCACATTGTACATTGTCTTAATTATGCAATATTCAGGACCACTGTTCTTTACAAAAGGTGACCTTTCCTCCTTGGACCAGCTCTCCAGCTCACCGCCAGGTACCTGATTCTCTCCCTTTTCCAATCTATAGTGTATGCACCTTACACCACTCAGAAAGGCCATCATCAAAAAGTCCACAAATAATAAATTATGGAGAGGGTTGGATAAAACAGAACCCTCCTATATTGTCAGTGAACATGTAAATTGGTGCGGCCACTATGGAGAACAATATGGAGTCTCTTTAAAAACTAAAAATAAAATTGTGGTATCATGCAGCAATCTCACTTTGGGGTATACACACAGAGAAAACTAATTTAAAAAGATACACGCACACAATGTTCATAGCAGCACTATTTACCATAATCAAGACACGAAAGCAACCTCAATGTCCATTGACAGATGAATGGATAAAGATGACGTGGTTTATTTTTATACACAATAGACTATTACTCAGTCATAAAAAGAATGAAATGTCATTTATAGCAACATAGATGGACCTAGAGATTATCCTAGTAAGTGAAGTAAGTCAAAGACAATTATCACTTATATGTAAGATCTTTAAAAATGATATAAATGAACTCATTTTAAAAACAGAAGTAGACTCACAGACACAGGAAACAAACTTACAGTTAACCAAAGGGGATGGTAGGGGAGGGTTAAATTGGAAGTTTGGGATCAATTTGTACATTTACATAAAAGAGATAAACAACAAGGACTGTAAAGCACAGGGAACTCTACGCAATAGCTTTTAATAACCTCTAATGGAAAAGAATCTGAAAAAGAATATGCATAAATATTAAAAAATGGGATCACTTTGCTGTACACCTGAAAACCAATGCAACACTGTAAAATTAATTTCCATTTTAGAATGGTTCAAATTTTCTAAAAATATCTACAACATGTGACCTCTGTGTGCCAAGATGGCATTTAGAGAGTCACAGAGTCGGAAACTTGCTAATCCCTCTGTCCATGTGAGACTCCCAAAGCTTGGTGTAACAGAGGCTCCATTTTCCTAAATTTTAGTTGCCAATTCCTTATTAGCTGCTAGAAGCTGAATGACCCTTTCAGAAATCTAGCTGAAGCAGAGAAGGAGTACTGTTTCTTGTGTGGTGTGTGCTCCTATTTGACCACAGTATAAGCAGTACCGGGGGCTTCCCTGGTGGCTCAGCTGGTAAAGAGTCTGCCTACAACACAGGAGACGTGGGTTCGATCCCTGGGTTGGGAAGATCCCCTGGAGAAGGGAAAGGCTATCCACTCCAGTATTCGGGCCTGGAGAATTCCTTGGACTGTATAGTCCATGGGGCCACAAAGAGGCAGATACGACTGAGCGACTTTCACTCACTAAGCAGCACCAGATAGGGCTTGAAAGAACCCCCACCCCCATCCCCACCCTTCAGGCGCCCCTCTAAAGGAGAACTTGTCATTCACCTTTCACCTAACCCTTATTCACCAAGTTCTGGATAAAATACATATGAAGAAACAGGAACAAGGACAACAATAACAATCATCTCCCTCAGAGAGAGAGGGACCAGACACTCTCTTGGAGTGTCTGGCCTCCATATGCCAGGCACGGCACACCCGGCCCCACTGCGGACCAGAAGACACCTGATCCCAGTTGGCCCAATTATTTCTACTCCTGGGAATCTGGAATTAAAATGAGCAAATATCAAGTGCATTAATTATGTGAAACCAAGCTAGAAAGCCCAGGTAGAGGTGCCATTTTAAGGCAGCCAAGTATAAGGTGCTGAGTGAATTGAGGAAGTCAACAAAGAGGAAAAAAAATGAAGCTGGCAAGTGGCAGACAGGAAATATCCAAAGTCTCTAGGGAAAGAGAGAAAGGAGGGGAATTATTTTAAAATGTGTGTAATTTTCTAATTCTTCTAAGTCCTAGAGTTCTCCTGCAATTAGATTCCTTAGTACAAATTCCACTTTGCATAAATTAATGTGAGTAGATCTCTGGTCCCTGCAATGAAGCACGCACGTATCAGCGGAATTCTCAAGAGTAAAACCAGGGCCACTCAATAGTGACCTGTGAACATACAGCTTTTAGTGTTCGTCACAGCTGATAAGAAGTTCTAAGACCACATTACATTTACCAACTTATTTTCTTCCATTTAAATTGCTCCTATAACAGGAGTGCCATATATATTGTCCAATTATTCATTGGGCTGCTCTGTATGTGGTGATAACTAAGGCAGGATTTCTTCCTGCTGGAGGCTGGGGTGGTCAAAGGCGTAAACAGATCAATGACAATGGCATGTGAGAAGCCTGTCCTGGGGGCACGGGCTGCGGTTCTGAGCCTCAGCAGACATTTCCTTATTTAATTTTCACCGACATCAAAGAGAGTTATGAGAATTGATACTTTGCAGGAACAATCACCCAAGATGGGGAAACATTAGTTTAATCTCAGTAATTTTCACCTGAAGCCTGAGGAGGTATCATGCTGTTCTCTTGGCACAAAAGTGGCATTTAATAAACGTGGGCCTTTCCGTATCCTGCCACTTCTTACCACTTTCCATGACCACTTTAAGAGTAAAAACAATCAGCATAAGAAAAGATCACCAAATCATTAACTTGGCTGAGAACCGAGTCTACTTCAGAGCTGACCATTCTTTTCATTCTCAGGTAAAATTTCCCCTGAAAAGTTTTGCAAAAAAAAAAAAAAAAGTATGCGTTAACAGCTTATTGAACAACAAATAGGTTTTTCACCTCTCCTTCATTACCGTGATAATGAAGAAAATGTTTTTAAAAAGTATAAACCCCAAGGACAAAAAAAAACAGGAGAGGGGAGATGAGTGTAAGATCAGAAGAATGAAATAAGAGGTGCTGCATCCCAGAAGAGCTTCCCTGGTGGCTCAGCTGGTAAAGAATCTGCCTGCAATGCAGGAGACCACGGTTCGATTCCTCAGTAAGGAAGATCCACTGGAGAAGGGATAGGCTACCCACTCCAGTATTCTTGGGCTTCCCTGTTGGTTCAGCTGGTAAAGAATCCACCTCAATCTAGGAGACCTGGGTTCGATGCTTGGGCTGGGAAGATCCCATGGAGAAGGGAACAGCTACCCACTCCAGTATTCTGGCCTGGAGAATTCCATGGACTATATATAGTCCATGGGGTTGCCAAGAGTTGGACATGATTGAGCAACTAAGGAAGCCCCAACCCAGAATGGGACCAGTCACTGAAAGAAGCTGACCTTGGAGGGTCTTGGTGTGGTCCACAGCAGAGGTGAGGCCAGGGGAGAACCTGGAGGCATTCCCTTCCTTCACCCCTACAAAGAGAACTGGGTGTCTGCCTGCCCTGTGGAAACCAGGGATTATCCTCTGGACAGGTTAAGAGAGACAGCCTCTGGGATCAGGAAAATGTGGCCCAGAGAAAGAACGGAATGATGCACAAGGTAGAAAACATGGAATTGAATGCGATATCCAGACCCCACGTCCAAGTGGTGCTTAATGAAGGCTGTCACCCTTTAGGCGGGATATTAGGACATGTTTTCTGGGACAAAGCCCCAGAGGTCACCCTTTCCTATGCCAACAAAGTTGGGGTGCTCTCAAAGTGTGGGACTATCTGCCTTTGTTGTTCAGTCACTAAGTCATGTCTGTCTCTTTGTGACCCCGTGAACTGCAGTACACCAGGCTTCCCTATCACCAACCCCTGGAGCTTGTTCAAACTCACGTCCATTGAGTTGGTGATGCCATCTAACCATCTCATCCTCTGTCATCCCCTTCTCCTCCTGCCCTCAATCTTTCCCAGCACCAAGGTCTTTTCCAATGAGTCGGCCCTTTGCATCAGGTGGCCGAAGCACTGGACTAATCATCTGGAAATGAAGGCCACTGCTCATCTTGCCACACACACATCCACAACTCTCCCGTCAGCTTTAAAAAAGTAACTTATTGATATGATAGTCACATAACAAAATGAACTGCATCAAAATAAACAATCTGGTGGCAACACAAACCCTCTTCTTCTACTTAATCCCACATGTCCATCATTCCAAAGTAAGGCCCCTTACCTGTACTAATTAAGCACTTTCTTCCCATTCAGTCCTTCTCCCAGCCCCTGGCAACCACTGATCTGCACTCCATCTCCATGGGTTTACTTATTCTGGATCCTTAATATAAATGAAATTACACATCACCCTGTGTGTCCACAGTCTCTTATGCAGCACGTTTTGAAAGTTCACCCCTGTTGTCACGTGTATCAGAATTTCGTTCATTTTTATGGTTGAATAATATTCCATTGCAGGTATCCATCACAATCCAAGTTGACTTTGGATGCTCAGTCTTAAGAAATATCAACCGGTAATCACCATACATAAGACAAAAGAAAGAAACCCGAAAAAGTAGAAGAATGGAAACCAGAGGAAACAATACAATTCAGAAAACACAATAAAACTCATAAAAAAGCAGTAACTCATATATCCTGAGCAATTAAACACACACAAGTCTGTTTAATACTTGCTAATAGTTTAGTAAAGTATGTATTCAGTACTTTTATTACTTTGCATAATCAACATAGTAAAAAAAAGCCTTTGACTGTGTGGATCACAATAAACTATGGAAAATTCTGAAGGAGATGGGAATACCAGACCACCTGATCTGCCTCTTAAGAAATCTGTATGCAGGTCAGGAAGCAACAGTTAGAACTAGTCATGGAACAACAGACTGGTTCCAAATAGGAAAAGGAGTACGTCAAGGCTGCATATTGTCACCATGTTTATTTAACTTATATGCAGAGTACATCATGAGAAATGCTGGACTGGAAGAAACACAAGTTGGAATCAAGATTGCCGGGAGAAATATCAATAACCTCAGATATGCAGATGACACGACTCTTATGGCAGAAAGTGAAGAGGGGCTAAAAAGCCTCTTGATGAAAGTGAAAGTGGAGAGTGAAAAGGTTGGCTTAAAGCTCAACATTCAGAAAACGAAGATCATGGCATCTGGTCCCATCACTGCATGGGAAATAGATGGGGAAACAGTGGAAACAGTGTCAGACTTTGTTTTTCTGGGCTCCAAAATCACTGCAGATGGTGACTGCAGCCATGAAATTAAAAGACGCTTACTCCTTGGAAGGAAAGTTATGACCAACCTAGATAGCATATTCAAAAGCAGAGACATTACTTTACCAACAAAGGTTCGCCTAGTCAAGGCTATGGTCTTTCCTGTGGTCATGTATGGATGTGAGAGCTGGACTGTGAAGAAGGCTGAGCGCCGAAGAATTGATGCTTTTGAACTGTGGTGTTGGAGAAGACTCTTGAGAGTCCCTTGGACTGCAAGAAGATCCAACCAGTCCATTCTGAAGGAGATCAATCCTGGAATTTCTTTAGAAGGAATGATGCTAAAGCTGAAACTCCAGTATTTTGGCCACCTCATGCGAAGAGTTGACTCATTGGAGAAGACTCTGATGCTGGGAGGGATTGAGGGCAGGAGGAGAAGGGGACGACAGAGGATGGGATGGCTGGATGGCATCACTGACTCGATGGATGCGAGTCTGAGTGACCTCCGGGAGCTGGTGATGGACAGGGAGGCCTGGCGTGCTGCAATTCATGGGGTCGCAAAGAGTCGGACACGACTGAGCGACTGATCTGATCTGATTATGATATAACTCATGGCCCTCATTCTAACACTGCTGTTATAGTCTCTATTCCTACACAAGAAAAATCATAAGTAATAATGGTCATAATCATACAAAATAATAGTTGTAATTATAATAAACATATAATTCCACATCCTGATTTTTCCATTTAAAAGTATATATTGAGCATGCTTCCATGTTGCTACATAATCTTCATATTCATTACTGGCAAATTCTATATTGTACCTAATCATACAGATATACCATAAATCACAAACCACTGTTATTCCACTTTCCAAGCAATGTTTCTCATAATCTCTATGAAAATTGTTACTATGCACATAATAAGATCAAATAAATCTAAGAGACATGAGATCCTTCCTTGAAGAGTAAACCAAATTAGGACTAAAGTACACTGCCCTGACTTTGATGGGTCTGCAGGAGAGGAAGGAAATGATCAATGGTTTCCCTGTACAAGAGAAAAGAGGAGCCCTGCGGAGGAGTCTGGTTTCAAAGAAGAAGGAGCTGGGGAGCCCAGAATGGACCAATAATGCTTGAACTCCCAAGCGGGACAGAGCTGGTACAACAGCTCTTTTACAAGCATAACAGCTGGTGAACAGCACATGGCCTGTTTCACCGAATATCCATGAGCTGTTGGGGGCAATGGCCACACTCTTTTGGGATCCATGTATCTCAATGGGACATGAGATTTTCCTGCTCCCAGGAAGAACACAGAGCACCATCTCTGTTCTAGGGGCCCAAAGATGAACAGCAGCCTCAGCATCCACACCTACACCTCGTCCCTGGGGAGGGGGCCTCTGAGGGTTTCAGGGGAGGGAGTGTCAGCTGCACGTGGCCCCTGTCACAGCAGCAGCCCTGCAGCGCCTTCCGTGGCTGCTGGGAACAGACACCTCATCAGAGACCTGCAGCCAGAGAACTGTGGACACCTCAGCGTGGTTCAAGCAACCCTCCAGCAATTCCCCCGAATAATTAGGGAAACCTTTAGGAGGCTGTCTAGCAGTTGGAATAGAATTAAAAAAAAAAGAAGGAAAACCACTGCTGCTATTAATGTTAATTTTTCCTCTGGTTAGGGTAGCCTTAGGGAAGATGAATTGTACTTTGCAATCTTTACATTTGGTGAAAGGTACCCGATACTATACATATATCCTCTGATTGCCTTGAAACATTTCACATAAAAGATGAAATAAGGTGAAAGTAAACAAATGATTCAATGGGAGGAGGAAAATATGGGGAATTTAGATTAAGTATTCTCAGAGAAACATTGGCTATTAGAATGACCACAGGCATATTGAACTTCTTTGTAAAAGAACTCTCAAGGGCTGTTTGGGGCTATCTGGATACGTTTAAAAACAGTTCTAAAGTCTCATGACTTCAGTAAAGAATTTTATATGAATAAGCTTCCAAAAAGTAAGGCTTCCCAAAGACAGATGCTCTGGAACTGCTGGTTTTCTTGGCCTAAGGGAAGGTTACCAGTGTTCAACTTTCAGGCTGGAAGCCTGAATTCATTTATTTTATGGCTAAGATACTTTATACTAATACAACAATATCTCCATCTAATTTGCATGTCGTAGATAAGAAAAAAATCAAGCATGATACACAGACTAGTCCCAAGGGTGGAAGGTTTTCCCCAAGTATATTGTATTAAAAACATGTGGACTTTCTTCTTTCAAACAGAATGTATTCCAAAGCATTAGAATGACTGAATTAGGATGTTTCTACTTGCAAGCAACAGAAAGAGAACGTAGAACAAAATAAGTGGAAGGATCCTGGGGTGGTTCCTCACAGAGTGAAAGGGAGTTGAGGCTGTGCATGGCAACAGTGGAGCTGGTCGATCAGCCATGGGCATGACTGACCCCATCTTGTATAGCATCTTTGCTTGGTACATTGGTTCCTTTCTTTCTTGGATAAAGATGGCCTTCCTCCACAAGGAAGGCAGCAGTAGGTCCTTCAGAATAATATCGTCCCAGATCTGTTTGCTTGTTTGAAAAACCCTGAAAAGGGCTTGGATTGGTTGGTTTGAGTCATCTTCCTCCACCAGTCATTGTGGCCGAGGAGATGGTGTCCTACCCTTGACCCAGTTCTGAGTCTGCAGACCAACCAGATAGGGGAACAGCACAGATGGGGCCATTAGGACAATAACTCTGAACCAGGCTGTTTCTCCATTTGTGATTGCAAGAACAGAGATGAATAAAATCTCATCATCCTCAAAGGAACAGTTTTGAATGAGCATTCTATTCTGGTTTGTCCATTCACAGATACATTTTAATATACAATATTATCTTAGAGCCCCGTAAAAAATGCACTGTTTTGAAATCTAGCTGAAGAAATGGACCTAAAAATATAGAAACAATGCTCATCTCTTGGGGACTTTTGAGGTCAAGCCCTACAGGAAAGAGAGCTTCTATTCCTGAAATGCCTTAAGATATGAAACATAACCCTATGTCTCTGACGGTTTGGAATATCAACTGGTATAAAACATCAAACACTATCAATAAATTACTTTAAATGTGTATACGTCTCAAAGAGAGTTTCTCCTAAGTGCCTTTCAGGTATAGGTCTGATTCAGGTATAGAGCTGCATTTCCTTTCACTGGTTTGTTCAGCAGCACATTGAGAGCCTCTGTAGACCAGGACTAGTCCAGGCATTGCAGAATTGTAATAAACAGACCAAAGCTCCCTGCCTTGTGGAACCAGTAAAACACGTGGAATCTAAAATATGACACAAATGAACCTTTCTACAAAAGAGAAACAGACTCACGGACGGAGAGGGCAGGCTGTGGCTGCCACTGGGGAGGGTGCTGGAGGAGGGGTGAAGTGGGAGGTTGGGTTAGCAGATGTAAGCTTTTATATCGAGAATGGATAAATAACAAAGTCCTATTGTACATTGCACAGGGAACTATATTCAATATGTTATGAGAAACCACAATGAAAAAGAATATTAAAAGAAAATGTATATATTAAAATATATATATACATATGAGGAGGAAATGGCAACCCACTTCAGTATCTTTGCCTGGAGAATCCCATGGACAGAGGGGCATAGTGGACTATAGTCCATGGGGTCACAAAGGGTCAGACACAACTAAAGCGACTTAGCATGCACACACACACACACACACACACACATGACTGAATCACTTTACAGAAGAAATTAATACAACATTGTAAATCAACTATACTTCAATTTTACAAAATTGGGAATGCAAAAGGAAGACTCCCCCCAGGCTAATAATTAGGTAGATGTTCCAAATGATTAAAAAAAAATTGTTTAAGAATTATTCTAATTCCTTATAACATGAAACAAAATTCATATTATATGGCAAGACAAGAAAAGTTTAAATATAAAAATGTTCTCTGCCCTTTGACCTTTCTTCCTCCACTGTGCATTGTTAAACTGCATTTTGAATCAACCAAACCTTTCCCATCGGGAGAAATGTTGCTCAACCATAAAGAGCAAAATTCTCCTAGCATCAACAAGACAACTTAAAAAAAAAAAATTACTTATTTGGCTGCATCAGGTCTTGACTGCACCACTCAGGATCTTTATTGCAGTGCTCAGACTCTTTAGCTGTGGTGCATACGGGGCTCAGTAGCTCTGCGTCTGGGACCTTAATTTCCCAATTAAGGATGGAACCCCCATCCCCTGCACTGCAAGGCAGGTTCTTAACCACCAGACCACTAGTGAAGTCCCTAATCTTAAAGACAGCATTCCTTCTTGGTATTGGAAGGGGCCATAATGACACTTAGATCTGAATTGTGTACCTTTCAATAATACATCATTTAATGTACAGCCCTCTGCCTCAAAAAACTGATACAACCGTGCCTTGACTTCTAATGCGCAGAACGATTAAGACTCTTTTTGACCCGATGGACTGTGGCCCACCAGTCTCTTCTGTCCATGGGATTTTCCATTCAAGAATACTGGAGTGGGTTGCCAGTCCCTTCTCCAGGGGATCTTCCCGACCCAGGGATCGAACCCAGGCCTCCTGCATCACAGGCAGATTCTTTACCATCTGAGTCACCAGGGAATCACCCCCACAACAGTTCTCAGAGATTTCTGAGATGCTCTTCCCGGTTTATAATCCTCAAATTTGACTTGAATAAAGTTTTCCAGTTCTTTCTTAGATCGACTGATCTAAAGTTCTTCGACAACAGTCACTGTATCTTATGAAAATTCATAGTTAACATAATATTTATAGTAGCCAAGTAGGCTGCAACAAGAAACTGAAGGACTTGGGAAAACAAGACCTTAATAATTATTTTACTAAAATGATGGAATAAAATATTATCATAACAAAGATCTTTGCTTATCAATACTTTGGATAAACAATTCGGTTTGGCCAAATTTTTTCCTATCCTCAAACAAAGGACCCTGGGAATTATTAACTGATATAGGAACAGCCATTATGTAGCCTTTATTTTCTTTTATTCGTGCATGCATGCATGTTCAGTTCCTTCTGACTCTTTGCAGCCCTATGGACTGTAGCCCACCTGACTCCTTTGACATGGGATTCTCCAGGCAAGAATACTGGAATGGGTTGCTGTGCCCTCCTCTAGGGGATCTTCCTGAGCCAGGGATCAAACCCATGTTTCTTGTGGCTCTGGCACTGGCAGGCAGGCTCTTTACCACTAGTGCCACCAGAGAATACATAAACGCTTCCATCTTTGTAGGAAATAGACATTATAAAATGAAAGAAAAACTCTCCTTTTTTGCCAAAAAAAAAAAAAAAAACTTTTATGGTTTTATTTTTCTCATTTGGAATGTTCTGCTTTTAACCTTATTATTCATTTCATTCATCTTGTGCGTCCTTATTCTTTATCCCTGTATTTTCAGTTACTTTTTTTAAAGATTTAAAGTTTATGAATTTACCACTAAGTAAAATTCTGGCTGAAGCACATTAGTGACCTTACGTTCTAATTATGCTGTAATTGTTTTCCTTCTTGGTTCCACAGTTACTTGGCTAGGTGCTTTTTTATTTCTCAGTGGGATGTGGTACCTTTGGATCTTTTTTTTTTTTTTTGAGGAACTTACTTTTATTTTTCTTTATGCCTTAATACAGTATATGGTCAATTTTTTAAACTGCTGTTTATAGGCTAAAAGGCAATCTATTCTCTGTTTTTGAAGATACAATGTTTAAAATATATTTCTATTGACTTAACCATTTATTTCTTCTTGTCTACCTCACCTATCAAATTAAAAGCAGAGTGACAAAGGCTTCTACAATCGTTCTGTTCACAGCCTTTGCATTTATAACCTGTTTTAATAGTATGCATTTGAATGTAAAGAATTTTAACTGTTATATTTTCACTGTGATATATTCTTTTTGTCAAATATAAGATATTTGTTACCCATAAAAAGTGCGTTTATGGGAATTCCCTGAAAGTCCAGTAGTTAAGTTCTGCAATCTCACTGCTAAGGGCCCGTGTTCAATCCCTGACTGGGAAACAAAAATCCCACAAGTCATGTGGCTCGGCCAAGGAAAAAAAAAATGGTGTACTTATGACAATTATTGATGTATATCTTTTCATCTAGCTTGTTTCCATTTCCACTTCTAGTCTTTTCCACCTATGACTTCCTTATTCTTGTCCTAATTTTATTTCTCATTATCCTGGTAAATATATTTAATTACCATATTCAGGGAGGTATCAGGTGTCTTCCCTTGTGGCTCAGCTGGCAAAAGAATCCGTCTGCAATGTGGGAGACCTGGGTTCGATTGGGAAGATCCCCTGGAGAAGGGAACGGCTACCCACTCCAGTATCCTGGCCTAGAGAATTCCATGGACTGTATAGTCTATTTGGTCACAAAGAGTCAGACACAACTGAGCGACTTTCACTTTCATATCAGGTGTCAGGGTTTCCAAATGTTTGCCCCTATATGAATGTTTCCTATTACTTTCCAAATTCAATGGCCTAAGAAAACATATCAAGAGTCTCCAAACCTCATGTTTCTCTAGAAATTCCAATTTGATGCTTTGAGGTCATGTTCCTCACCCCATCAGCCAAGCATCTCTGTTAAGGCAGGGCTGTGTGCCTGGGTGTACACGTACTGATTCTATTCCTAGTGTACAAGGTTAAAGTGGGAGAACTTAGAACTTAGGGTCATTGACAAGGTTAGGCTGAGACCCATTCAGCTGTGCTTTTGCATGAGTAGCCCGACTTTCTGATCTGTGGTACCCAGCAAGCCTGGGCCAGGGCCAGGGCCATCCCTGTGGCTGGCCTGGATGCCCTGGGATTGGCAGCCCCCGCAGAGCCACATGCGTTGGAAGAGGGAGTTCTCTAAACAAACAGCAGTGCTGTTACTAGAAGTGGAGGTGGGGAGGCCAAGCAGCCAGAAGCCACACGAGCCCAACACGGGCAGGCTGACGGGAAGGAGGCTTCACGAGACTGAGTGTGGATGCCCTGTGGGACATCTTCGCGGGATCCCACATGAGATTTTAGCTTCCGTGACTTACATTTTAGGCACTGAAATGAGGTCACTGTCTTGCTCCTATGCCTCACTTTCTCCCCCTAATGTTTATTTAGCTTGGATGACATCTATTGATTGTATAGAACATTAATGTGGTATTTTTTCCCCCAAAGTGTTAGTTGCTCAGTCGTGTCCAACTCTGCGACCCCATGGACGGTAGCCTACCAGGCTCCTCTATCCATGGGGATTCGCCAGGCAAGAATACTGGCCTAGGTAGCCATTTCCCTCTCCAGGGGATCTTCCTGACCCAGGGATCAAAGCCAGGTCTCCCGTATTGCAGGCAGATTCTTTACCACTGAGCCACCAGGAGAAGCCCAGGACCACACCGCTAACCAAACATTCTAAACTTATCCTTTGATAAGTTTGACCAGGGATCAAACCCAGGTCTCTTGCACTGCACGCAGGTTCTTTTACCACTGAGTCACCAGGGAAACCCTGAAGGAACTGGATAATTGGAACTATAGAAGATTACATTGCCTGTACATCCATGTTGTCACATGGAGCAGACTTTATCCTGAAGCTGGGAGTAGTGCGGAGTTTGGAATTCCCTTAACATCTTGCTAGTATCTTCGCATTTCTATTTTCTTACTTTTACAATATGGAACAGTTTGTTTCATGTTTTAAAAAAGTGTATTTAAGACAATTATGAAGATGTATATGCACACCACATGCCATAGATTGAGTTTAACATGAACTGTAAGCTGTTTATTCTGGAGGGAAGGGGTCATTTACTGATGGGCACTGCAGGGCTAACTGGAGGAGGGAAGCAGAGTCAAAGAAAATAATTTTAAAAGAGCTAAGGGAAAATTCTTACAATAACAAATGAATTTTAAAAATAGTATTGAAAAGGATACCAATGGCAATAAAACAAGTAACTTCAACTGAAATCATAAATAATATCAACTAAAAGAATCAGTGCAACTAAAAGATGTTCTAAAAAAAACCATTATCGGCCAAGACGTGGATGACCAGTTCACATCCTCTGTTCTGCTGGACTGGCCACATGAGCACAAAGCTCCCTGCAAAGAAGCTCAGAGACTTGGTGGAGAGTGAAGGACAAAGCCAAGGTTCATACTGAGTTTTGGCGCCCTCAACTCAGAATGTCCTGAACTGTAAGTCAAATGGATTCCCTAAATCTTCCAACCTCTCACTGACAAGTACATGTTTTCCTGTCTTATAATGTACAGGTATTTCTACTTTTAAACCAAGGACAGGGCTTTATTTTCACCCCTAACAAATGCTTTGCTTCTTTATTTTAGCCCCTGCTCTCTAGAATCTGTTCCAATATGCTTTTACTTTCCTCCAAGTTTCTGGCAGTCTGCAAATGTCACTTTCCATATCCTCCTCCAAATATTTGATAAAAATAAACAGAACACAACTTTTAAATTGCAGTTTTAAAGTAACATATACATTTGCAATCATTAAAAAAAAGTCCATTTTTTTTCCAGTGTTCATAGAGTAGGGAAAACATTATATGATGTTATTTCTCTGCTTTTTGGAGGAGGCAGGCAGGGATCTTTCCACTGGGACTGGTGAGGAGCAGCTCTTCTGGGGTAAATGGGAGGGAAGGCAGCCCTTGGGGACAGGGCCGGGGGTGAGGGCTCTGCAAAGGGGCCCCTGACGCTGCTGTGAGGCCCCTCTGAACTATAGTGAAGGGAAGGAAACATACAGATGGAAACAAGGGGCCCTGAGAAAGCCCTCAGCAAGGAGCCTTCCTCCTTTCATAGCTGTTAATGTTGTTTTTCTTTTTAGCTGCATCATAATATAAAGGACGAGGACGTGGAAGAAAAATATTTGCTTTGCAACATCAGGGCCAAAACCAAAAGAAAACAAAAGCTTGGTGATTTTTTTAACAAAAGACAGGCTGAGGATGTCCATCTCCCGAAAAAGGAAGCAAGGGAGCGAGGACAATCCTGCCTTGCTACGCGCAGGAGAAAAAATGAGTTCCCCTTACTACACCACCTTGTTGGAATGAGACGGAAGAAAAGGAAAAACATTCCAGAAATTTTGCCAACTTACAACCATCTTAGCCATAAAGAATGAAACCAAATACAGTTAAGTTGAAAAATCAACATTTCTGAACATTTCACTTTCATTCAGATTTAATTAACAAGTTACTAGGGCTCTTTCACTCTTCCACAAAAGTTTTTTAACTAAATGGAAAAAAAGACGCACTCTGAAGACAATCTGATTTTTGCTTTATTGAATAGTGTCCTACATCCAGTATTTACAGACATAATTGAATGAAATTTATAAGCCTACATGGGGACTGTTTTTAAAAATGAATCTGAAACACTCAATGGAAATGATCAATTCATATGTGTGAATACAATAATTCATGATTTTTCAGCCAATATCCAAGTCGGTTCATTTCATAAAAACTCTATTTTCAAGAAGAAGGAATATAAAAAATTCAGAAAAATATTTCCATATCTAGTCATAATCTTCCAGTTTTTCTGCAAAAGAAATCAATAACAATTATAGACATTCTGGCCACCGTGAATTAAACACAGATTTTCTCAATTACATGACTACTTTCTTAAAGGCCACTTTTAATTTTTAGCATAGAAGAGCAGTCTTATCATAATTTCATGAAAGGTCTAAACTTTTCTTTTAGGTTTAAAAAGAAACACATACTCAAATTTAAAATCAGCACCTAAATATTACTTTAAAAATAGCGACAAGGCACAAAGATGCACATTAGTACCTGGACTGTCCATAATGGATGGTCCACAGAAGGAACAAGATGTACATAAAAGTGAGGAAGTCCTCCACCCAGACCTGAGCGAGACTGTTGACGCCAGGTGCGCTCACAGACATTAAGAGGACGTCAGAAATACAGCGTCTACCGTCTACCTCTGTACGTCTAAGGGAATTCCGCGGCAAGGAAACTGCTCGCCCTACTAACGCCTATGACAGCATCCTCAGAATGTGTTAGTTGCTTAGTCGTGTCCGACTCTTTGTGACCCCATGGACTGTAGCCCGCCGGGCTCCTCTGTCCTTGGGATTCTCCAGGCAAGAATACTAGAGCGGGTATAGCCATTTCCTTCTCCAGGATCCTCAAAATAGAACTACAAAAAAAGGTGGGGATCCCAGTGGCAGAGAAGGCATTATTTTCTCTATATGCCCCAATGTAAAGGTACCTCTTTCTCTGGTTTGAGGTGAGCTGATTTACTACCCACATACAGAATTTAAGAATCATAGTATTTTCTAATCGTTAAATATATGGGCTTTATTATATTCTTACTTTTCCTTTCAAAGATCATGGCTCTTCAAAATGTATTAATAATATTATTATTTGGACAATCTAGATATAAAATGTAAAGCATTTAATCCCTAGCTACACATTTTGAACCATTTCAAAAATGCTGTTGTTGCTGCTGCTAAGTTGCTTTAATCGTGTCCGACTCTGCAACCCCATAGATGGCAGCCCACCAGGCTCCCTCGTCCCTGGGATTCTCCAGCAAGAACACTGGATGCTAGAGATCAGATAAGTCAGTGTATCATTGATAGCACCTTCTGTATTAAAACTCTGAAAACTAACTTAATAGTTTTTCATTTTTTGCTAGAATAACACTGCTGGAGGGACAGAAAAGCACGACCTAGAAAATCACAATGAATAAATATCAAGCACTATCCCCCATTTTAAAACATTCACTAGCCAAGAAAGGTTCTGGAAATGGTAGTGGTACTGGATTTCTCTCTATCTCTCTTTTTTTTTTTAAGTAACAGTTTCCCTTATACATAATAAATAGGTTTCCTGCTCAACAAACCTATCTTTCAAGATAATATAAAGGCAAATTTCAGAATGCTATGGATCACACCATATAGTTTAAACAGCTGGGGTCCAAATGAATGGTGCTTAAAGTTATCTTTATATAACAGAAATTACCTCTATTTACAAATGGTTTAAATTGCTGATAATAATATACAGAAATGATGGTAAAAATCGGAAAAACGAGGTAAGGTATATTTAGAGTCATGGCAGATGGCACGTTCATCCCATAATTATTCAATGGTAACATATGAAATATCTGTTTTCTAGAAATCAGATAATGCATATGCTTGATATATTTCTATTAAATATAAACATACTATCGTAAGTTAGTTGGTTTTTTTTCTGAAATCCATACTTAGTTCTGGAAGTTGCCATTTATGAAAGGACAACACACCGATGACAGCCGTTTCTTGGTCCCGGACGTGAGTGTCAGGGGCGCTCACTAGCTTTCTTAAAACACAGGGCAGACTTACCCGTGGGTCAATAGTTGATCATTTTTCGAAGGGCATCATAGCACTTCCACTTGTCTGGGATGTAGAACGGTTCAAAAATGTGAGGGAACGGTGTGTCGTACCCACACACCCTTGATATAGGAGCTTCCAGGTTCAGGAAACATTCTTCCTGCAGAGAAGAATCCAGATGGTTGACTTCAAGAACTTCTTATTCACAGAAATGAAACATTTCACTTCCAAATACAATGGCATTAAAATAGTTATGTTTATTATAATGCGAAAAAAGCAGGTGAAAAAAGGAGGTGACACACAGTATGTTTAGCCTTGTCCAAGTTTTACTGAAGATATGTTTTCATATATGTATGTGCATTTTATGCCTACATACATATCTGTTGCTTAAGACAAAATGTGATTATACCTAACAGGTCATTCTACAAATATAAATGTAATGTATGACAAAATCATGACAAATGCTCACAGCAAACTGTGCAGCTTGAAATGAGTGATGGTATGTGTCTTCTCTTGTTTCTTGCATTTTTCAAATTTTATATACCATAAACGTGTTACTTTCATAAGTATGCATGTGTGCTAAGTTGCTTCTATCATGTCCAACTCTTTGTAACCCTATGGACCGTAGTGCACATCAATAAAAAAGTAAATTAATTAACTTTAAAAAATGTAAGATCCCAATCACAGGAAACCTGTAGAAAGTTATCTTCAAGAAAAAAAAATATTCAAGTGACAAATTCAAACTTAAAAATAAAATTTTTAGAGAGTTAAAAAAAACTAAAAAGAGATACATGATTAGACTATTCTTAGGAAAATGAAATTACCATTCACAGCTATTACCTGAAATCAAACCTTCGGTTTTTATGTATCTACTTTCTACACTGCTTTGTGTCACAAATGCCTTGAAAAGGTCCACATTTTCTTCGATTTCACTAACTGTATTTTTACATTTTCACTTGAGCAGAAAGCTTTGAATGAAGTAGTGCTGATGTGCTGTCCCTATCTTCTGTATATATTTCTTCCAGTGACAAGGGCATCCAGGCAGAAGAGTCAGCTCCCTTACACTCTCCCTGCGCCCCCAAACCACTGGGACTTACAGCATCAAACACCATCATATGCCACTGTTTATATGTGGAATCTAAAAAGAAGCGATACAAATGAACTTACAAAACAGAAGGACACTCACAGACAGAAAATGAACCCATGGTTGCCAGGGAGAAAGGATACTTCAGGACTTTGAGAAGGTTATGTACACACTGGTATATTTAAAATGGAGGAGGAACAAAGCTCTATTGTATAGCACATGGAACTCTGCTCAGTGTTATGTGCCCGCCTAGACGGGAGGGGGTTTGGGGAGAATGGATACATGTATATGTATGGCTGAGTCCCTTTACTGTTCACCCAAAAGTGTCCCAGCTTGTTAATCGGCTATACCCCAATACAAAATGTTTTTGGTGTTAAAAAATAAAAATAAATGCATTAAAAAAGCATCAAACAACAAATCATGTTGGCTTTTCCAACTGAAAATCCTCATCAATAACTTGAGAACGTTGCAGACATAGGGTTTGAAGAATCACCTAGGAAATTCCACTACTAATAAGCTCAAAAGAGATGACAGACTGGGTAGACTGCTTCTTGACTGAAATAAGTAATTTTAAAGGGATTTAATTGTCAACTTGGGATTAACTCAGTTTATTACTTTAGTTGACATGAGCTGTTTTTCTACCTCCCCTGAATACTACATTCTTCATAAACAAACTATCCATTGCTGCTGCTGCTGCTGCTAAGTCACTTCAGTCATGTCCGACTCTGTGCGACCCAATAGACGGCAGCCCACCAGGCTCCCCCATCCCTGGGATTCTCCAGGCAAGAACACTGGAGTGGGTTGCCATCTCCTTCTCCAATGCATGCAAGTGAAAAGTGAAAGTGAACTCGCTCAGTCGTGCCCGACTCTTAGTGACCCCCATGGACTGCAGCCTACCAGGCTCCTCCGCCCATGGGATTTTCCAGGCAAGAGTACTGGAGTGGGGTGCCATTGCCTTCTCCAAAACTATCCATTGGGTACTGCAAAATACAGAAAGGCCAGGGCAAAGTATTTCACTTAAATACCCTTGATTTTACACCTGTTATAAAATATTATTCTTTCAAACTAGCTCCCCGGAAAGCTGGTTTATGATAAAATGATGCTCCAGTGTTTGTGAAAACCACTCTTTTTAGCAGAAAGACAAACATCACCAAACTTTTTTTTTTTTTTTTCAAATAACAATGCTTCTAATTCTGCAGGACTGTAAGAATCACTCTATAGGAATACATCTACATGTTTTCAGGGGCATAGAAAAAGGTCTGTGAGGTCACCCTTGAACTGTCAATAGTGGTCACCCTTGAGGTTAGTAGTGACAGGGAGGGGACAACAGACGCCATGTGTACAGTATATGTACTGCTGAAGCTTTCATGACACAGTATCACTTTTGTGGGCTTTCCAGGGCACAGTGGTAAAGAATCCACATGCCAAGCAGGTGACACAGGTTTGATCCCTGGGTCAGGAAGATCCCCTGGAGAAGGGAATGGGAATCCACTCCAGTGTTCTTGACTGGTAAATCCCATGGACAGAGGTGCCTGGTGGGCTGCAGTCCACAGGGCTGCAAAGAGTCGGACACAATTTAGCAACTGAGTGATCACTTTTGTAATAAACTGGCACTGATACAAAAGAGTAAAAAGAAGAATCATTTTATGAGAATAAAAGTTCCCATTTTATGTTACACAAATTTGTGATTTTACACATAGCATTTTCTTAATTTGGAAATAATTACGGTTAGGTATGTGGAACTAAATGATTATAAAGTACTATATATAAATATAGAAGATATAAAAATCACAGAAGGTAATTCAAGAATATATGATTCCGTTTTATAAAGGGGTGTGTGTGTGTGTGTGTGTGTGTGTGTGTGCTATTCACTTCAGTTGTGTCCAAGTCTTTGTGACGCCATGGACTGTAGCCCACCAGGCTCCTCTGTCCATGGGAGTCTCCAGGCAAGAATACTGGAATGGGTTGCCATGCCCTGTTCCAGGGGATCTTCCCCAATCCAGGGATCAAGTCTCTTATACCTCCTGCATTGGCAAGAGGATTCTTTACCACTAGTGCCACCTTTATAAAGGTATATCTTAACTGATGGAAACAGTATGAAATTTTAAAGCTTTGCTAACTAAAGTACATTAAAGAGGCAAATCTCTTCTATGGACTTGTGTTAAAACTTCCTTTTAAAGAGACTGGAAATACGATGTTTGGGTCAAGCTGCTATACAGTTACTTCCCACTGCACTGGTTCACATACAAATGATTTATATGTGACCATATGTTTTTCTGGCCAATGATCAAAATAAGCATTCTTTTTCAAGCTCAGTTTATTTTCCATATTGAAGCTGTACACACATACGTGCAAAAAGAATATTTGAAACTCACTGGCAGATTTGTAGATCAATGGGCCAGACTAATCCCACACAAAGTATATCTCTCTTCATTAAATACATTATGACACCATAACTATAGCAACCATAAGCTCTGAATTTTCAAAATACTCTGCTGCTGCTGCTGCTGCTAAGTCGCTTCAGTCATGTCCGACTCTGTGTGACCCCATAGATGGCAGCCCACCAAGCTCTCCGTCCCTGGGATTCTCCAGGCAAGAACACTGGAGTGGGTTGCCATTTCCTTCTCCAATGCATGAAAGTGAAAAGTGAAAGTGAACTCGCTCAGTTGTGTCCGACTCCTAGCCACCCCATGGACTGTAGCCCACCAGGCTCCTCCGCCCATGGGATTTTCCAGGCAAGAGTACTGGAGTGGGGTGCCATCGCCTTCTCCACAAGATACTCTAGATTCATCATATTATTCTTTTCCATAAGTACACTCATACTTTTCAAACTGTAATGATTTTTTTTATTCCAAAATAGTAATCCGCATAATATTAGGAATGAATAATTCCCTAACTCGCGGGACTGTCGAGAGGATTACAGGTCGTTTCCATCACTGGGGCTAAGATGAGAAGTACCGGTTTCTGGTCTCTCTTCCTGGAGAGTCTGTATGTGGACTGGCTCAACTGACGCGGAACAATGACAGATGGGATGGTGAGGTTCCAAAGCAGATCACAGTGGAACAGGTAACCAGGGGCAACAGAGGAGAACCCAGGCAGGTGCCAAGAGAAACTTTCCTCCAGCTATTCACAATCCAAAGTTTCACCTTGGATGCAGTGAAAAAGATGAAAGCAAGCCCTAATGTTATCAGGTAGTTAACACTTGCATAGACTGTGCTTGTGGGATGTGCTTTCTCATAAATACTCAGATGCTTTGAGAAAAACAGATATTTCTTCCAGAAGACCCTTGCATGAAACTCCAGCACGTGGTATTTGAATTTACTTCTAAATATGTCTTTCTGTAAGTATGAAAATTTTCTTTCCAAAATACGTTAACCATAACAATGGTAACAAGTACTTCTGATGTAAATGAGTTCTATCTTATCTCATTTAAACATTTCAACAAACCTATGAGGTAGGTGTGACATTCCATTTCACAGATGAGCAAACTACGGGAAGGAACTTGCCCAAGGTTGAAGAGCTACATACAGATCCAAGACCAGATTCAAACCTGACTACCTTCATTCTGCAAATTTTGAGGCACGACTACTGAGAGCAGCAACAACCGGAAAATAAATAAATGAATAAACAGGAGGCAGGCTGGGATTCAAGTTTCACAACAGAGCCTTAAGAAATTAAGGCTAAGAAACTTGTCTCATACATAAAGGAAGGCAGAGGTTAAGACATGTGAAAAAGCTGACTAAGCATGAAGGTAACACACGCAGCAAAAAACACATGGTCCTGGGCACCAGAAAACGCCTAGGCTATCCTAAGTGATTTTAAAAAGCATAACTCAAATTATTTATATACTCGCCATCTGGGTTGCTATGCATGTTATAACCAGAAAAGGAAGCAAACCATGTGAAATAACAGTTCCAAATCATAAAAGTCGTAGCTGCAGGCAAGGGCATTTCTTTATCTGCCTATCTTCTGTATCAAAACAAAATGAAATTTTAAGTATTTTGCAGAAATTGCAGAGAACAGAGATCCTGTAAATTTTTAAGGCAAATAAAAATTAATAAAATAGGATTCATGGTTATCTTAAGATAAAATATTGATAGGTTTTAAAAATTAAATGTACTTAATAGCAACTATATTAACACTGTATTGCATCTTTGAAAGTTGCTAAGAGAGTAGATCTTCATAGTCCTCAACACACAAAAAATTGAGTACTGCATTTATTCATATATTTTTCATAAATATAACACAGGTTACATGTTATTATATGTGCATGTAAATACATGTATGTTACGGGATCGCTCAAAATGTCTCAACGTTAACCTCACTTCCCCATGAAAGTTTTATGGACATCCAGCCATAAATTCTCCTGTCACCATGTCACAGCGGTTACATCACTGAAATCAGTCTCAGGCATTCCGCACTGTAGCTGTGGTCACTCCCAACAAATCTTTTTGTTGTTTTCATGGCAAGGCTATACAATATAATTGATACAGCATGTAATTTGGAACTCTATCTGAAAAGAATCTTTGTTCTTCTAAGATTTAATCTTTCTAAGGCTCTGTTTACTCAACAGCAAAAGTATCAAAAATTCTGTCCCTATTGTTTTTATACACTACTGTTACCTTGCCTCTTTGCCTCCCTAGCTTGGGCAGCAGCCTATGAGGAGTACCTGCTTTGCATGCCTGACTCAGCACAGTGCTCAGTAATTGTAGGGGTTTGTTGTTTTTGTTCCTCCTCCTAGTTTTACTGAGATATGATAGACACACAGCACTGTCTAAGTCTAAGGTGTACTGCACAGTGATCTGACTTAGGTACATCATGAAATGATTATCCCAGCAAGTTTAGTGAATATCCATCATCTCATCTAGACACAAACTTGACAAAATAGGAAAAAAAAACTTTTCCTTGTGAGAGAACTCTTCGGATTAATTCTTAACAGCTTTCATGTATAACAAACAGCAGTGTTGTTTATAGTTGTATTTATCATGCTCGTCGTGGCATCCCTAGTACTTAATTATTTTATTTTATTTTTTTTATTTATTTTTTTATTTTGCTTAACTTTACAATATTGTATTGCTTTTTAAAACTGGAAGTTTGTGTCTTCTGACCATCTTCATTCAATTCCCCCACGGCCCTATTTCCTGCCCCTGGTAACCACAAATCTGATCTCTTTTTCTGTAAGTTTGTTTTTGAAGTACAATTGACCTAATAATTGCTAGGTTTTGTTCTCCTCTTAAAAATTTTCTAGTGATAATAAACACAAGGTATCAGAAATAGCTCAAATCATCATTGAAGATAGAGTCAGGTACACAGAACTGTCAAACAGATTGAGATTTAATATCCATCATAGCTCAGTGACTGATAGCTACCATTTATTGGACACTTACTAAGCCTTAAAAAATGTAAGAAAATACCAAAACAAGTTTCAGTGCTCTATGAGGAAGGAGGGTGGGGACCACTGAGGTTACTGAAGGAGCCAGGCTGTACCCAATAAAAGACAGGATCTGGTGCTGCCCCCTGGTGGGGAGCAGGGAGCCTACACCCTGTCAGTTCCTGGGCCTAGGAGGACAGATAAAGCGTGGCCAGATGACGGGTTAAGTCAGAAACTCTGGAAATGGTTGAAAAATCCCCCCGCACCCCGCAAAAGAACGTAATTTCCAAGCATTACTGTAGAAAAGCAGCCTGTCAGTCAGGTACTGGAAGGTTCCATGTGAAAATGTGCCCAACAGATAAAGTGAATGTAATCAAGGCACAAACACTTTAAAAAACAGTCAAGAATAAAGACCATATAATATCATTTGATTTATTTTTAAAGCAATCGTTTGGCTTTCGGTTTTTTTAATTCAAGGCAATTTCAGACTCACATTTCTTTCTAAGAGCAACTTTGGAATAATTTTTATTCAGTCCTTCTAATGACAGAAAGCTGGATATGGCCCACTGTGTAAGACTACAAAGTATCTTGAGCCGGAAAGTTGTGAAGTTCAAAGAGTGTGATAAGAGAAATTTAGGTCTTGCATACATGTTTCTACCTTCTTACAGCTGATTATAGAATGAAGAGTTCCTTTCACTTTCCTGAAAACCTATTCAATTAATTTTCCTAAACATTTAATGGAAAGGTAGACATGCAGGTCACTGCAATGAGAAACAAATCAAAGTACATTGCCTACAGGGCTATCTTATAAATCTGGATATTATGTTCTTCCTTGGAATAATGAGAAGCAGCATTCCACAATTTAATGTCAAGCAACCATTGACAAAATTGATTTTTAAATGACTTTAAGGTCCAGGTTACATCACATAAACATTTTGTCATCACAACATATTTGAACGAGAACATATTTTGTTTCTAAGAGCGGGTTGGGGTGAGGGTAAAATAAGCTATACATGTGATAAGTACTGAACAAGACATATAGATCATAGAGTCATCATTTCTTCTCTAGGGGAAAACATTAAGAAATAGCTTTAAGTGTTTTGTGAAGTTTTAAACCTAAATTCCAATACCATTTAGTCCCTGTTAGTTTAATTATTAGCAATAATGTTTATGTGATGTAACCTGAACCTTAAAGTCATTTAAAAATCAGTTTTTTCAGTGGTTACTTGAAATTAAACTAAGGATACTTTCTTCTAAATGCAATACATTATCTAGGGATCATAATGAGCAGCACAAGAGTTAAACTAAAATATGAGAAAAACTAAATTAATATACCAAAATGAGGCATATTTGATAGCTTGGAAGCCCATGAACTTAGAGACGTACGTGTTGGCTTTCAGTTGATTCGTTCTGGTTATTTATGTAAGGTGAGGCATCACCTGGCTTCCAAATACTATCAGAGAATATTTGTTATTAATACATGTAGATTTAATCCACCGCAAAAACGTGCCCATCATCAAAACAGTTTGAGCAGCAGAGAAAAAAATGATGCTGGTGCCTTGAATGACAAATGAGTCACAGAAACCTGTGAAGGTACTATGCCAGCGACTGCAAATTAATTTCACTCCTGGATTAAATAAATACAACTTTACTAACGCGAAATGAAGTAGGTTTCATTTAAGTTAATGGTTTAAACAGAAAGTATCACATTTTTAAAACAGAGCTTAAAATATACATTTTACGTCTATACCAATTTTCTGTACAGACCTATGAAGTAGACCTGTGAAATTTATTCTTCACAGACAGCAGAGTCCCTAATCTACCTCCAAACTAACAGGATGCTTCCCATTAATACAGCTTTTTATTTTGCTTTTCTAATACTATGCACATGAGATGCATTTAACAATCACTGGCTGATATGATGTCTCTCACTTTTAAAACACAGTTGAACCAATATAACCAAATAAGACAGTATATGAATAATATAATTTCATCCAGATTTCTATAGCACCTAAAACATTACACTCAATCCCAATTATTTCAGCAAAGCTTTCATTTAAAATCACAACCTTGACTATATTAAAAGCTAAGATCTCTATTAACTTTATTAGAACAACTTCAATGTCTGCTGACTTTAATAATAACAAAGAATGGAACTGAATTCTAAATTAGGATATTCACTGAAATTCAAACTCCATTTTTCAAATGGAAGCTTCTTTTCTGAAGTTAGACAGAAATATAATTTCTGATTTAAACTGGATACAGTCTAGCTACCTAACATAAGGTTGAATGATATTAAGATATATATAGAAATGATTCATGGTTCAAATTCAATAGCTCTATTAGAATATAAAAATGTTAATATAAAGTTATCTATGAATCTCAGTGCATTAACTCTATATTATTGTAGAAACTGAGGTAGAGCAAATTTTAAAATAAAAATTTAACATTAAAATCAATAATTTGTTATATAATATAAACTACCTTTTTTCCCTCCAAATGATACTTTTGTAAATTTCACTATTTTAAAATAGAAAAAAGAAGTGAAAGCTAGTGAAAACTTCCTAAACTTTCTATAATTTATAATCTTATCTGAATTCACTTTTTAAAAAAGTACACAGTGCTCATTTTGGCCCAGGGACTATACCAAATATTTCACAAATATTAAGTCCTTTTAATCTTTCATAAACACTAAATTAGCAATCACAAAGGTAAAACTTCACATCCCATCCAAACCACTTTGGTTTGGTTCTGTTTTCAAACTTTCCCCCAGATATACTCTTAAGCTATGACCTGAAGCAGCCTCACCATTTATAATAATTTCTTCATTAAATCCTGTGCAACACAGTCTATTGATTTGCTGCAATCCATCTTCAATGATGTTCTGAGGTTTAAAAAGTTAGAAGTCTAAATTCTTTTGAGATATACTATGGGCAAATTTGGACATTTACTATGTACTGTGGCTACACCGCTTTTGTTAAAACACTTTACATTCAATAGAGAGAGGGGGGAAAAAAAAGGCAATGCTCTCAAGTTTCCACAGACGCTAACGCTTCTCAAATTTTATAGTTCAAAATTCTTCCTATAGAAGAAAGCATCCACACAGCAGCAAAGTTTGAAAGTGGAATTTCCCTAGAATGTGAATGCATAATGATAAACATAAGCGACCAGCAGCACTGGGTCGTCTCATGAACAAATCGCCCTCTGTAAGGTAGGACTTTTGCTTTGCTTGGCACTAGGAAATTTAAATTACTCTTGTAAAGCAACTTTTGATGATCCTACAAAGTGTTCAAGTTTTCTGCTTGTTTTGCAACAAAATTCTTTGTATAGCATTCTCACTCCACCAAATGGTGCTCGGCAGGCAGAAATCAATTCTGGCTAAAGTGACCTGATGATTCTTTTGTTTTGTGACGTAGAAAATATATTCTTTTCAAATCTGGGGGATCGAACCTGCACTCAGAAAATTTCTAGTAGGATCTGTCACTGTCCCAATTTTACAACCTGTTTTTTAAGTTTCAACACTAATTATAAAACGAAACTACTAAAATAGAGTGATTTCTGCCTATTTGACACCATCTTTCTAAAAAGTTTAAGAAGCTGGATTTAAAACAAAAAGGAGAGGTTCTAAAATATTTGCTATCTTACAAATGATGGGCTTTTGTTATAATGTGTTCTTCTTTACTGCTTTTTCTTATTCTTCGTGTTAAATTTCTAGTTTATGTTTTAGTTTATGTTTAAAAGAATGCTAAAACAACTTGCTAAATGTAAATAAAAAGTTCAGGAAAAGGGGAAAATCAACTTTATCTACATAATGCCAAAAGAGATGTGTCAATGTTTCCACTGAAATTAAACCTACTTTTTTTTTAAAAGTTAATCTTAGGTGTCATAGCAACACAGCCTTTAAGGTTGGTTTTGCTGAATGAATAAATCAGAGCAAGTTATTTTTCAGCAGTTTAATTCTGTTCACCAGATCACTACAATTTTAATAAGAAAAGCACAGAAACAAAAGTTTTAGGCTACCATCAACTATCAGGGAGATTTTTTTCCCCCAAACTTGTTAATTGGATCCCAGTTGTAGTAGCATTCTCAAGCTTTAGTAATTGAATAAATTAACCAAGCAAACAAGTTTTGGGAAGGAGTCTCTGACCTGAGTAAAGAAAAAGGCTTGTAAGAGCGCTCATTATTGACATGCAGATAACTTTTGCCAACTGATGAATTTAACCTACTCATAAAGTAAATCTAGCCATTGTAATTATGGTCTGCAACCAATAAAAAAATCATACAGAATCCAAAATACATTTTCCTATTTACTGTGTTTACATATGTATGTTTCTACCTTTAAAGTTGGTTAATATTTCTTACAAAGAAGTTTTCCTGGTTGAAAGTCTATGCATTTGCATACAGTTAGAATTTCAAGAATCCAGAGCTATTTGAGAATTAGGGGGATAATACGCATGCCCTCCTTTTCTACTTCAAATTTTGTATAAACTGTATCCTGATTCTCACAAAATCTGTATTGCATGCTCAGAGTGGACAAATTTCTAATGAGCCTGATTAAACCACAGACACAACAGTGAAAGGTGTAGTTAGTAGCGGAGACCTGCTTCTGGTTACTTTTTGAGTTAAGCGCAAAAATTTAATATTAGAAATGCCCAGAGACACTGTTCACTAATGCAGTTTTGATGAACTACATTTATACATTTCCTCTAAATGGGCGATCTTCACATATTTTATCTGGAATATAACCAGAGCATTTACTTGCTATTTTTTAATCTCCTTATTTGAATCTGAGCTGTATAAAACTTCAGTCAGGTCCCTCAACTAGGCACCACGCTTAAGCACACAGCACTGATCCCCCAAAGAGATCACAGGAGAGTCCCTATTTGTCACACAGCACAGGTAACAGTGCACGCAAGCCCACACAAACACAAACAAATGATTTTATCTTTAGTCGACACATGATGGATATCCTAAGGAGCAACACAGAGACTTCAGGGAAGAAACGTTGTTTGTTGACATGTCCTCTTGGTCAGGAAAAGGAGCATGTAATGTGTGGGCAGGACACAGAAAAAGCCACAGATTCACGAAATAGAAACCAAGAGATATTCTTTAATAATAAACAAGTATAATCATGTAATCCTTTCAACAATCTAGGTGGCAGTAGCAAGTGAGGCGCTAAGGCTGGCGAAGGTTAAGTGAGGTAAACGAGGTCACGTAAGCGCATGCAAGCTCCGGTGGTATTTGAACCAGCTGGCGTGCTTACCCTTGGGTGCAGCTGCAAAAGACTTTATAAATGGGCGAAAGAGTCTTGCTTGGATACAAGGAAAATGTGTAGCCAGTGCTACCATTATACCTGGGAAACAGAAACTGGTGGAATTGTTGGCTTGTTTATGTCAAATTTGTCAAGTTTTTTTTTTTTTCAATTTTAATAAAAAGCTTAGCAGTTTAGGGCCTTTGTCGGGGTGGGGGGTGATGTGAAATAGATGAATCTCTTAGAGTTACAGGAAGACAAGCTCAGATGTATATGTTTTGAATGTTTTAGAGACTCACAGGGGAGACATTGAGGGGCAGTGGGGACCAGACTGGAACTTTCTAGTTAATTGTCAGCAGCTTGCTTGAGTTTAGGGCACAAGCTGCCACTATGGGGTTCTGAAGCTGATCCTACATTCTTAGGAAAAACTGAATGTTCAGTCTACGGTAGGCTATACGTCTAAAGTTTCTTCTTCCAAAAGTTCCAAAAAATACACGTATCATTAAAGTGCTTCACCAGGAAATTAAATTTGCTTGCTTTCATTTATTTCCTTATGGCTGACAGGGTCTAGATGAACTTAAGGTAACTAAGTCATTGGATAAAGAATGCGACGGCTTCTTGATAAGATTGCGAAAATCATTTCAGTAAACATAGGCTACAAATTGTATCCTAGACTTAAGCTGGAATATGAAACGTAATCCTCTCCTCACAGTAAATACTTTATGGCTCTTCTCCACGATTAAGTCACTTTGTACAACTCTAAAACTACAGAAGAAAATTTCTGGAGCATTTAAAGAAATGTCTGTTGAGAAGAAAAGTAAAATTCTTTCCCTCCAGTGAAAACAGACCAGACATTGCAGTGAAGTTCATCTTCAAGTTAAAATGTAAATGTAAATGTGGTATGGGATCTGCCAGCTTCAATTAGTGGTAATTGGCACAGTCTACATAGCTGGCCCTGGATGTTGATTAAATAGCCAGGAGCTCTCACTCTAGGTGTAAAGCTTGTCATATACACATAATACGTGTCCTCAAGTGGAGCTGGCCGTGTGCAGAGGGGTCCATCTCCTGTGTGGAAGCGGAGAGGTCCCCGTGGTCTGAGGCAAGCAATTTGGGCATCCCTGGGAAAGTATCGCTTTGACAGCTGGATTAAAAAATGATTTATGTAGAGAATATATCTGGGTTATGCTACATTAGAACGTCATCGTTTTCAATTAGTGCGCTTCTATGCGACCTTGCAAATCACCAACCCACAAGGATTTTCCTTAGGTTTCCTCAAATGCTAATGATGTAGCAAATCTAATTAAGTTCGTATGATTCACTTCAGCAGTAGGTATTTCAGGGACTCCGAAATTGCCAAAAGGAAATCTGAAGCGTCTATTCTCGCTCCAAAACAATCATGCCGCGCGCCAAACTGATAACCGTTAAACACAGCTGCAGAGCAAATGTGGTGGGGTTTTGGTCCTGTAAATATAGTGTTCACACATCAATCTGCCCTGTGAGCAATTTCGGAGGCAGACCCAACGATTGCTGGTTTCTGTTACAGTTATATGAGGATTATATGCGAGTATTAAGTCACTTGTTTCGCCCAGCACAGCTTGGGCAGATTTCGACATGCCGTGAGTTTCTTCTACCTGAGAACACTCACAGAAACACCAGAAACCCCAAATACTGATAAAAGCGTCTGATCAGCATCTTGCTGAGATGGCTTTCCAGCTCCGTAGCTCACATGAAAAAGAGAAAGGTGGCTTTCGGTGTTTGAGAGCCTATTTAGGGAATAAAGAACATGCAATAGATTGAAGTTCAGTCGTGAAGGAAATCCCATATCCTGTGTTTGTTATAAATGCTTTAAAAAAAAAAAAAGGTTTTTAAAAAGAACACTTGCTTCTTAAAAGTTAACATGGGTAAAACATAAGAAGCAAAACAACGAAGTCTTCCTTCCTCACAATCGGTTTACACTTTGATGTGTCCTTCTAGGTCTCATTTGTGCATTCACACAACTAATAAATGCTTTTCTTTTTATCACAGTAAGTGTGCAACACAAGCCTATGGACACATCTGAGCTACAGAAATTCAACTCTTTTTATTTCAGTAACGCAATTTCCATGAAAGGAAATTCTTTTCAGAGGGGCTGTCTCCAAACTGGGTGGGATGCCGGAAGCGTTAAGGCCATGACCACACTCCCTCAAGAGGCTGTTCGATTGCTATGGCAACCACTCTGATCCTATCAATAAGCAACAGCCCTGAACACTAATATTCTGAAACACACACACACACACACACACAGAGTTTCCTTTTCTGTGGAGATAACAACAAGAACTAGTTTCGAGTTTGAAAGGACCACTCTTTATGCTAAAATAGTATCTTCTTTGCTGACTGAATTATTTCCCCAGAACGCAGCTTTGTAAATAAATGCAAAAAATAGTGAAGTCAGCCATTACACCCCAGCTCCGTTTTAAAACACGGTCAAGTCTATGGCAGAAGTAATCTCAGCACGTTACAGCTGGAGTGGGTTATGTGTGGAGGTCTAGGCAGGAGAAGAAAATCAGATTTCCAGAGAGCGTATGCCGTGTCAAAAGCGGCACTGGGAGCAAGAAAACAACACAGGCTTCCAAGCAGCTCTTGGAAGTTGCGGAGAAGAAGCACACACTTCATCAGTTCTGTTTCTTATCTGTGGCTGTCTCCAGACACACAATTATTATGGTGCAAGGCAATTACCTAAATTGATCTCATTTATGAAGTTACATACAACCCACTCCTATGTAAGGAGATAATTATTTGTCTTCACGGGCTCAAGCATCATAGCTAAATCTTTAAGATGTGAATCCTTTTATGCTGGCAAAACCACCACTGCAAAGCACCCTGAATGCTGGTTCTTACAGCCCACAGTCATAGAGGTACAATGTGTGACACAGAGTAGGCATCTGTAAATATCGGCTAACCCAACCCTCCCAGTTTTTACTTCTATTCTGTCTCACTCTGGGGTGTCAAGAAGCCTAGTCACGGAAGAGGCAGAAAAATCAACAAGACAGTAAGTGGGGTGTGGAGATTTTCACTCCTCAGTGATTCAAACAGAACCTTCTTACTCACCGAACAGATGCCACACTGCTGCCACTGAAACGGGGTCCCTCCCTAGGTTGGAAGTTTATCCTGGCTCCCCAGAGCTTATTCTTCTTTATTCTCATTTCCCTTCCAGCCCGGTGCAGGCATACACAGGCCCACCGCCATTCCAAAACTTTTTTTTTTTTTTTTCCTTTTGCCCAAGTTGCATGGCATGAGGGATACAAGATCTTAATTCCCTGACTAGGGATCGAACTCATGTCTCCTGCAGTGGAAGCTCAGCACTCTAACCACTGGGCCATCAGGGAAGTCCCAAATATCCCCTGCTATCGTCACTCAGATCACTTTTCAAATTCAGTTCAAGTACCGATTTTCAAGGAGCTTTGGGGACTTTGATATTGACTTTTTTTTTTTTTTAATTCATGCATTTGGACTTCTCTGGTGGTCCAGTGCTTAAAATCCATCTGCCAATGCAGGGGACCTGGGTTCAATCCCTGGTCCAGGAACTAGAATCTCACATGCCATGGGGCAAGTAGGCCCCTGCATCACAACTAGAGCCCCCGTGCCTAGAATCCAAGCTCTGCAACAAAAGAAGCCACTGGAGTGAAAGCCTATGCATCACAGCTAGAGAGTGACCCCAGCCCACCACACGGAGAGAATGCCCGTGTGCAGCAAGACCACATAGCCAAAAAATTTGTTTAATTAATGTATTCCATCATTCATCAATCAAACGTTTCAGAGCCTACCTCCAGAGAGTTTTGCGTTCCAGTGGGAGAAATAGGTAAGAGGAAGTGTTAGGAAAAGAGCAGGCACAGTGGTGAAGAATCCACCTGCCGATGCAGGAGACACGGGTTCGATCCCAGATCCAGGAAGATCCCACATTCTGTGGAGCAACAAAGCCCGTGCACCACAAAAACGGAGCCTGAGCACTGGAGCCTGGGAGCCTCGACCACCGGAGCCTCCGTGCCTAGAGCCAGTGCCCTGCAGCAGGAGAAGCCGCTGCAGTGAGAAGCACACACACCCCAGCTAGAGAGTAGCCCCTGCTCGCTGCAACTAGAGAAAAGCCCAGTCAGCAATGAAGATCCAGGACGGCTAAAAATAAATTAATTAATTTAAAAAAAAAAAAAAAGAAAGGGAGCAGGCAGAGGTCTGTAACAGTTGGCAAGCTGCATGTGCTCAGGAAGGGGTTTCCTAAGGGGGCCACATTTGAAAACCATGAGGAACCAGGAACATCCCCAGCAGCTCACAAAACAGGAGTGGGGAGAGTCCACACCCAAAGAGAGACGACAGAGCAATGACAAGGGGAGGGGGCCCACGTGGTCAGATGGCCAACAGACCGGCCCTGGCAGGAAGACAGTGACAGGTGGTTCCAACAGCGTACATCTCCGTATTCTTCAGAGAACATAGCAGAGCAGCTATGGAGACAGAGTCTTCAGGTAAACTCAGGGTTCGTTTATTGGAAGTTAGAAGTATCGTTAGAGATGAATGCTGGAGCTGCTGATGACGTGAGATAGAGTAAGGGATGAAGGCAGTGAGAACACAGCAGGAACAGGTCATTTCTTGTGTGTAATTTGGAGGACACTATCATTTCATTCGCTAAGAAGACTCTTTAAGGATCTACACAGAAACACTCCTGAGGAAGTTTGGAAAATAAAAACCAAAGATTTTAAAATTGAAAATATTTGACTAGAGTCTGCGGCTACATGGAACCCCATCTTGGCTAGGATTCAAATATCTTTTCTAGTGACACATTTATTACCATGTCCAGTGCCCACTCCAGGACTCTTGCCTGGGAAATCCCATGGACGGAGGAGCCTGGACGGAGGAGGCTACAGTCCATGAGGCTGTGAAGAGTCAGACACGACTTAGCGACTTCACTTTCACTTTTCACTTTCATGCACTGGAAAAGGAAATGGCAACCCACTCCAGTATTGTTGCCTGGAGAATCCCAGGGAGGGGGGAGCCTGGTGGGCTGCCGTCTATGGGGTCGCACAGAGCTGGACACAACTGACGTAAGTTAGCAGCAGCAGCCAGTGCCTTAATGATAATATCAATTTCCCATTTATTCACCCTACTAACTTCCTCTCCCTGTCTCTTATCTCTACATCTCTTCCAGCGGCTTTTTATGATTATGTATTGTAAAGAAAAAAGACTCCAAATTGAGTAACCTAGCAACGTGTACAGAGATCATATTTTAGAAACATTTTATCTACTGTTCCTTTGGCAAGAGAAGAAGAAATCCACTGCAGATAGAAACAGATTTTCATATGCTTTATCCAGGGGCAGTAGAGAAATCTTTTCCCCTTATCACATTCACCCCTCACAACCCGGACTTTTTCTGTGACTAAAACTGATGGTAATATAACAAATTCTGAGCTAGTCCCAAAATAATTTCATGACCTAGCAACTTAAGATGTTAATAATTGTGGGGTAATCTAAAAATGAAGGTGAAATATGACTAGAAAGTTTTCTAGGTATACATTACCCAATGTTTAGAAGGGTATATTTTTGCTTAGAGTTTATTTTATTTCTGATTGAAAATTCTGATTGTTTGGAAATTCTATTATTTGGGGCCTCTTAGAAAATTAAATTCTAATTAGCTATCTTTTTGTGTTGTGAAAAAAACATTCTCTGACAACAAAACATCTTGACTTCTTTGGGTTTCAGATTAATACTGTTCTAGAGAGTAGAAGTGGATAAGGCAATGGCACCCCACTCCAGTACTCTTGCCTGGAAAATCCCACGGACGGAGGAGCCTGGTGGGCTGCAGTCCATGGGTTCGCTAAGAGTTGGACACGACTGAGCGACTTCACTTTCACTTTTCACTTTCACGCATTGGAGAAGGAAATGGCAACCCACTCCAGTGTTCTTGCCTGGAGAATCCCAGGGACAGGGGAGCCTGGTGGGCTGCCGTCTATGGGGTCGCACAGAGTCGGACACGACTGAAGCGAGTTAGCAGCAGCAGCCGAGAATAGAAGACCTAGGTCCTTGTCCTGAACCTGGTATCAGCTAGATAAGTGACAAGCCAGGGTGGCTCTAGTTTTTCCCCATCATTCATACTGCAGGTATACAATGATCAGAAAGATAATAAATGAAATCAAATTCCAGTTCTGAAAGAGAAAATGCCCTTCCTGACTTTTGTTAACACAAGTCATCCTAGCGTGCAATGTCTGGCACACAGCAGGCACTCGTTCACTAATCAGTAGTAGTTCACCTGAAAATTTTCAGTTTTTACTTATCTTCACATCTCTCCAGCTGGAGAGAGACAAGGATTTCAGAGCTGTTAGCCTTTCAACACTGATAACAGAGGTAATAGAGTTCAAACCAAAAGGACTTCACCCTGAATTTGTGACAAAGCTTAGAATGCTGCCTCTGAAGACCATTTTGACACAAGTGGCAAAAAGGGACAACAAAATACAGATGGCCACAGAGCAAAGACAAACAAGCAGAAAAACCCTAGGGCCTTACCAAGTCACAAAAAAATTTTTTAAGGTATTACTCTGATAAATACTGAAGAGGGCTAACTTCATAGTAACAAGATCAAAAATTACATCAGAGCTGACCATCTTGGTGAAAAATAATCCTGTCACCATAAACAAAATGGGTGAGAAAGACATCTGTATAGGAAGCAGACAAATTTACTGAATAGAGTACAGAGAAACAGGAAACATCATTTCTTTTGTAATAAAACCTCAGAAAGTTTGACAAAATGTTCGTTAGTGGTAAAACGCAAAAAATAATTTCCTGGTTGAAAAGTAGGAGCCATCTCCTCAAGGGAAGATCAGAACCTCTAGAAAATCATTAAATGTTACAGATTTAGTCAATGTAGGCACAGGACAGGCTAGAAGCAAATATCAGCCAAGTACAATATCTGAGAGAGGTCTTATATACAGGAGATGAAAACAACTCTCAAAAATCAACAGTGAAAAAAGAAATGATCCAATCAGACAGTGGGCAAAAGACAGGAACAGCAGACATTTCATTAAAGGGGAGGTGGATAGATAAATAAATACATCAAAAGATGTTCAACATATTAGGTATTGGGGAAATGAAAATTATAACCACCATGGTGTATCACTACACACTTATCTGAACAGAAAAGAAAAAGTGGCGGGGGGCAACACCAAACCCCAGTGAGGATATGGAATCTCAGAGACACAGGTAGTAGAAAGATAAAATAGCACAGCCACTCTGGACGACAGTTTGGCAGTTTTTTATGAAACTAAACTTACCATCTAACCCAGCAATTGCACTCTTGGGCCTTTATCTCACAGAAGTGAAAACTTACCTCCAAACAAAAATGTGCATGCAAATATTCACAAGTTTTTTCATAGTAGCAAAAACTGAAAAAAACTCGTGTTCTTCAGTGGAAGATTGGTTTAAAAATTGGTACAGTCATATCTGCTTCCCTGATGGTTCAGAGGGTAAAGCGTCTGCCTGCAATGTGGGAGACCTGGGTTCGATCCCTGGGTCAGGAAGATTCCCTGGAGAAGGAAATGGCAACCCATTCCAGTACGCTTGCCTGGAAAATTCCATGGAGGGAGGCGCCTGGTAGGCTACAGTCAAAAGGACTGCAGAATCTTACATGACCAAGCAACTTAACTTCACCATGAAAAGCTAATCAGTCATAAACAGGGATGAACTATTGACATACACCACAACAGGGATGCACGTCAAGGGCATGAGAATAAACAAAAAAAGTCAGGTCTCAAATATTCCATTTATATAAGCCTTGAACTGACAAAACTATACAGAATGGAGAAAAGCTTGGTGGTTGCCAGTAAATTGGGGATGGGGAAAGGGTATCATGACGGATGTGGTGATGTCTATTCAAGTCTACATATAGGATAAAACTGCACAGAACTACACACACACACACACACACACACACACAGGTTGGATAAATGGTGATAAATTCTAGTTAACACTGTAGTATTTTCTGTATGCCATTCAAAATGTCCCTATAAAAAACTATCAATAATTTACACACATAAAGTAATTCATTATACCGAATCACCATGACTTCTATGTATGTAGTGGGCAGTACTGGCTGTCTAGGAGCACCCATTGCCATCTCTTCTTCTCATAATTCCAGGGCCCTCCCTGGTGATCCGGTGGCTAAGACTCCACGCTTCCAGTACAGGGAGCCCAGGTTCCAACCTAGTCAAGGAACTAGATTCCCACAGGCCGCAGCTAAGACCCAAGGTAGCTAAATAATTAAATAAACAAATACTTCTAAAAACTCAACAACAAAACACCTCGGATGGGTTCTACAGGTTCTATTCTTAAATAATAATAATATCTGGATTCCTTGTAGGGTTCTATTCTTCCTATACCTCCCACGTATTTGGCAGGAAGCTGACATTTCCTCCAGCTAAAGGGAGGGTCTCCACTGGCTTAGCAAATGGGCATATTCCATTCCCTGACTTCAGCCACTGGTTCAGGAAGTGTGACCTCCTGATCTAATAGGACTGAATCTAGAATCTTGCTTGGAATTGTTACAGATCTTTGACCACCAACAGGGAAGCCAACTCTGAGATCCTGCATCTGATATCCAGGCCCCTCCTTTCTGATCTAAAAGAAAATGGAAAGATAGCCAAAGACAGGGCGTAGCCTGGAGAGAGAGGGAAGGAGGGAGAAAGGAGGAAAGTGAGGAAAGGACAGGTGTATTAAAATTATCTAGAAACTTTCACAAACTACTGGTGCACCTCCAGCCCCTAAATGGTTGACTCCCCACCCCAGGGGAGTGGCTGAGCCTCACTGCTGTACATGCAAGCACAGACAGGCCAGTGGGTTATCCCTGATATGAGCAATCAATTGCTCAGTCATGTCTGACTCTTTGTGACCCCCTGGACTGTAGCCCACCAAGCTCCTCTGTCCATGGGACTTTTTCAGCAAGAACACTGGAGGGGGTTGCCATGTCCTCCTCCAGGGGATCTTCCCAACCCAGGGACCGAACCTATGTCTCTTCCATCTCCTGCATTGGCAGGCGGATTCTTGACCACTGTGCCACCTGGGAAGTTCTATTCCTGGTATGAAGATGCTGTCTTTCCTGCTGGAGCTCCATGAGGTACAGGCCCATCCCTCTTCTTCCCTTCCCCGCCCAAACATATCAGCATGGCGGCCCACATTTCTTGCCATGGTTTCCTGCTGGTTCATTTGCTCCTGCAATGACTCCAATCTGATCGGGCCTCACAGAACCCTCTCCAAGAGCAGGTCTCACTGACTGAACACTAAAATCACTTGAAAAGCTATAAATACAGATGTCTCGTTCCAATCCTGTCCCTAAGCTCTGATTTAATTATTTTGGGATAAGGCCAGGGTATTATGGGATCTCTCTCCTTTACATCAGGATTTTTTTTTTTTTTTTTCAAAAAAACCCTGGAGATTCTAACATTTAGCTAGGATTGAGTACCAGCGCACTGCTAAATGGCTGGTACAAATAACCTCCGAATCACTGAAATCAAGGGTTTTCCCTCTGCTGTCTCTACTTTAAGCTGACCTGGTGGGGAAAATAGTCAGCAAATAGGAGAAATAACATGTTTCTCATGAATAAGATTTCATAAAGTTGGAAACAGAGGAGTAGCAAAATCAACGTGCAGGAAAGAACTCTAGGAATGCAGAAGTGAATGAGGTGGCTCAAGTGTGAGAATTTTAAGATAAAAAATAGTTTTTGAGAAAGCATGTGTTAGGGGAATACTGATGGGGAAAGAAGAAAAATAGCTGTGTACAAAACTGTTGACAACTTTCTCGTTACTTTAAAACAGTGTGAAGTAGGTCTCTCTACTGGGGTATAGACCCACTTGTTAAATTCTGATTAAGAAAATCTCTTCAAGGTGTTTCAGTGCCTTAAAATTTGTGTTGGGAGGTGGTGGTGTGTGTCTTAAAATGTGAACTAACAGAATTTATCACTTTTTTGTGCAATTTCAGAGAGAAAAATGATCACTCTAAAAAAAGATCAATTTGAATTACGTATTCGCACATAACACAATAACTCAAAAGGCATTACTGGCAGAAAACAAAATAAAAAGTTGTGTTTCTGTAGCTAAAATAACACTAATAATATTATGAGCACATAACAGAAGCAGAATTATGTGACTTGCGTTACCTCATTAATCCTTATGAACCCTATAAGTAGGAAGAAGCTTCCTTATCTCATTTTAGAGATGAGAAAACTGAAGTTAAGAAAGGCAGGCAACTGATCCAAGTTTGCATGTGGCAGAAACAATATTCGAAACCAAACTGCCCAAGTCCAAAGCCTGAGGCCTCAATTGTTACGCTTGTCTATAAACTGTTATAGATTCACCAAAATTAGTTTAATGTTTTTAAAACCCACAGACACACGGGCCTATATTTTTTAAATGTCACTGGCAAATTACAGAGAACATTCTGGGCACCTACAGGACAGCGAGAACAAAAGGCAAAGGCAAGTCTGGCCCAAGATGTAAAATCCAGCACAGTCACGCTGGGGAGCCCCCATAAATGTTTATTGGTAATGATGGAGAAATTATGATTTTATACTCTTCTTGATTCATGCTATTTTTGCAATTTTAAAGTCCTCCCTTTGTGACTATATTTCCCAATAACTCTGGTTTTCATTTCCACACAAATACAAGTCACTAGGCCAAAGTCTTCTCTAGCTAAAGATGGCTAGGCAGATGCCCAAATCCTAATGGATCCACTTTTGTTCAGAACACACACACCACAGGCTGGCTTCCATGGCCCTGAGGACGATAGCTTTATAGCAAACAAAAGAGAAATGATGGCAGTATTCTACATAAGGACTTGCCTCGTAGGTGCTAATTCATGTATTTATACCTGCTTTAATGTACCTGTGGATCATAGTGATGATCCAAACTGGAAGATCTCTGTTCGCAAATAAATGCTCCATTTTCTAACCATCACTGACTCCCTATTGCCCACCACGCATGGTCTACTTCATGGAAATATCTGCTGAGCTTATTTAAAATTCGATGTTCACCAAAATTCTATACTATATTATATATATATAAGGTGAGAAGATACATGTGATTTCATGACCGCTCTTCTCCTACTGGAAACCCCAGATATAATTATTTATATTTTATAAAACGTTATTGGTAGTACAGAGGAATAGAGGATCAGGAGAGGAACACTTTATGTTTTAATTACTACTGCATATTTTACATCTCCCAGGGATATTAGACATTAGTTTCCTATTTCTTGAAATACATTTAGGATGGTACTCCATCAGAATAAAGAACTATTCTTTGTTTAAGTGTGATCCTTTCTTTAAAATTTAGGCAAGCTGGGTTCTCTGAAAGTTTCAGAGGATTCAATCAATTATGGACATGTTAATGAAAAATATAAACATTTTTATGTTTGAAAAGAACATACTAGGAATCTAACATCATTCTCACAACCACAAGGATGGCGACTTGTCTACTTCCCTGTAAATTAAATTGCCATGACCGTTCATTTCCCAGGGATCCTGTTCAGGGCATCTTCCTTGAGGAAAGCTGTGCCTATAGAAGCAGGGTTTTAAAGGAAAGAGCGTCCAGCAGGATTGGGGAAAGGTCCCAAGTTACAAATCAGAAGATGAAGATAAGAGGGCTACTGTTCTCTGCTTCCCTTCCTTTAAGGATGGAAAACATGTGCCACTCCCCACCCAGGGCTAATAGTCCACACCCGCGGTGGATGTCACCAACAGATCCCCTCACCCTTTTTCTCTGAGCCCAGGAACCTTCTCAGCGAGTACTCCAGGTAACTGCTACCACAAGTGCTGCACACGGTGCGGGAAAGGCTGTCTGCCCTGGCTTAGCTACAGCTGACCCTCGCACACGGTGCGGGAAAGGCTGTCTGCCCTGGCTTAGCTACAGCTGACCCTCGCACACGGTGCGGGAAAGGCTGTCTGCCCTGGCTTAGCTACAGCTGACCCTCGCACACGGTGCGGGAAAGGCTGTCTGCCCTAGCTTAGCTACCGCTGACCCTCGAATGACAGGGGGTTGAACTGTTCGGGTCTATTACACACATTTTTAAATAATAAGTATTATGGAACTACACATACCCTGATGCAGAGCCACAGAGAGAGAGGAGACCCACGGATACGGAGGGCCAGCTCTAAGTTATATACAGAGAGGCAGCGCACCTAACCCTGCATTGTTCAAGGATCAACTGTGTATTGTCTAATTTTTATCTGTTAAAAGTGTTGCCACTTTCACAATGTAAACTTACTTAGGTCACAATAGACTCTATCCTGGGGGTACTGTGTGCCTTGGTATTTTTACTAGATTTTTATAAATTACATACTTTTTGGGGGGTTGTATTCCAGGAACAATGAGAAAATATCTCATCTTTGTGAGAGTATAGAAGGTTTAATTGAATCAGTGGCCAAAAAACCTCTCTCTGAGAAGGCATTACATTTTGATTAATATTTCAAAAATATAGTCATTCTTGCACATGTATAAATGTTATAAGAAAATTTTTATAGACATTATGAAGGAAGAAGCTGGAAAAAATGATACTGTAATAAAACAAATTTTAAAAGGTTAACATACTCTATCAAATTTAGAAGAAACAAGGACTGACTCATTTATAATAGTTTTATAAAAGTTGAATTCAAGTTTTCCCTATTAAAAAACCAAACGTGTTCACTTTGATATGACTTAGATTTCATTTTGTTCATTGAAGAGTAAGGAGAAAGTATTCATATTTAGCACATCTTTAATTTGGCAATATCTACGTTCAGCAACATTTATACAATGTTTTCTATTTCATTAAAGATTTATAAGCAAATACAACATATGGTTGATAACCCCCTCAAAACCTGATTCTACAACTTTGTCTATTAATATTTTAAAAGAAGTTACTTCAAAGATCACTTTTATTTAAGATGGCAATTATATAGCTTAGAGTAAAACTCAGTGTCTTTTAAAAGGTCATTCTCATTATCTCTTAAAAACAATAATTACATAATTTAAAGAAAAAATGTTAAGTCAACTTTCTAATATAAATTGAGCATTATATACTGGAGAGGGTGTGGAGAAAAGGGAACCCTCTTACACTGTTGGTGGGAATGCAAACTAGTACAGCCACTATGGAGAACAGTGTGGAGATTCCTTAAAAAACTGGAAATAGAACTGCCTTATGATCCAGAAATCCCACTGCTGGGCATACACACTGAGGAAACCAGAATTGAATGTGTACCCCAATGTTCATCGTAGCACTGTTTATAATAGCCAGGACTTGGAAGCAACCTAGAATTCTATCAGCAGATGAATGGATAAGAAAGCTGTGGTACATATACACAATGGAGTATTATTCAGCCATTAAAAACAATACATTTGAATCACTTCTAATGAGGTGAGTGAAACTGGAGCCTATTATACAGAGTGAAGTAAGCCAGAAAGAAAAACACCAATACAGTATACTAACGCATATATATGGAATTTAGAAAGATGGTAACAATAACCCTGTATACGAGATAGCAAAAGAGACACTGATATATAGAACAGTCTTTTGGACTCTGTGGGAGAGGGAGAGGGTGGGATGATTTGGGAGAATGGCATTGAAACATGTATAAAATCATATATGAAATGAGTCGCCAGTCCAGGTTCGATGCACCATACTGGATGCTTGGGGCTGGTGCACTTGGACGACCCAGAGGGATGGTATGGGGAGGGAGGAGGGAGGAAGGTTCAGGATGGGGAACACATGTATACCTGTGGCGGATTCATTTTGATGTATGGCAAAACCAATACAAAATTGTAAAGTTAAAAAATAAAATGAAAAAAGGCAAAAAATATAACTAAATAAATAAATAAATTGAGCATTATAAATGATCTTATAGAAAACTGACAATTTGTTCAGTCGCTCAGTCACGTCTGACTCCTAAACAAACACAACCCCTCATCTGGAAGTGGTATCCACATGGCTCCATTACACACCCACTTATGTAATATAACCAGAGGACTACAAGTTTCCTTAGACATCCTAGAGAATAACTCCTGAGCCATAAATAAGAGAAAAGCTGGCCTGAATCAAGACATTTCTTCCATACGATTATGGCAGGAAAGTGATTCAAAAGAGATCATGATGATAAATGGTGACAGCAATACTTTACAATAACATTACTGAATATTTTCTGCATGCTGTATGCCATTCTAAAAGCTCAATATTATTAACTCATTCAAACATAACAATGTGGTGACCTGGGTACTGCCAGTGGGAAAACAGGAGGGAAAAGAAATGTATGTAAGACCATACTTTTAGCAAGGTGTCAATCAGTATTCTGATTTCCTAATGATTCCCCCTAAATACAAGGGGTGAGAGAGAGAGAAGAAAAACACAGGTTGTGACTTGTAATTTTCTCCATAGCTAAAATCCCACAAGCAGAGTTCTTTCCATAAAGACTGAGAGGAAGAAGAAGACTTCTCTGGTTAGAATGGTCATGCTATTGCCTGTCCAATTGCAGCTTCCTTCAAACAATGTTACTTGAATCCCCCAGGAGAACCTGAGGGCTTACCTTTCCCGAACTCCCACTATAACACACACATATGTATATGTATACACACATATCCACACACATCCATCCTGTACACAGCAATGATCACACTGCATATCTCACTCTTAAACTGTTAGCTCCTTGAGGTCAGGGACCACCTCTTTTCTCCAATTATCTTCAGTGGTAAAGAACCCGCCTGCCAATGCAAGAGTTATAAGAGACGCAGGTTCGATCCCTGGGCTGGGAAGAACCCTTGCAGAAGAGAATGGCAACCCACTCCGGTATTCTTGCCTGGAGAATCCCATGGACAGAGGAGCCTGGCGAGCTATGGTCCATAGGATTGCACAGAGTTGGATACAACTGAACCGACTGAGTACCACACATTTGAATGATGAATTGTTTAAATGCCTCATCTGGGTTTTAGGAACTCCTAACTGCTCTTTAAAAGAGCAAAGCTGCATTGGGAAGGAGTAAGGGCTGGCGAGGGTGTGGACTGCTGCCCAAATGCCCCCACTGCTGGGACACTACTGCCCTGCCCATGGAGGATAGTGTGTGTGCCCAATGTGGGAAGGTGAGGAAAGCTGCAGGAAGAGCTCCAAACAAGATCTAGAGCTGCCGGAGGAAAGCAGAGGGAGAGAGCCAAAACTACAGCCTCCTGTGGAACAGAAAGGAAACAGACTGAGAAGCCCTGGTCTGGAGCCAGACACACTGAGTTTGGGGCTTTGAGGGAAACTACATCCTGGCTCACTGTGGGGAGGGGGAAGGGAGATCGGGAGTCTCTCCTTCAAGTCCCCAGCCTCGTGGGGCCCACTAACAAAAACGAGGAGGTCAAGGCAGGAAGAATAACTGTTCTGACAAATGCCCACATCCTAGAACTCAGCAACTCTATGTTCCCTTAAACAGCACTAAGGACTTGGCAGAAGTGGTTCCAGACCCTGAGACGGGAAGGAGTAATCCAGGGGCGGGGTCCCTTCGAATTACATAAATTGGGCTTCCGTGATGGCTCAGACAGTAAAGTGTCTGTCTGCAACGCAGAAGACCCAGGTTCAATCCCTGGGTTGGGAAGATCCCCTGGAGAAGGAAATGGCAGCCCACTCCCAGTACTCTTGCCTGGAAAATCCCATGGACGGAGGAGACTGGTAGGCTACAGTCCACGGGGTCGCAAAGAGTCAGACAAGACTGAGTGACTTCACTTTCACTTTCTTCAATTTGGAGAGCCTTCCCCAGCTGTGGTTAGTGAGGGGGGCAATGCGACTCCAGAGAGAGACAGAGGGAGGCAGCGCCACGATCCAAGGAGTGCAAGCAGACTCCAGGAGCTGGGAAAACAAACCTGAGCCCTAAAGAATCCTCCAGAAAGGAACGAGGCCCTGCTGATACCTGGGTGTGAGCCCTGTGAGACTTGTGTGGAGCTCCAGACCTATAAAGTACAAAATAAGAAATTTCTGTTGTTTTAAGCCCCTAAATTTGGGGTCATTAGTTATGGAAGCGGTGGAAAAGTAAACAAGGGTCTTGCAATTCTAGGTCACGTCTGCCCCCATGGAGGGCTGAGGGAGAAGCCACAGAGACCCCCAGGGTGTGTGGGAGAAGCACAGGCCCAGAGGGAAGGCCACTTGGGAGGCCAACAGCTCAACCAAGGCTGAAAGGACCTGAAGAAAAACGTTTAAAAGAATTAGAGCAAGCCCAGAAGAGGGCCTAAAGTCAAAGGGTGACAAGGTAAATCGTCTTCATCCTGGGAGAAAGGTTGCTGTAACGCTAAAGCCCACTCCAAGCCTCTCTTCTGGGAAGCCTGATTTGACCCAACTTAGAACAGCGAAAAAACAAGCAGAATAAAAGCCACACTGTTAGGTGCTCCTAAATGGTTTCTGCTGTCCCCTGAAATCCAAGGGCAGAGGGGTTTGTGCATGGCTCTCTGTAATCCAATGTGCACCCTGGAGGAAGAGAAACAACAGCTAGACTCTGAGGGATTAAAACGAGTAAGGTCACTTTCCTGTCACTTCTGCCAGTACTTCTAGGCAAAGACAGCAAAATCATAAGACAAAAGTTGGTGCTATAAAGCAGTTTAAGAACTCTTTGTGGAACGTTATCTTGATTTCAAGATTTTCTCCTTTAATGACAAGGGAAATTGAACTGCATGAAGGATGGACATCATATACACATTTGCTTAGGTTGTTACCCTATATGTATGATGTGAACCTAGTGGTTGTTGGGAAGTAAAGTTTTAATGGAAAGAAGTATATTTTTATCCCTGTAAAAAGTTAGAATAATGACTATGTAATGCGGGGAAAAAAAAAAAAAAAAAAAACTAATGTAAAATGAGAAAAAAATAACCAGTTGATGTTTGAGTTTCATTGAATATTTTGTCTCCTAAGGATACAGAACCAGGATTACTTTTATAAACAAATTAAATTATGATTCAAGGAAACTCTTAAGACAAGAATAGCTTAAGTTCTTAAGATGATTGGACTCTCAATTAAAAAAGAGCTCCTTGAGGTTTGTAAATGTTTTAACATCTGTTTTATGATTTAACTGTCAAACTAAATTATCCTCAACTGGGACTGTACTACCTCGTGAAACCTACAAGTTACTTTGACTGTTTCAGAACCTTGAACTTACAGAATATGCACGAAACCTTATTAGTCACTCTCGTCCAGCAACTTGCCTGATGGGAGCAACATCCTTGACAGATATTTTCAGTTTTTAAAAGGTTCCAATTGATAGAGCATTTTTCCTTATAGAATTTTCTCCAGTTTATGGTTGACCTTATACTACAGATAGGAAAGAGAATGAAGTGGTCATTTCTGTGCCTACAACATGTCAGATATTGTGGTGGGAGCTTTACATATTTTTTTTAAATGTGCTCTTCACAGGCTTTCCAGGTGACTCAGTGGGTAAAGAATCTGCTGCAATGAAGGAGATGCAAGAGACTCAGGTTCGATCCCTGGGTGGGTGAGATCCCCTGGAAGAGGGCATGGAAACCCACTCCAGTATTCTTGCCTGGAGACTCCCACGGACAAAGGAGTGGCAGGCTACAATCTGTGTTGTCACAAAGAGTCGAATGTGACTGAAGTGAGTGAGCACACATGCGTGCTCTCTTCAGTTCAGTTCAGTTCAGTCACTCAGTTGTGTCCAACTCTTTGCGACCCCATGAATCCCAGCACACAGGGCCTCCCTGTCCATCACCAACTCCTGGAGTTCACTTAAACTCACTTCCATCAAGTCAGTGATGCCATCCAGCCATCTCATCCTCTGTCGTCCCCTTCTTCTCCTGCCCCCAATCCCTCCCAGCATCAGAGTCTTCTCCAATGAGTCAACTCTTCGCATGAGGTGGCCAAAGTACTGGAGTTTCAGCTTCAGCATCAGTCCTTCCAATGAACACCCAGGACTGATCTCCCTTAGGATGGACTGGTTGGATCTCCTTGCAGTCCAATGGACTCTCAAGAGTCTTCTCCAACACCACAGTTCAAAAGCATCTATTCTTTGGCTCTCAGCTTTCTTCACAGTCCAACTCTCACATCTATACATGACTACTGGAAAAACCCTTAACTTTAAATAGGAAAAGGAGTTCGTCAAGGCTGTATATTGTCACCCTGCTTATTTAACTTCTATGCAGAGTACATCATGAGAAACACTGGGCTGGAAAAAGCACAAACTGGAATCAACATTGCTGGGAGAAATATCAGTAACCTCAGATATGCAGATGACACCACCCTTATGGCAGAAAGTGAAGAGGAACTAAAAAGCCTCTTGTTGAATGTGAAAGAGGAGAGTAAAAAAGTTGAGTTAAAGCTCAACATTCAGAAAACTAAGATCATGGAATCTGGTCCCATCACTTCATGGGAAATAGATGGGGAAACAGTGAAAACAGTGTCAGACTTTATTTTGGGGGGCTCCCAAATCACTGCAGATGGTGATTGCAGCCATGAAATTAAAAGACGCCTGCTCCTTGGAAAGAAAGTTATGACTAACCTAGACAGCATATTGAAAAGCAGAGACATTACTTTGCCAACAAAGGTCTGTCTAGCCAAGGCTATGGTTTTTTTCCAGTGGTCATGCTCTCTTCACTTCATTCCAATGTAACATTACAAGCTATGTCTTATAGATGAAAAAAATGACAGGCTAAAATACAGGATGATTCTACTTCCTCGCTAACTAAAATAACTAAAAGCCAATAATATATGACAAGTAAATATTTCAGAGAAATAATGTCATCAAATTAATGATAAGGCTACCAAAAACAGACAAAAATAGTAGGCCAAACGTATTCTTACTTTTCAAATTTACTGTCAAGGATCCATATTTTTAATGAAGTGAAAGCTTCTCAGTTGTGTCCAGCTCTTTGTGACCCCATAGACTGTATAGTTAATGGAATTCTCCAGGCCGGAATACTGGAGTGGGTAGCCTTTCCCTTCTCCAGCGGATCTTCCCAACCCAGGGATCAAACCCAGGTCTCCCACATTGCAGGCAGATTCTTTGCCATCTGAGCCACAGGGAGTCCAAAAGAATACTGAAGTGGGTAGTCTATCTATTCTCTAGTGAATCTTCCTGACCCAGAAAGCGAACCGGGGTGTCCTGCATTGCAGGTATATTCTTTACCAACTGAGCTCTCAGGGAAGCCCATATTTTTAATAATAGACCAAAAACTAACCAATAGGAAATATTTTAATAATAATAAAATAAAATAATAAAAACAAATAATAAAATAATATTATAATAAATAATAGCAGGTATAAAACAGGTTATATTATTTAGTTTGAGTAAAATTACAAAAGTCACATGAGGATGCATACATATATATATATACACACACACATACATATATATATATGAATGGCAAACTAAATTAGTAAATAAGAAAACCTAGCTATTTTTGTCATTTGATCTGAACAGTATTGTTTAACAATTATATGTATAAGGTATTTAACTTTATTGTTGAAATACAATGTAATGATCAAAGGTAGGAAACTTTGATGTATACAGTAGAAAAGATATCTGAATACATTTTATGTCAAAAATAAACATTAGCAAAATTCTGCTTTCATTTTTGCTCAGGCTTGAAGTGATGAACAGACAACCTAAATGGTCAAACAGAAGGCTTACATTATTTTTATATAATGGAACACCTTATAGTCATTAAACATTTTTGAACATAAGACTACAGGACATCATGATATAATGCCAATGGAGTGGGGGGAATGATAGGAAACAAAAGGCACACGAGAAAATCCCAACAGCGTAAAACTAAAATGATACACACACAGTTGGGTGCACAGGAGCTAGTATGATAACGAATAGTCATTGCTTCACAAACTTTAGAATTTTGTGTAATCTTTTTTCAGTTTTGCTCATTTGATTCTATTTTATGTTATATAATTAATGTGTGTTTTATTTCTCATTAGACTGCAAACTTTTGTGAGGCCAGGAATCATCCTTTATATTGCAATTGTAGAGACCTTTTCAGTATTTGTCATTCACAAAGTTTTAGATTAAACCGAATGAAGTGTAAGGTAGTCTATGATTTTACTTTAAGAAGGGTTTCTTTATATTTTAAAGTTTGTTTTTATTTGAAGGCACATTTATAGCAGTAAATATGTCCAAAGCACATCTGGACACAATTTCATCTGGATAGACTGCCTACAATTTCAGTAAATTTTTTCTCTTTAAATGGGTTTATAACCTCATTTAAAAAAAAAAAAAAAAAACAATCTACTTCATTGTGGTGTGTAAAATTCACATTCTGCTAAAAAGAATAAGATATAACAAATGCAAATTTAGGTTATGTTCCATATTAAAATTCAATATGGCTTCCCAGGTGGCTCAGTGGTAAAGAATCCGCCTGCCAATGCAGGAGACATGGGGTTCGATCCCTGGGTGGGGAAGATGCCCTGGAGTAGGAAATGACAATCCACTCCAGTATTCTTGCCTGGAAAATTCCATTGACAGAGGAGCCTGGTGGGCTACATTCCATGAGGACTAAGTTTCAGAATAAGTTGCTGCTGCTGCTGTTAAGTTGCTTCAGTCGTGTCCGACTCTGTGCGACCCCATAGACGGCAGCCCACCAGGCTCCGCCGTCCCTGGGATTCTCCAGGCAGGAACACTGGAGTGGGTGAGTAAGTTGCTAGTTACATCATTTAAGGGCTTCTCTCATGACTCAGATGGCAAAGAATCTGCATACGGTGCAGGAGACCCAAGTTTGATCCCTGGGTCAGGAAGATCACCTGGAGAAGGAAATGCAACCCATTCCAGTATTCTTGCCTGGAAAATTCCATGGACAAAGGAGCCTGGTGGGCTACAATCCATGGGGTCACAAAGAGCTGGACACATCTGAGAAACTAACGTTTAACACTTAACTACATCATTTAAATGATAGGAGACTTGAGGACGAAGCTTCTGCTGCAAGGGTAGAGGAGTTTTATGAACAGGTCTAGATGGGCTGGTACTTGACCTGATGAGGAATGCTTCTGGAAAGTAACCTTCACCTCATTCAGTCTCACAGTAAACACCAGTCAGAAGTGTATCATGCTTTACTTATACGGCAAGTCCCCTACGAATGAGTTTCACTCTGAGACTGTGTGTGTAAGTCCAATTTGTTCGTAAGTCCAATAAAGTTAGCCTAGGTACTCAACTAACGCCGCTGCTGCTAAGTCGCTTGAGTTGTGTCCGACTCTGTGCAACCCCATAGGCGGCAGCCCACAAGGCTCCCCTGTCCCTGGGATTCTCCTGGCAAGAACACTGGAGTGGGTTGCCATTTCCTTCTACAATGCATCAAAGTGAAAGGTGAAAGTGAAGTCGCTCAGTTGTGTCCGACCCTCAGTGACCCCATGGACTGCAGCCTTCCAGGATTCTCCGTCCATGAGATTCTCCAGGCAAGAGTACTGGAGTGGGGTGCTACTGCCTTCTCCCAACTAACGCAATCAGCTATATAGTGCTGTATTGTAATAACTGGTTTATAATACTTTGCACATAAATAACACATAAAAATAACACACAAAAAGAAAACATTTCAATCTTACAGTACAGCACCTTGAAAAGTATAGCAGTTTAGTACATTAGCAGGCATACAGGGGCCGGCATTGAGTGAACAGGCGAGAAGAGTTACTGACTTGGGGAGAGAGAGGAGGTGGGAGATGGTAGAGCTGAAGGATCGTCAGCAATAGGAGATGGAGGGCAAGCTGCAATTTCATTCACATCTGATGTTGATTAATAGGTTCAGATTTCTCACTGGATTCAATTGTATATACCCTCTTGGAAAAATGATCCAGTGACGTCTGGGTAGTAGAGTACAAGCTACATCACTGCTTTAACTCTTGCTTCCAGACACGCTGGGCTTAATATAAAAATACACTATTATACTCTATACAGTAAAGCACACAAAAGCGTGACCCTTGAAAAGGATGCACCCACATGACGATGTAAGCCAGACACACGAACTAACTCACATGATTGCACATGTGAGCACAGTTCGCATCTTTGAAAATTTATAACTTGAAGGTTTGTCTGTAGGGGACTTACTGTACCAGTCACCAGTTGCTGGTTGCAGACAGACCTGGAGCCAGTCTCCAGAGGGACCTCTAAGTGGGCAGGGAGCCAGCTCTCAGGAGGAAGCTGGGGTCAGGAGGAAGCAAAGGGAGTATTCACACACCAGATATCAATCCACAGCGGCATGACTCCAAGGGAAAAGGCAAAACTATATCTCTATGTGATAGCATGCTGTGTCATCACCTGACTTATTTGTGTCCATAAGTATTTGTATCATTTACCATTAATGAAACTAAATTCTTCACCTGCGTCTGAAGGTGTCTTTCCATCAACACACATCCTATTGCCCCAACCTTGTAAAGGTCATTAAATACCTACTTCATATGAATGGAATTCTGGTCATATCAGCCCTGGCTTCTCTGCTTACATGCCCAGGACACTTTTTCCTCACTCTTCAAATCTCAGAGAAAATCCTACATTCTTTATGAGTCTTCAGGCAGGACTGATTTATTTTAGGTTCCTTCAAGTCCCTTGTTTCTGTATTCAGATTGCGCTGTGTACTTATTCCCACTGTACTGGTATCTCACTGACAAATATCTGCCCCTCACTAAACTGATCTTTGCCTGACAGTTCTTTAAACCCCCAGCTTTTAAAGAAGTTTCTATATTCATCTGTCAAATAAATCCACTAGTCATTGTTTTTAGCACTTAAGGAACATATTGTTTGAACACCAGCAATTTAACACTGAATTAAACCTGATGCAAAAGGGGGTCAAAAAATGACACACTGATGAAAGCTTTTTGAGAAAAAGAATAACGGTACAAAGAAATAAAAACGGAGTGGGGGAAGGAAAGAGTGGGAGGAACAGAGAAAGTAGCATCGATACAAATACACTGCTGCTGCTAAGTCACTCCAGTCATGTCTGACTCTGTGTGACCCCATAGACAGAAGCCCACCAGGCTCCCCCGTCCCTGGGATTCTCCAGGCAAGAACACTGGAGCGGGTTGCCATTTCCTTCTCCAATGCATGAAAGTGAAAAGTGAAAGTGAAGTCGCTCAGTCATGTCTGACTCCTACCGACCCCATGGACTGCAGCCTACCAGGCTCCTCCATCCATGGGACTTTCCAGGCAAGAGTACTGGAGTGGGGTGCCACATATATACTACCATGTGTAAAAGAGATAGGTAGTGAGACCTACATAATACAGGGAGCCCAGCCTGAGCCCAACACAACATTGTAAAAAAATTACCTTCCAAATCAAAAAATAAATTAAAAAAAGAAAGAAAAACAGAAGCATTACTGTCTACCAGATAATGCTCTGCTAGTTTTATGTGTTTCAGCTCATTTGACCCTAACAATGACATTATGCAAAAAAGTAGTTATTGCCCTCTTATCCCAGATGAAGAAGCTGAAGCAGAGGAAGGTGAAATTACCATGAGATCATCCAACTAATAAGGGGTGGAGCTGGGATTTAAATCCAGGCGGTTTGGCTCTAGAGTCCTTGCTCTGAGCTACTGACAGTTGGTCATGTATCTACTCCTTTCCATTTATATATCCCTGGAAGCAGATCGAAAGACAGCAGGAACGTGCTAGGAGGAGAAGTCAAGGGCAACGTACTCAATCAGGCCCCACGGCTCTGCAGGTGAGCAGAAGGGCACATGCTGTCAAGGCTGTGTGTCTGAGTGCCTTGTGACCACACAGACATGCATGGTGCCGGTGTGATCCACATGTGGGCTGCTCTTCACATCAACACGGTATTATCCTTTGCCCCATTTGACCTATTTGTAGTATTTGGGGCTCTAATTCTTCCAGACATTTTAGAATCAACTTGACAAGTTTCAAGGAAAACACCTACTTGGATTCTGTTTGAAGCTGAACTCAATCTACAGATCAATTAGATAATAATGAATCTATCCGTGAATATCTTTCTAAAAAAAAAAATCACTTAAAATTGTTCTTCTAATGAGTTTAAGTTTTACAATTATTCCTAAAAGGTCTCAGATGACTTTTTTAAAGATTATTTCTATATATCTTTAACTGCCACTGTAAATACTGATTTTTTAAATTGTATTTTCAGTTGTGTTTGATGTTTATCTATAACATGTTTTTATACCCTCCAATGAATTCTAATAAGCAATGTATAGATTAAATTTTCTATATAGAAACTCATACCCTTTGTGGGAGACCTGGGTCTGATCCCTGGGTTAGGAAGATTCCCTGGAGAAGGGAAAAGCTACCCACTCCAGTATTCTGGCCTGGAGAATTCCATGGAGAAGTCCATGGGATTGCAAAGAGTCCGACACAACTAAGCAACTTTCACTTTCACCCTTTGTCAATAAATGACATTTCCTTCAAGATCTTTTCTCCTTATAGATTTTTAATTCTTATTCTCATCTTGTTATCCTGCCTTGGACAGCCAGTCCAACAATAAATATAATTAGTCACAGTGGATTTCTTGGTTTTTGATTTTTAAAGTAATGCTTCCAATACTTACCATTAAATATAATGTTTGTTGTAGGTTTTTCGTAGATAACCCTTATCAGGCAAAAGAAGTTACTAATTTGCTACAAATTTTATTTTCCTCTTTTCATTAGTATCAGGTACTAAAAAATTCTGACTGTTCTTTCTGCATTCACTGAGATGATTATGTAGTTTTTCTTTTTTAGTCAGCTAATGTAATTAATTATATTAATAGACTGTCTAATGTTAAACCAATCTGACATTCCTGGAATAAATTCAACTTGGTCTTGAATATTTCTGGCTTCAGTCTGCTATTAAAAAAAAAAAAATGCCTCTAAGGTTATGCGTGAGAATGGCCTACGGTTTTCTCTTGTTGAATTGTTCTGGCTTTAAGTTATACTAACTCCATAAAATGAGAAGGACCATGTTCTTTCTTCTATCCCCTTGAAAAGAATCTGTCTATAAAACTCAACGCCAGTAGAATTCACCTATAAAATCAATTAGGCCCAATGCTCTCTTTAAGGGAAGATAAGCTACTGACTCAATTTCTCTCATACTAGAAGAATATTTGAGTTTTCTCTTTTTTCTTGTGTTAATTTTGATAGCATTTTACTTTTCTGGGAAAATCAGAAGTACACAATTAATTGACATTCACAAAAATCAAATTCAGAAGTTTGGGGGATAGTAAAGAAGAAGTTAAAAATGTATAGAACATCCAGTGAATCAGCTCCGGAAGTCCAAAGTGTAGCAATGGTAAAAGATGATCAACAGGTATCTGTCCCACCAAAGATAAGAGAGACAATCGGAGCTGCCAAAATCCCCTTATAAGTAAAGAACCAATGAAAGGACCATGACATTGATAACATGTCCACTTTCTTAGACTTCTTGACACTTTTACCAATGTATTTAGAGCATTTAGGATAGTAACTACTTTTTAATTAATCAGTTATTATTACCATAGCCTTCCCTATCTTCAGCAAATTATAGATTATCTTCTAAACTTTACTTTTTTCCCCAACATTCCTTTCTGTTTCCAGGAAACAATCTTTAGTCTGGTCCCATTTTTTACTTTTTTTCCCATTTCATTAGTATCCCAACTTAAGGAGGATGTGGGTCAAATTGCATAAAACTATGGATAGGGAGGCCTGGCGTGCTGCAGTTCATGGGGTCGCAAAGAGTCGGACATGACTGAGCGACTGATCTGATCTGATGACACCAAGTACTTCCCTGGTGGCTCAATGGTACAGAATCCACCTGCCAATGTTGGTAATGCAAGTTTGATCACTGGGTCAGGAAGATCCCCTGAAGGAAGAAATGGTAACCCATTTTAGTTTTTTTGTCTGGAGAATCCCATGGACAGAGGAGCCTGCAGGTCCATGGGGTCGCAAAAGAGTCGGACAAGACTTAGCGGCTAAACGACAATAAAGACACTAAGTAGTCATGCCTCAGTCTTGACTAAAACCGAACATTAGGTTTTCACATATGCCAATCAGAGGAAAAGATTATAAATCCATACATGTATGTAACTGAAGTGTGTCAGCAATCTACTTTTCTTCCTTTGAATTTCTGAAAAGAAAGATGAGGTACAACAAATAAATTTAAGGAATTTATAAGTTAAAAACGTACACAGTATGCCTTTATGACACCTCCAATTAACCCCCTCTCCATTCAAAGCTCAAGCTAGAGCACTGTTACCTTAAAGTGTCCTTTAGAATCTTGGAATAAAAAAATTACTTCTTGCTATGGTTTTCTAAAACACCATAGGGGATTTGGAATATAAAACTTATATTTTCTAAAAGCCTTACAAAAAGTACTCTAGTTAACATTTTCAGACAATAGCTGTCTTAAAAGAAGTGACACCTTGTTCATCTTCAAGACCAAGGAAATTCGATCAGTGGCACACTGAGCTCCCAAACTGCTACCAACCAACTCAGTCATCAACTTCACAGCAGAAGGGAGTTTTAAAGACAACTAAGAAGTCCCCCAAAAGGATACTTAAATGGCCTATAAAATATTTTTAAAGGCTTATGAAAGAAACAGTAAATGTCAAGAAGGTGTAAAGTGAGAAAAGTGTGGTTTGGAGAAAAAGAGAAAAAAGTAGGGGAGGAATTCATTAATTGAGAAAAACAAGTAAGAATAGTAAAGAAAGAATATGCGACAGTCTCAAAAGCATTCACAGATGGTTTTCAACTGCATCCAATTTACCCTGAGCTGTTAAAAGGTCATGTCTAATTTTTTTACTTTGACATCTTAGAGGTTCCTGCAATCTCCACCAGGTGTAGGCTGAAATAGAGTTAGCCAACTTCCCTAAAACATCAGTCCAGGCAAACAAACTCATCTAAGAATCTCTGTGTCTACCCTTTCTTCTCCATTTAATAGAAAATATAAAGATGGTACAATAACAAGAAGGTTAAGGCAACAGGAAGTTGAAAACAAAAATGAGAGTAAAAACAGACCTGAAGTAAAGACCTTGCTCCCTTCTCCCTTTCCTGCTGCTGCTAAGTCACTTTAGTCGTGTCCGACTCTGTGCGACCCCATAGACAGCAGCCCACCAGGCTCCCCCGTCCCTGGAATTCTCCAGGCAAGAACACTGGAGTGGGTTGCCATTTCCTTCTCCAATGCATGAAAGCGAAAAGTGAAAGTGAAGTCGCTGAGTCGTGTCCGACTCCCAGCGACCCCATGGACTGCAGCCCACCAGGCTCCCCCATCCATGGGATTCTCCCTTTCCTAGAGGGATGCTTACAGCTTAAGTATGTATCAGCATCCTCCTGGGAAGCCGAGTTATAAGCTCTATCTAACCAGCAAAAAAGAGTGCCATCTCAAAGTGCTCTGAAGAAAGTAAGATACAATTTCCCTAAAGGTTTTATGAGTACTTCCAATCTATTCACAATTAATTCAAATGAAATAATCACTAGTAAAACAAAAAACTGGGCACAAAATGAGTCCAAAGAAATCAGTTAGTGACTAGAAAGCACTTGGCACAGAAAATTCAGTTGTGCTTTCTCGATGCTGTTATTTTTAACTGAGGACTTTGAACTGAGTAAACAATGTAACAAAAATAAAAAAAACCTATACTACTTTCCAAAGTATAAAGATTCACAATGAATCTTATTTATCTAGCTTCTTGTTCACATTTGTTGAGAGTGTAAAAGCAATTAAAAAAAATAGCATACAATAAACTTGCTGTATATTTCACTTCTTTTATAGTGTTGATTTTTAAATTATTGCTTTTCCAGTCTTCTGGAACATAGAAAAATACAAATTTTATAGAATATTAAAATATAGAAAAGATTCCTTGAGTTATATTTCTATGTTTTAGGCGAGGATCTGGTCATCTAACAAAAAAGGTTATTAACCAATGGTGTGAAATAACAATACAAGGTGAACATGAAATTAATGGTCAAACCCTTCACAGTACTCACAGTATACAGACAAACCATCTAACAATTAGTTAACTATACAGCTCAGTGGGTAAAGAATCTGCCTGCAATGTAGGAGATCCCAGTTCAAATCCTGGGTTGGGAAGATCCACAGGAGAAGGGATAGGTTACCCTCCCCCAGTATTCTTGGGCTTCCCTTATGGCTCAGCTGGTAAAGAATCCTCCTGCAATGTGGGAGAACTGGGTTCAATCCCTGGGTTGGGAAGATCCCCTGGAGAAGGGAAAGGCTACCCATTCCAATATTGTGGCCTGCAGGATTCCATGAACTGTATAATCCATGGGGTCACAAAGACGTGGACACGACTGAATAACTTTCACTCACTGCCTTTGAAGAATTGTGAACAAAGCCAGAAATTCTGCTAACCAAATTTCTCCTATCGGTAATATGAAAGTTTATTAAAACTTAGATCACCTACAACTTTTTAAAAAGATAATGATATCTTTTAGTTGTTAAAGAAAAAAAAAAAAACAGTATCATAGACACGATGTTATAAATAATGCCTCCTTGTGGGAAAAAAATTCGCCAAAACTTACGACAATATCAACTGTTGCGTAATCTGATAATTTTTATAATGCTTACTCTGACAAAAAAGGATTATTCAACTAGAGATTCTTTTTAGTATATTTTTAACCAATAAAACTTGTATCAGACACATATTAAAACAAATTGAAAAGCCATTGTAAAACCAATTCCAAGAGTCCAAATGCTCCATAAATATTCTCATAAATATTTAATATAAGCATTTTTCAACTTTTACCAAGGATACAGCCTCTGATTTTCTGTTAGAGACAGATTTTAGGGAAATTTAGCAATATGGAATCAGGCGGCCAAAGTTCAATGCTACCCACAGTCCACAGGGCAGCAAAGAGTCAGATACAACTTAGCAGCGAACAACAAAACTCCCTGTGTGACCTTGATCAAGGTGCTAAACTTCTTTGTGTTTCAGTCCCTTCATCTGTAAAAATGGAGATGACAGTGGTTCCTATTTTATAGTACTGGTTTTTGTTACAGTTTTGTGTTAACAGTATTTTAAATGAAATAACCCAAATGAAGAGTTTAGAAAGGGGTTTGGCATAATAAATATTGGCCAAACATTCTTCGCTATATTTTCACTTTTCATTTGTTTTCATTTTCCCTAAACAGACTAGTGGTCAATGAACAACAAATGGTTAAAAAATGAACTTAAGGGGGAGAAGCAGAGACATTACTTTGCCGATAAAGGTCTATATAGTCAAGCTATGGTTTTTCCAGTAGTCATGTAGGGTTGTGAGAGTTGGACCATAAAGAATGCTGAGCGCCAAAGAACTGACGCTTTCAAACTGTGGTATTAGAGAAGACACTTGAGAGTCCCGTGGACAGAAAGGAGATCAAACCAGACAATCCTAAAGGAAATCAACCCTGAATACTCTTTGGAAGGACTGATGCTGAAGCTGAATGTCCAGTACTTTGGCAACCTGATGCAAACAGCCGACTCATTGGAAAAGACCCTGATGCTGGGAAAGATTCAAAGCAAGACGAGAAGGGGGCGACAGAGGGTGAGATGGTTGGATGGCATCACCAACTCAATGGACAGGAGTCTGAGCAAATTTCGTGAGATGCTAAAGGACAGGGAAGCCTGGCGTGCTGCTGTCCATGGGGTCGCAGAGAGTCAGACACAACTGAGTGACTTAACAACAACAAAGCGGGGGAAATCCTTTAGAAAAGGAATGCATCTCTTTCAAATTAATTGTCTAGTCTGAACTTCAAAAAACCAATATTATTACCTATAATTGAAAGCCTGTGACTTAGCTCGAACATTTTATAACCTTGAAATATATAAGATTCTTAAGAAGTTATTAAAAATCTTAAACATTCCTGGAACACTTTTTAGGACAGGCTGTTTCTATTATTTTCTTGGAACCCACCTAAGTGGACCTTTTAGTTGTGTAAAAAAGTAAAGACAAAAGAGAGACATAGTCATAAAGACTTAAAACAACTGCACAATAATGAAAAAAATTGGTCTACAGTATCACCATATGAATTGATACAATTTCCTAAACAAAAACAAAGAAATGGACAATGTACATTTCAAAGAATCATTGGCAAAGGCATTAAAACCAATTAACATCATCAGTTAATACGAGGAAAATGTATGTAACAGGAATAATAGAAGATGCATAAAAGCATAGAATAAAGGACGGTCCTTCCAAGGAAGTATTTAAGAATCCGAAGCGTTTCTATTTCCATGAAATAAGAGCGAGAAGGCAGAGGAAAGTGGAGGGAGGGGACAGGGAGGCAGAGACAGCACTCTTTACTATTCTCATTTTATAATGAACCAATTTTTTGAAAAACAGATCCTGGTACAGGCAGAACTGACTCAGCAGAGTCTGTTCTTAACTTGCTCTAGCGCTAAAGACCCTTGCTGATTTTTATGCAGATGCCTGTCTGCCCCACAGGTAGTTTTCTGGGGGCAGACTCGTGGGTGTGCAAAGAAATTACAAGGGGATCAAGAGAGATTAGAACAGAAGTGGGAAACTGAATTGGACACTCTTTAAGATTCTTTTTTTTTTAAATATCATATATTCTATCCTAATTGTCAGATCCTTTTGTCTCTCATATATTTTTGCCAGACAACTCACTTACAGCTCAGAAGTGAACTTGGCTAGTTTTGAAAAATACCTACTTTTCTCCATCTAGTATGCTAGATTTATTACAGCAGCTCTATCTCAACACTAAAGGATCTTGACATAGGATTATGTAAATACCACTAACCAAAGTCATAAAATATAACAGAACTATCCATTGAGTTCAGGCAATATCATCGTAAAAACTTTTCCCTATATAATTTTATTTTAAGGCCCTACCCGCACTGGAAACACTACCTTCTTTTTTTAATTCCAGTCTTATGCAAATATAATTGACATTCATCACTGTATAAGTTTAAGGCGTACAGCAGAGTGATTTGACTTACATATATCATGAAATGTTTATCATAGTAAGTCTAGTGAACAGCTCATATAGACACAAAATTAGAGAAATGGCAAGATTTATTTTCCTTATGATGGGAACTCTTTGGATTCACTCTCTTAACAACTTTCATATAAAACATATGACACTGTTAATTACATTTATCATACTGTACATTATATTTCGAGGACTTATCTTTTAGCTGGAAGTACCTTTTGACTTCCTTCATCCAATTCCCCCTCCTCCCACTGTCCATCTCTAGGAACAACCAATCTGATATCTTTTCTGAGTTTGTTTTTGAAATATAATTGATCTACCACACTGTTAGTTCCTGCTACACAACACAATGATTTTGTATTTATGTAGATTTCAAAATAATCACCACAATAAATCTGGTAACCATATGTCACCATACAAAACTATTATATAGTTATTGATTATATTCCCCACACTGTATATTTCACTGTTGTGTTGTTTTGTCAGTAAATTATGTCGGACTCTTTTGTGTCCCCATGGACTGTAGCCCACCTGGCTCCTCTGTCCATGGAATTCTCTAGGCAAGAATACTAGAATGGCTTGCAATTTCCTTCTCCAGGGGTCTTCCTGACCAAAAGGATGGAACCTGGATCTCCTGCACTGGTAGGCAGATTCTTTACCACTGAGCCACCTGAGAAGCCTGTATATTTCATACTTGTGACTAATTTATTTTGCAGCTGGAAGTTTATACCTCTTAATCTCCCTCACCTATTTCTTTCTTCTACCCAATCCCCTCCCCTCTGGCAACTACCTGTTTGTTTTTTGTATCTAAAACACTGTTTCTATTTGATGTTTGTTCATTTATTTTGCTTTTTTTAGATTCCACACATAAGTGAAACCATACAGTATTTGTCTTTTTCTGTCTGATTTTTCACTTAGCCTAGTACCCTCTAGGTCCCTCTATGTTGTCACAAATGGCAAGATTTCATTCTTTGTAAGAATGGATAAGACTTTTCATTCTTTGTAAGCTGGGTAAGATTCCATTGTATATATAAGTATACCAGATCTTCTTAGTCCATTCATCTATTGATAGGCACTTGAGTTGCTTCCATATCTTGACTATTGTAAATAATGCTGCAATGAACATAGGGGTGCATATATCTTTTCTAATTATCGTTTTTGTTTTCTTCAGATAAATACCCAGGAGTGAAACTGCAAGATCATACAGTAGTTCTATTTTCTAACTTGTTGAGGAATCTCCAAACTGTTTTTCATAGGGGCTGCAGAAATTTATAGTCCCAGCAACAGTGCATGAATGTTGCTTTTCCTCCACATTCTGCTTTCTTTTTCTTTTAAAGCATCATCTCCTTTAAACCAGCAATGCTATTTGTGAAATTTAAATATAAGTAGTGCTGTCACACCACAGATCTGAGTTTTCCCATAAACGCTGCTTCGTTCCATATGTGCATAGTGCAATGTTTGTTTCACAGCAGAGCTCATATTTCATTTTATTCCAGAGCTTTGTTTCCACACAACTACATATAATATTTTTCCTATCAAACATAACTGAAGGAAACAACGAATCCAAAATATAGTTTATAGCAAAACAAAATAGCGCAATTAATGGTAGAATTGGTGGCTGTTTTCAAAGTCTGCCTAGCTAGAAAACTCAAATTCTTTTGGATGACAATGACATATAACAAACATAACTTGAGCTAGCTGTATCAGAAAATATGTCAACATATGGCTTTGCCAGAGAAGTGAGCATTTAAAACATCTAGTCCTCCAATATGTTTCATGCTAATTATATCAAGATTACAGAAATACACATCTTACAAAATAAAAAGGTGTGTAACAAGCTTTCCGCATTCACAAGAGATCATTTACAATACTCGTAAGAAACATTCTATGTTTTATACTCAAAAATAATTTAGGATAAAAGTTTTAATTATGTAATTAACATGAAATATATTTCAATACATGCCAAGATACTGTTCTCCTAGAGTTTTCTACATGAGCTTCACATGTATTTCTGAGATGGACCATGGAAACACTATCAATTCATTTCCTAATAAATGCTTCAAAACTATGAGCTTAATCAGACTGTAAAAAGAAAACCTACAAAAATGTATTCTACTTTACCTTTCATTATTTTAAAATATGTCCCAAAATATTTTACATTCAACTGGCCAGATTCAAAGTGGGGGGAGGGAGCCTCGTTTTCCTAATGTATCAGAAAAAGAGTTGTAAAAAAGCTTAATTGCCACTTTTAAAAATAACAGTTCCTAGAAGAAAGCAAAATAAAATCTATTTTTCAGAGTGTTATTATACCTCCTTTATAAGATCAACATTTAAATTACTAAAATGATGTTCATATCTATGGTGCAGGGTGAGCAGTAGGGGGGCACTTTCATATTTAAGCAAAATAAAAGTTTTCGTAACATTCAATATATTTTGTAACACCTAGATAGCATATTCAAAAGCAGAGACATTACTTTACCAACTAAGGTTCGCCTAGTCAAGGCTATGGTCTTTCCTGTGGTCATGTATGGATGTGAGAGCTGGACTGTGAAGAAGGCTGAGCACCAAAGAATTGATGCTTTTGAACTGTGGTGTTGGAGAAGACTCTTGAGAGTCCCTTGGACTGCAAGAAGATCCAACCAGTCCATTCTGAAGGAGATCAATCCTGGAATTTCTTTGGAAAGAATGATGCTAGAGCTGAAACTCCAGTATTTTGGCCACCTCATGTGAAGAGTTGACTCATTGGAGAAGACTCTGATGCTGGGAGGGACTGAGGGCAGGAGGAGAAGGGGACGACAGAGGATGAGATGGCTGGATGGCATCACTGACTCGATGGATGCAAGTCTGAGTGACCTCCAGGAGCTGGTGATGGACAGGGAGGCCTGGCGTGCTGCGGTTCATGGGGTCGCGAAGAGTCGGACATGACTGAGCGACTGATCTGATCTGATCTGATCTGAACAATGATCAGCTTAATATAAATGGATTTCATTGTACAAGTAGAGAAAATGGGTATCGATAGTAAACTGGAACAATTGTGTTTTGGATTAAATAAACAAGAGGGAAACAGCATGGTCATCAGAGAAAACACTAAGTAACACCCACACAGGAAATCCAGCTTCATGTGCTCCCTGAGCTTTGTACTTTATTTCCTGAGATGAACTATTGCTGTGTTCTCAACACATTAAAAGAGTCAGGGGAGCTCACTGGATCTTTCTGTGAGATAGACGTGGGGCAGTTTTCAGTTCTTTCTACTTGCCTGCTATCTAGCCTTGGGTAAGTTAATTACCTTTCTTGAGTCTCAATTTCCTATCTATAAAAACGAGCATAACATACTTAATTAAGAGGCTGAAAGGATTAAATAGTAGAAGGTGTGTAGCAGCAGAGCAAAGACCACACAGCAGATGCAGAGCATTATCTCCCCTCCTCCACCCACTCCTGAGCCCTGCTCCTGGCGCTCGCCAACTGTGAAGAGCACCCAGGTAAAGGCATGCCCAGCACACAACGTCATTCATATGATTCTTACATCGTCTAGATGTTTGCTAGGTCTGTGATGATATTCCTACTTTCATTGCCAATACTGGTGATTTATGTTTTCTCTCTCTTTTCATTGGTCAGTCTTATTAGCAGATTATCAATTGTATTAATCCTTCCTAAGAACCAATTTTCTTTTTCTGCTTTCTTTGCTTTTTTAATTCCTCTGTGGTCTTTTTTCTATTTTATTGATTTCTGTCCTTATCTTTATTTTCTTTTTTTCTACTTACTATAGCTATATTTTGCTTTTCTTTCCTTACCTGAAGGTGAAAACTGTGAACGTTGATTTAAGGTTTGTTTTTATATATATATATAATATATAATATATGTATTATATATATAATATAATTTATAGTTATTTATATTCATCTAAGCACCGTTTTGGAGAAGGCAATGGCACCCCACTCCAGTACTTTTGCCTGGAAAATTCCATGGATGGAGGAGCCTGGAGGGCTGCAGTCCATGGGGGTCCCTGAGGGTCGGACACGACTGAGCGAATTCACTTTCACTTTTCACTTTCATGCATTGGAGAAGGAAATGGCAACCCACTCCAGTGTTGTTGCCTGGAGAATCCCAGGGACAGGGAAGCCTGGTGGGCTGCCATCTATGGGGTCACACAGAGTCAGACACAACTGAAGAGACTTAGCAGCAAGCACTGTTTTAGCTGCTTTGCACAAACTTTGTGTAATATGTTCACTATTATTCATCAACTCAATGGATGTGAGTTTGAGCAAGATCCGGGAGTTGGTGATGGACATGAAGCCTGGTGTGCTGCCGTCCATGGAGTCGCAAAGAGTCGGACACAACTGAGAGACTGAACTGAACTGATTATTCACTTCATAAGAATATAATTTCTCTTGTCACTTCTTCCTTGACTCATCATTACTTAGACATGTATTCTTAATTTCCACATGCTTGTTTATTTTCTAGGTTTTTCATTGTTGTTAATGTCTCGTTTAATTTTATCATAGTCAGACAACATTATGAACAATCTAAAATGCTTAGGCCTTATTAAAAGTTGTTTATGGGGGGAGGAGCTAAGATGGTGGACGAGTAAGACGGGGAGAATACTTTCTCCTCCACAAATCCATTAAAAGAACATTTGAATGCTGAATAAACTCGATAAAACAACTTCTGAATGCCAGCAGAGGACATCAGGCACTTAGAAAGACAGCTCATTGTCTTCAAAACGAGAAAACGAGCCCTGCGGTAACTCCTTTTGCGGAGAAGCGGCGCGGACACCAGCATTTGCTATTGGCAAGTGGGGGCTGGGCTAGGAGGAGCGGCGAGGCCTGCATTGCTTTGAGAAAGGATTTGGCCTGGCTATCTCGGGTGCTATCTGAGCGAAATAACCAGACTATCGGTTATCTACTACATCAAAAGCCAGCCCTAACTTAAGACACCACCAGGACTACCTACGGAACAAAGGGCTGCACAGAGTTGGCCGGCTGCAGGCCGTCCCACTCCCGTGACAGGCAGCCAGGGCCGGAGGCGGGCAATTACAGCCCTAGAGAGACACTGTCTAACGGAACTGTGAGTAGGTTTCTGTGCTGACTCACACTTCTTGGGGCTCTGGATGGTCAACATCTGCCTCAGAAAGTGCGCTGTTTGTATACCCAGAAAACTGAGCAGCGGAGAGGCGATAAGTCGCATCACCTGCACTCGCTGAACATTTCATCACCTGCGCTACTCGGATCTGGGAAGGGCATAAAACGCAGACACAACCAAGTCTGTGCTTCTGAGGATTATCTGAGTGCCTGAACCTGGCCGGGTTAGATTTGGGTGTTCATCTCCACCCCCTCTGTAACAAGGCAGAGATCAGATATTGAAAAGACCTGTAAACCGCCTCAATAAAGAGAATTCAACAAACTACCAGAATATAGTAAGGACACTCTAAATTTGGCAATTTTAACAAAATGAAGAGACAAAAGAATACCCAGCAGCTAAAGGAACAGGATAGATGCCCACCAAACCAAACCAAAGAGGAAGAGATAGGGAATCTACCTGATAAAGAATTCCGAATAATGATAGCAAAATTAATTCAAAATCTCGAAATCAAAATAGAATCACAGTTAAAGAGTCTGGAGACAAGGATTGAGAAGATGCAAGAAGGGTTTAACAAGGACCTAGAAGAAATAAAAAAGAGTCAACACATAATGAATAATGCAATAAATGAGATCCAAAACACCCTGGAGGCAACAAATAGTAGAATAACAGAGGCAGAAGATAGGATTAGTGAACTAGAAGATAGAATCCTATAAATAAATGAATCAGACGAGAAAAAAGAAAAACGTATCAAAAGAAATGAGGACAATTTCAGAAACCTCCAGGATAACATCAAACGCTACAACATTCGAATCATAGGAGTTCCAGAAGAAGAAGATAAAAAGAAAGATCATGAGGAAATACTTGAGGAGATAATAGTTGAAAACTTCCCTAAAATGGAGAAGGAAATTACCACTCAAGTTCAAGAAATCCAGAGAGTCCCTAACAGGGTAAACCCAAGGCAAAACACCCCAAGACACATATTAATCAAATTAACAAAGATTAAATATAAAGAACAAATATTAAAAGCAGCAAGGGAAAAACATCAAATAACTCACAAGGGAATTCCCATAAGGATAACAGCTGATCTTTCAATAGAAACTCGCCAAGCCAGGAGGGAATGGCAAGACGTAATTAAAGTGATGAAAGAAAATAACTTACAGCCTAGATTATTGTATCCAGCAAGGATCTCATTCAAATATGAAGGAGAAATCAAAAGCTTCACAGATAAGCAAAAGTTGAGAGAATTTTGCACCACTAAACCATTTCTCCAACAAAAAACTAAAGGACATTATCTAGATAGGAATCACTAAAAGGGTGTATAAATTCGAACCCAAAACAATAAAGTAAATCTTATGTATCAATAATTGCTTTAAACCTTTATGGGCTGAATGCCCTAATCAACAAACAAAGACTGGCTGAATCGATACAAAAACAAGACCCCTACATACCTTGTCTACAAGAGACAACCAAAAGACTAAAATGGGTCAAATGGATACAAAAACTAGACCCCTATATATGTTGTCTACAAGAGAACCACCTTAAAATAGGGGATATATACTGACTGAAAATGAAGGCCTGGAAAAAGATTTTCTATGCAAATATGGAGTAACACCTGGAGTAACAGGCAAATTTGGCCTTGGAATACGGAATGAAGCAGGGCAAAGACTAATAGAGTTTTGCCAAGAAAATGCACTGGTCATAGCAAATACCCTCTTCCAACAACACAAGAGAAGACTCTATACATGGACATCACCAGATGGTCAACACCGAAATCAGATGGATTATATTCTTTGCAGCCAAAGATGGAGAAGCTCTATCCAATCAGCAAAAACAAGACCAGGAGCTGACTGTGGTTCGGACCATGAACTCCTTATTGCCAAATTCAGACTGAAATTGAAGAAAGTAGGGAAAACTACTAGACCATTCAGGTATGACCTAAATCAAATCCCTTATACAGTGGAAGTGAGAAATAGATTTAAGGGCCTAGATCTGATAGATAGAGTGTCTGATGAACTATGGAATGAGGTTCGTGACATTGTACAGGAGACAGGGATCAAGACCATCCCCATGGAAAAGAAATGCAAACAAGCAAAATGGCTGTCTGGGGAGGCCTTACAAATAGCTGTGAAAAGAAGAGAAGCGAAAAGCAAAGGAGAAAAGGAAAGATATAAACATCTAAATGCAGAGTTCCAAAGAATAGCAAGAAGAGATAAGAAAGCCTTCTTCAGTGATCAATGCAAAGAAATAGAGGAAAACAACAGAATGGGAAAGACTAGGGATCTCTTCAAGAAAATCAGAGATACCAAAGGAACATTTCATGCAAAGATGGGCACGATAAAGGACAGAGATGGTGTGGACCTAACAGAAGCAGAAGATATTAAGAAGAGGTGGCAAGAATACACAGAAGAACTGTACAAAAAAGAGCTTCAAGACCTAGACAATCATGATGATGTGATCACTGACCTAGAGCCAGACATCTTGGAATGTGAAGTCAAATGGGCCTTAGAAAGCATCACTACAAACAAAGCTAGTGGAGGTGATGGAATTCCAGTGGAACTATTCCAAGTCCTGAATGATGATGCTGTGAAAGTGCTGCACTCAATATGCCAGCAAATTTGGAAAACTCAGCAGTGGCCACAGGACTGGAAAAGGTCAGTTTTCATCCCAATCCCAAAGAAAGGCAATGCCAAGGAGTGCTCAAACTACCGAACAATTGCACTCATCTCACACGTTAGTAAAGTAATGCTCAAAATTCTCCAAGCCAGGCTTCAGCAATATGTGAACCATGAACTTCCTGATGTTCAAGCTGGTTTTAGAAAAGGCAGAAGAACCAGAGATCAAATTGCCAACATCCGCTGGATCATGGAAAAAGCAAGAGAGTTCCAGAAAAACATCTATTTCTGCTTTATTGACTATGCCAAAGCCTTTGACTGTGTGGATCACAATAAACTATGGAAAATTCTGAAAGAGATGGGAATACCAGACCACCTGATCTGCCTCTTAAGAAATGTGTATGCAGGTCAGGAAGCAACAGTTAGAACTGGTCATGGAACAACAGACTGGTTCCAAATAGGAAAAGGAGTACGTCAAGGCTGCATATTGTCACCATGTTTATTTAACTTATATGCAGAGTACATCATGAGAAATGCTGGACTGGAAGAAACACAAGCTGGAATCAAGATTGCCGGGAGAAATATCAATAACCTCAGATATGCAGATGACACCACTCATCACTGCATGGGAAATAGATGGAGAAACAGTGGAAACAGTGTCAGACATTGTTTTTCTGGGCTCCAAAATCACTGCAGATGGTGACTGCAGCCATGAAATTAAAAGACGCTTACTCCTTGGAAGGAAAGTTATGACCAACCTAGATAGCATATTCAAAAGCAGAGACATTACTTTACCAACAAAGGTTCGCCTAGTCAAGGCTATGGTCTTTCCTGTGGTCATGTATGGATGTGAGAGCTGGACTGTGAGGAAGGCTGAACGCCGAAGAATTGATGCTTTTGAACTGTGGTGTTGGAGAAGACTCTTGAGAGTCCCTTGGACTGCAAGAAGATCCAACCAGTCCATTCTGAAGGAGATCAGCCCTGGAATTTCTTTAGAAGGAATGATGCTAAAGCTGAAACTCCAGTATTTTGGCCACCTCATGGGAAGAGTTGACTCATTGGAGAAGACTCTGATGCTGGGAGGGATTGAGGGCAGGAGGAGAAGGGGATGACAGAGGATGAGATGGCTGGATGGCATCACTGACTCGATGGATGCGAGTCTGAGTGACCTCCGGGAGCTGGTGATGGACAGGGAGACCTGGCGTGCTGCGGTTCATGGGGTCGCAAAGAGTTGGACACGACTGAGCAACTGATCTGATCTGATGCAAATATGGATCATAAGAAAACAGGAGTAGCAATACTTATATCAGATAAAATTGACTTTAAAGATCTTGAAAAGGAGACAATGAAGGTCACACATAATGACTTAAAGGAACAATCCAAAAAGAAGTTATAACAATTATAAATATATATGCACCCAACATTGGAGCATTGATATATCTAAGACAAACATTAATTAATATGATAGAAGAAATATGCAGCAATACAATAATAGTGGGAGACTTTAATACCCCACTCATATAATCTGGCTGTAATAGACAAAGTAAAGAGGAAAACATATTTACTTATGAGCCTCAAAAAATCCAGTTCAGGGGAGGAGCTAAGATGGCGGACGAGTAAGACGGGGAGAATACTTTCTCCTCCACAAATCCATTAAAAGAACATTTGAATGCTGAATAAACTCGATAAAACAACTTCTGAATGCCGGCAGAGGACATCAGGCACTTAGAAAGACAGCTCATTGTCTTCAAAACGAGAAAACGAGCCCTGCGGTAACTCCTTTTGCGGAGAACTGGCGCGGACACCAGCATTTGCTATCGGCAAGTGGGGGCTGGGCTAGGAGGAGCGGCGAGGCCTGCATTGCTTTGAGAAAGGATTTGGCCTGGCTATCTCGGGCACTATCTGAGCGAAATAACCAGACTGTCGGTTATCTACTACATCAAAAGCCAGCCCTAACTTAAGACACCACCAGGACTACCTACGGAACAAAGGGCTGCACAGAGTTGGCCGGCTGCAGGCCGTCCCACTCCCGTGACAGGCAGCCAGGGCCAGAGGCGGGCAATTATAGCCCTAGAGAGACACTGTCTAACGGAACTGTGAGTAGGTTTCTGTGCTGACTCACGCTTCTTGGGGCTCTGGATGGTCAACATCTGCCTGAGAAAGTGCGCTGTTTGTATACCCAGAAAACTGAGCAGCGGAGAGGCGATAAGTCGCAGCACCTGTGCTCGCTGAACATTTCATCACCTGCGCTACTCGGATCTGGGAAGGGCATAAAACGCAGACTCAACCAAGTCTGTGCTTCTGAGGATTATCTGAGTGCCTGAACCTGGCCGGTTTAGATTTGGGTGTTCATCTCTGCCCCCTCTGTAACAAGGCAGAGATCAGATATTGAAAAGACCTGTAAACCGCCTCAATAAAGAGAATTCAACAAACTACCAGAATATAGTAAGGACACTCTAAATTTGGCAATTTTAACAAAATGAAGAGACAAAAGAATACCCAGCAGCTAAAGGAACAGGATAGATCTCCACCAAACCAAACCAAAGAGGAAGAGATAGGGAATCTACCTGATAAAGAATTCCGAATAATGATAGCGAAATTAATTCAAAATCTCGAAATCAAAATAGAATCACAGTTAAAGAGTCTGGAGACAAGGATTGAGAAGATGCAAGAAAGGTTTAACAAGGACCTAGAAGAAATAAAAAAGAGTCAACACATAATGAATAATGCAATAAATGAGATCCAAAACACCCTGGAGGCAACAAATAGTAGAATAACAGAGGCAGAAGATAGGATTAGTGAACTAGAAGATAGAATCCTATAAATAAATGAATCAGACGAGAAAAAAGAAAAACGTATCAAAAGAAATGAGGACAATTTCAGAAACCTCCAGGATAACATCAAACGCTACAACATTCGAATCATAGGAGTTCCAGAAGAAGAAGATAAAAAGAAAGATCATGAGGAAATACTTGAGGAGATAATAGTTGAAAACTTCCCTAAAATGGAGAAGGAAATTACCACTCAAGTTCAAGAAATCCAGAGAGTCCCTAACAGGGTAAACCCAAGGCGAAACACCCCAAGACACATATTAGTCAAATTAACAAAGATTAAATATAAAGAACAAATATTAAAAGCAGCAAGGGAAAAACATCAAATAACTCACAAGGGAATTCCCATAAGGATAACAGCTGATCTTTCAATAGAAACTCTCCAAGCCAGGAGGGAATGGCAAGACGTAATTAAAGTGATGAAGGAAAATAACTTACAGCCTAGATTATTGTATCCAGCAAGGATCTCATTCAAATATGAAGGAGAAATCAAAAGCTTCACAGATAAGCAAAAGTTGAGAGAATTTTGCATCACTAAACCATTTCTCCAACAAAAACTAAAGGACATTCTCTAGAGCAATACAATAATAGTGGGAGACTTTAACACCCCACTCATATAATTTGGCTGTAATAGACAAAGTAAAGAGGAAAACATATTTACTTATGAGCCTCAAAAAATTCAGTTCACTCAGGAGAATTAAAAAAAAAAAAAAAAAGACTTATTTGCTCACTCTGTAGAGGTTTGTTGACTATTTTGTGGGTTTGGTACCACTTTGGGTAGTAGGGAGGAAGAGGTGACAAATGTGATCCTGTCCTAAATAATATATTGTGGTAAAGATAGATTTACCAATACAAAATACCAAGATGTGCCTAAAGATGAGGACACCCAAACTGGACTTTTTGTTTTCTGAACTTTTCATTTCGAGAACAAACCTCCTAATATAAGATGAACTCACCATGATTTTTTTAAGTGTTCTTTGTGATTAAAAACAGAAAGCCATTGGTTAAGAAATTACATATACTCCTCCCCACCATCACTCCCCTTCTTTCTTCCCATTTCCCTCCCACCCTCATTGATCCTTTCCTTTGTCCATTTTCCCCTGCAAAAAAAAAAAAAAAAAAGAAGTTCAGTAAACTTCAATTATGATAAAATTCAAAGAAAAGGACACCTACACATATTATAGTCAAATTGCTGAAAACCAAATATAAAGAGAGAAATCTTGAAAGCAGCTAGAGAAAAACAGCACATTATCTAAGGAGGAAGATGACAGATATTTGATGACACATTAAAAAAAAAAAAAAAAAATCCAGTTCACTCAGGAGAGTTTAAAAAAAAAAAAAAAAAAAGACTTATTTGTTCACTCTGTGGAGGTTTATTGACTATTTTGTGGGTTTGGTACCACTTTGGGTAGTAGGGAGGAAGAGGTGACAAATGTGATCCTGTCCTAAATAATATATTGTGGTAAAGATAGACTTACCAATACAAAATACCAAGATGTGCCTAAAGATGAGGACACCCAAACTGGACTTTTTGTTTCCTGAACTTTTCATTTTGAGAACAAACCTCCTAATATAAGATGAATTCACCATGATTTTTTTTAAGTGTTCTTTGTGATTAAAAACAGAAAGCCATTGGTTAAGAAATTATATATATTCCTCCCCACCATCACTCCCCTTCTTTCTTTCCATTTCCCTCCCACCCTCATTGATCCTTTCCTTTGTCCATTTTCCCCTGCAAAAAAATAAAAAAATAAAAGTTGTTTATGGTGTAACATATGGTCTACTTTGGCAAACATCCTATGTGCACTAAAAGAATGTACGTTCTGCAGTTTTTAGTTACAGATTTAACAGCTGGTGGTGTTCCTTTCAAAATGAATTCAAAAGAATTTCCTTTTGTATTATATTTCTTGCAGTACAGGTCTGATGGCAGTGAATCCTCTCATTTTTCATTTATCTGAATTTTTTTCCCTCTATTTTGAAGGATTGTTTGACTGAGTATAGATTTTCAGGTGGTTAGGTTTATTTTTTTAACTCCAGCCCTTTAAAAGTGTCATACATTGGCTTTCATTGTTTCTGATTAGAAATAAGTCACCACTTGTAGTGTAATTCCCTATACATCATATTTTAGGTTTTTTTCCTCTGGCTATACTGTATTTACCTACAAATTCTGTCTATGTTTTTGGATTTCCAATCCCTCTTCTCTCCCTCAATTACAACATGATCTTTGCAACAGTATTAATAGAATGTAATTGAGGACTACTCTTATCATCATTTGAAAGAAGTAACAGCAAATACAGAACTAAAAAGAAAATCATATACTAACTTTCTGTTCAATGATTACTGAGTTGGTGATTAAAGTTACAGGAAAATCTGAATCATATGTGACCAAATGCAGCATTTACCCAAAAAACTAAAAGAGAATTTTTTCCTAGTTACTTTCATAATTACATAATCAGCCATGGCTATAGAAGTTCTAAATGTTATACAAAATATGGTGTCAAGAAAAAGGTAAAGAAAAATAATAATAATAATAACATCATACCATAAGACACTGAAATAACTCATCCAGGGCATTTTTGTCCTATCTAATCAATTTTTCTATTTTTGTCTGCTCAGTAAGATATTCTGAAGCTATGGTCAGAAGTACATGTTTTTAGCCTGGTGTTTTTTGACCACAATTACATTCATTCAAGGAACAAGAAGATCCCTGAGGACAGAGAAGAATGAAGGGGGCAGACAGGGCTAGAAAATAAAGAGTTAGAGTTTCACTCTGAGGGTGATGGGACACCACGGGGACAACGGGTTGCCATGATCTCATCTGCATTTTGAAAAGGCCATTGAAGCTACTCTGCAGGAAGCACTTCTGAGAAGAAAGTGATAGTTCAGAGAAGAAAGGTGGTGGTTTTCACTGATGTAACAAAGTGAAAGTGTTAGTTGCACAGTTGCCTCTGACTCTGCGACCCCATGGACTACAGCCCACCCAGCTCCTCTGTCCATGGGATTTTCCAGGCGAGAATACTGGAGTGGGTTGCCATTCTTTTCTGGAGGGGATCTTCCCGACCCAGGGATCAAACCAGGGTCTCCTGCTTTGCAGGCAGGTTCTTTACCGCCTGAGCCACAAGGGAAGCCAATGGTTGGGTTAGAGACTTGTTTTTCAGAGTTCTGCTCCACCAGCTGGGCTGAATGCAGGGTGTAAGGCAAAGTCAGGCACTAATGACGCATCCCAGGAGGCTCAGATGATAAAGAATCCGCCTGAAATGTACTTTCTTTTTACTTTCCAGTTTCTGGTCTGAGGTAGGGAACACTGAGAAAATAGTAGGGTTGGAGGTTTTTTTTGACACACTTAATAGACAGCCAAATTAAGAAGGAAGTAAGCAGCTGGAAACTTTGCAAAATGGAGAAAAGGATAAAGGATAAGATTAAAATAATTCATAATATAAACCCTCTACCTAGAAAGAAATATCTGCTAATATTTTAGAATATTTCTTTTGAACCTCACTAAATGAATTTGAAAAGTAACCTTCTTTAAATGATTTTACCAGAGTGACTATAAAAAGCAATTATAACAACAGTATACAGCAGAAATTCTCTTTGATCAGTTATTTTAGCATGATGGTTTTCCCTGAAGAATCCAATAAGAATTATCCATCAATGAAAGTACTAACATGTGGAATAGTATCTGTCATCCCTAAAAACATTCAAGTAAGTTTTCTACTATAGCAAACCAAGATGCTATATGAACTGAACAACTATACCAAGAGACAAATAATTTGTTAGCTATTTATCACTTAAGATTACAAATAATTACTATTTTATAAAATTTATTATTATCATGACATGTTTATTCATTACTCCTGTTTGCAATTAATCAGTGCAATTTGATAATTACTCCACCTGCTGATATAACTGGCAGGCTTACTATTGTAAAGAACAAAAAGAACAAATTCAACATTGTACTGTATATAACCCTCAAGGGACTCATGGAATCAATGAAAAGGAGACTGTTTTTAGCCTAAATTTTAGACTATGCAATGAAATTTTACATGCAACTATATTATCTAAAAATGCCTTACTAGAATCATAAAAAAAAAAATCACTCCAAGAAACTTCCCTCCCTCACCAAAAAAAAAAAAAAAAAAAAGAGGGGGAGGATTGAAAGTTCTAAACATATACAGACTGGCCATTCAATAATCTATTAGCAATGAGGATTTCACCAACTCTTGTTTTGAGAACACAACTTCATATTTATTCACCTGAATTTTAAAATGTGAGATCTATTTATGACACACAGTTATATTCTGCCCCTTAAATAAAAGGACACTTAGCTACTCATGTTCCCTAAACCTCTACCCCAAGCTTAGGCTTCCCAACACCGTGTTACTTCAGCCACTCCATAAATGAACAAAGACCAGGAAAGGAAAACCATAACCTTCAGTCCCAGAATAATTTGTAAAAAGGCTGGGCACTTTCACAAGTATTTTGCCTGGATTTAAGGAAAATAAATGTATGTGTGTGTGTGTGTGTGTGTATATACACACCCCAAAAAAAGGTGCAGTGCAATAAAAGTTGGTGTAAAAAAATCCTTAAGATGAAGTATAGTCTGGATTAACACAAAACGTGGGAGAATGTACTTAATGCCATCTACCTTTCATCAGCACTTTATGGACTGAAGGGCATTCAGGAGAGGTACTTAGGCCATAGCCTTACACCCATGATTCCAGTGTCTTTTGGAAGCAGTATTTTCATTTACCTTATTTTAAATACATACTTAAAGTATTTTATTTATTTACTCCTAAATCTCTGTTTTCTGTGAAATCTTGATCTTGCAGAGTTTCTCTCATCAAGGCATTTTTCAAAAACATACACCCCGAAGTCAGTGTGCCATTGAATACATTTTTATAGAATCATTTCAGTTTTTAATAATACGATTCAATGTAATGAAAATAAAGTTTACTGAAATATAAAACATACTGAAACAGTGGATCTCTCCGGATCCTTAATTTACTGTTAGGGAACAATGAAATATTTTTCCCTTTGGCAATTGTTTCAAAAAGCCAAACTTGTAAAAATCCAAAAGTTGTTATTGATAGAAAAGGTCATTTATCATTCACTGATTGGTAGATCAGCAAAAAAATTTTTTTAAAGGCACATATAATTATATTTTCATCTCCATTCTGTAGATAGGACAAAAAATTAAACACCTAGTTTGGGGAAATGAGACATATTTTAAATTATTTTCAATATATTTGGTACTTGTTGACATTTTCAAGCTATTAAAGATGACAATTTCCAACACAACAAATACCAAGTCATTTAATAATTCTCGGGAGGATTGCCAATAACTAAAACTAAATTACATGTAAAAAAAAGCAGCAGCATTCATTAGCAAAAATAACCCATCTTAAATTTTTCTTTAACATTATATTTAAAAGAAATAATCACTGAACAATGAAATAGCATTTATGTTCTTGAGTTTCATTATGTTTTTTATCTCTTGGACATTTATGAGATCTAAATTTGATTTGATTTAATTTAATAAGAATCCTTCTTATATAGTTCTAATTCCACTGTCACTAATAATGTACTTAAGATTTAATTGCAAAATGTAGTAGGTGACGTCGTCCCATAAAGTAGCATAAATAAGTAACATCTTGGTTTTATATCTTGGCTTGCATGAAACTAGTTTACTCCTGCTGTCCAAGTTTGAAAGATAAAGTATACAGTAACCTTTATTCCACTACCAGTTCAAGTCTTGTCTGTTCCTATGACAATCCTCCTATCCAGACAATGGGAAATGAGAACTGATAGAAACAAGAACAACTGTTTTAAGAGCTGGTCCTAATGGGCCAACAGAAGTGGATCTAATTTCCCAACTCCCTATCAGTTCCTCTCTCTCCCTGCTACTGCTGCTGCTAAGTCACTTGAGTCCTGTCCAACTCTCTGCGACCCCATAGACGGCAGCCCACCAGGCTCCCCTGTCCCTGGGATTCTTCAGGAAAGAACACTGGAGTGGGTTGCCAGTTCCTTCTCCAATGCATAAAAGTGAAAAGTGAAAGTGAAGACGCTGTCTGACCCTTAGCGATCCCACAGGAGCCTACCAGGCTCCTCCATCATGGGATTTTCCAGGCAAGAGTATTGGAGTGGGGTGCCATTGCCTTCTCCCTTCTCTCTCCCTAGCCTGACACAGAAGCTGGAACTCTATGGTCACTTACTGTACATACTGAGCATTTCTTTATATAAATATACCCTAATGCAAATGCCAGCTCTATCTGATATACAGATGACCAAGGGTTTCATGAAAACCAATGCAAATATGAAGGCACACTTAAAAAGCTTGACTTGTAGATGGCACAGAAAGATCAATATGATTCAGTTCAGTTCAGTTAAGTCGCTCAGTTGTGTCCGACTCTTAGCGACCCCATGAATCACAGCATGCCAGGCCTCCCTGTCCATCACCAACTCCCGGAGTTCACTAAGACTCACGTCCATCGAGTTAGTGACGCCATCCAGCCATCTCATCCTCTGTCGTCCCCTTCTCCTCCTGCCCCCAATCCCTCCCAGCATCAGAGTCTTCTCCAATGAGTCAACTCTTCCCATGAGGTGGCCAAAGTACTGGAGTTTCAGCTTTAGCATCATTCCTTCCAAAGAAATCCCAGGGCTGATCTCCTTCAGAATGGACTGGTTGGATCTCCTTGCAGTCCAAGGGACTCTCAAGAGTCTTCTCCAACACCACAGTTCAAAAGCATCAATTCTTTGGCACTCAGCCTTCTTCACAGTCCAACTCTCACATCCATACATGACCACAGGAAAAACCATAGTCTTGACTAGACAGCCCTTTGTTGGCAAAGTAACATCTCTGCTTTTGAATATGCTATCTAGGTTGGTCATAACTCTCCTTCCAAGGAGTAAGCATCTTTTAATTTCATGGCTGCAGTCACCATCTGCAGTGATTTTGGAGCCCCCAAAAATAAAGTCTGACACTGTTTCCACTGTTTCTCCATCTATTTCCCAAGAAGTGATGGGACCAGATGCCATGATCTTCGTTTTCTGAATGTTGAGCTTTAAGCCAACTTTTTCACTCTCCACTTTCACGTTCATCAAGAGGCTTTTTAGTCCCTCTTCACTTTCTGCCATAAGAGTGGTGTCATCTGCATATCTGAGGTTATTGATATTTCTCCCGGCAATCTTGATTCCAGCTTGTGTTTCTTCCAGTCCAGCGTTTCTCATGATGTACTCTGCATAGAAGTTAAATAAGCAGGGTGACAATATACAGCCTTGACGTACTCCTTTTCCTATTTGGAGCCAATCTGTTGTTCCATGTCCAGTTCTAACTGTTGCTTCCTGACCTGCACACAGATTTCTCAAGAGGCAGATCAGGTGGTCTGGTATTCCCATCTCCTTCAGAATTTTCCATGGTTTATTGTGATCCACACAGTCAAAGGCTTTGGTATAGTCAATAAAGCAGAAATAGATGTTTTTCTGGAACTCTCTTGCTTTTTCCATGATCCAGTGGATGTTGGCAATTTGATCTCTGGTTCCTCTGCCTTTTCTAAAACCAGCTTGAACATCTGGAAGTTCATGGTTCATGTACTGCTGAAGCCTGGCTTGGACAATTTTGAGCATTACTTCACTAGCGTGTGAGATGAGTGCAATTGTGTGGTAGTTTAAGCATTCTTTGGCATTGCCTTTCTTTGGGACTGGAATGAAAACTGACCTTTTCTAGTCCTGTGGGCACTGCTGAGTTTTCCAAATTAGCTGGCATATTGAGTGCAGCACTTTCACAGCATCATCTTTCAGGATTTGAAATAGCTCAACTAGAATTCCATCACCTCCACTAGCTTTGTTTGTAGTGATGCTTTCTAAGCATCAATAAGATTACAGGTCATCATTCCCCACACCTGTGACCCCCCAAAACAAAATAAATTTTCACTATCAAAATCTTCACTGATAACAAAGGTCTTCATATTTTATCAATGAAACAGTTATCATTTCTAAAATTCAGAGACAATAGACTGTTGGCTTTACTGTTGTAAGGGAAAGGAGTTTCAACAAACAAACTAGTATCCACCTGATAAGTCCATCTTTCCTTTCCAGTATCTCAAGGGAAGCATCTCTATTTGTGTAACCTGGAATTCTGTCCTCTCAAGAAACAGTTTTAAGGGTAGTTGTCTCTGAGGAAAACAAATTTTTAGCCAGGTAGCAAATGAGCCAAGGCTTCCTTCTAAAAGAACTTTTTCAATAGAAGCAACACAATGATGATGCTAATTATAACTCTATTTTCTGTTCTTAGCTAAATGCTGTTTCGGCAATGAACAAGTAATATTTTGCCTCAATTTTGAGTAATAAGGCAAGCAGTAAGAAAATTCATATTAAATGATCTTTTCAACTACTTAGCAAATTTCTTCAAATGGCATAATCAACATTTCAAAGTGAGATTTTTTTCTTTTTTGGAAGAGATTTGTTCTGAAGGAAAAAAAATCAGAATCGGGCTTACTCTTTGGAGAAATCATTATAAAATGTTTTATGGGCTCCGCTTGTTTTTGTTCTTCTCTTGATATTTGTGAAAGACTGTCTTTTTTAATTATGTGTCATAATGATCCCCTTCATTTCAACTTTAGCAAATTATCCTCCAACAGTATCATTATAACTACTGTTAGCTATGCTATCGTTGGAGGAAATTAACAATGTAGGCAGAAGTTTCACATATAACACTCTACTCAATGATACCATTTTAAGAAACCATCAGTAAAAAGGTGAAATCAGATATTCTTTGGTGGGAAGCACATACAAACGCTTTGTACTGATAGATGATCAAAGTTTAAAATGCTCTTCAGATGGTATTAAGTAATTCTATAATTTTTGTAATATCATTTTTGACCAACCATGTGAAAAGAAAATATATGCCTACATCCAACCTCAATCCTTTAACTTCCCCTAGTATTACAGGGCACTTCTGATTCTTGTCTAAAAGGATAGCGCAGAATTATAACTTTGCTGCACAGATCCATGGGCTTGCTGAGACCAGCATGGAGAATACTGTCAAGAAAAGCAAAGAGAAAGAACGGGAGGGAGGGAGGTAAGAAAGAAGAAAAGGAGAGAAAGAAGATACTGTAGTTCTCTGAAAGGCTAAGAAGATATCCAGGTAGCATCCAGACCAATAAGCGGCTTCTAGCTTCACCTGTACCTTCCATGACTCAGTGTGAATATGGGTTAATCAATGTACTAGTTTTCTAAAGTACATGGATTTTATTAAAATGAACACTATTTATTAGGTAAATTGATAGCTGCATACATAATAAAACATTCCATCATAATAAAAGACTGTTTTTATCAAGTATAGTACTTCATTATTTTTAAGGTAACAGACTTATGTTTTTGGAACTGCCACAGCAAAGCTGGTTTTAATAAAGTATAGGATGGTGTGATGTTGAAATATTATTCACAAAATACATTCAACTGGGTCTGCCGTGCACTCTGAGGTAGAAACCTATGCCCGGAAAAGTTCATGGTTAAAAAGCGAAAGCGTAAATTTATTGTCAGAGTGCAGAGGCTAGAGATTCTTTCATAATGAGCTGCAAAGGTAAGACTAAATTTCAATTTTCTTAACTGTTAATACAAATTGGAATAACCATTGGTACTATTTTTAAAAGGCAAGTAGAATAAGGAGAAAAATGGTGCTAGAACGTTTAAAATTACAAGTCCTCTCAGGGAAAACAGATTGTCTGACTGGTCCAGAAAGCATTCAACAGTACAGGCATAGCAAGTATTCCATACGACCTGCATTCTAAGCTGCACATTAAGAATTAGTCCAGGAAAGAAACACAAAACTGTAGTTATTTTGATGGTGAGCCAGTCCTATCAAGAGAAAGGAAATAATCAGAACTTGTTTTAAACAATGGCATAACTATAATTGTGGGTTATAAATGTAAATTTTCAAATGTTAGTCATCTCAGTATACTTCTTAAAATACAAATAATTAGATGCTTTTAATGGTACAGACATGATTTATCATTTCACCCAGCAGTTTTACTAAAGACAAATTGATTCATGGTGCCATCTGCAATATGAAACTATCTTTAATAGTAAACATCATTATATGATCCTTTCAAGGATTAAATACAGAAGGTAGGTCTATTCAAATGGATCAAGAATTAAAAATAAAATCCCTTCTTCAAAGTAATTTTAAAGAATATAATCAAATACTCAATACTTCCCCAATCAAATGTAATTTTTCAGACATTTCTGCAAATTAAAACAACCTCTTGAATGATTTCATTAATATTGATAGATTTTCTTCAAATCAAAACAGTTATAAACTACATGATTTCTGTTTATAGCTTTCATTTTCAACTGTTTGTTTTGGCAGTTAAGTGTTGACTGTAACTTGTCTTAATTTTCATAAGTGTTTAGATTCGAATTGAGCAGAAAATTCATTAGCAGTAGTTAATCTCTATTTTCACGTCTATTTTCAACTCAACCATGTTTTGGCGAACTGTGAACTCATTCATGGAAAGAGATGACGGGCCTTGTAACAACAAGTAAACTAATTTGAACTATAAATTTAATTATTCAAATTACCAAAATAAAACGAACTTTCAACAGCAGCAACTTTACCGCCCACCAAGAGGCTGACAAAGTAGCTGAGAAATTTAATTCTATATCCAGAAGGCTGACCAGCCCCTGATAGTAAATACAATGCAGATAAAACCTGCCTAAAATTTCTTGCCTGACATAAAATGTTTCTCCATATTTGCCTAGGACATTGTACAAGGTGACCAAGAAGATTGACCACATCATGGATACAGGCTCTGCTGTATCTCATTTACAAAATTTTAAATAACCTTATTGTAGTTTGAAAAATATTAAGACAAGGCCATACATGATAAAATTATTTTTTAATATGTGAGAAACTGTTTGACACCAAATAAGAAAATGAACTATTTTAAATCAGTTGTAATTCTTTTTGATAATACAACCAAATGTTCAAGAATTACTGCTTCTGAAGGCAACTATAACTCTCTAGGTGCTGAAATACAACTTAAAGGTACCAAATCACAGAAATCAGTAACTGTTTTTTTTTTTTTTTTTTTTTGAGTATAGCTGAGTAACAATGTTATGTTAGTTTCAGGTGTACAGTAAAGTGATTCAGTTATACACATACATGTATCTTTTCTTTTATAAATTATTTTCCCATTTAGGTTATTAGAGTGTGTTGAGCAGAGCTGCTTGTGCCATACCCGTAGGTCCTTACTGGTTATCTATTTTAAATATAATAATGTATAAATATCGATCTCAAAACTAAATTTTAAAACAAAGTAATGCCTTAGGTTCTGAGAACCTATGTTAACTCATTAAATAGTCTGTTCATTCTATGAAACTTCATTGGTAACTATTTAAAACTAAGTGTTTCCTTTAGCCTCACTAGACAATTATGAGGAGGAAAAAAAAAGCACCAGTAGATTATTCAAAAGAAGTGACTCTCTGCCGAAAGGACAGGAAGTAGAAATGTGAAACTGTACAGCTCAGAATATCAGTGCTTATTTCAGAGGTTAACTCAACAAATACAAAGCAAATTTTTTTTTCTTTTTTTGCGGAGGGGCAGGGAGCAGAGGACAACAAATTGGAGTGGTGATATACAAAAAGAGAACACTTCAATCTAGCAGGTTTTGTAACTAGGATTTCTATATACAATATAAGGCAGCAAGAATATCATTCTTCAAAGGAACTGTTAACAACAGCGATGCCTGCGGAGAAACAATTCATTTAAATTATTTATTGAGCACCTGCTCGGTGTCAGGCAGGGCTCTTAGGCACCAGGCTTACGGGAGCAAACATGAAGCTTGCCTTCTTTGGAGAGAAGAAAGACACTAATCAAATCACAAGACACCTGCACATATTTCTCAGGCTACGAGGACAGGAAGACAGAGCCATGTGATGAAGGAAGACTCTGGGTTGTGCAGCTCCTGTTGATGCGGCCCCAGGGGCCCTCTGAGGTTCCTGGAGAATCCATATACTCCTTTAAATAATTTCTATCTCGTGATTTAGGACTATATTTTTATAACATAACCTTTCACTTGAACACATTTATTTTCAAACATTCCAGCAGAATTAACTTTTCCCATCCAACTGGAAGATCTGTTGGTCTTAAGAGGGTTAGACAGGAGTGGTCTGGGACATCATCAAAAACACAACAAAACACTAACAGGAGTTTCCAAAGAAAGGGATAAAAATGTGCAGGAAGTTTAGTGTAAATGCACCTTTGAATTCAAAGGGGACTACTTCTAACTGGAAAAATATTAAGGATTGTATGAGAGAAAGTGAGCACTTTATTATTACCCAGAGAGATGGAATGTGGATAATCTTTTTTTTCTGACTGGCTTATGTCCAAAAAGATTTCACAAAGAAAGATGGCAATCCAACGTAAAGCTAATAGCAAAGAAGGAAGAAAAATCAGCAGAGGATCCAATGTTGGTATCATTACATACTATTAATGTTAGTTTCAGTATCACTGACTGTTTAACCTGGGAAAATGAAATAATCTGAATATCCCAATATTATGCTGCTTTCACCTTTATAATAAGAGCAATGAATCAAATATACCATGCATGTGGGAAAAGAACTACCCTGAATAATAACCAAATCTATGTGCTGGGGTTTCACTGGTTTTAAAACTACCCCACGTCACAAACCTGAGTTAAGGATTACCACTATGAATGACAAGTCCCAAAATTCAAATGTACATGATGAAGAAACCAAACCAATGTGAAATATGAAATTTAAAAAATCAACTCTATGAGCAAGCTCCAGGAGTTGGTGATGGACAGGGAAGCCTGGAGTGCTGCAGTCCATGGGGTCGCAAAGAGTCGGACACGACTGAGCCACTGAGCTGAACTGAACTGATGAGCAAAACGAGATTTCTTATTTAAAACAATTTAGGAAGAATTAAAAGACTTACCATGTCTTGTGAGAGAGATATCTAATTATAAGAAAGCTCTTAATTATCAATACTATAAATTATTATATATGAACATAGAAAATAAATTATAAGAGAGAAAATAAAAGTAATAGAAATTTTTACTTTTATTTTTTTCCTAAGCCCGAAGGCTCAGTGGATAGAGAATTTGCCAGCATTGCAGGAGACATAGGAGATGGGGGTTTGATCCCTGGGTCAGGAAGATTCTCTGGAGTAGGAAATGGCAACCCACTCCAGTATTCTTGCCTGAAAAATCCCACGGACAGAGGAGCCTGGCCGGCTACAGTCCAAAGGGTTGCAAAAAAGTCGGACATGACTAAGCGACTAAACATACCTATTTTTTTCTTTTCACAAAATTGGGCAAGTAGAACACCTGTAGGCTTGCCTAGTGAGTTTTTCATTATGCAACAATGTTTTTAACTATTCTTTCAATGGTTTTAATAAATCCACAATGTTCGGTATAATTCATTCAACTAGGGTTTCCCTGGTGGCTCAGTGATAAAGAATCCACCTGCCACTGCGGGAGATACAAGTTTGATCCCTGATCTGGGACGATTCCACGTGCCTCAAGGCAACTAAGCCCGTGAGCCACAAATACTGACCCTGTGTTCCGGAGCTTAGAAGCCACAACTATTAAGTGCCTGTGCTGCAACTGCTGAAGTCAGCGGGCCCTAGGGCCCAGGTGCTGCAACAAGAGAAGCCACTTCAATAAGAATCCAGTGTACTGCAAATAGAGAGCACCCCTGCTCCTTGCAACTAGAGAAAAGACTGCAAGCAGTGAAGACCCAGCACAACCAAAATAAATAATTTATTCAACTGTATTTCTGTTGCAGTTGATAACTGCTTCCAATATTTTACTAATCAAATTCATGGCACAGAGAAGAATGCCTTTATCCATTTCTGCATGCAACTCTAAACTGAGGCGCTGTAGAATTGACAAGTCAGAGTGTTGATACACAATACCAAACCAATTGCCTGGAAAGATGAATCGGCAGTTTCTACATTCACCCTGCACCATCTCAACAATAAAAATAATTTATGTTTAAGTGCTACCACTTTTATAGGTAACAAAGAATAGTAATATACCCTTTTGAAATTTGCATTTTTAACCATAATAAGTGGGGTATAGTTTCATGTTATAAAAATAATCTGCCTCTGACCTTTAAATACAGGGCTATTAATTTCCTTATGGATATTTAAGAATGTTTAGCACAGTACACATATTTATCTTTTGCCATATGTTCCACACTTCTTCAGATGTCATTCTCCTTTTAACTGTGCTTGCTTTTGTCACACAAATATTTGTCACTTTATGCAAATACTTAAATCTGTGATAATATAATTGACCTTATCACATTTTAATTTCTTGCTCAAAAAATTTCTTGCCCATATCAATCGTTATTTTCTACATTTTACCCTTAAATTCTGTAGTTTGATTTCCTTATCTTTTTCTTTTCCACTCTATTTATTTAATTAATTGTTATTGGAGTAAGTTGCTACACTATGTTAGTTCCTGCTGTAGAAAAAAGTGAATCAACTACATGTATATATATATCCCCTCTATTTTGGATTTCCTTCCCATTTAGTAGAGCTCCCACAGAGTAGAGCCCCCTGTGTTATACAGTAGGTTCTCCTTAGTTATCTATTTTATACACAGTAACAACAGCAGCCAAAGATGGAGAAGCTCTATACAGTCAGCAAAAACAAGACCGGGAGCTTACTGTGGCTCAGATCATGAACTCCTCATTGCCAAATTCAGACTTAAATTGAAGAAAGTAGGGAAAACCATTAGACCATTCAGGTATGACCTGAATCAAATCTCTTATGATTATACAGTGGAAGTGAGAAATAGATTTGAGGGACTAGATCTGAAAGACAGAGTGCCTGATGAACTATGGACAGAGGTTCGTGACATTGTACACAAGACAGGGATCAAGACCGTCCTCATGGAAGAGAAATGCAAAAAAGCAAAATGGCTGTCTGGGGAGGCCTTACAAATAGCTGTGAAAAGAAGAGAAGCGAAAAGCAAAGGAGAAAAGGAAAGCTATAAGCATCTGAATGCAATTCCAAAGAATAGCAAGGAGAGATAAGAAAGCCTTCCTCAGTGATCAATGCAAAGAAATTGAGAAAAACAACAGAATGGGAAAGACTAGAGATCTATTCAAGAAAATCAGAGATACCCAGGGAACATTTCATGCAAAGATGGGCTTGATAAAGGGCAGAAATGGAATGGACCTAACAGAAGCAGTAGATATTAAGAAAAGGTAGCAAGAACACACAGAAAACTGTACAAAAAAAGCTTCAAGACCAAGATAATCACAATGGTGTGATCACTGACCTAGAGCCAGACATCCTGGAATGTGAAGTCAAGTGGGCCTTAGAAAGCATCACTATGAAGCTTTGGAGGTGATGGAATTCCAGTTGAGCTATTTCAAATGCTAAAAGATGATGCTGTGAAAGTGCTACACTCAATATGCCAGCAAATTTGGAAAACTCAGCAGTGGCCACAGGACTGGAAAAGGGCAGTTTTCATTTCAATCCCAAAGAAAGGCAATGCCAAAGAATGCTCAAACTACCACACAATTGCACTCATCTCACACACTAGTAAAGTAATGCTCAAAATTGTCCAAGCCAGGCTTCAGCAGTACATGAACCATGAACTTCCAGATGTTCAAGATAGTTTTTAGAAAAGGCAGAGGAATCAGAGATCAAATTGCCAACATCCGCTGGATCATGGAAAAAGCAAGAGAGTTCCAGAAAAACATCTATTTCTGCTTTACTGACTATGCCAAAGCCTTTGACTGTGTGGATCACAAGAAACTGTGGACAATTCTTCAAGAGAGGGAATACCAGACCACCTGACCTGCCTCCTGAGAAACCTATATGCAGGTCAGGAAGCAACAGTTAGAACTGGACATGGAACAACAGATTGGCTCCAAATAGGAAAAGGAGTACGTCAAGGCTGTATATTGTCACCATGTTTATTTAACTTATATGCAGAGTACATCATGAGAAATGCTGGACTGGAAGAAACACAAGCTGGAACCAAGATTGCCGGGAGAAATATCAATATCTTCAGATATGCAGATGACACCACCCTTATGGCAGAAAGTGAAGAGGAACTAAAAAGCCTCTTGATGAAAGTGAAAGTGGAGAGTGAAAAAGTTGGCTTAAAGCTCAACATTCAGAAAGCGAAGATCATGGCATCTGGTCCCATCACTTCATGACAAATAGATGGGGAAACAGTGGAAACAGTGTCAGACTTTATTTTTCTGGGCTCCAAAATCACTGCAGATGGTGACTGCAGCCATGAAATTAAAAGACGCTTACTCCTTGGAAGGAAAGTTATGACCAACCTAGATAACATATTCAAAAGCAGAGACATTACTTTGCCAACAAAGGTCCATCTAGTCAAGGCTATTGTTTTTCCTGTGGTCATGTATGGATGTGAGATTTGGACTGTGAAGAAAGCTGAGTGCCGAAGAATTGATGCTTTTGAACTGTGGTGTTGGAGAAGACTCTTGAGAGTCCATTGGACTGCAAGGAGATCCAACCAGTCCATTCTGAAGGAGATTAGTCTTGGGTGTTCATTAGAAGGACTGATGCTAAAGCTGAAACTCCAATACTTTGGCCACCTCATGCAGAGCGTTAATTCATTGGAAAAGATCCTGATGCTGGGAGGAATTGCAGGCAGGAGGAGAAGGGGATGACAGAGGATGAGATGGCTGGATGCCATCACCACCAACTCAATGAACATGAGTTTGAGTGAACTCCAGGAGTTGGTGATGGACAGGGAGGCCTGGAGTGCTGTGATTCATGGGGTTGCAAAGAGTAGGACATGACTGAGTGACGGAACTGAACTGAATAGCATATACATGTCAGTCCCAATCTCCCAATTCATTCCACCATCCCTACCTGGTGTCCATACATTTGTTCTCTATGTCTGTGTCTCTATTCTGTTTTGCAAATAAGATCATCTATACCATAGCAACGCACTCAGTATTCTTGTCTGGAGAATCTCATGGACAGAGGAACCTGTGGACTACAGCCCATACGGTCACAAAGAGTAAGATATGACTGAAACAACTTAGCATGCATACCATTCTCCTAGATTCCACATATATGCATTAATATAGGATATTTGTTTGATTCATTTATAGTTTATCAGGGAATAGAAAACAAAGGGCAGGTGTGAGAGACTGAAAATTCGATTGCTAGCTGGATAGAGGTGGAGGGAGAGGATGTGGATGAGGAGAAGGGAGGTTAAGGAGAACATCAAGAAAGGATTCGAAATGACAAAATGGCATTCCATGCTCAGCAAATAACATTGTGAGACTGAGCTGCTTTCTAACTACTTTATTCCTCCTCTTTCACTATAAGTCATATTTCTTGAAATAGTTGTCTCTATTTAATTCTTCACCATTCAGTCACCAGACCAAACACAATGGGAGCTACATGTGCTTTTTTCAAAGTCACCAGTGTCTTCTGGTTGCCGTACTCAAGGTACGACCATCGGTATAGCTGACAAACTTGGAAGCAGTTAACATTGTTGGCCACATATTCCATGGTAAAAGTCTCCTTACTGGGCTTCTGCAGTGGCTCACTCCCCTTCCCTTCCTTCTCTCCAGTCACTCCATCTTACTCTCTTCTACATCTCTCGCTCTCTGCTCAGAAATGTTGGCAAGGACTACTTCAGTAACTCCCCTTCTTAAGACTGTCCTTTTCCTGTGTGATCATATCATATCTATACGATCTCAGCCATAAACATAAGAAGATGGTTACTTAGTCCTATCCTATATGTTAGAATCTCTTTGGAGCTTCTGAGACATACTTCCCTTCCTCACCTCAAAGCATGTGAGTCTAAAATGAATTCATCATCTTCCACAGGTGATATGCTTAAACCTGTTTTCCAATGATATTCCCTGACTCAGTAAAAGGGCACCTCCATTCAAAATTCATCCAAACTAGAAATCAAACTAAGCCTTCCCTGCCCAATTCCTCCTTAATCAGTCAGCAAGACTTTCTTTCATACTCTCCTCCTCTCTCTAAAATTCACCTTTCTCTCCAACCTCACTTATATGTCCTTGGTTTAGAAGACCCTTAAATCTCTCATCTAAATTACCCAATAGGTTCCTAATCAATCTCTGTGACTTCCCGTCTCACCCCTCCCAATGCATCCTCAACATAAAATGCCAGGGGTTTTTCTAAATTGTAAATCTGTCTGTGTTAACCTCATGCTTAAAATCCTTCAGTTACACCCCTTTGCCTTATCTGATGATAATTGTGACCATTGTTCTTTGAATTTGTATAACTTCCTTTTTGCCAGGAAGTTTATAAGGTGTATTTTACATACATATATGATGTATTTAAACTGGGAATTTGTATCTATGTGGCTGGTTCTACTCTGTCATGTCTATTTCCTCTACACAAAAACAAGCTGCTTAGTATTACATGTAAGATTTTCCCACTTACCTATTGATCCTTACCTCATGCTACAAACATCACATACTACACTTCAGTCATATCAAAGCCATTTTAAACTCTAGAATATCAAATATTTTTCCTGCCTCCTTATTTATATTTTTCCTTCTGCCTGAATCCTCACCCATGTTCACTTCTCCAAGTTAACTTAGCCATCACATATGAATTGGGTGATCAAGTATTTTATAATCCCCACATAGTCTTCTGAATATTTCTCTATCCTAATATGTACCACAGTATAATTATCTGTTTAGTGCCTATTTCTTCAACTGAATGTTAAATGTCTATAAAATAAGGACTCTATTTCTTGAATGCAAGGTCCAAATTAAGGATATGCTCAGAAGATTCAGTAAAGGCTGGTTGCAAAAATTATCATTCAGGAAATGCCTAGCAGGCCACTGTAATTGAAATAGGAGGGAGGGGGATAGGGTGCAACCTTTAAAAGAATGATATAGCTATAGGATATGACAAAGACCTAGCTGGTTAGAATCAACTAGGTTCAAGATGGTGGAAGATTCGACTTCTAGTAAACCTTGAGCCTCACTGTAAGCTCATTGTAATACAATTGCATAAACTAAGTGACATACTCACCCAGCACCATGCCAATTCTGAGACGAACCATAGAAGGCCAAAAATTGAGCAGTGGCCCAATTCCTGGGAATCCCCGCCCTCATCCCCAAAATAATTGGAATAATCCTTCCACTCACTAGCCTATGACATTACCCAGCCCATAAAAACTAACCCCACCATATTTTAGGCTCTCTTTCCTTCTGAGAAGGCCCACATTCTTCCTGTGGGGTGTGTTTCTCCCAAGGTGTTTCACCTTCTAGATGGCCCACATTCTGTTCTCTCTAAATAAATCCACTTCTTACCTATGACCCTGTCTCTTACTAAATTCTTTCTGTGATGAGACATGCTGCTGCTGCTGCTAAGTCGCTTCAGTTGCGTCCGACTCTGTGAGATCCCATAGATGGCAGCCCACTAGGCTCCTCCGTCCCTGGGATTCTCCAGGCAAGAACACTGGAGTGGGTTGCCATTTCCTTCTCCAATGCATGAAAGTGAAAAGTGAAAGTGAAGTCGCTCAGTCGTGTCCAACTCTTAGCGACCCCATGAACTGGAGCCATCTATGGGATTTTCCAGGCAAGAGTACTGGGGTGGGGTGCCAAACTTCAAATTCACCAGCAACATGATCACTGTGGTACCAGAATCATAAAAGGATGTGAGAAATAACACTGCAAACGGTTGGGGCAGATGAGGATTGTGACCCAAAGATCTTATTCCTATAGCCAGAGAACTTCTACTGGAGGTTTTCAAACAGATGAGGGACAACCTTTGATGTGTGTGTTAAGAAAATAATGCATAGTAAAGTGATACAATGTGAGAGGCTTAGGGACAGTGCTAAGAAGACAATTTAATAGGCCCAGAAAGAGTTGAGAGAAACAGAATTCATTTTGAGATGAGCTGATTTCCAGAAACTGGCAGATGTCCATATGCTGATGTCTACCTTTTCTCCTTGTCTCATGTTAAAAATCTTTCCACATAAACCATTTTATCATAAAAATTTCTTATCCTTACCAAAATCAGCATGAAGTTGGAATTTTCAGTCTAAGGCCCCACAGGCAGAGTCAATCATGAAGATTTCAGATTTGAAGGTTTTAAGACTAGCCTCGCAAATTGTTGAGATCGCCCGGGGAAGAATGGGGAGAGGAGAAAGAGGGCTGATGGAAGAAGCTTGGCCACGTGTACACTAAGGAGCAAAGGCGAAAGAGACACCGGAGGAGACAAGGAGTGGGCAGAGCAAGGGGGAAGACCAACAGAGCAAAACACGCACTTAACCTCTAATGGTGATACAGCAGCTCCACCCACAATGCATCCCCAGAAAGGCTGTCTTTGGTTTATATTTATGACCACAGAAGCTGTTTACTGAACACTCAACAGGCTTCAGGGCAAAGTTCCATTTTAAGGTCACTGCATATCTGACTACTGTATTCTGATGCTTTGGCTCCATCTAGATAGACATTAGTACATAAGTACATTTTTCCTGATTGCTATTTTTGTTGTTGGCAAATGCTTCGAATCACTCATAGAAAAAGGAGAGTAATAAGATTATGAAATTGTAGTTAACTGTTCATACAATTACTGCCTTGACAGTTTTCTCTGACGATTTATCAACACAGTAATTTTATTTCAACATATTTTTCACAATGGTAAAAAAACTCAAGACCACTTAGGATGTTTTCCCTCTTCTTCAGATTGATGTTTTTAAACCAGAGGGTTGGTAAATTTGGTGGTAATAAGTTTATAAGAAAAAATATCCTTCTGCATAATCCTTTCTAACATGAAACAGTGAGAAAGACAAAATTCTTTACTTGAAAATTATGAAAGCTTCCTTTTACATGGGCTAATGTAAACCCTCGGAGAAGGCAATGGTACACCACTCCAGTACTCTTGCCTGGAAAATCCCACGGACAGAGAAGCCTGGTGGGCTGTAGTCCATGGGGCCACTAAGAGTCGGACACGACTAAGCAACTTCACTTTCACTTTTCACTATCATGCATTGGAGAAGGAAATGGCAATCCACTCCAGTGTTTTTGCCTGGAGAATCTCAGGGATGGGCAGCCTGGTGGGCTGCCATCTATGGGGTCGCACAGAGTCAGACACAACTGAAGCGACTTAGCAGCAGCAGCAGCAATGTAAACCCTATAAAAGCCCTCTCAAACTTTTATAATATGATTATCTTAAAAATATATGTCTGTAATGCATAATTTCTGGGTTCTCATCCTAGAAATAGAGACTGCACAGAAAGGATGGAACAATGGTATGGAAATTCACCATCCTCTCCAATTGGACTCTTTATTGCAGACTTATTGCTTCCATGTGTTAAAAAAAAAAAAAAAATTCAAATCTTTAAGCAGCCCCAATCCCTAAAATTTTTGGCACTCTTATTAAGCACTAAATTCAGAGATGAAAAAAAAAAAATTGTATTATTATCCCAAGCTTATCTGAGTCAAGATTTAGTTGATCATTATGGGAATGTATTAGAAATTAATAATAAAGTTGGTTTCTACAAGGCTTAAAGAAAGTATACTATTTAAAACTATTAAAATACCAGAAACTATTTAGTCTTAATATTGATAAATAATGCCTATTCTGAATACTGTATTCTAGGATATATGATACATATAAATTGGGGAAATATATTTTTCTACACAGTAAAAAAAAATTTTTTAAGCTGTGATTACATAAAGCTGAGGAATACAAACATCACATCGAATTAAATCATAGTTTTCCAAAACAACACAATCTTCACTCAAACTCCACAATGAGGTCAATGAATTAGCTAAACTCTGTTTTCTCTGCACTTTTCCACAAATCAGGGTACAGAATGGAATGTGTAACTCCCTAAAAGAAGCTCTCCTCCAAGTTTCGGTATGTGTCAAAGGAAAGAAGGGGAAAGTTCCCTCACCCCAAAGTGAGAACAGATGGGAATGTAAAGTTAGATGGGAAGAGACAGTGAAGCCTTGGATGACCGACCCAGAAATCGTCCCCTGAGGGAGCCAGATACACCAGACCTCAATCAGCTTGTTCTGCCCTTCGGTTAACTTCCAAATTAATCCAGTAGGAATGCAAAGGAGTGTGCAGCTTTGATGGATTGGTTTTGACTTTTCTAAGCATTTACATAAATTTTATGAAGAAACTACTGAGAGATATGTTTCAAATGTTAGGTTTAATTAATACAAAGTAGTCTCCTAAACACTTTTGTGACTTTAACATTACTCCCAACAGAGACTGGTAACAATGAATATTTATTGAAATAATAAAATAAATGGCTTTAGGGAAAAGACGCACCGGGCATGAGAAAATTTGTGTACACTGAACTCCTTGTACGATAGAAGAACCATCTGCTCTAAATTGAAAAGTTATATAAATAAAATATGGACATATTTTATGTTCATTCTTTTCATATTTTATCTAGCTAAAAATCATCAGTAGGAAAGCTAGCAATACTTCCCATACTTGCAAAAAACTTCCTTTACTTGACATTGAATATTATACAACGTGATATAATTTTTCCATCAAAAAATATCAATTATAAACTTAAAGAAATATTGTCTAAAATGCTGTATTCTCTTCAAGACTTTTAACTTTTAATATGGGAAATAATTTAAAATTTGAAGAAAATAGAAAATGGTGCTCTCAGTTTTGAATTTAAAACAATAGTTCTGTTGTTAATAGTCATTCTCCCAAAATAGTATATTTTTAAGAGCAATTTCGTAAGATTAAGCATGAGCTCTTAAAGAACTACCAAATATCTTCCACAAAACGATGCTTGGGGAGTACATTTTGTTTGTGTTTCTTCACTTTCACATAAAATTTAAATTTGTTGATACAACGAGAATAACTCAGCATTTTAATCCTCAGTGCTCACGTGTACAGATCACTCTCATCCCTAATTTCAAACTTCTTTTCTAGGACAACAATGAAAAGTTCTCTATGTACCTTTTCCCTGTGTCCCGGAAAACTGCTTTCAAAATCTTAACCCTGCTTTATCTTTTTTAACCTTACAAAGTATACACAACAAAAAGAAACAGAGAAGCATGAACTGTTCCAAGTGGTGAAAGCAGCTGCACCTCACACTTAAGTGATTTCAGTTTAAACAAACCCAGGCACTGGGTAATTTGATACAGGCTTCACTTACAATAGGGAATGTGACCGATCTTCCGTAAAGAAGATGCTCAGTACGATATGCTGCATTTATTTGAATATGTGCATGAAACAATTACTGAAAAGTAGATTATATTATTCAGATTACTCTACATTTTATGCAGACATTACCACCAAAATTTTTTTAAACCCTCTCAAAGTGTTTAGCATTTCTTTTCTTTCTAGTCAACACACAAAAGCCACAACAGGCAGACTATTCAGAGATACTATGCTCATTATATTTTGCTAAAATTCACTTTCTATCCTTTCCATTTGTACAAGTAATATCTGAATTTGGCAAAAACAACTGTGAACATTTTCTAAATCTTTTTCGTATTAATAAATCCCAACTTTAATTCCCCAAAACATCAAATGAAGATCCCTCTACAGATTGTTACATTGTTGCCTTAAATCATTTTGTGATTTGTTGGTGGAAAAGTTCTCACATGGGAAACAGAGAACATTTTATAATGAATCCACAACTTCTACCTTCCTCCTGTGGGCTGGGGGTACTCTGAATAAAGAATGTGCACTCAACATTTACTCAAGACTCCCATCCTAGACCCAAATCTTCCACTTAATTCTAACATTGGTTCAATCACGAGCGCGCTATGAACGACAAACACTCATCTGTTAAAGGAACACAGTTGGTTTGGCTTTAAAATTTCTCAGACCTCAGACACTCTGGATCAGTGGGCATTTTGGGAATCTGAGTATTACAAATAATGGTCTTTGTTTTGGTGTCTTCATATTATGATAGAAAATATGACCATATTCTGGATCATCTCTTTCACAAACTTGATCACTGATTATTATCATATAACTTCAGGATCTGATTTTGATAACAGTGTTTATCACCTTGGTGTTAACTTTTTACACTGACTGTATTTAGCTCATAATATGATACTCTTCAAACTAGAATTCACTGGTTTACTCCTGGAGCCCGAGAGACAATTTTCCTTCAACACAAGTCCACATATTTTTCAAGGCCAGTAGGCACTAGGCTAGATAATCTAATTCTTTTCCACACTGAAACATAAGTTACAGTCTATTTCAGCTTATAACAATTAATGGAATTCAAATTTTAAAAGCATACTTAGAGAAATCAGATTTTAGTTATAATTTGTAAATTCTGTGTTCTGCTTATTTTCCTTCTACCTTTAAATGGTAGTGAAATTTTTGAGATGGTATTCAGTGGGCAAAATGAAACAAGGCTGTCAAACAGAGGTTCCATCAGCAACAGCCAGTTCCTCTCATTCAAATGGGTTTAATGGACCACATATTAAGCAGGAATCAGAAAATCCCAGTTTCTTTTTCCAGTTTGCCTTTGACTTGAAATGGAATCTTGGTGTTAGTGATTCATTCTTGCAAGCCCCATTTTTTTTCTTTCCAAAGATAGTACATTACATTACTCATGAATAAAATGCACAGTAAATACCAGGTATTCATAGTACATAATGATAAGCAATATGCTTCAAATTGTAGTCTCTATAATAAAACAAATCTACAAAACTCAAATATTTTCTTAATTTTGTTAATGATAATATACACAATATTTAAAAATAGCAGCATAATTTTTATCATAATTATGAATTCTTTTTATTTAATTTTAACGCTTAAATTTGATTCATCTAATTTTAAAATATTTATAACATTGTCAATTCATATTTAAAGATATTTTATTGGTAGAAATGATCAAGGTTCATATCTCATAATTTCATATCACAGTTTTAAAACTTATACTCTTAAAGGAATTTTCAATGTATATGTATCTCAACAATAGAATCATCTTACCACCAGTAAGGTAAAATGTTTGCCAGCTACAAAGATACTCTAAAATTCATGCAAATTTCCACTTAAAATATAGTTATTTAATTTTTTATTTTAAAAAATTATAAAAGATGAAACATTTAAATAATCTTATTCAAATCTAAATATAAATGTGAATTAAAGTTTCAAGTAAAAATCCTCTAAAGAGGTCAGTAGAATTTTTTCCTGATAATCAGCATCTTAACTGAATACTTTTTAAAAAGAGGCTTTTAAACCATTTCAAAAGTGTTCAATAGCATAACGTAATGCAGTTAATCAAATTAATAAATTAATCATTGGCTGTAAAATTATTTACTGAATTTAAATTACTGACTTTTGACAGATCCATTTTTTTGGTAAGGTGAAGGCTATTAAAATCAGTCTTATAAACCATTTCCTGATAAGCTTTATCATGAAAAGTTATATCAAAAGAGAAACATCACATTAAAATTGAAGACTTTGCTTTTCCGGTTATCCTAGCAAACATAGCCCACATGAGTTTCTTAAGGTTATTTCAAATTTCCTTCTTCCTATTAAGGGATTTTTCAGCTTTTAAGATTTCTTTTTAAGAAGATGTAATCAGACCATTATCTGAAGGACAGTGAACTGGAGTCAAACGCAAAAATGTACATTTCTAAACAGTGCATACTTTTACATACTGTGATAAGTAATTTTGTTCTTGGAATAGACGTATGCAATTGCACAAATGCTTACATCAGTGCCAAAAAGTTACTCTACCTGAACCGTTGAGCTGATCTCGGAGGCAAAGCCGCCCGTCAAAGGAGCCTCGTGACTAACCAGCAGTCGCCCTGTTTTGATCACAGACTGAAAGAGAAAAGGAATTCTGAGACTGAAGAGAACACATATTTCAAGTATACAATCGTAGTTTTAAGTAATAAAAATAAATTATTTATATCCAATAAACAATTTAAAATTAGCATTTCAATTTTATGCCAAATAAGTTGTAACTCCCTTTCAACCGGACAGTTTGATTTTTGCACTGCTAAAAAAGTTTTCAGTAGTTTAAAATCCTATGGTAAAAGAAAAATGAGATTTGTAATTCTATGTATGTCATTAAAAATGTACTTTTGTGCTATAAATGGAATTATTGTATTTCATTCCTGAGTAGCATTTCTTTTTGTCATGTGACTTTAAGAATGAAAGTGTCTTTTTGTCCATTTGGGAATATATGTGCACATATATAAGTAGTCTTAGGACATTTTTGTGTGGGTGATGAGATGGAAAACATAAAAATAGCATGTAAAAACTGTAACAAAGGAAAAGCTCAAGGCACTAGACCTTAAAGAAAACCAAGCAAGCAGAAATCACCAGGAAAGTAAAAGGCAATTAGAACTCTCTTCATTCAAGTGCACTGAAATTTGGTTAACGACCACAAGTCCATTTTAAAGTAGAAAATGTCATAGACAATAAGGACATATTCTCAACACTGGCTTGGTGTGGTTGCTCCCACTGTGCATGGCATACTCTGTACAATAATAAATCAAAAAGTAGAGCTATGATATCATAGCAGGATGCTAGGGTGGCGGAAGGTTAAAAAATATTAAAATCAACAGCAAGTTACTGCTTAAAATATGTTACACAATTACCATATTACAAAGGAGAAGTTGTAATTTCTCCTCTACATTTCCAATCAGTTGATATCACCTTCTTTAAATTCTACATTACTATTTTAGGAACATGAAATAAAAAACTTCCAAACAAAAAAGCTTACAGGCAGAGGTCATTTGAGAGCCCTTCACTTTCCTGCGCTTTGCACGTAATTGCAGTTTTTACAAACTGAAGTTGACATTGTCAGATGATTAGCATTATTTTTTTAGCAATATTTTTTTAATTAAGATAACATACATTTTTTAGACATAATGCTATTATACACTTTATAGACCACAGTGTAGTGTAAGCATAATTTTTATATGCATTAGGAAGCCAAAACACTCATGTCACTCGCTTTATTGCAATATTTGCTTTATTTTGGCTGTCTGGAACCAAATCCTCAATATCTCCAAGGTATGCCTGTGTATAAATTAAAAATATTTCCTTCATTCTAGGCAATTAAAGTTTAGAATTTCAAGAGCATGCAGCAGTTTCAGCCTGCAGATGTAAAACTCCAAGATATGGCCAGTAGCCACGACAAAAATAAGTTACTATATCTACTATGTAAATAGTGACTGAAGAATGTAAAATTTTATGAACACTTTAAAGAACACCATCGCCTACTAATGAAATATTAACCTTGGAACATGTTGGTTTTTGAATTTTATGACTATGATTAATTATGTCAGTGTGAAAGGCACAAATTAAATTTTAAAGCACCTGGTTAGAAATATAAAGCCAAAAATATTCCACAATGAGGAAAAAAATAAATGCATTCTCAAAGCACTTCCTAAAAAGGTGTCCTGACTTTAACGATTGCCTATTCAACAAACAGATTTGACAATCAAACCTTTCTTATAGCTCTGAAACCCAGAACTCTGCCAACATAAGAGCGTCTAAGAATGATACAGTCAAAATCCATCTCAGCTAGACGGTGCAACCTAGCTAGTGGGTAGAAATGAGAAACATCTATAAAAATGCTGTAATTATGTTTAAACCTCATACAACAGAGTTGGTATTTTTTATGTGAACTGAGTCTTATCCAAGATCAAATGACAAACTTGAGGATGGTCTCAAAAGGCTAATAAGCAGCCAAGGCCAGTGGCCTACCCTTCCTCTAGCCTGCAGAAGGTAGTGGGGACACTAAGCACACACACATGTACTCAAGATAGATGTTTACAACCTGTGGTGTTCGTGCAACATGATATGTAGGCAGATAAACTCTGTCAACAGGAGAAAAGTTAAATAAACCGACATACATCAATACAGCAGAGTATTATACACTCATGAAAAAGACTGAGGGCATGCAACAGTGCCTGTGATAAGCTAATTGATAAAATAAGCAAATTGCAGAAGAACATTATCTCATTTTTCTGAAAAACCACCACCTCAATAGTGAGGACACCAGTAAACATAGCCATATACACTGAGCCAACATGTATAAATAGTCTAGAAGAATTTATTCTGAACTATCAAAACTTGTTTCTCCTGCAAACTGACAGTGAAGGGATTGTGGGGAAAAAAACTTTTTTTTTTTTTTTTTTACTTTCTATGAAAAGTATATTTATGTTATTGAAAATATTCTCAATAAGTCTAAAATAAATAAAAACAAAAGGCAAGATCTTTCGAATGGATGCTGAAGGTAACAAATGCATGTGATGTTACAGTCATAATCTCAAAAAAATAATATTTTTATGTTATCTTAGGAGTAGCTTCAGATACAAGGGAACCCTGAGATCCCAAACTCCACCAGCAAAGAGGCACAGTGAAAACACAGGGAGTCAGCCAGCCCTGTGCCAGGCTCTGTATGAGTAGCTGAATGTCAAGATCATAACCAGCCCATCTCTTGACCTTCAAGCTGGATCCCAGACAAAATGGGAAATCAGCTATTAGCATCAGAGAAGGTGAAGTTCTTCAACACCTCTGCAAGTATGTTAGGTAAAAATACAAGTTCTTGAATCAGGAGTTATTCTGAGAGTTCTGAAAGTAATTCTAGAAATTTTTAAAACACCAAGACTTAAAGGGTAGACACAAAATGAAACGTTAACAATGCTGCAAGTCTATGGAAATTGTCAAAGCACCCGAACCAGTAAGAAAGTGAAGCTACAGCAACAAGAGAGGAGTCAGAAATAATAATCAAAATCCCTAAACCACTGATTATCACAGGGGTTGCTCTGTGTTAGGCTCTGAGCTTAGTCTTTTAATTTATTTGTGACTGCATCTAAATTTCATTTCTGCTTCTTAAATTCATCTAGTACCTGAAAAGTATTAAAATGTATAAAATAAAATTACATCAAATTCTGAAAAATGCCCAAGTATAGACAAAACATTGATATTTTCAAAAAAATAATGTCCTAAAAGGCTGAGTCTATAAACAGAATTCCAAGATTTTGTAAGGTCCATAAAGAAGGCTGAGTGCCAAAGAATTGATGCTTTCAAACTGTAGTGCTAGAGAAGACTCTCCAGAGTCCCTTGGACAGCAAGGAGATCAAATCAGTCAATCCTAAAGGAAATCAACTCTGAATATTCATTGGAAGGACTGATGCTGAAGCTGAGGCTCTAATAGTTTGACCACCTTATGTAAATAGTCAACTCATTGGAAAAGACCCTGATGCTGAGAAAGATGGAAGGCAAAAGGAGAAGGGGGCAGCAGAGGATGAGATGGTTAGACAACATCACTGACTCAATGGACATGAATGTGAGCAAACTCTGGGAGACAGAGAAGGACAGAGGAGCTTGCAGTGCTGCAGTCCACGGGGTCACAAAGAGTCACACACTCTTAGTGAATGATCACTGAACAAATATAAATTCAACTTGGTATGTGCTTTTTATCATTCATAATTTTAACTTACTAAAATTTCTGAAGATAGCTTCTTTTCTATTTTAGAAACTATTAACACTGTTAGTATTACAATAATGAGATCACTGCAAATATATGAAGTAGAGTATTACTCTTTCCATGCTTGGTGATTCAACTAGATATTCTGATTAAACTACATCTTCTGTCAACTTTAACAGGCATTTCGTTTTCATACTTTAAGGCACACTGATATCCAACGGCTGGGAAATTTTTCTAGCCAAATTTAGCATTCTCACCTACTAGATAGTAAAAATATGGTGCCTTTCAATGGAGATAGCCATTAACCTTTTAAAAATAAATCACTGTAGATAAAAACACTAATAAGGGTTTAATATTCCTTTTCTTTACCAAAAAAAGTGATATTTCAAGTTTCAAGTTTTCTTCTGAGATAAATGTAATGCTCCACTCAAAAAAAAAAAAAAAATTTAAGTTTTTAAAAAACTTTTCAATAGGAAAGCTAAACCTATCACAGCCAGGAAAGATCACGTAAGGCTGGATTTTCCAGTATCTGCTTCTTCAGCTTCTTGCCACTGAGACGTGTTCCAGGATCCTGGCCTCAGCCAGAGGGAGCAGTAATGAGTTAGAGACGCTAATGGCACCAGGAAAAGCTGAGCCAATTCAAGATGAGGACCCCAAATAACATGTCAGTGTCCCCTAGTAGTCAGAGTTTACACTACACGCTAAGTCGTGTCCAACTCCTGCGACCCTGCCAGGCTCCACTGTCCATGGGATTCTCCAGCAAGAATGCTGGAGTGGGTTGTCATTCCCTTCTCCATCAGTGTCCCCTACCACAAAATGAAAAGGCTTTCCCTGTGAGGGCTGGAGAAATTTGTCAAGAAAACTTAAAAAGCAATTCTGAAAGGCAAGGAGTGAAACAACCTATGGCCATCAAGTGTGCCCTGGGTTTCTCTGAGATTCTCACTTTCCGTCGTCCCCTCCCTCAGGGCATCAACAAGAGGGGATCTAAGAGGAGCCACCAGAAGCTTAATGCTGAATGCGCAAGGACATTGCAGCTCAGACGGCAAAGAATCTGCCTGCAATGTGGTAGACCTGGGTTCAACCCCTGGGTCGCGAAGATCCTCAGGAGAAGGGAATGGCTACTCACCCACTCCAGTATTTTTGCCTGGAATGTTCCATGGACAGAGGAGCCTGGTGGGCTACGTTCATGAGACTGCAAAGAGTCGGACACAACTGAGCAACTAACACACACACAATCAAAAGATCACAGCACCCCTGATCTGAAAGAACCTTCAAGATATCTTGTACCTAGTTTGTTCCTCACTTTTCCCCATTGTCCATCTTTTGCCCAGACATCACTACTAATGGCCACAATGTCAAGCTATCTATGTGGGATATCTAGCCCAAGGCTTAGACTATGGGAGACACTTCAGGGAAGTCAACTAGCTAAAAATTCATTAAAATTATTAAACTATATTAACCATGTCCTTCTTTAATGTCTTGAAGCTACTGCTTTCTTAGCAAAATCTTCTTTTAAGATAGCACAATGGCATACTTCAGCACATCTCAGAACAGTGTCTATACAAAATAACAGACTCTAAATTGAGGACATTTTAATGGAGCTTTAACAATAAGATATCTGTAGTAATAGCAGAGTTGAGAAGTTAAACTCCGTTAAAATGATTGCACAGATTTTGGCTTGCCCAAACACGGGACATATGTTTTAGTGAATGCAGCCTTTAAAGATTTTAGCACAATCCAACCAGGAAAACTGTTAAGCTGTCATTCCAGGAGAAAATGATACAGAAAGGCAGACCATTAAGCTTGCATGTGTCTGAAAGTGCAACACACATTCAAAAAGCAAAAGTGTATTTTTTTTTTTTTTATCTCTGATTCAAAACCTATAGCAAGATCCTCTTCCTACAAAGTAAATGAACCTGACCTACGCCAAGTTCAGTGGCCTATTCTGATGACTGACATGATAAAGTAGGAATATTACACTGGATAGGCAATTTAAAGCCCTTTTAACATTTTTTTTATCTGAATATAAAAATAATGAAAAGCAAAAGAAACCTCAAAGCTGGCCTTTACTAGTTCCTTTCGAAATCAAATCTGCTTATAAATACATATGAGCAGAAGAGTCAAGTTGCATCTTTGTTTCATTAATCAAGAGCACGTTCATAACAACTGTATAATCTAGGAGCATTAAGGACATGATTTTAATTAGCCCCAAATATCACTAAGATAAATTAAATTTTTGAGATGTTTTCTTGTTTAGTAGCCAAGTGCATTTGTCACATTAGCTAAAAAGAAACAATCAGTCACAGGCTAACAAATGCATTCATATATGCCTAGTAACGACTATTTAATCTGCAAGAGTGTCACATGCAATCAGACCACTGGCTGATATTCCTCTGGAGAAATACCAGTGCTGAAAGAGAAAGAAAAGTCATGAACTCCAGAGAAAGTTCGGAAAACTCCATTTTGGCAAGGCTATTAGTAATGGGGTTAGAAAGAGTTTGGTATCATAGGAAATTGGTGTAAACGGAGAAAAACTAAATCCTTAGAGCTTTCTCACCCATGTGGAAAAAGTAGGTAAGGGAGCAAGCAGGGCATAAAGAGAATTGAATAAAGTCAACAAAAGAAGAATGAGCAAATCACTCTGACAAAGGCATGAAGGGTTTGGGAAAATGTCAGACACCTTCACTGGTTCACTCTTGCCTGAGTTACTGGCATAATCGGAGCTGACGAGCCTAGAAAAAAAAAACACTTTTGCAAAAATTAAAAGTGGAAGTCTCTCTGAAAGTTATTTCAAAGCATGTCAGTCGAACGTGCTGCCGTCACTCAACCTTACCTTCCCAGTTTGTGTCCTCATAGTCCCTCCAGGCTCCAGGCACATCAGGCTACTCGCTAGTCCATGACTATGACCCATACTTTCCTACCTCTGAGTTTGTTCCCCAAATTCTGGAGGCTAACCATAACCTAACCCTCTTTCCAGCATCATCTCACACAACCCCTCCCTCCCTGATCCCCCCGACTAGCTAGGTTTTCCTTATTTTAAACCCTATGCTACCCTTTTCCTTTTTCTGATCATATTATACACATATTATATACTCTTGAGAGTCCCCTGGGCAGCAAGGAGATCAAACTAGTCAATCCTAAAGGAAATCAATCCTGAATATTCATTGGAAGGACTGATGCTGAAGCTCCAATACTTTGGCCACCTGATGCCAGGAGTCGACACACTGGAAAAGACCCTGATGCTAGGAAAGATTGAGCGCACGAGAAGGGAAGGTCAGAGGATGAGATGGTGGGATGGCATCACTGACTCAGTGGACATGAGTTTGAGCGAATTCCAGGAATTGGTGAAGAACAGGGAAGCCTGGCGTGCTGCAGTTCATGGGGTCGCAAAGAGTTGGAGACGACCAAGCAACTGAACAACAACAACACTATTAGATCAGATCAGATCAGTCGCTCAGTCGTGTCCGACTCTTTGTGACCCCATGAATCACAGCACGCCAGGCCTCCCTGTCCATCACCAGCTCCCGGAGTTCACTGAGACCTCCTAGTAATCATTTCCTAATAGAATTTAAGGTGGCCAACAAGGCAAGGATATTCTATGAGTCCGAAAACCAGGGTTCAAGGGCAAGAATCAGGAACTAGGTCAAGGCAGCATTCACTGCCATACCTCTCTCAGGAGCATCAGCAATTTATCTTGTAGGAGAGCCCTGAGTCCATCTGTCCCATTACCCAACCACACTCAAAGCCACAAATTCAAAGATGGGAACTCTTATTTAAACCTGTGTCTACTGCAGAACACAGCACATGACAAAATCTCCATTAAACTGAGCAAACTGTGCTCATTGTATTATCTGGGGACAAATGCATATGTTATTAAAAGTTTGAAAAACTACCTAAACATCTTTTTGCTTCTTCATGTGGGGATTATTTTTTTTTTTTTTATAGAGGAGGTGTGTGTATCTCTATACTGTCTCTGCCAGCAGACTCCAAATCAATCAAGAGCACAAAATTTAGAAAATATCAAGTATTCCGTACCTAATCACAATATCTAATATGCGATTATAAATGTAGATACTCAATAAATGTTCTTAATATTGATTTTCTTTAAAGCATTACATAGATTTAAATGAATCACCAACAAGCTTCCAATTTTCTGTTGCTTGACGCTGTTGCTGCTGCTGCTGCTGCTGCTAAGTTGTTTCAGTCATGTCCAACTCTGTGCGACCCCATAGACAGCAGCCCACCAGGCTCCACCGTCTCTGGGATTCTCCGGGCAAGAACACTGGAGTGGGTTGCCATTTCCTTTTCCAGAGGGACTAATCATGCTATAAAAGGCACTGAAAGGGGAGTCCTAAAAATTAAGTTCTAATCATCATTCTAATTAAGGACTACTCTGGGCCAGCTCTGCCTTTTTCTCCTACTCTAGACTGGTTTTAGAATAAGAAGTTAGCAGTACTACATGTATTTCTGCTTTTATATACATCTTTTGTAAATGCGTGACTGGAAGAACACACACATTTCCTTTCCTTGGTACTGAACATAAATTTTCTTCCCTGTTGACAAGAGCTCACATACCATGTGATAAAGGTATTGGACTGGTAGATGTTTATTAGATATGTAGTGAAATATAGGTAAATTTAAGTAAATATCTCTTTAAAGTTCTTTTGTTTTTCCATTTTCCCCATTAGCTTAAACAACCACCTATAGGGATCAACATAATTTTTTGTGTGCCAAAATAAACTCTGAAAGATTGAGGTAGCCATTTCCCACGTTGTTTTCTAATCTTCATTTTTATCACTGCCCTATCTTTTTTCAGTGAGAATTAAAATACTTCCATAAACTTACACCCAATCTCCACTTCAACTTCATTTCTTTTTATGAAAAGGAGAAATTACAACATGTCATTTGAATATTTATTGACCTCCATGTTGTAGAATTTTAGAAAGTTGTTCACAAAGACAATTAAAAGGCCAAGCTGAGGGACTTCTCTGGTGGTCCAGCAGTTAAGAACCTGCCTGCCAATGAGGGCGCCACGGGTTTGACCCCTGGTCAGGGAAGATCCCACATACACTGGGACACCTAAGCCTGGGCGCCATAACTACTGAACCTGGGCTTTAGAGCCCATGAGCCAAAACTACTAAACTCACATGTCACAACTATGGAAGCCTATGCGCTCGAGATCATGCTCCAACGAGAAGCTTCCACAATGAGAAGTGCCTGCACCACAACTAGATAGTAGTCACCGCTCCCTGCCACGAGAAAAAGTTCATGCTCAGCAACGAAGACCCAGTGTAGCCAAAAACAAAATATATTAATTTGTTTTAAAAAGTCAAGCTGTACTTTGACGCACAATCAGGGTGTTGTGTCTCCTATAGCTTCTATTTTTAGAGCACCCTTAGCTCTTCCAGGCTTCTCAGAAGTGTGCAATATATGTGTGCTAAGTCACGCTTTTGAACTGTGGTGTTGGAGAAGACTCTTGAGAGTCCCTTGGACTGCAAGGACATCCAACCAGTCCATTATGAAGGAGATCAGCCCTGGGATTTCTTTGGAAGGAATGATGCTAAAGCTGAAACTCCAGTACTTTGGCAACCTCATGTGAAGAGTTGACTCACTGGAAAATACTCTGATGCTGGGAGGGATTGCGGGCAGGAGGAGAAGGGGACGACAGAGGATGAGATGGCTGGATGGCGTCACTGACTCAATGGACATGAGTCTGAGTGAACTCCGGGAGCTGGTGATGGACAGGGAGGCCTGGTGTGCTGCGATTCACTGGGTCGCAAAGAGTCGGACACGACTGAGTGACTGAACTGAACTGAAGTCGCTTCAGTCGTGTCTGAGTCTTTGCAATCCTATGCACTGTAGCCCACCAGGCACCTCTGTCCACGGGGTTCTCCAAGAAAGAATACTGGAGTGGGTTGCCATGCCCTCCTCCAGGGAATCTTCCAGACCCAGGGATCAAACCCGCATCTCATGTCTCCTGCACTGGCAGGTGGGTTCTTTACCACAAGAGCCACCCATCAAGCCCACTAGCAGGAAACATTCACAAGTACCATGTAATTAAATCTTACCGTAAATTGCTTATATTTTTGTAATACACGGAAAGTGGTAGTACGATTTCTGTACACACTACTTGGCAAATCAAGAACCTGACTCAGCAATAAAAAGACCATTCGTGGGGCCATTTCATTACATTTATTATTCACTAATTTAGGGAGCTTACTTTCATTCAAGTTATAACTTTGTACCATGTTATTATATACATATTGAGGGAAGAGGGTGATAATTCACAGACAGCTTACGTACCTAGTTTAGCATCTAGGTTATGATTATGAGCTGAATGAAAATTCTATATATGGAATTCTATTCCATTTATCATTTTTAACTACAGTTCTATGGCATTAAGCACATTCACAGTACAACCATCACCACCATACAACACCAGAATTTTTTTCAATTTTTTTCCCAACTGCAACTCTGTACCCATTAAACAATAACTCCTCATCCTTCCCTTCCCCCAGGCCCTAGCAACCACCATGCTAGTTGTGTCTGTATGAATTAGTCACTATTCTAGGAACCTCACCTAAGTGGAATCACACAATATTGTCCTTTTGTGACTGGCTTATTTCCCTTAGCATTATGCCTTTAATGGTCATCCATGTTAAAACTTGTGTTAAAATTTCCTTCCTTAAGGCTGAATAGTAACCCATTAGAGTTATAAACTATATTTTGTTTATCTATTCAGCCCTCAGACTCTTCTGGCTACTGTGAATAATGCTTCTACAGACATGGGTGTACAAATATCTGTTTGAGTCTTGACTTTCAGTTCTTTGCCGTATATACCTGGAAGTGGAATTACTGGATCACATGGTAATACTATGTTTAATTTTTAAGGCACAGCCACACTGGTTTCCACAGCACAAAGCACAGGGGTTCTGATTATTCTACATCCTCACCAACACTTGTTTTTGATTTTTTACTTTTTGATAGTAGCCATCCTAATGGGTATGGGGCATTAGTTCATTGTGGTTTTGAATTACATTTTCCTAATGGTAAGTGATGTCTAATAATCAATCATTTTTTAAAATCTTTTTAATTGTTGAATCAGGCTCTTTGACTTTTATTGTTGATAAGTGTTTTCTAAGTGCTTAATGCATCAAATTTCTTAAATTGGTCCCTTCTGGGGACCAGAAATAAAATCGTCTCAGAATATGATACACCCTATGAAAAAAATATATAAGCAAACTCAATTGTTTACTTTATCTTTTCTGAAAAAGCATTACATCTGGTTTCCTCACGAACCCACATAAGGACATTTTTTTCCTAAGATGATTTATGTCACATAAATCCTTTGCCCAGTTGATTATCTAAGACAGCACTTCTCTCCTGAAAAATCTTCAGTGGTAAGATAGCTAATTGGAATCACAAAGATAACTTGTAATCAGCAATGGGACCTTGGTAATCACCATCCAAGGCAACAACAGAGTCTAGTTACATATTATATAAGCTCAGAGTCCCATCTCTTTGCTCCATATTCTTCCAATAACTAGAAGATAGAATAATGTCAACTAAGACAGTTTGAAACATTGGTACAAACCAGAAAATCACTGTCATCATTATATTTGAGTATTACACACAATTTCCCATTTATCTTTTAATGTTGTATAAGTTCCAAAGGTCACTGGTTCATGTCAAAGACTATTTATTGAGCCACTCACATGTGCCAATACTGGGAAAACACAGAAGAGTTAAACCCAGGTCCCTATAGGACTGTAATATGGGTTGTCACAATGTTCTAAAACAAAACATGCTCAATAAAGAAAGAAATTAATTTAAAGGTTGTTAAGGAAGAACAGTAGAATTGATAATCAAGTTATATTTGATGAAAACAAATTGTTTTAAATTTTAAATTTCAACCCCTAAGGTCTTTTTAAAAATAATACAGAAAAAATGAATTTTTCTCTTTTAATATAAACAATTACTAATACTCTTTCCCTTTCTGTTCATAAGTCTCCATTTGGCAAGCTTTTCTCAAGTGTTGACGACAGAGGGAAATACTATGTCTGGCCATCATAAGAGTCTTAAGGGTAGAGACTGACATCATCCCCTGAGTTCCCAGCATACCGTGAATAAAAAAGTGGCCCTAACCAAGACCAAGATTGTCAGCCAGTTACATTTGACACTGCTGTTTTAGGCATGTATCGAGGGTACAATTTTCCCTGAAGCCATCTGGTTGTCTACTATGGTAATACTTCTCTAAGGAATGATCAAAAGTATAAACACTGCTACACTCTGCATCACCATGGATAAATGCTTTTATTTTCTAAAACCTGGTCCAAAGCTGTTGGACTAAATGGATTTTTAGTCCATTACGAAACAAAAATCATGTGTAGCTCATAATACATGGGTAAAGCTTAAAACCTTTTGGGTCTTTTTTATGACTCAAAAAGGTGGTAAAGGAAAATTCATATGATATTTCAGCAAAAGTTATACATATATTTGAATACCTATAACTAAGATGGTGCAGAGAGAAAGTACATAAATTTCATACTTTCCTTTTAACCAAGATGATGGGGAGAAATTATTTCTATGACAGGTGGATTCAGTAAAATAATTCCTTTAGCAGAAATAATAATATCTGTCTACAAAACATTCATTAATTACTTGATAGAGTAGCTGAGGGGCAGAGAGGCATAGAAATTTCCAGGTCAAGAATCATAGCATCAAATTTCAATACTGAAGGAATATGCATAAGAAGCCAAGATGCAATAATAATAGTTGTCCAGAAATATAATTCAATATCTAAAAATAAATTTACCCCTAGACTTAAGTCTTTTTTTCAGGGAAATAATTCTGAAACTTTCTTTACTTTCTTTCCTTGTAATCTACAAAAATACTAATAATCCACTCCTGTTGGATTTACAAATCTCTATTCTGCAACTCTTTTATTGACAAGAACTAATAGAATAAGATGATCATGGCCATGATACCACAAAAAGTGAGACATACCTATTACAACTTAGGCTGTAAAAGATTTTTCACTAAGAAAAGAAACATTTTTTTTGAAGAGTAATCCAAGAATATTTTATGCTTGGTAACTTACTTTATCATAAGTTCATCATTTTGCTTATCCTCCAACAGCACTAATCATCAGAGAAATGCAAATCAAAATCACAATCAAATAGTACCCATACCTGTCAGAATGGCTACTTATCAAAAAGAATACAAATAACAAACATTGGCAAGAATGAGGAGAAAAGGGAACCCTCTACACTTGTAGTAGGAATGTAAATTGGTTTTCCACGGCCTCTAGACTGTGGAAAACAGTATACAGGTTTCTCAAAAACCCAAAAATAAAACTGCCATATGATTCAGCAGTTCCACTCTTGGTATATATCCAAAATACACATAGACACTAATTTGAAAAGATACAGACACCCCAATGTTTACAGCAACATTATTAACAATTGCCAAGATATGGAAGCAACCTAAGTGTCCCTCAACAGATGAATGGATAAAAAGGCAACTTATATGCAGAGTACATCATGAGAAATGCTGGACTGGAAGAAACACAAGTTGGAATCAAGATTGCTGGGAGAAATATCAATAACCTCAGATATGCAGATGACACCACCCTTATGGCAGAAAGTGAAGAGGGGCTAAAATGCCTCTTGATGAAAGTGAAAGTGGAGAGTGAAAAGGTTGGCTTAAAGCTCAACATTCAGAAAACGAAGATCATGGCATCTGGTCCCATCACTACATGGGAAATAGATGGAGAAACAGTGGAAACAGTGTCAGACTTTGTTTTTCTGGGCTCCAAAATCACTGCAGATGGTGACTGCAGCCATGAAATTCAAAGACGCTTACTCCTTGGAAGGAAAGTTATGACCAACCTAGATAGCATATTCAAAAGCAGAGACATTACTTTGCCAACAAAGGTTCGCCTAGTCAAGGCTATGGTCTTTCCTGTGGTCATGTATGGATGTGAGAGCTGGACTGTGAAGAAGGCTGAGCGCCGAAGAATTGATGCTTTTGAACTGTGGTGTTGGAGAAGACTCTTGAGAGTCCCTTGGACTGCAAGGAGATTCAACTAGTCCATTCTGAAGGAGATCAGCCCTGGGATTTCTTTGGAAGGAATGATGCTACAGCTGAAACTCCAGTATTTTGGCCACCTCATGCGAAGAGTTGACTCATTGGAGAAGACTCTGATGCTGGGAGGGATTGGGGGCAGGAGGAGAAGGGGACGACAGAGGATGAGATGGCTGGATGGCATCACTGACTCGATGGATGTGAGTCTGAGTGAACTCCGGGAGTTGGTGATGGACAGGGAGGCCTGGCGTGCTGCGGTTCATGGGGTCGCAAAGAGTCGGACACAACTGAGCGACTGATCTGATCTGATCTGATCTGATACATATATACCATATGCTATGGTGTGTGTATATATATATAATGGAATACTACCTTGCAAAAAAAAAAAAAAGAACAAAATTATTTGCCATTTGCAGCAAGCCTGGATGGGCTCGGAGGGCATTAAGCTAAATTAAATCAGTCAGACAAAGAAAGACAAATAATATATAATATCACTTATATGCAGAATCTAAAACATACAACAAACTAGTGAATATAACAAAAAAAGAAGCAAGTCTGCAGATATAGAGAACAAATTAGTGGTTAGCAGGAGCATGGAAATACAGGGGCAGGGGAGTGGGGGGTACAAACTACTGACTGTAAGGCTACAATGATGTATTGTACAATGTGGGGAACAGAGCTAATATTTTATAGCAACTGTAAAAGGAGTACAACCTTTAAAAATTATACATAAAAATAGAAATTTTTAAAAAAGGAAAAATACTGAAACACAGTTGTACACCTGAAACTAATATAAATCAACTATACTTCAATTAACAAAACTGTAGTATATCCATATAATTAAATACTATTCTGCAATTAAAAAAATACTATTCATTATGGTAAAGCAACTATACTCCAATAAAATTTTTTTAAAAAGAATTATTGAGTTAAACAATAATTTGACCATATCTCAAAGGCATTGGAGACGGCAATGGCAACCCACTCCAGTACTCTTGCATGGAGAATCCCATGGATGGAGGAGCCTGGTAGGCTGCAGTCTATGGGGTCACTGGGAGTTGAACACGACTGAGTGACTTCACTTTCACTTTTCACTATCATGCATTGAAGGAGGAAATGGCAACCCACTCCAGTGTTCTTGCCTGGAGAATCCCAGGGACGGGGGAGCCTGGTGGGCTGCCGTCTCTGGGGTCGCACAGAGTTGGACACGACTCAAGCGACTTAGCAGCAGCAGCAGCAAAGGCATTAGGCTAAATGAAAGAAACTAGTCTCAAAATATTACATACTGCATGATTCCTTTTATGACACTCTCAGGAACTCAAAGTTATAGTGACCATGAACATGTCACTGCTTCCAGAGATTAGAAGTAGAAGATGTGGTTACAAAGAGAATGCTCAAGAAAATTTTTTCTAATTATGTAAATATTATGTGTCATAATAATATTGGTGATTACAGGAATCAATACATGTGCTAAAACTCATAAAACTATACACTAAGACTTTATTCACAAAATGCTTATATAAGCAAAAATAAAAGGGAAAACGAACCAAAGAGAAATAAGATTATTATTATAGAAGAGAAAATCATTACTAACTAATGAAAATGTTCCCATGCTATAATAATTTTTAAAATAAGTTAAAAAAATAAGAATAAAATGGCACCCCCATCCATTAAAATCACAAAATAATTTAAATTTTAATTCTGGCAAGCCTATCATAAAATCTTGCTTACATTGCCTGACATAAATCTTGTGAGGAAGACTGGGAATATATTTATCAAAAGCTAATAACAGTCCAGATTCCTAGAATAAACAACATCAGTTCTAAGATTTATCCTCAGAAAAGAATTTTAAAAGTTGTAAAATATTGGACATCATGGTTTAAAATGACCATGTGCAGAGCTATTAGATAAGAAAAAGAAATAAAAGGAGTCCAAGTTGAAAAGAAAGTAGCAAAACTATTGCAGTTTGCAGATAATATGACACTGTATATAGAAAATCCCAAAGATGCCAGCAAAAAAAAAAACTATTAGAACTAATAAATGAGTTCAATAAAGTTACAGGATACAAAACTAATACATAGAAATCTGATGTGCTTTTATACACTAACAATAAACTACCAGAAAGAGAAACTAAGAAAACAATCCAAATTACAATTGCATCAAAAAGAATAAAATATCTAGGAATAAATCTAACCAAGGAGGTAAAAGAAATATACTCAGAAAACTATAAGACACTGATGAGGGAAACTGAAGACAGCACAAATGAAGCAAAGCTATATGATGCTCATGTTTAGGAAGGAGTCTATTGTTAAAATCACCACACTAACCAGGGCCATCTACAGACTCAGTGCAATCACTAACAAAATAACAATGGTGCTTTTCACAGGACTGGAACAAAAAATTTAGAATTTATATGAAAACACAAATGACCTTGAATAGACAAAATAATCGTGAGAAAAAACAACAAAGCCAGAGATATCACACTCCATGATTTCAAACTATACCACAAAACTCCACTAAACAAAACAACATGGTTCTGGCAAAAACAAACAAACAAAATACACATGTAAAAAAAACTGAACTACTGTCTCACACCATATACAAAACTCAACTCAAAATACATTAAAGACTGGAATACATAGAACTCCTGGAAGAAAATATAGGTAGGATGCTCTTTGGCATCAGTCCTAGCAATATTTTTTTGGATATGCCTCCTTAGGCAAATGAAACAAAGCAAAAATTAAAAAATGGTACTACACCTAGCGAAAAAGCTTTTGCACAGTAAAGAAAACTATCAACAAAACAAAAAAGGCAACCTACTGAATGGAAGAGGAAATTGACAATACATCTGATAAGAAGTTGCTATTCAAAACAGACAAATCATAAAAAAGTATGAAAAGTGTTAGTCGCTCAGTCATTTCTAACTCTTTGTGACCCCATGAACAGTACTCTACCAGGCTCTTCTGTCCATGGAATTCTCCAGGCAAGAATACTGGAGTGGATAGTCATTCCCTTCTTCAGGGGATCTTCCCAATCCAGGGATCAAACCCAGGTCTCCTGCATTGCATAAAACTCAACATCAAAATAATAATAATAAACAGCTTAATTTAAAAAGTAGAACTTGAATAGACAGACATTTTTCCAAACAACATACAGAGAACCAACAGGCACAAGAAAAAATGCTCAGTATTACTAATCAATGGGAAAATGCAAATAAAAACCACAATGAGATATCACTTAACACTTGTCAGAATGACTGTTAATCAAAAAGACAAGAAATAACAAGTGTTGGTGTGTATATGGAAGAAATCTGCAATCTCTTTTGCAGTGTCAGTGAGAATGTAAACTAATACAGCCACTATTGAAAACAGTATGGAAGTTCCTCAAAAAACTAAAAGTGGAAATACTATATTACATAGTAATTCCACATCTGGGTATTTTCCCAAAGAAAACAAGAATGTTAATTTAAAAATATATATGCACCCCTATGTCTGTTACAGCATTATTTACAATAGCCAAGATATAGAAGCAACCCAAGTGTCCATCAATAAATAAGTGAATAAAGAAGATGTGATATATATAGATAGATAAAATAAAACATCCCCAGTCATAAAAAAAGAATAATCCATTTGTGACAATATGGATGGACCTAGATGTATTATGCTAAAGTGAAAACGTCAGAGAAAGACCATAGGATTTCACTTATAAAGCCAGACAAAGAGAGTTTCAGGTGCATGATTCCATTTATATAAAATTCCAGGAAATGCAAACTAATCTTTAGTGACAATCTGCCTGGAAATGGGGGTGGGGGGGTGGGGGGGACAGGGAGTGAAAGGGACCCATGATGGACACGCTCACTACCTTGATTGTGGTGATAGGTTCACAGATGTCCACCTGTCAAAACTTATCAGATTGCACACTTTGACCTGCGCTAGTCATCATTTGTCAATAATCCTTTAGTAAAGCTGCGAGTGAAAAAAAAAATGAAATTAAATTTTAAAATAATATAAATAAATTTATACTAAAACAAAATACAAAATAATCTTATAAGGACTTCCCTGGCAGCCAGTGGTTAACATGCTACAGTTCCAGTGCAGGGGGCACGAGTTCTGTCCCCAGTTAGGAAACTAAGATCCCACATGCCATGCGGTATGGCACAAAATATATATTTTTAAATTTCAAAAAAATAACATAATCTTATATACCATGTGTATGCTGCTGCTAAGTCGCTTCAGTCATGTCCGACTGTGCGACCCCACAGATGGCAGCCCACCAGGCTCCCCCATCCCTGGGATTCTCCAGGAGAGAACACTGGAGTGGGTTGACATTTCCTTCTCCAATGCATGAAAGTGAAAGGTGAAATTGAAGTCGCTCAGTCATGTCCGACTCTTAGCGACCCCATGGACTGCAGCCTACCAGGCTCCTCTGTCCATGGGATTTTCCAAGCAAGAGTACTAGAGTGGGTTGCCATTGCCTTCTCCGATCATGCTGCTGCTGCTACTGCTGCTAAGTCGCTTCAGTCGTGTCCGACTCTGTGTGACCCCATAGACGGCAGCCCACCAGAACCCTCCATCCCCGGGATTCTCCAGGCAAGAATACTGGAGTGGGTTGCCCCTTCCTTCTCCAATGCATGAAAGTGAAAAGTGAAAGTGAAGTCGCTCAGTCATGTCCGACTCTTAGCGACCCCATGGACTGCGCCTACCAGGCTCCTCTGTCCATGGGATTTTCCAAGCAAGAGCACTAGAGTGGGTTGCCATTGCCTTCTCCGTCATGCTGCTGCTGCTCTGCTGCTAGTCGCTTCAGTCGTGTCCGCTCTGTGTGACCCCATGGGCCCCAGACCCTCCATCCCCGGGATTCTCCAGGCAAGAACACTGGAGTGGGATGCCATTTCCTTCTCCAATGCATGAAAGTGAAAAGTGAAAGCATGGACTGCAGCCTACCAGGCTCCTCCGTCCATGGGATTTTCCAGGCAAGAGTACTGGGGTGGGGTGCCATTGCCTTCCCCATCTCCGATCATATGTATATATTGAGTCAAAAAAGTTAATTTTGTTTAAAAGGACAAAGCACTTTAGAAATATTCCATTTAAATGCTTTCCACAGCTATCATACATTACACGCCATCTAAAATCAGGGGCTTCAATAATTCAGGCCCTTGAGTTGGTAGGGCTGGCAGCGTAAGAGAAGGTCTTCCCCATAAGCAGAGCTTATGTCTGGAATGACAAGACAGTTTACCCTCTGGATTGAAAATTTGTGACAGGGAATCTCCTAGCTACATAGACCAGAATCAACGTAAAGCCTCACGCTGCTTTTTGGCAGAGGAGTCTGCACAAAATGATATCACCCTATCTATTCAAAGGTGAATAAAGGAAGCAAAATATACAATAAACCATACAGCCTATTGGGGGAAAAAGTTGCTGGAAATTATCCTGATCACTCAAAGAAAAAGCATGCCTCTGAAAACCATCTACTGGAGATCCATAAGAACATGTTATCTATTGTGCATTCAAGAGAATATAAGATCTTAAAAAAAAAAATTGGATATATGTATATGTATAACTCCAGTACTCTTGCCTGGAAAATCCCATGGATGGAGGAGCCTGGTAGGCTGCAGTCCATGCTTTCACTTTTCACTTTCATGCATTGGAGAAGGAAATGGCATCCCACTCCAGTGTTCTTGCCTGGAGAATCCCAGGGATGGGGGAGCCTGGTAGGCTACCGTCTATGGGGTCACACAGAGTCGGACATGACTGAAGTGACTTAGCATAGCATAGCATAGCATATGTATAACTGATTCACCCTGCTATACACCTGAAACTAATACAACATTGTAAGGAACCATTCTGTTGTTGCTGTTATTGTTGTTGTTTAGTCATTAAGTCACGTCTGACGCTTTGGACTACAGCCCACCAGACTCCTCTGTTCATGAGATTCTCCAGGCTAGAATACTGGCATGGGTTGCCGTTTTCCTCCTCCAGGGGATCTTCCTGACCAAGGGATCTAACCTGCATCTCCTGCGTTGGCAGGCAGATTCTTTACCACTGAGCCACCGAGAAAGCCCCAAATCAACTAGATTCCAATTAAAAGAGAGAGAAAAAAAAAAAAAACACAAGATCTAACCTCCAAGAGACAGGGAATCTACAGATGAGACCTGGATGTCTCTTGCAGGAACTAAAACCACACTGTGTGTGCGTGCTAAGTCACTCCAGTCATGTCCAAACTCTGCGACCCCGTGGACTGTAGCCCACCAGGCTCCTCTCTCCATGGGATTCGCCAGGGAAGAATACTGGAGTGGCTTGCCATCCCCTTCTCCAGGGGATCTTCCTGACCCACGGATTGAACCTGTGTCTCTTACATCTGCATTGGCGGCCAGGTTCTTTTACCACTAGTGCTACCTGGGAAGCCCACTGGAATAACTAAAAACCACACTGGAATAACTGAAACCTACAGTGGTGAGAAGGAAATGGCAGCCCACCCCAGTGTTCTTGCCTGGAGAATCCCAGGGACGGAGGAGCCTGGTGGGCTGCTGTCTATGGGGTTGCACAGAGTTGGACACGACTGAAGTGACTTAGCAGCAGCAGCGGTGGTGGTAGTTCTGGGTACCTGGGTCTCTGCCCTCTGCTTGCCCAGTATTGTGCTACCCACTCAGTGGAATTCAAAACTACCTGAAGAATGAATGAGTATGGATAAACTTGCTTCCTAAAAGTGTCAACAACAACAAAAATACTGGGGCAAGAGTTAAGACAGGATGGCAAGATGACGAAGCAGCACAACAGACAGGAGCCTTCCATGGGTTGGTTCCCTGCATCCCTGTGGACACCTGAGGACCACGACCAGAGAATCTGGGACAAGCATCCTCCTCGTCTCCATCCACTGTCCCTTTTCCCAAGAGCCTGCTGTTGCTTGAACTGGAGCCAAGAGGAAAGGAGCATGAGGCGGATGGGATCCAAGTGTCTGGGTCTGACAGCAAATTAAAAGATAAGGCACAGAAATCAGAGACTGCCGACAAAGTGATTTCCTTTAGCAAGAGACACAAAACCAGTGTTTCATAACCCCAGGAAGGAATGTGAGTAACGGAGTCAACAACACGCAAGGGGTAGTGTGGACAACCAGAGAACACCGTCTCTGACTTAGGTGGTCAAACTCTTTTTTGTTGTTGTTTGTTTTTTAAATATGTGAAAGCCAAGAAAAATATGTCTCCAAGCTGGATTTTGCCCAAGAGCTTGCAATCTATACTTTAAAGAAACATCTTTCTGGCAAGACGATACTTCTTTTCAAATGTCAAGATGTTCTCTCTGCCATGTTATCTTTACCCACAAAATTATACACTGTATTAGGCAGCCTTCCATTCTGGTCTTCCCAAACATTTTGTGGATACTGACCCGTGTAAACATCCATTTCACTGAATGTAACATTTAGCAGATCAGACTCAGTGTTTCAAAAGAAAGATATTTGAGCGTTTTCTTCATCATGTGTTTCCAAAACCCAGAAAAACAATGAGCTATCCAAGATGATGTGTTACGTTTCAGCTTTCAGAAGTCCTGCTGTAGGTTCCAAAGTGACATCATAAGTGGACAGTCGCAGCATCTGAAATTTTAAATGTACAGGAAGAAAGTACCCACTGCTCTGAAACTCTTGTGCACGATGCACTTGGTAACCCTGCACCTGAAGCATTCATATCCTTCAAGGCCTTACCAGGGGACCTCCAGAGTGTTCACATTCTAGTGAAAGAATAAACGTGGTTTGCTAACTAAATTTAGTCATAGTGTTTCCATAGCAGAAACACTACACCAAGAAGTCTGCCATTGATGAGATGTATCTTTGTTTATAAAGCTTTAATAATTCTATCAAAATATAATTTTCTAGCAAATTTTCTTACAGAAAAGGCAACCTATAGAATTCTTTTTTATTACCCCTGCCTACACACTCACCCACTACCACCGCTTTCACCAGTTCTGGGAAATGTAAATTGCTAACCTTGGCCATCAGTACTGGGAGCTGGGCCAGGCAAACAGCAGTGAGATGAAAGCCCAGAGCTGGTGTGTCTGTTTCAGACACAAGGAACAGGTAGGAAGGAGAAGCACAGATGTTACGGCCAACACTTTAAAGCAGAAGAAGAAAATGAAGGTGCCACCATGAAAATAATCAGGTTTCTTCTGGATCCACGCAGAAAAAGGACTAGAAAATCCACAAAATGATGAAGATAAGACTATGGGTTCTCTCGGAAGGTCACGGTGTGGGCTCAGGAAAACAGATTTTTATCACTTCAGCATCACTGTTACCATCTATCCTCCCAAAGGTCACCAGTCCCCTAATTGGCCCATTTTAACTAAACCGAGACACAATGATCAGATTGGATCTTGGTCTTCACTAATCATAAATTCATTCCTTAAGTAGATAAGCTGATGTTTTTAAATCTATGATACACTACTTCTTCAGTTCTGATGGTGACTCACATTATGATTACTTCTAATAAATTAAGGGAAGTATACAAGGGTTCTGTTATTCTTGTGACTATTCATAGTCCTAAACAACTCAAAAGAAACCACTTCTAAATCTCGATCTCAAAGAAACAACAAATCATTTCTCACATCTACTATAAAAAAACAAAAAAGGTATGACCTTTAAAATATGTGCACTTGTGTTTATATATGCACACCTTTTCCACATTTTTTTTTTTAATCTACACGATTTTAAGTTCATGTATTTTAAATCTCAGCCCGAGTGGAACCAAGAAACCTCAGCAAAGGTGGCATATTATCATAACCTTCTGCTCCCTGATCCTACAGTTTCAGGATGCCAGAGCAATCACCTTATGCCGGGACAGCCAACCATAATCCTGAAATCAGAACACAGCTGGCTCTGCATCACTGACACTGAAGCCATAATATTGAAGCTGGCTTGCATCAGGGAGTTAAACTGCTCAGTAAGCAAGGCAGTGGGGCTGGGGAAAGGCATTTGAGACATAAATCTGCAAATTCTCAAAAAGCTGCAGTGATTCAGAGCCAGTATTCAACATGAAAAAAAAGTCAAAAGGCCATTCCTTTGGAATTAAGTGGTGAGATCAGTAATATTAATAAACATATTGGCACTACCTTCAATACTGAACTGTTCCAGCACGACTTTTGCAAACCACAAGATAAGAAGTCAACCAGAAATGAGATAAGGAAGCTGGCAACTATACTGAAATCCTAGTTTTTAAATAAAATACTCTAAAGAGAAATGCAGTTCTCAAAGAGGAATCCCTAGCATACATCCCCATATTTTAAGAAACATACATTTAGTTTTGAAATAGAGACAATGTAAACAGTGAAACTCACACAGGCAGGGCAGGAGGTAGAGGGCAGAAGGTAGGTCTTCCCATTATTAACATCGTTTTTTTTTCTTTTTTTCTGGCAGTTCCACACAGCATGTGGGATCTTACTTCCCCAATCAGATATCAACCCACATCCCCTGCATTGGAAGCATGGATCCTTAACCATGGACCACCAGGAAAGTCCCAAGTATTATCATCATCACCAAATTATCTGGGCTTCCCAGGTGGCTCAGTCGTTAAAGAATCCACCTGCAATGCAGGAGACCCAGGTTTGATCCCTGGGTTGGGAAAAATCTCCTGGAGAAGGAAACAGCAACCCATCTAGTATTCTTGCCTGGGAAAACCCATGGACATAGGAGACTGGCTGGCTAGAGTCCAAAGGGTCACAAGAATTGGACACAAATTAGCGACCAAACCATCACCCCCAAATTATCCCATCATAAACATAAAGAATGGGAAGTTAGTCATAAAAGGAAAGATGGCCTGACCAATACAAACTTTGAGATTCAAATAAAAGCAACTATGCCTAATCAAATTTAACCTCATTTGAGTTAACTATTTCTAAGGTGACCTTTGGGCTCAAGTAGGTTCCAAGCCCTCACTGAGGGGAGAGGGTATAACTCCAGGCCCCAAATCACCATCTGGCTTCAAGAATGAGCAACTGTGGGGCCCCAGGACATAGGAGTCATCAGACAGACAGTTTGCTTTCCCAGCGCCCATGCTCCAAGCCAGCACTGTGCAACCTGCACTCACAGAGGCCTGGCCCAGTGTTTCTCAACTTGAATAATGTTCTGAGAAAACCCTCCTCTAGAAGAAAACTTCTCAAAACTAGTTTATAAATTTAAATTATTCTTACGAGAGAGTGGGGAGGTGTGTCCAGGAGGAAGGGGACACGTGCGCATACATATGGCCAATTCATGGCGATGTACAGTAAAAAACCATCACAAAATTGTAATTATTCTCCAATTAAAACAAATAAATTATTTTTTCAATTTAGATTATTCTTACAAAACAAATGTGCACAAAATAAAAATATGTTCTTTGTGCCTATAGCTCATAAACAATCATAAGCCAAAGAAATTTCAAACATTAAAAAAAAGGTGGATCGGTAGAACCAATATAGTGAAAATGAGTATACTACCCAAAGCAATTTATAGATTCAATGCAATCCCCATCAAGCTACCAACAGTATCCTTCACAGAGCTAGAACAAATAATCTCTCAATTTGTATGGAAATACAAAAAACCTCAAATAGCCAAAGCTATCTTGAGAAAGAAGAATGGAACTGGAGGAATCAACCTGCCTGACTTCAGGCTCTACTACAAAGCCACAGTCATCAAGACAGTATGGTACTGGCACAAAGACAGAAATATAGATCAATGGAACAAAATAGAAAGCCCAGAGATAAATCCACGCACATATGGACACCTTATCTTTGACAAAGGAGGCAAGAATATACAATGGATTAAAGACAATCTCTTTAACAAGTGGTGCTGGGAAAACTGGTCAACCACTTGTAAAAGAATGAAACTAGAACACTTTCTAACATCATAGACAAAAATAAACTCAAAATGGATTAAAGATCTAAATGTAAGACCAGAAACCATAAAACTCCTAGAGGAAAACTTAGGCAAAACACTCTCTGACATACATCCCAGCAGGATCCTCTATGACCCACCTCCCAGAATATTGGAAATAAAATCAAAAATAAATAAATGGGACCTAATTAAACTTAAAAGCTTCTGCACAACAAAGGAAACTATAAGCAAGGTGAAAAGACAGCCTTCAGAATGGGAGAAAATAATAACAAATGAAGCAACAGACAAACAACTAATCTCAAAAATATACAAGCAACTCCTACAGCTCAATTCCAGAAAAATAAATGACCCAATCAAAAAATGGGCCAAAGAACTAAATAGACATTTCTCCAAAGAAGACATACAGATGGCTAACAAACACATGAAAAGATGCTCAACATCACTCATTATCAGAGAAATGCAAATCAAAACCACTATGAGGTACCATTTCACGCCAGTCAGAATGGCTGCGATCCAAAAGTCCACAAGCAATAAATGCTGGAGAGGGTGTGGAGAAAAGGGAACCCTCTTACACTGTTGGTGGGAATGCAAACTAGTACAGCCACTATGGAGAACAGTATGGAGATTGCTTAAAAAACTGGAAATAGAACTGCCTTATGATCCAGCAATCCCATTGCTGGGCATACACACTGAGAAAACCAGAATTGAAAGAGACACGTGTACCCCAATGTTCATAGCAGCACTGTTTACAATAGCCAGGACTTGGAAGCAACCTAGATGTCCATCCACAGATGAATGGATAAAGAAAGCAGTGGTACATATACACAATGGAGTATTACTCAGCCATTAAAAAGAATGCATTTGAATCAGTTCGAATGAGGTGGATGGAACTGGAGCCTATTATACAGAGTGAAGTAAGCCAGAAAGAAAAACACAAATACAGTATACTAACGCATATATATGGAATTTAGAAAGATGGTAACAATAACCCTGTTTACGAGACAGCAAAAGAGACACTGATGTATAGAACAGACTTTTAGACTCTGGGAACGGGAGAGGGTGGGATGATTTGGGAGAATAGCATTGAAATATGTATAATATCATATCTGAAACGAGTTGCTAGTCCAGGTATGATGCCTGATAACGGATTCCTGGGACTGGTGCACTGGGACGACCCAAGGGGATGGTATGGGGAGGGAGGAGGGAGGAGGGTTCAGGATGGGGAACACATGTATACTTGTGGCAGATCCATCTTGATGTATGGTAAAAAATTTAATTTAAAGAAAAAAAAGGTGATAAAATTTCTAACATCAATATTAATTTAATGTCACCTCCTCCTGAGTCTTAGCTCCTGAGATAGCCTCAAAACAAGGATAAAATGGCATGTCTGTGTGCTCAGTCATGTCCAACTCTTTGCAATCCCCTGGACTGTAGCTCACCAGGCTCCTCTGTCCATGAAGTTTTCCAGGCAAGAATACTGCAGCAGGTTGCCAGTTCCTATTCCAGGGGTCTTCCCAACCCAGGAATTGAACCTGCATCTCTTTGTGTATCCTGCATTGGTAATCGGTTTCTTTACCACTGCGCCACCTGGGAAGTCAAGTTTTTTTCACAGATACAGCATATTAAGCATATTCTTTATGCTCAAGAAGCCAAGAGAGAAACGTTGCCCAGAACATGGATAGGATCTAATCTAAAAGAGGTTAACAATCTTGGTCCATGTAATAGTGTAGGACATTCTCCATTCTTAGTACCCTGGTCATAGGATACTACCCCAGGACTTCTTATAGTAATGGTCCTCTATTAAGGAAAAAACACATGCAAATAAAGTAAACTATAATTAGAGGAGTAACAACATCTGCTCTAATTAGCTCCAGATTGAGAGAAAGTTCTAGCGATGAGTTTGGGAGAGAAGTACAACCCAGAGACTTACACCATGACTGTGAAGAATGTGGTTTATGGCTTCATGTGTTAACCTGAGCTTCAGTGATAGAAAGGTACTAGTGCTGCCAAAATGTTGCTTTTTCTGCTAACTCTTGTCCTCATGGAATAAATGCCGATTATCTATTGTCTATTCTCATTAGGTTCATGAACCAGGAAACCTGTGCTGGGAAAAGGTACATCTTAATTCTCCTAGTGCTTGGGTGAGACTAAGAGCCGTATAGGCAGCCTGCCTCTTTTTGTTTGTTTGTTTTTTCTTTAACTTTTTATTATTAGTAGTAAGTCCCAGTTATGTAACATTATCACTCAACATCTGTATACAGTATAGAATGATCATGACTAACAACAGTTGACTCCCTTCACCCATTTCACACCCGACCTCTTCCCTGCTAGTAACTACTAATCAGTTTTCTATTTCTTTGAGTTTTGGTTTTGTTTCAGATTCCACATATGAGTGAAATCATAAAGTATTTGTCTTTCTCCAACTGACTGATTTCCCATAGCATAATACATTCACGGTCCATCCATGTCATTGCAACTGGCAGGATTTCATTCTTTCTAAGGCTCGGTGATAGTCCATTGTATATACACACCACATCTTTATCCATTCATTCATCAATGGACACAGGTTATTTTCCTATCTTGGCTATTGTAAATAAAGCTGCAATGAAGGTAGGGGTGCATATATTTCTCTAATTAGTGTTTTCATGTTCTACAGAAAGAAAATCATCTTCAGAGCAATACATGCACCGTGAACTTCCAGATGTTCAAGCTGGCTTTAGAAAAGGCAGAGGAACCAGAGATCAAATTGCCAACATCCGCTGGATCATGGAAAAAGCAAGAGAGTTCCAGAAAAACATCTATTTCTGCCTTATCAACTATGCCAAAGCCTTTGACTGTGTGGATCACAAAAAACTGTAGAAAATTCTGAAAGAGATGGGAATATCAGACCACCTGATCTGCCTCTTGAAAAACTTATATGCAGATCAGGAAGCAACAGTTAGAAATGGACATGGAACAACAGACTGGTTCCAAATAGGAAAAGGAGTACATCAAGGCTGTATATTGTCACCATGTTTATTTAACTTATATGCAGAGTACATCATGAGAAACGCTGGGCAGGAGGAAGCACAAGCTGGAATCAAGATTGCCGGCAGAAATATCAATAACCTCAGATATGCAGATGACACCACCCTTATGGCAGAAACTGAAGAATTAAAGAGTCTCTGGATGAAAGTGAAAAAGGAGAGTGAAAAAGTTGGCTTAAAGCTCAACATTCAGAAAACAAAGATCATGGCATCCAGTCCCATCACTTCATGGGAAATAGATGGGGAAACAGTGGAAACAGTGTTAGACTTTATTTTTCTGGGCTCCAAAATCACTGCAGATGGTGACTGCAGCCATGAAATTAAAAGACATTTACTCCTTGGAAGGAAAGTTATGACCAACCTAGACAGCATATTAAAAAGCAGAGACATTACTTTGCCAACAAAGGTCTGTCTAGTCAAGGCTATGTTTTTTTTCATGTATGGATGTGAGAGTTGGACTATAAAGAAAGCTGAGCACCAAAGAATTGATGCTTTTGAACTGTGGTGTTGGAGAAGACTCTTGAGAGTCCCTTGGACTGAAAGGAGATCCAACCAGTTCATCCTAAAGGAGATCAGTCCTGGGTGTTCATTGGAAGGACTGATGTTGAAGCTGAAACTCCAATACTTTGGCCACCTCATGCAAAGAGTTGACTCATTTGAAAAGACCCTGATGCTGGGAAACATTGAGGGCAGGAGGAGAAGGGGATGACAGAGGATGAGATGGTTGGATGGCATCACCGACTCAATGGACCTGGGTTTGGGTAAACTCCAGGAGTTGGTGATGGACAGGGAGGCCTGGAGTGCTGTGGTTCATGGGGGAACAAAGAGTCGGACAGGACTGAGCTGACTGAAATACCCAGAAGTGGAATACCTGAATCATATGATAGTTCTATTTTTAATTTTTTGAATAACCTTCATAATACTCTCCATAGTGGCTGCACCAAGTTACAGTCCCACCAGCAGTGTAGCAGCATTTCCTTTTCTCCACAAACTCTCTAACATTTGTTATTTTTTGTCATTTCAATATTAGCCATTCTGGCAGGTATGAGGTGATATCTCATTGTGCTTCTGCTTTGCATTTCCCTAATAATGAGTAATGTTGAACATCTTTTCATGTGCTTGTTAGCCATGTATATATGGGATTGTCCAAGCAAAAGGCAATGGCACCCCACTCCAGTGTTCTTGCTTGGAAAATCCCATGGACGGAGGAGCCTGGTGGGCTGCAGTCATGGGGTCGCTAAGAGTCAGACACGACTGAGTGACTTCACTTTCAATTTTCACTTTCATGCATTGGACAAGAAAATGGCAACCCACTCCAGTGTTCTTGCCTGGAAAATCCCAGGGATGGGGGAGCCTGGTGGGCTGCCATCTATGGGGTCGCACAGAGTCGGACACGACTGAAGTGACTTAGCATAGCATAGCATATACATATACATAATAATATGTATATAGTATACTATACTATATATATAGTATACTATGTATACTATTATGTATATGTATATAGATAGTATCATATGTATAGTGTATGCATATGTATGCCTACAATTGGGGGATGGGTATGCATGTGTGATACCAGTATCACCAATGCAATAGACATGAACTTGGGCAAACTCCAGGAGATGGTGAGGGACAGGGAGGGCTGGCATGCTGTAGTCCATGGGGTCGCAAAGAGTCAGACACGACTGCACAACTACACAACAACAACATGCAGGTGTGAGTGGAAAATGATGCTAAACACAGGAGAAATTAGGATTTTAAATCAAAAGGAGTCAGCCAGCCCTATGTAAGAATGTAAGCCCCATGACAGAAGAGACTCATGCTGTGTCTTAGTGCCTTGGTACATAGCTGCTCAATAAACATTTATTGAAGAGTTATAAATTATCATTATTTGGGGAAATAGATGGAGAAACAGTGGAAACAGTGTCAGAATTTATTTTTCTGGGCTCCAAAATCACTGCAGATGGTGACTGCAGCCATGAAATTAAAAGACGCTTACTCCTTGGAAGGAAAGTTATGACCAACCTAGATAGCATATTCAAAAGCAGAGACATTACTTTACCAACAAAGGTTCGCCTAGTCAAGGCTATGGTTTTTCCTGTGGTCATGTATGGATGTGAGAGCTGGACTGTGAAGAAGGCTGAGCGCCGAAGAATTGATGCTTTTGAACTGTGGTGTTGGAGAAGACTCTTGAGAGTCCCTTGGACTGCAAGGAGATCCAACCAGTCCATTCTGAAGGAGATCAATCCTGGAATTTCTTTGGAAGGAATGATGCTAAAGCTGAAACTCCAGTATTTTGGCCACCTCATGCGAAGAGTTGACTCATTGGAGAAGACTCTGATGCTGGGAGGGATTGAGGGCAGGAGGAGAAGGGGGCGACAGAGGATGAGATGGCTGGATGGCATCACTGACTTGATGGGTGTGAGTCTGAGTGACCTCCGGGAGCTGGTGATGGACAGGGAGGCCTGGCATGCTGCGGTTCATGGGGTCGCAAAGAGTCGGACATGACTGAGCGACTGATCTGATCTGATCTTCCTTTTTAAAAGTAGTCTTATAAGTAACATTAAAGAAGCTATAATTCTAATTCTCCTACACTATTGTAGGAATTTTAATTGGTGCAGCCACTATGGACAACAGAATGGAGGATCGTTTAGTTCAGTTGCTCAGGAGTGTCCAACTCTTTGCGACCCCATGGATTGCAGCACACCAGGCCTCCCTGTCCATCACCAACTCCCACAGTGTGCTCAAAATCATGTTCATCAAGTCAGGGATACCAGCCAACCATCTTATCCTCTGTTGTCCCCTTCTCTTCCCACCTTCAATCTTTCCCAGCATCAGAGTCTTTTCCAGTGAGTCAGTTCTCATCAGCTGGCCAAAGTATTGGAGTTTCAGCTTCAGCATAGGTCCTTCCAATGAATATTTAGGACAGATTTCCTTTAGGATGGACTGGTTTGATCTCCTTGTAGTCCAAGGGACTCTCAAGAGTCTTCTCCAACACCACAATTCAAAAGCATCAGTTCCTCGGCGCTCAGCTTTCTTTATAGTTCAACTCTCACATCCATACAAGACTATTGAAAAAACCATAGCTTGACTAGATGGACCTTTGCTGGCAAAGTAATGTCTCTGCTTTTTAATCTGCTATTTAGTCTGATTATAGCTTTTCTTCCAAGGAGCAAGCATCTTTTAATTTCATAGCTGCAGTCGCCATCTGCAGTGATTTTGGAGGCCAAGAAAGTAAAATCTGTCACTGTTTTCATTGTTTCCCCATCTATTTGACATGAATTGATGGGGCTGGATGCCATGATCTTAGTTTTTTTTTTTTTTAATTTTTTTTTTATTTTATTATTATTATTATTTTTTTAATTTTTCTTAACTTTACAATATTGTATTACTTTTACTATACATCGAGATGGATCCGCCACCAGAATACACGTGTTCCCCATCCTGAACCCTCCTCCCTCCCCCCTTCCCACACCATCCCTCCAGGTCCTCCCGGTGCTCCAGTCCCAGGCATGTTGAGTTTTAAGCCACCTTTTTCACTCTCCTCTTTCACTTTCATCAAAAGGCTCTTTAGTTCCTCTTGACTTTCTGTCATTAGAGTGGCATCATCTGCGTATCTGAGGTTATCGATATTTCTCCCAGCAATCTTGATTCCAGCTTGTGCTTCACCCAGCCCAGCATTTCGCATGACGTACTCTGCATATAAGTTAAATAAGCAGTGTGACAATATATACCCTTGATGTACTTCCTTCCCAATTTGGAACCAGTCTGTTGTTTCATGTCTGGTAATGTTGCTTCTTGACTTGCAGATTTCTCAGGAGGCAAGTAAGGTGGTCTGATATTCACATCTCTTTAAGAATTTTCCACAGTTTGTTGTAATCCACACAGTGAAAGGCTTTGGTGTAATCAATAAAGCAGAAGTAGATGTTCTTCTGGAATTCTCTTGCTTTTTCTATCTTCCAATGGATGTTGGCAATTTGATCTCTGGTTCCTCTGCCTTTTCTAAATCCAGCTTGAACATCTGGAAGTTCACGGTTCACATACTGTTGAAGCCTGGTTTGGAGAATTTTGAGCATTATTTTGCTAGCATATGAAATGAATGCAATTGTGCAGTAGTCTGAACATTCTTTGGCATTGCCTTTCTCTGGGATTGGAATGAAAACTGATTTTTTCCAGTCCTATGGCCACTGCTGAGTTTAACAAATTAGCTGGCATATTGAGTGCAGCACCTTCACAGCATCATCCTTTAGGATTTGGAATAGCTCAACTGGAATTCCATCACCTCCGCTAGCTTTGTTCGTAGTGATACTTCTAAAGGCCCACTTGACTTTGCATTCCAGGATGTCTGGCTCTAGATGAGTGATCATTCCCTCATGGTTATCTGGGTCAGGAAGATTTTTTTTGTATAGTTCTTCTGGGTATCCTTGCTACCTCTTCTTAATATCTTCTGCTTCTGTTAGGTCCATACCATTTCTGTCCTTTATTGTGCCCATCTTTGCAAATGTTCCCTTGGTATCTCTAATTTTCTTGAAGAGATCTCTAGTCTTTCCCATTCTACTGTCTTCCTCTATTTCTTTGCACTGATCACTGAGGAAGGCTTTCTTATCTCTCCTTGCTATTCCTTGGAATTCTGCATTCAGATGGAGGATCCTTAGTGAACTAAAAGTAGAGTTATCATAAGATCCAGCAACCCCATTCCTGGGCATATATCAAAAAAAGATGCAAACTCTAATTAAAAACAAAAGATAAATGCACCTGAATGTTCATAGCAGCACTGTTTCCAATAGGCAAGACATGAAAGCAACCCAAGTACCCATGAACTGATGATTGGTTTAAGAAGATGTGTTATATATACATATGTGCACACACACACGCACACACACACACACACACACACAGAGAACATAGCTTAGCTGTAAATTAAATAAATAAAATATTGTCATTTCCATCAACATGAATGAACCTAGAGAACAGCATACTAAGTGAATTATATCAGGCAGAGAAAGACAAATGTTATATATATCCCTTATATGTGAAATCAAAAAAAAGTATACAAATTAATCTCCATACAAAACAGAACAGTCTCAGAGACAAAAAACAAACTTATGATTACCAAAGGGGGAAGGCAGAGGGAGAAGGATAAATTAGGAGCTTGGGATTAACAAATACCCCCTACTAAACATAAATATATAAGCAAGAAGGATGAACTGTATAGCACAGGGAACTATATTCAATATCTTGTAACAATGTATAATGAAAAATAATCTGAAAAGACATATATCGATATAAAACACCGAATCACTTTGCTGTACACCTGAAACTAACACAATATTGTAAATCAACTACATGTCTATTTTTAAAAAGTTAAAAAAAAAAAACAAAACTATAACACGAGTGGGTAGACTTATTCTATTTCCCCCAGGTTCCTTGAGATAAAATTGACACATACATTAAGATGTGTAACATAATCATTAGCAATTACTACAAATAATTTAGTTAACACATCCATCACCTCACATATAGTAAACAATTATTTGTGTGTGTGTGTGATGAGAACTTTGAAGATCTACTCTCTTAGCAACCTTCATGTATACAATACAGCATTGTTAACTAGTCACCATGCTGTACATCACATCCCCAGAATTTATTCATCTTTTATCTAGAAGTTTGTACCCTTTGACCACCTTCACCTATTTCCCCCAACCCCTACTTCCCTCCGCCCTAGCAACCATCAGTCTGTTATCTTTCTATGAGTTTAAGATATTTTTAAATTTCAAATAAAAATGAGATCTTTGTTTGTCTTTCTCTGTATGAAATTTATTGTTAATAATATAGGTATTCACATTTGTAAGCAACTTTAGAAACTACCAGATTGGACTTGTCTGGTGGTTCAGTGATTAAGAATCTGCCTGCCAATGCAGGGGGCACAGGTTTGCTCCACAAGAGAAGACTCTATACATGGACATCACCAGATGGTCAACACCTAAATCAGATTGATTATATTCTTTGCAGCCAAAGATGGAGAAGCTCTAAACAGTCAGCAAAAACAAGACCAGGAGCTGACTGTGGCTCAGACCATGAACTCCTTATTGCCAAATTCAGACTGAAATTGAAGAAAGTAGGGAAAACCACTAGACCATTCAGGTATGACCTAAATCAAATCCCTTATGATTATACACTGGAAGTGAGAAATAGACTTAAGGGCCCAGGTCTGATAGGGTGCCGGATGAACTATGGAATGAGGTTCATGAAATTGTACAGGAGACAGGGATCAAGATGATCCCCATGGAAAAGAAATGCAAAAAAGCAAAATGGCTGTCTGAGGAGGCCTTACAAATAGCTGTGAAAAGAAGAGAAGTGAAAAGCAAAGGAGAAAAGGAAAGATATAAACATCTAAATGCAGAGTTGCAAAGAATAGCAAGAAGAGATAAGAAAGCCTTCTTCAGCGACCAATGCAAATAAATAGAGGAAAACAACAGAATGGGAAAGACTAGAGATCTCTTCAAGAAAATCAGAGATACCAAAGGAATATTTCATGCAAAGAAGGGCTCGATAAAGGACAGAAATGGTATGGACCTAATAGAAGCAGAAGATATTAAGAAGAGATGGCAAGAATACACAGAAGAACTGTACAAAAGAGAGTTTCACAACCCAGATAATCACTATGGTGTGAACACTGACCTAGAGCCAGACATCCTGGAATGTGAAGTCAAATGGGTCTTAGAAAGCATCACTACGAACAAAGCTAGTGGAGGTGATAGAATCCCAGTTGGGCTATTCCAAATCCTGAAAGATGATGCTGTGAAAGTGCAGCACTCAATATGCCAGCACATTTGGAAAACTCAGCAGTGGCCACAGGACTGGAAAAGGTCAGTTTTCATTCCAATCCCAAAGGAAGGCAATGCCAAAGAGTGCTCAAACTACCGCACAATTGCACTCATCTCACACACTAGGAAAGTAATGCTCAAAATTCTCCAAGCCAGGCTTCAGTGATATGTGAATCGTGAACTTCCTGATGTTCCAGCTGGTTTTAGAAAAGGCAGAGGAACCAGAGATCAAATTGCCAGCATCTGCTGGATCATTGAAAAAGCAAGAAAGTTCCAGAAAAACATCTATTTCTGCTTTATTGACTATGCCAAAGCCTTTGACTGTGTAGATCACAATAAACTGTGGAAAATTCTGAAAGAGATGGGAATACCGGACCACCTGATCTGTCTCTTGAGAAATCTGTATGCAGGTCAGGAAGCAACAGTTAGAACTGGACATGGATCAACAGACTGGCTGCAACAGACTGGAAAAGGAGTACGTCAAGGCTGCATATTGTCACTCTGTTTATTTAACTTACATGCAGAGTACATCATGAGAAACGCTGGACTAGAAGAAGCACAAGCTGGAACCAAGATTGCCAGGAGAAATATCAATAACCTCAGATACGCAGATGACACCACCCTTATGGCAGAAAGTGAAGAGGAACTAAAAAGCCTCTTGATGAAAGTGAAAGTGGAGAGTGAAAAAGTTGGTTTAAAGCTCAACATTCAGAAAACGAAGATCATGGCATCTGGTCCCATCACTTCATGGGAAATAGATGGGGAAACAGTGGAAACAGTGTCAGACTTTATTTTTCTGGGCTCCAAACTCACTGCAGATGGTGACTGCAGCCATGAAATTAAAAGCCGCTCACTCCTTGGAAGGAAAGTTATGACCAACCTAGATAGCATACTGAAAAGCAGAGACATTACTTTGCCAACAAAGTTTTGTCTAGTCAAGGCTATGGTTTTTCCTGTGGTCATGTATGGATGTGAGAGTTGGACTGTGAAGAAAGCTGAGTGCTGAAGAATTGATGCTTTTGAAGTGTGGTGTTGGAGAAGACTCTTGAGAGTCCCTTGGACTGCAAGGAGATCCAACCAGTCCATTCTGAAGGAGATCAGCCCTGGGATTTCTTTGGATGGAATGATGCTGAAGCTGAAACTCTAGTACTTTGGCCACCTCATGGGAAGAGTTGACTCATTGGAAAAGACTCTGATGCTGGGAGGGATTGGGGGCAGGAGGACAGAGGATGAGATGGCTGGATGGCATCACTGACTCGATGGACGTGAGTCTGAGTGAATTCCAGGAGTTGGTGATGGACAGGGAGGCCTGGCGTGCTGAGATTCATGGGGTCGCAAAGAGTCGGACATGACTGAGCGACTGATCTGATCTGGGAAGATTCCACATGCCATGGGCAACTCAAGCCCGTGTGCCCCAACTACTGAGCCTGTACTCTCTGGAGCCTGTGCCTGGCAACAAGAGAAGCCACCACAATGAGAAGGCCATCCACTGCAACTAGAGAGAAGCCCAGTCAGTAACTCCTCTTGCCTGTTTGCCCAGTGCCAGCCCTTGTGTGCCAGCTGGTATATTGTACTCTGTATTTTTCAAGGTGCTAAAGCAATAATACTTTGGCCACCTGATGCAAGGAGCTGACTCACTGGAAATGACCCTGATGCTGGGAAGGATTGAGGGCAAGAGGAGAAGAGGGTGACAGAAGATGAGATAGTTGGATGGCATCACCGACTCAATGGACATGAGCTTGAGTAAACTCTGGGAGATGGTGAAGGACAGGGAAGCCTGGCGTGCTGCAGTCCATGGGGTCCCAAAGAGTTGGACATGACTGAGCGACTGAACAACAATTTTTCAAGGTACTGTACTGTAAGATTAAAAATGATTTAATTTTTTGGTTTTTTTGTGTGTATTATTTCTGTGAAAAGTACTAGAAACCCATTACAGTACAGAACTATATAGCCAATTGTATTAGTTGGGTTAGGTTAACTTTATTGGACTTGCGAATGTATTCTCAGAACAGAACTCGTTGGCATGTAAGGTGCTTCCTGCAGTGAGAAAGTAAAGGAGACCCAGAAGAAGGGAAAATGAAGGTGTTTCCAATATGGGGGAAATGAACAAAGGCACACAGCATCAGGCACAGATCAGGTCCCTGATGGCAGAGTCACGCTATCAAAATCCAGAAGTCAAATTTCTGCATCTGGCTTATTGTCTTATTAGTTGGCCATAAATAACTTTAGTGACTAGGATAATATATTTAAGTTTTTTTATCCTTTGTGTTTTCTCTAATAAGAATAAAAAACATTATGCACAGTACATGAGACATTTCCTTTATGCTCAGGAGGCTAAGACATATCCCATAGGAAATTACATAACACAATTCAATTTGGAAAACTAAATTTCCATTGTTCTCTAATCACATGGAGCCAAACCCACGCCTTGCATCACTATATGTTGTAAGACAGGGGTAAAAGCCTTCTAGTTTTATGACCCTATAACATGGAAAACTATGTTCTCCATAATGGAGATTTTCCTCGCTGCACACTATATAATAATGGCAGGTTCCTTAGGGAGAAACTGACTGGGCTGATCTGAATTCTTATCCTTCTATTTTTTTTTATAAATCAAAGTATTTGAGAAATGAATGTCAGATCAGTTTTTGAATACAGGAAAATAGAGGCCACTATTAATGACAAGGTGGCACAGTTGGTAAAGAAACCGCCTGCCAATGCTGGAGACACAAGAGATATGAGTTCGATTCCTGGGTTAGGAAGATCCCCTGGAGGAGGGCATGGCAACCCACTCCAGTATTATTGCCTGGAAAATTCCATGGACAGAGGAGCCTGGTGGGTTACAGTCCATGGGGTCAAAAACAGTGGGACATGACTGAATGCGTGCGTGCATGCTCATGCACACACATACACTAATGACAAGAAAGGAATGGAATATAAAAACCCTGACATGGAAGACTGATTTTTGGAAAACTGTAGAAGGATGGCTATTTTAAACTGATCTTGAAAAAAATCACAATGATTACTATGTTATAATTCTCACAAAGGATTACATATGCCACTTGTCTCTTTCATGCTGCAATTAATGGAAGCACAATTTAAATCAGCAAAAACCAATAAGGTACAAAATCAATACAAATAATAATTGGGCTTCACCTTCAAGGAGCTGACAATCTAGAAGTTTGTTGAATATATTCCTTGAAGTATATAGAGAAAACAAATAACACCTGGAAGGATAACATAATGCAACTCATTTTTAAACAAACAATGAATATTGTTCTTCAAATGACTTACCCAAAGACTCTATTATTCTAATCATAAGGCTTTTGTAGAATATTTAGAACTTTTCTTTTGGCATTGTTTTTTAAACTTATTTCAGTTCAGTTCAGTTCATGTCACTCAGTCGTGTCTGACTCTTTGTGACCCCATGGACTGCAGCACGCCAGGCTTCTCTGTCCATCACCAACTCCTGGAGCTTGCTTAAACTCATGTCCATCAAGTGAGTGATGCCATCCAACCATCTCATCCTCTGTCGTGCCTTTCTCCTCCTGCCTTTAATTTTCCCCAGCATCAGGGTCTTTTCTAATGAGTCAGTTCTTTGCATCAGGTGGCCAAAGTATTGGAGCTTCAGCTTGAGCATCAGTCCTTCCAATGAATATTCAGGACTGATTTCCTTTAGGATGGACTGGTTGGATCTCCTTGCAGTCCAAGGGACTCTCAAGAGTCTTCTCCAACACCACAATTCAAAAGCATCAATTCTTCCATGATAAGCTTTCTTTATGGTCCACGTCTCACACTGATACATGACTACTGGAGAAACCATAGCTTTCACTATATGGACCTTTGTCAGTATGGTAATATCTCTGCTTTTTAACACTATTTTTAATATTATTTATAATATTTATGAACAACTAAAAAGATCACTAACACAACTTTACAACTGTACTTCATAATGCAGAAGCTGGAGAGGAAAACCACACCTCAAAAAGAATCTGATTTTTTTAAAAATAACATGTCAAAATGTTATTGACCTCCATAAAAGTCTATAAACAATAAATGCTGGAAAGAATGTGAAGAAAAAGGAATCCTCCTGCACTGTTGGTTGGAATGAAAACTCATACAGCCATTATAGGAAACAGTGTGGAGATTCCTTAAAAAACTAGGAATCAATCTACAAGATGACCCAGCAATCCCACTACTGAGCATATACCCTGAGAAAACCACAATCCTTAAAATATAGTGTATCCCAATGTTCACTGCAGTAATTTCTATAATAGCTGAGACAGGGAAGCAACCTAGATAACCATCAACAGATGAATGGATACAGAAGCTGCGACACATATATACAATGGAATATGACTTAGCCATAATAAGGAACGGCTTTGAGTCAGTAGTAGTAAGGTGGATGAACCTAGCGCCTCTAATACAGAGTGAAGTGAACTGAAGTGAAAGTCACTCATTCGTGTCCAGCTCTTCACGAACCCGTGCACTGTAGCCCACCGGTATCCTCTGTCCATGGGATTCTCCAGGAAAGACGACTGCAGTGAGTTGCCATTTCCTCCTTCAGATGATCTTCCTGACCCAGGGACTGAACTCAGGTCTTCTGCCTTACAGGCAGGTTCTTTACCATCTGAGCCACCAGGGAAGCCCTTACAGAGTGAAGCAAGTCAGAAAGAGAAAAACAAGTATCTTGCATTGAGGCATATATATGGAATCTAGAAAAAATGGTACTGAAGAACCTAGTAGAGAACCGAGTTGTGGACTCAGCGGGGGACGGTGACGGGGGACGAACTGAGAAACCAGCAGTGGCACATATACACTATCATGTGCTAAACATATAGTGAGTGGTGGGTTGCTATATAACACAAAGATCCCAGCCTGGTGCTCTGTGGTGACCTAGAAGGGTGGGATAGGGGGCGGAGGGGACGGAAGCTCAAGAGGGAGGGGATATAGAGATATAATTATGGCCAATTTGAGTTGCTGTACAGCAGAAACAAACGCAAGACTGCAAAGCAATTTTCCACCAATTAAAAAATTTTAAAAAGGAAAAAAATGACGTGAGAAAAAAAACAAGTTTACACTTAAAAGAGATGAGGATAGGATTAGGATAAAACAGACATAAACTACTAATATGTTAGGATACTAAGAAATCAGAGAAGAAAACAGAGCAGAAATTATTGCTTTTACAGACTTGATTCTGAAAAGATAAAAAGCACTTCTATGCCCCATCCTGCTGACCCTACACGTACAGTATATAAGCCTGAATCAAACATAGGCGCTGTCATTGATACAACAACCTAGACAGTTATTTTGTAATAATAAATGACCACATTTATTTCAACAAAGAAACAATGACTTACGAAATGTTGCTTAAAGATAATTTGATTCAATTTTTAAAGATTTTTAAAAACTTTTATATCTTCATAATAATTTTAGGAACCCTGATGGAAATTGATGATCTAAAAAAGCTAAAATTACCCTCTATTTTCTCTTTTAGAATTAAAAACAAGATATGGTTGAAAACCTTCTTTCATCAAGGTTTATTAGGAAAACTACATAATATTCATAAAATATTATATATGTAGTCATGAATTTTAGGCCAAAGATCATCTGTGATTAACATGTTAAGAGAAATATTTTTACGTATGATACAGTGAGACGGCACAGCATGACGTGGTGCCAGCTCCCCATCTGCCATCCATGCCCTCTCTCCCTTAGGCGGCATTCCTTTCGGAAGTTTATCCTCCTCCATAAGATGACAGATTTGAAAGGACTATAAACCAAAGCACCCAACATTCTCTGGACCAAGGAATGGACATACACCCATTCTGGCTTCTGTTCTATCTGCCGTATCTTCTGTTCTAAGATACATTCCAGGCATTCTTAAGTCTTAGCAGATGAATGGATACACAAGCTGTGACTTCTGCATCTAACATCTGCATGGCACACTGCAGTTGGAGGGCTAGGCTGCTCACAGGCCAGAAGTAATGGCCCAAGGACCCACCCAGGTGACCTCAGACTGAGGAGTCAACATCTACTCTCACCTGTAACCCATTCTAAGCATGTTGATGTGCCTTGGCACAGCTCCAAAAGGCCTGAGTCTTCAGACTGTACTCAAACTACAGACTACAAGGGGTCCTTCCAAACAGACTACTCCTTGCTGAACTAAGCCTGCTCCTTGCTGAACTAAGCCTGTTTTTGTCACTTGAAACTGAAGTACTGATGTAGATGTTAGGATGCAGTTGATGGAGAGGATGGTGGTGGCAATGGTGCTGATAAGAGGAAAGGGTGGGGAAGGAGAAGAGGAAGAGGAGGAAAGTCAAGTCTACAACGTAAGGAACTTTACCAACAGATATATTTAAATGACTCTGGTTTAAATTGTGTAATATTAGGTTTTGGTTGTCTAACTACATTTTTAATGCCTAATATTTATGTTACCTTTAGTATTTGTTCTTCTCTTGGTATCTCTTAGATTTATCAATATATGTAATCATTATCTGCATAAAATTCAATATTAAGAAGTTCAATTTAGATTGCTTTAAATTATTAGATATTACATTTTCATGGATAAGTAACCATCTAGGATGGTGGCCACACAACACTCTAGTTTTATACAAAGTACATTGCTTATATTGGCTTCAGCTCATTTGATGCTTTTATAAAATAAATTTTAAAAACTGTCTCAGTTTCTGTTAAGTTCAGAAGATTTGGAAAATTTGTTCAAATAACTTGTGACCAATAACCTTGTCAAAGAGCGGTTTCACAACTGAGAAGCCAGGGAGTGGAGGACTAATGTACTTTCCTAATTCTTCTATGACCATGTCCAGTTCATGACACAGTCTCATTCATCAAATACTAGTGACAAAAATAATCTGAATGATCTCAGCAATAATGTTGTTTGGACTTGAATTTCTCCAGAAACCACTCAATTTGCCACTTCATTTGATACAAACAAAAATAAGTCTCAGTGTTGCATGAAGGAAATTTGGGAAACTAGATTTTAAAAACAGCTTCATCATGAACTTTGGACTTGGACTTGGGCAGCTTGGATCAACCCCTAGCCCTGTTGTTCATGAGCTGTCTGAACACAGGCCAAGTTTCTTACTCTGAGCCTCAGTTTCTTCATCTATAAAATGAATGGGATAATAACACCTACCTGGAGGCACTGTTGAGATGTTTAAAGCTCTTATTTTTTAAACATTTTTATTACAGTATAGTTGTATTTACAATGCTGTGTTGGATTCTACTATATAGCAAAGTGAACCAGCTCCTTGCATACACAGAGCCCATCTTTTTCAGATTTCCTTCCCACTCAGGTCACCACGGTGTATTGAGTAGCGTTCCCTGAGCTATACAGTAGGTTCTTATTAGTTCTAATACCTACTTTATACATAATATCAATAGTGTATATATGTCAATCCCAATCTCCCAAGTCATGCCACCTCCATCCTTTCCCCTTTGGTATACATATGTTTGTTCTCTACATCTGAGATGTTTAAAGTTCTTAAAGAAATGCCCAGAGCCACAGTAACCATTCTAGAAACATGAGTTATTGTGAGGGCACAGAACTGAGGTTTTGTTCTGTGTTTTATTTTCTTTGTTTTTTAAATTCTTACATAATAAAGTCCCTACTCTTCTTTGGTAGCAGTGAAGTCCAATAAGCTAATGCTGAAAGTATTTTTGTGGCTTAGATTTGAGACTTAATAACTTAACTGCCTATCATTATTGTAAAACTATTACATATGAGGGAGTCCACCATCTGTTGATGTTGGTTGCTGCACACACTATAAACAAACAGAAATACATCAAAGGACAAGTCAGTCATTTCAGACGGTGAGAGTGGCCATGAGACCAGACAGAATGCAGCTACTGCTGCTGCAGCTAAGTCGCTTCAGTCGTGTCCGACTCTGTGCTACCCCATAGACGGCAGCCCACCAGGCTCCCCCGTCCCTGGGATTCTCCAGGCAAGAACACCAGAGTGGGTTGCCATTTCCTTCTCCAATGCATGAAAGTGAAAAGTGAAAGTGAAGTCTCTTAGTCATGTCCAACCCTTCTGCAGCCCACCAAGCTCCTCCATCCATGGGATTTTCCAGGCAAGAGTACTGGAGTGGGGTGCCATTGCCTTCTCCGCAGACAGAATGAAAGACACTCAAAACCCCAGGCCTGGAGCGGGAGCTGCTGTCTCACCAGCACTCACTCTCCTTGGTTTATACAATACATGCATGGCAGAGGAGGGGAAATCTAAATGCAGAAAGGACACATGATTTCCCCTCCCAACTCACCCCACAGCAACAGAGTGCCTGGAAATTAACAGCATTCAGTTACAAATGTCTCTTAGTAGAATTTTGCCTTTGTCATATATTCTTGAGACAGGCTGACTGTTCTGGAGACATTTTAACTAAGTTTATACCATACTGTAATCTTAAATAGGATTCTTTAATACATAATTAAGTGGTAAAATACCAGGAAAGCTATTTATTCTATTTGTGTGAGTACTTACCTAGAAAATGATAGGATTATTTGTCAAAGGCTACTTAACCTAGCAGATGAGTCAAACTCCAGTTAGTTAATAGGTCTATCTTGTTTTTAACAAAAAGAGATCTAGGTTTTTAAATAGCCAAACAAAACAATTTTGGAGCTTAGAAAGTGAAAGGTCATCAATTTTAATGATTTTTGAACACTACAAGCAAGGCAGGGGCCACAAAATGAAATGACTTCACCAAGGATACTACCTACTTATTGGTGAAGCCAAAATAGAAATCTTGAACAATCAGAGAACAATTCTTAAACAGTTATTATACAGTTCCTAAGCAAACAATTTATACATTCACCATTTAAACTATAAAAACTGTGGCTACAACTACTAAGTACTTTATGTAATAATTACATTAAATCCACAGAATCTTGAGTAGGATTTATAGATAAGGAGTCAGGACCAGAGACGTTAAGTAACTCAACCAGGTACATACAGGGAGAAAGTTACTAAGCTTGGATAAGCATGATCTCTCCATTGGTTTAGCCATACTATCTCCCCTCCATCTTCCCTATTCCAAATAAGACTAGATGAGCACAAACCTGATTTTGCTTAAATGATAAAATATTGCTCTGGTTTCAAAGTGACCTTAGTCATTCCCATCAAATGACAGCTGAAGTAGAATACAGCAAAGACCCTCATTCCTCCAGCTGTCTAGATCCCACTCTTCCTGTCTTTTAAGGTGAAAAGCAGCAGAAATACCTCCAAATTCTGGTATTCCCTCCCTTTTCCCCCTTCCCTCTGGTCTCTAATAATCAAGGGACATGATCAGATTTTGAGAAAGCAGCTATGGGGCTCTGAGTGTGAGCTCAATACATGCTGCAAATAAGAAGATTAAGAGGGGAGCTAGAAGCCTATAAACATAATCCTATAAAACAAAACAGGGGGAAAAGTACGTCAGGGCTGTATGTTGTCACCCGGCTTATTTAACAAATATGCAGAGTTATATCATGTGAAATTGGGCTGGACGAGGCACAAGCTGGAATAAAGATTGCCAGGAGAAGTATCAATAACCTCAGATATGCAGATGACACCACCCTTATGGCAGAAAGTGAAGAAGAACTGAACAGCCTCTTGATGAAAGTCAAAGAGGAGAGTGAAAAGCTGGCTTAAAACTCAGCATTCAGAAAACAAAGATCATGGCATCCGGTCCCATCACTTCATGGCAAATAGATGAGGAAACAGTGGGTGACAGGCTTTATTTTCTTGGGCTCCAAAATCACTGCAGATGGTGACTGCAACCATGAAATTAAAAGATGCTTGCCCCTTGGAAGTAAAGCTATGATAAAACTAGATAGCATAAGGAAGTAAAGCTATGATAAAACTAGATAGCATACTAAAAAGCAGAGACATTATTTTATCAATAAAGATCAGATCAGATCAGTCGCTCAGTCGTGTCCGACTCTTTGCGACCCCATGAACCGCAGCACGCCAGGCCTCCCTGTCCATCACCAGCTCCCGGAGGTCACCCAGACTCATATCCATCGAGTCAGTGATGCCATCCAGCCATCTCATCCTCTGTCGTCCCCTTCTCCTCCTGCCCTCAATCCCTCCCAGCATCAGAGTCTTCTCCAATGAGTCAACTCTTCGCATGAGGTGGCCAAAATACTGGAGTTTCAGCTTTAGCATCATTCCTTCCAAAGAAATTCCAGGATTGATCTCCTTCAGAATGGACTGGTTGGATCTTCTTGCAGTCCAAGGGACTCTCAAGAGTCTTCTCCAACACCACAGTTCAAAAGCATCAATTCTTCGGTGCTCAGCCTTCTTCACAGTCCAGCTCTCACATCCATACATGACCACAGGAAAGACCATAGCCTTGACTAGGCGAACCTTTGTTGGTAAAGTAATGTCTCTGCTTTTGAATATGCTATCTAGGTTGGTCATAACTTTCCTTCCAAGGAGTAAGCGTCTTTTAATTTCATGGCTGCAGTCACCATCTGCAGTGATTTTGGAGCCCAGAAAAACAAAGTCTGACACTGTTTCCACTGTTTCCCCATCTATTTCCCATGCAGTGATGGGACCAGATGCCATGATCTTCGTTTTCTGAATGTTGAGCTTTAAGCCAACCTTTTCACTCTCCACTTTCACTTTCATCAAGAGGCTTTTTAGCCCCTCTTCACTTTCTGCCATAAGAGTGGTGTCATCTGCATATCTGAGGTTATTGATATTTCTCCCGGCAATCTTGATTCCAGCTTGTGTTTCTTCCAGTCCAGCATTTCTCATGATGTACTCTGCATATAAGTTAAATAAACATGGTGACAATATGCAGCCTTGACGTACTCCTTTTCCTATTTGGAATAGTCATGTATGGATGTGAGAGTTGGACCATAAAGAAGACTGAACACTGAAGAATTGATGCTTTTGAACTGTGGTGTTGGAGAAGACTCTTGAGAGTCCCCTGGACTGCAAAGAGATCAAACCAGTCAGTCCTCAAGGAAGTCAGTCCTGAATATTCATTGGAAGGACTGATGCTAAAGCTGAAACTCCAATACTTTGGCCACCTGATACAAAGATCCGACTCATTAGAAAAGACCCTGATGCTGGGAAAGATTAAAGGCAAGAGGAGAAGGGGACGACAGAGGATGAGATGGTTGGATGGCATCACTGACTTGAGGGATATCAGTTTGAGCAAGCTCCAGGAGGTGGTGAAAGACAGGGAAGCGTGGCATACTGCTGTCCACGGGGTCACAAAGATTGGGACAGGACTGAGTGACTGAACAACAATGAGGTATATAAAATGCACAGCCACCACCATTTTACAAGAGCTTAGGAAGAAATGCCAGGAGATGTATGACAAGAGGTGATGCCCCATGATCTAAAGCCCTTGCCTCAGCTCCTTCCTCAAACAGAGTGTCAGGAATACCAGGCTATGATGCGGGGGCCAGTGGTCAGGGAAGAAACAAGAATGGAACAGATGCTAACTTCTTTCAGAGGCTGCCAAGTATTAATAATATCACTTTGCGTGCCTTCAATCAACCATACCCTACGTTTCTGTAAACTTGAGTTTATATAAGCTGATTCAGCTACTAAGATAGGTTATTTATTCAATGACTTTCTTATAGTCTTTTTCTTGATGAACTAGAGAAGAATGTAACTTTATTTTTTTTATTTTTTATTTTATTTTGTTTTTTAACTTTACAATACTGTATTGGTTTTGCCATATATCAACATGAATCTGCCACACGTATACATATGTTCCCCATCCTGAACCCTCCTCCCCCGCCGTACCATCCCTCTGGGTCGTCCCAGTGCACCAGCCCCAAGCATCCAGTATCGTGCATTGAACCTGGACTGGTGAGTCGTTTCATATATGATATTATACATGTTTCAGTGCCATTCTCCCAAATCATCCCACCCTCTCCCTCTCCCACAGAGTCCAAAAGACTGTTCTATACATCAGTAACTTTAAAAATATTAAGTACTAGTCCTTGTTTCTCGAAGAAGGCAATGGAACCCCACTCTGCTACTCCTGCCTGGAGAATCCTGTGGATGGAGGAGCCTAGTAGGCTGCAGTCCATGGGGTCACTGAAGGTCGGACACGACTGAGCAACTTCACTTTCACTTTTCACTTTCATGCATTGGAGAAGGAAATGGCAACCCACTCCAGTGTTCTTGCCTGGAGAATCCCAGGGACGGGGGAGCCTGGTGGGCTGCCGTCTATGGGGTAGCACAGAGTCGGACACAACTGAAGTGACTTAGCAGCAGCAGCAGTCCTTGTTTCTAAAAAAATTTTTACATTCAAATTACTGGAACAAGGTTCAGTTCACTTGAACCATAAACGCTCTTACCTCCATCCTCAAGCATACCCTCAGGTGACCCTTTTAGACAGTCTGCCTCAAAATTCTTGAGACACAGAGGAATGACAGCCATTTCTGTGAAATGGCTGAGTCTTCACCCCAGCTCTTTCACTATTTGGAATACAGCATCCCCTTCATTTATACAATGATACGCACATACAGAAAGATGAGATTTGATTTGAGAATAGCACTGTGAGTGCTTTTCTGTGCAGCACATGATTTTAAAAGAAAAGAAAAAAAAACTATAAAATGATTCAATTGATCCTCTGGGATGAGGAAGCTGCTTCCTAATGGGGTCAGAACAATTACAGAAGTGAATGCATTTTGCAGTTATTTGGGAACAGAAGAGCTCCGCCTCAAATGCTTCAGGTCAACTCAGAGAAGAACCTGCTCACGTGGCACTATCTAGCCCCGGGGAGGGTTAGCAATGAGTGCAGACTGTGCCGGTTTTCAAAACAGTTGGTGGGGGCGGGGCAGGGGGGTGGGGGTTGTGGGGGTAGTGGCAGGAGGTGGAAGGCTACCAGCATCCAGCAGGTAGGGACCACCTACAGTGTACGCCACAGCGCCCCCACACGGACTCATCTGAAATACCATGCACACGGTGCCGAGGCTGAGAAGCTCTGTTCTAAGGTTGTCACTGATTTTCAAAACTGTAGCTTCCAGAAAGCTGATCAGTGACACTCAGCACATAATGTATGTCAACTTCACTCTTGCTATTTCTGAGGCACTCTCCCCCACCAGGATATCTGCTTACAGAAGAATAACCACGGAAAGCCTGGTAGTTATTCAACAGGCAATTCATCTTCATTTTGTTTCATTCATTCCCTTGGCTTCAATCACAGTATTTATGCTAATGATTCTCAGCTCTGTCACTTGGAGTCAGAGCCTCTCCCAGGCTTCACACACAGGACAGCATGCCTCCAGCCTTTGCCACATCCAAAGCTAACAGCAAGCTCTCTTTACTCCCCCACCCCTCAATTTTGCCCAAACCCTCCCTGCCTTCTCCATTTCACCTCTCATATTCTCAGCCTTGGGGAGCAGCACCACCACTGACCATGTAGAAAGTCTTGGTCATTCCCCTCCTCAGAACAATCACTAAATTTTGCATGTAACTGCCATTTGACCCACATGTTGAATACAAATTAATCTTCTTTCAAACCAGTTGGTAAATGATAAGCCCAAGGAAGACTAGAGACAAAAATAAAAAAAATAAAACCAGGCAGGAGAGAATGTAGTTCCTGTTCAAAGAGCAGCACATTTGGAATGTATTCCATGCTCAAAAAACAGCATAATAAACCCAATAGGAAGCAAAGAAGTCCCAGGGCATGGCTTAAAGGGTAGAAAAAATACAGATGGCTCTGACCAGCTTAGCTTAGGCTTCCCTTGTAGCTCACATGGTAAAGAATCTGCCTACAGTGCAGGAGACCAGGGTTCAATTCCTGGCTCGGGAAGATCCCTTGGAGAAAGGAATGGCAACCCACTCCAGTATTCCTGCCTGGAGAATACCACGGACTGCAGACTGCTAGGCTCCTCTGTCCAGGGGGTTGCAAGAGTTGGACACAATTTAGTGAACAAACCACCACCTGACCAGCTAGGGTGCTGACTCTGAGAAAAGATGACTTTCTTTAAAATTCAAGCTTACTAGACATGCTGCTGCTAAGTCACTTCAGTCGTGTCCGACTCTGTGCGACCCCATAGACAGCAGCCCACCAGGTTCCCCCTCCCTGGGATTCTCCAGGCAAGAACACTGGAGTGGGTTGCCATTTCCTTCTCCAATGCATGAAAGTGAAAAGTGAAAGTAAAGTTTCTCAGTCGTGTCGGACCCTCAGCGACCCCATGGACTGCAGCCTACCAGGCTCCTCTATCCATGGGATTTTCCAGGCAAGAGTACTGGAGTGGAGTGTCACTGCCTTCTCCGTTAATAGACATGACTATCCCAAAACACTGAAATGAAAGGGAAATAGATGAAGGGAAAACATGGGGTTGGCCAAAAGGTTCATTCAGGTTTTTCTTCAAGATCTTACAGGGAAACCTAAACAAACTTTTGGCTAAGCAGAGTACAGTAGTATAGTGAAAATCATAACAATCACCTAACACATGCACAGTGCTGAAGTTTGCAGCATTCATATACGTTCTTCTCTGAAAAACTCTCAGGCAGGCAAGCAGTTCTTATAACTATTGGGCAATGATACTTAGATTCCCACTGATAAGATCCTGAGATTTTGAATTGCCATTTGGAAAGAATCATGGATCATTCTGAATGTTAAGTAGCAGAAAGCCTCAAACCACCCTGACAAAGACAGTGTTCAAGTGGTCCTCATCACCCCACAGACTTCCGGTAATAGCCATCAGCAACAATTCACAATGGTGATTATCCAAGAAGCTATTTCAGGAACTACACAGGGGCCATTTCAAGAACCATTTCTATTCATTTTTCATCTCCAATAATAGAATTTGGTCGGCTGGTGACATTCCTCCACCGTCTCCAGAAGCACCAACAGTATGTGCTATCGTCATAAGTGAGTCATTAAGTCTGTCTTAGAGATAAGAGTCCGGAAGGTGTCAATAAATTGTAAAGACATGCAAGTGAATCAGAGAGGAGTCAGAATTTAAACTCTGACCAACAATTTCCCCTCTGTATCTAACATTAGCTCATTTTAACACATCTTTGACAAAATAACACTTCAGTTTATAAATATGCATGGATTGCAGCCTGACTCATCTTCACAAAGTTAGGGCTATAAATGACTGAGTATTCCTCTTGTGTGGTGTAACAACTCAGACAGAGGCAATAAGATTTGACAGGTGAGGTGGATTTGGTGGGTTGTTTGTTTTTGTTTAATATCATCTGATTTGTTTTTCATTCTTACCGATCTTTTTGTTCTACCCAGTAAAGCTGAGACAGCTTCAGTTTAGAGGGACCGGCATGTCAACACAGCCAAGAACAAAGACAAAGCTGTTCAATTCTAACTTTCAAGATAGAATTGTTTAAACGAGATCAGCAGAGGTAACTGTCTTGAACCCACACTTTCTACTGTGAGAGCTTCGAAGAAAAACAGTATGTTTGATGTTCCAACAGCATTTGTCTTGGAACATGTAGAATTGAGAGTTTATAAGGGAGATATCAAAAGAGCATAGCAGTAGCACAACATGATATGAGAGCAGTTTTCCTGGCTTTAGGAAGAGAGACAAAAGTTTGATGAATTGCAAGAAGAGCTAAGGACCAAAGTCTCTCACTAAATTTAAACATCATCTAGGTCCTCAAAGGTGTGTGTATCCAAGCGTATGTCTGGCTGAGGGATGAACAGGAGATGGCGTGGTAAGATGGCTTAAAAAATTCAGATGGAGCGTATCCACAAACATCAAGGGCTTTGCAGCTTCCGATCTGAATCCAGTTTGCTCAGTCTCTAAGTCATGTCCGACTCTTTGGGACCCCATGAACTGCAGCACACCAGGCTTCCCTGTCCTTCACTATCTCATGGGTCCTCCAAGTCAGTGTTGGTAGATATCACAGAGCAGCAGCGGTGAAGTATGGCAGGGTAGAATGGGAGTGAGAACGCTGAGCCTTCCTGTCTTCCTGGCTCCAGTGGGCTGTCGGCGATCCCAAACCATTCCCACAGCCCCTTCAAGGGAAGCCTGGCAGAGCTTTCGCTGTTACACTGGAGGTAAGGGGTGAGGATGTGTGTGTGTGTGCGTGAGTGTGCGCCCAGTGCTGTCTGACTCTTTGCAACCTCATAGACTGTAGCCTGCGAAGCTCCTCCGTCCATGGAATTTTCCAGGCAAGAATACTGGAGTGGGTTGTCATTTCCTACCACAGGGGATCTTCCCGAACCAGGGAATCAAACTGTGTCTCTTACATCTGCTGCATTGGCAGCTGAGTTCTTTACCACTAGGGCCCCCTGGGAAGCCCCAGGGGGGTAAGGATAGAGAACATGAGGACTATAGAGCCAGCCAATGGATCAGTAAGCAGCCATCGTGGTTTTGTCTTACCTAAAACATCAACCAGAAGATGCCCTAGCTTTTGACATAGCAACAAGGAACAACATGAAGAGAGAGGCCAAAGTCCAAGCAAAATAAGACACAGAAAGGCCATGGGACCATGAACTGGATGGACACCTCCCTTCTCCCAGTGCTCTCCTACCCCTGAGACTCCATCTGGAGCACACTGGGGTGGGGGTGAAGGCGGGGGTGGAGGAAGAACCACAGAATGGGAACAGCAGCCCTAAGAATGACCAAAAATTGTTTCAGACTGCGTCACGTCTTAAAGTTGGCTGAAGAGTTACCCCCAAGTGCTTCATAAAGAGATACTAACTTGAAGCAGCAACATGACATGCTTTCTCACTACTGGCAGAAAAAAAGTTTCCAGAGCTACACTGAATTCAGTTCCAGTGAAATAAAGTCATACTTCTGCACATCCACAAATGTATAATAAAATGAGATACTTTTTTATTTCAGCTTAACAGTTTACAGTTTTCACAGGTTAGAGAATCACAATTTATGTCAACATCCAGAGTATCCTAAAGCATGACTCCCACACATTGGTCTTAAAAATGTCATCCTCTCTCTCTCTCGTGTTTATAACAATACTCACCTCTTTTCTCCTTCATTCATTAGAGCTGACAGAGAGTAGAAGAGAAGAACCATGACATGAAATTGCTGACCATTCTTCATGGCATTATTCTAACCCAGAAGTCAACACTTTACCCAACAGTACAGAGAACTAGGCTGCGTGCATGCATGCTAAGTTGCTTCAGTTGTATCTGACTCTTTGCAACCCTATGGACTGTAGCCCAACAGGCTCTTCTGTCCATGGGATTCTCCAGGCAGGATAAATGGTGTGGGTTGCCATTTCCTCCTCCAGGGGATCTCTGCGACCCAGGGATCGAATCTATGTCTCACATCGCCTGCATTGGCAGGTGGGTTCTTTACCACCAGTGCCACCTGGGAAGTCCTGAAAACTAGGCGGAGGAATGGTCATTTGCAATTCTAGTTATCACAATCCCATTAGATTCAACTAGACTATGAAAGGCATAGTCTAGACAAACGAAAGGCATACCAGAACTTAAAACCACCTCACTCACGGTTTTACCAAGTCTCTAAACAGTGGCCACAGCGGCCAGATGCAGTATTTACAGAGGAAGGAAGTTCAAAAAGCTGCAAATGAATGGCTCCCAGCCTCTAGCTGCATCTACTTTTTGTTTCTGGGACTTCTTGGAGGGATATTTTTTTCCTTTCCTATAGAAAACTTGCCTTGAGTTTTACTCCATAAAACCACCCCCCTAAGACTGTTCACTGTCCCGCCTTCAGGTTCCCACAGCAACGTCTGACCATGTTTTCTTGTCACCATCAGAAAATACTGAAATTGCAGGGTCGCTTACCCAACTTTCCTGTCTCTCTCTCAGGACAACACGAGCATCTTTAAATTCCCAGTCTCTAATCAGTTCAGTTTTGAATCAAAGTTGTAAGCACAGGCCTGAATACACATGTTAAAATTCATTTCCTCCTTAAGATAATTACAAAGGGTAAGGGCTACAGTCATCCTCTCCATGTTACAGATGAGGAAACAGATGCACAGAGAGGTAAAGTAATACAGCCAAGAATCAAACTCAGGCTGTCTGGCTCCAGAGTAGATGCTCAATAAAAGTTTGTTGAATTCTATTAAACCCAAACTGGAAAAGCTGTGATTCAAAAATCCACAGCTCCTTTCTTCCAGACACTGCCTTTGGTCAGCATGTTTTAAAGGCCATGAGAATCCAATTAAAGAAACACTGTATCTTTTGTTTTAATAATTTGTCTGTTTCATTACAGATGTCTTTCTTTCATTGCCGCACTCCTTCACTTTTTCCAAGATATCATTAGTTTCTTGAGCCAAAAAACATAATAATATAATGACTTTTGTCAGGTCCCACAAGGCTAGCTTTTTGGTAGAGAACAAACGAATTCTTTCCATGAGTTGTAAAAAGACATTATCTGTTACTACTATAGTAGACACACACAGAAAAGTACACACCACACAAAAGAAAGGACGGCTACTCATTTTTCCTGTGAAACAAAGACGTTTCTGGTCTCTATTTAGATAATAACAACAAAACAAAAAGATGTCTGCCTAATCCTCTTAATGGTAATTTTAACAGAGCTAATTTTTTTTAATGTAATTATGTTGGAACCCTCCAAGATTTGACTTATGAACAACGCCTTTCAGCATCTCTATGGGATACTATTTCAAAAGGACACTTAATTTTCTAACAGGTTTTTTAAACCACCTCCTAGTTCAACCACAACACATACCTCTAGGCTACACTATTTTTGGGTTCCAGACTCACAACTACACACAAGAGAGTAATCTCAAGAACTCTCTCTCCATACCTCGCCAGCCCTCAACTCCATCCGTCATCAGACACCTCAGCCTTCCCCAAATATCACTACTTAACATATGTTTCCCAGTGACAGTTTCCCAGCATAAAAGCCCAGTAGCTTTTGTCATTTTATAGAGTCATGTTTATAGAATGAGGCAGCAGGAAATAGCGTACATTTTTCAAAGACACATTGCTTACATTTAGAGCTGTGACACAGAATTGACTGAAAGAAAGTGAGCTGTTCATTTATCTTTATATAAATTTATTCAAATGGGCAAATATAAACATAACCTCCATAATTCTAAGGGCCTATACGAACACTGAGATACACCTATAGTAAGATTTTTGAAATTATAACCTGAAGTCTTTTCTCACTAATTCTTAGCTGCTGTCAAACAGTGCTTCATTTAATTTGCTTTTATCCAGACATGACTTTAGAATGTTCTTTCTAACTGCCCTGAATCTTCCTGTATCGGACATATACTGATTTCAGCTCATCAAGGATCATCGTCTGTCACAAAACACTCTTTTCCATCATTAGGATATTCCTACCTTTGGATTTATCCTCACTGACATCCCTGCCTTCACTTCGCTGCTGAAGAATAAAGCATAATAATAAATAAGCTATTACAGATGGGACGGATAAACAACAAGGTCCTACCATATAGCGCAGAGAACTATATTCAGTATCCTATGATAAACCATAATGGAAAGAATATATTTAAAAAGAATATTAAAAGCCCTATAGACGGTAAAGAGTCCACATACAAGGCAGGAGACTGGGGTTCAATTCCTGTGTCAGGAAGATCCCCTGGAGAAGGGAATGGCTACCCACTCTCCAGCATCCTTTCCTGGAGACCTCCATGGACAAACGAGGTACTACCATATAGCAAGGACAACTGCATTCAGTATTCTATGATAAACCATTATGGAAAAGCATATTTTTAAAAAGAATATATATACATATATATGTGTATTAATATGTATAACTGAATCAGTTTGTTATACAGCAGAAATTAGCACAATATTATAAATTAACTTTACTTCAAATAAATAAATAAAACATAATAAGCTTTGTTTTCCGGGAATAATCCAGCCAAGTACCATTTTCCAAATATACCTGTACTTGAGTCTCCCTGCTAAGTCATGGCTTCCTCTCTGCCTTGTCACTTCACAGCTAGATTTGATCATCTTGTCCAGTCTCTTAATGACTAGATCCAGCCCAGTCATCCTGGGACTGGAACGTGGTACCACAGCTCTAATGTTCCATGCCTCAGTCCTCTCCCCTTAACCCTTGATCAAGAGGGAAAAACCTTTTGCTTGATAAAGATGTGCCAAATCATTCTCTTCTCTGATCCGTATCTGAATACTTAGACTACAGATCTACCTTTACCCCGATTGACTTGGGTCTCTGGACACCCAACTAAATGCCACACTCTATCTGTCCCCTCCCAATAACATGAGGCCCCATTGCCAGTGGAGCATCTCTGGACATCTCACAGATGCTTCCCAGCTACCATTACTGTACCCTACACAAGCAGAGATAGTACTCAGTACCACCCTCCCTGGCCTCGTTTCCAACCAGCACCACACTCCTGTCCCACAATCCCTGTTTTGGGAATATGTAGTCATGTTTTGAAGCCCCAGAGACTAGTGAGTAATACAACCAAATAATGTACTGTTTGAACTAAGAGAGTTTCAAAGGCAATTATTATTAATTATTCTTGTTATATAAACTAGATAACCAATAAGGACCTACTGTATAGCACAAGGAACTATACTCAATATTCTGTAATAACCCTTAAGAGAAAATAATCCAAAATATACATATTAGGTTAGCCAAAAAATCATTCAAGTTTTTCCATACCATTAACCATAACAATATATAATTACATTGTAATATATGTACATTATAACTGAATCATCTTGCTAGACACCTGAAGCTAATACACACTGTAAATAAACTATACTTCAAATTTTTTAAAAACTGAGAAAAAAAATAATTGTTCTGAAACAATAGTTATGGTGAGCAAACTGGGATGTTTCATCATCCTCCAAAGGACTAAACCAAAGGTGAGCGCTAGACCAAAACCAACCAAACAAAAACGAAAAACAGCCAATCTGTGGGCTAGCAGGCAATCTAGGAGACTGGTTAAAAAGATGATTGGGCCAACATCACAGTTTGGAATTTAAGATGTGGGGACTTCCCTGGAAGTCCAGTGGCTAAGACCCCATGCTCCCAAGGCAGGGGGCCTGGGTTCAGTCCTGATCAGGGAACAAGATCCCATGGGCCACAGCAAAAACTGAAGATCCTGCATGCTGCCACTAAGACCTGGCACAGCCAAACAAAAAAACTAATACATTAATTAATTTTAAAAGATGTGTAAGAAAACTGCTCGCTGGGCACCGGTGCTACAGTTGAAAGGTTGAATCAGAGCTGAAGAAGTCAGGATGATGAAGCTGGCACATGGAAAGTGGGGAATCAAAACCTCCTGACAAACAGCCCCGAGACCTGGTTGGACTGCCAGTTCCTACAGCTGGCCTCCCCCCAGATGCCCATTGGATGCACACAATGCTGTCTGTGCTGTTCCTGAGCTAACGCTCATGAATTCCAGGTCTTAACAATCAAAGCAGCTTGACTAAAATGCATCCTCAAATGAACCTTCAGCTATCCCTCTTGAATACTTGCTCTCATGTACCCAATCTCATCTAGCAGGATCATCCATCATTCCCTTTTCATATTCCCCAGTCTCTCTTTGTTCACTTCCTTGTTCACCACGTTTGCTTGCCTCAGACAGGTAGGGGACCCTCTTTTCTGATGCTACATGGTTCATAGTTCATATCTCAGTATGACCCCTCTATTTGAGGAGCTGCTGCCTCCTCCAAAGTGCCCTTTCCATGACTAATCTCTCAACCTCCATATAACTCAGAACTCAGCACTGAAGATGGTGATTGCCGCCATGAAATTAAAAGATACTTACTCCTTGGAAGGAAAGTTATGACCAACCTAGATAACATATTGAAAAGCAGAGATATTACTTTGCCAACAAAGGTCCGTCAAGTCAAGGCTATAGTTTTTTCCAGTGGTCATGTATAGATGTAAGAGTTGGACTGTGAAGAAAGCTGAGTGCCAAAGAATTGATGCTTTTGAAGTTTGGTGTTGGAGAAGACTCTTGAGAGTCCCTTGGACTACAAGGAGATCCAACCAGTCCATCCTAAAGATCAGTCCTGGGTGTTCTTTGGAAGGACTGATGCTGAAGCTGAAACTCAAATACTTTGGCCATCTCATGAGAAGAGTTGACTCATTGGAAAAACCCTGATGCTGGGAGGGATTGGGAGCAGGAGGACAAGGGGACGACAGAGGATGAGATGGCTGGATGGCATCACCGACTAGATGGACATGGGTTTGAGTGAACTCCGGGAGTTGGTGATGGACAGGGAGGCCTGGCGTGCTGCAATTCATGGGGTTGCAAAGAGTCAGACACAACTGAGCGACTGAACTAACTACCTTAACAGTGATAAATAATGTTGCATAGAACCAGTAATAGGAACAAAGAATGTAATCGGAACAAACAGATCCCACTCATCACAGCAATTAAATCTCTAAGGTATCTAGAAATAAATCTAACCAAATATGAGCAAGAAGTGTGTGGAAAAACAGACAAAAGATTAAAAGGCTAGAATAAAGAAAGAAAGAATATTCATAGAAAGGAAGAATAAATGTGTGTCAAAATGTTGTAGCCCCTATATTATACATAAATTAAGTGTAATTCCCATCAAAATTCCAAAAGGGTGTGTGTGTGCATGTGACTTGACAAATTATCTACAAATTTCTACAGAAAACTCAAGGACCAAAACTAGTCAAGACAAAGTAGGGAGAATAAGCTGGGGAAACCTGCTCTACCAGATATCTACATTTATTATAAAGCAATGTTATGTCAGTGATGTGTTGAGGAAGGCTCTGAAAAGAAGCAGAGAAACACACGAGAACTAACAAACAAACCCATGCATATTTGATGAGATGATGACAGATGCAGCCTTACAAATCACACAAAAGGACAGACGAGGCAATATATGAAAGAGTCAAAAGCAAAACAGGATTCCTACCTTAAACCATGCTAAAAGCATCACATGTGATTAAGGAGATTGAAGACCTAAGTTTGAAAGGCAAAACTCTAAAACTACTCAAAGAAATATAAAAGAATATATAATCTTGGGATGAGGAAAGATTTAAGTGAGACAGAAAAGGCACAAACTAAAATGCAAAGATGAATATAACCATGACAAACTGTAAAACTTTGGTAGACCAAAAAATGACATTAAAAGAATGAAAAAGGAAGTCACAGACTGAGAAGGTATACATGAGGGATAGATAGGTAGAGAGAAATAGATCTAGATAACCTTCATATGCACTGATAGAAAATATAAAGAACTCCATAAATCATTAAGAAACTTTCTCCCCAGCAGAAAAATGGGAGAGAATTTATAAGGAGAAACTAGAATGGCCAATATACTTATAAAAAGACATTCAACTTTGGGATGTATAATAGTTAGGAAATGGCAGAACTGAGCCCAGCAAGATACCATTTTCACACAGCTGAATTTATCACAGCAAGACATCTTGTACATTGCTGGTGAGCATAGAAATGTTGCAACCACACTGTATTAATAGAACAATTTGACAATATCTACTAAAATGGAAAATACAGATAAAGTATGGCCTAAAAGTTTCATTTGCAGGTATCAACAAGAGAAAAATACTGTGTATACCCACTTCCTGAAGCATTATATATAATAGAGAAAACTAGAAAACAACTTTAATCTCCATTAAGGAGAGAATAGATAAATCAAGGTAAAGATATTCATCAATAGAACACTAGCAGTTAGAATAAATTAGAAAATATATTTTTGCATACATATAAGTAAATAATTCAAAATTGTGCTCTTACTGGACCATTCCCATCACGTTCTTATTTACCCCACCTTTTAAAAATAAAGAAAACAACATTCTTCTGAGCCTATTTCCACTATCCTACATCATCCTCCTCTGCTTACCCTCTGCCAAAAAAAACTCCCTGATGATCTTCTGCATTAGCAGTTTTCAATTCCTCTCCTTTTATGTCTCCTAAAACACCACAGTCAGATTTTTTTCCCCCTAACAGTTCACTAAAATTTTTTCTCATTAAGTTCACCAGCGACCTCGGTGCTGATAAACCAATTGCTCAGTTCTCAGTACTCATCCTAGCAGCACCGCAGGGCACAGCTGACCACACCCTTCTCCTTGATCCTTACTCCACTGGCTTCCAGGATTTCCTACAACATGGGTATCCTACTTCACTCATCACGCCTCCTCAGTCTCCTTGCCTGGTGTCTTCCCTTCTGCCTGATCTCCAAAGGCTGGAGTGGCCCAAGGCTGCCTCCCTGTACGTATTCTGTCAATGTTCATTCTCCTGGCAGTCTCATCCAGCCTCATGGACTGTACCGTCTATACATTGATGACTCCCAGTTCAGACCTCCTTCCCAAACTTCCAACTCATAGGAGCCAGAGGAAACACAACACAGTCCAAACTTCATTCCTGACTTTTCCTCCTCAAAGTGTATCCTCGCCATCAGTTCATTCAGTCAGCAGCAGATCTGCCCTTCCAAAAGCTCTGGTCAAAATTTTTGAGTCATCCTTGACTCCTCTTTCCCATTTCCTACACCCAATCTGTCCATAAATCCCACTGTCTCTGTCTTAAAGAAACATCCAGAACCTGGCCACTTCTTTCACCACTTTTACTGTTAATCATCTTGGTCCAAACCACCACCACCTCTCTTCCAGATTACTACAACATTCCCCTAATTCAACTCCCACACTCTACTCAGTGTATTCTAACACAGTAACCAGATCAAGCCTTTTGCAGTATATTACAGCATTTCACTCCAAACAGCATGAATTTGTTTAATAGAATCCTGCCTCAATTTTTCTATATTTTTTAAAAATTTTTTAATTGGAGGATAATTGCTTTCCAGTGTTGTGGTGGTTTCTGCCATACAACAACATGAATCAGCCATAGGTATACACGTGTCCCCTCTGTCTCTGAACCTCCCCAAAGCTTAAGTACTAACACGCCAACCTCTCTCACTTCACCCCATATTTGGAGTCACTCTTGTTACAGCCACACAAACTTCCTTGGTTGTTCCAAAGTACACTAGGCACACTTCTGCCTTCTGACCCTCCTCTGTCTGGAACATTCTTCCCCCAGAAAGCTGTATGGCTAATTCCCTCAACTGCTTGCCCAATGAGGCCTATCCTTACCAATTATTTAAAATTATAATCCCATACCCCTACAATATTTCTAATCCTCTACCCTAATCTACTTTCTTCTCCCTTATAATGTCTCATTCTCACATACATATAATTAACTTTTTAAAATATTGATTACATATATTACATATATTGTCTGTCTCCTTTAGCTAGAATTTTAATGCCAAAAGAAAAAGGATCTTTCTTTTGTTCACCTGATGCACCCTAAGCACCTAGAACAATGTCTAGCACAAAGCAGGTGCTCCATAAATATCTGTTGAATTAAAAATTCTAAAAAATATAATGGAGATTTTTTTAAAAATTATAGAAAATGTATATAGTAAGAAACCATACTTTTTATGAAAGGATAATTGATTTATAATATTATATCAGTTTCAGATGTACAATATGGTGATTCAAAATTTTTAAAGATTATACTCTATTTATAGTTATTATAAAATATTTGCTACATCCCCTGTGTTTCATGATATATCCTTGATGCTTATTTACCTTATACTTAGTAGTCTGTATCTCTTAATTCCCTAATCCTATCCTGCCTCTCTCTGTTTCCCTCTCCCCATTAGTAACCAATAGAGTTTGTTTTCTGTATTGGTGAATCTATTTCGATTTTCTTATAATCATTTTTATTTTTTAGATTCCACAAATAAGTGATACTGTACACTATTTGTCTTGCTCCTTCTGACTTCTTTCACACAGCACAATACAATCTATGTCCATTCATGCTGTGGCAAATGGCAAAATTTCATATTTTAAAGCTAACATCCCATATAACTATACATATACATACATATGCTCACACACACACACACCATATCGCATTTTCTTTTTCCATACATCTGTTAATGGACACTTAGGTTGTTGCCTTATCTTGACTGTTGCAAATAATGTTGCTATGAACACTGGGGTAGTGGAGTGCATATATCTTTTTTTTTTTTTTTAAACTTTACAATATTGTATTGGTTTTGCCACACATCAAAATGAATCTGCCACAAGCATACACGTGCTCTCCACCCAGAACCCTCCTCCCTCCTCCTTCCCCATACCATCCCTCCGGGTTGTCCCAGTGCACCAGCCCCAAGCATCCAGTATAGTGTATCGAACCTGGACTGGCGACTCATTTAATATATGATATTATACATATTTCAATGCCATTCTCCAAAAGCATCCCACCCTCTGCCTCTCCCACAGAGTCCAAAAGACTATCTTTTGAATTAGTGTTTTCATTTTCTTTGGCTATGTATCCAGGAGGGGAATTGCTGGATCATATCGTAATTCTAGTTTTCACTTTTGAAAAGCTAAAACTTCTATACTGCTTTCCATAGTAACTGCACCAATTTACATTCCCAACAGCAGTGCACTAGGTCTCCCTTTCCTCCACTTCCTGTCATATGTTGTTTGTACACTTTTTGATGATAGTCATTTAAACCATATTTTAAAAAGATAAAACAGCCAAAGCAATGTTACACATATAAACGTAGTAAAACTATAAAAACTTAAGGCTAAAAATCATGTGATCATTTCAGTGGATGCCACAAATGCATTTGACTAAACATAACATCTTCCATGATAAAAACTCTTCTAACAATTGAGTCTAGAAGCAATGAACTCAACATGTTAAAAGTCATATATGATAAGCCCACAACCAACATCATACTCAGTGGTGAAAGTCCAAAAGCTTTTCTCTAAAATCAGAAACCAAAAAAGGGTGCCCTCTCTCACTACTCCTACTCAACTAGAAATTCTCATCAGAGCAATTAGGAAATAAAAAGAAATAAAAGATATCCAAATCAGAAGGAAGAAGTAGAACTATTTCTGTTTGTATATGATATAATCTTACACATAGAAAAATCCTAAAGACTCCACAAAAAACTGTTGGAACTAAACAAAATCAATAAAGATGCAGGACACAAAATCAATGTACAGAAATTAGGTGGGTTAATATAAAACAAAAATGAAAAAAAGAAAGAAGGAAAAACAAATAATAAAAATAAAGAAAATAGTAAAAATACTTAGGAATAAATTTAATCAACAAGGTGAAAGATCTGTACATTGAAAACTATAAGACATTGATGAAAGAAATTGAAGGAGACACAAATAAATGGAAGGAATCCCGTGTTCTTGGATCAGAAAAAGTAATACTGTTAAAATATCTATACTACCTCAAGACATTTACAGGTTCAATATGATCCCTATAAGAATCTGCATGGGGCTTCCCTGGTGACTCAGACAGTAAAGAATCTGCCTGCAACATGGGAGACCTGGGTTCAATCCCTGGGTTGGGAAGATGCTCTGGAGAAGGGCACGGCAACTCACTCCAGTATACTTGCTTGGAGAATCCCCATGGACAGAGTAGCCTGGTGGACTATTGTCCATGGGGTTGCAAAGAGTTGGACACAACTGAGTAAGCACAAGAATCTTCATGGAATGCAGGAGACCCGGGTTTGATTCCTTGGTCAGGAAGATTCCCTGGAAAAGAACATGGTTACCCATCCCAGTATTCTTGCCTGGAAAATTCCATGGACAGAGGAGCCTGGTGGGCCACAGTCTATAGGTTACAAAGAGTCAGACACAATTGAGTGACTAACACACACTTAAAAATTTCAATGGCTTTTTTCCACAGCAAGAGGAAAAAACAACCCTAAAATCTGCACAGAATCACAAAAGACTCCAAGTGCCCAAAGCAATCCTAAGAATGGAGAACAACCTGGAGGCATTATACTTCCTGATTTCAAGCTACACTACAAACCTACAGTAATCAAAACTGTATGGAACTGGCATAAAAATAGACACATAAACCAATGCAACAGAATTAGGGGCCCAGACATAGACCTTCACATATATGTTCAACTAATATTTGATAAGGGAACCAAGAATTCTCAATGGGGAAAGGATATTCTCTCCAGTAAAGGTACTGGAAAAGCTGGACAATCACATGTAGGAAAATGATATTAGACCCCTATAGTACACCATTCACAAAAACCATGCTAGTTATAGAAACAGACCAAGGACTTAAACAAAAGAAGTATAACCAAAAAACTCCTATTAGAAAACAGGGGAAACGCTCTTTTGACATTGGTCTTGGTGATGACTTTGTGATAGGCATTTTTTTCCATATCTAATGGATTGAGTGACCATAATTTTCACTGGAAATCACTTACATAGAACTTTTCCAGGGGGTGCGGTATATACTATGAGTAAAATAATAACAAATATTAGAATAAGTAATAATAATAGAGCAGAATCCCCTCTGTGTAGGGTGTTAGAATCATTGAATTGCAGGTTTAGAAGGAACTTCATGTCTGGTCACCAAGTTCTACTATTCGAAAAGCTAAACACTTGATTATTCTCAGTGGCTTCCCTGTTTCCATTCTATTTTTGATCATTTTGGAAAGAAAAACCTCATCATTTTCTAAGTTCATCAGTGTAAGAAGTTTCCACCTTACACTGAGCAAAAAGCTATTTCTCTAAAGCATCCACCAATTGGTCCTAAATTTATCTGCCCAAACTATAAAGAACTGACCTAAACTCTTCACCAGCTTCTATCTTTACATATTTGACAAACACTTTCAATTCCTTCATAAAGCATCCTTAAGATGAAATCTTTATAATATTTTCTATGATAACATGACTTAAATCTCCTTACTCTTCTGCTGGTTCCCTTCCAAACGCTTCCCAAATTACCTGAATTTCTCTTACAGTAAATCTATATGAATAATTTTATTTTACATCCTATTAAAAGTAGACCTTAGAAAACCAGATTTTTCTGCAAAATATTGTATACTTTCCAAAGGTGTCCATTACAAAGTATCAAAGAACATCTCTTTCGATCTCTTTTGCTTTCTGGGTATAAGACTCACATACATGCGTGCACCACATATAGACCAGTGAGGCAGCATAAAGCATTGGTTAAGAGCACAAGACATTGAAGTTGGACTACCCAGGTTCAAATCCTGGCTCAACTCTTCTTGGTATGTGACTTCCGGCTAGTCATCTGACCTCTCCATACATTTTCACTGCAGCTACCTCATGCTGAGGTAGTACGGGATAAATGAGTTACTACATGTGAAAAGCCTGAAACAGTTAAAGAGTAAGGGCTTTAATTTCTTCCATATAAATTATAAACAGCCTTAGGCTATATATGGAAATATATGACCATATTTGAGACCTAAAATTATATTTTCAGTAAGTCCCATACATACAAACGTGTTCCATTCTGAGAGTACACTGCTAAGTCCAACTTGTTCACAAATCCAAAATAGTCAGCCTGGGTACCTAACTAAGACAATCAGCTCCATACCACTGCTTTTACACTTGCTTTCATACATCCTGGGCTTGAAATAAAGACACTGTACTACTGAACTCCATACAGTACTGTACAGTAGACAAAAGCACAATCATGTGCAGAGGATCCATGCACATGACAGTATACGCCAGACATGTGAACTAACTTATGTGATTGAACATGCAAATGCACGTTCACATATTCAAAAGTTCACAACGTGAAGGTTCATCTGCAGGGGACTTATTGTATATTCATAGACAAAATTTTCATTTTTCCAGCTAAACCGAGACCTGTGGTCTGGATTAAATTTAAGTGAATGCATATGTACATTTTGAACAACAAAGGCAAAACTGATTGCGACCTTACCATCAAAATTAGTTCAACAGTAACTGATCACCTAAAAGTCTGTCACTCATTATAGCACAAAACTGTATAAGACAGCTCTTGTTTCAAACAGTCCTTGGCTAAGCTGGAAATATGCATGCAAACAAATTACCATAATATGGCTAATGCATTAGCTGTAGATATAAAGTGCTTGAGCAACACCAAAACACAACAATAAAGATACGAGGCAACAATTAATTTCCTTAAATTTTATTAGAAATAATAAGACATGTAAATGGCTGGTCTTTGGGCAGAATTAATGTGGCAATCAATAAGAAGAAATAGACCTTGAAGATCAACAACGTACATAGAATATGGTATTAACAGTAACCCAAGTTCAAATCTCAGCTCAGATACTGATTCAAAAATAAGCTCTTTTACTTGGTAGAAAAATAGTCTAGGAATTGGCTTTTGTGTTTTCAAAAAGTAACCAAAGGTTAGTTATTCAACTCATCTAAGCATGCATTCCTCAAAGTAAAAAGAAAGTGAATATATATACACATACACAAGAAAATATATATACATAAATACAATTACAGGTAATAATATATATTTAATTATAACATATAATTATATAATATATATTGAATATATAACTGAATCGTTATGCTATATAGCTGAAACTAACATGATATTGTAAATCGACATACTTCAATAAAAAGTAAATAAATGTTTTTAAAAGGAAATGGTAACAGCATTTATCCCTTTAAAGCTGGAAGGATTAAAAGAGGAGCAAGTGTAATGTCTCAGCCAATGCTCAGCACTGGAAGTACTGGGCTTCCCTAGCGGCTCAGCGGTAAAGAATCCTCCTGCAATACAGGAGATGTGGGTTTGATCCCTGGTTCAGCAAGATCCCCTGAAAGAGAAAATGGCAACCCACTCCACCATTCTTGCCTGGAAAATCCCATGGACAAAGGAGCCTAGCAGGCTGTAGTCCACGGAGTTTCAAAAAAGTCAGACGCAGTATTAACTACTATTATTGCTGTTGCTAAAATCTGTTCTAAAAACTAAGGAACAATATAATTTTAAGATATCATTTATTATCAAGCTACTAACCTACCCAAATCTGTGCCCAAGTGCTGAATTCACATATAGATGTAAATTCCTGCCCCTCCAGCTACAGTATACTATTCCATCTCTGATAACAGCCAACAGAAAGTGAGGTCCCCAACTACCAATAACCAACTAAATACCAACAATGCTCTTTGAAAAGTATACCCTTGGTCTCTTCATGGAAGAATAAGACAAGGTGGCACTGACTGACTGACTCCACGTGTGCCATACAACTGTTGCCCTCTATGTTCTGTTTGACTTACTTGAGTTTAGACTTTCAGGAAATACAAGGTATAACTTCTAGAGCCCTCTGAATAAAACGCAATGTACATTTACAACTTAGTGAAGGAGGAGGAGGAGGTCTAACATGAGATCCAATATTGAACGGTGTATTGGAAGAAAGCAGTGAACTGTATAGTCTGCTTTTAGAATATTCTTAATTAAAACAATGATTTTGAAACATAGACGTTGAATGTTTCAGCATCATATAAAAACATGTCAATGGATTTTTGTCATATTATTCTAGAAAACTGAAGCCATAGTGTCTGTATTTCTCTAAAATCTGCATTTCTCCTAAACAATACATCATAATGCTTTCTAAACTTATGGAATACATTTAAAGTAGTTATTTTAAATAACTTCATAAAATTCCATAGCAATTACGCATAATTTATTAAAATAATCTATAATGGAAAAGAATCTGAAAAAGACTATATATATGTATAACTGAATCCTTTTGCTGTATACCTGAAGCTAACATAATGTTGCAAACTAACTATACTTCAGTTAATTTCCATTAGGGTATTTCCAGCTATTCCCAACTACAAACAAAACACCATAACATCCTTTATCAGCAGTCTTTGCCTACTGATGCTTTTATCTCTACCAGGTATTAAACTAATACTTGTGGAACACAGCCAATGTGCCAAGCACTCTTAGGACCTTACTTGTATTATTTGATTTAACTCTTCCAACAACACTAAAGGTGGGCACTATAATTATCCCATTTTACAGAAGAAGAGTACAGCTTCTTGTGACATCGAGCATCTTTTCTTTCAGTCACTGGCCACTAGTTCCCAAGAACCACTCTCTTTGAATGAGCTAAGTGCAGAGGCACTTTGCATATTATGGACACTGGCCCTTTTCTTCACTATGTTACAAATATTTTTCATAGGCTGTCATTTTACTTCTTTGTTAACAGATTATATGCTATCATATTTTGTTTATAAGTCGTCAAAGTCTATAACTTTGCCATAAACAAATTTTCATTTATATGTAATCAAATGTTTCTCTTCTTTCTTTACGGCTTCTCTATTTGTTGTCTTGTTTAAAAATATAGCCTCTACTCACAGATTATACAATATTCTCTTACATTTTCTTATATTATTGTATTGCTTACCTTTTATATTTAAATCTTATATACCAAGAATTTATTTTTATATTTTAAGAATATTAATTTTTTCAGATGAATATAAACTTCGCCAGCACAACTTATTAAATTTTCTCTTTCAAATGACTTGAAATGTCACCTCTGTCACAAGTTTTCCTGCTTGTGAGTACTATTTTGTTGTACGCTCTATACCATGAATTGGCAAACCATAGTTTAAAAACTAAATCCAGTCAAACCCATATAACTGCTTGCATGCTATGATAGCAAATATTTTGATATCTCAAAATATTTGCTATCTCGTCCCTTACACAAAAAGTTTGCCAATCCCTGATCTATATGTTTATTGCAAGCCATAGATTGTTCACATGGCTTTGTGGTTCGCTTTAATTTCAGCTAATGGAAAATCCCCTTCACTCTTCTTTCTTGGCTATTTTGAGGCATTTATTTTTCTATATAAAATATCACATATTTTTAGGCAGTTTTAAAAAAACTAAAAACTCCCATTAGAATTGGAATTGGGGTTGTATTAAATGGTGTTTATATACTTGGGCATCAAAAAACACAGTATGTTCAAGTTTTAAGGCTTTTTTAAGGCTTTATTTTCTGCATACATTCACTTCCTTTGTAAAATGTATTTGTACTATGGTTGTTTTGGTTATGAATAGGGTCTTTTGGCCATTTTCCTTTTCTAGCTATTTATCCCAAATTTTCCTGTAGGAGGTCACTTTAAATGTATTCATTTCCTATTGAAAATTACATCTGGCTGGGGAAAATGTCCTACATACCTCATTTATTATAAGTTATTTGGAAGGCTGTTGCTGTTTGTTCAGGGAGGACCCCAATGTCATTCCGAAGATCCTCATCACCACATATGGTGGTTGGAAAAAGCAACCACTCTGTCATGCCACAACCTTAGAAAAGAACATTTCCAACCCCCTACAGTGGTTCTTTCTCCAGTTCATGGGGAATAAAAAGCCAAGAAAATACAGTGAGTCACAGACTTACATTTATTTGATAACAGTTCTACCATTTTTAGAAGGCTTCCCTGGTAGCTCAGACAATAAAGAATCCTCCTGCAGTGCAGGAGACTGGGTTTGATTACTGGTTCAGGAAGATCCCCTGGAGAAGGGATGGACTACCCACTCCAGTATTCTTGGGCTTCCCTGGTATCTCAGACGGTAAAGAATCTTTTTGCAATGCAGGAGACCTGGGTTCAATCACTTGTTGGAGGAATCCCCTGGAGAAGGGAATGCTTACCCAGGCCAGTAGTCTTGCCTAGACAATTCCATGAACAGAGGAGCCTGGCGGGCTACAGTCAATGGGGTCGCAAAGAGTCGGACATGACTAAACACACTGACACTTTAGAATTTTCAAAACCTTGTCACATTAGACTTTAGCCTCACTGATACCTCACGTACAACACTTTTAGGGCCACAAACAGAGGATTCCCATAAAGGAACTTTATGGTCATAAACCTCAGAGCAGAATGCATTATTAAACTACAGATTGCAGCTCTGGTTACTGAATGGGTTCACAGGGCACCCAAATATAAGAAATGGAGTGCTAATGAGCTAATAGGATTATAAAGGCAAAATAGACTTTTGGGACACAAAAACTGGAATTAAGCTTACACTTTCCCAAGCTAAGCATAAGTCATTTTCTGTGTGTGTGTGTTTTTTTAAAGAACATAAAATTAAATTAAAAAGTGAAAGCCCTAAAGAGATGCAGTAATCCTGATGCAATTTTCAAATCTGGTTAACTAATGATTCTGGAGGGTCCACATGAATCGACTGGTCTCCCTGAAGGGAGTTTAAGGTTTTAAGTGACTAAACAGTCCTTCAGGGTTCCCTGAAGTTCTTTAATGTTGTAATATAATTTACACGAACGACAAAAATAACTACACTGCTTTTCCTCAAAAAAGACTGAAATGGTTGTTACAAATTAAACCAGACTCACATCCCTTATTTAACATAGACAATCTGGAATACATATTGAACCCATGTGGGGGTATTTTGTCTATCCTAGTAATCTGAAAAGTCGCCCCATCTATATATAGTTAAAGGATCACTCAAGAAAATTATCTTTTATCTAGTTGTTGCAAACTTTTTTTTAAGACTAGGAGAAAAAGAAAGTCTCACTTTCATAAAGTAGGAGAGAAAATCAAGCAGTTGACTCACTCGCCCAAGGCAAGAGCAACCAGCTGAACACCAGGGCCTGAGCTCCTTCTCCCATGAGAAGCACTCAGAGCTTGGTGAACTACCCAGACCATGCACAGACTGGGGACCTACAGAAACCAGGATAGGATGTTTCATGGTAGTAAAGAGGGTATCAGATTATCCTCACAAAAGGCTAAAGGCAGGTGCCTGCTGCAGAAAAGGAAAAAAAAAAAAAAAAAAGAGGCTCCAGTTGGAAGCCCCTTCTCACCCACTCTCCAAAACAATTGAAGCAATCCAAGCAAACTCACTTCTTACTATTCATTTCTGGGGAGTGACTTTGGGGAGACTGTTGGTAAAATCAAGAAATGGGAAGAATTCATGAAACACACCCTATCAGATCAGATCAGATCAGTCGCTCAGTCGTGTCCGACTCTTTGCGACCCCATGAACTGCAGCACGCCAGGCCTCCCTGTCCATCACCAGCTCCCGGAGGTCACCCAGACTCGCATCCATCGAGTCAGTGATGCCATCCAGCCATCTCATCCTCTGTCGTCCCCTTCTCCTCCTGCCCTCAATCCCTCCCAGCATCAGAGTCTTCTCCAATGAGTCAACTCTTCGCATGAGGTAGCCAAAATACTGGAGTTTCAGCTTTAGCATCATTCCTTCCAAAGAAATCCCAGGGCTGATCTCCTTCAGAATGGACTGGTTGGATCTCCTTGCAGTCCAAGGGACTCTCAAGAGTCTTCTCCAACACCACAGTTCAAAAGCATCAATTCTTCGGCGCTCAGCCTTCTTCACAGTCCAGCTCTCACATCCATACATGACCACAGGAAAGACCATAGCCTTGACTAGGCGAACCTTTGTTGGTAAAGTAATGTCTCTGCTTTTGAATATGCTATCTAGGTTGCTCATAACTTTCCTTCCAAGGAGCAAGCGTCTTTTAATTTCATGGCTGCAGTCACCATCTGCAGTGATTTTGGAGCCCAGAAAAACAAAGTCTGACACTGTTTCCACTGTTTCCCCATCTATTTCCCATGCAGTGATGGGACCTATACTCACTTGTCAAAGGACCCATCTTGCCATTCACGTACTCCTACTATTTTCATTGTAGCTAATGGGACCAAAAGGGATGCCAATTGACCCTACTTTTACAGACCTGGCTTGATAAGATGGCTAGAGGATTCAGTCCAACTAGACCATGTATGTTCTTTCTCAAGATTAATAGTCATGGAAGTTTCCAGGAGCCTCCCTTTCCCAAGGGTGGAATTATTACAGACCACAATTTGCTTGAGAGATTTTGGGTTTCCAGCATCCATTCCTTTTAACTCAAAAATCCTCTTCTTCAGTGTCCTTATATGCAACATTATTGGACTGAATATCTCACAACAGCCACACATTTTAAAAATCACCTCATGGGGAAAAAAAAATAAGACTCTATACACTATAGTAGAAAATTGCTAACACAGTCACTAAGAAATTACTTGTCCTAAAATAGACACCACAAAAACTCTCATTGCCATCATGCAGCAAAATCTATCAGCTACCCAGGCTTCCAGGTAGCTCAGTGGGTAAAAAATCCATGGACAATGCAGGAGATGCAGGTTCAATCCCTGTGTCGGATCCCCTAGAGGAAGGCATGGCAACCCACTCCAGTATTCTTGCCTGGAGAAGCCCATGAACAGAGGAGCCTGGCGGGCTGCAGTCCATGGGGTTGCAAAGAGTCAGAAATGACTGAAGTGACTGAGCAGGCACGCCTCATCTACCTAGCCCCAAATTTTTAGTAAGGTCAATACATATTTCAATAACTTGACATTGAGAGCAAATAATATTCCATTTACAAACATATTACTGATAAACAGTTCCAATCATCTATTACAAGAAAACACAGTTAACATAACTCTCATAAAAGAAATGGGTGAATAGTTGGTAATAAAATAAACAATGCTATAAAAATGCTAATTAAGGGTTTTTTTTTTTAAGATTGTAACAATCTATTTGTATTCCCCTAAATGTTGACTCTATAAAGAATAAGTAAATAATGTAGACAAATGTGAAGAAAACTAAAGTGCTATATGTTGACATGAAGGGGAAATGTCAATGAAATTTTTATGAACTAAAGGTTTTTGGCAAAAGATGCAGTCTTTCACAGAAGCAAAATATCCCTCCAAGCTGATTCAGTGATTGGTCAAAGAACAAAAGTATCTAAGTAATATAATGTTATCACTTCTAAGAGAAGAACATTTTCAAGTATTAATTCCAATATTACACATTCTAATATGCCTTTTATTTTATTTTATTTTATTTGGTGGAAAAAGATGCTTTATTCAGGAAGCCTTCAACCTGAGAAAATAGCAAACTAGCATCCCCAAGACCATCTCCTAATATGCTCTATATTTTACAGCTGATATTTCACAAAAGTATTTTTAAACAGATATTTAATTTATTTTAGTAAGGATACTGCACACTCAATATGCTTTCTATTTTTTTTAATCTCTAATATCCCTGACATTACATGCATCTGCTTAACATATCCAATGACATGGAACTCACTCCTTTTCAGGTATTCTGAAACAGAAGCATCAAAAGCATAAGTCTCCTTCTAGGTTATGATAAACCTCAGGTCTCAGGAAAAAACAAGTCCTGCTAGGCATTCAGCTAGACAAACCATATCTCCGGTATTATTTTTAAGCAATCTGAAGTTAATAGGGTCATAGGACACTGACATTATGTCCAGAGAAGAGCAGTCAGTACCGTGAGGAATTGGGAAACCAAAAGGTGTAAATAATAGTGGAAAGGGATGGATAGAACATTTAGTCTAGAGATGAGAAGACTATGAGGAGGCTTGGGAAGCTACCCAAATACTTGAAAACAAGTCATGCAGAAGTAAGTGCATACATGATCTTATGAGAGAGACAAATAAGAATCAATAGGCAAAAGTCAGAGGAAAGCAAACTTCAGTTGAAGACTTTATAATCAACAGACAAGAAAACTGGGGGCTTCCTTGTATGGAAAGAGTCTAGTTTGAGATTGAATTCTGTCACCAGGGTGTTATGTTGCACAGGGAGCTGGGCTGTTCATTTTGGGTTACTTCTCTATTTTCCTCCAGCATCTTGGGCAAAACAACCAATTTCTGTGCCTCTCAGGTTGTAAAACTATGGTAATATAGAAGTGTTATCATTTTATGAGGGCTTCCCTGGTGGCTCAAATGGTAAAGAATCCACCTTCAATGCAGGAAACCCAGGTTTGATCCTTGGGTCAGGAAGATCCCCTGGAGAAGGGAATGGCTACCTGCTCCAGTATTCTTGCCTGAAGAATCCCATGGACAGAGGAGCCTGGAGGGCTACAGTTCATGGGGTCACAAAGAGTCAGACATGACTGAACAACTAACACAACAACATCATTTTATGGAGAAGACTCTTGAGAGTCCCTTGGACTGCAAGGAGATCCAACCAGTCCATTCTGAAGGAGATCAGCCCTGGGATTTCTTTGGAAGGAATGATGCTAAAGCTGAAACTCCAGTACTTTGGCCACCTCATTCGAAGAGTTGACTCATTGGAGAAGACTCTGATGCTGGGAGGGATTGAGGGCAGGAGGAGAAGGGGACGACAGAGGATGAGATGGCTGGATGGCATTACTGACTCGATGGATGTGGGTCTGGGTGACCTCCGGGAGTTGGTGATGGACAGGGAGGCCTGGCCTGCTGCGGTTCATGGGGTCGCAGAGAGTCGGACACAACTGAGCGACTGATCTGATCTGATCTGAAGAGAGGAGGAAAATACCTTTTTGGAGAGATAATGAAGTGCTAGGCAGCCCTGTGCCAGTGGGAAATATCAGCTAACCCAATTAAAACACATAAATATCGAATAGAGAAGTGAAGGTATTTATAATGCACATGATGGCAAGTGAAACCCCATGAGAGCCTTTGGAATCATTAGGGAGGAAGCAGTACAAAAGTCTCAAGGGATTAACATACACATAGTACTACATAGGACCTCCCTGGTGATCTAGTGGTTAAGGCTCCGAGCTGCTAATGCAGAGGGCATAAGTTCAATCCTTAGTCAGGGAACTCAGATTCCACATGCCTTGCTTTGTGGTCAAAAAAACCCCGGGCTCAGACAGTAAAGCGTCTGCCTACAATGCGGGAGACCCGGGTTCAGACCCTGGGTCGGGAAGATCCTCTGGAGAAGGAAATGGCAACCCACTCCAGTATTCTTGCCTGGAAAATTCCACGGATGGAGGGACGTGGTAGGCTACAGTCCATGGGGTCGCAAAGAGTCGGACACAACTGAGCGACTTCACTTTCACCACTATACATAAAACAGATACCCCAACAAGGACCCACTGTATAGCACAGGGAATTTTTCTCAATACCCTGTAATAACCTATATGGGGAAAGAATCTGAAAAAGAATGAATATATACATATGTATAACTGACTCACTTTCCTGTATACCTGAAACTAACACAACATTGTAAATCACTATACGCCAATAAATTTAAAAAGAAAAAAAAAGTCCCAAGGGAACCACTGTAACCCCAGAGCAGAGACACAGGTTCCATGTGAATCTCACTCCCAGTGGAAAGTCTGCCTCTCGCTCCTACTTGTGAAAGCTTTTTCAGCTGCCAAAATGTTTCAGTCACATGGAAACTGGGGTTGTCAGGCTTCCTTAAAATTCCATTCTTCCAAAATAAGCTTCTCATCCCTGAGAGACTAATTAAAAACAACAACAACAAAAAATCCGTATTTCCAACCATCAACCCTTTTGGTCAGAAGTACTTAATGAGAAACTAGACTGTCAGATAAAAGGCTACTTAACAGATTAGTCAACCCCCCTCCACCCTTTGGCACCACCTCCCCTGGAGGAGTTTAACCACACCAAGAGACAGAAAAATCGGGTGAGTCACACCAAGAAGATTAACAGTCCCAGTCCCAGCACAGGGAGTTGAAGTACTGTAACTACAAATGGTATGTGTCACACGTCAATATCCCAATCTATGAACATTGATACTTAATCTTCCCCTTTTTCCTCCCCACCAATCTAGTTAAAGCAAAGCTTAGAAAACGGTGGAGAAAATGAATACAAAGTAGTATCAGAATTAATAATGTACTGAGGTTTCTGCCACCAAAAATTCATAAACTGTTCCTTGATTGAAAGAACTTAAAAAAAAAAAAAAAAGAAAGAAAGAGCCAAGAGAAGGGGTCATTTTGTTATTTTCTAAGTGTGACATGAGAAATTAGAAATTAATAGAAAAAAAAAGCCCTAACAGAATATCACTACATAACATTATTAGTAATGTGAATATAACCAAAGGGAAATTAATGATTAGAAGCAAAGCGCCAGTCATCCTGCAGCTTTTAGAAAGAGACTCAGCAAGAACTAATTTATCCAGCAGTATAGGGAATTGAGTTATTCAACACATTTGAGAGTTTACCTGACTCACACCTTTAAGCAGTCAGATTGTATTTCAAACACAGTACAGAAAACAAAAATTAATCTCTTCATGATGACGGGTAGAATTTGGGACATCAATTATAATACTATGCAGTCAAGGTAGATGTCTACCTTGTTTCTAAATTAAATGACTACAAACTACTATAACTTTTTTAAAAAAGATATTCTAGGTACTTTTTGCTGTTTTTTTTTTTTCTTTTCTTTTCCTAAAGAGTGCCTTGTTTTTAGACTCTGAGTATGTCAGCTTTAGTCTTGTCAACATACCTTCGTCAGCTTTTACTGATCTCATGTGTTGCTTCTGATGTAATGTAAGCTACATACACTAAGTAATCAAGTTTGTCAGAATTCTATGTAAAGTAAAAGTTGAAGGGATGTGATTAAAGGCCTCAGTAGAACCAATGTGTGTGCTTTTATGAATAGGTTTTATGACAACGAACTATAAGCACTTAGAAGTCTTTTTCTACATTCTTCAAGAGTCTTAGAAAACAGATCTAAGAAACCTAACCTCTGGATAAGTAGAGAGTTCACAGCACAAGAGAGGAATTTTGATCTCACACATCCAATAAGATGAACTAGTACTACATGGGCTTCCCAGGTTGTTCAGTGGCAACATAGAAGACATAGGTTCAAACCCTGGATGGGGAAGATCCCCTGGCGGAGATGGCTACCCACTCCAACATTCTTGCCTGGAGAATCCTATGGACAGAGGAGCCTGGCAGGCTACTGTCCCTGGGGTTGCAAAGAGCCAGAAATGACTGAGCACACACACATGCACTAGTACTACATACACACACTAGTAGCTGTGAAAGATACAGAGATAAGAGGAACAGTCTAATGGGAATAAGACCAGGAAAGGGAAATCTGCTCTCAGAGATGCAAGGAAAGTGCTGCATGAACACAGAGAATGACTCCAATGCAGACAATGGGGAAACAGGTTCAGAAAAGCTTCCTGGAGGAGAGTAAATATAACTGAGTGTTGAAAAACACATTAGACCTCAGATCCATCCAGGGGAAAGAGATACAGAGGAAAACAACAGGTGCCAAGGGGCTGCTGCAACAGAGAACATGATGTTTTTTTTCAGGGAACTACATACAGTCAATTTGATGGAGCTAGACTAGCACACGTATGTGAAGAGAATGGCAGAAGATGATATGAGATGGCACACCAGGGACAGAGACTGGAGACTGCTGCTGCTAATTCATGTCAGTTGTGTCTGACTCTGTGTGACCTCATAGATGGCAGCCCACCAGGCTCCCCTGTCCCTGGGATTCTCTAGGCAAGAGTACTGGAGTGGGTTGCCATTTCCTTCTTCAGTGCATGAAAGTGAAAATTGAAAGTGAAGTCACTCAGTCATATCCGACTCTTCGCGACCACGTGGACTGTAGCCTACCAGGCTCCTCTGTCCATGGGATTTCCCAGGCAAGAGTACTGGAGTGGGTTGCCTTTGCCTTCTCCGAGACTGGAGGACCCACATCATAATACATTATCTTGAGGCCAACCCACATCTATTGACAAGACTGAACTATAGGATTAGGGACTCATGTGGATCTTCAGTTTGGAAAAGTTACCTTGGCAAGAAGGATGGGCTTCAAAGAGCAAAAGGACACTATGTCCTAGAGAGAAATCATGATGGCTTAAGTAAGGCATGGAAAATGCAAGGAACAAACAGTTCAAGAGGTACCGCAGGTGATCCAGTCTAAATCAAAGTGGATAACCCCAGTGAGGTGGGTGGTAGGAAGCTGGGAAGGGTGGAGATAGAGTAGCTGGGGAAAGTTTAAAAGTCAACTGTCAGAGATTTATCATAAAATCACTATATCCATTCATCTGTAGATGGACATCTAGATTGCTTCCATGTTCTAGCTATTGTAAATAGTACTGCAATGACCACTGGGGTACATACATGTGTCCTTCTCAGTTTTGGTTTTCCTCAGGGGAAGTAAGTCAGAAAGAGAAATAAATATCGTATCAGATCAGATCAGATCAGTCGCTCAGTCGTGTCCGACTCTTTGCAACCCCATGAACCGCAGCACGCCAGGCCTCCCTGTCCATCACCAACTCCCGGAGGTCACTCAGACTCACATTCATCGAGTCAGTGATGCCATCCAGCCATCTCATCCTCTGTCATCCCCTTCTCCTCCTGCCCCCAATCCCTCCCAGCATCAGAGTCTTCTCCAATGAGTCAACTCTTCGAATGAGGTGGCCAAAATACTGGAATTTCAGCTTTAGCATCATTCCTTCCAAAGAAATCCCAGGGCTGATCTCCTTCAGAATGGACTGGTTGGATCTCCTTGCAGTCCAAGGGACTCTCAAGAGTCTTCTCCAACACCACAGTTCAAAAGCATCAATTCTTCAGCACTCAGCCTTCTTCACAGTCCAGCTCTCACATCCATACATGACCACAGGAAAGACCATAGCCTTGACTAGGTGAACCTTTGTTGGCAAAGTAATGTCTCTGCTTTTGAATATGCTATCTAGGTTGGTCATAACTTTCCTTTCAAGGAGTAAGCGTCTTTTAATTTCATGGCTGCAGTCACCATCTGCAGTGATTTTGGAGCCCAGAAAAACAAAGTCTGACACTGTTTCCACTGTTTCTCCATCTATTTCCCATGTATACTGACACATATATATAGAATCTGAAAAGACGACACTGATGAATTTATTTTCAGGGCAGCAATGGAGAAACAGACATAGAGAACAGACCTATGGACATGGGGGGAAGGGAGAAGGGGAGATGTATAGAAAGAGTAACATGGAAATTTACAATTCCATATGTAAAACAGATAGCCAATGGGAATTTGCTGTGTGACTCAGGGAACTCGAACAGGGGCTCTGTGACAGACTGAAGGGAAGGATAGGGAGATGGGAGGGAGGTTTGGGAGGAAGGAGACACTGGTGTACCTATGGCTGATTCTTGATAATGTATGACAGAAAACCACAAAATTTTGTAAAGCAATTATCCTTCAATTTAAAAATAAACACACATACACACACAAAAATCACTATAAAACTAGTGGATCTCTATTCTACTCACAGAACTGAAGAAATAATTGACCACTCAATTATGATAAAAGGAAGATTAAGGTAAGAAAAGTCTGAGCTCATAGGTATTTTACTAAAAATGAGAAAGAAATTCTATATAAATGGATAACCTCTTCCATATCTATATTATTTTATTACAGTATTTTATACTGAGAGATAATATTTATTATTTCCCAAAATGCTAAAAATGATTTTCCTTTAGTCTGCACAACCTTTGACACAGAAGGCTGTTTAGGCCACCCTCTCCAATTCTTCTCCTAATATCTCTGCCAGATGATCATCAAGTTTCTCCCATCAGTAAAGGTCTCATAACCACAAGAAGCAACTCATTTCATTTTTTGACAGTTTCAAATGATTTCTAGTCCCTCTGTGGATAAAACTGATACACAGTCTCTTTGACATAAGATTGCTTCCGTGCAACTTCCACCAAGCATTTCCAAGTACTATACTCTGGATTTTCATATCATGAATTGGTTTTAATAGCTAAAGGCAATTTCTAAAGCACTTTTACAAAATAAAAAATAAATTAAGTGGCTCCTTTCTTCTTCATGATAATCAATAACCAGATTTTTTTGCCCTTGCAATGACCCGTTGTTTAGCTGCCATATTTATCACATGCAGGCATCTTTCCAATTAAATTTACTTCCCTGGGTCTTTATTGGCTTTTAGGGCTTCCCTGATGGCTCAGATGGTAAAGAATCTGCCTACAATTTAGGAGGTTCGGGTTTGACCCCTAGGTCAGGAAGATCTCCTAAGGAAGAGAATGGCTACCCATATCAGTATTCTTGCCTGGAGAATTACATGAACAGAGCATCCTGGCAGGCTACGGTCCATGGGCTTGCAAAGAGTCAAACACAGCTGAGCAACTAATCCTTAACACTTTATTGGCTTTAGGATCAAGTCATTATAGCCATATAGCAGCCATTACAGCTGCTAGCCAAGTGACTTATTTTGCTTGATTTACTGTCAAGAAATAATCATTTCACTGCCCAATGATCATTTACCATCTTTGTCATCTAAAATTTAACAAAACTTAATTGGAAAGATTTTTTATTTTAGAAAGCTAACTTTCCCTTCTTACCCAACTCCTAGTCTGCAATTGTGGTTACTGGCTAAAGAAGTATAAGAGGTACTCGGGTGATAAGTCCCAAATCCATTCACTCAAAAACACTACCTGTGCGGGAGATTTCTGACACCTTTCTCAATAAGCAAGAAATCAATATATAATGCAGTTGACACTTTTCATGTTGTACTTAACAATTCAATCAGTTCAAGATCAGGCTTTAGAAACATCATATTCACAGCTACCACTCCATATTGTTCAGCAGTTCTGGCCAAATGAGAAAAAAATAAGTAAAAATAAATAAATATATATAAATGTAGATTTAAAAAGAGGAAACAAAATTGGTCTCACTTGCAGAATAAGATTACAAACTAAGAAAATCAGACAAAAATCACCTGAGAAACTACTGAAATGAGTAAGATTTGGGTGAAATGACATATAGATTAAGACATACAAATCATCAGGCTTCCTGTGTAAAAAAAAAAAAAAAATTAACTGAGAAGAATTCCAACTCAGGATAACTGACTGAATATATGCTTTTGTCTTCCTTCTCTCCCAAAGCAGGAAATGAATACAAAGGGGAAAAAAACCTGTAATAGCCAAAACAACAAAGTGAAGGAGGGGGTAGTGATTATGAGGCAAAAGAGACTGAAATAAGCCTCTCAGGAGTGTGGGATGGAGCACAGACTAAGGGCAGAGGAAGCTGAAGCCCAGACCCAGGGGTGTGGAGCAGGGTGGATAGGGAAAGAGGAAGCCAGTGTCCTCAGAGACCCCGATGGGCTCATGAGCAGGTGTGGAAGGTGGGTGTAAGAACTGGGAGTGAAAACAGGGGAATTAAATAAAGCAGCTGTACCAACTGCCCCACAGCCCCAATAAAACATATCTTTCCAATCCTGACGCCAGAGACAATCCAAAGAAACTAGTCTCTGACAAAACCACTCAAATTGCCTATAAAGACCGGCCTCTACTGTGAAGGTTGATGGCCAAGAGTCAATCCTAGCTCTGTTACACATGTAGAGGCACCCCCTCCTGCCCATTCACTCACCCTGAATAGCAGAGTCCCACCCATGTACACAGATCTACACTTCACCATGGACGAGACACCTACTGAGCAGAGAGATCTATGGGAGAACTGTATGTCTGCTCTCCCAAATGGTCAACAGGAAGGAAAAATAAATATTACCAAAGAAACCAAACTTCTGAAGAAACAGAGATAATGTATGGAACAGAACTGTAAAAAAAAAAAAAAGTTGTTTTTCATAATATATATAAATGTAATTTATATTAGTATACCCAGAACAAGAGAAGAAGATATGGCGTAAAACAACACAAACAGGATGCTTCAAAAAGAACAGAGCACAAGAAAAAAAGTTCTGATTGCTGAAATTAAAATAGACAAAGGAAGAATTAAGAGACAAAATAGAGGCAATGTCCCAAATAATGCAAGAACACAATGGGGCAAAATTAGGACGGAAAAGATAAGAGACACCGAGAATCAGTCTAGGTCTGCTCACCAACTAGTAAGAGTTTTTTTAAAAGAAAATATACAAAAGAGAAAGGATGTGATTATTTTTAAGTAAGTAATAAATCTCCAGAGGAAAGTCATGGGAGGCAAATTAAGGTAAGTGAAACAGATAGGCATTTAAACACAGACCTATGGCATTTCAGTATAAAAGAAAAAAAAAAAAAATCATAAAAATTTCCAGAAAAACAAACACACAGAGAAATCTTTTACAAAAGAAAGAGAATCAGGCTGGTATGAAACTTTTTTACCCCAATATAATGGAAGTATATAATGAAGCATCCTCTTCATTAAGTAAAAGTGACTATGAATGCAGAATTCTATGCACAGCCAACTATCAATCAAGTGTGAGTGCAAAAAAATACAAGTCTCCCTCATCCAAATACCTTTTGCTTGAAGTTAATTATGTACTTACCTAGGCAAAATGAGGGAGAAAGCCATGAAATAGGGAAGACTCATAAAAAGATGTCTGTAAGAGTGAAATGGAGAAATATCCCTGAAGATTTACAAAATGGTAGTAAAGCCTAGTCAAGCCTGGAACTGGAGACCAGAGGACTCCCTTGAGAAGGAGAAAGAAAAGTAGATTCCAGAGATAGTATTGCTCCTCAAGGTATATCAAAGGCTGGTTATGCTTTCTCAAAGAGGAAACAAACAGTAGTCTGAAACTCTAAAAAATCCAAAATGATCTAGAAGAATGTCAATGGTTCAAATATGAAGCATCTAAAATGTGGCAAGATTTTATATATAATTTATGCACTCTAAGAAGCTATAAGAATATATCTTTTGAGGGGTTCAAGGGCAAAGAACACTTGGCCTAAATTTAAACAATAGAATCTTATCCCCTTAGTCAACTTAGTGGTGAAAAATATTTATGCTATCAGAATAATAGCAACCAGTATTTACTGGTTTTTAACTTTTAGAATCAACATACAGACAAAGATAAGAAAATTTATTGCAGTTATAGAACAGAATTTAATGTTACCAGTTTGGGCAACATAAAAATAAGTAACAGATAAAAAGTGGGAATTGGAAAGGAAGAAAGAGGTGGAGAGGTGAGAGAGAGGACTTTAATGTCACCTTCTTACACAGTGAAAGGTCCATGTATGATGAGAAGAGTTACTGGAACACAATCACAGAGATTTAAAGAAATAATCAAAAATCAAGACAAATAGTAGAAAAAATAAAATATTATAACTCAAAACTGAGAAAATGATGAGGTAAAGCTAAGAGGTAATGTGAGAGCATTGAATCTTCATGTATCAGAGTGGGGAGGAAATTATGTTTAAAACTGATGAATGAAGATCTTTGCTCATGGATATATGTGTGTGTGTGTGTGAATATACATATGCACATATATGAGTGTTGAACCTTATTCCTGATAACCCACAACTTTTATACACACTTTCCACTTTTGACAGCTTCCCTATTACCCCCACTTTCTCAAGGTAGAATATAAGAAACTAGTTTCCAGTCTCCATCACAGCTAAGATAAGATATAACTGAGGCTCTGTCATTCAAGACTAATTCATCAGTCAGCCACATGAGGGACTGGGTGGGAGGAGCCCATGTTTGGGGCACAAGGTGTGGAATGTGTTTTGGGGCCAAAGGCAGCAGCAACTGACAGAGGCATGCTGGAACACAAGCAATTTTCCCTAACACATTAATGTTTCATGGCACAAAGAAACATGGGAAAAGGCAAAGCATAACCACGGAGCTGAGAGCCTCAGAGAAAGACCATTCCATACAATATACCTCTTGGCTCAGGTTGGCCCTTCTGCTCTGTTTTAGAAGTATTTATTACATGGTTCTCCCCAACTTAAATGCATTTTGACCTTAACTTCATAACTCAGCAGGTTCAACTCTTCCTGACTCTAATCATAAGTTCTTTCTTGATCCAGTTACCAAGTGACAAATTTAAGTAGTCTGTCCAACCTATTTTTTCCATTAACCATGTCATTTTTAGTGAGTATTTCTGCAGAATTCAGGACTTTTCAGAAATAAATAAACTGCCTGACAGCAGAAATACCTGTACAATATATTACTTAGAGATACAGAAGTAGCTATCAAAAGAACAAAAGAGAAATGGCTAAAAGTAGCTGTGTTTACAATCTCACTCCTGGGCATATATCCAAACAAAGCTAATTCAAAAAGATACATGCACCCCTATGTTTATAGCAGCACTAGTCACAACAGCCAAGACATGGAAACAACCAAATGTCCATCAACAGATGAATGGATAAAGAAGATGTCATACATATATACAATGGAATACTACTCAGCCATTAAAAAAAAAAAACAAGATAACGCCCTTAGAGGCACCATAGATGCAACTAGAGATTACCATACTAAGTGAAGTCAAATAGAGAAAGACAAATACTATATGATATCACTTATATGTGGGGATGAACCTATCTACAAGACAGAAGCAGACCAGTGGACCATAGAGAACTGACTTGTAATTGCCAAGGCCAAGAGTGGTGGGGGAGGGATGGTGTGGGAAGCTGAGATTAGCACATGTAAACGATTATACATAGGATGAATGGACAACAGGGTCCTATTGTATAGCACAGAGAACTGTATTTAGTATCCTAGATAAACCATCACGGAAAAGAATATAACTGAATATTATATATATATTCAATCACTTTATTGTACAGCAAAAATTAACAGGATTGTAAATCAACTAAACTTTAATTTTAAAAAAAGTGCCTGGGCTCAGAGGTTGGGCCTAGGGACAGAGACAGAAAACATCTTGGATTACAAGCTCTGCTGTTCTACGTGTTTGGTCATCATGCGAATGTATTACTTTATTTTAATCTCTTGTACTGTCACACTCAAAACAAGAAAAATGAGGGCAAAAAAGGGGAAATCATTACATTATCCACAATATCCACAAAGCACTACAAAATAAACTTAAAATGCCAAACAGCTATGTAAGAAACCATATATATTGAATTAAAGACATAAAAGAAAATATAAACAAGTAGAGAGCAAAAACAAGCTTCTGGAAGAAAAGTCAAGTTAAACATGTGACAGGAAGTGTACATATTTGGAAGGGTTGACTATCCATGACTGGTAACAGTAGCCTCAATTCTGAATTAAATAAATTAAACAGGTAAATGGCCTATATTCTAATTTTATTTTTTAAAACCTTTATAGACCACAGTTTCAGTCATTTTTAAGTTAAATTTTAATAGCAAAATACTACAAAACCACTGTGTTTAGAAAAGGCAAAAAAAAGTTACAGATTGTAGCATAAATGCTACAATTTCCCTAAGTGTGAATACCAATTTAATAGGAAAGTATGTTAAACAGTCACCAGGGAGAAACACAAAAATTCAATAAATGTAGATTTCTTACATAACATCTCAAATGTTAAACTCTGAACACAATGTACCTATGATCTTTGTTCACCATAAGTGAGGTGATGAATTTCTTTTTTTTCATGCTGCTCCTAAAAGCAAAAGCAGAGAGTTTAAACAAAATGAACATCTTGAGTAAAGCTCAAATCATTTAAGTGTACAGGCATACCTGGGAGATATTGTGGGTTGGGTTCCAGACCCCTGCAAAAAAGCGACTGCCACCATACCATGATCATGTGAAAGTTTTTGGTTTCTCAGTGCATATAAAACTTAGGCTTACTCTACATTCTAGCCTACCAAGTGTTCAGTAACATGATGTCTTAAAAAATAATGTACAGACCTAAATTTTAAAAGACTTTATTGCTTAAAACATGTTAACCATCAACAAAAGTCAGCAAGTCATAATCTTTTTGCTGGTGGATGGTCTTGCCTTGATGTTGATGGCCGCTGACTGATTAGAGTGGTGGTTGCTGAAGGCTGGAGTCACTGTGGTAATTTCTTAAAATAAGACAATGAAGTTTACCTCATCAACTGACTCTTCTTTCACAAGATTTCTCTGTAGCAACCAATGCTGTTTGATAGCATTTTACCCTTAGAAATCCTTTCAGCCTCCTCAAACCCTGCAGCTGCTTTATCAAATAAGTTTATAATGTATTCTAAATCTTTTGTTGTCATTTCAATAATCTTCACAGTATCCTCACCAGGAGTAGATTTTATCTCAAGAAGCCACTTTCTATGCTCATTCATAAGAAGCAACTCCTTATCTCTTCAAGTTGTAACATGAAATTGCAATTCAGTCACATCCTTCAGCTCCTTTTTGAATTCCAGTTCTCTTGCTATGTGCATCCCGTCCACAATTATTTCCTTCACTGAAGGCTTAAACCTCTCAAAGTCATCCACAAGCGTTGAAATCAACATCTTCCAAACTCTTGTTAATAGTTGCACCTCTTCCCATGAATCACAAATGCTCTTAATGGTATCTAGAAGGGTGAAAATTTTTCAGAAGGTTTTCAATTGAGTTTGACCAGATATATCAGAGGAATCACGATCTATGGCAGCTATGACTTTATGAAGTGTATTTCTCAAAGACTTGAAAGTCAAAATTACTCCTTGATCCATGGGCTGCCAAATGGATGTTATATTACCAGGCATGAATATATCATTAATCTTGTACATCTCCAATAGAGCTCTTGGGTGACTGGGTGCATTGTCAATAAGCAGTAAATACTCTGAAGAAAATCTTTGTTTTTCTTTTTTTCCCTTTTTTTTTTTTAAGCAGTATTTCTGAACAGTGGGCTAAAAATACTCAGTGAACCATGTTGTCAACAGATGTGCTGTCATCCTGGCTTTATTGTTCCATTTACAGAGCACAGGCAGAGTAGATTTAGCGTGATTCTTAAGGGCCCTGGGATTTTCAGAATGATTAACGAGCATTGGCTTCAACTTCAGTCATCAGCTGCATCAGCCCCTAACAAGACAGTCAATCTGTCCTTTGCAGCTTTGAAGTCAGGCGCTGGCTTGTCCTCTCTAGCTATGGAAGCCCTGGATGGCATCTTCTTTCAACAGAAGGCTGTTTGGTCTACACTGAAAATCTGTCATTTGGTGTAGCCACCCTCGTTCATTTCCTCAGCTAGATCTTCTGGGTGACTTGCTGCAGCTCCTACACCAGCACTTGCTGCTTTGCCGTTCCACTTTGTTGTTAGGGAAATAGCTTTTTTTAAAAAAAAAAACCTCACACACCAAATCTCGGCTAGATTGAACTTCTCTTCTACACCTTCCTCATCTTTCTGAAGCTTCATAGAATTGAAGACAGTTAAGGTCTCGCTCTGGATTAGGATTTGACTTAAGGGAATGTTGTGGCTGACTTGACCTTTTATACAGAGCACAAAAACTTTCTCCATTTTAGCAACAAGGCTGCTTTGCCTCCTTATCATCTGTGCTTTTACTGAAGTAGCTCTTTTAATTTCCTTCAAGAACTTCTCTTCTGTGGGAACCCCTGTCAGTCCAGTTGGTTAGGGCTCTGCACTTTCACTGCCAAGGGCCCAGGTTCAATTCCCAGTCAGGGAACTAAGATCCTACAAGCTGCTTAACCAAGAGAGAAAAAAAAAAAGAACTTCTCTGCATTCACAGCTTGGGTAACTGTTTGGCACAATGGGACTAGCTTTATGCCAGTCTCAGCTCTGGACATGCCCACCTCACGAAGCTACATCATTTCTAGCTTTTGATTTAAAGCAAGAGACATGCAATCTTTTCTTTTACTTGAACACTTAAAGGCCTTGTAAGGGTATTAATTGGACTGGTTTTGATATTTTTGTGTCTCAGGGAATATGGAGACCTGAGGAGATGGTGAGAGACAGGAACAGCTGATCAATGAACATCCAGAATACACACCACATTTATCAGTTAAGCTCATTGTCTTCCACCCTGTTGTCCCCACAAGATCACAATAATAACATCAAAAATCACTAGTCACATTATATTATCTTGAATATAATAATAATGAAAAAGCTTGAAATACTGCAAGAATTACCAAAATGTGACTTGGAGACACAAAGTGAGTAGATGTTGCTGGAAAAATGGCACAAGAGACTTGGTGGACACAGGGTTGCCACAAACCTTCAATTTTTGAAAATGTAAGATACTGTGAAGCATAATAAAATGAGGTATGCTGGTATAAGGGGACCCATCAAAAAGGATTAGAAATAGAAAAATATAATTAGTAGGTCAACCTTGCTCTCTCCAGTTCTACATGGAAGGAAAATAACAATGCCAAATGAAACAAAATAAGATAGTATGATTTATAAGGTTATGCTGTATTAAGAATGTTACATACTTTTCAAAGTGTTATCCCGGTGGGTAAATGTGAAAGAAAATTACTGGGATGTTGCAAGCTCAAATTTAGAAGCATTTCATCAGCAAAACTCAAACAATAATTTTTAAAGCATGAAGTCAGTTAACTTTAAAATAACTACTCTAACAGGAGGCATTGTTGTACTGTAAAAATAGCAGGGTTCAGGAAGACCTGAGACTGAACTACTGTAACTCTGCCACTTATTAGCCAAAAGGCTTAGGGACATTGCTAATTTTTCTGAGACTCAGTTACCTCATCTCTAAAACAGGAGTCCTAATTCTTAGTGTATAGGATAACTGAAAGGATTAAATCAGAATATATGGAGTCGTGACAGAAAGCCCACACGAAATAAACATGGACAAAAAGGACTATCCATCTCTGGAAATACATTTCTATAGCCAGTATCTTTTATACTTTCAAGTTACATCACAAATTAGTTACTTCATCACATCTTGAAAGATACTTAAAAGATTCTGCTCAAACTCTGCTTGAGAAACTGCACGGTGTGAAAAAGAAAAAGGAAAGACTCTGAGTTCAGTAATCTGGGTGGAGCCCAGCTCTGCCTCTCATCAGCTGGGTAGGACTGGAGCAAGTTACTCTCCCTTTTCTGAACCTGTTTCCTTACCTATCAAATAATGATGCTGATGTCTAATTAAAAGAACTGTCACGCATACTAAGGGAGATATGTGTAAAACGTGTCCCTTTAACTTCTTTTATTCACCAATTATCAGACAATACTTTAGGTTTTGTTATATAAAATATAGAACACAAAACTAGGGAAGGCTAGGTGGCACTGGAGAAGGCAATGGCACCCCACTCCAGTACTCTTGCCTGGAAAATCCCATGGACGGAGGAGCCTGGTGGGCTGCAGTCCATGGGGTCACTGAGGGTCGGACAGGACTGAGCGACTTCACTTTCACTTTTCACTTTCATGCACTGGAGAAGGAAATGGCAACCCACTCCAGTGTTCTTGCCTGGAGAATCCTGGGGACAGGGAAGCCTGGTGGGCTGCAGTCCATGGGGTCGCTAAGAGTCAGACACGACTGAGCGACTTCACTTTCACTTTTCACTTTCATGCATTAGAGAAGGAAATGGCAACCCACTCCAGTGTTCTTGCCTGGAGAATCCTGGGGACAGGGAAGCCTGGTGGGCTGCAGTCCATGGGGTCGCTAAGAGTCAGACACGACTGAGCGACTTCACTTTCACTTTTCACTTTCATGCATTAGAGAAGGAAATGGCAACCCACTCCAGTGTTCTTGCCTGGAGAATCCTGGGGACAGGGAAGCCTGGTGGGCTGCCGTCTACGGGGTCGCACAGAGCTGGACACGACTGAAGTGACTTAGCAACAGCAGGTGGCACTAGTGGTAAAGAACCTGCCTGCCAATGCAGGAGACCTAAGAGAGGTGGGTTCGATCCCTGGGTTGGGAAGATCCCCTGGAGGAGGGCACGGCAACCCACTCCAGGATTCTTGCCTAGAGAATTCTATGGACAGAGGAGCCTGGCGGGCTATAGTCCATGGGGTCACAAAGAGACACAACTGAAGTGGCTTAGCATGCCCGCAACACAAAATTAGATCAGAACCCAGTTTTTATTTTAATCTTCTTCAAAACATATCTAAATCCTAAGTCATACCAAAAATTTGCCAGGGGGCAGGAGTGATACTTGCCATGTATTTTTTTCTACAGTAATTACCAGTTTCTCCTTTAACATCTTTCACTGAAAAAGCAAATCACTATTACAAATTACATGTTATCTTTGCAATTCAATAAGATCATTCAAGAAAAATTGACTGCAGATCTTCTATATACTAGACACTCTTGAATATTCTTAGGAATACACACAGCAATAAGCAAGATCTCTAAAACTCCCTGCCTTCATGGAACTCAGAGGAATTGGCCAAAGGCCACCACACAGGGCCATAAATGTACTCAGTTACCTTCTAGATATAGCATCCAACAACCTGGAACGTGCTCCATTTAGTACAACAACTAACTAGCTGTGGTCACAACAAAGAAAATCCGATAGGAACAATGACATGGAAGGTGGAATAAAGTTCCAACTTGTCAGCTTTCTACTTTGGAACAAAACAACCGTTCTCCCAACATGGAATGATCTTGCCCCACCTGCTTGCTTTCTTGCCAAGGTCAACCTACATCCAAAATAATTCCAAACTAAAAATTAGACTCATTTTCATTACTTCTAAAGGAAAGCACTTAATTTTACCCCAGATAACATGAAGTCTAGAAAGATTTTCAAATCATTCCTTAAACAGGTTTTTAATATTAGATGCTTCTTATAATCACAAAAGAATACATGCAATTTTTAGTATATAACTTAATTTTATAGTCTACTGACCGCAAAATATAAACTGTCCTCAAAGATCAAACACATGTTAAATCAGTAATCATTTTCAGCCTAATATCCTTGCATAGTCAGGGAGACATATAATTTTCATCTGGCCATAGTCTTTGATTACATGTTTTCACTAAAAAGCTTATTTAGAGAGTGAAAGTGAAAACCAGAGAAAGATTCCTCATTTGTTTTCAGACTAATAGATCATAGATGTTCAGATACATACTTTATAGAAAACATTTGGGTTACATTATATGTTCTAGAATAAAAGCTCTATCATACTATTTGTTCAGAACCATAACAGAAAATGTGCTTAATTTACAATAATGGAGCCAGGCCCCTCTACAAAAACCTGGTGATATCAAGCATGAAATTTGGTTTAAGAGAGGCCTCTAGTGGTGATAGAAGTTACTGGCTCCTCTTTCCTTCCCCCCTACCCCACGCCCCCGGCCTCACTCAACCCTCACTCCTGGGTCAAGTCTAATTCTCACTCAATTCTCCCTTCACCCTCACAAATATAAAGCCTCAAGCAAAACAGCTAATATTCGATCACTGAATTACTCAATGAAATCCAGAAATCAACTAAAAAGATGGATATAACTGGTAGTACTGCACCATTATGGATTCTCTAAGGGCAAATTCTCCAACTTTGTCATAAAACTTTTAGAATCATTCAGTGCAGAGAACAAACCTTAGTATTACCTTTGTAGGCTAGAACTCTTAATAAAAGTGAAATCTATGGTAGTCTAAGGCAAGCCTATCACGATAAAAACAAACACAACAAAGTAAGAATTAAAATTCCTAAAATACAACCCATGCGTTCTTATGTTTATCTTCAGTGGTACAATGGGCCTTCTAAAGATGTTTTGCACTATTCACAGTTAACACTAATTAACACCAGGTGCAAATACAAAGACTAAGCAAACTTGGTTCTTTATATATAAATAATATTCAGATAACCATTTAATGCCTTCCCAGTTTCACTCCTACAATGTCCCTTGGATTGACTATAGAAGCACCCTCTGTTCCCACAACCCTTCCACACCCACCCCTCCCTGCCACCTGAGAACCTGCCTTACCTTAATCTAGGGTCCCAGTGAAGTCTTTTGAAGCAGGAATGGAAAAAACTAGGGTGACGGGGTAGGATGATAGGATGGTAAATCTAGGAACACTGAGCCCTCCCTCCTAACCGTGGTCCCTCCCTTGTCCCAGATGAATTATTTCGTTTCTGTCCCACCCTCTAGTAATGCTGAGGCCCTGACCTGCTCCTTTGATAGCCTAAACTCAAAAATACTACAACTGCCTCAGAATGAAAATGTTAGTCACTCAGTCATGTCCGACTCTTTGTGAGCCCACCAGGCTCCTCTGTCCACGGGATTTCCCAGGCAAGAATACTGTAGTGGGATGCCACTTTCTTCTCCAGGGGATTTTCCCAGTTCAGGGATAGAACCTGGGTCTCCTGCATTTCAGGCAGATTCTTTACTGTCTGAGCTACTAGGGAAGCCCACATTTGCTTCAGTATGTAGCCAAGGAACAACAATTTGCATCTATGGACACAGCATTATCTTTTGTTACATCACTTAGGTTTAAGAGAGAAAGGAGAGGGAAAGCAAAAGAGAGAAGTGGAGAGAAAAGTGAAGGAGGTAGAGAAGAAGATTCTTTTTATTTCACGTCCTAACTTTGTTTAAAACACAAAAACACCTCCCGTGTAGATTATACTCAAAAAAAGGAGATTATAGTTGGGGGTAAGAGTAAAATTTCAACACAGTATTTTGTACCCACAGTGCCCTTGAACAGAGAAAACCCCTGATCAGAAGCAGTGCCTAAGAGCTGTGATGGATGCAGAAGTCACAGGCCTCTCCCAGGACCAGCAGGAAGGCCCCAAACAGGCCCAGACTAGCCTCTTCCAGCTCTAAATTCCATGATCATGACCCACCTGCAATGCAGACAAGGAAATAACGGGAGAAAGGTTCTGAAAAGCCCAAATTGATATCATAAGGTTTGAAGAGTAAAGCATGTGTTCTCAGTTCATGAGGAAACACTGCAGGCCTGCCCTGGCCAATGTACATGTTTTGGTTACAAAGTTTGGTCATCTGGATCAACGTGACAGCAAAGAAGAGGATAAAAGGAAATTTAAATTTAAAAAGGCCTAAAACCATAAAAATTAAGCACAAAAACATATCAATGAAGCAAACAGCTAAATACCTCAACAAATGTAACTGTCAATACAGTATGACAATCTGAGTTCACTGGACTTGGTTTTCCTTGGTTTTGAAGGGCTTCTTCTTCTCAGTTTTAATATTTTTATGGTTTTAGAAAAGGCAGAGGAACCAGAGATCAAATCGCCAACATCCACTGGATCATGGAAAAAGCAAGAGAATTCCAGAAAAACATCTATTTCTGCTTTATTGACTATGCCAAAGCCTTTGACTGTGTAGATCACAATAAACTGTGGAAAATTCTGAAAGAGATGGGAATACCAGACCGCCTGATCTGCCTCTTGAGAAATCTGTATGCAGGTCAGGAAGCAACAGTTAAAACCGGTCATGGAACACACTGGTTCCAAATAGGAAAGGGAGTACGTCAAGGCTGTATATGGTCACCATGTTTCTTTAACTTATATGCGCAGTACATCATGAGAAATGCTGGACTGGAAGAAACACAAGTTGGAATCAAGATGGCTGGGAGAAATATCAATAACCTCAGATATACAGATGACACCACCCTTATGGCAGAAAGTGAAGAGGGGCTAAAAAGCCTCTTGATGAAAGTGAAAGTGGAGAGTGAAAAGGTTGGCTTAAAGCTCAACATTCAGAAAACGAAGATCATGGCTTCTGGTCCCATGACTACATGGGAAATAGATGGGGAAACAGTGGAAACAGTGTCAGAATTTATTTTTCTGGGCTCCAAAATCACTGCAGATGGTGACTGCAGCCATGAAATTAAAAGACGCTTACTCCTTGGAAGGAAAGTTATGACTAACCTAGATAGCATATTCAAAAGCAGAGACATTACTTTACCAACAAAGGTTCGCCTAGTCAAGGCTATGGTCTTTCCTGTGGTCATGTATGGTTGTGAGAGCTGGACTGTGAAGAAGGCTGAGCACCGAAGAATTGATGCTTTTGAACTGTGGTGTTGGAGAAGACTCTTGAGAGTCCCTTGGACTGCAAGGAGATCCAACCAGTCCATTCTGAAGGAGATCAGCCCTGGGATTTCTTTGGAAGGAATGATGCTAAAGCTGAAACTCCAGTACTTTGGCCACCTCATGCAAAGAGTTGACTCATTGGAGAAGACTCTGATGCTGGGAGGGATTGGGGGCAGGAGGAGAAGGGGATGACAGAGGATGAGATGGCTCGATGGCATCACTGACTCGATGGATGTGAGTCTGAGTGACCTCCGGGAGTTGGTGATGGACAGGGAGGCCTGGCGTGCTGCGGTTCATGGGGTCGCAAAGAGTCGGACACGACTGAGCAACTGATCTGATCTGATCTGATCTGATCTGATTGAAGTATAGTTGATTTGCAATGTTGTATTCATCTTTGTTGTAACAAAGTGATTCAGTTATACAAATATATACTTTTTTACATTATTTTCCATTATGGTTTCTCATTAGACATTGAATATAGTTCCCTGTGCTATACAGTAGAACCTTGTTCTTCTCACTCTATATATAACAGCTTACATCTGCAAACCCCAACCTCCCACTCCATCTCTCCACCAAACTCCTCCCTCTTGGCAACCACTAGCCTATTCTCTTCTGGATTGTTATTTTTAAGAGATGAAGTTATATACATCATATTTTCTTTGCTAAAATGTTTTAGAAATTTTGACATCCAAAAGGTTCAGTTCAGTTCAGTTGCTCAGTCATGTCTGACTCTTCTTTAAAAGTTGCTACAAATACTATATAGTGATTGAGTGCTGAGTGAAAGTCGTTTAGTCTTGTCTGACTCTTCGCAACTGTATGGACTATACAGTCCTTGGAATTCTCTAGGCCAGAATACTGGAGTAGGTAGCCTTTCCCTTCTCCAGGGGATCTTCCCAACCCAGGGATCAAACCCATGTCTCCTGCATTGCAGGCAGATTCTTTATCAGCTGAGCCACAAGGGAAGCCCAAGAATACTGGAGTGGGTAGCCTATCCCTTCTCCAGTGGATCTGCCTGACTCAGAAATCGAACCAGGGTCTCCTGCATCACAGGCGGATCCTTTACCATCTGAGCTATCAGAGAAGCCCACAAAGAATATATTAGATCAGATCAGTCGCTCAGTCGTGTCTGACTCTTTGCGACCCCATGAATTGCAGCACACCAGGCCTCCCGGTCCATCACCAACTCCCGGAGGTCACTGAGACTCGGGACCATCGAGTCAGTGATGCCATCCAGCCATCTCATCCTCTGTCGTCCCCTTTTCCTCTTGCCCCCAATCCCTCCCAGCATCAGAGTCTTCTCCAATGAGTCAACTCTTCGCATGAGGTGGCCAAAGTACTGGAGTCTGAGCTTCAGCATCTATATAAAAAACTATCCTAAGAAGTTATTTCTCAGAAATTACAGATGGCTGATGTTTACTGTAGTCAATTTCACTTTGCTTTTCAGAATAGATATATTGGTCCTATTGTAAATTGATTCAAATGAGTAAATTCTATACATCATTATGAAAAATGTATTTAAAAAAAGGTCAACTTAAGACTTAAATGTTTTGACTTAGAATAAATTTGAGGATTTATTCATAGAGCAATTTATTGAGTTACTTTTCAAACTTTTGTATAAAGCACCAAGAGTAAGAAAAAGCACCAAATTCAAAACATTTCAATACTATAATGGTTTTCATAGCATATTGTCAAACTTTCTCTTGCTATCATTCCTAATAATTTTTCAATAATTTTTTATCAAACACCAAGCATCCAGCCAGGCACTATTTCAGGTACTGAGAGTTCAGCATTGAGACAACAGATAAAATCCTTGACCTGACAAAATTTACCTTCAAATGGGAGAAGATCAACAATACAAAAGTTACATAATATGTTAGATCATGTTCACCTTTCTAAAGGAAAACAGAGATGAAAGGGAGTCTTGGCAGGAACAATGGGATTCAAAATCTATAAATAAGCTGGTCAGGGAAGGCTTTCATGAGAAAATGATATTTGAGTGGTGACCTAATAGAGTCCCTTGTTTGAGAGTGTCAAGTTTAAAAACAAAAACAAAAGCATAATGTGAGAGTTGTGAGTTCAGCTCTATTTGGGGCAAAATGAAGACTATAGCCCGGGAGGCAGCATCCCAGATAGCTCTGAGAAACTGCTCCAAAGAGCAAGTAGGAGGTCAGTACATATGTGATTTTGGTGAAGGGGGAGTACACACAATCAAGCACATAATTTTGCAGATTTCTGCTAGTCACAATGAGCAGTCACCACCATGAAGGATTTTAATGCTTTCACAGATATAAGGAGATACAAGAATTGGGCTCATAAAGTTAGCTCCTGAAAATATCCAACTATCTGAAGACCTGTTCTGCCAGTTATTCTCAAGCACAGAGTGCTTCCCTTCTGCCCTCCACCCTGAACTCCTTTCAAGAGACAGTGAAAATCAGCAGCTGCAGCAGCAGATGATTTAATCCTTGTAGAGGTATATGGCAAGTGCCAATCTGTAGTTGACAAGAATCAATCAGGAGCATTTCCTGAAGAGTGGATGGGCAGTGAGGTATGGAGTGCGGTGAGAGCAGGTGAATTCCTGTACACCTTGATTAGGAATTTGACTTTTCCACTGAGTTGAATGGGAAACACTGATGCCTTTTGAGACTAGAAGGTATATTATATGACTCACGTTTCAAAGGATCACCCCTGCCTATGGCAAGGATAGGACAGAAGCAGCGACAGTGGTCAGGAGGTTGTGGCCAAAACCCAGGTGAGAAATGTTAGTGGTCTGGACTGGGATCAAGGGTAATAGCAGAAGTGGTGGTCAGATTTTGTACATATTGTGTAGACAAAGCCAGGAGGGTCTGCTTTGTAATTAAATGTGGGAAAGCAGAGCAGGAGAGAAAGAGAGAAATCAGAGACTCCCAAGATGTAAAGGAAGACCCTTATTTATTTCAATAATTAGCATTATTTAATCATCAGTGCTGGGAAATTTTGAAGGCAAAAGGAGAAGAGGGTGGCAGAAGATGAGATTGTTAGATAGCATCACTGACTCAAAAGACATGAATTTGAACAGACTCCAAGAGACACTGAAGGACAGGGAAGCCTGGCATGTTGCAGAGAGTCGGATACAACTTAGCAAGTGAACAACCAAATATCTTCAATTAAAGTCTAAGCATATCAAAATTAGGTGTCAATTTTCTCTATGAACAGGTGGAAACCACCTACACTTTGTAAATGGTCATTTCCTATTCCTTTTTGCAGTGTTGAATGGTGAATTCTAAGGTGAATGACAATGAAAGTGACGATCACTCAGTGATGTCTGACTCTTTGTGACCCCATGGAGTCCTCGGAATTCTCCAGGCCAGAATTCTGGAGTGGGTACTCATTCCCTTCTCCAGGGGAACTTCCCAACCCAGGGCTAGAACCCAGGTCTCCCACACTGCAGGCAGATTCTTTATAAGCTGGATAAGGATACTGGAGTGGGTAGTCTATCCCTTCTCCAGGGGATCTTCCTGACCCAGGAATCAAAACAGGGTCTCCTGCATTGCAGGTGGATTCTTTACCAGCTGAGCTACCAGGGAAGCCCACGCTATGCTATGCTATGCTAAGTCACTTCAGTCGTGTCTGACTCTGTGTGACCCCATAGATGGCAGCCACCAGGCTCCCTCGTCCCTGGCATTCTCCAGGCAAGAATACTGGAGTGGGTTGCCATTTCCTTCTCCAATGCGTGAAAGTGAAGTCACTCAGTCATATCCGACTCTTAGCGACCCCATGGACTGCAGCCCTCCAGGCTCCTCCATCCATGGGATTTTCCAGGCAAGAGTACTGGAATGCGGTGCCATTGCCTTCTCCGAGGGAAGCCCATATGATTCTTGAAATCTCAAATGTCTTTCAAAGCCCATCATTCTCCTGCCAAAATCCAATTCTTGTTTTTCATGGGCAATTACTCTGAATTTCTACTCATTAAAGAAGAGTCTTCATTTCCAGCTGTACAGCATCTCAAGGGCTAACTCTGTGCCTGTCCACTGCTCTGTGAGCTTGCGTTTCACTTCTAAATGCCTTTGAATGAGGTCTGTATCTCAGCAGGGAAAACCATCCCAGCCCTTAGTTTAATGTTAAGGCACAGCACTTAGACACTGTTCTCACTCCTGGAAAGAGCAGAGCTACCGCTCTTGGAATGAGAGTTCCTGTTCTCATCCATGTGACAGCTGGGCTGGGTTAAAACATTTAATGACAAGAGAAACTTACCTTGGCCAGAGCACACCACAGCTTTCCCTGAGTCTACACAAACTCCACTACAACCCAAATTCAAAGAAACTCATCAGTGGGAACACAGTGCTTTTTCTGTGTTTTCATTTTTTTCTTCTTTTACCTTCTTCTGAAGGATAACATACACGTAAAAAAAAGCACATAAATGAGTGTTCTGCTCAGTTTTCAAAATTGAACCTATATAACCAGCACCCAGAACAAGAAACTGTTACAGCATCCCATACTTCCCAGGCCCCCTCCTGATTAACCACCATATGACACTTACCCGACTCCTAACACCACAGATGAGTTGTATCTGTCTTTGCACATTATATAAATGGAATCATACAGTATGTACTCATTCAAATCTGGCTTTTTTAAGTCAGACTGTTTGTGAGGTGAATACACATTGTTCCCATTAAATTTGTTGGTAATCCATTTTCACTGCTGAACAATATCCTATGATAATGTTTCCATCCTCTGGCTGGTGTGCATCTGATAGAGTGAAGCACTATGAACATTCCTGAACTTATCTTTTGTAAATTTCTGTTGGGTATATACATAGGAGAGGAATGCTGGATCATAGCAATCAGCTGGATAATGTCCAACTATTTTTAATGGTTGTAACAACTTAATATTCCCAACAGCAATATATGAGAGATAGTTTGTTCTATATCCTTGGCCACACTTGCTTCTGAGGAGTACTTTTCATTTTACCCAGAATGGTGTGTTTAATGGTATCACGTCGTATTTGTGACCAGATGGCTAGATGGCATCACTAATGCAATGGACATGAACTTGGGCAAACTCTGACAAATGGTGAGGGACAGGGAGGCCTAGCACTGTAGCCCATGGGGTCACAAAGAGTTGGACATGACTGGGCAACTAAACAATATTGTGTTTTTAATTTGCATGCCCTGATGACTAAACAAATTGAGCAATGTACCCTATGTTTACCAGTCATTTGGATATATTCTTTCATGAAGTGACTTATCAAGACTTGCACCCATATTTCTACCAGGATGTCTTTTTTTACTTTTGATTGTAACAGTACTCTATTTCTGAACATAAATTTCCATTAAGTTTCTCCAAGTGTGTCAATGTACTTTTGAGGCCTTTTGATGAATAAGTTCTTTTTTTTGTTTGTTTTTTGTGTTTTTTTGGCCACACCACATGGCTTGTGGGATCTTAGATCCCAGCCCAGGGACTGAACCCACACCCTTGTCAGTGAAAGTACAGAGTCCTAACCACTGGACCACCAGAGAATTCCCAATAAATTCTTAACGAAATTAAACTAATGAAATCCAGTTTCAACAACTTATTTTAATGTTAGCATTTCTGAGTTTTTGTTTTGTTTTGTTCTAGTTAAGAAATCTTTGTACAAGATCATAAAGACATTCATCTGTTCTCCCAAGAGCATTATCATATTCTCTCTCACAATTAGATTTGCAATTTTCTGAAACTGACATTTGTGTTTTACAAGTTAACATAATTATTTTCTGTGGTATCCAAAACAGCATCATTTACTGAAAAGTCCATCTGTCCTGTCTGAACTGCAATCACCTTTGTTCTGAATCAAATAACCAACAGGTCTGTTTCAGTACTTTATATTCTGTTCCATTGGTCTGTGTCCACCTTTACACCAATACACTGTTGTAATTCCTACAACCTTGTAACACATTTTGCCCGTAACATATTTGACTATTAATTCCTCTAGCTTTATTCTTCTCCAAGATTGTAAGGCCAAGAATAGCCAAAGCAATAATTAAAATACTATGTGCTTCTGTTTGGTGAATCTTCTTTAATTTCTCTAAATATTTTGTGGCTTTTCTGCATAAAGTTTTTATACACACAGCACTCCATTTCTCCCTAGGTGTTTGATTTTTGATGTTTTTAAAAATATTATCAACTTCTGAATTAATTATATTTCAAATTAATTTCAAACATTTCCATTATTATCAAATTTTAAGTATCAATTTCTGTGGCTGGTATATAAAAATACAATTGATTGTACTGACAATCAATATCCAAAAATACAATTGTATATTGACCTTGCTTCCAGAGACCTTGGTAAATTCATTTAATTCTAATAATCTTCCTGTAGATTCTACTGATCTTTCTTATAAACAAGTCATGTTATCTATGGATAAGTTTTATTTCTTCATTTTCAACTCATGTCTCTTGCCTTTAAATAAGAGTATCCTATTGCAGTCTTGATCTCAAAGGGAAAATTGTCAAAATTTCACTGGGAAATTTTGTCCACAGGCTTTTTATAGCTATTTATGTAGAATTTTTTATCAGATTAAATCTTGTTTATAAAACAAAGATAAAGTTACTCTTTACCAAGTTAATATAGCAGAATTCCCTTTCACATTTGTAAGTTGCTAAGATATTTGAACCATGAATGAATATTGACTTTTAATAAATCAATTTTTCTGTATTAGTAAGACAATAAGATTATTTTTGCCATTTTCTGTTCAGGTGGGGAATTGCATAAACCCCTCTGTGAATGTGGTCTCAAACACCCCTTGCTCATTTGAAATAAACCCTCACGTTGGCCTTTTCAATTGCTGGATTTGATTTTCCAGTGTTCTGTTTCTCATTTTCCCATCTTTGTTCACAAGAAAAATGTGTCTATATTTTTGTTTTATATACAGCCCTAAATAGGTATGATACAAAGATCAAGCTGGTTATATAAAAGGAATCTGTAAGTTTTCCCTCTTGTTCTACTGTCTGTAAAACTTTGCTTAAATTGTGTTTTATAACACTGTAAATCAACTATACTTCAATTAAAAAAAAAAAAAGTTCTGTGTTTTAAAGAACTCTCCAGTAAAGCCATATGGGCCTAGGGCTTGGTTATATTTGCTTGGTAATATTGGATTCAATTTCTTTGATACCTGATTATTCTGGTTTTCTAATTCCTCTTTGATTAATTTTGAAAAATTTGTACTTTCCCAGGTATTTGTCCATTTCACCCAAATCTTATTTGTAAAATTATTCATAATATCTTTTCATTGCCTTTCTAATGTCTGTAGACTCTGCCATGATTCTTAATTATACCTAGTATTTGTCACTTTCTTTGACCATTTTTTTCATTAGTCTTGTTAAAGATTTATCAGGTGTATTACTCAGTCTTGTTAAAAGTTTATCAAGTATATTAGTCTCTTCAAAGATCTGAAGTTTATTAAATGCATCTAGTGTACATTTTCTGTTTCATTGATTTCAACTCTTTATTATTTAATTTCTTCTGTCTTTCTCTAGGTTTCATCTTTTATCTGGAGATGCAAACTGAGATTAATTTTTTTGTTATTATTTTTTTTCCTAAATAAATGTGTCTACTACTATAAATTTCCCTCTGAGCATGAGCTTAGCTGAATCATTAAACTTTTGATAGGTAGTATCTTCATAATTATTCAGTTCAGTATCTTCTCTAATTTTTGTTGCAATTTTTCTTTTACAACCCATGGCTCTTTAAATATAAATTATTTAATTTGCAGGAAGTTGGGGCTTTTCTGGATGTCTTTTTTTTTTTTTTTTCCTCTCAATTTCTAACTGAATATTACTATTGTCAGAGAACACATTCCAAATAAGTTCAAACTCTGAAACTTGTTAAGGTTATATTTGAAGTGAAGTGAAGTCGCTCAGTCTTGTCTGACTGACTCTTAGCGACCCCATGGACTGTAGTCTACTGGGCTCCTCCATCCATGGGATTTTCCAGGCAAGAGTACTGGAGTGGGTTGCCATTGCCTTCTCCAGGGGATCTTCTGGACCCAGGGATTGAACCCTGGTCTCCCACATTGTAGGCAGATGCTTTACCGTCTGAGCCACAAGGGAAGCCCGTAAGGTTATATTTATGTTCTAGCATCTGGCCACTTTTGACAAATGTTCTATATTCAATCAAAAAAAATGATTTCTTGCATAGTTGGGTGCACAATGAGCACAAGTTTACTAACTGTTCAGATCTTCCATACTACTGATGTTGTCTCCTTGCCTGATCAGCCTTTAAGAGAGTGGTCAAAGTCTCCCGCTGTGGTTGTGGTATGTCTGTCTCCTTTGATTTTGTTTCCTTTGCTTTATGTATTTTGAAGCTATGCTATTAAGGACATGACAGATTCAAGAATGTAACATCCTCTGGTCAATGAATCCCTTCAGCATTATGAAATATTCCTCTTTATTTTTAGTAACACTTCTTGCCTTAAAATTTTATTCAAAACTGGTATAACTATAGCAGCTTTCTTTTTCCATACTTTTCTAATTTTTGTGTCCTCATACTTATGGTATGTTTCTCTTTTTTTTTTTTTAATTTTTTCAATTAAATTTTTATTTTGCTTAACTTTACAATATTATATTGCTTTTGCCATACATCGAGATGGATCCTCCACAAGTACACATGTGTTCCCCATCCTGAACCGTCCTCCCTCCTCCCTCCCCATACCATCCCCCCTGGGTCGTTCCAGTGCACCAGCCCCAGGCATCCGCTATCAGGCATCGTACCTGGACTGGCGACTCGTTTCAGATATGAGACTATACATATTTCAATGCTATTCTCCCAAATCATCCCACCCTCTCCCGTTCCCAGAGACCCAAAGTCTGTTCTATACATCAGTGTCTCTTTTGCTGTCCCGTAAACAGGGTCATTGTTACCATCTTTCTAAATTCCATATATATGCGTTAGTATACTGTATTTGTGTTTTTCTTTCTGGCTTACTTCACTCTGTATAATAGGCTCCAGTTCCATCCACCTCATTAGAACTGATTCAAATGTATTCTTTTTAATGGCTGAGTAATACTCCATTGTGTATATGTACCACTGCTTTCTTATCCATTCATCTGAGGATGGACATCCAGGTTGCTTCCAAGTCCTGGCTATTGTAAACAGTGCTGCTATGAACATTGGGGTACACGCGTCTCTTTCAATTCTGGTTTTCTCAGTGTGTATGCCCAGCAGTGGGATTGCTGGATCATAAGGCAGTTCTATTCCCAGTTTTTTGAGAAATCTCCATACTGTTCTCCAAAGTGGCTGTACTAGTTTGCATTCCCACCAACAGTGTAAGAGGGTTCCCTTTTCTCCACACCCTCTTCAGCATTTATTGCTTGTGGACTTTTGGATCGCAGCCATTCTGACTGGCGTGAAATGGTACCTCATAGTGGTTTTGATTTGCATTTCTCTGATAATGAGTAATGTTGAGCATCTTTTCAAGTGTTTGTTAGCCATCTGTATGTCTTCTTTGGAGAAATGTCTATTTAGTTCTTTGGCCCATTTTTTGATTGGGTCATTTATTTTTCTGGAATTGAGCTTTTTTTTAATTTGTTATTCTCTTCTTTTTTACTATTTATTTGCTCCAGGTCTTAGCTGTGTCACATGAGATTGTTGACCTTGTTTGTGGCATGCAGGATTCTAGTTGCAGCATATGGGATACAGTTCCCTCATCAAGGATTGAACCCAGGCCCCCTGCACTGAGAGCACAGAGTCCAAGCCACTGGACCACTAGGGAAGCCCCTAAAATATACCTCATTTAAGCTGCACATTTATCACTATCATTTTTTAATAAAGTTTGAAAATCTCACTCTTTTACTTGAATTATTTAATTCATCCACATTTAATCTTTACAAAAATACCTGATTATCTGTCATCTTACTGTTTTCTATTGACACAACTGTTTTTTGTACATGTATTCCTCTCTTTCTTGTGGTCTAATCAATATTTTTATCAATCTACACTTCCCTTTTTAATTTGCTGGATATATAGTTTCACTATTATTTCAGTTGTTACTCTAGAGATTACAACATGTATCATTATATCCTTTAGTGAAAATGCACTGCTGATAAATTCTCTCAAATTCTATTTGTCTAAACTATTTATTTCACTTTAGTTTTAAAGGAATGTTTTCACTGGGTAGAGAATTCTAGGTTGGCATCTCCAGCAATTTGAGATGTCATTCCAATCATGTATATGGGTGTAATTTTCTTTCAATATATCCCTCTTAGAGGTTCATGAAGCATCTTGAATTTGTGGGCTGATGTTACAAAAGTTTCATGAGAAATACTTTTAGATATTGTATCTGATCAATTCATTCTCTCTTCTCCTTTATCAATCTTACAACAGATCTTTTGATCACATTACAAATGTCTTTTATGCTCTTTTCTATTTTAGTATATTTTTTTTTCCTGCCTGTGCTTCAGTTTAGACATTTTCTATTAACTTGCCTTCTAGTTCATTAATCGTATCATCTGCTAAGTTCAATATGCTTTTAAACACATCCATTGAGTTCTGTCAAAAAAATCTTTTTTGGTTCTACAATGCTTGATACACACACACACACACTCACTCTGATTTTCTAGAATAATTCTATACTTCTTACCCCTTTTGTTTCTTTTTTCTCTATGTTCCTAAACATAATAATCATAACGTCCTCATCTGCTAACTCCAATATCTGGATCACTTGTGTTTCTGCTTTCTATTGCTTTATTTTTCTCTTCGTTTTTGCTCAGTTGGTCCTGTCTCTTCATGCTGCTGCTGCTGCTAAGTCGCTTCAGTCGTGTCCGACTCTGTGCGACCCCATAGACGGAAGCTCACCAGGCTCCCCTGTCCCTGGGATTCTCCAGGCAAGAACACTGGAGTGGGTTGCCATTTCCTTCTCCAATGCATGAAAGTGAAAAGTCAAAGTGAAGTCGCTCAGTCGTGTCTGACTCTTAGCGACCCCACGGACTGGAGCCGACCAGGCTCCTCCGTCCATGGGATTTTCCAGGCAAAAGTACTGGGGTGGGGTGCCATTGCCTTCCCCTGTCTCTTCATAAACTTTGCAAAAAAATTTTTTTTATTGAATGCTGATTGTTAAGAGGTTAAAAGATGCTTGCTCTTTCAAAGAAAAGCTATGACAAACCTAGAGAGCATATTAAAAAGCAGAGACATCACTTTGCCAACAAAGGTCTGTCTAGTCAAAGCTACGGTTTTTCCAGTAGTCATGTACGAATGTGAGATTTGGACCATAAAGAAGGCTGAGCACCGAAGAACTGATGTTTTCCAATTGTGGTGCTGCAGAAGACTCTTGAGAGTCTGTTGGACTGCAAGGAAACCAAACTAGTCAATCCTAAAGGAAATCAACACTCAATATCCACTGGAAGGACTGATGCTGAAGCTAAAGCTCTGATACTTAGGCCACCTGATGCCAAGAGCTGACCCGTTAAAAAAGACCCTGATGCTGGGAAAGATTGAAGGCAAGAGGAGATGAGGGCAACAGAGGATGAGTTGGTTGGATGACATCACTGATACAATGGACTTGAGTTTGAGCAAGATCCAGGAGATGGTGAAGGACAAGGAAGCCTGGCGTGCTGCAGTCCATGGGGTCAAAAAGAGTCAGACACGACTGAGCAGCTGAACAGCAACAACAAGAGGTTCCAGGTGATGGGAAGCTGCCTCCCTGCTCTAGGCAGATAGAGCATAAGGTAAATTACATTAATTCAATAAGGAACTGAGAAGGGTAGAGGTGCATGCAGGTTTGGGAAGATGTGATCTATTTCTGACTGCCTCTAAACAAAGACCTGACTCCACAGCTTTCAACGGAAAGTATGATGGGCCTTTGTCACTTCAGCCTCAAGTGACAGCTTGGCATTTCAGATCATTCTGCTTAGCTGCCATCATACAGAGCCCTAGAATTTGGCAAATATCTTGAGACAGAGACTATGTTTAAGACCCTTCAAGTTTCCAATTCTGTCCTTGAGTGAGTGAGTGAAAGTTGTTCAGTCATGTCCAACTCTTTGCAACTCCATGGACTATACAGTCCATAGAATTCTCCAGGCCAGAATCCTGGAGTGAGTAGCCTTTCCCTTTTCCAGGGGATCTCCCCAACCCGGGGATTGAACCCAGGTCTCCCGCATTGTGGGCGGATTTTTTACCAGTTGAGCCACAAGGGAAGCCCAAAAACAATGGAGTGGGTAGCCTTTCCCTTCTCCAGTGGATCTTCCAACCCAGGAATCCAACTGGGGTCTCCTGCATTGCAGGCAGATTCTTTATCAACTAAGCTATTTACAACCCCATGAAACAAAGTTTCTATACACCTGGATTCTCAGTTTCTAATTGAGACAAACTGGTGTCCCCAGGTAAAGAGCAACTGCAGGTCAGTGTCAATTTACCACTCATTTCAGGTCTTACCACTCTCATCACTGCTGTTCCCAGACCACTCTGCTGCTGCTGGTGCTGCTGCTGCTAGGTCGCTTCAGTCGTGTCCGACTCTGTGCGACCCCATAGACGGCAGCCCACCAGGCTCCACCGCCCCTGGGATTCTCCAGGCAAGAACACTTGAGTGGGTTGCCTTTCCTTCTCCAATGCATGAAATTGAAAAGTGAAAGTGAAGTGTCGCATCCGACCCTCATTGATCCCATGGACTGCAGCCTACCAGGCTCCTCCATCCATGGGATTTTCCAGGCAAGAGTACTGGAGTGGGTTGCCATTGCCTTCTCCAAGACCACTCTACCCCTACAGAAACCCCCAGGCCTCAGGGTAGGTCTCTGATTCCTAAATACTTCAAAACTCAAGGATTTCTATTCTGCTTTCCAGTGGCTTCCAGCTTAACTGTTTAATATCAGGAGGGATTGGGGGCAGGAGGAGAAGGGGACGACAGAGGATGAGATGGCTGGATGGCATCACTGACTCGATGGATGCGAGTCTGAGTGACCTCCGGGAACTGGTGATGGACAGGGAGGCCTGGCGTGCTGCAGTTCATGAGGTCGCAAAGAGTGGGACACAACTGAGCGACTGATCTGATCTGATGGTTCTTAGGCCCAGTCCAGTCTCCCAACTTTACGGTTTCTCTGAGCAACAATCAGAAACCCTGCTGTTTGGATGGACCCGGAGCACATCATGCTCAGGGAAATAATTCAGACGGAGAAAGATAAATACTTATACGTGGAATCTAAAAAATACACCAAACTAGTGAATATAACAAAAAAAGAACAGACTCAGAGATAGAAAGAACAAACTAGTGGTTACCAGAGGGGAGAGGAAAAGGGTAAGAGAGGAGTAAAGAGGTACAAACTACTATGTATAAAATAAATAAGCTACAAGGATATATTGCACAGCACAGGGAATATAGCCAATATTTTATAACTTCAAATGGCATATAATCTATAAAAACTCTGAATCACTGTACACCTGAAGCTAATATAATATTGTAAATCAACTATACCTCAATAAAAAGTTAATTAAAAAAAAAACTCTGTTGTTCTGTCTCCAAGCAACTATTCCAGTTTATAACTTAAACAATGCTTTAAAGCTTAAGCAAAAAGTATGACAACGTTCTAAAAACATAGTGAAATTCAGATCACATTAACCAATGTTCCAGAGTCCTTGTACTATGCACAGTATGGTAATGTTTATGTTCAATAAATTATGTTTACCTTTAATAGGCTTCTTTTGATTAGGTATTCCAAGCGATGTATTTTGGTGTTGAGTTTAACATGTAATGAATAAAGCTGAGAGATCTAATTTTTTCATAAGACAAAAACAACCAATAAAACAGCACTAACTGAAAGAGATAGACATAAATTTTGATTACTATAGAATTCATAAAAATAAAGAAAAGTTGAATTATTATTTAGCAGTTATTATTTCATAGTTGAATTATTATTATTATTAAACAAAAAAAATCTCATTTTTAAAATCAGTGTTTAGTTATAGGGCCCTCTTTCTTTAAAATCATCTTTGATTCCTAGAAGATGCCAAGTATCAAAAATTTTCTTTTGTGCATGAAAAGAAAACTGAAGATGTACCATGATCAACAATGAAGAGAGGCACAAATATACTCAAAGTCATCAAGAAATGATAAGCTGGCTTCCACTACTATAACTGGAGGGTCATCAGCTAGAAAAATAACATGATGAAAGCATCAGTCAGAGGTTTGCTGCATCTCTGGCTTGTTCAATAGAGGCTTTTAGTCTCCTCTTTCATCATCTCTAGTCATACAGAGTCCTAAGGAACAGGGATCCTACAAAGATGCAACCAAAAGATTTAATAAAGGGTAGGGGTGGGGATGGCATTAATGCTCACAGACATAAGTTGATATAAATATAGTTTTCCACTTCTTTTTTCATCTACTTCTTCTCACTTTATTTTCATGGCTACCAGCTGGAGTGTTAAACTTCATTTGTGTTTACCATAAGCTGCTTCAAATTTTTTGAATATATAATGTATATAAATATTTAAATAAGGTTCACACATCTAAATATATGTTCCAACCATATATCAGTACTCTCCACTGCACCATGACATAGCATCATATGCTCATGCAAAAGCAGCATTCACATTATAAATATAAACCCCCAAGTGAGGGAGACATACTGCAAAAGAGAAGTCCACTCTGGGGCAAAGGCTATCAGCCCCTGTTTAACCACAATTTGGAACACTGGCTATTTGAAAGGAAACAATGTCTGACATGACTTGAAAATGCCTGCAAAAAAGTTATTTTCATGTAGTTACAAGTAGCTCAACCTAAAACACACTGCCCTTTATTATGAAAACTATAAATATTAGGACTTAGAATATTATTGAAGCCATTTGTAATCATCTCAAGTGTTTCCACAGTGTCCAGTGAGTCTATGGAACATTTACTGGAACAAACCTGAAATCTTCCTCTAAATTATGAAACAATCACTACCTAAAAACACTCCATGCTATTGGAGAAGGAGAAGGCAACCCACTCCAGTATTCTCGCCTGGAAAATCCCATGGGCAGAGGAGCCTGGCAGGCTACAGTCTATGGAGTTGCAAAGAGTTGGATATGACTTAGCGACTAAGCGTGCACAAACACCCTATGCTATACTTTTATAGCAGCAGTAACTGTAGATTATTTTTATGTAATAACCTAAGAAACAGCTTATAAAAGCTACAAGAATGCCCAAACTCTTGAATATAATAAACGTGAAATACTGTCTTATGACTCATTTGCTATAAAAGTAGATCAAGAAAAATTACACGCAATGTGACCTAAACTTTAGTAGATAAGATCATCACATACACAAAAAAGAACTTAACCTTCCTTATATACCAATTTGCTAACAGATGCACTCCAATTTATCTAGACATTAATGTGAAACATATCAGTTACAGCCAATAAGTGAGAACTAAACGATATTCTCGAGAGGGGACTACCTGAATCCTATTAACACTAAGAACAAGATCAATCTTAACAAGCCAAGGTTCTTGAGACTACTTAGATAGAAAACTGTAAATCAGAGCAGCCAGAATCCCATGACATAACATGAACCTGTGATCCACATTATTAAAGTTATATAAAGAAGTTGCTTTAAAAAAAAAAAAATCCACCTCACTTCTCTTTCGGAGAAGTAACAAAATGAGAATTCAGCCAAACCGTTTAGCTGGCTATATTAAACCTGGCTTACTGAACCATAACCAATAAGAAGTTTAAAAACCCAGGTGATTCCAACAGACCTGATATGTTCTCATTTGCACTAGTCCATTATGCACACAAGTCAACCCAAGCTGGCTGCATGCAGAACAGGAGTTGTAATATTTTAAACACAGAACCGTGGGAGGGAAAAATCCTGAAGCGATTTGTTTCCTTGAGCAGCAAGCTCATACATTTCATTCAGGGTGTAAGTTTTGAAGTTTTAAAATTGGTTGAAAAGGCTCAGGAAGCTCACAATTTTAAAACAATTATTTGCAAGGACCCAACAAATTTGGGAAAGGGTTTTTGGTAAACAGATTTTGAGGAAAGGACACTACCAACACTATATTCATACCTTGCAAACTGTATCCACATCCCAAGGTAGTATAGTCCTCAGATCAATGACCTCACAAGACACCCCAAGCTTCTCTTGAGCCATGGCAGCCACCTCTCGGATCACATGAACCTGAAAAAAACAGGAAAACAGGCAGAGGATGACTACAGAGAAAAGCTAGGTAAATTCTGACATTCTTAATAGAGACGGTGTTTAAGGTCAGAGGACTTGATTTGCAAGGAGAATTTCTTTTAGATGTAGAAGCCCAGTACTCCAACAAAATAATCAGATATAGATGTCCAGAAAACAGCTGGAAAGAGATTCTTTGAGAAAACGAAAGCAGTCAGTGCCAGAGATACTGATTCCAAAGATACCAACATAGAGAAGGTTAATTAAGTCATAGGAATAGGTTGAGTTTCTAGAAAAGGCATGTAGGAGAAGTAAAGGGCAAAATCACAGGACCCTGTAGATGACCCACATTAAAGAGGAAAGTAGAGGAATAGGGAGCTGAAGAATAGGAAGAGGAGGAAAAGAAAGAAGAAAAGGAGAAAAGAGGAGGAGGAGGAGGAAGAGAATAAAAACAAGCAAAAAAATAGTTAAAGAAAAAGAAAGAAAACCTGAAGACAATATATCCCAGAAACTAAAGAAAGGCTTCATAAAGACAGTAGTCAGTTGGTATCTCATACTACAGTAATATGAGATAAGGGCTGGATTTAGCAATTAGAAAGATTGGCAATATTGGCACAAATAGTTTTAACTAGTGGAAACAGAACTCATAGGTAAATAAGTTTTTTTAAAAAAATAATGAAGGAATTAAATATAGGGAATAGAAAGTAGCTGCTCAAGTTTAACGATAAAAGAGGAAGATACACTGATATTTAAAGGAAAGGTGGCAGAGAGAAAAGTACTTTTTTAAATAGAAAACAGAGAGACACATTTTGTTTTTAATAAGAAGGACATGGAAAGGAGAAACTGAAGATACAGGAGAGAGGGACCAGCTGATGAATAGCAAGCAGTCCTGGAGAAGGAGAAACAGAATATATCCTGAAACAGATTTGGAAAGGTAGCTGTGAAAACCAGACACTTCTAGGAAAACAAAAGGAACAGAGGTAAGAACTGGCAGCAGAGGTGATGGTGTGAAGGAAAAGCAAGTTGCAGTTACAACCCAACACACTCTAACTTATCTACTGAAAGGAGCGGCAAGGACACACGCCGAGGGTGAGTTTTTTAAAGGGGGACTCAAGGAGAGCAGAAAAGGCTTGCAAAACCCACCATGGGCACCATCATGAGATGTGACACACAAACCAGTATGGTTATGCCACAGGAGGTGAGAAACCCCGAGGGCTGCAGCTCTCCAAGCCACAAGTCAGGTGCAGAAGAGAGAAGGAAGCTATCAGATTGCAAATGATTTCATAATCTTTGTATTTTACAGTATTAAATTTTCTAAAATAAGAAGTACCTCCTTTTCACAGGAAAAAAAAAACTGATCATTTTTTTTTAATTGGAGAATAGTTGATTTACAATGTTGTGTTATTTCAGGTGTACAGCAAAGTGAATCAGTTCTACATTTACATATATCCCCTCTTTTTTAATTCTTTTTCATGTAGACCACTACAGAGTAAAGAGTACAGTTCCCTGTGCTATAACAGTAGGTCCTTGTTGGTTATCTATTTTACAGATAGCAGTGTATACTTGTCAGTCCCAAAGAGAGAGAGAAGGCTATGGCCAGAGAATGAGTCCTGAGCTTAAAAGTTTGGAAATAGAGCAACATGATAATAAGCTCTGAGGAAAACTAAGGCAGATCAGCTCACTAGGGGAAGGTATGACATAATGAGGCTGAACCAGTGGATGTGTCCATGTAGCCAGCAGAATAATCACAAGAGATGGAAACAGATGGGATGAAAACATCACTAACCATCAGGGAAATTCAAATCAAAGCCACATGATATCACCTCTCACTTGTCAGCATAGCTATCATCAAAAAGAACACAAATAACAAATGTTGGCAAGGAAAAGGAGAAAAGAGACCCCTTGTACACTGTTGGAATGTAAATTGGTGCAACCACTCTGGAAAATAGTACAAAGGTTCCTCAAAAGACTAAAACTGGAACTACCACATGACCTGGCAATTCCACTCTTGGGTATACATACAAAAAAGAAAAAGAAAAACATTAATTTTAAAGATAATGCACCCCACTGGTCATAGCAACATTATCTACAATTGCCAAGGTATGAAAGCAACCTAAGTATCTATCAATAGAATGGATAAAGAAGCTGTGAAACATACATACATAGATAGATAGACACACACTACTTAGCCATTAAAAAAAATGAATGAAATTTTGCCATTTGCAGCAACAGGGATGGACTTGGAGGGCATTACACTAAGTGAAAAAGATAAGACAGAGAAAGACAAATACTGCAGGATATCACTTACATGTGGAATCTAAAAAATACAACAAACCAGTAAATAAAAAAGCAGCAGCAGCAGACTCACAGATACAGAGAACAAACTAGTGGTTACCTGTGGGGAGAGAGAACCACGGAGGGGAACTACAGGGACGGGGAATAAAAAGGGAGGGGGTTATTATGGGATTATATGAAGGCCTATGCATGAAACTTTTGAAAATTCTAAAGCACTACAGAATTTTTAACTTTAATTCAATAGTATAATAAAAATAATGGCCAAAAAAAAAAAAAAGAAGATGGTATGTCAAAAGCAGCAACAAGTAGTGAGGATACTTAATGTGTGCTTCAAAAGAAAGTATCTAATGAATACGTTTTTGTAAAATATCAACATATTTTTTAGGGCTTCACCATATGCATATGAATGGAAAGGCATCTTGCCTTCAACCAGAAATCAGTACCAGATACAGATATAGCATCAAACAAGATTTAAATATGAGAAATAAGGGAGATGTTTTTAAAGCTTCAGAGAATCAGAATTAAAAATGAGAGCTTCCAATGTGCAGAGCAGCAGTGGAGACACAGACATTGAGAACAGACTTATAGACACAGCTGCGGGTGGGGGGTCCAGGGGGGAGGAAGGAGAGGCTGAGATATACAGAAAGAGTAACATGGAAACATTCATTACCATATATAAAATAGACAGCCAGTGGGAATGTGCTGTATGAGTCAGGGAACTCGAAACCAGGGTTCAGTAACAACCTAGAGGGGTGGGATGGGGAGGGAGGTGGGAGGGATGTTCAAGTGGGAGGGGGCATGGGTAAACCTATGACTGATTCATGTTGGTATTTGGGAAAACCCAACACAATACTGTAAAGCAATTATCCTTCAATTAAAAATAAATTACATATATATATTTTTTTTAATGAGAGCTTCCACACACAAGATGGCATTACCAGCTGTTGTAATGGTTACTGACCTGAGTGCCCCAGGCAACTAAAGTAACATCGCTCCCTTCTTGGATGACTTCAGCTTGGGAAAGGGGGATGTTGTATGGTTCTACAGGAACCTGCTCCACTGAACATAAAACGAGGGGGAAAAAAATGTAAGGTTAGTTATTCTTATGTGACATTTATGCAAAAAGAATATAAGAACTTCATTGTGGCAAAGCTTTATCTTATTTATTCTTCCTCCAAATTTCAGAAGTTATTTATAACTGAAATAGAATTATTATATGACAGCACTACACAGATGAAAAAGTACAATCAAATCAGATATACGGAAAAACTAAGAAAATTTTAATAAAGTCTGTTATTTAGTCAATAATAATGTCAATAATATCATCAATATTGGTTCATTAATTATACCAAGTATATCATACATAAGATGCAGATAAAGGGGTATATGGGAACTCTGTAGTGTCTTCATACTTTTTCTGTAAACATAAAACAATACAAAAATAAAGTTTAAAAAGATTTTAATATGCCTGCTAAAACTTTATTGGACTCAATTAAGTTCTCAGATAACTTTTCTATCAAAGAGTAATGAAATTCATGAGTGCTTGAAAAACAGAAAGAAAAACACATAATATGGCCTACTTTCTAAATATATTTTATTTTTGCATCTTGCAACTATGGACACTTTCACCAACCACAGCAGAAGACGACACCTCAGTTTTCAAATCTGAATTCTGTAGACCTCAAAGAGACAAACTGAATCAGCTCCACCAAGCCAAAGGAAGAACACATCACTGGTATTCCAGAGAAAACCATTTCATGATATCTCTGCCCAACAAAGTACAAGTAACCCAGAGTTGCTCAAACTCAAGAGGAAATGGTTTGATCAATTTTTAAGTCAAACTGAGTAAACCAAATTGCCCCCATGATGATGGGAAGTCTTCTTGAATTACCACATGAAGCAGGATAACAATGGAAGAGATAAGAAAAGAAAGGTCACTCCCTTTTCTTCATTCCCCCTCCCCGAGTCCTTTTATTATCATTGTTATATGAATTTGCCTTATTTTGTTTTGTTTAAATTTTATTACAGTTGATTTACAATGTTGCATTAATTTCTGCTGTACAAATTATATATATATATTTTTTTTTAATTCAAGGAGCACAGAAAAGTAAAATAAAAGGTTCCCTCTGCTCTCCGGTCAGCCCTTCCAACTCCACTGTCCAGAAGTAATCAATGCCAACAATTTCCTGGGTGTCTGCAGTGGAGAGCTCTCACTCTTGCTGTTGTCCAGCAAGATAACAAGATCTTAAATATCTTTAAGAGATGATCTTAAATATCTTCCTATGATCCTTATGAAGCAGGGCCTCTTGTCCACTACAAAAGTCAGGTCTGCATATTCACTTTCCCAGCTTCCCATGCAGCTAGGGCATAAAATGTGGGCTCTGCCCATCAAATGCACCCGCCCATGACAGACTGTGAATCGGAAGCCAACGACACAAGAGACTAGCAAGTATTCCAGAATAATGGCAACTGTGGAGGCAGATCCAGCATCCAAGCTCAGTGGTATCAGTGATTCAGACATTATACAGTCCCATGTCCACTGCCATCTGCTGGAATATCTTTGCAACACCAGTTATGTAGTGAAATTTGGGGTATTGAATCTAGATATATAGGGTTTCCCTGGTAGCTCAGTGGTAAAGAATCCACCTGCCAATGCAAGAGACACGGGTTCAATCCCTGGGTAGGGAAGATTCCCTGGAGAAGGAAATGGCTACACACTCCAGTATTCTTGCCTGGGAAACTTCATGGACAGAGGAGTTAGTGGGCTACCATCCTTGGGGTTGTAAAGAGTCGGACATGACAATACACAGACACACACACACAACCCTGGTTCTTAGGTACTCTAGGGATCTCTGAGCTACCTGTTATCCTTTAATGAATCTTTTCTGCTTATCTTGGACAAAGTTGATCTCATCACTTAAAAATTAAAAACTCTGGCTGATTCACTATCTTTTCAGATATTTACAGTATGTAAGTATGCATACACAGTTAACCCTTGAACAATATGGTGGCTAAGGGCAAGGACTCTCCATGCAGTCAAATATCTGCATACAACTTAGAGTTGATCCTCTACATCCTTAGATTCAACCAACTCTGGTCCTGTAGTAACACAGTAATGGGTACTATCAAAAATATCTGCATATAGATGGACCTGCACAGTTCAAAGACATATGTAAATCTTGTTTTCTTTCCACAAATATAATCACACTGTACATGCTGCTTAGAACCCTTCCATAATCTCCTTTCCCACTCAACAGTATATCTTGGTCATATTTTCACATCAAAAGTATAGTCTTGAAATCATATTTGTAAGTTAAAAATTATAAAATTTAATGGTGCTGCTATCAGTGATATGGTAGAGAAGTTTATTCCTTGTATTTTTGTATATTTCCAATCCATTGACTTGTCTTTAACCAGTGACAGAGAGAAATGAACATTTTAAATCATCAGTATGTTTAATGAAATAAATGAACAAATAAAATAGTAAAACTTATAAAACTACTTTTATGGGTAAACCTCAACACAGATGACAATTAAGCCAAGAAACCTGACACATAGCTGTTATAAGAGCATCAAAAACACTTTTTAAGGCTTTTTTCTCTGTGTGTATGTGTGCATATCACACAAACTATGTTCATTCAGTCAGATACTTCCAACTGTCTAAACCAAGAGTAGGCAAGTCCACTTTTGTAACCAATGTTTTCCTGGCACACAACCTCATCTGTTTATTTACATATTACCTATGGCTGTTCTCACCCTTCCTCAACAAAGCTGAGTAGTTCCAAGAGACATCATGGCCTATACACCTAAAATATTTATTGCCTATCTCTTTACAGAAAATGTTTCCCAGCCTCAGTTCCAAACAGTACTTTCAGAGGTTAATTACAGACCATTCATTGATGACTTAAATCCAGTATCACATGTATGGATGGACCAATGGAAATATGAAGGGATGGATGGACAAAGAAACAGTCAAATAGGAAAACAGACATATTCAACTGGAATAATATATTTTACTTAGCAGTTCTCAGCTGCTCAACTAAAGTGACGGTTAAGAACTACATTGATAACATCTGGCAAGCATGCCAAAGGTAGCACACAGGCTCCTCGCCATCATCAAGTCTTCTTTCCCCAAGCAGCAAGGTCTGCATGCCAAAAGTCAAGGCTGGAAGCCAGTACACGCTCCGCCTTGCCTGTGAATCAGTGGCCACCATTCAAGAGCTCAGTCTTTCCCGCCTTGTAAATCAGTTGCCAGCTAGTAATTAGCAAATCCCTGGAACACACAACTCTAAGGGCTGGAGCACCGAAAGAAGTGGGTTGGCATCTTGGCCCACCTCCTTTGAAAAATTGCCAGTGAGTGACTAACTGCTGCATTGTATTCAATAAATTACCCAGAATAATAAGGCCTCATTACTTCAACAACTAATTAAGGGACAACATGGCAAACAAGGCGTAATCTTCCATTAAAAAAATAAAAGCATGCCAAGAACGAGATTCAAGAAGAGACATATTAAAAAGAAGCTAAAAAACCCTCTCTCCTTAGATTTGCATAAATTTAATCCTGAAAGGATAAAAATAAGATTACAATTTTATGGATTAAAGACCTAAATGTGGGGACACTCTCCGTGCCTCTTCTGATGTCTATGTCAGAACCTTTCTCTGTCCCTTTTCATACTTTAATAAAACTCTTCTATACAAAAGCTCTTGAGTGACCAAGCCTGGACCCTGGTCCCAAAGCTAAATCGTCTTCTTTGGAGATCACAAATCTGACACCATTCACTGTAAGTTATCATCTTGGGGGCTCATCCAGGATCTTCTGGACAAGGTAAGAACACTCAGAGCTCTAGCCTCTCTGCTTTCTCAGTATATACATTTTCTGCCTTACTAACTCTTCAGTGTGCTTGTGTGAATGAATGACATGCCCTGCATGAAGCAAGTGATCAGCCCTTCTCTGCGGTTTCATGGTGCCTCGTAATGACTGAAGGCAGTCCCAGAAAAGGGAGCCTTGTCAGGGGTTTATACCAAGCTGCCAATGCCAAGAAACACCAATGTCCCTGCAAGGGGAGCAGCCAGAAATGGGTGAAGTGTGTGGACTGAACTTCCCTTCCTCAATCAGCTTTTCCTGGTCTCTTTGACCATATCATAATTGCCCATGAGTTGGTGATGGACAGGGAGGCCTCGTGTGCTGAGATTCATGGGGTAGCAAAGAGTCAGACACGACTGAGTGACTGAACTAAACTGAACCTAATCTTTTAGATCATGGACTTTCAAGGGACTTGCGATCTATGCTGTTACTATGTACTTTTACTTAGAAACCATGTATGGAAGTGCCTAGCCTTGCTAGGAGTTGAAAGTTACAGGAGCACGTTTGGGAGCAAGGCTGAGCTCTAGCTCCAGGAACGTGTCTCAGGCTAGAGGTCACGCTCTTGGCTGCCTGCTTCAGGGGCCAGCAACCTGAAAGTGAGTCTTTGTCATGGCTGTGCCTCCATCTATATGGATAAAAGCATTGCTGGTGACCATGAGGTTTTTGAGGACACAGACCAGGAATTGCAGGATCTGGTCAGATTGGAACTACAATGGGCTTCTTCCTTTGGTAGTGCTAGCTCTTAGTGGATCAGAGGAGGCTCTCTGATGGCTTTTGTCTCAACTCCTTGGATATTTTTTTATGTGGAATCTGTGGAAATGAACTGGAAGGATTGGCCCTAGTAGCTCGAGGACAAAAATCACTTTTTCCTCTCTGGCCAACCCTCCACCACCTCTTTTGCTATACTGGTGTGGCGACACTCAGAAGAGACATCTTGGTTGTTCATCCCTTTATGACTCACCATTTCTACTGCAGTCAGAAATGTAACTCAGGAATGTGCACAAGCACATGTAAGATGGATGCTTCCCCTGGTGGTCCTGGCTTGGGAAACATTCCAGGAAAGCTACTCTGTTACACTCTGGGTGGCATCAGAGAAAAGGGCAAATCAAACAAAGGTCTTAATGGTAAGGAACTCGAAATCCATTTGGGATGCCATCAGGTCTACCCCTGGTGCACCTCCACCCCACCTTGGTGGTAGAACTGGAAGGGACGAGTAAGATGCCTGCATCAGTAAGGGACAGACTAAGTCCGACCAGGGAAGGAAAGCTTCGGTGGAAAGTCTGTCTACACCCCCATCTAGAGCAGAGAGGGACATCTCCAGTGGAAAGCAGCCATGGCTGTGGATGATGCTTTTTTCTTAGCTCCGGTTAGCTCCAGTTCCATAACCACTCCTTTAAAATGTATTTTTAAAAAACTGGGAGAAGTTTGATCCCTAGAGTTAAAAAAAAAAAAAAAAAAACAGACACACCTGATCTTCTGTGATACAGAATGGCCACAGAATCCTTTGGAAGAGGGAACACTGACTGGTTGAAAGGTCTCAATTATTACTGTTTTACAAATAAAACAGTAGTTAGAAAACAAGAGAAATGGGTAGTAGTGCCAGATGTGTTGCTCTTTATCCCTCTCCAAGACATGCCAGACTTATGTCCTAAGGGTGCAGATTTGGGTGTGAAACCTTCAGTTTCCTCCTGTCTTCTAACTTTGCCCCTGTACCTGGGGCTCCCAACTGAACAGGCTGAGAGTCAGGGCATCCTTCCAAGGAGGGGTTGCCTCAGTCTCAGTAGAAATTCCAACAGTCCCAATTGTGGTCGGGCCTATTTAGAGGATCCAAAAAAGTACATAGAAGCCTTTACAGAACTAACTTCACTTTATGACCTTACTTGGAGAGATGTAATGTATGTCTTGGAATAGACACTGACCCCTCAAACACTGAGAGTTTTGGGAGAAGCTACTACTTTTGGAGATGAATGGCTTGAACATGAGACAAGGGGAAAAAGGGAATAAGAAATAGCCCTCCTTCCTACTGGGAGCCAAGAAATTCCCATAACAGAGCCACTTTGTCAGATGTATTCTTGAAGGACTCAAGCGATTGCGCGTTAAGACTTTAGACTGTGCTAAGTTAGCTGACACAGAACAGGGAGAGAAGGAAATTCCTGGTAAATTCCTAGATAGACTACAGGAGGCTCTCCTCAGGTTTACTAACATTAATTCCAAAAATTCAGAGAGAGAAAAAAAGAGAGATTTCTCACTCAGTTGGCTCCAGATATCCACTGTAAGCTACTAAACAGGCAAATGGAACAAATCAGTCTTTAGATAATCTGTTGCAACTGGCTCAGACAATCTATTATGGTAGAAGAATATGAGGAGGAAAGGTGAAAAAAAAACAAACCAGGCAAAAGACTGAAGCCCCAAAATGGCTGTTAGACCAGCTCTGAAACAGCCTGAGGGAAAATGCCTAGGGAGACCCAGGATAAACAGGGATGGACTTGATACTACTGCGGACAGGAGGGGGCACCTCAAGTGGGATTGCCCACAGGCATCTAAGCCGTCCCTGGCTCCACGTCCAGTCTGCAAAGGACCATACTGGAGAAGAGACTGCCCTCTGAAGGGTAGGCCCCAGCAGTCAGACTCTCAAGGCAATCAGGACTGAAGGTGCCCAGGCTCACCCCCCACCACAAGCTCCCATCCTAATTACACCTGAGGAACCCTGGGTATTACTAACTGTGGGGCGCCAATCAGTGGATTTTCTTTTGGACACCGGGCCAACTTCCTCTGCGCTCACTGAAGGCCCTGGTCCACTTTCCTCCTGATCCACTACTGTAATTTGACCGTCAGGACGAGCGAAACACTATTATTTCAGTCATCCTTTAAGCTGCAACTGGGAATCTGTGCTGTTTTCTCAGGAGTTTCTGATCATGCCAGAGTCTCCCTCACCCCTTCTGTGGAGGGATATACTGAACAAGGTCCAGGCCTCTGTTTTTATTAATATGGAGCCTGCTCTTTCTCTCCATTAATTGAACAAAATGTAAATCCTAAAGTGTGGGCTGATGAAAAAACTGTGGGTCGAGCACAAAATGCTATTTCTGTAGTTGTCAAGCTCAAAGATCCACACTTATTTTCATGTCAAAAGCAGTACCCACTAAAGTCCAAGGTTAAGGAAAGGTTAAAAGCCATCATGGAAAATTTAACAGAACAGGGGCTATTAATTTCCTGTAATAGTCCATGCAGCACTCCTATTTTGGGTATAAAAGAAATCAAATGATAAATGGAGACTAGTTCAAGATTCAAAATAATAAATGAGGCTGTAGTTCCTTTACACACCATGGTGCCTAATCCTTATACTTTATTGTCTGAAATTCCTAAACGAGCCAAACATCACTTTAAGACAACTGAGAGGATTTTTGGAAATTATAGGCTATTGCCACATTTAGATTCTGGGTTATGGGGAACTTGCCCACCTTTATATAAACTTATAATTGAGACTCAGTAGGCCCAAACAGACAAGCTGCTTTGGTCCCCAGAGACTCAAAAGGCTTTTAAGGCTCTTCAAACTGCTCTCCTATAGGCTCCAACTTTGAGCTTGCCCACAGGATCAGAATTTAGTTTGTTACTGAAAAAAGGCTATGGCCACATTGCTTAAGTGTAATTGCTACAGTTGTTTTGCTAATGCCTAAAGCTCATAAGTTTACTAATGGGCGAAATCTTATAGTACTAATTTCTCATGATGTAAGTGGGATCTTAAACTCTAAAGTTCAGAGCAACAATGCTCTGTCTTTAAAGCTTCTGTAACTCAAAGGGTGTCAAAAGCTCTAGGAATAAAATATCACTCACACTGTTCCTGGAGATCCCAGTCTTCAGAAAAAGTTGAAAAGGCCAATGACATTATTAAGAGGCATCTGTGTAAGCTAACTCAGTAAACACAAGACAGTTGGTTTAAAGTTTTACCCACAGCTTTAATGAGGGCTCGAACTGTTCCTAAGAAGGGACTGTCTCAGTGGCAGACCATTTTTGCACACAGATATTGTTATAGATCCTAAAGCCTTAGAATTAACTATGTGACTCAGCTTTTCAACAGACATTACGAGAACTCTGGGAGGTGACCCCCGACCCAACCTCCACAATCGGTCTAATTGCTGGGTCTCCGGAGCACTCCCCCTCTTCATCAACTGCAGGCTTCCCATGGTGGGTACCTTCTTCAGCTCTGCGAATACCTTCACCAACAACAATCATATGCGATGCCTCTTCTTGATCTGATGACATCTAACAATCCTAATATGGACTGCTGTAACCATGGACATAATTAACTTTTAATTCTGATTATGTTTTAGCTTGGTTTAATGACTGCTGCTGCTACTGCTAAGTCACTTCAGCTGTGTCCAACTCTGTGTGACCCCATAGACGGCAGCCCACCAGGCTCCGCCATCTCTGGGATTCTCTAGGCAAGAACACTGGAGTGGGTTGCCATTTCCTTCTCCATGGTTTAATGACTATTTTGTCTTATATCTATAACTGTATAACTGGATTTGTTTCTAACGGTCTGAAAGCTTTTAAGTTACAAATGGTTGTCCAGGCTCCTACAAGTGCCACAACCTCCTCCAGTTATTACTTGGTGCCCTTGGATCAGAGACCTTCAACATGAGGGTCAGGAGAATATGCTGCCTCAACAATTTAAGGCCTGTGCCCCTGGACAGTGGGAAGTAGTTACAAAAAGAGAGTGACACCTCTTTTCCCTTGGCACCCATATTCTCCTAAAAGAAAAGTGGGTAATGAGAGAGTCAATTCCTAGGCAGATTGATAAGAAGTCCAGGGTCCCCAAGGAGGGGAGAGGGGTCTGGGTCTGGAATTCTCAAGGAAGAGGAAAGGACAAATGTCTTTTTTTTTCTTTACATTCCTTAGTCTTGCTGCAAAGTCACTTAAGTCGTGTCCGACTCTGTGCGACCCCAAAGACGGCAGCCCACCAGGCTCCCCCGTCCCTGGGATTCTACAGGCAAGAACATTGGAGTGGGTTGCCATTTTCTTCTCCAGTGCATGAAAGTAAAAAGTCAAAGTGAAGCCGCTCAGTCGGGTCTGACCCTCAGCGACCCCATGGACTGCAGCCCACCAGGCTCCGCCATCCATGGGATTTTCCAGGCAGGAGTACTGGAGTGGGGTACCATTGCCTTCTCCTTAGTCTTAGTCACATAAAATGTTTTTTCTTTAAGTCCTGAACTGATGATTACACAACAAACAACTCTGTTTACAAACTTTGTACTAAGGATTATATAACAACAATGTATCCTGCCTGAGGACAGTTTCTCCTTCCTGAAAACCTTCTGACTAGTCCTGTTGTCTTAAAACATGTATCATGGGAGTGGGTCTGGTAAGATCTTTCTATTGTTAAGTTCTAATCCTGCTACCTTAAAATGTAAATTGTGGGAGTGGGTCTGGTAAAATTTTTTCAACCTTGAGACATACTTTTGATTTATTATAATAATTAATTTAAAAAGTATATAACTCCCTTGCTTAGACTAGCGAGGGGGGCACTCTCCATCTCCCTTCTGATGTCTATGTCATAAGCTTTCTTTGTCCCTTTTCATATTTTAATAAAATTCTGCTACACACACACACACACACACACAAACAAAAGACCTAAATGTAAGACCGGAAATCATAAAACTTCCAGGAGAGAACATTGGCCAAACACTCTTTGACATAAATCAGAAGAGTATTTTCTTGGATCTGTCTCCTCAGGCAAAAGAAATGGAAGCAAAAATAAACAGGTGAAACCTAATTAAAATTAAAAAGCTTTTGCACAGCAGAGGAAACCAGTGACAAAATGAAGACAATTTACTGAATGGGAGAAAATATTTGCAAATGATATGACAAAAATCTAAAATATATAAACAACTCAATAATCAAAAAAGCAAACAAATGATCCTTAAAAACAGGTAGAAGACCTGAACAGACATTTTTTCCCAAAACAATATACAGATAGGCAACAGGCATATGAAAAGATGCTCACTGGGGACTTTGCTGGTGGTCCAATGGTTAAGACAGACATGGGTTCAGTGTTGGGGAACTAATATCCCACATGCCATGAGGCATGGCCAAAAAATGGTGGGGGGAGGGGGAAAGATGCTCATCATCACTAATCATCAGAGAAACGCAAATCAAAACCACAAGAAGATATCACCTCACACCTGTTGAAACAACTATCATCAAAAAGAACACAAATAACAAACACTGGTGAAGAGGTGGAGAAAAGGGAACTCCTGTACAGTGATGGTAGGAATGTAAACTGCTACAGCCATTGTGGGAAACAGTTATGGAGGTTTTGCAAAAGACTAAAAATAGAACTATCACATGATCCAGCAATTTCACTCCTGTGTATATATCCAAACAAACAAATAAAAACACTAATTAAAAAGATACATGCGTCTCAGTGTTCATAGTAGCATTATTTACAATTGCCAAGATATGGAAGCAACCTAAGTATCCATAAACAGATGAATGGATTAAAAAACTGTGAGGTGTATACATATATATACACACTACATATAACAGAATATTGCTGTTGCTGCTGCTAAGTCGCTTCAGTCGTGTCCGACTCTGTGCGACCCCATAGACGGAAGCCCACCAGGCTCCCTCGTCCCTGGGATTCTCCAGGCAAGAACACTGGAGCGGGTTGCCATTTCCTTCTCCAGTGCATGAAAGTGAAAAGTGAAAGTGAAGTCGCTCAGTCATGTCCGACTCTCAGCAACCCCATGGACTGCAGCCCATCAGGCCCTTCCGTCCATGGGATTTTCCAGGCAAAAGTATAATCAGCCACAAAAAAGGAAGAAATTTTACCATCTTCAGCAACATGGATGGACTTGTAGGGCATTGTACTAAATGAAATTTCAGATAGAGAAAGGTAAATACTATATGATTATCACTTCTAAGTGGAACCTAAAAAATACAACAGTCTAGTGAATTAAAAAAAAAAAAAAAAGAAGCAGACTCACGGATATAGAGAACAAACGAGTGGCAATCCGTCGGGAGAGGGAAGGGGGAGGGGAAATACAGGAGTAGAGGGGAAAAAAGGGTTTTTATGGGACTATATGGGCTTCCCTGGTGGCTCAGAGGTTAAAGCGTCTGCCTGCAATGCAGGAGACCTGGGTTCAATCCCTGGGTTGGGAAGATCCCTTGGAGAAGGAAATGGTAACCCACTCCAGTATTCTTGCCTGGACAATCCCATGGATGGAGGAGCCTTGTAGGCTACAGTCCACGGGATCGCAAAGAGTCGGACACGACTGAGCAACTTTACTTACTTTCTATGGGACTATACAAAATCATGTGCATGAAACTTCTGATAATTGTAAAGCCCTATAGAATTTAAAGAAAGTTTCATTCAATTAAGTAAATTTTAAATAAAAGTCTACAAATAACAAATGCTGGTGAGAATGTAGTAAAAGTGAACCCTTGTATACTGTGGATAGGAATGTAAACTGGTGCAGACACTATGGAAAACAGCACAGAGGTTCCTCAAAAGAACTAAAAATAGAATCACCATATGATCCAGCAATTCCAGTCCTGGGTATACATATACATCTGAAGAAAATGAAAGCGCTAATTTGAAAAGATACAAATACCCCAATGTTCACAGCAGCATTAATTACAATAGTCAAGTTATGGAAGCATGGAAGCAACTGAAATATCCATCAACAGATGAATGGATAAAGATGATGAGTTGGACATGACTTAGTCACTGAACAACCACTACAAATACAATGGAATATTACACGGCAATACAAAAGAATGGAACTGCCACTTCTAGCAACATAGAGGGACCCAGAAGCTATTATACTTGGTGAAATAAGTCAAAGGGAGAAAAACAAACACTGAATTTTATCACTTACATGTGAAATTTTAAAAATAAAACAAACAAAGGTATATAACAAAATAGAAACAGACGCATAGATATAGACAGCTTGTGGCTACCAACAGGGAGAAGGAAGAAGGGCAAGATAGAGGTAAGGGATTAAGGGATAAAACTACTGTGCACAAAACAGATAAGCAACAAGGTATATTGTACAGCACAGGGAATTATAGCCATTATGTTGTCATAATTTTAAATGAAGTATGAACTATATTACTGAATCACTATGTTGTACACCTAAAACTAATATACTATTGTAAATCAACTATATTTCGATAAAAAGAATACAATTTTAATATGTTCATTTATTTAAACTTGGCAAATAGGTCATCTAAGAAAGCAAGCTGTAATTCACAGGTATTTTTTTGTTTTATTACCTTATCAGATCAGATCAGATCAGTCACTCAGTTGTGTCCAACTCTTTGCAACCCCATGAATCACAGCACACCAGGCCTCCCTGTCCATCACCAACTCCCGGAGTTCACTGAGACTCACGTCCATCGAGTCAGTGATGCCATCCAGCCAAAAAGATACTTATTTCACAAGAAGGTTATTATTTCCAACCATCATTCCTATACCATGGATAATGCTTTATGAAAGAGGGCAGGTAAGAGGCGTTAGAGCGTGAAACTTCAGGAACTGAAGGGCCCCTATGCAGTCACAATACAGATTCCTGTTTTCACAGCAGTGGGACTAACTGAGCCCCTCCATTTCACCATATGTGGATTACATTCTAATCTTGGCACAAATTAGCATCCCACAGAGAAACTCTTTAGCACCAGAGACTGACAAAAATGTGTGATTTTAAAGACAGAGCTTTCCAAGACCAAATAAAAGATGCAAGTTTTTGCTCAAAAATCAGACAAGATGGATTTTTAAATGTATACTGTAAGTTCCAGAGATATGCTCCCTTTGTAATTGCAAATACACATATCAAAGTACATATACACTGACAGGCTCATGGCGTGAATTAGCTTACGCTTGGCCCCTTTTAATTTCCTATTCTCTTCTTTCTCTCCTCCCAATTTTCTTCTAATTTAGGGACAGATGTCAGATGTATTCTTGAAGGACTGAAGCGGTCATGTGCTAAGACTTCAGACTATGCTAAGTTGGCTGACATAGAACAGGGAGAGAAGAGAATGCTTACAGGTCTTCTTAAATATATTTTTAAAATATGGAAGAGTGTATAAATTATAGACATATTATGTGATGTAGAATATAAATATATGCTTATTTCTTTAAACTCTGTACCCAACAGATGCAGACATCATGCAAGATGCTAGATCATGAAACTAAAAAAGCAAAGATCTTAGAGATAAAGAAGTACTTAAGAGAAAATAAAGGAGGTTTTTCATGTAGAAAGAGGAGGTGTGTACAAAGAAATAGAGCTGTGAGATGTGTCTAAGTGTTCATCTCCAGACTTGTGTGTACGTGTGTAAATACACATATACTTGACGTTTCAGGTCAAGCTGAACAGTGAAACTTTTGAGTTATATTTCCAAGCTCCTTGAAAAACTTTCCAATGCTTTCTGATTTAATATATTAACAACCTGTGGAGAATCAGCAAGAGAATAACAGCTCACTCTTAATGATGCAAGCTTCCCTGGGAGGCACAGTATTACCGTTACAGAGATAATAGGGTCATTTCTCTGCCCTGGCACTAATCTACAGTAATACTCGTTTCCCCACAGATGTCAAGCTCAGTGGGGCTTTATCATATTGCATTATACATGATGCTGTGATAAAACATTAAATGTTGTTTTTAAAAAGAAAGTGTATTTCTGAATTACTTCACTCTGCTTGATTACTATCAGCAGATTCAAAGTCTCCACACCTGAGGAAGCCTCTCTCATTTGCCAGGATTTACAGTCTGATAGGGGAGGGCAGGCACCCACCTAAGAGCCCATTCCCAGCCCTGTGTCTGCATCTAATCTGCCGATCTCTGACAAAGCATCCTATTACTTCTGTGCCCCAGGCTCTCACCTGGAAACCATGAAAAGCAGCCTGTGTCTACCTGCCACATCACAGAAGCAGAATGAAGACACATTAAGTTAATTGCTATAGATGTTCTTTCAGTCCTTAGGAAGAAAACAGGTTTACAGTTTAAAATAATTCAATGGTACAGTCATTAAGACTATAAAGTTTTCACTCCAAGAACACTATTCTTATTTCTATTACCATTTGCTATACAAAACTGATCTGTAACCATAAATGAATCTCTATATTACATTGTTACCTTCTTGAATACTCCTTTTAAATTTGAGGGTATTAATGATGGTCATATTTCTTGGTGATTTTCACTTCTACACTAACAATTACTTTTAACACTGATGTTACAGATAAGAATACATGAAAAAGAAAACTAAATGCAGTTTCTCCTACCAATCAAATACTATTGTATGCAATCTCCCCGTCATCTGCCCCTCAAATTACTGAAGACCTAGAAGGCAATGGCAAGCCACTCCAGTACTCTTGCCTAGAAAATGCCATGGATGGAGGAGCCTGGTGGGCTGCAGTCCATGGGGTCGCTACTAGTCGGACGTGACTGAGTGACTTCACTTTCATTTTTCACTTTCACACAATGGAGAAGGCAATGGCAACCCACTCCAGTGTTCTTGCTTGGAGAATCCCAGGGACGGCAGAGCCTGGTGGGCTGCCGTCTATGGGGTCACACAGAGTCGGACACGACTGACATGACTTAGCAAAGATTAACAGTTTACATTAGAAAGTCAATATACTATTATAATATTGGTCTATCATATTTCTCTACATTTGTCAATATACTTGTTATAATATTAATAAGTGTGTGCGTGCTAAGTTGCTTCAGTCATGTCTGACTCTTTGCAATCCTATAAACTGTAGCCTGCCAGGCTCCTTTGTCCGTGGGATTCTCCAGGCAAGAATACTAGAGCAGGTTGTTATGCCCTCCTCCAGGGAATCTTCCCAACCCAGAGATCAAACCCACAGCCCCTGAGGCTCCTGCATTGCAGGCAGATTCTTTACCACTGAGCCACAGGAGAAGCCCCTAATATTAAATGCTACTATCTAGTTAGAAAATAAAATTAAATTTCCATAAATAAAATTATTAGGTGCTAAACTTTGATATTACTGAAACCATGTTATCATTGGGAACATGTGTAGAGATTACAAAATGGGTAATGTCAACTACAAATTGGCACTTACCAGGAGCATTGCCAACGACTGAACAACAAAGGCATTTGCCATCTGCCTCTACGGAGACAGAACCCTATGCTGCTATAGCTGTTGACCCTCAACAACCCCTGAGGGAGTTCAGAGTGGAGTGATGCACTCCGTGCTCCAGGGAATCTTTAGATAGTTGGATGCTTTTAGGAACAGGTCTTTAGATAGTTGGATGCTTTTAGGAACAGATTTTATGATCTCAATCCTTGCATCTCCTCATATCTAGAGAAGCACTAAATCCCTTTATGGTGATATCAGAGCCTCATGACTAACAAAATCCTTTTGTAAAATTAGTGCTTCATGGGATTGAACTCCCCCTTCACCAAAACCTTATATATTGACTTTCCCACACACTGCTTTGAAGCAGTCTCTCAGAGCTTTCTGAGATGCTGCCTCCCAGGCTGTAGTCCTCATTTTGCCCCCAAATAAAGTTGGTGATGGACAGAGAGGCCTGGCATGCTGCAATTCATGGGGTCGCAAAGAGTCGGACATGACTGAGTGACTGAACTGAACTGAAAACTTAACTCACAGCTCTCAAGTTGTACATCTTTTTTTAGTCTACAGTAATAATAAGCCTCAATACCACAAGGGAGTAACCAGAGATGCATCCTGGGGACCATACTGGTTAAAGGTCACAGCCACGTCATGAGCTCAGCCTTCAGGCAAAGAGGAAAGTAGAAAAGTGAGAAATCAGATGAACTGGAGCAAACAGAGAAAACCACAAGGAAAGGCAGGTCTTGAAAAATGGATAGCTGCACAAAGGCAAAAAGCTGGTATTCTAAGCAGTGCAGTACCATACACGACTAATGGAAACGCCAAAACAAGAAAACAAAGAAGGCCATCCGTCATCTTACAGGATGCGCTGAGAGGTACAGCATCACTCGTATGGATTCTTGACCAAAAACAGGCATAACCTGAATTTAATCATGAAGAAAGACATTCTACAAGAAAGCAAACTAAAGGTAGAGATCACGACAGACCAAAAAAAAAAATCTGTCCCCCAAAAAAGGAGACTGTGGAAAAGTAACAATTAGTAGAGATTCTAGATCAGTTCCTGATCCATAAAAGAATGTAAGTGGGGACCTCTCTGGCAGTCCAGTGGTTAACACTCGGTGCTTCCACTGCAGAGGGCACAGGTTCAATCCCTGGTCGGAGAACTAAGATCCTGCACAGTGCACAGCACAGCCAATGGTAAATAAATAAAAAACACAGTGGAACTGTTAATGAAATTTGAATTATGTGTGTAGTAGAGTTAACAGTGTTATATCATTGCTAATTTCCTGGTTTTGATCACTACTGCTGTGGTTACACACGAGGTTAATACCCAGGGAAGCTGAGAGAGGGATATATAGGAATCCTTTGCACAATTTCTGAAACCTTTCTATTTGAAGTTTTAATTGAAACATTTAATTAAATATTTATGAAATTTACATTTGAAAATTCAAATGAAATGAATTTTTTAATTACTAAAACTGAAACATTTAATTAAATTTTTAATGTTAAGTTTTTTAAAAGGAGTTGACCCACCTTAGCAAGCCTCACACACATTTGAGGAAATTAACGTATGATGTGATGGGCAGGTACGTCAAATTAGAAATGTCCTTGAAAACCAACTATGGGAAACTGAGCTTATGAGAGCCATGATAGAGGCACTGTAGACTGACCTTGTGAAATAAGCTCTCTGTTTGGAAATTCTAGTACAAATAGAGAAAATGAGGATATCGATAAACCTATCCCACTATAAAAGAAGTCAGGTCACATTTGGTGTTGTATTTGTGAACTCCTAATCTATCTGGATGAATTGAAGCGAGTTCTGACTATCTAAAGACAAGAAGGTGGAAAGACATAAATTTAGTATCTGTGTATGCACGGCCATCAACTTTTAGCTAGAGATTCTTAACTGCTAAATAAAGACTAATAACCCATCAAACTGTCTAAATATAAATACAACATCAAGCTAGAATCAGCAAATATCTTATATATAGTCAGGAAACTTCTCACACTAACTTTTACAGATATGATTTTAAGATTTCAACTGTTTTACAAGTGTTACTGTTTCAGGAGGTCATGTCACTTACCACTGAAATTTGCTTTTTAATTTACCCATTACTTTTAATTGAATAGCTGGACTAACTTGAAACAAAAAGTCCTGGGCCTATTGAAACTCAAATGCAAGCTAATTCTTTTTTTTTTTTGATAATTACTTATCTTGAAAACCCCACATTTCTAGTACTTTGGGGCAATGAAACAAATAAGATTTCCTCTCAAAATAATTTGCAAAAAATATATCACAAAAACAAAGATGTGATAAAAACAACCATCGTATTCCTTAACACAATTTCAAAGTTAGCCTTATTACATTTTCCTGTCTCATGTAATTTAACAGAAAAGCTTTTATGAGATGGGTATTATTCCACAATGTGCATCAGTATATATGCCATTAGTATATATGCCAAAATTCAACCAGACTCGTAACATACCTTGAAATTACTCTTTAGGGTTTTTTCCTCATGTACTGTATGGCACAGAATTGAATAACTTCATATAAGTTCATTCATCAACCATTTGAGTAGCAATTGTCCACTTTTCATATCTAAGACACTAGAATTCCTTTAGTAACTAGTTTCCTATACATTTGCTATAGTAAGGAGCTACATTTGAATGAAATTCATTCATACACATTCTTACATGAAAAAGTGGCAAAATAATAAAGAAAATAATGCAGTGCTGAATTGGAGGGGATGCACCATTTTAAAGCCATTCTCCATCACCATGTCAAGAGTTTAAAAGCAGAAAAAAAAAATCGCCTAACAAAAAGAATTATGTGGACATAGAAAAAGAACATTTTAATTTTCACAGTCAATTGCAAAATCACCATTATTTTATGAACCTCTAAGAAAAAATTAACTGTTAAATTTAGTTGAACAGTGAGATAAACTAGCACAATATTTTAAATTCTTATTTCTTTTTGAAAGAAAAAAATCTTTAGACTTAATCTGATGTGAATATTTCAAATCACCTTTATATATTACATAAAAAATACAAGCAAAATAAGTTAGTTAAGCCATTTGTCAGACCCTACTTTCAGAATCTAACTCTTCCCACTCACTTTTTGACTAATAACCATTAGTGTACACATTCTCTACAGAATAGCACTTTCTGCGTCACCAAGCACATCAGTGATGCAGCACTTTTTAAATGAATCCATTAAGAAATTTAAAAATAGGGCCTTCCCTGGTGGCTTGGTGGTAAAGAATCCACCTGCCAATGCAGGAGACATGGGTTCGATACCGGATCTGGAATGATTCCACGTGCCACGGAACAACGAAGCCCGTGCACCACAACTATTGAACCTATGCTCTAGAGACCAAGAATTGCAACCACTGAGCCCATGTGCCACAACTCCTGAGCCCACATGCCCTAGAGCCCATGTTCCGCAACAAGAGAAGCACTACACTGAGAAGCCTGCACACCACAGCTAGAGAGTAGCCCCCACTAGCCATAACTAGAGAAAAGCCCATGCAGCAACAAAGACTCCGTACAGCCAAAATAATAAATAAATGAATGTTTAAAGAAATTAAAAAATAGGTATGGGCTTTTAAGCTAGCTGATATTTATCAACTGATTGACTGAAGTATAGTTGATTTATAATATCATGCTGCTGCTGCTAAGTCGCTTCAGTAGTGTCCGACTCTGTGCGACCCCATAGACGGCAGCCCACCAGGCTCCCCCGTCCCTGGGATTCTCCAGGCAAGAATACTGGAGTGGGTTGCCATTTCCTTCTCCAATGCAGGAAAGTGAAAGTGAAGTCGCTCAGTTGTGTCCGACTCTTAGCGATCCCATGGACTGGAGCCCACCAGACTCCTCCATCCATGGGATTTTCCAGGCAAGTGTACTGGAGTAAGGTGCCATTGCCTTCTCCGATAATATCATCCTAGTTTCAGCTATATAGTACTATGATTCAGTTTTATATATTATATAGTAAATATATATATATTTCTTCCCTTATATGTTATTACAAAACACTGAGTATAGTTCCCTATGCTATACAGAAGGTCCTTGTTGGTTATCTATTTTCTCAAATTTATACACTAAGTAGGCTTTTTATCCCATAAATCAATCCTTTAAAATTTCTACATACATATAAACTCAGTACCTGCCTCTCTGCATAGCTCTATGTCACTCCTCTGTTAGAATTCTGTATTTTTCTTTTATATAAATTCCTTCATATCAAATCATGGATTAAAACAACCAAATTACTAAGAAGGCTGTGCATACTTATACAGCCAAAAACTATGATATGTAGTTCAGTGATTTAAGGAAGACAAATATCATTGATTTAATAATCATTTCACATCCAAGACATACTCAGCGTTTGAGATAAAGATAAATTAGGTAGAATCCATAAATTCAAGGACAACATGGAAAGATGCTGAAAGAGTAAAGACAAAATTAATGAATGCTTTAAACTGAGAAAAAGTTCCCAACGGTAATTTTTACAAACCTGACAGCTTTTATTTCTATCTGTGAAAAGTAAATATGTATGAGAATTCCTAAATAACCTAATGGACTTGAGAGCTCAGTGCTTTCTACCGTTCTAAACTATTGGCATGGGAAGACCGCGATACACACAGTTTCAACTTTGGCAAAACACACACTTGTATATACTGAGAATGAAAAATGCAAAAGCGTTTTTTGTGTGTCTTTTACTCCAAATTTGAATTTCTGTAGATCAGCTATGAACACATCAGTTCAAAACATCTCTATATGTTAGCTAACAGTTCCGTTTTGATAACAATATTATTAATAATATTGTGACAATTTATAGCAATGTTTCTGTCCTGTTAGTTATTATATTTGCCCTCAGTATTCTTTAAGCAAAAAATAAAAAACAGAAAAGCAAACACACTGATGCCACCCAAGCAAGTACTACTGTAAAACAGAGGTCAACAAAGAAATCATTTGGTAAACTGCACACAAATTTTTCACCTCACTCAGATGCTTGGTGCATTTATTCACTTGAACAATTCAGAAAGGGAAAAAAACATTGCAAGATATATTTAATGTTGGTAACTATGTCATTGAAAACTATATCTAAAAAGGGAGGTTCAAATTGGAATTTTTTATATTTCCTCTCTCGATAAAGAGAAGTGGGAAGAAGGGTCCTATAAGTTAAAAATAAGAGATGGAGTACCAATTAGGTTCAAAGTTAAGAAAGAATTAAACATTTAAGAAGAAAAAAGTATTATGTAAAAAACAAGCTACAAGGATATAATGTACAATGCAGGTAATATATTTTATAACTTAAAGTGGAGTATAAACTTTCAGTTCAGTTCAGTCGCTCAGTCATGTCTGACTCTTTGCAACCCCATGAATCGCAGCACGCCAGGCCTCCCTGTCCATCACCAACTCCCGGAGTTCACTCAGACTCACGTCCATCAGGTCAGTGATGCCATCCAGCCATCTCATCCTCTGGCGTCCCCTTCTCCTCCTGCCCCCAATCCCTCCCAGCATCAGAGTCTTTTCCAATGAGTCAACTCTTCTCATGACGTGGCCAAAGTATTGGAGTTTCAGCTTCAGCATCATTCCATCCAAAGAAATCCCAGGGCTGATCTCCTTCAGAATGGACTGGTTGGATCTCCTTGCAGTCCAAGGGACTCTCAAGAGTCTTCTCCAACACCACAGTTCAAAAGCATTAATTCTTCGGTGCTCAGCCTTCTTCACAGTCCAACTCTCACATCCATACATGACCACTGGAAAAACCATAGCCTTAACTAGATGGACCTTTGTTGGCAAAGTAATGTCTCTGCTTCTGAATATGCTATCTAGGTTGGTCATAGCTTTTCGTCCAAGGAGTAAGTGTCTTTTAATTTCATGGCTGCAGTCACCATCTGCAGTGATTTTGGAGCCCAAAAGAATAAACTCTGACACTGTTTCCCCATCTATTTCCCATGAAGTGATGGGACCAGATGCCATGATCTTCGTTTTCTGAATGTTGAGTTTTAAGCCAACTTTTTCACTATCACTTTCACTTTCATCAAGAGGATTTTTAGTTCCTCTTCACTTTCTGCCATAAGGGTGGTGTCATCTGCATATCTGAAGTTATTGATATTTCTCCCAGCAATCTTGATTCCAGCTTGTGCTTTTTCCAGACCAGCGTTTCTCATGATGTACTCTGCATAGAAGTTAAATGAGCAGGGTGACAATATACAGCCTTGACGTACTCCTTTTCCTATTTGGAACCAGTCTGCTGTTCCATGTCCAGTTCTAACTGTTGCTTCCTGACCTGCATATAAATTTCTCAAGAGGCAGATCAGGTGGTCTGGGATTCCCATCTCTTTCAGAATTTTCCACAGTTTATTGTGATCCACACAGTCAAACAATTTGGCATAGTCAATAAAGCAGAAATAGATGCTTTTCTGGAACTCTCTTGCTTTTTCCATGATCCAGCCGATGTTGGCGATTTGGTCTCTGGTTCCTCTGCCTTTTCTAAAACCAGCTTGAACGTCAGGAAGTTCATGGTTCACATATTGCTGAAGCCTGACTTGGAGAATTTTGAACATTACTTTATTAGCGTGTGAGATGAGTGCAATTGTGCGGTAGTTTGAGCATTCTTTGGCATTGCCTTTCTTTGGGATTGGAATGAAAACTGACCTTTTCCAGTACTGTGGCCACTGCTGAGTTTTCCAAATTTGCTGGCATATTGAGTGCAGCACTTTCACAGCATCACCTTCCAGGATTTGAAATAGCTTAACTGGAATTGCATCACCTCCACGAGCTTTGTTCATAGTGATGCTTTCTAAGGCCCACTTGACTTCACATTCCAGGATGTCTGGCTCTAGGTCAGTGATCACACCATTGTGATTATCTGCGTCATGAAGCTCTTTTTTGTACAGTTCTTCTGTGTATTCTTGCCACCTCTTCTTAATATCTTCTGCTTCTGTAAGGTCCATACCATTTCTGTCCTTTATCGAGCCCATCTTTGCATGAAATGTTCCTTTGGTATCTCTGATTTCCTTGAAGAGATCTCTAGTCTTTCCCATTCTGTTGTTTTCCTCTATTTCTTTGCATTGATCGCTGAAGAAGGCTTTCTTATCTCTTCTTGCTATTCTTTGGAACTCTGCATTCAGATGCTTATATCTTTCCTCTTCTCCTTTGCTTTTCGCTTCTCTTCTTTTCACAGCTATTTGCAAGGCCTCCTCAGACAGCCATTTTGCTTTTTTGCATTTCTTTTCCATGTGGATGGTCTTGATCCCTGTCTCTTGTACAATGTCACGAACCTCCATCCATAGTTCATCAGGCACTCTATCTATCAGATCTAGTCCCCTAAATCTATTTCTCACTTCCACTGCATAATCATAAGAGATTTGATTTAGGTCATACCTGAATGGTCTAGTGGTTTTCCCTACTTTCTTCAATTTCAGTCTGATTTTGGCAATAAGGAGTTCATGATCTGAGCCACAGTCAGCTCCTGGTCTTGTTTTTGTTGACTGTATAGAGCTTCTCCATCTTTGGCTGCAAAGAATATAATCGATCTCATTTTGGTGTTGACCACCTGGTGATGTCCATGTGCAGAGTATGTCCATGTGTATAAACTTTAGAGACTGTGAATCAGTATATTGCATACCTGTAACTTATATAATATCATATGTCAAATATACTTCAATAAAATTTTTTAAAAGGATGAGACAGTTCTAATAAAGAAAAAAGAACTGTCTCACCAATTATTGGAGGAAAAAATAGATAAAATTATCATTAGCTATGGAGAATAACACCTTCTACCTAGAATATGTAAGATAATTAATATTACTAACATTATTATTATCTGAAATATTATTAGAGAATCAAGTAAGGTCTCCAAATGCAATATTAACATACAAAATCAATAGCTTTTCCATATACTAATAATAACCAATTAGAAATACGTAGTGGAAAAAAATAACAGCAACAACAACAAAGTGAAACACCTAGTAATAACCCTATAAATAAAGTGTGCCAAACATAATGGAAATACCTACAGAATTTATTCATGAACATAAAAAGTTTTAATTAATGGAAACAACCACATTCTTGGAGAAGAATCATTACAGGCAAGCTGCAAAGAACAGAAGAAAAAAGTTCTAATTTTTTTGCCAACTTTAAAAAAAACAAACCCTTAAAAACTATATATTTTCCAAATAATACATTTTTTCAAATAAATATGTATTTCCAAATACTAGGATAGATGCTGCTCTCAATGACAACCAGCCCATGGGTATAGCCCATATAGATACATGGTGACATTTCCCAGAAGGTAACATTAAACTATTGAGATCTACTTGTTACAAGATGAAATTCTAATAAACAGACTAAAAAGACTCTTTTTATAACAGAACTCAGAAAGAGAAAGTTTAAAAATACAAGAACAGGCTAAATTCTGATACACAGGAAAATCAAAATGCAAACATTTTATTCTTAGTATTTCCAAGTTAAATGTCTTACAAACATTTCCAGCTTTCAATTTTTGGTTCAGGTTATAAATAGTTATATATTGAGTCTTGTCTCCCCACAGTATCTGTGTCAGTAATACCTGATCCTCCAATTTTTCATTAGTTGCCATTTGGAAATTTGCAGTGTCTGCCTTCATCAATTATTTATTATTCAGGGCTTAATCAAAGAACATAAGAAGCTTACAGAAAACAAGAATAAAATTAAGAAATATATGTTAAAAAGTTTATACTACAAAAAAACAGGCTTATAATTTTCTCCTTCCATATGCCTAAATACATATAAGTAGGAATGTTTAGTTTAGCACTGTTTAGAATGGGCAGAATTTACAAATTCAAAGCTCCATAATAGAAAAAATAAATTATAGTATATTCCAAGAAACTTCATAAGCTAAAAATCAGCTAAATTTTTGTGAACTGACATTAAAAATGTATCCAAAATAATCTGGGAAGAAATGCAAATTATAGAATAATTACACATAACACATTTATTCTTATTATTTGTGTATGTGTGTTCTGTATAACACATATTCGTATAAGTATAAATGTATGGGAAAAGACTTGCAAAGTACCTAACAATGTTTATAGTATGATCTTATACACATAGTGTAAGCTCAGGCATTGAGAATGCACCCAGTTGGATTAAGCCAATGATCAAAAATAGACATCTGTTTAATGTCCAAAATTAGCCCCACAAGTGAACAAATAGTATAAAGAATGTGCCAGAGTATTAGGAAAATTCTAATGGGCCCCAGACCATGAATATTTCATCTTACCAGCTTAATCACAGAGTATATATAAACAAATTCAAGGTAATTTTGTAGTTCAAGTTGCAAACCTTCTGATTCTTCTTGCTTTTCAATACTAGTTCAAGGCCTTTTCACACAAAATGGAATAATGATCTATTTGCTGCATTTCCTGCTCATCTTAAGTTTACAATAAATGCTACTTCACAAGGTTAAGACTGAAGTCTATATGAACAATTCATACAAAATGAACAAATATGAAACTAAAAACATGAAAAGTAAAAAGTCACTTGTAATCAAAAAAATGAAAATAAATATACTGACAGTATAAAATGTTTAAAGTTATAGATAAAAGTCTAGCAGTATGTACAACAAAAACCAATAGCAGTCAGGGGATGGATTTATGAGCTCCTTTTATCATGGCTCTTGTACTTTTCAGAAGCTTCAACAAACATACAAGAGATTAAAAAGTCATCATAATCCTTTAACATCTATCCACACCCTTTGCTATGCGACTTTGCAATTGTTCCCATGGAGATGTGGAAATCTCTTTGCCCCTCTCCTGAACTTAGGGCTGGTCTTGAGATGTGCTTTGGCCAACACACTCTAGCAGAAGAGATGGTATGCCAGTTCGCAGCCTAGGACTCAAAAGCCTCGCATGCTTCTGCTTGCTCTCTGTGACAGCTGCTTCCAGCATGTGAACAAGTCTGAGCAGGCTTGCTGGAAAATGAGACAGGTAGACGAAGGCGCACCAACCACAGCTCCAGATACGTGAGATAGCCCAACTAACATCAGCAAATTCAACATACACTTGACTTGCAACTGATGACAGACCTATTATAGAGCACACTTGAAACCTGACCTGTTCAGGCGAGTTCAGCCTACATTGCTGGCCTGTACACAAGTGGTACAGGAAGTTGATTTAGGCCCCTAAGTGGTTTGTTAAACATCAAAGCTTGCCAGTAGACCTTTATGAGGTACCTTTATAATGAGAAAAAACTAATCCTTTTAAGAAAACAATGTGAGGCATTGCTAACCACATAACTATAATGTTGTCTGCACTGAAATATTAAAACATGTTCTTTTCAACAGGCGTATATATTTTTTTAACTGGAAAAAAAGAGAAAACTAAAGTAGATCAGACGGAGTAATTGAACTTTCTTGGACTTTCAAGTTGCATTGAACAAATTTTATCACTGCCCTCATATGTATAGATAAAGCAGCTGATATAAAAATAGATTTTTTTAAATCACATATTGAAGACTAATGATAGAACTGAGTTATCCTTGGCAATCACATCAACTACAAGCAGCAATAAGAACTTTCATTGTGTTGGTATCTTCAAATCTATTCATTTCATCTTTAAATCAACTTGATGAGATAGATCCTGTTGTTATCCTCATCGTATAGCTGAGATAGCTAAAAAAGAGAGGTTAAACAGCTTGCCAAATGTCACCTAAAAGCGGTGGAGTCAGTACTTCAAACTCAGGCAGTCTGGCTCAAAAATCTACCATCTTAACCACATTAATCGATGGTCCCAAAAAAGAGAGTTGCCTATGGGAAAAAGAAGAACCAGACTGACCACCTAATAAAAACAAGATTACGTTAAGGGCAGTAGGAATTATATTAGTCATAGAAACATGAGAAATCAAGCAAATGAAAAGAGAAGAGGAAAAAACATTTCAGAGAAAACAAAGTCTTGTACTCCAAAAAGGAAATAAAGCCATATAGTTTTTGGGCACAGTTGTGAATCATACCAATATAGTCATAGCAATGTAAACACTAAATAATGACCTGACCAAAAATTATACACTATAATTATACACTAAAAAATTCAGTTAGGTTCAGTTCAGTCGCTCAGTCGTGTCCGACTCTTTGCAACCCCATGAATCACAGCACGCCGGGCCTCCCTGTCCATCACCAACTCCCGGAGGTCACTCAGACTCACACCCATCGAGTCAGTGATGCTATCCAGCCATCTCATCCTCTGTCATCCCCTTCTCCTCCTGCCCCCAATCCCTCCCAGCATCAGAGTCGTTTCCAACGAGTCAACTCTTCGCATGAGGTGGCCAAAGTACTGGAGTTTCAGCTTCAGCATCATTCCTTCCAAAGAACACCCAGGACTGATCTCCTTCAGAATGGACTGGTTGGATCTCCTTTCAGTCCAAGGGACTCTCAAGAGTCTTCTCCAACACCACAGTTCAAAAGCATCAATTCTTCGGCGCTCAGCCTTCTTCACAGTCCAGCTCTCACATCATACATGACCACAGGAAAGACCATAGCCTTGACTAGGTGAACCTTTGTTGGCAAAGTGATGTCTCTGCTTTTGAATATGCTATCTAGGTTGGCCATAACTTTCCTTCCAAGGAGTAAGCGTCTTTTAATTTCATGGCTGCAGTCACCATCTGCAGTGATTTTGGAGCCCAGAAAAATAAAGTCTGACACTGTTTCCACTGTTTCTCCATCTATTTCCCATGTAGTGATGGGACCAGATGCCATGATCTTCGTTTTCTGAATGTTGAGCTTTAAGCCAACCTTTTCACTCTCCACTTTCACTTTCATCAAGAGGCTTTTTAGTTCCTCTTCACTTTCTGCCATAAGGGTGGTATCATCTGCATATCTGAGGTTATTGATATTTCTCCCAGCAATCTTGATTCCAGCTTGTGTTTCCTCCAGTCCAGCATTTCTCATGATGTACTCTGCATATAAGTTAAATAAACATGGTGACAATATACAGCCTTGACGTACTCCTTTTCCTATTTGGAACCAGTCTGTTGTTCCATGACCAGTTTTAACTGTTGCTTCCTGACCTGCATACAGATTTCTCAAGAGGCAGATCAGGTGGTCTGGTATTCCCATCTCTCTCAGAATTTTCCACAGTTTATTGTGATCTACACAGTCAAAGGCTTTGGCATAGTCAATAAAGCAGAAATAGATGCTTTTCTGGAACTCTCTTGCTTTTTCCATGATCCAGCGGATGTTGGCAATTTGATCTCTGGTTCCTCTGCCTTTTCTAAAGCCAGCTTGAACATCAGGAAGTTCACGGTTCACATATTGCTGAAGCCTGGCTTGGAGAATTTTGAGCATTACTTTACTAGCGTGTGAGATGAGTGCAATTGTGCGGTAGTTTGAGCACTCTCTGGCATTGCCTTTCTTTGGGATTGGGATGAAAACTGACCTTTTCCAATCTTGTGGCCACTGCTGAGTTTTCCAAATTTGCTGGCATATTGAGTGCAGCACTTTCACAGCATCATCTTTCAGGATTTGGAACAGCTCCACTGGAATTCCGTCACCTCCACTAGCTTTGTTCGTAGTGATGCTTTCTAAGGCCCACTTGACTTCACATTCCAGGATGTCTGGCTCTAGGTCAGTGATCACACCATCATGATTATCTGGGTCGTGAAGCTCTTTTTTGTACAGTTCTTCTGTGTATTCTTGCCACCTCTTCTTAATATCTTCTGCTTCCGTTAGGTCCATACCATTTCTGTCCTTTATCGAGCCCATCTTTGCATGAAATATTCCTTTGGTATCTCTGATTTTCTTGAAGAGATCCCTAGTCTTTCCCATTCTGTTGTTTTCCTCTATTTCTTTGCATTGATTGCTGAAGAAGGCTTTCTTATCTCTTCTTGCTATTCTTTGGAACTCTGCATTCAGATGTTTATATCTTTCCTTTCCTCTTTTGCTTTTCGCTTCTCTTCTTTTTGCAGCTATTTGCAAGGCCTCCCCAGACAGCCATTTTGCTTTTTTGCATTTCTTTTCCATGTGGATGGTCTTGATCCCTGTCTCCTGTACAATGTCACGAACCTCATTCCATAGTTCATCAGGCACTCTATCTATCAGATCTAGGCCCTTAAATCTATTTCTCACTTCCACTGTATAATCATAAGGGATTTGATTTAGGTCATATCTGAATGGTCTAGTAGTTTTCCCTACTTTCTTCAATTTCAGTCTGAATTTGGCAATAAGGAGTTCATGGTCTGAGCCACAGTCAGCTCCTGGTCTTGTTTTTGCTGACTGTATAGAGCTTCTCCATCTTTGGCTGCAAAGAATATAATCGATCTGATTTCGGTGTTGACTTATGAAGTAATAAGCACTATTATAAACAGATGAGCATCCTGCTTTAGCATGAGGACAAAAGTAGCATTTACATCAAGCTGTGAAAGGCCACGGCTTATTTTGCTAATCCAACAGAGGATGTTTTCATTTTAAAAGAGAATATCTTTTCTCTATCAAGTTAGATGAGTCAAGTTTTATTTTTATCAGCAAAGTTTACAAGAAGACTGAAACACAAAGGTGGTTTAACTTACAATGAGATTAAATAGAAGGACCTGGGGTAAATTCATTAGTCAAATTAAGATGCAAGAAATAAAGAACTCAGGGGACTTCCCTGGTGGTCCAGTGGTTAAGACTCTGTGCTTTCATTGCAGGGGGTACAGGTTCAATCCCTAATCAGGGAACTAAGATTCCACATGCCATGCAGGACAGCCAATAAATATATAAATGAAAATAATTAAAAAAAAAAAAAAAAAGAAGAAGGAGCCCAGGGAAGTTTAGGGACTAACCTAAAGAATAGGAATGGCGAGGATTTTCACTTTGGGTTCCTATTTCTCTCCACCCACAGTGAACACGTGTGTTTGACCTCACAGTCTTCTACTAGAGACCATCATTTACCAAGTGACATGGCTGGCAGTCCCACATCACCCCAGGCAAATTGCCCACAGAAAGTGCAGCTTCATCTGCATACAGAAAGCCCCAGAAAAGTCAGAATAGCTGGACTAGAGCCACATACCCATTCCCTGAGATGATGGAGTTCAGCTCCTTCAGAACCAAATGCAATAGACTAAGAGCAGTGCCCATGGGAAGAGGTCCCACAGAAAAATAAAGGACTGATGCCGAAGGATAGATGCTGAAAAATTGACTACTGGGAGACAGCTGTGCCCACAAGCTAAAGCCTTGGATAACTGTTACGCTCTATAACTGAAGCATTTCTGAATAGGATTCAGTGATATATAGATAAAAATTCTCCATTAAGGGAAAACACATCTTTGAGTTAGCAAGTTGTATTTTTTTTAGATGCTTAATACTTTAGCTTCCTAAGGAACTCTTGACTTAGTATCTTTTAAATTCTTCAAGAATCATAGAGAAAACATGACTCCACATTTGGGAAAATAACTGCTGGAGGGGAAAATAAGTAATAGCTGAGGCTCCCCTGAAATATTTCTTATTGTATCAATCTAGTTCCGATTGTAGAGCGGCAAAAAGACAACATGGAATTTCTTTGTGAGCAAAATTCTATTAATGAACATTATTAAGAATCTTACTCAACTCTCTTCCTTAGACATATTCAGACCTCCTCATTCTCGCTTCATACTCAATATCTTTCCTATTCTCCTTCTCTTTGCTTCTCTAGATGACCTTCTGGTAATTTTTTTTTTAACCTTATCTTTTACTTTACTAATTTTTCCTTTATCTGTTTGTAATTTCTGGTTAAATCAGAGGGCATTTTTTCTTTCATCTTTTATTTCTCTTTTCTAGACATTCTAAACATTCAAATTTTCTTGTCTACTACTTCTATTTTCAAGTGTCTTTTTAAAATATAAAACATACTTTTTTTGCATTCTCTATATGATATTCTAATATCTGAAGTCTCAAAGGGGCTGTCACTGTCTATTCTTGTTCCTCCTCAAAGAGACTCTATCTTCTTTTAGGGACTTTATCCATGGGACTATTGTGAGGCCTGACCAGACCCTGAATGACATAGCAATATACAGAGATCTGAAGTATAATCCATCAAATGGATCCAGTTTAATTTACTCAACCAACCCCAAGTCCCCTCAGATCAGATCAGATCAGATCAGATCAGTCGCTCAGTCATGTCCGACTCTTTGCAACCCCATGAACCGCAGCACGCCAGGCCTCCCTGTCCATCACCAGCTCCCGGAGATCACCCAGACTCACACCCATCGAGTCAGTGATGCCATCCAGCCATCTCATCCTCTGTCGTCCCCTTCTCCTCCTGCCCCCAATCCCTCCCAGCATCAGAGTCTTTTCCAATGAGTCAACTCTTCGCATGAGGTGGCCAAAATACTGGAGTTTCAGCTTTAGCATCATTCCTTCCAAAGAAATTCCAGGATTGATCTCCTTCAGAATGGACTGGTTGGATCTTCTTGCAGTCCAAGGGACTCTCAAGAGTCTTCTCCAACACCACAGTTCAAAAGCATCAATTCTTCGGCGCTCAGCCTTCTTCACAGTCCAGCTCTCACATCCATTCATGACCACAGGAAAGACCATAGCCTTGACTAGGCGAACCTTTGTTGGTAAAGTAATGTCTCTGCTTTTGAATATGCTATCTAGGTTGGTCATAACTTTCCTTCCAAGGAGTAAGCGTCTTTAAATTTCATGGCTGCAGTCACCATCTGCAGTGATTTTGGAGCCCAGAAAAACAAAGTCTGACACTGTTTCCACTATTTCCCCATCTATTTCCCATGTAGTGATGGGACCAGATGCCATGATCTTCGTTTTCTGAATGTTGAGCTTTAGTGATGGGCAAATAGGTTGTTTCCAGTCCTTGTTCTTATAAATGGTGTTGTGATGAACCATTTGTACCAATGTATCATTTTCTCAGCCTTTTATCAGTATCAGATCAGATCAGTCGCTCAGTCGTGTCCGACTCTTTGCGACCCCATGAACCACAGCACACCAGGCCTCCCTGTCCATCACCAGCTCCCGGAGGTCACTCAGTATACCCTGAAATAAATCCCTAGAAGTAGACAAGTCAAATCATATTATTTTAGCCCATGGGCTAAAGTCCATGGGGTCACAAAGGGTCGGCCCTGACTGAGGGACTAACACACAAAACTGGGATCAAGAAAAGGTTCAGTTAAGAGTCCCTGAAGGAATTCCCTGGCAGTCCAGTGGTTAGGTCTCAGCACTATCACTGCCAAGGGCTCAGGTTCAACTCCTCATCAAGGAGCTGAGGCCCTGCAAGTCACGGGCAGTGGCCAGAAAAACCAAACCACAACACAACAGAAACAAGCCCTGAAACGGCACAGAATCAATCACAGGGAAAATGTGGAAAAACTCTTGAGCCCCAATCCTCATCTGGCTCTTTCGTAATTGCTCCCAGCACCAAACCTAAAACAAATTTCTCAAGCTCATTCTCTTAGCTGGAATCCTATAACATTAAACATTTTCCTCACCAATCCCAATTTCAAAATCTGTAACAAAGTGAATATTTTCCAAATGTTTCTTACTCAGTCTATTATTAAATACTGGAAAAAAAAAAAAAAAAACCTGTATTAATTCATTAGCTTGAATTGGTTGGCCTGACAAATACAATACTCACAGAGTATTCAAAGTAATTAGAAATCAGACAGCTACTCTGTATGACACTGATGTTTTCCTATTCATCTAAGATTACAAATTGTTTTGTTAGTCACTTTTCATTCCATAATGGGATAGATAATAGTAGAGCTCTTAAAAAGCATATAGATTCAATTTAAAGTATGCTTAAGAGCAACTGAAAATCTGACAAATTTCCAAGGGAAATGTAAAATGGTAAAACCACTCTGAAAAACTCTTCAGTAGAGTCTTAGAACATTCAACCTACATCTACTCTGTGACACACCAATTCTATTCCTAGATGTGTATTTCCCCATCACCACCTCTAAAAAAGAAAGAAACAACACGTTCACAAAAATACTTATGCAAGAATGTCCAGAGCAGCCTTGTACAAAATAGACAAAAACTAAAAACAATGATGGTCATTTGTTCGTCAACAAGGGATAAACTGTGAAATATTCATACAGTGGAAATGCTACTCAGTAATAAGGAATAAACCCCTGATACAAGTAACATTATGAATGAATCTCAAAACTATCCTGCTGAGCTAAAGAAGGCAAACACAAAAGAACATATACAGCACTGATTTGTTTAGATGAAGCCCAAAATTGTGTGCAGCTAATCTGTGCTAAAAGCAATTAGAAAGTGGCTAAGTTTGGGGTAGGGAGAAGGGATTGGCAGAGAGAAGGCAGGAAGGAGCTTCCTGGAGCCATGAAAATTTTTCAGTCTTATTTTACATAGTAGTTATGTAGACACATAAGACTGTCAAAACTATACAACTGAACACTTAATATCTTAACACATGTATTTAAACGTACATAATTCACAGCACCATAAAATGAAATGTTTCTCATCTTAACTATTCAAGGAAAAGAGTGATTTGCCAAAGCAATGTGTCAGGAGCCGCGTTAGGCATTACTGACAAAATGGAGGAACGCCCCTAACCCCCTCCCTTTGTTCCGCAGGCACAGACCCAGAATGAAGGAATTAGGCTTTATGATTCTGACTTGTTTTTTCCTTTCCTCGGCTGAGTTGACTGAAAAGAATATTAAGGTGCTTATTGTTTTTGAGAGGAGCATAAGAAGGCACAAAGCCTTCTGCAGCTGTGCTCAGAGAATAATTCATAAAGTTAATCACTGACATTTGTTCAAGGACTTTTATAAAAGAGTGTTCCAGGGTGAGCATGAAGGCCACAACTTGAGGCCATGGGAGGGATTGCTATCTGAAGCCTATTTGTGAGGAAAGTGTTTATGGCAAAAGAGTTTGCTGAATTTAGTTCTTAGGAATAATTAAAATAGTTAGAAGCTAAAGATTTAAGGAATGTTGTAATGTTAGCATATTCTACTATAGCTTATAGAAATTAGGGACTTTAGAGATATTATTAGCTAGAAGCCCTTTCTGAAAAATAGTGAGCTTAGGATACTAGGGGCAAACAGGACTTAGAAGGATAAGAAATAAACTGAGGAATGTGGTATGCAGCCCAGACATTAGCATGAGTTACTGTGTATTCACAAGGACACAGGAGAAAAAGTAGATAAGAGAATCGCTGAGGCAGAAACTCCTTTTGAGGGGCAACAATGATTTATGGAGACAACAAATCTGGGTCAGTGAGAACTGAAAATATCAAACCTCTGACCTAATGCTTTTGTAAAAGTATAAAAGAGAATCATAAGCTTGAAATAAACAGGCAGTCCAAGAAAACTGAGAGGCTGCCTCAGTTTCTCACGGACACCGCTCACCTTTTCAGGTTGAATCCCTGGCTGCTGGAGCTGGACTCCAGGAGCAATGTTTCTCAAATTCAAAATAAAAATACACTTTAGGCAGAATAAACAGTTTGATGATTAAGTGTCCTTTATGGCTGAAAAAGTAGCTACCATGCTATGCTATGTTACGCTAAGTCACTTCAGTCGTGTCCGACTCTGTGTGACCCTATAGACGGCAGCCCACCAGGCTTCCCCGTCCCTGGGATTCTCCAGGCAAGAACACTGGAGTGGGTTGCCATTTCCTTCTCCAATGCATGAAAGTGAAAAGAGAAAGTGAAGTCGCTCAGTCATGTCCGACTCTTAGCGACCCCATGGACTGCACCCTACCAGGCTCCTCCGTCCATGGGATTTTCCAGGCAAGAGTACTGGAGTGGGGTGCCATTGCCTTCTCCTAGCTACCATGGATGAGTGTTTACAGAATGATGATTCTGAGCTAGAAGGAGGGTGATCAAACACTTCATCTCCCTCTGATGCCCATCCCAGTGTTGACCTTATGTCACATCTTACTAGTGGCCCCTTCACTCTCTTTCGAACTGTGGTGCTAGAGAAGACTCTTTAGAAGTCCCCTGGACAGCAAGGAGACCAAACCAGTCAATCCTAATGGAAATCAACTCTGAATATTCATTTTGAAGGACTGAGGCTGAAATTGAAGCTCCAATATTTTGGCCACCTTATGTGAAGAGCTGACTCATTGGAAAAGACCCTGATGCTGGGAAAGACTCAAGGCAGGAGAAGAAGGAGACAGCAGAGGATGAGATGGCTGGATGGCATCACCAACTCAATGGACAAGAGTTTGAGCAAGCTCCGGGAGATGGTAAAGGACAGGAAAGCCTGGTATGCTGCAGTCCATGGGGTCACAAAGAGTCGGACACGACTGAGTTACTGAACAACAATTTCACTCTCAAAGGAATTCTGATTTAGATGAAGACCTATAAACACACTTTGGCTAAAAGGGCATTTATTATTTAGTACAATGAGTTCATTCACCTTTTTATTCAACTCACATCTACTTAACATCTACTATGTAGCCAAACATAATCCCTACATTCTTGCTACCACTTCATATTGCTTCTTTGTTTCCAAAATTAAGATTTAAATAGCTACAGGATTTCCCCTAAAGTTAACTTAAAATACATAGATGAGGACAAACTAAGTATAGAAGAAATCAGAATCTTTTTCCAAAATGGAAATACAAATCAAGCTTATTAAAGAAAAATTCTAATTTTGAACTATGCCAAAAAAAATGCATAAAGATGTTTATAAATATAAAATAAAGGAAACTTTTACCTGCTGCCCTGTAAAGTATTTTAGGTTCAAAAAATATACAAGGATTTTTATCCTCTATGCATGATAAAAGAAGTCCCTTGGCCTGGAAAGGGCTTCTGGGTACAACCACCTGCAAAAACAGATTATTTTTAAAGACAATTTTAGTGAAAATGTCTCCCAGTAAACTCATTTATAAGGGTCAAAATGTAAATAACCAATTGTTACTAATTAGAAATCTTGTATTTTTAGACTAATTACTATTAATCATAAAACTTACATATTGTCCAAAACAATCCCATTTGTTCCACAAATATTTATCACATGCCCACCATATTCTGGTAATTAAGATACTGTTATTTTTTCAAGGAGCTAAACCTGCACATACATTAAAAAATAAAAGGAAACCACAAAGAGCACTCACCAAAACAAATGAGTAAAGTTGTCAATATCTTCCTGTATTGACCTCTAAAGTCTTTTCTGCTAATATTCTACTGCTGCTTTCAAAGGTATGCAAGTTTCTTCTCCAAATTTAACATGCTAAATAAAATCTCTTTGCCCATGATAAATCTGGCCTTCACTTCTTAAGTGGAAAAATAATCCACTGAACTTTATGATCGAGGTAATATAATATGTAGTTACTGCAAAAGTTTCTGGTGGATCAGACAGTAAAGAATCTGCCTGCAATGCAGGAGACCCAGGTTCCTGGAGAAGGGCATGGCAATCCACTCCAGTATTCTTGCCTGGAAAATTCCATAGACAAAGGAGCCTGGTGGGGTACAGTTCATGGGGTCAGAAGAGTCAGACACGACTGAGGGACTAACACTTTCACTTCTTTTTTTCTTTTTTTCACTTCACTGCAAAACCAAAAAGAAAGTGTGGGTCCAGCACACTTTCAGGTGGAGAAAGGACCTTCTTGAGAATGAGGTTGATAATGAGGAAAGTGATAGTAAAGGCAGCAGGTAGCAAGTGTGTTAACGGGGCTGAACTCACTATGTGGATTAATTCACCTACTGTTTGTAGCAATTCCATGAAGTAGCAATTATTATTTTCCCCAACTTAGAAATTAAAAGAATGAGGTGTAAGCAGGAACCAAGTTACTTGCCCAGAGTTACGTCACTTGCTACATCAGAGATTTTCACCAGTTCTGACTCATCGGGTTCTTAACTTCTATATTACTTTGGCTCAAATCACAAACTGTTGTTCAGTTTAATCATTTTTAAACAACTGCATACACCTACTTGTTACATAGGAAGAGTCATCATCAAAATATACCTGAATTTATCACAAAGACTCAAATAAGATTGCTTAAAGCAAACTGTATTTGACTTTCAACATCATTTTTATACAGTTTTAGTGAAGGATTTTTATTTAAAAAATAAAACAGCACAAATCCCACTATTTTCTGAAAATAGACTGCTAAATAAATAGCTCATGTCTTTATCTTATGTTCCTATTGTAGGTTTTCTTCATCTGCCTTCTTCATGTTTATTTTTAGCCTTTTGTATTATATGTATATTCTCATTTAGGATAAAATAAAAAAGAGAAAATGTGGAGGGGAGCAAGGTCCTAAAAATACAGACATTAAACATGAATTGATCTTCAGCTCAAGCACAAAAATAAATGTTGACTGAAATGTTTCTGTCCCAAACTACTACTTGCAGCTTATATTGAAAAATTATGCAAACCGTTACTTAACTACAAAATTTTACAACTTTGATTTCGTTGAAAATAAACATACACACACATCCACAAATGACTCCTGTTATCGAAAAACAGGCATAAAGCCCTGGGCAGACATATCTATGAGTTTCTATGATGACTCACTGGAAAGCTTTTCAGAAAATAAAAAAGAAAATATTAAAAATTAGGACATAAAATAAGCAAAAAAATATATATTTTTTTTAATCAAAAGACCTAAAATCATTGTGGAAGGCTACAAAAGAAAGAGAGGCTGCAAAATTAATTGCTTGAGTAAGTATTACCTTACCTTAGACTAGAAAACACACCAAGGTAAAAAAATCTTATGTCACTGTATTTAAAAAGTAAAAAACAGACTAAAAGCAAAAGTTTTACTCCTCTGACTGTGAGGTAAATATGGTCTAAGCTGTAGATTTATTAAAATTATGCCAGAATCAACTGTTAGGTGAGAAAGCTCCATTAGAAAGAAACAGAGTTTTACGCACTGCTATATTTTTAATGGACAACCAGCAAGAACTTATTGTATAGCACATGGAACTCTGTTCAATGTTATATGGCAGCATGGATGGGAGGGGAGTTTGGGTAGAATTGATACATGTATATGTAGAGCTGAGTCCCTCCTATCAAAATATTGTTAACTGGCTGTACCCCAATACAAAATGAAAAGTTTTTCTTAAGAAAATAGATAACCATTAAGAACCTGCTGTATATAGCACAGGGAACTCTACTCAATTCTCTGTAATGCTCTATACATGGGAAAAGAATCTAAAACAAAGAGTTGATATATGTATGCTATGCTATGCTAAGTCACTTCAGTCGTGTCCAACTCTGTGTGACCCCATAGACGGAAGCCCACCAGGCTCCCCCCGTCCCTGGGATTCTCCAGGCAAGAACACTGGAGTGGGTTGCCATTTCCTTCTCCAATGCATGAAAGTGAAAGAAGAAAGTGAAGTCGCTCAGTCATGTCCGACTTCGCCACCCCATGGACTGCAGCCTACCAGGCTCCTCCGTCCGTGGGATTTTCCAGGCAAGAGTACATTGCCTTCTCCGTGATATATGTATATGTGTAACTAATTCATTTAGCTGTACACCTGAAACTAATAACATTGTAAATCACCTATACTCCAATAAAAACATTTTAAAAACACAAAAGAAAGAAAGAAATAGAGCTTTCTGCTCAAATGGAATTTGCAAGTATGACCTTTCTATTGAACAAATTCGTGAAGTGTGCCAAAGATAGATAGGAAAGTATATCTTACTTTGTCATTTTCATTTTTCATGTCTTGGTAAAATATGCTACTTTGATAAATACATATGATTTTTATTGCAAAAAAATAGAAAGAGAGCTTTGAAAGAGATGGAAGATAAACTATGTTCTTGGTCTTATTATTTGAAGTGTATGAAATTAACATCAGGGTCAAGCCAGTGTAACTTCAAGAACAGTCTATAAACCTGGGCTGGGTGCTTAATCTAAAAGAAATAAAAGCTCTCTTTCTTAAAAACAATTAAATTCACATAAATTCCAAAACTTCTAATTGTTTTTCTCTAGATAAGCATATTAGTTAGATAAAATGAACCAAAATGGAAACATCAAATGGAGAGCAAGCAAAGTACGTTAGTGAGAATACCTTGATTCCTGGGCAGTGGGCAAAGAAAGCTTCAGGACTCTGGGAATGATAGAGAGCCCCATGGCCGACACAGCCCCAAGGGGACCGGATGGTGAGGCTTCCACAATTAAAAAGATCTCCAGACCGGTAGCGATACTTAGCAGCTTCATTAACAATCTGAAGGGAAAAGAGAGAAGGGACATTTCATGATGAGTCCTTTTATTCCCGTCCATTTTCTTAAGCCATTTTATCTAATCTTTAAAAATATGCCCATAACAAAATAGCTCAAAGGCAACAAAAAGTTCCTAAGATAGGGGGGGGAGACTGGAGTTAAAAGTTCCAAACTTCATGGACTTGCCTTAGAGATGCTCCATTACGGCAAAATGCAATTTTCTCACCTGATCAAAAGCAGGGAAAATATAATCTGCAAACTGAATTTCTGCTATGGCGGTAGCACCAGTGACTGCGATTCCAATTCCAAATCCAACGATTCCTTGTTCACACAGTGGGGTATTAAAAACTCTATCTTTACCTACAAAAGATAAGAAAGTCACCTTCATATGACAAATGAGAGTAATGTGATGCATGATACAATGGAAAATTCAGAGTTAATAACTGTGAGGTAGAGGAAACAAGCAGCATGTGAATGAAACAGTAAAGAAATAGTACAATGGTTGGTTTCAATGTAAATATAATAATTATATTAACTAAGTAACCTAAATGTCCTAAATTAAGAGAAAGATTGTCACACTAGGATAAAAGAAAGTAAGACTCAGCTACTTAAAAAAATAAATAAAGTAAACGTAAAGAAAAGGAAAAAAAATACACACAAAAAATGAAAAACCTAAACCAAAAGAAGTTGTAAAAGCAAACAAAGTAGACTTTACGGGAAAAGGTACTACCAGAGATAAAGAGGGAAAATTCATACTGTTAAAGGAGTCAATTCATAAGGATGACATAATTCTAAATTTATACTCGTATAAGTAACGTGCATGCTCAGTCTCTGAGTCATGTCTGACTCTTTTCAACCCCATGGACTGTAGCCCGCCAGGCTCCTTTGTCCATGGGATCTTCCCGGCAAGAATACTAGAGTGGGATGCTACTTTCTCCTCCAGGAGATCTTCCCAATCCAGGGATCAAACCCTCATCTCCTGCTTGGCAGGAAGATTCTTTACTACGGAGCCACCTGGGAAGTCCCATATAACAATACAAACTGCAAATAAATAGAAAAAATTAACAGAATTAAAAGGATAATTAGATAAAACTCCCAATACAGTGGGAGATTTTCATGTACAAGTCTCATTGACAGAAAAAGCACGTCAAAATAAAAAGGTAAAACCTATTGAATATTTGACCATGGTTAACAAACATAACTGACATAGAGCACCCAAGAGCTAAGAATACAAATTCTTTTCAAGTAAACACAGAATACAGATACCAATTGACTACAGACCGAGCTATATATTCAATCAACATCCAAAAGATTAAAATCATACAGGGTATAATCTCAGACCATGGTGAAATTAAGCTAGAAGCCAACAGCAAATTTTTTAAAAGATATATGCATCTGCACCCTCCTGTTCACTGCTATAATATTTACAATAGCCAAGATATGGAAGTAACTTGAGGGTCCATTGATTGATGAATGGATAAGGAAGATGTGACACATATAGATAAATAGATAGATATAGATACAGAGAGACACACACACATACACAATGGAATATTACTCAGCCATAACAAAGAATGAAATCTTGCCATTTGCAACAAGATTTGTTGCAAATCTTTGGATGGACCTAGAGAGTATTTTGGAGGGACCTAGAGAGTATTTCGGAGAAGGCAATGGTACCCCACTCCAGTACTCTTGCCTGGAAAAATCCCATGGATGGAGGAGCCTGGAAGGCTACAGTCCATGGGGTCACTAGGAGTCGGACACACCTGAGCGACTTCACTTTCACTTTTCACTTTCATGCATTGGAGAAGGAAATGGCAACCCACTCCAGTGTTCTTGCCTGGAGAATCCCAGGGACGGGGGAGCCTGGTGGGCTGCCGTCTATGGGGTCACACAGAGTCGGACACGACTGAAGTGACTTAGCAGCAGCAGCAGAGAGTATTTTGCTAAGTAAAATATGTCAGACAGAGAATGAAAAACACTGTGTGATTTTATTCATATATATAATCTGGAGGGGAAAAAAAAAAGAAACAAAAACCAAAACCCAGGCTCATAAGCACAGAGACTAGGTTGGTGGTCACCAGAAATAGGGGTGAGGGTTAATAAGAATGAGTGAAAGTGGTCAAAAGTTACAAACTTTCAGTTACAAAATAAATAAGTCATGTAATGTACAGCCTTTTCATGCTGCTCATGGGATTCTGAAGGCAAGAATGCTGAAGTGGTTTGCCATTCCCTTCTCCAGTGGACCATGTTTTGTCAGAACTCACTGCCACAACCTGTCCATCTTGGGTGGTCCTACAAAGCATGGCTCATAGTTTCATTGAGTTAGATACGGCTGTGATCCATGTGATCATTTTGGTTAGTTTTCTGTAATTGATGCCTTTGAACTGTGGTGTTGGAGAAGACTCTTGAGAGTCCCTTGGACAGGAAGGAGATCAAACCAGTCAATCCTAAAGGAAAACAATCCTGAATATTCATTGGAAGGACTGATAATGAAGCTGGAGTTCCAATACTTTGGGCCACCCAATGCAAAGAGCCGACTCATTATAAAAGATCCTTATGCTGGGAAAGATTGAAGGCAAGAGGAGAAGAGTATGACAGAGGGCAATGCCTCAAAAAAATTTTTAAGCCTAAAAAAAGCATTAAATATATGGCTAAATATCCCATGTCCCAGAGAAGAAATTATAATGGAAACCAAAAAGTATTTTTAACTGAATGATAATGAAAAAACTATGCATTAGTACTTACTGAGGAAGGAAATGGCAACCTACTACTCTTGCCTGGAAAATCCCATGGACAGAGGGGCATGGTAGGCTACAGCCCATGGGGTCACAAAGAGTCAGACACGACTGAGCAACTTCACATTCACTTCACTTAGTACTTAGTGAAATTCCAATCTCGGTCATGGCAGAATAGTTTTCTTCACACTAACACTCCCACATCAAATGATTCAAATATGGAGAGGATATAACCAACAACTACTTAAAGGCAAGGGAGAACCAAAAAGCAGGCCTGAACAGAAGGAGACTTGACCCTTGAAGGAAAAGAAGCATGGGCGGACGGGCTCAGGGAGACCTGCCCAGGCTAAAGGACTTGAGACAGCTGAGATGAAGACACACAGACTCAGTACTATCTTTGTTTAATATTTATTTATTTATTTGGCTGTGCCAGGTCTTAGTTGAGGCACGAAAGATCTCTGATCTTCATTTCAGCATGCAGGCTCTTAGTCGCAGTATGTGGGATATAGTTCCATGACTGGGGATTGAGCCCTGGCCCCCTACATTGGGAGCTCTGATTTCTATTAATCTGCAGGATACATTATCTGCATCATATAACTCAATTGGCACCTGAAATTTCACCACCTCTTGGCCAGTATCAGGATTTCATGAAAAATTCTCATTTCAAAGAGCTAGTCAGACATAAGCAATGGCCTAGCCAACAATCTAGCCAGGGGACCAAAAGTCTGGTGACTGATCAGGATTCATGTTTCATGTCCATAACCCATTCTTCTTGGTGCACAGAAGTCACTTTCAGTTCAATCATTCCTTTGACAGTGAACCACACAGAGGGGAAGTGTTGGGGAACACCCAGTAGACACATCCTACAGTTTGCACTCTCAAGGCAGCTGCAGAAACTTACAGCCTGATTCATACTCATTGGGACCTGGGACTATCTACTAAAATCGTGATCTCCACCCTTCATCAGTTCTCCATCTAACTGCAAGTAGCTTGAAAACTGCTGAAGAGCTAGGCTTCCACTAACCAAGTGCAATTCATTAATTGAAAATGAACACAGATTCCAGCTGCCAAGTGCAGAATCCTGAACCTGAAATACTGGAAGCACCATCACCAGATGAACAGGGTTCATAGGAACCTATTCTCTGCTGCTTCAAGTGCCCGGATTCAGATATTTTTCATCTCAGTTAGTACAGCCCTTTTTACTGCTAGAAGGCAAAAGTGGAGTTTTCTACAGCTCTTACTTCCAAATGGTTTGAAGAAACTGTTTAATAACTCTCTCCAACAACTTCCTATGATCTCACAGAAACTACTTCAATAAGAACTAAATATTAACAATCTGTTTTGAAAAGAAAAGAAAAACAAATTTTTAAAAAATCTGTTTCTATTATCTCTCAAAGAGGTCATGATGGAAGGTAACAGCATAAATACAATGCACAGTACTGGTAACTTCTTTAGAATGCAATTAACCTAACATAAAGTTCATACACACCATATATCAATGGGTGAATTAATGCATACAGGGATTGCACTCTCAAGTCAAGCCTGTTCTGGGTTTAAGTACTATCACCACAAATTACTACACTTCCTAAGCTTCAGTTCCATTATCTGCAACAAATCGCTCACAATACTGAAAAGATTAAAACAATTCATACAATTGTTCAAATGTTTATAAAGTACCTAATATTGTCTAGACTCTATTCTTGATGCAGAGGACACAGCAGCAAACAAAACCAAAAAATAAAAAAATAAAAATCCTATCCTCATGGAACTTACTAGTCAGGAGAAACAGACAATAAAAACAAAATAAATGACAAAGGACTTCCGTGGTGGTCTGGTGGTCAAGAATCCACCTGCCAATGCAAGGAACACAGGTTCAATTCCTGATCCAGGAAGATTCCACATGCCGTGGGGCAGCTAAGCCTGTGCACCTATTCAACCTTTGTGTTCGAGAGCCTGTGCTCCACAAGAAAAGCCACCGCAATGAGACGCCCTGCACTGCAACTAGAAAGTAGCAGTGCACAACTCATGGCAATGAGAGAGCCCATGTGCATCAACAAAGACCCAGCACAGGCAGAAATAAATAAATTTAATTAATCAAAATAAATAAATTAGTAAAATACATGGTGTATGAGAGAATGACAAGAGCTAGAGAGAACAGTAAAGCAGGGAACATTTAGGGGAGAGGACGTGGGACTCCAGTGGTCTTAGCTAGGAAGATCAGGGAGGCACCACTGCCTGATGACATTTAAAGGAAGAGCTGAAGAAAGTAAGGAAATGTACCGTGCATACATCCCAGGGCATAAGTGTTCTGGACAAGAGGGATCAGTGAGTGCAAAGGTCCTGGGGTATGAACATGTTCAGCATATTAGAGGCAAGTTATCAAGTCCAGAGGGTCTGGTGTGGAGTAAGAGAAATTGTGGGAAGACATGAAATGGAAGAGCGAGGGGGATGGGCTGGGGAGGTGGGAAAGGTCAGACATGGCCTTGTAGGGTTGGGGGGTGGTGGTGATGGTAAACATTCTGACTTTGCCAGTGAGAATGAGTCAGTAAGCATGTGAGCAAGATGGGAAGTCATGGAGCAAAGTCATCCCATCCTCCAAATCACATTCCACCAGGAGTCCTCTGGCTGGTCCTTGGTGACCAGCCTGTAAATAGGCAAATATGGACCCGGCAAGACTGATAACAGGAGGCTGCAATCACCCCAGCAAGAGATGATGACACAGAAGAGCAGCAAAGGTGCGAGCATCAAGATAGAAAGTCTAAAGATAGAGTCAGAAGGATTTACTGAGGAAATGGACGCAAAGCAGAGTCAGAGAAGTGCGCAGGATGATTTACAGACTTTTTGACTTGGGCAGCCCGAGGACAGTTACCACCGCTCAAGGAAGGGAAAATTCATGAAGCAGGTGGAGGTGAGAGATCAGCAGTCCTGCTGTGGAGATGTTACGTCTGAGCTGTGCCTTCAGACACAGAGGGAAAGCCATTCATTGGACTTTTAGGTATATGAGTTGGAAGTCTTCAGAATGAAGATTAAAAACCATGGAACTGATGAGGCTCCCAAGTATATTTAAATGGGTACATGGAGAGAAAAAACCTAGTACTAAAAAGACATGGTGTGAGGACGTCCCTGATGGTCCAGTGGCTAAGAATTCACCTTGTAATGCAAGGGACACAGGTTTGATCCCTGGTCGGGAAGCTAAGATCTCACATGCCTATGTACAGCAGTACTGAAGCCCGAGTACTCAACAGCCTGAGCGCCACAACTAGAGAGTCCACGCGCCATAACTAGAGTCCACGCGCCACAACTAGAGAGTCCATGCACCACAACTAGAGAGTCCACACGCCACAACTAGAGTCCATGAGCCACAACTAGAGAGTCCAGGCGCCACAACTAGTCCACGCACCACAACTAGAGTCCATGCGCCATAACTAGAGTCCACACACAACTAGAGTCCACGCGCCACAACTAGAGTCCACTTGCCACAATGAAAGATTCTGCATGACACAACAAAGGCCCCACATGCCTCAACTGAAAGCCAACAAAGCCAATTCATTCATTCATTTTTAAAAGACAAGATGTGAAAAATAATTAGCAACCTTGGAAAGGAAAAAACAGCCAGAATTTGGAGGCAAACTAGCAGAACATGCTGGCCTAGAAGTCAGACGAAGTCATCCTAAGAGACTACAGTGACCTGAGCCACGTGCTGTCAACTGAAAAGTAAAACAGATAGCCAACAGGAATTTGCTGTATGGCTCAGGAAACCAAACAGGGGCTCTCTATCCACCTAGAAGTGTGGGATGGGGAGGGGGATGGGAGGGAGGTTCAAAAGGGAGGGGATGTATGTATATCTACAGCTGATTCAGGCTGAAGTTTGACAGAAAACAGCAAAATTCTGTAAAGTAATTACCCTTCAATAAAAAATAAATTAATTAAAAAAAGAAAAGTGAGATGAGGGCTGACCATTTTCTAACTGGTGACCCAGATATAACAGTATCTGCCAGGTGGGAGGAATGGAGAAAACAAAGGCTTAATTCAAGAGGGATGGGAGAATAGAAATTGCAGACAAGGAATAATAACAATTTTACTTGGAGAAATTTGCTGTAAAGAAAGAAGAGAAAAGGAGCAACAACTAGCTGGAGAAGAATATGGAATCAGTAGAGGGATTATTTTAAGATGGAAGAAACAGAAGGAATTTGAAGGCTGGTAGAAATGATGAGTGTGGGGGGGAGTGGAAACTGATGATTGAGAAAACTAATGAAATGGAGAGAAGGACAAACGAGTGGAACCATGTGCTTGAGATGGTGACAGAGGAAGAAGGGGTCTGGTGTGGAGAGTGATAGGAACCCTTATGTTCATTCAGAGGGAAAGCACCTGTGGGCACTGATGCTGGAACACGGAGAGATGCAGTGGAGAGTTTGCCAAAGTTCTCTGTTCGCTCCATCTATCTTAGTCAAATGTGAATTAGACTATTAGCTAAGAAAAGGATGGGGGAGCTTGGTGGGCTACAATCCATGGCGTCTCAAAGACACAACTCAGCAACTCACACACACACACAAGGATGGGGGAGGCAGTGTATTTTTTTTTTTTTTTTTTTTTTTTTGTCACACTGTGGCATGCAGGATCTTAGTTCCCACACCATGGATCAAACCTGTGCCCCAGGGTGGAAGTGTGGAATCCTAACCACTGGACCACTAGCGAATTCTGGGGAGGCAGTGTTGAGAAAAGAGCATATGAAATAGTCATACGGGAACATGTAGCCTGGGTAGGCCCTGAAGGTCACCAGTATTGAGCTGAAAGTGAGTTCACTTGACAAGATGATATGTTTTGCTCCAACAATATTGAGCTCAGGGTTGAGGATATAGACAATGATAGATTTAACCAGCATTGAATTTTGCCAAGCAAATCGTAGCATGGAATTTAAAGTGAGTATAAAGGGAAGAAAGGTCATCAGGGGAGTGAGAGTCAGTGATAGGGTGGCAGGATTCATGAATTTCAAGGATCAAGACAGTCAAAGGATTGTTAGGGTGGAGGCATGAGAGGCAGTGAGCTGGGGAGGTTCGAGGTAGAGGTCAGAGTTGAGAAGGTTTCAAATTGACAGGATGGAGGGACTAAGAATGACAGTCTGGGGTAGGACCATAAGAGTGAAAAGCTAAGATGGGATGGAACACAAGATCCCTAGAGCAAAGGATAAAAAAATTAAGAAGAGCATCCATGTGGATACTGACAGGAGTGCTGGTGAGGCTGGCACTGAGCCATGCTAGGAACAGAGAGGACTGGCCTGGAGTCAGCATTAGCACTTGCTATTCAATACATTATTGAAGTATTTATTGCAAACATTCAATAAATGTTTTTTTGAAAGACTAAATTAGATAATAAGAGCTAGGCTTCTTTGGATTTAGAAATCAACTCTAGGGACTTCCCTGATAGTCCTGTGATTAAGACTTCACCTTTCAATGCAGAGGATATGGGTTCAATCCCTGATCGGGGAACTAAGATCCCACATGCTTTGAGGGCAAAAAAACAAAACATAAGATATAAACAATATCGTAACAAATTCAAGGAAGACTTTAAAAACAATTCACATCAAAAAAAAAATCTTAAAAAAAAAAAAAAGCAATCAAATCTATATGAATGTGTCTTTACTTTCTGAAATAACCAAACTCAACTTTTTGCTATTTGGAACCAAACTTCTAGAATTCAGTACATTTAAGTAGTGATTATATATATGCATTAAGGATGTGATTACATAATCTCACAGAGACCACAGACTTTATGTCAGGTGGTACAAAAATTGGATATTCCTGAAACACATAATTTAAAATATTCAACCAAGTGATAAACAAAACCTAAGATAAGCTGCAATTCCTATGGCAGCTAAAGCCTATAAGAACAAGTAAGAGGGACAGATACAAAGTACTGCTGCTGCTGCTAAGTCGCTTCAGTCATGTCCGACTCTGTGCGACCCCATAGATGGCAGCCCACCAGGCTCCCCCGTCCCTGGGATTCTCCAGGCAAGAACACTGGAGTGGGTTGCCATTTCCTTCTCCAAAGCACGAAAGTGAGAAGTGAAAGTGAGGTCACTGAGCCGTGTCCGACCCTCAGCAACCCCATGGACTGCAGCCCACCAGGCTCTTCTGTCCATGGGATTTTCCAGGCAGGAGTACTTTAGTGGGGTGCCATTGCCTTCTCTGACAAAGTACTGCAAACAAATTCAATTAATGTTTACTTAGGTGGTTAGTGGCTCTGAGTTCACATGAAGGAAAAAAATATGCCTACTCTGAAAGTTCTTCAATGCCCAACAGCCTTGGACTGAGTCAGAAAAGAATAATATCTGAATTACTTCTTACTGAACTTAAGATAATTGAGTAAGATTAACATTTCAGGTAGACTTATGGCTACTGATAATACAGTAACAAGAATAGAAGGTATTCACTTGCAGCAACATGGATGGAACTAGAGGTTATCATACTAAGCAAGGGAAGTCAGAAAGAGAAAGACAAATACCATATGGTATCACTTACATGTGGAATCTAAAATGCGACACAAATGAACTTATCTATGAAACAGAAACAAACTCACAGACAGAAAATAGACTTGTTGTTCCCAGGGCTGGGTGGGCACGGTGGGGAGTGGGTAGGAATGGATTGGGAGTTTGGGATTAACAGATGCAAACTATTATATATAGGATGGATAAAACAAGGTCCTACTATATAGCACAGGGAACTATATTCAATATCCTATGATAAACCATAATGGAAAAGAATATGAAAAAGAATATATATACATATATATGCATAACTAAATCTAGAGAAGGCAATGGCACCCCACTCCAGTACTCTTGCCTGGAAAATCTCATGGACAGAGGAGCCTGGTGGGCCGCAGTCCATGGGGTCGCTAAAAGTCGGATATGACTGAGCGTCTTCGCTTTCACTTTTCACTTTCATGCATTGGAGAAGGAAATGGCAACCCACTCCAGTGTTCTTGCCTGGAGAATCCCAGGATGGGGGAGCCTGGTGGGCTGCCATCTCGGGTCGCACAGAGTCGGACACGACTGATGTAACTTAGCATAACTAAATCACTTTGCAGTACACCAGAAACTAATGCAACATTGTAAATCAACTATACTTCAACATACTAAAAACCTAATTTTAAAAATTAAAAAGTGAGAAAAAATATTCATATAGCATACCATTTTCTTATATTTTAATACCTTTGCTTAAGTTTTAGGCTAATATCTTTGTGTAATTCCATGATCCCCTGAAGCAATGAAAATGTGAAGAATGCATAAGTGTATATGGTTGACCATTTAAATAAATTACTTCAACTTCTCATTTGTTAAAGATTAAGTATAAAGCCATACCACCACTTTCTAACTTTTTTTTTTTTTTTGTAAAGGGAATGTGATTAAGAAGTTGGACATCCCTAGCAGCATACTCTCTGTTGAAGTTATCATCCACTAAATGACGCCAAACATCAAAACAACAGCGGCTGACTTCTCTGTCCAAAGAATCACAGATAGGCAAATTGAGTCCACCAGTGAACCCCATTCCCTATGACATCTCTGCCACAAGCAAAGGCCAGAAACAGTGAGAAAGGTGCAAAGAAACAACAATTAGGAAAAAGAAGTAGTCGTGGTTTAAGGTAACAACCAATTACCTCCTGGTAGGTTAAAAAAAACTGAAGACCTCAGTATCTTCAGAACCCATAGCTAGTTGTAAATTAGTTTTTCTTGTGAATAAAGTGGTCCTGTCTTGGAAGGAATGATGCTAAAGCTGAAACTCCAGTACTTTGGCCACCTCATGAGAAGAGTTTTCCTCATTGGAAAAGACTCTGATGCCGGGAGGGATTGAGGGCAAGAGGAGAAGGCGACGACAGAGGATGAGATGGCTGGATGGCATAACTGACTTGATAGACGTGAGTCTCAGTGAACTCTGGGAGTTGGTGATGGACAGGGAGGCCTGGCGTGCTGCAATTCATGGGGTCGCAAAGAGTCAGACACGACTGAGCGACTGATCTGATCTGATCTGATTTGATCTGTAAGCTATTAAATCTACCCAGGGTAAAAATTAAATATTTTCCAATAAAACTTCCTGAAAAAGCTGAACCCCAGAAGCAAGGCGGACTGAGGCACAAGGATCAGGTAACAGCAGCGGCAGCAATGTTGCACTTCTTCAGAAAGCCTCTTGAATCTAAAAAGCCGTTGGTACCAGAGACAGAAGCAGACAGATTTGTCCTTTTAGGAGATATAGCACATGAACAAAGAGTGGCAGCAAGAGGCAACACCTCAGATGCAGAAGACAACCAGCCTTTGGAGGAACCTGGTCATTCACAGCTCAGGGGGATAAACCCATAGATGAATGAGGGAACTGGTTTTGAATTTTTGTCATGAGTCATCTCTGCAAGGAATTAACACTGTAAACTGGCAAAGAAACACTCATCCAGTGTGACTGTGGCAGGGCCTGAGATGGAAAATAAGGGAGGCCAGACCCTGGAGAACAGCTCACTAACGGCTGAGCTTCTGAGCAATGGCCCCTTCTCCTTGGCCTCACACGTGTGCCATGCAGGGCACCATCAGTGACCTTCCCAAACACTCTCCTATGATGTCAACGAAACCTTACCAAGGTTTTGGTATGATTTCACTCTCAAAAACTCAGTACTCTATGGTTCATAATCGTTATGTCTGCATGCACCTTAACAAACTTTAAAACAAAAGTTTGTCGATTTCACTCATCTGATGTTTTTTGTAAAGGCCCTTAAAGGTCATCAGAAAGCAAGGATCGTGAAGCAGATAATAATATATTATTCATTGCTCTATTTTTTTTAGAATAAAGCATATTTGTATAAAAATTAAACCTAAGATCTACTTCCTTTTCCCCTAGTAATAAATACAAAGTTTAACTTATCAAGCCTTTTTGAAAGGAGATTTTGTCAACCAGTCTCTCAAAATATAGCACCTCACATTTATCTTGGAAAAACTGTGAAAAAGAACTGAGACATTTTTTTAGCACAGTTCTGAGGTATCTACTCAGAGTGTGACTTCTCTGGTTTGGAGGAAAACTTAATGTTATCCCCTTTCTCCTTTCATTATGTTTATGAATGAATTCAGACCAAAAAAAAAAAAAAGTTGCCAGTTAGCTTAATTTCTTCAGTCTTAATTTAGACATTGATGTGGAAATTTACAGCTTTTCCTAGAAAGCAATAGTAGTTTGCTGAGACAAGAATGCTGTATGAAGAATGCTCTGGATACTGTTTATTTTGAATGACAGATTCTCCTTAGGCCCATGGCAGTCTTCTTCACCTTGATGGAGATCCAGGTTCCTGTCTTTATTTTTTGCTACTTCATGGTTTGCTCTCTCACCAGCTTTACAAGAACGTCCCCTGCTTCTGCTTCAGTTGGCATTTTCTCTCCTTACCTCTTATATTTACAGTTTACGAAGAGACCCGCATTTCCCTCCAACCTCTCTGCTCCCCAGAGAAAAGAAGCTTATGATATGTATTATTGCTGATAAAGCCCTTATTTAGACATTTGTTGGCCACAATACAGAAGGAAATGTTTAACTGCCAGAAAAACTACAGCTGATTCATTTCCAGCTAGAGTGTAAGCAAAACACCTAGATAGGGCTTTTAATTTGTGAATATCCACTTTCTATTCTGACTAAAACAGAAAACTGCCATTGGTCCATAAACCATAAAGGGAAGAGATAAATTGTGATAGAGTATTTTCTATGCCATGGGAAATTTAAATCATATTTGTTCCGATTAGTGCCAATACAATTTATTGATTCTGTGCCAAATCTTAAATATATTTTTCACAAAGATAGAGTGCCATAGCAAAACTAAACACCGTGCACAAAAGTACATTAATTAAGTTTTAATGTGGCATGCATGTTTGTTTAATAAATGTGGCATGGTCTTGATAAACTGTTACATGATTAAGAGTTAAAATGTACATTTCTATTGACAAAAATATGCTTTATTTACAAATAATGGTACCACGGCTTAAAATTCAACAGTCAGAAAACAAAGATCATGGCATCCGGTCCCATCACTTCATGGGAAATAGATGGGGAGACAGTGGAAACAGTGTCAGACTTTATTTTTCTGGGCTCCAAAATCACTGCAGATGGTGACTGCAGCCATGAAATTAAAAGACGCTTGTTCCTTGGAAGGAAGTTTATGACCAACCTAGATAGCATATTGAAAAGCAGAGACATTACTTTGCCAACAAAGGTCCGTCTAGTCAAGGCTATGGTTTTTCCTGTGGTCATGTATGGATGTGAGAGCTGGACTGTCAAGAAGGCTGAGCATCGAAGAATTGATGCTTTTGAACTGTGGTGTTGGAGAAGACTCTTGTGAGTCCCTTGGACTGCAAGGAGATCCAACCAGTCCATTCTGAAGGAGATCAGCCCTGAGATTTCTTTGGAAGGAATGATGCTGAAGCTGAAACTCCAGTACTTTGGCCACCTCATGCGAAGAGTTGACTCATTGGAAAAGACTCTGATGCTGGAAGGGATTGAGAGCAAGAGGAGAAGGGGACGACAGAGGATGAGATGGCTGGATGGCATCACTGACTCAATGGACTTGAGTCTGAGTGAACTCCGGGAGTTGGTGATGGACAGGGAGGCCTGGCATGCTGCGATTCATAGGGTCTCAAAGAGTCGGACACAACTGAGCAACTGATCTGATCTGATACCATGTTATAACTATACTTATAAGTATTTTAATTTGTCTATAAAAGATAATTAAATAAATAAGAATTTTTAAAAACTAAAAAAAAAATATGAAAAAGCAGCTGTAAAACTGCCTGTCTCTAAGTAACCAGTATTTCCTCAGGACACAAATCTGAATAGGTCAGACTATCCTTCCAGAAAAAAGATCAACTTCATCAGAGAAATAGCTCAAGTCCCAGATTCCTTGAATAGAAAGATAAATAAGGACATAAACCTTTGTGACTCGGATACAAAATAAACCACAGGAAATAAATGTCATTATACATATTCAATACAATTTTAATGGGGCAAGGGATAGGGAGACAAAGGAAATATATTTCAGTCATTTTAACCACAATAGACTTCTTAGTGGCTCAGTGGTAAAGAATCCGCTTGCCAATGCAGGAGACTTGAGTTCGATTCCTGGATCAGGAAGGTCCCCTGGAGAAGAAATGGCAACCCAATCCAGTATTCTTGCCTGGGAAATCCCATGGACAAAGGAACCTGGCAGGCTATACTCCATGGAGTTGCAAAAGAGTTGGACACAACTTAGCACCTAATGACAAGAAATTTTAGTCACACACTTTTTGGAATATGCTGTGATTTCACAGTTTAAAGTTTGCTGATGAAGAAATTTAATCAAGATGAAAGGCATTTGTTTGTGGGTCAGTAAAAATACAAAGTTAATCCAGATCACTTCTGCCTTTTTAAAATAAGAGAGAGAAAAGAACAGAATGTTGCATTCACTAGGTAAACAGGCCAGAGAGACATTTAGAGGATAAATATGCAAATAAATTTTTCTAAACATACTAAGCAAGATGAGCATACAAGTTATCATCCAAATGGAAATTATGTCTGGGAATGTTAGGATGCCAAAAATAATTAACAGATGTTAATTGATCAACAGTCCTAACCTGAGTGGTCCCAGGAAAACGGGACTGTCCTTGGTAAACCAAAACTTACTATTAGAGTAAGAAATATTATGGAAACTTAGGCTTCCCTGGTGGCCCAGATGGTAAAGACTCTGCCTGCAATGCAGGAGACCAGGGTTCAATCCCCGGATTGGGAAGATTCCCTAGAAAATGGAATGGCAACCCACTCCAACTGTTGATCAGAGAATTCCATGGACAGAGGAGCCTAGAGAGCCACAGTTCAGAGGGTTGCAAAGAATTGGACACAAATAAACAACTAATACACACAAGTGGAAACTTACAGGGGAAATATAAACCAAGTACTCACCTTAGCCATAACTAATCTGTCATTGATTAGCATCCTAAATTAGGCTATTCATGATCCATAACTAGAAAACAGAAGAGTTGACTTAGCACTCCCACCATCAAGGTAGTAGTCATGGTGTACTACCTGGATGGGGCACTCTGAGGAGTGCAGCCCAGCTCCCCTATGTGAAGAGCTTGTTGCTCTGGTTCCTAAAAGTGCTCTCAGCAAACCAACACCAGCTGTCATCCCTTCAGAGACTGCCTCAACTACACCGAACCTCCAAGTTCAAGGTCATGCTTAGTGGCCACTATCCAATAATTGATCAGTTTGAGTATAAAGGACTGATCATTTCAGCTCAACTAGGGACAACTCAAAAGGGTCATCATGGCTCCAGAGATCCCACAGCTTGGCCAAGGCCATCCTTGGACCTATATTCCTTTTGGACAGTTCCTTTCTGCTTTCAGAAGGTGCCAGGTTCCAGGGTTTCCAGATTTAGTAAGTGTGCCTCTATTTACAATGATCTTATAGCAACATTCTCCAAATTGTACCCTCTAGGCAACAATAGCTAGAAAGTGCTGTTTGGGTGTCTTGTCCTATACATTCTACCTCTATTGTATTCTGAATACTCCTGGGAAATAGATCTGGGTTATTATAATCGATAAGACAGGAAAATTAAAGATGATAAAAATCAACCAGGAGCAAATGTGTTTAGTAAATGTTTACTCAATGAATGGATAGATGAAATGCAGATGTATCACTGTAACTAATGAGTCTACAACTCTAGGTGCAGAACCAGCAGTGTCCAGATCCTGCGAAGTCCAAATCAGTTCCAAGGGTTTAATGATCAGATTAGAATCCATGAGCTCCTCTACTGAGAATACAGACTACATGTCACTCATCTTTGAACACTCAGTAGCACAATGCTTTGAACTTAGTAGTCATTCAATAGTTTTGCTTGAGTGACCAGATTTAAAAGGCCCATCATGCCTGGGCTAAAAGGCACTTAGTCTGTGACAATGAGGATATGGTGACCCGGGTTTGATCCCTGGGTCAGGAAGATGCCCTGGAGAAGGGAATGGCAACCCACTCCAGTATTCTTGCCTGAAGAATTTCTTGGACAGAGGAGGCTGGCAGGCTATAATCCATGGGGTCACAAAGAGTTAGACATGACTGAACAAGTAACACCTTCAGTACAACTTTTCAGCAATGATCCACCAAGCATTCTGAACACAGTGATATGCCAGGAAGGCAGACAATAGTTTAGTTGAAATCGATATGTAATAATACATACATGAAATTTTTCATTCAAATAATGGGAAAATATGACAGTGAAGAGACTACAGACTCACCCAGGCATAAAGAAGAGAACTATCTTCAGTCATCTCTAGTGCCTTATATAGTCTTTAACATATAACATTTTTTAAATATGTTATAAATGAAAAAACCAAATGACCAAAATAACATTAAAATGAGAAATGACGGCCAAAATTTTGGGAAATTATAAAATCAGTGAATAGAAACTGAAATAGGGAACATCTGGTCGGGATGAGCCACTATGTTTGAGATATAATAATGTTCAATATCAGAGACCCCGATTTCTCAAATGAAGTACTAGATGGATAACTTTTAAGGGAAAGAGGTGGGCTGCCGTCTATGGGATCGCACAGAGTCGGACACGACTAAAGTGACTTAGCAGCATTCTCTTATACTTCTAATGTCAACTTAAATCAATTTTAATACATTTTAATACATACAAAATTAAACTCAGCATTTATTACCCTTATTAAAAGAAAAAGGCAAAAATCTTAAATACAAAAAAATGAACACCTGATAACGAATTAAATTCAAGTTAACAGCAAAACTGAAGTATAACAAACAATGGTTTTCTACTGTAGTAATGTAATGTCAGATCAGATTCTATATATAATCTTCATTTTTTTAATCATTCTAATGAAAAAAATGCCTTTTCACTTAAATTCACTATATATAATATATGTAACCTCATGGCTTTCTTTGGCAACTGATAATCAGACCTCACACTAAAAAAAGAAGAAAAAGACACCCACAGCATTCCTTGAATGCTAAATTTAAGGAAGGTACTTTGAAATAAAGTTGGTATCACAACCACGTTGAAATCCTTATCAAATGTGTAAATATTCAATTACATCTGGAATCAGGTATAGAAAATTCTTCAGTGTTTACTTACTGATATACTAACTACTAATGAACTGTTGAAAGTTAAATGGAATCTGTGAAATTCATCTGTCTGTGACTTGAATGTGTTATTGCTATAATGCTGGTTCCTCTGGGTATGGCACACAGGGATGCTATTAATATTAGCACAGTTTGTTATCTGAATCTCAGTGAACACTTCATATATTTCAAACACTGAAGTTTCTGGTATTCACACGGCACAAACATAGTCAACACAAACACCAGTTTTATCACATGGCAATATTTGGTTACACAGCAGGTGATTCAGATGCTATGCTTATATTATTTTTTAAGATTATCACTGGTACTAAAACTTTTAAATTTTATTTTTTTTATCTTAACTGCAATCACTTTTACTCTATTTTTAGACCTATTATTGGAGTATAGTTGCCTGCCAATGCAGGAGATGCAGGTTCAATCCCTGGGTTGGGAAGATCCCCTGGAGAAGGGAATGGCTACCCACTGTAGTATTCTTGCCTAGAAAATCCCACGGACAGGAGCCTGGTGGGCTACAGTCTCAGTTCAGTTCAGTTCAGTTGCTCAGCTGTGTCCAACTCTTTGAAACCCCATGAATCGCAGCACACCAGGCCTCCCTGTCCATCACCAACTCCTGGAGTTCCCTCAGACTCACGTCCATCAAGTCAGTTCTCCTCCTGCTCTCAATCCCTCCCAGCATTAGAGTCTTTTCCAATGAGTCAACTCTTCGCATGAGGTGGCCAAAGTACTGGAGTTTCAGCTTCAGCATCATTCCCTCCAAAGAACACCCAGGGCTGATCTCCTTCAGAATGGACTGGTTGGATCTCCTTGTAATCCAAGGGACTCTCAAGAGTCTTCTCCAATGGTTGCAAAAGAGTCAGATACAACTTAGCGACTAAAGAATAGCAACGAATGAAAGGGGCAGAAAGCAGGAAAATGAATTATAGAATCATCAAATCCTACCACTGCTGAATATCTTCTCACCAGCTCCACATCTTCAAAAAAAGGAAACTGAGTCTTGATTTAAGTGTAGCCTTGGTTCCTTTATGAAGATTTGTTCTATTCTATTAGAGAACTTTCTCTCCTAAATTGGCTGTTGCAAATTACTCAACTCATCAATGCTAAAATACATCAAATTAGAATTTAATGATCTGGTACCACAGTCACAGAGGCAAAATAATTCTGAACATTTAATCTGAATGTAAAAATTCTTTATAAACAGTGTCCTCAAATTCCCTGATGTTTCTCCAAAAACTAAAGCAAATAAAATAGCAGGTTTAAGCCATCACAGCATGTAATCTACTTACCAACAACAAAGTAAAATAAAAAGCATCTTTAAAGCAGTGATTTTAAAAATGATCAAGAAACCACGTGAGAATTTCTTCACAAGAACCTTTAAAATAGGTGCTTAAAACTTTGAGTCAATAATTAATTGCATTGCAATATAGCACACTTACTCTGCATAAATGTATATGTTTCTATCCTGAAAAGGCAGTATGAAATCTACAAGTTCAGTTCAGTTCAGTCGCTCAGTCATGTCCAACTCTGCAACCTCATGAACTGCAGCATTCCAGGCCTCCCTGTCCATCACCAACTCCCAGAGTTTACCCAAACTCATGTCCATTGAGTCGGTGATGCCATCCAACCGTCTCATTCTCTGTCATCCCCTTCTCCTCCTGCCCTCAATTTTTCCAGCATCAGAGTCTTTTCAAATGAGTCAGGTCTCTGCACCAGGTGGCCAAAGGACTGGAGTTTCAGCTTCAACATCAGTCCTTCCAATGATCACCCAGGACTGATCTCCTTTAGGATGGACTGGTTGGATCTCCTTGCAGTCCAAGGGACTCTCAAGAGTCTTCTCCAACACCACAGTTCAAAAGCATCAATTCTGCGGTGCTCAGCCTTCTTCACAGTCCAACTCTCACATCCATACATGACCATAGGAAAGACCATAGCCTTGACTAGACGGACCTTTGTTGGCAAAGTAATGTCTCTGCTTTTGAATATGCTATCTAGGTTGGTCATAACTTTCCTTCCAAGGAGCAAGAGTCTTTTAATTTCATGGCTGCAATCACAATCTGCAGTGATTTTGAAGCCCCCCAAAATAAAGTCAGCCACTGCTTCCACTGTTTCCCCATCTATTTGCCATAAAGTGATGGGACCGGATGCCATGATCTTAGTTTTCTGAAAGTTTCACTCTCCTCTTTCATTTTCATCAAGAGGCTCTTTAGTTCCTCTTCACTTTCTGCCATAAAGGTGCTGTCATCTGCATATCTGAGGTTATTGATATTTCTCCCAGCAATCTTGATTCCAGCTTGTGCTTCTTCCAGCCCTAGCGTTTCTCATGATGTACTCTGCATACAAGTTAAAAAAGCAGGGTGACAATATACAGCCTTGACGTACTCCTTTTCCTATTTGGAACCAGTCTGTTGTTCCATGTCCAGTTCTAACTGTTGCTTTCTGACCTGCATATAGGCTTCTCAAGAGGCAGATCAGGTGCTCTGGTATTCCCATCTCTTTCAGAATTTTCCACAGTTTATCATGATCCACACAGTCAAAGGTTTTAGCACTGTCAATAAAGCAGAAATAGATGTTTTTCTGGAACTCTCTTGCTTTTTCAATGATCCAGCGGGTGTTAGCAATTTGATCTCTGGTTCCTCTGCCTTTTCTAAAACCAGCTTGAACATCTGGAGGTTCAGTTCATTCAATGAAATCTACAAACTTGTGCATAAAACTAAAATGTTTCTGAGAGTAAAGTTATACTCACATCTACATTAAATTGATATAATTTCCATGTACTTAAGATATAAGGAAAATTCAGATACAAGGGAGATTTCAGGGAAAGTCCTCATATCAGTTTAGATTCAACTAAATATCACCAACTGAGTATGTCAATCACAGTTCACATGATCTTAATTGTGATGGAGTTATTCAAAAATTTTAATTAAATTCAACAGTGTCAGACTTTATTTTTCTGGGCTCCAAAATCACTGCAGATGGTGACTGCAGCCATGAAATTAAAAGACACTTACTCCTTGGAAGGAAAGTTATGACCAACCTAGATAGCATATTCAAAAGCAGAGACATCACTTTGCCAACAAAGGTTCACCTAGTCAAGGATATGGTCTTTCCTGTGGTCATGTATGGATGTGAGAGCTGGACTGTGAAGAAGGCTGAGCACGGAAGAGTTGATGCTTTTGAGCTGTGGTATTGGAGAAGACTCTTCAGAGTCCCCTGGACTGCAAGGAGATCCAACCAGTCCATTCTGAAGGAGATCAGCCCTGGGATTTCTTTGGAAGGAATGATGCTAAAGCTGAAACTCCAGTATTTTGGCCACCTCATGCGAAGAGTTGACTCATTGGAGAAGACTCTGATGCTGGGAGGGATTGGGGGCAGGAGGAGAAGGGGATGACAGAGGATGAGATGGCTGGATGGCATCACTGACTCGATGAATGTGAGTCTGAGTGACCTCCGAGAGCTGGTGATGGACAGGGAGGCCTGGCGTGCTGCAGTTCATGGGGTTGCAAAGAGTCGGACACGACTGAGCGACTGATCTGATCTGATCTGATGCTCTTGGAAACTGGGCATAAATCTTAAAAAAGATTTTTTTTACTTTTTAATGAGTGATAATGAAATCTTAAAGGGCAAAATAATAATGACTTTGGGACTCAGAAGTTGGATCTTTTGTTTGCCAAAAAATGCGATAATATTAGCAATAACCAGTTAGAGACTACTAAAAATATGGAACATTGAAATGAAATTTTAAGATAAACCATAATGGAAAAGAATATTTTTAAAAAAGAAGGTGTGTGTGTGTATATATATACACACATATGTAGTATATATATATGTATAATTGAATCACTTTGCATATAGCAATAATTAGCCCACCATTGGGAATCAACTATACTTCAATTTAAAAAAAATTTTTTTAAGATGAACAATGTGCGTGATTTGTTGGAAGTTAGATAAGATCTTCAATAAATGAGCTTAGGATACCTAAGAAATAAGATAAACTGCTGCTGCTGCTCCTGCTAAGTCGCTTCAGTCGTGTCCGACTCCGTGTGACCCCATAGACGGCAGCCCACCAGGCTCCCCCGTCCCTGGGATTCTCCAGGCAAGAACACTGAGGATATACTAACAAAGGGAGATACCTCAAATTTAACTTTCTAGGTTATTAGATAGATGTGGCAAGGTGTACTATCAAGCCCTGCATCCTTCTGACATCTAATAACTAAGTTATTAGATAGATGTGGCAAGGTACTATCAAGCCCTGCATCCTTATGACACCATCAGAACTTCAACTCTGACCCAGTGAATGTATTACTTGATATAATGTGTTTTTCCCCAATGGAATAAACATTCACACAATATGTACTTGGCCATATACAAGGTACGATAAATGATAGAGATGAGATACCATTTAAAGAATGTTAAACATTTAAATATTCAAACAACCTACAAGGTAAAAAGGAGATAGGACAAATATAAATAACTATGATACAGGAAAAAGATTCAAAAATAAAATTTTATTAGAGGAGGGGGAAGAAGAGATTCTTTCAGGCCTGGAGGAATCATGAAAGAGAATGTGCTGGAACTGGGCACTGAAAAAATGGGCAGAATCTCACTAGGCACAGGTAGAAGAAGGAACAGCGATCAAGGACACAGAGGCAGGAAATAATGTGCAAATTCAGAGTTGGGAAGTGAATCAAGGCAGACGAAGTACAAAGAGACTAGAGAGTAATGGCAGCTAAGGATGGGAAGTGCTCAGTAGCTTAGTCATGTCCAACTCTTTGCAACCCCACCAACTGTAGCCTGCCAGGCTTCTCTGTCCAACGGATTTCCCAGGCAAGAATACTGGAATGCATGGCCATTTCTGTCTCCAAGGGATCTTCCTGACCCATATATACTAGTGAGTAGGGTAGTCAAAAATGTGAGCTTCGGGTCAGAACTCATAGGTTTAGATGTGGTTCTACCACTTTCTGAGTATGTGATCTTAGACTGGGCTTCAGTCTCTTCATTCATAAAATTAGGATAAAAATCACTAACCTGCCGACCAATCAGAATCAAACACAATAGGCATGCACAAGTGCTTTGCAAACCAGAAGCATTTTAAGAATGTAAAATATTACCAGGACAGTGGTAATGAAAATAAAATGGAGAAAATGTCTGCGTGACACTAGAAAATCAATGAGATTTAAGCATTGTGAGAGGAGAGGCAAATGGGAGCAGAGAAATCCTAAGGGCTGGCACTGAGGCACAGGGGCCCACAAGGCCCTTCAGGACCCCCAAACCACCAGCTGGAGGAGCCTACTCAGCATGGCCGGCCAAGTCAAGGGCACTTGGAGTCACTCTACAGTAAGTACTCTCTCCATCTGGGGTGATGGCTGGAGAGGGGTAAGGAAGGAAGGTCAGTCATGGTGGCAGAGTTGTGACAAGCAATTGTAACCTAGAAATCACAATCTTGTTCTATCAGCAAGACCACGAATAGGCACAGCAGGAGGCTGGCACCCACCTTCATCAAAGACAGAGGTTTACCATTGGGCAGAGGAGGGCTATACATGCAAACCCATGTATGTTCAGTCACTCAGATGTGTCCAACTCTTTGCGACCCCGTGGACTGTTACCCACCAGGCTCCTCTGTCCATGGGATTCTCCAGGCAAGAATACTGGAGCGGGTTACCATTTCCTCCTCCAGAGGATCTTCCCAACCCAAGGACTGAACCCACGTCTCTTGCATCTCCTGCACTGCAGGCGGATTCTTTACCACTGAGCCACCTCAGAAGCCCTACACACAAGAGGCCCAGCCACTAACCTTCCACAAGTGAGATATATCCCAGGAGTACAGATGGTCAAAATGGTCACAGTGATCAAAGTGATGGTGGTGATCATTTCATAAAATTCACATAATATTGCACATCATCTATATTTCCATTAAAAAATAACAACAACAACAAAAAAGATAACCTAGGAGTGGGAATGAAGGGCTGACGATCAAGGGCAGCTCCTGGATGGAGGAACAAATGCTCTGTGGCTACAGCTGTATACATGCAGAAGCCTGGAGACTATGCAAGTTAAGGACTGAGCCCCAGGCGACCAAAGCCTTCTAAGACACTGCCTGGAAACGAGGGCCAGCTGATTCTGATAGACTGCAGTTCTATTCAAGCAGTTGTCCACTTGGTGCAGGGTTCTGCACCACCATCCTGACTGGGCATGAGTAAACCAATGTCTGGTCCTGAACTCTGTGCTGCTCACCTGGCATTTGAGTAACACCCTTCCTTACATGATCCACAGAGTTAACCACATGACCCTGGCAGAACAGAACCAACTCAGTACCCCAGAGCCCTGGGCATCTGCAGGAATCGCCCAACACTGACTTTGATGAGGGCTACAGGCCCACAGGGGACCAAGTATAAGTGGAATATCAACCACTAGTATTTTAACACTTATGTGTAAGCTGAAACTTTGTTTCTGAGCATGATCAGTGTGATTTAAGAAGACCGATTTCCCACTAACAAAATCACCTTGTCTTGCATGAAACTAAATCCACACAAATGTAATCTGAATGCTTGGGTTTTAGGGGATAGGTACTATACAACCGTCTAAGGTTAAGTAAGACTCTTCTTTAAGTGACACATGGAAAGAAAAACACAAAAACTCATTTTAGTCAAACTGATGTTTTATTATGTCTCAGAAGAACAAGAGTTCTATCATGTAAGAAAGAAAACGACCTATTTGGTTCTTCCTTTTCTGATAATCAAATAGACATACTTATTGATGAAAGTACACAAATATATTAAGTGAAGCTATCTAAAACTTATTGAGAGCCTAGAGTGTTGTTTAGAGAAATGCATACAAAAACACATATTTTTTCAAAAAAATGTACACATAGCTGATGCTGGAAAAAATATTCCAATCAATGAATACAAAATGTATTTCTGAATAAACCTATAATGACTTCACTATGCATGAATAATAACTAAAGTTGTTTTTCCAGAAAAGCAAAAGAAATATTTTCATCATCCTTGTGATAGCAGCTGGAATTTCAGGGAAAACCATCTTAGAAAATTAAAAAAAGAGCTTTTTTAAATCTTCCAACATTTATATGGAAATGAGATGTTTCCTAAAACATATCCATACCCTGTACCTACGTCAAAACCAGAGCTCAAAGCACACACATTCCTCCGGCAGATTCCTGCCTAGAAGGCCACACAGCACACCGACATCATCCACGTGCGTCATTCTCCACGGAGGACGTTACCAAGCTGTCAATTTCAATTAACCTGCTTCACTTTATAAATAGCCTAAACGTCCCTGTCTAAATAGGCTGGTGCCCTTTTCTCAGAAGCAGAGGGAACAACACGACAAAGAAGCATGAAAAATAAATGAGCTTTCCCCTTTGTAAATAGGCGAAAGTTGACATTAAACCAATTCTGAGTCCAAACTAAAGAGCTATTAATAAAATAAAGCTCAAGAGAATGAAGGACCAGTTTTAACCAGAAAATAAATAACATTCACTAACTCTATCGGCCCTTTTTAAAGTATAAGTATCTGTGAGTCACAGGGCTAGAGATATAACTCAAGGTCCATATTCAGGCAGAGCTAAACACAGACACCATAAATTACAAACCATAACATGGTCCCCAAAGTAGAACAGTCTAAAAGGCCCAAGTGCTTGATGCTCAGTCAAAAAGAAGTTAGTTTTGAAGATTTAATGATATCATTGTCTTCTAAATCTGAAATGTTTCATAACTTTTATAACCTATAGCATTATCATTTCCTTTGCTAGCTGTATTTTTTTCTCTAAAATTCACATAATATTGCACATCATCTATATTTCCATTAAAAAATAACAACAACAACAACAACAAAAAAGATAACCTAGGAGTGGGAATGAAGGGCTGACGATCAAGGGCAGCTCCTGGATGGAGGAACAAATGCTCTGTGGCTACAGCTGTATACATGCAGAAGCCTGGAGACTATGCAAGTTAAGGACTGAGCCCCAGGCGACCATCTCTAAAATCAATGATAACAAAAAAATTCTACATGGCACTTGTACAGTCTAAGTACTTGTGTACAGCACTTTTCCAGTTCACACTTTAGGGAGAAAATAACAGTAGAGTCAGAAAACATCAATGGAATTTATCAAAAAGTGGAACAGCCACTATGGAGAACCATATGGAAGTTCCTTTAAAAACTAAAAATAGAACTACCATATGCCCCAGAAATTCTAGTCCTGGGCAAACACCCAGAGAAAGCCACAAATCACAAAGATAAATGCACCCCACTATTCATTACAGCACTGTTTACAATAGTCAGGACATGGAAGCAATCTAAACGTCCATCAACAGAGGAATAAAGATGAAGTACATATATACAAGAGAATATTACTCAGCCATAAAAGGGAACAAAACTGGGCCATTTGCAGAGACGTGGATGGACCTAGAGACTGCAAAGTAAGTCAGAAAGAGAAAAACAAATAGCATATATTAATGCATACATGCGGAATCTAGAAAAACTGTAAAGATTTATCTTATCTGCAAAGCAGTAATAGAGACACAGACAAAGAGAACAAACATACGGACACCAAGGTGAGAAGCGGGTGTGGGATGAATTGGGAGATTGGGCTTGACGTGTATACACGACTGACACTATGCATAACATAGGAAACACGAGAGCCTCCTGCACAGCACAGGAACCTCTACTCAGTGCTCCATGGTGACCTAAGTGGGAAGGCAATCCAAAAAAGGGGACTATATGGATACACACAGCTGATTCCCTTTGCTGTACAGCAGAAACTAACACAAATTGTAATGTAACTATACTCCAATAAAAATTAATTTTTCAGAAAAGGAGAACATTCCTGGTGATCATTACAGAGGCTGACATTCCTGGTGATCATTACAGAAGCTGCTGCTGCTGCTGCTAAGTCGCTTCAGTCGTGTCCGACTCTGTGCAACCCCATAGATGGCAGCCCACCAGGCTCCACCGTCCCTGGGATTCTCCAGGCAAGAACACTGGAGGGGGTTGCCATTTCCTTCTCCAATGCATAAAAGTGAAAAGTGAAAGTGAAGTCTTTCAGCCGTGTCCAACTCTAGCGACCCCATGGACTGCAGCCTACCAGGCTCCTCTGTCCATGGGATTTTCCAGGCAAGAGTACTGGAGTGGGGTGCCATTGGTGAACCCATTAATTCACCTAATTAATAACCACTGTGTGGAAAAACACAGCGGGTCACCAAATTAATTTCAGATAAAATAAATATACATGTATATGTGTTACATATACATAAATATGGGTCACCCAGGCAATACTTAATAAGCATGCCATAAATGGCATAGTGACAACCCACATGCATCAGAATAGTATTCAGCTCACTGAACTACCTGGGACACAATCAAAAAGTAAGAATTAAGCTAAATAAAAAAGATTTCTGATGGAAGGAAGATCTGACGAAGTTGACAAACTGTCCTTAAGGAAGTCCCTTAAGCCCTCCTCACAGCAGCTATAAAAATAAAATCCCATTAGAAGTCATTCCTAATAGGTAATTCTCTTGCTGTGGCAGTTAAATGAATCATCACTTTATTTGCACTAAGTCTTGACAACCAGCTGCCCACTCTTGCACTCATTCAACCAATTTCCATGCTTGGCACTATTCTGGGCCTCATGGGAGATAAGAAGATGAACTGTAAATATAAGTAAAACATGGGACAAAATAAGCATATGAGTTATGGATGCGATGTTGGATGGAAATAGAAGAATCAAGAGAAATTACTTTGAGATGGCAAAGGCTGAAAAAGAACTGGGTCAGGTGTAGGGTCAGAGTTGAAGCAGGGGAGGACTTTTTGAGGTGCAGAAACAACACTATATACACAGAGAGGCAACTTGAAACAGAGTGGATGCAGCCAAGAGTGTGGCAGGGCAGGGGGGACCAAAGCTGGAAAGAAAAGTCAAAGCCAGACCACCTTACAGTCTTAAACACAGGCTAGGGAAACTGGACTTTACCATTCAACAGGAGGAATATTTTAAGCAAGAAAGTATCATGATCAGAGCTGTATTGTGGAAAAATTAATCTCACTGATGTATATAACACGAAATAGAGTAGGAAGGAGAGTAAGAACAGACTCAAGACAAAGATTGCAATCATTCAGATCAGACATAAGGAGGGTGTATAAAAAAGAATGAAATAACACCATTTGCAGCAACATGGATGGTGCTAGAGATGATCATACTAAGTGAAGTAAGTCAGAGAAAGACAAACACCATATGATATCACTTATATGTGGAATCTAAAATATGATACAAATGAACTTATCTACAAAGCAGAAACAGACTTATGGGCATAGAGAACAGACTTATGGTTGCCAAGGGGTGGGTGTAGGGATGGATGGCAGTTTGGGGTTGCTGCTGCTGCTGCTGCTAAGTCGCTTCAGTCGTGTCCGACTCTGTGCAACCCCATAGACGGCAGCCCATCAGGCTCCCCCGTCCCTGGGATTCTCCAGGCAAGAACACTGGAGTGGGTTGCTAGGAGATGCAAACTAGTATATATAGAATAATAAACAAGGTCATACTGTACAGCATAGGGAACACGTTCAATGTCCTGTGATAAACCATAATGGAAAAGAATATATATATGTGTGTGTGTATATGTATAACTGAATCACTTTGCTATATACCAGAAACTAACACGTTATAAATGAACTTGTGCCCAGTCATGTCTGACTCTTTGCAACCCCCTGGACTGAAGCCCACCAGCTCCTCTGTCCATGGAATTTTTCAGGGTTGTCATTTCCTACTCCAGGGGATCACCCTAACCCAGGGACCAAACCTGAGTCTCTTGCATCTCCTGCATTGGCAGGCAGATTCTTTACCACTTTGCCACCTGGGAAACCCAATAAATCAACTACACTTCAATTTTTAAATTTTTTAAAAAAGGAAAGAGACGTAAGGAGGGAGTGGATTCTAACAGTCACAGTAGGGACAGTAGTGAGAGAAACCCCAATATAGAACCATCAGAACTCAATAACTCTGAAACTAACACAAAATTGTAAATCAACTGTACTCCAATGAAAAAATAATTAGAAGAGAAAATAGAACTCCATAGCTGAAGTTTTCAATTTGGCTTGTTTCGAGAATACACAGAGCAGGATCCAAGAGGCAGCCTGAAAGTCACTACACGTAACGAAATAAAAGAGAAATAGTTGCCACACAGATTTAAAACCAATACACATACATTCAGAAGGCTGAGTTTCACTTGAAATAAACCTTTTAAATGTCAAATCCATTTTTAAACAAGAGGTCAGGGGGAAAGTTAGCAAGTATCACAAAGTGCAATTTGATGAAGACTTTAGTCTGGTCCAAACCAGATGGCCAGCTAAAATAAGTGATGGTACAGAGGACAATCCAATGTTTCAGAATTAAAGAAATCTATATTCTATACACTCTTACAGGATAATCATATCTCCTCAAAACTTTAGCCATCTAATCTGTTTCTGACCTCACTCTTCCGTGAAAATTATTTTATTTTGTAGGTCACAAGTCACTGAGGACCTCCTAACTGCATACCCAATGGAAACTTCATGGGCAATATTTCAATATTTAAACCCTGACACTGCTCTAAATCCTTTACTTTCCATCTGCCTCCATCTGCAAAACATCATGCGTCCTCTTGGTTCTGCCCGACTGATTCTTCACTGACCCCTTCCTGGCTCTACCTTTCCTCCACTGCCACGGGTCAGATGCTCATTACCTCTCAGACAGACTCCGTGGTTCTCAAACTACAGTTTCCGGACCACCAGCAGCAGCATCTGCAAACTTGCTGGAAGTAAAAAATGCTTGAGCCCCATGTAAGACCTACTGAATCAGAAACTCTGGGGGTAGCATCCAGTAATCTGTGATGGAGCAAGCCTTCCAGGTGACTCTGACGTGCACTAAAACTTAAGAACCTCTGTAAACAGGAATCATCCTGCTATTGGTCTTCCCACCTTTACGTCTCAGCGTCCTCAAGCCTGTGGCCAGCACTAGGTCCTAAACAATCAATTTAACTATGTCATCCACCATCTTTTATGACAGGATTCAAAATATGTCAACACTTTTTAAACAAAAAAGACATCAAACGTTAACTTAAACTTGCATTCTAATGTTACTTGAATTTGTACAGACATAGAAGTTTTATAAAACTAGCAATATCCCTATTTTTCAAGCATAGGTAATTTCTTACACAGAGAACACAAAACCAATACATTCAACAACATTAATCTGAAATCAAATTTTTCTGAAATTGTGCTGCTCAGTTAGTTGGTCACTCGTGTCTGACTCTTTGCAACCCCATGGACTGTAGCCCGCCAGGCTCCTCTGCCCATGGGATTCTCAGGCAAGAATACTGGAGTGAGTTGCCATTCATGTTGTCTCCAGTCCCACTGTCCCCATCCTTATGAATTTAGCCCCTTACAAAAGAAGATCACTTGACATATTAGTGGGAATTAAGAAGGGAATGAATGTCGATATCTATATCCCACTCTTTTTCCAGAAGACTCAGCTGCCATTTTCTACCAAAATTCTCAGCACACAATTTCATTCACCCTCTGTCATGTACATTCTGGACTAAGAGCAAAGTTGCCAGGCATGTCTTCCATCATTTCATATTGTTATTTCATTCTTACATTGTTATTTTACTCACCATGGAGGCAATGCTTTGGCAGACCAAGTTTACTGGATGTCCTAAAAGGCAGAGACTACATGTTGAAAATTTTTAGTACCTTTTGGAACAGGAGTTCTCAAACTTGGCTGCACATTTGAATCACCTGGGGACCTTTGAAAACTCCCAACACTCTGGCCACAACCCAGACCAGTGACTCACAATCTCTGGGGTGAAATGGAAGTATCAGAATTGCAACCTACGGGCACAGCTGAGCATCAGTGCTGGGTAGTGAATGGTATGGTCACCTGGAGACCTATGTCTGACACTTATCCCACATAAGCACCATGCCACTGAAAGGCATCCGACCCTCCTAAGATGCATCTCCAACAAGCTTATGGACCTAGTGCACTGGTCTCTGTACCCAGGAAAATAACCTGAGTAATCCAAGGAAATCTGAAAGAAGTGCCTCAGCCTAAGACAGTTTGAGGATGTGTTTTCTACCTGTCAGATGACACATTAATATTAACCATCTATTTCCTGTGCCCATTAGTCAATGTGGCAATGATAATAGTGCCAGTCTTTCTCCATTAAGTATAATTCAGCCGGTCACTGCCTTCATTATCCATTACTTGGCCTAACAAGGCTATCACATGCTTGAACTGACCTGGGGCTATTTTGAGTGGCAATCTTTCAGTTCTGCAGAAATTATAAAACTGACCTAAACAAAGAAACTGCTGGAGTTGCCAGGCAGCAGAGGCCCCAGAATATCTATACAGGAGGAGCACAGAAGAAGCATTCTAGTTAGAGACTAAAGGCAGGTGGCTTGTCTTGATCTTATACTCCCATAGCTAGCGCATCATTTTTACTTAAGACTCTATGTAGGCAGGAGATGATTTGGGGGAAGTGATGAAGATCAAAGTCGCCTTGAGCACCCCTGAGACCCCCATGCTAGCAAAGTCAGGGACCAGAGATCCATGTCACTGCAACCACCGACAGAGGCCTCTTCATTTTCTTCCTTTGGCTGTTCTCCAGAGGCTGGACACTGGTCCACTTACAGCTGTGCACACACAGGGGGCGAGAAGGGGACAGGCAAGGCAAGACAGTGACCAACTGCTGAAGCCTCCACCAGAGAGACTCCCCCAGAGGAAAAGAGAAACCACATCAAAGCCTAACAACTGAGCCTGAGCCCTTAGCAGTCCTGCTGAAATTAAGGATGAAAGGGTCCTGCAGTTGAACTGAGACCCCATGAGAATCCACAAAGAGACACAGATCAAACCAGAAGGGGACTTGCAGCAAGGAAATACTGGTATGTTAAACCCCTCTCCCACCGAAAGCCATCTACAGCTTATCTAAAGTACCATGTCTGTTCTCTGATCCTATAAATCTGGACCACAGAGACTTTTCTGAGACAATGGGAAGTGGATGGACATAGCACTCCATAGCCACCAGAAAGTGTAAACTGTGAAAGATTTCTCAGTCACTGGGCTACTGCTCCCTTAGTAAAAATGAATCACCTAAGGAAGGCTGAGCACTGAAGAAGTGATACTTTTGAACTGTGGTGTTGGAGAAGACTCTTGAGAGTCCCCTGGACTGCAAGGAGATCCAACCGGTCAATCCTAAAGGAAGTCAATCCTGAATATTCATTGGAAGGACTTATGCTGAAGCTCCAATACTTTGGTCACCTGATGTGAAGAGCCGACTCAGGGGAAAAGACCCTGATGCTGGGAGGGATTGGGGGCAGGAGGAGAAGGGGACAACAGAGGATGAGATGGCTGGATGGCATCACCAACTCAATGGACATCAGTCTGAGCAAACTTCAGGGGATAATGAAGGACAGGTGTCGGGAGCCGGCTTGGATCAGCGCTTCACCCATGACAAAGGTCATGAGGAAGGAGGCTCGGCAATACGCAAAGGCAGGATCTAGCCTCAGGAGCCCCCTGGAAATTCTCGAGCATCTACCCCCAAAAACCAGAGTCTGCCTACTTTCTGCTTTGTGCTCTCACCTACACCTCTGACTTTATGGGGGGCTGTCCCCCACTACCTCTCTCTGAAAAAAGAGTTAACTTAGAGCTCCAGTTAATAAAAATTCCTGGGCGTGACAGGAATATTTTAACCTACAAACTCCTCTGAAGGTTCTCTAGCCCACCTGACAGGCTTGTCTGGCCACTTGTGCTTCTAAAAACAGGTTCTTTAGAGAAGTTAGAAAACTATTAGTGGGCTGATTAGAAATTGTATTGGTGAAGGGTTTTTCATTTGTTGAGCCAATGTTTGCTGCTAAGTCTCCACATCGCCTGCCCTTACACACATTAATGAATATATAGAAGAAATAGGTATTAACCTTTGATATTAATCACGTTAGGCCTTAGGCTAAGTAAGTTATTTCTTTAATTAAAACCCAACCTCACTCTATAGGAATGTAAATTTATCTGGTGGAGTCTGTTTTAAGAATAATCACCCCTGAAGAAATAAATGTCCTGGATTGACCACTGTCACAAGGAGAGGGTCATAAATTGTCAGCAGGCCCCCTGGCCAGAAGATGATGTAACACCCCTAAGACCTCTGTATACATTTGTAAGAAGCACCTGACTTTGATAAAAGTCAGGGCTGCTGACCCCGCGTGACTTTTGTATACCATCTCAGTGTATAAAAATAGACCATGGAAAATAAAGAATTGGGATCAGTTCCTCAAAAGACTGGTCTCCCCATATCGTTCTCTCTCTCAAATTCTGGTTGAGTCTCCATCTGGGAGCGCGGAACCCACCATGCTTACTAATTATGCCTGGGCTTCTAAGATTCGACCAGGGAGGCTTCAGTGTCTCCTTCCCTTCAGGAGAACGGAAAGACGCCTGCAGCCTACTTAAGTGGTGCAAACTTCCTGTCTTGAAGTTTTATTGGTCTCCCACGTAAACCAAGCTGCTGCTGCTGCTGCTAAGTCGCTTCAGTCGTGTCCGACTCTGTGTGACCCCATTGACAGAAGCTCACCAGGCTCCCCCGTCCCTGGGATTCTCCAGGCAAGAACACTGGAGTGGGTTGCCATTTCCACTCAGCCTCTTTTCTCCTCTGAATTTTCCTACTGAGCTATCCTCGTTCTATTATTCTTTATATCTCTAATTATAACTATTGTGTCTTGACCCCCGCCAATGCCATCCTCGCTTCAAAGTCCCTGGATCAGCTGGGGCTGGTCCCCAGCAGACAGGGAAGCCTGGTGTGTCCATGGGGTCATAAAGAGTCAGACACGACTTAGTGACTGAACAACAATAATACAGGATCACCCAGCCTGGAAACACTGGGAACAAATTTTACCGAAATCTTACTTTACTGAAATCCTTAAGTGTTAATGGGAGCTAAAACTGAGTAGTGAGCTGCCTTCTGCCTGCAGAAACAAGAGGACCTCCCTGGTGGTGCAGTGGTTAAGAATCTGCAGTCCCAATGCTGGGGGCCCGGGTTCAATCCCTGGTCAGGGAACTAAGATCCCACGAGTCACAGCTGAGCCTACGTGCCAGAACTAATGAGCCCATGCACTCTAGAACCCACTCAGGGCAACTAGAGAAGCCTGTGCACCGCAGAGAAGATGCAGTACAGCCAAAATAAATAATAAAATTAAAAAAAAGAAAGAAAGAAACAACAGGAACTAGGTAGGAAGGGGAATGAAAGTAATTTGGCGAAGACGGAGTGAGGGCAACACTTCTCTGAGACTATTTGGCTTAAATTATCTGCTTCTGCTTCTGATTATCTGAGAGAAGTCAGGAGAGGCTGCGCAGGCAAGAAGTTCCTGGCTCCCCACATGAGTCCCTATCGACAGACTGTGGGATGAAGAAAGGCCATTTAAAAGATCACGGCCAGTGCAATAATTGGATGCCACCACATCCAAATTTTCTCTTTTTGTATAAAGGTTAAACACTGTAAGTGGAGTCATAGCCTTGAGATACATACGTACACACATACATACACAGAATAATAAAAAACTAGAAGGTCCCTGGGCAAACTCAGTAGAACATTTAACAAAGGAAAAGGTACCTTCTTTGGGCAAATGACTTAAGTTGCCCTATTGGACTCAGGAATTTGTTCAGAAGGCCGTGGAACTTTTCCCTTTAGTTTATTGGTGTTTAATTTAGCTTTGAGTAGATAGTATGGGTTTATGCCATTTCACATGTTCCTCTCTCCCTCTGATGAATGAACTAACATGTTCCTAAAGTCATATAAAGGTTTTCTTCTTGAGTTTTGAGGAACCTTTGCATTTTCAAAGAACAAACTGATCAAGTTCAGGATCTTGATTAATTTAGCATGTAGTACTGTGTGTGTGTGTTCCCTTATGGCTGAGAAATAAGCTTCTTTGTTTCTGCCTCACTCCAAGCCGGCAGCGACCAGAAGAGAAAAAGAGGAGGGTGAAAAGGAGCAGCCTGCCCAGAAACAGAGATGAGGAGAAATCCCTTACTACCAACAGTGCCTAAGTGTCCAGGAGCCAAAACTACAGAAAAAGAACCTTTTGGCTAATTTTAAGATTGCCCCAATGCCACCACTTCTGCTGGTAGTCAGAGGCCCTTGTGGGGGAGAAGCCTGGCAGGATGCCCCTGGAGAAGGTCAGGCATTTCACTGCTGAAGCTGCCTTTGGGTACAGGTGCTCAGTTGGAAACCAAAAACTTTTTGTCCAACAGGTTTCCCAAGTGATTCCTTAGCACATGACACTCACCAACCTTTACCTAACTGATCCCTCATCCTATTTGCCAATCGAAGCCATGGAGACACACACTAGGTACAAAAAACAAAGCACTGGGCTCCCATCATTTCTGACTTGCCATAGAAGGTCTCACTCTGCAAGGATCTTGCAGATGACATAAATATTTGTTCTCCATGCAGGGCTGCTTTTACTAGCTACTCCCAACTTGACTAGAAAGTTGGTATTTAATTGTTCCATGACTTTGTAACTGCATGGGAGGTACTGCTGCTGCTGCTAAGTCGCTTCAGTCGTGTCCGACTCTGTGTGACCCCACAGACAGCAGCCCACCAGGCTCCCCGTCCCTGGGATTCTCCAGGCAAGAACACTGGAGTGGGTTGCCATTTCCTTCTCCAATGCATGAAAGTGAAAAGTGAAAGTGAAGTCATTCTGTTGTGTTAGACTCTTGACGACCCCATGGACTGTAGCCTACCAGGCTCCTCCATCCATGGGATTTTCCAGGCAAGAGTACTGGAGTGGGTTGCCATTGCCCTCTCCATGGAAGGTGCTAACCAGTGTAATTTTGATTTAGAATTGAAGCACAGACTGTCTAGCCATGTAACCTAACCACCTACACATTTAGATTTAAACCTCCTGAGACAGGTAAGTGACAACAATAGCTCCATATCGGAGTGTGTCAAAGTTAAGCTGCCACGGCCACCAGGCACACTACTTTTAGAAGAAAGAGCACTCTGAGTTGTAATTTAATGGGTGTGTGATCTGTTTCCTTAAGATGAATAAAAGAGGGTGGGAAAAGCCATGGATTCCCAGATACAGAGCAATCTGAAATGCCCATATAAAAATCATTACTGGTCCTCTTTCATTCCCTGGGAATGAAATGAATCTGGGATTCATATCTGGGATCTAAAATGAAGCCTTATAATTCAAAAATTAGGCTTGAGTCAAATGAGCAGCAATTCGGAAACCATAAAAAATGAAGTTAAAAAAAATTGCTGGTTGTAATGTGTAAAAATTAGGAAGTAAGCTATCCCAACTAAAACAATTAAAAATACCAAGCACATCCTAATTCAGGAAATATGACATGCTGAAGAAACAAGTTTGTGTTTTCCCCTCTGTTCAAAGTACCAGCCTCAGGGCTTCTCTGATGGCCCAGTGGTTAAGACTACACGGTTCCAATGTGGGGGCCTCGGGTTCAATCCCTGGTCAGGAGACTAAGAGCCCACATGCCTCACAGCATGCCCAACAAGTAAAATTAAAATTAAAAAAAAAAAAAGTACTAGTCTAGAAGAGGAGTTTCATAAGACCTAGCACCAGATTTTAGGAAGCTACGTAGCAACATTATCCCTGATAATAAATGGACAAATGAGATATGTCATACTTGACAGTGAAAATATACAAGACTTTTTACTCTCTTTTAATCTAAGTTGTCCTTGATATACTTTCATTTTTCAAAAATTTTAATGATGATGTTTAAAAAGATATATGAATCAAGTTTATCCTTTCTGACAATAATGGCCTCTATTCCCATTTTTCCTGGTCTACTTTAGTCTAAGCCCATCTCCTAAGCCCCTATTGACGCTCACATCTGATCATTTTAAAAGCCTGCCACTGTCAAACAATGTTGAGAAAAACTGGCTAAAGGGCATTACACCTGATGCTGAAAATGTCAAAGAGAACACCTGCTGGCAGTTCTAACACTTATTGTTTAATCAACTAAGATAAAAAAAACATTAAAGCACCAGCTGCCACCTCAGAACAGCTTAATGTGTTAAAAAATTTGTCCAAAAGAGTCACAAAAAATGTCATTAAAAACTTTTTAATACAGATTACTGATGACTAGCTGCTTCTGATCCCATGAACAATCCAAACCCTTAAGCTTTATTAAAATTCCTTATCAATTCCTTATATTTCTCATGCTTTACTATATCAGTGAGTTTCTCATTTGTAAATAAAAACAAAAAACAATGTAGAACCAAGAGCTCAGAACTGAGCTCTGGCTCCGGTTCCCCCACTTGCCCCCGGGCAACCTGGTAACAGCATCTAACCTCGCAGAACTTCAGTCTCTGTATAATGTGAATGACTGGATCAAGGTTTCTCAACCTCAGAGCTTTGCCACTTGGGGTCAAATCATTCTTTGTTTAGACGGTTGCCTTCTGCTCCAAGAGATGATTATCAGCATTTCTGACCCCTACCTGCTGCATACAGTGGCAATCCCCAGATGCGACAACCAAAAATGTCTCTCTAGAGGTGGCCAAATACTCCCAGGAGAGCAAAGCCACCCTAACTGAGAATCCCCGAACTAGATTAGATACATACTCAATTTCCCTCCAGTTCTAATATCCCATAGCCTTCCCTGGCGGCTCAGTGGTAAGCAACCTGCCTGCAATGCAGGACACAAGAGTCCAATCCCTGGGTCGACACGATCCCCTGGAGAAGGAAAAGGCAACCCATTCCCAGTATTCTTGCCTGGGAAATCCCACGGACAGAGGAGCCTGGTGGGCCACCATCCATGGGGTTGCAAAAGAGCCAGACACGACTTAGTGACGGAGCACATACATACACTAATATCCTACAACATAGATTAAATATCTAAATCTCTTAAATGTTATTTGTTAAGTCACTGGTCATCATGATGACTGTAATGATATTCAGTTTGATCTTTCAGATCAGTCCCTCAGTCGTATCCCACTCTTTGCAACCCCATGAATCACCACACGCCAGACCTCCCTGTCCATCACCAAATCCCAGAGTTCACTGAGACTCACGTCCATCAAGTCGGTGATGCCATCCAGCCATCTCATCCTGTGTCATCCCCTTCTTCTCTTGCCCCCAATCCCTCCCAGCATCAGAGTCTTCTCCAATGAGTCAACTCTTCCCATGAGGTGGCCAAGATACTGGAGTTTCAGCTTTAGCATCATTCCTTCCAAAGAAATCCCAGGGCTGATCTCCTTCAGAATGGACTGGTTGGATCTCCTTGAAGTCTAAGGGACTCGCAAGAGTCTTCTCCAACACCACAGTTCAAAAGCATCAATTCTTTGGTGCTCAACTTTCTTCACAGTCCAACTCTCACATCCATACAGGACCACAGGAAAAACCATAGCCTTGACTAGACGAACCTTTGTTGGCAAAGTAATGTCTCTGCTTTTGAATATGCTATCTAGGTTGATCATAACTTTCCTTCCAAGGCATAAGCGTCTTTTAATTTCATGGCTGCAGTCACCATCTATAGTGATTTTGGAGCCCAGAAAAATAAAGTCTGACACTGTTTCCACTGTTTCCCCATCTATTTCCCATGAAGTGATGGGACCAGATGCCATGATCTTCGTTTTCTGAATGTTGAGCTTTAAGCCAACTTTCTCACTCTCCACTTTCACCTTCATCAAGAGGCTTTTGAGTTCCTCTTCACTTTCTGCCATAAGGGTGGTGTCATATGCATATCTGAGGTTATTGATATTTCTCCCGGCAATCTTGATTCCAGCTTATGTTTCTTCCAGTCCAGCGTTTCTCATGATGTACTCTGCATAGAAGTTAAATAAACATGGTGACAATATACAGCCTTGACGTACTCCTTTTCCTATTTGGAACCAGTCTGTTGTTCCATGTCCAGTTCTAACTGTTGCTTCCTGACCTGCATACAAATTTCTCAAGAGGCAGATCAGGTGGTCTGGTATTCCCATCTCTTTCAGAATTTTCCACAGTTTCTTGTGATCCACATAGTCAAAGGCTTTGGAATAGTCAATAAAGTAGAAATAGATGCTTTTCTGGAACTCTCTTGCTTTTTCGATGATCCAGCGGATGTTGGCAATTTGATCTCTGGTTCTTCCGCCTTTTCTAAAACCAGCTTGCACATCAGGAAGTTCAAGGTTCACATATTGCTGAAGCCTAGCTTGGGAGAATTTTGAGCATTACTTTACTAGCTTGTGAGATGAGTGCAATTGTGCAGTAGTTTGAGCATTCTTTGGCATTGCCTTTCTTTGGGATTGGAATGAAAACTGACCTTTTCCAGTCCTGTGGCCACTGCTGAGTTTCCCATATTTGCTGGCATATTGAGTGCAGCACTTTCACAGCATCATCTTTCAGGATTTGGAATAGCTCCACTGGAATTCCATCACCTCCACTAGCTTTGTTCGTCGTGATGCTTTCTAAGGCCCACTTGACTTCACATTCCAGGATGTCTGGCTCTAGGTCAGTGATCACACCATCATGATTATCTGGGTCGTGAAGCTCTTTTTTGTACAGTTCTTCTGTGTATTCTTGCCACCTCTTCTTAATATCTTCTGCTTCTGTTAGGTCCATACCATTTCTGTCCTTTATCGAGCCCATCTTTGCATGAAATGTTCCTTTGGTATCTCTGATTTTCTTGAAGAGATCTCTAGTCTTTCCCATTCTGTTGTTTTCCTCTATTTCTTTGCACTGATCGCTGAAGAAGGCTTTCTTATCTCTTCTCGCTATTCTTTGGAACTCTGCATTCAGATGTTTATATCTTTCCTTTTCTCCTTTGCTTTTTGCTTCTCTTCTTTTCACAGCTATTTGTAAGGCCTCCCCAGACAGCCATTTTGCTTTTTTGCATTTCTTTTCCATGGGGATGGTCTTGATCCCTGTCTCCTGTACAATGTCACGAACCTCATCCCATAGTTCATCGGGCACTCTATCTATCAGATCTAGGCCCTTAAATCTATTTCTCACTTCCACTGTATAATCATAAGGGATTTGATTTAGGTCATACCTGAATGGTCTAGTGGTTTTTCCCTACTTTCTTCAATTTAAGTCTGAATTTGGCAATAAGGATATCATGGTCTGAGCCACAGTCAGTTCCTGGTCTTGTTTTTGCTGACTGTATAGAGCTTCTCCATCTTTGGCTGCAAAGAATATAATCAATCTGATTTCGGTGTTGACCATCTGGTGATGTCCATGTATAGAGTTTTCTCTTGTGTTGTTGGAAGAGGGTGTTTGTTATGACCAGTGCATTTTCTTGGCAAAACTCTATTAGTCCTTGCCCTGCTTCATTCTGTATTCCAAGGCCAAACTTGCCTGTTACTCCAGGTGTTTCTTGACTTCCTACTTTTGCATTCCAGTCCCCTATAATGAAAAGGACATCTTTTTTGGGTGTTAGTTCTAAAGATCTTGTAGGTCTTCATAGAACCGTTCAACTTCAGCTTCTTCAGCGTTATTGGTTGGGGCATAGACTTGGATTACTGTAATATTGAATGGTTTGCCTTGGAAACGAACAGAGATCATTCTGTTGTTTTTGAGATTGCATCCAAGTACTGCATTTCGGACTCTTTTGTTGACCATGATGGCCACTCCATTTCTTCTGAGGGATTCCTGCCCACAGTAGTAGATATAATGGTCCTCTGAGTTAAATTCACCCATTCCAGTCCATTTCAGTTCGCTGATTCCTAGAATGTCGACATTCACTCTTGCCATTTCTTGTTTGACCACTTTCAGTTTGCCTTGATTCATGGACCTGACATTCCAGGTTCCTATGCAATATTGCTCTTTACAGCATCGGATCTTGCTTCTATCACCAGTCACATCCACAACTGGGTATTCTTTTGGCTTTGGCTCCATCCCTTCATTCTTTCTGGAGTTATTTCGCCACTGATCTCCAGTAGCATATTGGGCACCTACTGACCTGGGGAGTTTCTCTTTCAGTATCCTATCATTTTGCCTTTTCATACTGTTCATGGAGTTCTCAAGGCAAGAATGCTGAAGTGGTTTGCCATTCCCTTCTCCAGTGGACCACATTACTGTAACAATTCTAATATATTTTTCCTTAATGAAAATTTACAAAAGGACGTTAAAGAAATATGTAAAGGAAACTAATACAAGTAAAGTATATTCTAATAATACATTCATCCCATTTTTGAGGATAACTCCTTCAACTGGATAAAAAGAAAGGCATTTTGACATGTTCTTTAACTAATTTGTCTACATGTGTTCTTTTAGTAAACAAAGAGGTCTTATAATAGCAGGAGCAATGTGAAGTGCCTGACTTTTAGAAAGGAAGAAAAACACAACTACTAGCAATCCTTTTAAAATAGTTTTTTAAGCATATTAGGGGAAAAAAACGTTTACACCATCTTATGAATTCTTGTTTTTGCTCCAAATTCATGGAACAGTTAAAATACCTTACAATCTAAATCTGGTATTCAGTCTGTCCTAAAGGCTTTAAAGTATATATACTTCAATAGGGGAGATAAGCCAGGTAGTCCATATTCCCAAAGAACTGTCAATAGTTTACCAAATTATTTTTTTCCCCAGCAAAATTAGTTTAACTGCCCGGAGGCCGAACCCCATCTCACAGATTCCGTTTCTTCAGTGGAACCTGACACAGGATCCAAGAGAATGGTCATCATTCGAGTAACCCCCTCTTTGCAGGAGGAACATATAATCTAAGCTCACTTTTTCCTGCTGAAGATGCTAATTTCCTATTTAGGTACAAGTATGAGACATATCAGAAGACTCTACCTTCAGCCTCCACATTTAAAATTTATACTGGAAAGGGGACTCTTTAAGAGAAAATTAAGAAATACATAACTACTCTCTATTAAAGTAGATAGTTAAGAAGGTATTGTATAGCACAGGAAACTCTATCCAATATTCTGTAATACTAACATGGGGAAAGAATCTGCAAAATAATGAATATATAAGTATGTATAACTGAATCACTTTGCTGTACACCTGAAACTGATACAACATTGCAGATCAACAATACCCCAACAATATTAAAAAGAGAGAGAGAATTAAGTGTCCAAAGCAGACCACAGTTCTAAGATGGCATAATTATTATACTCATAAAACCTCTTAATGTAAAACAAATTAAAGCCTAAAGTAAATGCATTCCTCTTTCTAAAAAAGATAAAAGCATAAAGAATACCTAAACACATGCTCTCCTTTCACTTTACTGACGAGTATGCTGGAGCTTAAAGTCAATTTCCAGATATTGGCAGATGACAGAAGAAACTCGCCTTCTCCCCACGCCTGTCCTAGTTTTCCTTCCCGAATTCAGTGTCTTAAAGCATCTGGTTATACAATTTCTCTGCAGTTTACATAAGAAAACAAGTGAGTGACTATATTCCTTTTCCCAAGCTGCTACAAGCCACAGTCAAGGTGGACAGAAATGAACAGTCGTGGAAAAACATCAAATCCCATGAAAAGGCAGATGGTTAAGCCTGTAAAGGGATTCTGCAAGTTCTCTGCTGTTCCTTCTCTCACCTCCAGGCATGCATGCTCGGTCACCCAGCTGTGTCTGCCTCTGAGACTCCACGGAGTGGAGCTCACCAGGCTCCTCTGTCCATGGGATTTCCCAGGCAAGGATCCTGGAGTGGGTTGCCATTTCCTTCTCCAGGGGATCTTCCTGACCTAGGGATCGAACTGGCAATCAAGGAGTTGTCTCACATAAAAAGGTAAACCAGCCGTGTGTTAATGAGGTTATGCTCTTCTATGTTCAAGTGTTCCCAAGCACTCTTCTTCTGTTCTGTCAAAGGACAAGGAAGCAGGAATGCAGATTGGTGATGCTAAACTCGCATTCATCTGGGTTATCTGGGGTACAAAGAGTTCTCTCTTGGGATGTCCCTGGTGGTTCCGGGGTTAAGACTCCACCCTTCCAATGCAAGGGGCACAGACTCAATCCTTGATAAGGGACATAAGATCCCACATGGCAAACCAAAAAAAATTTTTTTTAAGTTCTATCTCCCTTCATTTGTTTTAATAGGATTGCCCCTAATGAGCCAATTTCTTATTTGTAATATTAAGTAGTATTCAGCTTGACAATATTTATTATGTCAGTAACTCTCAATCCAAACTCTCTTCTGGTCCAATTTAAAACCCTCAATAGGGATGGTCTCATTTCAAAGTGTAGGCTGCCACCTACTGGCCGATCCCTTCTCAACACCCAGCTCTCCCCAGAAAGTGAATCAAATCCCCACAAGGTTTTTCTGCTGTCATTCAAAGCATTCAGTTACATCAACATAATCTTTGTAATTCTTTTCAATACAAAATCTTTAAATAAAAGTGATTTTCTGTATAGCACAGGGAACTATATTCAATATCTTGTAATAAACTATAATGGAAAAGAATCTTTAAAATATATAGATTTGAATACATACAAATATGTATAACTGAACCACTTTGTTGTACACTTGAAACAAATACAATATTGTAAATCAATTATATTTTAATTAAAATTTTTTAATTAAATAAATATGAAATCTTTTAACTTGAAAAAAAGAGACTACCAAGCCAAGCATGTTTCTATATAGCTTAGAATTCCCAGCATATACTCAAAAGGGTAGAACAGTATTTTTAAAAGATGTGCTATTTCTTAAATATACAAAAAGTTCTGTTTGGATAGATTTCTCTTCCACATTTCCTTTATTCTTCACTCCTGAAAACTGAAGCTCATTTCTCTTAGAATGATAGTGATTTAATTGTTCATATTGATCTGGAATTATTCAAAATTCTAATGTATAGTCCTAAAGCTAGTGTAAAAATTCACAACATCCGCTTACAATAAAGCTAAGAATTAAATAGCTGTTAATTAGCTCAACTCCTCGTCATGTAAACATAAATCTGCCAGCGTCTTCTACGAGCAGTGGACTTTTTCAAGTGACAGCTAGTTTTTCCCTGGTTTAAGCTATTTTTAAGGAAAAATGGGACCAACTAAAATCATTAAAGGGAAATAATGAAATCCCCTTTCTGAGGCAGTAGGCCTCTGTCTTGGTGAAAAGAAGTGAAGGGTAACTACACTCAGCAACATTACTCAATCAATACTGCCTGATAGTATTAGAATATATATTAGAAGCTAAGGATCCAAGACGACTTAAATGCCTACTGCCTTGGAGAAGTTGCTCGGTATAGAAATCTCTTGGGAAGACAATTACAACATGTAATTGTAATTTTGCAATATGCAAAAAATGTAAGCATCTGGACAGTGATAAAGCAGTGACTGGATAAGCTCGGAGAGTAAGGAAGAACCTTTTTTCTCTTCCTGGCAACAGTAGTTTCAGGTGTACAGCCCAGCAATTCATATATTCATAGATAATGTATATATATGAAGAAGAATTTGAGAGTCTGAAGAAGAAAAAATATATATACATTTTTCCTTCTTCAGATTATCTTCCCTTATGTTAATAGGTAATTACAAAACATTGAGTATAGTTCCCTGTGCTAGACTGTAGGTCCTTGTTGGTTATCTATTTTATACATAGGAGTGTGTATATGTTAATCCCAAACTCCTAACTTATCCCTCTCCCATCTTTTTCCCTTTGGTAACGTTAAGTTTGTTTTCTATGTCTGAGTCTCTTTCTGTTTTGGAAATGAGTTCACTTATATCTTTTTCTTTTGTTTAGATTCCACATATACGTGATATCACATGCTATTTATCTTTCTGATTTATTTCACTTAGTATGATAATCTCTAGGTCCATTCATGTTGCTACAAATGGCATTATTTCCTTTTTTAATGGCGAACTTTCCATCGTATGTATGTACTGAATCTTCCTTATCCATTCATCTGCTGATGGACATTCAGGTTGCTTCCACATCTTGGCTACTGTAAACAGGGCTGCAATGAACACTGGGGTCCATGTATCTTTTCAAATTATGGTATTCTCTGGATGTATGCCCAGAAGTGGGATTGCAGAATCGTACGGCAACTTCATCTTTAGTTTTGCTTGCTTTTTATTTTTCATTTTTGGCTGCACTGAGTCTTCATTGCTTCATGCAGGCTTTCTCTAGTTGCAGCAAGCAGAAGCCACTCTCTACTTGCAGTGCACAGCTTTTCATTGCAGTGACTTCCCTTGTTGCAGGACACAGGCTCCAGGGCGCATGAGCTTCAGGAGTTATGGTACACAGGCTTTATCTCTAGTTGTACCGTGAGCACAGGCTCAGTAGTTGTGGCCCACAGGCTTAGCTGCCCCGTGGCATTTGGGATCTTAGTTCCCAGACCAGGAATCGAACCCATGTCCCCTGCATTGGCAGGCAGATTCTTAACCACTGGATCACCGGGGAAATACCAGTGATCAAAGTAAAAAACACTTTTTAGTTGTTTAAGGAAACTTCATATCCTCCATACTAACTGTACCAGTTTACATTCCCACCAATAGTGTAGGAGGGTTCCCTTTTCTCTCCACTCTCTCCAGCATTTATTATTCATAGACTTTTTGATGTTGGCCATTTTAACCATGTGAGGTGAGTGATATTTCAGTGTAGTTTTGATTTGCATTTCTCTAAGAATTAGTGACATTGAGCATATTTTCATGTACCGTTTGACCGCTTGTATGTCTTCCTTGGAGAAATGTCTGTTGAAGTCTTTTGCCCACTTTTTGATTGGGTTGTTTTGTTTTAGGAAGAGCCTTAAAAAGAAGACCTGTGAAGGTAAAAGAGGAGTTTCCCCAGGGAATTAAGTGGGGGGAGGATCCAAACCACACATGCAATGGAAGAGAGATGAAAAACACACAGGCTTAAGGGGAAATAATTCAGTTTTAATAAAGGAAATGAGGCCAGGTGAGTGGGAAGAGGGTAGATCTCAGAATTTCCTGCATATTCTGCCAATAAATGCATATTTTAGGTTGATCACACTGACATCAAGGTTGGGACAGGAGTGAGGGTGATTACTAAGAGAAGCAAGGCAACTATCCAAGCAGAGACGATTTGGATCCAAAGTGAGCCTCCAGGGCGGTGAGGATGGATAGGAGAGGGCACGGTAAAGACAAACTCTGAAGATAAAATTGGAGGACCTGATGAACATGGCGAATGAGGAAGAGGAAAGATACTAGGACCTCCTCAGTTTTCCGGCTTAAGTAACAAAGTGGACGATGGTATATTCGCTAAGAAATGTAGGAGGATGCGTGGATTTTCTGGGAAAACATAATAAATTCAGCTGAGTTTGAAAACATGAGCTTGGAAGTGCTGAGGCTGAAGTGACGGGAACAGCAAGGTGAAGACTGCAGCGGGGTGAGGGGCAGTACATACAGAGGTGGCGCTCAGGCCCGAGGTCTCGACTGGAGATGGAAATTCGGAAGAAGCTTAGAAGTCGCCAAGCCTTCCTCACAGGAAGTAAAAAGCAGAACACGCTGTAAAATCAACAATTTTTCTTGGACCCGCTAGAGAAGCAAGGACACAGAGCAAATGGCTGTCCCCAAGAATGGAGAGGCAGACCAGTGAATACAGGGACTCTCGACTGTACAGAGCAGAGACCAGAAGCAGGGTGGGAAACCTGGGCTGTAGCTGAAGAACTGTTGGAGCTTCCATGAGGACAAGTCTGAGAGCTAAAAACTCAGAAGTCCCAGTCATAGGGCCCCCTCCTCCCTCTACAATTTTGTGAAGTTTCCCTTCAGGAGCTCGATCAGGTTTCCATAGTAAATGTCATAGAAAATCCCCTCTTGCCTCCAGCAGGCAAAGTAAACGAGGAACCGTTCTGAACCACTCCCATTTCAAGTAAAACCCACTAGTTAAGCAGAGCCCAAACTCCTGTGTAGCATCAGAACCCAGCTGACCTCAAGGCAGGAAAGACCCAACTCTAGCTCTCTCTAGCCACCCAGTTCTACCAGAGGTGGAGAGAAAAAGCTGAGAAACATTTGGGAAGTTCATGGTCCAAGGGCACAGGCTCACTTAAAAGACAAACCGAATCAGAGGATTACAGAACACTGTCCTTTCCCCCACAAACACCTCACCACCTCATTTCTATTTACAGCAGTTCCTTTTACCCAATGCATCACATCTGGCTAACAACGAAAGAATGACAAGGCACACCAAAAGGCAAAAAGCACAGTTTGAAGAGACAGCACAAGCATCAGAACCAGATGCGGCAAGGATGCTAGAATTATCAGACTGGGGATTTAAAACAACTATGATTAATATGCTAGGCTTCCCTGGTGGCTCAGCAGCAAAGAATCCGCCTGCAATGCAGGAGATACAGGAGACGCCAGTTCAATCCCTGGGTCTGGAAAATCCCCTGGAGAAGGAAATGGCAACCCACTCCAGTATTCTTGCCTGGAGAATCCTATGGACAGAAAAACCTGGAGGGCCATAGTCCATAGGGTTGCAAAGAGTCACGACTGAGTGACTGAGCAGGCATGCATACACACACACGTGATTAATATGCTAAGGTCTCTACTGGACAAAACAGACAGCAAGCAACAACAGATGGGCAATGTAAACAGAGTTAAAAATCCTAAGGAAAAAAAAAAGTCTAATTCTACGCTTAAATATTAGTTAATATAAATATATTCAAATATGTCCTTGAAGTGTATATAATATCAAGATATGTATAGTGGTTTTCTCGAGTTTCTCTCTGCTGGTTTGGGCAATTTTTATTTTCTTCTTTATGCTTTTCTACATCTTCCAAATTTTCCACAATGCATATGCATTTAGAAATCAAATGTATAAAGGTTTCTAAATTTTTTTTTTTTGGCTGCACTGGGTCTTCTTTGCAGGGTGAGGGCTTCCTCTAGCTGCAGGACACAGGTTTCCCCTGGTGCAGAGCACGGGCTCTAGAGCCTGCAGGCTTCGGCGGTTGCAGTGCACAGGGCTTAGCTGCCCCACAGCATGTGGACTCTTGGTTCCCCAACCAGGGATGGAACCCATATCCCCTGATTGGGAGGCAAATTTCCAACCACTGGACCAGCAGGGAAGTCCCTTTGATCTCTTTTTGAAGATCTAAAGTCTCTAGCAGTCAGAATTAGCTGGGGCTAATTGCGATAGTTTGAGATGGCTGAGATGGAACCAACAATCTCGACTTTATTAAAACAGATGGCAAAGAGAAAGCAGAGAGGGACAGGACCCAAACCAAACTGCTGTAAAGGAAAGGGGAAAGAACAACCTGAGAGCTCCTGACAAGTGGGATGGAACACTTGATTTCCTGGATTCAGCTAGTGTTTCTTGGATGCAAGTATAACATCAGAGGAAGAGGGGAACAAGAAGGAACAACTGGGAGGAAAAAAAAAAAATCTTAAAGCCCCTCACTCCTTTTTCCACCCACATGAGCTTTACAGGGCAGTGGTAAAGGCCAGAAGGAAGGCAAGTGTCAACTCCTACCCAGAAAACTCAACTGCTTTGATTTCCAGATTAGATAAGACTGAGAAAACAAATGAAAAGTCAAAGCGCCTCCAAGGAAGGCAGTGCAACAGCAAGGCACTGGAACACATTCCTTACAGAGCAAATCTGCTGAGAATGTTGGAATGGGCCAGTATGCCTCCTCTGATGGCTTTAAGTCTGAGCTGAATGAAGTGATAGCAATGGGCAGAAATGGATCACGTGCCAGGTAGAAGATACTGACTGGCGGGGATGAAACATGGAAGGATGCTGTGAGGCTTAATGCCAGGGTCCAGTTGGCTAGGTGATGTGGCCTGGCTGTCAGATACCAGTCTAGATACTCTGGGAAGATATTTTTAGACGTGATTAACATCTAAGTAAACCAGATTATCCTTAATGTGGATGAGCTTCATCCAATCACTTGAAGGCCTTAAAGGGAAAGACTAAGGTTTTCCAAACCAGAAGAAATTTGTCCTGAAGACTGCTTGGTTTTCTAGTCGGCTGGCTTGCCCTACAGATTTCTGAGTTGTGAGCCCCACAATGGTGTGAGCCAATTCCTTAAAATATAAATCTCTGATTCTCGCTCTCTCAATATAGATCTATGTATTGTGCTAAGCCGCCTCGGTCCTGTCTGACTCTTTGCAACCCTATGGACTGTAACCCATGACTCTTCTGACCGTGGGATTCTCCAGGCAAAAATACTGGAATGGGTTGCCATTTCCTCCTCCAGGGCATCTTCCCAACCCAGGGATCGAACCCGTGTCTCTCATGTCTCCTGCATTGGAAAGCGGGTTCTTTACCACTAGCACCATCTGGGAAGTATGTACAGGTATAAACACAGATATAGATGGGGCGTCCCCAGAGGCTCAGAGGCAAAAAAAAAAAAATCCACCTGCACTGCAGAAGATACAGGAGATGCTGGTTCGATCTCTGAGTCCTGAAGGTCCCCTGGAGGAAGGCATGGAAACCCACTCCAATATTTTTGCTCGGAAAATCCCATGGACAGAGGAGCCTGGCGGGCTAAGGTCCATGGGGTCACAGAGTTGGACATGACTGAAGCGACTGAGCACACTACAGCACACATAGATATAAAAATATATACATATACAGGTATATTTTACACACACACACATCTACTCACACATAGGTATATCCTAATGGTTTGATTTCTCTGGAGAATCCTAACACAGATAATAAAAGATGAAATCTATTAGCACTGACCAATAGGGTAGAACTTTGAATGGGATTGAAACTAGCAAAGGTAGGGCAGCAATAAGAGGTTGAAGATTCCCAGATGTATGAATGACATGACAAACAATACATTTAATGAAGAGTACTTTGGAATCTATAATACACAGAATATGAACTAGACCAGAGGGAAGCTACAGTTAGAACACATTTAGTGAAACCTAGGCCAAAGGAGTCTGGAGGTGGCTGTGGAAACAAAAGGAGTCTGATGATGCAATAAGGACATGGCAAACATTTTAACAGGCATATGTACTGCCAAGATGTGCAAACTCTACAGGAATACTGTTCATATAAAAAGATACTAACTTACCATACTTGTCTCGCAAGCCGACAGTACATCTAAAGACTCCACCAAAGGCAACGTCTTCACCAAATATTACTGAAAAACAATAAAGAACATGTTGTATCTAATCATTCCTAAATGAGTCTAACAATAAGTAATGTAAATGTCTACATACAAAATTAGAAAACAGAAATGGATCCCGAGATCTAAATCAAGGTTTCCCAATTTCGATCTTAGTGACACTTTGGACTGGATAATCCTCTGTCACAGTGGCCTGTCCTGTGCATTGTAGACTCAGAGCAACACGCCTGGTCTTCGTGCAGTGGGTGGACTGCTGACCGCACAGAGCGGTAACGGCCAACAGGGTCTCCAGACAGTGTGAAGTGCACGGGAAGTATCCTCCGTTGAGAAAAAAACACTAATCTGGAGCCTCATCTTGTTTCAACCATGAAGGAAACAAGGCCAGAAAAGTAGTCAAGTAACTTAACAAGCCAGAAAGCAAGAGGCAGAACTGTGACTCACACTCTAGGCTTAAGTGTCCCATGGCCAGTGGCTTTTGAGCGGTGTTTCTGTGGGCTTGGGCTGAGAGAGGAGGGAGGTTAATGATTCCCCCTCCCTTTTTTAAAGAATCCTGTGGATCATTTTTTAAGTCTTTAATTGAATTTGTTACAATATTGCTTCTGTTTTTATGTTTTTGGTTCTTTGGTTGCAAGGCATATGGGATCTTGGCTCTGCAATCAGGGATCTAACCCGCAACCCCTTCATCGAAAGGCGAAGTCTTAACCACTGGACCACCAGGGAAGTCCCCTGATTTTCTTTTTTTTTTTTCTAATATACTATATACAATGAGAGTCAGCAATTTGAAGAAGCTGAAGGAATAGCATTTCAAGCTGAGAGAAGTCACAAGTAGGAAAGTGACATAGACTACAAGTATAATGGAATGTAAAGAGCAAGGCAAAGAATCATTCTGGTGAAAACTCAGGGGTGCTCGTAGGCAAGGCAAATTAAACTGAATAAGGGGATGGCCACAAAGCTGAATTCTAGTCCCATTAATGCACCTCACCAGCTTCAAAGACCTCAAGAAAATAACTCACCCTTACCTACGTGACTATATCAGTCATTCTCTTTCAAAACAAAGCAAGTCCAGCTCTCACTTCTCCTAAAAACTAACCTGCTTTCCACTTGACCTTAAGAGCAGAGATTCTCAAGGGGAAACCCAAGGTATACTAAATATACATATAAAGTCAAGTCAATCTAATTTAGAAAACACACAGCAGCACAACTCTTTTTATATCAATAATTTAATAAGATAAGGTACTTATAAAGTTAATTATTAATATTAAAGTTATTTTCCAAAAAAAATCTTACAAGTTGAATGATAATGTATCCCAAAGGAAAGCACAGAACTAAACTCTCATTTTATATCAATAAATAGACAGCTGAACAAAGTGGTATTTTTCATTTTTCTATATGCTAGAGAAACAGCAGCACATATTTTAAAAGGTATTATGTTAATGTATTATCAGGACCACACATACCATGGAAAAAAATTAATTTAATAATGTCAGTGTCAGATATACATGAGAACTAATTCATAATATGGGGATAAAAATGTGTTTAATATCATAATTTGATTATTTAGCCTTAAGAATTTGTTCAGGTCTTGTAAACATTTCAAGGAAGCAACCTAGATGTCCATCAGCAGATGAATGGATAAGAAAGCTCTGGTACATAGACACAATGGAGTATTACTTAGCCATTAAAAAGAATACATTTGAATCAGTTCTAATGAGGTGGATGATTATACAGAGTGAAGTAAGCCAGAAAGACAAACACCAATACAGTATACTAACACATATATATAGAATTTAGAAAGATGGTAACAACAACCCTGTATGCGAGACAGCAAAAGAGACACAGATGTATAGAACAGTCTTTTGGACTCTGTGGGGGCGGGGGGAGGGGGAATGATTTGGGAGAATGGCATTAAAACATGTATAATATCATATAAAAAATGAATCGCCAGTCCAGGTTCAATGCACGATACAGGAAGCTTGGGGCTGGTGCACTGGGATGACCCAGAGGGATGGTATGGGGAGGGAGGTGGGAGGGGGGTTCAGGATGGGGAACATGTGTACACCCATGGTGGATGCATGTTGATGTATGGCAAAACCAATACAATATTGTAAAGTAAAAAAATAATAATAATAATAATAAAATTTAAAAAAAAAATTTCAAGTAGATATGCTATCCACTGAGCTCCAGACAAATATTTCCAGCAAATCTTCAATTGTGAATTAACACAACTACCATAGTCAAGCAGGGCTTCCCTGGTGGCTCAGCAGTAGCAAATCTGCCTGCCAATGCAGAAGACAAGGGTTTGATCCCTGGGACAGAAAGATCCCCTGGAGAAAGAAACGGCAACCCACACCAGTATTCTTGATTGGGAAGTCCCATGGACAGGGGAGTCTGGTGGGCTACAGTTCATAGGGTTGCAAAACAGCTGGACATGACTTAGCAACTAAACAACAACAACCACAGTCAAGCACCAAGGGAGTTTACCTGCTGTAGGATCTTTGGCCAGTGAGTTATCTAAGGCACTTGTTACTGCCTGGAAGAGATTCATTTTCTGAGTTTGCCCTGTGAAAATTAAAAAAAAAGAAAAAATCATGTATTATAACATACATAAAAAATAATCAGTTTTTTAACAGTCAATTAAACTTTGATTCAAGTCAAGGTAGAAAGAAAAGCATGGAATATATTACACAAATTTACTGGATTATTTACCATGGTAAGGTCTCTGTGGAAGATATAAAAGCAATACAACTTTAAGATGCTTGTTGAGGAGCCAAAACTGAAACATACTAAACAATTTAAAAACAACTACTAAAAAAAAAGGAAGAAAGAATACAATGAAGTTGAACAAATATGTGTCCACATAAATAAAAGCTATAGAAAGTCAGTAAAGAGAAGCAAGCAGAGTGGGAGGGGTCTGGAAAGATGCCCTGGATGGGTTTTAGGGACAAAGACCATAACAAATACACATGACCAATGGCATGTGTCAAATGTGCCAATAAAAGCAAATAGCCATGGACCATAAGCAATGAGAAAGGCTAAAAGAACTTCAGCGCCCAGAACTGTTTGGATAACTCTACAATCCCATGCCTTACACAACAGCTTGGTCCTTCCTATTATCTTATTGCTCAAGTAGAATCTCTGTCAGCAAATCTCTATCTCCCTAAATGGGTTGTTAAGAGGATTAAATGGAACAATAAATGCACAGAACAGTAAAGAGTGCATGACCAGTGTGCACTGAATGAATATTAGCTAACTTTTGTTAGACTCTGGACTGTGTCTCTGTGCTTCATCTTGACCTTGGCCATTATTCCGAATGGTATGAAGCTTTATTTGATAAAGTTCCAAATGTCAGAATTCAGAAATACTCATGATTTTAGGGCTTTGATTTAAGCCTCAGTGCTGCCCAGTGCCCATGGTCTTCCTAGAAACTTAGGGTCAAATCATCTGTGAAAATACAACTCAGAGCAAAAAAAAGTTCCTTTCTGCCCATGTCTTCTCTGATGCTCAAGCTCTGTCTTCGTAGCTCAGTTGATAAAGAATGTGCCTGCAATGAAGGAGACCCGGATTCAATTCCTGGGTCAGGAAGATGCCCTGAAGAAGGAAATGGCAATCCACTCCAGTATTCTTGACTGGAGAATCCCCATGGAAAGAGGAAGGAGCCTGGCAGGCTACAGTCCATAGGGTCGCAAGAGTTGGACACGACTTAGCGACTAAATCACCACTGTCTTCATGTCAGCACCTGATCCATGCATGTTAATCCATAGCCATGCAGTTATCAAATGCCTACTGCTTATTCCTCAACCACTGGCCCACCTAAATTCTGTGAACTGCAGCTGCCTGTGTGTCCTCAAAGCCAAGGTCTAATTCCCAGGCTGGATCACAACAGCAACTGCTGTTGCCTTCAACCTGCAGCCATGAGACCCTGGTCACCTGTCCTTTTCCTGGAGACCTATCCTCAGAACATTCAGAAAACGAAGATCACGGCATTCGGTCCCATCACTTTATGGGAAATAGATGGGGAAACAGTGTCAGACTTTATTTTGGGGGGCTCCAAAATCACTGCAGATGGTGACTGCAGCCATGAAATTAAAAGACGCTTACTCCTTGGGAGGAAAGTTACCTAGATAGCATATTCAAAAGCTGAGACATTACTTTGCCAACAAAGGTTTGTCTAGTCAAGGCTATGGTTTTTCCAGTAGTCATATATGGATGTGAGAGTTGAACTGTGAAGAAAGCTGAGTGCCAAAGAATTGATGCTTTTGAGCTGTGGTGTTGGAGAAGACTCTTGAGAGTCCCTTGGACTGCAAGGAGATCCAACCAGTCCATTATAAAGGAGATCGGTCCTGGGTGTTCTTTGGAAGGAATGATGCTAAAGCTGAAACTCCAGTACTTTGGCCACCTCATGGGAAGAGTTGACTCATTGGAGAAGACTCTGATGCTAGGAGGGATTGGGGGCAAGAGGAGAAGGGGATGACAGAGGATGAGATGGCTGGATGGCATCACTGACTCGATGGACATGAGTCTGAGTGAACTCCGGGAGTTGGTGATGGACAGGAAGGCCTGGTGTGCTGTGATTCATGGGGTCGCAAAGAGTCGGACATGATTGAGCGACTGATCTGATCTGATCTATCCCCAGAACAGCCTGGCTCCACAGCAGGATCTGACTCAGGACACCTCCAATTTGCCATCTTCCATTGACACCTAGCCTTCTGATTCTCTGTCCAGCTCTGGACTCACACATCTCTTTAATCCCTTCCACACTGCTGAATGACAGTCTGTATCATCACCGACTCAATGCACACAGGTTTGAGCAACCTCTAAGAGACAGTCAAGGACAGGGAAGCCTGGTGTGCTGCAGTCCATGGGGTCACGAAGAGTAGGACTGAACTCGGTCACAACTCAGTCCTACTCAGTCACAACTCAGCGACTGAACAACAAATACACAATCAGATCTGCCCTGCTGCCCTCTGAGCTCATAATAAAGCCTGTTTCTACTCATATTTCTGGTGTGGAGAATAGAAATTTATTCGAGAAATTGTTGTCATATCACCATCACACTCCATGTCCATAATTACCTCACAAGTTATTTTTCTTCAGGCTAAGCCTAAATCATTTAATAGGTACTTTGCTTAAATCTTTTTCTCCATTCTAGAAAAATTCTTGGAAGAGTTGACTGATGGCTAGGTATCAGATGATGATGGTTTAGGGTAAACTGTTTTCTCAACCACCATGACATTCCCACTCTTTCTCCTCTTTCAAATATTTCCTAAAGTAAAATTTTTATCTATGAAAATCTATGAGGATTTTCACAGCTAAGACCCTAGGGAGGATGAAAATGCCTAAACAACTATGCTAGTATTTATTTCAAGTCTGCTGATCATTTGAATTAATACTGAATGCCCCAAAGATATCTCATTGAACTGCAGCTTGGCAAGTTTCCAAGGGTGAATCTGGACAGTATTGCTTGATAACTACAAACAATTTGCTCATCTTATATGAAAACAATTTATAGGTAAGGGTATTTAAAGGTTATATTTCCATATGAATACATAACCTTTCACTCCTGAATACTTATTTTTCTGAACAGAATCAGAATTTTGGGGTTTTAGATTAACTACTCTTCTACTAGACTGTTTTAAAAGCTTTAAATGACAATTTTTAATAGAGCAATATTTACTTTTGATTCTTTTTAAGTATGCAGTATGATTTATGGATGAGTCAGGAAGAAATCACAAGTTATTCAGAGATCAGATCAGAACAGATCAGTCGCTCAGTCGTGTCTGACTCTTTGCAATCCCATGAATCCCAGCACACCAGGCCTCCCTGTCCATCACCAATGCCCAGAGATCACTCAGACTCACGTCCATCGAGTCAGTGATGCCATCCAGCCATCTCATCCTCTGTCATCCTCTTCTCCTCTTGCCCCCAATCCTTCCCAGCATCAGAGTCTTCTCCAATGAGTCAACTCTTCCCATAAGGTGGCCAAAGTACTGGAGTTTCAGCTTTAGCATCATTCCTTCCAAAGAAATCCCAGGGCTGATCTCCTTCAGAATGGACTGGTTGGATCGCCTTGCAGTCCAAGGGACTCTCAAGAGTCTTCTCCAACACCACACTTCAAAAGCATCAATTCTTCGGCGCTCAGCCTTCTTCACAGTCCAGCTCTCACATCCATACATGACCACAGGAAAAACCATAGCCTTGACTAGACAGACCTTTGTTGGCAAAGTAATGTCTCTGCTTTTGAATATGCTATCTAGGTTGGTCATAACTTTCCTTCCAAGGAGTAAGCGTCTTTTAATTTCATGGCTGCAGTCACCATCCACAGTAATTTTGGAGCCCCCAAAATAAAGTCTGACACTGTTTCCACTGTTTCCCCATCTATTTCCCATGAAGTGATGGGACCAGATGCCATGATCTTCGTTTTCTGAATGTTGAGCTTTAAGCCAACTTTTTCACTCTCCACTTTCACCTTCATCAAGAGGCTTTTGTGTTCCTCTTCACTTTCTGCCATAGGGGTGGTGTCATCTGCATATCTGAGGTTATTGATATTTCTCCCGGCAATCTTGATTCCAGCTTATGTTTCTTCCAGTCCAGCATTTCTCATTTAAATATTTATTTTCCTTAGAATTACTTATTTTCCTGGAGGTGACAGGAAAAACTATTGATACTGCTGCTAAGTCGCTTCAGTCGTGTCCGACTCTGTGCGACCCCATAGACAGAAGCCCACCAGGCTCCCCCGTCCCTGGGATTCTCCAGGCAAGAATACTGGAGTGGGTTGCCATTTCCTTCTCCAATGAATGAAAGTGAAAAGTGAAAGTGAAGTCGCTCAGTCGTGTCCGACTCTTAGCGACCCCATGGACTGGAGCCCACCAGGCTCCTCCATCCATGGGATTCTCCAGGCAAAAGTACTGGGGTGGGGTGCCATTGCCTTATGCCTAATCTTCCCTCCTGATAAGCATACATTGAGCATATCTAATCAGAGCTATGCCACTGGAAAGACTTTAAAAAAAAAATAAAATAAAAGGGTTTCTGAACACCACTACAAAATTATTAAATCCAGTTGCCAAATCACACAATTACCAGTATCATTAACTGGCTGCAAAATTTCAAAGCTGGACTGATGACTCTTCTTTCCTAAGATAAAAAGTTATAACAAAACGAACTTAAATATACACAGCAGTGCAATTTCCAAAGCCAAAGATGAAAGCTAAAGGGTATCCTCTGGTAAAACAGTGTTTTATGGTTAGATCAGAGCTGCTTCCTTTGTGGCTCAGCTGGTAAAGAATCTGCCTACAATACGGGAGACCTCGGTTTGTTCGATTCCTGGGTTGTGAAGATCCCCTGGAGAAGGGAAAGGCTACCCACTCCAGTATTCTGGCCTGGAGATTCCATGGACTGTATAATCCATGGGGTCACAGAGTTGGATATGACTGAGTGACTTTCACTCACTCACTCAGAGCTGCTTACTCAAAACTGTCCGAAGTAGAACACCATGAAAAAACAGGTCATCATCTGGCCAAGAGGCAAAAGAAAAGATGATCAGTTTTGCTAATTATTAGAGAAATGCACATCAAAATTACAATGAGATATTACCTCACACTGGTCAGAATGGCCATCATTAAAACATCTACAAATAAATGCTGGAGAGGATGTGGAGAAAAGGAACGCCCTGCCCCAACACTGATGGTGGCGATGCAACGCACACTGGTAAACAGTATCAAGTCCCTTAAAAAACTAAAATTAGAGCTACCATATGATCCTACAATCCCATTCCTTGGCATATATGCAAAGAAAACTCTAATTCGAAAAGATACTTGCAATCCAGTGTTCACTGCAGCACTATTTACAATAGCCAAGACATGGAAGCAATCTAAATGTCCATCAACAGACAAATGGATAAAGAAGATACAGTACATATACATAATGGAATAGTACTCATCCATAAAAAAGGAATGAAATAATGCTGTTTTCAGAAACATGGATCAACCTAGAGATTATAATAATATAATACTAAGTGAATTAAGTCAGAGTTCAAAGCTCAGTCATGTCCAACTCTTTGTAACCCCACGAATTGTAGCCCGCCAGGCTCCCCTGTCCATGGGATTTTCCAGGCAAGAATACTGGAGTGGGTTGCCATTTCTTTCTACAGGGGATCTTCCTGACCCAGGGATCGAACCTGGTTCTCCCTCACTGCAGGAAGAATCTTTTACCATCTGAGCCACCAGGAAAACCCAATTAAGTCAGGAAAAATAAAGATAAATATCATGTTATGTTATATGTGAAATCTAAAATATGCTATAAATGAACTTATTTACAAAATAGAAACAGACTCACAGACATAGAAAACAAAACTTATGGTTACCAAAGATGGGAGGAGGCAATAAATCAGGAGTCTGAGATCAGCAGATGGAACTACTATATATAAAATAGACTGTATAGCACAGGGAACTATATTCAATATTCTAAACTAAACCATACAGGAAAGGAATAAAAAACATTTTAATTTTAAATAAAAAATAAGTCAGGTCATTATCATTGCTGCAAAAATAAATTGGCATGCTGGCAGGATGTAAGGGACATCATAGAACATAAACTCCAAGAGGGCAGGGGTTCTTAAGTGCCTTTGATCATAGCAACGTGCTCAGACCTTACAACAGTATCTAACATATAACAAGTGCTCAGTAAGTATCTGCTGAGTGAATGGCTGAGCAAATAAACCTATGAGGCTGTTTCTTAAAAATTAAAAAATACACAGAGAAAATTGTTCATCAACCACTTAAAAACAGAGGAATGGAGCAGGGAAAAAAATTCTACCAATGTCACACGTCAAAGACAATTCTGGGCAAAGGGGAGTGAGGGAAGGTGATGCTGCAGTACCAGTCTGATGAGCAGCACTCAGTTACTCTGAGCAACTATTCCCTTTGCAGCACGGAAGGGAGACAGAGACCATCCACAGAGCTAAAGCACCTGAGACCATGGTATGCCAGCCACTCCCTGTGTGACTCTGGGAAGGCTACTTTACCGACATTCAGCTTCCTTTGCTACAAAATCTAATATGTAGGACGACTGTGAGAATTCAGTGAGATAACTACTATCAAATGTCCAATATTTATGGACCATCTACTCTGCACTGGTTAACCTTCCCTCCCCCACTCAATAAGATAATCCTTGCAATTACTGGTGCCTGGCACCTCCATTTACTTTTCCAAATTTATTTCCCACCCCTTCCCATTTTCCTCCAAATAAACTCACTAATTCCTGTTCCTCATATAAACTTTATGCTTTCTAACCTCTTGTTATTTATATTGTTCCCAACACTAAAAATTATAATACAGTAAGTCCCCTACATGTGAACCTTCAAGTTGTGAACTTTCAAAGATGTGAACATATTATAAACCTATTACAGTACAGTACTATATGGTAGATTGAGTTAGTTGGGTACCTAGGCTAACTTTGTTGGACTTACCAACAAACTGAACTTCGCACATGCTCTCAGAACAGAACTCACTGGTACTCTGGGGACTTACTGTACTTGAAGGAACATCTTCATCCCCACAATACAAGACTCTTCCTTCTACACTTGACCTTTGAGAGCTGCCTACCATCCCCTACTCAGAACACCCCATCCACAGTGGCTTTCTCAGGTTCTACAGCACAAACTCACCCCACCCCAGAGACTTCACCCTTGCCTGCCCTTGTTTCTTCCTGGAAAACAAACTTGCCCTCTGGTCTTTGCCAAAGTGATTCCTTTACCTTTCTTTACAGTACAGTTTACAGTTTAAATGTCACCTCCTCAGAGTCCACTGTGACCACCACTCTATTTAGGGAGGCCCTTTCATGTGTCAAAATAATCAAAGAATAAAAATCATTTGCAGCACAAATGAAAGTCAGAGAGATAACAATATATCAAGGCAGAGAGAGAATATTCATTAGTATCTTTACCATACAAAATATTAGTACAACATTTGTATAGGAGGCTTTGGAGTTAGACACATCTGGGTTCAAACTCTTGTCCTGATACTTAGCAGACTTGGGCGAGCCACCAACATCTCTAAGCCTCAATTTTCTCATCTGTAAAATGAGCATGCTGCTGCTGCTGCCGCTGATAAGTCGCTTCAGTCGTGTCCGACTCTGTGCGACCCCATAGACAGCAGCCCACCAGGCTCTGCCGTCCCTGGGATTCTCCAGGCAAGAACACTGGAGTGGGTTGCCATTGCCTTCTCCATTGTGTGAAAGTGAAAAGTGAAAGTGAAGTCGCTCAGTCGCGTCGGACTCGTAGCAACCCCATGGACGGGAGCCTACCAGGCTTCTCCATCCATGGGATTTTCTAGGCAAGAGTACTGGAGTGGCTTGCCATTGCCTTCTCTGGTAAAATGAGCATAATGCTCTCTAACTCAATACTGGGAGGATTGTAGACTGATGTCTACACCACCACCTGGAATAGAGCAGCTGCTCAAAAATGGTAGGTAGCATTAGTACTGACAGAAAAAAGTACACCATGTACAAACTTTTAAAGTACACAGAAACAGATCAGATCAGATCAGTCACTCAGTCGTGTCTGACTCTTTGCGACCCCATGAATCGCAGCACGCCAGGCCTCCCTGTCCATCACCAACTCCCGAAGTTCACTCAGACTCACATCCATCGAGTCAGTGATGCCATCCAGCCATCTCATCCTCTGTCGTCCCCTTCTCCTCTTGCCCCCAATCCCTCCCAGCATCAGAGTCTTCTCCAATGAGTCAACTCTTCGCATGAGGTGGCCAAAGTACTGGAGTTTCAGCTTTAGCATCATTCCTTCCAAAGAAATCCCAGGGCTGATCTCCTTCAGAATGGACTGGTTGAATCGCCTTGCAGTCCAAGGGACTCTCAAGAGTCTTCTCCAACACCACACTTCAAAAGCATCAATTCTTCGGCGCTCGGCCTTCTTCACAGTCCAGCTCTCACATCCATACATGAACACAGGAAAGACCATAGCCTTGACTGGACGGACCTTTGTTGGCAAAGTAATGTCTCTGCTTTTGAATATGCTATCTAGGTTGGTCATAACTTGCCTTCCAAGGAGTAAGCGTCTTTTAATCTCATGGCTGCAGTCACCATCTATAGTGATTTTGGAGCCCAGAAAAATAAAGTCTGACACTGTTTCCACTGTTTCCCCATCTATTTCCCATGAAGTGATGGGACCAGATGCCATGATCTTCGTTTTCTGAATGTTGAGCTTTAAGCCAACTTTTTCACTCTCCACTTTAACTTTCATCAAGAAGCTCTTCAGTTCCTCGTCACTTTCTGCCATAAGGGTGGCGTCATCTGCATATCTGAGGTGATTGATATTTCTCCCAGCAATCTTGATTCCAACTTGTGTTTCTTCCAGTCCAGCATTTCTCATGATGTACTCTGCACAGAAGTTAAATAAACAGGGTGACCATATACAACCTTGACATACTCCTTTTCCTATTTGGAACCAGTCTGTTGTTCCATGTCCAGTTCTAACTGGACAAGGAATGTTCAGAAACAAGGAACGTTCAATTCCCACAAGTGCAGAACGTTCAGAAACAAGGAACATTCAGAAACAAGGAACGTTCAATTCCCACAAGTGCAAAGAAATCTAGCAAACAAATATATGGGAATATATTCAATAGAAATAAAGTAAATGCATATTAAAACAAAGTGCAGTTAGCACAAAATACCCCATAGTGAGTGTGTGTGTGTGTGTGTGTGTGTGTGTGCACGCACACGTGCATGAGCACATACAATTCTGACACCAATTCCAAAGTGTGGTCTTTTAACATATCACCAAGCAAGTCTCCAACCAGGTGTCAACTCAATTCTGATACGATCTCCCAAAATGTCAGATCCTACCGATTAAGGGCTCAGTCCTACAAGACTGCCCCTCCCCCAATTCAGGTGCCAACCCTAAGGGCAGGTTGTCATCTGTGCTTCTGACCAATGGACATAAGAGCAGAAGCTTCCACAACTCCTCCTTGGGTTCAACTGATTTGCTAGAGCATCTCAAAGAACTCAGAAACATTTTACTTACTAGATTACCAGTTTATTATAAAATACATGTAACTCAGGAACAGCCAGATGGAAGAGCTGCAAACAGCAAGGTGTGTGGAAAGATGTGAGATGTTCTCTGAGAGCCTCACTCCTTTGGGGTTTCAAGGAGGCTTCACTAGATTGGCATGGCTGATTAAATCACTGGTCATTGGCAATCCACTGACCTGGAGGTCCCCCTACCCTTTCCAGAGGTGAGCGGGGTGGGACTGAAAGTTCCAACTCGCTAAGCACATCTGGTGATAATCCCCATCCTTAGGTAACTTTGTGTGCTGTATGCTAAGTCACTTCAGTTGTGTCCAACACTTTGCAACACCATGCAACACCAACAGGCTCCTCTGTCCATGGGATTCTCCAGGCAAGAGCACTGGCGTGGGCTGCCATTCCTCTTCCAGGGGATCTTCTTGACCCAGGGATCAAACCCATATCTCTTGCATTGGCAAGTGGGTTCTTTACCACTAGCATACCTGGGAAGCCCCTTAGGTAACTTCAGGGCTTACCAAATAGTAATACAACTAAAGACATTTTTATTGCTATCATCGTGAGAATTTTCAAGAGTTCTGTTCCAGGAACAGAACAAACACTAGATATGTATTTCCTACCACAAGTCACAGGATCACAGCACACCTGTGATTTTAGCATGATCTCCAATACTCACACTCATACTGCAAATACAAGTTATCAACTGGTAATCTGAACTATGCATTAAAAATCCAATGATGTGGTCATATCTTCAAGTAGGAAATCTCACCCCTCAATTTATTCATTATCCTAAAGAAATAATCTCAAATACATAAAAGATACAAGAAATGTTTCCATCTGCATTATTTATAACACAAAAACTGTAACAACAAAAGTATAAGGGTATAAGTACTCATTTATTTTCTGAGTGATTGCTTCTTAGCAGTCAGAGACTGTGTTAAGTACATTACACACATTATCCTTATTTGGTCCTCATAAAAAGCTTCGAAAATAAATATTAAGTCCTCATAAACTGAGGCTTACAAAGGGTTAAGTGATAAGTTTATTAAAGTTATAGGTAAGGATAAAGATGGAACCTAGGCCAATCTGATTCTAGAGCCAAGATATTAACCACTGACCTATATACTGTTTCTGTTCAACAGAACAGGTTTTTTGGTTGGTTGGGGTTTTTTTTTTTTTTGGGGGGGGGGGGTATGTCACACAGCTTGCAGGATCTTAGTCCCTCAACCAGGGATTGGACACAGGACCTCCACTGTGAAAGCATGGAGTCCTAACCACTGGACTGCCAGGGAATTCCCAAAACATTTCTTCTAAAGAAAGCTACAAAAAAACTATATAACAATATGGGGAAATGCTTCTGATTAAGTAATGCAGATTGTATTTATACTAAAACTACAATTATGGGAAATTTGTATTCCATTCATTTTAGTGTGTGTGTGCTCAGTCACTCAGTTGTTTTCAACTCTTTATGACTCTATGGACTATAGCCCACTAGGCTCCTGTGTCCATGGGATTATCCCGGCAACTATACTGGAGTGGGTTGCCATTTCCTCTTCAAGGGGATCTTCCCAACCCAGGAATTCAACCCATGTCTCCTGCACTGGCAGGCAGATTCTTTACCACTGGGCCATCTGGAAAGCCCCATTTTATCAGTGGAATTCTTTAACTCCACTAAACTGGAATGAAATCCCTAAAAGGATACATCCAGAAATATTAGCAATATTTACAGTAGTGGGTGTTGAGATTATCTTTTTTGCTTTTACTATTATTCAAATTATCTGTAATATTCTTTTGTTATTTTTATAATAACAAGTATTTTATTATCATTTTACTCAAGCTTTACTAATTTCATAATTATGGAAGGAGGTTAAGAAGACCTATGCGCTATTTCTCAAGTATTGGGCTAGTTTCTTTGAAGACAGAATTCAAGGTTCATTTTGTTGGTGAGAAAAAATTGTGTTCACCTTTATGGTGTCTACAATTTCACAAAACCAGAACACCTCTTAGTAAATAGTTTCTACATGCAGTTTAGCACACTGTTTAGAATGGAAGCTCTGGAATCTGAATAATTAGATTCCAAAGTTGTGTGCATGCAAAATTGCTTCAGTGGTCTGCAACTCTGCGACACTATACCACTAACTTCTCTGTGTAATCCAGGACAAACTATCTCGAGATTTCAGCTACCCAACTGAAAACCTGAGAGGGAAAAAAAGATTACCTACCTCCTACCTCTTAAGATTGTCCTAAGCATCAAATAAGAGAATGAATGTAAATTTCTCAGTCCAGGGCCTGCCTGTGGTTAGCGCTCCATAAATATTCATTTTTACTACTCACAAATAAATACTAACACACTTCCCCAAAAGTAGGCTCTAGCTTGAGAAGTGCTTAGCCAGCCAAGGAAAAGTTAACTGTTTTCCTACTGTTTGCAACGTTGCGATGATAGGCACTGGATCTTTCCGAGGTTACAGAAAACTCAGCTGCAACAGTCATGCAACTGCCATTACGCGAGGTGTGAGAGGTGCTCGATTCTTTGCTGCAGTTGGAAGTACTCGATGGCTTCCTCCGCCCATTACCCACACCGCTTACCCTTCCTTGGCTAAGTGGCAGCCTTGTCCAGCACAAGCTCAGTGCCAGGCTCAGATAGAAAGGAAGATGGCTGTTTCGCATCTCTAGGAAGAAGCTGTTCTGTGACCTTGGGAAAACCAATTCAGTTACTTTAGTCCCTCTGTTTTCTCTACTAAAGCAAACAAAAATAAAAAAGGGAGGTGGGACTGCTTTTTTCTTTAAACATACCTCTCTGCCTGTAGTTTGTGGCCCCTCCGTGGGCAAGTTGGGACAACTCTGGGGTGGGGCGGTGGGGGAGGACTTGGAAAAGCAAGGATAAGAGAGCGCAGAAAAGGAGGCGTTCTCAAGCACGCCCCTCCACTCTCCGGCCCTAGCACACCCCGCGCGCCCTCTCACCCGTCTCGAGTGAGATGCGGCTGCCTCTCGAAAGCACGAACATGGAACTAAGGAGGAAATCACAGACACGCAGGTAGGGGACTCTCGAGAGCAGGGCAGGGACTCTGCTGGGATGCAAGGAGGTCAGCCTGCCGGCCCCCGCAGAGGACGGGCTGGGCGGCACCCTCAGTGACCTCGCACGGGCCTGCGATACTGGGCTGCAGCGGAGCGGACAGGGGCAGCCCCTCGCTCACCGTACTCCACGGGCTCCGGGTCAGGCTGGAAAGTGAAGTGAGCCACCTGCCGCCTCTGGGCCGCAGCCCCGTAGGCCGAGGCGGACTGCAGGAAGCCCCGCGGCAGCCCCACGCCACACAGCCGACGCCAGGGTCTGTCGGCCCCGGCTGCACAGAGCCGCAGCAGCCAGCCAGCGGACGCCGCCACAGCCGCCATCCCGGCTCACCACTCGGATTCGCAGGCTGCCGGGACGCCGGCTGCCAGCCGGGAGGGCGGAGCGCCGAGGCGGCTTTTCCATTGGCTGGACCGAAGGGGTGGGTCTGCTACTCGGACCAATCAGAACCAGGAGTTCGGGGGGTGGGTCGTGCTGCGCGATGACCCTGTCGCTTTGGACCGTGGTGCGCATGCGGAAAGGGGGCTGGGGCGGGTGCAAGCTGACAGGTGAGCTCCAATGAGATGGTTCCTAGAGGTGGAGTTCTGCTAGCATCCGCAGCGAGGTCAGGGGTTCCGCACGCCTGTCCGCCAATTCCCCACTCAGCCTGGGTTCCTGCTTTTTCCAGTGTCATCTGCGCCATGAGGTTCTGATGGCTTTTTCACCTTAAGATTTCTGTTTTCTTTTGAAATGGAACCCTTTCTTATCCTCTCCCATTCTTTACCTCTATTCAGATCAGATCAGATCAGTCGCTCAGTCGTGTCCGACTCTTTGCGACCCCATGAACCGCAGCACGCCAGGCCTCCCTGTCCATCACCAGCTCCCGGAGGTCACTCAGACTCACATCCATCAAGTCAGTGATGCCATCCAGCCATCTCATCCTCTGTCGTCCCCTTCTCCTCCTGCCCTCAATCCCTCCCAGCATCAGAGTCTTCTCCAATGAGTCAACTCTTCGCATGAGGTGGCCAAAATACTGGAGTTTCAGCTTTAGCATCATTCCTTCCAAAGAAATCCCAGGGCTGATCTCCTTCAGAATGGACTGGTTGGATCTTCTTGCAGTCCAAGGGACTCTCAAGAGTCTTCTCCAACACCACACTTCAAAAGCATCAATTCTTCGGCGTTCAGCCTTCTTCACAGTCCAGCTCTCACATCCATACATGACCACAGGAAAGACCATAGCCTTGACTAGGCGAACCTTTGTTGGTAAAGTAATGTCTCTGCTTTTGAATATGCTATCTAGGTTGGTCATAACTTTCCTTCCAAGGAGTAAGCGTCTTTTAATTTCATACCTCTATTATCCTCCAAGAAATGGAAAGGGTTATGGATTGGTATTTGGTTATTAGTTTGGGGTTTCAGAACACTGCGGAAATCAGTGCTGTAAGCCTCCGCCGTTTATTTAAACCCTCCCTGTATGCAAATAGGAAAAGGAGTACGTCAAGGCTGTATATTGTCACCATGTTTATTTAACTTATATGCAGAGTACATCATGAGAAATGCTGGACTGGAAGAAACACAAGTTGGAATCAAGATTGCCGGGAGAAATATCAATAACCTCAGATATGCAGATGATACCACTCTTATGGCAGAAAGTGAAGAGGGGCTAAAAAGCCTCTTGATGAAGGTGAAAGTGGAGAGTGAAAAGGTTGGCTTAAAGCTCAACATTCAGAAAACGAAGATCATGGCATCTGGTCCCATCACTGCATGGGAAATAGATGGGGAAACAGTGGAAACAGTGTCAGACTTTGTTTTTCTGGGCTCCAAAATCACTGCAGATGGTGACTGCAGCCATGAAATTAAAAGACGCTTACTCCTTGGAAGGAAAGTTATGACCAACCTAGATAGCATATTCAAAAGCAGAGACATTACTTTACCAACAAAGGTTCGCCTAGTCAAGGCTACGGTCTTTCCTGTGGTCATGTATGGATGTGAGAGCTGGACTGTGAAGAAGGCTGAACGCCGAAGAATTGATGCTTTTGAAGTGTGGTGTTGGAGAAGACTCTTGAGAGTCCCTTGGACTGCAAGAAGATCCAACCAGTCCATTCTGAAGGTGATCAATCCTGGAATTTCTTTAGAAGGAATGATGCTAAAGCTGAAACTCCAGTATTTTGGCCACCTCATGCGAAGAGTTGACTCATTGGAGAAGACTCTGATGCTGGGAGGAATTGAGGGCAAGAGGAGAAGGGGATGACAGAGAATGAGATGGCTGGATGGCATCACTGACTCGATGGATGCGAGTCTGAGTGACCTCCGGGAGCTGGTGATGGACAGGGAGGCCTGGCGTGCTGCGGTTCATGGGGTCGCAAAGAGTCGGACACGACTGAGCGACTGATCTGATCTGATCTGTATGCTTAATAAGTATGTATTGATTTTCTTTTATTAATTTTGTTTTTCTGGGTTTAAACGAGAGGGAAAGAGGTAAAACTTCTATTTTACCTGCAAATCCACTTCATAGGAATTCAGGTGCATTTTTGCCCAGGTGCAGCGAAAATGACCTGATTACCTTAGAGACCTGGAGAATTTAAGAATTTCTTAATTTACATTTAAAATAATCAACTTTGTAAATTTTACTCTTAAAAACTCAAATGTTTCAAAGTATACTTTCAAAATAAAAATAAAAGGATACCTTCTCTATGAATTTACACATTACAGCAAACTATGGTAGAGAGAAGAATGAAAGTGTTTCCATCCAATGAAAGTGGAAAAGAACAGGCCCCAAGCAGAAATTGAAGAAGAAAGGGAAAGAATGCAAGGGAAGGAGCAGGGGAAAGGATGTTCCCCTTCTGCTATTCCTGACCTCCCAGCTCATCTTTGGTTTTGCAAGGAGACTTTGGCCACCTGATGCGAAGACCTGACTCATTGGAAAAGACCCTAATGCTGGGGGAAATTGAGGGCAAGAGGAGAAGAGGGCAACAGAGGATGGCATCACTGACTCAATGGACATGAGTTTGAACAAACTCAGGGAGATAGTAATGGACAGAGAAGCCTGGCATGCTACAGTTCATGGGGTCGCAAAGAGTTAGACACGACTTAGCAACTGAACAACAGCAAAGAAGAGAAGAAATGGGGAAAGGAGAGGCAAAGAGAGGCGCCAGCTGCCTGTTTTCTGATTGGGGTTAAGAGATGAGGTTTTTTTCCCCCCATTCATAGATCACTCAGCTTATTGCAAATAGTACCAACACAGTTGAGTCTCCAAGGAGAGGTCCTGGAAGGAGGTATCACAGCACAAGCAGCAGTCTGGCAACAGGTCTCTTGACAAGCATGAGTGGACAGCAGCCCTCTGCTCAAACAAGGACCCCAGCAGCAGCAGCATCTGGAACAGCTCTGATAGCGTAGAGATGAGTCCTCCAGTGAAGAGACTTCAAGTCACTCAGCACAGTGGTCTGTTTCAAAGAAGTAGCAGTTATTCCAGGGAAAAGGGTCGGAGACAGGAATTTAAAAGTGCTCAAGAGAGCACCAGAATTATGTCTCCATTGTTCCTATCAAGCCCCCCAGATTCAACTTTTGGGAGATTTTTCATCTTGTCTTTTTTTGTTGTTATGGTCACCTCTTCTGTTTTCATGGTGTGTGTGTGTATGTACTCATGCACACTATATTGTGTATTTTTATGTGAGTAAAGGGTATTTTTTATTTTATTTGAATGAAGGGAAGGGGCAACAAAATAAAATTACATGTATATAGTCAAATTTTAATTTTTAAAAAACAGGGTAAAAAGCAAGGATAAAAACCAATGAAGTTGCGTTTTCTCAGTTTGCTGATAGTTGGCACGCACACAAAGGCAGACTCCTCTACTATCAACATTTCACACTAGAGTGGTACATTTGATACAATCAATGAGTGTATACACATTGTAATTACACAAACTTAATAGTTTCCACTAAGCTTCACTCGGTTCAATGAGTTTCAGAGGAAAGAACAAGAAACAAAAGAATCAAACGCCAGTGGAATAAAAAGAGCTTACTAAGTAGACTCTTTTTATTGTCTTAGGAAGTACAATTGTTTTTCGGTATCCTCCTAGGATTGATTCCAAAATCCCGCAAGGATACCAAAATCCAAGGTTGCTCAGGCCCCTCGTATAAAATGATACAGTATTTGCATATAACTATGCACATCCTCTCATACTTTGTCATCTCTAGATTACTTATAATACCTGCTGCTGCTGCTGCTAAGTCACTTCAGTTGTGTCCGACTCCATAGACGGAAGCTCACCAGGCTCCCCCGTCCCTGGGATTCTCCAGGCAAGAACACTGGAGTGGGTTGCCATTTCCTTCTCCAATGCATGAAAGTGAAAAGTGAAAGTGAAGTCGCTCAGTCGTGTCCGACTCTTAGCGACCCCATGGACTGGAGCCTACCAGGATCCTCCGTCCGTGGGATTTTCCAGGCAAAAGTACTGGGGTGGGGTGCCATTGCCTTAATACCTAGTGCAAGGTAAATGTTACATAAAAATTGCTGTTGTATAGCAAATAAAAGTTTTGCTTTTTGGAATTTTTTTCCCAAATACTTTTGACCTGTACTGGGTTGTATCCATGGATACAAAACTCACAGATGTGGAGGACCAACTGTAATAAAGTCCATATCATTGGAGATTGTCAAGTACAGAATGGATGAACACCATTGAGGGAATTTCTTTATGAAGACTATAATAATGAATAAAGACTAAAATGATGAAATGATTTATACTTCATTTCATTTACGGCTCAGACGGTAAAGAATTCACCTGGAATGCAGGAGATCTGGGTTCTATCCCTGGGTTGAGAAGATCCCCTGGAGAAGGGAATGGCTACCCATTCCAGTGTTCCCTGGAGAATTCCATGGACAGAGGAGCCTGGAAGGCTACAGTCCACGGGGTCACAAAGAGTCAACTATGACTGAGTGACTAACATTTTAACATTTAGGATCTTTCTAGTTTTTAAGAATCTGGTTTCTACTATTCATGAGTGTGTATTCAGAGCCTTCCATGTGCCAGATCCTGTGTTTTAATGAAACTTACATTTTAAGCCAAACCTTGGATCTAACCCACCCCTTCACCCAGCGTGTGAGTTACCGAGTTACCCCTCTGTCCACCCTTCCTAAGCATCTAGACAATTTCTCTCTGGCTTCTTATCTCCTGCAAGGGCATGAGATGCCCTGTGATCGGTCCTTCAGGAACCTGAACCAGCCTGCATGGAAGAAAGCCTGTGAGCAGACACTGCAGAAAGGGCATCCTTCAAAGAGACATACCTGGCATTTGTGCTCAGATACAAATGATGCTGGCATATTGAGTGCAGCACTTTCACAGCCTCGTCTTTCAGGATTTGAAATAGCTCAACTGGAATTCCATCACCTCCACTAGCCTCCATGGCATCTGGTCCCATCACTACATGGGAAATAGATGGGGAAACAGTGGAAACAGTGTCAGACTTTTTTTCTGGGCTCCAAAATCACTGCAGATGGTGACTGCAGCCACGAAATTAAAAGATGCTTACTCCTTGGAAGGAAGGTTATGACCAACCTAGATAGCATATTCAAAAGCAGAGACATCACTTTGCCAACAAGGTTTCACCTAGTCAAGGCTATGGTCTTTCCTGTGGTCATGTATGGATGTGAGAGCTGGACTGTGAAGAAGGCTGAGCGCCGAAGAATTGATGCTTTTGAACTGTGGTGTTGGAGAGGACTCTTGAGAGTCCCTTGGACTGCAAGGAGATCCAACCAGTCCATTCTGAAGGAGATCAGCCCTGGGATTTCTTTGGAAGGAATGATGCTAAAGCTGAAACTCCAGTATTTTGGCCACCTCATGGGAAGAGTTGACTCATTGGAGAAGACTGATGCTGGGAGGGATTGGGGGCAAGAGGAGAAGGGGACGACAGAGGATGAGATGGCTGGATGGCATCACTGACTCGATGGATGTGAGTCTGAGTGACCTCCGGGAGTTGGTGATGGACAGGGAGGCCTGGCGTGCTGCGATTCATGGGGTTGCAAAGAGTCGGACACGACTGAGAGACTGATCTGATCTGATCTGATCTGTGTATTCTTGCCACCTCTTCTTAATATCTTCTGCTTCTGTTAGGTCCATACCATTTCTGTCCTTTATCGAGCCTATCTTTGCATGAAATGTTCCCTTGGTATCTCTAATTTTCGTGAAGACATCTCTAGTCTTTCCCATTCTGTTGTTTTCCTCTATTTCTTTGCATTGGTCTCTGAGGAAGGCTTTCTTATCTCTCCTTGCTGTTCTTTGGAACTCTGCATTCAGATGCTTATATCCTTTTCTCCTTTGCTTTTTGCTTCTCTTCTTTTCACAGCTATTTGTAAGGCCTCCTCAGACAGCCATTTTTGCTTTTTTGCATTTCTTTTCCCTGGGGATGGTCTTGATCACTGTTTCCTGTACAATGTCACGAACCTCAGTCCATAGTTCATCAGGCACTCTATCTATCAGATCTAATCCCTTAAATCTATTTCTCACTTCCACTGTATAATCATAAGGGATTTGATTTAGGTCATACCTGAATGGTCTCGTGGTTTTCCCTGCTTTCTTCAATTTAAGTCTGAATTTGGCAGTAAGGAGTTCATGATCTGAGCCACAGTCAGCTCCCAGTCTTGTTTTTGCTGACTGTATAGAGCTTCTTCATCTTTGGCTGCAAAGAATATAATCGATCTGATTTCAGTGTTGACCATCTGGTGATGTCCATGTGTAAGAGTCTTCTCTTGTGTTGTTGGAAGAGGGTGTTTGCTATGACCAGTGCATTCTCTTGGCAAAACTCTATTAGCCTTTGCCCTGCTTCATTCCGTATTCCAAGGCCAAATTTTCCTGTTACTCCAGGTGTTTCTTGACTTCCAACTTTTTCATTCCAGTCCCCTATAGTGAAAAGGACATCGTTTTTTGGGTGTTAGTTCTAAAAGGTCTTGTAGGTTAGACTCATTGGAAAAGACTCTGATGCTGGGAGGGATTGGGGTCAGGAGGAAAAGGGGACGACAGAGGATGAGATCGCTGGATGGCATCACCGACTCGATGGACGTGAGTTTGAGTGAACTCTGGGAGTTGGTGATGGACAGGGAGGCCTGGCATGATGCAATTCATGGGGTCGCAGAGTCAGACACGACTGAGCAACTGAACTGAACTGAACAAATGATACCTCAGATTACCGCTCCAAATATGGTACCTGCCTGTATGCATAACCAAGTTTCAGAGACAGTCACTTATCTATAAACAAACAAACAAACAAAAAACATGCCAGCCTGGCAGTTGTAAGGTTTTTTTAATTCCCAGGATAATATGTGAGTATTGCCACGTTTCCAAAAGCCTTATTAGTTATGGCTGACAGAATTATCAGTAGGGACTGCAAGAAACTTTTGAGACTCATATTTTACCTTCCCTTCATTTTATGTTGTGACTTTTTAAAAAAAATTTTATGTGGACCATTTTTAAAGTCGTTATTAAATTTGTTACAATATTGCTTCTGTTTTGTTGTTGTTGTTCAGTCACTAAGTCATGTCCCACTTTTTGCAGCCTCATGGATTACAGCAGGCCAGGCTTCCCTGTCCTTCACTATCTCCTGGAGTTTGCTCAAACTCATGTTCATTGAGTTGGTGATGCTTCTGTTTTATGTTCTGTTTTTTTGGCCAAGAGGCATGTGGGATCTTAGATCCCCAACCAGGGATCAAATCTGCACCCCTTGCATTGGCAGGTGAAGTCTCAACCCCTGGGCCACCAGAGAAGTCCCCTGTTGTGACTTTCACCCATTTATATTATTTCAAAACCTTGAACAACCATACCCCTGGAGGCATCGGAGACTTTATGAAGCTGTTGGATATGCCTGGTGGTGACCAGTGTGAAAAAGGAGGGGAGACAGCAGGGGCAGGTGAGCAGTGATCACCGCCTATGACCCCCAGTAATTTGTCCCCCCATCATGTAAAGCCACCCATAGACATTAGTAATGTAGAAGTCCACCCAGATCACTTCATGTGCACATTGAACCTGCCCATGTTCATATGAGGCTTTAAATAGGGCAGGTGATTTTTACCTCCTTTCCTGTCAAAGCGTGCAAGCCCAAGACCAGGTCCTTAACTTTCACATTAGAATCCCTCGGGGAGATTTCAGAACACACTGACGCCTAGGCCCCATGGGGTAACCATCAGTGATACTCGCATATATTTCGCTTTAGTCTGCTTCTAAGGATTTAGGCAGATGGCACGTCTCTGGACACCTGAAATTAGGCATGGCAACATGACGTGCTTTGCCAGTGAATTTGAGCATGAGTGTGGAGAACTCCTGGGGGGAAGAGTTTCAGAGCTGGTGGCCAAAGCTGTGTTTTCTTCTGCTGCCTCATCAACTCACAATGTTCCAGATGCTAGAGAAGCCATCAGCCTGTTCCTGGAGTGACATTACCAGGAGCATCATTTGCCCCTGTCCACCTCCTTTGACATGGAGCATGAGTGAGAAACAATTTGAGAATGTAAAGTGTGGGCTGTTTCTTTAAAATAATAGAACATGACTTCTAAGTGCAAGCCAACTGTTTTGTATGGATATTTTTCTCACCTATTCTAAGTGTTTCCTAGGTAGCTCAATGGTAAAGAATCTGCCTGCCAATGCAGGAAACACAGGTTCAATCCCTGGGTTGGGAAGACCCTCTGGAGGAGGAAATACAACCCACTCCAGTATTCTTGCCTGGAGAATCCCATGGACAGAGGGGCCTGGCAGGCTACAGCCCATAGTATCTCAAAGAGTCAGACTCAGCTGAGCACACATGCAACCTAGTCTAATTCTTCGGAAAAATTCTCCCTAAGTCACGACTTAGACGAAGACCATACATTTGTCCACAACACGATGCATACATGTAGCCAGTTGTTGCCACTGTGGATTTACATGGTTTTCATCCATAATATTGGCTACTCGTACTTTTACCTGGACATATTAGATTTGGGAATCTAAACACCCAAGAATGATGCAACTCTTCTCTGTTGAGTCAATATGAAAGTCCTTTATATACATTTCAGACTTTTAAAACAACTTAATGAATAAAGTCCTGACTGTTCTCATTTTATAGGTGACAAAACAGTATCAGAGAGCTAATGGACCGACTGCAGCTTAAACAGCTTAAATCGTTTCAATGCATGTTTTTCAAATTTCAAAACCTGCACCCTTATGTGTTTCTCAGATGTATTTTTCAAAACAATCTCGAGAAACTGGTTAAAATTTCAGACTCCCTGGACCTCACACTGAGAAACTCTTATTCGTTAAGCACGGAATAAAGCATCTGAGCTTTTTTCTGAAATATAGTTGATCCACAGAGCATCTGCATTTCTTATAAGCTTCCCCCTATCCAGAGTCTTTGATATGGACAGTCCACACACTATGCAGACAAACCCTGTAACTTCAACATAACCTTTCCATTCACTGTGTTCCCTATCTAGAGAAGAGCAGTCATTGTCTTACCCTGCTCACTCTCATCAGTTAGGGTTATTTGACTAATTTAAGCAGAACTATAATTAGAAGGGGGCTTTCCTGGTAGTTCAGTGGTTAAGAATCTGCCTGCCATTGCAGAAAACACAGGTTCAATTCCAGGGCTGGAAAGATCCTCTGGAGAATGCAATGGCTACACCCTCCAGTATTCTTGCCTGGGAAATCCCATGGAGAGAGGAGCCTGGCAGGCTACAGTTCATGGCATCACAAAGAGTCAGACGTGACTTAGCGACTAAACAGCAATAACAACAGTAATCAGAAGATATGAGATAACCCACCAAAATGGAAGCAGCAAACAGCTCAGAAAGAGCATAAAACAAGGTAGCCCCAAAGATCCAGGTAATTGGAGGTGATTTAGAGACTTACACAGGATATTAAAACTGTAAAGGATGAATTGACTCCAACTATTACTGTCTTTGACTGACTTTGTTTCGAGATTTCCTTCTTAAGGGAGAGATTCTGATTAGCCCAGATTAGTTGATTGCTGTTTGTTGACTAAGGAGAAGAAAGGTATCTTATTGGCACTACCAAGACTATATGCAAAGTAAAAGGATTACCCAAACATAAATCAAGGAGCTGCTATAAACCAAAGGTGGACATTGTGTTTAGAATTCAAAAGAAACCTGCCTAGTGGTACCTGTGTAGTCTCTCCAGTTGTAAAAATTTCACCACAAAAAAGTCCCTTCCTCCGAATTCTTCAAACTGGAGTGAAACTAGACTATAAGCCTATTTTAATGTTTCTGAATTTCTGCAGAATAGATCTGAATTTTTAGCCTCTACGTCTTCTAAAAGGGTGGTGTCAGAAACAGAGGTAAATATCTCGGAAAGCAAATTAAAAACATGCAATCTAAATCTCCAGAAGAGTTAGAACACACAGGAAGTCTGCTGCTGCTGCTGCTGCTAAGTCACTTCAGTCGTGTCCGACTCTGTGTGACCCCATAGACGGCAGCCCACCAGGTTTCCCTGTCCCTGGGATTCTCCAGGCAAAAACACTGGAGTGGGTTGCCATTTCCTCCTCCAGTGCATAAAAGTGAAAACTGAAAGTGAAGTCGCTCAGTCGCTCAGTCCGACTCTTAGCGACCCCATGGACTGCAGACCACCAGGCTCCTCTGTCCATGGGGTTTTCCAGGCAAGAGTACTGGAGTGGGGTGCCATTGCCTTAAACTCCAAATTCATGTGTTCTTACTATTAGTATGAGGTGGTTTGATATTGAGTCTAAGTAGAGAGTGATAAAGTTTGATTGATAAGGTTGTTATATTGGAGTCATCATCATCTCATGAAATAAAAATTGCTACATAAATAAATTGGAATAGATTAACCACCATATATTATAAAGGCAGTGAGAAAAATAATTGGTTTAAATCTCAGTTCCTCCCTCTCTGGCCATATGACATTGGAGGGTATATCACTTATTCCTTCTGAGTCTAATGGGGAGAATGTGAAACTTACCTAAAAGGATGTCATGATAATAAAACCACATAACACGTAAAAGTTGCTGGTGCACAGCTGTTGCTCAGTAAGTGGTTGTTAAATTCATTGATTAGCTAATTTATGTATAAAAGGTGACTCTCCAGAAAAATATCTAAATAATATTTACTATGATTATTTTTTTCGAGAAGGCAATGGCACCCCACTCCAGTACTCTTACCTGGAAAATCCCATGGACGCAGGAGCCTGGTGGGCTGTAGTTCATGGGGTTGCTAAGAGTCCGACACGACTGAGCAACTTCACTTTCACTTTTCACTTTCCTGCATTGGAGAAGGAAATGGCAACCCACTCCAGTGTTCTTGCCTGGAGAATCCCAGGGATGGGAGAGCCTGGTGGCTGCCGTCTATGGGGTCGCACAGAGTCGGACACGACTGAAGCAACTTAGCAGTAGCAGTATGATTATTTTTATTAGCAACTCATACTTATGGGTTGTAGTAACTTGGTCAAGGCACCAGGTGGCAGAAGATAATAAAAATTGCCACTTGGGAGTAGAAAGGCAAAAATGCAAATATTACAAAGATTTTCATCCTACATTTATTCGTGAAAAGTTGAGACTCAAATTTCCTAAGTCAACACACAACTTTTTTAATATATTTTTTAATTTACTTGGCTGTGCTGAGTCTTCGTTGCAGCATGTGAACCCATGTTGAGACATGTGTGATTTTAGTTCCCCAACAGGGATCAAACCCGAGCCCAATGCTTTGGGAGAACAGAGTCTGAGCCACTGGCCCACAAGGGAAATCCCAGCACACACATTTTGAAATGCCTTTATTAGTTTACTTTCTGGCAGCAATTTCATTTTAGCAGTTCAGTGTATCTGCCTTTGCCTCCATCATATAATGACAAGCCAAGCCCAAACATTGTAGCCATGGTTTTATTTTATCCTCATCTCTCCTAGGAGGTATGTATTAACTCCTACCTAGACAGCATGCTAACCTAGACAGCATGACCAACCTAGACAGCATGCTAAATAGCAAAGACATTATTTTGCCAAGAAAGGTCCATCTAGTCAAAGCTATGGTTTTTCCAGTAGTCGTGCATGGATATGAGAGTTGGACTATAAAGAAAGCTGAACGCCAAAGAATTGATGCTTTTGAACTGTGGTGTTGGAGAAGACTCTTGAGAGTCCCTTGGACTGCAAGGAGATCCAACCAGTCAATCCAAAAGGAAATCAGTCCTGAAAATTCACTGGAAGGACTGATGCTGAAGCTGAAACTCCAATACTTTGGCTACCTGATGGGAAGAACTGACTCACTAGAAAAGACCCTGATGCTGGGAAAGATTGAAGGCAGGAGGAGAAGGGGATGAGATGGTTGGATGGCATCACTGATGTGATGGACACGAGTTTGAGTAAGCTTTGGGAGTTGGTGATGGACAAGGAAGCCTAGTGTGCTGCAGACCATGAGGTTAAAAAGAGTCGGACACAACTGAGCAACTGAACTGAGATATTAACTCTACTTAACAGAGGAGAAAATTGAAGCTAGGGCAAAAATGAAATTCAAGCCAAAGTTTGACAGAAATGCCTTGAAAAATGTCTATTGCATGCTCTCCCATGGTCCTTAATTTCTCTCAAGAAGTGTGAATCAGGAAATAACTAAAGTAACTCATTTCAAGGAAAATATAAGAAGAAATCTCCAAGCTTATTATGCTTTATAAGTTTGCATATGAATGTACAGTATTAAATTTAACAGGCATATTATGAAGAATTTTAAATTGAAAACTATTAAAAATGCAAAAAATATATATAACACTCATATCCAAGACTTTTAAAATACTTCGTGGTTTTAAAGTAAGTAATATATAGTGAACAGGCATCACAATTTTCCATTTACAACTGAAGGAACACTGTACACATGGGGATAAGTCACTTAATCAAAGTTGCTCCCTCCAAACCCATCTTGAAATTGGTTTTAGAATGCGCATGTACTTAGTTCCCTAGACCAAAGTAATGTTTACTTATTTGTCTTTTCATTCATTGAATACGAGTTGTTCGTGTTGAGATGATGCCATGACCTAACTCTGTAGCTCCACAGCTGTCCCCAACATCTGTCATCCTGAAGGAGAAGCACTCCAGACCTTAACGAGGTCCTGTCCTGGGGCCATGGAATGGGAGGACAGAGAGATGGATCTTCACCACTCTTTTCCCAACCAACATCGACCTCCTTCCCAAACATAAAACCCTTGGTGCAGAGATGTCCATCCATTGGAAACGTGTGTAAGCTAGGACAGATATAGTGCATGCGTGCATGCCAAGTTGCTTCAGTCGTGTCTGACTCTTTGCGACCCTATGGACTGTAGCACACCAGCCTCCTCTGTCCATGGGATTCTCCAGGCAAGAACACTGGAGTGGGTTGCCATTTCCTTCTCCAATGCATGAAAGTGGAAAGTGAAAGTGAAGTCACTCAGTCATGTCTGACTCTTAGCGACCCCATGGACTGCAGCCTACCAAGCTCCTCCATCCATAGGATTTTCCGGGCAACAGTACTGGAGTGGGGTGCCATTGCCTTCTCCATAGCTGGTACAGTATTACCCAGACATCACTGGATTGTTTTTTCAAGACGGGACCAAAACCTATGCCATCAACATGCAGTGTGCGTGAAATTGCAGCTTGCACTCCGTCTCTTATTGCTGACCATCCTTCTGCTCTCCCATCGCTCCCCTCTTCTCCCACCTCCAGTAACACATCTTGCCTGTTCACTCGATGCCAGCCCCTATGTGCCAGCTGTTGTACTGTACTGCTGTACTTTTCAAGGTACTTCACTGTAAGATTAAAGATGTTCTCTTTATTTTGTGTGTGTTTGTTTTTCATTTGTGTGGAAAGTATTATAAGCCTCTGTGAATGGAATTCTCCAGGCAAGAATACTGGAGTGGGTTGCCATTTCCTACTCCAGGGGATCTTCCCAACCGAGGGACTGAACGGACATCTCTGGCATCTCCCGCATTGGTAGGCAGATTCTTCACCACTAGTACCACCAGGGAAGCCCAACAGTACTATATAGCTGATTGTACTTGTTGGGTACCTATGCTAACTTTGTTGGCCTATAAACAAACTGGGTTTATGAATGTGTCAGGAAGCATTTAACAGGAAGCTTCCTGTGCGCTGTTTTGGATTTGTCAGGAATTCTCTGTTCCTTATTAATTCCTGAATATTCAGGAATTAAGAGGAGAGGCAAGCCTCTCCTGGGGGGATGAGGAATCCAGGCATTTCCTCCATTAGTTTTTCTATACGGTGATAAGTACCCTCTTCCTTTTTATGAACCATATGGTAAAAGTGATTATTTACAACTCTCTCTCTTTAATATGGATCGCCTATGTTTTGTAAGTCTGGAATTTTAATCTTTATCTTTGCTGGGAATAACTACAGTATATATGCCCACACCATGTTGATTAAAACACCTTTGTTCCATCAAAGCTTTTGTCCCCATGTCTTGCTTTCTTCTCTCTCTCTCTCAAGCTATTTCCTTGGAGCACAGCGGTCCTCTGGGTTTCACTTTCCCACCTGAGCTTCTAAGACCCTCTCAAGAAGGCGCTTTGCGCCTTCACCCCATCGAGAGGGCACCTGAGGCCTTCATCAACAGAGCAAGCCCCATGCAGGAGCTTTATTGGTTTTTTGCATAAACCAAGGAATATCAGCCTCTTTCTCTCTCCTTTACTTTCTTATCAGTCGACTCTGGACCACCAGGTTCCAGTCCATTAAAGGACCCCAACATGAATGTACTCTCCAAATGGAATTCATTTGTATATAGGGGACTTACCATACAGCTAAGCCATTCCAGAGACCATTTTTCAACCCACATAGTATGTAAAAAAACTATAAAGTAATAACATCCTTAAAGAATACACCAGTGTTCCTCAGTGTGGTCCCTGACGTCTGTATCATCATCAGCTAGAAGGTAAGTCAAGTATGGAGCCCTGGACTCTACTCCAGACCTACCAAGTTAGTAGCCCCTGGGATAGGGCCAGGGATCCACATCACATTTTTAACAAATTCATTAGGTGACTATGCTTTAAAAACAAGTTTGAATATGAAATATTGGAGAATTTCTTTTAGACAAGAGAATCAAGGAGGGAAGTGTCACTGGAGCAGGGCCGTGAATATAGGGAAAGAACATTCACTGTAGGAAAACAGTAGCTTGAGCAAAGGCAAAGCAGAGTGTAAGAACAAGTCCCTCGGAATGGGCCAAAGGGTGCATGACAGTCCTTAGTAAGAAATAAAGTTGGAATGGTCCATAGGTTCAGGTGTATATGTCATGCCAGGGAGTGTGAACTTCACTGTTTAGAGTTGGGGAATGAGTTAAGATACAACACTGATTCCAGCCAGATTTAATGTGGTCCTACACCAACCCAACCCATTTGCTTAATTTTTCATCTTCACAATCCTCTCAAGCTTGAATAAACTCAAAGGAAGGATTTCTTTTGTTCAAAAAAACCATAAAATATCAGTGGGGACAAAGATTGAGTACAGTGGTTTTCAAACTACAATTGCAAAATCTGGCAGCACACGAGAGGCCAGTCAACTCTGTGTCTCCCCACCTTGTTTAACTGAGTTTAACCTCTCATTTGAAGAAAATGCTTGAAATATGCTAGACTCCAAAGGGAAAGGGGCATGAGACATGACTGAAAAAGATGGGACCTTTAATTGTTTCCCTAGTCAGTGACCCTACAAGTCTCCTTGTCATGGAAAAATTCTTCTGTCTCTTGAAGAAGGACTCAATGACCCTCTTAAAGACTGTCTCGTACTGAAAACGTCTCCATAAATTTTTAACTTTGTCTCAAATCTCATTCCATGAAAGAATTTCTCACCATGGTAGATCCTCTAGCCTCATTTCTATGCTCAGTACCCTTAACTCACAGGTGAAAGAGCCCATGGGATGATCAAAGTGTGAATGAGGGCTGATCAGTTACCATCAATGACTTTGCAGTGTCAGCAGCCTGTAGAAGGTTTGCTGGTGGAATCCTTCTATGGAGGTTATCTTTTTCTTTAGAGTTAGAAGAAGTAAGTAAACAAAGAAACATTCTGGAAAAAATAGTGAGGTGGCTGAAAATCTAACTCTTTCAGAAATGGTGGAGATAAATTGGTGGTACTAACATTTAAAATAATATTAAGCATTTCTACACAAAAAGTTACACAGTTATATTTGCAATCATGTATCTTTTTAAAATATAGGTATAGTTTGGGCATCCCTGGTGGCTCATGGGTAAAGAATCTGCCTGCCAGTGCAGGGAATGCATTCTTCCCTAGGAAATCCCATGGACAGAGGAGCCTGGCAAGCTACAGTCCACGGGGTCACAAAGAATCTGACATGACCTGGCAAGGAAACAGCAACAACAAATAAAGCAGTTTATTTAGACCACAGGATACCAAACCACTCTAGTTAAACAAGGCAGGAAGACTCTTAAACTGACGACTGCTGACCTTGGATTGACACTGTCCTCTTACAAGTAGTCACAGCAGATCGAGATGTCACATGCAATTAGCTAAAAGAAATAAGTCAATGCTGCTGCTGCTGCTACTGCTGCTAAGTCACTTCAGTCGTGTCCGACTCTGTGCGACCCCATAGACGGCAGCTCACCAGGCTCCCCCGTCCCTGGGATACTCCAGGCAAGAACACTGGAGTGGGTTCCCATTTCCTTCTCCAATGCATAAAAGTGAAAAGTGAAAGTGAAGTCGCTCAGTCGTGTCCAACTCTTAGCGACCCCATGGACTGCGGCTCACCAGGGTCCTCCGTCCATGGGATTTTCCAGACAAGAGTACTGGGGTGGGGTGCCATTGCCTTCCCCGAGTAAGTCAATAAGAACCAGCAAACGGGATCACCAACGTGACACTCTACCTCAGACCTAGTTGGCTTCTGCCCAGACATACCTGCCAGTGAAACTTTCATTGTAAAGGAAGTAGGAAGTGACGTTCACTGGCCCCTTCCCCAGCACTCATTTCTCTAGACTGATATGAAACATTAGACGCTACTGACCAGCTATTTTCCCACTTTTTGTCTACCACTTCTCCTTCCGCTACTACATTGTTGCTTCCTTCAGGAGTTCTTCTTCCTCCTTTCATCTTTCTGAATGTAAGCATCCTTCCCAGTCCTGTCCTTGGGTTGCTACTTCTGTCTCTCGCAGATCTGACCTCTGTCCACTATCACTCCAAAGTCCGTGGGAATGGTTGTCGGCTGTAAGTCTGTTGTTGTTCATTGTTCAGTCTCTAAGTTGTGTCCGACTCTTTGGGACCCCGTGGACTGCAGCAGCATGCCAGTCGTCCCTGTTCTTTATCTCCCTGAGTTTGCTCAACCTCATGTCCTTTGAGTCGATGATGCCATCCAACCATCTCATCGTCTGTCACCCCCTTCTCCTCCTGCCTTCAGTCTTTCCCAGCATCAGGGTCTTTTCCTGCGAGTCAGCTCTTCTGACTCGCAGGAAAAGACTCTGCTGTGTTCTATATCGACTTGTATTTTCAGGGTTACATTTGTATAACATAGAGGATGGGGAAGGACTTTCAATACATGCCACTAAAGGTGGAAAGCATAAATAAATTAGTGACAGACTTGGTTACCCAAAACATCAAACTTCCACGGGAGAGAAAAAAAAATCTCTTACATTGGTAGCTCCAGGCCTATATTTCCACCTCCCTCCCATCCATGCTCCTGGCTTGCTTCCTAGGTCTGTTTATAGTTTGCTCTCTTCCCATCACCATCTTATCCATAATCAAGTAGAACAAAGATCTCTGAACTAGTATTCAACACTTAACCCAAGAGCATACCTGTCATCTCAGGTAGGCCAAACTTTTCAGAATTAAATTCCTTTTCTTACAAATGGAGACAGTTGACCCATAAATTTTCTGAAGTCTTCATTCTGAAATGATGGCTTTGTCTCTGTCTCTCTTTTTAAAGCCTCTATTCCTTCTGTTGCAGTTTAAGTGGGGATAATAAATAACCACCTTTCTCTCCCTGAGTTTAGAACAAATTAAGAAATAAAACACACTCAGTCCAGTTAAGTTCAGTCGCTCAGTCGTGTCTGACTCTTTGTGACCCCATGGACCACAACACGCCAGGCCTCCCTGTCCATCACCAACTCCCGGAGTCTACTCAAACCCATGTCCATTGAGTCAGTGATGCCATCCAACCATCTCATCCTCTGTTGGCCCCTTCTCTTCCCGCCTTCAATCTTTCCCAACATCAGGGTCTTTTCCAATGAGTCAGCTCTTCACATTAGGTGGCCAAAGTATTGAAGTTTCAGTTTCAACATCAGTAAAACACACTAGAGAGAGAGAAATGATAGACAACCAAGGGAAGGATGTACTTACTGATAATGCTGAGTTTGAAAATATAATTTGAACCCATGGCCACATGAATATGCTAACACTCTCCCTCTCAACACACAATTAAATTCAATTAAAGTCAAGGCTGAACTTCACCACCACAGTCCCACATCTCCTGCCCCTAACCCATGGCAGAAGAAAAATAAAAGAATGTGAGACTGAGCCACACAAGTTCATCTCTTCCTCAACCTATGCAGAGGTAGGTGTATAAACCTAGTGGAAGTGCTGATACGTGAAGTGGAAGGAATAAGAAAGTCTCTCATGCTCCAATGGGCAGTTAATCCTCTCACGCTACCTCCAACCACATCTTATTTCCTATCTCTTGATCTTTGGACTAGTTCAGGGTCCTTTCAACCTCATTAAGAAAATATTATCATCTCTAAATTGGTTTTCCCATCTCTGGCCTTCCCACCATCTTATCCGTTCCAAGCATCACTTCCAGATTAGTCTTCCAAATCAGGCCATGATCATAGGGTTGCTACACAAAACCTGAGATGGAGGTCAGGAAACACGGACTTTAATCCTGGTTCTCTTACTAATGAGATATATGACCCTGTGCCTGTCACTTAATCTTCTTGGGTGTGGGGCCATCTCCACAGTGTGGCAAGGTTAGATTATTTCTTCCTACTGCATAATATCCACTCAAAGTTCAAAATGTTCAGTAAATTTGTCTAGATACTAGCTAATTAGCCCATTAGCATGGTATATATGGTTCTAAAAAGCCTGTTTATGAAAGTGAAAGTGGAGAGTGAAAAGGTTGGCTTAAAGCTCAACATTCAGAAAACAAAGATCATGGCATCTGGTCCCATCACTACATGGGAAATAGATGGAGAAACAGTGGAAACAGTGTCAGACTTTATTTTTCTGGGCTCCAAAATCACTGCAGATGGTGACTGCAGCCATGAAATTAAAAGACGCTTACTCCTTGGAAGGAAAGTTATGACCAACCTAGAGAGCATATTCAAAAGCAGAGACATTACTTTGCCAACAAAGGTTCGCCTAGTCAAGGATATGGTCTTTCCTGTGGTCATGTATGGATGTGAGAGCTGGACTGTGAAGAAGGCTGAGCACCGAAGAATTGATGCTTTTGAACTGTGGTGTTGGAGAAGACTCTTGAGAGTCCCTTGGACTGCAAGGAGATCCAACCGGTCCATTCTGAAGGAGATCAGCCCTGGGATTTCTTTGGAAGGAATGATGCTAAAGCTGAAACTCCAATACTTTGGCCACCTCATGCAAAGAGTTGACTCATTGGAGAAGACTCTGATGCTGGGAGGGATTGGGGGCAGGAGGAGAAGGGGACGAGAGAGGATGAGATGGCTAGATGGCATCACTGACTCGATGGATGTGAGTCTGAGTGACCTCCGGGAGTTGGTGATGGACAGTGAGGCCTGGCGTGCTGCGGTTCATGGGGTCGCAAAGAGTCGGACATGACTGAGCGACTGATCTGATCTGATACAATTCACTAATGATTTCCAGACTTTGTTCCCAGATTTTTTTGTATTTATTTATTCACATTTTCATTACTATATTTAACTTTTTATTTTTATTTTAAAATTTATTTTTTAATTGGAGGAAAATTGCTTTACAATGTTGTGGTTGCTTTCTGCCATACAAAAGCACAAATCAGTCATAATTAGATACATCATTTATTTATTTACTCTGGCCACATAATGCAAAGAGCCAACTTACTAGAAAAGACCCTGATGCTGGGAAAGACTGAGGGCAGGAGGAGAAGGGGGTGACAGAGGATGAGATGGTTGGATGGCATTATCCAGGAGATAGTAAAGGGCAGGGAAGCCTGGCTTGCTATAGCCCATTGGGTTGCAAAGAGTCAGACAATGACTTAGCAACTGAACAACATTTATTAGGCTGTACCAGGTTTTCATTCCAACATGTGGGATCTAGTTCCCTGACCAGGGATCAAACCCAGGCCCCCTGGATTGGGAGCACTGAATCTTGGCCACAGGGCCACCAGGAAATTCCCTGTTCCCATACTTCTTAAGGGGCCTGTCTTTTCTAGCAAAATATATCTCTAAAACATGTAATATTTTATTATTCTGTGCTGTTCCTTTATTTGCAAATCCCACTCAGCTTCTCCAGAGACTATATGATCTAGAAGATGCAGTGCTTCTTTCCCAAGCCTTTTTGTAGGCCGAAGGGCTTCTCCAATCTTCAGATCTAGGTTGGAGCTATGTTTGTCATATATCCACCTGTATCAGAGAAATGCACAGCCCCCTGAATGGCCACACCTCTCTCCCCCACTCTCTTTCCAGGTAGATGGAGCTTTGTAACTAGTTCTAGAACATGGACTGATATGTAAAAGGGCTAAATCCTACTTCTGAACCAATTGACCCTCTCCAGTCTTCTCGTTCTCAGCTATGGCAATCTGACAAAGATGTTTAGATGTCTATTTCACAAGACCTTGTGACATGAGTGAGAAGGAGGATGATTTGATTAAGCAAGTGGGATTTGTTACCACAGCTTGTTCTAACTCACTGCCTGAAAGCTGGGGTCACACGGCCTCCTGCTATCTCCTCAGTTGTACACAGAGGTATCCAGAGCACTGTTGGGGTACCAATATCTATCATACACTTTTGCTTTTAATTAATCAGCATAACAATCTATGAAAATAATAATAGTTATTATAATACTGTGGGCTTCCCTAGTGGCACAGTGGTAAAGAATTCGTGTGCAATGCAGAAGATTCAGGAGATACATACAGGTACAATCCCTGGGTCAGAAACATCCCCTGAAGGAGAAAATGGCAACCCAATTCAGTATTCTTGCCTGGAAAATTCCATAGACAGAAGATCCTGGCGGGCTACAGTCCATAGGGTCGCAAAGAGTCAGACAGGATTGAAGCAATTGAGTGTGCATGCAGTGTAATACTATACTCAGGTCAGGTGGTCAGTGGTGTCCAACTCTTTGCAGCCCTATGGACTGCGGCTTGCCAGGCTTCCCTGTCCATCACCAACTTCCAGAGCTTGCTAAAACTCATGTCCATCAAGTCGGTGATGCCATCCAACCATCTCATCCTCTGTCGTCCCCTTCTCCACCTGCCTTCAATCTTTCCCAGCATCAGGGTCTTTTCCAATGAGTCAGTTCTTCGCATCAGGTGGCCAAAGTATTGTAGTTTCAGCTTCAACATCAGTCCTTCCAATGAATATTCAGGACTGATTTCCTTTAGGATAGACTGTTTGGATCTCCTTACAGTCCAAGAGACTTTCAAGTCTTCTCCAACACCACAGTTCAAAAGCATCAGTTCTTTGGTGCTCAGCTTTCTTATGTTATCATGTAAATTATGTATTGTATTGTACTACATATTATGTCAATGTTATTACCTTGTTTAACATAAATATAAATGTTTCTTATATTTTACATTGTTTTTACCTAAAAATCAACTTTTCATTTAATGCTTCAAAGATAGAACTGAATTTCTGCTCTAAGCAATATGGCAGAGACTCAAGCAGAGAATGAGTGTCAGTGTTTTAGAAATTGCACTCTTTTTCCTTATTTTTTGGATTTTATGACATTTTTTGCCACTTCCTAAAAATACAATGACTTTAAAACCAAGAGACTCAGATATGACTAAAGCAAAGCCTCAGAGAGGTTAGGTGACCTACCTAAGTTCACACAGGTGCAGCAAGGTGCCACATGGTTTGAGTATAAAACAGCCTCCACGACTTGCCCGGTGGTCCCGTGGTTGAGAGTCATTGCTTCCAATACAGGGGCACGGGTTCAGTCCCTGGTCAGGGAACTAAGCTCCCACATGCCACATACTGTGGCCAAAAAATTTTTTAATTTTCAAAAATTAAATACAATTAAAAAATAATACAGCCTCCAAAGGAATCTAGGGGAAGCTTGAAAATGATGCTTTTTGTTCTCCTTCTGTACACATCTTCAAGGATCATCCCTTTTCATTTTCTTTCAAACTGTTATTACAAAAAACTTCAAGAACACAATGAAAAGTAGAGCTAACGGCCCAATGAGGTTCCATTTATCCATGACCCAGATCCAAACAAATATCAAGATTTTGCCCACTTGCCTCATTTATTTCAATTTTTTTTAAATATTCATATTTTCTTACATAACCGTATTGCTACTGTCACACAACAACTTTTTAAATTCTTACAGTGATTTGTTTTAAATTAAAATCAAGGGAAAAATTAATTTTGCTGAGGACAGTCTTTTGAAACACAACACAGTACCTGACTGTGAAATCTTGAGATGCCCTCGGATTCAGCAAAGGACAGAGAACAACTGTGGGCTGTCTCTGACAGTCCCCAGGGCTTGCAGGTGGCACCATCAGGTGACAGTGGACACAGGACAGTCAGCCTGTGTTCTCCGTCCAAACGTAAACGCCTACTCCCAGGATGAAAGGTTATCTCTGCTCCTCTCCACCAAAAGCCACTTCCCTTAGCCATTTGGCAGGAGGCTTTTTGTTCCAAAGATGCCCTTAAGGTAAGTGAGGCTTGAATGAGAGAAGGTGTGTAGGAAGGGGGTGTGTTCCAAGGGGCTGCTGAGATTCAAGGGAAGATAGTCAACAAACCCTAGGTACGGAGGAGCTGTGTTGGTTTCACTTAATGTTAATAAGTGTTTGATGTTGTAAGTGTCTGTTGAGATTGTTTGTGTATATATATTGCTCTAAATTTTGATTTGCATGGAAATGGACTCAGAAAATAGCCGAGGGTGATCAGAAAGACTTGTCGGTCGATTAAAACTCTGAAGGTGGGGGACCTTGTTTGGTATCCATTAAAAATGTCCTGGAGATGAACTCCCCAGCTCGGTAGGTGCCCAATATACTACTGGAGATCAGTGCAGAAATAACTGCAGAAAGAATGAAGAGACGCAGCCAAAGCAAAAACAACACCCAGCTGCGGATGTGACTGGTGCTGGAAGTAAAGTCCAATGCTGTAAAGAGCAATATTGCATAGGAACCTGGAATGTTAGGTCCATGAATCAAAGTAAATTAGAAGTGGTCAAATAGGAGATGGCAAGAGTGAACATCGACAGTAGGAAGCAGTCAAGTAAAATGGACTGGAATGGGTGAATTTAATTCAGATGACCATTATATCTACTACTTTGGGCAAGAATCCCTTAGAAGCAATGGAGTAGCCATCATAGTTAACAAAAGAGTCCGAAATGCAGTACTTGGATGCAATCTCAAAAACGACAGAATGATCTCTGTTCATTTCCAAGGCAAACCATTCGATATCACAGTAATCCAAGTCTATGCCCCAACGAGTAACACTGAAGAAGCGGAAGTTGAAAGGTTCTATGAAGACCTACAAGATCTTCTAGAACTAATGCCCAAAAAAGATGTCCTTTTCATTATAGGGGACTGGAATGCAAAATTAGGAAGTCAAGAGATATCTGGAGTAGCAAATTTGGCCTTGGAGTACAAAACAAACCAGGTCAAAAGCTAACAGAATTTTGCCAAGAGAATGCACTGGTCACAGCAAACACCCTCTTCCAACAATACAAGAGACGACTCTACACATGGATATCACCAGGTGGCCAATACCAAAATCAGACTGGTTATATTCTTTGCAGGCAAAGATGGAGACGCTCTCTCTATAAAGTCAGCAAAAATAAGATCGGGAGCTGACTATGGCTTAGATCATGAAAGCCTTATTGCCAAATTCAGACTTAGATTGAAGAAACTAGGGCAAACTACCAGAGCATTCAGGTATGACATAAATCAGTTACAATTATACACTGGAACTGACAAATAGATTCAAGGAATTCGTTCTGATAGACAGAGTGCCCAAAGAACTATGGATGGAGGTTTGTGACATTGTACAGGAGGCAGGGATCAAGGCCATCCCCAAGAAAAAGAAATGCAAATAGGCAAAGTGGTTGTCTGAGGACGCCTTACCAATAGCTGTGAAAAGAAGATAAGTGAAAGGCAAAGGAGAAAAGGAAAAATACACCCATCTGAATGCAGAGTTCCAAAGAATAGCAAGAAGAGATAAGAAAGCCTTCCTCAGCGATCAATGCAAAGAAATAGAGGAAAGCAATAGAATGGGAAAGACTGGAGATCTCAAGAAAATTAGAGATACCAAGGGAACATTTCATGCAAAGATGGGCACAATAAAGGACAGAAATGGTATGGACCTAACAAAAGAGGAAGATATTAAGAAGAGGTGGCAAGAATACATAGAAAAACTATACAAAAAAGATCTTCATGATCCAGATAACCACGATGGTGTGATCACTCACATAGAGCCAGATGTCCTGAAATGTGAAATAAAGTGGGCTTTAGGAAACATCACTACGAACAAAGCTAGTGGAAGTGATGGAATTCCAGTTGAGTTATTTCAAATCCTAAATGATGATGCTGTGGAAGTGCTGCACTCAATATGCCAGCAATTTGGGAAAACTCAGCAGTGGCCACAGGACTGGAAAAGGTCAGTTTTCATTCCAATTCCAAAGAAAGGCAATGCCAAAGAATGCTCAAACTACCACACAATTGCACTCATCTCACATGCTAGCAAAGTAATGCTCAAAATTCTTCAAGCCAGGCTTTAACAGTACGTGAACTGTGAAATTTCAGATGTTCAAGCTGGATTTAGAAAAGGCAGAGGAACAAGAGATCAAATTGCCAACATCCACTGGATCATTGAAAAAGCAAGAGAGTTCCAGGAAAACATCTATTTCTGCTTTATTGACTACGCCAAAGCCTTTGACTGTGTGGATCACTACAAACTGTGGAAAATTATTAAAGAGATGGGAATACCAGATCACCTGACCTGCCTCCTGAGAAATCTGTATGCAGGTCAAGAAGCAAAAGTTAGAACTGGACATGGGACAACAGATAGGTTCCAAATTGGGAAAGGAGTACATCAAGGCTGTATATTGTCACCCTGTTTATTTAATTGATATGTGAAATGTGAAATTACATCATTACATCATGTGAAATGCCAGGTTGGATGAAGCACAGCTAGAATCAAGATTGCCTGGAGAAATATCAATAACCTCAAATACACAGATGACATCACCCTTATGGCATAAATTGAAGAAGAACTAAAGAACCTTTTGATGAAAGTGAAAGAGGAGAGTGAAAAAGTTGGCTTAAAACTCAACATTCAGAAATCAAAGATCATGGCATCTGGGCCCATCACTTCATAGCAAATAGATGGGAAAACAATGGAAACAGTGAGAGACTTTATTTTGGGGGCTCTAAAATCACTGCAGAGGGTGACTGCAGCCATGAAATTAAAAGACGTTTCCTCATTTCAAGGAAAGCTATAATCAACCTAGACAGCATATACAAAAGCAGAGACATTACTTTGCCAACAAATGTCCATCTAGTCAAAGCTATGGGTTTTCCAGTAGTCATGTATGGATGTGAGAGTTGGACTATAAAGAAAGTTGAGCACTGAAGAGTTGATTGTTTTGAACTGTGGTGTTGGAGAAGACTCTTGAGAGTCCCTTGGACTTCAAGGAGATCAAACCAGTCAATCCTAAGGGAAACCAACCTTGAATATTCTTTGGAAGAACTGATGCTGAAGCTGAAACTCCAATACTTTGGCCATCTGATGTGAAGAATTGACTCACTACAAAAGACCCTATTGCTGGGAAAGGTTGAAGGTGGGAGGAGAAGGGGATGACAAGATGAGATGGTTGGATGGCATCACCGACTCAATGGACTTGAGTTTGAGTAAACTCTGGGAGTTGGTGTTAGACAGGGAAGCCTGGTGTGCTGCAGTCGATGGGGTGGCAAAGAGTCAGACACAACTGAGCAACTGAAATGAACAAATCTCCTAGCATATGACCTATAACCTTTGATAAAAAGAAACAAAAATAGAAAGAAACAGAGAGGGACATCCCTGCTCTTCCTGAGGTTAAGATGGCTAAGACTCTGTGCTTCCAGTGTTTGATTCCTGGTGGGAGAATTAGGATCTGGCATGCTGCGTGACCACAATAAAACAAAAAAGAAACAAACAAAATGGAGCTAAAGATGAAAGAGCTGTGATTTACAAGCTGTGTAGCCCTGGGCAAGTCCTTGATCCCTCAGCTTTGTTTCCCTGAGCTGTAAATGAGGAGCGAAGCCTCTTCTCATTGGTGTCAGTACAGCAAAGACTCAAGAAAATGTATGCAAGGGGGACCTGCTAGAAGCCATCCTATAAGGACCAAGGTCAGTTTGGGTGGAATGTGCTTAGCCCGGCTCCCAGCATATCCCTGTGATCCAGTTTGGGAGAGGGCTGACTCTGGTTTACTTCTCCTCTTGTTTGTGGCCAGTCATAACATTTCAGGAGGGCAGAAGTTTAGGCCTGGGTCACCCAGAAAGCACAATCAAGAGATGGGAGCAGGGGACCTCAGGCTGGGGGCCTCATCTTCACAGGCTGAGTGTTTCTCTGACCTCAGTGTCTAAGATGGCCCAAGAGCCTGGCCATAAGACATCAATGACAAAAATCTCAAGGGCAAACTGAAAGTGAAAAGCTGTGAGACAAGCACCTGCACATCACCCTGTTTCTAGAAAAAAGTAAATATTTCATTATTTGTCAATTTATGTGAGATTAGAAATCACTGAAGCTGTTGGCTTAATATGGTCAAATCATTGAATTGTTTTGTTCCCAGAAAGAATCTGTGATGGCTTCACAAGGCTTAGGGTAGGGAAGAAAGAAAATTGGAATGAATCCCTTTTACCCACTCCAGTGTTCTTGCCTGGAGAATCCCAGGGACAGGGGAGCCTGGTGGGCTGCCGTCTATGGGGTCGCACAGAGTCGGACATGACTGAAGCGACTTAGCAGCAGCAGCAGCGGCAGCAGCAGCAGCAGGGAGAGATGAGCTCCAGTACTCTTGCCTGGAAAATCCCATGGACGGAGGAGCCTGGTGGGCTGCAGTCCATGGGGTCACTAAGAGTCAGACTCGACTGAGTGACTTCACTTTCACTTTTCACTTTCATGCCATTGGAGAAGGAAATGGCAACCCACTCCAGTGTTCTTGCCTGGAGAATCCCTCGGACAGGGAAGCCTGGTGGACTGCTGTCTATGGGGTCACAAAGAGTTGGACACGACTGATGTGACTCAGCAGTAGCAGCAGCAGGGAGAGATGAGAGAGGAGCCCAGTCATAGTGTATAGGGAGGTACACAGGGAAAGGCGTGTCCTCCAAGCTGAAGACATTCCCTACCCTTGAACCTCCAGTCACTGAGCTGGGCAAAGCCTGAGGTCTGTTCCAACAGCACCTCTTTGGGCCTTACAGACACCATGGGGCAGGCTGGGAATTTCATGGCAACAAAGTCAAGCATAGTAATAGTAACAATAATAATAAAGAAGATTGGGACTTCCCTGGTACTCCAGGGGTTAAGAATCCGCCTGCCAATGTAGGGGACACGGGTTCAGTCTCTGGTCTGTGAAGATCCCACATGCCACGGAGCAACTAAGCTATTGGAAAAACCATAGCTTTGACAATATGGTCTTTTATCGGCAAAGTGATGTCTCTGCTTTTTAATATGCTGTCTAGGCTTGTCATAGCTTTTTTTCCAAGGAACAAGCATCTTTTAATTAATGACTGCAGTCACTATCCGCAGTGATTTTGGAGCCCAAGAAAATAAAACCTGTCAGTTTCCACTTCTTCCACATCTATTTGCCATTTAGTGATGGGACTGGATGCCCTGATCTGTTTTTTGAATGCTGAGTTTTAAAGTCAGCTTTTTCACTCTCCTCTGGGGTATTCAGTTCCTCTTTACTTTCTACCAAGATGTGCTCATGGGTAATTGCTCTTCCCTTTGCACCATTTCTACTTATGGAAGGTGTCATAGTGATGCCCTACTTTTGGACAGCAAGGGCGAACTGTGTTACCACTTTACCTACTTAACTTAGATTCTATGCCAGAGGTTGGCAAATAAATGTGTTCTGAAAAGGGTCAGATAGTATCTATTCTCTGTTGTGCAGGCCAGATGGTCTCTATTAGAGCTATCAACCTGGGCAAAAGTAGCCATAGACAAGACATAAACAAGTGGGTGTGGCTGTATTCTAGTATAACTTTATAGAAAGGCAGCACCTGATTAGATTGATGGGTTATAGCTTGCTCATTCTGAACCAATGGGTCTCAATGTGGTCCCCAGACCATCAGCATGTATATCATGGGGAAAAAAAAAAAACAACATGCAAATTTGGGGACCCTTTCCTAGACTTAGGAATCAGAAACTAAGGAAGCACCAACCTGTGCCTTAGCAAGCCCTCCCACAGGGTTTATGATGTGTGCTAAAATTCTAGGACACTGATCTAGACAATGTACTCATCTTTGTCTTTTAAAACCTTAACACTTTTGAAGACTATAGGCCTAGCATTTTGTAGGAAATCTTTCCATTTGGGTTTGATCAGTGCTTGTTCATGATTAAATTCAGGTTATACATTTTTGTGGGCAAGGACTTCACAGAAATGATATTGTGTCCCCCTCAAGGGAGAAGGCAATGGCACTCCACTCCAGTACTCCTGCCTGGAAAATCCCATGGACGGAGGAGCCTGGTAGGCTACAGTCCACGGGTCGCTACGAGTCGGACATGACTGAGCGACTTCACTTTCACTTTTCACTTTCACGCATGGAAGAAGGAAATGGCAACCCACTCCAGTGTTCTTGCCTGGAGAATCCCAGGGACAGGGGAGCCTGGTGGGCTGCCGTCTATGGGGTCACACAGAGTCAGACACGACTGAAGTGACTTAGCAGCAGCAGCAAGGGAGTGATCACAAAGCATATCAACTTCGGAGGCTAACTGTTGATCACTTGATTAGTGTCTGCCAAGTTTCTGTATCACAATGTTACTATTTTTCTCTTTGTATCTAAAGTATCTTGTGGGGAGATATTGTAAACTATGTAAACACTTTCATGAGCTAATTTTAGCATTGCTTGATGCTACTTGCCTAAGGCAGTGATTACTGTGGCTTTTGAAAAACATGATTTTTCTATTTTCATCATTCTTTCCATACTTTTTACTTAGAATTCTACTTTAATAACTAGCTTTTCCTTGTCCTTCACTTAACTATTCAACGTTTATTTATATATTATTTATTGGATCCATGGATTCTTTTTTTTTTATCAAGAATCTCTTTTATTGATTATCAGAAACATTACAAACATCTAATATGAACAAATTGTAACATGACAGTATTTAGTTTGAACAATTAATACATTTCAGATATAATATTATACATATTTCAATGTTATTCTCCCCAATCATCCCACCCTCTCCCGGTCCCAGAGTCCAAAAGTCTGTTCTATACATCAGTGTCTCTTTTGCTGTCTCGTAAATAGGGTTATTTTTACCATCTTTCTAAATTCCATATATATGCGTTAGTATACTGTATTTGTGTTTTTGTTTCTGGCTTACTTCACTCTGTATAATAGGCTCCAGTTCCATCCACCTCCTTAGAACTGATTCAAATGTATTCTTTTTATTTTATTCACATGGATTATAATTCATTACACCATCAATAATTGTGTTGCTTCAGATGTCTCCAGTTTAGCTCATGTGAGTCCCTTCAACTTGGCTCTTGTCTTTTTTGATGTGTCCTCAATGGAGAGTTTGCATTCTGATTTCCTGCTTTCTGCATGACTCTTCCCTAGTGACTGGGGTTGAAGAAATGTGGACCAGTCTTAGACATGCATAAATAAAACAATTATAATGAGAGGAATGTAATTTTTTAAAAAATGCAAAAAAGTCAACACAAGGTGAACTCAGCTTTTTAAGAATGTCCATGAGGGACTATCTTCTCAATGTTTTGAATTCATGATTCACTTGTAACTGGATGCAAAGATTTCGATTTGAACTAGTCTCCCAAGGGTGTGAGAAGAAGACTCAGGGACTAATGAGATCATTGTTAACTAAAGCCAGAATTGGACAATTTCCCATCTATCTCCTTAAATAACAACCTAGAGTCTCCTTTCAAAGTTTCCATTCAGATCAGATCAGTCTCTCAGTCATGTCCGACTCTTTGCAACCCCATGAATTGCAGCACACCAGCCCTCCCTGTCTATCACCAACTCCCGGAGTTCACCCAGACTCACATCCATCGAGTCAGTGATGCCATCCAGCCATCTCATCCTCTGTCGTCCCCTTCTCCTCTTGCCCTCAATCCCTCCCAGCATCAGAGTCTTTTCCAAAGAGTCAACTCTTCACATGAGGTGGCCAAAGTACTGGGGTTTCAGCTTTAGCATCATTCCTTCCGAAGAAATCCCAGGGCTGATCTCCTTCAGAATGGACTGGTTGGATATCCTTGCCGTCCAAGGGACTCTCAAGAGTCTTCTACAATACCACAGTTCAAAAGCATCAATTCTTCGGCGCTCAGCCTTCTTCACAGTCCAACTCTCACATCCATGCATGACCACAGGAAAAACCATAGCCTTGACTAGACGGACCTTTGTTGGCAAAGTAATGTCTCTGCTTTTCAATATGCTATCTAGGTTGGTCATAACCTTCCTTCCAAGGAGTAAGCGTGTTTTAATTTCATGGCTGCAGTCACCATCTGCAGTGATTTTGGAGCCCAGAAAAAGAAAGTCTGACACTGTTTCCACTGTTTCCCCATCTATTTCCCATGAAGTGATGGGACCAGATGCCATGATCTTTGTTTTCTGAATGTTGAGCTTTAAGCCAACTTTTTCACTCTCTATTTTCACTTTCATCAAGAGGCTTTTTAGTTCCTCTTCACTTTCTGCCATAAGGGTGGTGTCATCTGCATATCTGAGGTTATTGATACTTCTCCCGGCAATCTTGATTCCAGCTTGTGTTTCTTCCAGTCCATCGTTTCTCATGATGTACTCTGCATAGAAGTTAAATAAGCAGGGTGACAATATACAGCCTTGACAAACTCCTTTGCCTATTTGGAACCAGTCTGTTGTTCCATGTCCAGTTCTAACTGTTGCTTCCTGACCTGCATACAAATTTCTTAAGAGGCAAATCAGATGGTCTGGTATGCCCATCTCTTTCAGAATTTTCCACAGTTTATTGTGATCTACACAATCAAAGGCTTTGGCATAGTCAATAAAGCAGAAATAGATGTTTTTCTGGAACTCTCTTGCTTTTTCCATGATCCAGCGGATGTTGGGAGGGGCTACCCCGCGCCCGAGGCCAGGGGCGGTGGCCAGGAGGACCAACCCCATGTCCAAGGAGCTGTGGCTGCACGAGCGCAGGAGGGCCTAGAGGAGCTATCCCACATTGAAGGTCAGGAAGGGTGGCGGTGAGGAGATACCCCTCGTCCAAGGTAAGGAGCAGCAGCTGCGCTTTGCTGGAGCAGCCGTGAAGAGATACCCCACGCCCAAGGTAAGAGAAACCCAAGTAAGACGGTAGGTCTTGCAAGAGGGCATCAGGGGACAAACACACTGAAACCATACTCACAGAAAACTAGTCAATCTAATCACACCAGGACCACAGCCTTGTCTAACTCAGTGAAACTAAGCCATGCCCATGGGGCAACCCAAGACGGGTGGGTCATGGTCGAGAGATCTGACAGAATGTGATCCACTGGAGAAGGGAATGGCAAACCACTTCAGTATTCTTGCCTTGAGAACCCCATGAACAGTATGAAAAGGCAAAATGATAGGATACTGAAAGAGAAACTCTCCAGGTCAGTAGGTGCCCAATAAACTACTGGAGATCAATGGAGAAATAACTCCAGAAAGAATGAAGGGATGGAGCCAAAGCCAAAAGAATACCCAGCTGTGGATGTGACTGGTGATAGAAGCAAGGTCCGATGCTGTAAAGAGCAATATTGCATAGGAACCTGGAATGTCAGGTCCGTGAATCAAGGCAAATTGAAAGTGGTCAAACAAGAGATGGCAAGAGTTAATGTCGACATTCTAGGATCAGCGAACTGAAATGGACTGGAATGGGTGAATTTAACTCAGATGACCATTATGTCTACTACTGTGGGCAGGAATCCCTCAGAAGAAATGGAGTGGCCATCATGGTCAACAAAAGAGTCCGAAATGCAGTACTTGGATGCAATCTCAAAAACGACAGAATGATCTCTGTTCGTTTCCAAGGCAAACCATTCAATGTCACAGTAATCCAAGTCTATGCCGCAACCAGTAATGCTGAAGAAGCTGAAGTTGAATGGTTCTATGAAGACCTACAAGACCTTTTAGAACTAACATCCAAAAAAGATGTCCTTTTCATTATAGGGGACTGGAATGCAAAAGTAGGAAGTCAAGAAACACCTGGAGTAACAGGAAAATTTGGCCTTGGAATACGGAATGAAGCAGGGCAAAGACTATTTAATAGAGTTTTGCCAAGAAAATGCACTGGTCATAACAACACCCTCTTCCAACACACAAGAGAAGACTCTATACATGGACATCACCAAATTGTCAACACCGAAATCAGATCAATTATATTCTTTGCAGCCAAAGATGGAGAAGCTCTATACAGTCAGCAAAAACAAGACTAGGAGCTGACTGTGGCTCAGACCATGAACTCCTTATTGCCAAATTCAGACTGAAACTGAAGACAGTAGGGAAAACCACTAGACCATTCAGGTATGACCTAAATCAAATCCCTTATGATTATACAGTGGAAGTAAGAAATAGATTTAAGGGCCTAGATCTGATAGAGTGCCTGATGAACTATGGAATGAGGTTCATGGCATTGTACAGGAGACAGGGATCAAGAACATCCCCATGGAAAAGAAATGCAAAAAAGCAAAATGGCTGTCTGGGGAAGCCATACAAATAGCTGTGAAAAGAAGAGAAGTGAAAAAAAGTTTCCATTAGAGACTTCCATTTTCACACCTCCTAGCGGACTGAGCAACTTCACTTTCACTTTTCACTTTTATGCATTGGAGAAGGAAATGGCAACCCACTCCAGTGTTCTTGCCTGGAGAATCCCAGGGAAGGGGAAGCCTGGTGGGCTGCCGTCTATGGGGTCACACAGAGTTTGACATGACTGAAGCGACTTAGCAGTGGTTGCAAATAAAACAGACCTAGATTTTTTTTCTATCTTGACATCTTTGGAATTAAACAATGTATGTGTTCTCCAAAACAAATAACAGAATGGTTCAGATAAGTTGGTGAAACTTGTATTCAGTAAAGAGAGACTGTGTTCTGTCCCTCTTTGTGACATTCCTCAGGGAAGAATTTCCAGCCAAAGTCTGCAGGTAGTAAGTGGAACACATACCTCAGGGTCACAGTGATGCAAGATGTTATTCCAGTTGCTTTTGATTGCTCCAGAAAGCTCAGATGGCCCCTCAAACACCTATTTCTGAATGGTCTGCGATATGATATGGATTACAGGTCAGAAATCATGAGTAACAAAGTGCAGCGCTGAGAGGAAGGATTACATACTGAACTTTTTTTACTCACTCAGGTCATTGGAATGGTTGGCAATAACACTGATTTAGTTACTCAGTTACTGTGTATCTACTGAGTACTTCCTATGGTTTAAGACCCTGAGCTAGATAGGTCCTAGTGGGACACCAGGTTATATGACACACCTCGTAAGGATCATGCCTATGGATGAAATAACTTTTTATTAAAGAGAAAATGTGATGAAAAGGCTAAATAATGAAATACACACACACAAATAGGAAATTGCTAAGGCAATTAAGAGGTGCCTCTCTAATCCCGTGAGCAAAAAATTCTTTAGAAATTTGTCAGGGAATAGCTCAAGCTACTAAGGATAAAATTACATTTTAAAATCAATTATTAATGACACACAGTATGATTTCATTTATGTTGTTTTTATCTAGTCACTAAGTCATGTCCAACTCTTTGCAACCCCATGGACTGTAGCTTGCCAGGATCCTCAGTCCATGGGATTTTCCAGGCAAGAATACTGGAGTGGGTTGCCATTTCCTTCTCCAGGGGGTCTTCCCCACCCAGGGATTGAGCCCATGTCTCCTGCGTCTCCTGAATTGGCAGGCAGATTCTTTACCACTGCACCACCTGGGAAGCCCAATTCTATTTATATGAAGTTCTAAAATCAGCAAAATTATTAATAAGATAAAAAATCAAGAGATAGTGAGGATATAGTAGTATCTACTGCTGTGTAACAAAGGACCTTCAATTTATCAGTGCAGAATACCAGATATTTATTATCAAACAGTTTCTATGGGTCAGAAATTTGAGAGTGCCATAGCCCAGTGGTTCTCAGTCAGGGTCCCTCGCAAGGCTGAAATTGGGACATTGACCAGGCATGCAGCCATCTGAAGCTTTGAGCGAGGTTGGCTGATTCACCTTCCTGATGGCTCACTCACATATACAGCAGCTGGCAGAAAGCTTCTCATCCCACTGACCGTGGGCAGGAGGCCTTAGTTCCTTGCCAATGGATCTTTCCATAGGTCTACTGGAGTGTCCTCACAGCTTGGCAGCTGGCTTCTCCTGGAACAGGCCATCCAAAAGAGAACAAGACGATATTTTCAACGTATTTAAAAATATACTTCATCATTTCCACAGTATCCTACAGTTACCTGAGAAGTCTTAACTCAGTGTGGGAGGAAACTGTGAAGGCGGATGGTAGAAGTCTCTGTGGCCCATCGTAGAGGCTGGCTCTCCAAAACATAATGTGTTGGGGATTGATTAAGAAGGAACCTTCTGGTGAAATGGAAATGTTCTACAGTATGATAAATACGTGGGTTGCACATGCATATGCATTTGTCAGACTATACAGCTAAGATTTGTACATTTCAATCAAGGCTTTCCCAGGTGTCCAAGTGGTAAAGAATTTGCCAGCCAAGCAGGAGACACGAGTTCAATTCCTGGATTGGAAAGATCCTCTTCTGGAGAAGGGAATGGAAACCCACTTCATTATTCCTGCCTAGAGAATCCCATGGACACACGGGACTGGCAGGCTACCGTCCAAGGGATCTCAAAATAGTCAGACATGAGTTAGCAACTAAACAACAACAACAATACACATTTTACATAAAACAAACTCTAATAATAATAATAATCAATGAGGGGTGGGGAGTCCTCATCTGTATGGAGGTGATACAGATGATAATAGAGTGACTCAAATGTTGATAATTTTTTTGAAGTTGGATGGATTGGTACAGGTGACGTTTCTAGACCAAGACAGTATACATTATGCTTTATAAAATTACAGTTATAAAGGTCATTTAGAAAGAATCAGGGAGTTAAGAAATGTCACATATAGGTTATTTACGCAAGGATGCATCTCATTTCAAGTCATGGAAATGTTTTAAAGTGGGTCACACACATCTCTGCCTTATGAAGTTGTATATGTGAGTCATGTGTGTGGATTGAGGGGGGTTCTCATTGAGTCAGGGTGATCATCATGCCTGGTTATTATTGGGCTCTCCTGTGCATAAAGCTTTCCCGGACTAAAGTCGGCTGAGTGATAGTTTAGATTGATTGACTTAATAGAATTTCAAGCCTCTTCCCTTAGAAATGACTTTGTAAATCCGAAACAACATCCTCAGTTTCCCAATGGGACTTAACTCTTTCTGCAAAAGCAATGTTCACAAATGATCCCAGGGTACTTCGCTTTTGTGAAATCTGTTTTCTTTTTATTGCATTGTTTTTGCCTCTTCTCTTCCTGTTAAGCCACAAGTTCTCATGGGGTCAGCTCTAGAGCAAGCCTGTCTTCTAATGCTGCTCCTACTCCACTGAGAATGAAGGGACCAGAGCGCAGTTCTCCCCAGAGAGGTACTCCCCAGTGCACCTCCATGTCTGAGAGCGGAGCGCACACCAGAGACAAAAGGCCTGGGTTCAAATGCAGCCTCTGCCGTCATTTACACAGTGCTTCACCTTGTCTATGTTGTTTAACCTCTCTATGCCTCGTTCCTTTTTTTTTTTTAATTGGAGTATAATTGCTTTACAATGTTGTGCTATTTAATACTACCAAATATTAAGCTATAATTTAATAATTTCTACTAAATAGAAACTAAGTTTCTACTGTACAACGAAGTGAATCAGCAACGTGTATACATATATCCCCACCTGCTTGGACTTCCCTCTCACCCCACCTCCCATCTCATCCATCTAGGTCAGCACAGAGCACCACACTAGCTCCCTGAACTTTATACCAAGTTCCTACTAGCTGTGTATTTAACATATGGTAGTTGCCTGGAAAATCCATGGATGGAGGAGCCTGGTAGGCTGTAGTCCATGGGGTCGCTAAGGGTCAGACACGACTGAGTGACTTGACATTTTTCACTTTCATGCATTGGAGAAGGAAATGGCAACCCACTCCAATGTTCTTGCCTGGAGAATCCCAGGGACAGGGAAGCCTGGTGGGTTGCCATCTGTGGGGTCGCACAGAGTCAGACACAACTGAAGTGACTTAGCAGCAGCAGCAGCAATGTTTATATATCAGTCCGAATAATGGCCTTAATAACAGGACCTCAAAGGATTGTTGTCAGAATTCAATGAGCTAATATTTGTAAAATGTTCAAGACAATGTCCAGCATTACAGGTATATGAGCTTAAAATTAATTCTGAGGAATCTCTGCCCTGCTGCTTCAAGTGGTGAACAAAGGGTCATGCTATAAAAATAAAAATTCACAGAGATCACACACAAATAGAATTTACTGATTTAATCACAAGAAGCCACCAGGTTAATCTGTTACATACAGAAGATTATCAAGCTGCATAATCATATACCATTTTGGACTATAACTGGAAGCAACTCATGTAATTAAGATTAAAATTCCTTCAAGTACTGAACCTACTTTAGAGTTTTGCTCATTTAATTTCAATTATTTTCTGATACCCCTTGTCATCATCTTTGTTACAAATGTATATTTCAAACGCCAAGCCGCCTGCACCCCAACAGTGAGAATTCACAAGCTCTTGATCCTTACCCAATCTTCCCTTGATTTTACTCCCCTGAACCCACTTCCACATCACTATCTGGTCAGTCTCTTTGGTTGTACTCTCTTAAGGATTCTGGAATATTTGTTCTGTACTTCTGCCTCTGCCTGAGAAATATCAGTTCTGAGAATAGGAGGGCAAGGAAGCAACTATAGCTCTAACGGAATACGCAGGCAACACTAGAAACAAGAAAAGCCTTTGCCTACGTAAGAGACTCCTCGATTCTAGACCTTCAAGAGTAAATCAACATGTGTGCATTTAATTTCATCTTGTTGCTTAAAAAATTAGTGGTCTTGGTGTCTCATGCTTTGTTTTCTTTTCCTTGGTTTGTTTTTGTTTTTAGCATTCACATGAAAAGTTAACTTTTGTTTCAAGACAATTCTTTAAAACTCTCATTGATTCTATCTCTTAAAGTAAGAGTGGCCTATTTTGGCCCATAATTAACCAACAAAGGCAGGTCAAGTGCACAGTAAGCAGGAATCACTGCAGTGACTGCAGCCATGAAATTAAGACATTTGCTCCTTGGAAGAAAAGTTATGACAAACCTAGACACCGTCTTAAAAACCAGAGACATCACTTTGCTGACAAAGGTCCATATGGTCAAAGCTATGGTTTTCCATAGTCATGGACAGATGTGAGAGGTGGACCATAAAGAAGTTTGACAGCCAAAGAATTGATGCATTCACAGTGTGATGCTGGAGAAGACTCTTGAGAGTCCCTTGGACTGCAAGATCAAGCTAGTCAATCCTAAAGGAAACCAACCCTGAATATTCATTGGAAGGAGTGATGCTGAAGCTCCAATCCTTTGGCCAACTGATAGAGCTGACCCATTGGAAAAGACCCTGAAGATGGGAAAGATTGAAGGCAGGAGGAGAAGGGGGCAACAGAGGATGAGATGGTTGGATGGCTTCAATGACTCGATGGACATGAGTTTGAGCAAACTCCAGGAGATAGTGAAAGACAGGGAAGCTTGGTGTGCAGAAATCCATGGGGTCACAGAGTTGGACACAACTCAACGACTGAACAACAACAAGCAGGAACGCGAATGTCCCCATTAAATAAATGAAAGGGAGGAGCCATGGAAAACAAGATGTACATGCCTGTCTGCCCTGATGATTCTGTAGTGCTATTACAGGGGCATGGCTACCCTCCCTAAATGACCTGGCACACCCATCCTAATTCCCTGAAAGGTCTTTAAGAATTGAGACTAAAAAGTCAATGCCAAAACCTGGGAGAATGAACATGCTATTAGGAATGACTTTGGCGATATCAATGATGGTCTCAGACCTTTACACAGAACAAGAGCCTCAGACTCTAGAAAGGATAAGCAAGCTTAGAGGAACTTGGCACCGAAAAAACTAAACTGAAAGCAAAGGCTCCAGGGAGAGATACACTTCCCGGCATTTCCCCAGAACTTGGCTCGTCTGGATGCTAAGGTCCGACCAAGCTACAGAGCAAGGGACCTCAGCTGGCCAGGCTTGCTCAGGTCTGAACCATCAACCAGCACTGAGACGTCTCCCAGGTTGTGATGCTTCTAGTGATACAACCAGGGAGGTCTCTGACAAACCATGACCTCTGGCCACCCTAATGATACTTCATGCCCAGTGTGGTTCCAAGGGAGGTCATGTGAGCCAAAAATCAGATTTCAGAGGAAGGGTCTGAGAGCACTTTTCATGATGCAAAGGCACGATTCATGGGTGTTCATTGTAGCTGATGGGAACTCCCTGCTATGACTTCTTCCTGGTCCCCAGCATGAGTATGCGAGAAAGCAACAGGTCTGTTACAGGAAGAGGGACCCCTTTCCAGGACCAGAAGGGGGTGTTCTTGTCTAACACTTGGAGATGAATTGTCCAAGGAGACACACATGTTGACAAAGCAAAAGATGTTTTGGGAAGGGGCACCTGGGCAGAGAATAGCAGGGTAAGGGAACCCAGGAGAACTGCTCTGCCAAGAGGCTCGCAGTCTCGGGTTTTATGATGATGGGATTAGTTTCTGGGTTGTCTTTGGCCAATCATTCTGGCTCAGGGTCCTCGCTAGTATTGCTTACATTGCTCAGCCAAGATGGATGCAACGAGGATTCTGGGAGGTGGTAGGACACGTGATGTCTTTTTTGACCTTTCCCGAATTCTTTTGGTTAGTTCTGCATTCCTTATCAGGACCTCCTGTCTTGAAATAACTGACAAAAATGGTTATTATGGTTCCTGATCAAGGTGTGCGGATTCATTCAGTGTGTTTTGCCTAACAGGTCCACAACCTTTAAAAGTAACACTTTAATCTTCAGTGACAGACAAACTCTTCCCAAAGTGCACAAATATTAAGTAAATTAAGGCAGTTTCTGTCAAGTTTTTTAATGCTGTGATTTCAGTGATTTGAGAATTACAGAATGGATTTGAGAATTACAGAATGAATGTTGAATTCTTATAAATGCTGTGTTGTGCTCAGACACTCAGTTGTGTCCGACTCTTTTCGATGCCATGGACTACAGACCATCAGGCTCCTCTGTCCATAGGATTCTCCAGGCAAGAATACTGGAGTGGGGTGCCATTTCCTCCTCCAGGGGATCTTCCTGACCCAGAGATCGAGTCCATGTCTCTTACAACTCCTGTACTGGCAGATGGATTCTATATCACTAGGGCCACTTGGGAAGCCTCTTTTTATAAATAACCTAGTTCTGTTACTAATTGTGCTTAACATTTACTTGTGGCCCAACATGTTGAATTTTTCTTTCTCTGGGTTTTTCATAGTATAATGACGAGCTACTGTCCACGAGAATATACTTTAAAATTTTTATTATGGGGTCATATTTACTCCAGTGAGTGCAATGATTTAAGGATCTGGTTGTCAGGCCGTACTAGCTTGAATTACTTACTAATACATGGTCTTGGGTAAATCTTATGACTCTCTTCCCCCATCTACTAAGTGGTCAAATAATAGTTCTTACCTCCGTGAATTGTTGTGATGATTCACTGAGATTGTTTAGAATGAAGTGAAGCAAAAGTCACTCAGTTGTGTCCAACTTTTGCGACCCCATGGACTATAGGACTATACAGTCCATGGAATTCTCCAGGCCAGAATACTGGAGTGTGTAACCTTTCCCTTCTCCAGGGGATCTTCCCAACCCAGGGAGTGAACCCAGGTCTCCCACACTGCAGGCAGATTCTTTACCAGCTGAGCCACAAGGAGTGGGTAGCCTATCCCTTCTCCAGCGGATCTTCCTGACCCAGGAATCGAACTGGGGTCTCCTGCATTGCAGGTGGATTCTTTACCAACTAAGCTATCAGGGAAGCCCTTTATTTAGAATAGTACCTGGCATAAATTACATTACTACTAGTATTTTCTATATTGATCGTGCATACTTAGTTAATTTGGACTTTCTGTGTGATATATATTTGCAAAACGGTTGATAAGGAACATGAGCCAGGGATTTAAAACATTAGACTTGGGGAGATAAATTTTATTGCTCCCAACTAACTAGTAATGTTTTCAGTAGTTTGATGTGTGACCAGCCTCAGATAGTCAGTGTATTGATGGGATCTAACACAGACCCCCAGGTAGTACAGCACATTGAGATTCAGAGTAACTGGACCCAAGGCATTGGCCAGCCTTAGCTTACCACTCAAGCAGTGTAGTTGCATCTGAGGATCTAGAGGGGAAGAACACAGACTGACCAAAGAAACCCGATACCCTCTCCTGCAGTCCCCTTGGAAGTACAGTGTAAAGTGTTGCTTTCAGGATTTTGACCTTTAAAGGGTCATTCAAGTGACCTCACTTTCAAATGTAGCTATTTCTGAGAAGTAGTTATATACAGATTCTTAGTTTATTTTGGTCTTCTGTGTTCCTAATTCCCACAAATAGAAGCCTCACACTGCAAAAGAAATAGAAATAGAAATACAAAGCTACTATTGCCCTTGTTTGTCACCTTCCCCAATTAAAGTGACCAAATCTGCCTGCAGTGCAGGAGACTCTGGTTCGATCCCTGGGTTGGGAAGATCCCCTGGAGAAGGGAAAGGCTACCCACTCCAGTATTCTGGCCTAGAGAATACCATGGACTGTATAGACTATGGGCTTGCAACAAGTTGGACACAACTGAGCGACTTTCATTTTATTGCTTTCAAAGAATATTTTATTTGGATGTGCAGGGTGTTAGCTGAGGTACATGAGACCTTTAATCTTCGCAGCATGTGAGATCTTCAACTGGGGCATGCCGACTCTTAGTTGGGGCATATGGAATCTAGTTCCCTAACCAGGGATGGAACACAGGTCCCCCTGCATTGGGAGAAGTGTCTTAGCCCCTGGACCACCAGGGAAGTCCCCTGTATTGTTGCTTTTACCTCATATTTACTGAATTCCTCTTCTTTCCACTCTAATCCACTGCCATAGTTGCAGCACTCACTGTCTCACTGATGATTGCCATAGCCTTTAGCAATCATCATATTTGCTTATGTTCCCACTACTCCATTTTTCTCAAAGAATGAGAAAGACATCTTAAAGTACAAGTAGAGACAGAACTTGGAGAAGGCAATGGCACCCCACTCCAAAACTCTTGCCTGGAGAATCCCATGGACGGAGGAGCCTGGTGGGCTGCAGTCCATGGGGTCGCTGAGGGTTGGACACGACTGAGCGACTTCACTTTCACTTTTCACTTTCATGCATTGGAGAAGGAAATGGCAACCCACTCCAGTGTTCTTGCCTGGAGAATCCCAGGGACAGTGGGACCTGGTGGGCTGCCGTCTGTGGGGTCGCACAGAGTTGGACACGACTGAAGCGACTTAGCAGCAGTAGCAGCAGAGACAGACCTGTGTCTCAGTCCTGCTTTAAAACTTTAAGTGGTTCCCAGCAGGTGGCAGGAAAAGAAGTAACTCTTTCCTGTGGTCTATGAGTTCCTCACATTTGTCCCTTACTCCCCATTCCAGCTCCTGCTATGCCCCTCCCAGCTTTCTGGGATAGAAACTCTGGGAGTTGGTGATGGACAGAGAGGCCTGGTGTGCTGCAGTCCATGGGGTCTCAAAGAGTCGGACACAACTGAGCGACTGAACTGAACTGATTGTTTTATTTATGTCCCCAGCCCTAGATTCAATAAATATCTGCAGAAGGGAGGAACACCTGCATGCATAATAACAAGCACAAACTTAAAAAGCAAAAAAAAAAAAAAAAGTTTTCAGCTCTAGGTTTTCTATGAATGGTTCAAATTTGCTTTCAGACTGTAAAAGTGAAACTTCACATTTCAGCTAGAAACTCAATTTGAACACAGAAACCAACTGTAGAAACCATATTTTAAATATGTAAGTACATAGGGCTTCCCAGGTGGCTCAGTGGTAAAGAATCTGCCTGCCAATGTAGGAGACTAGGGTTCAATCCTTGGGTCGGGAAGATCCCCTGGAGGAAGAAATGGCAACCCACCCCAGCATTCTTGCCTGGAAAATCCCATGGACAGAGGAGCCTGGCAGGCTACAGTCCATGAGGTCATAAAGAGTCGGACATGACAGTATGTATGCAAGCACATATATATGTGTTTATGTGTGTATATACTAATATATATGTATACACACAGAGATGTTTTTCATAGACTGTAAATATTCTTATTTCCTAAAAACCTACATATCTTTTAGCATGATAAACATGTTGATATTTATATTTTCTTGCCAGATTTTAAAAAATGAGATTTTTAAAAATTAAATCATGATAATTAAAAATTAACTTTTAAAGCAGGCATCTAGGCTTTTAAGATTAGCTTCATCATTAGGAAAATAGAGGGTAAAGAGGACCATAGTAAGACCACAAAGAAAGGCAAGGAGTTGCTGTGACTGGAGCCCAAGAATCAGGCCAAAGGAGTGCACACCTGATCCTTTGCAGCTGTGACCTGGTAGAGTGTCTGGCTGACCCATACCTGTGGCAACTCAATGGACACCATTTCAGCCACCTGTAAATCACATCATCAAGTACATCAACTGAGTACCTCCTATATAACAAGTGCTATGCTAGGTCAGAAGAAGGCGTGGGTGATGTAAAACACGTCTTGACTGAAAGAGCTCAAAATCTAGCAGGAGAGACAAAGGTATGAATTAGCTACTAATTATGGCAGCATATTCAAAATGCTGACCCCAGGAAGGAGCTTCTGCCTGAGTGATGAGACCACTGAGGACCCTAAACCAGTTTCTCAAGGGAAGTGACATGAACTGGGCCTTGAAGGGAGATCCATCACAGGACCCAGTGTGCGTACTGGCAAGGGAGATGGTGAATCCATGGCAATGTAGGTGCCAGATGGAACGTCAGGGGAAGGGATGGAAAGGAAGCTGGACAAGTTGGCTGAGGTCAGTGATCAGTGTGAAGGGCAATCTAAATAATAAATGGAAGGGACTTCCTTGGCAGTCCAGTGGTTTAGACTTCACCTTCCAATGCAGGGGGTGTGGGCTTAATCCCTGGTCAGGAAGCTAAGATCCCACATTCCTTGCAGCCCAAAAATCAAGACATAAAAAAAAACAATAGAGTAACAAATTTGACAAAGACTGTAAAAATAATCCATATCAAAAGCCTACAAGAGTTGCAAACCCAGCATGCCAGTCTGATGCTCTGAAACCAGACCACTCCAGAGAGGGGGATTCCATAGAGGACTGTTCCTTATCCATGAAGCAATAGGGACTACTGAGCCAGGGTCATTTTGATTTGTTAAGTTTCAAAATCTACATCATGGTCTTAATTTAGTGTTAGAGAAGTTGTCCTCTTCTTTGCCATGGTTTTCAAAATGCTAATCAAACCATGTACAATCCAAGCATTTATGATTTTTCTAAATGTGGTTTTCTAATATAGCCTTATTAGAACTAGCTATTTGACCATCCTAGTAAAATGTGCTTTTTATCTTTCCACTGTGGAAACTTTTTACTTTTATGTAAAGCTGTGGACCCCATATTTTTACTTTTATGCATTTATTTATATTCCTACCTCTTGTACAAATGAGTTCATGTAGTCTGTAGTGGCCACAGAATAAAATAAGGGTAAAACTTAAGTAGGAATAAAGAACTATGACCAGGAAAACAGGAGAAAAAAAAAAGTAAAGTTCAAGACCAAGGGAAAAAGAATAAATGTGCAGATGATAAGAACAGATACAGGACTTCCCTGGTGGTCCAGTGGCTAAGACACCACACTCCCAATGCAGGGGGCCCGGGGTCAATCCCTGGTCAGGCAACTAGATCTCACATGCTGCAACTGAAGTTCACAGGCTGCAGCGAAAGATCCTGCATGCTGCAATGAAGACTGATGATCCTGTGTGCTGCCACTAAGACCCAGTACAGGCAAATAAATAAATAAATATTACCAAAAAAAAAGCCCAGATATAATTCTTTCAGAAGAGCTTCCTGGGAACCAAAGAAAAAGGGGTATGCCCCATTCAACTGAATGTTCTCACCAGGAGAAAGAACAGAGCACAGCAGTTGCTCAGGAGACATGTCTTCTAGATCCAGGTCTTCTACTAGCTTTGTGTGGCCTTGGAACAGTAACTGAAGACACACTGCCTGTCAGAGTCCTCATCTGTGAATGTATGGTAATATCTCACTTAGCCTCTCAGGAGAATCAGATGAATCTGTAAACACAAAATACCTTGAATAATGTGAAATGTCATACACATGGAAAGTATTATCATTTCTGCTGCTGCTGCTGCTAAGTCATGTCAGTCTTGTCCGACTCTGTGCGACCCCATAGACGGCAGCCCACCAGGCTCCCCCGTCCCTGGGATTCTCCAGGTAAGAACACTAGAGTGGGTTGCCATTTCCTTCTCCAATGCATGAAAGTGAAAAGTGAAAGTGAAGTCACTCAGTCATGTGTGATCCCATAGACGGCAGCCCAGCAGGCTCCCCAGTCCCTGGGATTCTCCAGGCAAGAACACTGGAGTGGGTTGCCATTTCCTTCTCCAATGCATGAAAGTGAAAAGTGAAAGTGAAGTCGTTCAGTCGTGTCTGACCCTTAGCAACCCCATGGACTGCAGCCTACTAGGCTCCTCCGTCCATGGGATTTTCCAGGTAAGAGTACTGGAGTGGGTTGCCATATCCTACTCCAGGGAATTTTCCCAACTCAGGGGTCGAACTCACATCTCCTGTGTCTCCTGCATTGCAGGCAGATTCTTTATCCTCTGAGCCATCAAGGAATGCTCATGCTGCTGCTGCTGCTGCTAAGTCGCTTCAGTCATGTCTGACTCTGTGCGACCCCATAGACGGCAGTCCACCAGGCTCTCCTGTCTCTGGGATTCTCCAGGCAAGAACACTGGAGTGGGTTGCCATTTCCTTCTCCAATGCATGAAAGTGAAAAGTGAAAGTGAAGTCGCTCAGTCGTGTCCGACCCTTAGCGACCCCATGGACTGCAGCCCACCAGGCTCCTCCATCCATGGGATTTCCAGGCAAGAGTTGCTTTCTCCGATTATCATTTCTAACGCTGAGAAAATGACCTTCAGCGTTTCTGTGGTCTCTTGGCAACAAGACTGAGTCCATGGATCTCAGCAGTCATTCCTGTCAGTAGGGTACTCACGTTGAGTCACGTCAGCTCACCAGGTAAATCACACTCTAGCTATCCCACAGGTATCGAACTATCATTCGCCTGGCCTTAGATGATACAATTCCTGGGACACATCAAGTCTGCCTCTATAGAAACAGCATTCAGAAACATCTCTCAGCTCTTCCACTGTAGATAATCCCTTCTCTTCTGTTTACACAGATTTATTTGGACCCTCCAGTACACAGCTGAGTTAATCTATACTGATACTACTCCTGTGCCATTTATGGCACATGCTCATTGCTAATACATGTAAATATCTTTTTGAAATTTTGCCATTAACTTTTTTTTCCTCCTTCTCTAGCACTGCTTTTCCCCCAAATAAATATCTATTTTAATTTTTGGCATATACCATTTAACTTGGGGCTTCCCTTGTGGTTCAGCTGGTAAAGAATCTGCTTGCAATATGGGAGACCTGGGTTCGATCCCTGGGTTGGGAAGATCCCCTGCAGAAGGGAACGACTATCCACTCCAGTATCCATGGGGTTACAAAGAGTCACACGACTGAGCGACTTTCACTTCTTCATCATTTAAGTTATATATTTCTTTATAAAAGTATTTTTCTGTGTGTAATTATTTTATTATATTTTAAATGTTTATTTGGCTGCACCAGATCTTAGTTGCAGCATGTTCTCTGCAACTAGGTTCTCAGGACCTAGTTCTCTGATCAGGGATCAAAACCGGGCTTCCTGTGTGAGAAGCTTGAAGTCTTAATCCCTGGACCACCAGGAATGTCTGATTCTCAGGACCTAGTCCTGAGAATGTCTGGTTCTCAGGACCTAGTTCTCTGATCAGGGATCGAAACCGGGCTTCCTGTGTGAGAAGCTTGAAGTCTTAATCCCTGGACCACCAGGAATGTCTCTGTGTGCGCTTATTTAATTAAATGCTCTTGTTTCTGTTTCTCACTTTCTTACCACTATTTTCGAGATCTATGCACGGTGGCTCACGGACAACTAGTGTACTGCTACTGGCTTTTCCCCCATTGATTTCCCCATTTCTCCCGAGACAGATTGCCTCCAATTTCTTGACCACAAATGTGTTGCCAGAAACATCCTTTTTCGAGATCTATGCACGGTGGCTCACGGACAACTAGTGTACTGCTACTGGCTTTTCCCCCATTGATTTCCCCATTTCTCCCGAGACAGATTGCCTCCAATTTCTTGCCCACAAATGTGTTGCCAGAAACATCCTTGAATGCTTTCTCTGTGAATATTTGTTTAGTCTTACAAGCTTTAAAAATTCTAACAATTTAAATGAGAAACTGTCACTGCAATAAAATAGTTGAAGTGTGGTCTCTGCTATCTTTGACAACAATCAGGGAGTCAGGAAAAAAGTAAGAAATAAAATAATTTAAATAATTGAATTTAAAATGAAAAGAATTACATTTTAAAGTAGGAAGACAACCAATGAATAATCAATATAAGTTTTATTCTACAACACAAGAGTATGGAACAATTGGCTGAATGGTATGTATCCATTTCCCTTTTAATATTTCTGCTGTGTTGTGGAAAGAAGAGAAAGATTGGCAAGATCTGTGACTGACTTCTGAAATGGATTTCTTAAAGTATAAATACTTTATATTCATTATATTATGCTCTTGGCTCACTTATGTAATCATGTATCATGACTCACTCATGCAACAGCCATTGTCTTTCCCACGTAACCAAGTACATCAATAGCCAAGACTCCTCTGCTTCTGCTCTGAGAACCCAAGACCTACTTGGGCTTTCTTTCCCCCTCCCCATCCTAGCAATGACTGGCCTCAGGACAGAATGTTTATGTCATGGCCTCTGAGTTTGGAAACACATTCAGACCCCTTGTCCAGGGCCATCTGCTATGTTAAACATACAGGCCAAGAGCACAACCAAAATCTAAGCATCACTTTTTCTACAAAGCCTTCTAACTCTGGATTGCAAGAGGCCTGAGTGTTCCTCTGAGCAAATGTCAAGAGTGTGAGAGTTTGACCAACTCCTGTGGGCTGCTGGCATTTAATGACTGGGTGACTTCATGGGGACCAAGGTGTCAAGGTGTTTCATGTTCTTATTTCCTTGATCTCCATTCTCTTTCTCTCCCCTTTACTGTGATCTTTCAAATAACAAGAAGATAACATGCTTTAGAGAGCAAAAGCATCTATAGATAAGGGAAATAAGACTAGTCAAATTGCTGCAGTTAAAACATATCTCCTGGTGTCAAAATTGGAATAGAGATGATTCCCCTTACTACTTGCTCTTTTACTTCACATTACCAATTTTCATATCATGTCTCTCAGGAAGGATGCAACGATTCATTGTGTAGATCCCGTAGCAGAGTCTTTCTTACCCAGTTTCACTTAGCCTGGTCTTGAAAGTATTTCTTATTGACATCCTCTTCTTTGTCACCTGACCTGAGCCTCAATGCAAGAAAAAGGGACAAAGTTGAGGAGTAAATGTATCTTAATCTGCAGCAAGAAGCTCATTTGTGTACATTAAAATGCACCCAAGAGGACTTCCCTGGTGGTTCAGTGGTTAAGAATCTGCCTGCCTGTGCAGGGGACATGGGTTTGATTCCTAGTCAGGGAAGAATGCACATCCCTTGGGGCAACCAAGCGCCTGTGTCACAACTACTGAAACCAGCACTCCCTAGGGGCCGTGTTCTGCAATGAGAAGTCAATATAATGAGAAGCCTGAGCACTGCAACTAGAGAGTAGCCACTGCTGGCAGTAACTAGGGAAAGCCCACGTGCAGCAAAGAAGACCCAGTGCAGCCAAAGATTGAAAAAAAAAAAAAAGCATCCAAGGGCAGTAAGACTTAAGTCTTAGAACAGTTCTGGGCCTGTTCCCTCATTCGTATATTCAGAATATTAGTGAACTTACATATATTAGTGAAATATCCAGTTCTTCACTCCAACCACTGCTGACTGTCCTCTTTCCATGCGTTCTCTTCAGCAATCACCAATTCGGGAGAAGTTGCCTATCTAGTCACATAGACACAGCTATTGTACATGATGTCATCAAGGGTCTGATATGTCCTGGGCATTTTATATTCCTTGCTCCACTTCATTCTCAAAATAATGCGGTAAGGGATTGTTAACCATATTATACATAAGAGGGAAAAGGCACTGAGAGAGGTTAAGGAAGTGGCATGAGAATCCACAGTTAGGAAGTGATGAAGCCGGGGCTCAAGTCCATCGACCCCTAAATCTACCCTCTTTTCATTAAAACATACTGCTGACCATGCAAATGAGTGCCAACCAACATGCAGACGGTAAAGGCCAGAATTGTCCTCTTTACATCCTAAGTACAACTGGCAATTAAGTGTCTGTTTTTCAGGCGGTGTGCTGGACATTGGGAACCGAAAAGGTATATCAGGGTCTTGCATTTACAGGAAGAGATAAAGATGGAGAGGCCACACTGAGTGGATAAAGGAGCTCGAAGGAGAGGCTTGTTATTCTGGGCTGGGATACTCACCGAGGCAGTAGAAGTGAAGAGGCCTAGAGAAAAATGTCGGTGTCCAAGCAGAACAAGGGTATGTGTACTATTTAGGACACTTTCAACTACATATAACAGACGACATGCAGCTTAGCTTAATTATTACTAGTTTTTAAACTACTTATTTACTTACTTACTTATTTGGTTATGCCAGGTCTTAGTGGCAGCACACGGGATCTTTAGTTGTGGCAAGCAAACTCTGAGTTGTGATCTAGTTCCCTGACCTGGGATTGAACCCAGGCCCCCTGCGTGGGGAGCATGGAGTCTTAGCTATTAGACCACCAGGGAAGTCCCCAACTTGGCTTAATCATTAAGGAAACGTTATTATTCCATAAAACAAGAACTTCCACAGTGAGATGGCTTCGGAGCTAACCTCATGCTCTGGCACATCCCCAGGGATCCATGCTTTTTTCCCCACCCTTCTGGTCTGTCCTCCTCCTTCTAATCCCCTTCACAGTTGCAGGGGAGTGACTAGAGTTTAAGATCAATGCAGACATGACTACATCCAGAAGACTAGGTACTGCTTCTTTCCACAAGTTTATTTTTACGACTAGGATATACTTCCAAGAGCTCCCTGACTTTCCTTCGTATTTCATTTGCCAGAATTAAGATCCATGCCTAGGACTGAACTTGTCTTTGGCAGAACAATTAGACTACAAAGTCGGGCTTCGGCCAATCAATATCGACTCCTAGAGCCAGGGACAGAGCCAGTTTTCTCTGAGAGGGGTTTCTGGACACCTCTGTGGAACCTGAGCCCTGCTTGCAGGCAGAAAGAGGGAAGAGCTGTGAGCAGGCAGTTAGTGTGGTTGCCGTATGCACACAGGAGAGGAGGTGACTACCCTCTAGAAGCCAACCAGCAAGGGTGTCACATGAAGTACTGGATGGACACAAGATTAGATTGGCAGCTAGGCAGATCAGAATGAGAATTCTTGGGCTACTTGTTGAAAATACAGAAAAAAGGAATGAATAAAAGAATGTCTTTGGGCAAGCAGAAAGATGTATTATTTCCTTCACATGCCAACTAAATAGGAAATAATCTAGCATAGTTTCTGGGAGAAGGCAATGGCACCCCACTCCAGTACTCTTGCCTGGAAAATACCAAGGACAGAGGAGCCTGGTGCACTGCAGTCCATGGGGTCACTAGGAGTCGGACATGACTGAGCGACTTCACTTTCACTTTTCACTTTCATGCATTGGAGAAGGAAATGGCAACTCACTCCAGTGTTCTTGCCTGGAGAATCCCAGGGACAGGGGAGCCTGGTGGGCTGCCGTCTATGGAGTCGCACAGAGTCAGACACAACTGATGCTACTTAGCAGCAGCAGCATAGTTTCTATTCTGTCTAGATCATTAATTTCCTTTTTAACATCCTCAAATTTTCCTTAGGTTTTTTTTTTTTTTGGAGGGGGGGCTATGCCCCACGGCATGTAGGATTATCCCGGTGCCCCCAGCAGTGAGAGCATGGAGTTTTAACCATGGGAACATCAGGTAAGTCCTCTAGTTTTTTAAAATTACTTTAAACCTCTAACATTATCAGCAGTCTTCTTGTTCCTTTACTGCTGACCATTTCTTTCATGCATAATTGGTTATTTTCTGATCATGGAGCAAAGGGTTCCTCTAACTCCAACATGGAGAAAGGTAGGGAATAAAAGATATGGGAGGTGTAGGCCATCAGGTGCAAATACAGACACAGAATAGGAGAATGACAAGAAAAGAATTTTTCAAGTTCAATCTTGCCAAGAGCAAAGGATCTCTTCAAAGTCAGAGAAATCTCAAGCCAGTAAGTACTGAAAGAAATATATTAGTCCTAATATTTACTGGGTACTTCTGCTGTGCCAAGCACTTATCTAAGCACTTTTCATGTACTGACTCATTCATTGCCCACCGCTGCTGCTGCTGCTGCTAAGTCGCTTCAGTCGTGTCCGACTCTATGCGACCCCATAGACGGCAGCCCACCAGGCTCCCCCGTCCCTGGGATTCTCAAGGTCCACTGTGACCCTGCATATTAGGAACAGGGTCTTCGTCTGTAAAATGGGGACAATGACTGAGGCCTGGAACAGTTAAGTAATGTTTCCAAGATCACACAAGTAGTAAGCAGTGGGGTCAAGATTCAACCTCAGGTAGTTGCCTCAAACCACACTCTATTACTGCCTCATAATGAGAAGGTATAGATTGGACTAAAGTTTAACTGCATATCAATAATAAAAAAGTAAGCCATATATATTAAGTACTTATTAAGTGTCTAGTATTGTGCTAAGTAGTCTGAAGCATCATGACATTCACTCTTCAGAGTAATCATGTAAAGTACTGCTGTTGTTCAGTTGCTAAATCATGTCTGTGACCCCATGGACTGCAGCAAGCCAAGCACCCCGTCCTTCACTATCTCCTGAAGTTTGCTCAGACTCATGTCCATTGAGTTGGTGATGCTATCTGACTATCCCAGCCTCTGCTGCTCCCTTCTGCTGCACTCAATCTTTCCCAGTATCAGGGTCTTTTCCAGTGAGTTAGCTCTTTGAATCAGATAGCTAAAGTATTTGAGCTTCAGCATCAGTCCTTCCAATGAATATTTAGGGTTGATTTCCTTTAGCATTGACTGGTTTGATCTTCTTGCAGTCCATGAGACTCTCAACAGTCTTCTTTAGCACAATTTGAAAGCATCAGTTCTTTATAGTCCAGCTCTCACATCCATACACGACTACTGGAAAAGCTTTCACTATATGAACCTTTGTCAGTAAAGTGATGTTTCTGTTTTTTAAATATGCTGTCCAGGTTTGTCACAGCTTTCCTTCCAAGGAGGGAGCATCTTTTAATTTCATGGCTGCAGTCACCATGTGAAGTGATTTTGGAGCCCAAGAAACTAAAATCTGTCACTGCTTCTACTTTTTCACCTTCTATTTGCCATGAAGTAATGGGACTGCATGCCATGACCTTAGTTTTTTGAATGTTACCTTTTTCACTCTCCTCTTTCACTTTCATCAAGAGGCTCTTTGGTTCCTCTTCACTTTCTGCCATTAGAGTGGTATCACCTGCATATTTGAGGTTGTTGATATTTCTCCCAGCAATCTTGATTCTAGCTTGTGAGTGATCCAGCCCAACATTTCCCATAATGTACTCTGCACATAAGTTAAATAAGCACGGTGACAATATACAGCCTTCTCATTCTCCTTTCCCAATTTTGTACCAGTCAGTTGTTCCATGTCTGATTCTGTTGCTTCTTGACCCACATAGATGTTTCTCAGAAGACAGATAAGGTAGTCTGGTATTCCCACATCTTTAAGAATTTTCCACAGTTTATTGTGATCCACACAAAGGCTTTAGTGTGGTCAATGAAGCAGAAGTAGATGTTTTTCTGGAATTTCCTTACTTTCTCTATAATCCAATGAATGCTGGCAATTTGACCTCTGGTTCCTCTACCTTTTCTAAAACCAGCTTGTACTTCTGGAATTTCTCAGTTCAAATACTGCTGAAGTCTAACTTGAAGGATTTTGAACATAACCTTACTACTATGTGAAATAAGTACAATTGTATGGTAGTTTGAACATTCTTTGGCATTGTCCTTCTTTGGGATTGAAATGAAAACTGACCTGTTCCACTGAGGCCATTGCTGAATTTTCCAAATTTACTGGCATACTGAGTGCAACACTTTCATAGCATCGTCTTTTAGGATTTGTAATTGCTCAGCTAGAATTCCATCACCTCCACTAGCTTTGTTCATAGCGATGCTAAGGCCCACTTGAGGTGGCATGTCTTCACACACTAGGATATTTGGCTCTAAGTGAGTGACCTCACCATCATGGTTATCCAGGTCATTAAGATCATTTTTGTATAGTTAGTTCTGTGTGTTCTTGCCATCTCTTCTTAAACTCTTCTGCTTCTGTTAGTTCCTTACTGTTTCTGTCCCTCATTATGCCCATCTTTGCATGAAACGTTCCCATGGTATCTCCAATTTTCTTGAAGAGATCTCTAGTCTTTTCCATTCTATTTTTCTCTATTTCTTTGCATTTTTCATTTAAGAAGGCCTTCTTCTCTCTCCTTGCCTTTCTTTGGACTCTGCATTCGGTTGGGTATGTCTTTCCCTTTCTTCCTTGTCCTTTGCATCTCTTCTTTTCTCAGTTATTTGTAAAGCCTCCTCAGACAACCATTTTGCCTTCTTGCATTTCTTTTTCTTAGGGATGGCTTTGGTCACTGCCTCCTACACGTTACCAACCTCTGTCCATGGTTCTTCAGGCACTTGAGATCTCTACCAGGTTTAATCCCTTATCCATTCATTGCCTCCACTGTATAATCGTAAGGGATTTGCTTTAGGTCATACCTGAATGTCCTAGTGGTTTTGCCTACTTTCCTCAATTTAAGCCTGAATTCCGCAATAGGGAGCTCATGATCTGAGCCACTGTCAGCTCCAGGTCTTGCTTTTGCTGACTGTATAGAGCTTCTTCATCTTTGGCTGCAGGAATCAATCAATCTGATTTTGGGATTGACCACCTGATGATGTCTATGTGCACAGTTGTTTCTTGTGTTGCTGGAATAGCGTGTTTGCTATGACCAGTGTGTTCTCTTGATAAAACTTGTAAGGTATTGTCAGTTTCATTTTATAGTGGAGAAAGCAAGGCTTGGACAGATTAAGCAATTATGAAAAAATTACAGAGTATGACAGAGCCAGGGTTCAAATTCATATCTGAATAACTCCAAAGACAATGCCCTAAATTATGCAAACAAAGGATGAGGAGAAAGTTTCAGGTGAGGACCTGAATTATAATTCAAAGATTAGAAAAACAGAGGCATTAAAGGCCAAGCCTATGTCAATCACTCTGACAGTTGCTTTTACCTCATAATTTAAGTTCATCTCAGTTATTAAACCTTTCTTAGAATTAGGTCTCACTTCTGAAAATCTGGAATCAAGTTAGGTATTAATTATTCTCACCTAGATAAAAGTTCATAAGGTATAGACTCTTAAAAATTAACATAGTTTTCCTAAAAAAAAAAAAAAAAAGCTATAGAGATTTCAAGAAAAAATAAGAGGTCTAGGATGGTCAGTCAGAAGATCTGGATCCTAGTTTCTACTCTGAAAAGAAACAGCAGTGCATCCTTGGGTAACTTGTTAATTTTCATAGCTGTTTCTTCATCTACTGAGTGACATACTCTAAGAAGGCCCTTTTAGGCATTTCTACAATTACAACTTAGGAAGGAAGCAGTTCCTTGGCTCCTGAGTGTCAAAAATCACTCAGCTCACAAAATGAGGCAAGACAAAATGGTTTTTTATCATCATCTCCCCTGATTTCTACTCATGGGCTCACCTTACAACCTGAATTCCTAGTCACCAACTGGCATGAAGGTGACATGCTCCTCTCAGGAGAAATAGGGAGTCATTTAAATCAAACTGTCCACTTGCACTGGTTTCCTGTCACTCCTCTTTCCTCTTGCTGGTATATTCTGGTATCTGAGGCCCCCATTCACTTTCCTTGATGTCTTCTCAGCTCCCTTTTCAGACTTGGGCATTTAACAAGTATTTATCACGTGTTTACAAGGTGTCTAACAAAGAATCCTTCCTTCCTGTTTGTTTCTTTCAATCAAAAAGCCATCTTGGGCTTCCCTGGTGGCTCAGTGGTAAAGAATCCGCCTGTCAATGCAAGGGACTCTGCCAACCCTTGCCCCAATTCTATGCTGAATTTTCCTCTGCTCAAGCACTTTCATGAATATGCATATACCCTTAAATTAAAACTTCCCCAATTTTGCTGTTCCAGGAGACACTGCTTTGGGAAAGATCCCTGGTGTTCTCCTTACGTACTGCAAATAATAAATCCTTCCTTCTCCTGACTGGGTTGCATCTTTTGGTTCGACACCCACTAAGAGAAAAACCCAACTTTCAGGTAAACAACACTGATGCTGCTACTTGAGGAAGCACACTTTGGAAACCACCATTGTACAGGATGGAATGGAGGACACGGGAGTGTCAGGACAAGGAGGTGGTTTACAGATGAGAGTGCAAGAATGGGAGGGAGTCATTTACGAATTTGGTGTGTGGTTGGGATAGGTATAGGAAAAGTGGGGGGAAAGGGAGACAAAATTGTTCAGAGTTCAAATCTGTGGACTGAAGTGGCAAGAAAAAAGACAGAGAATGTGGGGACTTCCCTGGTGGTCCAGTGTTTAAGACTCCTCACTTCCACTGCCGAGGGCATGGGTTTGATCCCCGATTGGGGAACTAAGATCCTACATGCCCTATGGCACAGCAAAAAAAAGAAAAAAAAAAAAAGGAGAATGTTGGCTGTGAAGCCATCTTGATAATCAGAAGACCAAAATATCAGTCTTTGTAAAAAAAAATAAATAAATAAATCATTCTTCATCATAAGAAGTTGCTGCTTGAGCTGAACCCTTCTTGACTTGTTCCATGTTGCCCCCAGTCATAGAAGGTTAAGCACCAAGGACCAGTTGCTGAGGACAAAGCGAACGCAAATATCTGCAAAAACGCAAGGAAAGTTCTCTGGGCAGTGGCCGGATAGTTTTGGGTAACTAGCAATCGTCAGTCTTTCAACCTGACCTGACCCACTTAGCAAGCCGGTCCCTGGCTAAGACCTACAGCAGAGTTTCAAGTCAGTCACTGGTGCAGACTCACACCCAAACCAGAAATTCCTGCTGAGGACCAGAACCACAAATGTTGTTGCTGCTGCTCCACACCCAACCTGGGGGTTGTGAACCTTGACTCACTAAGCCACAGGCTTCCAAACTTCTGGGGTGAACGGCACCCTCAGTACCTCCCACCCTTACCACCAGGGGGCCCTCTCAGCCAGCCAAGCATGTGGAGCCAGGGGAGTCTCAGCCTGGGGTGGGAAGACCATGCAAACATGGTCCTATTGTATCTCCACAAGAAATCTGTTCTAATTCTTCCTTTCCAGGAAAAAAAAGCTTTTATTCATGTATTAAGTGGAAATTACCGACCAGGCACTGCATTAAGCAGTGGGAATACAGTAATGAAGAAAACTAATAAAAGAGGTTTTGCTTTATGAGCCTGGTATTACAATGGAGGGAGGTGAATACTAAAAAGTTAAATCCATTATAGAGAATGTAAGGAGGATGTTAGAGAATGTTAGAATGGTGGTTCAGCTGGTAAAGAATCCACCTGCAATGTGGGAGACCTGGCTTCAATCCTTGGGATGGGAAGATCCCCTGGGGAAGGAAACAGCTACCCACTACAGTATTCTGGCCTGGAGAATCCCCACAGAGGAGCCTGGCAGCCTACAGTCCATAGGGTCGCAAAGAGCTGGATACGACTGAGCGACTATCACTCAGTTTTCACTCAGGAGGATAAATTATATTAAAAGTAATAAAGCAAGTAAAGGGATTACACACCACTGGGAGAAGGTGGGGGGCTGTGATTTTAAATATGCTGTTTAAGCAAGGCCTTATTAGGAAAATGACATTTGAACAAACATAAAGAGATGAGGGAATAAACAGAGTAACTACTGGGGGAAAAGCATTCTAGGAAAGGGAACAGCAAGGACAAAGGCCCTAAGGCCTTGGCCAGATATGACTGCATACAGAAACCCCACCTTCAAGACACTGAGCATTTATTTTAAATTAGATGTGACTCAGGTGGATGGTAGGGCTTCCCAGGTGTCACAGTGGTGAAGAATCCACCTGCCAATACAGGAGATGCAGAGACACAGTTTTAATCCCTGGGTCAGGAAGACTCCCTGCAGTAGGAAATGGCAACCCACTCCAGTACTCTTGTCTGGAGAATCCCCATGGACAGAGGAGCCTGGCAGGCTACAGTCCATGGGGCCGCAAAGTCAGACAAGACTGAGCATGCATACACAGGTGGAGGGTATTGAGCAGTGGAGCAATACCCTGGATAAAGGAGGGTATCGAGCTGCATGTTCTGTGAAGAGCACAGTACAGAGCAACGCAAATAGAAGCAGAGAGAACAGGTAGGAAGTTACTGTAACGATCCAAGGTGATACAGGTGGAGTAGGTGAGGACTTCGAGTTAGAGATATACCTTGAAAGTGGAACCAACACGATTTTCTGGTTAGATAGCCTTTTCTTCTCCCTAAAATATTGTTAAAATGAATCTACTTACAAAGGTACTAGGTTGACCACTACACATCAGGAATGGTTTAAATGTAAAATCAAATCTCAAGTTTCCAAATCTAATATCAAATTGCTGATAGTTCCAAAAAAAAAAAAAATCCATGACAGTGTCACAGTCTTTATTTATTTATGGATTTATGTTATTAGTTATGTTGTAAGACAAACGATTAACTTCTATTACTTAAAAGCAAAACAGCTTTGTTGTAGTTTATTCTGAATTACTTAACACAAAATTTAAAAGAAAGAAATATTTTTTTACATTCACATGATATTTCATAGGAATCAAAATTATATTTATGAAAGGTTTAAATGATTTAGGAATACGCTTATGAGAAAAGCAGGTGAAAAAACAGGAGTATAAAGTTATTAATATATTATCTCAATTGCGCAAATATGCCAACTGTTACCAGTAACTAACTTAGGGTGATGAGATTAGGCATTTTTTGCCAACAAAGTTCCGTCTAGTCAAGGCTATGGTTTTTCCTGTGGACATGTATGGATGTGAGAGCTGGACTGTAAAGAAGGCTGAGCACCGAAGAACTGATGCTTGTGAACTGTGGTGTTGGAGAAGACTCTTGAGAGTCCCTTGGACTGCAAGGAGATCCAACCAGTCCATTCTGAAGGAGATCAGCCCTGGGATTTCTTTAGAGGGAATGATGCTGAAGCTGAAACTCCCATACTTTGGCCACCTCATGTCAAGAGTTGACTCATTGGAAAAGACTCTGATGCTGGGAGAGATTGGGGGCAGGAGGAGAAGGGGACGACAGAGGAAGAGATGGCTGGATGGCATCACTGACTCGATGGATGTGAGTCTCAGTGACCTCCGGGAGTTGGTGATGGACAGGGAGGCCTGGCGTGCTGCGACATGGGGTCGCAAAGAGTCGGACACGACTGAGTGACTGAACTGAACTGAACTGATGCTTCTATTTTACTTTTCAGGTAGATTAAGATAAGACTATTTTCCTTTTGTAATTAAAAAAACACTAAATGAATAAAATAGATAATCAACAAGGACCTATTGTATAGCATGGGGAACTACTCAATAATCTGTGATAACCTATATGGGAAGAGAATCTGAAAAAGAACAGATATATGTATGTATATAACTAAATCACTTCGCTGTACACCTAAAACTAAAACGCTGTAAACCAACTATACTCCAACAAAACAAACAAAAAGCACTAAATCACATATTCAAAAGGAAAAGCCTCCATTTTGCTTGGAGAACCCCATGGACAGAGGAGTCTGCTGGGCTACAGTTCATGAGGTCACAAAGAGTCAGACACGACTGAACGATTAACAGGAGAAACTAGAAGGGCCCAAGATGTCAGCTACACTAATAGCCAGTTAGCTATTACATCAACAAGCTAAAAAAAGAAAAATCACATAATCATTATTAATATTGATACAGAAAAAGCATTTGATAAAATCAAATACCCATTCATGATAAAAACTTTCAGCAATCTAGAAACAGAGATTTCTCAATTTGATAAAGAATAGCCATAAAAAATCATACAGCAAACAGCATACCTAATAGTGAGAAACTTTATCATGTATGCAGAAAATTCAAAATTAAAAAGAAGTCAATAAAACACTCTTGAAACAAATAACCAACAGCAACACCAATATATAAATATTGATTGTTTTCCTATATAACCACAAAGAACAAGTGGAATTTGGAATTAAAAACACAATACCATTTACATCGGTGGTGGTTTACTTGCTCAGTAGTGTCTGACTCTTGAGAGTCTATGGACTGTAGCCCGCCAGGCTCCTCTGTCCATGGGATTTCCTAGGCAAGAATACTGGAGTGGTTGCCATTTCCTTCTCCAACCATTTACATTAGCCACCCCCCACCCAAAATGAAATGCTTATGTATAAATCTAACAATGTATGTATAAGGTCTATATGAGGAAAACTGAAAAACTCTGAATAATTAAATCAAGAAAGAGCTAAATAAATGGAGAATAAATGTTCTTGGAACAGGAAGACTCAATATTGTCAAGATGTCAGTTCTTCCCAATTTGATCTACAGATTCAATGCAATCCCAAACAAAATTCTAGCAAGTTTCCTTATGTATACTGACAAAGAGATTCTAAAGTTTACATGAATTGGCAGAAAATGCAGAACAGTCAAGACAATAGTATAGGAGAAGAAGAAAGTTGGAAGACTGACACTGCCTGACTTAAAGACTTACTAAAAGTTACAGTAATCAAAACAGCATTTATTGATGAAGGAAAAGCTAAACCGATTACTGGAACCGAATGGATAGCCCAGAAATAGACTACCCATAAATAGTTAACAGATCTTTGAAAAAAAGAAAAGATCTCTCTAAAGAAGCTATCAGATGGTTAAGTATATGAAAAGATTCTCTACACAATATATGTCAACAGGGAAATGCAAATAAAAAGAACAATGAGATATCACAACAAATCTACTAGAGGGGCCAAAATCTGGAACATGAAAAACATCAAATGCTGACAAGGATATGGAGCAACAGAAACTCTCATTCACTGTTAGAGAAAATGCAAAATAGTACAGTTACTATGAAAGACAGTTTGGCAGTTTCTTACAAAACTGAACATACTTTAACCATATATCAATCATGCTCCTTGGTATTCAACTCTTTGAAGCTGAATATCACACAAAAACCTACTTACAGATGTTTAGAGCAACTTTATTCATAATTGCCAAAATTTGAAAGCAATCAAGATGGCCTATAGTACATGAATGGATAAATTGTGGTATATCCAGACAATGGAATACCATTAGGCACTAAAAAGAAATGAGCTCTCAAGCCATGAAAAGACAGGAAGGTGGATGTTACTAGGTTAAATGCATACTGCTAAGTGAAAGAAGCTAATCCGAAAGGCTAAACACTGCACAATCTCGACTATATGGGATTATTCTAGAAAGGGCAAAATTATGGAGGCAGTGAAAAGATCAGTGGTTGCAAGGGGTTAGAAGTAGGAGAGAGATAAACAGGTCGAGTGCAGAGAATTTTTCAGGCAGTGAAAACACTCTTAAAATAGCATAATGATGGATGTTATTATACATTTTTCTGAATCCCTAGAATGCGCAGCACTGAGAGCGAACTGTAATATATACTATGGGCTTTGGGTGATTATTAGTATGTCAATGTAGGTTCATTAAATGTAACAACAGTACCACTCTAGTGGTGGATGTTGATAGGGAGGCAGGCTGTACGGGAAATCTCTGCACCTTCCCTTCAATTTTGCTGTGAATCCAAAACTATTCTAAAAATAAAGTCTTAATTAAAAAAAAAAAGTCTATCAAAATATAAAGAAAAAATTGGGGAAAAGAATACTATATGATAATATCTTTAAGTAACCTGTTATATTTAGACTCAGAAATTCTGGGACCACATTTGTAATTGCTCATCATTAAACAAGTCATACAATGAGGTCATGCTCTATACTGCCTACTTCTAGGAATCCAGCATGACACTCTGAATACCCAAAACAAAGATACTATGAAGAACCAAAGAGAATTAAAAGAGCCAAGTGCAGCTCTAAAATGATGAAGTATTACCAGTGCCATAAAACAACTGGAAATCTTTTTTAGAATTTGAAACCTTTGGAATTTTTTCCCCCAAAGTTAATTTACTAAGGACTACTCTCATGTTTTCCCTTAATCCATTTTTATTAAGAAATCTGTTGCCTCACCAACAGTATATTTGCTTGAAGAAAACAATTTCATAACTTTGAGAATTTAGTGTTATTTTATATTATACAAAGCCTATTTACATAGTTCTTCAGAATTCATTTCCATTTTCCATCTACTATCCCAAGTGTGAAAATGATATCAAATAGATTAGATTTACAAGGAAGCATAAAAGGGAAAACAATTCTATAATTTAATACATACAGTGCCATTAGCGGATTTTTACAGTTTTCTTTTGAGGATAATCCACTGAATTTTTCTGTCAGTAACACTTCAGAGTGAAGCTGTCTTCAAGAGATTTCCACAGAGAACCAAGAGTTTAACACTCCCGATATTTTACAGGTGATACCTGATAGTTCATGAGTAGCCACAAATCATTTTCTTTCCCTTTTTTTGGCCAAAGTCTTGGATGATGAAGAGGAACCATGACTTTCACCACCACTGTATTGCTCATATAAAGTCTAAAATTAAAAAACACACATCTGATTTGTAATATTTAAAATTCAACATATATCAGATTAACAAAGGTTTAATTAACTTCACATCTTCTAATATTTAACATTTCTCTATCGTTCCTATAATTAAAAATTATTTTATACACTATTGGAGATAATTAAAGTTTTTAAACACCTAGCTTGGCCTAAGAATCAGCTATCATGAGATGCAGCTCAATCTTTCTGGAAGAAAAATGTAACACAGTTATTTTTAAGTGTATGGATGCATCCTCAAGGTCACCTTAATCTCCCTTACTTTTTCTTTTATAGCTGATGTACATAGTTTTACATAGCAAAACTTTTTAATTGAAGTATTATAAAGTTGATTTATAATATTGTGTTAGTTTCTGGTATATCAAAGTGATTCAGATATATTTATATCTGTCTGTTCCTCTATATATTCTTTTTCATTGTGTTATTACAAGATACTTTACTTTTTCTTAAATAAAGCCAGTCTTAGATAAAGTCCTATACTATAAAATAAAATCAACAGGAAATAGACTTTCAGTTGATATTTAAACTAAAGAATGGAAGACATTAAAAAATACAACTGCTATATAAATAAGTCTAATTAATATACTAAAATCTACATATTTAGTAAAGGATTTAAGGCTAAGCCAACATCTAATTTATGAAGATAGAAGATATCTTTGCCATCAAGGAACACATAATCTTAGTGATAAAGGTAATCCACCTAATTTTATTTATAAAAGGCTTTAAACAATACACTTGCAGAATTAGAGAAATGAAATATAGAGAAAAATTACATAACAAATTTTGGTCCAATTTCAATTCCTAAAGCCATTGATTTAGCTATCAGCACTCAAGAAAACTTAAGAAAAAATTTACCTTATATAAATGCAAATATAATGGTAAATATGTAATAAATTCCTCCAGAAATGTATTCAAGTTCTTAACATCTTAGATTGGTGTTATCCCTATCCAGAGAGCTAAGAGTGCTTTTTAGTTTAAGTTACTGTAATTTTACAATAATGTTATAGCTGAAATATTAAACTAGTAACTAAAGTCAATTAAGTATACAGTGTTATAAAAATGATTACATGTTTAATGTCAGTGAGATCCAAAAAATTATGGTGTAAACAGGGCTAAGCCCTGTTTGAGACTAACAGGTTTGAGACATTTGCTTTGAGAAAAGTACTGAGTGCTACATACAGCTACCCAGAAGTCATTCTATGTGACAAATACTCTGATTTGTCTAAGATGGTTTAAAAATAAAATTGGCTATAAGAAATAAATTCAAAAGCTGTGTTAAAAATGGGGTTGATTTAAAAGATTCTTTACTGAATTTAGTCTGGTTGAGACCTACTTGACAGCAATCTTTTCAATATACCTTAAATGACAATCCATTTTCAATTGTGCTGTCTGCCCATTATAAGAGTGCAAATCAAATTCTGTATTTGTTAAAAAGCACATATTAAGTATCTAAATACAGAAACACACTTCATAGCTGATCTAATGACTGGGCCAATTTTCCTTTGGTTTACTTGTTTAAGTGCCTAAACTATACAAAACAATTAAAATTAGTGTAGACAGAGCATAGACATACTCACTTTAGCAGCTTTCAAAATGGAATTAGGAGAATTCAGGCCAACAAGTTGGCCCAGAACATATTTCATTTCTTCAGCGGTTTCCTTAGTCGTCTGGTTACCTATAAAATAATTTGGTTTTGTTGTTTAGTTACTAAGTTGTGTCTGACTCATGTCCGACCTCATGGACTATAGCCCGCCAGGCTCCTCTTCCATGGGATCTCCCACACAAGAATACTGGAGTGGGTTGTCATTTCCTCCTCCAGAGGACTTTTCCAACCTAGAGATTGAACCCACATCTCCTGCTTGGCAGGCAGATTCTTTACCACTGAGCCACCTATGAAGCCTAGGTGTAAAATATATATAGAATTAATAGCACACTGGTATCAGGTAAGAAAAATAGCCTTTTGATCCTTGCAGTTAGAGGAGCAAGGTCGTGAGGCAAGGAGCGGTAGGTTTGCAGCTGCCATTTCTTCCGCCTCCGGTCCCTGGATCTTTTGTAGGGCGTCCAACAGCGCTATGTTGGGACAGAGCATCTGGAGGTTCACAACCTCTGTGGTTCGTCGCAACCACTATGAGGAGGGTCCAGGGAAGAATATACCATTTTCAGTGGAAAACAAGTGTAGGTTACTAGCTATGATGACTTTGTTCTTTGGGTCTGGATTTGCTGCACCTTTTCTTATAGTAAGACACCAACTGCTTAAAAAGTAATCCATGAGACAGATAGGAAGGGAGCATATTAAGAGGTGCAGTCTCTTAAAAGGATCAATCCCTTGAACTCAGCATCCTAGATACGTTTGTAAATAAACTTATGGCATAAAAAAAAAAAAAGAAGTTCATATATAAATGTGTATTCTGCTTAAAAGCACAATAACTATATTCTTATAATTTATCACTGATCATAGTCCCTTTCCTAGGATAAGTAAAAATGAATGCCAGCAAGTAAAGGAAGGCTATCTCATTTATTTTCGTATAGAGCATTAAGGAACTTCCTTAAGGAAGGAGGCATGCAGGAAAAGAGTAGTCAGAAGGTTGTTGATATTACCAGTTGGGTAATAAATTTATTTTTAAAGAAGTACCTGGATGAGTTTGAAGCTGAACATACGGATGTGCCAGAAGCTCAGAAATGGATATCCTCTTTTTAGGATCCCTTATTAAACAACACTATAAACATAAAGGTTAAGTTTTTAAAACAAAGCAAGTTTCCTTATGCAATATTGATAAAGTATTTTTCCAGGTTGCATCATATTACAGAAGCTGCTTTCTAGAGTGCTTACTCAGAAATGACAAGATGATTTTACACATCATTTCCTCAAAATCTCCAAGTATTCATATGTTTTAAAAGCCTTCAAAATGAACTTTCAATGGACAAGCTTTATCTACTCCAGATACATAATTCCAATCATTTCATCTATTTCTCTTTCATTTTCTGGCCATGCCATGTGGCTTGCAGGATCTTAGTTCCCTGGCCATCGACTGAAACTAGGTCACAGCAGCGAAAGTGCTGAGTCTTAACCACTGGACCACTAGAGAATTCCCTCAGCTATTTCTTTAAATAAACAATTAAGTACTATATGAAATATAATTCTTCTATATTTATATACTATTAATATTACCTTTAATACATCTTGAAGATCTTTCTCTGGAATATCAGGAAATTCAATTTCATGATTAGGGTCAATTATGGCATGTAATTTAGAAATCTGATTAATTATATGCTGAAATGGTGTTTTCCCATAAGTCATATAGTACAAAATGCAACCTAAGGACCAAACATCACTTTTGGGGCTTATCTAAGTTAAAAAAAAAAAAAAAAAAAGAAGTTACTGTTATTTTAGCATAAAATTAAAATATTATACACACACACATATTTACCCTCATATTTAAAATCATAATTAAACCTCATTACATGTGTCAAGTATTAAATTATGTTCGTTACAAAACATCCTTTTCTAGTTGTTATTGCATTAGGCTATTTTATCAAAAGAAATGATCTCCATTCAACAAACTCATAATTAAAATAGATCGACTGAAACAAAATATTACATTCTTGTCATTCTGTGAAATCACAAAGCTAAAAATCATAACTGCAAGTATGAAATTTACTTGTTTTCCCCAAAATTACTGGATTAAAATATGGTTTTAAATAAATTCATAATATGTAACTATGTATAGATTTTAAAAAAGGTTAAGCTGAGCTACCCTAAAACTAAGAACATAAACTATAGAGTCAGACTGAGCTGGGCTGGGCTGGGCTGGGCTTGAATCCCTGCCTTAGTACTAGCTGATAGTTCTCCTTATCTGTTTCCTCACTTCCAAAACAGAAATAATTCAAGGACACTGTCATGGACATTAAATAACCATGAGATATAGGTAAACATAGAGAATAGTTTCAGGTTCTCAGTAAATATTATTAAATGTTCTTTGTATTAAATAACCTCATTAGAAGTAATGCAATATTACAACATAATTCTACTTTTGACTTTAAAAAAACATGATTAAGACCAAGCACAGCAGTGAGTATAGTAAATGAAAATGGCTAAACTCCTCTTTTAAAAGATACATACTTAATATACAGTATAACAAAAGTAACCATATGTTCTATACAAAGTTTTAATCTAAACCAAATGACATAGAAAGCTAGAGGGGAAAAAAAAATGGATACATATAACCAAATACAAAAAAGAAAAAGAAGAGACAACAATATTAATATTAGAAAAAGAGAACACAGCAAAATGCTCCTAACAGAAGAAGGTCATTTCACTGTGATAAAAGGTATAATCAACTAGGAGATGTTACGAATTTTTATGCACTGAAACCACATTTAATAGAACTATATTAAGCAACTATATTAAATTCTTTGAAGTGGGGGCAAATTTTAACATGCCCTTCAGAACATGAGCAAGAAAATAGATTCCGTTATCTGAACACAAAGAAAACTGATGATGATGATGATAATAATAATAATAAATAATCTTTTCCTCCAATTTAATCACTTGGAAATTTAAGTCTATTTCTAAACCTAAATCACAGACTAAAAATAATTTCAGATTCAAGGAAAATAGCAGTGTTATGGCAGCATAGTTTTTCAAACTCTCCAAAGCCCCAGATAAGTTAGACAGAGCTGCCTGGTAGCAAAACCATAAACATAAGGAAAATATTTACAATAAAACCAGAATGTAAATGGAGACAAATAACCAACAGCCACAAGTCCTGCATGGTAGAGGCATTTGACGCAGAAAGAAGTAATCAATGTGCCCTACAGACCTCAGAACAGAAGCCCCAAGTGGCCATTAGCTGCTCACTGGATAGCAATTCCAGAACAGAGCTAGACTGTGAGGGGCCCTGAGCTCTTCTATAGCAACGATGAGCTTACACGTTGGGATAAAAATTTATCTTCTATTCAGAATCCCTAAGGCCACTGAAGAGCAGGTGATACAATGGAATTGGTATTTCCCATTATTACATATTAAAGTACTGAGTTGACAACTGAAAAAGATCTGAACATTACATGCAGCTCAAACCCAATTTTATTTAAAAAAAAAAAAAAAGAAAGAAAGAAAGAAAAATTTAAACCTGAAATCGGGAATTTTGGAAATTAGTGAAAATAAAAAACACTACAGTAACAGTAGCAGCAACAGTAAAACTCAAAGTTTTACTTGAGTAAAACTTTATACAGAAGACTACTAAAATTAAAATAGCAATTATTTAAATGCAGAAGCAAAGGGAAAAAAACCTAAAGGGAATACAAATGACAAAGATAAAAGCAGAAATTAATTAGACAGCAAATGAAAATATAATAATTTAAATCTAGACCTGGTTCTTTTTTTTAATTTATTTTTAACTGGAAGATAATTACTTTACAATGCTGTGTTAGTTTCTGCAGTACAACAATATGAATCAGCTATAAGTATACATACATGTTTTCCCTCTAGGGCCTCCCTCCCACCTCTACCCAAGACCTAGCTCTTGAAAATTAACACAACTATGGCAAGTCTAAACAAGAAAAAAGAGCAGACAAATCTATGTGTTAAAAGAAAAGGAGAAGCTAAAGAGATTTAAGAAGTATTTTTATGAGAAGCTGTTAAGCATAATTATATGTCAGTTATTTGCAAAGATATTTAGAAGCCACAATTTTCTAGGGAGGAAAATATAATTTAGCAAGTGAAAGCATATTTATTAAGCAACTGTTTTCCGCTGGACAATGTACTAAATGCTTTATATTCTTTCTCATTTAATCCTCAATTACTTTTAAAATAGGTACTATTCGGAAGCCTAACTCATAGACAAAGAAATAGGCAAGTCAGGTCACAAAGACAGTTGATAATGAAGTAGATCTGTAACTTGAACACAGGAACTGCACAGCAATGTATGCTTGCCTCAGTTAGACTACACTGCTGTAGGGGAAGAAGGATGAGTCCGGAGCCAGAGGCACCATGGCAGGCAAAGCTGACTCAACAAAGGGTACCAGTGAGACTAACATGAGCGCTCACAGTGGTAGCAAAATAAGGGAAGTGGGAAAGTATGTGGAAAAAACTACCTGCTAGAGTTGTACTTGGAAATGTAAAATTTACAAATGAAGAAACTGTAAGAAATAAAACGTTAAGAGTCAGAGAGGAAACAAAAAAGACTTCTAAGGTTATCAGTTCAGTGTTAATTAAGATGTCCATATCAGAGTTAATTTAGTCTTATTTTTAAAACTAAAAACATATCCAATATGCATTTTTTATAGGAGCACATTGTAAGGCATCACCACATTAAAAGCACAATATTAAAAGAGCAATCTTAAATCAATAAAGAAGGGTAAAATTGAATCCCAGGACAGTCTGCTTAATAAGGCAAGGTCTCTATAATGGCTTAATTTTAGAACTTAAAGAAATAAATTTTCAGTCATCTGTTAATTTAGTCAGAGACTAGCCCATTTCCTGTTTGTGCAAAATAAATGGAATATAAATAATCTTAAAGTACCTTCGATTTGGACTTCCCATTTTCTCTTGAAGACATATCTTTGATTGCTTCTGGTGGCATATAATTAACCGTCCCAACCTACTTGCCAAATCACAGAAAACATGGAAATCAATGAAAATACTTCAGTCTGCTATTTTTAAAAACATGAATGCCAAATTCTTGACAACTTGAATAATTACAGATTTCAGCAATATATTTGTGGAACTCAAATAACTGACAAAAATATTAAAACAATTTTCTTCACATTTCCAGCAAAATAAATTAGATTCATAATCAAAAAATTAACTCCTTTCAGAATGCTGAGCTATTTCTATGATTATGGTAGGCAGACACCATAACATTTCACAGGATAAAATTTATTAATGGCCATAAACTTTGAAGGAATTGATCAGTCACTCATTTCTGTGCTGGAATAGACCCAGAACACTTTTCAATATAAACCACCAACCAATCAACCAAAAATCCAGTTTGTCTCTAAGTATTCCCTGGGCCCACATCCAAATAGAGACAGGATGGGTGTCTACATCATACAAGAGTTTCCGCAGCAGGATTATGCCAAGCTTACACTGCATTTGTTTTACTCTAAAATGATTCTGCTTTCAAATATAGAATGCCTATACTTTAGAGTCTTGCCATAGAAGTTATCGTCAAACTGATTTACAACTAAATTTCAGCTGTATTTTTGATATAAAAAGAAGTAACTGTCAAACAGAACTGTTTGAAGGGCATGCTGCCTAGCTACTCCTAAAAAAAAAAAAAATCCAGTTTTAGTCCTAGGATTAAGGCAGATCCACATCAGAGATCTGCATACATGGAGCACACTGTCCTGGCTGTAAGCAGGATTATTTTTAGTCATTCTTTGATTGTCATCACCTTGGTTTTTATGGGAACAAGTTTATTAAGATTGCTGTTGCATATCTTATTATAAAAATGTGGTTGAGTACAATATTTGTTATGTTGTTTCCAATATGAAGGCCCACTTAAGAATTTTTTTCAAATGTAAACGATAGGGAAAGCTTTATTTCTCTGGAAGAATGAAATAATCTTACCTCATAAAGGACAATGAAAAACATAAAGCTGCAATTCTCTTTGGCTGCTACCAGGAAACTGAGACAAAGTTTTAGGTGAATTTCAGATAACCAAAATGATTTCAAGGCAGGTATTACTGCTTCTCTACCTCAGCTATATGAAAATCATTCAAAATTGCTGGATATATGTCTACTGGGTCTTGACTTTCTATACTAAATTGTATTAACTGTGTGAATGATTTATTTTTTAAGGTTATAATATTTATTCTTATAAAAAAGTTTTCAAATCCTTTGAAAAATGAAGTAGGGAAAAATAAAATCCTCATTAGCAAATTAATACTTCAAAGATGAAAAAAGGAATTGAACTCTACTGTGTACTAACCAGCCATTCATTACCTGAGAGTCTTTAACAATACTTGTTGTATCTGGTTGCATTTGGTTTGCGATTCCAAAATCGATTAGCTTTAGCATTCCATCAACTATCAGAAAGTTAGCAGGTTTCAGATCACTGTGAACAATACCTTCAAAATAAAAATCCAGTATAATATCAGACAATGTCAAACATTCTAAGTACAAAGATATTGGACAGTCTACTCATGAGTTGGTTCCTTTAGTCAAATTAAATATTCATTTTTAATATACTCTGTGAACATACAGCAAATTGCTACGCGCTAGGCACTATTTTGGAGAAGGCAGTGGCACCCCACTCCAGTACTCTTGCCTGGAGATTCCCATGGACGGAGGAGCCTGGTGGGCTGCAGCCTTTGGGGTCGCACAGAGTTGGACACGACTGAGCGACTTCACTTTCACTTTTCACTTTCATGCATTGGAGAAGGAAATGGCAACCCACTCCAGTGTTCTTGCCTGGAGAATCCCAGGGACAGGGAGCCTGGTGGGCTGCCATCTATGGGGTCACACAGAGTCGGACAAGACTGAAGTGACTTAGCAGCAGCAGCAGCAGGCACTATTTTAAGTTTGCAGCTTGTATTGAACCATTCAACCCTCATACCAATGCTGAGGCAAGTACTATTATTATCCCCATTTTTAGTTGCAGAAGCTAAGGTAGAATTTAAGCAATTTGTTCAAGGCTACACAGCCTAAGGAACAGGGTTATGAGTTGAACCAGGCAGTCTGACTTCAGAGTTTATGCTCTTAACAACCACTATGCTTCTCTGACCACAAGATAGTACTGTAAATTACGCTGCCATGTGGTAGGACTCTAATGCCCCTCACATACCCACCCCTAAGCCTGATCTTGATCACTGGTGAATTATCTTCTAACTTACAGGAAGAGAGACATAAGGAGATAATTTACAATAATCTATATTATCAGTTATTTAAAATAAGGAAAAGGCAAAGAACCACTAAAAAGAACCAAGTCCGAACTGTTGAAAAGCTGGAAGGAAATTCAGGATTCTATGAGGAAGGAGAAATGGATTAGGGTCGAAGGGAGAGGCTGGGATGCAAAAACAAGAGACAATTGCTCTGTACAGTATATAAAGCCATGATAGAATTAAAGAGTTTTAAATAAAACAAAAAAGCAAAATAAACAAACAAAAAAGAACCAAGACCAAGTAAAAAGCCAACCCAGAATGTAGAGCTAGTAGTTTAAAAAAAAAAAAAACAACTCTCACACAAGGTTCATAATACAAAACAACTAGAATAAGTAAAATAAACATTTAAGATTTTTAGGATGCCTGAACCTTAGTCTCAAATCTGCTGCGATTCAAATATTTGGAGACCCAGGACTAGGGACTATGTTATTACTGATAATGAAACATTTTGTGTTATGGATGCTTCATGCATGTAGGGATTTGAGTTCATGCCCTGTATTCTTTTATTAACAGTATTTTAAAGAAATGGTTTTGTCTCTTCATCTTTATTATACAGCCAAATATTTAGTTTATTTAGCCTAAAGCTGCCAATAACCAATACCTTAAAATTATAAGTGTCTTTCTCTAAAATGGCACTACTAATGAATATTTTATTATTATATATGAAGAGATTTTAAAATACCATGTTGATGAATTGTGTAAACTGCCTCCAACATATTTTTCCAGTAACTCTTCCGTTCCCATGGACTGATGGATTTTTTCTTTTTAAGCCAAGTATTCAGATCAATATTTCCACACTCCATTACCATGTAGATGTACTGATCTGTGATTTCACTGCCATTAAAAATAAATGAAAACAAAACAATAAATGGTTAGATTATACTACCAAGATTTAAGTGTTTATCATAATAATTAAAGCAAAAAAAAAAAAAAAGTTTTCTTTTAAACTGAAAAATTCTTACTAATCATAAAGTCGGATGATCTTATCACTATGTTGTTGTAGTTTATTCAGGTAAGCAATTTCATTCCGGTAACTCTCAACTGTTTGGCTATCTGCTTCTTCTAAGTTCACATACTTTATAGCATGTATTTGTTTCTTTTCATTCAATACCTGAAATACCTATACAGTAAAACAAAGGAAAAAGTTTAGAATACATTATTTATATATTCTCACAATACTTCTACATTTATTAGACAGACACTTAAGGATTATTGATGTAAATAATTTAAAATGTTTGGCCTTATTCTGAGTATAGAAGGGAAAAAAAATGTCAGGAGAGTAACAGTATATTTTCATCAACCTATGACAATGGGTATTCAATGATTCCAATGCATAAATCTAATAAAACATCTATCAACATATAAGGTAATTTAAATTTCATATCATTCATAACACTGTTAGATGTCATAACCACGGAAATAATCTGAAGAAAAAGACATTAAAAAATTCCAAGGAACACTAAGGGCTGAATAAGGGGATAAAAAATAATTCATTTCACAGATGGTGTTGATTCCACTATGACTGGAGTTGACAATTTCATCCATGTGGTAAACAATATTTAAAAATAAGTGCTAATTGTAAACTATCAGTGTATTTGGTTGTGAAAAGTAGATTGAGTTTCAATTTTCAAAATCAAGTTGACAGTAACAAGATGTTGCTATAAGCATGGTGAGGTCCAGGCCAAACTGTTCTGGCTATAATGACAATTTCTAAGCAATGCTTATAAGGCAGATAATATTAATACATTTGGAAAAATACTGGTAATGTGTCTAACTTTCAGCAAATGTGCAACTGGGATGGGGCTTCTAAAATGTATAAACTCAGATACAGAATGCCAGTGTAAGCAAGAAATATTAACTTATCTCTTTTAACATTAAAGAAAACATCATTTATTTAAAAGCCAAGTAATCTTGACTATCCGTAACAGTTAGAACTGGACATGGAACAAAAGACTGGTTCCAAAATCAGGAAAGGAGTACATCAAGGCTATATATTGTCACCCTTCTTATTTAACTTATATGCAGAGTACATCATTAGAAATGCTTAGCTGGATGAAGCACAAGCTGGAATCAAGATTGCTGGGAGAAATGTCAATAACCTCAGATATGCAGATGCTCCTGTTGCTAAGTCGCTTCAGTCATGTCCAACTCTGTGAGACCCCATAGACTGCAGCCAACCAGGCTCCTCTGTTCCTGGGATTCTCCAGGCAAGAATACTGGACTGGGTTGCCACTTCCTTCTCCAATGCATGCATGCATGCTAAGTCGTTTCAGCCATGTCCGACCATGCGACCCTATGGACAGCAGCCCACCAGGCTCCTCTGTCCACAGTATTCTCTAGGCAAGAATACTGGAGTGAGTTGCCATTTCCTTCTCCAATGCATGCCTGCATGCTAAGTCACTTCAGCCGTGTCTGACTCTGTGTAACCCCATGGACAGCAGCCCACCAGGCTCCTCTGTCCACGGTATTCTCTAGGCAAGAATACTGGGGTGGGTTGCCATTTCTGTCTCTTGATATGCAGGTGACACCACCCTTATTGCAGAAAGCGAAGAAGAACTAAAAGCCTCTTGATGAAAGTGAAAGAGGAGAGTGAAAAAGTTGGCTTAAAACTCAACATTCATAAAACTAACCTCATGGCATCTGGTCCCATCACTTCATGGCAAATAGATGGGGAAACAGTAGAAACAGTGACAGACTATATTTTGGAGCTCCAAAATCACTGCAGATGGTGACTGCAGCCATGAAATTAAAAGACGCTTGCTTGGAAGAAAAGTTATGACCAACCTAGACAGCATATTAAAAAGCAGAGACATTACTTTGCCAACAAAGGTCCATCTAGTCAAAGCTATGGTTTTTCCAGTAGTTATGTTTAGATGTGAGAATTGAACTATAAAGAAAGCTGAGCGCCAAAGAATTGATGCTTTTGAACTGTGGTGTTGGAGAAGATTCTTGGGAGTCCCTTGGACTGCCAGGAGATCCAACCAGTCCATCCTAAAGATTAGTCCTGGGTGTTCATTGGAAGGACTGACACTGAAGCTGAAACTCCAGTACTTAGGCCACCTAATGCGAAGAACTGACTCACTGGAAAAGACCCTGATGCTGGGAAAGATTGAAGGCAGGAAGACAAGGGGACGACAGAGGATGAGATAGTGGGATGGCATCACCGACTCAACGGACATGAGTTTGAGTAAAGTCAAGGAATTGATGATGGACAGGGAGGCCTGGCGTGCTGCAGTCCACGGGGTTGCAAAGAGTCGGACACAACTGAGCGATTGAACTGAACTGATCCAGCCAATAGTGGCAAGAAATAAGAAAAGAGCCCAAGAGTAAATGAGATTCATGCACTGAAACCGCACTGAAAGCAGAGTCTATCAGGTCATCGGCTACATCCAATTACCTGTACTTTAAATACAAAACTCTAACAAAGTATTATTGGTTTACTTGCACAGAAAGCAAATTAGAGGGGGAGGAACATAAAACAGTGATAGGGCAAGAGGCAGCAGAAAACAGCAAGGAAGGAAAGAAAAGCAATTTTAAAGCAGCACAAAGCTATTTGGCATAAGGTAAACACACAGAGTCAGACACGACTGAAGCAACTTAGCAGCAGCAGAAGCAGCAGCCTTACGGGCTTCCCTGGTGGCTCAGTTGTAAAGAAACTGCCTGCTAATGCAGGAAATGCAGGTTCGATCCCTGCGCTGGGAAGAGCCCCTGAAGAAGGAGGTGGCAACCCACTCCAGTATTCTGGCCTTGGAAATCCCATGGATAGAGGAGCCTGCGGGGCTACAGTCCATGAGGTCCAAAAGAGTCAGACACAACTTAGCAACTAAACAACAACAAACAGCCTTATACCTCTCAGAGAATTTAGGGTATCTACTATTCTGTTTCAATACAATTAGAATGTTAGGAGCAGCTTCTGCACAGGGCTGGAAGGATGCTGAGATGACATGTTTGTGTGTAGCAAACATTAGCTCCCATTATTAGAGACAATTAGGACAGAATAAAGTGAACATTCAAAACATATTACCATTGTCAGGTATATCAGAAAAAAAGATTTGCAGGATATTTAAACAAAGATCTCAAAAATTTTGAGCAAGTGCAACTTCTAAATCATCTTTTTCCATGTATGTGCTTGTCCTCCCCTAATGTTCCTGCTCTGGCAATAACTGATGAAAAGGATTAGGGAGCATTTACTTCCAGTTAGAGATAGCATCAGTTATAATTTTTCAGTTTTATGCAAAGTTAATGAAAGAACTAGAATGGTCAATGTCTTGACCATTTCTACTAGCCCCATGAATCTTCTAAAATGTTCTTAATACAGTCTAAGTTGGTCACTGTCTAAACTCTAGCAGACAGAGCATGAATAATGTTAGGTTCATAAAGCATGTTACCCTCTTTTCCCTGAGGCATACTGAATTTGGCAAGGCCATCATAATAAATAATTTAATTGCACGAAGAAAATACAGGCTGGTCATAACTTTATCGTTTGGCCCTTGACTTAAGTAAGCTTACATCATCATTATCTTCCAAGGAAAATAATGTTCAAAACACTTAAGATTAAAATGAACTCAATATGGTTTGGACTTTCCTGGTGGCTCAGATAGTAAAGCATCTGCCTACAACATGGGAGACCCGGGTTCGATCCCTGGGTTGGGAAGATCTCCTGGAGAAGGAAATGGCAACCCACTCCAGTATTCTTGCCTGGAAAATCCCATGAATGGAGGAGCCTGTTAGGCTACAGTCCATGGGGTCACAAAGAATCAGACATGACTTGAGCGACTTCACTTCAATATGGTTTATTGCATATATATTATCCATAACAACTTAGAGCAGCAAAACAGCTGAGGAGGGTCAGCTTATTCGTTTAACAAACACCTCAGTCACTGTTCTGTTCCAGGCACCGTTCTAGATAATGGAGCAAACATCCCTACGTTGATGGAACTCACATTCAAGTGCTGCTGCTGCTAAGTCACTTCAGTCGTGTCCGACTCTGCGTGACCCCACAGACGTCAGCCCACCAGGCTCTCCTGCCCCTGGGATTCTCCAGGCAAGAAAACTGGAGTGGGTTGCCATTTCCTTTTCCAATGCATGAAAGCGAAAAAGTGAAAGTGAAGTCGCTCAGTCTTGTCTGACTCTTAGCGACCCCATGGACTGCAGCCCACCAGGCTCCTCCATCCATGGGATTTTCCAAGCAAGAGTACTGGAGTGGGGTGCCATTGCCTTCTCCGACACTTAAGTGCAAGGGGACACAAAAAACAAAACCAAGTAAGTAACTTACTGCTACTGCTAAGTTGCTTCAGTCATGTCCAACTCTGTGTGACCCCATAGACGACAGCCCACCAGGCTCCCCCGTCCCTGGGATTCTCCAGGCAAGAACACTGGAGTGGGTTGCCATTTCCCTCTCCAATGCATGAAAGTGAAAAGTGAAAGTGAAGTCGCTCAGTCGTGTCCAACTCCCAGCGACCCCATGGACTGCAGCACACCAGGCTCCTCCGTCCATGGGGTTTTCCAGGCAAGAGTACTGGAGTGGGGTGCCATTGCCTTCTCCGTAGTAAGTAACTTACAGAGCATATTAGATGAGTTAAGGAGAAAAATACAGCAGGAGAGAATACAGTGTGCTGGGGACTGGAAGGCAAGAGCGATGGTTTTAGAATGTAGTCAAGGGAAGGCCTGATCTAGAAGATACCTGAGCAAAAATGTGAGGGTATCTGGAGGAAACTAAACCCTTACGCTAACGTAGACAAGAAGAGCAAGAGTCCGTGAGACAAGTTAGGAGGCGATTTTAAGAATTCAGGTGAAAAGATGAAGCTACTTTGACCAAAGGGACAACAGTGGAGGTGGTGAAGAAGAGTCAGATTCTGGATGAACTCTGCTGATCAGCTGGATGAATGTGTAAGTGTAAGCGGAATCAGTGATGACCCAGGGTGTTTGGCCTGGTGATTGGAAGAAAGAAGTTGCCATTTACTGAAATGAGAGACTATGAAACAAAGAGTTATGCTTGGGGCGTATTAAGTTTTAAATATCTAGAGACACCCAAGAAGGGATGCTGAGCAGTCAAACTGGATACACAGGCTGGAATTCAAGGGAGAAGTTTGAGCTGGAAATATAAATTTGGAACTGTCAGCATATACCTGGTGTGTAAAACCAGGAGACTGGATGAGAGCACCAAGGGAGTGAGTTTAGAGACAGAAGAAAAGAGGCAACTGAGCTCAGGGGCCTTGCTCTACTGAGGTCAGCGCTATGAGAAAAACAGAACAGCCACTGGAGAGGAGAAACACTGAGAGGCCAAGAAGAAAAAGAGCTTCGGTGAGGAAAGTGATCAACTGTTCCATTTGCTGTGTAGCCCAGAATCAAAGGCAAGAATTAGTTTTGGTAAAAATATGGAGGTCATTGGTGATTTTTTTTTTTTTTTGGTCACACTATGTGGCATACAGGATCTTAGTTCCCCAACCAAGGATCAAAACCAAGCCTCCCAAAGTAGAAGCATGCACTCTTTGCTTTTTTTAATTTATTTTTTAATTGAAGGATTTACAGAATTTTGTTGTTTTCTGTCAAACGAAACATGCACTCTTAACCACTGGACTCTCAGGGAAGTCCTAGTGATTTTGATAACAACTATTTTGAAGAGCAAAGAAGGTAAAAATAAAAATCTGTTTTAAGTGGATTGAAGAGAACAGAATGAGAAGTACTAAAGTTGGAAACTCTTTTGAGATACCTTCTATCCAGAGAACTAGAACCATATGGATTTAGAACTCAGATAAATGAAATAATGAAAGAAATAATCTAGTCCAATTCTAGAGAATCATTTGCTACTAAACTCTGTTTTTTGAAAAGAAAAACTCAAAACAAGACCCATTAATCAGAAACCTTGCTGAATCATACTCAGCGCACTTACTACTTAATCACCGTCAGCCTCACTTTCAGAAAGATTCTTTAGGGATGCCACAAAGCTGTCGTTTGCCATCCCCAGTCAATGTTAATGTTATTTAGAGAAGAAATACGGAATCACAGGCCACTGGAGGGAAAGAGCATGGAATTGAGATTGAAAGAAATATGCCATGTGTTGAGGGGAGGGGATGGGAGAAAGGGATAAGGATTTTTTGGCTCAAGGGAAATATGGGCCCCTAGTAATTCAGAAAAAAGGCCCCAAAAGGTACACAGACAAACAGAGGAAAGTTTAAAATATTTTTATTCATTCCTTAAAAATTTAAGAAACTTACCTTACTTGAACCTCCACTTCCTATCTGCTTCAATATGGAATATATTTTTCCTTTAACTGAAATGCATTCATTTGTTGACGAGGATGCTGAAATCTAAATAATTAAAATAAGATAAAGCTTCAAACATTCATAGAACATGGCTGAGAAACTAACTTGCACTTAATACAGTGAAACATTTCCAATTTTGAAGTTATCTGAAATCTTAAGCAATCAGATATGTCACAACATTTCAATATTTTACAGAAGCAATTTACATACTTTAGTCAAAGAAATAAATTTATTAAATTAATATATAAGCAATGGTTCAAAGTCGCCTCGGCTAACTTATCTCGACTTTACATACATAAACAGAAAATTTAAGGGGGAAAAAACCCCACTTAATGTCCAACGGACAAATTCACAAGCTGTTACTTTTCATCTTTCTCATCTATTCTTTCTTATACAAAACTCTTTACTTACATACATAAACAAACACACAACTTTATTATATTCGTTTTTCTCATTTAGCCTAACATTATAAAGGAAGCAGCATGCTAAGGTGCTAAGTGTTCCAGAGTCAATCAGACAAAGGCAGATTTCAGCAATGTCCCCTTTATGCTGGATAATATTCAACGAATTGCTTAGTTTGAACTTGAGCATCTTCCTCAGCAAACTCTCAACTGGTGTACCATATTCAACTTGCATGCTTTCCCTTCCCTGATGTGAGAGCCCTCTGTGGACCAATAAATGCTCTGAATAGATGGAGAGCGTGAGGACTTACTCTGAGCTGAGCAGGAAGCTGGACACAGAGACCACCCGATCAGCTGACTAACCAAGTTGAAACAAGGTCTAAATGAACCTCAGTTCAACTAAGTCCTGCTTTAGATCCCAAACGGTAGAATCTTTCTCAGGTGCTCTCCTACGTAACGTAACTGGTACCCCGTGCTCGTGCTCAGTCATATCCGACTCTTTGCAACCTTTGGACTGTAGCCCACCAGGATAGTCTGTCCATGGGACTTCTCAGGCAGAATACTGGAATGGGTTGCCATTTCCTCCTCCAGGGGATCTTCCCAACCCAGGGATCGAACCCGGGTCTCCTATGTCTCCTGCACTGCAGGCAGATTCTTTACCTGCTGAGCCATCAGCAGGGAAGCCCCAATATAAAAGAGGACTGTAACTTCTTTAACTTTTAGGGTTGAAAAGACACTTTGAACCATGAAGTATGTTTTCTGTAAGAAAGTGTTAGGCTTTGACATATGGACACCTTATTTTCCACTGAGTTGCCCTTCACTACTCTTCCTTCTGGAGCTTCCTCTCCTGCGAAAATTTCTGAGAGCAAAGGAAGTGGTCCAATATCCTTTCCTCCTAGCTGCTGACTGTTTTTATAATACAGTAACTCTGACCTATATCTGATTCAACACCAGTGTGAAGTTCAGTGTCCTACCCAGGACATCCCACAACCTGCTCAGTCCACCCTCCTTACACATGACCAGAGTAGATTTCTCCAAAATACAAATAAGACTGCTTCACTCCCCGACTCCAGCTTGTTCCACAGCTTCCTAATTCCCTTGGAGCAAAGCCTAAAGAGCCCAGCAGAACCCTGAGGATCGCCCTGCCCTTTGGTGAACTCTAGTCACACTCTGGCTTTTCAGTTTCCTCCTGACACCAGGCTCCTCTAGAAGGATCCTCTGGCTTGCCTGTCAGAGTTCAGCTCAAACAAGGCCTGACATGAGTAATTCCTCAATGAATTTTCTTTGAATTAACATGATGGGCAAACCAGGCTATCTTTCTCTTTTTTGTAGTTTACTATACTGTTGAGTCAACCCTCAAAACACTATTACCTCTTTTAGCATAATCTACTGTCAGCTAAACTTCTTGTTCCATTGCTTTTTAAATTGTAGTAAAATTTACATACCATAAAATATACCATCTTAACCGTTTTTAAGTGTCCTATCCGTGGCATTGAGTACAGTCACATCGCTGTGCCAACATTACCACCATTCATCTCCAGGCCTTCTTCTCATCTCATACTGAAACCCTACACCCCTTAGAGATAACCCTCCATTCCTCTTCCTATAGCCCGTGGTTACCACTGGTTTATTTTCTGTCAGCTAATTTTTTAATATCTTGATTTGTTTAGTTCATTACTTTTTTTTTTTTTTTGGCTGTTTTTCTTAAACAATTGCTACCAACTTTTATTCTTTACCAAGCACCAGTTTCTGATGTAAGAGTTACATATATATTAACTAAGTTAATCTTCACAGTCATCCTATGGGTTAGAGAGCTTTATTATCCCTATTTTATAGATGAGGGAATAGAGAATTTAATTAACTTGCAAAAGGTCACATAGTTGGTAAGTAGTGAGGCCAAGAGTCAAGGCCAAGCAAACTCTCACCAAAGCCTATTCTTTCTATCAATATTAAGCTGCTTCTCAGATAGTTATTAAAAATTAATTTTAGTATTGATATCAAGAGTATCTAAATAATTATCTTTCCAGATGCCAATACAATCACCTCACCAGCAAAAAAAAGGTTTTTTTATAATATATTCTAGTAGCATCTCATATTGCTATTCTGATATTCTTAAAAACATATATATTACTTGTATACATATTAATATATATACTTGTATATTAATCAGCTGATGAAATGAAGCTGCCCAATAACAACTGGTTTAAATAGTTGAGTGGAATGAAAAATCACCTAGATTACAAAAGAAATTCTATCTAGCTATTCAGACTAGATACTTTGGGAAAGTTAATGAAAAATACTTCATTAGTTTCTTCAGTAACTAACCTATCAAAGTCACGAGGCACCCTTATCAGAAAATCAGTTTGGCCTAATGGGACTAAGATTGAATAAATTTTTAACACTGTTCTTAACAAATAAATCCTGCAAAAATAAAATCTTTGATCATACCATATCATGTACCATCATAAATAAAGCTTATCAAACCTGTAAATTCTGAAGTGGAGTAACTGTACCATCAAAAATAAAGTTTATCAAACCTGTAAATTCTGAAGTGGAGTAACAGGTATTTGCTGCTGTTGCTGCTGGAAATAGGCAAGTTGGCTATATGGTGTTGACAACTGACAAGCAGGTGGAAAGTCATTCTTTACCACTGGAGTTCTAAAACTGGGGAAAGATATATTTTTTAAAATTTAAAACAGTAAAGCTTTAAAAACAAGATTCTTTCTGGCTTACTTCACTCTGTGGGAGAGGGAGAGGGTGGGATGATTTGGGAGAATGGCATTGAAACATGTATAATATCATATATGAAACGAGTCACCAGTCCAGGTTCAATGCATGATACTGGATGATTGGGGCTGGTGCACTGGGACGACCCAGAGGGATGGTATGGGGAGGAAGGAGGGAGGAGGGTTCAGGATGGGGAACACATGTACACCTGTGGCAGATTCATTTTGATATATGGCAAAACCAATACAATATTGTAAAGTTAAAAAATAAAATAAAATTAAATAAATAAATAAAAACAAGATTCTGACTCAGACTTCGTGTGGCGAGTATAAATGCGTTATACCAAATAGAACCCAAGTCAGTTTTCCTAATACATCTTAAATATTTATTTTAGATTCACCATCACCAGAAATTTCACTTTGGTGGTATTCTTTCTGAAAGTAATTTTTGTTCCCAGATAAGAAGTCCTTATTAAAATAAATATAATGTCATTTAAAAATACAGTTAAGAGTTATTTTATAAAATTTAGCCAAGACAAAGCTCAGTCTATCATTGATTTTATGAGTGCTTTTTAATAATAATGATCTGAAAGCCAATTACATGAGAGTTTGACCTTGGAACACAAAGCTGTTCAGCTCGCATTTGTGCTTTGCTTCTCTTATTCACTATTGTATCTTCAACACCAAGAATAGTGCTTGGCACAAAGGAATTCTACAAATATTTTTTGACAATAAATAACTTCATAAGAAATAACGATGTCCTATTTTAGTTAGCAGTCATTCTTTAAAGTATTCTAAGTATAATAAAATGAGGTAGTAAATAGCAAAATTGTATTAAATAGCTTACTTATTTAATAGAATCAGTTCTAAAACTCCAAGGCCAGTTCTAATTAGGATTCAAGATCACATTGTGAAAATGAAAAGCAGACGATATGAACTTCAGTTATCCTCTAAGACATTAAGACTATATTAAAAATATAGCCACTAAGGTGAAGGATATCACATGCCATATCCCCTCTTTCCTTTCTTAGAAATGCCATTGATTTGCTTTTCAACATCCCTTATGTTTTCTGTCAATCAACACTGATCAGCTTCTTCACTCATTCCTCACTAGCAGCCACTCCGATCTTGAACAAGCCCAGAACTATGTGAGATATGCTACCAACCTCTCTCACACTCCAATTAACATTTCCTTCGCTATAATATATATCCACCCTTTATCTACTGTAAGAATGCTAATCTTTAAAGTCTCTCAATTACAGAGATAGACAAGTGGCAGTGCTTGATTAACAAGAATTTTTGCATACTATTTAAAGGTACTGCCTATAGACCTATAGATATAAAAAGCATATACATAGAGTAGGTACAGATTACAATGACAAGAGACTTTCATATCAATCCTTAAAAATATATTGTGGCTACCTTCCCTTCCTTTACAGATGAAAAAACTGATGATGAGAAAAATAACATGAATTTAGAAAGTCTAAATAACATGAATTTAGGTAACAGAGCAGGATTCACCTCCAGATCTGTTTGCCCCAAAGCACATGTTGTACCAAGCTAAGAACCAAAAGGAATTACCAGCTCATGTAATCATCCAAGGCACTGTTGCTGGGTGTCTTACAAATAGATTTTGGATCAATCCATTTAGGTGTTGATATTGGTGGTGACTGCTTTGAAACAGAAAAGGCAGGTTGCTCAAAAGTGGTTTGTTTCTGCTAGACCAAAATAAAAAACATTATGATTTCTGGTTTTTTAGTCACCTGTTCAACAATTTCACAAATATTAAACTTCTAAAAGAAAATTAAAATATGAAATATAAAAACATGCTAAAATAAGTAGATGTATGTATTATAGGCTTTCAATAACTTTTCAGTTAAAGCTCTTTCACTCTAAATTTTGAAGCTTGTTATACTTTCCTCAAAGAGATTGCAATTAGAGGGAAGGCACACAGCAGTGTTGAACAAAACAGGATCTAAATATCCTTTCTCTTTGGGGCTACTGTCGCTAGCATTGGACTTGTATAATCTAGATATTAATAAGTGTTCTGTGCTTCAGAAAACCAGTCTTTACAAATAGAATCATCCCTTACTTTTATGTTTGGAGGGAAAATGATCAAATACTAATTATTTAGCAACGTTTGAAATGGCAAACACCTATCTAGTGTTCTTCTCCCTTGTAAAAGACATATAGCTTGCAGAATTTATCTCATACAAATTCCAAAGCAATGATAAATAAACATCTGCTACAGCGGAGACTAGCAAAGTACAACCTGTAGGTTGAATTCGGTCTGTTGTTTGTTTTTATAAATAGTTTTATTGGAACACAGCAAAGCCCATTTGTTTACATATTGTCTGTGGTTGTTTCCATGCAATAATGGCAGAGTTCAAAAGCTACAACAGTGACCATCTGCCTCACAAAGGTTTTACAGAAAATCTTGCCAACTCCCGCAAATCACATTTTGCTTGAACACTATTAGTAACTGATCGCTCAGTACCTCTACTTTAATTTGGGGACAACTTTAGTTATTAGTAAGTATTCACCAATATCTAGATTAAATCAGCTTCTATAATTTCAATCCACTGGGTCCACATTATACTCTGGAGATCCACAATGGATAAATCTAAACTATTTTCTACTTTTCAGTCTTTTGTGTTTTGGGCCACTATACCTCTTTTCCCAGAAAAATTTTCCATTTAAGATTTCCATATATATATATATATATACACACACACACACACACACACGTATATATATGTATATATGCATATGTGTGTGTGTGTATATATATATATACATATATACATGTATATATATACACACACTCACACACACACACACATTTGGATTAGTAGCCAGAATGGTACTGAGAAACTGAAGTAGCAAAATTATTTAGTAACAAAAGTAGAAAGGTTATACTCACAGACCATAGATTTAGATGTTTGCATTTGAGATTTTGGAGATCAGAATTGAGGACACAGGAATGGGTAGCTAAGGTGGAATTAAGAAAGTAGGCGTGAAAGAGGAAGAAGTTATGAATTTGGAGGCCAGGTGTAGGACTAGTGATACATAGGGGTACAGAAGCTAACAAAAAACAATGACAGTTGTTGGGTTGAAGTTGAAAGAAGTGATCCAGAGTCTAATATTTTCAGAGAATGATGGGGAGTCACGAGGATGTTCAGAGATGATGGCAATGAGCAATTGCAGGGGAGCACACCACAAAAGAAGGCACCTCAGAAGGGTGGGGTTTTGGGACTTCCCCGGTGGCCCAGTGGCTAAGACTCCACGCTTCCACTGCACAGGGCACAGGCTTGATCCCAGGTCAGGGAATTAAAATCTTGCATGCAGCACGCACCACCAAAAGAAAAGGACAGGGTTTTTACAAGGGAAGAAATGGTCTGGACATAGCTAGGGGGAGCTTATAGCTGTAAGGTAAGTGAAGCAAAGACAAAGTGGCTCAGTCGTGTCCTACTATGCGACCCCATGGACTATACAGTCCATGGAATTCTCCAGGCCAGAATACTGGAATGGGTAACCATTTCCTTCTCCAGGGGATATTCCCAACCCAGGGATCAAACCAAAGTCTCCCGCATGGTAGGCAGATTCTTTGTCAGTTCAGCCACCACGGAAGCTCAAGAATATTGGAGTGGGTAGCCTATCTCTTCTCCAGGGGATCTTCCCAACACAGGAATTGGACCGGGGTCTCCTGCATTGCAGGCGGATTCTTTACAAAAAACTGCCTAGTCTTTTCTTTTTCACCTAAGTGTACACTTCTGTGGTTTTTAATATATTCACGAGTATGTAATCATCATCACGATTTAAATTACAGAACATTTTCATTATTCTAAGAAGAAACTCTGTATTAGCCATTATCCCCAATCTCTACTCCTCCTGGACTCTGGCAACCATCTGTCTACTTTTTGTCTCTGTGGATTTGCCGATCCCAGGCATTTCTTATAAAGGAGATCACAAAATATATGGCCTTTTGTGACAGGTTTCTATCACTTACCATGCAGTAGCATTTATCAACACTTCACTACTTTTTAAAAAATGTTTTTCTTTTAAGACCAAAAACATTTTGCATTGGGGTATAGCCAATTAGCAATGCTGTGGTAGTTTCAGGTGAACAGCAAAAGGACTCAGTCATATACATACATGTATCCGTTCTCCCCCAAACTCCCATTCCATCCAGGATGACACATAACATTGAGCAGAGTTCTATGTGCTATACAATAGGTCTTTGTTGGTTATCCATTTTACATATAGCAGTTTTTACATGACCTTCCCAAAGTTCACTAGTTTTTACTGTTGAATAATAAAATGAAATAAAATCAGAATATCACATTTTGTTTATTCACCACCAGTTGATGGCTATTTGGGTTAACAATTATGAATAATGCTGCTATGAACATTCACATACAAGCTTTTTTGCAGATATATATTTTCTCGAGTATATACCTAGGAATAGAATTGTTGAATTATATAGTAATTGTTTGCTACACCTTCTGAGGAACTGCCAAACCATTTTTCAAGAGACTGTATCAGTTTAGCTCCTCAGCAACAGTGTATGAGGGTTCCAATTCATCCACATTTTCAACAACACTTACTATTGTCTCTTTTCAATTACAGCCATCTTGGTGTGGGTGAAATGGCACCTCACTGTGGTTTTAGTTTGAATCTTCCTAATGACAAATAAATAGTTTTAAGTCCTTTCACCATTCTATTAGTTTATAACTTTTAAAAAGAAAAATACAGGAGATGCTGATTGTCCATAATTCAAACCTCTCAGGATTCTTCTCATTTAACATTTATTATCCACTCCATTACTCAGATAAACAGTTCTCAACGAGTGACCCAGAAATAACAGAAAGTTTGCTGGTTTCCCCAAGATACTTGCAGGGAGTCTGAGAGGTTAAAACTATTTTCATAATCATACTAAGACATTATTTGCCTTTTTCACTTTCATTCTTTCATGAATATAAACTAAAGTTTTCCCAAGGCATGTGATAGTGAAACAGACTGGATACAAAAGCAGATACAAGAAATCTAGCCCTCTACTGCCAACCATTAAAAAAAATTGTAAAGACTGTAAAACAAATATCACTCTCCTCACTGTAATTCGTTTGTTTTGAAAAATATTTATTTTTTCAGAAGAAACATATCTCAACATAACAAAGCCACGTATGACAAGCACACAGCTGACATCATACTCAACAGTGAAAAGATGAAAGCTTTCCCTCTGAAATCAGGAACGAGACAAGGATGCCCACTCCTGCCACTGTTACTTAAAATGGTATTGGAAATTCTAGCCACAGCAAGTAAACAAGAAGCTGAAATAAAAGGTATCAGAATTGAAAAGGAGAGAGTAAAACTGTCACTATCTGCAGATGACATATTATATGCAGAAATCCCTAAAGATGCCACACACACACACACACACACACACACACACAAGAACCTGTTAGAAAAAATTAACAAATTCAGTAAAGTTGTAGGAAACAAAATCAATATACAAAAATCTGTTACACTTCTATACCTTGATAATAAACTATCAGAAAGGGAAATTAAGAAAACAATCCCATCAAAAATAATAAAGTACCTAGGAACAAATTTAACCAAGTAAGTGAAACACTAGTATACTGAAAACTAAGACACTGATGTCTTCTTCTTAAACTGAAGAAGACACAAATAAATGGAAAGATATTTTGTGCTCACTGATTGGAAGAATATTGTTAAAATGACCATATTACCCAAAGCAATCTATAGATACAATGCAATCCCTATCAAAATTCCTATGGCATTTTTCACAGAAATAGAACAATCTTAAAATTTGTATAGAATCACAAAAGTTTGGAATACCCAAAGCAATCTTGAAAAAGAACAAAGCTGGAGGCACCACACTCCCTAATTTCAAACTGTATTACAAAGTTACAGTATTCAAGACAATCTGATATTGCAAGCAACAGACATAGATCAATGGTCTTCAGAAAACTGGATAGCCACTTGGAAAACAATGAAACTGGACTACTTTCTCACACTACACACAAAAATGAACTCAAAATGAATTAAAGACTTGACTGTAAGACCTTAAAATGTTAAACCTTCTAGAAGAAAACTCAGGTGGTAAGCTCCTTAACATGGGTATGCTGTGCTATGCTATGCTAAGTAACTTCAGTCGTGTCCGACTCTGTGTGACCCCATAGACGGCAGCCCACCAGGCTCCCCTGTCCCTGGGATTCTCCAGGCAAGAACACTGGAGTGGGTTGCCATTTCCTTCTCCAATGCATGAAAGTGAAAAGAGAAAGTGAAGTCACTCAGTCGTGTCTGACTCTTAGCGACCCCATGGACTGCAGCCTACCAGGCTCCTCCATCCGTGGGATTTTCCAGGTAAGAGTACTGGAGTGGGGTGCCATTGCCTTCTCCATAACATGGGTATTGGTAATGAATTTTTGGATCAGACACCAAATGTAAAGACAAAAACAAAGATAAATAAATAGGACTACATCAAACTAGAAAGCTGCACAGCAAAGGAAACCATCAATGAAATAAAAAAGACAATCTATGAAATGGGAGAAAATATTTACAAACCACATACCCATTAAGAGGTTAATATCCAAAATACATAAGGAACTCATTATCAAAAAATCAAATAAAAATTAAAAAAAAAAAAAACAACTTAAAAATGGACAAAGGACTTGATTAGATATTTTTTCCATATAAGACATATAAATAAATATCCAACGGATATGAAAAGAAGTTCAACATCACCAATTATCAGGGAAATGTAAATCAAAACCACAATGATGGATCACCCCATACCTGTCAGAATGCCTATTATCATAAAGATAAGAAATAACAAGTGTTGCCAAGGATGTGGGAAAAAATGCAAGTCTTGTGCAGGGTTGGTGAAAATGTATACTAGTGCAGCCACTGTGGAAACTAGTACGGAAGATCCTCAAAAAATTAAAAACAGAACTACCATATGACCTAGCAATTCTACTTCTAGGTATTTATCCAAAGAAAAGGAAAACACTAACTTGAAAAGATGTCTGTACTCTCATGTTCATAGCAGCGGTATTTATGAGAGCCAAGAAACAGAAACAATCTAAATATTCATTGATGGCTGAAGGGATAAAGAAAATATGGTACATATATACAATGGACTATTATTCAGCCATAAAAGGTATGAAATCTTGCCATTTGTGACAACACAGATGGATCTTGAAGACATTATACTAAGTGAAATAGCCAGAGAAAGACAAATACTGCATTATACCACTTAGATGTAAAATCTGGAGGGGAAAAAAAGCAAAAGACCAGGCTCACAGATAGTTTGCGGCTTGCCAAGGGGTGTGGGTGGGAGGAGTGGAGATGGATAAAGAGGATCAAAGATACAAGCTTCCAGTTACAAAATAAATCAATCATTGGAATGTAATGCACAATGTGGTGACTATAATTAATAATACTGTATTGCACATTTGAAAGTTGCTGAGTAGATTGTAAAAATTCTCATTAGAAGAAAAAAATGTGTAATTAGGTATGGTGATGAATGCTAACTAGACTTATTGTGGTGATCATTTCGCAATATAGTTGATTCTTGAACAGCTCAGAGGTTAGGAGCACTGACTACCCACAAAGTCAAAAATTCACGTATAACTTTACAGTTGGATTTCTGTATCCACTGTTCCACATCCTCAGAATCAACCAATAGAAAATCATATAGTACTATATGTACATATGTACTGAAAAAAAATCCATGCATAAGTTCCCACACAGTTCAAACTCATGTCGTGCAAGGGTCCACTGTATGTACAAATATCAAATCATAATGTCATATACCTAAAACTACTACTACTACTACTAAGTCGCTTCAGTCGTGTCCAACTCTGTGCGACCCCATAGACGGCAACCCACCAGGCTCCCCTGTCCCTGGGATTCTCCAGGCAAGAACACTGGAGTGGGTTGCCATTTCCTTCTCCAATGCATAAAAGTGAAAAGTGAAAGTGAAGTCGCTCAGTCGTATCTGACTCTTAGCGACCCCATGGACTGCAGCCTACCAGGCTCCTCCATCCATGGGATTTTCCAGGCAAGAGTACTGGAGTGGGGTGCCATTGCCTTCTCTACCTAAAACTAATACATTATATATCAATTATACCTCAATAAAACAAAACATTTTTTTCATAACAGTATTATTTACATGTAATCTGCTTATTATTGATATTTTTAATAAATTAGCAAATACTTTAAAAATTTATTGGTTTTACTTTCTAATAAAGCAAAAAGAGATCAACATAGCCTACATAAACCAAAGATCTCTAGGGGCTTCAATAATTAAGAATGTAAAAGAGGATCCCAAGACTGAAATATTTGAGAACTGCTGAATGAGACTACAATTGAAAATTAATTGTAAGGAGAGTATGACCAAGGACTATATTCAGATGTATCTCTCTAACAGATTCTTTCTTCTGAAATAGACCCTAGCCATGGTGAATGATCATTCAACTTGTTATGAATTCACATTATCTAGTTTGTATTTTTCTATTTTATCCATGAGGTTTCTGTTGCAATTACTTAGTTCTGCTTTTATAGTTCAAAAACAGGCAAAGACAGTAAGTAAATAAATGGACATAGCTATGTTCCCAAAAAGTGTTGTTTACATTCAGGCTGGGAAGAAGATTTGGCTCCTAGGCTGTAGTTTGCTGACCTCTGCACCAGTCTACCAGCAATCTAGAAATACTATTGAAAGCAGAAAAGAATTCAGCTTGATACATACTGTTACTAAGTTAAACCTATTGTTTAGTTTGTTACTGATCATTGTTTTGTGAATTTAAAACACACACACACATACTTCTGAGCAACTACTCCACTAAAGAATACAAGAAGTAAACATTTAACATGATCATCACATTTGGAAGGAAAGATGCTAAAGCTGAAACTCCAGTACTTTGGCCACCTCATGTAAAGAATTGACTCATTGGAAAAGACTCTGATGCTGGGAGGGATTGGGGGCAGGAGGAGAAGGGGACGACAGAGGATGAGATGGCTGGATGGCATCACTGACTCGATGGATGTGAGTCTCAGTGTACTCCGGGAGTTGGTGATGGACAAGCAAGGCCTGGCGTGCTGCGATTCATGGGGTCACAAAGAGTCGGACACAACTGAGCGACTCATCTGATCTGATCACATTATGAAAAATGCTACACTTGATGTGGAAAAGAAAGTTACCTCTGTATCAACTTTGGGGATTACCTCTGGAATCTGCCACTGACTGGAAGATGCAGCAGCATTCTGGTTTGCACATTCAGACTTTCTCTTTGATTGCCATTGTTTCAGTTCACTCTCTGGAACCTTTAGTTCTTGATGTTCTTTAGTTTCTGCAATTGCGTTTATTGTTGTCATTAATGGGCAAGAATATTGGATAATAACAAAATTAAACCTAAACAACAGAACATGTTACAAACTGTATTAGCATTTTGCTCTTAAAAACAGAAATTAAAAGCTTTACCCAGCTACTGACAATTTGCTTTTAGCAAATCAATTTTACAAAGATGCAACAGCCATCTTCCTAGGTTGTTATCTAGAGCTTTATCAGAGACTATTCTCAGTTTAAATACTTCTGTTTTTTACCAGAAAACAAGGAAATAAATATGCAAAAGTCCAAAAACATATATCATAAAGTCTCACTAATAAAAGCCAGTTCACCACGTTTCATAGATCTAGTTTTTTTAACAAAAATTTTACCTTAAGTTAGCCTGTAATTTACTATCTTAAGGGTCTCTGAACAAGAGACTCAACAATATTGACTGTTTTATGAGTGTCACTATTCCGTCCGTATCATGACAAATGCAAAAATTCTAAACAAAATATTTGCAAGTGATATACAAAAGGTACAATAAATTATGACCAAGCTGTGTTTATTCCTAAATGTAAAGTTTGCCTAACACTGAAAATTAAATTGGCATAATAATAAAAAAAGTACGTGACCGACTCAACAAACACAGAAAAGGTATCATAAAATTCAACATCCAGTCACAAAAAAACTGTTAATCTGTTTTGATATATGATAAAAAAACAGCTTTAAGACTCTAAGCTAGTTATTATAGAAGGGTAAAACAGTGAAAGTGTCTCTCTAAGGAATGCTACTTATCAATTCTTTCTAGTCACCGTTATTCTAGAGGTTGTAAGTGCAACATAGTAAAGAAATTAAAGTAAAAAGATTGGAAGAAAAAAAATGTTATATTATTTTCAAACAACATGAAAGAATTCATAGGCAAATATTAGATATAAACAATGATTTTAGCAATGTCTCTATAAACAAGAACAATAGTTAAAAATCAGTTGTAGTTTTATATACTAGAAACAAAGAAGCAAAGGACAAATTTTTTTAAAGATTCCATCATTGTATTATCAAAAATATCAAATATCTAGGTATATTTCTAGCAAAAGAAATGCAAAATCTCTATACAGAAAACAATTTTTTCAATAATATTTTAAAGACTACTTAAATGAAAGAAGGGGTATGCTAGGTTAGAGGACTAGAAAATTTATTTGTTAAGATGTCAACTTGTCCCACTAGAACTCAAACAAAATACCATTAAAAAAAAAAAAGGAATCTGACAGATTCTAACATTTATATGGAAATCCAAAAGGCTTAGAATAACTAAAATAGTGTGTTACAAAGAAACAAGTTGGAAGATTTGCACTGACAGATATGAAAACTGACTTCAGTAATTAAGACAGAATTAGCACAAAGTCATAAAAGGGCTATGGAACAGAGAACTATCCAAAAACCAGACATCACAAACAGACTCATCTAACTTATAACAATTCACTGAGGGGAAAAAAAGGGTCTTTTCAATAAATGCTGCTGGAGTCTACCAGATATCTACATGGAGAAGAAAAACATGAATCCTGCCACTTCATCTTAACCATATATAAATATTAAATTCAAGTAAAATATAAGTCTAAATGTTAAAGGTAAAATGATACCTTCCAAAACATACAGAAATAGCTTTATGATCCTCGAGTAGGAAGATTTGTTAAAAGACAAAGAAAACACTTACCACAAAGGAAAAGACTGATAAATTAAAATGCATGATAACTTAAAATTTAATCAAGTCTCCACCACATTATGGGAGAAGTTATTTGTAACACATGTACCCAACAAAGGAACTGTATCTAGACCAAAAAAATCATTGAGAAAAAAAAAGGACACTCAATAGAAAAATTGGTGATACTTGAACAAACACTTGAGAAGATACCCAAATGGCCAATAAACACAAAGAGGCATTCAACATCATTAGACAACAGGAAAATGCAAATTAAAACCACAATGAACTATTACTTAGCAGAATCAGAATTTGTAACATTAAAAACCAACAATAAAATGATTGGGAAGAATATGGAGTAAAAGCCAATATAAGTGCTGGTTAAACAGCACTTTGGAAAACTGCTTGGTACTATCGATGAGCTCAATGTATATAATTCCTGTGAACCTGACCACCCCATCCTGAATATACTTGACAGAAATGCATGTGAAAGAAATGATATTTCATTGGGCTGTATTCTTATGCTTTGGGCAGTTTTCTGATTGCAAATTTTACTACATAATAAAATACCATTAACATAGTGTGGGTACTCAATAAGCATTCACTTAGCATTTAATTAGATGCCAGATCAATACTATACACAAGTATTTTTGGTAAAGATGCTTTTTCAATCATATCAGTTTGTTATAGATGCCATGAAAATATAAAATAAAATCATTTCCCCCAAATATCAGGAAAAGAAACCTATAGTTGGCCCTTTATATCCACAAGTTCCACAGAACTGACTATACTACATCATTTTACATAAACGACTTGAGCATTCTAGGATCTGAGCATCCGTGGGGGATCCTAGAAACAATTCCCTGCGGGTATCAGGGAATGCTGATGGTCCCAACCAAAATAATGGCATCCCAGTTTTCAGGGTTTCCTGAGACATGAGACTTTCAGGGCTAAAACCTGTCTCATTCATTTATATGTTCTTAGAATATCCACCATAGCACACATATAGTGGAAAAGCAAATGTTTGACAAAAGAGGAAAGAGAGACTTGTCATATAAATACACCTGTCATATAAATACACCTTTCATGTGCTTTCCCAAATACTTCTCAAGCCAACGAAGAAAATTAACTTAATGCCATTGAATTTTCCCTCTATTCTCTTACACACCTTTTAGGCAAATCCTCTGCTATAGAATTGAATACTTTTCATATACTGTATACAATTTAACTGAAACACAAGATAAAGGGACCTACTCTTCCATGTCAATTGTTAGGGGGCTGGTCAACTTTCACAAGTAACAAAGTGGTTCTTAATTAAAGAGGTAGTCTATTTTGTCACTCTTACCTTCTAATTTTGTTAGAAAACTTGATTCACTTTTATTCTTCAGGGTTACTGAATCAGTAATAAGTTCAGAACTCTTCTCATCTGACATCACAGGTTCCTTGGAACGAATATTTTGAACAGACTACATAGAGTAAGATTTTATTTCGATGTGATATAAGACAAAGTCTTAAAAACAGAAGTAGTACTAATCTTAGTGTTCAATATACTAGAGTCTCATCTATATGAAAAGATTGCTAGTAAAATTATATGTAGACTCACAAGCAAAAATAACTTCTTGAATTATTGACTAGAGCAATGGGAATGGCCAAAATGATAGATTTGGCCAATTTGCTTTCAGTAGACACATTATCAAATGATAATATATTTGATATTCACTTAAAAAGAGAGGTTAGAAAGCTTAAATCCAACATAAAACATGTTTCATTATTTTGTTACTATATTATTTTATCACCAAAAATAACATTGGTCAAAATTAAGATTTATAGAAGTCTAAGACAGTACTTATTCTAAATCCCAAAAGTAAACTCCTGACACAACTATGTGCTATTTCCTAAGATGGCTGTAAATTAGTTAAACTCATTTAAAAGGATACATCACGAAAGAGAGAGAGAAATTACAAAGAATGTAAAACTGAAAAGACCCACATTATGATGCCAAGGGTCTAACTGAACTTCAGTAAGAACAGTATAACCCCTAAAAATCAGTGCATCAGGGACTAAAGCTACTTCTTGTCTTGGAAGTTCACATGTCTGCCATATCAGGATGTCAGGATTGATTATTTTAAAACCCTCACCTCTGCCCCACCACAAAGACACCCTCTCATTTTTGTCTGATTTGCTCTGTCAGATCATATGATTCAACACACCAAGAAACAAAAGCTTGCTCCATTATTCCCAAACCCAGGCCAACTAACCTGCTTAAACACTATATAATAAATAGTACTTCAACAGAAGACGGTCATTTCTTGCCCTCCCACTTCCACTGAGGAGAAACAGTTTAGGACTTCTGTGTCATTTCCCATTAGTGGCCCGACCTCTCCTGGGGTTTTAGGAACACTGTTGGAGATACATAAACCATGGATCCCTTCCCCAGAAAAAGCTCCATGAACCCTGGGTCAGGAACCCTTGCTCCAGATAAAGATTTGAAAATGGAAAACCTTTAAATGTCTCAATTCGCTGGAATCATTTCCACTTGATTTAGATCCAGGTGTGATTGTATCTCGGCACTCTGACCCAGAGAGATGTCTGTTACCATGAAACAAAACAATTGTTTAATTTGAAATCAATCATTTCAGGGTATTCAGGGTATTATCTTTTTCATTTTACTATTATTTTTTAGAATTAACAAAGTCATTTAATCTTTTTCATTTTAAAGTTAGGTTTTTAATATGTACATCTTTTAACTGGAAAAATCACTTGAAAAGGTGTTTTTAACAGTAACAAGATTCCAATATACATCTGACTAAATTAGGTGCTGGGCAGTGACAAAAGTGACAGAGATGAGTATTAAGTAGGTGACTGCCTCCCCTATTCCATAATAAGTAAAAGCTGGAGTCAAGGCATGAATATGGGAAAGAATAAGAAAACAGCAGTGTGTAGATTAAACTACATTTCAGGTTGTAAATAGTTTTAAGGATAAGAACTAGTGTGTAGACCCTCCTATGGGCCTCCACAGTGCCTAGCTCAGTGTATCAATACAACCACCAAGAAAATGGCTGTTATTGTTCTTTTTTTTTTTTGGAGTGGAGAAAGTTTCCTTTATTCTTGAGCTAGTACTTGACGATAACAGAAAATAGCCACCTCATAAGATTTTTAGAGCTTAACCTTGACATCCAAAATGCTCTTTAATACTCTTTAAGTCAAACCTTAAATATAATAAGCATTTAAGTAAAGAAGACACCAGCTACAATGTTTTATCTCTGTAAGTTTACTGGCAAAATGATTCTGTGGAATCCAAGAGTCTTTTACATTAGAAATAATGCTATGAACAGTGGTTAGAGTTAAAAATACACCAGAAAAACGAAGACCCTTAGCTAAGCTGGATTATGAGATTCTCATTTTTCAAACTGAAGGAAGGAGAACACTTCAGATGTGGCAGACAATATTTCATCTCTACCTACCCTGCCCCACTTCTTGAAGCCCTAGGCTCAGAAGCAAATGAGTGAGTCAATCATTTTTCCTACCAATAGCTGTTTTTTCCTTGAACTAGCTGCAAAGAAAATTGTTTTCAGACTTCCCACCCCCAATGGACACTTACACACACACTAGAGTGTCTTACCAGAGAGGCTACCATAAGCAATTCAAACGTCATGAGTTTTTACTGCTGGGCTAGTCTGTGCATGGGAGAAGGCAATGGCACCCCACTCCAGTACTCTTGCCTGGAAAATCCCATGGATGGAGGAGCCTGGTGGGATGCAGTCCATGGGGTCGCTGAGAGTCGGACACGACTGAGTGACTTCACTCTCACTTTTCACTTTCATGCACTGGAAAAGGAAATGGCAACCCACTCCAGTGTTCTTGCCTGGAGAATCCCAGGGACGGGGGAGCCTGGTGGGCTGCCGTCTATGGGGTCGCACAGAGTCGGACACGACGATGCGACTTAGCAGCAGCAGCAGCAGTCTGTGCATAGTCCTGTAAGCTTCATATTAACAATACTTTTTCTTCTATGTCTCCTAACTTTTTAACAGTTGCTCTAATGAATATTTTTAATGAGAAAAAAAGCAAAATAAAGTCATATTTCCCACTCGTTCCTCATTCTAAATAAAAATGTACTCGTAACCACTTTTATGTAGTAAGAGACTTTAGATCATTTTGTCGTCAGTCTTCAAGTTTTGAAAATGAAAGTTAAAACTCAAACATACCTTTTAGTAAAATGTGGTGCAACTGAAACGTCCATCTTCTCATGGGAATCCGGGCTACTTAGAAGGTTAACTGGGACTCTTCCAAATGGGCATGACTAAAAATGTTTGGGAAGATTAAGTAACTAACTAGGAAATAAGCATAGACCTCACCACTTCTGCTTTAATCAAGTAAAAAATAACTTACCCGTTTAGCCTTGTTTGTTTGTTTCAAGGGATTTCGATAGCCTATCTCTGCGTCTTGAGGGGGGATGTTCTCTCTAAAGAAAAAAAAAGAAAAACTGATTTTTAAAACAATAATATTGATATAAGCATTTTCATCAACTGCTAAACACTATTATAACATGAAAACATATATGCAGATGTATATATAATATAAATTTATGATGAATATTTAAAAAATGAATTCAGTTTCCTTACCCATATAAGAACCAGGCTTTAGTAGTCTGTCCTTTAGAATCACAACTAATGTTCCTATTCTGTAAATGTCCAAGTGTATTGGGAAATGGTTCTTGCACACTTGATACTGTAGATGCTGTAAACATTTTGAAACTGTAATTAAATTTGTAAAGACATAAGGAATACACACACAAAACAAACTCATAAATAATACTTTAAAAGTCAATTCATAGTAAATATTTGTCCCTAAATAAGATATTCAGATATGAAGATGCTGTGATGCTAATTCTCCAACAATACTTCATAATTGTTTCATAATTACATAACTGTTTACCCAGAGTAAAGGCATGTGCCTTATTTCTAACAGCGAAAGGTGATTCGCTTGCCTAGATCAAGTTTGTTTGGTTTGTTATTTATTTGGCTGCCTTGGGTCTTCATTAGGGCACGCGGGATCCTCACTGCATCATGCAGATCTTCCCTTGCGGTGTGCGGGCTCCAGAGCAACCAGGACTCAGTACCTGAAGCTCACAGGCTTAACTGCCCAATAGTATGTGGGATCTTAACTCCCTAACCAGGGATGGAACCTGGGTCCCCTGCGTTACAGGGCAGATTCTTAACCACTGGACCACCAGTCCCTGTTTGTTTTCTTAATTGAAATACAGTTGATTTACAATGTTGTGTCAGTTTCTGGTGTACAGCAAAGTAATTAAATTACACATACATATATATACACACACACACACACACACACACCTTTTCATGTTTTTTTTTCATTACTATTTATTGCAGATATTGAATTTAGTTCCCTGTGCTATACATTGGGACTTTATTGATTTATTTTAAAGTGTATTTTTTTGTAGATGAAAATTTTAATTTATTTATTTTTTGGCCATGCTTTGTGGCATATGGGATCCTAGTTCCCCTACCAGGGATTGAACCCGTATCCCTTCAGTGGAAGCAGAAGTCTCAGTCTCCAGACCACCAGGGGAGTCCCGGGACCTTACTGTTTTTACTGAGTTGTTTTAATGTGTTACTAATTAGTTTGACTAGGGGGAAAAAAATGCCAATAAGAGACTAATGACTTTGTTACTTCTGCAAGTCTCACCACCTTTACATCTAAAACTTAATCTTATATTTTGATCATTCTAAATAAACAATATTTTTCTATAGAATATTATCTTGAATCCCTTTTTTTGCAGGACTAAACACCACAGAAAAGTATTAGCACACACAAACATATTTACCAGATAAGCTCTTCCTTTCCTCCTCTGAAAGCAACTGCTTTTTCTGAAGGTTTAAATTCTGAATGGCAATTTCCAGCATTTCAAGTGGCACTGCTCCACATTCCACAGCTTTTTGAAGAAGTTGCTTAGTTTTTTTGAAATTACCTAACAAAGTAAAAAATAACAGTCATTTTAATGCAGCAACCTTTACTTCCCAGATACATATTCTTCAGAACCTAGGAAAAAAATTTTAAAGTCTCAGGCAAAAATACTTATTCCAAGGCTCACAAATTTTATTTATAATCAAACAAGCAATTTCTCACTTCTGGTAACAATTCATGTCAAACAGTTTAACTTGTGTAATGTGCAAGTGAAAGGTCTGGTATAGCAAATATTTTGTACACTTACACTCAGGTAACATCCTTCCCTGAATTTTCATCTGATCAACTTTCATGCGTTTTACCTCATTATTTCTATTTCACACACATGATTTAAATTACAATAGGAAGTTATCTTTTACTTAAAATCTGGACTTGACATTTTCAGATTACCTTGTGATAGTTCAAACTGTGCAAAAGATATATGCACAAAAGCAAATTTCTTGCAATTTGCTCTGGCCATTTGGAAGTAGTCACGTGCATCATCTGGCTCTTGAATACTGAAATAAAGATTTCAGAGTTAAGTTTTAACAAAAAGAACACAGTTGCCTGTTTGATAACTCCTCATCCTATTTTCCAGAAGACACAGAATATTGTTTTCTGTCTGTAAAATTAAATAAGCTAATTTTTAAAAATTTTTAGGTGGAGTCTAGAGTATGTAATTTTTGTGAAAATATGTACATTGTAAAGAAAGTTTACAAATTCACTTGTTAATTATAAACAAAAAGACTTGGTAAAAAAAATATTAAACTTACAAGTAGTTCGGACAACATGTTTTCATTTTACCTTTTGGTGATGTAGTTATGTGTTATGTAATGTAGTTAGCTGAATACAGTTAAAATGCTAATACTTACGCTTTAAGTTCAGCAAATCTCACTTGAATCCTAGCAAAACTCTCATTTTGGCCATATTTATCTGGAGGAAGTGCTTCAATTGCTTGGTTGTAACGACCAATCAATTTATTTAAAAGGGCATCATTTAAAGGGACACTGTTTTTCTCCAGTTTGAGCAACAAATTCAACCAATCCTCTGGGTTGTTTGCCATCATCATTATTTGGTTAACAGTTCCTGAGTTATCTGAATAAGGGACAAAATATAACAAAAAAAGAAAGTCAAAAACCAAATACCAAATTGCACTTTTCTTTCAAATTACAGGTAATCATTTATACTCTCAGTACAAATGCACACAAACTCGTTAAAATATTTTTTAAACTTTAACAATTCATGTAAATATAAACAATTTATTTACTGAATATATATCTTTTAAGAGGGTATGTTTTACTGAAAAAAGCTGCATATTTTGAAGAAAAGAGCATTTGGAAATGTTTATGAGTAGCTTTAAAATACCATATGCAGTCTAAGAAAACTATCCTGTAGCAGCCTAATTTTATTTTAGCATCCTAACAAGTCAAAGAAAACCTAAGCCTCTCCTACCTCCACCAGTACCAACTTTCCTGGAAAATTCTTCATCGGTGACTTATTAAAAATTTAGAAACATATGGTCCTAGCCCTAAGATAACCTTCTTTACAAGCTTATCCATCCAATATTATCTCCATATTCCTCAATTTACTTTTCAATCAATCATAACCAGTTTACAGAAGATAAGCAACTCATATGGTCATTTTCTTCTCCTTGCAAGTTACCCACGTTTCTCCACAATATTCACATTGTAATTTATTTTTAATTTTCTTTGATGTTAACAGATTTTAAAAGACAACGTGATTTAATGTCAGTGTCCTTGTCAGGTTACTTTAGTCATTACTGCTGCTGCTAAGTCGCTTCAGTCGTGTCCGACTCTGTGCGACCCCATAGACGGCAACTCACCAGGCTCCCTCGTCCCTGGGATTCTCCAGGCAAGAATACTGGAGTGGGTTGCCATTTCCTTCTCCAATGAATGAAAGTGAAAAGTGAGAGTGAAGTCGCTCAGTCATGTCCGACTCTCAGCGACTCCATGGACTGCAGCCCACCAGGCTCCCTTGTCTCTGGGATTCTCCAGGCAAGAACACTGGAGTGGGTTGCCATTTCCTTCTCCAGTGCATGAAAGTGAAAAGTCAAAGGGAAGTTGCTCGGTCGTGTCCGACTCTTAGCGACCCCATGGACTGCAGCCCACCAGGCTCCTCCGTCCATGGGATCTTCCAGGCCAAGAGTACTGGAGTGGGGTGCCATTACTAAACGTTATTAAACTTAGATTTTTAAGAGAAACTATCATCCTTTCTATTAGTTTCAGTTACCTTCAACGAGGGCTAAATATTTGCTTTTACAAACAAAATTACTGCTTTTGCTTTTTACTAAAACAACAGATTCAGAACTTTGTTTTTACCCATAATCTATTCTGATCTTAACTTCACTTCCCAGTTTCATTTCCCATCACTTCCCTAACAAATTTGTCTTCAAGTTTTCTTAAAAAGTCTTTAAAAATGCAGATGTATTTCTCATGCACTATGCTCTCTCTGTTCAAAACTTCCTGTCTCTATTATGTCAGCAGTCATTTGAGCTAAACATGTATTACAATGCAGCATGGTAAACAGGTAAATTCTTCTCATCTAGAAAACAGGTTTAACCTTACTCAGTATTATAATGTCTTACATCCAACTTATCAACATGTTACATATTCACAGTTTTGAGCAAGCTAAGGATTTTAAATAAAGACTCATCTACCCTGTTGTAAATAAGCTTTATTGTTAAGTCATGTCTGACTCTTTTGTGACCCCATGGACTGTAGCCTACCAGGCTCCTCTGTCCATGGGATTTCCCAGGCAAGAATACTGGAGTGCGTTGCCATTTTCTTCTCCAGGGGATCTTTCTGACTCAGGGATCGAACTCACATCTCCTGCTTTGGCAGGCAGATTCTTTACCACTGAGTCACCAGGGAAGCCATAACCTGCATTGGTGCTACTTAAATACACAAAAATAAAGTATGTGTTTATTCTATCACCATTAAAAAATTTGCTTAACACCAAAATGATAAGTTCCTAAGTTGTTTCAAGGAATATGACCTGCCATCTTGACTATTTATATGGATAGGTTCTTGCCTTTGCTTTCCAATCCTTCATCCATTGAATGGTTAGTATAAATTAAACAAAACTTATCTAAAGGTGACTTTTTCAACAACCTAATATAAAGAGTTCAGCTTCTGAGCTAATACCTTTCATAAAACTAGGACATTAAACTTTGGGTATTTTCACTCATTCATCATTCAAAAAATATTTTAAGTACCCACTACTTGCCAGGAACCATTCTAGTTCTGTAGATAGAGCACCACTGATAAAAAACCATGCCCTCATGGAGCTCACAGTCTACTCCTAGTGGAGTAGACAGACAACAAACAAATGAGTAAAAGAGATATGACATGAACTTGGGCAAACTGAGTGAGATGGTGAGGGACAGGGAAGCAGTCCACGGGGTAGCGAAGAATTGAACATGACTTGGTGACTGAACAACAAAGGAGATATGAGGCGACTACTGCAGTGGAGAAAAATAATACAATAGGTTGCTATTTTAAATAGATGGGTTAGGACCTACCTTATAGCAAATGGAATTCTGCTCAATATTATGCTGCAGCCTGGACGGGAGGGGAGTTTGAGAGAAAAAGGATACATGTGTATGTGTGGCTAAGCCCCTTTGCTGTCCACCTGAAACTATCACAACATTGTTAATCAGCTATACCCCAATTCAAAATAAAAAAGTTTAAATAAATAAATGGATTAGAGAGGGTCTTGCTGAGAAGACATTTGAGCAAAAATCTGAAGGTTTAAGAGTGGGCAGAGAGCAAGAACAAAGGTACTGGGGTAGGGGTTGGTCTGACACACAGGAGACACAGTAAGGAAGCTGCTATGGCCGAAACAGAATGAGCAAAGGAGAACAGGAAAGAAAGGCTGGAAGAGTGCTGGGAGAGTAATAGAAAGGTTCTTCAAATCATATATTGTGTGGTCATCCTTACATTTATACACCGTTTTATTAAAGTGTAATTAGTAAGGCTTTCTCAGATTGCAGCAAAATATGGGGGAAAAAAAGGAGTACCTATTGATGGCAAGCATATGAGCAGAAATGACAGCTGCCAACAATGGAAGAGTAAGAAAACCACCTTTGAGCACACTGTAATAAATAGTGTTGTTTCCTTTTTTAAGAAAGTGGAAAACCATAGAACCATTTTCACACAAAAGGATTAAAACATAAAATGTTTGTGCTCTCGTTGGTGAGCATCAATCAGTTAACATTTTCTTCCTCTACCTCAGAGGGCACTCAAAACAACGCAACTCACCTGTAGTATCAGTGGAGGCTTTAGTCAAGCTTAGCTCGTCAGTAAGATCTTCATTTTTAAATTTATTTTTAATATCTCTCACTTTGTTCATTATGGAATCAATTGTCAACTCTCTGCCACTTAACTCCTCAGCCTCCATTTCTAAGAAAAAAAAAATCAAACTATTCATAAATTCATACTTTTACTAGCATTTAAAAAAAAATGTTGCAACTAGCCTTTCAGAACCCAGGAGACTAAAACATTAGTTAAACGAACACATTTCAACACAGGTATTATCAGGGTGGTATTTGGGAAGGTAGGTGCACAAAAACAATTACATGTCTTTGTAATCTGTCCAGTAAGGTTTCCGGCAGGTAAGTATTCAGTACACTCCTTCTTTCCACCAGAACTTCAAAAGGGCATTACACAACAGGGAAGTTGCTGCCCCCTTTCAAACTTTTTTCTATGCCTTCCTTTCACTCTTTTTCCATAATTATTTTCTCTGGGTCATCTGCAAATTCAGTCTTTTTTTAAAAATGTGACAGTATATTTGCTTGGATTCTGGTAGAAACATATAGGCATAAAAAATCCTTTCGACAATGATAAAAACCATTCCTTTATTCACCTGCTTTATGTCAGTAAACTTGCACGTTACAAGTAGTTACAAAGCAGAATACACCCAACATCACAGCCCTTTATTCACAAATGGGATATCAGCAGGCTTATTCTTCTGTATTTCTGGCAGAAAGGTGATGTGCTACCTTAATCATTCCCATACCAAGAATCTACAGTATTTGTACAGTACTGAGTACTTATTCTATCTCCACGGTGTTGATGTTTGTTTAGTACACAAAGAGTCCGCAGTCTTTCTTCCCGTCAATGTCATCTGTGTGATGATTCTCACACCCATCAATCCAGTAACCCAGGGTCACTGATATCAACGTCGCTCCCGACCTTGAGTATCGTTAATGGAAAGAAGTGACAAAGCGGCTGCCTGGTATCACCCCTTGAAGCCAGGTCCCAAAGGTAACTGTCAGAACCACGGCCACCGGCTCCTCTCCCGGTTCTAAAACACCACACAAGACGAGGAGTCTCCCGCAGAGGCCCTAGCAGGCCCCTTCTCCCAGCCATGTCCATACATCTACCTCTCGCCTCCTGGATCCTCGACAAATAAACCGCCGGCACGAACAGGAGGACCGACGGGGGCAGCGGGCCCGCCCCTCCCCCTCCGGCCTGTGAGCCGCACCCCACGTCCTCTGCCAGGCTCGGGGACCTCCCGCCTCGTCCCCACAGCTCACCGGCCCGCGCGGCTCGGCTCAAGGGCCCACAGACCCTGGCCGCCTCCGCCCCTCCGTTCGCTGCCAAGGTAGGCCTCTCGGCGGAAAAGCGGAGCTGAGAAGAAAAGATGGGAACTCCAGCCCCTCTCCACACTCACGTTTGAATTTCCCCGCCGCTACCGACGCGGTCCCCTATTGGCCAGTGCAGGCCACGTGAAGCATATGCTGTGATTGATTGGTGCGCGCCGGCACCGCCCCTTTTTCTGCGACCGCAGCGTCCCTCGCGGCAGGGGTCTTCCGTTCTGACTCCACCGGCTCCGCGCCCCGGAAGTTCGAGGAGCCAATAGACCAGCTTTCCGGCACCTTCCGGTATAAAAACCAGGCCAGGGTTTTGCCCCAGGAGGAACCACTCCCGGGCCGTGTTAGCCGGTGAGAGGGGAGGTAGGCGCCCGCAGACGCTGCTCTCAGCATCAGGACCTTAAAGGTGCCTAGTGAGTCGGCCTTTTTCCGCCCCCTCAGCCTCCTCACTTATTGGTCCTTCAGGGTCCTTGGTGCCCGACGATGTGGGAGGGGAGGGTCATTCGCAATGCCTTCAGCCCTGCCGCCAGCTCAGAAGTCTCAGTTCTTTTTGTCCTTGAGTTTCCACTAACCTTAGTCCTTCCACTATCTTTAAATGACGCTTTGCCTTGTCTTTAAGCCAAGGTCCTCCCATTCTGTCAGAATTCAGCGCAGAACACACACGCCCAACGAGATTCTAAGCCTGAACTCGCCTTATCAGCCTCCCTTTCCTCCTCCGAGCCTGTCCCACTTTAGAGCTCAAGTGCCCTCCGCGAGGGCTGGCTTAGCTGCTAAGTGCCTTTGCGGTAGGAGGCAATGCTTTCTCTCCTTGGAAACGAGATGCCCGTTTTACCAGCAGAATGACATATGCTCTATGGTAGGAGAAGTTGGTCGCTTTTGTGTACGTGTAAGAAACTTAACTGCAGCTGTCCCTTGTTAACGCCAAAGCTTGTCTTTTGAACCCTCGCATTCCTAGTTCTTGACTAGCCCCACCCGGCCAGCCTGAAAGCCTTTCCTTCCTGACTGCATTTTTTTTAATACCTTCTGACTCTGTATTTTTGTTTCATCAGAGCAAAATGATTTACTGTATCTGGCTCATCCCTGCCTTTGCATTGTTGAGTCCAGCACCTGCTTTTACTGCTGCTGCTATTGCAAGGAAAAGCCAGTCTGTTGGGACTGTCTTTGACTTGCTTTTCCTTGCTTTTGTTATTATAATCATACATAACGGCTTACCTCAGAGAATCATGCCCTTCTGCCTGTTAAAGTGCCTTTGTTCAGAGACCTGTCCACCTCTAGATGGCAGGAAGGAGGAACATATATCCTGCCTGAGGCCTGCCATTCTAGGAGATAGCTGCAAGATTAATGGCTTTTTTATTTTGTTTCCTCACCTCCCTCCATCTCTAATCAATAAAATAACCTGATATCCAAACCCCAAGATGGTTATTTTGAGATATTAGTCTGCCATCTTCTCAGTCAGCTCTCAGAATAAAGTTGTATTCCTTGTCTCATCCCCTGTCCTCTGCAATTCATTGGCCTGTTGTAAACCGAGCAGAATGAACTTACACAAGATAACTTGTTTAGTCCCTAAGTCGTGTCTTACTCTTTTGTGATCCCACAGACTGTAGCCCGAAAGGCTCCTCTGTCCATGGGATTTCCCAGGCAAGAATACTGCTGCTGCTGCTGCTGCTAAGTCACTTCAGTCATGTCCGACTCTGCGTGACCGCATAGACGTCAGCCCACCAGGCTCTCCTGCCCCTGGGATTCTCCAGGCAAGAAAACTGGAGTGGGTTGCCATTTCCTTCTCCAATCAAGAATACTGCAATGGGTTGCTATTTCCTTCTCCAGGGGAATCTTCCCAACCCAGAGATCCTATCTCCTGCCTGGCAGGTGAATTCTTTACCACTGAGCCACCAGTTTTTGTTGAGCTCTTGGACCCAATCCCCAAACTTGCATTTTTCTGAAAATACTACTGCTAACACTTTACAGTGATAGCCTCCACTCTTACATTTTAAAATACCATCTACACATTAATGACTCCCAAATATATTACTCCAGCAGACCTCTCTCCCCTGAACCCCAGATTCATATCCACTACCTACTTAACATGTCAATGTAAAGTAGATATTTTAAACTCAAATGTTCAAAATAGCCCCTAATTTCCCCGCTGTCAGTCTGCTTCTTACAAAATCTTCTCTGTACAAGACATTCATAATTTTTTTTTAAGCCCAGAACTTTGGTGTCATTCCTAATCCCACATCTAATCCATAAGCAGATTGTGTCAGGTCTAACAAGGTAATGTTGGAATCCTACCACTTTTCTCCACCTCCACTACTACTGCCCTAGTCTGAGACACCTTCACCACTCACCTGATTATGATAGTAGCCTCCTGGCTGGTGTTTTTGCTTCTGCCCTCACTTTAGTTTTTTCTCCAGGACAGCAGAGTCAACTTCAGTGAGGTCACATCACTCCTTTGCTGGGCTTCCCTGGTAGCTCAGACGGTGAAGAATCTGTCTGCAGTGCAGACACCCGGATTTGATCTGTGGGTCAGGAAGATCCCCTGGAGGAGAGCATGGCTACCCACTCCTTTATTCTTGCTTGGAGAATTCCATGAACAGAGGAGCCTGGTGGGCTATATAGTCCATGGGATCGCAAAGAATCAGACACAACTGGGCAACTAACACTTCCACTTCAGAGCTCAGAATAAATGTCAAAAGTCTTTACAATGGTCTGGAGCTATACTATTTAATGGTCTGGTAGCCATTAGCCACATAGGGCAATTGAGCCCTTGAAATATGGCTATTACAACTGAGGAACCAAATTTCTTAATTAATTAATTTAAAAACTGATAGTGCAGTTATTGAAAGAATTTTAAATGTATTGGAACCACCAGAGAATGTTAGTCTACTTTTTCAACTGTAAATTTTGTGAGCTCTCAATTCAGATGAAGTTCTTCCAAAGAGTTTAATTTGTGCTGTGAGTATACACACTAGATTTTGAAGATTTAGTATGAAAAAAATAATGTAAAATAATAGATAATTTTAAAAACATTGATCACAGTTTAAAATGATATTTTGATATATTGTCTTAAAATATATTGTTAAAATTAATATGCCCAGTCACAGACCAGAGGACACTAAGAAGATTTGCCAAATAAAAGCAAGGAGGTATTATGGATTGGATCCTGCAACAAAAAGTGGACATGAATGGAAAAACTGATGGAATTCAAGTAATAAGTAACAGCTGCTAAGTCGCTTCAGTCGTGTCCGACTCTCTGCGACCCCATGGACTGCAGCCTACCAGGCTTCTCCGTTCATGGGATTCTACAGGCAAGAACACTGGAGTGGGTTGCCATTTCCTTCTCCAATAAGTAACTAAGGTTTAGTTAATAGTAATGTGGCAGTGTTGGTTTCTTAATTTTGACAAAGGTACACCAGTATATAAGATCTTAATAGAGAAACGGAGAGAGGTGTGTATGTCAGTTCTCTGCACTTCCTTTACAACTTCTGTGTAATCAAAAATTACTCCAAAATAAAAAAATTCTTAAAATTGGGAATTTTCAAAGGAAAGGAGGGAGAACTTAAGAATATATTTGAAGGAAGTATGGCCCCATATTGTTCAAATATGGTAAAGGCTATAAACCAGAAAATGGAAGAAGCTCAACAAATCCCAAGCACAAGAAACCTAATAAAAGTTACATGTAGGCACATGATTAAATTGCTCAAAACTAGTGACAAAGTCTTAAAAAACAACCGGTGAGAAAAAACACATACAGAAGAAGAATCATAAAGCTAATAGGAGATTCCTTATCGAAAACAACATAAGCCCAGAGACAATGGAGCAATATCTTTCAGATCAGATCAGATCAGTCGCTCAGTCGTGTCCGACTCTTTGCGACCCCATGAATCGCAGCATGCCAGGCCTCCCTGTCCATCACCAACTCCCGGAGGTCACTGAGACTCACATCCATCGAGTCAGTGATGCCATCCAGCCATCTCTTCCTCTGTCGTCCCCTTCTCCTCCTGCCCCTAATCCCTCCCAGCATCAGAGTCTTCTCCAATGAGTCAACTCTTCGCATGAGGTGGCCAAAATACTGGAGTTTCAGCTTTAGCATCATTCCTTCCAAAGAAATCCCAGGGCTGATCTCCTTCAGAATGGACTGGTTGGATCTCCTTGCAGTCCAAGGGACTCTCAAAAGTCTTCTCCAACACCACAGTTCAAAAGCATCAATTCTTCAGCACTCAGCCTTCTTCACAGTCCAGCTCTCACATCTATACATGACCACAGGAATTGACTAGGCAAACCTTTGTTGGCAAAGTAATGTCTCTGCTTTTGAATATGCTATCTAGGTTGGTCATAACTTTCCTTCCAAGGAGTAAGTATCTTTTAATTTCATGGCTGCAGTCACCATCTGCAGTGATTTTGGATGAAAACGAGCCCCCCAAAATAAAGTCTGACACTGTTTCCACTGTTTCCCTATCTATTTCCCATGCAGTGATGGGACCAGATGCCATGATCTTCGTTTTCTGAATGTTGAGCTTTAAGCCAACCTTTTCACTCTCCACTTTCACTTTCATCAAGAGGCTTTTGAGTTCCTCTTCACTTTCTGCCATAAGGGTGGTGTCATCTGCATATCTGAGGTTATTGATATTTCTCCCGGCAATCTTGATTCCAACTTGTGTTTCTTCCAGTCCAGCGTTTCTCATGATGTACTCTGCATATAAGTTAAATAAACAGGGTGACAATGTACAGCCTTGACGTACTCCTTTTCCTATTTGGAACCAGTTTGTTGTTCCATGTCCAGTTCTAACTGTTGCTTCCTGACCTGCATACAGATTTTTCAAGAGGCAGATCAGGTGGTCTGGTATTCCCATCTCTTTCAGAATTTTCCACAGTTGATTGTGATCCACACAGTCAAAGGCTTTGGCATAGTCAATAAAGCAGAAATAGATGTTTTTCTGAAACTCTCTTGCTTTTTCCATGATCCAGCGGATGTTGACAATTTGATCTCTGGTTCCTCTGCCTTTTCTAAAACCAGCTTGGACATCAGGAAGTTCACGGTTCACATATTGCTAAAGCCTAGCTTGGAGAATTTTGAGCATTACTTTACTAGCGTATGAGATGAGTGCACTTGTGTGGTAGTTTGAGCATTCTTTGGCATTGCCTTTCTTTTGGGATTGGGATGAAAACTGACCTTTTCCAGTCCTGTGGCCACTGCTGAGTATTCCAAATTTGCTGGCATATTGAGTGCAGCACTTTCACAGCATCATCTTTCAGGATTTGGAATAGCTCCACTGGAATTCCATCACCTCCACTAGCTTTGTTCGTAGTGATGCTTTCTAAGGCCCACTTGACTTCACATTCCAGGATGTCTGGCTCTAGGTCAGTGATCACACCATCATGATTATCTGTGTCGTGAAGCTCTTTTTTGTACAGTTCTTCTGTGTATTCTTGCCACCTCTTCTTAATATCTTCTGCTTCTGTTAGGTCCATACCATTTCTGTCCTTTATCGAGCCCATCTTTGCATGAAATGTTCCTTTGGTATCTCTGATTTTCTTGAAGAGATCCCTAGTCTTTCCCATTCTGTTGTTTTCCACTATTTCTTTGCATTGATTGCTGAAGAAGGCTTTCTTATCTCTTCTTGCTATTCTTTGCAACTCTGCATTCAGATGTTTTTATCTTTCCTTTTCTCCTTTGCTTTTCACTTCTCTTCTTTTCACAGCTATTTGTAAGGCCTCCCCAGACAGCCATTTTGCTTTTTTTGCATTTCTTTTCCATGGGGATGGTCTTGATCACTGTCTCCTGTACAATGTCACGAACCTCATTCCATAGTTCATCAGGCACTCTATCTATCAGATCTAGGCCCTTAAATCAATTTCTCACTTCCACTGTATAATCATAAGGGATTTGATTTAGGTCATACCTGAATGGTCTAGTGGTTTTCCCTACTTTCTTCAATTTCAGTCTGAATTTGGCAATAAGGAGTTCATGGTCTGAGCCACAGTCAGCTCCTGGTCTTGTTTTTGCTGACTGTATAGAGCTTCTCCATCTTCGGCTGCAAAGAACATAATCGATCTGATTTCGGTGTTGACCATCTGGTGATGTCCATGTATAGAGTCTTCTCTTGTGTTGTTGGAAGAGATATCTTTAAGATCGAACAAACCTGAGATACATGGCATATTTGAGTCCACATTGCTGCAATAAAGTAAATATTGCAATAAAGCGAGTCACATAATTTTTTGATTCTCAGTGCATACAAAACACATAAACTATTAAATGTGGAATAGCATTATGTCTAAAATATAATGACAAAGTAAATACTTTATTGCTAGAAGTACTAACAATCAATCATCTGAGCCTTCAAAAAATCATAACCTTTTTGCTGGTTGAGAGTCTGGCCTTGATGTTGAGCCTGCTGGCTGTTCAAGGTGGTTTGCTGAAGATTGGGATGACTATGGCAATTTATTAAAATAAGACAGGGAAGTTTGCTAAATCAATTGACTCTCGCTTGAGTGAATGGTTTCTCTGTTCTCTGCATTATCTGCATGCAATGCTGTTTGTTAACATTTTACCCACAGAACTTCTTTGAAAATTGAAGTCGGTCTTCTCAGGTCCTGCAGCTGCTGTTTCAAATAAGCTGATGTAACTCTCTGTTGTCAGACTTCCCTGGTGGTCCTGTGGCTAAGACTCCATGCTCCCAATTCAGGGGGCCCAGGTTCAATCCCTGATTAGGGAACCTGATCCCACATGCTGCAACTAAGAGTTCACAAGCTGCAACTAAAGAGCCTGCATGCCACAACTACAATCCAGTGCAGCTAAATAAATAAACAAATAGGGTGCTAATGAGTGTGGGGCTTCTTTTAAAAATAAATAAACACTCTTGTCATTTCAACCATCTTTAATAACATCTTAACCAGAAGTAGATTCCATCTCAAGAAACCACTTTATTTGCTCATCCTTATGAAGCTAGTTTTATCCAAGTTTTATCTTGAAGTTGCAGCAATTCTGCCACATCTTCATACTCTACTTCTAATTCTTGCTCTCTTATTATTTCTACCACATTGATAGTTATATCTTCCACTGAAGTCGTGAGTCTGTCAAAGTCATCCATGAGAGTTGGAATCACTTCCAAACTCCTGTTAATGTTAATATTCTGACCTCTTGGCTGAATCATGAGTGTTCTTCATGACATCTATAATGATGAGTCCTTTTCAGAAGGTTTTCAATTCACTTTACCCAGATCCATCAGAGGAGTCATTCTCTATGGCATCTATAGCCTTATGAAGTGTATTTCTTATCCACAGACCTTCTGCAACTAAGACTTCTGAAAATAAGACTTGAAAGTCAAAATAACTCCTTAATTCATGGGCTGCAGAATGGATGTTGTGTTAGAGGCATGAAAACAACAGTAAGCTAATTTCACATCTCTATCAGAGCTCTTGGGTTACCAGGTGCATTGTCAATGAGCAATAAAATTTTGAAAGGAATCTTTTTTTTTCTGAGCAGTAGATCTCAACAGTAAGTTAAAGGTATTTAGTAAACCATGTTGTAAACAGATGTGCTATCATCCAGGCTTTGCTGTTCCATATATAGAGCACAGGCAGAGTAGATTTAGCATTATTCTTAACAGCCCTAGGATTTTCAGAATGGCAAGTAAGCACTGGCTTCAACTTAAAGTCACCAGCTGCATCAGTCCCTAACAAGAGAGTCAGCCTTTGCTTTGAAGCATTGAAGAGACATTGACTTTTCCTTTCTAGCTATGAAATTCCTAAATGGCATCTTTTTCCAAGAGAATGCTGTTTCATTTACATTGAACATCTGTTTTTTTAATGTAGCCACCTTTATTCATCATCTTAGCTAGATCTTCTGGATAACTTGCTGCAGCTTCTACATCACCATTTGCTGCTTCACTTTATACTGTGATATTATGGATACAAGTGTCTTTCCTTAAACCTCATGAACCCACCTCTGCTAGCTTTAATTTTTTTGTTCTACAGGTTCCTAACTTCTCTCAACCTTCACAGAATTGAAATAATTAGGGCCTTGTTCTGGATTAGGCTTTGGCTTAAAGGAATGTTTAGGCTGGTTTAATATTCTATCCAGACCACTTTCTCTTTAGAGACAAAGCAGTGAGACTGTTTAAAGCAATGACTGTTTTTCTTTCTTATCATTCATATTCACTAGAGTAGCACACTTAATTTCCTTCAAGAACTTTTCCTTCGCATTCACACTTGGCTAACTCTTGGTGCCAGAGGCCTAACTTTGGTTGCCTCTCTCTGCTTTTGACATGCCCTTCTTACTAAGTTTAACCATTTCTCACTTTTGATTTAAAATGAGAGACAAGAAATTCATCCTTTCACTTGAATACTCAGAGGCTAATTGCCCTAATTTCAATATCGTTGTGTCTCAGGAAATATAGAGATCCCACAAGAGAGATGGGGGAACTGCTGGTTGGGAGAGTGGCCAGAACACAGATTTATCAATTAATTTTACTATCTTATATAGATGTGGTTCATGGCACTCCAAAACTAGTACAATAGTAACATCAAAGATCACTGATCACAGATTACCATAACACACAGTAATGAAAAGTTTAAAATATTGCAAGAATTATCAAAATGTGACGGACAAATTTGAAGCAAGCAAATTCTATTGGAAAAATAGTGTCAATACACTTTCTCAATACAGGGTTGCCACATAGCTTCAATTTACTTAAAAAAAGCAATATCTGTGAAGCACTATAAAATGAGGTATGCCTATACTGAAGAGAGAAGATTATCAACCTACAGTTGAATAGGCTATGAATATATTTTTCACTATGAAGGAAAAATAAAGATGTTTTCAGACATCCAAAAGTTGAAAGCATTAATCATCAGTAGATTTGTATAAGAACTACTAAAAGAAGTCCTTCAGACCAAAAAAATTCTGAATCTACATAAAAACCAAAAAGATGGTGAATATGAGTACATATAAAGACATTTTTCTTACTTTAAAAATCTTTTTAAAATATACAAAGCAAAAAAATAATAACAATAATAACGTTGTTCAGTTCAGTTCAGTCGCTCAGTCGTGTCCGAGTCTTTGCGACCCCATGAATCGCAGCACGCCAGGCCTCCAGTTTATACAAAAGAAAGACAAATGACACTAAATGCACTAAGGCCGTGGGGAGGGAAGGTGTTTTGCTTAAGGTTTTTCTACTTTATGTCCAATGGTGTATACTGTCACTTGTGGTAAGTTAAGAATGTGTTCTATAAACCTCCACAGTCTACCTCTGTAGCTATTAGCTACAAATAGTTCTTTACCACTTGAAATGTGACTAATCTGAAAGGAAATAGCCTACAAGTGTAAAATGCACATCATATTTCAAAAGCATAGTGGAAAAAATAATTTAAAATTTCTCATTAATAGTTTAATACTATTATGGGTTGAAATGATAATTTGAATATATTGAATCAGATTTTTAAAGTATTAAAATTTCACCTGTTCCTTTTAACTTTGCTTAATACAGCTATTAGAAAAATTACAAATTATATATGTGGCTCACATCTCATATCAGATAGTGTTTTTAAAAACTAAAGCAGTAAAAACAGTATGAAAAAAACCCTCTAAATTCAGTAAAACACTGAAAACCAAGTAAAACTAAATAAGCAGACAAGTAAAATAAAATTTATGGCTAATCAGTGAACAGAAGAGGAAAAATCAAAATGTTCAATTAATAAAAAATGAAGCAGAAGTCAGGGAGAAAAGACTAAAAAGAGAAAATAGAATTAAATCCACGCTCATCAATAATCATATTAGGTATACATGATGTATTAGGTACACATGATTAGGTATAATCATTATTATAGGTTATAATAGATTATTATTTATTATTATAGATTAGGTACATATTAGGTATACATGATTTATTAGTTATACATGATTAGGTATACATGATATGCTATGCTAAGTCACTTCAGTCATGTCTGACTCTGTGTGACCCCATAGACGGCAGCCCACCAGGCTCCCCCGTCTCTGGGATTCTCCAGGCAAGAACACTGGAGTGGGTTGCCATTTCCTTCTCCAATGCATGAAAGTGAAAAGAGAAAGTGAAGTCGCTCAGTCTTGTCCGACTCTTAGCAACTCCATGGACTGCAGCCTACCAGGCTCCTCCATCCGTTGGATTTTCCAGACAAGAGTACTGGAGTGGGGTGCCATTGCCTTCTCCAGGTATCATCAGCATCAGGTATACATGATGCTGAAGCTGAAACTCCAATACTTTGGCCACCTGATGTGAAGAACTGACTCATTGGGAAATGCCCTGATGCTAGGAAAGATTGAAGGCAGGAGAAGGGGATGATAGAGGATGAGATGGTTGGATGGCATCACTGACTCGATGGACATGAGTTTGAATAAACTCCAGGAGTTGGTGATGGACAGGGAAGCCTGGCGTGCTGCCCATGGGGTTGCAAACACTCGTACATGACTGAGCGACTGAACTGAACTGATACATGATCCAAACACCCCCTGGAAAGGATAGAGATTTTCATACTGAATAAAGAAGCAAAGCCCAATTATCTGATGCCTACAATAAACCCACTTTAAATATGAAGAAACAAGTAGGATAAAAATAAAAAGTGTAAAATGATATACCATGGCAACACTGCTAAGTGCAGAACTAGAAAGACCTAACTGGTAGAAGTCTATGAAAACAGATGTATGGGTTTTCAATTATTGAGCTCTCTGATCATTTAGGTCTTTGACCACTGATTTAAGATATATTTTGAAAATGTTCTCAGATATGGATCCAGACCAGGAACTTGTCAGAAGTGAGTACCCCTGTCCTGTTAGAAAAAATTAACAAATTCAGTAAAGTTGTAGGAAACAAAATCAATATACAAAAATCTGTTACATTTCTATACCTTGATAATAAACTATCAGAAAGGGAAATTAAGAAAACAATCCCATCAAAAATAATAAAGTACCTAGGAACAAATTTAACCAAGTAAGTGAAACACTAGTATACTGAAAACTAAGACACTGATGTCTTCTTCTTAAACTGAAGAAGACACAAATAAATGGAAAGATATTTTGTGCTCACTGATTGGAAGAATATTGTTAAAATGACCATATTGCCCAAAGCAATCTATAGATACAATGCAATCCCTATCAAAATTCCTATGGCATTTTTCACAGAAATAGAACAATCTTAAAATTTGTATAGAATCACAAAAGTTTGGAATACCCAAAGCAATCTTGAAAAAGAACAAAGCTGGAGGCACCACACTCCCTAATTTCAAACTGTATTACAAAGTTACAGTATTCAAGACAATCTGATATTGCAAGAAACAGACATAGATCAATGGTCTTCAGAAAACTGGATAGCCACTTGGAAAACAATGAAACTGGACTACTTTCTCACACTACACACAAAAATGAACTCAAAATGAATTAAAGACTTGACTGTAAGACCTTAAAATGTTAAACCTTCTAGAAGAAAACTCAGGTGGTAAGCTCCTTAACATGGGTATGCTGTGCTATGCTATGCTAAGTAACTTCAGTCGTGTCCGACTCTGTGTGACCCCATAGACGGCAGCCCACCAGGCTCCCCTGTCCCTGGGATTCTCCAGGCAAGAACACTGGAGTGGGTTGCCATTTCCTTCTCCAATGCATGAAAGTGAAAAGAGAAAGTGAAGTCACTCAGTCGTGTCTGACTCTTAGCGACCCCATGGACTACAGCCTACCAGGCTCCTCTGTCCATGGGATTTTCTAGGCAAAAGTACTGGAGTGGGGTGCCATTGCCTTCTCCGACAACAAGGATCATCTACCCTTTAATTTCCAATCATATGTTCCTCATTTCTGTCTAAGATTTCACCAGAAACACCTCTAATGTTCTTTTTTCTACCAACATTCTGTTCCTTGTGATAATAAAAGTGTCCTCTAGCCATTACAGTTCCTTCAGTTTATATCTCCTCTTGCATTTAACTGTAAGCAATAAGGAAAATAAAAAACAAGCCAAGGTGTACCTTTACCTCTTTCAGTCTCTGTCTGTTTCCTCTTTGCTTTTTGAGCTCTCTCTACAATCACCTTTAACATCCATATTTCCTTTTTTTATTTGTTTATCTTTTATTTTTTTGTCAGGCCGCACAGGCTGTGGGATCCCAGTTTCCTGACCAGGGATTGAATCCTGGCCCTTGGCAATGAAAGCATGGAACCCTAACCACTGGACCATCAAGGAATTCCCGTAACATTCATATTTCTGTTGTTGTTTAGTCCCTTAGTCGTGTCTGACTCTTTGTGGCCCCATGGACTGTAGCTCACCAGGTCCCTCTGTCCATGGGATTTCCCAGGTAAGAATACTGGAGTGGGTTGCCATTGCTTTCTCCAGGGGATCTTTTCAACCTAGAGATCGAACCCTTGTCTCCTGAATTGGCAGGTAGAATTTTTTTTTTTTTTTTTTTTTTACCACTGAACCAACAGGGAAGCCCCATCCATATTCTGCTGCTGCCGCTAAGTCGCTTCAGTCGTGTCCGACTCTGTGCGACCCCATAGACCACAGCCCACCAGACCCTGCCATCCCTGGGATTCTCCAGGCAAGAACACTGGAGTGGGTTGCCATTTCCTCCTCCAATGCATGATAGTGAAAAGTGAAAGTGAAGTCACTCAATTGTGTCTGACTCTTAATGTCCCCATGGACTGCAGCCTACCAGGCTCCTCCATCCATGGGATTTTCCAGGCAAGAGTACTAGAGTGGGGTGCCATTGCCTTCTACCAACAGGCAATTTGGGATTTTTCTAGCATGCACCTCAAAACTCTTCTAGCCTTGACCCATCAAAGCCATTTCTGCATTTTTAGGTATTTGCTTCATCAGCATCCTACTTCATGGTACTAAAATCTGAATTAATATTCTTGGGCTGTCATAACAAAATATCATCAACTGAGTGGCTTAAACAACAGAAATATATTTTCCCACAGTTCTGGAGGCTGGAAGTCAGAGATCAAGGTGTCAGCGGGGTTGTTTTCTGGGGAGGCCTCTCTCCTGGGCTTCCAGATGGCACTTTCTCATTTTCTCAGTGAGTCCTCAGATGGTTCTTCCTCTGTGCACAGGTGTGGAAAATGAGAGAAAGATCTCTGGATGCCTCTTCTCTTCTTGTAAGAGCACATCATATTGGGGGGACATATGAATTTTGGGGAAACACAAACATTCAGTCCATAATAATTGTAATATATATACAGTGACTCAGATATATATGTCAGTATACATAGTGACTAATATGGTTATACATAGATATTACAATTATTTATAACTTATATTACTATATATATATATAAAACAATGTAAGTCTATATATATGTGTGTATATATGTGGGTGATGATGAAAGTAACTTTAATGGTGGTGAATGGATGAAAACAAAAGAAACCCAAATGATTCATTTCATCCAGAAGCCCCAAATATTTTGAAAATATTTGAGGCTCTTTTGAAGATGGATATACTATTCCATGTTGTAGCCTGTTTGTGACTCACTCTTCCCAAACTGCCTAGCACAACCTACCATTTCTTTGAAAAATACACATCCCTCCAACATTTCTCAGAGAAGGAAATGGCAACCCAGTCCAAGACTCTTGCCTGGAAAATCTCATGGACGGAGGAGCCTGGTAAGCTACAGTCCATGGGGTCGTGAAGAGTTGGACACGACTGAGTGATTTCACATTCACTTTTCACTTTCATGCATTGGAGAAGGAAATGGCAACCCACTCGAGTTTTCTTGCCTGGAGAATCCCAGGGACGGGGGAACCTGGTGGGCTGCCATCTATGGGATCGCACAGGGTTGGACACGACTGAAGCAACTTAGCAGCAGCAGCAGCCAACATTTCTGAGAGTCCTTTGAGTTTTGCAGATATGTTAATGTACAAGAACACGCAGCTACTATATAGGATGTAATTGTCTTCCTTTATGTGTTTAAAGCACCCTTCTCACAGTCCTATTTGGTTTGCAGACTTCTCTTGTCATTTTCCCCCTGATGCATGAATATTACTGAGACTATTAAACTAGGGGTTGTATGTGTATGTGTGCCAAATTCCTCGATATAGGGCTGTTCTCATGTGAAAGGCTAGTAAAAATCTTAATACTCATGAATATCCTGGGAGAGGTGGTTGCTAGATAGAGTTGACATGGAAATCTCCAGCAAAGAAGAGAAAACCAAAGCCCCCCACCACCTGTGTCTTACAGGGTGTCCCATCTTATGGTCCCTGGAATGGATAGGAACTGAGATAAGAGGCATCATATATTAGGATAAAGAGTGAGCCTTCTGGTGGGATTAGGGTTACTTAGTTACCCACCAGAACCAGCTCTGAAGAATTTAAGTTCCTTGTGGACTTCCCTGCTGGTCCAATGGTTAGGACTCTCTGCAGTGCTTGTCATGCAGGAAGCACAGGTTCAATCCCTGGTCGGAAAACTAAGATCCCACGTGACACGAGTTGTGGCCAAAGAATAAACATAAAGAAAAGAGTTTAAGTTTCTTAGACACTGGGGGACAGTGCTGTTAGAAAGTAGAAATGAAATATCTCACACATGTTATTGCAACTGCTCAGATCACAGCAATCCCCTACTTATAACATCTGTGGCCTTTATAGGATCTTTGGGAAGTTGTGCTCCTTCCCAAAATCTTTAAGGTCCTGAGGAGTTGGCCTTTCATGATTTTCTGAGAGCATCTCATCTCACTCTTTCTTCTCTCCCACTAAGCTCTAGCATACTTTCTTCTCAGTTCTTGAACACACCAAAATATTTCCTGTGTAAGGGCTCTATTTTGTATTGTTGCTTTTGCCTAGAACACACACCTACAGATCTTCAGTGGTTGGCTCCTGTCCACCTTGCAAGTTCCTGTTCAAATAATTACCTCTTCAATGAGGCCTTTGGTTTTTCTCCATCACATCACCATGCATTATCTTTTTACAGTACTTATCACTATCTGTAGTTATCTTGTTCAGTTATTTATCTTTGTGTTTATCATCTGTCTCCTACCAAGTAAGCACCATGAGATTAAGATCCTTCCTTGTTTTCTTATTCAGTGTTGTGGCAAAAACACTGACCAGTATCTAGCATATTGTAAGTAGTTATTAAAAATTGTTGAATGAATAAATGAATAAACTTGTTTATGCCTCTTGCTTGCCAGGCTATGAAGTCTTTAAGAACTTACCAAAATAAGTCTCACTTTACTGTATAGCACAAGGAACTCTACTCAATGCTCTGTGGTGACCTAAGTGGGAAGGAAATCCAAAAGTGAGTATGCTGCTGCTGCTAAGACGCTTCAGTCATGTCCAACTCTGTGCGACCCCATAGACAGCAGCCCACCAGGCTCCCCCCATCCCTGGGATTCTCCAGGCAAGAACACTGGAGTGGGTTGTCATTTCCTTCTCCAATGCATGAAAGTGAAAAGTGAAAGTGAAGTCGCTCAGTCATGTCCAAATCTGAGCAACCCAATAGAATGCAGCCTACCAGGCTCCTCAATCCATGGGATTTTCCAGGTGAGAGTACTGGAGTGGGGTGCCATTGCCTTCTCTGAAAAATGAGTATATATGTATACATGTAACTGATTGACTTTGCTGCACAGAGTATACTAATACAATGTTGTAAAGCAACTATCAGTTCAGTTCAGTTCAGTTCAGTCGCTCAGTCATGTCCAACTCTTTGCGACCCCATGAATCGCAGCACGCCAGGCCTCCCTGTCCATCACCATCTCCTGGAGTTCACTCAAACTCACATCCATTAAGTCAGTGATGCCATCCAGCCATCTCATCCTCGGTTGTCTCCTTCTCCTCCTGCCCCCAATCCCTCCCAGCATCAGAGTCTTTTGCAGTGAGTCAACTCTTTGCATCAGGTGGCCAAAGTATTGGAGTTTCAGCTTCAGCATCATTCCTTCCAAAGAACACCCAGGGCTGATCTCCTTCAGAATGGACTGGTTGGATCTCCTTGCAGTCCAAGGGACTCTCAAGAGTCTTCTCCAACACCACAGTTCAAAAGCATCAATTCTTTGGCACTCAGCCTTCTTCACAGTCCAACCCTTGCATCCATACATGACTACTGGAAAAACCATAGCCTTGACTAGATGGACCTTTGTTGGCAAAGTATTGTCTCTGCTTTTCAATATGCTATCTAGGTTGGTCATAACTTTTCTTTCAATGAGTAAGTATCTTTTAATTTCATGGCTGCAGTCACCATCTGCAGTGATTTTGGAGCCCCCCAAAATAAAGTCTGACACTGTTTCCACTGCTTCCCCATCTATTTCCCTTGAAGTGATGGGCCCAGATGCCATGATCTTCGTTTTCTGAATGTTGAGCTTTAAGCCAACTTTTTCACTCTCCACTTTCACTTTCTTCAAGAGGCTTTTTAGTTCCTCTTCACTTTCTGCCATAAGGGTGGTGTCATCTGCATATCTGAGGTTATTGATATTTCTCCCGGCAATCTTGATTCCAGCTTGTGCTTCTTCCAGCCCAGCATTTCTTATGACATACTCTGCATAGAAGTTAAATAAGCAGGGTGACAATATACAGCCTTGACGTACTCCTTTTGCTATTTGGAACCAGTCTGTTGTTCCATGTCCAGTTCTAACTGTTGCTTCCTGACCTGCATATAGGTTTCTCAAGAGGCAGGTCAGGTGGTATGATATTCCCATGTCTTTCAGAATTTTCCACAGTTGATTGTGATCCACACAGTCAAAGCCTTTGGCTTAGTCAATAAAGCAGAAATAGATGTTTTTCTGGAACTCTTGCTTTTTCCATGATCCAGTGGATGTTGGCAATTTGATCTCTGGTTCCTCTGCTTTTTCTAAAACCAGCTTGAACATCTGGAAGTTCATGGTTCACGTATTGCTGAAGCCTGGCTTGAAGAATTTTGAGCATTACTTTACTAGCGTGTGAGATGAGTGCATTTGTGCGGTAGTTTGAGCATTCTTTGGCATTGCCTTTCTTTGGGATTGGAATGAAAACTGAGCTTTTCCAGTCCTGTGGCCACTGCTGAGTTTTCCAAATTTGCTGGCATATTGAGTGCAGCACTTTCACAGCATCATCTTTCAGGATTTGAAATAGCTCAACTGGAATTCCATCACCTCCACTAACTTTGTTCATAGTGATGCTTTCTAAGGCCCACTTGACTATACTCCAATAAAAATTAGTAAAAAATATGTCCTGCTCATTACTATACCTTCACACATAGAGGATGTACTTATTATGTACACATAAAAAATATGTGCTGAATAAAAATGAAAGAGGATAATAAGTCCACGGGCACCATTACAAACCAAAGAGGCTAAACTATTTGGAACGGATAGTAGTTCTCTATAGCAGCATCTGCCATTTGTGGCTATGTGAGCTTGTGTCTAGCTCTCAAGGGATCTCATCAGCAGGTAGCTGCAGTCTAGATCATCTTTCTTTTACTGTCTCAAGTGTTTTCCTGAAGATACCCCAGAACATGCCCTCTGCTGTAGTAAACTGAAGGCTGAGTGGTAGTGGGAGAGATCCCTGCCTTTCAGTACTCGCCCATCGCTGACAGCTTTCACCATGTGCACCGTGTCCCAGTGGCTGCTGGCCCTGGGATCCCATGAGTGCCCTGATAAATGAGCTGTATCACATACCCCACCAGCAGAGACTGGCTGCTTCTGGTGTTTTCTAAGGACTGGATCATCTTGTCCACGTAGCTAACTTATTTAGAGACATTTACTTCTGCAGGTGGTGCCTTCATTCCACCTGGTTTCCAAGGAAGTGCTGGGCCCATTTCTGAGAACAGCTGGAATCCACAGCTGTACATTTCAAACCAGTCTAAAAGTGCTTTCCTTTTGGTGTGGGTGTGGCTTAACTTTGAGATATACTTTTGAATGCTGGGATCTCTGAAACTACTAGCTCCATAGAACCGTAACTGTGAAAGTAACTTGCTTGCAACCTTTACAATTAGAAATGCTTTCCAAATAAAACTTGTCTTGGGGGAAAAAAACAAGACTCAGATTTCAGGACTTATCACCCCTAACTGTATAATGCTGGTCCTCAGCTCCTGAGGTGTTCCCTTTGTTGTTTCTGAAAGACACAGGGGTTGCCTTCTTTGTGATAGGGAGCAAATCTAGCCTCACTGGGAACTGCTTTTCTCCATCAGGGGTCCCCATTGCTCTCCAAAATCCTGTGCCTCCAAACTCCTTGTTCTTTAGCAAATCTGTGGTTACTTTACTGAGCACAAAAGACTTTACCATTCTCTGTGAAGCTCTTAAAAGTTTGCAGCACTAAAGCTTGGAGATCAGTGGCAAATTAGGGTTACCTGTCTGTCCTTTGTAACTTTCCATATGAAGGGTCAAGAATAATGCAGTATGAGTGTGTGCACCTTATGTTTTATGAAGTGTTCAGTAAGTGATCTTTCAGCTTTTACTTATAACCTTCACTTGGACCCAGATATAAATTATGGGACTGGACTGGGAACAGGTGTAACAGTCACAAAGCTGTACATACTAGCGATCCTTCTCCTCTGATGTTTAAGCTTCCCTCCTTCTGCACTTTTAATGACTTCTCTCCCTGAAGATTCTATAGCTCTACTTCAGTTTGATTTATGTCTGACTATCTCATAATTTACCCCAAATACTTACAGTCCAAGGGCTTCCCAGGTGGCACAATGATGAAGAATCCATCTGCCAGTGCAGGAGACGCAGGTTCAATCCTTGGGTTGGGAAGATCCCCTGGAGGAGGAAATGACAATCCACTCCAGTATTGCCTGGGAAAATCCCATGGACAGAGGAGCCTGGCGGGGCTACAGTGCATGGGGTTACCAAGAATTGGACACAACTGCACGACTAGCATGTACACAGCATGCCTACAGTCCAAGCTCACACTCTTTCCCATAGACTCTTCAGGCCCCAGGAAAATAGACTTGCAATTCCCAGACATGCTTTCACAGACCTAAGCCTGCTTCTGTTGCCCATCACTGATGGGCACTGATGCAGAAGAAAATCTTCAAATCAACTTAGCAGTGACAAACCTTCCAGTCACATAAAGCCACCTCCCACATCTTTGCCAATAAAGGCAGCCAGCAGCAACAGAAGCCACGAGGTGTCAACAAGAGCAATTTAAAGGCCACCAGAGGGAACACAGAGGGCTTCCCTGGTGGCTCAGATCGTAAAGAATCCCTGCCATTGTAGGAGATGCAGGTTCAATTCCTGGGTTGGGAAGATCTCCTGGAGGAGGAAATGGCAACCCACTCCAGTATTCTTGCGTTAAGAATTCCATGGACAGAGGAGCCTGGTGGGCTACAGTCCATGGGTTTGCAAAGAGTCAGACACAACTGAGTGACTAACACTTTCACTTTCAGAAGGAACACAGAAGCCAGTCACTGCACAGGGCACTCTACCAAGAGCAGGAAGGAATTCGGCTTTAAACAATTTTGCTGAAATTCTTCCATGTTACTCCTCAAACTGGGGACATGGGTTTGTTGTTAATATATAAGTATATTGACTGGAAGGATATACATATACAGTATTAAAATAGTTGACTTGTGGTTGCCAAAGGGAGCAAGGTAGGATTGGGAGTTTGAGATTAGTAGATACAAACCATTATACACAGAATGGATAAACAACAAGGTCCTACTGTAAACCCCAGGGAAGGATAATCAATAGCCTGTGATAAACCATAATGGAAAAGAATATGAAAAAGAATATATCAAAAGAAATGAGGACAATTTCAGAAACCTCCAGGATAACATCAGCTACAAATTCGATCATAGGAGTTCCAGAGAGAAGATAAAAAGAAAATAAATACTTGAGGAGAAAGTTGACGGGAAACACCCACAGACCTAACAGGACAAAATAATAAAAAAAAAAAAAAAAAAAAGAGAAGGGAAAAAATAAAAAGCCATAGGAAAAGCTGATCTCAAAACTCGCAGGATGGAGAGTATAAATGATGAAGGAAAAAAACAGCCTAATTATGTAATCGGAGAATCAGCTACAGTAAGAAAAGTTGAGAGAATTTTGCATCACTAAATTTCTCAAAAAAATAAGAATCTCAGAGAATAAAAATAGTGGGAGACTTAAACCCACTCATATAATCTGGCTGTAATAGAAAAGTAAAGAGGAAAAATATTTACTTATGAGCCTCAAAAAATCAGTTCACTCAGAGAGTTTAAAAAAAAAAAAAAAAAAGACTATTTGCTCACTCTGTAGAGGTTTATTGACTATTTTGTGGGTTTGGTACCACTTTGGGTAGTAGGGAGGAAGAGGTGACAAATGTGATCCTGTCCTAAATAATATATTGTGGTAAAGATAGATTTACAATAAAAATACCAAGATGTGCCTAAAATGAGGACACCCAAACTGGACTTTTTGTTTTCTGAACTTTTCATTTCGAGAACAAACCTCCTAATATAAGATGAACTCACCATGATTTTTTTAAGTGTTCTTTGTGATTAAAAACAGAAAGCCATTGGTTAAGAAATTACATATACTCCTCCCCACCATCACTCCCCTTCTTTCTTCCCATTTCCCTCCCACCCTTATTGCTCCTTTCCTTTGTCCATTTTCCCCTGCAAAAAAAAAAAAAAATAAAAAAAATAAAAAAAATAAAAATAAAAATAAAAAAAAAAAAGAATATATGTATGTATAACTGAGTCACTTGCTATACAGTAAAAATTAACACAGCATTGTAAATCAACTATACTTCAGTACAATTTTTAAAAAATGAAAAAAAGATAGTTCTATTTGGATGAAATTGTGGTGACTTTTCTAAATAAAATGCAGCTTTTTTACTTTATTTTCACAATGAAAAGATAATGAATAAAATTGAAGATTGCTGTTATATATCTGTGAGCATAACTAATCTAAGAGCATCAGCACAATACTCTCTTGTTCAAACCAAGAAGTCATAGCTAATTCTCTTCAATTCCTGGTTTGGTTTGTGAATGTGTATGTTAAAAGTCAAAACAAAGGACTAGCAGAAGCCCAGGTCACAAATTTAAAAGTTGAGAATTATCATATTTGTTTGTAATCTCTAAATCACTTGAAATCCAACTCCACACCCCTGTCTTTTTTTCTCATGGTTTATATTTATTTATTTATTTATTTTTTAATTGGAGGGTAATTGCTTTACACTGTTTTGTTGGTTTATGCCCTACAATATCATGAATCAGCCATAAAGATATATATGTCCCCTCCCTCCTGCCATGCCCCTTTCTTAAAACCTAAAAAGAGATAAGTAATAGTTGGGGCCCCACCCACAATGAGACTGAACCGTGTGTCTTGATTATCACTAAGATTCTGGAGGACACCTCTCATCAGTCATTTGCTCACAGTGGTTACTGTTCAAGAGCCAGGACAGTTCCAGAAGATCTGCTGCTTTTGTCCATGTGTGGGGCCCTGGAATCTTCAGTAGGTCTGATAGTAATTGTGCAGAAAAGACAGGCTTATAAGAGACCTCAGAAAGAGGCCAGCTCCTCTGAGAGTCTTGCCACATCTTGCATCTGAAGCAAGGAGACACTAAGGGACCAGTCACCTATTTAGGATGAATAATTTCAAAAAGAATCCTAGAAGACATTTAACTAAAACACAGGCAATTAACTTAATAACACTGTGCCATGATAATAAGCATAATAAACCATACTCTGTATCACTTTTCTGTACACCTGAAAACTAACACAACATTGTAAACCAACTATACTCGAATATAAAAATTTAAATATTTTTTAAAAGTTAATATTATCGAAAGTGAAAATGAAAGAAACTAAACATGTTACTCCTTGGAAGGAAAGTTATGACCAACCTAGATAGCATATTCAAAAGCAGAGATATTACTTTGCCAACAAAGTTTAGTCTAGTCAAGGCTATGGTTTTTCCTGTGGTCATGTATGGATGTGAGAGTTGGACTGTGAAGAAGGCTGAGCGCCAAAGAATGGATGCTTTTGAAGTGTGGTGTTGGAGAAGACTCTTGAGATTCCCTTGAACTGCAAGGAGATCCAACCAGTCCATTCTGAAGGAGATCAGCCCTGGGATTTCTTTGGAAGGAATGATGCTGAAGCTGAAACTCCAATACTTTGGCCACCTCATGCCAAGAGTTGACTCACTGGAAAAGACTCTGATGCTGGGAGGGTTTGGAGGCAGGAGGAGAAGGGGACGACAGAGGATGAGATGGCTGGATGGCATCACTGACTCAATGGACATGAGTCTCAGTGACCTCTGGGAGTTGGTGATGGACAGGGAGGCCTGGCATGGGGTCGCAAAGAGTTGGACATGACTGAGCGACTGATCTGATCTGAAACATGAACAGTTTTGTTTTCTCCTGTATAAATATGCAAAATATATCAATATGTCTTAAATAAAAATAAGAATAAAGACAAAATTCAACACTTAAAAGAGAGTAATATTCTGAAATCCTAAAATAATTTCTGAGGATTAAGTATAAGTCATGCAATGGCTAAAGTCTTTTTTTTTCATTTATTCAATTTAAAATATCTTATTTATTCTATTTAAAATTATCTTCTACTTATATCTCTACTTCTTCTACTTAATTCAACCCTATGAAGGGCTTGAATTAACTTATCTGAATACATAAAGTAGCTCAAGACTTTTGGTCAGTTAGTTAAGAAAAAACTTTAATACAGTATTTTATTCTCATTAAACATATTTGTTCTATTCTATTCTAATATGTTGGAGAAGGAAATGGCAATCCACTCCCGTACTATTGCCTGGAAAATCCCATGGACAGAGGAGCCTGGTAGGCTACAGTCCATGGGGTCGCAAAGAGTCGGACATGACTGAGCGACTTCACGTTCACGTTCATTCTAATATGTATTTCTATTATAGCTCTTCTTAAACAATTGAATGCATATCTTTTCATTAGGAGCAACGTCCTAACGTTTTCATATTGTTGGTTTTTATTTCAAAGCTTCGGAAGGATTCGATTCACTCAGAGCACGCAGAGGTGGCAAAGTGCTCTTCTGGGGCAAGGATAAAGTTACCCGCCCACAGCCTCTTGCACAAATGTGTCCCCACTGGTCTGATTCAAGTGCCACTTGCGCCACAGTCATCCAGGAGGGTGACAGCAGCGCCTGTCAGAGGCTCGCTCCCTTCTTTATCTGTAGGCTAAGGTTGCCCGACTGGTCCTGCCATGGATGCCTCGGGGCTGAAGAATGGAGGAGCAAGGGCCCTCTTCTCTAAAAAAGAGTCAGCCTGAGAATCCTAAGTGGTGCCTTTTGCATCGGCTCTGCAGGAGAGACAGGAAGAAGAAAAAGCAGGCGTTGGTTGAATGACAGTGTTGGTTTTGATGACATAGGTATCTTACAGAAACCACATCATCTTGAACTGTGGTATTGGAGAAGACTCTTGAGAGTCCCTTGGACTGCAAGGAGATCCGACCAGTCCATCCTAAAGGAAATCAGTCCTGAATATTCATTGGAAGGACTGATCTTGAAGCTGAAAGTCCAGCACTTTGGCCACCTGATGCAAAGAACTGACTCATTGGAAAAGACCCTGATGCTGGGAAAGATTGAAGGCGGGAGGAGAAGAGGAAGACAAAGGATGAGATGGTTGGATGGCATCACCAACTCGATGGACATGAGTTTGAGCAAGCTCTGGGAGTTTGTGATGGACAGAGAGGCCTGGCACACTGCAGTCCATGGGGTCACAAAGAGTTGGACATGACTGAAGGACTGAACTGAATGAACTGAGCTGAGCTGATTTTTAAAGATGGAAGGAGATGGAAAGAGAAATAGTAATTCAAGGGGGAAATAGAACATAGTACCTTGATATTAGTAAGTGAAATTGATGACAGTTTCTCTGAAACAGGAATTTAAAAGTTTAGATATTTAATAGCTGGTAATTTAGCATTCTGAAGGATAGTCGTTTGGGAAAGAAATAGATCTTATTATATGATCACATCAATAACCTATACCAAAATGTAATAATGGTAATAATAGCAATCAGTCCTAACTTCATGAAGGAAATAGCAAGAGAAACAAAAGATGATCATATTTTATATTTGTAAATAATGTTACAAGTTTCCAAGGGATTTCACTTAAACGGTCTCATTTAATCCTCACACCAGTTTAAAAAATAGGCTGCACAATTTTTTTTTTTTTTTCATTTTGCAGGCAGAGTATTGAAGCCTAGACCAACTTAGTGATTTGCCCTGGGTGAAAATCTAGGAAATGACAAAACTAGGACCAGAACTCTTGGCTTTTGCTTCCCAGTTGCTTTTCATTCTGAAGGAGTGACCATTCCTGATTCCACAATCTCTGTCACTGAAAACAGCCATTAATTTCCAGGGTTGAGTAAAGCTCCTCTCATGCTTTGGTATCATTCATAGTACTTATCCCTAGTGAATGGATACAGTGTGTGGTTGTCCCTTTCCATGTACTGTTAACACAACATGGGAATCAACCTAAACAATTCAGCTCACAGCTTTTCTTTGGGTTTGTCAAGGGCCTCAGTTCTCAGTCATGGTTCAGCTGGCAGATGACTGAACCATCTGTACCAACCCAAAAGCATCACTTCCACCTACTCCACCCTCTGACCCAATTTCTACCAACAGCTGGCACCACAGCAGGCAACTGCATATACTGCATAATTTTTTGAGTTTGCTTTCAACCTGTCACCAACCCCCAATCTCTCTTTCACACACACACACACATCCCTCACCACACACAGATGTATACACACACACACATACAAGCATTCTAGGGGGAAAATTTTGTATTGCTTTTATTTGTTTAAATAAATAAATAAAATGAACCATAAGCAAAAGTTTGTTATGGGGGTAAGACTGGCTTTCCAGGTGGCACTAGTGGTAAAGAACCTGCCTGCCAATGCAGGAGACATAAGAGACCTGGGTTCAGTCCCTAGGTTGGGAATATCCTCTGGAGGAGGGCATGGCAACCCACTCCAGTATTCTTGCCTGGAGAATCCCTTGGACAGAGGAACCTGGTGAGCTACAGTCCACAGAGTTGCAAAGAGTTGGACTAGCTTCACTCCACAGAGTTGCAAAGAGTTGGACACGACTGAAGCAACTTAGTATACCTGCATGGGGATAACACAGAATGCTCAGATTATAGGAAATTCACAAACTTTTGATAATACAGCTGTTAACTCAGTTTCTGGGTCACACGTTATTCACCACTGAAACAGAAACATGTGATTCTAGAGAACTTCTTTGGTGGTCCTGTGGCTAAGACTCAGAGCTCCCAATGCAGGGGGCCTGGGTTCAGTCTCTGGTCAGGAAACTAGATCCCACATGCCTCAACTGAAAGACCCTGTAGAAAGAAAGAAAGAAAGTGAAGTCATTCAGTTGTGTCCAACTCTTCGTGACCCTGTGGACTGTAGCCTACCAGGCTCCTCCATCCATGGTATTCTCCAGGCAAGAATACTGGAGTGGGTTGCCATTTCCTTCTCTAGGGCATCTTCCTGACCCAGGGATTGAATCCAGGTTGCCCATATTGCAGGCAATCGCTTTACCCTTTGAGCCACCAGGGAAGCCTGTATGATCAACTAAAAGATTCTGCATGCTGCAACTAAGATCTGGTACAGCCAAATAAATAAATATTAAAAAAAAGAAACACGTGATTCCAGGTTGAGGAGAAATGAGAGCTAACCAAGGTCTTTGCTTTTATGACTCTCTCATTTCCTTTAACTCTTTCTTCAGTGGTCCTTTTCTTGGTTCTACCTTTTCTGAGCATTGTATTTTAAATGGGTCACCAAGTACCCAAGCCTCACCCCAACTCCTGCACTGCTTATTTGCCAGCCCTGCTTCATTTTTCTCCACAGAATCACTACCTGAAATACTGTAGATTCTACTTGTTTAGTTTTTCACGTTTGCCTCTAAAATTCTCCACAACAATAGGAATAATTCCCCAAAAGGGCCTAATGTAACAATATTTATCAAATGAACAAACAAAGGTTATCATTTTGGCACTAGGTAGAAGTCATCCTTCATTTTTTTCATCTAAAATTGAAACCCTAAACTCCTATGAAAATAGCATAAAACTTTAAAATACTCAGGAACACAAAAAAAAAGATAGCAGACTGGTAAAATGGAAAGACTGTATTAGACCAGTGATAAGAAAATTTAGCTTTCATCTTATTTAAGCCACTTAAGTGAAACCGCTCAGTCGTGTCCGACTCTGTGACCCCATGGACAGTAGCCTGCACCAGGCTCCTCCATCCATGGGATTTTCTAGGGCAAGAGTACTGGAGTGGGTTGCCATTTCCTTCTGCAGGGAATCTTCCAGACCCAGGGATCGGACCCAGGTCTCCCGTATTGATAGACAAATGCTTTACCGTCTGAGCCAGCCACTACCCAACTGCAATTTTGGGCAAGTCAGTTTACTTCTCTAACATTTGACCTCAGCCTGTTCTCTAAGAGAATGTCTTTTAAGAAAACCAAAAGCAAAGTATCAATATATGATATTTTATGAAGTTGATACTTTCCAAATCTGCAGAAAGATATTGCCTGTATTTATAGTGGCAGCCCTGGGATTTCTTTGGAAGGAATGATGCTAAAGCTAAAACTCCAGTATTTTGGCCACCTCATGCGAAGAGTTGACTCATTGGAGAAGACTCTGATGCTGGGAGGGATTGGGGGCAGGAGGAGAAGGGGACGACAGAGGATGAGATGGCTGGATGGCATCACTGACTTGATGAATATGAGTCTGAGTGACCTTTGAGAGCTGGTGATGGATAGGGAGGCCTGGCGTGCTGCAGTTCATGGGGTCGCAAAGAGTCGGACACGACTGAGCGACTGCTCTGATCTGATAGTGGCAGAATCTTTTACTTGCAAAATATATATATGTTTTATCTAACCAAAATAATGTTTGTAGATGTTGTTTCCATTTTGTAAAATCTATCAGAAACTGTAAATCTAGAAAATCTGAAAGAAATTAATTTTAAGTTAAAAAAGAAAGAACAGGTATAGTCATCTTCATATATCTCTTTTTTAGGTTCCAGCTTTCATACTCTGGGTTCTTAATCTATTAAAATACCCTGCAATTTGAAAATTCCTTTTATCATGAATCATCACTTTTTAGCTCCTTGTTTTTAAAAAATCTTGGAAGTAATAGACTACATTTTGGCTTTAGGATTATTCATTTATTTTATCCTTACTCTCCACACTCCCTGGGCATTCAAACAATTTTAATACATATAATCATGCTTATATTTTAGAATATAGAATCCAGCAATGTTTTGTTTAATATGAATATTTTAATTTATAGGTTTGTTCCATGTAAGTTTCGGAGAAGGCAATGGCACCCCACTCCAGTACTGTTGTCTGGAAAATCCCATGGATGGAGGAGCCTGGTAGGGTGCAGTCCATGGGGTCGCTAGGAGTCGGACATGACTGAGCGACTTCACTTTCACTTTCCACTTTCATGCATTGGAGAAGGAAATGGCAACCCACTCCAGTGTTCTTGCCTGGAGAATCCCAAGGACGGGGGAGCCTGGTGGGCTGTCGTCTATGGGGTTGCACAGAGTCGGACACTGCTGAAGTGACTTAGCAGTAGCAGTCCATGTAAGTTTATTAAGAATGCTTTAATTTGCAGGTTTGTTTCATATATGTAACTTAGCTAACTTACAAATGAGGGAGAACAAGGAGACAGAAGAAATATTTTGGTTTCTGGGTTCACACATGCAGTCTGTGAGTCCACAGGGCTCAGAGGCTGAGATGGCTGGCTTCTCTTTACATGTGGTCTTTCAGCTTAAAGGAAACTAAATGGGACCCTTCAAGTGACCATAGCAGCACTCTATGAATGCTGAGTGGCAAGGCCAGGTCTAAGAGCATGAATGCCTGGGTATGGTTGGTCAACTACGTTAACTTGGAACACACATACTCCATTAAGTTTTGCTAAACTTCTAATTTTCCTTATAGCCAAACATCCAGATACAAAGATGTGAGTTCTTTTAGTGATTATTATTATTATCCTGACTTGGCAGTTAAGAGATATTTGTGGCATTTCAAGGTAATTGGGCTATTTGGTGATCAAAAGACTCAATATACAAATACTTAAACAAGCATCTGTTTCTGTCTTCTTTACTGATGTCCCCATGGGCCAGTGCAGACACATGGCCAAATCCAGACTGGATTTCGAAGGGGAGCCACAGGGATCCCCAAGGGATTCAAGGGGGCATTAATATGGCGATCTACCACAAGATCATAGGAAATATTAATGTATTATTCTCTTAAATAGTTATTAAAATGGGAGCATATTTTGTCAATTAAAGATGTCACCAATCTCAACGCATGGATTTCATTTTACGTATTTAGTATTTGAATTTATTTATTTCCTTTAAGTATTTTTTTCAAAGCTTAAACTTCTTACTTGGTATTGGGGTATAGCCGATCAACAATGTTCTAGTAGTTTCCGGTGAATAGGAAAGGAACTCAGCCACAAATAAACATTATCCATTATCCCCAGACTCCGCTGCCATCCAAGCTGACACGTAACATTGAGTAGAGTTCCATGAAAGTATTTTCTTTTACTATCAATGTCATTTTGTGTTTCATTGAGTTCATAGATTTTTTAAAAACAGCATTGCTCTTTCTTTTCTCACATTATTCTGCTCTGGATTTCATTGAATAATCAATTAACAATATAACAACAAATATGGAGAGTCAAATGTGTCAGTATTTTAAATTTTTTTGTTTGTTAAAGAAAGTTAAGCATGTCAGTAGCTCAAGGAAGGTTAATATTTTTAAAGTATTTTTATGGATGAAGTCTTAATTGTAAAATACTGTAACATACAAACAAACAACTTTATATGCCACACAAAACACATCTATAGGTTGAATTGGGTCCAAGAACTCAGTTTGTAAACCTTGCTCAAACTAAAAATAACTGTTAAAATTAATAGTTTAGCATAAGTACAGTTCAGTTTAGTTGCTCAGTCGTGTACAACTCTTTGCGACCCCATGAATCGCAGCACACCAGGCCTCCCTATCCATCACCAACTCCCAGAGTTCACCCAAACTCATGTGCATCGAGTCGGTGATGCCATCCAGCCATATCATCCTTTGTCGCCCCTTCTCCTCCTGCCCCCAATCCCTCCCAGCATCAGAGTCTTTTCCAATGAGTCAACTCTTCGCATCAGGTGACCAAGTATTGGAGTTTCAGCTTTAGCATCAGTCCTTCCAATGAACACCCAGGACTGATCTCCTTTAGGATGGACTGGTTGGATCTCCTTGCAGTCCAAGGGACTCTCAAGAGTCTTCTTCAACACCACAGTTCAAAAGCATCAATTCTTTGGCACTCAGCTTTCTTCACAATCCAACTCTCACATCCATACATGACCACTGGAAAAACCATAGCCTTGACTAGACGAACCTTTGTTGGCAAAGTAATGTCTCTGCTTTTGAATATGCTGTCTATGTTGGTCATAACTTTCCTTCCAAGGAGTATGTGTCTTTTAATTTCACGGCTGCCGTCACCATCTGCAGTGATTTTGGAGCCCCCCAAAATAAAGTCTGACACTGTTTCCACTGTTTCCCCATCTATTTCCCATGAAGTGATGGGACCAGATGCCATGATCTTAGTTTTCTGAATGTTGAGCTTTAAGCCAACTTTTCCTCTCCTCTTTCACTTTCATCAAGGGGCTCTTTAGTTCCTCTTCACTTTCTGCCATAAGAGTGGTGTCATCTGCATATCTGAGGTTATTGATATTTCTCAAGCTATTTCAAATCCTGAAAGATGATGCTGTGAAAGTGCTGCACTCAATATGCCAGCAAATATGGAAAACTCAGCAGTGGCCACAGGACTGGAAAAGGTCAGTTTTCATTCCAATCCCAAAGAAAGGCAATGCCGAAGAAGGCTCAAACTACCGCACAATTGCACTCATCTCCCATGCTAGTAAAGTAATGCTCAAAATTCTTCAAGCCAGGCTTCAGCAATACGTGAACCATGAACTTCTTAATGTTCAAGCTGGTTTTTGAAAAAGCAGAGGAACCAGAGATCAAATTGCCAACATCCGTTGGATCATCAAAAAAGCAAGAGAGTTCCAGAAAAACATTAATTTCTGCTTTATTGACTACACCAGAGCCTTTGACTGTGTGGATCACAATAAACTGTGGAAAATTCTGAAAGACATGGGAATACCAGACCATCTGACCTCTTGAGAAACCTATATGCAGGTCAGGAAGCAACAGTTAGAACTGGACATGGAACAACAGACTGTTCCAAATAGGAAAAGGAGTACATCAAGGCTGTATATTGTCACCCTGCTTATTTAACTTATATGCAGAGTACATCATGAGAAACACTGGGCTGGAAGAAGCACAAGCTGGAATCAAGAGTGCCAGGAGAAATATCAATAGTTTAGCATAACAAGCCCAAAATTTACTCCATGCTAACTGGTCCAGATAGCTCTTAAGAGAATTTAGAATGTTAATGTTTTCCATTATCTGCCATTTTCAAGATGAAGTCCCCAAACTAATTTGGAGAAAAAAAATCAACCATATAGTAGACTATTACAGAATTATACACATATTTGTTAGTGATTAAAAATCAGTTTGATTTATACAGTTGAAACACTATTCAAGAAAACTCGAATGCAAGTCTTTTAGTAAGAACAATTATTTTCATGGCAACTGATAGAATTGGTTAAATCAGGCCTGTTTCACCAGTAATCACTGGTAATCACTTTGTTTATGAAGGCAGAAATGAGATAGGTGGTACCCTCAGAAGCATGATCTGCCAACCAACATCAGCATTACCTAGGAATTTGTTAGAAATGCAAACTCTTGAATACCATGCCAGACATACTGAATCAAAATCTATAATTTAACAAGACCCCCCCAGGGGCCTGTGTACATATTAAAGCTTAAGAGGCATCAGCCCAGGATACGTTTCTTGGTTAAATGATGTCATGTTTACAAACACATGAAAAGATGCTCAACATCACTCATTATCAGAGAAATGCAAATCAAAACCACTATGAGGTACCATTTCACGCCAGTCAGAATGGCTGTGATCTAAAAGTCCACAAGCAATAAATGCTGGAGAGGGTGTGGAGAAAAGGGAACCCTCTTACACTGTTGGTGGGAATGCAAACTAGTACAGCCAATCTGGAGAACAGTATGGAGATTCCTCAAAAAACTGGGAATAGAACTGCCTTATGATCCAGCAATCCCACTGCTGGGCATACACACTGAGAAAACCAGAATTGAAAGAGACACGTGTACCCCAATGTTCATAGCAGCACTGTTTACAATAGTCAGGACTTGGAAGCAACCTAGATGTCCATCCACAGATGAATGCATAAGAAAGCAGTGGTACATATACACAATGGAGTATTACTCAGCCATTAAAAAGAACACATTTGAATCAGTTCTAATGAGGTGGATGGAACTGGAGCCTATTATACAGAGTGAAGTAAGCCAGAAAGAAAAACACCAATACAGTATACTAACGCATATATATGGAATTTAGAAAGATGGTAACAATAACCCTGTTTACGAGACAGCAAAAGAGACACTGATGTATAGAACAGACTTTTGGACTCTGGGAACGGGAGAGGATGGGATGATTTGGGAGAATAGCATTGAAACATGTATAATATCATATCTGAAACGAGTCACCAGTCCAGGTACGATGCCTGATAGCGGATGCCTGGGGATGGTGCACTGGGATGACCCAGGGGGATGGTATGGGGAGGGAGGAGGGAGGAGGGTTCAGGATGGGAACACATGTATACTTGTGGCGGATCCATCTTGATGTATGGCAAAAGCAATACAATATTGTAAAGTTAAGCAAAATAAAATTTAATTTTAAAAAAATGATGTCATGTTCAAAGTCAATGGGAAGGACCTTATCAGTGAGCTTTTGATGGGAGATGTGAGCATTTGGAGGGATGTGTGTGTGGCTTCCCAGGTGGCACTAGTGGTAAAGAACACACCTGCCAATGCAGGAGACATAAGAGACGCAGTTTTGATCCCTGGGTCGGCAAGATCCCCTAGAGAAGGCCCACCCACTCCAGTATTGTTGCCTGGAGAATCCCATGGGCAGAGTCTGGTGGGCTACAGTCTATAGGGTCACAACCACTTGCACATGACTGAGTGACTTAGCATACATGTGAGCACTTGGAGCAGGGTACTGGCTCTTGTCATCCTGCTAGAGATATGTGAATTGGCCCCAGAGCCCACAGAAATTTTTGCTGTGAGTGTCATGCAAAAATGTTATGCTGCCACTCCTCAAGCAGCTGAGGAGTGTTTCCAGATGAACGCCAGCTTTCTGAGGGAGCACACAATTTCCTGAAATACTTGCTGTTAATACATTTTGCTCAGACTGACTCCTACAACTTACTCTCACATTTCATGACTCAATCTAATAGCTCCCCTGAGGACCTTGTGAAGAGGAGATATGGAGCCCCTTGCCCTTCCAGAGATGCTGGGCCACGTAGTATTACATACTCGCTGGTCTCTCAGTGCTTCATGTCAGAACGCACATGGCATCAGTTAGTCCCAAGATCGGTCATCATTTGTTAAGATATTATCTGCAATTTTCCATTGTAAAACTTACTTTTCCACTTTGCAATTAATCTGATTGTGTGATTGGTGAAGTGATATTTCAGATTATGTGATTAACCTGTTCCTTAACAGGTTCTTCCGCACTTCCTTTTGGTTTTTTGGCCATGCTGCATAGCATGTGGGATCCTAGTTCTTAAGCACTAGACTGTCAGAAAGTTCAACAGTTCTTCAACTAATAATTTTAATATGCATGGATAAACAAATTAGAATCAATTATTACTAGGGCAGTTGGAAAATCTTGATTTTTCTACTCCTCTCATCCATTCTACATTCATTGGTGAGCATTTATGTCAAAAAGTACAAAATTGTCACTTACATTATATTTTTAAAAAATATTTACTTATTTATTTGGCTGCCTCAGATCTTTCTTATGTCATGATCTTCTGCTGTGTCTTGTAGACACGTGAATTCCTTAGCTGTGGTGCTTAGCTCCCCAGGCAGGGATCAAACCCAAGTCCTTTGCATTGCAAGGCGGATTCTTAACCACTGGACCGCCAGAAAGTCCCTTATTTACATTACTTTCATGGAAGTTGTAGGAAGTTTATTTTGCTACCTCTGATGTAAGCTATGTGTTCATGCTCAGTCGTGTCCGACTCTGTGCAGCCCCATGGACTGTAGCCCGCCCGGCTCTTTTGTCCATAGAATTTTCCAGGCAAGAATACTAGAGTGGGTTGCCATTTCCTACTCCACTGATATAAGCTACTTCCATTCATATCTTATATGTAATAATTTAATTAAAGCCTGTAAAATAGGAAGCACTAATTAGGAATATCAAAATAGTGGGTACGCAAGCATGAGCATCTCCTTCTTTTTCTTTTTACTACTCAACTGCAGTTTATAGGATATCTCTTATTTCTGCTGCATCCTATCCAGGAGAACAGATACTGTAACATTCATATCCAGTCAGGGCATATAAAGGATATTTCAGAATTTATACATTTCAATCAATTATTGTTTGGTTCTAGTTGTTTTGTTGTCATAATATTTTTCCTTCTCACTCATGCTGACTTTATTTCTATTCAGCTTTACCCTTTAGTCCCCTTTATGTTGGCCAAATGATCATCAGGAGAGTGGAGACTAGCAGGGGTAATTAGACAAGAGATGGATAGGTGTTCGCATGTTCAAGTGCCTAGCTGTTATTCCTGCTTCATCTTCAATCCTACCTAATTAACAGGTCTGAAAGAGATTGTGATACCTTGTTTTAGTTCATATTTTCTAAGTAAATTTATTATATCTACTATCCATCTATCCATACATCAATCCATTCATCCACCCATCCATTCAATATTTGCTATCTAAATCAAACACGTCCTCATTGTCAGGCACTGTCCATGCTACCACACATACAAGAGTAAGATACATACAAGATGAATAGGATACCGTCTCTACTCTTAAATCAATGGTCTCCAATCATTTTGGCACCAGGGACCAGTTTTGTGGAAGACAATTTTCCCACAGATTGGGTGTGGGCTTGGTTTGGGGATGATTCAAGCATATTGCACTTATTGTGCACTTTATTGCTATTATAATTACATCAGCTCCACCTCAGATCATTAGGCATTAGATCCCAGAGGCTGGGGACCCCTGCCTTAAAAACCGATTGCCAAATGACCCAGCAATCCCACTGCTGGGCATACACACTGAGAAAACCAGAACTGAAAGAGGCACGTGTACCCCAATGTTCATAGCAGCACTGTTTACAATAGCCAGGACGTGGAAGCAACCTAGATGCCCATCCACAGATGAATGGATAAGCAAGCTGTGGTACATATACACGATGGAGTATTACTCAGCCATTAAAAAGAATACATTTGAATCAGTTCTATTGAGGTGGATGGAACTGGAGCCTATCATACAGAGTGAAGTAAGCCAGAAAGAAAAACACAAATACAGTATACTAACGCATATATATGGAATTTAGAAAGATGGTAACAATCACCCTGCTTATGAGACAGCAAAAGAGACACTGATGTATAGAATAGACTTTTGGACTCTGGGACTGGGAGAGGGTGGGACGATTGGGGAGAATAGCATTGAAATATGTATAATATCATATCTGAAACGAGTCAGTCCAGGTACGATGCCCGATAACAGATGCCTGGGACTGGAGCACTGGGATGACCTGGAGGGATGGTGTGGGAGGGGGAGGGAGGAGGGTTCAGGATGGGGAGGACGGGTATTCTGGTGGTGGATCCATCTCGATGAAAAATAAAAAATTGTAAAAAATAAAATAAAATAAAATAAAAGTCTAAAAAAAACCCCCCCTCTCTCTTCTTTTTTTCTCTAAAAAAATTTTTTTTTTTTTTTTCCAACTCTCTCCTTTTTCCCCCACTTATTTTTATAATTTTTTTTTTTATTCTCCCCAAACATTTTTTTCTCCTTTTCAAAAAAAAAAAAAAAAAAATATAAAATAAAAAAACACACAACCTCCACACCACACCACAATCACACCCCCACACCTTTAAAATTTAACACCCACCCCCCCTTCATGATCACAGCCTTGGGGTAGTGAAAGGGCTTGTGTAACTCAATGAAGCTGTGAACCATGCTGTGCAGGGCCACCAAAGATGACAATGAAGAGTTCTGAGAAAATGTGGTCCACTGGAGGATGAAATGGTAACCCACTTCAGTATTCTTGTCTTGAAAATTTCATGGACAGTATGAAAAAGCAAAAAGATATGACACCAGAAGATGAGCACTCCCAGCTGGAAGGTGTCCAATACTGGGGAAGAGCATAAGGCAATTACTAATAGCTCCAGAAAGAATGAAGCAGCTGGGTCAAAGCGGGAACAGTGTTCAGTTGTGGATGTGTCTGGTGGTGAAAGTAAAGTCAAATGTCATAAAGAACAATATTGCATAGAAATCTAAAATGCTAGGTCCATGAATCAAGGTAAATTGGACATAATCAAGCAGAAGATAGCAAGATTGAACATTGACATTTTAACAATCAGTAAACTAAAATGGATGGGAATGGGCGAATTTAATTCAGATGACCATTATATCTACTACTGTGGGCAAGAACCTCATAAAAGAAATGGAGTAACTCTCATAGTCAAAAAAGAATCCAAAATGCAGTACTTGAGTGCAGTCGTACAAATGAAAGGATGATCTTGGTTTATTTCCAAGGCAAACCATTCAATATCACAGTAATCCAAGTTTATGCCTCAACCACCAGTTCTATGAAGATCTACAATACCTTCTAGAACTAACACACACACACACACACAAAAACCAAGATGTTCTTTTCATCACAGGAGACTGGAATGAGGAAGTCAAATGAGGAAGTATCTTTTTCCCTTTGAGGGAAATGAGGAAGTCAAGAGAAACCTGGAATAATAGGCAAGTTTGGCCTTGGAATTTGCAGTACAATAAGGGTTAACAGAATTTTGTCAAGAGAACAGGCCGATCACAACAAACACCCTTTTTCAACAACATAAGAGATGACTGTACCACATAGACATCACCAGATGGTCAATACCACTATGTTCCTATAGCCAAAGATAGAGAAGCTCTAGACGGTCAGTAGAAACAAGACCTAGGGCTGACTGTGGCTTAGATCATGAACTCCTTATTGCAAAATTCAAGCTTAAACTGAAGAAAGTAGGGAAAACCACTAAGCCATCCACGTAGGACCTAAATCAAATCCCTTATGATTATACAGTAGAGATGATGGATAGATTCAAGGATAAGATCTGATATACTGCCTGAAGAACTATGGACAGAGGTTCATAACACTGTACGGAAGGCAGTGACCAAAACCATTCCAAAGAAAAAGAAATGCAAGAAGGCAAAGTGGTTGTCTGAGGAAGCCTTATAAATAGTTGAGAAAATAAGAGAAGTGAAAGGCAATGGAGAAAGGGAAAGATATACTCAACTGAATGCAGAGTTTCAGAGAATAGCAAGGAGAGGTAAGAAAGCCTTCATATGAAAACAATGCAAAAAAAATTAGAGGAATATAATAGAATGGGAAAGACTAGAGATCTCTCAAAGAAAATTAGAGATACCAATGGAACATTTAATGCAAAGATGTGCACAATAAAGGACAGAAATGGTAAGGACCTAACAGAAACAGAAGAGATTAAGAAGAAATGGCAAGAGAACTGTACAAAGATGATCTTAATGACCCAGTTAACAATGATTGTGTAGTTACTCACCTAGAGCCAGACATTCTGGAGTGTGAAGTCAAGGCTGTGATAGGAAGCATTACTAGAACAAACAAAGATGGAACTCCAGCTGAGCTATTTAAAATCAGAAAAGATGATGCTGTTAAAATGCTGCACTCAATATGCTAGCAAATTTGGAAAGCTCAGCAGTGGCCATAGGACTGGAAAAATCAGTGTTCAGTCTAATCCCAAAGAAGGACAATGCCAAAGGAGGTTCAAATATACAATTGCACTCATTTTACATGTTAGGAAGGTAATGTTCAAAATCCTTCAAGCTAGACTTCAGCAGTACGTGAACCAAGAACTTCCAGATGTACAAGCTGGGAATAGAAAAGGCAGAAGAATCAGAGATCAAATTGCCAACATTCATTGGATCTCAGATAAAGCAAGAGAATTCCAGAAAAACATCTACTTCTGCTTCATTGATTACATTAAAGCCTTTGACTATAGTGTAGATCACAACAAACTGTAAAATTCAGAAATGGGAGTACCAGAACACCTTACCTGTTTCCTGAGAAACTTGTATGCAGGTCAAGAAGCAACAGTTAGAACCAGACATGAAACAACTGACTGGTTCAAAATTGGGGAAAGAGTATGACAAGACTGCATATTGTCACCCTACTTATTTCACTCATATGCAGAGTACATCATGGAAATGCTGGGCTGGATGAATCACACGCTAGAATCAAGATTGTCAGGATAAATATCTACAACCTCAGATATGCAGATAATGGCATTCTAAGGGCAGAAAGTAAAGAGGAACTAAAGAGCCTCTTGATGAAGGTGAAAGAGAAGAGTGAAAAAGCTGGCTTAAAACTCAACATTCAAAAGATGAAGATCATGGCATCCAGTCCCATCATTTCATGGCAAATAGAAGGGGAAAAAGTGGAAACTGAGACAGATTTTATTTTTTTAGGTTCCAAAATCACTGCAGCCATGAAATTAAAAGATGCTTGCTCCTTGGAAGCCAAGTGTGACAAACCTAGACAGTATGTTAAAAAGCAGAGACATCACTTTACCTAAAAAGTCTAATCAAAGCTATGATTTTTCCAGTAGTCATGTATGGATGTGACAGTTGGACCATAAAGAAGATTGAGTGCTGAAGAAGTGATGCTTTTGAAATGTGGTTCTGGAGACCACTCTTGAGAGTCCCTTGGACTGAGAGGAGATCAAAACAAGTCAGTCCTAAAGAAAATCATGCTACCAGGTCTTAAGATGGTGGAGGAATAGGTCGAGGAGACCACTTTCTCCCCAACAAATTTTTTGAAAGAACATTTGAACGCGGAGCAAATTCCACAAAACAACTTCTGAATGCTGGCAGAGGACATCAGGCACCCAAAAGGCAGCCCATTGTCTTTGAAAGGAGGTAGGATCCAATCAAAAAATGGGCCAAAGAACTAAACAGATATTTCTCCAAAGAAGACATACAGATGGCTAACAAACACATGAAAAGTTGCTCAACATCACTCATTATTAGAGAAATGCAAATCAAAACCACAATGAGGTACCATTTCAGGCCAGTCAGAATGACTGCAATCCAAAAGTCTACAAGCAATAAATGCTGGAAAGGGTGTGGAGAAAAGGGAACCTTCTTACACTGTTGGTGGGAATGCAAACTAGTACAGCCACTATGGAGAACAGTGTGGAGATTCCCTAAAAAACTGGAAATAGAACTTCCATACAACCCAGCAATCCCACTGCTGGGGATACACACCAAGGAAACCAGAATTGAAAGAGACACGTGTACCCCAATGTTCATCGCAGCACTGTTTATAATAGCCAGGACATGGAAGCAACCTAGATGTCCATCAGCAGACAAATGGATAAGAAAGCCGTGGTACATATACACAATGGAGTATTACTCAGCCATTAAAAAGAATGCATTTGAATCAGTTCTAATGAGGTGGATGAAACTGAAGCCTATTATACAGAGTGAAGTAAGCCAGAAAGAAAAATATCAATACAGTATACTAATATATATATATGGAATTTAGAAGGATGGTAATGATAACCCTGTATGTGAGACAGCTAAAGAGGGAGACACAGATGTATAGAACAGTCTTTTGGACTCCGTGGGAGAGGGCAAGGGTGGTATGGTTTGGGAGAATGGCATTGAAACATGTATGTTATCATATGTGAAACGGATCGCCAGTCCAGGTTCAATGCATGATACAGGGTGCTCGGGGCTGGTGCACTGGGATGACCCAGAGGGATGGGATGGGGAGGGTGGCGGGGGGCGGTTCAGGATGGGGAGAACATATACATCCGTGGCAGATTCATGTCAACATATGTCAAAACCACTACAATATTGTAAAGTAATTAGCCTCCAAAAATAAATAAATTTAAATTTAAAAAAATAAATAAAGGAAATCAGTCCTGAATATTCACTGGAAGGTTTGTTGCTGAAGATGAAGCTCCAACACTTTGGCCACCTGATGCGAAGAGCCAACTTACTGGACAAGACCCTGATGCTGGGAAAGATTGAAGGCAGGAGGAGAAGGGGGCAGCACAGGGTGAGACAGTTGGATGGCATCACTGACTCAATGGACATGAGTTTGAGCAAACTCCTGGACATAGTGAAGGACAGAGGAGTTTGGCTTGCTAGAGTCCATGGGGTCACAAAGAGTCAAACATGACATAGTGACTGAACTACAGCGATATCTTTGTCTACTATCTTCCCTGGTGGCTCAGATGGTAAAGCATCTGCTTACAATGAGGGAGACCCAGGTTCGATCCCTGGGCTGGGAAGATCTCCTGGAGAAGGAAATGGCAACCCACTCCAGTACTCTTGCCTGGAAAATCCCACAGACGGAGCGTTGTAGGCTACAGTCCATGGGGTCGCAAAAAGTTGGACACGACTGAGCGACTCTACTTTCACTTTCATTTTCTAGGAAGCTGAGAACTGCCAAGTAGCGTTTCTTGGCCTCTCTTTTTTAGACGACTTCTTAGAGGAATGGTATATTTCTCTCACCTGCAGTGAAATGACATAGATAGAAAGCATGATATAAAGGCAAGGGAGAAAGGTATTTGCTGTAAGGGGACAGATACAATTCAAAAGAAAATTTATAATTTCTTTTCCCAATATAATCCCTTGATAATTATGTGTGAGGGAAAATAATGTTAATACAGTATTTCATCAAATTTTAGAGAATGTAGCTCATGTTATTCTTTTTAGGAACTGTACTAACCATTAACATTGCTAATCTACCTAAAATTACATTTGTGGTGGTCAATCTATATAATTCTTTTTAATTATCTTGGTTTTGGGTGTGATTTTTCTCAACATGAGAATATACTATAGAGTATTCAGAGGGCTATAATTTTTCCCCTACAGGAAGAAATAGTTAGCAATGGCTAACTATTGCTAACTAGCTATTGCAATGGTCATTTCTTTTTTGTACCTACAAAGTAAAATTTAGAACATTTTCTGTGGTTACTTAATTCAATTGTTAATGAAGAGAGGTATATCACAATAGCTTTTTAAAACATTTTTCAATATCTATTAATGAATTTATTCTCTTTAAAGTATATTCATTGATAACAATTTCAGTGGTAAAATGTCATAATTTAATTCTAATGATCTTTATCTCATTTGACCCACACAACACCTATTTGAAGAAGATAAGGAATGTATTATCATCATTTATCAGATAAGGAGAGCCTTAAAGAGACTCTTGTCCATGTCTTAGGCCTTGTCCATGCCCACACATCTTAGCTGCTGCTGCTGCTGCAAAGTCGCTGCAGTCGTGTCCAACTCTGTGCGACCCCATAGATAGCAGCCCACCAGGATCCCCCGTCCCTGGGATTCTCAGGCAAGAACACTGGAGTGGGTTGCCATTTCCTTTTCCAATGCATGAAAGTGAAAATTGAAAGTGAAGTCGCTCAGTCATGTCCGACTCAGTGACCCCATGGACTGCAGCCTACCAGGCTCCTCCATCCATGGGATTTTCCAGGCAAGAGACAAATCTTAGGGCCAGAGATAAAAACAGAACTGAGGCCTCTTGATTCCTGGAGCAGGATGCTTTCCATTATAACATACTATCTATCTTCCTAGTAGCTCTTTTTAAAAAAAAAAAAAAAAAATTATTTACTTATGTATTTATTGGCTGTGCTGGGACTTCATTGCTGTGGGCTTTTCTGTAGTGGCGGCAAGTGGGGGCTTCTGTCTAGTTGTGGTGCTCAGGCTTCTTATTTCGGTGGCTTCCCTGTTGCAGACCCCAGGCTCTAGAGCACAGGTTCAGTAGTTGTGGTGCTCTAGCTAAGTTGCTCCGTGGCACGTGCAATCTCTCCAGACCAGAAATCAAACCCATGTCTCCTGCATTGGTAGGCAGATAGAGTTTCTTGACCACTGAGCCACCAGAGAAGTTCCCTAGTTGCTCCTAAAATCTGTGATCTGTTGCACACAAAGGAAGTGCCAAAGAAAAATTCTATCCGTAAAATGAACAATGTCCTAGTTGGGATTCTAACAAAATATGATCAAATTATGTTGTTTTCCTTTGGTCTTGTTCTTACTTATTCTAGATCAAAAAGGAATAAATAAATTCATGCTACTAGAAATTTACCAAAAAACTGGTTATTTCACAGTTTTGAGGATTTTGTGCCCAATACTAATTCATATACCATCCTTAACTTGGAAATCTTGTGTACTATTCTGGACCAAAATAGTTCTAGTAATATTAGAAATGTTGCTGAATCATTTTTGATAATTAAAATTTGTGACATTGCAGATCAATTAAATTAGCTCCACCCAATAGACCTTATGACTTACAGACGGTTTAGTTTCTTGGTGAAAATGATCTTCTCAGTAGAACATCAGAAAATTATGTTTCTTTCACTTTCTAGTTTGAGTTTAGAACTAGGGATAATTTTATGATTGTTTAAGCCCTATTCTGGAGAAGGCAATGGCACCCCACTCCAGTACTCTTGCCTGAAAAATCCCATGAATGGAGGAGCCTGGAAGGCTGCACTCCATGGGGTCGCTGAGGGTCAGACACGACTGAACGACGTCCGTTTCACTTTTCACTTTCATGCATTGGAGAAGGAAATGGCAATCCACTCCAGTGTTCTTGCCTGGAGAATCCCAGGGACGGGGGAGCCTGGTGGGCTGCTGTCTATGGGGTCGCACAGAGTCGGACATGACTGAAGTGACTTAGCAGCAGCAGTAGCAGGCCCTATTCACTGCTAAACTTTTGCAATTTTATTCTATACATGCTCTGGCTAGGAAGAACACTGTCCAATTTACAAAGACATTTTTTTCTTTAAAGAATGCCTGTTGATTCCAGATATAAAATTGACTGATGTCAAACATTTAAAAGAAAAGTAAAAGTTATAGAAAGCAGAGATGTGCTGGGGAAATTACTCTTGATTTGAGTCTCAAAAAAATAACAGGGTAGAGCTTAATATATGTAGTAGAAACTCACTGAATGTTTGTATATGAATTCGTTTAACATGTATTCATGACATATATCTTAGCTTTCATCTTTTCTAGAAAAACCAATGATATCCACAGTCTAGGTTAGGAGATACTGTTGTTGCTATTGCACCTCAGCACACTTCTGTAGCAATTTGTCATCAATGGTGTTGTTGAGATTAATATCATTTTTATTACTACATTTATTGGGGCTGCCAGAGACTGAGGCAGTGAGATTAACTCATCTTCCAAGGTTACACAGCTGGTAAAGGAAGAGTCATTAGTCATCACTTACTACCCTTTATTATACTCGTTTTACTTGTCTTTCTGCTGCACTGTTGATTCTTTGTGGATTACACCTGAGTAATCAGCTTCTACAGTAACAAGAACAACCAATATTCTTTGAGTAGTCATACTGTTTTACCTGTCTGACCTCATTTAAATCTCACAACATACGTATGCTTAGGTACCAAATTCAACTGATTTTACCATAAGATACATTTGGTAGTTATTTCTTTTAAGATAAACCACATAATTGAAATGATTTCAAAAGGCTGTAATTATGTTTCACATTTTATTTATTGATGATTTTAAAATAATCTTTATTCTTCAGAATAGATTGAATATAAATGAAAATTGCAAAGTACAGTGTTCCCATATACACCCCACAGAGTTTCCCTTATTATTAAGATCTCACTTTCATATTGCATATTTGTCACAGTTATTAAGCCAATATTGAGTCAGTGAAGTTGCTCAGTTGTGCATGACTCTCTGCAACCCCACGGACTGTAGCCCACCAGGCTCCTCCATCCATGGGATTTTCTAGGCAAGAGTACTGGAGTGGGTTGCCATTTCCTTCTCCAGGGGATCTTCCCAACCCAGAGATCGAACCTGGGTCTCCTGCATTTTGGGCAGACAATTTACCGGCTGAGCCACCAGGGAATCATTCAAACTTTCTCAGTGTTTCTTTTTCCATTCCAGGATCCCATCCAAAATACTACGTTACTTTTAGTTTTCAGGTCTCCTTAAACTCCTCTTGTCTATTACAGTTTCTCAAACTTTCCTTGCTTTTGATGAACTTAGTTTTGTGGAGAACTAAGGTATTTTGACTTCCCTGGTGGCTCAGATGGTAAAGCGTCTGCCTACAATGTGGGAGACCTGGGTTCAATCCCTGCGTTAGGAAGATCTCCTGGAGAAAGAAATGGCAACCCACTCCAGTATTCTTGCCTGGAAAATCCCATGGATCGAGGAGCCTGGTAGGCTACAGTCCATGGGTCACAAAGAGTCGGACACAACTGAGTGACTTCACTTTTTCAAACTATTTTGTAGAATACCTTCAATTGGAATTCACCTAATGTTTTTCACGTGATTAGACTAGGGTTATGGGCTTGGAGGAATAAGACCACAGAAGTAAAGTGTTATTTTTATCACATCAAAGCAAGGGTACATATTATCAATCTTTCTTATCACTGTCACTGTTGACCTTGATCACCTAGCTTAGGTAGTATTTGTCAGATTTATCTACCAAAAAGTTACTTTTTTTCTTCCCTTTCCACGTTGTACTCTTTGGAAAGAAGTTACTACAAGCAGCCTTCACTTAGGGAGTGGGGTGTTATACCCCATCCCATCGAGACGGGAGTAGCTACCTAATTTTTTAGAATTCTTCTGCAAGGGATTTCTCTCTTCTTCCCCATATATTTATTTGTTCAATCACTTCTATCTGTATGGACTCATGGATCTTATTTTACACTTTGGGTTACAAGGCAATACTACTTTCTCTATTTTTTCGCTCAAAGTGTTCCAGCTCTGGGCACTGGGAGCTCTTCCAGTTGTTTCCTGTGTCCCTTTATCAAAACTCACACCAATTTGCATTTTTTTTCTTGAGCACTTCTTGACTTCCTGGTACTAAAAGATGGTTGGGGATCATCTTATACATGGTGGCTCAGATGGCAAAGCGTCTGCCTGCAATGCAGGAGACCTGGGTTTGATTTCTGGGTCGGGAAGATCCCCCGGAGAAGGAAATGGCAATCCACTCCAGCACTCTTGCCTGGAAAATCCCATGGACGGAGGAGCCTGATAGGCTACAGTCCATGGGATCGCAAAGAGTCGGACACGACTGAGCGACTTCACTTTCACTTTCACCCCAGTCCTAGAATCAGTCTTTTTATCCTTTTCTACTTTGGTAGGAAAATAGTGTTAGGAACCCAAATCTGGGTACTAAGTGTGCTTGTTGCCAGAAGGGTGTCAGTGCCTCTAAGCCCTCTCAGCTGACAGAGCAAAGATACATGTGTATATATACATCTCTATCAATAAATTAAGCTAATCATGATTTGATATGGATTTCTCCAACTCTATTACCACATGGCTAATTTATAATAATCTTTTCCTTGCTTATTTATAAGCTTCCACTTCAACAATGAGAAACCTGGCTCATGCTATTCTCCATCCAGTTACTTAATTGTTCAGTTCCAGCGCACTCACATAGCAGTATCAGAACTGTTGACTTGTACTCCTGTGGGAAACAACTTTAGCAACTAGAGTACATTGCCTATGAGCATTTCCTTTTGCCTTTAGTCTTATGACTCTGCTGCTGCATCGCTTCAGTCATGTCTGACTCTGTGCGACCCCATAACGGCAGCCCATCAGGCTCCCCTGTCCCTGGGATTCTCCAGGCAAGAGATGGAGCGGGTTGCCATTTCCTTCTCCAATGCATGAAAGTGAAAAGTGAAAGTGAAGTCGCTCAGTCGTGTCTGACTCTTAGCGACCCCATGGACTTGCAGCCTACCAAGCTTCTCTGTCCATGGGATTTTCTAAGCAAGAGTACTGGAGTGCGGTGCCATTGCCTTCTCCGCTTATAGACTCTGCTGCTGCTGCTGCTAAGTCGCTTCAGTCGTGTCCGACTCTGTGCGATCCCATAGACGGCAGCCCACCAGGCTCCTCTGTCCCTGGGATTCTCTGGGCAAGAATACTGGAGTGGGTTGCCATTTCCTTCTCCAATGCATGAAAGTGAAAAGTGAAAGTGAAGTCGCTCAGTCGTCTCCGACTCTTAGCGACCCCATGGACTGGAGCCTACCAGGCTCCTCTGTCCATGGGATTTTCCAGGCAAGAGTACTGGGGTGGGGTGCCATTGCCTTCCCCGCTTATAGACTCTATTCACTTCCAAATCTACTAGGGCAGCAAATTTTACCCTGACCCTCTTCAGTGTGGTTGTTTCATACATTCTGTAATACAATTACATTCTTTTGTCGCAGCCTGTATTCCATCCTGCTATTCCCCAACCTTCTAATATGTTAAGGCTCACTCTTTGCTCTAAAGTTCTATGGATTGTGAGAAACGCATACTGCTATTTTTCTACCATCACAGTATCATATACAGTAGTTATATCGCCTGACAAAATTTCTTGTACTAGACGTATTTAGCCTCTTCCTATCTCCCTGAGCCCTTTGGAAACCACAGATCTTTTTACTTTCTCCATAGTTCTGCCTTTTCAGAAATGTCAAATAATTGGAATTGTACAGTATGTAGCCCTCTTCACACTAGTTTCTTTCACTTAGCAATATACATTTAAATTTCATCCATGTCTTTCATGTCTTATTTCTTTGTTTTGCTGAATAATATTCCACTGTATGGATGTACCACAATTTTTGTATCCATTCATCTATGGGAGAGCAGGTTGGTTGCGTTCAGTTTTTGGTGGTTATGAAAAAGCTGCTATACATATCTATGTGCAGCTTTTTGTGTAGATATACATTTTCAGATTAGTTGGGGAAATACTCATGAGTACAGTTTCTAGATTGCATGGTAAGACTATGTTTAGCATTGTAAAAAACTGCCAAACTGCCTTCCAGAGTGGCTGTACCACTTTGCATTTCTGCTACCAGTGAATGAGAGTTTCGTTTAATGTGTACCTTAACCAGCATTTGGTGTTACCAAGGTTTTCTTTCCCTTTTTTTTTTTTTTTTTTAAATTTAGCCATTCTAATAGGCATTTAGTAGTATCTCACTGTTTTAATTTGCTGTTCTCTAATGACACATGATACTGAGCCTCTGACATGTTTCTTTACCATCTGTGTATTTTCTTTGGTGAAGTATCTGATTCTTTTGCTTAATTTTAGACTGAATTGGTTTTTATTGTTGAATACTAAGAATTTGTTGAAACTCCAGTAATTTGGCCACCTCATGTGAAGAGTTGACTCATTGGAGAAGACTCTGATGCTGGGAGGGATTGGAGGCAAGAGGAGAAGGGGACGACAGAGGATGAGATGGCTGGATGGCATCACTGACTCGATGGACATGAGTCTGAGTGAACTCCGGGAGTTGGTGATGGACAGGGAGGCCTGGCATGCTGCGATTCATGGGGTCGCAAAGAGTCGGACACGACTCAGTGACTGATCTGATCTGAAGAATTTGTTGAATGCTAAGAATTCTTTTTATATTTTGGATACAAGTCCTTTATCAGAAAAATGTTTTGCAAGTATTTTCTCTAAGTCTGTGGCTTGTTTTTTCATTTTCTAAACAGTCTCTAACAAAGCAGAAGTTTTTAATTTTAGTGACTTATCAGTTTGTTTGTTTGTTTTTGGCTGTGCCATATGGCATGCAGGATCTTAGTTCCCTGACCAGAGATTGAACCCATGCAGTGGAAGTATAGAGTCTTAACCATTGAACTAACCGGGCAGCTTCTTAATTTTTTTTTCATGAATTGTGACTTTGGTGTTGCCTTCTCTGATTGTATCTAAAAACTCATCACCAAAACCAAGGTCACCTAGATTATATCTTATGTTTTCATCTAGAAGTTTTATTGTTTTACATTTTACATTTAGGTCCGTGGTCCAGTTTGAGTTCTGGTGAAAGATGTATGGTCTCTATGTTTTTGTTTTATTTTTTATATGGACACAATTTTTTCCAGAACAACTTGTTGAAAAGACTATTCCTTTTCCATTGAACTGCCTTTGTACTTTTGTCAAAGATCAGTTGACTATATCTGTGTGTCTATTTCTGGGGTACTTTTTCTATTGTTCTGTGTATACATCCTTTTCTCAGTGTTGTACTGTCTTCATTACTGTAGCTTTACAGCGACTCCTGAAATCAAGCAGTGTAAGTTCTCCAATTTTGTTCTTTTTCAGTATTGTGTTAGCTAGTGCAGGTCTCTCTTCTTTTTTAATTGAAGTATAATTGACCTACTGCTGCTGCTAAGTCATGTCAGTAGTGTCTGACTCTGTGCAACCCCATAGACAGCAGCTCACTAGGCTCCTCTGTTCCTGGGATTCTCCAGGCAAGAACACTGGAGTGGGTTGCCAGTTCCTTCTCCAATGCATGAAAGGGAAAAGTGAAAGTGAAGTCCCTCAGTCGTGTCTGACTTTCTGTGACCCCATGGATTGTAGTCCACCAGGCTCCTCCATCCACGGGATTTTCCAGGCAAGAGTACTGGAGTGGGTTGTCATTGCCTTTTCCGAACTGATCTACAAGGCTATGTTATTTCCAGGTGCATAACATATGTGAGTCAATATATCTATACATTACAAAATTATGACCATGATGTCATTACCATGTCACCCAACAAATTTGTTACAATATTATTCATTGTATTTCCCCATCTTTGCATTTAATCCCTGTCACTCTTTTTTGGTTGTTGTTTTTTTTTTTTTTTTTTTTTTTTAACTAGAAGTTTATCTCCCTCATCTATTTCACTCATCCCCTATGCCCTTCCCCTCCGGCAACCACATTTGTTTTCTGTATCTATGACTGTCTATTACATTTTTTCATTTGTTTTGCTTTTAGATTCCACATATAAGTGAAATCATACAGAACTTGTCTTTCTAAACTTGATTTATTTTTCTTAGCATAATACCCTCTAGGTCCATCCATGTGGTCACAAATATAAAGATTTCATTCTTTTTTTATGGCTGAATAATAAATCTACTGTGTGTGTGGATATATCTCTATCCGTATGTGCATATGTGCTAAGTCACTTCACTTGTGTCTGACTCAGTGATCCTATGGATTGCAGTTACCAGACTACCCTGTCCATGGGATTCCCCAGGGAAGAATACTGGAGTAGATTGCTATGCCCTCTTCCAGAGGATCTTCCCAATCCAGGGACTGAACCCCGGTCTCCTGCATTGTAGGCAGGCTCTTTACCACTAGCACCACCTGGGAAGCCCATCTATATCTATAGCTATATCATCTGTCTAGCTATACACATCTTTATCCAGTCATCTATTGATGGGTGTGACAGACTTTATTTTCTGGGCTCCAAAATCACTGCAGATGGTGACTGCAGCCATGAAATTAAAAGACGCTTGCTCCTTGGAAGAAAAGCTATGACCAACCTAGACAGCATATTCAAAAGCAGAGACATTACTTTGACAATAAAGGTTCATCTAGTCATGTATGGATGTTACAGTTGGATTATAAAGAAAGCCGAGAGCCAAAGAATTATGCTTTTGAACTGAGGTGTTGGAGAAGACTCTTGAGAGTCCCTTGGACTGTGAGGAGATCCAACCAGTTAATCCTAAAGGAAATCAGTCCTGAATATTCATTGGAAGGACTGATGCTGAAGCTCCAATACTTTGGCCACCTGATGCAAAGAACTGACTCATTGGACCAGACCCTGATGCTGGGAAAGATTGAAGGTAGGAGGAAAAGGGGATGACAGAGGATGAGATGGTTGGATGGCATCACTGACTCTATGGACATGAGTTTGAGCAAGCTGCAGGAGTTGGTGATAGAGAGGGAAGCCTCACGTGCCGCAGTCTATGGGGTCACAAAGAGTTGGACATGACTGAGCGACTGAACTGATTGATGTATACTTAGATTGCTTCAATATCTTGGCTATTGTAAATAATGCTGCAATAAAACTAGTGTTTTTATTTTCTTTGGAAAAATGCCCGGAAATGGGATTGCTGAGTCACATGGCAGTTCTATTTTTAATTTTTTGAGGAACCTTCATGTGTTTTCCATAGTGACTGCATTAATTTACATTCCCACCAACAGTGTGCAAAGGTTCCCTTTTCTCCACATCCTTGCCAGCCCTTGTATTTCTTGTCTTTTTTGATAACAACAATTCTCACAGGTGCAAGGTGCTATCTCATTGTGGTTTTCATTTGCATTTTTCTGATGATAGAGATGTTGAGCATCTTTCATGTGCCTGTCAGCCATCTGTATGTTGTCTTCAGAAAAAATGTCTATTCAGATACTCTGCTTACTTTTTATTTTTTTATTGACTTCTGAATTTTATTTTTCTTTCAATTACATTATTTTAAAAATTTATTTATTTTTAATTAAGAGATAATTGCTTAACAGAATTTTGTTTTCTGTCAAATCTCAGCACTTTTTAATCAGCTTGTTTCTTTGATACTGAATTCTTTGTATATTTTGGTTATTGACTCCTTATCAGATACATCATTTTTCATGATCTGATGGGCACTTTTAAAAGAGTATTTAAACTGCTGTGTGAGAAGGAGGAAAGAAATGCATGCAGAGAGAGCAGTTAAGGGGTGGATGAAGTGATTAAGGTGAGGAGGAGATGATGGAAGCTTAGGTTAAAGTGTATGCAGTGGAGATGAGCAAAGTGGAAGGAGTCAAGATACGTTTTGCAGTAGCAGTGATAGGACTTGGTCATGGATTGGATATGGGTGGTAAGGGAGGGTAAAGTGTCGCTGATGGCTTGGGGCATGTGTAGTAATGAAAGAATATGAAGCAAGAACAGACGTGGGGGAAATATGTTCCAACATCTCAGATTCAGACACCTGAGGCCCATCAAAGACAAAGTACCACACAAGCTGTGAGATTTATGAACTTGAAAGCAGGCTGTACATTGGAAATACACATTTGGGTGTTATACAAAGATGGCAACCAATGCCATGAGAATGGATCAAAAGGCAGGAGGCGTAATATAAGAATTCTGATACTCAAAGATCAGAAAGAAGAGGAGGAGCTAGTGAAAAAAATGAGAAAGTGGGAGCAGATATAAATGACAGTAGGGAAGCCAAGACTTTCCTTCAGTTATTGCCTTTTAATTTTGTCCATGGATTCTTCAGGATCACGACTGTTTTTCCAAGGTCTAAGGGAAGTCATTCACTTTTGTGCAGTTCTTCTCATACGAATGTCCTACTGAATAGCTGCTGGGTCCCAAACACTTCAGCTCATTACTAGCAACTTTCTTTAAATTCAATCACATATGGCCATTTTTCTGAAGGCATCCCCAGAATAAACATCAAGATGGCTGGTGAAAGATGGCTTCTGCAGTCAGCTAAATGCTGGCCTGGAATCAAGAGTCCGATTTTCAATACTAAGTCCTTGAAATTCAGCCAGTCTCTTTCTTTATCATGTGAATTGTTTTTCTCTCAGGGGTCTCTTTTATTGGAGAAGGAAATGGCAACCCACTCCAGTGTTCTTGCCTGGAGAATCCCAGGGACAGGGGAGCCTGGTGGGCTTCCGTCTACGGGGTCACACAGAGTCGGACACGACTGAAGCGACTTAGCAGCAGCAGCAGCAGCAGCAGGGTCTCTTTTGTCTTCTGCTATGATGAAACCTGGAGAAGGCAATGACACCCCACTCCAGTACTCTTGCCTGGAAAATCCCATGGATGGAGGAGCCTGGTGGGCTATAATCATGGGGTCGCAAAGAGTCGGACACGACTGAAGCGACTTAGCAGCAGCTGCAGCAGCATGATGAAACCAGACTGTCAGTAATGGGAAGGTAAGAGCAAGGTGAAGAAGTGTTCTCCTTAACACTTTCCACTTATCATCAGATTTCATGGTCAAGGTCTATATCATTGGTGAAGATGGTGATATTATAGGATGTAGTAAATGAAAGAACTGTAAACCTAGAAATACTTAGTTGAGTGTGATAGAATCTTTCTGGATTATAACCAAGCCAAAAGAACTGGGAGTAATACCGTGCTTTGACACTCATCACTATGTCCCTGAATGCATATCATGGCCTTGAAGTATAGCTATGTGAAGAGAGATAGGACCAATAAAAATGTCTATAAAAATGTCTAGACTGGGTGTACATACTGGGGATCTCAAAATAATGAATATTCAGTGCAAGATGTTTGGAGCTGAGATTCTTGGGAAGGGAGTAGTGTTTGTTCCTGTAAGTGTAGATCAGAATTTCCAGAACTTACACAGTTTGAAAAAGACCATTCTGATTCATAATTCTGGTGGAGGTGGTGATGAGTGAGCCTCAGTTCAGTTCAGTTAAGTCGCTCAGTCGTGTCCAACTTTTTGCAACCCCATGAACCACAGCATGCCAGTCCTCCCTGTCCATCACTAACTCCCGGAGTTTACCCAAACTCATGTCTATTGAGTCTGTATGCCATCCAACCATCTCATCCTCTGCTGTCCTCTTTTCCTGCTGCCCTCAATCTTTCCCAGCATCAGGTCTTTTCAAATGAGTCAGTTCTTTGCATCAGGTAGCCAAAGTATTGGAATTTCAGCTTCAACATCAGTCCTTCCCATGAACACCCAGGACTGATCTCCTTTAGGATGGACTGGTTCTCCAACACCACAGTTCAAAAGCATCAATTCTTCGGCACTCAGCTTTCTTTACAGTCCAACTCTCACATCCATACACGACCACTGGAAAAACCATAGCCTTGACTAGACGGACCTTTGCTGGCAAAGTAATGTCTCTGCTTTTGAATATGCTGTCTATGTTGGCCATAACTTTCCTTCCAAGGAGTAAGCATCTTTTAAAAATTTCATGGCTGCAATCACCATCTGCTGTGATTTTGGAGCCCCCCAAAATAAAGTCTGACACTGTTTCCACTGTTTCCCCATCTATTTGCCATGAAGTGATGGGACTGGATGCCATGATCTTAGTTTTCTGAATGTTGAGCTTTAAGCCAACTTTTTCACTCTCCTCTTTCATTTTCATCAAGAGGCTCTTTAGTTCTTCACTTTCTGCCATAAGAGTGGTGTCATCTGCATATCTGAGGTTATTGATACTTCTCCCAGAAATCTTGATTCCAGCTTGTGCTTCTTCCAGCCCAGCATTTCTCATGATGTACTCTGCATATAAGTTAAATAAGCAGGGTGACAATATACAGCCTTGAGTGAGCCTAACGTATGCTTTATCCCCAGCCTCCAATATGCACAGTTAAAAATTATTATAGGGACTTCCCTGGTGGTCCAGTTGTTAAAGACTCCAAGCTTCTACTGCAGGGTGTGTGGGTTTGATCCTTGGCTGGGAAACTAGATCCTGCATGCCACAGGTAAAAGATTCCCCATGGTCAACAAAAAGATCCTGCGTGCTGCAACTAAAACCTGGTGTAGCCAAATAAATAAATAAACAGTAGAAACATGTGATTCTAGATTGAGGAGAAATCAAAGCTAATCAAGGCCTTTGCATTTAAGACTCTCTCATTTCATTTAACTCATTCTTCAAAGATTCTTTTTTTGGTACTTATTTTTTTGAGCATTGTATTTTAAATGGAACTAAGATCCCACATGCTGAGTGGTCTGGCCACCAAAAAAAAGAAAAGATAAAAAAGGCAAACAGAAAAAAATTATTATAATAAATCCAGTGATGAAATATAAATAAACTGGGAAAATACATTTGCAACATATATAGCAAATTGTTATGGCTATAGTCCGTGGGGTCACAAATAGGAGGACATGACTGAAGCAACTTAGCACACACACACAGAGCAATAACTTTATTACATAAACTCTCTTATAAATCAGTAAGAAAAATAGATGCAACTAATAGAAAGTGTGCAATGAATACAAGTAGACAGTTCTCAAAAGAAAGACACTTAAATGCCAATAAACATGATTAACTGTTAGGCAAAAAGTAAATATCATTATCAGACTATCTGATTGGTAATGATTATAAAACATAATTAAATTCAGCAAGAATAATGGGGTATAAAGAAATGAGCACACTTTAATAATTTTGGTGGAATTATGAACTGATATACTTCTGGAGGTTAATCAGTCATCAGATAACCAAAATTTTAAATTAAATCTCTTTGACCTAGAAATTTCCCTTGTAGAAATTTATGCTAAGAATATAGTTAGACAAGTTCACAAAATTGTGTATACTGGGATACTAATAGTTAAATTGCTATAATAGCTCAAGTTGGAAACAATCTAAATTGCAGAGACTAAATAAATTGTGGTATACCCATATAATTGAATATTACATAGTCAGTATTTTTACATTGAAAAGTGCTCCTAATCTATTGTTAAGAAATAGATTTCTATTTTTAGAAAGCAGATTATAGAATAGCATTAAAATAAATAAACATTTGTGTAAAGAGACTAGAGCTTATGTAGATGCGTAATGCATGCATACTAAGTCACTTCAGTTGTGTCCAACTCTGTGTGACCCTATGGACAGCAGCCCACCAGGCTCCTCTGTCCATGGGATTCTCTAGGCAAGAATACTGGAGTGGGTTGCCATTTCCTTCTCCAATAGATGTGTAAAAATCTGGAAAAAGAAGAGAGATGAGTTTGTGAGGGATTTTCACTTCACTGTTTTATTTGTAATGTTTTCAATACACAAGAATTATCAGCAGAATAAATATCCACTTCATATAATAAAAATAATTATATACAAGGTAACAAAAAAATAAACATCTTAAAAAATTTTTAATGAAAGGTGACTTAAGGCAAAGATTGTAATTCCAAAGTAGCTAAGAATATATGTGGTTCAGCCGTCTATGGGGTCGCACAGAGTCGGACATGACTAAAGTGACTTAGCAGCAGCAGCTGGTAAAGAATTTGCCTACAGTATGGGAGACCTGAGTTTGATCCCTGGGTTGGGAAGATCCCCTGGAGAAGGAAAAGGCTACCCACTCCAGTATTCTGGCCTGAAGAATTTCATGGACTGAATAGCCCATGGGGTCACAAAGAGTCGGACACAACTGAGCAACTTTCACTTTCACTTTCTTTCATGGTGTATTGGATACCACATACTTTTTTACCTTTATGGAGTAGGGGGTGGAATGGCTGGTGGAATTAACAGAAAACTAGAACTAATAGACATCAATTACTATTACTATGGATTTTCTTCATTTTCTATGAGTATGATCCACTTGGCAACATTTACTTCTGTAAGATTCAGGGTCTCTCTATTGCTCTTTATCAGACTTCCTTTCACTCCTGACTCAACAGATTTTTAGGTTCTGCTTTATTTGAAAGCATAGGTTGCTGACAATATTAACAACATGGAAATACAGAAACACTAGGGGAAAAAAGTGGATAGCTTGATTTATGTTCTTAACTCTGTATGGGCTGGAAGACATTTAAAATATACTTTGCTATTTTATGTAAAATGATCTTTTTATAATCATATCCTCTCCTTTAGTTTTTGTAGGTAACTGTGTTGTATTTATATTCATTCCCCAAGAAAGAACTCCATTCTCAAAATTTTGCAGATACCAACCATGGACACTTGTATTTGATTTTGTTCTGACATAATGCCATCAAGATCTTGGTTAGATAGCTGCCACTCTAGCTGAGTGGACATGCAAGTCTTCTGTTGCACAAATAGGGTAGGTAGACTTTGGGTTTGGTCAGCCAGTGGTGTTTGTACTTACCTTGTGAATTGAGGACTGGCCTGTCAGTCTCCATGTTGGGTGATAGGTCAGGGCAGGTAAGTTCTAGGGCTCTGGTTCTTGGTGTATCTTTGGACAGCCCACAAATGCAAACATACTACTCTACCAGGTAGGTCATGGAGGCGGTGCAAGTGCCCTGACATATCTGTCATGACTTGTCTAGGATTTTCGTATATATGTGAGAGGCGCCCCCTAGTGAATAGAGGCACTTAAGTTGGCCTCACTATAAAAAAAGAGGCTGGGGAAATACCATCTGAAATGGTTTTAAGAATTTGATACTGTATTAAACAAGTAGAGATGCTGATATTTTGCAAATGTGAAAGGAAAAGAGGAAAGGGATCTGCTCTTCATAGAAAGTATTCAGGATCTCACAATGCAGAAATAGTATTCAATTTTCTAGATGAAATTCAAACTAATCTGAATCTTGCCAGACCATCAAAATAGAAGAGTAAATTGTTGATCATTATTCACTCTTATCCACTCCAGTATTCTTGCCTGGGAAATCCCAGGGACAGAGGAGCCTGGCAGGCTACAGTTCACGGGGTCACACAAGTCAGATGGGACTTAGCAACTAAAACAACAATCCACTCTCCAAACTTGACAGGATGTTTTATACATAGTGTATAGCTTCTAGAATCGGACAGATACACATAAATTTAGGCTGAGACTTGAGAAATCATAATTTCAATACAAAAATCTTCATTCTGGTTTTTTGATAAATTGCATTTGTTGGGTTAATTTCCAAAAAGAAAAGAGAGCATTTAATGAAGACACTGGTTGCTTGTGTGATACAATAAATCAGTTACTTTTAGTTATCTCTTCTCTCCTTAAAATCTCTTCTCTTTCTCTTCTCTATCTCTTCTCTGCCACTTACAGTTCTTTTTATGTTCTGAAAAAATATATTATCATTTTTACATCATCATAAATACTTATTTATAGCACTGGGTTGGGTCTTTGAAAAGGAACCCAAAATAATTCTTACCCTCCAGGATGATTCCAATATAAAATAAAATCAAAGATCATATAACAGGTCAATTGGAAAACAAATAACTATGACAAAAGATAGTATTCAGATTATTTTAATACTGTCAAAGAGCACAAGAAATTAACACTGCACTCAAAGGCCTGATTCATCAATCAATGGCCTTTAACTGGAGCATCCTAAATCAACAATTGGTGAAAAGGTTACACAAAAAGTAGGTGACATGCTTAAATATCAAGTAGGTGAAAAGGTTATTGGACTATTCTCAAAGGTCTTGTTTGATGTCAGAAGCTAATTATGAACTGAGTGTAGTGTAGTTTTGCTACTTTTTGGAGGTTCACTTTTCAGGGGTAAGATTATCTTGTGGCCTATCTTCTTCTTATCTAAACAATAAATAAACAAATAAACAACTCTTCCCTCTTTTGCCTAGATTGTCTTTTGTCTCCTGAGTAATCATCCTTTCAGATTCACCACAATTCCTTCAGGTCTGAGCAGACTTCTCTAACTGTAAGGCCTCTCTAGGCCCTCTTTCTTCTCCTAATGACCTCGTTTAATTATTATAACCTTATTTAACAATTACACTGCTTTGATTACTCCCTGAATATTAAAAGACTCTACCGGACAATAAACGCAAGCATTTATTCAAATTATTTGTTAACTTGCTAATGATTAGCTCCCCAAAGTCCATTCTCCATCACCATAGCTCAGAAGACAAATATCCTTTTATTTATTTAGAAGGATAACTTCAGCATCTCCCTTATCATGGTGACATCAGTGCAGGCGGAGGTGAAACAAATCAACCAAAAATAAAAAACAAAAACCCAAGGGACATCAAAATGATTGACAAGTAAAGACCAAAGCAAGTCGCCTATCTCAGCCTTGCCCACAAGATGCCCATCCTTCCCCTGTCCTGTTTTCTAAGATGCATCCCGGGCGAATGTGAGGTCACCTGTGGGCAGGCGGAAGACTTCTCCGCAGCGGCCTAGAGGGAGAGGGAGGCGTAGAATGGGCTGGGGATGCGGTGGGGCGGGTGACCCGGGAGGAGAGGGCGCGGGGAAGCCGCCGTGCGGGTCTCCCCGGACACGGCGGCCAGAGCAGGGACCCGGGGCGCCTGCGCGGCCCCCACCCCCGCCGCAGCATCCTTGCGCCGGGTCCCCGCGCGCGGGCGCGCGGGCGGGAGGAGGGGCGCGCGGGCGGGAGGAGGGGGCGCGCCGGCCCCTCCGCCCCGCGCGGCCACGTGACGCCGGCCGAGGAGACTGGAGCGGCGGCGGCGGCGCGCGGCGGCAGACTGGTGCAGCGCCCGGCGCGCGCGGCGGCATCTCCTCCGCCTGCTTCTCCTTCCCTCCTCCTCCTCCCGGGAGCCTCGACGGTCCCTTGCCCTCCGCCCGGCTCCTCGCCGCCGCGTCCCCGCCACCGCGGCGCCCCGAGCAAGAGGCGAGGACGCAGCTGCGGCGCCGCCGCCGCCGTTAGACGGGGGTCTCGCTGGGGAAGGGGGTCCCCCGGCCGCCGCCGCCGAGGCCAGCCCTCCCGCAGGGTCTCCGATTCCTCCTCGCGTCGCCGCCGGCGCCCGCTCTCGGCCGGGATGGGGCTCCTGGACTCGGAGCCGGGCGGCGTCCTGAACGCGGTGTCCACGGCGTTCAACGACACCGTGGAGTTCTACCGATGGACCTTGACCATCACAGGTAAAGCCGCCGCCTCGCCATCCTCGCCGCCCTCTCCATCCTCGCCGCCCTCTCCATCCTCGCCATCCTCCCCCGGAGGGGACCGCGGCCTCGGCTCCGACTGCCCTCCGCCCCCCGCCCGGCGGCTGTTGGGGTGCTGCGGATCCGAGGACTGGCGGGCGGGCGGGCACTGGTTAAATCGGATCCGAACGTTAAGGCGCTCCCCTCCCCCGGCGCCCGCACGGTTTCCCTCTTGAGCTCCTTCCAGAGGGTCTCGCCAGGTGTCTCGGATGCAGGCGCTGCGATCGCAGCTGGAGCCTGGCGCAGGCCCGCCCCACCCTGTGGTCGCGCACCTGCCGGGCTCTGACCGTTCTCTCCGGCTCCGGGGTCTGCTGTAACCTTTAGGAACATTCCGTGATGGGGCTCGGGGGAGGGGACCAGGGCTCCGGGGTGGGGGTGGGGGGGGTCGCTGACCTTTTGGGCTCCTGGTTGCTTTGACACACCTGCCCGTAAATTTTCTTGTCTGGCTCGTCCGTCCGCAACATCGTTTGGAAGGAAAAGTCGGAAGCCATTGTTCGGCTCCTTGAACCTAGGAGGGGGTTAGTTTCTGAGGCCTTTTCATCCGCACACGGAGGTTCCAAGTGATTGTCTGCGAAGGCTTTGCGCAGTGCAATGCGGACAGGGGGAGGGGGAAAGCTAAAACAACCGGGAGAGAAATGAGGAATGTGTAGGATGGGGGGGGTCTCTACAGCAACACCTAGAGGTGGTCCCAGAAGGCTGCATGGGTATCATTTTCTTAAATTGGCCAACTTTTCTCTTTCGCCGTCGCATTTTGACAGGGATCCTTAGTTAACTGAGCTAGGCGGCTTTCCTGCCTAAGGGGAGTCAGTTGTTATACTTTACCTTTTATTTTCTTTATTTGCGTCAGTTACTTTTGGGTTTAAAGCGTTTACAAAATTTTGAAGTAATAAACGAGGCCAACAGGATTTTAGGAGGGATCTTACGTTTTATCATTTGCCAATCCTTTGGCAGTATTGCCCTTCATGCCAACAGTGAAAGAGGTTTACATGACATGTTACCATCGTGCCTCCCTTCCCTAGAAATGGAAATATATTCCTACAGTTTGGTGTCTGTTGTATAGTTTGGTCTTTGTTGTTAGAGGCAGTGGTTGCAGCATGAATACATGGATACATGTTGTGGAAAAAAAAACGTATTCTGAAATTATTTCTGTGGGAGACAAAATGATTCTTTGGCATTGCCTCGGTTTTAACTTCTTCAGCAAAGTTCTTTTTCAGAAGAAGTTAAGTTTGACAGTGAGAAATAAGCGATTTAATTAGTTGTTGCACTTGAAAATGGTTAAAAAGCAGTTTTTAATGGAGTCATTGATTTTTAAAGTCTCCCTTCTATGTAGTGTCCATTGAGGTTTTGTGGTACCTACAAAAACTGGGAGAGATGTATCATTTTCTTCATCTCAGTGATTTTGGTTATTTAAACATTGCATCAGGGTTTCCCATTACACAATTGTGCAGAGCTGAACATCAGGCAAATTGGTTGACAGATAATTGCACTTTGCATATTTCAGACTCCAGACATTGTCAAGGTCCTCCAATCTCCATATAGCCAGCCACACCCAGGACTTCTCATGCCTGTCTTCCCTCCCTCAGAGCTTTCCCACCTTTCGGAAGGCTCAATTTCAGAACCATTGAGAGCAAAGGTAGAATGTACCTTTCTGTGATGGTTAGTTCCTTCCTAATGATGCTGGTATAAAAAAAAAAAAAATCACAAATAAAGTGGGAAATTTCGTGCAGTTGCCTCATGTGAAAGCTTTCCACTGGCCTGTGAAGGGCAAATAAAATAATATAGTATTGTGGACCAAGCCTGAGAAATAAGAGTAGCTACCAGAAAGAAGTGACCTCTCACTAGCAGGTCAGAGGGAAGGTATTTGCCCATGCTCTGGCTATCCACTTACGAAACCTGAGACTGCTTCCTTGCTTTCTGTAATGAGCCACCTAGTGTAGGTAGATGGTATTTCTTAACCAACTTAGAGGCTTAGTGGGATATAGTCTGCTCTGCCTTGCTGCTGTGTAAGGAGGACTATTTCAGACTCAGGCAGAAGAGCTGATCTGAACCCAGTGCTGCCCCATTTCTTCTCACCCTTTTGCCCACCCCCACTTCTGTGCTCTCCTGTCTTCTACTGATTCACACGACTGATTCCAAGAGGCCCTCCTTCCTATAATTTCATGACTATCTGGGTGAAGGAGTTTCAAAGTAGAAAAGTAGCTTAGGAGATGAGGCTGAAGAAAAAGTTGATGAATTTGGAAGGAGGGTAAGATAAAAGGGCAGAGAGAAAGATGGTCTTGAGTAATAGTGGCGAGTGTGGTGAGAGGATGCAGATCCTCCAGGGAGAACAAGAGATGAACACGGCTGCCTGCCCTGGCGCGCTTTCATCCCCCCGCGGTAGCTGTGGGCTTCTTGCTTTCTGTTCTATCAGTTCATTAAATAGTTCTCTCCCCTAAAGTGTCTGCCTAAGTGTAAAGTTAGCGTCAAGGTTTCTGCCTAACTCTATCTACTTTGGGCAGTCTAATAGGAATAGTTACACACTTGAGTACGTTTGATGATTCCAAAGATTTTTGCCCTTGGGCAATGTCTGGAAAAATTAAAATTTTTGCTATTATATTAAATGATGGCATTTAATAACACATGTCCAAAGCAATGCATAAAAACCGGGCTTTTCAAAGACACATATCCAACAAATGCAGAATATGTCCCGCAATGTATGAACATGCAGAATGTTATTTTTACCATGTAATTAACAGTGTATACCTTGGAATTGAAACTGTGAAAGAGCTATACTCTTAGAAAACCTGCAAAAATAATTTTTCTCTGTATTTTTAGATATTTTGAACAAGTAAGTGAGTCTTAGTTTATAATATAAAGGAAACTATAGACTCATACAGGACTTTTTAAATACCATTTGGTGGCATGAGAGTAGGTACTCTGATGTCATTGTGGTGTTTTCCTTCTGTTCTTTCATTTTATAAGTACATTAAAATCATTGGACTGGGATCCTAGGCTCAAAGTGTATATCTACTCAAGAAAAATTGTAGGTATGATTTCAAAACTGATGAGTCAATATCCCTGACTTACAAATACCCTAATTGTCTGTATTTTCCATTGCATTTATTATTTTAGTAATTACTTATTAGTAGCATTTTGTGTTAGTAGCATTTGTGTTAACGCTACTTATTAGTAGCATTAACAAAGAAACATCTTAGAAAGTTAATAACCAGCATGTCCACTCTAAGGCCAGTTGTCTCTGGAGGTACCATATTTCTTTTTGACCACGTGTTTGTAAACAGCCATTGTTCATGGAATATGTTTGCACATTGCATGTGTGCTGGGCAGGGCACTGCCCTGTGTTCACTAATATAGCAGACTATAGTTGGATGAAAAATGAGTTGTCTACTTGAGAGTTGTGACCAGAGTAGGTAGATGAGTAGGACTTGAGATCAGAATGTGAAAGGCCAGTCTGTCTGACCTTCCCCTCACTTTGGAGGGTCAGATGGGAGAAATGTGGTCCAAGAGGGTGGAGGCCTCTTGTGGGGAGATGATAAAATCTGGAAGTGAGGCTTGTATAAACTTTCCTTCTTATCTCATCACTTGCCATGTGCTGGCACTGTTCTGGGCTCTGGGATAGAATGAGGACAAGTGGTCACCACTCCAGGCAGCTTGTGAAGTCTGGAGATGGCACCCATTCCAACTTCCTTGCTGTCATGGTCTCAAAACAGTGTGGTCAGAGTCAGGGTCAGGCCTCGCTGGAGGCTGGGGAAGGTCAGGAAACTCCTCTACTCTCCATGTCTCCACTTCCACTTGCCTGGCAGTCTTGAGTTGTGAGAGGAGTGTATGGTTCTGTCTTTAGAGCATTTAAGCTGTTTTCACCATATGAAATTGATGTGGATGCTGTTGGAGAGAGTTTAGTAGGTTGACTAAAAACCGATGTCAAAGCTAAAAGTCCATGGAAACTAGGAATGAATTTAAGGGCCAGTGAGTCAGACAGGTATGCTGAAACTTGAGGGCTCACGGAACGGGGTGTTTAACTCAGCTCAGGTAGGCAAGGGTCTGTTCCACAGTTTCCTGGGCCCCAGAGGCGCATGGGTCTTAAACAGGTTATTCAGTTACACTGGGGCTTCCCAGGTGGCGTTAGTGATAAAGAATCCACCTGCCAATGCAGGAGAAGCAAGAGACAACAAGGGTTCAATCCCTGGGTCAGGAAGATCCCCTGGAGTAGGAAATGGTGCCCCACTTCAGTATTCTTGCCTGGAAAATTCCATGGGCAGAGGAGCCTGGTGGGCTACAGTCCATGGGGCCACAAAGAGTTGGGCACGATTGAGCATAGCACAGCATTATTGCACTGATCTTGTTATTTGTCACAGTTAATGTATGCTGCTAAGTCACTTCAGTCATGTCCGACTCTGTGCAACCCCATAGACGGAAGCCCACCAGGCTCCCCCATCCCTGGGATTCTCCAGACAAGAACACTGGAGTGGGTTGCCATTTCCTTCTCCAATGCAGGAAAGTGAAAAGTGAAAGGGAAGTCGCTCAGTCGTGTCCGACTCTTAGTGACCCCATGGACTGCAACCTACCAGGCTCCTGTGTCCATGGGATTCTCCAGGCAAGAGTACTGGAGTGGGGTGCCACTGCCTTCTCCCAGTTAATGTATAGTTGTTTTTTAAATCCACGTCATTATCTAAAATAGGTTTACTGTTTGGACTAGTGTGGGAACTCATCATTTTCAGTGTTTCTTTGAGAAAAGACATTCTAAATTCTAGACAGTGAAAGACAAATACGTGTTCATCTTCTAACGTGGTGTCTCCCTTAGGCCATGTTTTCAACGAAGTCCTCCTCTTACCTTTTTTCACAGCCTCCCTGCAGCCTCCAGGAAGTCCATGCTGCTGTAGGGTTTTGTTTGTTTGTTTGGTCCTGGACTCTAATGTCTGATACTCTCGTCCATTCCGCCAAAGTATCCAATCACAGATGGAATGCCAGGAGGGGAGAACAATGCAGGCTCTGAAACTGGCATCGGGACACAGTTTTACACAGTTAGATTCTTTGGCTTTGGGAAACAGTGTTTTAAGAATTACATGGATAATTATATCAGTGAGTGCTTTTGTGATCTTAAGAGCCATAGAAGTTGGTCATCCTTTTAAAATTCAGTGTTTTGTTTTTTTCTTAAGTCCTGTGATAATGTCATTAGTGAATGATTTAATGTTAACCAAAGTATTATCTTTGATTTATTGAGTCACTTATTATTTCGAATTAGATGTCTGTGGTCACATAGAAAAGAATCGGGTAGCAGAATCTGTCTTTTCTCATGTTGAGATGGCTCTTTTTTCTTTTTCCTTATTAGGACATTTTTTCCTGTTCAATTAAGGTGCCATTGTTTCATTTTCCCTTAGGATGAGAATGTATTACATTATACATGTTACAAAATCATATGGATCTTGACTTTTAGAGAAGAGAGGGGAGGAAGAATTAGCCTCTCAAAACCCAGTTTCCAGCTCTCCTGTCTACGCTGGTCCCTGCCCACAGGCCTGTAGCTCAAGCCAACCTGGAGGACTCACGCTTGAGTAAAACAGCTGCATTTGATGTCGACTGTCACACTGCCCTTGCCTTTCCTGCCCTTTTCCCTGGTTCCCTTCCCACATGCCCTTCACCAGGCCCCGGCTCAGTCTCCCTCCCACGTGGAGCCTTTCTCAGCCCTGGTACCCAGTGCAGTTCATTGCTCCATCTGACCCCATTACCCTGAGCAATCGCTCATGTACCTCCTTGTGCAATTTCTTCTGAGACTCTGTTTTCTTGCACTATTTTAAACGTCATTATTACTTATCTTTTCCCTTCTTTGTACTTTTCTCCCCAACACTAGGGAGTGCCCATACATTTGTTGACTTGACATGACTCCCTTAATCTAGCTTGATTTCAGATAGTGAAATTTCAGATACATTCTGATTGATAAATATTAGTAAGGTTTGGGATTACACTAAATTATGGAGAGTTTAAGGGGTTACACTAAATTATGGAGAGTTTAGGAATGATCTTTATCATAAATTAGTCTTAAATCAATCAGTGTTGACTCGATTTAATGAAGGAATCAAACCATAAAAATCACTTAGCAGCACAGAATATTCTCAAGAGATGTAGAACCAGATGCCGTTCTTCCTCTCTCTTCATCGTCTGCACATAAGCACTGTGGTGTGTGTGCAGGTGAGGTGGGCATGTGGGGTAGGAGATGGAGAGGACCCTGGACTGGGGTTTAGACTTTAGGCTTTAGTCCTGGACCTGCCACTAATTACCAGTGACTGTGTATAGCGGGCACTTTGCTTTTCCAAGTCAACTTTTTTCATCTGCAAATTGAGTTGAATTAGGTAATCTCTGTGGAGAAGGCAATGGCACCCCACTCCAGTACTCTTGCCTGGAAAATCCCATGGACTGAGGAGCCTGGTGGGCTGCAGTCCATGGGTTCACTGAGTCGGACACGACTGAGCGACCTCACTTTCACTTTTCACTATCTTGCATTGGAGAAGGAAATGGCAACCCACTCCAGTACTCTTGCCTGGAAAATCCCATGGATGGAGGAGCCTGGTAGGCTCCAGTCCATGGGGTCGCTAAGAGTTGGACACGACTGAGCGACCTCACTTTCACTTTTCACTTTCATGCATTGGAAAAGGAAATGGCAACCCACTCCAGTGTTCTTGCCTGGAGAATCCCAGGGACGGGGGAGCCTGGTGGACTGCCCTCTATGGGGTCGCACAGAATCGGACACGACTGAAGCGATTTAGCAGCAGCAGCAGGTAATCTCTGAGGTATCTCCTGGCTCTTAAATTCTAAATATAGGTGCAGCTTTTAAACATTCTTTACATAGATAAAGCAATTACAAATAAACATATACTGATTAGTAATTGAAAACCTGACTCCAGGCAACAATTCCAGTCTTCACCAGTAAAACTGTTATTAGTGCTGTGTAAGGAGAAGGCAGTGGCACCCCACTCCAGTACTCTTGCCTGTAAAATCCCATGGATGGAGGATCCTGGTGGGCTGCAGTCCATGGGGTCACTAAGAGTCGAACACAACTGAGTGACTTCACTTTCACTTTTCACTTTCATGCATTGGAGAAGGAAATGGCAACCCATTCCAGTGTTCTTGCCTGAAGAATCCCAGGGACGGCCAAGGCTAGTGGGCTGCCATCTATGGGGTCGCACAGAGTTGGACACGACTGAAGTGACTTAGCGAGCAGTGCTGTGTAAATATAAAAATAAGAGGTTCATGTTTAGTCCTTTTCACTTTCTCTTATGTGTGCCATAAGGGATAGGTGAAGGGAAAAAACGCAGAGATACAGATATTTAAGCCCCTGTTTTTTTGACGTACTGTGTTTGTTGCTATAATACTCTAATTATCTAGATATTTCTCAAACAACCCAGAGTTAACTATTTTGTCAAGAATAATAGCAGTAACGTTAAAGAATAAGTTTATTATTCTGAGGATGGCTTTTTACATGGTTTTGGACAAGTTACTCATGATTTGAGGGGGCTCATATTTTCTGCTTGTACAATGAGAAGATTTGAAACTACATGTCCTCATAAGGCCTTTTTATTGAATTCTCAGAATATCTCCTAATGCAATGGCTTAGATAGTCTAAACTTAATCTTAGTTCATACTTTTTTTCTATAGATCATGCAAATTTTATCATACATTATTAGAAAAGATTTTCATTTTTAAGCACTTTTTGAGCATTTCTAACAAATTTGCAAGTATGGCTTAAATTTTTTGTAAAATTGCTACTAATTTGTAGGTTTTAGCATAGAGGGAAAACAAAAGAAATTAAATGGTTTTGGTGTAAGTGTGTTCCTTAACTTTGGATAGGCACTTTTTCATCTTTTGTCATTTATTCTTCTCCATAGAATATTGTAATTCTTAAAAAAAATCTCAATAAAATACTTTATTTGTGGTCACATTTAATTAGAATTTGAAAGTCAAATGCATTAATCCACTGAGGCATCAGTTTCTCGTTGTTAGGTGTGATCACATCAAGGCATTTGTGATTTTTGAACTGAGTATTTGAAGGAGTAAGCTTATCTTTTTTCATTTTGTTTATCAGGTGAAAACTTTGGCACAGACATGTATTGTTCGAGAATTTCATGTTTATTTGTTTACCCATATTCAGAGCAGCTCTGTTTATAATGGCCGAGAGTGGGAGCAACCCAAATATCCACTGATGGGTGAATAGATAAACTGGGATACATGCACACAATGGAGTATTATTCAGCCTTAAAAAGAAAGGGAATTCCGACACAAGCTACAACATGGCTGAACCTTTTGGCCGTTATACGAAGTAAAAGAAGCTAGTCAGGAAGAGACAAGTACTGGTGATTATGAAGTCCCTAAAATAGTTATATTCATAGAAAAAGAAAGCAGAGTGGTGGTTGCCAGGGGTTGGGAAGGTGGTGGGGAGACAGGGAATTGCTTAATGGATATAGAGTTTCAGTTTCACAAGATGAGAAAGTTCTGGTTGCACAACGATATGAATACATGTACACTAATGAAATGTACACTTTAGAAACGGTTGAGATAGTAAAGTTTATGTATTTTTACTACAGTTTTAAAAAGATTTTCATGTGTTGTAAAATTAATATAGCATCTCTAGAAATGATCTCTCTTTGGTGTTCATTGCCAAAACACTAAAACTGTTTTTTGTTTGTTTGTTTGTTAATCATAAAATGTCTCTCTTTGTAGAGTAGTCATAGCTGTTGCTTTTTTAAAAAAAGTACCCAAATGGTACTAGAAGGCTTCCCAGGTGGCACTAGTGGTAAAGAACCCACCTGCCAATGCAGAAGATGTAAGAGATGTGAGTTTGACCCCTGGGTCGGGAAGGTACCCTGGAGAAGGGAATGGCAACCCACTACGGTGTTCTTGCCTGGAGAATCCCATGGGCAGAAGAGCCTGGTGGGCTACAGTCCGTGGGGTTGCAAAGAGTCGAACATAACTGAAGCGACTTAGCACACATGCATGCAAATGGCTAGAAAGTAGCAAATGACAGGGACTACATACAGCCTTGGCTTTGTATTTTGCTTTACAGGATTACCAAGAACTTCACAACTCTGGGGTTTAGGCCTGAACCCCAGGAAGTGATATTTTGCATGTTTAGAAGTTAAACAACTTGCATGTGACAGTGTAGTGGAAATGAATCGAAAGAGGTTGTTTCATCTCTTAGCCCAGTGGCCTTGTTTCCCATTGTGCTCGCCCAGCAAGAAGGCATCCTCAGACGTGTACCTTCTCTTATTTTACTTTACCTTACACTGCTTTCTTATGGACGTAGTATCACTGTTTAGAATACTAAATCTGAACAGAGTCATAATACCACTAGAGGTAATCTAAAGAAAAACATCAGAAATGCTTAATGGTGCTGTAAGGGCTGTGGTATGAAATTAAACTATTTTATATATACACACACACACACACACGTATATATATTTGTTGTTGCTAAATTGTGTCCGACTCTTTTGTGATTGCATAGAATGGGGAAACAGTGGAAACAGTGACTGACTTTATTTTTCTGGGCTCCAAAATCACTGCAGATGGTGATTGCAGCCATGAAATTAAAAGACGCTTACTCCTTGGAAGGAAAGTTGTGACCAACCTAGACAACATATTAAAAAGCAGAGACATTACTTTGCCAACAAAGGTCCATCTAGTCAAGGCTATGGTTTTTCCAGTGGTCATGTATGGATGTGAGAGTTGGACTGTAAAGAAAGCTGAGCTCAGGAGAATTGATGCTTTTGAACTGTGGTGTTGAAGAAGACTCTTGAGAGTCCCTAGGACTGCAAGGAGATCCAACCAGTCCATCCTAAAGGAGATCAGCCCTGGGTGTTCACTGGAAGGAGTGATGTTGAAGCTGAAACATCCAATACTTTGGCCACCTGATGTGAAGAACTGACTCATTTGAAAAGAACCTGATGCTGGGAAAGATCGAGGGCAGGAGGAAAAGGGGAGGACAGAGGATGAGATGGTTAGATGGCATCACCGACTCGATGCACATGAGTTTGGGTGAACTCCAGGAGTTGGTGATGGACAGGGAGGCCTGGTGCTGCGATTCATTGGGTAGCAAAGAGTCAGACATGACTGAGCAACTGAACTGAACTGAGACTGTAGCCCACCAGGCTGTTCTGTCCATGGGATTTCCCGGGCAAGAATACTGGAGTGGGTTGCCATTCATTTCCTTCTCCAGGGGATCTTCCTGACCCAGGGATTGAACCCATGTGTCCTGCATTACAGGTGGGTTCTTTACCACTGTGCCACCTGGAAAGTCCATATTACCATATATATGAATATATATATATATATAATAATTTAAAAAGTGGTAGTGATATTTAGCCTGAGAAGGGGAAGGTGACTTCCATATTATGGACTCGCCTAGGACCTTAAAAAAAAAGTATATTCAAAGTGAATTATGAAAGTGTTTGCCAAACTTCATAATATAAGAACTAGAAACTTCTTAATTAGTTAATTAGTGAAGAGGAATTCAGGATCCATTATGGATATTCAGCAAATAGAACAGTTAGCAAGAGAAGATCTTAACGAAAGTTCTCATTAAAACACACCTCATACTCCAGTAGTATCTCAATGTTTTTTTGCTTTTAGTTTTTTTAAAGCCACACTGATAGCACTAAGGGTGGTATTTGGACTTTGAACTCTCAGATTAGCGCATGGAGGATGTTTTATGACTGCTTTTTCTGAGAAGCCCAGCAAAGTGTGAAAATGGGGTGAGAAGATTACTTGCCTGCATTCTGCCTTGGCTTCCTGTATACATGGCATTATTCTTCTACATCAAATGTACATATGTTTAAGTCCATTTCTTCATCATAGAGTTGTTAAATAATGCCTACTGTGAACATTAACTTAGGTGTATAAAATGCATATTACAGCATTTTATAGTCCATAATGATCCTATACTAGAAGCTCAGTAAATAGCAGTGAGTTTCAACATATGAAGATGATATCTAAATTCATGGCTAAAAAGTATATATTACACACACGCATGTACATCTGCCTCTTCTTGTGACCTATGACTGCCCTATATCTCCCCCACTGGCTTTTATGAATATGTAATTTTTTAAACCATGAATATAGATATTGTCTGTACATGGTAGAACTCACTACTGTTTTTTGAACTTCTGTTATAGGACTTATGAATTATAGAAAGCTATGATATGGGTTTGATTGATTGGGTTATGATTGGGTTTGATCCCTGGGTTAGGAAGATCCGTTGGAGAGGGAAAGGGCAACCCACTCCAGTATTCTTGCCTGGGAAATCCCATGGACGGAGGAGTCTGGTGGGCTGCTGTCCGTGGGATTGCAAGAGTCAGACACAATTTAGTGTCTAAACCACCACCATGATGAAGAGATAGACTTAAAACTGTACAACTAGAAAGTAACAGAGCTGGGATGGAATTGAGATCTTTTACCTCCGTCTTTCATTGGTGACCTTTGCATAAAGCAACACAGCCTCCTTACTCGTCCTACAAATACTGTTTTATTTTCCAGTCATCGTGGTGAACATTTATTGAATGTTTAGTATGTGCCAAGCTCTCTGACCAGTGCTTTGTATGTGTCACATTTAATCCTTATACTCCTTTGAGTTTATTATGTTACTATCCCCATTTTCTTTTTTTTTTTTCAGTTAATTTTTTTAAATTAATTTTTATTGGAGCTTCCCAGGCAGGTTCGATCCCTGGGTCAGAAAGATTCCCTGCATCTTTCCTTCTTCCCTGAAGAAGGAAATGACTACCCACTTCAGAATTCTTGTCTGAGAAGTCCCATGGACAGAGAAGCCTTGCAGGCTGTAGTCCATAGGGTCGCAAAGAGTTGGACATGACTTCACGATTAAACAACAGCATGTATGGGTGCTCAGTTGCTCAGTCGTGTCTGACTCTTTGTGGCCCATGGACTGTAATCCACCAGGCTCCTCTGTCCATGGGACTCTCCAGGCCAAGAATACTGGAGGGGGTTGCCATTTTTTTCTTCCAGGGGATCTTCCTGACCCAGGAATTGAACCCATATCTCTTGTGTCTCCTGTATTGGAAGGTAGATTATTTACCACTAAGCCACCTGGAAAGCCCAAGCAACAGCAACAGCAATTTTTACTGGAGTATAGCTGCTTTACAGTCTTGTGTTTCTACTATCCCCATTTTCTAGGCAGAGAGACCAGCCTTGCGGATAATATCCGTGTAGGACCAACCCTCCCAAATAAAGCCTTCGTGTAAATGATCTGCACCTCGTATCACACATTGACTCACTCACCTTGTCTGTGTTACTGCCTTTTCTCCTTTGAAGCTTCTGAGTCCGTCCCCATTTTATCTGCTGTCTATGAGAAATTTTATAATTTCTCTCGCTTTTCACCTTTATTGTGTTCTCTGTACAGATAAACTTGGAACAGAATTCTTTTTTCTCTGCTGTTAACTCCTCTCTGCATTCTTGCAGGCTCTTGGGTGACTAGTATACAGCTGAGTTCATAAAACTACGCTGGCCATTGTACCCCTCAGAGCCTGCAGCTTCCCCTCGCCTTGCTGGTGATGACCTCCACTCCCTCCAGTCTGCCCATCACACTCTGACCTCATAGTCTTTTCTAGCTCAGCCTCTGAATTCTTCAAGAGCTGCCCTTTCCTTCAGTTCATCCAGGCATTCTTCCAAACTGAAAGCAGCATCCTCTGCCCTGAGCCCAGAGTGGGTTAAAGCAGACAGACATTCCCCCTGGTCATCACCCTGACTCACCCCCCAGTCCTCCAGTATCTTCAGAATGTTTCATTTCTAGACTAAATCACAGCCGGTGACCTGTCCCCTTGTATCCAGACCTTTCTTCTCTGCTTCTGCCTATTTCATCTCGCTGATATCCCAAATCTTCCTTGGCTTGAAGAATTTATTAAGCATCAGATTTTAGACTGGTACCCAGAAGAGGTGGTATTTAGTTTATCCTTGTCACAGAGATAAGATCTTTCTCGAACTCTTCTTGACAACAGTTATCTACATTTGCTCATTAAAAATTTCTTTTAGCAAGGTTTTGCAAGTATTGTAGAGATACATCAAGGAACAAGGGCTGTGGCCCTGGCCCTCATGATACTTACAATAATTGGAGGAAGACGTTGACTACATCCTTCAGAAAAATAGCAGTTTCTCTTTGGGGTGCTTTCAGTGTACAGCATAACATGAAGTCACTGTTATTTTGTATAGTCTTTAGAGGCGAATGGATTTATAACAATATCACCTGAGGATTAGTGATTAGCTTCCAGGTGTTAAAAACATGGAGCTGATTTGCAGTTGTTGGTTCTAATTTATTAAGGAGGAGTGAATAGTTACAGAGAACAATGTGTAGTACATACTTCTTGATGTCTTGACTATACTCCAGAAGCTACTCAGTGTCTCTAGTTGGTTGCTGGACTTGTGTATTTCTTTTGTCTATGGGAGGTTAAGGGCTTCTCTGGTGGCTCAGATGGTAAAGAATACACTTAAAATGCAGGAGACCCAGTTTAATACCTGAGTCAGGAAGATCCCCAGGAGAAGGGAATGACCATCCACTCCAGGATTCTTGCCTGGAGAATTCCATGGATAGAGGAGCCTGGCGGGCTACTGTCCATGGGGTCACAAAGAGTCGGACACAACTACGCGACTAAGCATTATGGGAGGTTAAATAGAGGTAGACGTTGTTAGAAAACAAAACTAGCTCATTTGTTCAGGGAGGCTCTAGGAACAAACAAATCAAAATTACATGACTTGATTATGTGTTATATAAAAGTAGGCCCACACTTCTGAATAGACTAAAGCAGTTCTTAGACTTTAATGTGTTAATCACCTAGAAAACTAATTAAAGCACAGCTCTGGCTTAGTAAGTCTTTAGTGAGGCCTGAGATTCTGCATTTCAAGTAAGTTTCCAAGATGTGCTTTTCTGCTAGTGCAGAGACCACACTTTCTTTCTTTTTTTAATTATGTATTTGTTTTTGGCTGCACGGGGTCTCCATTGCTGCGGCAGGGGCTCCTTGCTAGTTCCAGTGTGCAGGCCTCTTGTTTCGGTGGCTTCTCTTGTTGTGGAGCTTGGGCTCGTGGGCTCGTGGGCTCAGTACTTGCAGTTTGAGGGCCCTAGAGCTTGGGCTCAGTAGATGGGGTGCTTGGGCCTAGTGGTCCCTCGGCACGTGGGATCTTCCCAGACCAGGAATGAACTCATGTCCCCTGCACCGGCAGTTGGATTTTTAACTGCCAGACCACCAGGAAAGCCTGGGACCGATGGAGTTTTAATGTTTTTGATAATCTACTATGTACTACATACTAGGGCTTCCCTGGTAGCTTGGATGAAAGAATCTGCCTGCGGTGCAACAGTTCACTCCCTGGGTTGGGAAAATCCCCCTGGAGAAGGGAATGGCTACCCACTCCAGTATTCTTGTCTGGAGAATCCCAGAGAAGCCTGGCGGAGTACAGTCCACGGGGTTGCAGAGAGTCAGACACGACTGAGAGACTGACACCACAATCACTATGTACTGTGATAGAAAAATCACATAGATAGAAAAACAAAATACTATTTTAAAATTTTAAAATATTTTTAAGAATTTTAAAATAATGCTATTAAAATTTATTTAAGTGAACCACAGCAATGGCATGGATTTATATAGAATATTTGGTTTTTTTTTCACTCCAACAGAGACTTTGGATTTCTTTTAGAATGATATTAATCAGGGACTCTTGCTCATTTTATAGGAATCAAAAGGGCAGTTTAGAAATATCTTGAATGTTAGGAATCTGTATGGTTATGAAATTGAGTCACTTTGCTGTACAGCAGAGATTGGCACAACAGTGTAAATCAGCTGCGTGTGTGCTCAGTCACTCAGTCATGGCAGATTCTTTGTGACCTTGTGGACTGTAGCCCACCAGACTCCTCTATCCGTGGGATTCTCCAGGCAAGAATACTGGCGCGGGTCGCTGTGTCCTTCTCCAAAGGATCTTCCCGATCTGGGGAATGAACATGCGTCTCCTGGGCCTTCTGCACTGGCAGGCGGTTCTTTACCACTGAGCCACTGGGGAGCCCTGTAAATCAACTATACCTCGATAAAAATAAAATGTCTTGACCGCCGATGCTCACAGTAGCCATAATAATAGCAGCTATTTTCTAGATACTCTGTGGCCTTCAGTGTGCTTGGGCTCAACCATTTGTGGGTGCGGCCACCATGGGAACCTCTGTGGTTTTAGAGATCACATCCCTGCCCTGTCTGGCGTGGGACACAGTTAAACAGACAGTGCCAGGACAGTGTCATGGCATGCTAGAGGCAGTCACAGCGTGCTTTAAAAGTTTCAGAAGAAATTCATGTTTAGTGGATTTTAAGTGCAAAAAGGGTTCATGTTGGAGTGGCTTCCTACAGAGGGTTTTCAGTTTGAACCTCAGAGCACCTCTGTGATTTGGGTATCTAGTGGCGCTAGTGGTAAAGAATCCACCTGCCAGTGCAAGAGGTGTGTATTCGATCCCTGGGTCAGGAAGATCCCCTGGAGTAGGAAGTGGCAACCCACTCCAATATTCTTGCCTGGAGAGTTCCATGGGCAGAGGAGCCTGGTGGGCTACAGTCCACGGGGTGGCAAAGAATCAGACGCAACTGAGTAACTGAGCACACATACATTATCACCCGCATTTTAACTGTGGCCCATGAGTTTCAGGTTCAAAGTCATGGGGCTGGAAAATGACCGATAGAGCTGGAATCCAGCTATTGTCAGTTCAGGTTCTGTCCTCTGTCCCTGGGTGCCATACCCTCTGCTTCATGTGACTCCCCAAGTCGTCACCCAACTAAGATTATTTCCTTTTGTAACCATGTGCCCTTTTTTTATCAATTCTGGGAATTTGGATCTTCTAAAATTTTAAATTTTTACCAGTTTTTCTTTTGATGGCCACTGAGCCACCTGGGAAGCCCTGTAAATCAACTGTCAGCTTAGACTACTTGCAGAAGAAAGTTCATTCTAACTGGTAGAAATCCCAAGTTCTTAAAAGCTTCAAAAGAAATAAGCCTTTCAAAGAAAGAAGAGGCCTATAGAGATTTTTAATAAAATTGCTTTACTATACATATTTTGTTGTAAGAATTAATTACAGTTGTTTGTATACAAGTAGAAGTTTCCAAGGACTTGGGTTACTTCAAAACTATTGGACTAAAAATATTTTATTATTTATTAAAATCTGGCTTACATTTTCTTAAAAGGATGCTTTTGTTTTTTTAAAAAAACCTTTTTTCAAATAATTAAAAATTTAGAGTTAGACTTGTTATGTATTTGCTCTCTTGAATAAATTATAAAATGTGCTGTATTCTCAGCACATATATGCTGAGAACATGTTATAAAATATATATGCTGAGTATATGTTATAAAATATTCTGTCTTCTCACTTTATAGTCTTCTGCTAAGATTAATTGCTGATGGCAATTTTTCTTAAATTTGGTTTAACTCTTCTCTTGGGAGAGAGGAGGATTTAGTGGTTTGTTTATTGTCAATAGTAAAGACAGTGCTGACATGTACTGAGCTCTTATTCTCTGTCAGACACTGTATGTCATGTCTTATTCCTCCCGGCAACCCTAGCATCACCCATAAAGTCAGACTGGGTAGCTTTCTGGGGCTTATTCAGCTGGTGAATGAGAAAGCTGGGGTCATAAGGCTGCTAGTCTGACTTGAGAGTTCATATTCAGAGCCTAGAGAATGCCTCTAGGTTGGGAAGAAAAGGCCTAGAAGACATAGAGGGCTTGGCTCTTAGCCAGAGGGGCTCAGATGATCCGTGACATAGGACCCACCTGCCAGGTGATCCCTGACACAGGACCCACCTGCATGGTGATGCAGAGGGAACGGGGTGCAACAGAAGGAAGGGCCTGTGGCGTCCACGTGTGCTGGGAACGTACCCATTTAGCTATCACCCATCAACCTTGTGAGACAGTTATTTTTTCTCATTAAAAAGAGTTGGAAAGAACAGTTGATCCTGCATCCATAGAGTCTGTTGCCCATCCCCTCTCTTGGTCCTCACGTCTTTCTATTTTCTCTTCCTTCCTCTTTGGTTGCTTCGCATCCATTGATCCCACTCTTACCTTAGGTGTTCCCCAGGGTTCAACCTTCGTTGTTTTAGTCTTTCATTCTGTGTGTTTTTTCCCTTGTGACCTGAAATCCTGGAGGGGTTCTCCCTGCCAGTGACTCCTCTGTGTTTCTGCTCCAGTCATCTACAGCTCCAGACCCTGCTGTATACCTCCGCTGGGTGTCCCACGAATGCTTCATACAGAAGAGGTTTAGAAAGCATCTGATTACCTCCTGCTCCTCTTCCTTTATGCTCTGTCCGAGATCCACAGCTTCACCATATGTGCCACCAGCCGGGCCAGAAATCTAGGAGTAACCCCAAGCTTTTCTTTCGCTCTCACTTCTCACATCCACATCAGCCACCAAACCTGTAGATTTTGCTCTTGTGACTTTCACATCTGCCTGTCTTTTCCATTGGCAGTGCAACCCTTGAATCCAGGTTGCGCTCATTTCTTGCACAGTGTAGTGGTCTCCAAGGCTGGCTGCCCCGCCCATCAGCATCAGCAGGGGAATTTGAAGGTTGTAGTGCTGAGCCCTACCCACAGAGATGTTGATTCAGTAGATCTGGGGTGGAAACTAGGAATCTTCATTTTTAACGAGCAGATGGTTCTTCTGTGGGCAACAGACAGATACTTGAAAACCACAGACCTAGCTGGTTTTCCTGCCTTTCCCCTTCAGTCCATCCCCTGCTGCCTCCATCAGCATCTGCTGAAAGCCACATGTGGTCTCCAGTTTCTAACCAAGGAAGCATCTCTCTGTTATCTACAGGATAAGTTCCAGCCTCTTCAGCAGAGTTTGTGAGACTCTCCCAGGTCTGATCTGACCTGTAAATCTCTAGTCATTTCCTGCTATCTTTCCTTGTATATATCCTCTACCTCGAGCTTCCCTTGTGTGTCTCAGCTGGTAAAGAATCTGCCTGCAATGTGGGAGACCTGGGTTCGATCCCTGGGTTGGGAAGATCCCCTGGAGAAGGGAAAGGCTATCCACTCCATTATTCTGGCCCGGAGAATTCCATGGACTACTTGTATAGTCCATGGGGTCGCAAAGAGTTGGACACGACTGAGCAACTTTCATTTTCACTTCACATCCTCTACCTCAGGCCTGCTTAGATTCCAGAGTAAGTGTTTTATTTCTTGATTTGTGGCTCCTTATACATATGGTTGCATTGGAGAAGGAAATGGCAACCCATTCCAGTATTCTTGCCTGGAGAATCACAGGGACCAGGGAGCCTGGTGGGCTGCCATCTGTGGGGTCGCACAGAGTCGAACACTACTGAAGTGACTTAGCAGCAGCAGCATACATATGGTTCTCTCTGCAGGAAGGCCTTCCACCCTTCCTATCTGCTTGCCAAGTTTCTCCTCTTTTTTTCAAGGAACAGTTTGGGCATCAGCTCCAGAAGCTGCCCTTGTCACCTCTCCCCTGTCCCCAGACTGGCCTCTGATGTTGCTCTTAGAATCCTGCAAAGCAGTTGATTTGTCATGTCTGTCTCCTCTAATAGATGATGAGTTATGAGAGGTCAAGGACCAAATGACCTGCCCCTAATCACTGAGCTCAGAAGGGATGGAAGGGCTGTTCTGTTTACTATGCTGGGTGTTTTTTAAGGTGCAAGTCAGGTTAAGAATAAATGAAACTGTTGGTGGGGAGGGTATTCAAGGGAAGCCCCACTTCAGATGGACCATTTTTTTGGTACCATTTTAAAAATAAAGGTATAATTTACACATAATAAAGTTAACTCTTTTCTAGTGAACAGCTTGTGAGTTCTCTTGAGCACATAGTTGTTAACCATTACATCACCTTTTAATATAGATAAAATTGTGTGATTGTTGACCAAACTAGTGTTTGTAAACCAGTCTCACTTGGCATGAGCTTTGTGAAACAAAGTGTTTTAGATGGAAACAGTTTCTTGAGAAAGAAGTTAACCTTTAAAGGTCTGGAAGGTTAATGTGTCTTGGTAATTCTTATTTTTGAAATAAAGTTCCTTGCTCTGAAACTTGATTTTCAGTAACATTTAACTGTAGATTTGCTTAACTTTAATTTAAAATTAATTTAATTATTAATAACTTAAAGGAAACTCATTTCCAAAGGAGACAGCTTTTCTACTTATAGAAAGAGAGACTTCATGGTTAGAAATTTCTGAATTTATAGGCATAATTTATCTTGCCAAAGCCCTTCTCATGGGTTCTCTGGAAATATAGAATAAATCTGGTGCCTCTTTAAGTCTTTCAGTATTTGATGCGGCCTCCTCTTTCGAAGGCTGCACATCCTTGGTCTTTCCTGGTGTTTGGTGTTGTGTCTTGCAGAGCGTCGTGACTCTAGACCAGGTCTGCTGGATGCAGCACCTGAGAGGGTGCAAGCCTCAGTGTGTTTATCTCTTGTCCTTCTTTCTGCTCAGGGGACTTCTGTAAGTCTCTCTTGTTTTCTTTCCCTTGAAGGACCATGATGGATGGTCAGAGTTCTATTTGAAAATTTCCTTCATGCCTATAATTTAAATCAGTGGGCACGGTGACTGAGAAGGTGGGCTCCACCTTGTCCTGCAAGTCTCTTGTTCCCTATGCATCTTATTTTTAAAATAAAGGGGTCATTTCTAAATCTGAAATTCTACACATCTAATTTATTGTTGTTGTTGTTTAGTCGCTAAGTCATGTCTGACACTTTGCGACCCCACGGACTGCAGCATGCCAGGCTTCCCTGTCCTTCACCATCTCCCAGAGTTTGCTCAAACTCATGTCCATTGAGTTGGTGATGCCATCCAACCATCTCATCCTCTGTCGTCCCCTTCTTCTCCTGCCTTCTATCTTTCCCAGCATCGGGGTCTTTACAATGAGTCAGCTCTGCATATCAGGTAGCCTAAGTATTGGAGCTTCAGTATCAGTCCTTCTAATGAATATTTAGGGATGTGCAACATGAAAAGCTTAAAATTGTTAGTGAAAGTGAAAGTTGCTAAGTCACATCTGACTCTTTGTGACCCCATGGACTGTAGCCCACCAGGCTCTTCTGTCCGTGGAATTCTGCAGTCAAGAAGGCTAGAGTGGGTAGCCATTCCTTTCTCTAGGGGATCTTCCTGACCCTGGGATTGAACTCAGGTCTTGAACCCAGGTCTCCTGCATTGCAGGCAGAGTCTTTACCATCTGAGCCATGAGGAAGGCCCAAAATTGTTAATAAATAGACTCAAAAATAAGAGCAAAATCATCAAAATAGAACGGCATAGACATGTTAGTAAACATATTAATAAAATAAAATATAGAAAGAATATGACGAATCAACTAGAGTTCAATTTGTATACTATTTGTGCCATATTGACCCTCTCCCTCCCCTGTAAGAGCTTTTCATAGAGAACATTCCCAAGAATGTTACATAAAACCCATTTGAATCTTGATATTCCTTGATGACAGAATCCGACTTCAATGTTGGCAAGAGGGATAGTGTTTCAATAGAATTTTTCTTTTTTTTCCACCCCAAATAAATTCATGATGTGGAACCTCACCCGTCACTGTGTACTGACAGCTTACCAGAAACATGTTTTGTTTTACTCTAACGTGCATGATCTGTATTTGGATCCCGTGTAACTCAAATAACTAGAGGATTTAATTCCTTCAAAAGATTACTAAAGGGCTTCCCTGGTGGGTCAGTGGTAAAGAGTCCACCTGCCAATGCAGGAGACATGGCTTCAATCTCTGGTCCAGGAATATCCCCCCTGCTGTGGAGTAACTAAGCTCATGCACCACAGCTACTGAGCCTGTGCTCTGGAGCCCAGAAGCCGCGACTTCTGAGCCCATGGGTTGCAACTACTGAAGCCCACGTGCCCTAGAGCCCACACTCAGCAATAAGAGAAGCCACCGCCAAGAGAAGCCCTGGTACCATGATTACGGAGTAGCCCCTACCAGCCGCAACTAGAGGAAAAAAGCCTGTACAGCCACAATGATCCAGCACAGCCAACAATAAATAGATAAAAAGTGATTATTTAAAAAAAATAAACACCAAACTCAGAAGAAGAGGTCAGACCAGAGGCATAGGGTGTGGGGATGGGGCGTTGGAAGACGACCGCAGGACAGTGTGATATAAGGAGAATACGTGCAGGGCTCTGGCCGTGAGAAGTGGGTCCCGGGCCAGCGAAAACTGCTTGTTTTCTTAACCCAGTGTTCCTTATCTTCAGTCCCATTCTTTCTCTCTGTGAAACGGTGAAACCTGCTCAGTCGTGTCCCAACTCTGAACGCATGGACGGCAGCCCACCAGGCTCCTCAGTCCATGGGATTGTCCCGGCAAGAATACTGGAGTGGGTTGCCGTTTGCTCCTCCAGGGGATCTTCCCGACCCAGGAATAAGACTGGGGTCTCCTGCATTGTAGGAGGATTCTTTACCATCTGAGCTACCAGGGAACCCTTCTTCTCCTTGCTGTTGTTGTAAAAAGTAGCCATTTTTAGAAGTTAGAAGAAAAACTCCCAAGGGGTCACCTAGTGTTCTGCTACTCAAGGATGGTCCATGGAACATTGGCATAGCCTCACTTGGAACTTCTAGAAAGTACAAAATCTTCCTAAAGGTGAGCCATACCCTCAAGCTACTGAGTCAGAACCTTCACTGTAACTATGCTCCCAAGTGATTCTTTTTCTTGTTGAAGTCGGAGAAGAGCTAATCCAGTTTCCCTGCTCCCCATCAGGCTTTACAGATGAAGGGAATGAGGACAAGTTGTGCCCTTAAGGTCTTGCCCACAGCCGCAGAGCTGGCCTTAAAACAGCCCGCCTGTCTGCTAGTGGAGTCTTGCATGCCTTCTCTGTGGCACCTGTTACTCCTTGTCTGCCCCCCGCCACCTCTTTTACCCCTGTTGGCTTCTGTCGGTATTTCTTCCTGTCGAGACCTTCAGCTTCTTACTCCTGTCTCTTTAAATATCTCTGTTCCATGAGTAACACCATGCATTAAAAAGGATGGGCATTTTTTTTTTTCCAAAAGAACTTTCTTTTATTTTATTGAAAGATTTCAGTTCTTTGAAAAGTAACAGTCCTGAACGAAATGCTAACTTTTATGTGGTTTGAGAGAGTCTATTAAAGAGAACCTCAGTTCTCCCACCATTCAGAGTTCATTGTTCTTGGTTTTACAAAATTATGATGATATAACCAATCATTTATGTCATGTGTAAACTTGCTATTCAGGTTTAAGGAAAATAATATTCAAATTAATATTTTAAGCAAAATTTGAGGCAGCCACTCCAGTACTCTTGCCTAGAAAATCCCATGGATAGAGGAGCCTGGTAGGCTGCAGTCCACGGGGTTGCTAAGAGTTGGACATGACTGAGTGACTTCACTTTCACTTTTCACTTTCACACAATGGAGAAGGCAATGGTAACCCACTCCAGTGTTCTTGCCTGGAGAATCCCAGGGACAGCAGAGCCTGGTGGGCTGCCGTCTGTGGGGTTGCACAGAGTCGGACACGACTGAAGCGACTTAGCAGCAGCAGCAGCAGCAGAGGCTTACATTCAAGGATTGCAACAACCAGTGTGTGTTTTGTAGAACTCTTTGTATTTAATGGTCAGGAAGATCCCCTGCAGTAGGCAGTGGCAACCCACTCCAGTATTCTTGCCTGGTGAATCCCATGGACAGAGGAGCCTGGGAGGCTACAGTCCATTGGTTCACAAGAGTAAGACATGATTGAGAACGAACATGAGCTCTTGAAGATTCAGTTCAGTTCAGTCGCTCAGTCGTGTCTGACTCTTTGCAACTCCATGATTCAATTGACATTCTTTCTTTTTTAATTTTTTATTAAACTTTTTATTTTGTATTGAGTATGACCAGTTAACAATGTTGTAATAGTTTCAGGTGGACAGCAAAGGGACTCAGCCATACATATACTTACATGTATCCATTTCCCCCCAAAGTCCCTCCCAAGAATGTGCACTTTTATTTATTCTTGATTTGGGGGAAATTTTGGACCCACCTCTAATTTTTCCCTTGCTTGATGCTTGGAACTGCCTTTGAAGTCAATAGGAATTGTGTATATATGAGTAAGAAATAACGTATAATGTTAGAAATTAGAATCACCTTAAGGTGAATTTGGGCTTCCCTGGTGGCTCAGAAGCTAAAGCTTCTGCCTAGAATGCAGGAGACCTGGGTTCGATCCCTGGGTTGGGAACATCCCCTGGAGAAGGAAATGGCAACTCACTTCAGTACTCTTGCCTGGAGAATTCCATGGAGGGAGGAGCCTGGTAGGCTACAGTCCATGGGGTTGCAAAGAGTCGGACGGACATGACTGAGCGACTTCACTTCACCTCACTTCACTTCAAGGTGAATTTGTCTTCCTTTCTTTGTTACGTAGTCAGTTCAGTTGCTCAGTCCTGTCCAACTCTCTGTGACCCCATGGACTGCAGCACATCAGGCCACTCTGTCCATCACCAACTCTGGCAACTGCTCAAGCTCATGTCCATCAAGTCGGTGATGCCATCCAACTGTCTTGTCTTCTGTCATCTCTTTTTCCTCCTGTCTTCAATCTTTCCCAGCACCAGGGTCTCTTCCAGTGAGTCAGTCCTTCCCATCAGATAGCCAGAGTATTTTAGTTTCAGCTTCAGCATTAGTCCTTCTAATAAATATTCAGGACTGATTTCCTTTAGAATTGACTAGTTTGATCTTGCAGTCCAAGGAACTCTCAAGAGTCTTCTCTAACACCACAGTTCAAAAACATCAGTTCTTTGACACTCAGCTTCCTTTATAGTCCAACTCTCACATCTGTCATGACTACTGGAAAAACCATAGCTTTGACTAGATGGACCCTTGTTGGCAAAGTAATGTCTCGGCTTTTGAATATGCTGTCTAGGTTGGTTATAATGTTTCTTCCAAGGCGCAAGCATCTTTTAATTTCATGGCTGCAGTCACCATCTGCAGTGATTTTGGAGCCCAAGAAAATAGTCTCTCACTGTTTCCATTGTTTCCCCATCTATTTGCCATGAAGTGATGGGACCAGATGCCATGATCTTAGTTTTTGGAATGTTGAGTTTTAAGCCAGATTTTTTCACTCTTTTCTTTCACCTTCATCAAGAGGCTCCTTAGTTCCTCTTTGCTTTCTGCCTTAAGGATGGTGTTATCTGCATATTTGAAGTTATTGATATTTCTCCTGGCAATCTTGATTCCAACTTGTGCTTCATCCAGCCTAGCATTTCGCATGATATACTCTACATATAAGTTAAATAAGCAGGGTGACAATATATAGCTTTGACGTACTCCTTCCCCAATTTGGAACCAGTCTGTTGTTCCATGTCCAGTTCTAACTTTTGCTTCTTGACCTGCATACAGATTTCTCAGGAGGCAGGTAAAGTAGTCTGGTATTCCCATTTCTTGAAGAATTTTCCACAGTTTATTGTGATCCACACAGTCAAATGCTTTGGCGTAGTCAATAAAACAGAAGTAGATGTTTTTCTAGAACTCTCTTGCTTTTTCTATGATTCAGCAGATGTTGGCAATGTGATCTCTGGTTCCTCTGCCTTTTCTAAATCCCAGTTGAACCTCTGAAAGGTCTCAGTTCATGCACTGTTGAGGCCTTGCTTGGAGAATTTTTAGCATTACTAGCATGTGAGATGCAGAGGGGGCAATGGCACCCCACTCCAGTACTCTTGCCTGCAAAATCCCATGGACGGAGGAGCCTGGTGGGCTGTAGTCCATGGGGTCGCTGAGGGTCGGACACGACTGGGTGACTTCACTTTCACTTTTCACTTTCCTGCATTGGAGAAGGAAATGGCACCCCACTCCAGTGTTCTTGCCTGGAGAATCCCAGGGACGGGGGAGCCTGGTGGGCTGCCGTCTATGGAGTTGCAGAGTCAGACACGACTGAAGTGACTCAGCAGCAGCAACAGCATGTGAGATGAGGGCAATTGTGTGGTAGTTTGAACATTCTTTGGCATTGCTTTTCCTTGGTATTGGAATGAAAACTGACCTTTTCCAGTCCTGTGGCCACTGCTGAGTTTTCCAAATTTGCTGGCATATTGAGTGCAGCACTTTAACAGCATCATCTTTTAGGATTTGAAGTAGCTCAACTGGAATTCCATCACCTCCACTAGTTTGTTCATAGTGGACTTCCTAAGGCCCACTTGACTTTGCCCTCCAGGATGTGTAGCTCTAGGTGAGTATTCACACCATCGTGATTATCCGGGTTGTGAAGATCTTTTTTGTACACTTCTTCTGTGTGTTCTTGCCACCTCTTCTTAATATCTGCTGCTTCTATTAGGTCCATACCATTTCTGTCCTTTATTGTGCCCATCTTTGCATGAAATGTTCCCTTGATATCTCTAATTTTCTTGAAGAGATCTCTAGTCTTTCCCATTCTATTGTTTTCCTCTATTTCTTTGCATTGATCACTGAGGAAGACTTTCTTATCTCTCCTTGCTGTTTTTTGGAACTCTGCATTCAGATCTTTTCCTTTTCTCCTTTGACTTTTGCTTCTCTTCTTTTCTCAGCTGTTTGTAAGCCCTCCTTAGACAACCATTTTGCCTTTTTGCATATCTTTTTCTTGCAGATAGTCTTAATCCCTACCTCCTGTACAATGTCATGAACCTCTGTCTGTAGTTCTTCACACACTCTATCAGATGTAATCCCTTGAATCTTTTTGTCACTTCCACTGTATAATTGTAAGGGATTTTGATTTAGGTCATACCTGAATGGTCTAGTGGTTTTCCCTAGTTTCTTCAATTTAAGTCTGAATTTTGCAGTAAGGCGTTCGTGATCTGAGCCACTGTCAGCTCCTGGTCTTATTTTTGCTGACTGTATAGAGCTTCCCCATCTTCAGCTGCAAAGAAAGAATATAATCGATCTTTCTTTGTAATTTTCTTTGTTACACAGATTATCTCATAGCAGAGTTCTTTTGCTCTTTGCATCTATCCCATGGGAAAAGCCCTCTAGTTTGTGGATGGAGGTGGGACACCCTGGCAGCTCCTTTTCTTGTGACCAGAAGTAGAGCCAAGCTTTAGGATTTAGGGGCTTTGTATTAGTCTTTTTCTATAATATAGAAAAGTGGAGATCTAAGTAGATAAATACCCCATGTTTTAAGGGGCCTTTTGACATGGAAAGATATGGGTGCTGAAGGACAGCATAGCGACATTAAAGAAGACTGCCCAACCACTGATGAGACCACAGTGGCACAGTGCCTTCAACAGAAGCCATCCCAACATCTTTTAAATTACCCTCCCTATAAGAGGACTACTATCCCTCCTGTCTTTTAAGTATTTTAGTTTGTTTTTAGTTCTGGGATATGTTTTGATTTGAGTGACAGAACCATAATTTCTATGAATAATCGATAGTAGGCTCCCACTATAAACTATAAAGTAAAAACAGTTCCTCTGGGTTTTCTATTCTTGTTCTCATATTTGTGTGTTGTTTTTTTTTTTTTTCTTCTTTTTGAGTCAGTATCCCATCCTTGTTGTTGTTTAGCCACTAAGTTGTGTTCGACTCTTTGTAACCCCATGGACTGTAGCCCACCAGGCTTCCCTTTCCATGGGATTTTCCAGGTGAGAATACTGGAGTGGGTTGTTGTTTCCTTCTCCAGAGGATCTTCCTGACCCAGGGGTCGAACCCACGTCTCCTATATTGCAAGGGGATTCCTGTTGGCTGAGTCACCTGGGAAGCCCCATCCCACCATTCTAACAACTTTTCTTTTATGGAAACCATAGTTACTAAATCACTTCCCAACTTTGGAAGCTATGTGATTAAATATTTTTGTACTTGTGTTTCACATCTTCTATCTTATTTTCTGTTGACAGTAATATAGGAACAGACTAATTAATTTTTATGTAAAGTATTTTGAAAGATAATTAACTTATCCAGAGCTGTTTCACATATATAGTTTTAATAAAACTGACAGTTTAAATAGAGAGACATTGTAATGAGCAACCAAATTACATTCCTTTAGGCTAGGTTTTAGGAACTGGCTAAAATTTTTTAACTATTGAGAAATATATTATTTTCCTCAAAATACAACATAGAAATAATATGCATTACCAACAATAAATTAGACATTAGATTCACAACCTTCAAAATGCCATTTAGCTTTTAGAAATATAAAAATTGACTTCAGTGTCTTTTTATAATGTAAATTTTTGTCTACCTCATATTTCATTATTATGCATCTCAGAAATATTTGTGACAAAACTCTTGTTATAAATTTGATTCAAGATTACATATTTGAATTTAAAGACAACTGACTCAATTTAAATGAAATAATGTGTTACATTGGAGATATATATATTTACACATACATAAGGTAAATGATTTATAGCTTTAGAGAAAAGCACTTAAGTTGATTATATTCATGGGAAAAGAATAAATTCATGTTCTCAAGAAAAAAGAAAATGTCTTGAATATGGTGGTTGCCATTTAAATAAATTATCAAACTGTAATGACCTCTAACTTAATCCTCAACTTAATTCAGATATAACCATACTCTTGTCTACAGCATCCGCAAATGTTCCAGGGGATGGCTTCCATTCTCCAGACCTTTTCAGTTTACTAAGTTTTTCCTGCTTTTAGCATAGGAGGGAGCAGCTTCCAAACTGTGCTCATTTGTTTCACATGTTTAATATAAGGTCAAGTTTCTCCTTTAAGTATTTTCTGTCTATGAAGCCTTTGATTAACTTTTCATCCCAAGCCTATTCTGTATTTGCAGTGAACCTTGTTTCGTCTCTTTGTTGTCAAGGTTCTCTGTCAAATATATGCTGCTGCCGCTGCTAAGTCGCTTCAGTCGTGTCCGACTCTGTGCGACCCCATAGACGGCAGCCCACCAGGCTCCCCCGTCCCTGGGATTCTCCAGGCAAGAACACTGGAGTGGGTTGCCATTTCCTTCTCCAATGCATGAAAGTGAAAAGTGAAAGTGAAGTCGCTCAGTCGTGTCTGACTCCTAGCGACCCCATGGACTGCAGCCCACCAGGCTCCTCCGTCCATGGGATTGTCCAGGCAAGAGTACTGGGGTGGGGTGCCATTGCCTTCCCCGAGTCAAATATAATGCAACTTCACTTCCAAAAGCTACTCCGAGGAATTGGTCTTGTTTCTTTGGTTTTTATGTCATGTATTTTTAAAATGTATATCTTTTTAACTGGAGGATAATTGCTTTACAGTATTGTGTTGGTTTCTGCCTTACATCAACATAAGTCAGCCATCTGTATACATATGTCCCCTCCTTCTAGAATCGCCCTCCCACTCTGTCCCACCCCTCTAGGTTGTCACACAGCACTGGCCTGAGCTCGCTGCATCATACAGAAAATTCCCACTGGCTATTTTACATATGGTAGCATACATGTTTCCATTCTACTCTGAATTCATCCCACTGTGTCCACAAATCTGTTCTCTCTGTCTGCATCTCCATTGCTCTCCTGCAAATAGGTTCACCAGTACCATCTTTCTAAATTCCATATATATGTGTTAATATATGATATTTGTTTTTCTTTTTCTGACTTACTTCGCTTTGTATAATAGAGTCTAGGTTCATCCACGTCATTAGAACTGTATTTCATGTGTTTTTGTTGGACCTCTAAGGATCTGTATTTGATCACGGAGGAAAGCTAAGTTGAAATGTGGCACTTCCTAATAATTTCATTTGATAAAACATTTATCATGTAATGAATTTTGTGTCCCCTCTGTAGATAAACGTGTCGAGAACTGGCCTCTGATGCAGTCTCCACTGCCTACACTTTGCATAAGCACCCTGTACCTCCTCTTCGTGTGGCTGGGTCCAAAATGGATGAAGGACCGAGAACCTTTCCAGATGCGTTTAGTGCTCATTCTCTATAATTTCGGGATGGTTTTGCTTAACCTTTTTATCTTCAGAGAGGTAGGTTTACTAAAGTTCACTTTGTACTTCCTCAGGTCTGTTGCAAATTAGAAAATAAGAATGTGTAAAACTATGATTGCAATGTTGTGCCCTAAAACTGTTAGCTCCTCTAAGAGTAAATTTTATGTTATTGACATAAGCCTAGATAGCAAAAATCTGAAACATACATAAAGTATAAGACTTGTTTAAAGTGAAATTTGGAAGCATACAAACTGGATTCTAAAATAACCCTTACCAGTTTTTCTGACATTGGAAGTTCCTTAACTTTTTTGAGGCTCATTTCCCCCATCTGTAAAATGGGCATAATACCTATCTATCTTCTAAGGTATCAGAGATAAGTGAGATAATTTTTGCATAGTGTTTAGAACATATTAAGACCTCAGTAAATAGTTGTGGCTATTTATATTTCTCATTCAGCAGTTTCCGGTTTGGTAACTGATGAAAATATGCAGATGTAAAATACGGATTTCAAATTTAAATCCTACCACATAATATAATATAATTGTATTACTATTTTAGGTTGGAACTAAAATGAGTTAACTGTTATACAGCTGTTGCTGCTAATCAGTATATACTTTTTTGGACACCAAGAAATTCTCTATGGCATTTTAAAAGGAAATCCTAAAAGCTAGACTGACCCAACCACTTTTTAAGTTGTAAGAGTGAAAGGAATTTGTTTTCAAGAGACTCCTCATTAGTGTTCAACCTGAACCCAGCAAACTGAACTGGTGATGCTAAGAAAATGAACCGTATGCTCCTTTAAAAAAAAAATCTCTTTAACTGACAGCGTAGCCTACAGAAACTCAACATCATATAAAACTTTAATTTATTTGGCTACTTTACCTAATTTGTTAGATGAAATCCACTCTGGTTCAAAACTAGAAACCCATGCAACTCTTGCAGCATGGTTAATCACAGTTTCTCTTAATATTATAAGATAGATAGAGTGTCTCAGTCCAAATTTTACGTGTCATTTTAAATTTAGATTTCAACTTAAGAATAAATTGATGGATGATTAATTTTAGAAATTCCAGCATATTAAATGTTCAGTGCATTTGAAATTTATTTTTAAGACAAAATTGCTTTTAAAAGTATTTTGAAAGTTTGCACATTGTATGTAGTACTTTTAAATGCTATATCTTCTAAAACTTTACTCCAAATGTTATTTTCTTTTTTCAGTTATTCATGGGATCATATAATGCAGGATATAGCTATATTTGCCAGACTGTGGATTATTCTGATAACGTTCATGAAGTCAGGGTAAGTACAATAAAAATACTGCTAATCAGTAGAAGTTGGTTTAATTTTGTAGTCTCTAGTCTGTGAAAAACATGCTTTAATGTAGTGGTAAAACTATATGGGATTGTTTGAGTCAGTACTTTTTAAAAAATATACATAATTTAAAATCCATTTTCCTTTCCATTATCTTTTCTCATTTGGTGATTTGAGAGTGAATATGTGTTGGACTACTTAAATGCAGTACTCAAAAAAAAAAAAAATAATAGTTCCATGTTTAGTAGTATAAAGATTATATTTTAGATTTTTGTTTTTTGGGTCAAGAATAGAAACTCTTGAAGTTGAATTCATTTGTTAAGAAAGTATGAGGAAGACAAATATAAACGATTTAATGTTTAGTAAATTAGGCATAGCACAGCTTGTATAGGTATAAACCCAGTTTTTATTTATATTTGAGAAAAATAGACTAGTAATACAATGTTAACATATTTTACTTTGTAGTCACCTACATCAGTAAAATTGCCATTTTACTCAAGTGAAGAAACAATAAATTATCTTACTTTGTTAAGTATTTATTGAACGCCTCTTGTATACTGTGTTCATATTAAACATATGTGTCCATAACATATGTTATATATATGTGTGTGTTTTATATTAGATATAATATATGTAGTAATAATATATTATGTAGTAGCTGGCCCTGAAAAAAAATAGCTCTTTAGCATTGGGGTTCAACAATATAAACACCAGTATTCATCAAGATCCAAGACTAAATTGCTTTAATGTATTTATGATTTTATGCCTCTGTCTTCATTTCCCCATTAGAAGAGTTAGCATGCTGATGAAAAATCACCCCTTTTGGTTGTCATGTTGGTTTTAATCATTCAACAAATGTGTATTGAACATCGGCTATACACAGATAGTGCGATGGTACTGGGAACCCAAGTGGAAAGGCGGACAGGAATCCACCCTTTGTGGAGCTGACATTCTAGCAAAGGTGGGAGAGGCAGTCATGTAAACAAAAGGTTAACCAGGAACTCAGACCTGAGATTGCCTGAGGGGAGCCCCTTTGTTTAAGTTTGTTGCTAGAGAACCTTCTGGTTGGAGCAGTGGAGCACTGGTCTTGCTTGCATCTGGAGAGAGAAAAGGAAACATGTTGGACCTGGTTTCTTTGAGGAGTGAGTTTAGATGAACCCTTTGGGTGAAACAGCATGTTAACATTTGAGGGATAAAGTTTTAAAAATACCACTGTGGCCATTGTGTGCCTGCCCTCCTGGCATGCATAAATTGATCAATTCTTTAAAAATGTAGCTGTTGTGAGACCTGAAATCTAGGAGGAGAAAGGACAAGAGTGGCAGATTGTATTTGAACATTTCTTCCTTCTCTGTTATTCTGAGATGTGGCAGAATAAGTGTTTTACTCAGAGACTCATCTTTCTATTCGTTGTTATGTAGCTAAGAAGGATCTTTTCACTTTGATGTAGCTATTCAGTTTCCTGGTCGCTCAGATGCAAAAGAATCTGCCAGCAGTGCAGCAGACTTGGGTTTGATTGCTGGGTCAGAAGATCCCCTGGAGAAGGCAGTGGCTACCCATTCTAGTATTCTCGCCTGGAGAATTCCATGGACAGAGGAGCCTGGCGGGCTACAGTCCTTGGGGTTGCAGAGTCAGACACTCAGTTCAGATCAGATCAGTTGCTCAGTCGTGTCCGACTCTTTGCGACCCCATGAACCGCAGCACGCCAGGCCTCCCTGTCCATCACCAGCTCCTGGAGGTCACTCAGACTCACATCCATCGAGTCAGTGATGCCATCCAGCTATCTCATCCTCCGTCGTCCCCTTCTCCTCCTGCCCTCAATCCCTCCCAGCATCAGAGTCTTTTCCAATGAGTCAACTCTTCGCATGAGGTGGCCAAAATACTGGAGTTTCAGCTTTAGCATCATTCCTTCCAAAGAAATCCCAGGGCTGATCTCCTTCAGAATGGACTGGTTGGATCTCCTTGCAGTCCAAGGGACTCTCAAGAGTCTTCTCCAACACCACAGTTCAAAAGCATCAATTCTTCTGCACTCAGCCTTCTTCACAGTCCAGCTGTCACATCCATACATGACCACAGGAAAGACCATAGCCTTGACTAGGCGAACCTTTGTTGGCACTACTGAGCGATTAACACTTTCACAAACTAGAGAGAAGGATTGTTGATTACTGTTTATGAATCATTGCTGATTTAGAGTGCCAGATAAGAGAGAAAATAAGACATGACCTCTTCCCTTCTAGATAGAGTTTGCATACTCTGTTGCTAAGTCAAGTCCAGGTCCACAGACTGTATCTCACCAGGCTCCTCTGTCCATGGAATTCTCCAAGCAAGAATACTGGAGTGGGTTGCCGTTTCTGGCTCCAGGGGATCTTCCTGACCCAGGGATCAAACCTATGTCTCCTTCATTGGCAGGTGGATTCTTTACTGCTGAGCCACCTGCAAAGCCCCTTACTGCACCAAAATGTTACACTTTAAAAGGATTTTCCAGGCAATAGTACTAGAGTGGGTTGCCATTGCCTTCTCCGACTAACATAATCAGATCAGATCAGATCAGTTGCTCAGTCGTGTCTGACTCTTTGCAACCCCATGAACTGCAGCACCGCAGGCCTCCCTATCCATCACCAGCTCTCGGAGGTCACTCAGACTCACATTCATTGAGTCAGTGATGCCATCCAGCCATCTCATCCTCTGTCGTCCCCTTCTCCTCCTGCCCCCAATCCCTCCCAGCATCAGAGTCTTCTCCAATGAGTCAACTCTTCGCATGAGGTGGCCAAAATACTGGAGTTTCAGCTTTAGCATCATTCCCTCCAAAGAAATCCCAGGGCTGATCTCCTTCAGAATGGACTGGTTGGATCTCCTTGCAGTCCAAGGGACTCTCAAGAGTCTTCTCCAACACCACAGTTCAAAAGCATCAATTCTTCTGCACTCAGCCTTCTTCACAGTCCAGCTGTCACATCCATACATGACCACAGGAAAGACCATAGCCTTGACTAGGCGAACCTTTGTTGGCAAAGTGATGTCTCTGTTTTTGAATATGCTATCTAGGTTGGTCATAACTTTCCTTCCAAGGAGTAAGCGTCTTTTAATTTCATGGCTGCAGTCACCATCTATAGTGATTTTGGATCCCAGAAAAATAAAGTCTGACACTGTTTCCACTGTTTCTCCATCTATTTCCCATGCAGTGATGGGACCAGATGCCATGATCTTCGTTTTCTGAATGTTGAGCTTTAAGCCAGCCTTTTCACTCTCCACTTTCACTTTCATCAAGAGGCTTTTTAGTTCCTCTTCACTTTCTGCCATAAGGGTAGTATCATCTGCATATCTGAGGTTATTGATAATTTCTCCCGGCAATCTTGATTCCAGCTTGTGTTTCTTCCAGTCCAGCATTTCTCATGATGTACTCTGCATATAAGTTAAATAAACATGGTGACAATATACAGCCTTGACGTACTCCTTTTCCTATTTGGAACCAGTCTGTTGTTCCATGACCAGTTCTAACTGTTGCTTCCTGACCTGCATACAGATTTCTCAAGAGGCAGATCAGGTGGTCTGGTATTCCCATCTCTCTCAGAATTTTCCACAGTTTATTGTGATCTACACAGTCAAAGGCTTTGGCATAGTCAGTAAAGCAGAAATAGATGTTTTTCTGGAACTCTCTTGCTTTTTCCATGATCCAGCAGATGTTGGCAATTTGATCTCTGGTTCCTCTGCCTTTTCTAAATCCAGCTTGAACATCAGGAAGTTCACGGTTCACATATTGCTGAAGCCTGGCTTGGAGAATTTTGAGCATTACTTTACTAGCGTGTGAGATGAGTGCAATTGTGCGGTAAAGTTTGAGCACTCTTTGGCATTGCCTTTCTTTGGGATTGGGATGAAAACTGACCTTTTCCAATCTTGTGGCCACTGCTGAGTTTTCCAAATTTGCTGGCATATTGAGTGCAGCACTTTCACAGCATCATCTTTCAGGATTTGGAATAGCTCCACTGGAATTCCATCACCTCCACTAGCTTTGTTCGTAGTGATGCTTTCTAAGGCCCACTTGACTTCACATTCCAGGATGTCTGGCTCTAGGTCAGTGATCACACCATCATGATTATCTGGGTCGTGAAGCTATTTTTTGTACGGTTCTTCTGTGTATTCTTGCCACCTCTTCTTAATATCTTCTGCTTCCATTAGGTCCATACCGTTTCTGTCCTTTATCGAGCCCATTTTTGCATGAAATGTTCCTTTAGTATCTCTGATTTTCTTGAATAGATCCTTAGTCTTTCCCATTCTGTTGTTTTCCTCTATTTCTTTGCATTGATCGCTGAAGAAGGCTTTCTTATCTCTTCTTGCTATTCTTTGGAACTCTGCATTCAGATGTTTATATCTTTCCTTTTCTCCTTTGCTTTTCACTTCTCTTCTTTTCGCAGCTATTTGCAAGGCCTCCCCAGACAGCCATTTTGCTTTTTTTGCATTTCTTTTCCATGGGGATGGTCTTGATCCCTGTCTCCTGTACAATGTCACGAACCTCATTCCATAGTTCATCGGGCACTCTATCTATCAGATCTAGGCCCTTAAATCTATTTCTCACTTCCACTGTATAATCATAAGGGATTTGATTTAGGTCATACCTGAATGGTCTAGTGGTTTTCCCTACTTTCTTCAATTTCAGTCTGAATTTGGCAATAAGGAGTTCATGGTCTGAGCCACAGTCAGCTCCTGGTCTTGTTTTTGCTGATTGTATAGAGCTTCTCCATCTTTGGCTGCAAAGAATATAATCGATCTGATTTTGGTGTTGACCATCTGGTGATGTCCATGTATAGTGAATATTAAATATAGTGTTGCTATCAGTAGTTCCTTATTTCAAGTTTGTTTTCAAACAACTTTATCATTTTCAACAATATTATTATGCAAACGGACTCAGTAAATAATTCTTAGTTTGTAAATACATTATTATTTTCTTTGGCTGTTCTCTTTTTTCCTTGCCTACACTTTAAAATCGTAATTTTGTTTTTCAAAAGCGAACAGCCAAACCCAAACAAACACAAACCCATGGCATCCAACAGATGCTCTTATCAAATGAAGAAAGACTCCATCAGCTCTGAAGAGCCTAAGCTTTCCTGTGAATGCATCTGCCAAACTGCTGACACACAGGTTTACCATCAGATTTCAGTTTTGTAGCGCTGCCTTTGCTGTTGGTATATAGGGCAGATGTCATAGAAAATACTTGACATAAGAAAGATGAATCTAGATTACTATTTTAGTGGGTTTCTTGTGAAATGTTTTAAAATGTATATACAGAGGTCACCTCTCACTGGATCCTTGGATCCTTAATCTCAGCGTGTAATGTAATCTTTCTGCACCATCTGGTGTCTTAATTAGAGCCCAGGAAAAGAAAAGACTTACTCATGTAAGCAGGATTATATTTATGACCTAGGAAATATTTGTTGCGTGTGTGTGTTTATTGCAGTTTATCATTTTAAAATTTTCACTGCCTAATAAAAAATAATGTGGTTAAGTATTTTGTTGTACATGTTAAAGTGAGAGAGACCAGTTGCTACTCAAGCATACTTGAAAGAATCTCTGAGGCTGGAATATAGGCTAGGCATGAACAAGTGAAGTACCTTTATAGAGTAAATATCTATATTTACATTGAAAATCATAGCAGTTGAAAGTGTTCACAGCACTGCAATCAGCAGGTTGGTACCCATGACATCCAGCTATGAAACAGACTGAAAATTTTCTCTGAACTGTTGGCATGGTGTAGATAGAGATTTGGACTCTTTTATTTCCCATCTTTTTCCCCATGAATAGTTGCCTAGGTTTCACACCCACTTAAACAAAAATGATTCTCTGCCTCATACATTTTGTGCAATAAAAATTGCTTAAGACTTAACTTTAGTAGACAGCCATGTGATAGTATCATCCTGGTGTTTATAAAATGCTTTCCCTTTCTTCCTGCAGATAGCTGCTGCTCTGTGGTGGTACTTTATATCTAAAGGAATTGAGTATTTGGACACGGTGTTTTTTATCCTGAGGAAGAAAAACAACCAAGTCTCTTTCCTTCATGTGTATCATCACTGTACCATGTTTACGTTGTGGTGGATTGGAATTAAGTGGGTTGCAGGAGGACAGGGTGAGCATCTTCAGGAATGTGTCCCCGTGTACTAAATTATATAAACGTGTTGGGTGGGAAGTGGTGAGAATTTGACTTGGTCTCACAGCAGCCCCCTCCAGTTTTCTTGCCTGGAGGATTCCATGGACAGAAGAGCCTGGCGGGCTACAGTCCATGAGATCGCAAAGAGGAGGCTCATGACGGAGAAACTAACACACACACCCTCAAATATATAACTTACTTCCAGGCTTAACTATTCCTGTGTTAATGTCACTTTAAAGGAATTTGAAGAAAGTAGAGCTTTAGCTGTTTATCTGTGACTACTTTCATACCTAAAGATTTACCCCAGAGATTAGCATAAATGAATCCCAAGTGTAGCAAACAGTATTTTGAGAGGGAGCAATTCTAGTGGTTCTGATCCAGAGGATACCAAGATAGAACTTCTCCATCTGAAGGTTCTGTCTCTTCTCCAAGCCCAGAGCCTGCTCTTGCTCTCAAATAGGCCCCAGTGCACCTACTGCTTGGTACTCAAAGGAAATTGTATGTAGCCTTCTCAGTATTGAAGAGAATCTGAACTCACAGTTTGGCCAAGATCTGCCTCCAGCTTTTCAGATGCCTGTACATTGGAGATAATTCACATCACTGAGCTGGAAACAGACCATTCCTCTGATGGGAACCCAGGGTATAAGTCATACTACAGTTCACCTTGCTACTTTACTTTTAAACTATTTAGAAATCTAAGAAATGAGTACTATTTTGTTGTAGCTATGTGTATTGGCACATGTAAAGACAATAATGAAGGATTTACAAATCTGCTTAAACCATTATATGTACCCTGGCTTTTATTCCCCCAAGAGCAACAGAATGAAAAATAATACTGGCAGTATTAGGACCTACTTAAGTATATTGGGGCCTACTTGAGCCACTTGGGAAGTCCTTTGCCTTTGAAGAACACCCATTTTTATTTATATGGTAAAAGCTGGACTCTCAACTTTAAAAATATTTGTCATGATCTGAAGAGAAGGCTTGTCCATTAGAATTATTTTACAATTTTTATTTCTCATCTATACTCAGAATTAAATGTTGGAAAATAATGTAGATTGATTTACTTTATGTTCAAATGGTTTATCACCTAAATAAAGATTTCTGTGTCTTGTAACTACCTCTTTTTCTAAAGCATTTTTTGGAGCCCAGATGAATTCCTTCATCCATGTGATTATGTATTCATACTATGGGTTAGCTGCCTTCGGCCCATGGATTCAGAAATATCTCTGGTGGAAACGGTACCTGACCATGCTGCAGCTGGTGAGTTCTCAATTAAAACACTGAGAATGTTAGACTCTCATTAATTGTGAAGTGCTGAGTTATTTTCAACCATTTTATGTTACCGAATTGGCTTTCTCTGTGCTCCAGTGATAGGAGTTGAAGTTGATAGAATAGGAAACAGGAGTCCAAAATGGTAGTGGCTAAAAGACAAGGAAGGGAAAAGCCTGCGAAAATAGAACAAAGGAAGGTCTGAGGACCTCAGGTGAAACAAACAGCACTCTTGGCTCGCCCAGTTTGCATAGGGCAGGCCCAGGGGGAGGGAAAAACATATAAAAAGAGTCGCCAAAGGGCTTTTTCTCTCTCTCTTTCTCCCCTCCACCCCCCACGCTGGGGCGTTCTTCTCTTCGCATCTTTGGGTCAACATGCCCTCACGCCTCGAGGATGGATTTTCCTGCTATTATCTAAATAAAATGGAGCTGTAACACTGATTTGTCTAAGAGCTATAACACGGTCCATTTGAACCCTGAGAGCTAGAACACGGTCTGTCCAAGACCCGAGAGCTGTGACACGCCAAGCGCTTTAATGTCCGTCACTCCAAATCTTTCTTGTGGATGAAACAGAACCGAGGAGCATACACTCGCCTGACAGTTAGAAAAATAACTTCTTTCTTAGTTTTTTCCCCACTTAAAATGTTATTATTACCTCTCTTCATTCTGCCCTTAAATAAATTTTCTGTTTTTTACTCCTATTTTTCCGTACTTGTGAACAGATCCTATACATTTAGAATAGGAAAGTTGTATAGAAGTCACAGAGCCAAGGAAGGGGTTGGCTAAAGGATGGGACCAGGGGAGCTTCCCTGGCCACCCTGTGGTTAAGGCTCCATGCTGCTACTGCAGCGGGTGTGAGTTTGATCCTTGGTCAGGGAACTAAGATCCCATATGCAGCGCTGTGTGGCCAAAAAATAAGTTAAAGGACCAAGGATCAAAGAACTCTTAATTCTCTAACACACAATCCTTGGAGAGCAGAGCTTGGTATACCCAAATGTTCATCTTCAGAGCAGACAGTTCACAGCACCAGCCCCTAGTAGGACTTCTGGTAGCATCTGGGTGACTCAGTGCAACCTTCAGAGCTAAAGCACCAGCCCAGTAATCAAACCAGAAATCCAAAACCAACTTGGTAGCTATTCTTCAAGCCTTGGAATTTATTATAATTTACTTTAATCATAGCATGTGCACAGTTTTATCAGTGGAATCACATTTGGAAATATCATTCATCTCTGTTTTAAGTTGCCAAACAACAGGCTACCCAAACAGGAAGCACAGCTTTTGGGGAGTGCTGGGTGTGCAGGATTCATTTGTAAGTAAAATGCTACAGGAAGCTTCCTCCAGTTTTTATGTAACCTGTTTACACAATTTGTATAATTCGTTTCTCTCAGTTATTAGTAAATGGACCCAAGAAAATGAGATGGAGACAGAAATCATGTGAACTGTTGTTATCTACTTTGTGGGAAGACTGCGCCTGATTCTCCTTGAGCGATGCCCCACTCAGTCACCCCCAGACACACCCTTTTCCAGCATTGCAAGTTCTAAGAATCATTGTGAAATCAAAAGTCCCTAAAACCTGGATTTTGCCATGGGAAACTTTTAAAGTTTTTTAGTCTGACAGAAATTTGGAGCTATATATGGGATAAACTTTTAAAATAATATTTAATATAAGAATATTAATAATGCTATCCTTAACGGAGAAGCTGCAATTGCCCATTTTAAATAGGGTGTTAATTTTGTGAAGGGTAGTGTATTTCCAAGGCAGAAGTTCTCACAGCAGTGAATCTTATACGTTAACCTTGTAAAAAATTAAGTGTTTAACCCCATGGAATTCAAAAAATCTTATATTGAGAACCATCCTCTCCTTTTCTACTTATTATCAAATATCTACTACCACAAAAATTTTTAAATTAAATTAAAATGCATATTTACCTGTCTCCTATTCTATAAGAAAACAGATAATGAACCATTTTGATAAAATCATTTTTAAAAGTATATGTACCAGCTTGCTAACAACTTTGAAAGAAATCAATATATTTGGGAGGAAAACAAAAACTGAAGAGGCTTCACTCTCTTAGGCCAGTGATAGTCCCTCTCATTAGATAATGTTATTCAGCATTATCCAAAAAATAATCCCCAGGATCCAGATACCAGGCCAAGGGCCCAGGAATCATGGGGATCAATGCGGAGCCCTGCCCTCAGGTGGTACTCGAGGGGAGAGATGGACAGTCCAAAAGTCAGCAGATGCAAAAGACATAATTCCTATGAAACAGAAAACCAGCACAAACCAGAACCCTTTGGTTAAAGGGATGGAGGACCCCATTGGGTCCTAGCAGGAAGGCCTCATTGAGGACATGGTTTTGAGAAGTGGCTCGCGTGAGAAGGAGCCAGAGAACTCTTAGGTCTTGGGCACTGGGTCATGCATGGGCCTGTCTTAGGCGCACAGAAGGTGCCAAGGTGGTGACGCGCTGTTTGCTGCCCACAGTACGCGTACCTGTGCTGTTCTCTCTTTCAGGTTCAGTTCCACGTGACCATCGGGCACACAGCACTGTCCCTTTACACCGACTGCCCCTTCCCCAAGTGGATGCACTGGGCTCTCATTGCCTACGCAATCAGCTTCATATTCCTCTTCCTTAACTTCTATGTGCGGACGTACAAAGAGCCTAAGAAAGCAAAACCCGGAAAAACAGCGGCAAATGGTATTTCAGCGAATGGTGTGAACAAATCCGAAAACCACCTAGTGGTAGAAAATGGCAAGAAGCAGAAAAATGGAAAAGCAAAAGGAGAGTAAAGCGAACTGGGCCTTACCTGGTGTTGACAGTGAGGAAGTTCCCACTTCATTTAAGATTTCAGGGAAAACAGAAGCAAATGAGGGTTTGAGGGTGGGGAGCAAAAAGGCAAATGTGCTCTATGTATTATTAGTAACCTTTAGATTGAGTAAAGTGTTAAATACAACACCCAGATGTTTTATTTATGAAGTTTTTATTTTAAACATTTTTTTTAATTAGCCTTGATGTTGTCAGACCAAAGCAATCATCACATGACTTTGGAGACCCTTCCCCTGCGCCCCTCTCCCTGCATTCACATCCAACAGTGCATGAGATTGTTCATTTCTCTTCATCCTTCAGTTTGATGATCACGGAAACATGGTCTTTATGCATTTTTTTTTTTTTTTAAGCTAAATTGCAACTTACGTACTGATGAAAATCAGTTACCTTATCTTTTCTGGTCCCAAACTGAAAATGCAGATATTTTAAAACGTGCACATTTGAATTCATTTGCTGACTGGAATGATCAAGTCTCTCCACCTGTAGTCCGAAGATACCCTTTTGGTTGGAATTAAATTTTAAAAAATCTGATGATCTTTGTAGACTCTTAGAGGCTTTATGATGATGGTGTTGGTGAAAATAGAATTACAGTAAAATCCTGTCCAGTGGCTCAAAGTTCACTGTGACCTGCAGCACAAATCACTGTGGGAAACAATTTTTGTGATGAAAAGGCAGCCTTTCAATACTCCTGTTACTACTAGGTATATGTTATGAAAATTAAGATTACTGTCTGATTGGAAGATGAAACAACTCATGTGTCTACTAGTAACATCATAAAATAGTTACATTTATGTGCTGTTAGAAGAGAGTGTGTTGATTTTTATCAGGCTTTCCTTGTTTTGATTTGTGGCTGTTACCGATTTTTCATATGTGGAAATATACCTACCTCTTCTGTTGGAAAGAACATTTAAAATTAAATAAATTTTAATTAAAGAATCAAGGAGTCCTCTAATGTAAATTTTAATACTAACTTTCAAATTCACTAACTTTTTTTTTTTTTTTACAAATAGCGTACAGAAAGCTTTTTTGTGAAATTATCCTTCTCTTTCAATGTGTTTAATTTTGGAGTGATATTTTTCTGTGACAGAGTTGCAAGATCTTATTTGTAACTAGATACGAAGTGTAAACCCGTTTTGGTGCAATATTCTTGACTCCTTGGTGCTAAAGATCATTAAATTCAATGCTTGATTGTTACAAGGTGTTAATTGCTAAGACATAAAGTGAGTAAAAGTGAGAGTAGTCAGAACCAGAAAATTAAATTTGCTCTTTACCAATGAAGTATTTCATGTAATGTAAAAACACAACTGGAAATTCACTAGGAAAGAACTTGTACTATGTCTTATTACATAGGTTAAATTGCTAGTGGGTATTGCACAGGGATCTTGTGACCAAAAAATAAAAAGGCATGAGTATTTCTAAGTATCTTTAACATATCAAAACTGCATGTGCAGGATGTAATGCTGTTTGTGCAGACTATTTCAGAAAACTTTGTAAACTATGAAATATTTATTGTGCATTCAAATTACACACTCCCCCTCCCCCTTCAAGGCATGCAGACATGAGAACTACAGAAAATTTGCAGCACGTAATAGTTTGATCTAGGAGGAGTCAACACTTTTGTTTTTACTGCTCAGTTTGTAATGACTAGAGATTTGTAAATCTTTGTGAACATTCTGTACTGGTTCCCTAGAGCTATTCATTCCCTGCTACCTGATTCTACCTGATTTCAGCACAATAAATATACTACTGCTGTGGGAAAAATGATTTTTTTTGGCTACTCAGTTCATTACAATATAAATCTGCTAGATATTTATTTATTTCATTCTGTTGTTAATATTCTAAATTATTCCCTGCTGCCAATTTCTAATGTAGAAAAGAAATGAAACTAGAACTTGGGTGTCAATAATTTCTGGCAAAAAGCTTATTTTTTTATGGTAGCATGTTTTCACTTTAAAACTTAGATGTCTCTTTGGAAGAATTTTTGGATCCTGATATATCATTTTGTTGTGAATTCTTACATTTGTCATTTCAAATGTAATTTTTTTTTAAAAGAAACTTTTAATTTTATATTGGAGTGTAGTTGACTAACAATGTATTGGTTTCAGGTGTACAGTGAAGAGATTCAGTTACACATATCCATGTATCTATTCTTTACCAAATTCTTTTCCCATTTAGGTTGTTATATAATACTGAGCCGAGTTCCCTGTGCTATACAGTAGTAGGTCCTTGTTGGTTATCCATTTTAAATATAGCAGTGTGTACATGGTAACACCATTTAATGATATGCTGTTTTTTGTTCTAAAAATAAAGTTAGCAAGTTCTCCTGTTCTGATATTTAAATCCTCCAGTCCTTACTATACTTTAAGTTTTTTTTTTTTTTTTTTTTTTACCAAAGATGATTTTAAGATATAATAAATACAGCCTTTTATGATCACTTTCATAATGTCTCTATCACCCCACTAAATACACATGCCTCATCTGTAAAAATCAGTGAGGAGGATTACATCCTCTTTCTGGTAAAAGTCTGTCATTAACTTAAAAGTTTTCTAACCCAGAAAATAGGGAATTTCTGAAATATTTGCATTAACTAGAAATAGCTGAGACATGTTAGCAGTGTCTTTTCCCATTGAGTTGATAACTGTGGCTCTCTTTCTTCTCTTTTCTGTGTTACTCCTGCCTCTGTTTTGCTGGTGGACGCTGACTAGTTCCAATTTTAGCATTATTAATTTAATTATTCTCTTTTGCACTCTTTGCATACATACGCTGAGGCATTCAAAAATATTTTCCTATAGATTATTATATTCACATTTTAGAACATGAAATCTAGCAATGCTTTTTTATTTATCGGAATATTTTAATTTGAAAGCTTGCTTCATATAGGTTAGTTGCTCAGCCATGTCCTAATTTTTGCAACCCCATGGACTGTAGCCCACCAGGCTCCCCTTGTCCATGGAATTCTCTAGGTAAGAATACTGGAGTGGGCTGCCATTCTCTCCTCCAGTTCTTCCTGACCCAGGGATTGAACCAGGGTCTCCTGCATTGCAGACACATTTTTTACCATCTGAGTCACCAGTGAAGTGCTTCATAGAGGGATACCCCGTAAATGAGAAAGAGAACCTAGAGATGGAGGTGATTTTGCTGTCATATCTGTTAATAATGTAATTGAAGCCTTGGGTATTGACTGTTGGGGCAGAGCTTTTGAATCTCACCTGCATTAGAATGTGACAGCATGCTGAACTGTTGAGTCTCTCAGCTCTTTCCTTGTTAACGCCTTAACCTCAGCCAGCCGTATTTGTAACATTGTCCTTACTGAGAAAAAGATGACTGTGGATGTATAGGCTGTTAAGTGGCATCCTCACTACAGACTTGAGTGACTCAGAGTTAGGATTTTGCTGGATGATCAATAGGGTAGAAGAGCTGAGAGGCTGAGCAACCTGCCCAGGCACACAGCATCTGAGCAGGAAACACAAAACCTGCTTGATGAGATCAATCATCTGCCACTCAGCATGTAAGCAGTTTTGACCTCAGAATGCAAGTCCTTACTACTGGGTTTTACAATCCATCCTTAAATTAAGCTTAGGTACCTTAGGCAGGGGTTTCCCTGGTGGCTCAGCGGTAAAAGAACCCACCTGCCAATGCAGGAGATGTGAGTTCGATCCCTGGGTCAGGAAGATACCCTGGAGGAGGAAATGACAACCTATTTCAGGACTCTTGCCTGAAAAATCCCATAGACAGAGGAGCCTGGGGGGCTATATCGTCTACGGGATAGTGAAAGAGTTGGACACGACTAAACAGCAACAACAATTTTAGGCGGAGGACATCTGAACCAGAAGAATACTTGTGAAAAGGAAAAAATGTAGAAACCAATATCTTGTGTCAAAACACTGCAAATCACGCAAGTATTTTTCAGGTCAGTTTTCCCTGATGTAAATTATAGAGGGAATGCACAAGTGTCACTTGAAAGGCACAGCGTTTTGTGTTTTTTTAAAGTTTTTATAATAGGAGGCTGTAACATAACTGTGTTCCTGAAGATTCAGAGGTCTAAATTAAAAGTTATAATTGACATACAGAACAAATACCAGGTGAAGACTGTGACATATACAAAGATGGTAATAGCTTTGTTTGGATGGTGACTTAATTACCATCCTGGCAGAGGGGTGATCTGAATTATCTCTTGGTGTCCTTTTACACTTACAGGTCTAAATTTTGCTGTATCTTTTGAGAAATTAAACGTTTTTCTACCTGTTTAAAAGAAACCCCAGAACTTAGTTCTCCTTTTTTTGTCTTTTTCATTTTACAACATAGAGACATGTTTACATGTCCACGTGTGACCAAAGTTTCCTTCATACTTTTATTCCTTGGAGATCCATCTGATCCTAAATTGAAATTCAACTAGAACTTTTTTTTATTTTTTCCATTCGCATAAGTATGTGCATGCATGTCACTTGCTTCAGCCGTGTCTGACTCTTTGCAACCCTATGAACTGTAGCCCACCAGGCTCCTCTGTGCATGGGGATTCTCCAACCAAGAATACTGGAGTGGGTTGCCATGCCCTCCTCCAGGGCATCTTCCCTGGTCCAGGGGTAGAGCCCACGTTTCTCGCATCTCCTGCATTGGCAGGTGGGCTCTTTACCACTAGCACAGTGGTAGGTGAGGTTTCCCCAAAGAATCTGTCCTTAAAGCAGTATCTTCTTCTGGGAGAGGGAGAGGGTGGGGTAATTTGGGAGAATAACATTGAAATATGTATAATATCATATCTGAAACGAGTCGCCAATCCAGGTACAATGCCTGATAACGGATGCCTGGGGCTATTGCACTGGGACGACCCAGAGGGATGGTATGGGGAGGGAGGAGGGTTCAGGATGGGGAACACATGTATACTTGTGGCGGATTCATTTTGATGAATGGCAAAAGCAATACAATATTGTAAAGTTAAGCAAAATAAAATTTAAAAAAAATGAAGTATAGATTTGAGGTATGTAAATTAAAAGACAATTCTCATCTTTAAAAATAATTAAATGCTTTTCTGTTTGCACATAAGTCTAAATAGTGATATAAGTAAATATTAGAAAATAAAGCTTTAAAATAGTATATTGTAGTTGGCTTATAGCTGCTAAATTTCACAAAATAAAAGAATTATAAAAATGAAAAAAAAAAGAATAAATGCATGCTAAAACACATCATTTGATGTCTATCTACCTAATTATAATAATCTAATGCAGCTATCAGAAAGTCACATTGTAACTGAACATCTCCACAAAGAATATGTCCACATTAAAAGCCATTCTAAGATGAAAAACTCTGGGAAGGTTTAAATAATACAGCCATTTCTAAAAAGACAAGGTCTTGAAGTTACTGGATGCTATGCTATGCTATGCTAAGTCACTTCAGTCATGTCTGACTCTGTGACCCCACAGACGGCAGCCCACCAGGCTTCCCCGTCCCTGGGATTCTCCAGGATATCCCACTTTAAATACAAGACTGTGCATTGTAAAGAGTATTTGTCAGCCCACAGGCATGTTCTGTATCCCCTGTCAGTCTCCACATACCCTTGAATCCTTTTCTTTCAATTTTAGAGAAGCCAGTCAGGTAGTTCCTGTCCTCAGTTTAATTTTTTTTTCTTCCTTTTTTCATTTGCCATGAAGGGAAAGGAAAGCGTCCAGTTGAGACTCATTCTTTGTCATCCCTGATGCTGTAGGCTTAGACTAAGATTCTCCTCCCTGTGAGGTAGCTATCCTAAGAACCAGTCTTTCAAGAATAATGATTACCAAGCTATTTGGTAATGAGAAGGTGGGTAGCTTATTAGTCTTGCACCGTATTATGTTAGTGACATTCACACCTCACCTTTGAATATGATTTATGTTCTAATTTCCTCAGTAAATCTGGGAACCAAACACAACTTTAACATTTTTCTAAGCAGATTATATATAGTTAGGGTTTATCAACTGTATACATATATGTGAATTTCAGATATTTTCCACGTTCAGTTCTCATAGTGAAAATTCAAGATGTTATTTGGTCACAAAGATAGTTGCTCATTAAATATATATTTATTTGACAATGTTTACATGTTTATGTTGCTGCCAAGTCACTTCAGTCGTGTCCAACTCTGTGTGACCCCATAGATGGCAGCCCACCAGGCTTCCCTGTCCCTGGGATTCTCCAGGCAAGAACACTAGAGTGGGTTACATGTTTACGTTAGACTTGAATTATTATTACCTCGTAAAAGTGGTGTCTGGTCTTTTTGTCAGAAAGAAGGAGTATGGGAGCTAGTCCCATATGGGAGTATGGGACTTGAATTTGGGGAACAAACTTCTAATTTATCCTCAGTTGAAATTTGGAGTTTACATCCCAGAGCCTTCTGTACATATTAACTACTTTGGAAATCCAGCCCCATCTTTAGGTTTGTGTGCTAGATGTTAACAGCTCCATGAATCCATTCCTAACCCTTTGAAATGTTCTTCCCTCATTTCCTCCCTTTGTGTTACAGTCTGGAGGATGAAAGAGTATATTTCTCAGACTCCCTCACAAAGTCAGGTGAGCTAGTTGCTTAGTCGTGTCTGACTCTGCGACCCCATGGACTTAGCCTGCCAGGCTCCTCTGTATATGGAATTCTCCAGGCAAGAACACGAGTGGGTTGCCATGCCCTTTTCCAGGGGATCTTCCCAACTCAGGAATCAAACTGGGGACTCTTGCATTGCAGGTGGGTTCTTTACCATCTCAGCCACCAGGGAAGCATCAGGGAGGCACTTATGAAACTTTTGAAAGGCAGAAGGGAGGTGGATGCCATCTCTCTGTAGTAATGCAATTGTATGAATAGACTCCTTACTGACATACATATTGGCAATAGCTGAACTGCATGTTCTATCTTGGCACCAAGTTGGTGAAGGCAGGCAGTGGTAGTGGTGATAACAGTCATGGAAGATGTGGTCATGGGTATTGGAAGTAAAGACTTAGCTGGTGGCCTCCTGACTTTTATTCCTCCAAGTTACCAGTAATACTGTAAGCATCTAATCCTTTGAATTACAGCCCTTTCTGCCTGAAATTATGTTGAGTGGTATCTATTGCATGCAATGAATCTTACATAATGAAGTATTCAGTACCAAAATGTAATCAGGAAACAGGCTGCTTGAGATAAGAATGTGGCATTGGTTATCTGACCTCATTGAGTTTATAGGCAGTGACAATTTCATGACCAGTGGGATGAGATACTATTTTCCATGTAGCAGATAGCTGACATTTTCACTGTGGCCACCTAGAACAAAATAACTACTAAAAGCAAAGTCTTTGGTAGACCTAGTGGTGGCATTATTGAATATTGTGATAGAAATGAGGAATATAAAGACTTGAGTGAGATGGATGTTTCTGATTGCCCTGCAGAGCTATCAGAAAGAAAAATCGCTCATTCCTAGCTGCCATAAGAGGCCCTTTTACATCTTGTAGTGGGAGATCTCACCTTAAAATGAGGTCCAAAGTGGTGGCAGAATTACCACTGAAGTTCACAGCCTCAGTAAGTGAAAGTTGTGTTAATTGGAAAAGAGTGGGAACCAAAGAATTGGAATGGGGACATTTGGATGGATTTGGATGAATCCAAGAATCTCAATCTCTGAATCCCATTGAATATCTCTAGCCAAGAAAAGCAGCACTTTCTTCCTGGTCAGATATTAGTCCTTGGTTACTTGAGATCCTGTAATGACTTCAACCAAGGTTGTTGTTGTTCAGTCCCTAAGTCCTGTCCGACTTTGCAACCCCATGAACTGTAGCTTGTCCTTCCTTGTCCTTCACAATCTCCTGGAGCTTGCTCAAACTCATGTGCGTTGAGTCATCCAGCCGTCTCTGTTGCCCCTTTCTCCTCTTGCCTAAAGTCTTTCCCAGCATCAGGGTCTTTTCCAATGAGTCAGCTATTCACATCAGGTGGCCAAAGTATTGGAGCCTCAGTTTCAGCAGCAGTCCTTCCAATGAATATCCAGGGTTGATTTCCTTTAGGACTGACTGGTTAAGTCACGTGAGACTCTTAAGAGTCTTCTCCAACACCACAGTTCAAAAGCATCAGCCTTCTTTATGGTGCAACTCTCACATCCATACGCGACTACTGGAAAAACCATAGCTTTAGACTATACAGACATTTGTCGGCCAAGTGATGTCTCTGCTTTTTAATACACTGTCAAGGTTTGTCATAGCTTTTCTTTCAAGGAGAAACGTCTTTTAATTTCATGGCTGCAGTCACTGTCTCACCCAAGGTGGAGACCTAAAACAATGCTGATCTTCCTTGTGTCTGCTTTCTACTCTTTTGGTGTCATCAGATCTGTCAGAAGAATTAGAGCATGCTCCAGGGAGAAAACACAGAATCTATCCTGGGATGAGATAGCCTAGAATTATAGGACTTGGCTAATTTTTCCCTGCCTTGATTCTGTGAATGCTAAGCAAGCAGAAACATGTCTTAGGGTTACCCTGAAATTATTTTTAAAGAATTTTAAGGGATTGAAATTATTAATATATATGTACTTATCAGAATATTTTAATTTGAGGACATAACAGTGAAGAGTAGCTTTAATAATTTGTCAAATGTTTAACCTGAAATCAGGAAAACCTGGAATCATTGATGGCCTGCATCAGAGTGAGACATGTTAGAAATTCATTGCATTAAAGGAGGAGACACTCCAAAGGCTAAGTGTGTTAGGAATGTTGCAGGTTATTTATTGCATGTGACTCCCCTTGACCACTGTCTCATCATATTTGAGAAATACAGTGTTAAGTGTACATTGGTCAAAATGGTCTTGAAAATTTATGTAGTGGCTGTTTTCTGTGGGCTGTGGACTGTAAGGAAAACTTCTTCTACCCTCTTAGATTCATAACTGTTTGGTTCAGTTCAGTTGCGTCTGACTCTTTGAGACCCCATGGACTGCAGCACGCCAGGCCTCCCTGTCCATCACCAACTCCCAAAGTTTACTCAAGCTCATGCCCATTGAGTTAGTGATGCCATCCAACCGTCTTATCCCTTGTTGTCCCCTTTTCCTCCCGCCTTCAATCTTTCCCAGCATCAGGGTCTTTTCAAATGAGTCAGTTCTTCACATCAGATGGCCAAAGTATTGGAGTCTCAGCTTCAGCATCAGTCTTTCCAATAAATATTCAGGACTGATTTCCTTTAGGATTGACTGGTTGGGATCTCCTTGAAGTCCAAATGTCTCAAGAGTCTTCTCCAGTGTCACTGTTCAAAAGCATCAACTCTTCAGAGCTCAGCTTTCTTGATAGTCCAGCTCTCACATCTATACATGACTACTGGAAAAACCGTAGCTTTGACTAGACAGACTTTGTTGGCAAAGTAATATCTCTGCTTTTTAATATGCTGTCTAGGTTGGTCATAACTTTTCCAAGGAGCAAGTGTCTTTTAATTTCATGGCTGCAGTCACCATCTGCCCTGATTTTGGAGCCCCAAAAAACAAAGTCTGTCACTGTTTCCATTGCTTCCCCATTTATTTGCCATAAAGTGATGACCAGGTGCCATGATCTTAGTTTTCTGAATGTTGAGTTTTAAGCCAACTTTACCTGTGAATTAAACTGACAAGAGACAGATTAGCAGGAGAAGAGCTTTATAACATTTATTGATGTTAATATTTTCAATTTTATATGCATAGGTGAAGAAATAAAAAACCTGAAGAAATGGTTAGCCTTTGTCATTTTAACAAAAGACAACAAATTGTAGAGAAGTGACTGGACAAAGGAAAGGGAATCTCAGATTCTAGGGCTCAGACTTTGTAGAAAAGTAATTAGGAAGCATATGGGAGAAACTCATGGGAGATAAGGGTTATTTCATAAGGTTGTTTTTTTGTTTGTTTTGTTTTTTCCTAGTGCAGACTCATCTCCGTTCCTTCTTTGTTTTCAGGGATAAGGGTTGTTCTCCCTTTCCTGATACAGGAGAAAAGGGAACAGCCTCACAGGGAAAATTTATTCCCTGCTATTAGGCAGTCAGAGGGAGGGCAAAGAGCTCTTTCTGTGTCTGCTTTTTCTCAATTACCTGCAGCTCAAAATAATCCTTGTTGTCAAAGTGAAGTGCTTTGGGGTAATGTACTCTGATCCTTCAGGATGATGAAGGAGGGAAAGTGCCGTTTCTGAAATACATTCTCTGACTTCAGTAGGAATAATGGTATTGCCGATTGCTAGAGGCCAAATGCCAGTACTTAAATGCCAAAATGGATATGGTTATAGTAATGGGCAGCTGAGTCTGATAGTTATTATTACTAGGCCATGCCACATGGCTTGCAGGAACTTATGTCCCTGACCAGGGATTGAACCTGTGCCCTCTGCAATGGAAGCATGGAGTCTTAACCACTGGACTTCCAGGGAATTCCCCTGAGTCATTATTAAAATAGCTTCATCTGTATTTATGTGTGTGTGTGTGTGTGCATGCTCCGTCATGTCTGACTCTTTATGACCCCATGGACTGTAGCCCACCAGGCTCCTCTGTCCATGGAATTTTCCAGGCAAGAATGATGGAGTACATTGCCATTTCCTCCTCCAGGGGATCTTCCTGACTCAGGGATCGAACCCTCATCTCTTGCATATCCTGCATTGGCAGGAGTCTTCTTTACCAACTGCACCACCTGGGAAGCTCGAGTATTAATGGTGGCTGTTAATTTATTATGATGTCCCTAGGACTGAAACAGATAGGCAACCTACTTGATTTATATCTCTCACTCTAAACTTAGTGAGCACAGGTGTGGCTTGAGTCTCCATGATAGAGAGACATAGCCCCCACACCAGTTTCTATACTTGAGTCATTTCATAGACCCAGGACTTCCTAAATGAAAGGAATGTGGGAATGTGGGGTTCCCTTGAGAAAATTCCCTGTGACATTGTCACAAGAATGCAGTATAAATTCTACTAGCTTTCACCCAAAGGGAAGGGAAATAAGCAGACTTTAGGGGAATTACTGGGTCACTGAGCTGATGCTGATCGTCAGGCACCTAAATTCCCACTGTGACCATCAGTCAAAACCGAGGCTTAAAGAGGCTGGGGGATAAAGGTAATTTTGGCCTAAGTCCATCTCACAGTGGCCCCATGGATCCCCAAACCTACACTCTGTGGTTCCTGAATGTATAGTGGATTAGTCATACTCAGTCTCTGGCTGAATCTCAACATTGGTTCCCTGCATGGAATGAGGGCTAATATAGATTAAAGGCCCAAGTCAAAGCCCTTAAATATTGCTCACCTCCTTCTTGAAACAGTGGACCAAAAGCAATACCATGTTTCTCCATGAATGTTAGAGGTTCATGCCAGCAACAAAGGCATGAAGATTCAGGGGTGATTATTTTTATTATACACTAATTTAACTCTCCAATTTGACCCTAGCCAGATATTGGAGTGTCTTGGAGAATGACCGTGGATTATTTATGCATATATACGTGCATGCTTAGTCCTATCTGACTCTGCAACCCCCTGGACTTTAGCCAGCCAGACTCCTCTGTCCGTGAGATTCTCCAGGCAAGAATTCTGGAGTGGGTTGCCATTTCCTTCTCCAGGGGCTCTTCCCAACCAGGGATCAAACCCATGTCCCCTGCATTGGCAGGCAGATTCTTTACCACTGAGTAATCTGGGAAATGCTAATCATGTAACTCCAAGTTCAATGGCTGTTCTACTGCTGCTGCTGCTAAGTCGATTCAGTCATGTCCAACTCTGTGTGACCCCATAGACGGCAGCCCACCAGGCTCCCCCGTCCCTGGGATTCTCCAGGCAAGAACACTGGAGTGGGTTGCCATTTCCTTCTCCAATGCATGAAAGTGAAAAGTGAAAGTGAAGTCGCTCAGTCGTGTACAACTCTTAGCGACCCCATGGACTGCAGCCTACCAGGCTCCTTTGTCCATGGGATTTTCCAGGCAAGAGTACTGGAGTGGGGTGCCATTGCCTCCTCCGAGTAGCCATTCTAGACATGGTCAATTAACTGCAACAAATCAATATAATTTTGACATCTGATACTTAGCTATCAATCTGTTAAATGTTTTTCTTCTCCTTTCCAATAAAGAGGAAACAGAAGTAGTTTCTTTCACCTTTATTTTTTTGTGGTCTTACTGCAGGATAGTGTTGATTATCTAGTATTCTATAATAATCTATAAATCCTGTTTGTCTCATCGCACCATAAAATATTTCTTGGTTCATCCTGCTATTGAATGTGGTGATTAGTGATGAAGATGAGGTAGAAAGTGAAAGTGTTAGTGGCTCAGTCATGTCCGACTCTTTGCGACCCCATGGACTGTAGCCTGTCAGGCTCCTCTGTCCATGGAATTCTCCAGGCAAGAATACTGGAATGGGTTGCCATTCCCTTCTCCAGGGGATCTTTCCAACCTAGGGAATGAACCCAGGTTCTCTGCATTGGAGGCAGATTCTTTACCATTTGAGCTACCATAGAAGCCCAGGAGGTGGAAAAATACCATGGTTCCTTGCTAAGTGCCCAAGAGGTGGTGGGAGTGGGAAAAAGCATGTAAATTCAAAAGCCATGACATCAACAGTTTGGGACTGTCCAGTGGTCTATAGCAGATGGAGATTTTTTTTGTCTTCAGTGAAAGACAATTGCTATTCTTTGTTACCCATCAGTGTTAAAGAGGTGAATTTCTTAGACTGCTATATTTCACTGAACCTTTGAAACAGCATATATACATTTAAGGGGCTACTTTGACCAACTTATCAAGTAGCCCATCAGGCTGCCAGTTCTGGACGGAGCCAGAATAGGAAGTGGCTTTGTTCCTACTATGGACTGCCATGCAAGTTACCCTGCTATTTGAGCCTTAAGATCCAACAGATCAAATGGTTCTTGAAGAATCTGACAGAAGACAATCCTCTGGCCAGCCTTAACATAGAATTACAGTGCAGTCCTTTCGGGCTTTAGGGTAAAGCCACAATCTAGTCTCCAAATATGCCATTTTAAAGAAACAGATCCTGGACTGCTTCCAGACCGTGGGAGAAATTTGTGTAGCTGACCACAGACTATCACATGACCGTGTAAGCTGTACTGCCTATCGTGGACTGGGTGTTATCTGACTCGTCGTGTCATAAGCTAAGCCATGCACAGCAGTACCCTTTCATCAAGCGGATGGCCACCAAGGCCCAGGTGAGTGGCGCGGGCAGTGCCTCACCCTGCCACAGCATCAGTCCTGCTGCACTGTCGCTTCCCTCAGCCCACGAGTTTGACCTCTTGAAAATTTCTGTGAAATATAGATTGATTGTGTTTACATACGTCTGATCCATTCTGCCTTGCTTTGTGTCCTAGGACACTGACCCATGTGGACACTGCATCACTTTGGCTCCCTGATCAGTTGGATCTAATCAATAGGAGATCAATAGGTGGATGAATAGAATGCATAGAACATCTGTTCCATGCTCTTTCCTTACTTGGGTGATGCATCTCTGACCCTAGCTACTTCCCTCCACAACCGCAGTCCCTGCTGGGAAATCTCCTATCCACAGTTTTAATTCTCACTAAACTCTGGGAGCACTGCTTTCTTCTCTTGTTTCTTCACTTCTAGGGGTGATAACAGCATCACACTCTTACTAGGGTCTGGGTACCGCAATGTCATTTGTTCTTTAACCTTGCTTACACCTCTATAAGCCATCTCTTTATAAAAGGTTTTTCATTTAAACCATCTGTGATAAATTTTCATTTATGCTGGAACTCTGATTGAGAAAATGAAAAAGAAAATAATTGAGCCTGGTAAATACCCTTATGGCAGAAAGTGAAGAGGAACCAAAAAGCCTCTTGATGAAAGTGAAAGAGGAGAGTGGAAAAGTTGGCTTAAAGCTCAACATTCAGAAAACTAAGATCATGGCATCTGGGCCCATCACTTCATGGGAAATATATGCGGAAACAGTGGAAACAGTGTCAGACTTTACTTTGGGGGGCTCCAAAATCACTGCAGATGGGGACTGCAGCCATGAAATTAAAAGATCCTTACTCTTTGGAACAAAAGTTATGACCAACCTAGATAGCATATTCAAAAGCAGAGATATTACTTTGCCAACAAAGGTCCATTGCCAACCTAGTCAAGGCTATGGTTTTTCTCATATATGGATGTGAGAATTGGACTGTGAAGAAAGCTGAGTGCTGAAGAATTGATGCTTTTGAACTGTGGTGGAGAAGACTCTTGAGAGTCCCTTGGACTGCAAGGAGATCCAACCAGTCCATTCTGAAGGAGATCAGCCCTGGGATTTCTTTGGAAGGAATGATGCTAAAGCTGAAACTCCAGTACTTTGGCCACCTCATGCGAAGAGTTGACTCATTGGAAAAGACTCTGATGCTGGGAGGAATTGGGGGCAGGAGGAGAAGGGGGCAACAGAGGATTAGATGGCTGGATGACATCACCAACTCAATGGACGTGAGTTTGAGTGAACTCTGGGAGATGGTGATGGACAGGGAGGCCTGGCGTGCTGCGATTCATGGGGTTGCAAAGAGTCGGACACGACTGAGCAACTGAACTGAACTGAACTGAAATACTATTTCACATAAAATGCAAACACGAGCTGGAAATGGACTGCAGCAGTGTTACAGGTTCACTTGTGACCCGGCCTGAAAATGTGTGAAAGGATGTATATATATATTTGTTAGTTGCTCAGTCATGTTCGATTCTTTGCAACTCCATGGACTGTGGCCTGCCAGGTTTCTCTGTTCACGGAATTCTCCAGGCAAGAATACTGGAGTGGGTTGCTATTTCTTTCTCCAGGGGATCTTCATGACCCAGGGATTGAACCTGAGTCTTTTGGGTCTCCTGCATTGACAGATTCTTTACTACTGTATCACCTGGGAAGCCTGTCCTAATATTGTTTGATTGTGGACTAATGTAACTTGAATTCAGGCAAAGAAGATCATGAAAGGAAAGAGTGTGATTTCTTAACTAAAGACTGAAGCACTTCAAAATGTATTTATTAACACAATAAATTCAAAGAACTTTCTATATTAGCTTTCATTGTTTTATATTAGGAATTAATTTGCACTTGTTATAAGACAGTGCTGGAATAGCTCTGGTTAGAATAGCAGGAGAGATAATCAGATTAAAGGCTCCTGGTTGGGCACTGTGACAATAATAGAAATTAATGACTTTAAATCCAGAGGGGCCTGCCATGGATTCCTGGATTAAGGACCATTACTAATACCATGCCAATCCCTGTATACATCTATAAATCTCCTGCAGTTTGAACATAAATGTAATGGTACGTAAAGCTATTATAAACATCCATGTGCAGGTTTTGTGTGGACATGTTTCCAACTGCTTTGGGTGACCCAGGAGCAAATTGCTGGTTCATGTGGTAGGAGTATGTGTTTTTTTTGGTAAGAAACTACTGAACCGTCTTCCAAAGTGGTTGTACAGTTTCCCATTCTTACCGGCAATGAATGAGAGTTTCTGCTGCTCCACATCCCTGCCAGCATTTGATGTCAGTTTTGGAGGCTACTGTTCTAATGGGTGTGTAGTGTCATCTCATTTGCAATTTTCTAATGACATAGAATGTGGAGGATTTCTTCATATCTTCATTTGCTGCCTGTCTGTCTTATTGGATGAAATATCTGCTCAGGTCTTTTGCCCATTTTAAATTTGGATTGTTTATTTTCTTACTGTTGAGCTCTAAGAGTGCCTTGTGTATTTTAGGTAGCGGTCCTTTGTCAGATAGGTCTTTAGCAAATATTTTCTGTTAGTCTGTGGCTTGTCTCCTGCTGTCTTGATAAATCATATTTTTAAATTACCTTAAACTTATGCTTCATTCTTTAGAGCATACAAACTAGAGGAAACATATTCCAGGTTTGTTTTATTCTTGGTGCTACTGCTGCTGCTAAGTTGCTTCAGTCGTGTCTGACTCTGTGCGACCCCATAGACAGCAGCCCACCAGGCTCCTCTGTCTCTGGGATTCTCCAGGCAAGCATACTGTAGTGAGTAGTTAGACATTGTGATTTTATAAATATATTGTGATTTTATAAATATATTGAGTCATAATGATCAGACTATTATGAAGGCAATGGCTCTGACTTCTTGGACTAATCAGTTACAGACATTTAATCATTTACATTTCCCATTAATACAATTATTTTCATTTAGATATTGCTGAAAGGATCAGTACCTTTTTGCCATCATTGTGCTGTAGACTCAGCAGGGGAAGAAGAGATTCTTTATTCCAGTAAAAATTTGAGGTGGCTTGGTTCATCCCATATTTTATTTTTATACTTAAAATTCATGTCAGTTTGCCCACTTCTATATCACAATTGGGTGGTCAGGTTTTAATGAGAACTCAATGCAATATTGCTGGAAAAGCATTTAGCCGATGGCCTGGCACATACTAGGTGTTCAATAAACAGTCAATGTTATCACAGGGTTTCCGTAATTTTATTGCCACTGTAGTAATTACAGCATCTTATTAGTACTGTCATATAGTTGTAATATTACATAATAATTTGACTAATAATGTCTCATTTTTAAAAAGATTATTTATTTTGGGTTGTGCTGGGTCTTTGTTGCTGTATGCAAGCTTTCTGTAGTTGCAGAGAGTGGGGTTACTCTCTAGTTGAGTTGCGTGGGCTTCTCTTCACGGTGGCTTTTCTTATTACAGAGCACAGGCTCTCGGCACTCGGGTTTCAGTTGTGGCATCCAGGCTCAGAAGTTGTGGGGCACAGGCTTAGTTGCTCCCCAGCATGTGGAATCTTCCTGAGCCAGGAATTGAACCCGTGTCCCCTGCATTGGCAGGCACATTCTTATCCACTATACCACCAGGGAAATCCAATTTGTCTCATTTTGATTTATACGTACCAGCAATCTTGGGAAGTGGTTCTCACCTGCCATGGTTTTCACAGTGCTGCCACATGGCCAGCTCAGTTTAGGAAAGAGGTTAACACTCTAGACTGGGAGCCTATTTCAAGCAGTAGCATCAGGGACAATTAATAGACATTATATGCAATTGCTGCTGCTGCTGCTAAGTCGCTTCAGTCATGTCCGACTCTATGCGACCCCATAGACGGAAGGTCATCAGGCTCCCCCGTCCCTGGGATTCTCCAGGCAAGAACACTGGAGTGGGTTGCCATTTCCTTCTCCAAAGCATGAAAGTGAAAAGTGAAAGTGAAGTTGCTCAGTCGTGTCCGACTCCTAGCGACCCCATGGACTGGAGCCTACCTGGATCCTCCGTCCATGGGATTTTCCAGGCAAAAGTACTGGGGTGGGGTGCCATTGCCTTCCCCGTATATGCAATTAGGCTTTCCTATTCATGGAATGAGAAGAAGAGGGTTACCATGACTTAATGGGACCTCTTATCACTGTGGGTGTAGAATATTATTAACTATTTTCTGGTGAGTGTAAAGGGTCAAAAGTAACTTGAAGAAAAGAAATAAGACATATGAAAGTTATATGATTTTTGTCTTCTCAGATCAGATCAGATCAGTCGCTCAGTTGTGTCCGACTCTTTGTGACCCCATGAACTGCAGCACCGCAGGCCTCCCTGTCCATCACCAACTCCCGGAGGTCACTCAGACTCACATCCATCGAGTCAGTGATGCCATCCAGCCATCTCATCCTCTGTCGTCCCCTTCTCCTCCTGCCCTCAATCCCTCCCAGCATCAGAGTTTTCTCCAATGAGTCAACTCTTCGCATGAGGTGGCCAAAGTACTGGAGTTTCAGCTTTAGCATCATTCCTTCCAAAGAAATCCCAGGGCTGATCTCCTTCAGAATGGACTGGTTGGATCTCCTTGCAGTCCAAGGGACTCTCAAGAGTCTTCTCCAACACCACAGTTCAAAAGCATCAATTCTTCGGCGCTCAGCCTTCTTCACAGTCCAGCTCTCACATCCATACATGACCACAGGAAAGACCATAGCCTTGACTAGGCGAACCTTTGTTGGCAAAGTAATGTCTCTGCTTTTGAATATGCTATCTAGGTTGGTCATAACTTTCCTTCCAAGGAGTAAGCGTCTTTTAATTTCATGGCTGCAGTCACCATCTGCAGTGATTTTGGAGCCCAGAAAAATAAAGTCTGACACTGTTTCCACTGTTTCTCCATCTATTTCCCATGTAGTGATGGGACCAGATGCCATGATCTTTGTTTTCTGAATGTTGAGCTTTAAGCCAACCTTTTCACTTTCATCAAGAGGCTTTTGAGTTCCTCTTCACTTTCTGCCATAAGGGTGGTGTCATCTGCATATCTGAGGTTATTGATATTTCTCCCAGCAATCTTGATTCCAACTTGTGTTTCTTCCAGTCCAGCATTTCTCATGATGTACTCTGCATATAAGTTAAATAAACATGGTGACAATATACAGCCTTGACGTACTCCTTTTCCTTTTTGGAACCAGTCTGTTGTTCCATGTCCAGTTCTAACTGTTGCTTCCTGACCTGCATATAGATTTCTCAAGAGGCAGATCAGGTGGTCTGGTATTCCCATCTCTTTCAGAATTTTCCACAGTTTATTTTGTCTTATAGAGTTACTAAATATTTAGGATAAATTAATACATTGCTTTAATCTTGGTCTCTGAAAGTCTTATTTAAATATAAATAAATCTTAATATGAAAATACATACAGACACACATATATATTTATTTTGTATCATTGTGGTGTAAGTTCTTCTTAAGATACCTCCATGTGGCTATGGAATTGTACTGAAATTAACTGTCTTTCAAAGACTTAATTTTGAACATCTTTATTGATGATTAAAATTACAGCAATTTATAAAGTTTGTAAAGGTTGAGATAAAGGTTAAAATTTCAACAGTTTATGCAACTTTTACCCTTTCATATTCAAATTTAAGTCAGAGGTTTCCTAATTGTAGGCATAATTTACATAAAAATTTGGGAAACAGTACTGTAATTGAGGAAACAGTTCCTTGTCAAGAGGTAGCATGTTTGCATCAGAATTTAAATGTTATTCAGAAAGCTTTGCTTATCATTTTAAGGTAATCGTACCTTATACTCTCAGATTCATGTCGAATACACTCATTTGACAAGTGTCTTTGTCATTTCTATGTACCAATTATTGTGTTAGCTGAGGAAGATAATAATACACATGATAAACTTTAAAAAATGTCCCAAGTATTTCTTTTTTTTTCAAAATACATCCCAAGGACTTCCTGGTGGTATGCTGGATCGGAGTCCACCTGCCAGTTCAGGGGACCCAGGTTTGATTCCTGGTCTGGGAGGATTCCACGTGCAGCTAAGCCTGTGGGCTATAACTACTGAGCCTGTGCTCTGGAATCTGTACGCCGCAACTACAGAAGCCTGTGCACACAGAGCCTGTGCTCTGTCACAGGAGAAGCCACTGCAATAAGTCTGTGTACCATAACGAAAAGTAGCCCTCGCTTGCCACAAGAGAAGGCCCAGCCCAGCGCAACCAAAAGTAATCAACAAAATAAAATATTAAAACATGCATCCTAAACTCTTGAAGAAGCCAGTGACTTGTGGAGAAGATGGGCAAAGAAAATGAAATATTATAAATGGTGCTAAAAACGAGATCCAGAGAGGAGAGAGAGTTAAAACCACTTCATAAAAGCTTGCTTCTGGTTTATAAAGAGTTTCTTTGTGTATTTGTGTATTTTGTGTATTTCTTTGTGTATTTCAGACACAAATAATATTTTTGTGTCTAGGCATGCATATATTTGTGTTTAACATTTATGATGACCAATGCCATCTTAAGTGTGACATCCAAGTGTGACAAACACCTGTTCGTTCTCTGTATCTACAAATCTGAGTTTCATTTGTTTTTTTTGAGTTTTAGATTCCACATGTAAGTGAAATCATACAATGTTGGTCTTTCTGTGTCTGACTTAATTTCACCTAGTAAAACACCATTTGTTATCACAAATGGCAAGATTTACTTCTTGTTTATGGTTGAGTAGTATTCGTGCATATGTGTGTGTGTGCATGTGAGAGAGACACCTTCTTTATCCATTCATGCATCATTGAACACAGATCAATTATAGTGAACACAGGGGTGCATATACCCTTTTGAATTACTGTTTTCATACCCTTCAGAAAGAAACCCAGAAGTGGAACTGCTGAATCACATGATAGCTCTATTTTTAATTTGTTTTTGAGTAAATTCTATACTGTCTTCCATACTGGCTGCATCAGTTTACATTCCCATCAAAAGTGCATGAGGGTCCCCTTCTCTACCTATCCTCACCAATACTTGTTTGGTTTTTGGTTTTTTTTTTAATATTTTTTATAATGGCCATTTGGACAGGTGGGGTGATATGGTGGTTTTGACTTGCATTTCCCTGATGATTAGTGATCATGAGCATCATTTCACGTGCCTCTTGGCCATCAGTATGTCTTTGGAAAAATATGTATTCATCTCCCCTGTCCATTATGGCTTCCTTTGTGGCTCAGCTGGTAAGAAATCATCTGCAATGCAGGAGACCTGGGTTCAATCTCTGGGTTGGGAAGATCCCCTGGAGAAGGGTAAAGGCTACCCATTCCAGTATGTTGGCTTGGAAAATTCCATGGACTGTATAGTCCACGGGGTCGCAAAGACTTGGACACGATTGAACAGCTTACACTTTCATAAAATATTTTTCCATTTGTGTCCTTCTCAATTTCTTTCACCAACGTCTTATAGTTTTTAAGGTACACGTTTTTCACCTCCTGAGTGAAATTTACTTCTAGGTATTTTATTTTTTTTTGATGTATTTGTAAGTGGGATTTTTTTCTTGATTTCTCTTTCTGATTGTTTGTTATTAGTGTATAGAAGTGCAAGAGATTTTCATACATTAATTTTGTATCCCACAACTTTACTGAATTAATTTATTATTTCTAACTTTTTTTGGTGGTGTCTTTAGAATTTTATATGTATAGTATCATGTCATCTGCAAGTGATGGCAGTTCTACTTCTTCTTTTCAGTTAGGATTCCTTTCATTTCTCTTTCTTGCCTACTTGCTGTGGATAGGACTTCCAATACTAACTTGAATAAAAGTAGCAAGTGTAGGCATCCTTGTCTTCTTCCTGATCTTACAAGAAAATCTTTCAATCAGATGTGAGATAAGCTGTGAGTCTATCATACATAATCTTTATTATGCTGACATATAATGCCTCCATACCGACTTTGCTGAGGTTTTTTTTTTTAATCATAAACGCATGTCAAATGCTTTTTATGCATCTGTTGACATTATCACATAATTTTTATCTTTCATTTTGTTAATATGGTGTGTCACATTGATTGATTGGCAAATGTCAAACCCTAGAATAAATCCCACTTGATCTGATGCATGATCCTTTTCAGATCAGATCAGATCAGTCGCTCAGTCGTGTCCGACTCTTTGCGACCCCATGAACCGCAGCACGCCAGGCCTCCCTGTCCATCACCAGCTCCCGGAGGTCACTCAGATTCGCATCCATCGAGTCAGTGATGCCATCCAGCCATCTCATCCTCTGTTGTCCCCTTCTCCTCCTGCCCTCAATCCCTCCTAGCATCAGAGTCTTCTCCAATGAGTCAACTCTTCGCATGAGGTGGCCAAAATATTGGAGTTTCAGCTTTAGCATCATTCCTTCTAAAGAAATTCCAGGATTGATCTCCTTCAGAATGGACTGGTTGGATCTTCTTGCAGTCCAAGGGACTCTCAAGAGTCTTCTCCAACACCACAGTTCAAAAGCATCAATTCTTCGGCGCTCAGCCTTCTTCACAGTCCAGCTCTCACATCCATACATGACCACAGGAAAGACCATAGCCTTGACTAGGCGAACCTTTGTTGGTAAAGTAATGTCTCTGCTTTTGAATATGCTATCTAGGTTGGTCATAACTTTCCTTCCAAGGAGCAAGCGTCTTTTAATTTCATGGCTGCAGTCACCATCTGCAGTGATTTTGGAGCCCAGAAAAACAAAGTCTGACACTGTTGATCCTTTTACATATCATTAATTTAGTTTGCTATTATTTGGTTGAGAACTTTCCAACCATGTTCATTAGGGATATGCATGCATGCTAAGTTGCTTCAGTCATGTCTGACTCTGTGTGACCCTATGGACTGTAGCCTATCAGCTTATCTCACACTTAATTGAAAGATTTTCTTATAAGATGAATTTATTGAGACTTATTTTATGGCTCAGTTCAGTTCAGTTCAGCCACTAAATTGTGTCCAACTCTTTCGACCCCACGGACTGCAGCACGCCAGGCCTCCCTGTTCATTACCAACTCCCGGAGCTTACTCAGACTCATGTCCATCGAGTTGGTGATGCCATTCAACCATCTCATCCTCTCGTCCCCTTCTCCTCCTGCCTTCAATCTTTCCTAGCATCAGGCTCTTTTCCAATGAGTCAGCTCTTTGCATCAGGTGGCCAAAGTACTGGAGTTTCAGCTTCAACATCAGTCCTTCCTATGAATATTCAGGGCTGATTTCCTTTAGGATGGACTGGTTGGATCTCCTTGTAGTCCAAGGGACTCTCAGGAATATTCTCCAAAATCACAGTTCAAAAACATGAATTCTTAGGCACTCAGCTTTCTTTATAGTCCAACTCTCACATCCATACACGACTACTGGAAAAACCATAGCTTTAACTAAACGGACCTTGTTGGCAAAGTAGTGTCTCGGCTTTTAATATTCTGTCTAGGTTGGTCATAACTTTTATTCCAAGGGGTAAGCGTCTTTTAATTTCCTGGCTGCGGTCACCATCAGCAGTGATTTTGGAACCCAAAAAAATAAAGTCTTTCACTGTTTCCATTGTTTCCCCATCTATTTGCCATGAAGTAATGGGACCAGATGCCATGATCTTTGTTTTCTGAATGTTGAATTATAAGGTATCTTTTTCATTCTTCTCTTTCACTTTCATCAAGAGGCTTTTTAGCTCTTCTTCACTTTCTGCCATAAGGGTGGTGTCATCTGCATATCTGAGGTTACTGCTATTTCTCCTAGCAATCTTGATTCTAGCTGTGCTTCATCCAGGCCAGCATTTGCATGATGTATTCTGCATATAAGTTAAGTAAGCAGGGTAACAATATACAGCCTTGATGTACTCCTTTCCCAATTTGGAACCAGTCTGTTGTTCCATGTCCAGTTCTAACTGTTGCTTCTTGACCTGCGTACAGATTTCTCAGGAGGCAGGTCAGGTGGTCTGATATTCCCATCTCTTGTAGAATTTCCCACAGTTTGTTGTGATCCACACAGTCAAAGGCTTTGGCATAGTCAATAAAGCAGAAGTAGATGTTTTTCTGGAACTTTTTTGCTTTTTCGATGATCCAGCAGATGTTGGCAATTTGATCTCTGGTTCATCTGCCTTTTCTAAAACCAGCTTGAACATATGGAAGTTCACGGTTCATGTATTGCTGAAGCCTGGCTTGGAGAATTTTGCAGCATTACTTTACTAGTGTGTGAGATGAGTGCAATCGTGTGGTAGTTTGAGCATTCTTTGGCATTGCCTTTCTTTGGGATTGGAATGAAAACTGACCTTTTCCAGTTCTGTGGCCAGTGCTGCATTTTCCAAATTTGCTGACATATTGAGTGCAGCACTTTCACAGCATCATCTTTTATGATTTGAAATAGCTCAACTGGAATTCTATCACCTCCACTAGCTTTGTTCGTAGTGATGCTTCCTATGGACCACTTGACTTATTCCAGGATGTCTGGTTCTAGGTGATCACTCACACCATCGTGGTTATCTGGATCATGAAGATCTTTTTTGTATAGTTCTTCTGTGTATTCTTGCCACCTCTTTTTAATATGTGAGCCACCTTTTCTTTATGGCTCAACATGTGATCTATTCTAGAGAATCTTCCTTAGCACTTTAAAAGAAAGTGTATTCTGCTGCTTTGAGGTGGAATGTCATGTATATATTAAATTGATCTGATGTAATGTGTCATTTATCAAATGCCTAAATCAAATCCCTTATGATTATACAGTGGAAGTGAGAAATAGATTTAAGGGCCTAGATCTGATAGATAGAGTGCATGATGAACTATGGAATGAGGTTCGTGACATTGCACAGGAGACAGGGATCAAGACCATCCTCATGGAAAAGAAATGCAAAACAGCAAAATGGCTGTCTGGGAAGCCTTACAAATAGCTGTGAAAAGAAGAGAAGCGAAAAGCAAAGGAGAAAAGGAAAGATATAAGCATCTGATGCAGAGTTCCAAAGAATAGCAAGAGATAAGAAAGCCTTCCTCAGCAATCAGTGCAAAGAAATAGAGGAAAACAACAGAATGGGAAAGACTAGAGATCTCTTCAAGAAAATTAGAGATACCAAGGGAACATTTCATGCAAAGATGGGCTCGATAAAGGACAGAAATGGTATGGACCTAACAGAAGCAGAAGATATTAAGAAGAGGTGGCAAGAATACACAGAAGTGTACAAAAAAGATCTTCATGACCCAGATAATCACGATGGTGTGATCACTCACCTAGAGCCAGACATCCTGGAATATGAAGTCAAGTGGGCCTTAGAAAGCATCACCATGAACAAAGCTAGTGGAGGTGATGAAATTCCAATTGAGCTACTTCAAATCCTGAAAGATGATGCTGTGAAAGTGCTGCACTCAATATGCCAGCAAATTTGGAAAATGCAGCACTGGCCACAGGACTGGAAAAGGTCAGTTTTCATTCCAATCCCAAAGAAAGGCAATGCCAAAGAATGCTCAAACTACCACACGATTGCACTCATCTCACACACTAGTAAAGTAATGCTCAAAATTCTCCAAGCCAGGCTTCAGCAATAGGTGAACCGTGAACTACCAGATATTCAAGCTGGTTTTAGAAAAGGCAGATGAACCAGAGATCAAATTGCCAACATCTGCTGGATCATCGAAAAAGCAAAAAAGTTCCAGAAAAACATCTACTTCTGCTTTATTGACTATGCCAAAGCCTTTGACTGTGTGGATCACAACAAACTGTGGAAAATTTTTTAGTAGATGGGAATACTAGACCACCTGATCTGCCTCTTGAGAAATTTGTATGCAGGTTAGGAAGCAACAGTTAGAACTGGACATGGAACAACAGACTGGTTCCAAATAGGAAAAGGAGTACGTCAAGGCTGTATATTGTCACCCTGCTTATTCAACTTATATGCAGAGTACATCATGAGAAACACTGGACTGGAAGAAACACAAGTTGGAATCAAGATTGCTGGGAGAAATATCAATAACCTCAGATATGCAGATGACACCACCCTTATGGCAGAGAGTGAAGAGGAACTCAAAAGCCTCTTGATGAAAGTGAAAGTGGAGAGTGAAAAAGTTGGCTTAAAGCTCAACATTCAGAAAACGAAGATCATGGCATCCCGTCCCATCACTTCATGGGAAATAGATGGGGAAACAGTGGAAACAGTGTCAGACTTTATTTTGGGGGGCTCCAAAATCACTGCAGATGGTGAATGCAGCCATGAAATTAAAAGACGCTTACTCCTTGGAAGGAAAGTTATGACCAACCTAGTTAGCATATTCAAAAGCAGAGACTACTTTGCCAGCAAAGGTTCGTGTAGTCAAAGCTATGGTTTTTCCTGTGGTCATGTATGGATGTGAGAGCTGGACTGTGAAGAAGGCTGAGCGCTGAAGAATTGATGCTTTTGAACTGTGGTGTTGGAGAAGACTCTTGAGAGTCCCTTGGACTGCAAGGAGATCCAACCAGTCCATTCTGAAGGAGATCAGCCCTGGGATTTCTTTGGAAGGAATGATGCTAAAGCTGAAACTCCAGTACTTTGGCCACCTCATGCGAAGAGTTGACTCATTGGAAAAGACTCTGATGCTGGGAGGGATTGAGGGCAGGAGGAGAAGGGGACGACAGAGGATGAGATGGCTGGATGGCATCACTGACTCGATGGACATGAGTCTGGGTGAACTCCGAGAGATGGTGATGGACAGGGAGGCCTGGTGTGCTGCGATTCATGGGGTCGCAAAGAGTCGGACACGACTGAGCGACTGAACTGAATGGAAATGAACTGAACTGAATGTGTCATTTTAGTATATTATTGATTTTTTTGTCTGGTTGATCTGTCCATTGCTGTAAGTGGGATGCTAATGTCCCCTGTTTTTATTGTGTTGATGTCTATTTCTCTTAAGTGTATTCGTATTTGCTTTATAGAATTTGGTGCTCCTATGTTGGATGCATATATATTTATAAATTTATAACTTCTTTCTAGATTGACCCCTTCATCACTATGTAATGCCTTTCTTTGTCCTTTCTTATCGTCTTTATTTTAAAGTCTATTTTTTCTGATATGAGTACAGCTATGCCAGCTTTGTTCTTGTTTTCATTTGCATGGAATATCTTTCTCCATCCCCTCACTTTCAGTCTGTGTGTGTTCTTACTTCTGAAGTGAGTCTCTTGTAGGCAGCTTATGGTTGAGTTTTGTGGTTTTTGTCTTTTATCCATACAGTCACTCTGTATCTTTAGATTGGAGGATTCAGTCCACATTTAAAGTAACTATTGATAGGTATGTACTTACTGTAATTTTGTTAATTGTTTTCTAGCTGTTTTTGTGTTTGTCTTTGTTCCTTTCTTCTTCTCTTTCTCTCACCGCTTGTGGTTTGATCACTTTCTTTGGTGTTGTGCTTAGATTCTTTTCTCATTCTCATTTTCCTTTGTGTATTTACTATTAATTTTTGTTTTATAATTGCCATGAGGTTCACATATAACATTCTTTTTATATGAGTCTATTTTAAGTTGGCAGTAAGTCCAATTTTGACACATTCCAAAACTCTACGCTTTTAGCGCCCCCACAACATTTTATATTTTTATGTCACCTTTTATGTTATTTTATATATCCCTTAACTAGTTATTATGGTTGTTGTTGTTCAGTCACTAAGTCATGTCAAACTCTTTGCAACCCGATGGACTGCAGCACACCAGGCTTCCCTGTCCTTCACTGTCTCCCAGAGTTTGCTCAAACTCATGTCCATTGAGTCAGTGATGTTATTCAGCCATCTCATCCTCTGTTGCCCTCTTCTCCTCTTGCCCTCAATCTTTCCCAGCATTAGGGTCTTTTCCAATGAGTCAGATCTTTGCATCAGGTGTCCAGCTTCAGCACCAATCCTTCCAACAAATATTCAGGACTGATTTCTTTTAGGATTGACTGGTTTGATCTCCCTGTTGTCCAAGGAACTCTCAAGAATCTTCTCTAGCCACCACAGTTCAAAAGCTTCAATTCTTTGGCACTCAGCCTTCTTTATGGTCCAACTCTCATCCATACATGACTACTGGAAAAACTATATCTTTGACTAGATGGATCTTTGTCAGCAAAGTGATGTCTCTGCTTTTTAATACACTGTCTAATTTTGTCATAGCTTTCCTTCCAAGGAGCAAGCATCTTTTAATTTCATGACTGCAGAAATTTGGTTAACTTTACTACTCTTATCTCTTGCCCTTTGACCTTCATACTAGTTAATAGGTTATTAGTCTACTACCTTTATTATCTTCCTGTGAGATTTTTACTTTTGTGTGTTTTCTTGTTAGCAGTTAACTGTGTTTCTTTTCAGCTTTAAGATGTCCTTTAACATTAATAAATGGTATGGCTTGTTTAGTGGTGATTAACACCTTCAGCTTTTGCTTAGCTGGAAAAATTTAACTCTCCTTCAATTCTGTATGATAATCTCACAGGGTGAATTATTCTTGGTTGGGAATGTTTTCCTTTCAGCGATTTGACTATGTCATACTATTCTCTTCTGGCCTGCAAAGCTTCTGCTGAAAAATCTGCTGATAGCTTTTTGAGGTTTCCTTTGTATGTAACAAGTTGTTTCCTCTTGCTGCTTTTAAGATTCTCTGTCTTTAATTTTAAAGACTGTGAATGTTATTTTCCTTGATATTAAGATATTATAAAGTGTTTACACTATCTTCATTTTTTAAAGTTCCTTTTTTTCTGCTCTGTCTAGATGAGTTCCATGGCTTTGTCTTCCAGCTTGCTAACCCATTCTTCTGCTTTATCCAGTCTGCTATTGAACCCTTCTATTATTGTATTTTTTAGCTCTTGACTTCTGTTTTATACCGTCTGGCTCTTTATATTCAATACTTTATATTTTATATCTCTTTACTGAAGTTTTCAATAAGCTGTGCTCATTCATTCTTCCCCAAGTTTCGTGAGCATCTTTGTAATTATTAACTTGAACTCTTTATCCAGAAGATTGCTGCTGCTAAGTTGCTTCAGTCATGTCCTACTCTGTGCGACACCAGAGACGGCAGCCCACCAAGCTCCCCCGTCCCTGGGATTCTCCAGGCAAGAACACTGGAGTGGGTTGCCATTTCCTTCTCCAATGCATGAAAGTGAAAAGTGAAAGTGAAGTCACTCAGTCGTGTCCGACTCTTAGCGACCCCATGGACTGCAGCCTACCAGGCTCCTCCATCCATAGGATTTTCCAGGCAAGAGTACTGGAGTGGGTTGCCATTGCCTTCTCTGATCCAGAAGATTACTTATCTCCATTTTATTAAACTCTTTTTTTTTTTTTAAGATTCTTGCCTTGTTCTTTTGTTTGGAATATATCCCTCAGTCTCCATATTTTGCCTGACTCTCTAAGTTTGTCTTTTATGTTATTAAGTGAAATACCAACCACTCTCAGTCTTGAAGGAGTAGTCTTGTGTAGGAGATGGCTTGTGGGGCCCAGAAGTGCAACCCCCCTTAGCAACCAGCCTCAGGAGCTCAAGAGGCATCCCCTGGGTGGGCTGCACATGCCCTCAGCTACAGCGCTGGTGGGTGAGCTGTGGTCATGCTCTGGCACAGGTTGAGTGGATCATACCCTCTGGAGCTAGCAGATTAGAAGGTGAGTGTCAAAATGATGCCTGCCAGCACCAGCATTAGCAATGTAGAATGAAATCACAAAAATGGTGTTCCACTAGCCCCTCCATCCCTGAAGAGAGTTTGAGCAGATTTCTGTCTCTCCAGCAGATGCTTTAAGATTAGCATGTGGGTCTTCTTCACTTTTGCTTTAGGTGCCTTTCAAGCTATTGCTTTTCCCTGGGTCTTGGGGTGAATGAATCTGCACCTAAATCCTTTAAAAGCAAGTTTCCAATTCTCCACAGTTCTATGGCTCTCCTGAAAGCAATCCCATTGGTTTTCAAAGCCAGGCATTTGGGTGAGGGGGGGGAGGGGGTGTGGCGCTTGTCTTTATGATGACTTAACCAAGGGTCAGAGTGCCTGATATGGAGCACAGAGCCCTCACCTCTTAAGGAGAAGTTCCATATTTTTTAGATTTCTTTTAATTGTGGGTCACCTTGCCTAGGTAAGTTTTTTGGAGTGAGTGTATCTCCTCCTATCTTACCACTTTTGCTGTGGGCCTTTAATTCTTTATTGTGGAGCTGATGTTCACCTAGTTTCAAGATCTTTTTCAGTTGAAATTACTCCATTTGTAGCTGTGGATTTGTTGTGCCCGTGGGAGAAGGTGAGTTCAGGATCTTCCCCTGCTGCCATCTTGAATTGCCTCCTAGAAATCCTTGGAGGATACAGTATAAATGGAACATACAGCTTCTCCAGAAATCAATTGACCAATTCATTGACTGAAACATGTGCTTATGGAAACATGAAACTGGGAGGATATGTAATTTAAAAATCGCCTTATTTTGACTATGTTTATAAAAAGATAGTCATGATACAACTAGAAAACTCTAACCAAGTTCTTACAGCCAGCCAGAGCCTGTACTAGAATCCATGTTTCCTCATTTTCTCTTTCCTAGTCTGTACTGTCATTTTTAACATCAGAAGCATTAGTGTGTATATATATTATATATATATATATATATATATATGCATGTGTGTGTGTTTGTGAGAGATATATATATATGTATGTATGTATATTTGGCATATATATGCCAAATGCCAATATATCACTATAAAAGAATATGTAATAAATACTCCAGAACATTAAGGAAAATTGTGAAGATGTTAAAAATAAGAGCTAGTTGAGACCCAGTTGAACCAAGTCATGTTGTAATTATTAATTTATGCAGGAGTAACTAACAAAGTATTTACTATCCACAAAGGATGACGACAGAGTTTGCCTTGCTAAGCAAGTCTGCATTCATTGATACTAGTTTAGATTGATACTATGGGAATGCTCCCTAGGCGTAGTGATATTACACAATGCACTAAGGCTCTGTATCAGTAGTCTCCTCATCATTGTTGGGTTATTAAACTTCAGGCCCACTCCCAGGACCTGTTGAATTTAAAGTTCATTTGAAATTAAAAGTTGTACTTGAAACTTAACCATTAAGAAAATCAACAACATTTATCTGGGAAGACTTTCAGGATTCTAACTGGCGTTGTCTGTTCCACAGCTGACATCCCCAGCATGATGGGAACAGGAACACCAAGAGCTTCAAACCATTGCTGGCATGTCCACCAGCTTAGAGCAGGATGATCAAAGGTCACAGTCTGGGTACAGGGGACAATAAATCATGTAGGAAATAGATCAATGGGAAATAAATACCTCACTGGGTTATAAGCCTCCTATCAGATTGCAAGTTCTTTGAGGGGTGAGATAGTATCTTATTTATCTTTGAAAACATGTGTCAAGCCTTAGAGTTTGGCAAAGGGAGCTATTTAAAAATGGCTGCTGTGATTTGTCTAATAATGGCTGATGTCATTAACACACAATTCAGCCCAGGAGTAAACAAGCTGCATCCAGGGACCAAAAGAAAAATAGATGTCCCCTTTTTAGAAAGCTTCACATCTTGGAAATGAAATCAATAGTTACTGAAACATAAGGATTATTATTACTACTATTATTAAATGCTATTAAACATTATTATTGTTACTTCTAATGATTGAATACCTATTATAGCCTTTTCAACAGTGCCTCACTCATCTGTTTAACCCAGAAATTTCAAATTATCCATTGTTAGCATTTTATTTTATAAATATTCTCAATTTCCTAAGTATAAGATGCTATCTTAAGGAACTGGTATGTTCAGCCAGTGAAACTCAAAACTATTGATTCAGGAAAGAAGCATGTTTGGTTGCAAGTAAGATAAAACACAATTAAGAGTCGTTTAAATTAATAGCTTTATTTTTTCTTACAAAATCAGAAATGTGGAAGCTGAGAGTACAGATATGGTGCAGTAGCCATTTTTTAACAGGCTGAAGAAAATAATTCATGTAATTCTTTAAACAATTTTTATCCTTTTTTCTCTACTAATCTCAACTTGATTTAAAATTTTGGTATTTTGTTCACCATATATTTTTTGCACTAATTCTGATTTTTTAAAATATTAAACTTGATTACTTTTTAAAAAAGAGTATCTTCTTAAATGTTGTGCCTGAAACAAAAAACTTTACTTGCCTTACCCTAGTCCTGGCCCTTTGTTATCAGTTACAATAACAGGGCTTATTAAACACATGTACCTTCATTATTTTTTAATTGATATCTTCAGTTATTTTTTAATGTTCTGAAGCTTCAAAATAAGGGAACCTAGTTCAGAAACAAAAGGAAATAGGAGCTTGTGTTTTCAACTGTTGGAAACTGGAGTGGAAGGACCATAAAACACATGAAAAAGGACTCTTTACCAAAGACATATGGGTTTCCCTGGTTGCTCAGACAGTAAGGAATCTGCCTGCAATGTAGGAGACCCAGGTTCGATCCTTGGGTCAGGAAGAACCTCTGGAGAAGGGAATCCTTTGGAAAAGTTTTCTTGCCTGGAGAATTCCATGGACAGAGGAGCCTGGAAGGCTTACAGTCCATGGAGTCACAGAGAGTTGGACACGACTGAATGCCTAACACTTTCACTTTCACTTTACTAAAGACATGGGTCTTGGCCCCACTTCACCCTTTAGAAGCTAAGAGCCAAGGAGCAAGTCAAAAATCCTCTAGTGGCCACAGTTCCTTCAGTGCTAAAATGAAGGTCTTAAAATCTGCCTTGCCTGTCCCTCAGAGATCTAATGAGATCAAGAGTGTGAAAAACTGGAAATGTAAAGGTGCAAAACATCTTCATAAACCGTAAAGTACCTATTGAGGAAGCGAGCTGAGGACAGAGTGAAAAGGAACGATTAAAGACTGAGAGTCACAGGGACTTCCCTGGGTGTCCAATGGTTAGCACTCCTCGCGCTGATGGCCGAGGGCCCAGGTTTGCTCTCTGGGCAAGGAACTAAGATCCCACAAGTCTCATGGCATGGCCAAAAAAAAAAAAAAAAAACAAATCAGAGTCTAAGCATTCTGGCTACAGTCCAGGCCAGCCCTCTCATTCTGCTGCTGGGGTAAGTGAGGCCTGGGCATACACCTCTCCCCTACCTTAGGCAGATAAGTAGCCACAGAGACGAACGAGGATGCGGCCTGCTGGGCCTGGTCTGGGTCCTGGGTTCCTTCTCTTTTTTATATTTTATACAATGTTTAGAGGTTATACTCCACTTCCAGTTCTTAACAAAATACTGGCTTTCTCCTCCATGTTGTACAATGCATCCTTGTAGCCTGTCTTAACACCTAACAGTTGGTGCCTCCCACTCCCCACCCCTTTATTGTTGGGCTCTTCCTTTTATTGCAGTTATGATCTCGAGGTGTCAGATTCAGGGAAGAATCAGGAAGGTCTTTCTAGAAATGGAGAGACAGTCTCGTGTCCTTAATGAGAGAGGAAAAAGAAGGGAGCTGCTGCTGCTGCTGCTGCTAAGTCACTTCAGTCGTGTCCGACTCTGTGTGACCCCATAGACGGAAGCTCACCAGGCTCCCCCGCCCCTGGGATTCTCCAGGCAAGAACACTGGAGTGGGTTGCCATTTCCTTCTCCAATGCATGAAAGTGAAAAGTGAAAGTGAAGTCACTCAGTCGTGTCCGACTCTTAGCGACCCCATGGACTGGAGCCTACTAGGCTCCTTCGTCCATGGGATTTTCCAGGCAAAAGTACTGGGGTGGGGTGCCATTGCCTTGGAGCACAGGGACACAGAAAAGAGATGTGACATTGAGAGGCTGTTCCTGAGGTGTGAATAATTTCTCCTGGGACGAGTAAAACTGGCGTTTCCAGGCTCCCCTTGTGAGGTATAACCACACAGACGAATCACGGAAGAGTTAGACTAACTAGGTTTTTCAATCCTGGTTGGTTTTGCTGTGGTACACAGACACCGGCTTAACAGAAAGCAAGGTGAAAACAGGAAAACTATGATGCAACAGTTAATCATTTATGTTTACAAGTAAACAATCTTTGGAAAAAAAATTTACATTAAAGTCACATGGTTCTTACATAACAATTTATTTTAGGAACTAAAGACAAGCACCTGGAAAATGATATTTTTAGTAAAGGAAATTCTTTCTCTAAATGTCTTCATTCTCATGAAATTTAAAATTTTGCAAAGCTCCACCCAATTCCTTATTTCTATACCTGACTCATCAACCTAATTACTATCTTTTACATAGTACATCATGTACTCTAATGACAAGTGAGAGAGTTTTATGGACATTAGTCTTAAATGAAAAAAACATATGAAAGCTATGAGTAAGTAAACTAAAATTTGGCTTAATAATCTTGTCTCATGGCACACAGGGCAACAGTTCAAAAATTAAAGGCAAGCAACATCTTTTATCTATTGTGAGCAATGATATGTAAGGCAACAGAATTATCTGCATCTTCTCTAGGTCATTCCTAAAGTCTCATTGATCTTTGAGAGTATTTATAACATGCCAAGAAGCACTTCAACTGTTTTCTGGTTCCTGTAAATATCTAGCCTGTTTCTGCTGGACTTCACCCAAAAGGCAAATTAAATTCCACCGACCTCATTTGAAATAATTGTGCTAAGCTGCCAGCAAAATCCTTGCATCACCTTAGCAATCAGATTTCCTAAAGCCTGGCTACTCCTCATGAAAATATTAGGAATCCTACATGAAATTGTTTAGTCACCCATGAGTAGCCACCACACTTCATTCCTGGAAAGGGTGGGTCTATCCCATTTGAAGGCAAGTGTTAGGATCTTACTCCTGCTTTGAGTGACTGATATTCTCTCCATAAAAGAAGAGATGGTGCATCTTTTGCAGTATTGAGACAGGAATTTTTAAAGGTGATATTATTGCAGGAAATGCACAAGACTATTTTATTAAAATATTATTGATTTAAAATGCCATGCTAGTTTTAAGTGTATCACAAAGTGATTTAATTTTATATATACAGTTGTTGTTCTACAAAGCCACAGTCATCAAGACAGTATGGTACTGGCACAAAGACAGAAATATAGATCAATGGAACAAAATAGAAAGCCCAGAGATAAATCCACGCACATATGGTCACCTTATCTTTGACAAAGGAGGCAAGAATATACAATGGATTAAAGACAATCTCTTTAACAAGTGGTGCTGGGAAAACTGGTCAAACACGTGTAAAAGAATGAAACTAGAACACTTTCTAACACCATACACAAAAATAAACTCAAAATGGATTAAAGAGCTAAATGTAAGACCAGAAACCATAAAACTCCTAGAGGAAAACATAGGCAAAACACTCTCTGACTTACATCACAGCAGGATCCTCCACGACCCACCTCCCAGAATATCGGAAATAAAATCAAAAATGAACAAATGGGACCTAATCAAACTTAAAAAGCTTCTGCACAACAAAGGAAACTATAAGCAAGGTGAAAAGACAGCCTTCAGAATGGGAGAAAATAATAGCAAATGAAGCAACTGACAAACAACTAATCTCAAAAGTATACAAGCAACTTCTACAGCTCAATTCCAGAAAAATAAATGACCCAATCAAAAAATGGGCCAAAGAACTAAATAGACATTTCTCCAAAGGAGACATACAGATGGCTAACTAACACATGAAAAGATGCTCAACATCACTCATTATCAGAGAAATGCAAATCAAAACCACAATCAAAATGGCTGCTATCCAAAAGTCCACAAGCAATAAATGCTGGAGAGGGTGCGGAGAGAAGGGAACCCTCTTACACTGTTGGTGGGAATGCAAACTAGTACAGCCACTATGGAGAACAGTATGGAGATTCCTCAAAAAACTGGGAATAGAACTGCCTTATGATCCAGCAATCCCACTGCTGGGCATATACACTGAGAAAACCAGAATTGAAAGAGACACGTGTACCCCAATGTTCATAGCAGCACTGTTTACAATAGCCAGAACGTGGAAGCAACCTAGATGTCCATCCACAGATGAATGGATAAGCTGTGGTACATATACACAATGGAGTATTACTCAGCCATTAAAAAGAATACATTTGAATCAGTTCTAAGGAGGTGGATGGAACTGGAGCCTATTTTACAGAGTGAAGTAAGCCAGAAACAAAAACACCAATACAGTATACTAACGCATATATATGGCATTTAGAAAGATGGTAAAAATAACCCTATTTACGAGACAGCAAAAGAGACACTGATGTATAGAACAGACTTTTGGACTCTGGGACCGGGAGAGGGTGGGATGATTGGGGAGAATAGCATTGAAATATGTATAATATTATATCTGAAACGAGTCGTCAGTCCAGGTACGATGCCCGATAACAAATGCCTGGGGCTGGAGCACTGGGACGACCTGGAGGGATGGTGTGGGGAGGGGAGAGGGAGGAGGGTTCAGGATGGGGAACACGTGTATATTGGTGGCGGATCCATCTTGATGTATTGTAAAAGCAATATAACATTGTAAAGTTAAGCAAAAAAAAAAAAAAGTCATGTCTGACTCTTTGCAACCTCATGGACCGTGGTCCACCAGGTTCCTCTGTCCATGAGATTTCCCAGGCAAGAATACTGGAGTGGATTGCCATTTCCTTCTCCAGGGGATCTTCCCAACGTGGAGACTGAATCCGTGTCTCCTGCATTGGCAGGCAGATTTCTTACCACTGAGCCACCAGGGAAACCCATATATATATGTATGTGTGTGTGTGTATATGCACATATTATGCATTCTTTTGCTCAGTCGTGTCCAACTCTTTGTGACCTCATATACTGTAGCCCCTTGGGCTCCTCTGTCCACTGGAATTCTCCAGGCAAGAATACTGGAATGGGTTGCCATTCACTTTTCCAGGGGATCATCCTGATCCAGGGATCAAACCCAGATCTCCTGAGCTTAAGTATATTCTTTACCATCTGAATCACCAGGAAACCATATATATTCTCTTTAAGAGTCCTTTTCATTATAGGTTACATATTGAGTTTAGTTCCCTGTGCTATATACAGTAGGCCCTTGATGGCTATCTATTTTTATATATGGTAGTGTATATATTTTAATCCCCAAATCCTAATCTCTCCCTCCCATACAAGACTATTTTAACAGCATCTGCTTTCTGAGAGGGTGGGCTCACATAGCTGCTATGGTCCTCTATAACCAATGGATAGAGATCCCCAGTGTCATGAATAAACTTTTCTCTTCCGCAGAACTTTGGAATCTAAAGCAAGAAAATTGTCACTCTGTGGAAGAATCATTTAAGCCATTATACAATGTATGCATTGTATACAAAAATGTATTACTACTAACAGTAGTAATCTTCAGATACCAGAATGAGGAAGTGAAGAAGAAAGGAAGATCATATAAACTAAGAGGAACTGGGAGATAGCTACCTGAGATTCTGTCCTTTGCCTGGTGACCTGATTCAATGTTGGGTTTAAATTTGGTTTAAAAGAATTGTTTGGATATAAGATAGGAAGGATAAAATGTTGTCCCTTACAAAGAAATCATTCCTCCTATGATCTCAGTCTCCACTCTCCCCATTTCCTACACCTAACAGTCAAAGCCCACCCACCTGTTGATTATCTAAAGGGAATACAGGCCCCATGAATAGAAAATCAGCTTGGTTAGGTATTATATGAAGCTGAGCTGTAACAGGGGGAATAGGTTACAGCAGTGGTTCTAAAACTTTAGCAGGTGTATCTGGGACCTGGAGAGGATGTGGAACACAGATGCTGGGCCCTACCTCCAGAGATTGTTGATTCGGTAGGTGTGGGTGGGGCCTAGGAATGTGCACACTTGACAAGTTTCCAGGGAATGTTGATGCTTCAGTCAGTAAACTATGGTGTAACTAGAAGGTGTTCAGGGTCACCCTGAAGATCAGCACTTACTGGAGTTTACACAAATTTGGCCATTTCCACTGTCATTTTCCTGTGCCATCATTCCATGATTAGCTTTTTAGGGGGAACCAGTTCTAATTAAGAGGGTCAGGTATTCGGTGAGAAGGGCAGTGCTGCTACTGAGGATGTTGATCAAAAGGAAGAAAAAGATTCACAGGACAGGTTGAGTCTGACCAGGTATCCAGTGTAAGTAAAGGGAAACTAATTTAATTAACACAAGTTTATAATTTCAGTGTCATGTAGTGCAAATCCTTCTTATTAACTCCTTTCCCCCCTATTTTGTTATATTTGTTTATTTTTTTAGATTTTGTGTGTAAGTGATAATATGTGGTATCTGTTTTTATGCCTGACATTTCACTAAGCATAATACCCTCTAGGTCCATCCATGGTACTGCAAAAGGCAATATTTATTCTTTTTAAGAGCTAAGTAATATTCCAATGTATATATGTACCACATTTTCTTTATTCATGCATCTGTCTACAGACACAGGTTTCTTCCTTATCTTGGTTGTTGTAAATAATGCTGCTGTGACCACTGGGGTTCGTGTATTCTTTCAAATTAGTGTTTTCATTTTCTTCAGGTATATGCCCAGGCACAGAATTGCTGGATCATATGGTAGTCCTTTTTAAGTTTTTTGGGAACCTCCACACTATTTTCCACAGTGGCTATACCAATTTAAATTCCCACCAACAGTGTGCAAGGTTTCTCTTTTCTCCACATCCTGCCCAATATTGCTATTTATAGACTGTGATGGTGGCCATTCTGACAGGTGTGAGGTGGTATCTCATTATGGTTTTGATTTACATTTCTCTGATGATTAGCAATGTTGACCATCTTTTCACGTGCCTGTTGGCCATCTGTACATCTTTGAAAAAATGTCTGTTCATCCCTCTGCACATTTTAAAATTGCATTGTTTGGGGTTTTTTGGTATTAAGAGCATCTAGCAGTGCACTCGGGGAAGGCAATGCACCCCACCCCAGTACTTTTGCCTGGAGATCCCATGGATGGAGGGCCTGGTAGGCTGCAGTCCATGGGGTCGCTGGTCGGACACGACTGGTGGCTTCACTTTCACTTTTCGCTTTCATCTGGAGGAAATGGCAACCCACTCAGTGTTCTTGCCTGGAGAATCCCAGGGACGGGGAAGCCTGGTGGGCTTCCGTCTGTGGGGTCGCACAGAGTCGGACACGACTGAAGCGACTTAGCAGCAGCAGCAGCAGCAGCAGTGCACTCCCCTCTGGTCACCAGAGCCGTGTGTTCTAGGGGTATCCTCTATGTGGGCTGCAGTCTCGTAGGCGTGGCTGTCCCCTAGTCCAGTTAGTCGCTAGGCCCTGCCTTATGCGGAGGCTGCTGGCTGCTGGTTGGCGGGGCCAGATCATCAGGTGGCTGGTTGTAAACCCTCAGGGGAGGTCCCAGGGCTAGTGCTGGCTCACTGTTGGGCAGAACTGGGTTCTGAGATGGGTGGTTGTGGGGCTGGGCGTCTCAAATCTTCACCAGCCTGCTAGTGAGTGGGCTTCTCAAATCTTCACCAGCCTGCTGGTGAGTGGGCTTCATTCCTGACTTGGGTGGCTGTGGAGTCTGAGGTGTCTCACGCAGATGCTGGCTGGCTGGTGAGTGAGACTGAATCCAGGGGTAGTAGGCTGGAGGGACCAAGATATCCTAGAGCTGTTATTGGCCTGCTAGTGGGCAGAACTGGGATCCAGGGCATCTCAGGACTAGTGCCTGTTCCCTGGTGGGCAGAGCCAGGTTCTATGGTCTCTGGCTGCAGGGCCCTGAGGAGGGGGGCATAAAGTTGGTGATGGCCTATTGGTGGGTGGGACTGGACCCTGGAGCTGCTGGCTGAGGGGCCCAAGATGTCTCAGAGCTGGTATTGGCCTGCTGGAGGGTAAGGCTGAGACCCAGGGGGTCCTAAGGTTGATGTCTGCCTGATGGAGGGTGTCACTGGGGCCCAGGGGGTCCTGGGGCTAGTATGTGGGGCTGGGCCCTGGACCCCTGGTGGGCAAGGCTATATCCTGGGGTGGCTATGAGTTTACCAGGTCTTAAGGCAGCAGGCCTGCTGGTGAGTGGGCCAGTACTTGACGCCAACAAGCAAGTAGACAGGACCAGGTCCTGGTGCTAAAAGTTAGAGGTGTGTGTGTGTGTGTGTGTGTGTGTGTGCGTGCGCGCACGTGCGCACACGCATGCATGCTAGTCTCTCAGTCGTGTCTGACTCTTTGCGAACCCATGGACTGTAGCCCGGCAGGCTCCTCTGTTCATGGAATTCTCCGGGAAAGAATACTGAAGTGGGTTGCCATTTCCTTCTCCAGATCTTCCCCACCCAGGGATCAAAACTGGGTCTCCTGCATTTAAGGCAGATTCTTTACCATCTGAGCCACCAGGAAAGCCCAATAAGTTAGAGGGAGGAGTCCAAAATGGCACTTGCCATCACCAGTGTCTATGTGGAAGAATAAACTCCCCCAAAGGGTTTCTGCCCCTATGTCCCCAGGGTGAGCTCCAGTTGCCTCCTGCCTCCTTGGAAGACTCTCCAAGATCAGCTGGTAGATCTGAGCCAGGCTCCTGTTAAACACTGCTTCTGCCCTTGATCCCGGAGCATGTGGGATATTCTGTTTGCCCCTTAAAGGTGGAGTCTCAATTTCCCATAGGCCTCTGGGTCTTCCCACTGGCTTTCAAAGCCAAATGTTGTGGGGCTCTCTTCCAGGAGTGGGACCTTTGGGCTGGGAAACCTGATGTGGGGCTCAGACCCCTTGCGCCTTGGGGAGGACCTCTGCAGTTTTAGTTGTTCTCCCATCTGTGGGTCACCCACTTGGGGATATGGGTCTCGACTATACCATCTGTCACTCCTACCCAGCTCATTACTGTTCCTTCTTTATATCTTTAGTGGGATAAGAGCTTTTCTGCTAGATTCCAGTCTTTCTCATCAATAGTTGCTCTGTAAATAGTTGTAATTTTGCTGTGCCTGGGAGAGGTAAGCTCAGCATCTTCCTAGTCTTCCATCTTAGCCTGAACCTCTCATAATTCCTTCTTGTTAACTCTTTAAAAACATGTACTGGCTCCTCTCTACTCATTTGTGTGTTAGTCACTCAGTTGTATCTGACTGTGACCCCATGCACTGTAGCCTGCCAGGCTCCTCTGTCCATGGAATTCTCCGGGCAAGAATACAGGAGTGGGTTGCCATTTCCTACTCCAGGGGATCTTCCCGACCCAGGGATCGAACCCAGGTGCCCCACACTGCAGGTGGATTGCCATGTTATAAGTTGCAGCATTCAGAATTTTAAAAATTATATCCATTTTCTAAACAAGATGGCAATTGTAACAAAAAATTTTATTTTAACCTGTAGTTTGTTTGAGTGATTTGAGATTCCTAAAAGTGGCTGTATTTCTACTGCTGTTCAATATTTTGTGGTGAATTTCTGCCTGTTTGAGTGTAATCAGAGAAAGTGGTCAGGGCAACTACTGTGCTTTGGAAGTCTTTGTAAAATTGCCATGATGTTTCAAAATGGTGTATTTTTTCTAGAGCATAAAACTGAATATTTAGTCAATCAGAGTTTTAATTACATTTTTCAATTTAAAACTTTTTAGTTAATTTATTTTTAATTGAAAGATTTTTGCTTTACAATATTGTATTGACTTCTGCCATACAACAACATGAATCAGCCATAGGTATGCATATATCCCCTCTCTCTTGAACTTCCCTCCCATCTCCCACCTTATATTATTCAAATTTTAAAAATTCTTATTCGTCTTTTATTTATTACCTCTAAATCCTGTACAGTGTTTGTAGCTATTGAATCCTATTTCATCTTTATCTAGCTTGCCTACCTCTTCTTTTCTTGATTTTTCTTTACATATCCCTCAATGTTTAAGCCTTATTTACTTAAATGTGTCTTATAGAAATTGCATTTACATTTGGTATTCTGGTCTTAAATTGAGGAAAATAGGGAAAACCACTAGACCATTCAAGTATGACCTAAATCAAATCCCTTATGATTGTACAGTAGAAGTTACAAAAAGATTCAAGGGATTAGATCTGATAGACAGAGTGCCTGAAGAACTATGGATGGAGATTCGTAACATTGTACAGGAGGCAGGGATCAAGACCATCCCCAAGAAAAAGAAATGCAAAAAGGCAAAATGGTTGTCTGAGGAGGCCTTAAAAACAGCTGTGAACAGAAGAAAAGCAAAAGGTAAAGGAGAAAAGAAAAGATATACCCACTTGAATGCAGAGTTCCAAAGAATAGCAAGGAGAGTTAAGAAAGCCTTCCTCAGCAATCCTTCCTTTGCAAAGGAATAGAGGAAAACAATAGAATGGGAATGACTAAAGATCTCTTCAAGAAAATTAGAGATACCAAGGGAACATTTCATGCAAAGATGGGCACAATAAAGGACAGAAATGGTAGGGACCTAATAGAAGCAGAAGATATTAAGAAGAGGTGGCAAGAATACACAGAAGAAGTGTACAAAAAGATCTTCATGACCCGGATAATCATGATGGTGTGAACATACACCTAGAGCCAGACATCCTGGAATGTGAAGTCAAGTGGGCCTTAGGAAGCATCACTATGAACAAAGCTAGTGGAGGTGATGGAATTCCAGTTGAGCTATTTCAAATCCTGAAAGATGATGCTGTGAAAGTGCTGCACTCAATATACCAGCAAATTTGGAAAACTCAGCAGTGGCCACAGAATTGGAAAAGGTCAGTTTTCATTCCAATCCCAAAGAAAGGCAATGCCAAAGAATGCTCAAACTACCACACAATTGCACTCATCCCATATACTGCCAAAATAATGCTCAAAATTCTCCAAGCCAGGCTTCAATAGTACATTAACTGTGAACTTCCAGATGTTCAAGCTGGATTTAGAAAAGGCAGAGGAACCAGAGATCAAATTGCCAACATCTGCTGGATCATCGAAAAAGCAAGAGAGTTCCAGAAAAACATCTACTTCCGCTTTATTGACTATGCCAAAGCCTTTGACTGTGTGGATCACAGCAAACTGTGGAAAATTCATACAGAGATGGGAATACCAGACCATCTGACCTGCCTCCTGAGAAATCTGTATACAAGTCAGGAAGCAACAGTTAGAACTGGATATGAAACAACAGACTGGTTCCAAATTGGGAAAAGAGTACGTCAAGGCTGTATATTGCCACCCTGCTTGTTTAACTTATATGCAGAGTACATCATGAGAAATGCCGGGCTGGATGAAGCACAAGCTGGAATCAAGATTGCAGGGAGAAATATCAATAACCCCAGATATTCAGATAACACCACACTTATGGCAGAAAGAGAAGAAGAACTAAAGAGCCTCTTGATGAAACTGAAATAGAAGAGTGAAAAAGTTGGCTTAAAACTCAGCATTCAGAAAACTAAGATCGTGGCATCTGCCCATCACTTCATGGCAAATAGATGGGGAAACAGTGGAAACAGTGACAAACTTAATTTTGGGGGGCTCCAAAATCACTGCAGATGGTGACTGCAGCCATGAAATTAAAAGATGCTTTCCCCTTGTAAGGAAAGTTATGACCAACCCCTTCAGCATATTCAAAAGCAGAGACATTACTTTGCCAACAAAGGTCCATCTAGTCAAGGCTATGGTTTTTCCAGTAGTCATATATGGATGTGAGAGTTGGACTATACAGAAAGCTGAGTGCTGAAGAATTGATGCTTTTGAAGTGTGGTATTGGAGAAGACTCTTGAGAGTCCCTTGGATTGCAAGGACATCCAACCAGCCCATCCTAAAGGAAATCAGTTCTGAATATTCATTGGAGGGACTGATGTTGAAGCTGAAACTCCAGTATACTTTGGCCACCTGATGTGAAGGACTGACTCATTTGAAAAGACCCTGATGCTGGGAAAGACCGAAGGCAGGAGATGGGGATGACAGAGGATGAGATGGTTGGATGGCATCAGCATCTCAAAGGACAGGAGTTTGCGTAAACTCTGGAAGTTGGTGATGGACAGGGTGGCCTGGCGTATTGCAGTCCATGGGATCAAAAAGAGTCAGACATGACTGAGTGATTGAATTGAATTGAATGGAACTGATTCTGGTCCAACCTGAAACCCTTTCATTTTTAATAAAAGATTTAAATCCATTTATTATCAATCATAAAAAGTATCAAAACGGATTGTCCATTTTTATAATTTTGGTATTTTATGGTTTGTCTCTATTTTTATTTTCTTTTTTTAGTATTATTTTATGGTTTTGAATTCCAATATTGTGAAAAGTTTGCAGCAAATTTTACTAGTGATTAGCTTCCAATTTTAGAAGACTTACTTACTCCTATTTTATAACCCTCTTACCATCACTCAATTATTTTCAACACCCCGAAAGTTTGCTTTGAGTCTTTTACCACCCTAATGGGCCCCAAGTGACCACTGATTTCTTTTGTCACTATATATTAGATTTTTTTTTTTTTTACCTAGAATTTCAGATAAATAAAATAATATACTCTGAACTCATCTGTATCTACCTGCTTCTGCAAAGCAGGTTTTTGAAATTATCCTTGTTGCACACCAGTAGTTGGTTCTATTTTGCTAAGTAGAATTCTTTTGAATGGATATACCACATTTATCTATTCATTTGTTGATGGCCATTTGGATTGTCTCCAATTTTTGACTACTATAAATAAAACTGTTAAGAACATTCTTGTATAAGTCTTTGTGTAGACCTATATTTTCATTTTTCTTGACTAAATACCTAAGAGTAAAATTGCTAAGTTGTATGATACTGTATGTTTAATTTTTAAAGAAGCTACCAAACTGTTTTCCAGAGTGACTATATCGTTCTACCTTCCAAGTGTTTTTCCATATCCCCACAGCATTGTCTTGTTTTGTTTTTGCCCATTTTAATTACTTATTTTAGTCATTCTAATGGGTATGTTGTGGTATCTCATCAGATCAGATCAGATCAGTCGCTCAGTCGTGTCCGACTCTCTGCGACCCCATGAACTGCAGCACGCCAGGCCTCCCTGTCCATCACCAGCTCCCAGAGGTCACCCAGACTCGCATCCATCGAGTCAGTGATGCCATCCAGCCATCTCATCCTCTGTCGTCCCCTTCTCCTCTTGCCCTCAATCCCTCCCAGCATCAGAGTCTTCTCCAATGAGTCAACTTTTCGCATGAGGTGGCCAAAATACTGGAGTTTCAGCTTTAGCATCATTCCTTCCAAAGAAATCCCAGGGCTGATCTCCTTCAGAATAGACTGGTTGGATCTCCTTGCAGTCCAAGGGACTCTCAAGAGTCTTCTCCAACACCACAGTCCAAAAGCATCAATTCTTCGGCACTCAGCCTTCTTCACAGTCCAGCTCTCACATCCATACATGACCACAGGAAAGACCATAGCCTTGACTAGGTGAACCTTTGTTGAAAAAGTGATGTCTCTGCTTTTGAATATGCTATCTAGGTTGGTCATAACTTTCCTTCCAAGGAATAAGCGTCTTTTAATTTCATGGCTGCAGTCACCATCTGCAGTGATTTTGGAGCCCAGAAAAACAAAGTCTGACACTGTTTCCACTGTTTCCCCATCTATTTCGCATGTAGTGATGGGACCAGATGCCATGATCTTCGTTTTCTGAATGTTGAGCTTTAAGCCAACCTTTTCACTCTCCACTTTCACTCTCATGAAGAGGCTTTTGAGTTCCTCTTCACTTTCTGCCATAAGGGTGGTGTCATCTGCATATCTGAGGTTATTGATATTTCTCCCAGCAATCTTGATTCCAACTTGTGTTTCTTCCAGTCCAGCATTTCTCATGATGTACTCTGCATATAAGTTAAATAAACATGGTGACAATATACAGCCTTGACGTACTCCTTTTCCTATTTGGAACCAGTCTGTTGTTCCATGACCAGTTCTAACTGTTGCTTCCTGACCTGCATACAGATTTCTCAAGAGGCAGATCAGGTGGTCTGGTATTCCCATCTCTTTCAGAATTTTCCACAGTTTATTGTGATGTACACAGTCAAAGGCTTTGGCATAGTCAATAAAGCAGAAATAGATGTTCTTCTGGAACTCTCTTGCTTTTTCCATGATCCAGTGGATGTTGGCAATTTGATCTCTGGTTCCTCTGCCTTTTCTAAAACCAGCTTGAACATCAGGAAGTTCACGGTTCACATATTGCTGAAGCCTGGCTTGGAGAATTTTGAGCATTACTTTACTAGCGTGTGAGATGAGTGCAATTGTGCGTATTGCATACCGAGTGGTATCTCATACCGGTGGTATCTCATACCGAGTTTAATTTGTAAATTCATCATGCTGATAATATTTCACATCTTTTATGTGTTTTATAGGTAAAGTGTCAATTCAAATGTTTTGCCAATTTTTACATTGGCTTGTTTATCTTCTTTTTAATGAGTTGTAACTTTTCACTTTCTGGATATAAGCTTTTGTCAGATTTGTGTTGCAAATATTTTCTTTCAGTTTGTGGCCTTTGAAGAGCAGACATTTAAAATTTTCATGAAGTTCATTTCATGATTTTTTCCCCCCCCTTTGCTTAATGCTTTTAAAATTCCTGTATAGGAAATCTTGGCCTCCGGCTTGGGGCGTGGGGTATCTCCTCCGGGCCGCGGCCCCTGACCTTGGATGCGGGTAACTCCTCTTGGCCATTCCTGCGCTGTCGCAGTCTGGTACTCTCCACCTCTGCCCCTGACCTTCGATGTGGGGTGGCTCCTCTTGGCCAAGCTTTAGCGCGCTCGACGCAGCCGCCTATCAATAACCTCAGATATGCAGATGACACCACCCTTATGGCAGAAAGTGAAGAGGAACTAAAGATCCTCTTGATGAAAGTGAAAGTGGAGAGTGAAAAAGTTGGCTTAAAGCTCAACATTCAGAAAACGAAGATCATGGCATCTGGTCCCATCACTTCATGGGAAATAGATGGGGAAACAGTGGAAACAGTGTCAGACTTTATTTTTCTGGGCTCCAAAGTCACTGCAGATGGTGACTGCAGCCATGAAATTAAAAGACGCTTACTCCTTGGAAGGAAAGTTATGATCAACCTAGCATCAGAGTCTTCTCCAATGAGTCACCTCTTCGCATGAGGTGGCCAAAGTACTGGAGTTTCAGCTTTAGCATCATTCCTTCCAAAGAAATCCCAGGGCTGATCTCCTTCAGAATAGACTGGTTGGATCTTCTTGCAGTCCAAGGGACTCTCAAGAGTCTTCTCCAACACCACACTTCAAAAGCATCATTCTTCGGCACTCAGCCTTCTTCACAGTCCAACTCTCACATCCATACATGACCACTGGAAAAACCACAGCTTTGGCTAAACGAACTTTTGTTGGCAAAGTAATGTCTCTGCTTTTGAATATGCTATCTAGGTTGGTCATAACTTTCCTTCCAAGGAGTAAGCGTCTTTTAATTTCATGGCTGCAGTCATCATCTGCAGTGATTTTGGAGCCCAGAAAAATAAAGTCTGACACTGTTTCCACTGTTTCCCCATCTATTTCCCATAAAGTGATGGGACCGGATGCCATGATCTTCGTTTTCTGAATGTTGAGCTTTAAGCCAACTTTTTCACTCTCCACTTTCACTTTCATCAAGAGGCTTTTGAGTTCCTCTTCACTTTCTACCATAAGGGTGGTGTCATCTGCATATCTGAGGTTACTGATATTTCTCCCAGCAATCTTGATTCCAACTTGTGTTTCATCTAGTCCAGCGTTTCTCATGATGTACTCTGCATATAAGTTAAATAAGCAGGGTGACAATATACAGCCTTGACGTACTCCTTTTCCTATTTGGAACCAGTCTGTTGTTCCATGACCAGTTCTAATTGTTGCTTCCTGACCTGCATACAGATTTCTCAAGAGGCAGATCAGGTGGTCTGGTATTCCCATCTCTTTCAGAATTGTCCACAGTTTATTGTGATCCACACAGTCAAAGGCTTTGGCATAGTCAATAAAGCAGAAATAGATGTTTTTCTGGAACTCTCTTGCTTTTTCCATGATCCAGTGGATGTTGGCAATTTGATCTCTGGTTCCTCTGCCTTTTCTAAAACCAGCTTGAACATCAGGAAGTTCACGGTTCACATATTGCTGAAGCCTGGCTTGGAGAATTTTGAGCATTACTTTACTAGCGTGTGAGATGAGTGCAATTGTGTGGTAGTTTGAGCATTCTTTGGCATTGCCTTTCTTTGGGATTGGAATGAAAACTGACCTTTTCCAGTCCTGTGGCCACTGCTGAGTTTTCCAAATTTGCTGTTGTGGATAACCACTCCCCTTCTCCAGAGGATATTCCCGACTCAGGGATTGAACCCTGGTCTCCTGCATTGCAGGCAGATTCTTTACCATCTGAGCCACCAGGGAAGCCCTAGTATATACCTTGAGTCTCATACAAAAATATTATGAGTGAAGTAATCTGGTATGTAGTGGCTGCTTTGCAATAATCAGCATGTGTCAGGGCAAGTAGGTGGAGGTATAGTTGAAGCAAAACTGACCAGGAAGTGATAATAGTTCAAGCTGGGACGTGTGGGTACATCATACTGTCTCTGCTTTGCATATGTTAAAATTTTCTATAATTAAAAGCTGAAAAAGAATCAGTCTCAGCCATAAAAAGGAATGAAATAATGCCATTTGCAGAGACATGGATAGACGTAGAGACTGTTACACAGAGTGAAGTAAGTCAGAAATAGAAAACTATATATTGTATGATATTACTTTTATGTGAAATCTAGAAAAATGGTATAGATGAAATTATATGTAGAGTAGAAATAGAGACACAGAGGCAGAGGACAAAGTTATGGATACCAAAGAAGGAAGGGGGAGGTGGGATGAATTGGGAGATTGGGATTGACATACATATACTACTATGTATAAAATTTGGGGGGGGGCTCCAAAATCACTGCAGATGGTGACTGCAGCCATGAAATTAAAAGACGCTTGCTCCTTGGAAGAAAAGCTATTACCAGTCCAGACAGCATGTTCAAAAGCAGAGACATTACTTTACCAAAAAAGGTCCATCTAGACAAAACTATGGTTTTTCCAGTAGTCATGTATGGATGTGAGAGTTGGACTATAAAGAAAGCTGAGCACCAAAGAATTGATGTTTTTGAACTGTGGTGTTGGAGAAGACTCTTGAGAGTCCCTTGGACTGCAAGGAGATCCACCCAGTCAATCCTAAAGGAAATCAGTCCTGAATATTCACTGGAAGGACTGATGCTGAAGCTGAAACTTCAATACTTTGGCCACCTGATGAGAAGAACTAACTCATTTGAAAAGACCCTGATGCTGGGAAAAATTGAAGGCAGGAGAAGAAGGGAACAACAGAGGATGAGATGGTTGGATAGCATCACCGACTCAATGGACATGAGTTTGAGTAACCTCCAGGAGTTGGTGATGGTCAGGGAAGCCTGGCGTGCTGCAATCCATGGGGTCACAAAGAGTCGGATATGACTGAGTGACTAAATTCAACTGAACTGATATATAAAATACATAACTAATGAGACCCTACCTACTATATCACACAAAAAACTCTACTCCACACTCCGTGGAGATCTAAATGGGAAGGAAATCCAAAAAGGAGGGGATATATGCAAATATACAGCTGACTCACTTTGCTGTACAGCAGAAAGTAACACAATATTGTAAGCAAACTATACTCCAACAAAAATAAATAAAACTATTGAGGTGGATGAAACTAGAGCCTGTTATACAGAGTAAAGTAAGAAAGAGAAAAATATGGTATATTAACGCATATATAGAGTATCTACAAAAATGATAGGGATGAACCTACTCACGGGGTAGGAATAGAGACACGGATGTACAGAACAGAGCTGTGGGCACAGTGGGAGAAAGAGAGGGTGAGACAAATTGGGGAAGTAGCATTGATATATATACACTACCATGTGTAACAGATAGCGAGTGGGAACCTGCTGTAGCTCGGTGCTCTGTGACAACCTAGAGCGGTAGGTTGGGGTGAGTTGGGGGGAGGCTCAGGAGAAAGGGGATATCTGTCTCCTACTATCTGATTCACGTTATTGTACAGCAGAAACCAACACAAAATTGTAAAGCAATTACTTCTACTCAGGCTGTATCGCCTCCATCTCAGACATCAGGATTTTGGATTATTGACAAGCTGATCTTCCCAAAAACATGGCTGAAATAAGTGAACTCCTGGGAAGATCCCCTGGACAAGGAGATGGCAACCCACTCTAGTATTCTTGCCTGGAGAATCCCATGGATAGAGGAGCCTGGTGGGCTACACTTGCAAAAGAGTCAGATACAATTTAGCGACTAAACAACATCCTACGTGATCTCTCAGATCATTTGCTGTCACTGAGCACTCACTTGCCCCGTTTCTTTCATGTCCTATCGGAAAACAGTTGTTTATCTTTCAGTGTCACAGACTCACTCTGTTTTCTGTAGTGCTCATGATTGGCTTAATCCTTGGTGTCCTTCTTTTTTCTCTGTCTGTCTTTAATTGCTGATCATTCCAATTCCATGCTTTCAATTGTCATTTCATTCATTCACTTCATGTGTTAACTTGTTCTGGCCATTTGACTTGTAATCTACTTTGATTTACTAGATTTGCAGAGTATATATTTGCAGCCCAGACAGCATGTTCAAAAGCAGAGACATTACTTTACCAAAAAAGGTCCATCTAGACAAAACTATGGTTTTTCCAGTAGTCATGTATGGATGTGAGAGTTGGACTATAAAGAAAGCTGAGCACCAAAGAATTGATGTTTTTGAACTGTGGTGTTGGAGAAGACTCTTGAGAGTCCCTTGGACTGCAAGGAGATCCAACCAGTCCATTCTGAAGATCAGCCCTGGGATTTCTTTGGAAGGAATGATGCTAAAGCTGAAACTCTAGTACTTTGGCCACCTCATGTGAAGAGTTGACTCATTGGAGAAGACTCTAATGCTGGGAGGGATTGGGGGCAGGAGGAGAAGGGAACGACAGAGGATGAGATGGCTGGATGGCATCACTGACTCGATGGACGTGAGTCTGAGTGAACTCTGGGAGTTGGTGATGGACAGGGAGGCCTGGTGTGCTGCAATTCATGGGGTTGCAAAGAGTCGGACACGACCGAGCGACTGATCTGATCTGATCTGATCACAGAAATTAAGCCAAAACAAGAAAAAGTCATGACCTGTGAATACAACAAAAGATCAACAGAAACTTGAAACTTTTTAGAGCGGTAGCTGCCCACTCCAGTACTCTTGCCTGGAAAACCCCACAGACAGAGGAGCCTGGAAGGCTGCAGTCCATGGGGTTGCTGAGGGTCGGACACGACTGAGCGATTTCACTTTCACTTTTCACTTTCATGCGTTGGAGAAGGAAATGGCAACCCACTCCAGTGTTCTTGCCTGGAGAATCCCAGGGACGGGGAAGCCTGGTGGGCTGCCGTCTATGGGGTCACACAGAGTTGGACACAACTGAAGTGACTTAGCAATAGCAATAGCAATAGCTGCTCACTAATGCCTTAAAATTTTTTTTGAAAATTAATTTTTATTTATCAAAATAATAGTATTAAAATGTTTTATTGGAGTATAGTTGTTTTACAATGTTGTGTTAGTTTTTACTGTACAGCAAAGTGAATTGATTCTACACGTACACATATCCCCTCTTTTGGGGATTTCCTTCCCATTTAGGTCACCACAGAGCACTGTAGAGTTCCCTTTGCTATGCAGTAGTTTCTCATTAGTTATCTATTTTATACATAGTATCAATAGTGTATGTGTATCAATCTCCCAGTTCATCCCACCTCTCCTTTCCCTCTTGGTATCCATATGTTTGTTTTCTATATCTGTATCTATGTTTCTGCTTTGTGAATAAATGGTCTGTACCAATATTTTTCAGGTTCCACATATACGCATTAATATACAATTCTTGTTTTTCCCATTCTGACTTACTTCACTCTGTATGACAGTCTCTAGATCCACACACGTCTCTACGAATGACTCAGTTTCATTCTTTTTTATGGCTGAGTAATATTCCATTGTATATACGCACCACATTTTATCCATTCCTCTCTCAGTGAACTTTTAGGTTGTTTCCATATCCTGCTATTGTAAATGAAAAGTGAAAGTGTTAGTCATTCAGTCGTGTTTGACTCTTTGTGATCCCATGAACTGTAGCTGACTAGGCTCCTCTGTCCATGGAATTCTCCAGGCAAGATTACTGGAGTGGATAGCCATCCCCTTCTCCAGGGGATCTTCCCAAACCAGGGAATGAACCCAGGTCTCCTGCACTGCATGCAGATTCTTTACTATCTGAGCCTTCCAGAAGCCCACTATTGTAAATAGTGCTGCAATAAATAACGAGGTGCATGTGTCTTTTTGAATTATGGGGTTTTTTTTTTTTTAGTATGTGCCCATGCTGGGATTGCTGGGTCACGCGGTGGTTCTATTGTTGGCCAATAAGCATAGGAAAAGATGCTCAACATCACTAGTTATTCAGTTCAATTCAGTTTAGTTATTCAGTCGTGTCTGACTCTTTGAGACCCCATGGACTGCAGCACACCAGGCCTGCCTGTCCATCACCAACTTCCAGAGTCTACTCAAACTCATGTCTATTGAGTTGGTGATGCCATCCAACCATCTCATCCTCTGTTCCCCTTCCCCTTCTTCTCCTGCCCTCAATCTTTCCCAGCATCAGGGTCTTTTCAAATGATTCAGCTCTTCGCATCAGGTGGCCAAAATATTGGAGTTTGAGCTTCAACATCAGTCCTTCCAGTGAACACGCAGGACTGATCTCCTTTAGGATGGACTGGTTGGATCTCCTCACAGTCCAGGGGACTTTCAAGAATCTTCTCCAACACCACAGTTCAAAAGCATCAATTCTTCGGCTCTCAGCTTTCTTTATAGTCCAACTCTCACATCTCTACATGACCACTGGCAAACCATAGCCTTGACTAGACAGACTTTTGTTTGCAAAGTAAGGTCTCTGCTTTTTAGTATGCTGTCTAGATTGGTCATAACTTTCCTTCCACTAGTTACTCAGTTCCGTTCAGTTGCTCTTTGTGACTCTTTGTGACCCCATGAATCACAGCACGAAATGCAAATTCAAAATTACAATTCATATCACCCCACATAGGTCAGAATGGCCATTATCACAAAATCTACAAACAATAAGTGCTGAAGAGGGTGTGGAGCAAAGGGAACCCTCTTGCACTATTGGTGGGTATGTAAATTGATACAGCCACTATGGAGAACAGCATAGAGGTTCTTTAAAAATGTCCTTGATTTTGGTCACATCTCAGTGAAACTGAGTGTGATCAAAGTGGGGAATTGTTTAAAAAAAGGCGACTGGCCCAAAATGGAGACACTGTGCTAAGCCCATGTCACCAAACTGAGACTTAATACCTAATGTAATTGTCGTTTCTCCTGGAGGAGGGCATGGCAACCCATTCCAGTATTCTTGCCTGGAGAATCCAATGGAAAAGGAGCCTGGTGGACCTCAGTCCATGGGTTCGCAAAGAGTCAGACATGACTGAAGCAACTCAGCGTGGACACACATACATAATTGTCATTTCAGTCTTCCCCAGAGTGTAATCACCCATCAGTTTAGAATTTCCTGGTCAACATTAGAGAGAAAAGCTACTTGATAGAACTCTTTTGTTCCCTAAAGGAAGGGGACCTTGCCTGAAACAATCTATTTCTTTGGTCCTCCCTGCTTCCTGCATAGAAAACTCTTCCGTTTTGTCCAGTTCGTCGGAGTTCCTTTCTATTTGCTAGATGGGATGCTGCCTGATTCATGCATTGTTTAAAAAAAAGCCAAATAGATCTTTACATTTACTCAGTTGATTTTTGTGTTTTAACAGCATCCATGGACACACAGGGGGCCGTGATGAACTTGAATCTCACACTCTGATCTGTCTCAACAGAACCCATACATTTAGCTCCATACTCTTTTGCTCTGACTCATTATCAAAATATCACAGAGATGAACTTGATTAAATGAATAGAAGAAGGTGACAGAAGAGACTAGTGTCTGTGTCTGTTACTGAACCCAGGTCTGCCTGCTTGCCGCTCAAAAGCCATTACAGAGGCCGGGTTGGCAGAAAGGGAAGTTTGCTTTATTTTGGATGCCAGTGGCCAGGGACTGGGAGGAGAGAGGACGTCTGTCCAAAGGCCGACTCCACCCACTGACAATCAGTGGGCAAGAGCTTTGTGGGCTGAGGGAGGGGGCTACATGCAGAAGCAGCAGTCAGCTCTGACAGTTACCTTGAAATTGATCATCAGTGGTCTGACCAGCGTCATTCTGATTGTCTTAAGTACAATTAATCTTCAGTTCCCTCATAGCTCAGTTGGTAAAGAATCTGCCTGCAGTGCAGGAGACTAGGGTTTGATTCCTGGGTCGGAAAGATTCCCCTGGAGAAGGAAATGGCAACCCACTCCAGTATTCTTGCTTGAAGAATCCCATGGACAGAGGAGCCTGGCAGGCTACGTCCATGGGGTTGCAAGAGTTGTTCACGACTGAATGACTCTCACTAATCTTCATTTCCAGAGTAGGTTTCTTTCCATTTCTTTGAGGCCAATTCTTGGCGCTGTGGCAGTTTATATCACAGCCACAGCTAGTCATCATGTAGCTAACTTCTTCCACCTGGTGGGGGTTTCTGTATCTCTAAGACAGCTCACAGGCTATGGCTCAGAGTATTATCTACAGCCCTTGAGAAGAAACCTAAGGTCCTTGACTATGTTTAATGACTGAGCTATTATTACTTGGTCTCCTTTGACTGTTTTCCTTTGTTCTAACTTCTCTGACTAAACTTATTCTTTGGCTAAAGTTTTTCCACAGAAAGAAGGCAGGCTGAGGACATGGGGGGCAAGGACCAAAGGGTCCTGCTCAGTTTCACGTCCACTTACTGGTATTTACAGCTGCATTCCCAGCTCCCAGATCAGTGGCTAGCATGTACCAAGGGCTTAGGAAATCTCTGTTGGATAGAAATTGGATTGCATGATATAGAAACAATGGAGCAAATGAAGAACAGTATCAAACAACAGTCTCTTCACTGCAACCAGGAGGAGAAAAATCCCATCACTCTTTGGAATTTCTGGAATGATTTTGAGGGCTGTGTGTTTCACCAAGTCATAATTTCCCTGTTGGCTCACAGAATTAGAGAATCAGTCACTACAGCTGGGATGGGCTGTCATCATCACACTGTCTCTCTATTATTACGCAATGGCATGGCAGCAGGCATGAGTAAGGCATACTTACACAATCTTGAGTTTCTTGAAGAAGAAGTGCCTGTTAATCATATATCAACTCCTCGCCAGTCCAATAGGTAGATTTAATCTTGGATATTTAAGTAGATGACATGTCAGCAATATAGACAGAACTTTTATAAAGACAGAAATAAAAAGAAAAGGTAAAAATCATTTTCCAGGTAGCTTATTCAATTACAAGAGAGACAAATTGCTAACTTGATGACACAATCTTCACAGGGAAGTGAATCGGTGTATTAGACGAGTTTCTCACACCAAGATCAGATAACGAAGTATACATATTGTGGGTGATGATTAAAGAAAACAGTAATCATTTAAGAGTAGGAATGGTGCGAATAACCAAGGAGTAAATAGGAAAAGCAACAGATTGTTGGTGGGAAATGCACACTTAGTCAAAGGGCTTGAAACTATCCTTTTTTAGCTCTGTTCTTTAATTTATTAGTTTTTAAAATTGAAGTATAATTGATTTTCAATGTTGTGTTGATTTCTGCTGGACAGCAAAGTGATTCAGTTAAACATATATGTACTCTGTTTCATATTCTCTTCCATTATCATTTATCACAGGATATTGAATGTGGGTTCCCTGACAGTCATGTCCAACTCTTTGTGACCCCATGGACTCTATAGTCCATGGAATTCTCCAGGCCAGAATACTGGAGTGAATATCCTATCCCCTCTCCAGTGGATCTTCCTGACCCAGGAATCGAACCAGGGTTTCCTGAATTGCAGGTGGCTTCTTTACCAACTGAGCTACCAGTTATGTGGTACAGTAGGCCATTATTGTCTATCCAATCTATAAATTTTAAGTCTAATCAGGTGACTACCACATTATGAAACAAAATGGGATTCAAAAACTCCTTATCTGCTTTCAAAAAATTTTGCACTTTTTAAAGCTGAAGATATTCGAAAAGAGTATTGCTGACTCCCTTTCCACTCACGTGTCCATTAACATAAGCCCCAGTGTGCACAGTGATTGTTTTCACAACAGGAACATCTCTATGATCTGTTTCACTTTTATTTATTGACTTAATTTTACTCAGGCTCTTTATGGACAGAATTTGAGGAGGTGTGCATGCTAAGTTGCTTCAGTTGTGTCCCACTCTTTGCAACCCTATGGACTGTAGTCTGCCAGGCCCCTCTGTACATGGGATTTTCCAGGCAAGATTACTGGATTGGGTTGCCATGCCCTCCTCCAAGGGACCTTCCTGGAATCAAACCCATGTCTCTTTTGCCTCTTGTATAGGCAGGTGGGTGTTTTACCACTAGCACCACCTGGGAAGCCCATGGTTCATGAAAGCAAGCAGTTCTTATTCAACCTATTCACAACTCCTAGCATAGCCTGAAGCATGGTAAGCAGTTTAAAAATCCATGTTTAAGGAATGAATATAGGATCTACGGGCTTCCCTGGTAGCTCAACTGGTAAATCCGCCGGCAATGCAGGAGACCCCAGTTCAATTCCTGGGTCGAGAAAATCCCATGGAGAAGAGACAGGCTACCCACTCCAGTAATCTTGGGCTTCCCTGATGGCTCAGATGGTAAAGAATCTGCCTGCAATGCAGGAGACGTGGGTTCGATCCCTGGGTTGCGAAGACCCTCTGCAGGAGGGCATGGCAACCCACTCCAGTACTTTGGTCTAGAGAATCCCATGACAGAGGGGCCTGGCAGGTGGCAGTCCTTGAGGTTGCACAGAGTAGGACATGACTGAGGCGACTAGGCAGCAGCAGCACAGGATCTAAGTAACTAAGGAAAAATCTAGTTAAAACAGTCATTACTACATTTTGGTTCCAAAATCATTCTTTTCATGAGGCTAACAATTCCTTGGAAGGCATGCAGTTTCTATTCCTTATATAATCTAGTATCAAGTGGAATTACTGGTTTAAGGAGCTTATGTCCCTACTGGGGCTGTAAGTAGCCAAATGCCAGTGAAATGTCATAGAAAACACCACCAGAACCACGTATCAATACTGCTCTCTAGAAATATACCAGTTCCATCACCAAGTACCTTAACTTTTCCTTTCCCGACAAAGTTATGTTAAAATAATAACAATAACCTTAACTAGAAAATTCCCTTAAAAATGTAGCAGAATTTAGAAGAGGAATGAACGTGAGAGAACAACACATCCCTGAGTTTCAAATGTGCTAAAAAATGCAGATTCCCGGGTCCCTCTCCAGACCTACAAGATCAGAACATTCGGAAGATGAGGCATGAAAACGTACATATTTTAAAAACTAAGTACTATTTTCAGAACCACTGCCATCTCCTTTGTCATCTAAAGGACCTTTGGTCTAGAGGGGCGAGCTGATGAGACCCAGGATGCAGAGTTCAGAGTTCCAGGCAAGCAAGACAGAGTCATTCTTCTGCCTCTTTCCCACTCACTGTTCAGCTGACCCTTCCATATTTTCTCTTCATGCTTGCTTCTTGATTTCTAGCATCCATTCCCTAATGATTTGATCCTCCTTCTAAGCACACAAGTAGCCTCAAGGATCAGTGCCATACACTGGCAAGAGATGAACTTGGCAGACGTGTGTTTGTGTCTTGGCACTCGCTGAATGAACTTGGTCAAGTTACTCCACTTCTTTAACCTGTCATTTCCACATCTGTAAACACTTGCGCAGTAATGATCTCACAGCATTACTACGTGCTCTGGACTGGAAGTTTGTGTAGCCCCTTGCAGACTTGTATGTTTAAGTCCTGGCTCTCAATATAATAGCATTTGGAGGTGGGACTTTAGGGAGGTAATTAGATTTAGATGAGGTCATAAGGGTGGGACCTCCATGATGGGACTAGTGCCCTTAGAAGGGGATGAATAGAATAAAGCTCTTTCTTTCTCCTCCATGTGAGGATATCTTCAAGCCAGGAAGAGGACTCTCACCAAGAACCTGAACATATTAACACCCCAAGCTCAGTTTTCCAGTCTCTAGAACTGTGCATAATAAATATCTGTTGTTTAAGCCACTCAGGCTAAGGCATTTTTGTTGTAAGAGCCTGAGCTGACTAATATACCATGAAGATCACACCAGAGAGTGCTTGGCACATATTAGATCCTCAATAATTGTTATCTTCCTTATGAGTTATTCTAAAAAGGGTGAGTACTTGATATTCTTGATATTTTAAGTTCCTGTGCAACTACCTACCATCCTACCCTGTGGGATGATGGATCTGGACTAAGATGAATGCCAGGTGGCAAAAGTCCAGCACATTTGTGTAGCAATGCTTTCAGAGAGGCAATTTGGCTAAAGGGGGCAGCTTCTAGGGGATTTGTCTTGAAAATTCAAAGCAAGATGATTGGTTTTGGATTTTGTGCTCTTCAGGTGGATTGAGGGAGACTTATGGAGACTAAAAGTCACCTTGTCCCCTGTTCAGTCACTCAGTCATGTCCGACTCTTTGCCATCCCAGGAACCACAGCACACCAGGCCTCCCTCTCCATCACCAACTCCCAAGCCTACCCAAACTCATGTCTATTGAGTTGGTGATGCCATCCAACCATCTCATCCTCTGTCTCCCCCTTCTCCTCCCACCTTCAATCTTTCCCAGCATCAGGGTCTTTTCAAATGGGTCAGCCCTTCATATCAGGTGGCCAAAGTATTGGAGTTTCAGCTTCAAAATCAATCCTTCCAATGAACACCCAAGACTGATCTCCTTTAGGATGGACTGGTTGGATCTCCTTGTAGTCCAAGGGACTCTGAAGAGTCTTCTCCAAAACTACAGTTCAAAAGCATCAATTCAATATTTTGAGCATTACTTTGCTAACGTGTGAGATGAGTACAATTGTGCGGTAGTTTGAGCATTCTTTGGCATTGCCTTTCTTTGGGATTGGAATGAAAACTGATCTTTTCCAGTCCTGTGGCCACTGTTGAGTTTTCCAAATTTGCTGGCATACTGAGTGCAGCACTTTCACAGCATCATCTTTTAGGATTTGAAGTGGCTCAGCTGAAATTCCATCACCTCCACTAGCTTTTTTCATAGTGATGCTTTTTAAGGCCCATTGACTTCACACTCCTGGATGTCTGGCTCTAGGTGGGTGATCACACCATTGTGATTATCTGGGTCATTAAGACTTTTTTGTACCGTTCCTCTGTGTATATTTACCACCTCTTCTTAATATCTTCTGCTTCTGTTATGCCTGTGTGGTTTCTGTCCTTTATTGTGCCCATCTTTGCATGAAATGTTCCCTTAATGGCTTTAATTTTCTTGAAGAGATATCTAGTCTTTCCCATTCTATTGTTTCCCTTTATTTCTTTGCATTGATCACTTAGGAATCCTTCAAGGAACTCAGGGTGTAATCTGGGAGTAATTTCTGGATCCTAGAAACTGTGCCCTGCTTCCGTTCCACAATCCTTGACATTACCCTTGTTTCATGAAACAGTACAAGCCAGCCATGTGCTGTGAAACAGACTCATATTTATCAATCCTTCCATGCAGGTCCGACTCCAGTCATCAGTTGAGCATGTTAAGAGTGGAAATGAGGGTTTCCTTTGTGGCTCGGTAGTAGAGAATCTGCCTGCCAATGTAGGAAACACTGGTTCAAGCTTTGGACCAGAAAGATTCATATTTCACAGAGCGATTAAGCCTGTGTGCCACAACCATAAGCCAGTGCTCTACAGACAGACTGCCATTACTGAGCCCATGTGACCTAGAGCCTGTGCTCTCAACAGAGAAGGTACTGCGATGAGAAGCCCCCACGCTGCAATTAAAGCATAACTTCTGCTCACTGCAACAAGAGAAAAGCCCACACAGCAAAGACCCAGCCCAGTCAAATATAAACACATAATGAATAAATAAGTAAGTCTTAAATGTTGAGGAAAAAAAGGATGGCAATGAAATGTAAGACTGAATTCCACAGTCATGGCTGACAGTAAGCTCTTCAGCTTTTTCCTCTCCTGATATAGCAGTCATTCCCCGAGGGTAAGAGCAAGTTTCTTCTTTATTTTTAATTCAAAACCAGTAGTGAATTTCAATGTCAGTTCATTTAAATGTATCTGAGTGCCAGGCACATTATAGATAAGAGTCTCTAGAGCTTGAAGTCTAAAGGAACACACTTTGACAAATCACTCGGGGTCAGCGGGGAGAAGGGCTTGGATTTCTCCCCCGCAGGAGATGACAACAGCAATCCCACAGTCATCAGTGACGGAGTGCGTGCAGCCCAAGGTTAGACCGTCACCATCAGCGCAAGCTATTCCAGAGAGGTATAGAAGAAAGGGAATTTCTATTTCTGCTGCTGGAATCAGGCTCACTTTCTTGCGCAAGGGCTCCGAGGAAAATGGATCTCGGTTTAGTCAGCTATAAGCTTGGCAGGTCCCTTTTCCTGTCCTCCAGGACCACGGTGAGAATGTGGACTCAGGAGCCTCTTAGCCCAGGCCGGGTGCCCGCTCGGCTGGTGTGATGTCCTTGGTGGCCGCTAGAGGGCGATGAGCTTCCGGACAACCACGGTGCCTGGGAGACCGCGGTGGTCCCCGGAGCCCAGGGCCCACTTCCCTCTGACCCGGCTCAGGTGTCACTCAGGTGTCTTTAGAACGCCCTGGAAACAGAAGGCATGAAAACAGTTAAAGACAGGATTTCCAGACAAAATACAGGACCCAAGTTAAATCTGAATTTTAGACAAATAACAAATACAAATGTTAAATCATTCATTGTTTATTTAAAATTCAGATTTGACCACGTGTTGTGTATTTTTCTTCTCAAAATATGATCAGATCAGATCAGTTGCTGAGTCATGTCCGACTCTTTGCGACCCCATGAACTGCAGCACGCCAGGCCTCCCTGTCCATCACCAACTCCCGGAGCCCTCATCAAAGGCCAAAGGGGCCTGGGAAGAATGAAAACCTTTCTAGGGAATGGAATGTGGGGGGTGGGAGGCAGGGGGGAGTGCGGGGAGACAGTTTTTACTGCCTTCCTATTTCTTGAATCTAGAACAAAGCTTTGCATCCTTCAGACTGGAAAGCCTTATTCCCTCCACAGTTGGCAGAAAAGCAGAGTTTCACCTTGCAGCTGTGGCTAGGAGAAACATATATTCTCTACACCAAAACACCTCCATGATCTTTTCCATGGACAAATGGATCATCCTTCCTGTGTTCAGAATTTCTCCAAAAGATGTAAATATTTTTTTTAAGAGAACATCCCAGCTCAGGCTGCCATAACAAAACATCACGGACTAAGTGGTTTAAACAACAGACATGGGTTTCTCACAGTTCTCAAGGTTAGAAGTCAGATGTCAGGGTGCCAGCAGGGCTGAGCTCATGGTGAGGGCTTGTTTCTTGATTTGCAACAGCCACCATCTTACTGTGTCTTCACATGGAGGGGGAAAAGCTCTGTTCCCTACATCCCCTTTAAAGGCACTAATCCCATTATGGGGCCTCAGCCTCACGATCTCACTGCACCCTAATCACCTCCCAAAGACCCACTTCCAAATACCATCGCCTTGGGGTTAGGGCTTCAACATATGGCTTCTGGGAGGATAAAAACATTCAGCCCACAGCAAAGGAAAAGAAGGAAAGCTCTGTCAGTGAACTTCATGAAAGATTGCTGGGCAACCTGTGGGAAATCAGTACTAGGCAAGAAAAAGATATAGATTTTAAAGCCCAGGTTGACAGGCAATAGGCAATGAAGGGAACCAGGTGTGAAGACAAGAAAAATGAGGACCCCCATGAAAAGGAGGGCCAGGGTTACAATTGCTACATTTCCAGTTGAAGCTTTTGTCCAGTCCTGGAGTCTTTTTGAGGGTGCACTGAGGATCTGAATCCGTGGCTCATAGCAAGTTAACAGTAACTTCGGAGGCGCCCAATGCACGGTCATGAATTGCTATTCATCAGTGATAAGTCTTCTCACACTGAAGTCAGTCAGTCAGTCTCAAGGAGCATTTTTATTTCTCTGAGCACTTACAAAATGCCCTATGTGTCCTAACAAAGGGGCCTTGTGCTCACCGTCGGCCAGCACGTCTCTCCAAGCTTTCCTTCTTCCCTTGTTTCATCTTCAGAGGTTGATTACAAAGATACATGAAATAACGAGAAGGTTTTTAGGACAAATGTCTTTACAAGCATCACACAAGGAAGCATTTCTTCTTTGCTTCCTTTGCCCCAAGGTCGGTATCAAGCAGAGTTCCTAATTGCTGGAAGAAACTGCATCTGAGAGGACATTTAAATGACCTTGAAGTCACACCACCATCCTGCACTCCTGCAGGCTGAGCATTTTTCCAAAACAATTGTTAGGCTCGTGACGTTAATATCGAATTAAAGCAGCAGGGGGCACAATTTCTTCACAATGCGCTGGGCTTTTTTTTTTTTAATTATTAGGAAAAGAGAGAGAGAGAAAAAATCCACCTAAGCTGTTTCTTTGTGCTGTTTTTGAGATCAACCCTACCGGGTAAATAATCCAGATCTCAAAATGTCACACACGTATTCATTTTACACAGAAAAAGGCAAACTGAGCCATCTAAGAGGAGTAGGTGAATTTACTGACAGTGCCCTGCTAATGATATCATTTCTGCACTAGTAATTCTTTATTTTTAATTTTTAAATAAACAATCACAGAGTGAGAATGTGTAGGACTGTACTGTATGTGCAAAGTCCTGCAGGCAAAGGCTTTTTAAAAAATTTATTTCAAGTTTCTCCCTAGAAACTCCGAGCCTGGTGGTGACCCCCATTCTCTGGGGCTCTAGAAAATTAGAAGGAAGATTTCAAACGACTGATTTTATCAAGATTTGTGACAGTTATCGGCAGGGGTTCTGTTTGGTACCTGTCTTGCGTTTTGAAACAGGTTGTGTATTTAGAATACCTCCAAATTAGGTTGATGATATTTTCTTTTGAATTTGCTAAAACGGAGTAGGAATCAGTGCACTTGACTCGTAGCTGTGTTCATATGTGTATACATGTACATACACTATTCATGTACCGAGCCCTGCTGCCAGCTCCTGCATTGTCCCACACTCAGTGCTATCTTGAATTAATCACCTTATCTCTTTTGGAGTTCATTTTATTATCTTCAAAAACGAAAACAGCTTATCCCTATCACACAAGAATACTGAAGATTCTGAAAATCTCACCATGCGTGCATGCTAAGTTGCTCAGTTGTGTCCATCTCTTTGCGACCCCATGGACTGTAGCCTGCCAGGTTCCTCTGTCCATGAGGTTTTCTTGGCAAGAAAACTGGAGTGGGTTGCCATGCCCTCCTCCAGGGGATCTTCCTGACCCAGGGATCAAACCTGCGTCTCTTATGTTTTATGCACTGGCAGGTGGGTTCTTTACCACTAGAGCCAACTTTAATCACTGAAGAGGTCACCTTAGCAAGCTCTTTGGGCTTTCCTGCTGGTTCAGCAGTAAAGACTCTGCCTGCAATGCAGGAGACAAGGGTTTGATCCCTGGGTTGGGAAGACACCCTGAAGGAAGGAATGGCAGCCCACTCCAGTATTTTTACCTGGAGAATCCCATGGACAGAGGAGCCTGGCAGGAGACAGCCCATGGGGTCTCAGGGGTCTCAGAGTCAAACACGACTGAAGCAACTGGCACACACGCCTAAAAATCTAATAGGACAACTGTCATCTATCTAAAGAAAGGTCATGTTTCACAAATAATATGTAAATACACCTGCAACTGCAAAAAAAAAAAATAATAATTCTTACTAAATTCAGTACTAATAACAGCCCACACTTGCACATCTGTGGGAACTACTTCTGTTTCAAGTTTGAATTTTTTTTTTTTTTGCATTTATCCTCTCATCAAATTCTTCTTCAGAGGGGTTAAGAAATTTGCCCAGATTCACTGATTTTTGTAAAAGGTGCAGCAGAGATACAAAGACACACACTGGCTCTAAAACTTATGGGCAAGATGTAGGATTTAAAATTTTTCATTTTTGGAATATGTAATAATTCACAGGTTTTAAAAGCCAAAATGGTACAGTGAGAAGTTTTGGTTCCACTCCATCCACACAGTTCTGCCATCTGCTCACTCCCTCGCAGTACACACAAATGGTATTTTCTGCAATTACAAACAAAAACAAATGTGAAAGTTTATCCTCCCCTTCATGAAACAGAAAGTATTGCATTGTGGTCACTATGCTAAACTTTGCTTTTCCACTGAACCATTTGCCTTGGGACCTTTCCAGAACACAACAGAGAAGGCATCCTCCTTTGCATTCAGCTGCATAGTATTCCATTATGAAGACCTACCATAGTTTACTTATTTATTTTTGAAAGATTATTAATTAATTCATTTATTTATATTTTTTGGCTGCACTGAACAGCCTGTGGGGTCCTAGTTCCCCAACCAGGGATCAAACCCTCATCCCTTGCATTGGAAGCATGGCGCCTTAAACATCGGACTGCCAGGGAAATCCTACCATAGTTTAATTAACCACTCTCCACCTATGGAAATGGCTTGCTTCTCATCTTACTGTGCCTTGCTAAGTCACTTCAGTTGTGTCTGACTCTGTGTCCCCATGTAGCCCACCAGCCACCTGCCAGGCTCCTCTGTCCATGGGATTCTCCAGGAAAGAAGACTGGAGTGGGTTGTCGTGCCCTCCTCCAGGGGATCTTCCTGAACTAGGAATCAAACCCACAGCTCTTACATCTCCTATTTTGCAGGCAGGTTCTTTACCACTATCGCCACCTGGGAAATGCTCTCATCTTACAGTATTGGTCAATTCCACATCCCGTGCCTGTGTGCATCGTTTTGTAACCGTGCAGAGATTTCTGCAAGACGAGTTTCCAGAAGGAGGAGAATTGGGTTAAAGAGTGAAAGTATTTGTAACAGGTATTGCATAGATATTGCCGCACAGTACCCACTCAAGATGACACTGTTTCTGCCTCTTCCAGAAACATTGAAATCACTCATTTTTCAAAAGTCTCACTAACAGAGTATATTGTTGAACTTATGGATTTTTGCCAATATGATAAGTGAGAAGAGCATCTTGACATATTTTTAATTAGCATTTTAAAAATTATGACTAATATTGAGTTTATTTTCATTGGATTAGGGCCATTTGGGAAGATCCCCTGGAGGAGGGCATGGCAATGCACTCCAGTATTCTTGCCTGGAGAATCCCATGGACAAAGGAGCCTGGTGGGCTACGGTCCATGGGGTCGCAAAGAGTCGGACACAAATGAGCGACTAAGCACAGCACAAAATACTTCTTTTTATGTGATTTGTCTGTGTCCTTGCCTGTTAATCTGTTTTATTTCAACTTTTAGCAGTTTATATATATTAGAAAAATAAACCATTTTCACATGACAGGAGTTGCAAATATTTTTCTTGCTTTGCATTTTTTTTTCCTATTTTGAGATTCTGAGTGTATTTTTAAATTTTTATGTGCTTGAATTAAGATGTGATTTATCTTATATCAAATACTGTATGATCTCACTTATATGTGGCATCTAAAAACACAACAGACTAATGAAAAGATCAGAAAGAAGCATTCTCATTTGATAGCACAAACTAGTGGTTTCCAGTGGGGAGAGCCAGGACAGAGGTAGGGGTGTAAGAGGTGTAAATTATTAGGCATAAAATAAGCTACAGAGATATATTGTACAACACAGGAATAATAGCCAGTATTTTATAATAACTATAAATGGAGTGTAACCTTTAAAATTTATGAATCACTGTATTGTACACCTGTAACATACTGTACAGCAGCTGTACTTCAATTTAAAAAAAGGTATAGGACTTTAATGTTATAAGTTAACAACTCTTCAAAGTGTTGTTGTTGCTGCTGCTGCTAAGTCGCTTCAGTCATGTCGGACTCTATGCAACCCCGTAGACGGCAGCCTACCAGGCTCCCCCGTCCCTGGGATTCTTCAGGCAAGAACACTGGAGTGGGTTGCCATTTCCTTCTCCAATGTGTGAAAGTGAAAAGTGAAAGTGAAGTCGCTCAGTCATATCCGACTCTTAGCGACCCCATGGACTACAGCCCACCAGGCTCCTCCATCCGTGGGATTTTCCAGTCAAGAGTACTGGAGTGGGGTGCCATTGCCTTCTCCATTCAAAATGTAAATAGATTTTATTCAATAAGACTATATTACTACTGTGCTTCCAACCTTGTACTAAATGTTTGGGACAGAACTTCTCCCTTGGGAATGTTGCTAATCTGGTGGGTGAGATGGCTGGATAAGTCAGTCATTCCCGTGTGCCAGTGGTAAAGTGTTAGGGAAAAGAGAAATATGGAAAGGGGCTATTAGATTACAGATGGTTTGTCTAACTTTGAGAAATTTGTGAGTGATTTCACAAAGCAAGTCATTTTTAAGCAGAGTCTTTAGGAGTTTGGCAAATGAAAAGGAAAGTAGGGGGCAGGTTAAGTCCTCATAGCCTATCTCCTTAGGGATGAGGTCCATTGGTAGCATTTGAAAATTTTCTTTCCTCCTGACCAGATAGGTTAATTTTCCTTGCATCAATCTCCCAACATTCAGGTAACAATCCCAACTATCTCTTAATTGAATGAGGCAATATAGTACTCTTACCTGAAAGAAACTTAACTATGATTAGAATTCTGCAAAGGGAGGTAAGCTTGCGGTGGCTTCAGACCCTTAACGTCCACCTAATATTATCCTCTTCTAACCATTTGATGTCAACTCTGGCATTTTGGACTTCCCCTGTGACTCAGTTGGTAAAGAATCCGCCTGCAATGTGGGAGACCTGGGTTCGATCCCTGGGTTGAGAAGATCCCCTGGAGAAAGGAAAGGCTACGGACTCCAGTATTTTGGCCTGGAGAATTCCACACTGTATAGTCCATGGGGTCACAAAGACCCGGATGTGACTCCAGAAACTTTCACTTTCTGGTATTTCACCTCTAGAATGAAGAAAAGAAAAAAGGCTTCAAAAGGCATTCAAGGCTGGTGTGTCTATAGTCCTTGATTATGAAAACTCTAATAGTTTTTTTTTTTTTTTTTTTTTTAGGTGACTCTCACAGTTTCTGTAGATTTGGAAGTTGTTTTCACAAGGTCCTCAATCACCTAGTCCAGTTTGACTAGGAGCCACAGTTGAATCACAAGCAGGAACAGACTGGAGTCAGCTACTGATCAGTCTTTGGGAGCTGAGAAGCTGGGACTGGCCACATTGGCTCAAGTGGCAGACACAGCTGTTGCCTACCCAATCCATTCTCCCCTCTGTCTCACCAGTGAAGCTCCTGTCTGGTTATGAGAGGCAAGGAGACCCGCCCAGCAGTGTACTATGACCAGTCTGATCTAGTCTAGGCCAATCATCCCAATCTAGTTCCTCTCTTTCAAAACTGGATCTCTGGCCTCCCCTGAAGCTCAGGTTGGTGTGACCCTGTTAGGGCCAATAATGCACAAGGGAAAGTCTGCAGACAGGCTTCTGGAAAAGCCATGGCTTTCCTGAAGTAAACAGATGCATAGCTGGAACCTGCCTTTACTGCTTCATCCTGCCTTGAATGCAGATATGATGCCTGTCACCACAGCAGCTATCTTGAGACCAAGAAGCCTGCTAAACAGTGACACCAGCTGTGACATCATGTCCATCACTTAACATAGCAGTTGCTCATGCCCAGACTTCTTGAGCATGTGAGGAATATAAACATCCTCCCCCTCTTAAGCTACTGTTGATCAGGTTTTCCACCAAGCTGTCAATCCACCTGCCAATGTAGGAGATACAGGTTCGGTCCCTGGGTCAGGAAGACTCCCTGGCGAAGGAAATGGCAACCTGCTCCAGTATTCTTGCCTGGAAAGTCCCATGGACAGAGGAGCCTGGAGGGCTATAGTCCATGGGGGTCACAAAAAGTCAGACATGACTGTGCGACTAAACAACAGGAACTCCAGGCAGTCAAGTATTCTCTAGGCAGCAGCGTGGTGGCCACTTAGAATGCACTAAGATCAGCTTGCCCCATTGCTAAGGAGACAACAAGCCCAGGTGGATTTAGACAATCTTAATAAGATCAGCATGTGTCAGTTATCTGCGTCTCTGTCCTGCAGGACAACACCAAACCCAAAGGGCCCAATGATGAAGGTGACATGAGCAGGGGGATGCTGTTCCTGAGGACCCCAAGTCGCTTTAGAGTCTGCATCTGTTTCTGAAGGCTGGGGGACAGGTGGAAAGTCCCATGGCTCCTGGGGACCAAGGGGACAGATGAGAAATTGCCTGTGGCGTCTCCCACAGGTCGGGCAGTTGGATGGGACATGGCTCGGGGACATCTCCTTTCAAGACTGCCTCTTTCGCTGAGTTCCTGAGAGGATGATCTATGGTCTCTGAGACAAGTCAGGCTGCAGTGGGGCCTTGCCTCCAAGGCTTATGTGGGGACCTGGTGTGAGAGCAGCCATGATGGAGCTGGTCACCTACAAATTGCAGATAAGAGCCTTTCTGACTGAAAGAGTTCTTATCCCAAGGCAGCATGGTGGAAAGGACTTAAGCTTGTTAAAGGACACAAGTTTTTCAGAGGAATAATGTATTCTGCTTAGAGTTTTATCTTTTGCTAAACTATTTCCCAGTATCTCATAGGATTAACTACAAGGACATTTCCCTTGTATGTCAAAGTATATCCTAGGCATTTGCAAGGACCAATTACAAGGTCTTGAGTGTGTGTTTAAACACGTGTGAAAGCAAAACATTAGCAGCATACTCATAGACCCCACACACTGTATTAACTTGCTTTCTGCAGCTGACTTCAGAAGTGATGTGTCTAATGACATGTTTCAATTTATCCCAGCCATGCAAACTGGCTTGTCTCACTCTGCTTTATTAAATATATGATGCAGATGTAGAAATGTGACATTCCAATCCTAACAAGCCTTAAAAGAAACATTTTTATACTCTTGCCTCTCCATACCTGAAAGACAAGCTCAACTCACTGCCAAAGTAGAGGGCAAGTAACAAGGCTTGTTCATTTGCCACCCAAACTAACACTGCTAATTCATCAATCACACCTACCACATCGGGAGGAGACGTTACTATTACTCATGAGTCAGAGTCCACATAGCCTATCACCTTAACGTCCTGAAGTAGAATTTATGACTGGTTATGATTCACTGCCTGTTGGCTTGCTCTTGGCTGACCTTCTTTTCCCTTCGAGGCATTCCAAAATCATCCCTTCTCAAAACACAGCTCTCTGAGTTTCCAATGATAAATGTGGGTTTAATTTTCCAATAGGACAATGACTTAAAGATAAATATGGGTGGAAGAAAATCCATAAATTGGATATATGGATATCCATATACATCTACATATATATGATGACTGGAACAGGAACTGGCTGTTCCAAGAATACTGGAACCCACTCCAGTATTCTTTTTTTTAATTTAAATTTATTTATTTTAATTGGAGGCTAATTACTTTACAATATTGTATTGGTTTTGCCATACATCAGCATGAATCTGCCATGGGTGTACACGTGTTCCCCATCTTGAATCCCCCTCCCTCTCCCTCTCCATACCATCCCTCTGGGTCATCCCAGTGCACCAGCCCCAAGCTTCCTGTATCCTGCATCGAACCTGGACTGGTGATCCATTTCTTATATGATATTATACATGTTTCAATGCCATTTTCCCAAATCATCCCACCCTCTCCCTCTCCCACAGAGTCCAAAATACTGTTCTATACATCTATGTCTCTTTTGCTCTCTCACATACAGGGTTATTGTTACCATTTTTCTAAATTAGATATATATGTGTTAGTATACTGTATGGGTGTTTTTCTTTCTGGCTTACTTCACTCTGTATAATAGGCTCCAGTTTCATCCACCTCATTAGAACTGATTCAAATGTATTCTTTTAAATGGCTGAGTAATACTCCATTGTGTATATATACCATAGCTCTCCTATCCATTCATCTGCTGATGGACATCTAGATTACTTCCATGTACTGGATATTATAAACAGTGCTGCGATGAACAATGGGGTACATGTGTTTCTTTCAATTCTGGTTTCCTCGGTGTGTATGCCCAGCAGTGGGATTGCTGGGTCATAAGTCAGTTTTATTTCCAGTTTTTTAAGGAATCTCCACACTGTTCTCCATAGTGGCTGTACTAGTTTGCATTCCCACCAACAGTGTAAGAGGGTTCCCTTTTCTCCACACCCTCTCCAGCATTTATTGCTTGTGGACTTTTGGATAGCAGCCATTCTGACTGGCATGAAATGGTACTTCATAGTGGTTTTGATTTGCATTTCTCTGACAATGAGTGATGTTGAGCATCTTTTCATGTGTTTGTTAGCCATCTGTATGTCTTCTTTGGAGAAATGTCTATTTAGTTCTTTGGCCCATTTTTTGATTGGGTCATTTATTTTTCTGGAATTGAGCTGTAGGAGTTGCTTGTATATTTTTGAGATTAGTTGTTTGTCAGTTGCTTCATTTGCTATTATTTTCTCCCATTCTGAAGGCTGTCTTTTCACCTTGCTTATAGTTTCCTTTGTTGTGCAGAAGCTTTTAAGTTTAATCAGGTCCCATTTGTTTATTTTTGCTTTTATTTCCAGTATTCTGGGAGGTGGGTCATAGAGGATCCTGCTGTGATTTATGTCAGAGAGTGTGTTTGCCTATGTTCTCCTCTAGGAGTTTTATAGTTTCTGGTCTTACGTTTAGATCTTTAATCCATTTTGAGTTTATTTTTGTGTATGGTGTTAGAAATTGTTCTAGTTTCATTCTTTTACAAGTGGTTGACCAGTTTTCCCAGCACCACTTGTTAAAGAGATTGTCTTTAATCCATTGTATATTCTTGCCTCCTTTGTCAAAGATAAGGTGTCCATACGTGCGTGGATTTATCTCTGGGCTTTCTATTTTGTTCCAGTGATCTATTTTTCTGTCTTTGTGCCAGTACCATACTGTCTTGATGACTGTGGCTTTGTAGTAGAGCCTGAAGTCAGGCAGGTTGATTCCTCCAGTTCCAGTCTTCTTTCTCAAGATTGCTTTGGCTATTCGAGGTTTTTTGTATTTCCATACAAACTGTGAAATTACTTGTTCTAGCTCTGTGAAGAATACCATTGGTAGCTTGATAGGGATTGCATTGAATCTATCAATTGCTTTGGGTAGTATACTCATTTTCACTATATTGATTCTTCCAATCCATGAACATGGTATATTTCTCCATCTATTAGTGTCCTCTTTGATTTCTTTCACCAGTGTTTTATAGTTTTCTATATATAGGTCTTTAGTTTCTTTAGGTAGATATATTCCTAAGTATTTTATTCTTTTCATTGCAATGGTGAATGGAGTTGTTTCCTTAATTTCTCTTCCTGTTTTCTCATTATTAGTGTATATGAATGCAAGGGATTTCTGTGTGTTGATTTTATATCCTGCAACTTTATTATATTCACTGATTAGTTCTAGTAATTTTCTCGTGGAGTCTTTAGGGTTTTCTACATAGAGGATCATGTCATCTGCAAAGAGTGAGAGTTTTACTTCTTCTTTTCCAATCTGGATTCCTTTTATTTCTTTTTCTGCTCTGATTGCTGTGGCTAAAACTTCCAAAACTATGTTAAATAGTAGTGGTGAAAGTGGGCACCCTTGTCTTGTTCCTGACTTTAGGGGAAATGCTTTCAATTTTTCACCATTGAGGATAATGTTTGCTGTGGGTTTGTCATATATAGCTTTTATTATGTTGAGGTATGTGAACCGTGAACTTCCTGAGTTCAGCTGGAGGGGGATTTAACTTCCTGTAAGGAAACTGTCAAATTCACTTACAGGAGCTAGAAAAAAGTGGATACTGGATAGCAACTCTGAGCTGATAGTGAAAGTGGAGAGGAAAGGGGCAAACTCAACGTCGAGTGGAAAAGTATCTACTGCAGCCATGCTACTCCGGGGCTGCAGAGAATAAAACTCCTTCTTGTCATTGATCTGGGCTACTGTGGGGCGCTTGAGCTTTAACTGTGGTGTTGGAGAAGACTCTGAGGTCCGCAATCTGGGATCAATCCTGGAATTCTTAGGGAATGATGCTAAAGCTGAAACTCAGTATTGGCCACCATCAGTTGACTCATTGAGAAGACCTGTGCTGGGGGGATTGAGGGCAGGAGGAGAGGGGACGACAGAGGATGAGATGGCTGGATGGCATCACGACTCGAGGATGCGAGTCTGAGTACCTCCAGGAGCTGGTGATGGCTGTGACTGATCTGATCTGATGTTCTTTCTATTCCTGCTTTCTGGAAGTTTTTATCATAAATGGATGTTGAATTTTGTCAAAGGCTTTCTCTACATCTATTGAGATAATCATATGGTTTTTATTTTTCAATTTGTTAATGTGGTACATTACTTTGATTGGTTTGCAGATATTGAAGAATCCTTGCATCCCTGGGATAAAGCCCACTTGGTCATGGTGTATGATCTTTTTAATGTGTTGTTGGATTCTGATTGCTAGAATTTTATTAAGGATTTTTGCATCTATGTTCATCAGTGATATTGGCCTGTAGTTTTCTTTTTTTGTGGCATCTTTGTCAGGTTTTGGTATTAGGGTGATGGTGGCCTCATAGAATGAGTTTGGAAGTTTACCTTCCTCTGCAATTTTCTGGAAGAGTTTGAGTAGGATAGGTGTTAGCTCTTCTCTAAATTTTTGGTAGAATTCAGCTGTGAAGCCATCTGGACCTGGGCTTTTGTTTTCTGGAAGATTTCTGATTACACTTTCAATTTCTGTGCGTGCTTGTGATGGGTCTGTTAAGATTTTCTATTTCTTCCTGCTTCAGTTTTGGAAAGTTGTACTTTTGTAAAAATTTGTCCATTTTCTTCCACGTTGTCCATTTTATTGGCATATAGTTGCTGATAGTAGTCTCTTATGATCCTTTGTCCGCGCGCTGTCTGTCTGTGATCCTTTTATTTCTTTTGTCTGTTGTGATCTCTCCATTTTCATTTCTAATTTTATTGATTTGATTTTTCTTCCTTTGTTTCTTGATGAGTCTGGCTAATGGTTTGTCAATTTTATTTATCCTTTCAAAGAACCAGCTTTTGGCTTTGTTGGTTTTTGCTATGGTCTCTTTTGTTTCTTTTGCATTTATTTCTGCCCTAATTTTTAAGATTTCTTTCCTTCTACTAACCCTGGGGTTCTTCATTTCTTCCTTTTCTAGTTGCTTTAGGTGTAGAGTTAGGTTATTTATTTGACTTTTTTCTTGTTTCTTGAGGTATGCCTGTATTGCTATGAACCTTCCCCTTAGCACTGCTTTTACAGTGTCCCACAGGTTTTGGGTTGTTGTGTTTTCATTTTCATTCATTTCTATGCATATTTTGATTTCTTTTTTGATTTCTTCTGTGATTTCTTGGTTATTCAGCAGTGTGTTGTTCAGCCTCCATATGTTGGAATTTTTAATAGTTTTTCTCCTGTAATTGAAATCTAATCTTACTGCATTGTGGTCAGAAAAGATGCTTAGAATAATTTCAGTTTTTTTGAATTTACCAAGGCTAGATTTATGGCCCAGGATGTTATCTATCCTGGAGAAGGTTCCATGTGCACTTGAGAAAAAGGTGAAATTCATTGTTTTGGGATGAAATATCCAATAGGTACCAATTAGGTCTAACTGGTCTATTGTATCATTTAAAGTTTGTATTTCCTTGTTAATTTTCTGTTTAGTTGATCTGTCCATAGGTGTGAGTGGGGTATTAAAGTCTCCCACTATTATTGTGTTATTGTTAATTTCCCCTTTCATATTTGTTAGCATTTGTCTTACATATTGTGGTGCTCCTATGTTGGGTGCATCTATATATTATAATTGCTATATCTTCTTCTTGGATTGATCCTTTGATCATTATGTAGTGACCTTCTTTGTCTCTTTTCAACAGCCTTTGTTTTAAAGTCTATTTTATCTGATATGAGTATTGCTACTCCTGCTTTCTTTTGGTCTCTATTTGCATGGAATATAAAAATATGGGATGCTTCACTAATTTGCGTGTCCTCCTTGTACAGGGCCCATGCTAATCTTCTCTGTATCATTCCAATTTTAGTATATTTGCTGCCGAAGTGAGCACCACTCCAGTATTCCTGCCTGGAGAATTTCATGGACAGAGGAGCCTGGCAGGCTACAGTCCATGGGGTCACAAAGAGTCAGACATGACTGAGTGACTAACACACACACACACACACACACACACGACTCACCACAGCTCTCCACAGTGAGATAAATGAGATGACCTTATTATTGCCCAGTGGAACAGATAGATGCTCTTTGAGTTTGGTTCAGTTCAGTTGCTCAGTTGTGTCTGACTCTTTGCAACCCAATGGATTGCAGCACCTGAGGTTTCCCTATCCATCACCAACTCCCAGAGGTTACTCAAACTCATGTCCATTGAGTTGGTGATGCCATCCAATCATCTCATCCTCTATCAAGCCTGTCTCCTCCTGACTTCAATCGTTCCCAGCATCAGGGGCTTTTCCAATGAGTCAGTTCTTCACAACAGGTGCCCAAAGTATTGGAGCTTCAGTTTCAGCAGCAGTCCTTCCAATGAATATTCAGGACTGATTTCCTTTAGAATTGACTGGTTGGATCTCCTTGCACTCCAAGGAACTCTCAAGAGTCTTCTCCAACACCACAGTTCAAAAGCATCAATTCTTCGGTGCTCAGCTTTCTTTATAGTCCAACTCTCCACATCAATACATGACTACTGGAAAAACTGTAGCTTTGACTACATGGACCTTTGTTGTCAAAATAATATCTCTGCTTATTAATATGCTGTCCAGGTTGATCATAGCTTTTCTTCCAAGGAGCAAGTGTCTTTTAATTTCATGGCTGCAGTCACCGTCTGCAGTGATTTTGGAGCCCAAGAAAATAAAGCCTGTCACTGTTTCCACTGTTTTCCCATCTATACGCCATGAAGTGATGGGACCAGATGCCATGATCTTTGTTTTTTGAATGCTGAGTTTTAAGTCAGCTTTTTCACTCTCCTCTTTCACTTTCATCAAGAGGCTCTTCGGCTCTTCTTCGCTTTCTACCATAAGGGTGGTATCATCTGCATATCCAAAGTTGTTGATATTTCTCTCGGCAACCTTGACTCCAGCTTGTGCTTCATCCAGCTTGACATTTCCCATGATCTAGATTCCCTGGTGACTCAGACAGTAAAGTGTCTGCCCACAATGTGTGAGATCTGGGTTCGATCCCTGAATCAGGAAGATCCCCTGGAGAAGGAAATGGCAACCCACTCCAGTACTCTTGCTTAGAAAATTCCATGGATGGAGGAGCCTGTTGGGCTACAGTCCATTGGGTCACAAAGAGTTGGACGTGACTGAGTGACTTCACTTTCTTTCTTTCTTTCTACTCTGCATATACGTTAAATAAGCAAGGTGACAGTATACAGCCTTGATGTATTCCTTTCCTAATTTGGAACCAGTTATTCCATGTTTGATTTTAACTGTTGCTTCTTGACCTGCATACAGATTTCTCACAAGGCAGGTAAAGTGGTCTGATATTCTCATCTCTTGAAGAATTTTCCACAGTTCATCATGATCCACACAGTCAAAGGCTGTGTGTATGAAACAGAATTATATGTTTTCTGGAACTCTATTGCTTTTTCTATGATCCAACAGATGTTGTCAATTTGATCTCTGAAAGATGAACTCCCCAGGTGGGTAGGTGCCCAATATACTACTAGAGAATAGTGGAGAAATAACTCCAGAAAGAATGAAGAGATGGAGCCAGAGCAAAAACAATGTGCAGTTGTGGATGTGACTGGTGATGGAAGTAAAATCCAATGCTGTAAAGAACAATATTGCATAGGAACCTGGAATGTTAGGTCCATGAATCAAGGTAAATTGGAAGTGGTCAAACAGGAGATGGCAAGAGTAAACATCAACATTCTAGGAATTAGTCAACTAAAATGAACTGTAATGGGTGAATTTAATTCAGATGACCATTAAGTCTATCTATGGACAAGAATCCCTTAGAAGAAATGGAGTAGCCCTCATAGTCAACAAAAGAGTCCAAAATGCAGTACTTGGGTGCAATCTCAAAAATGACAGAATGATCTCTGTTCATTTCCAAGGCAAACCATTCAATATCAGAGTAATCCAAATCTATGCCCCAACTGCTAATGCTGAAGAAGCTGAAGTTGAGTGGTTCTTTGAAGACCTACAAGACCTAAAACTAACACCAGAAAAAGATGTGCTTTTCATCATAGAGGACTGGAATGCAAAAGTAGAAAGTCAAGAGATACCTGTAGTATCAGGCAAGTTTGGCCTTGGAGTACAAAATGAAGCAGGGCAAAGGCTTAACAGAGTTTTGCCAAGAGAATGCACTGGTCATAGCAAACACCCTCTTCCAACAACACAAGAGAAGACTCTACACACAGACATCACTAGATGGTCGATACCAAAATCAGATTGATTATTCTTTCCAGACAAAGATGGAGAAGCTCTATACAGTCAGCAAAAACAAGACTGGAAGCTGACTGTGGCTCAGATCATGAATTCCTTATTGCAAAATTCAGACTTAAATTGAAGAAAGTAGGGAAAACCACTACACCAATCAGGTATGACCTTAATCAAATCCCTTATGATTATACAGTGGAAGTGAGAAATAGATTCAAGGGATTAGATCCAATAGACAGAGTGCCTGAAGAACTATGGATGGAGGTTTGTGACATTGTACAGGAGGCAGTGATCAAGACCATCCCCAAGAAAAAGAAATGCAAAAGGTCAAAATGGTTGTCTGAGGTTGTCTTACAAATAGCTGAGAAAAAAAGAGAAGCAAAAGGCAAAGGAGAAAAGGAAAGATATACCAATCTGAATGCAGAGTTCCAAAGAATAAGAAGGAGAGATAAGAAAGCCTTCCTCAGTGATCAATGCAAAAAAATAGAGGGAAACAATAGAATTGGAAAGACTAGAAATCTCTTCAAAAAAATCAGAGATTCCAAGGGAATATTTCATGCAAAGATGGGCACAATAAAGGAGAGATATGGTATGGACCTAACAAAAGCAGAAGATATTAAGAAGAGGTGGCAAGAATACACAGAACTGTACAAAAATCATCTTCACGACCCAGATAACCCCAATGGTGTGATCAATCACCTAGAGCCAGACATCCTGGAATGTGAAGTCAAGTGGCCCTTCAGAAGCATCACTATGGACAAACCTGTGGAAGTGATGGGCTTCCAGTTGAGCTATTTCAAATCCTAAAAGCTGATGCTGTGAAAGTGCTGCACTCAATATGCCAGCACATTTGGAAAACTCAGCAGTGGCCACAGGACTGGAAAAGGTCAGTTTTCATTCCAATCCCAAAGGAAGGCAATGCCAAAGAATGCTCAAACAGATTTGTGAAGGTCGCTTGACAAAATGGCCAGCTCTTCCCAAAACCCCACAGGGAGGTTCACCAGGACATGCAGCAGCCCTGCACAGGGCTTCCCCCAGCTGCTCTCACATGGATGAAAGAAGAGAGCAGAGGGCAGGTCGATGCTGCTAACATGAAAGAGACAAAAGAGTAAAAATGAAAAGGAGCCCAGACAGGTTGGGGACCATACAGAGAGGAGAAGAACCTCCCCCAGACATTTTGTAATTGAACTCCTCCGGGGGCAACAAGAGGATATGTTACATCCACAAAACAAGAACTGGAGAGCTCTTGAAGTTGAAATCTGAAAGTTGAAATGGACAAAGTCAGTAAAACTGTGAGGAGATAAACTTAAGGAAATAGACCAGGAAGTAAAACAACATGAAAACAACACCACCACCATCACAACAACCACGACAAACCCAAGAGTGCTCCGAGGGGAAAATAGAAAAGAAATCATAGGAAAGCTGGAGGGCCAAACTGGAAGGTAAATTTCAAGAATTAGAACTGCTTAAAGAGAAGAGACAACATGGAAAGGAGGAAATGACATAAATAAGTCATGAGACCACTACTATATTTAAAATAGATAACCAACAAGAGGGGCTTCCCTGGTGGCTCAGTGATTAAAAAAAAAAATCCACCTGCCAGTGCAGGAGACGTAAGTGATGAGGGTTTGATCTCTGGTTCAGGACGATCCTCTGGAGGAGGGCATAACAACCCACTGCAGTATTCTTGCCTGGAGAATCCCACAGACAGGGGAGGCTGGTGGGCTACAGTCCATAGGGTCTCAAAGAGTCAGACGCAACTGAAGTAACTTAGCCCACAAGTGTGCAGTCATGTATAAGCCAGAATTTTCCCAATATCTCAATATGTAAAAAAAATTTTTTCTCAGTACTATTTCTGGACCATATATTTGGGCCAGGAGGAGCTCTAGGCCTTAAACTATAAGATCTCAATAAGCAAACACCTATGTTAAAAAGATTGGAGGACTTTCCTGGTGGTCCAGAGGTTAAGACTTGCCTTCCAATGCAGGACGTGCGGATTCAATCCCTGGCTGAGGAGTGAAGATCCCGCATGCCTCGTGGCTAAAAAAAAACCCACCAAAACATAAAACAGAAGCAATATTGAAACAAATTCAATAATGGCTTTTAAAATAGTCCACATCAGAAAAATTATTAAAAAAAAAAAAAAGATTGGATTTCCAGAGAATTTGTTGCCCTAAAGTATTCCTGAGTCCATAATTAAACACAGAAGCCAAATCACCCAGATAAGGTTACTGGACAATGATGGCATTGAAACACTATGGGGAAACCCAGGAGGACTGCATGTAAGAAGCTCAGGGAGCCCCCAGCCACTCTCTTAGCACTGGGAATGCACAGAGGACAAAACAGGTCCTTTCCTCACCGACCTCGTGTTCTAGGGGGGAGACGCTAAACAAGTAAACATGTTTCCCTTACCTCGTTTGGTTATTTCACAAACATATAACATGGCTGTGTGCCACATTCTGCTCCAAGGACTTTAAAGAGTAACTTAGTTAGTCCTCCCAACAGTCCTATAAAGCAGGCATGTTAACATCTCCAGGGCTTCCTCGGTGGCTCAGTGGTAAAGAATCTGCCTGCAATGCAGGAGACATGAGTTCGATCCCTGGGTGGGGATGATCCCCTGGAGAAGGAAATAGCAACCTGCTCCAATATTCTTGCCTGAGAATTCCATGGACAAAGGAGCCTGGGGGACAGCAGTCCGTGGGGTCGCAAGAGTCGGGACTAAACAATGACAGCAAATTAACATCTCCATTTTTCAGAAGAGGAAACTGAGGCAGAGAAAAATAAGTCCCTTGTCCAAGGTTCCACAGCTGGTAAGTCACAGGTGGAGGCTGCACACAAAGGCTGCCACCTTCCCAGCCATCGGTCTGCTCTCCCGGGGCAGATCAAGGAGCTGGAGAGTCTTGTGGGGCACGGGCTGCTTTCAACTCGAGTGTTGGGGCAATACGTCTGAATGGCTCTCCATGGGCTTTGGAGCTCAAGGTTCTCTGCAAATTCTCACGGTCAAGGGGAGTCTTTTCTTACTTTTCACCCTCATGATTAAGTTCAAAAGGAATAGGAAGTTTCTTGTTTAACAAGTGATGTCAGACTCCTTAAATTAGTCAAGGCCAAAGTTGCCAGGAGCCATGTTCACAATCCCCTTGCCAGCAACGGTTACCGTGGTTTCTTGGGAATTTTTTTTTCCTCTCATGACTATAAATTAGATTCCGCCAATGCAATTAACTTTTGCCCTGTTTCATACATGTGATAACACACCTTTGCTTCATTTTCTGGTGTGAATGGTTTATCAGTATGTGACTGTTTCTATGCTTATATTCACACACACTCTTTGGATGTTTTTATAGTTGCTATTAAACATCAAATCTGTAGGACTCCAGGAAAATATCCTAGGCATTATCTACCCAGATAGATTACCCAAAGGTTTCATCTTCCCTTTACTTTGGCCTTTACAGTTCATCTGTCAGTGTTCTTATGATGCTTACCAGTGTCTAAATATCTATATGGCTTGGTAAAGAAATTAAAGAATGAAAGTCCCCAACATGTCCGCAGTCTTCCTGTGCTTTCTTCAATTATTTTTTTAGAATTAATTTTTATTGAAGTATACTTGATTAACAGTATTGTGTGTCAGATGTACAGGAAAGTGAATCAGTTCTGCACATACATATACCCAAAGAATTGAACAGAGTTCCCTAAGCTATACAGTGTGCCCTTATTAGTTATCTATTTTAAATATGTGTGCATGTATGCTCAGTCATTTTGTGTCTGCTAACCCTAACCCTAGCCCACAAGGCTCCTCTGTCTGTGGGATTTTCCAGGCAAAAATACTGGAGTGGGTTGCCATGCCCTCTTCCTGGGGATCTTCCCAACCCAGGGATCGAACCCACATCTCTTGCATTGCAGATGGATCCTTTACAACTGAGCCACCAGGAAAGCCCTTATTTTACATATGCATGCGTGCTAAGTTGCTCCAGTTGTATCCGACTCTTTGGGACACTATGGACTGTGTACGTGTTATATATGGTAGTGTGTATATGTCAGCCTCAATCTCTCAATTTATGCCTTACCCCCTTTCCCCCTGGTAACAGGAGAATCTTAAAATTAAACGTATGGTGAGAGCCTTTCTTGGCAATGGCATTAGCACAGCTATGGCAGCTGGGAACCCCAGGTAAACTTATCTTTTCACTGCTAAATGCCATACATTTTCATTAGGTGGTCAATAGAAATGACATGATTACTCAGAAGCTCAACCCTGATATTTAAATTTCCTGTTCTCGACCTTAGTGAGGGCATATATCAGAGCCGTGGAGTGTGGTGACATTTTTGACACTGCAGCTCTGCTCTGTGATTGGAGAAGGAAATGGCAACCCACTCCAGTGCTCTTGCCTGGAGAATCCCAGGGACAGGGGAGCTTGGTGGGCTGCCGTCTCTGTGATTAGACACTGATAATTTAGAAGTTAGCCTATGGGCCAGGGGTGATGCCAACACCTTCTAAGTGGCATCGTGGTCATTGCAAAGCTTGCAATAAGAATAACAAATATCTTGTTTTGCAAACCGCACCTCCATTCTCTGTAGCATCACACAGTCGGTAGTTTGGGAAGAAGGTCTACTCTGTGTCAGGCCCCCAACCCACACGGGTGGGAGGAGGGGAGGGACTTCTGGGAGGATGAAGAAATAAAGAATTGGAGAAGGTAACAGAAAAAGATTGGAGAAGGCAATGGCACCCCACTCCAGTACTCTTGCCTGGAAAATCCCACAGATGGAGGAGCCTGGTGGGCTGCAGTCCATGGGGTCGCTAAGAGTCGGACACGACTGAGCGACTTCCCTTTCACTTTTCACTTTCACACATTGGAGAAGGAAATGGCAACCCACTCCAGTACTCTTGCCTGGAGAATCCCAGGGACGGGGGAGCCTGGTGGGCTTCCATCTATGGGGTCGCACAGAGTTGGACAGGACTGAAGCAACTTAGCAGAAGCAGCAGCAGCAAAGGAAAAAGATAAGTCACAGAAGCTAGATGTGTTCATCTGAGTTCTCCACAAAGGGTTAAATTAGGTCTGGTAAAGAGAGTAATTTGTAAACTTCATCTTATTTAAATTTTCAGTCAGTTGATAAAAGTCGACTTCAGGACTTCTCTGTTGGTCCGGTGGTTAAGACTCCACGCTTCCCACTGCATCCGGTGCAGGTTCGATCCCTGGTCGGGGAACAAAGATCGCACATGCCTTGCAGCATGGCCAAAAATATGCATAAATAAATAAAAATTAAAAAGTTTTTTTTAAAAAAACCTAGACTTTATAGCCTTTAGGTCAAGGTATATCTATGTTTTTTAACCCCAAATTCCAAACAAAGGAGAGACCAACCAATTCAGAATCTCAAGTGGGACGTGTACTTTACTGTGAAGCTGTAAAGGTTTCTCAGAACTGCAAGAAAAGTGATTTATCCCAAGGATGGTAGGGATAGCTGAGTTCCAGTACCACTGCATCCCGTTTCTGAACATTTGGATCCAGACAAACCCTGTCATCTTGAGACAGTTCTTACCGTTAGCGAATGTATCAACTAGTGAACCAGCAGGGAGGAGCCACAGCCGATCTTTGAACTGCCAGGAGGGACCCTGAACCCAAAGTGCTACAACCCGGCCCATCTACTCCTAAGACCTGCACTACCAGGGCTGGTTACCACTCCATGAAGAGCTCAGTCACTGTCATACCCTCTGACTGCATCTGCTCTTTCTTGCTCTGAGTTACAGTTTCATTTTCTCAATGGCAGCCTTGCTTTTGCTTTTCATCAGATGGGACAAATTCCAGATCCTGTAGAAAGTCTTTTGCATTAAGCAAGGTCTTCAGTGAGATATAGCTGGCTGAGTTAGGACAACAGGTGCACGAGATCCTTTCTTCTGGTCTGGGGGAAGCCTGGCTTGAGCACTTGGCCTCAGAGTTGACCATGGTCAGGAATCTGAGTCTTACGGGCAGAGGCATCCTGCTTTGTTACAGGTTTTCTGTGGCCTCCTGCGGGGGTTGGGGGGGTGTGGGGTGGAGTCAGTTTTGAAGTCTTCTTTTTCTTCTCTTCTGACTTCTTCCTAGTTGTATATGTTGCAGGCAGCTGGGAAATGTTACTTGGTAACACAGGATCCACAGATGCTGTATTTGGACTAGTTCACTCTTGAGGTACATTTCAGTCTTCTCTGGCCTTTACAGATGGAAGAATTGCAGAGAGATCCTTGGAAATAGTTGATTGTACTTCGGATTCTCCTTTCTCCCCTGGTAACAAGATCTTGAGTCACAGTTAACTTCAGCCTCCCACAAACACCTCTGTTTTAGGCCAGTTATATCATCATCTAGATCGATTTTTTCTTTTTTATAATTTTGTCTATTTACTTATTTTTGGCTGTGCTGCCTCTTCCTTGCTGCACAGGCTTCTCTAATTTCGGCCAGGGGGCTGCTCTCTAGTTGCAGTGGGAGGGCTTCTCATTGCATGGCTTCTCATACTGCAGAGCACAGGCTCTGAGCTATGGGGCTTTAGTTGCTGCATGTGGGCTCAATAGTTGTGGCCCACAGGATTAGTTTTTCTGAGGTATGTGGGATCTTCTTGGATCAGGGGTTGAACCCATGTCTCCTGCATTGGTAAGCAGATTTTTTACCCCTGAGACACCAGGAAAGCCTCTAGATCAGTCCTGATTGGAGATCGTTTCTTAGCCTTAATTTTGATTTTGCAGTAATATTTTCCACAGGCTTAGCTTTGGACAAAAACCTAACCTGTTCTGTTTCTACAATTCATACACTGGACCCATCTCACATACCCATTTTTTTTTTAAGGGTGAGAAAAATGATTGCTTGGATTGCAATGTTTTTAAATTGAAGTATGGTTGGTTTACAAATATTGTGTTAGTTTCAGGTATACAGTGAAGTGACTCAGTTATATATGGATAACTGAATATATACATTCTTTTTCAGATTCTTTTCCCTTATAGGTTATTACAAGATATTGAGTAGAGTTCCTTGTGCTATACAGTAGGTCCTTGTTGGTTATGTTTAATATATAATGTATATATTATGTATATATGTAATATATAGTGTATGTGTATCTGTTAATCCAAAACTCCCAATTTGACCCTCTGCCCTCCCTCTCCCATTTGGTAACCGTAAGTTTGGGTTTCTCTCTGCTTTGTAAATAAATTCATTTGCATCTTTTTTGAAGATTCCACATATAAGTGGTATCACATGATATTTGTCTTTCCCTATCTGACTTGTTTCACTTAGTTTGGTAATCTCTAGGTCCACCCATGTTGCTGCCAAGAGCATGATTTCATTCTTTTTTTCCGTGGGTCGATCTCTATGAAGGTGACACACTCTTCATCTTCAACTCACAGCTCCTTTGCTTCTGCTGAAACCTTATTTGCTACTCAACTAACCTGAGCAGATCTCCAAAGACTTATTTCTAGGGGAAACTTGTGCCTACATTCACCGATGTTTCACCATGTTTCATCCATGTTTCACCATGGATATCCAAATTCATCTTTCCAATCAGATTTTCTAACCACAGCAGTGTTTTCGGTGGCTGCATTAGGACAGGAAGAGCAAGACAGGGAAGCACACATTGTAAAGTGGAAATAAGACAGGATCCAGTGTGTGGGATTCTCTGGGTCATTTTCCTTTCCAGTCTCCCAAGCCACATAGTTGGTGTCGGTATTCTTGGGCTGCTAGAGGGCCTGCCAGTCGCCTTGTCTGCCTCCAGTGCCCCCTCCTGGGTGCTCTACTATTGCAGAAGGCTGAGCACGTGTGTATCCCGCAGTCACCGGCACTTCATGAAGCAGCAGCACTAACAGTTGTCTGCGCCCATGATAGCAGCCAGGGCTCCCAGCACCCCACACTGTGAGATAATCTTACTGGGCCTTCTCCCTCTTGATGCCTTTTGTACAGGAGCAGTGTCCAAAGTGCCTAACTGCCGTCATAATCACCTTCATTAAGAGGGCTTCTCCAAAGATTTCACACAACTTCAGTCTACAACTGGCCTCTGGATTACCTGCTCACATTCACCCAAACAGGCTTCTCTCACAATCTTGTCCATCTTAATGAAGACAGTTAGCCCTCTAAGCTTGGAGTTTGCCTCTGTGGATGTAACCAGCCACAGATTGAAAGTATTCAGAAAAAAAAAAAAAAAAATCCAGAAAGTTCCAAAAAGCAAAACTTGAATTTGTCACACTCTGGTAACTACTTGCATAGCATTTACATTATATTAGGTATTTCAAGTAACCTAGAGATGTTTTAAAGTATACAGAAGGATGTGTGTAGCTTATATGCAAATAGTATGCTGTTTTACATGAGGAATTTGAGCATCCTTGGATTTTGGTATTCACAGGGTGGGGGGCGGGGCGCTGGAACTGATCCCCCCAAATGAGAATGACTCGGGTGATGAGGCTCTTTACCAGAGTTATCCTTCATTTTTCTCTTTTTCCCATCCTGTATTCAACCCAGCCAGAAATCCTTTCTGGTCCAAACCAGTCATCTCTGGCGAGGATTTCGGTAATTATGTGGTTTTCCCATTTGTATTTCTAGTGTCCCTCCCAGACTCAACACACACATGGTTTAGTGTGTGTGTTAAACTACGCCAGAGGATCCTTTTAAAAGGCAATGTGGATTCTGATACTCTTATGTGACAACACTCTAAATGCCCTGACCAATCCAAAGTCCTCCCTAGGGTCTCCATGCCCCACATGCTTGTCCCCTTGGGTATGTCTCTGACACAATTCACACATTCAACTCTTCACTCACTCTGCTTGACACACTGGCTGGTCCCCGCACATCCCCTGCCTGCATCTGCCCTTGTACAAGCCTGCCCTGGATCCCTTGCACCTGCTCTTCCCACTGCCTGGAGCTTCTGCCTCTAGACAGCCCAAGGCTGGCCCCTCAATTCACTCCCTTCTCTCCTCTAGAGAGCTCTACCTGGAATGTCACTCCCATCACCTCATACTTCTTTGTCTTTTATCATAGCATTTATGGTGATCCAGTTTCATATTATGTATTTTTATTAATTTATTTATTGCCTCTGCCTAATAAACTAGGACCCATGAGAGCAGGAGCTCTGTTTTGTTGTCTGCAAGATCACCACACCAAGACAATGCTTGTCATATAATATGTGCTTCATATGTATTTGTTGAAGAAATGGCAAAGTGGAACTTGAGACAAACTGTCTTGATTTCTCTGCTTTGTTTTGCTGCTGCTACTGCTGCTAAGTCGCTTCAGTCGTGTCTGACTCTGTGCGATCCCATAGACGGCAGCCCACCAGGCTCTTCTGTCCCTGGGATTCTCCAGGCAAGAATACTGGAGAGGGTTGCCATTGCCTTCTCCAATGCATGAAAGTGAAAAGTGAAAGTGAAGTCGCTCAGTCGTCTCCGACTCTTAGCGACCCCATGGACTGCAGCCTACCAGGCTCCTCCATCCATGGGATTTTCCAGGCAAGAGTACTGGGGTGGGGTGCCATTGTCTTCCCCACTGCTTTGTTTTACCCAAGGACAATTCTGCCAAAGGTGAGGATAATCCAGTGCGCAAATAACGTGGAGGTGCATTATCAGAAATTGACTGTAATTTGGACTCAAGTCCTGTCACGTCCCTTTGTGGCTCCCTGTTCAGTTCAGTTCAGTCATTCACTCGTTTCCGACTCTTTGCGACCCCATGAATCGCAGCACGCCAGGCCTCCCTGTCCATCACCAACTCCCAGAGTTCACCCAAACTCATGTGCACTGAATCGGTGATGCCATCCAACCATCTCATCCTCTGCGTCCCCTTCTCCTCCTGCCCCCAACCCCTCCCAGCATCAGGGCTTTTTCCAATGAGTCAACTCTTTGCATGAGGTGGCCAAGTAGAAGGTTGTAATAACATTTTATAATAGTCTGCCAGGTGAAACTTTAAACTCTAAATTCTTTCCCTCTAGAGTCTCTGAGTAACAATCCCAGGCCTGGTCATGCAGAGGATGTGCAGGAGGTGATTTACTGGAATGGGATATATGCCTGGGACTGGCACAGTGATGTCAATGGCGTATTTGCTAAATTATGTTGCTAATGAAGGCTTTCCAGGGAGTCTCAATGACAGACTCCTCATTTACTTCCAGAGCTGCACTCAACTCCAACAACCCCTGAAACAAGCTTGGCAACATAAAGGCATAAATCCCTTTTCCACTGAGCAAAGAACTTATGTCATGACTCATGTGTACCCCGTGTAATAGCAAATGAAGGTGAGCATTTATTATTTACTTACTTGTGTTCTTTCAGTTTTTTAAATCATTCTAGTTTGACTATAAAGCTTTATCAACTGTCTTAGATTGACCTACATAGCAGAGTGGAGGAATTTTTTAGTGGCAGTTAGAAAGCTTAGATTTGTTAGCGATGTGTAAACTTGTGGAAGCAGCTTGTCTCCCTTCTGTCCCTTTTTATAATGGAGGATAATATCGTTGAAAACTTCCCCAAATCCCATTTTCAGGAAATAACAAGTCTCATCAGCTTCCCCTTCTACAACAAAAGAAACAGACAACTCAAAATATAAATAGAAAATATATTTATGAAATAAGATTTGTCTGTGTACAAATGTACAAATGCATGTGTAAAGAGTGTGTGTCTCTCAAATTCTGTTTGTCAGTATTTGTAAGTTTCCTGCATTTCTTCATGCATCTAGCACATAAATATTTATTGAGAATCTATTATGTTCCACTTCCTTTGCTAAATAGAGCCACAGCTAAGCCATGCAGAGGACGGGTAGGGATCTACACATGTATTGCTTTTATCAATTAAGTTACAAGAATATGTTTTCTCTGGCAAAAATCTGCTTGAGTTTGATAAAAGTGTGAGGGGAAGATAGAAGGGGTTATCAATATTTCAAGAAAAGTCTTATAAACCAACAACTGTAACAAATTGGATAGTTGGGTTGTATCTACATGACTACTGCAGAATCAGATGGCAGAAGTTCAGAAAATATTTGCAGCTTTTGAAACGAGTCTCTGATATTCCTCTTAATAGCATTTATTTCATATCTGTGGTTTGTTTTGTAAATCTCTTCCTGAGGTTCTAGGGACCTAATGACCTCCCCATTGCCAGAGCTTCCAGTAACCAGAGCAGGGCCTAGCAGCTCAGGAATGAAGAGGTTAAAGGTCCCATGCCTTCTGGAGGAAATGTTTACTATGCTTGTTTGGAAAGCAATTTGTACGTATGCGTTCTCCATCTCATGTGACATCTGTGGAAAAACTTACTTCAGACTTGGCCTTAAAAATGGAAAAGAACTTGAAAAAGAACAGACACGTGTATCTGAACATGTATCTGAAAAGACACCAAATCACTTTGCTGTACATGTGAAATGAACACATTGTTAATCAACTATGTGTGTGTGTGTGTTAACTGCTCAGTCATATTCAACTCTTTGTGACCCCATGGATTGTAGCCCGCCAGGCTCCTCTGTCCATGGAATTCTCCAGGCAAGAATACTGGAGTGGGTTGCCTTGCCCTTCTCCAGGGGATCTTCCCAACGCAGGGATTGAACCCAGGCCACCTACATTGCAGGCAGGTTCTTTACCATCTGAGCCACATAATCAACTCTACTCCAATATAAAATGTAAAAAATAATAAAAACAAAGCTATTGATCAAGAACCTCCAGTTTCCCTTTCTGTACCTTTCTCCTTCTTAAAGATGACCTCCTAAGTTTCCTGGAACTTCATGTGCTTTGTCCACAGGCAAATCTATTTCTAGGAGGTGATTTGGCTAGAGTCAGTCACACCAAAGTTCAAATGTCTGATGTGACTTTCTCCTTTTCCATAGGCATTTACCCTAACAAGACCCATCACTTCAGTCAAGTAGAATCATGTCTGAACTTCTTCCTTTACCACCTATTAATTGGAGATTTAGAGTGACTTTCAGCTCTGGTGTTCTGTGGTTCTAAACATATATCAACATGAAGGAGGCAGGCAGGAGGGAACATTGCAGGTAAAATTCTTTGTGGAAGACTCTATTCTCAATTAGGGTGATTTTCCTTACAAGTATTTCCTTAAAGTAGACTTCCCAGTTGGCGCTAGTGGTAAAGAACCCGCCTATTCATGCAGGAGACCTAAGAGAGATGGGTGCCATCCCTGCGTGGGGAAGACACCCTGGAGAAGGAAATGGCAACCCACTCCAGTATTCTTGCATGGAGAATCCCATGGACAGAGGATGGTCCATAGGGTTGCAAACAGTCAGACACAACTAAATTGACTTAGCCTCCATGCATCCTTACAAATAACAAAACACCTAACCACAGTTTAACCAGTAAAGTCACTTAATTACTCATGTAACAAGAAGTCTAGGGGTGGGAGTTTCAAGAATGTGTCAGCAGTTCAGTACAGTTGGGCTACTGCTTCAGTCTCTCTGATGGGCTTGTCTTCCTACTGTGGTTCCCAAAGGTACCATGTGGCTCCAGGCATCATATCCTCACAAAAGTGTTCAAAGGAAGTCAGGGGGAGGGCAAAGGGGTGGACTCATGGGCCCTTCCCCTTCTGTCTGGGAGGAAACTCTCTGAGTCCCCAGCAGATTCTCTGGAACCACATTGGCCAAGACTGGGTCATTCTGCCACCTCTAGGGGCAAAGAATTGATAAGAGATCAATCCTCAATTATGGGCTTCTGAGGTGGTGCTAGTGGTAAAGAACATGGCTGCCAATGTAGGAGACATAAAAGACTCGGGTTCCATGCCTGGGTCAGGAAGATCCCCTGGAGGAGGGCTTGGCTACCCACTCCAGTATTTTTGCCTGGAGAATCCCCTGGACAGAGAAGCCTGATGGGCTACAGTCCATGTAGTCACAAAGAGTCAGACAAAACTGAAGCAACTTAGCATGCATGCACACTAATCCTGAATTATATTCTAGAGTTAGCCATACTGAAAACTGAGATATTGCTATCAAGGGAGCAAGGGAAAGTGCTGCTGGAAGGCAGTCTAGCCTGGAGGGTGTCCACCACAATCTTGCAATCACATCACCAAGGAGCTATTCTGAGCAGGTCTATGGCCAGGCTGGAAAATAGGTGAGTCAGTCACCTGGACTCTCTCTAATCCCCACAGTCTTCTTTCTTGCAAATGTTCAGGTTAAGAGGGAAGGAGGCTGTGACAGAGAACGGATTGCTGTCGTTGTTCAGTCAGTCATGTCTGACTCTTTGCGATCCCAAGAACCGCAGCACGCCAGGCTTCCCTGCCCTTCACTATCTCCTGGAGTTTGCTCAAACTCATGTCCATTGAGTCGATGATGCCATCCAACCATCTCATCCTCTGTCACTCCTCCTCCTGCCCTCAATCTTTCTCAGCAGCATGGTCTTTTCCAGTGAGTCAGTTCTTTGCATCAGATGGCCAAAATATGGCAGCTTCAGCTTCAGCATCAGTCCTTCCAATGAATATTCAGGGTTTATTTCCTTTAGGATTGACTGGTTTGGTCTCCTTGCTGTCCAAAGGACTCTCAAGAGTCTTCTCCAGCACCATAGTTTGAAAGCATCAAACTTTTAGGCGATGTTTTAAATTAAAAGAGAAACGAGATGTTGTAGCACTGTGCTCAACTTGCACATATAAGAACTTGCCTGTTCTTATATTTTCTCATATTTTTAGTTCTTTAACTTGAATTTATTCTGCTAAACATCTTCTTTAATCAAATCTACAAACTTGCTAGAAAAAGCAATGGAGCTTTTTTTTTTTTTTTTTTTTTGGTGGAGCTATCCTCTCCCACTGAAATGGTCCAAAGATGATTGTATTCAGTTTTATTTTCAATATCTCCACTTACCAAAGGCTAACATGCTAAGAAAACAGATGGTTTGATCTAAAGCTTCTTTTGTTGGAGGCAGGCTAATGTTTTAAATATCATGCCAAGATTTGAGTTGAAATTTTAAAATTGTTGTTTTACCAGATTAAGCTTGGGACACTATCAAAATTCTTAGACAGTCTTCATGAGGGGAAAGCAAAATTTGTGCATGAGGGCCAATTTTAGAAAAATAAGAATGTTTAAAAAACACATATTTCCCAATAAAAATGAAAATAGTTTTATTGATCCCCATGGAGAAAAAGTCTCTTTTTTAGGACATATGGTACCTATTGCATTCAATAGAAGAATGTCAGTTTACAAGTTCTCCTTTTTTATGAAACAATTTAAGAAAATATTTTTATTATTTATAGTTGTGATTTCCCTTCTTTTTTAGCTGCTAAAATATTGATATATTAGCATCACCATAAAGGAGCAAACTTAGATTCATCTTTCTAATCTTTCATCTTTTATAATTGGATAGAGTTTGACTTCATGAAATCTGTTTATACACATCATTTTGTGTTATCTTTTAACTCACCTGCCAAAAATATTTTTTCCCATTTACAGATAAGAAAACTGAGATTCAAAAATATAAATAATTTTCCTAAGGTCACAGAATGTTAGTGATGGAGTTAAGGCTAAAATGAGATTGTCATACCCATTGCAACTCTTACTAGTGTCTATCCTATGTCAAGCCCCATTTGACACTGAAAATAAGAAAACAGTAGTAATCAGATCTAACATTTACTGGATGCCAGGCACTGTCCTAAACGTTTACCTGCATTCCTTCATTTAATCCTCACAAAAACTCTATGAATTAGGAATTCTTGAATTTCCCACTTTGCAGATGTGGAAACTGAGGTCTAGCGTCTGGGATAAGGTCATATTGTTAGAAATGGGGGCTTGTTGGCTCCTGACCATGTAACAAACACAGACCTATCTGTGCATAGGTTACAGGAGCTCGTCACAGGTGGGGGCTGGAGCCATGACTGGCTGCCGTGATATACGGCTGCTCTTGGCACCATTGCTGCATTTTTTCATGACTCTCAAGTTGCCACGGTGCAAACCCGACTCAAAGCAGCTGACGCAAAAAGGATGGCTCTGACTTATAGAATCCAGGTGAGGGCTGAACAGCCAGACCACCCACCACAAAAAGGACAAGGATGCCGCTGGTCTCAGGCGCCGCTGGAACCAGGAACTTCACTGCTCGTTGAGTGTTTGTCATCTCTTGCCTTTGTTTCCTTGTGCACTGGCTCCATTCTTTTTGCACTACCAATGGTTTTTATCAAATAGTAGGAACCCTAGTCATCAATAGTTCACAAAATTAATCATTTGACTTTCACCAACAGAGAAGGTCTGACTCTCTTGGGTCTAGTTGGAAAAAAATTCCACTGAAGAGCTCTGATTGGCCTGGCTTATATAAGAAGCCACCCTTGGACCAATCAAATGGAGCTAAGGAGACACATCGCATAAGAACATGTAAGAACTAACATGTATTGTTTTTGTTATTCAGTTGCTCAGTTGTGTCTGATTCTTTGTGACCCCATGGACTGTAGTATGGCGGGCTTCTCTGTCCTTCACTATCTCCCAGAGTTTGCTCAAACTCATGTCCTTTGAGTCAATGATGCCATCCAACCATCTCATCTTCTGTTGTTCTCTTCTCCTTCTGTCCTTAATCTCTCCCAGTATCAGGGTCTTTTCCAATGGTCTGGCTCTTCGAATCTGGTAGCCAAAGTACTGAAGCTTCAGCATCAGTCCTTCTAATTAGTATTCAGGGTTGTGCAGTTTGTGCATTTCACAAAATGCCTACCTGAAGTATGCGTGGGATTGAAATCAAGCCAATACTCTGCTCACCAAGCCATGCAGCCTGGAGAAGAGATCTTCCCAGAGGCAGGGTTACCCTGTATTTCTCTCAGACACTGGGACTTACCAAGCTGGGCACCCATTAGATTGAGTCTTTTTTTTTTAATTGAGCTATAATTGACATATATCATTATATTAGTTTCAGGTGTAAAATGTAAGGATGTGATACTTACATATCTTGTGAAATGACACCACAATAAGTCTAGTTAATATCTGCCATAGCTATAAATTTTTTTCTTGTGATGAGAACTTTTAAGATCTACTTTCTTGGCAACTTTCAAATATGCACCATATCAACTATAGTCACCATACTGTACATTACATTCCCTGGACTGACTTACTTTACAACAGGAAGTCTGTGCCTTAAAACCCCTTCAGCCATTTCAATCTCCCCCATACCCCCCACCCCGGCAACCATCAATATGTTCTCTATGGATGAGCCCTTCTGCCTTTTTTCCACACAAAGGCATTGATTAAGTTTGTGGCTGCCCTTTGTAAAACATGACCGCTTCCAAGGAAATACTGTATTTGTAGATGGAGGAAGAAAAGGCAAGTATTAATTTCAGGACAGAGGAGATATTCAACAGGACAATGAGTGGAAAACTATTTTTATTTCATGTAAATTAAAAAAAAAAACAATTCCACAATTAAGTCATGAAAAAAGATGATAAATAGAGTCTATGATGTGAGCAAAACCCAGTATTTTGTTACTTTCCTAGGCAAATACATATCCTCTCTTTGAGAATTCAGAGCTTCTCTTGCAATGGATTTCAATTAAACAACTTCATGGTTTTTATATAAAAAGACAGTCTGAATATACAATGGATTAAAGACAATCTCTTTAACAAGTGGTGCTGGGAAAACTGGTCAACCACTTGTAAAACAATGAAACTAGAGCACTTTTTAACACCACACACAAAAATAAACTCAAAATGGATTAAAGATCTAAACATAAGACCAGAAACTATAAAACTCCTAGAGGAGAACATAGGCAAAACATCACAGCAGGATCTTCTATGACCCACCTCCCAGAATATTGGAAATAAAATAAAAAATAAACAAATGGTACCTAATTAAACTTAAAAGCTTCTTCACAACAAAGGCAACTATAAGCAAGGTGAAAAGACAGCCTTCAGGCTGGGAGAAAATAATAGCAAATGAAGTGACAGACAAACAACTAATCTCAAAAATATACAAGCAATTCCTGCAGCTCAATTCCAGAAAAGTAAATGACCCAATCAAAAAATAGGCCAAATAACTAAATAGACATTTCTCCAAAGAAGACATACAGATGGCTAACAAACACATGAAAAGATGCTCAACATCACTCATTATCAGAGAAATGCAAATCAAAACCACTATGAAGTACCATTTCACGCCAGTCAGAATGGCTGCGATCCAAAAGTCTACAAGCAATAAATGCTGGAGAGGGTGTGGAGAAAAGGGAACCCTCTTACACTGTTGGTGGGAATGCAAGCTAGTACAGCCACTATGGAGAACAGTGTGGAGATTCCTTAAAAAACTGGAAATAGAACTGCCTTACGATCTAGCAATCCCACTGCTGGGCATACACACTGAAAAAAACAGAATTGAAAGAGACACGTGTACCCCAGTGTTCATCACAGCACTGTTTATAATAGCCAGGACATGGAAGCAACCTAGATGTCCATCAGCAGATGAATGGACAAGAAAGCAGTGGTACATATACACAATGGAGTATTACTCAGCCATTAAAAAGAATACACTTGAATCAGTTCTAATGAGGTGGATGAAACTGGAACCTATTATACAGAGTTAAGTAAGCCAGAAAGAAAAGCACCAATACAGTATACTAACGTATATATATGGAATTTAGAAAGATGGTAACAATAACCCTGTATGCAAGACAGCAAAAGAGACACTGATGTATAGAACAATCTTTTGGACTCTGTGGGAGAGGGAGAGGGTGGAGTGATTTGGGAGAATGGCATTGCAATATGTATAATATCATATATGAAACGAGTCACCAGTCCAGGTTTGATGCACGATACTGGATACTTGGGGCTGGTGCACTGGGATGACCCAGAGGGATGGTATGGGGAGGGAGGAGGGAAGAGGGTTCAGGATGGGGAACACATGTATACTTGTGGCAGATTCATTTTGATATATGGCAAAATAATACAATATTGTAAAGTTAAATAAAAATAAATAAATAAATAAAAATAAAAAAGGAAATTCTATCAAGGAGTAAGTAATCATGAGGCAGCCAAAACAGCTGACAAAAGGCACCAAAGAAATCCTGAACACAGATTAGTGGGCACAGTAAACAGGGCTCCCAAGGCATAAAGGAATCGGTGGGCCTCTACTGCTAATGATTCAGGAAATAAATATCAACATGTAAAAAAATAAATAAAAAATAAAAAGACAGTCTGACATTTCATAGAGATGCCTATTTATCTGATGATCTCTGCTAGCAAAGGGCTACAGAAAGCAGCTCTGGTTACATTAAAATGTTATTTTAACACTAGGTTTGTGAAACTGTAAAAGCTTTATTTTCAATTTTTTCTTACTTTTTAAACAAACTTTAGTGATTACTCATGGATCACAGCAAGGTTTTCACTGGAATACAGTCATCCCATCTCTACCCTGCAATTCCAGCCAGTTCTCCAAAGCCTTGGTCATCTTGGAGGTAGTTCGACTGGGCATGTATCTAATGATGGACGGAATGGGCTGCCCTGGGAGCAGCCTTATTCAGGGCAGGTCAGTCCCCAAACCATAAAGCCAAGGGTTCCATGGATTTATTCTGGGATGAGCAGTTCCCAACCTATTAGTAATCTTCCCAGAGACCGTCTCAGGAGGGTGAGCGTCACCATCATCCTCAGGCAGAGGGCAGCAGAGGAAGAATATGATGTTTCAAGAAGACGAGCAGTTTCATCAGCTGCAGTGTCTCCCCAGGTTAAGCAGATTCTTCATTTTAGACTCTCTGTGGACACTTCCATTTTCCTTGGCCCCCTTTCTGTTCCTTGTTCTTCCTCCAGTTACCCATCTTGGAGAGTCCACACTTAGGCATCTTTGAGTCACCATCCCTCCCCACCCGACCACGTGAATAAGTTCCATTCTGAATGCACGTCTGTTAAACCCAGTTTGTTCATAAGTCCAACAAAAGTTACCCTAGGTACCCAACTAGCACAATCAGGATATACACATATATACACATTATATACACACTATAGTACTGTGCTGTAATTGATTTATAATACTTTTCACACAATACATAAAAAACAAAAGTAAAGAAAACATTTTTAATCTTATAGTACAGTACCTTGAAAAGTACAGTAGAACAGTATAACAGCTGGCACACGGGGGCTGGCATCCAATGAACAGGCAAGAAGAGCTATGGACTAGAGGAGGAAAAGGAGGTGGGAGATGGGAGAGCTGAAGGATCGTCAGCAACAGGAGATGGAGGGCAAGCTGCAGTCTCACTCACGCCTGACGTTGATGGTTCTGGTTCCTTGCTAGAACCAGATGCACATTTGCATCTTTGATAGTTGGCAACTTAAAGGTTCATATGTAGGAGACTTACTGGGCTCATATCATCCTGCACTTCCCTTCTGCCTCCTCTTGCCTACAGGTCTTTCTTGGTTCAATTAAGTAGTCAGAACCTAGAGAAATGAACAACCATGGAGCATCGGAAGAGGAGGAGAAAGCTGTGCCAAAGCCACCTCAAGGGAAGATGGGCAACACTCACTCTCATGAATTTCCTTCTTGCCTTCACTTCTCTTATGTCTCTATTTGCTTCTCAAGCTTCACTCATCCTCTCTTCTCTGCTTATTCCGTCATCTCTCTTCCTTCGCCTTCCTACAACCAGACCATCGTTACAGAGTTATTTTGTCAGGAAAGCTAGCTGCCTGCTCAGTACATTTCAAATTTGATTATCATTTTCCGAGTTAAAACCATATACCCTTCATCCAAGGACTCAAGTGATTTCCTTTGGAATATGGGATTGGGGTCCATGGCCACCATCATTCTGCTGCCTTTGCCCATGTGTGGCACCACTTTGGACCAGTGGAAGTCACATCCACCACTGCTGGTTGGCGGGGGGGAAGGTTTAAGGGTCTGAAAAGATAACAGCTTTAAGCAGAGGCCACACAATTCACATGCCTACATTAAACATGTAGATAAACAAGAAACAAATGTTCCCTATTTTAGGCCATAGAGGTTCTTGGGCTATTTGTTACTGCAGCTAATGTTGCAGCCTAGCTGTTACAGAACAGGACCCGATGACAACCAGGCAGACAGAATGACATGTTTCCTGCCGAGTAACCCTCGTGGAAAATTTCCATTTGCAGCATGAAACTGCAGCTTGTGACTCACTGAGATCAAGAAGGCAGGCCAGTGACAGAGGCTACTTCTGATGCTGAATGTCTTAGTTTTACTCGTGTGTGTTAGTCGCTCAGTCATGTCCAGCTCTTTGTGATTCCATGGACTGTGGCCTGGAAGGCTTCTTCCTCTGTCCACAGAATTCTCCAGCAAGAATACTGGAGTTGGTAGCCATTCCCTTTTCCAGGGGATCCTCCAGACCCAGGGATCAAACCTGGTCTCCTGAATTACAGGCAGATTCTTTACCCTCTGAACCACCAGTGAAGCCCTACCCTTATCCCAATATCAGAAAAGCTTCAGGAATATCCCTGTCTTAGAACCTTAGCCCCAGAGAGAAGGAAAACTTTCTCTAAGTGGCTTACAAAATCCTTATTTCTTATCCAAGGCCTATTTCCCAAGATGACTGATTCCAGGAATTTCTTCTCTTTTCAGGAAACTCCATCCTCACCTTCACATACTGTGATCTGATCTGTGACTCCAACAAGACCATCACACAAGTGTACTGGAAAGAAGAATATAGGCTCTGCTGTGGTAAGAACCCAAGACTTCAGACGGATGATTCAGGGTTCTGAAAAGGTCTTTTGTGTCCTGTGCATACTGGTAGCAGGAAAAGCTTTTTTTTTCTTTTTTTGCTCTCTTGTACTTTGGAGTTTTATTATTTCCAAATCTGACTTATATACAGGAAAACCAGGGCACTGTTAAAAATAAAAAAGGAGCTAAAACAGCCTGGCTGATGTGGCCAGTGGCCCCAGCTCCCATGGCTTGGCCCTGGGAGGGAGTCTCGGGGCTGGGGGCCTCTGGGCCCTGCCTGGTTTGTGCACCTGTGGCCCAGCGGCCACCAGTCTCCCGGGGGCAGGGCAGCATTGCAGACCGTCCCCTCCCTGCCCCATTCAGCTGGGATTGCAGCCGGCCTGGTAGGGCAGTGACAGAGCTGATGGTCCTGTCCCCAGAGATCTGGTTGCTGCAGCTGAACACCAGTACCCCGTGTGTCCTGAGTGAGGGTCAGGTCAGGAGGCCTCAGTTGTGGCCACCCTGCTCATAGGAGCTGCTCTGTGCTGGAGGCTGACATGTCTGGGAGCCACCAGGAGACAGAGGGTTTCAGCTCATCTTGGTCTGGGCAGAGCGCCCACATGTACAACATTAGCGGTACCTTGTCCAGGTCACTCTCAACCAACTCCCAAAGCCTTTGGGGTTCTTGATCATCATCACCAACTGGGCCTGGAAAGTGGTGATTAGCACAGGCCTCTGCATCCATCATCTTGCTGTGACCTTGACTGTCAGCAAGTCCTTGACCTTGACTATCAGCACTGTGGGACACCCAGCCTAAGGCGTTGTTGCTCTTGGCACACTTCATCTTCATCTCAAAGAACCGATCAAGCACCACATTGCTGTCCCTGAAGGCCTTCAGCTGCTGGTCCCACTTGGAGTCCTTGTACAGCAACCTCCAGTGCCTTCTCGTTGGCCTCAAACACTTCCTTTTCCTTGAACTTCTCTCCAGCCGCAGGTAGGCCGGGTCTGCCTGGGGATGCTCTGGTCCATCTTCTTCTAGATGGACTCCACGCCCTGACAGGAGGCTTTGATGGCAGCGATCCAGTCGAGCTTCTCCCCACCTTTGGACAACTCCGCCTACCGCTCGGCGGTTGTGGCTGCTTCTTCCACACCCTCCTTGATTTTCCGGCCAAGGTCACTTTGATCTCATCAAGACTCCCCCGTGCCTGTGATCTCCCCCAGCTTCTTTCCTGATCCCCTCTTTCCTTCTCAGAATTTCTGATTCGATGGTTCTGTATCTCCTCCTGGCTTCCTGGCCTCGTTAAGAACTTTTTTTTTTTTTTAAACTTTCTTTCATTTCTTTGTTTTCGGCTAATTCCTGTGTGATATTAAGGGGCCAGCCGGAGAGAAAGCCGTTTCTGTTTCCCGAGGCACAGGATTTGGACAGGGTCTGTTCTTCGCTCCGCTGGTAGCGGCACCAGTTTCTGGCTGGACCGGAGGTGGACTCTGCTGTAGACCATCTCCGCAGGCACGGTACCAGCCTGCCCGCAGCAGCACCGCCACCCTGCTGCAGGATCCCGCGTGGGGAAAAGCTTTGATTGTGTTTTTTGAGCATTTACTTTTTAGAATTGGAGAAGGAAATGGCAACCCACTCCAGTATTCTTGCCTGAGAATCCCAGGGACGGAGGAGCCTGGTGGGCTGCCGTCTATGGGGTCCCTCAGAGTAGGACACGACTGAAGCGACAGCAGCAGAACTTTATTCATTCCAGACATTTTCTCTTTCTTGTCTGGCGAAATCCTACGCCTTTAAGGGTCCAGCTCTCTGTGAAGTCTTCCCTGACTTCAGGAAGGGTGGATCTGCCCATTCTGAGAATTCCACAGCACTGCTCTCCATATCTTTATGACACAGTTACTTCCCTTACTATATTGTGATTTGCCACTTTTTTTATGTCTCTCGCCAGTTACTTAAAGATACCTTGCTGAGGACAAGAATTGGGTATATTATTCCTGGGTCCCTCCTTATGCTCAGCAGGGGTACATGGGACACAGGAATTATAACATGCATGTCAATCATATGGATGAGAGGCATCAAAAGGCATTATCATTTCTCCACTCATTCTTGGGTTGTGCATGTGTGTTTCTATATTGTGGGAGTATGGAGTACAGTTATATCCATGTAGCCATCAGATATGAAGGCTGTGTCCATAATGGTCCATAGAGAATCTGTGAAAATAGTTCTTGGGCTGAAATATACAAAAGGCTTGAGAACTATTTATGCAGGCAATCATACCCTGAAAAGGAAGTGTGAGAGCCTTATTTGCCAAATAAGGCTACCCATACCATGTAGTTATAACCCCATGTTTATCCCTACACCATTGCTTTTGTATTTAAAATCAGAACTTTTAAAAACATTTTTTTAATGTGCATTAAGGGTACATAATACACGATTGTATACTTAAACTGACAGTTGTTGATTTTTCAGTAGAAAATAAAGGAAATGGTCAATTTTTTTTTTTGGTAGGGAGTTTTAAGCCCACGTCATAAATAAACATTTTAAACAAATTTCTTCATCTGACTTCTTATTTTCTGGTTTCATCTCATTGTGTGTGTGTGAGAGAGAGGGGGCAGAGAGCAAGAGAGATGAGCATTGTAAACCTTGTTGAAAACAACAACCAAAAAAGGAGTGGCAGATTCTAACTGAGTTATTATAGAATTGCATTACTACGTTTCTCCCCCTATTATAGGTCGTGCTATTTTGTCATTTGTCAACTCCCTGAAAATATCCTTTTTCCCCCCACAAGTCAAAAATGTCTTCTTTAAGGCATACAGGATAAGTTGTAATAACACATGTGATAGCTCTAAGTAATTCTCTGCTACCAATGTACACAGTGAGTGTTACTAATGGGAGACTCTTTCCATGGGCCCTGAAAATAGCCAATTACTCAATCTGTCAGCATTTTGATAACTACAGCCTTCAATTTAACATGAAGAAATATCAGATTCAATTTAGTAGTCTCAAAAGCAATGAATACAGATGATGAAATCCCTTCTTTCAGGCAAAGAGACTACAAATTATATATAGACACTTATTTCTAATAATGTCATTTCAATTTGCTTCTCAGTTGCCTGATATTAGAAGCATTATTCAGGAATTGGATGAGAATTTAATCATCATTTCAGAGCTCCAGGCCCATCTCAGGGACCAATGGAATATCGTATCAGCAACTGAGCAGTAATTCTTCCTACCCACTTCCTGCATTTCCTTATCTCCTTTTTCTTCTTACTTTCCAAGTTTTATTGCTTTGTTTAAAAATTTTTCATTCGAATATAGCTGATTTACAAAGTTGTGTTAATTTCAGATGTACAGCAAAGTGAATCAGTTATACATATACATATATCCTGCCCTCCTTTTTTAGATTCTTTTCCCATATAGATTATTACAGAATATTGTGTAGAATTCTCTGTGCTATACAGTGGGTCCTTATTAGTTACCTAGAGCTCTGACAAACCTAGGTAGCATTTTTAAAAGCAGAGACATCACTTTGCCAACAAAGGTCCATATCGTCAAAGCTATGGTTTTTCCAGTAGTCATGTATGGATGTGAGAGTTGGACTATAAAGAAGGCTGAGCACCAAAAAATGGATGCTTTAAAATTGTGGTGCTGGAGAAGACTCTTGAGAGTCCTTTGGACAGCACGGAGATCAAATCAGTCAATCCTAAAGGAAATCAACCTTGAATATGCATTAGAAGGACTGATGCTTGAAGCTCCAATACTTTTGGCCACCTGATTCAAAGAGCTGACTCATTGGAAAAAGATTCTAATGCTGGGAAAGACTGAAGGTAGGAGGAGAAGGGGGCAACAGAGGATGAGATGGTTGGATGGCATCACCGACTCAGTGGACATGAGTTTGAGCAAACTCCAAGAGATAGTGAAGGACAGGGAAGTCTGGCGTGCTGCAATCCATGGGGCCATAAAGAGTCAGACACAACTTATTGACTGAACAATAACAAGTGTGTATATGTCAATCCCAGTCTCCAAGTTTATCTCTCCTCTCCCTTACCCTCTAGTAATCATAAATTTGTTTTCTATATCTGTAACTGTACTTTGTAATGGGATTTTATTTTGCCTGTAAAACCAGCTCTGATGTAAAAAGCAAGCTCACCCCCTTGGAGATGGAATATTATAGCAAGGACCAGTGATATGTTAGTAAATGTTTATCAGTGTAGCTGATTTCCAGCCACCAGCATGTTAACACTGAGGACAGCCTTGGGAAAAGAGGCCCCAAACCACATTATTCTGCAGCACTTCCATTGTACAGTGACAATGTAAGAAAATGCCCTCAAGAGCATAGATAACAGTAAAATGTACTGACATAATCAGAAGGTGGAAGGGTGTATTTATTACCTTTGTTTTTATATAATTTATATAGTTGTATTTTTAATATAATTTTTATAATGGCTATACAGGCTGACAAAATTCCTAATAATTTAATAATTTTTTCTCGTGATACTATGGGCTTCCATGGTAGCTTAGATGGTAAAGAATCCTCTTGCAATGCAAGAGATCTGGGTTCGATCCCTGGGTCAAGAAGATCCCCTGGAGAAGGGAATGACTCCCCACTCCAGTACTCTTGTCTGGGAAATCCCATGGACAGAGAAGCCTGGCGGGCTACAGTGCATGGGGTCACAAAAGAGTTGGACATGACTGAGTAATACTTTCACTTTTCATGATACTATAGGAGCTGGCTTCAGCTATTGGATAGGATGCTTTACTCAACCTGCCTTCAGGACCCAAACCCTCCCATCCAACCCTGAACCCATACAGCATCACTTCAAGCACTTCTTTGCTAGTATCTTCAATCAGGAACATTTGTTGTTTGATTGGAATGGCCAATTGTTTTGGTTAGTGGCGGAGAAGTGCAAAGATTTGTAAGAAAGAATAGATAGACCAGAAAGAAGACTGGGACATCCTTTAACTCCCCCAAACCTAAAAACTTTTACTAAGTATCTTGAGTTACAGATAGACAGCCTGCTTCAATTTTATATTCTTGTATTTGGCTCACCACCTCCCAATGTCTTATAATTCAGAGTTTATATATACACACACACACACATTTTTATATTTTTATATTATCTTGAAAAATCTGAAAGTCTGGGCCAGTATTACCATAGGACTACAACCCCCAGGGTCTGAATAGTGACGCTTAAATGGCCTTGAGCTCTCCAATTCAATCTCTTCAATTTGCCAGTCCCTGGGGAGTGAATGAGTGGTCCCATTACAATCATGGCTGCCCCCCCGCCCCCAACCCTTGCCGCCACCCTGCATCCTGGTCATTTCTACACATCACCACATCCCAAGTCCAACTTGCTTTCAGTCATTCATTTTCTGGCCTGTATGTCTGCTTCTCAACCTTCTTGATTGTACAAACAGCCTTTGAAGTCTCATTTCATACCAGAATTGTCTCGACTTTGGATGAAAGGTAATGATTCCTCTACCATTACTCTGGGCTTGTTTCAGTGGTAAAGAATCCTCCTGCCAATGCAGGAGCCACAGGAGATGTCAGTTAGCGGGTTCAAATCCTGGATTGGGAAGATCCCTTGGAGTAGGAAATGGCAACCCACTCCATTATTCTTGCAGGGGTTCCATAATCCCATGGGCAGAGGAGTCTGGCGGGCCTCAGTCCATGGGTTTGCAAAGAGTCAGACATGATTGAGCACGATGATTGAAACCATTACTCTGCTTGTTCTGCCTCCACCAACTGAAACAAATTTTTTATTTTTAAAAAACCACCAAAACACTTCTATGTGCTTTGATTTTATGAATATCTTATGAATGTACTATTTTCATTGCCCTGTTCTTTTACAAGTCCCTTTTAGACAGCCTGTTCTTGAAGGGCAGTGCTCAGGAATCATAACCATTTAGCTTTCTTTGCATCTCACTTAGTAAAGAATCATGGACAGCTTTCTAAATGTTCTTTCATAGCTTCAAGAACGGGGATATTCATAGTGAGCTGATTGATACATGCCTGTGAGTGGCAGCGTATGAAACAATCACTCTATCTTAGAGTAAGTTCAGTTCAGTTCAGTTCAGTGGCTCAGTTGTGTCTGACTCTTTGCGACCCCATGAATTGCAGCATGCCACACCTCCCTGTCCATCACCAACTCCCGGAGTTCATTCAGACTCACATCCATCCAGTCAGTGATGCCATCCAGCCATCTCATCTTCTGTTGTCCCCTTCTTCTCCTGCCCCCAATCCCTCCTAGTATCAAAGTCTTTTCCAATGAGTCAACCCTTCACATGAGGTGGCCAAAGTATTGGAGTTTCAGCTTTAGCATCAGTCCTTCCAAAGAACACCCAGGACTGATCTCCTTTAGAATGGACTGGTTGGGAGGAGCTAAGATGGCGGAGGAATAGGACAGGGAGAACACTTTCTCCCCCACAAATTCATCAAAAGAACATTTAAACGCCAAGTAAATATCACAAAACAACTTCTGAATGCCGGCAGAGGACATCAGGCACCCAGAAAAGCAACCCGTTGTCTTCAAAAGGAGGTAGGAAAAAATATAAAAGACAAAAAAAGAGACAAAAGAGGGAGGGACGGAGCTCCATCCCGGGAAGGGAGTCTTAAAAAGAGAAAAGTTTTCAAATACCAGGAAACATTCTCACTGCCTAGTCTGTGCCGAGCCTTGGAAGCACAGAGGGCAACATAACAGGGAGGAAAAATAAATAAACAATTAAAACCCACAGATTACAAGCCCTATGGTAACTCCCCCAGCAGAGAAGCAGCACAGATGCCTGCACACGCCACTAGCAAGCGGGGGCTGGGCAGGGAGGCACGGCGTAGGCTGCATCGCTTAGAGTAAGGATCTGGCCTGAATACCCCGAGCACTATCCGAGCAAAATGATTTGGGCTAGCAAACCAGACTGTGGGATATCTACCACGTGAAAAGCCAGCCCTAACCTAAGACACTACCAGGCCCGCACACGGAACAAAGGACTGAACAGAGATAGCCAGCTGCAGACCATCCCCTTCCCGTGATAGGCAGCCAGAGCCAGAAGGGGGCAATTGCAGCCCGAGAGATACATTATCTACAAAACTGTAAGCAGGCTTATTTGCTAACTAAAACTTCTTGGGGTTCTGGACGGTCAACATCCGCCTGAGAACGTGCGTGGTTTGTACACATAGATAACCGAGCGGCGGGGAGGCGAGAAGTCGCAGCAACTACCCTCGCCAAACACCTCATCACCTGAGCTGCTTGGACCTGGGAAGGGCACAAAATGCAGGCCCAACTGAGTCTGCACCTCTGAGGACCCGAGTGCCTGAACCTGAGTGGCTTAGACCTGGGAAGTACAAGCAGCTCAGGGCCAGCCACGGATGGTTCCTGGCAGAGCAACCTAGAGCCTGAGCAGTGTGGGTAGGGCGGCTACACTTGCCGTGAGTGGGGGGCAGGCCCAGTGTGCCTGAGGCACTGCAAGCACATGCCAGTGTTGTTTGCAGGGTCCCTCCCTCCCCACAGGGCAACTGAACAAGTGAGCCTAAAAAAAAAAAAAAAAAGTGTCCTCTACCATCCGCTTTGTGTCAGGGTGGAAATCAGACACTGAAGAGACCAGCAAACAGAAGAAGCTATAACAGAGGGAACCAATTTGGAAGATACAGATCAGATCAGTCGCTTAATCGTGTCTGACTCTTTGCGACCCCATGAACTGCAGCACTCCAGGCCTCCCTGTCCATCACCAACTCCCGGAGGTCACTCAGACTCACGTCCATCGAGTCAGTGATGCCATCCAGCCATCTCATCCTCTGTCGTCTCCTTCTCTTCCTGCCCCCAATCCCTCCCAGCATCAGAGTCTTCTCCAATGAATCAACTCTTCGCATGAGGTGGCCAAAGTACTGGAGTTTCAGCTTCAGCATCATTCCTTCCAAAGAAATTCCAGGGCTGATCTCCTTCAGAATGGACTGGTTGGATCTCCTTGCAGTCCAAGGGACTCTCAAGAGTCTTCTCCAACACCACAGTTCAAAAGCATCAATTCTTCGGCGCTCAGCCTTCTTCACAGTCCAGCTCTCACATCCATACATGACCACAGGAAAGACCATAGCCTTGACTAGGTGAATCTTTGTTGGCAAAGTAATATCTCTGCTTTTGAATATGCTATCTAGGTTGGTCATAACTTTCCTTCCAAGGAGTAAGCGTCTTTTAATTTCATGGCTGCAGTCACCATCTATAGTGATTTTGGAGCCCAGAAAAACAAAGTCTGACACTGTTTCCACTGTTTCCCCATCTATTTCCCATGTAGTGATGGGACCAGATGCCATGATCTTCGTTTTCTGAATGTTGAGCTTTAAGCCAACCTTTTCACTCTCCACTTTCACTTTCATCAAGAGGCTTTTTAGCCCCTCTTCACTTTCTGCCATAAGGGTGGTGTCATCTGCATATCTGAGGTTATTGATATTTCTCCCAGCAATCTTGATTCCAACTTGTGTTTCTTCCAGTCCAGCATTTCTCATGATGTACTCTGCATATAAGTTAAATAAACATGGTGACAATATACAGCCTTGACGTACTCCTTTTCCTATTTGGAACCAGTCTGTTGTTCCATGACCAGTTCTCACTGTTGCTTCCTGACCTGCATACAGATTTCTCAAGAGGCAGATCAGGTGGTCTGGTATTCCCATCTCTTTCAGAATTTTCCACAGTTTATTGTGATCTACACAGTCAAAGGCTTTGGCATAGTCAATAAAGCAGAAATAGATGTTTTTCTGGAACTCTCTTGCTTTTTCCATGGTCCAGCGGATGTTGGCAATTTGATCTCTGGTTCCTCTGCCTTTTCTAAAACCAGCTTGAACAACAGGAAGTTCACGGTTCACATATTGCTGAAGCCTGGCTTGGAGAATTTTGAGCATTACTTTACTAGCGTGTGAGATGAGGGCAATTGTGCGGTAGTTGGAGCATTCTTTGGTATTGCCTTTCTTTGGCATTGGGATGAAAACTGACCTTTTCCAGTCCTGTGGCCACTGCTGAGTTTTCCAGATTTGCTGGCATATTGAGTGCAGCACCTTCACAGCATCATCTTTCAGGATTTGTAATAGCTCCACTGGAATTCCAACACCTCCACAAGCTTTGTTCATAGTGATGCCCTCTAAGGCCCACTTGACTTCACATTCCAGGATGTCTGGCTCTAGGTCAGTGATCACACCATCATGATTATCTGGAAAGACCATAGCCTTTATTAGGCGAACCTTTGTTGGCAAAGTAATGTCTCTGCTTTTGAATATGCTATCTAGGTTGGTCATAACTTTCCTTCCAAGGAGTAAGCGTCTTTTAATTTCATGGCTGCAGTCACCATCTATAGTGATTTTGGAGCCCAGAAAAACAAAGTCTGACACTGTTTCCACTGTTTCCCCATCTATTTCCCATGTAGTGATGGGACCAGATGCCATGATCTTCGTTTTCTGAATGTTGAGCTTTAAGCCAACCTTTTCACTCTCCACTTTCACTTTCATCAAGAGGCTTTTTAGCCCCTCTTCACTTTCTGCCATAAGGGTGGTGTCATCTGCATATCTGAGGTTATTGATATTTCTCCCAGCAATCTTGATTCCAACTTGTGTTTCTTCCAGTCCAGCATTTCTCATGATGTACTCTGCATATAAGTTAAATAAACATGGTGACAATATACAGCCTTGACGTACTCCTTTTCCTATTTGGAACCAGTCTGTTGTTCCATGACCAGTTCTCACTGTTGCTTCCTGACCTGCATACAGATTTCTCAAGAGGCAGATCAGGTGGTCTGGTATTCCCATCTCTTTCAGAATTTTCCACAGTTTATTGTGATCTACACAGTCAAAGGCTTTGGCATAGTCAATAAAGCAGAAATAGATGTTTTTCTGGAACTCTCTTGCTTTTTCCATGGTCCTTACAAATAGCTGTGAAAAGAAGAGAAGCAAAAAGCAAAGGAGAAAAGGAAAGATATAAACATCTGAATGCAGAGTTCCAAAGAATAGCAAGAAGAGATAAGAAAGCCTTCTTCAGTGATCAATGCAAAGAAATAGAGGAAAACAACAGAATGGAAAGACTAGGGATCTCTTCAAGAAAATCAGAGATACCAAAGGAACATTTCATGCAAAGATGGGCTCGATAAAGGACAGAAATGGTATGGACCTAACAGAAGCAGAAGATATTAAGAAGAGGTGGCAAGAATACACAGAAGAACTGTACAAAAAGATCTTCACGACCCAGATAATCACAATGGTGTGATCACTGACCTAGAGCCAGACATCCTGGAATGTGAAGTCAAGTGGGCCTTAGAAAGCATCACTACAAACAAAGCTAGTGGAGGTGATGGAATTCCAGTGGAGCTATTCCAAGTCCTGAAAGATGATGCTGTGAAAGTGCTGCACTCAATATGCCAGCAAATTTGGAAAACTCAGCAGTGCCCACAAGATTGGAAAAGGTCAGTTTTCATCCCAATGCCAAAGAAAGGCAATGCCAAAGAATGCTCCAACTACTGCACAATTGCACTCATCTCACACGCTAGGAAAGTAATGCTCAAAATTCTCCAAGCCAGGCTTCAGCAATATGTGAACCGTGAACTTCCAGATGTTCAAGCTGGTTTTAGAAAAGGCAGAGGAACCAGAGATCAAATTGCCAACATCCGCTGGAAGCTATAGGCAATAGATTAAAACCCTGTGGTTAGTACGGACTACATAGGAAAGGGCCTACGCTACTGCTGCTGCTGCTAAGTCGCTTCAGTTGTGTCCAACTCTGTGCGACTCCATAGAAGGCAGCCCACCAGGCTCCTCTGTCCCTGGGATTCTCCAGGCAAGAACACTGGAGTGGGCTGCCATTTTCTTCTCCAGTGCATGAAAGTGAAAAGTGAAAGTGAAGTCACTCAGTCGTGTCCGACTCTTCATGACCCCATGGACTGCAGCCCACCAGGCTCCTCCGTCCATGGGATTTTCCAGGCAAGAGTACTGGAGTGGGGTGCCATTACAGATCTTCAGAAATATAAGCCGGACCAAGGAACTAGCCGAAAATGAACTGACCCCACAATACCCACAACAAAACCAAAGAAAGTCCTAGATATATTTTTACTATTTTTACGATCATTCTTTCTTTTTTTTTTTTAATTTTTAAAAAATTTTAAGTCCTCTATTACTCCTTTAATTTTCACTTTTATAACCTACTATTACTTTGCAAAAAAAAAAAAAACCCTATTTTCTTAAAAAAGCAATCTTCATATATATATATATATATTTTATAATTTTTGTTACCTTGCTTTTTTTTTTTCTTCTTTTCTTTAACATTGTATTTTTGAAATTCCAAACTCTACTCTAGATTTTTAATTTTAGCTTTTTGGTATTTGTTATCAATTTTGTATCTTTTTTTATAATTTTTGTGACTTTTTTCTCTCTCTCTTTCTTTATTTCTCTTCTTCTTTTATTTAACATTGTATATCTGAAATTCCAAACTCTACTCTAGATTTTTAATTTATGCTTTTTGGTATTTGTTATCAATTTTGTACCTATATTTTCTTTATAATTTTTGTGACTTTGTTTTTGTTTGTTTGTTTGTTTTTCTCTCTTTCTTCTTCTTCTTCTTCTTTTCTTTAACATTGTATCTTTGAAATTCCAAACTCTACTCTAGATTTTTAATTTTAGCTTTTTGGTATTTGTTATTAATTTTGTATCTTTTTTTATAATTTTTGTGACTTTTTTCTCTCTCTCTTTCTTTATTTCTCTTCTTCTTTTATCTAACATTGTATATCTGAAATTCCAAACTCTACTCTAGATTTTTAATTTATGCTTTTTGGTATTTGTTATTAATTTTGTACCTATATTTTCTTTATAATTTTTGTGACTTTGTTTTTGTTTGTTTGTTTTTTTTCTCTCTTTCTTTTTCTTCTTCTTTTCTTTAACATTGTATCTTTGAAATTCCAAACTCTACTCTAGATTTTTAATTTTTGCTTTTATGTATTTATTACCAATTTAGTACCTTTAAGAACCCAATCTTCAGTACCCATTTTTTACTAGGGAGTGAAAATACTGGCTTGACTGCTCTCTCCCCCTTTGGACTCTCCTTTTTCTCCACCAGGTCGCCTGTATCTCCTCCCTAACCCCTCTCTACTCTACCCAACTCTGTGAATTTCTGTGTGTTCCAGACAGTGGAGAACACTTAGGGAATTGATTACTGGCTGGATCTGTCTCCCTCCTTTTCATTCCCCTCTTTTATCCTCCTGGCCACCTCTGTCTCCTTTCTCCTTCTTCTCTTCTCTGTATAACTCCTTGAACATCTCTGAGCGGTCCAGTTGTGGAGTGCACATAAGGAAGTGATTACTGGCTAGCCCACTCTCTCCTCTATTGATTCCACCTCATCTCATTCAGGTCACCTCTAACTCCCTCCTCCCTCTTCTCTTCCCCATGTAACGCTGTGAACCTCTCTGGGTGACCGTCACAGTGGAGAAACTTTTCATCTTTAACCTAGATGTTTTATCAATGGTGCTGTATAGAAGGAGAAGTTTTGAAACTACTGTAAAAATAAGACCGATAACTGGAAGCAGGAGGCTTAAGTCCAAACCCTGACTCCAGGGAACTCCTGACTCCAGGGAACATTAATTGACAGGCACTCATCAAATGCCTCCATACCTACACTGAAACCAAGCACCACACAAGGGCCAACAAGTTCCAGGGCAAGACATACCAAGCACATTCTCCAGCAACACAGCCCTGAGCTCCAAGATACAGGCTGCTCAAAGTCACCCCAAAACCATAGACATCTCATAACTCATTACTGGGCACTTCATTGCACTCCAGAGAGAAGACATCCAGATCCACCCACCAGAACATCGACACAAGCTTCCCTAACCAAGAAACCTTGACAAGCCACCTGTACAAACCCACATACAGTGAGGAAACGCCACAATAAAGAGAACTCCACAAACTGCCAGAATACAGTAAGAACACCCCAAACTCAGCAATTTAAACAAAATGAGACAGAAGAATACCCAGCAGATAAAGGAACAGGATAAATGCCCACCAAAACAAAAGAGGAAGAGATAGGGAATCTACTTGATAAAGAATTCTGAATAATGATAGTGAAATTAATCCAAAATCTGGAAATCAAAATGGAATCACAGATAAATAGCCTGGAGACAAGGATTGAGAAGATGCAAGAAAGGTTTAACAAGGACCTAGAAGAAATAAAAAAGAGTCAATATATAATGAATAATGCAATAAATGAGATCCAAAACACTCTGGAGGCAACAAATAGTAGAATAACAGAGGTAGAAGATAGAATTAGTGAATTAGAAGATAGAATGGTAGAAATAAATGAATCAGAGGAGAAAAAAGAAAAACGAATTAAAAGAAATGAGGACAATCTCAGAGACCTCCAGGACAATATTAAACGTTACAGCATTCGAATCATAGGAGTCCCAGAAGAAGAAGACAAAAAGAAAGACCATGAGAAAATACTTGAGGAGATAATAGTTGAAAACTTCCCTAAAATGGGGAAGGAAATAATCACTCAAGTCCAAGAAACCCAGAGAGTCCCAAACAGGATAAACCCAAGGCAAAACACCCCAAGACACATATTAATCAAATTAACAAAGATCAAACACAAAGAACAAATATTAATAGCAGCAAGGGAAAAACAACAAATAACACACAAGGGAATTCCCATAAGGATAACAGCTGATCTTTCAGTAGAGACTCTCCAAGCCAGGAGGGAGTGGCAAGACATACTTAAAGTGATGACAAAAAATAACCTACAGCCCAGATTATTGTACCCAGCAAGGATCTCATTCAAATATGAAGGAGAAATCAAAAGCTTTACAGACAAGCAAAAGCTGAGAGAATTCAGCACCACCAAACCAGCTCTCCAACAAATACTAAAGGATATTCTCTAGACAGGAAACACAAAAAGAGTGTATAAATTCGAACCCAAAACAATAAAGTAAATGGCAACAGGGTCATACTTATCAATAATTACCTTAAACGTAAGTGGGTTGAATGCCCAACCAAAAGACAGACTGGCTGAATGGATACAAAAACAAGACCCTTACATATGCTGTCTTCAAGAGACCCACCTCAAAACTGGGGGCACATACAGACTGAAAGAGAAGGGATGGAAAAAGATTTTCCATGCAAATAGGGACCAAAAGAAAGCAGGAGTAACAATACTCATATCAGATAAAATAGGCTTTAAAACAAAGGCTGTGAAAAGAGACAAAGAAGGTCACTACATAATGATCAAAGGATCAATCCAAGAAGAAGATATAACAATTATAAATATATATGCACCCAACATAGGAGCACCGCAATATGTAAGACAAATACTAACAAATATGAAAGGGGAAATTAACAATAACACACTAATAGTGGGAGACTTTAATACCCCACTCACACCAATGGATATATCAACTAAACAGAAAATTAACAAGGAAACACAAACTTTAAACGATACAATAGACCAGTTAGACCTAATTGATATCTATAGGACATTTCATCCCAAAACAATGAATTTCACCTTTTTCTCAAGCACACATGGAACCTTCTCCAGGATAGATCACGTCCTGGGCCATAAATCTAGCCTTGGTAAGTTCAGAAAAACTGAAATCATTCCAAGCATCTTTTCTGACCACAATGCAGTAAGATTAGATCTCAATAACAGGAGAAAAGCTATTAAAAATTCCAACATATGGAGGCTAAACAATATGCTCCTGAATAACCAACAAATCACAGAAGACATCAAAAAAGAAATCAAAATTTGCATAGAAATGAATGAAAATGAAAACACAACAACCCAAAACCTGTAGGACACTGTAAAAGCAGTGCTAAGGGGAAAGTTCATAGCAATACAGGCATACCTCAAGAAACAAGAAAAAAGTCAAATAAATAACCTAACTCTACACCTAAAGCAACTGGAAAAGGAAGAAATGAAGAACCCCAGGCTTAGTAGAAGGAAAGAAATCTTAAAAATTAAGGCAGAAATAAATGCAAAAGAAACAAAAGAGACCATAGCAAAAATCAACAAAGCCAAAAGCTGGTTCTTTGAAAGGATAAATAAAATTGACAGACCATTAGCCAGACTCATCAAGAAACAAAGGAAGAAAAATAAAATCAATAAAATTAGAAATGAAAATGGAGAGATCACAACAGACAACACAGAAATACAAAGGATCATAAGAGACTACTATCAGCAATTATATGCCAATAAAATGGACAACGTGGAAGAAATAGACAAATTCTTAGAAAAGTACAACTTCCCAAAACTGGACCAGGAAGAAATAGAAAATCTTAACAGACCCATCACAAGCACGGAAATTGAAACTGTAATCAGAAATCTTGCAGCAAACAAAAGCCCAGGTCCAGACGGCTTCACAGCTGAATTCTACCAAAAATTTAGAGAAGAGCTAACACCTATCCTACTCAAACTCTTCCAGAAAATTGCAGAGGAAGGTAAACTTCCAAACTCATTCTATGAGGCCACCATCACCCTAATACCAAAACCGGACAAAGATGCCACATAAAAGAAAATTACAGGCCAATATCATTGATGAACATAGATGCAAAAATCCTTAACAAAATTCTAGCAATCAGAATCCAACAACACATTAAAAAGATCATACACCATGACCAAGTGGGCTTTATCCCAGGAATGCAAGGATTCTTCATTATCCGCAAATCAGTCAATGTAATACACCACATTAACAATTTGAAAAATAAAAACAATATGATTATCTCAATAGATGCAGAGAAAGCCTTTTACAAAATTCAACATCCATTTATGATAAAAACTCTCCAGAAAGCAGGAATAGAAGGACCATACCTCAACATAATAAAAGCTATATATGACAAACCCACAGCAAACATTATCCTCAATGGTGAAAAACTGAAAGCATTTCCTCTAAAGTCAGGAACAAGACAAGGGTGCCCACTTTCACCATTACTATTTAATATAGTTTTGGAAGTTTTGACCACAGCAATCAGAGCAGAAAAAGAAATAAAAGGAATCCAAATTGGAAAAGAAGAAGTAAAACTCTCACTGTTTGCAGATGACATGATCCTCTACATAGAAAACCCTAAAGACTCCTCCAGAAAATTACTAGAACTAATCAATGAATATAGTAAAGTTGCAGGATATAAAATCAACACACAGAAATCTCTTGTATTCCTATACACTAATAATGAGAAAATAGAAAAATTAAAGAATCAATTCCATTCACAATTGCAACGAAAAGAATAAAATACTTAGGAATATATCTACCTAAAGAAACTAAAGACCTATATATAGAAAATTATAAAACACTGGTGAAAGAAATCAAAGAGGACACTAATAGATGGAGAAATATACCATGTTCACGGATCGGTAGAATCAATATAGTGAAAATGAGTATACTACCCAAAGCAATCTATAGATTCAATGCAATCCCTATCAAGCTACCAACGGTATTCTTCACAGAGCTAGAACAAATAATTTCATGATGTGTATGGAAATACAAAAAACCTTGAATAGCCAAAGCAATCTTGAGAAAGAAGACTGGAACTGGAGGAATCAACCTGCCTGACTTCAGGCTCTACTACAAAGCCACAGTCATCAAGACAGTATGGTACTGGCACAAAGACAGAAATTTAGATCAATGGAACAAAATAGAAAGCCCAGAGATAAATCCACGCACATATGGACACCTAATCTTTGACAAAGGAGGCAAGAATATACAATGGATTAAAGACAATCTCTTTAACAAGTGGTGCTGGGAAAACTGGTCAAACACTTGTAAAAGAATGAAACTAGAGCACTTTCTAACACCATACACAAAAATAAACTCAAAATGGATTAAAGATCTAAATGTAAGACCAGAAATTATAAAACTCCTAGAGGAGAACGTAGGCAAAACACTCTCTGACATACATCACAGCAGGATCCTCTATGACCCACCTCCCAGAATATTGGAAATAAAAGCAAAAATAAACAAATGGGACCTGATTAAACTTAAGAGCTTCTGCACAACAAAGGAAACTATAAGCAAGGTGAAAAGACAGCCTTCAGAATGGGAGAAAATAACAGCAAATGAAGTAACTGACAAACAACTAATCTCAAAAATATACAAGCAACTCCTGCAGCTCAATTCCAGAAAAACAAATGACCCAATCAAAAAATGGGCCAAAGAACTAAATAGACATTTCTCCAAAGAAGACATACACATGGCTAACAAACACATGAAAAGATGCTCAACACAACTCATTATCAGAGAAATGCAAATCAAAACCACTATGAGGTACCATTTCACGTCAGTCAAAATGGCTGTGATCGAAAAGTCTACAAGCAATAAATGCTGGAGAGGGTGTGAAGAAAAGGGAACCCTCTTACACTGTTGGTGGGAATGCAAACTAGTACAGCTACTATGGAGAACAGTGTGGAGATTCCTTAAAAAACTGGAAATAGAACTGCCTTATGATCCAGCAATCCCACTGCTGGGCATACACACTGAGAAAACCAGAATTGAAAGAGACACATGTACCCCAATGTTCATCACAGCACTGTTTACAATAGCCAGGACATGGAAGCAACCTAGATGTCCATCAGCAGATGAATGGACAAGAAAGCAGTGGTACATATACACAATGGAGTATTACTCAGCCATTAAAAAGAATACACTTGAATCAGTTCTACTGAGGTGGATGAAACTGGAGCCTATTATACAGAGTGAAGTAAGCCAGAAAGAAAAACACCAATACAGTATACTAACACATATATATGGAATTTAGAAAGAGGGTAACAATAATCCTCTATACGAGACAGCAAAAGAGACACAATGTTTAGAACAGTCTTTTGGACTCTGTGGGAGAGGGAGAGGGTGGGGTGATTTGGGAGAATGGCATTGAAATATGTATAATATCATATGTGAAACGAGTTGCCAGTCCAGGTTTGATGTACGATACTGGATGCTTGTGGCTGTTGCACTGGGACGACCCAGAGGGATGGTATGGGGAGGGAGGGGGGAGGAGTGTTCAGTATGGGGAACACATGTATACCTGTGGCGGATTCATTTCAATATATGGCAAAACTAATACAATATTGTAAAGTTAAAAAATAAAATAAAATTTAAAAAAATAAATAAATTAAAAAAAAGAATGGACTAGTTGGATCTCCTTGCAGTCCAAGGGACTCTCAAGAGCCTTCTCCAACACCACACTTCAAAAGCATCAATTCTTCAGCACTCAGCTTTCTTCACAGTCCAACTCTCACAGCCATACATGACCACTGGAAAAACCATAACCCTGACTAGATGGACATTTGTTGATGAAGTAATGTCTCTGCTTTTGAATATGCTATCTAGGTTGATCATAACCTTCCTTCCAAGGAGCAAGTGCCTTTTAATTTCATGGCTACTAGCACCATCTGCACTGATTTTGGAGTCCAAAAAATACAGTCTGACACTGTTTCCACTGTTTCCCCATCTATTTCCCATGAAGTGATGGGACCAGATGCCATGATCTTGGTTTCTGAATGTTGAGCTTTAAGCCAAGTTTTTCACTCTCCTCTTTGATCAAGAGGCTTTTTAGTTCCTCTTCACTTTTTGCCATAAGGGTGGTGTCATCCGCATATCTGAGGTTATTGATATTTCTCCTGGCAATCTTGATTCCAGCTTGTGCTTCTTCCAGCCCAGCGTTTCTCATGATGTACTCTGCATAGAAGTTAAATAAGCAGGGTGACAATATACAGCCTTGACGTACTCCTTTTCCTATTTGGAACCAGTCTGTTGTTCCATGTCCAGTTCTAACTGTTGTTTCCTGATCTGCATATAAGTTTCTCAAGAGGCAGGTCAGGTGTGTGGATCTTAGAGCAAGAGCCCTCATTAAAGAGTAAGTCATGATGCTAATAAGAGTGCTTTCAAATTTCTAGCAGTCTCCATGGCTTAGCAAATTATGTCTGCATCAGAGCTTACGCAGAAATTTTGCCAAGACACACTCTCAAAAATCCACAATCATTGTGTCTTTCTTTAAATGTCTTTTAAGTTATGAATATATAATGCATAAACAAGTTCTAGCTATTTTGTGCATTAAGAGTAATGAAACAATATTTCAACTGCCTTATCCCTGCAAACAGAAACAACCACTAGCTTTTATTTCTAAATGTTTAATTCATCACCACAGCCACCATCATCTGGACTACAGATGGCAGACATACTTTCTGGAACTGTATCTCCAAGTAAACAGCATTTCCTTCAACGGTTCTATAGAGAGAATACACAGTGTTTATATTCCTCTCAGCTCTTCTCTGCATTTTGCCCAAGATTATAAGCACATTTGGGATGAGAACAATCTCACTAAAGAACAAGTGTATTCTGTCAAATTGAGTTAGAGAGAAAAACTAAACTCAGAGGCGAGGGAAAATCCTTATAAAGAGATTCTTTTGGTTGGGTTGGTGTTTTTTGTTTAATTTGTATATCACTTACTCAGTCTTTTGTAAGGGCACAGTTATCATTTACAGTTCTACTTTCTTTGTTCATAAATTCCTGACCAGACATAATTCACTTAATTAACAGCTCTCTGAGTCAATCGAGTTTGCTGCCTTAGGGGACAGACACCAGACGGCCAGAAACTCCTGAGTGAGCTGGCGAGGCTCCAGATGTACATAATCACACACTTGGGGTGTTTCTGAAGAAACAGAACAGACCCAAATCCAAATGACAGCAGCAGAGACTGAAGCCGATGTGGACAGGAGGTGAGTCTCCCTCTGTCTTCCATGTTGGAAAAGCTTGCTTTCCGTGTACATGTGAACCCCAGTGATACACACAGATACAATGAGCTCAAAAATCAGAGCAGGCAGATGGCAGTAGCCAGCTCACTGCAATGTCTGGAACCAATAATTTCAACCACATGACACGAGTATCTGATCACTGGAAGGATGAAACATACAATCAAAAATAAAAAAGAATAGATGAAATGAATGGAAACCATCACATTACTGGGTTCACTGTGCTTTCAGGGATTTACACCTGTTTATAGCATGAGTACTAAGTTTTTATTTCTGAGGTTTGCTGTTAACAGTGTTGATTTCTGGGCTGCAAGATAACTGGGGCAAAGGTTGTTGGGGATCCTATTGAATGATCTGGCTGTGTGCTTTTAGAAAGCAATTCCATATTTCATATGGTGGATATTAAAGTGGGGCCTGAAATGTTTATGACTGCTAATTACTGATTTTTTTGTAGGAAAAATATATATGAAATTTTATTACCAGTACCATTTGAATATAAATATAACAAAAACATATATACTAATCTATAACCCACTTGATTTCAAACAGTATTCTATACACAAAGTTATTATATCAATTATTATAATAGTTCAGTTTAAAGTAAACTTGAACAATCTAATGTTTAACTTTAATAATTACTAATATTAGTTGTACTTAACTGTAGCATATCTAAATGCTTATTTGGAAGTAGTAGTAGATCAGAGGTCTTCTGATTCTCTTTTATTTTGGATTTATTCATTTTTAATCTGAGGATAATTGCTGTACAATATTGTGTTGGTTTCTGCCATACATCAACATGAATCAGCCATAGGTATGTATATGTTCCCTGCCTCTTGGCCCTCCCTCCCACCTCCCACTCCACCCCACCCCTTTGATCAGCATTTTATGTCCTTCTCTACATTTCTTTACTCCTAGGTTGATCTGATATTTGACCAATAAGGAGTACTCAGAGGGAAAATTAATACTTTTTATAGGTAGATAGCACCATATCACCTGTGGTAAACGGTTGAATGTTGCTATATGTTACCTTTTCTTGTATTCCGTCCCATAAAGCATCCTGATTAGACAGGTCAAGCTCCACTTCTGGGCCAGAGAACCTTACAAACCAACTTCATTTATTTAAGCAACTGCTCTAGGAAAAGTAAAATGCTAAGCAGTGAAAGCAACCTACAAAACTTTGAGTAGTAAGAGGAAAAAAGTGAAAGTGAAAGCAAAAGTCACTCAGTTGTGTCCGACTCTTTGTGACCCCATGGACTGTAGTCCACGGAATTCTCCAGGCCAGTATATAGGAGTGGGTAGCCTTGCCCTTCTCCAGGGGATCTTCCCAAACCAGAGATCAAACCCACGTCTCCCGCATTGCAGGCAGATTTTTTACCAACTGAGCCACAAGGGAAGCAAAGGAAAAAAAGAGTGTAGAAATATAGGTTATACACTGTGATTTTGCAAAGAACTAACTGTGGCTGAGTAGTCCTGGCCTCGGAGCAGGGCTAGAAGCACAGTCCTTTTTTTTTGGCTCAGTTGTTGTTTTTCTTTTTAAAAATTGATTCAAGAACAATAAAACTGAATAGGCAGCTGGGTCCACCTGCCATGTGACACTGACCCCCCTCACCAGTACTTCTGATTTCCAGAGGCTGGAGTCCGAGGCAGCCTCAGCAAGTACACAGATTAATAAATTTGCCCAAAACGGAAGAGTTTTTGAGCTGGCAGTTGTTGATAAAGATGTGTCATCCCTGGTTTTGTTCTTTACATAAGGTCTTTGCACCAAGACGGTAAAATTCTTCACTTCTATGTAGGTTGTTGTTTTGGTACAAATGAAGACATGGGAGAGGGTGGTGATTATTCCTAAATTACTGAAGCAAAGGAAGGTGGATTCAATTATTCCAAGGGCCCTGGGAATTGAATGTCTTCAGAAACATTCGAGAAAGAAGGAAACTAAATGTTAAAAGGCCTTAGTGTTGAATAAAATTGAGATCAGAAACAAACAAAAAATAAATAAAATGGATTCAGTATTTTACAATTAGGAGATTATACACAGTGACACACAAACTTTTATGTTTTTGTATTCTCTTGAAAAATCAGAAAGTCTGGGCCAGTGTTAGCACGGGGCCACAGTCCCTTGGGTCTGATTACTGATCCTTAGATGGCCTTGAGCTTTCCAGTTCAAGACAGTCTCACCAGTCCCTAGGGAGTGAGCGACTGGTCTCATTATAACCATACCCCCTCCTCCCCCCATGTATCCTTCCTACCTGGACAAGAAGACATTTGGGTCTCTGTCATAGAATTCCTCATTGACTTTCTTCATCACTACAGCATTTCTCTGACTAGCAATGTGACGATGTAACAAATGAGAGTTTCTCATTTAATAATAAAAAAATTGTGTAATGTTTTGCAAAGCTTCTGTCTTAAAATGTCCAGGTCTTAAGAAAAAAGGCAGCTTACACTGTTCTGCTTGCAGAGTCATATCTTTTCGTACAATGGAAATCCTCAAGTCCACTTTGTGTGGCGCTGTCCCCAGCCTTCCCCCTCTCCAAAAAAGGACAATGTAGCATGTTGGCTAAAACTGGAGCAAAGTGCACTAAAACGTTAATTTCCTGAACTCAAACTGTTGTGCTAGTCACGTTTTAAAACATAAATTGCTCTTTAGCCATTTGTAGTTAAGTAAATATAACAGGAAAGACTTGCCACACTTTCTTCCAAATTTAAGGAGGTGATTTTCAAGAGCTTTATTTGGGTATGTTGTAAGACCAGGATTTTCAGAGTTGATGGAAAAGAGTCTGTGGGAAAACTTATTTTGATAAATTATTACACATGCAAAAAATTGATCACACTGACTGGATCTGTCCACATGGAAAATAAACTGGATTTTCAGAAAAAAAAAAAAAAAAAAAGAATTCCTCATGAGAACTCAGTCGCTTCAGTCATGTCTGACTCTTTGGGACCCCATAGACTATAGCCTGCCAGGTTCCTCTATCCATGGGATTATCCTAGCAAAAATACTGAAGTAGGTTGCCATTTCCTACCCTAGGGAATTAAACCCGCTTCTTCTGCATTGGCAGGCAAATTCTTTACCACTGAGTCACCGTAGAAGTCCCATACATTCCTCATAGAAATTGTTTCAGATCCTCTACTAAAACTACGTGATTGTGAACAAATCATGTATCTTCTCCGTCCTCTCTCTCCTTATATCTGAAACAAGGATGATAATACCGGTAACAGTATACCTATCTCGTAGTGTTGAAGTGTAGATCATACAGCCTGCAAAAGAGCTTCTCATGTGTTAGTTACTGTTGTTCATTTATTATTAAATAATTTTGTAATTATATGAGTGCTAATGATTGATCTAAAACCATTAAATCATGAGTCAAATAAGTTTCTAATTCTGATTTTTTTCTTCATTGTATATATAATGTCATCAGCAACACATCAAGAGTAATCAGTGAACTGTAATTTAGAGATATAATTTGCTGATGGGGTCAGAAGCAGGTTTACTATAAAATTAACAAAATGTCAGAGCCCCTCATTTTTAATGGACCATTTCCAAGGCTTGGGCGAGAACCTAGAAATGAGTTCGCCTAGTCGTGTGCTTTTCTAAAATACGTCAAAGTAAGATAGTTTCACTGTAATTTTCAAAGTAAGATAGTTAAGACAATCGTCTCTTTCCACTCATTTTTCCTTTGTCATACTTGCCCTGTGATATCAGGGATTTTAGAGTGGCCTGGCTTTTGGCAGATACAGATAAAGGGAGCTGAGCAAAGGAAGCATATATTTTTGGTTTAATGGAGTATATTTATGTAGCTTATGGTCTCTTCTGGCACTGTTACTTATTGCTAGGTATCCAGGTATAAAGATGACTTCCAGGAAAACCACCGTTGTCCACCAGGCTGACTCACCCAATGGTAATACAAAGTGTAGGGTCAGGGATGAGGCTGCAACATGAAAGTGCTCTAACCACTCAGCCCTAGATACGGGGGCCATGTGGGAGAAACAAGGTTTGGAATGTATGGGCCGAAGCTAGTCTGCAGAAATCTCTTTTAATTATCAGACCCACAAATCAAAATTGTTAGTGGAAGATTTGGTTCACTACAATACCTACCCAAATGGGAGTTTTGTCAGGGAGAGATAAAATAATTCAGAATATACAACTTTAAATACTCTATACATTTCTTTTTTTGTGGGAATCATGCAAATACAAGTTCATAAGAATTCTTATGTTTATAGAGCAAAACTGTGGCAGTACCACGTGCATCTGAAATGTCTGTGTGGCATTCTGTGCTTTCTGCAATGCATTAACTTGTTACTCAACAAGCTTTACTGTTGTAGTTACTCAACATCTTGTCCTGACAGTAGTTCCAGAAGAAACAACCTATAACATTGACATTGGCATAGTGAGTCTGCACACAAAATTGTCTAAAAGCAGTAAGATGATCCCAAGAATAGAGGGTCCCAGTGATAAAAATTCCTACACATATCCATCAACAAGTTAATGTATGTAAAATAGAAATTGTTTGATAGATAACCAGTAAGGACCTACTGTTCCCTACTGTACAGGGAACTATAATAAATATTTTGTAATAACCTAAAGGAAAAGAAGCTGAAAAAGAATAGATATATATGTATTATTGAACCACTTTGCTGTATACCTGAAGCTAACCTGACACTGTAAACCAACCTCAATTTTTTTTTAAAGTTGTTTGATTACCAATTTATATAGCTCTGTACAAAGATGTTTAATGATGTTAAATATGATCTCTTGATAGTCCCTTGGACTGCAAGGAGATCCAACCAGTCCATCCTAAAGGAGATCAGTCATGGGTGTTCACTGGAAGGACTGATGTTGAAGCTTAAACTCCAATACTTTGGCCACCTGATGCAAAGAGCTGACTCATTTGAAAAGACCCTGATGCTGGGAGGGATTAGGGCAGGAGGAGAAGAGGACGACAGAGGATGAGATGGCTGGATGGCATCACCGACTCGATGCACACGAGTTTGGGTGAACTCGGGGAGTTGGTGATGGACTGGGAAGCCTAGTGTGCTGCGATTCATGGGATCGCAAAGAGTCGGACATGACTGAGAGATGAACTGAACTGATACAAGGTAGGAACAATTAAAATGTATTTGAAATGCACTTTTGCAAACCTTGAATTCAGATTGTGTACATTGTTATGAATTATAGACTATGCCAAAATTTAAATAAAATGAAATTAAGTATCCTACTGCAAGCCAAAAACCTATTCTGAAAGAAAGAAGACTGTAGGGGCCTCAGAATGGCCAAATTCTCCTACTGGGTCGGAAGGAAATGGAAATCTCTTGGAAGCAACATCGTGAAAAGATACATATATATTTACTAGAATGAGAATGCTTTCAGAAGGAAAAGCAGTGAAAGAAAAGGAAAGTTAAGAAGGGAGAAATTGTGTGTATGTTAGTCCTTTTCTCCCAGTTCGTCCCACCCTCCCCATACCGTCTATGTCCAGTCCGTTCTCTACATCTGCATCTCTATTCCTGCCCTGCGAATAGGTTTATCTGTACCATTTTTCTAGATTCTACATATACGCATTAACATATGATATTTGCTTTTCTCTTTCTGACTTACTTCACTCCATATGACAGACTCTAGGTCCATCCACATCTCCATCATATGACCCAGTTTTGTTGAGTTTTTTTTTTATGGCTGAGAAGGCAATGGCACCCCACTCCAGTACTCTTGCCTGGAAAATCTCATGGATGGAGGAGCCTGGAGGGCTGCAGTCCATGGGGTCGCTGAGGGTCGGACACGACTGAGCGCCTTCACTTTCACTTTTCACTTTCATGCATTGGAGAATGAAATGGCAACCCACTCCAGTGTTCTTGCCTGGAGAATCCCAGGGACCGGGGAGCCTGGTGGGCTGCCGTCTGTGGGGTCGCACAGAGTCGGACACGACTGAAGTGACTTAGCATAGCATAGCAATATTCCATCGTATATATGAACCACATTTTCTTTATCCATTCATCTGTTGATGGATATATAGGTTGCTTCCATGTCCTGGGGTACATATGTATACATATAGCTGATTCACTTCATTGTATAGCTGAAACTAACATTGTAAAGCAATGTTGTAAAGCAATTGTAAAAGAACATTGCAAAACAATTTTACATGATGAAAAACATGTTTTAAATAAATTTTTTAAAAAAAGAGGAAAGAAATTATAAGTCCACCAGAGCATTCCAGATAGTCAGCAACCGCTTATCTTGAGGAAGAAGTTGATTTTGTTAGGAACCATGTCTCTTTCCTCATGTTGTTACAGAAAGCAATAAAATGTTCAATATTGTTAATGACAGCAGTTTTTCAGAATTGTAATACTAATAATATATAGAGAGAAATGAACAGAATGCAAAATAAACAAAAAGCCTTAAACAGATATTTTGAGAAGAAAAAAAAAGTCACTTATTTTGAGATCCGGACTAGCCTAGCCCAACACTAAAATTGCATGAATCGTTTTAAACTGTTTTCAGTGAGACAGACACAACCAACACAAGACAAGTGCTCAGTCTGAATGACCATATTGAGAATTCTCAAGTCCTGGAGATGACACCGAATCCAAGGAGGCTGTGTTTACTTGTTTTATATACAAGTCAAGCCAAACAAAGCACACTGAATCAGGATTTTAAGACCAAAGACAACTTAGTATTCCTGGAGTGCTAAAAAGTAGTTACAGTTGTTAAATTTTAAGTGAGAGTTTTGTCCTTCAGGGTCATAATGAAAGTGAAATTCTTAAATAAAACAAATTTAGTGGGAATCATGTAGTTATTGAATTTAATCCATTGTTGTGTCAGGACTTGGAAAAAATGTCAAAGTGAAAAAAAGCAAATGTGACTTCCTTATCCAAAAATTTCAAAAAAAATTGAAATAATGGGAGCATCCATACAAAATTAAGTGGCAAACCAAACACCACCTTCCACTCCATTACTGTAGATTCCACCCTGGTCACTTGGTAATAACAATGCACACTTTTTACAAAAGGAAATCCTATGAGCAGTTTTAAGCTATTTTTTTCCCCTTTGGCCAAATGAAAATCATCTATTTGTAAGTTTCTTAAATCAATAAAATATGTTCTGGACAATTGCAACCTGTCATTGAAAACCATTTGCCATCAATTGTGTGGCAACACAGCAGTTACAAGAGAATGGGTAACAGGTGCTGCTCCATCTCTTCATCTCATCAGACAGAAAGTTGCTTCTTAGGACCAGAAGTTATTAATTACTTTGGTATTTTATAATAGTTTTGTTTTCTTTTCAGATTCATCTGATTGATGGAGCAAATGAAACACATATGCTATCCTGGATTACTTTTGAAGAGTAAGTATAACAAGATGGTCCATCTCTAATAGCACTGGGGCTAGGAATATAGATGAGGCAAGATTGGCCTGTTTACATTTGGGGCTGGAGAATGGGTTCACTATAGTGTCTACTTATTTTTATATATGTTAAAAATAAAAAAAAGTTAACGTTTTTTGGCTTGGTGGTAAAAGGAAAAAGCTGATTTTCTGTTCATTCAAGCTATGTACAGACCCAGATTTATTCATTAACTTACTTCCTCTAGCAGAAGCTACAAAATTTTGGGGGAAAACTTCCTTATGTCATTTCTCCCTTGTCTATAGATTTCATGCTCAAAAGCTGATGGGCTATAAGAAAAGCAATGAAGTTGAACAACAAAATAAATAGACATATATGGGGGCACTGAGAAGCAAATTGTAGTGAAAAATTTTCAGAGCACGGTAAAAGCAATAATTCATTACAAGATAAACTTCTAATAGAAGTAATAAACAAGGTATTTGATTGCTGTTCCATCCAATTAATGGAAAAGAATTATATGAACAATGAATAAATATTTATAAGATTTGTTTCTTGGACAGGAAATACTAATATCAACAAAGATAATCTGAAATTCATAGCACATTTTCATCACTACTGAAAGCTTCCTTGTCCCAATTTTCAGTCAACCTCCCCATATCCATTGCCACAATAGACAACCAATCAGTATTCTCATTTCTGACTTACAGCTTAGTTTTGACTGTTCCAGTGTTTAATATAAATAGCATAATATACTGTTCACTCTTCTGTGAATGTCTCCTTTCAGTCAAGGTATTATTTTTAAGATTAACCTCTGTTTTATACATATCACAAGAGGGACCGTGGTGAAAACAGCCTCCCAAGTACTCCCTTTCCTGTTACCTTATCCCTGTATAATGGAAAATTGCTACCCCTGCCATCATGTGACAAGGTCTATATACTACCCCATCAAACAGACTGCTTTTATGACTTGATTGACCAATAAAATGTGATGGAAGTGATATTCTTTGACCTCTGAATCCAAGCCTTAATAGAGCTTATAGCTTCTACTTTATGTCTTGGAAAAAAGGTGTGAATGTGTGTGCTCCGTCATGTCCAACTCTTCACGTCTCCATGGACTGTAGCCTGCCAGGCTCCTCTGTCCATGGGGTTCTCCTGGCGAGAATACTGGAGTAGGTAGCTGTTTCTTTCTCCAGGAGCCATATAAGGAAGTTCAGGCTATCCTGCTGAAGAGACAGGCCACATTTATAGAGAGCAGCCCTAGAGGATGGGAAGACCACCTAGATAAAGGGCCACATGGAGGCAGGTGTCCAGCCCACTGCCAGCATCAAGCCACCAGGAGGTGAGTGAGGCTCTCTTGGTTCCACCCAGGCAATTGAATATAAATTTAAGAGTCAGCCCAGGCAGAAATGCCACTCTCTTAACCTACAGAAATAATACACCATGTTTGTTTTAAGTCACTGTATTTTGAAGTGATTTGTTACACAGTCCCAGATAACTGATGTACAGTGGTTTGTTCCTTTTCATCGGTCAGTAGAATTTCACTGAATGGGTATGCCATCATATAGTTCAGCAATTTATTTCCTTAGTAGTTTTTTTCTCTCCTAGTTTTGATAATTATGGAACAGTTGCTATGAAAATCTTTATACAGTTTTTTTTTAAGTGAACCATTTTTAAAGTCTTCATTGAATTTGTTACAATATTGCTTCCAAATATTTTTGTTTTGCTTTCTTGGCCCTGAGGCATGTGGGATCTAGTTCTCTGACCAGAGATCAAAAATTCATTCTCTGCATTGGAAGGTGAAGTCTTAACTACTGGATCTCCAGGAAAGTCCTTTGTACAGCGTTGTTGTATTTTTTTTTTTTTTTTACTGAGTGTATTTTTATTTCCCTAGGAGTTGAATTGCTAAATTATATTTTAAATATATGTTTAAACTACCAAATTGGTTCCCAAAGTACTTGTCTTTATACATTTCCAGCAATAATGCGTGAGAGTTGCATTTGTAACCTTCCCCAATACTTAGTATTGTCTGTGTATTCTATTTCTAATTTTAGCTATTCCAGTTACTGTAAATTATGCTTTTAATCTGCATTTCACTGATGCTTAGCATCAGTGTGTATTGGCCACTTTTATTATTACAATCATATAATTTCTTTTGTGATGTATGTTTTGGTTTTTGTAATTTTTTTTAACAAGATTGCTCAATTTTCTATTAGTCAGTAGTTGGATTTATTTATATATACTGGGTATGAGTCTTTTATGAGATATTTGTATTGGAAATATTTTCTTTCAGCTGTAGCTAGCTTTTTCTTTTATCATCTTAATAAAATCTTTTGATGCATGGAAATTTTGTATTCTGATCAGATCAGATCAGTCGCTCAGTCGTGTCCGACTCTTTGCGACCCCATGAACTGCAGCACGCCAGGCCTCCCTGTCCATCACCAACTCCCGGAGGTCACTCAGACTCACATCCATCGAGTCAGTGATGGACTCACATCCATTGAGTCAGTCAGCCATCTCATCCTCTGTCGTCCCCTTCTCCTCCTGCCCTCAATCCCTCCCAGCATCAGAGTCTTCTCCATTGAGTCAACTCTTTGCATGAGGTGGCCAAAATACTGGAGTTTCAGCTTTAGCATCATTCCTTCCAAAGAAATCCCAGGGCTGATCTCCTTCAGAATGGACTGGTTGGATCTCCTTGCAGTCCAGGGGACTCTCAAGAGTCTTCTCCAACACCACACTTCAAAAGCATCTATTCTTCAGCGCTCAGCCTTCTTCACAGTCCAGCTCTCACATCCATACATGACCACAGGAAAGACCGTAGCCTTGACTAGGCGAACCTTTGTTGGTAAAGTAATGTCTCTGCTTTTGAATATGCTATCTAGGTTGGTCATAACTTTCCTTCCAAGGAGCAAGCGTCTTTTAATTTCATGGCTGCGGTCACCATCTGCAGTGATTTTGGAGCCCAGAAAAACAAAGTCTGACACTGTTTCCACTGTTTCTCCATCTATTTCCCATGTAGTGATGGGACCAGATGCCATGATCTTTGTTTTCTGAATGTTGAGCTTTAAGCCAACCTTTTCACTCTCCACTTTCACTTTCATCAAGAGGCTTTTTAGCCCCTCTTCACTTTCTGCCATAAGGGTGGTATCATCTGCATATCTGAGGTTATTGATATTTCTCCCGGCAATCTTGATTCCAGCTTGTGTTTCTTGCAGTCCAGCATTTCTCATGATGTACTCTGCATATAAGTTAAATAAACAAGGTGACAATATACAGCCTTGACGTACTCCTTTTCCTATTTGGAACCAGTCTGTTGTTCCATGACCAGTTCTAACTGTTGCTTCCTGACCTGCATACAGATTTCTCAAGAGGCAGATCAGGTGGTCTGGTATTCCCATCTCTTTCAGAATTGTCCACAGTTTATTGTGATCTACACAGTCAAAGGCTTTGGCATAGTCAATAAAGCAGAAATAGATGTTTTTCTGGAACTCTCTGGACTATATTTTATAGTGACTATTTTTCATCTACAAAACACGTGCCATCTGTGTCACAAAGATCTATGCTTCCTCTAGAAGTTTTTGAGTTTTAAGTTTTTTGTGTGTGTTCTTGAAACCCTGTTCTTTTTTTAAAGAATTCTTTTCCATTATGGTTTATCACAGTACAGTTTGATCTTGTTTATCCATCCTATATATACCAGTTTGCATCTGCTAATCCCAAACTCTCAGTTCAACCCTCTCCCAGCCCACCCACCCCACCTTTTCTTTTCTGTTCTCTGTGTCTATGAGTCTGTTTCCGTTTTACAGACAGGTTCATTTCTGTCATATTTTAGATTCCACATAGAAGTGATATCATATGGCGTTTGTCTTAGAGATCTCTTTCTGATTTACTCCACTCAGTGTGGTAATCTCTAGTTGCATCCATGTTGCTGCAATATGGCATTATTTCATTCTTCTTTGTGGCTGAGTAGTTGCGTTTCAACTTTTAGCTCTATGTAGCCTTTATATAGAAAAATACACCTGAATGTACATGCAGAGTCAGCTGCTTCTCTGATTGAACCTTGACCAATACACAGCCCAAGCAGCAGAGAGGCTGACACTGCAGCTTAGACCTGGAACAGAACTTTCGTCTTTTCTCAGTTCCACATTTGTTGTTGTTGTTGTTGTTGTTAATCGGGTGGTAGTCCAGTGCTCTGGCCTGGAGAATCCCATGGACGGAGAAGCCTGGTAGGCTTCAGTCCATGGGGTCGCACAGAGTCAGACATGACTGAATCAGCTTAGCAGCAGCAGCAGCAGCAGCAGTAGTAGTACACAAACCCTGTCGGCTCAGACGGCAAATAATCTGCCGGCAATGCAAGAGAACCCAGTTTGACCCCTGGGTTGGAAAGATCCCCTGGAGAAGGGAATGGCAACCCACTCCAGCATTCTTGCTTGGAGAATCCCACGGACAGAGGAGCCTGGCAGGCTACAGTCCATGGGGTCGCAAAGAGTCAGACACGACTGAGCAACTAACACAGTTAATACACACACGTGCTGTCCTTTTGGCTTCAGCCAGAGTGAGGTTTCCCATGTGTCTATGTTAGGTTATTCTGTTCTCAGTGGACTCCCAGCCCCTGATCTTTCTTCACGGGGTTAGAAATGGGAACACTGACTTCCTTTATAGTTTCTCTGGAGTGGAGGTAGCTATTTTAGTCCATTCAGGCTGCTTTAACAAAACACAATAGACTGGGTAGCTTATAAACAATAGAAATTTATTTCTCCTAGTTCTGGGGGCTGGAAGTCCTAGATTAGGGTATCATCATGACTGAGGGAGGCTTTCCTGGTAACTCAGATGGTAAAGAATCTGCCTGCAATGCAGGAGACCCAGGTTAGATCCCTGAGTCAGGAAGATCCCCTGGAGATGGGAATGGCTATCCATTCCAGTATTCTTGCCTAGGAAATCCCGTGGATGGAGGGGCCTGGTGAGCTACAGTCTATGGGGTGGCAAAGAACTGGACATGACTGAGCAACCGTCACTTTCACGGTCGAGAGAGGGGCTTCTTCTGGGATGCAGACTCTCCTTGTTTCCTCCCATGGCGGGAAGGGAGCAAGGAGTCTCTTTGGAGTCCCTTTTACAAGGGCACCAATCCTATTCTTGAAGGTAGAACTCTCATGACCTAATTACGACCTGATCATGTCCTAGTTCAGTTCAGTCGCTCAGTCGTGTCCGACTCTCTGCAACCCCTTCACAGCACACCAGGCCTCCCTGTCCATCACCAGCTCCCAGAGTTCACCCAAATTCACATCCATGGAGTCGGTGATGCCATCCAGCCATCTCATCCTCTCTCGTCCCCTTCTCCTCCTGCCCCCAATCCCTCCCAGCATCACAGTCTTTTCCAATGAGTCAACTCTTCGCATGAGGTGGCCAAAGTACTGGAGTTTCAGCTTTAGCATCATTCCTTCCAAAGAAATCCCAGGGCTGATCTCCTTCAGAATGGACTGGTTGGATCTCCTTGCAGTCCAAGGGACTCTCAAGAGTCTTCTCCAACACCACAGTCCAAAAGCATCAATTCTTCAGCGCTCAGCTTTCTTCACAGTCCAACTCTAGGTGGGGTCCTAATCAGACCCCATGCCCTGATACCATCCCTTTAGGGGTTCTATGTATAAATTTGGAGGGACACACACATTCAGACCATAGCAAGTGACCCCTTGCATACTAGAAGCTAACTGAGCAGCAATCAGATGTTATGAGCTCAAGGAATTGAGGGTTTTAAATCACGAATTTTATGTATTTTAAACACCAAGTTTTGGGGCAATAAAAGAAACACAAGGTGATCCTTCTTTTACTCATCTTATTCACAAATCAACACATCCTCACTATAGATGGGAACTTTTTATAGCATATTAGCCTTGAGGTTTAGTATAATGGTTTAATTTGATTAATGAATGGAATTAGTCTGGAAAAAAAATCGAGGTTGAAGGCATTATTTATTGCCAGATATATTCTGTTTTATAAACAGAAATGCAAGTGAACTTCTTGTTCCCCAGACCTTGGATGCTGGGGAATCATTCATCACAGCTGTCTTCCCTACAGCTATGAGTTCCCAACAAATGCTAGCATTCCAGGTCTGCATCGTCCAAAAGCCCATCCCTCAGATAAGAAGAACACTGCTCACAATGATTACAAGCTCAACATATCTGTATGTAGCTCATCTCCTGGGAAAGAAATGTTTTCTAAATGGTTAGTACAATTTTCTTTATTGCTAGCCACTAGGCTTCTGTCTTATCTTAACAAAAGACAGAAAAAGGAAGTTCAAAGATAAGCCATTTTTCACATAAAGAACAGCCTAGAAGCATTTACAAATGGGAACAATTTAGACCATATCCCTTCCCATGATTTACAGCAAAAATCTGGAAGACCTGGGTTACTGCCTCCACAGCTGCTCCCTGCTTCTTTTTTATTTCCCAGATGAAGGAATCAATAAACTCAAATGGAATTCAAATGAAATTAATATCATTGCCTGAATCACTCAATTCGCATAGCTTCCTGAGGACTTCAAATTAAATGGTAGCCTTTTGTCCTAGAAAAGAAAGTTAATCAAACTGTCTTGCAGCTTCTTAGCAAACTGTGTGATTTGTTCCTAGAGCATGTCTTACACAGAAGTAAAAACAGTTTGCCAGTTACCAAGCTCATAGCATTCAGCAAAACTCTCCAGAAATCCCACATTTTAAAATGTACGTCTTTCCTTGAGCAATCTTTTAAACCATTGCTTCAGTCTGTCAAAAGTAACCAGAACTTTACCCCTTTTCACTTTACATGGGCTCAGCATGATCAGTGATTCTTCAAATATAAAGAGGTATTGTTTATCATCTCAGCAGAGGCCACCCACCACTGTAGTGAATCTGTTAGTTCTTCTCCAGGTGTGCTGTGAGGTTAAAATGCCCAAGACTTAATGCAGCAAGTGGTATTATTGTATTAGTCCTTGAAGTCTGAACAGAGATATTTTCTTTCTAGGGCAATTCTAACAACTCATAATTAAATGTCAGAATACTAATAAAACACCAGAAAATTATTTTAAAACAAAAAGAGGAAAAATTTGGATGTCAACCTCTAGCAGATAAGAAACTTAGGTCCATGTGGATGTTTGGAAAGGTTTATAAAAGTTTTTTGAAGCAAAGCTGAACATCCAGCACATATACTACCTTACTGAGCATTTGGCTTCTGTCTAGTTGAGATCTTAAGTACAATTTCTCTCAGTTTCCTCAGAGAAATGATTTACCTTAGTTGCAGGCTGAGTATAAGTGAAACAGGCTGGGACGTGGAACCTGGAATCCTTTGCTGCAATATTTGCACCTAGACACACAAAATAGAAACTCTAAAGGATTACAAACGAATGCATGTGCAGTTGGAGCAAATTATGGACAAGATACAGAATGATCAACACCCCCACCACTGCCCCCGCCACCCACGGCCATTTCTGAAGAGCCGGGAGCAAAAATAGTTTGACGCAAAAGCCAGGGACTGCGCATGCACCCTGCACTCAACACCGCTAAAGGGGATTCAGACCACCTAAGCCACCCCTAAAGGGGATTCAGACCACCTAAGCCACCCCTATACCCTACCCCCCCTGGACACATCCTTACCCTCCTCTCGTATAAGAAGCAAGGTCTCCCTCTTCTCGGGGAGTGAGCAAGGGAGACTGGTTTATTCCCTCTTCCCCCTGCTATAACAGGAGCCCCAATAAAACCTTGCCTGAATTTCTTGTTTGGTCTGGAATCAATTTCTATTGATTGGGGAAGGCCAAGAACGCTGGTGGGTCTTTCAGGAAGGACTGGGGCTTGTTCATAAATCTGTATTTTCTCTCCTTCATGTTGCCCCATAGAAGTCAGGACATATGCTGATGTTTATCACCCAACCAACACATCCTCCAGGGTCAGCACAGACACTCCCAACTGGGAGATTCGTTTATGTGTGGTGTGTGTGGCTACAGGCATGGAGAGGGCTTGGTAAGAGGGTTATACCTTTTCTGAAAGGGTTGGAAAATAAGTATGAGAGGAAAGAACAGCGCAAACTGCTCTTCCACCCTTGACCCTGGATCTCAGAGACTGTGGAAGGAAGAGAGAGCAGGGTCAGGGATCTTTCAGGTCTCTGGTCACAGCCTGAAGCTGTGGACCATTTCTTTCTTTCTTTTGCATCCATCAGATCAGATCAGTCGCTCAGTCGTGTCCGACTCTTTGCGGCCCCATGAACCGCAGCACGCCAGGCCTCCCTGTCCATCACCAGCTCCCGGAGGTCACCCAGACTCATACTCATTGAGTCAGTGATGCCATCCAGCCATCTCATCCTCTGTTGTCCCCTTCTCCTCCTGCCCTCAATCCCTCCCAGCATCAGAGTCTTCTCCAATGAGTCAACTCTTCGCATGAGGTGGCCAAAATACTGGAGTTTCAGCTTTAGCATCGTTCCTTCCAAAGAAATTCCAGGATTGATCTCCTTCAGAATGGACTGGTTGGATCTCCTTGCAGTCCAGGGGACTCTCAAGAGTCTTCTCCAACACCACAGTTCAAAAGCATCAATTCTTCGGTGCTCAGCCTTCTTCACAGTCCAGCTCTCACATCCATACATGACCACAGGAAAGACCATAGCCTTGACTAGGCGAACCTTTGTTGGCAAAGTAATGTCTCTGCTTTTGAATATGCTATCTAGGTTGGTCATAACCTTCCTTCCAAGGAGTAAGCGTCTTTTAATTTCATGGCTGCAGTCACCATCTGCAGTGATTTTGGAGCCCAGAAAAACAAAGTCTGACACTGTTTCCACTGTTTCCCCATCTATTTCCCATGTAGTGATGGGACCAGATGCCATGATCTTTGTTTTCTGAATGTTGAGCTTTAAGCCAACCTTTTCACTCTCCACTTTCACTTTCATCAAGAGGCTTTTTAGCCCCTCTTCACTTTCTGCTATAAGAGTCGTGTCATCTGCATATCTGAGGTTATTGATATTTCTTCCAGCAATCTTGATTCCAACTTGTGTTTCTTCCAGTCCAGAAGAAACATTTGCATCCATACATTTATTAAAATCATGGCAAGTTTAAGTTAGACTTTGTTTCATTTTTTGCTTTTTCTAATTTTAAAATTTTCTTAACTGGAGGATAATTGCTTTACAATGCGTGAGTTTCTGCCATAGAACAGTGTGAATTAGCCATAATATAAGGGGACGACAGAGGACAAGATGGTTGGGAGGCATCACCAACTCAATGGACATGAGTTTGAGCAAGTTCCGGAAGATGGTGAAGGACAGGGAAGCCTGGTGTGCTGCAGTCCATGGGGTCACAAGGAGTTGGGCACAATTGAGCGGCTGAACAACAACAATACATATATCCCCTCCTTCTTTTTTTTATTTTTATTACATTTATTTATTATTAATTGGGGGATAATTGCTTTGCAGTATTGAGTGGGTTGCTGCCATACATCACCATGAATCAGCCATAGGTATACATATTTCCCCTCCCTCTTGAACCTCCCCGCCATCTCCCCACCCCACCCCTCCAGACCATCACAGAGCACCGACCGGAGCTCTCTGTGCTACACAGCAGCTTCCCACCAACTATTTGTTTTGCACATGGTGGTGTATGTATTTCAATGGTGCTCTCTCAATTCATCCCACCCTCTCTTTCCCCTGCTGTGTCCATAACTCCGTTCTCTACACCTGCATCTCTAGACTGGCTGTGGGACCACTTCTGTGTTCTTTAGCTTCATGAGCTCATTTCACATTGATGGGGGGTCCTGTCAAGTAGCATCTCAATAGCCTCACACAGTCCTCAAAGGCTGAGTAGCCTTCACTTACCTTTTGCAACCCTTTGGAAGAGGTCTGTTGAGTCAGAGTTTTCTCTGGGGGGTCCATCGGACTAAACCAGCCCTGAAGAGCAAAACAAATACAACACAGGGAGTCCATCAAAGAGAACCAGAACAGAAAGCACATATAGGAATGAAAAATAGCAGAGAAATACAAGTCAATGACCCAAAATTGATGGGCTTACAAGTCTCAGATGAACTGTTTATAAATAGAGAAAACTAGCTCATGCTTATTTTTAGGAATTCAAAATGAACCCAAAGTGTCTTAAAATACATTGTTTTTAAGTTTTAATATTAAGGATCCATTACAAAAAAATGGATTTATAATTAGTGTGAAAGCAAAGACTTAGTATTCACTATGAATTTTATTGCTCCATAGGAGGCTGAACTCTGAGTTCCAAACATATGCCAAAATATGTACTATTTTGTTATTAAAAAATAACATTGTTCATCCTATTTACATGATTCACATAACTGCTAAAGGCCATTTGCTGCTGGGTGTGCTCTGGGGAGAGCTTCCCAGGTGACGCTAGTGGTGAAGAACCCTCCTGCCAATGCAGGAGACATAAGAGACATGGATTCAATCCCTGGGCCAGGAAGATCCCCTGGAGGAGGGCATGGCAACCCACTCCAGTATTCTTGCCTGGAAAATCCCATGGACAGAGGAGCCTGGTGGGCCACAGTCCATGAGGCCCCAAAGAGTCGGACACGACTGAAGCAACGTAGCGCTCATGCACGTGCTCTGGGTATTGAGCGTAGATTCATGCCATCTGCATCAAACCTATTTTCTCTATAGAGATCTGCTTATTTTTTATTCCTTTCAATTTATGCTATAATTTATGATTTAGGCTATGAAGGCTTCCTACTTTGCTAGTTATTGCCAACATTCACCTGTCACCTTAAAGTTTGACGGCCTTCTGCTAAGATGAAGGTATACCAGGAAGGCAGGCTCATATTGACATCCAGCATTGGAAAGATATATTTTCTGCATGAAAATCAAATCACACTTCAAAACCCATAAGAGTTTTTGTACAACTCACACAGTCTTGTTCATGTTGTCATTCATTATTAGAAAAATGGAGACCTGACCATATAACTTGTTGCATTTCACTCAGATTTTGGAACATTTAAAGAAATATTCATTTTTTGAGATGCTAAGTGAGAAAAATGTAGCTCTTTAATATAAAAATGTATGTGAGCACTTTTTAGGCTTGAATGATAAAAACAATGTGAAAGTATAGAAATCCCACGGACGGAGGAGCCCGGTAGGCTGCAGTCCATGGGGTCGCTAAGAGTCGGACATGACTGAGCGACTTCACTTTCTCTTTTCACTTTCATGCATTGGAGAAGGAAATGGCAACCCACTCCAGTGTTCTTGCCTGGAGAATCCCAGGGACGGGGGAGCCTGGTGGGCTGCCATCTATGGGGTCACACAGAGTCGGACACGACTGAAGTGACTTAGCATAGCATAGCATAGCATAGAAATCATAACTGATGATAGTTTTTCATTATATAAAGTAATATCTTTACTATAGAAAATGTAGAAAATATAGAACAGTATCAGATCAGATCAGTCGCTCAGTCCTGTCCGACTCTTTGCGACCCCATGAACCGCAGCACGCCAGGCCTCCCTGTCCATCACCAGCTCCCGGAGGTCACACAGACTCGCATCCATCGAGTCAGTGATGCCATCCAGCCATCTAGAGAATATAAAAATTACCTTTAATATCATAGCTGAGGTTTACAACTTCAAATATTGTAGTATTGTCTTCTCATTATATTTGTAGCATTACATGATCTTTTTAAATTGTGATCATAGTATTTGTACAACTTTGTAGACTCATTGTAGATCCACATCATTACATATTAAGTATTCTTCTAAAACATGACTATGAATCGTTAGATAATAATCTATCATGTGTTTGTACTATTATCAGAAACAATCTCTTAATAATAATATTCTTAAAAAGGAAGAAATGAAAAATATAAACTTTTCTATATCATTCTGAGAAAATGTTTCACATAATTATGTGAAGTAGGAGTGAAGTGATACATTAATATTTGGTATATATTTAGTTGGGCTTCCCTGATAGTTAAGACTATAAAGAATCCACTTGCAAAGCAGGAGACCCAGATTCAATCCCTGGGTTGGGAAGATCCTTTGGAGACGGGAAGGGCTACCCACTCCAGTATTCTTGCCTGGAAAATTCCATAGACAGAGGAGCCTGGCGGGCTACAGTCCATGGGGTGCAAAGAATCAGACACGATTGAGCGACTAATATAGACACACAGACACACACACATGTTTAGCTGTAATTCTTAATAATATTTAGTATTATCTCTGTGTTTGTGCAATTTCCTTATTTGAACATATTGCACTAACATTTATATGATCTTCCAGGATTTGCTCCAAGTGCTTTCCACAACATGTTAATTTTATTGTACAGTTGGTATGTATTTTTTCATTTATATATATATTTTACATGTATATATGTTTTATATGTTGCATATGTAATGTATGTTACATTTGTATATATATATTTCTTACATATACATATATACACTGAGGGGGGCATGCGGACTGATGAAGCAACACTTTAAATGCTCTGTTTTCCTCTTTGTTGTTGTTTTGTTTTTGTCTTTTCAAAGGAAGAAGATCCACCATTTCAAGGCTGCTTTACACTTTTGTGCCTACAGAATCTTGGTCACCTTGATGCAGGTGTCTTCCTTTAGGAAGGGAAGTCACTTGAGTGATGTCCCCTTGGTGATGTAAATATAGATGATTCTCATTACTCATGGTAGTTCTACAAAGTCACTGCAAAAACAGACTTAGTGAATATTGAACAATTGGTCCTAGGGTAAATACAGAGTTAGGTTCCTAAGAGCCTCTGGTCACAACATTTTCATTAACTGATCACTGCATATCTTTCTTTTATGTACATTTCTATTTAAAGACAAGTTATTAAACATGCATTGTTAATCTATTAACATTGAACTCACAGCTGACATCACTTTAACTGATGCCTGAAGGAAGCTTATCTAACACACATACCTTCTCCATGACACACAGCACAGACTTCTAGTATTTAGGTACACTAGTCAGCACTTTAGCACTACACTTGGGGGCATTTTAAATCACCAAAAAAAATGCACAAAAATGCAGAATATATATATATGTATATATATATATATGACCAAATAGACCACACAAAAGTGATTTTACCTGCCAATGCAGGAGACAAAAGAGACATGAGTTTGATCCCTGGGTTGGGAAGATACCCGGAAGGAGGAAATGGTAACCCACTCCAATATTCTTGCCTGGAAAATTCCATGGACAGAGAAGCCTGGTGGGCTACAATTCATGGGGTTGCAAAGAGTCAGACACAACTGAGCACGCACAGACGGAGAAAGGAACTGAAACAGGAGAGGAAATTAGGTATTAGGAAAAATGTTTTCCACTAACATAAGGAAAGGGTGCAAAAAAATACTCTGTGGCCAGACCACATCTGATTAGAAATAATACACTAAACTTCCCTGGTGGTCCAATAGTTAAAAATCTGCCTGCCAGCCCAAGAGACATAGGCTAGATCCTTGGGGTGGGAAGATCCCACATGCCGATGAGTGGCTGGGTCTGTGCCCCCGAGCTCCTGAGCCTGTGCTCTGGAGCCACAACTACTGAAGCCCACTCGCCTAGAATCTGTGCTCCACAATGAAAGAAATGACCACAATAAGAAGCCAGTGCATTGCCACGAGATAAAGCCTGCCCAGAGCAACAAAAACCCAGTGAGGCCAAAAATAAATAAAGACTAAAAAAAGGAAGAATAAGAAATAATACCGCTTAGGATACAGATCTAGTGTCTAGAGAAATTTGCAAATTTCTTTGGTGAAAAGAACTTGCTGAGGACAAAAGAATGGAGAAATCCCTTCTTTCCCTGTTGTGGTCCAGCATTATCGAACTTTACCTTGAGGATGGCCAAGGATTCTAGTTGAGCTTTGCTGCCAGGAAAGTTGGATAGGACTCTTGAAAGAAAACTAATCATAGGGTCCCCTGGACTGGAAATCTGTGCTCAATATAGAAATCCTAGTTTGGCATAGAAGAGGAGTTGATCTGAAAAGAGTAGCAGGTACTAACACCTTCTGATCTGAGTCACCCTGGTATTGGAGCATTCTTTGGGAACAATGATAGCTCAGTTGGTAAAGAACCTGCCTGCAATGCAGGAGACATGGGTTCAATCACTGGGTTGGGAAGATCCCCTGCAGAAGGGAAAGACTACCCAGTCCAGTATTCTGGCCTGGAGAATTCCATGGACTGTAGCATTCATGGGGTTGCAAAGAGTCAAACACAACTGAGTGACTTTCACTTTCACTTTGGGAACAATGACAAAGTGAATATAAATAACAGGGTCTTAGCAGTGCTATCCAAGTTTAGGACAAAGTATGGTATTTTTTTCCCCCAAACTATGGCACATAAGGAATGGTATTATTCTCCTTAAATTACTTATAATTTTTGTAGTTTTAAAAAAATTCTTTAATCTTTTTATTTTTATCTTTTGATTGTGCTGAGTCCTTGCTGCTGCACATGGGCTGTCAATGGTTGCTGTGTATGTGCATCAAAGTCACTCAGTCGTGTCTGACTCTTTATGACTCCATGGATGATACAGTCCATGGAATTCTCCAGGCCAGAATCCTGGAGTGGGTAGTCTTTCCCTTCTCCAGGGGATCTTCCCAACCCTGGGATCGAGCCCAGGTCTCCTGCATTGCAGGCGGATTTTTTACCAGCTGAGCCACAAGGGAAGCCCAAGAATACTGGAGTGGGTAGGCTATCCCTTCTCCAGAGGATCTTCCCTACCTGGGAATCGAACCAGAGTCTCCTGTATTGCAGGCAGATTCTCTACCAACTGAGCTATTTCTGTGAGCAGGGGCTATTCTTCATTGTGGTGTGTGGGCTTCGCATTGTGTTGGCTTCTCTTGTTGTGGGGCATAGGCTTTCAACACCTGATTCAGTAGCTGCAGTTCAGGGGCTCAGTAGTTATGGCTCACAGGCTCTAGAGCTGGGCTCAGTAGTTGTGGCACACGGGCTTAGTCGCTCTGAGGCATGTAGGATCTTCCTGGACCAGAGATCGAACCCATGTCACCTGCACTGGCAGAAAGATTCTTATCCACTGTACCGCCAGGGAAGTCCCTCTTTGTAGGTTTTTAAACAGTACCAGACTTCACTGAATTCTCCTGGTTTTCTTCCTAAATTTCTGGCCAAGATTTCCTGCTCTGACTAACCAGGGATTTTGGAATATTCTTGGGAATATCCACAGCAATTGGTGCAGATTTCTTCTCTCCTTCTGGTGGGGGAGGGTGTTGCTGCTGCTGTTGCTAAGTCGGTTCAGTCATGTCTGACTCTGTGCGACCTCATAGATGGCAGCCCACCAGGCTCCCCCGTCCCTGGGATTCTCCAGGCAAGAACACTGGAGTGGGTTGCCATTTCCTTCTCCAATGCATGAAAGTGAAAAGTGAAAGTGAAGTCGCTCAGTCTTGTCCGACTCTTCGTGACCCCGTGGACGGGGCTCCTCTGTCCATGGGACTTTCCAGGCAAGAGCACTGGAGTGGGGTGCCATCTCCTTCTCCGGGGGAGGGTGTTAGGTTTTTCTTTTTGCAAAAGAACCCATCACCTTTTCTATCTTGTCTTTCTTTTCTCTGCCACATTTAATTCCTTGAGTTTCTGGAACAGGGTCTTGGGTCCACTTGTTGGTGATCTCTTTGCATCATCCACAACTCTCAAAATTAGATCTTTAGAGCCTGACGTCTTCTTTGAGCTCCTGACTCCAGAGAAAACAGCTGACTTTACATCTTAGCCTGAATATTTAAGAGAGGTTTTAAATCAGAACTATCCAAAATAAAGATTTCTTTCTATAGTCTCTGCTCACACTTGGTTTTCCTCCTATCTTTCCCATCTTGCTTTTAAATGACTGTCTATGTTTTATTTTTGGCTTCCCTGGGTCTTTACTGCTGCGCACAGACTCTTGCTTTCTCTAGCTGCGGCAAGCAAGCAGGGGCTAGTCTCTAGTTGTGATGTGTGGGCTTCTTATTGTAGTGGCTTCTCTTGTTGCAGAGCACAGGCTCTAGGGTGTGCGGGCTTCAGTAGTTGTGTTGTGCGGGCTTAGCTGCTCTGTGGCATGTGGGATCTTAGTTCCTGAACCGGGGATTGAACCCAGTGTCTGCTGCATTGGCAGACAGATGCTTAACCACTGGACCACCAGGGAAGTCCTATCTTTCTTATCTTAGTAAAGGGCATCACCATTCATCCAATTGCTCAAAAGGAAGAAAACTAGGCATCATCCTTGATTCCTTTCTTTACTCCATCTGTCATATCCAAACCAGTGTGTTGATGGGAGGATCCCAATAGCTTCCCAATGATCGTTTTGCTTTTACTCTGTCTCCTTCTACCAAACATACAAAAATGATTTTTTTTAATTGGGCTTTATCACAACTGTTTTAAAATCTTCCAGTGACACAAATACACCACTCCAAGAACCACCATCTCTGCAAGGCATTTCCTCACCACCTTTTCAAACGATGCTTGATTTCTCCAGCCACCCTCCATCACATGATCACATTATTCTCTTTATCATACTCTAGTCAGTATTATTTTATTTATTCTCTTGTTAATTGCATGTTGTTTGTACCCTCATGCCCCTCCCCCTTGAACATAAAGATAAGGTAGTTGAGTTTTTTGTTTAGAGAGTATCACAATGTCTTAGCTTGATGCTTGGGAGATAGTTGGTTTTCAAGAGACAGTTGTTGAATGGGTGAGAACCTTTCAAAAAAAGCCCTATACATAAAAACAGAGTTTAGAGCAAAGTCGCTCTTGTTGAATGGGAGGAGCTGGGGAAGGGACTGAGTGGTGATGGTGGTTTTACTTACTTGGCCCTATTTCAGGGGCTCCTGAGGCTTCTTGAAGAACAGAGCGAAAATCAGGGGCCATGTGGGGAGGGGAGGAGCCATCAAGTGGAAACTGTCTTGTCAACAATTTTTAAAGGAGTTTAAAAACCCTGCTGAAATAAATCAGCAAAAAGAGTAGCACCTAACTCCAGTGTTTATTCATGGCTCCAAACATTACTTGCAAAATACCTTTCTCTCATGGATAGAGCAGCCTCAAATAATAAAAAGCAAACCCCCCAAACTCCCTTTGCTGTAACCAAAACATCTTTGGTAGATAGTTCTATGTAAGCAGAATTGCTTCAGGCAGCCAGCAGCCCATCACTAATCCTTAACCAATCAGAAGACAGTCTCCAAAAATTGTTAGTCAGTCAATAGCACTGGGAAACCAATGTTATAAGCATGGTACTGTCTTCTGGGATCAAGTTAATTTATTGTATCATTGACATTGTCAATAATTTACCACCTAAGAAGTTCTCTGGTTGAGAAAATTGCATGTAATAAACTTATTATCTGAGCATTAACAAAGAGATTATATAATGAATTAAAAATAAGATGTATAATTTTAAGAAAAGTTAGTTTCTCCTATCAACTAAAAATAAATATCATTTTAAAACATATTGATTTGTACATAGCATTACATTTCCCAAGATATTTATGCCTTGACCTTACCTTAAATAAATGTATGATATTCTGATATCCTGAAGGGAATATGTCTCCTTTGAGAAAAATCTCTACACTCATCAGAGCCATGATGGCATGAATCCCTGACAGATGGCTAGTCTCCCTCACAAACCCCAAAGCTCTAATCAATTTCTGCCTTAATGAAAGAACTAACTACTTTAGATTGTAGATCTCCTGGTTGCTCTTGAGAAACTGATCTTTAGGGGGAGAAATAAAATATTTTAAAAGTATTTCATGGTTTTTAATTTATGTAAAAACTTCATTTAAAAATTATGTTCACAGAAACAGACTCACAGAGAAAAAAATTAGTGGTTACATAGGACAGAGGGAAGTGGGGGGCAAGATAAGGGTGGGGTTTTAAGAGGTACAAACTACTCTGTATAAAATAAATGAGCTACAGGATATATACTACAGTGCAGAGAATACAGCCAGTATTTTATAAAAACTTTAAATGGAGTACAACCTACAAACTTTTTGAATAACTACATTGTACATCTGAAACTAATACAATATTATAAATCAACTCTACTTCAGTTCTAAAATTATGTTAAAATCCGAAAGACATTTTTACTTATGTACTGTAAATGCAAGAATAAACAGGTATTGGAAAATGGACTCATGTCTTGTAAGCACAGGCACAATACAAACATTAATTTGTTGACAGTTGAAAATAGAGAAAGAGAAGGAAGGGAGAAAAGGGTAAACCCTCAGTATTAGGACTTTTCAGGACAAGATTCAGGAAAAGCCATCTCAAACAGGTGTTTAATCCTTCAGTTCAGTTCAGTTCAGTTGCTCAGTCATGTCTGACTCTGCAACCCCATGAATTGCAGCACACCAGGCCTCCCTGTCCATCACCAGCTCCCGGAGTTCACTCAGACTCAGGTCCATTGAGTTAGTGATGCCATCCAGCCCTCCAGTCCTCTGTCATCCCCTTCTTCTCCTGCCCCCAATCCCTCCCAGCATCAGAATCTTTTCCAATGAGTCAACTCTTCACATGAGGTGGCCAAAGTACTGGAGTTTCAGCTTTAGCATCAGTCCTTCCAAAGAAATCCCAGGGCTGATTTCTTTCAAAATGGACTGGTAGGATCTCCTTGCAGTCCAAGGGACTCTCAAGAGTCTTCTCCAACACCACAGTTCAAAAGCATCAATTCTTCAGCGCTCAGCTTTCTTCACAGTCCAACTCACATCCATACATGCTGCTGCTGCTGCTGCGAAGTCGCTTCAGTCGTGTCCAACTTTGTGCGACACCAGAGATGGCAGCCCACCAGGCTCCCCCATCCCTAGGATTCTCCAGGCAAGAACACTGGAGTGGGTTGCCATTTCCTTCTCCAATGCATGAAAGTGAAAAGTAAAAGTGAAGTCGCTCAGTCGTGTCTGACTCTTAGCGACCCCATGGACTGCAGCCTACCAGGCTGCTCCATCCATGGGATTCTCCAGGCAAGAGTCCTGGACTGGGTTGCCATTTCCTTCTCCCATCCATACATGACCACAGGAAAAACCATAGCCTTGACTAGACGAACCTTTGTTGGCAAAGTAATGTCTCTGCTTTTGAATATGCTGTCTAGGTTGGTCATAACTTTCCTTCCAAGGAGTAAGCGTCTTTTAATTTCATGACTGCAATCACCATCTGCAGTGATTTTGGAGTCCCCCACCCCCAAAATAGTCTGACACTGTTTCCCCATCTATTTCCCATGAAGTGATGGGACCAGATGCCATGATCTTAGTTTTCTGAATATTGAGCTTTAAGCCAACTTTTTCACTCTCCTTAAAGTTTAGAGGCATTTATTGGCTCTCAGAACGGAAACATCCAAGAGCAGAGCTGGGTCCAAACACAGCTGGAAATCGGGGCACAAAGCTGTCTCTGGTTCAGGTGTTTCACGTCTCTCAGCTTTTCTTGCACGATGGCAACCTAAGGATGTTGGGCTCCACTACGCAGAGCGAGGGCAGCTTCCAGTGGGCACTGTTGACACCACTGGCTGCGTGAGTGGAAAAGAGCACATGCTTCTCCCTCACCCGGGCTGGCAAAAGGGTCAGAGGATCTGACTGGCTTTCCCTAAGCCTATCGCTGCATCCCGGGGAGTATGCATCCCGGGGAGTAGTCCCCGTTAGAGAGGCCTGGGAAAAGGTGGAAGACCCCAGCTCCAAGCAGGTCAAAGTTAGAGGACCTGGACTCAGCCTACGGGGCGGGCGTGGGGGCTGGAGGTGGCGGGGCGGGGAGGGTGGGGAGTGGGTGCAGCTATTGTCAGCTGGAGCAAGGCTGTGTGAACTTGATTCTTCTGTGGGTAAGTTTCTTCACCTGCACCTCATGTGCTCATGGAGAAAAATTTCCATTTCATAGTGTTGAAAGGATCGCATAAGATAACGTTTAACTAAAGCGACTCAAAGCATTTTGAAAACGAATTCTTTTCTCTCCTTCATAAAGTTTTTTAATTTTTATTTTAACTTTTAAATATGATTTTTAAAGGTCACTTTCCATGTACAGTTATAACAAAATATTGGCTGTATATTCCCCAGGTTTTACAATATATCCTCGCGTCTATCTTAAACCCAATAATTTGTACCTCCCCCCTCCTCCCCCGCCCCTTTATTGCCCCTGCCCCTCTCTCTCCATTGTTTGGTAAACGCGTTTGTTGTTTACATCTGTAAGTCAGCTTCTTTTTTGTTATCAGTTCAGGTCAGTTCAGTCGCTGAGTCGTGTCCAACTCTTTGCGACCCCATGAATCGCAGCATGCCAGGCCTCCCTGTCCATCACCATCTCCTGGAGTTCACTCAGACTCACGTCCATTGAATCAGTGATGCCATCCAGCCATCTCATCCTCTGTCATCCCCTTCTCCTCCTGCCCCCAATCCTTCCCAGCATCAGAGTCTTTTCCAATGAGTCAGCTCTTCGCATGAGATGGCCAAAGTACTGGAGTTTCAGCTTCAGCATCATTCCCTCCAAAGAAATCCCAGGGCTGATTTCTTTCAGAATGGACTGGTTGGATCTCCTTGCAGTCCAAGGGACTCTCAAGAGTCTTCTCCAACACCACAGTTCAAAAGCATCAATTCTTCGGCACTCAGCTTTCTTCACAGTCCAACTCTCACATCCATACGTGACCACAGGAAAAACCATAGCCTTGACTAGACAAACCTTTGTTGGCAAAGTAATGTCTCTGCTTTTGAATATGCTATCTAGGTTGGTCATAACTTTCCTTCCAAGGAGTAAGCGTCTTTTAATTTCATGGCTGCAGTCACCATCTGCAGTGATTTTGGAGCCCAGAAAAATAAAGTCTGACACTGTTTCCACTGTTTCCCCATCTATTTCCCATGAAGTGATGGGACCAGATGCCATGATCTTTGTTTTCTGAATGTTGAGCTTTAAGCCAACCTTTTCACTCTCCACTTTCACTTTCATCAAGAGGCTTTTTAGTTCCTCTTCACTTTCTGCCATAAGGGTGGTGTCATTTTTGTTATATTCACATATAAATTATTCTTAATCTGTTTCCTTTCTGGCCAGTGAGAGTTCCGGCTTTGCACAGGCAGCAACGACCATCATCACCAGTAGGTGGCAGTCGTGTGCTGGAAGGTAATGAACTGGTTTTTCAGGGAAAAAGAACTGGCTGAAATGCTGAGAAGCAGCTGGAGGACTCACAGTGGGGACTGTGAATCCAATTGCTGCTGCCCTGAAACCAGCCGTTGTGACCTTGATCAAGGTCTGCATTGCTCTCTGGCCTGGATCAACTCGAATGAAATTTGGAGGCTAATTCTCCATTTGGCTTTAAACATTTTTGTTTGTTTCTGTAAAGAGTAAATCTTGTATTTCACAGCAATAATCTCAGAAGCCAAAAACTGCTCAACAGTCTTGGTTGTTAGTATATACTGTCTAAAAATATGATGGTGTGAAGCATAATCCATTCATTTATTGCGAAGTCTTTGCTACCTCGGGAGGCCTAAAACAGTTCATGTAATTCTGTAAGGTAACTAATGGGCCTGCAGAGATGCTCTCGAGTTATACCCAGCTCGGAAAATCCACCTAGGAGGCCTGCAATTCAGAAACCTTGCTATTAAAAAAAGTCACACTGAGCGGGCTTCAAAAGTATTTTCCAGTCATGTAATTATGCTTTAGTGGCAGGTTCTTAAAATGACTTGGGAAAGAAGAAGGAGTTCAGAAAATTTTTGGTCTGAAATATGTTGGAAGTATCTGGGGCAGCAGGAGAAATCAGGAAATGGTGACATTTAATTGGGCTTAAGAACGAAAATGACAACCCTCCACTTTTGCTTGAATCAAACCTTATAGCAAGGTTGAAATAAGATGATGTGATAAAAATGAACATTTACCTGGTATATATATTGGAGGAGGATATTGTATTTTTAACACAGACCATTTTTTTACTACAAGGAGTTATGTGCTGGGTCCATGTTAGTATAAAAGTCGTTGCAAAAGGGAGACCCAACTGAAATTCTAAGAGTGTTCACACGTTTCTGCATTCCATGGAGATGTGGAACAGCCTCGACTGAACACTTGACCTTTATTTCTCTATACGCTTCTTTTTCAGGATAAAGCCTCTTGAATTCTTAAACCTGGCGGGTGGGGGTGAGAATTTGTTGGTGAGGTGTGGATCAGACGTGTTCTCAGGTTTCCTCCGTTCTTTATGAAACCAGACTGTGCTTTGCAGTGCCTTATACAAGGGGAGAGAAAATTAACTAAGGCATCATTAACCAAAATTCCAAAATTGAAAACCTGATTGAAACGGAAAGGTGTTTATTTGGGTTTTTTTAGGACTGTATCCCAGAAGACACAGACACAAGAAGCAGGACCTTCCTTGGTGGTCCAGTGGGTAAGACTCCATGCTCCAATGCAGCGTGCCCAGGGTTCGATCGCTGATCCGGAAACCAGTTCCCACATGCCACAACTGAGATTTCACATGCTGCAACTAAGACCTGGCACAGCCAAAAAAGTAAATAAAATAAATTCATATTTTTTAAAAGATTCAAGACACGTTTGGGTTGTGTTCTGCTGAACTACACCATGGAGTAGGGGAGGCTTATACTGCAAGGTTATGGTTACATGAATTGTTTATCAAGAATTATCATTAGGGGTGGTAAGAAGTAAGGGTGCTTGTTAGGGATTTGTTGGGGTCTGAAATTATTTACAAGGGGAGACCTTGAGACTGTAAGGTTACAGTTGGCAGATTTTGTTCTGACTGTGGTTGCTGGTATCTTTGGGTCTGCTTTAATTCAAAGAAAATGCAAGTTCCCATTTGTTGCAGAGACGTGTCTGACCAAGTCCTTAATGGCCACCAGACTCCAGCTTTGTCTGCCTGAACTGAGGTCACTCCGTTGTCATTACAGTTTGTCATCAGTATTAGTTTTATTTGTTGCTGTATAAGTATCTGAAAGAATGAGAGTTGTTTTGTGTTAACCTCTCCATTTTTCCTCCCCCCACTTAAACAAGAGGCTAGGACTTGACAGTCTCTTGCTTCTGGGTACTTATTGTGAGGTGGAACAGAAAGCCCAAGTTACATTCTGGACCCACGAGGGCTTGAAACACAGCATGCTGGGCCCCATTCCCAGGGTTTCTGATTCAACAAGTCTGGGGTGAGTCCAGGAATTGGCATTACTAACCATGAGCCTCCCTTGAATATTAGATGCTGCAGGCCAGCAAAAAGCAAAGGAGAAAAAGAAAGATATGCCCATCCGACTGCAGAGTTCCAAAGAATAGCAAGGAGTGATAAGAAAGCCTTTCTCAGCGATCAATGCAAAGAAATAGAGGAAAACAATAGAATGGGAACGACTAGAGATCTCACAGGAATTTTATGCAAAGATGGGCAAATGAAGGACAGAAATGGTATAGACCTAACAGAAGCAGAAGTTATTAAGAAGAGGTGGCAAGAATACACAGAAGAACTGTACAAAAAAGATCTTCATGATGCAGATAACCACGATGGTGTGATCACTCACCTAGAGCCAGACATCCTGGAATTCAAAGTCAACTGGGCCTTAGGAAGCATCACTATGAACAAAGCTCATGGAGATGATGGAATTCCAGTTGAGTTATCTCAAATCCTAAAAGATGATGCAGTGAAAGTGCTGCATTCAATATGTCAGCAAATTTGGAACACTCAGCAGTGGCCACAGGACTAGAAAATGTCAGTTTTCATTCCAATCCCAAAGAAGATAAGATCAGATCAGATCAGTAGCTCATTCGTGTCCGACTCTTTGCGACCCCATGAATCTCAGGACACCAGGCCTCCCTGTCCATCACCAACTCCTGGAGTTCACTCAGACTCACGTCCATCGAGTCAGTGATGCCATCCAGCCATCTCATCCTCTGTCGTCCCCTTCTCCTCCTGCCCCCAATCCCTCCCAGCATCAGAGTCTTTTCCAATGAGTCAGCTCTTCGCATGAGGTGGCCAAAATACTGGAGTTTCAGCTTTAGCATCAGTCCTTCCAAAGAAATCCCAGGGCTGATCTCCTTCAGAATGGACTGGTTGGATCTCTTTGCAGTCCAAGGGACTCTCAAGAGTCTTCTCCAACACCACAGTTCAAAAGCATCAATTCTTCAGTGCTCAGCCTTCTGTATAGCCCAACTCTCACATCTATACATGACCACTGGAAAAACCATAGCATTGACTAGATGGACCTTTGTTGGCAAAGTAATGTCTCTGCTTTTGAATATGCTATCTAGGTTGGTCATATCTTTCCTTCCAAGGAGTAAGCGTCTTTTAATTTCATGGCTGCAGTCACCATCTGCAGTGATTTTGGAGCCCAGAAAAATAAAGTCTGACACTGTTTCCACTGTTTCCCCATCTATTTCCCATGAAGTGATGGGACCGGATGCCATGATCTTTGTTTTCTGAATGTTGAGCTTTAAGCCAACCTTTTCACTCTCCACTTTCACTTTCATCAAGAGGCTTTTTAGTTCCTCTTCACTTTCTGCCATAAGGGTGGTGTCATCTGCATATCTGAGGTTATTGATATTTCTCCCAGCAATCTTGATTCCAATTTGTGCTTCTTCCAGTCCAGTGTTTCTCATGATGTACTCTGCATATAAGTTAAATAAACAGGGTGACAATATACAGCCTTAAGAAAGGCAGTGCCAAAAAGGTTCAAACTACTGCAGTATTGCACTCATCTCACATACTAGCAAAGTAAAATGCTCAAAATTCTCCAAGCCAGGCTTCAACAGTACTTGAACCATGAAATTTCAGATGTTGAAGCTGGATTTAGAAAAGGCAGAGGAACCAGAGATCAAATTGCCAACATCCGCTAGATCATCAAAAAAGCAAGAGAGTTCCAGAAAAACATCTACTTCTGCCTTATTGACTATGCCAAAGCCTTTGACTGTGTGGATCAGAATAAACTGTGGAAAATTCTTCAACAGATGGGAATACCAGACCACCTGACCTGCCTCTTGAGAAATCTGTATGCAAGTCAGGAAGCAACAGTTAGAACTAGACATGGAACAACAGACTGGTTCCAAATAGGAAAAGGAGTATGTCAAGGCTGTACATTGTCACTCTGCTTATTTAACTTATATACAGAGTACATCATGAGAAATGCCAGGCTGGATGAAGCACAAGCTGGAATCAAGATTGCCGGGAAAAATACCAATAACCTCAGATATGCAGATGACACCACCCTTATGGCAGAAAGCGAAGAAGAACTAAAGATCCTCTTGATGAAAGTGAAAGAGGAGAGTGAAAAAGTTGGCTTAAAACTCAACATTCCGAAGACGAAGATCATGGCATCCAGTCCCATCACTTCATGACAAAGAGATGGGGAAACAATGGAAACAGTGAGGGACTTTATATTTTGGGGGGCTCCAAAATCACTGCAGATGCTGATTGCAGCCATGAAATTTAAAGACACTTACTCCTTGGAAGAAAAGCTATGACCAACCTAGACAGCATATTAAAAAACAGAGACATTACTTTGCTGACAAAGGTCCATCTAGTCAAAGCTTTGGTTTTTCCAGTAGTCATGTATAGATGTGAGAGTTGGGCTATACAGAAGGCTGAGCACTGAAGAATTGATGCTTTTGAACTGTGGTGTTGGAGAAGACTCTTGAGAGTCCCTTGGACTTCAAGGAAATCCACCCAGTCTATCCTAAAGGAAATCAGTCCTGAATATTCATTGGAAGGACTGATGCTGAAGCTGAAGCTCCAATACTTTGGCCACCTGATGTAAAGAACTGACTCATTGGAAAAGACCCTGATGCTGGGAAGGATTGAAGGCAGTAGGAGAAGGGGACAACAGAGGATGAGATGGTTGGATGCCATCACCAACTTGATGGACATGAATTTGAGTAGGCTCCAGGAGTTAGTGATGGACAGGGAAGCCTGGCATGCTGCAGTCCACGGGGTCACAGAGAGTCAGACATGACTGAGTGACAGAACTGAATAATGCTAGAGAATGTGCATGTATGTGAAGGTGTCTGCTGAGGCAACATGGAATCTCTTGGAACTGAGGGACAGGACATTCTCAAAGCTCAGGAAAAACATGAAGGTCTGGAGATCCTGAACCCCTTGAGGATCAGTGCCATTTTCTTAGCCTTGCTCCAGGACTGGCCTGAGCTCAATGAGGATGGGGCTTGATGGGAAGTGCCTTTGTCCAGAACCAGGTAAGCCAATTTCCTAGATAAACCTAGGACAGTGATGATCTAGAGCACCCATGACACACTGAGAAACTATTGTCTGGGCACCAAATAACCCTGGGAGAAAGAGAACACATAGCTGAATTTCTTGCCAATTTGTCACCAAGCCCAAGCTAATGTGCTCCCCTCACAACTGGCCAGTACATCAAGAGGCACAGTGTTGGGACAAAGAATAGCAACTTTATTGGGAAAGCCAGCAGACTGAGAATACAGTGGACTAGTGTCCCAAGGAACCACTTGAGTCAGAATTCACACTTCTTTTATACTAAAGGGGAGAGGGTATGGTTGATTGTTGCAGAGTTCTTGATCCTGGAATCCTTTGTTCTTGCAGCTGTCCATGTAGGTCTGGTCACAATGTTCCTATAAACCTCCAACAAGACAAACGTTATTCTGTGCTCTGCAACTTTTCTTCTCTATATGCATGGAAAAAAGTTATACCTTTCTATCATGTATATATCAGGATATAGGCAACATACTTTTACAGAAGGTGCAGAGTCAGCATGACTAAGCACAGGCAACAGGGAATAAGGGTCAGAGCTAAAGGAATCAGTTCAGTTCAGTCGCTCAGTTGTGTCCGACTCTTTGCAACCCCATGAATCACAGCACGCCAGGCCTCCCTATCCATCACCAACTCCCGAAGTTCACTCAGACTCACGTCCATCGAGTCAGTGATGCCATCCAGCCATCTCATCCTCTGTCGTCCCCTTCTCCTCTTGCCCCTAATCCCTCCCAGCATCAGAGTCTTTTCCAATGAGTCAACTCTTCGCATGAGGTGGCCAAAGTACTGGAGTTTCAGCTTTAGCATCATTCCTTCCAAAGGAATTCTGATCTCCTTCAGAATGGACTGGTTGGATCTCCTTGCAGTCCAAGGGACTCTCAAGAGTCTTCTCCAACACCACAGTTCAAAAGCATCAATTCTTCGGCGCTCAGCCTTCTTCACAGTCCAACTCTCACATCCATACATGACCACAGGAAAAACCATAGCCTTCGCTAGGCGAACCTTTGTTGGCAAAGTAATGTCTCTGCTTTTGAGTATGCTATCTAGGTTGGTCATAGCTTTCCTTCCAAGGAGTAAGCGTCTTTTAATTTCATGGCTGCAGTCACCATCTGCAGTGATTTTGGAGCCCAAAAAAATAAAGTCTGACACTGTTTCCACTGTTTCCCCATCTATTTCCCATGAAGTAATGAGACCAGATGCCATGATCTTCATTTTCTGAATGTTGAGCTTTAAGCCAACTTTTTCACTCTCCACTTTCACTTTCATCAAGAGGCTTTTTAGTTTCTCTTCACTTTCTGCCATAAGGGTGGTATCATCTGCATATCTGAGGTTATTGATATTTCTCCTGGCAATCTTGATTCCAGCTTGTGTTTCTTCCAGTCCAGCATTTCCCATGATGTACTCTGCATATAAGTTAAATAAGCAGGGTAATAATATAACAGCCTTGATGTACTCCTTTTCCTATTTGGAACCAGTCTGTTGTTCCATGTCCAGTTCTAACTGTTGCTTCCTGACCTGCATACAGATTTCTCAAGAGGCAGGTCAGGTGGTCTGGTATTCCCATCTCTTTCAGAATTTCCCACAGTTTATTGTGATTCACACAGTCAAAAGCTTTGGCATAGTTAATAAAGCAGAAATAGCTAAAGGAATAGATGCAATATGAAGACAGGTTTGTTCTACTCTTACAAATTCGGTGGTATAGGGAATGGCAGTCAGGTTTAGTTTGATTTGAAGAAAGCAATTAGGTATTTCTTACTTACCCAACTTTGAGTCAATGTCGCACCCAGTACACAAATTTCTGACTTATGACACATAATCCACATTAGTATTTGAAACCCCAAAGTAAGTTCTGCCCCTGCCAAGCTCTGGATCCACTTGGGAAGAAATAAGGCAGGTTGGGACCTGGGACCCTTTGCTGCAGTGCTTACTCCTGGACAAACCTCTCCTCCAGCAACAAAATACAGAGAACCTACATGGGACTAAAAACAAGCATATGCAAATTGGAGCAAATTATGGACAAAAGGTACAAAAAAAAGACCCACCTCAATTGACATTTCTGAAGAGCTGGGAGCAAATATAGGGTGTTAGGAGCAAAAGCAGGGTATTGCGCGTGCCCCCTGCACACACGACCAGCAGTGGAGGGGGCAAAACATCCGTCACCTCTCTGGCCTGACTCCTGGACTTATCCCTATCCTGACCCCATATTAGAAACAAGCTTGTCCCCCTTGGGGAGCAAGCCAGCAAGGGAACTTGTTGTTTGATCTCGCTCTCCTCTGCAGGGGTCCCAGTAAAGCCTTGCCTGAATTTCTTGACTGGGCTCCAGTCAATTTATTTTGATTGAGGGAAACCAAGAACCCTGGTCCTTTTCAGGAGGAACTGGGCTTCTTTCAGTGCAAATCTTGCCCTGCCCAACACTGGGAGCTGAAATCCAGTCAGGCTGTGAAAAACAGGTGACTTTTCCTAATTTTCTAAAGTGCGCACACAATTTCTGCATAATATTGCATCATGAATATATTATACTTTAGGCATTTTCCTGTTGACTTTCACGTGGATTCTACCTTTCACCACCTCAACAAATATCCCTGTGCATTTTGTAAGGACCAGAGCACAGCCATGACAGGCCTCGAACACCAGGCCTAGGTATCGATATACTTAGGTTTTGCTTTCTTGAAAAAGCCCAGCCCCAGTTCCAGGGAACTGCCCTAGAAAACCCCTGGAAAATACCCACGTGCTTATGCAGAAGGCTGTGTTTGAGACTGGCTGTTCCCCGAGAGCGCCAAAGCAAACAGCCAATCCCCAGTGAACACCTAATCTGCAAGCAGAAACTTGTAGGGTAACAGTCTTGCCCTATATAAGACATGTAACCCAGAGCTTGGGGCTGTTGTCGAGACTCCACTGCATTGGATGAGACTTGAGCCCTAGCTCGAGCTAGAAATAAACTCTTTCGTGCTTTTGCAGTACTGTGAGCAACTCACTCTCTCGGTCTGGGGATCAGGAATCTGGCATAACATTTTCTCCTCCTAATATAGATATTTTCAAGTTAGATATTTAGAAATGGAATTACTCAACTACCTGACATTTTCACTTGATTTTTCTCACAGAAATTCTGCCAATTAGAGAGGCATGTGATATTAGAAGCAGTTTGGTTTTAAAAAAATGCAGACTTCTGAGAGTGTTCGAACCTCACCCATGAGTACAGATCAGCCCATACAGGTGGCTTTTCTTTAATTTCTACTTGAAAAAAAATTTTTCTAGTTGAGATATACTGTCCTGAGCAAATGAAAGAAAAATTAGAGGGGAATGAGTGGAGAATTACTAAAATAGGTACATTTGGAGTAGGGATTAGGGTGCAATGCTTAGTGACTTAAATTGCACCAAGGCACTGATTTCCTAAGGGTTGAACACAGGGACATAAGAAGTTAAAAAATTTTGCGGATTAGCTTGTATCTCAAAATTATAGGCTAGTCCATTTCCCACTAAGAAAGAGGAAAAAACACCCACATTGCTTTCCTTGGAACCCAGTGTTCAGGTAATGTGAGTTAAGCTTCATTATAAATTAAAAAGACTTTGGGGGTCACATGGCAATTTAAATATCTTTGCAGTATTGTTTCTGTGGAGAAGGCAATGGAACCCCACTCCAGTACTCTTGCCTAGAAAATCCCATGGGCGGAGGAGCCTGGTAAGCTGCAGTCTATAGAGAATGGATTTCTCTTTCCAAGCAATTGATTTCAGTGTATGCTTTTGGTACCTGACCACTTAATAGGAAGTTAAATTATGTGGTTATAAAGCTCAATCTTGAAGGACCCTGGCTTTTGGACTTCAGTAAGTACAACTAAAATAGTTGAACCAGGAAGAAACCATGCTCCAAAGTCTCTAAAAGAGGTTTCAAATGTATTTACTGCAATTCTTGTGCTGGTGTGGTTTGTGGTCATTTTAAAAGCTAGGCTTTTAATGAACTTATTTGCAAAACAGTGTTAGACTCACATAGAAAACAAACTTACGTTTATCAAAAGGGGTTGGGGGGAGATAAATTACATTCAGCATTTACATATACACATCAAGCACAGACTGTATAACACAGGGAACTATACTCAATCTGTTGTAATAACCTAAATTGGAAAAGAACCTTAAATCATATACATACATATATAACTGAATCCCTTTCGCTATACACCTGAAATGAACATAACATTGAAAAGTACCTGTACTTACAAAATAAATAAAAACTAGGCTGTAAAACCATGACGTATACTGTCTTCTTTCCCCTGTAAAACAAGGTGAATCCGCAGGGCAGCTCTGTGGAAAATGGCTTAAGAAACACAGCCATTCTGGGACCCCTCTGGAGCGGCGGGAGGGGCTTGCACCGCCAGCTGCAGGAAACTTAAATTCCTGACCTGGTTTTTTAAGATATTCAAGGAGAAAGCAGGGCCACTCATACCCCGTCTAGCCCAGCTACTGTTCCTTTTATCATTTCAAGTTAGCCACATTTGTTTGAGCAGCAGGTAAAGCACCTTTCAAAAGGCTGTCATCTCCAAGGGAAGTCATCTGTTTTACATTAATTGTCCATTAGTCGTCAAGCCTCCATCCATTAAAATCCTCAGCCGCTCATTGCAGATATTGTGCCCAAGTCCTGCTGTCAGCTTTCAATGTAGAGCTGTTTTTTCCACGTCTGACTTAATTGCTATAAGTGCCTTTTCCTTTGAGAGACCTTGGAGCTCACCAATTAATGCTAACTTTCCTTCCTTGCTAGGTTGAACAGATAAACCTCCGTGAGGACAGTTGGGCTGCTACTTACTCTAATTTGTTAGCTACGTTTCTGCCTGAAGCTCACAACTAGTATTTTTACATCTGTACTGCTGTTTCCCTGATTACTTATGAATATGTTTTGAATGGACTTAGTTTTCTAGAGCAAAAATGGTCCATACACTTACAATCCATCCATGCTATTGTGATAAGGGGTGTAAATTCTATTTTCTCCTGATTACTTTAAACATGTAATTTTTTAACGCACTCTGCAGAACAGCTTGGATGAAACTGACATTGTTGATGGAAAAATTAAGCTTTCATCCTTTCAAATTACAACTCAAGAGGCGGCAGCACAATAATTTAATTACTGAAGCTGCCTTATTGTAACTGACTCACCTACCTTTAGCCTCATGGCTGCCATTTTGAAAAAAACATATTTAAAAGGAGGAAGAGTATAAATCATTGGATGACCAATTTTAAAGCGTCTTTTAGAAATTTTTGATAGGAATGGAGGAAAATGAGAGTATGCAAGACAGAAAAGTAGATTAACATACAGAAGTACTAGAAAAACAATAGTTTTGATTTATCTTTTAAAAATGATATCATATTCCCACTTATTATTGCATTTTATTAACATTTAAAATAGCCAACCCATCAATATAAATTCCTTTCACGATATCATGGTAATCTATCTACGAATTCAGATTTTAAATAATGACTCCTGTCATTAACCGATTTTATTACAGGCTTTTTGGGGGCCTTCCATTATCCGTGCCTGGATAATCCCACAGACAGAGAAGTCTGGCGGGCTACAGACCATAGGGTGGCAAAGAGTTGGTTGGCTATGACTGAGTACACACAGGTTTTTTAAAACTTTATCAGCATTTTGTTGTTGTTCAGTCGCTAAGTCAAATCCAATGCTTTGCCACCCCATGAACTGCAGCACGCCAGGCCTCCCTATCCCTCACTATCCCAGGATTTAATTTCATCTTATAATTGGATTCGCTAATAAACATCCCTGTTAATATCTGGTTAAGTACTCGTGTATTGAGTTGTTGTACTTTATTTACACAATACCAGAAAGAAGAAAGAAGAGGAAGAGGAGCAAGATGGGGAAGGGGAAAGAGACAGGGGGCGGGAGAGGAGTAGTGGTGGAGAGAAAGAGGTAAATGCATCCAGCCTGATGTAAATTACAAGATTCCATGAAAGATTTCATGAAAATCAAGATTTCATGAAATTACAAGATTTCATGAAAATCAAAGATGTGTTTTCTACTTCTTGAAGACTGTTGAAAAAAATATCCCCTTTTGTCTTTAGTGAACCATTTAGCGTAAAAATAAGCAACCACCTGGGAAACATCTAAAACAAGTAAAATCTGCCTGGGGGCCCTCCACCTTCCTTGCAAGGGGCCTAACCTGGTAGCAATCCCTCCCACAAACTATCCTCTCTGGGGTGATGGTGAGGGGCAAGCCTGTGTTACATCTCAGACAGCCTTGGTTAGTACTAAGTTATCAGCAAAGCCAGCTACTAAGGTTGAGGGTTTTGACCTTTTCAGAGGGTTCTCACTCAGTCAACATTTCTGAAAGCAGACTGGTATACACAGCCCGGTGAGCAGAGTTATATCTTTCTAAATCAAGATCTTTGTTTTCTTCCTGGGTTATCTCCTCTGATTCATTCTACAAGTTTTGTTTCTGTATCATGGGTACAAAGGATGGCCACATTCATCCATCTTTACAGAAAGAAATCTTTCAGTTCAGTTCAGTCACTCAGTCATGTCCAACTCTTTGCAACCGCATGGACTGCACACACCAGGCCTCCCTGTACATCACCAACTTCCAGAGTTTACTCAGACTCATCTCCATTGAATCGGTGATGCCATCCAACCATCTCATCCTCTGTCATCCCTTTCTCCTCATACCTTCCATCTTTCCCAGCGTCAGAGTCTTTTCAAATGAGTCAGTTCTTTGCATCAGGTGGCCAAAGTATTGGAGTTTCAGCTTCAACATCAGTCCTACCAATGAACACCCAAGACTGATCTTTAGGATGGACTGGTTGGATCTCTTTGCAGTCCAAGGGACTCACAAGCGTCTTCTCCAACACCACAGTTCAAAAGCATCAGTTCTTCAGTGCTCAGCTTTCTTTATAGTCCAACTCTCACATCTCTACATGACCACTGGAAAAACCATAGCCTTGACTAGACGGACCTTTGTTGGCAAAGTAATGTCTCTGTTTTTTAATCTGCTATCTAGGTTGGTCGTAACTTTCCTTCCAAGGAGTAAGTGTCTTTTTATTTCATCACTGCAGTCACCATCTGCAGTGATTTTTGAGCCCCCCAAAAATAAAGTCTGTCACTGTTTCTACTGTTTCCCCATTTATTTGCCCTGAAGTATGGGACCGGATGCCATGGTCTTAGGTTTCTGAATGTTGAGCTTTAAGGGAACAAATCACAAGCTAGTCATTTCTAGGAGATTCCCTCCATAGGCCCTCTCCTCTACGGGCGGTCCTTGAAAAATCCTGTGGACTTTTCCCTCAACTTTTCATGAATAAAGTTTAGGAAAATGCCAAAAACACAATCCAAAAGATTCAAAGACATATTGATCAAGGATTAAAAAACCTCACATGCATCCCTTTGCCCTTCAGGATAATGCTTCTTAATGCTACTTAGCTTTTACAGTATCATTTGTATTAGCCAATGGTGATTAGGTTAGAGATGCCAAATCTACCAACTCAACTAGGAGCTTTGTACATCCTGCAATCCTGTGTCATCATCTTTTACATCATATTCTTTGTCACTGTTTCATTTGCCCAGGAATGTGATAGTTCTGTATTTCTGTGTTTCTGAACTTCCACCTTAGTGTTCTGATTGAAAGTCTGTAATGTTGTTCACCCATGTGGAATCTGGCTGGAAAGGATATTCTTTCTAAGGTCTTTGCCTGAGGGTTCTGTCACGCCTTTGTGCTAACTCTCAAATGTCTTTGTATCAAAATTTTTCTTATTATGGTTGAATCTGTTCCCCACCCATGGCAGACACACCATAGAGTGATTATCTGAGTCATGCCCATAATTCCCTCAGCATGCAGTGTGGGTAGATCCTGTGATCTGTTTCTAGTCAATAGAATATGGCAAAGATGCAGGATATCACTCCTGTGATTGTCTTATTTTATGGGTTAAAGGTGAAGGGATTTTACAGGTACAATTAAGGTCACTAATCAGTTGATAATCAAACACCCTCTTCCAACAAGACAAGAGAAGACTCTACACATGGATATCACCAGATGGTCAATACCTAAATCAGATTGATTATATTCTTTGCAACCAAAGATGGAGAAGCTCTATATAGTTAACAAAAACAAGACCAGGAGCTGACTGTGGCTCAGATCATGAACTCTTTATTGCCAAATTCAGACTGAAATTGAAGAAAGTAGGGGAAACCACTAGACCATTCAGGTGGGGAAACCACTAGACCATTCAGGTATGACCTAAATCAAATCCCTTATGATTATACAGTGGAAGTAAGAAATAGATTTAAGGGCCTAGATCTGATAGGTAGAGTGCCTGATGAACTATGGAATGAGGGTCGTGACATTGTACAGGAGACAGGGATCAAGACCATCCCCATGGAAAAGAAATGCAAAAAACCAAATGGCTGTCTGGGGAGGCCTTACAAATACCTGTGAAAAGAAGAGAAGTGAAAAGCAAAGGAGAAAAGGAAAGATATAAGCATCTGAACACAGATTTCCAAAGAATAGCAAGAAGAGATAAGAAAGCCTTCCTCAGCGATCAATGCAAAGAAATAGAGGAAAACAAAAGAATGGGAAACACTAGAGATCTCCTCAAGAAAATTAGAGATACCAAGGGAACATTTCATGCAAACATGGGCTCGATAAAGGACAAAAATGGTATGGACCTAACAGAAGCAAAAGATATTAAGAAGAGGTGGCAAGAATACACAGAAGAACTGTACAAAAAAGATCTTCACGACCAAGATAATCCCAATGGTGTGATCACTGACCTAAAGCCAGACATCGTGGAATGTGAAGTCAAGTGGGCCTTAGAAAGCATCACTATGAAGCTTTGGAGGTGATGGAATTCCAGTGGAGCTATTCCAAATCCCAAAAGATGATGCTGTGAAAGTGCTGCACTCAATATGTCAGCAAATTTGGAACACTCAGCCGTGGCCACAGGACTGGAAAATGTCAGTTTTCATTCCAACACCAAAGAAAGGCAATGCCAAAGAATGCTCAAACTACTGCACAATTGCACTCATCTCACACACTAGTAAAGTAATACTCAAAATTCTCCAAGCCAGGCTTCAGTAATACATGAACCATGAACTTCCAGATGTTCAAGCTGGTTTTAGAAAAGGCAGAGGAACCAGAGATCAAATTGCTAACATCTGCTGGATCATCGAAAAAGCAAAAGAGTTCCAGAAAAACATCAATTTCTGCTTTATTGACTATGACAAATCCTTTGACTGTGTGGATCACAAGAAACTGTGGGAAATTCTGAAAGAGATAGGAATACCAGACCACCTGATCTGCCTGTTGAGAAATCTGTACGCAGGTCAGGAAGCAACAGTTAGAGCTGGACATGGAACAACAGACTGGTTCCAAATAGAAAAGGAGTACATCAAGGCTGTATATTGTCACCCTGTTTATTTAACTTTTATGCAGAGTACATCATGAGAAATGCTGGACTGGAAGAAACACAAGCTGGAATCAAGATTGCTGGGAGAAATATTAATAACCTCAGATATGCAGATGACACCCCTCTTATAGCAGAAAATGAAAAGAAACTAAAAAGCCTCTGGATAAAAGTGAAAAAGGAGAGTGAAAAAGTTGGCTTAAAGCTCAACATTCAGAAAATGAAGATCATGGCATCTGGTCCCATCACTTCATGGGAAATAGATGGGGAAACAGTGGAAACAGTGTCAGACTTTATTTTTCTGGGCTCCAAAATCACTGCAGATGGTGACTGCAGCCATGAAATTAAAAGACGCTTACTCCTGGGAAGGAAAGTTATGACCAACCTAGATAGCATATTGAAAAGCAAAGACATTACTTTGCCAACAAAGGTTTGTCTAGTCAAGGTTATGGTTTTTCCAGTGGTCATGTATGGATGTGAGAGTCGGACTGTGAAGAAAGCTGAGCACCGAAGAATTGATGCTTTTGAACTGTGATGTTGGAGAAGACTCTTGAGAGTCCCTTGGACTGCAAGGAGATCCAACCAGTCCATTCTAAAGGATATCAGTCCTGGGTGTTCTTTGGAAGGAATGATGCTGAAGCTGAAACTCCAATACTTTGGCCACCTCATGCGAAGAGCTGACTTATTGGAAAAGACTCTGATGCTGGGAGGGATTGGGGGCAGGAGGAGAAGGGATGACAGAGGATGAGATGGCTGGATGGCATCACTGACTCGATGGATGTGAGTCTGAGTGAACTTCGGGAGTTGGTGATGGACAGGGAGGCCTGGCATGCTGCAATTCATCAGGTCGCAAAGAGTTGGACACAGCTGAGCAACGAACTGAACTGAACTGAATCAGTTGACTTTAAACAAGAAAGAGTTTATCCAGGGTGGGCCTGACATTTTCACATGGACCCTTTACAAGAGGCTCCAGGCCTTCCCTGAAGTTACAGACTTAAAGCAGCAGAGACTGTCTTCTCTCCACTGCATGCTTTGAAGAAGCAAGTTGCTGTGAATTCTACAGCCACAAGGAAATGAATTCTGCCCTTAACCTGAAGGAGCTTTGAAGTGAATTGTTCTCTAGGTGAGTCTCCAGATGGTTAATGCAGTGCAGGCAACACCTGATGTCATCCTTTGGGAGGCCCCGAGCAGAGAACCCATTTACACCCATCCCAGATTCCTAACCCAGGACCTGTGAGGTAACAAATGAGTGTTGTTTTAGGCTGCAAAGTGGGAGGTAATTTGTTGTGAAGCAACAAGAAACTAATACCCACCCTTACAATAAAGATATTGTACTGTTTTTATTACCCAGCATCCCTCGCATCATTCCTTACACAGCTAAACCTTAATCCATGGACTACATAGAACGTTGTGTAGCAGTTTGTACTCAAGTCACACCCCAGGTTGCACAGATGACTTACACATAACCTTCGTGTTTCCTATGCGCTTTGCTGCCAGGTAACCTGAAACAGATCTGGTGCCCATCATGGGGGATAGCTCCTTCAAGTACCTGGACATATCTGGTCCCTTTGCTCTCTTTACATCAGCAGCTCTGGAACATTTTGGTCTCAGGGCTCCTTTTTATCCAAAATTATTTAAGACCCCCCTAAGATTTTGCTTATGTGGTAATGTTTATCATCTACCGCATTTGAAATTTAAATGGAGTGATTTTTATTTGCAACTTTTTATTCTGTTTTGGAGTATAGCTGAGTAACAATGTTGTGATAGTTTCAGGTGAACAGAGAAGGGACTTGGCCATAATATACATGTATCCCTTCTCCCCCAGACTCCCCTCCCATCCAGGCTGCCACATAGCGTAGAGCAGAGTTCCATCTGCCATTCAGTAGGTCCTTGCTGGTTACCCATTTTAAATATAGCAGTTTGTACATGCCCATCCCAAACTCCCTAACTATCCCTTCCCCCCATCCTTCCCCCTGGCAACCGTAAGTGCATTCTCTATGTCTGTGAGTCTCCTTCTGGTTTATAAGTTCATTTGTATTATATCTATTTAGATCTATATATAAAATAGCATATGTTGTTTTTCCTTCTCTGTCTGACTTATTTCACACAGTATGACAATCTCTTTGTCCATCCATGTGGCTGAAATAATGCCATTTGCAGCAACATGGAGTGATTTTTAAGCATGGGACACTCAAGTACACGTTCATTACATTAGCCATCAGAACAATGGTGTCATCCCTCACCACGAAGCTTCTGGAAAACCCCACTGTTCTCTTGTGAGAAAATGAAAGTCAATAACTAAATAGCATTGCAGTGTTATTATACATGGACAAGAGTCTTGAGAACCCCAGAGAGTCCTAGACCACACTATGAGAACCATTGCTTTATATTTTCCGTTTTTATTTTGTTCTGTTTTACAGAGTATCAAGTTTTTTTCCCAACTTTATTGATAAAGAGTTGATATATATCATATCAAATTACATTGTTGTAAGCAAATTCAAGAGAAGGAAATGGCAACTCACTCCAGTATTCTTGCCTGGAGAATCCCAGGGACAGGGGTGCCTGGTGGGCTGCTATCTATGGGGTCGCACAGAGTCGGACACAACTGAAGCAACTTAGAAGCAGCAGCAGCAGCAAGAAAACTCAAATAAGCCTATAAATGAAATGAGGTAAACATTAAAAAAAAAAAAAAAAGAAAGACACAAGAACCCAGCTATGTGATGGTGCTGGTTATTTCTTCCTTGCCCCCTGAGTACACAGTCAGTGCTTCTCTGCTCAGTTCTGTGGCCTGGAGGCTGACCTCCACAGGCAGCGTCACCAGCTTCCAACACTCCATCTTCCAGTGCAGACCAATGGGAGACGCCAGGGGAAATGGGAGAATGGGGAGGGCGAGGCTGAAGGCATGCAGTTGCCCCCTTCCCTGCCACATTGCTGGTCATCGGCAGCCCCTCGCCCCTGGCTCTAGCCTTTAGTTAGGCTCCGGTAACAAAGTGCCTTCTTTTTTCCCTTCGGAGCCTGGGAGGCAGAGGTCTCACTAGGCCTGTTGGCTTCCCTAATCCTTGCCACATTCCATTCACTGTTTTAATCTCTTTTGATTATTCTGTTTCCTCATGGATCCTGGCTCTAGGGTGACTTGAAACAATTCCCTCAAACTTAAGTTTATCTCACTGTAAAATGAAGGGTCTCAGCAACATTTCCCAAAGAGGTTTCTGCACATCTGTCTCACCATATTCTAGGTTGTATTCTCTGATCAAATACATCTGGAAAACACAGAATATCAGTTCAGCTCAGTTCAGTCACTCAGTCATGTCTGACTGTTTGCGACCCCATGGACTGCAGCACGGCAGGCTTCCCTGTCCATTACCAACTCCTGGAGTTTACTCAAACTCATGGCCATTGAGTCACTGATACCATCCAACCATCTCATCTTCTGTCATCCCCTTCTCCTCCCACCTTCAATCCTTTTCAGCATAGGGGTCTTTTCCAATGAGTCAGTTCTTCGAATCATGTGGCCAAAGTATTGGAGCTTCAGCATCAGTCCTTCCAATGAACACTCAGGACTGATCTTCTGTAGGATGGACTGGTTTGATCTCCTGCTATCCGAGGGACTCTCAAGGATCCTCTCCAATACCACAGTTCAAAAGCATCAATTCTTCGGTGCTCAGCTTTCTTTATAGTCCAACTCTCACATCCATACATGACTACTGGAAAACCCATAGCTTTGACTAGATGGACCTCTGTTGGCAAAGTAATGTCTCTGCTTTTTAATATCCTGTCTAGGTTGATCATAGCTTTTCTTCCAAGGAGCAAGCATCTTTTAGTTTCATGGCTGCAGTTTTTGTTTGGAAAACACAGAACATAATGAACCACAATTTACAGCATCATATCAAAGCTCTGGGAGCTCGTGAAGTCACAAGCTTGTTTAGCCCAGTATTTCCCCAACATCACCATGGAGCCACTGCTTTTGCAGAACACCTGGTAACACCTAGTGACCTCTGGACTAGGTCGTCTCTGGGTCTGTCTCATTCTAAGGAAAGCTCTCCGAATGCATATTAGTAACGGTGGGAATATTTGCTAGTTCTCTGTCCTGAAACCAGAAACACTCCCATTGCTGGTGCTCATTTTACTCCAAGCACATTAATGGTGAAAGCCTGGCCCCAGCCTCACTCTCAAAGGCTCAGGAAAAAGCCCCCAGTGACAGGCTCCCTCTCTTTCCACTCCTCCTTGTCCTTCCCCGTGCACCCTGGATTGGGTGATACCAGTGGGAAACAGGAGACCAAGGCCAGTTTGTGGGAGGTTCCTGAAGATGGACTTCTATTTCTGTGCCCTCAGTTTCAGACTGAGCTGCTCTTCTGACCATGACATTGACATGGTAAAGAAAGACCACCCCCATTAAAATCAGGATTGGAAGCAGGATGCCAGAAATAGCTAAATACAAATTTGGACGTAGGACAAGGGCACCTGAGCACAGTTGAGGGTGGTGATGCAAAATAAAGTGTGAATCCTCTAGGAACCCCCTGCAGGCCAGCAGTTGCTATGAACAACATGGGCTCCTGGCAAGTTTTGGGATCCCTCTTGGCTTCCCTTGGCAATTAGTAGCTCCCCTCTTGACCGATCTCCAGAAAAGCCAACAGACACCCTCTCCTACTCTTATTGCCAAGGCCCATGGGTGGCATCAGCTTATCCCACTCCAATGGCACTAACGTGAGGATCCATTCCCAGTTCCAGGGTTAAATTCTGACTGAACAGAGCCAATTTGTACAGTCTCATTTTCTTTCCAAGGACATGTTTCAGGGTGGGCTTATGACTCTCTTCTGGCCAGTGGGACATGTAAGGGCGTAGGTATTGAGGCTTTAGGGAAAGTGTCCTTGTTTACAAGAAAATGAACATCAGGCTCTGTGTTCCCTTCCTACCACTCAATGCTGTTTCATTTCTGAGTGTCTCACTGGGCCACACTGCACCCATCTTGCTTCCCCAAGGAGAAGAGCTTGAAAATACAACCGATGTTGAGAACGGCAGAGCAGAGTTTGGGAGGACCTTGGACAGGTGGCCTCACTGAGCTTCTGGATGTGCAAACATTCCCTTCCATGAAGTTTAAGCCAGTTTGAGCTGATGTTTTCTGTCTTATGAAACTGAAATCTTTCTCACAAGTGCTCCTTTTAATGGAACCACTTATGGCCATTATTTTCATCCTCGAATTCTTTCCAGGAATCCCCCCATGAATGTTCAGGAGGCAGCAGAAAATGAAGCCCTGTGTTCACTGACCTGCTTCCTCCGATGCCCAGATATACAATGCCAGTGATGACGCTGTCTCTGCAGGATGGCAAGTCAAAGCAGCTCAGGAATGTAGTCCTTGAGGACAGCACTTGTCTGGGAAGACCATCCACGGAGGCTTTCCCCATAGAGGATTTTGAAAAGAAAAATACTTGGGTGAATGCCTTGCTTCCAACAGATTCCCAGATGGAGTCTTTCCTGCACACTTAGTTTCAGTTACTGCATTGACACATACAGTTTCATGTATGCATGGTTGTCGTTTTGTCTCTTCTTTAGAACTATTGGGAGGTAGGACTTTACCTTTGACTTGTGTCTACCGTAACTCATCCTCTTTCAAGAAAGTCTTTCTCATTAATGGGTGTGTGCGTGCTAAGTCGCTTCAGTTGTGTCTTACTCTGCAACCCTTTGGACTGTAGCCCTCCATGCTTCTCTGTCCATGGGATTCCCCAGGCATGAACACTGGAGTGCATTACTATGCCCTCCTCCAGGGGATCTTCCCCACCCAGGGATCAAACCTGCATCTCTTACATCTGCCTACGTTGGCAGCTAGGTTCTTTATCACTAGCACCAGCGGGGAAGCCCTTTCTCACTAATATCCCTCCCCATTTGTAACAAAAGGAAAGAGCAGAATGATATAATGAGTGTTTTGCCCTTATATCAATCAGGATTCAATCAGAAAATGGAAACCTTTCTAGGTTTTCCAATTAGGATTGCTATAGGAACTTAAGCTTACTCACAATTAAACGATGGGATAAAGGTCAGAAGGTTGCACTGGGGACATCTGACAGGGCAGGGTAGAGTCTCAAGAGGAACTGGGGTTCCCCTGGTGAGTGTTCCCCAGGATCCAAGCCATTGTCTGCAGCAGGCACAGAGAAACACTGACTTCACTTTCTTTACTGCCTTGGACATCTCATGGGGTTACCTCTCACCAGCCAGATCCAACCTGGAACCAAATGGGGAAGGAACTTCTGGGATAGGAGTTTCCTGAATTTCTTCTGAGGCACAGGGAAGAACGGGTGTGAGGTAGAAGGTAGATGGGCTCCTGGACTGAGCAGCTGGAGTTTGTCGAGTAAATTGGAGTTTGTTTTCCTTCAACACTTCAAGGGAAAAGTTAATGGCAGGAGTGGAGAGTATCTGAGCTCTGCCAAAATAAAAAGATAAGAAAACCGTATTTTTCATTCTTGAGGTCAAAGAGACATCCCCAACTACACATGTGCAGAAAGGCTCCTTGGGGGTCAAAAAAAGGAGAGGGAGCACTAACAAATAATAAGTTCTGTCAATCGCCCAAAGATCCCCACCCCCACCCCTGCTGGAATCCATTTGGCTTGAAGATGCACATGTGTATCAGGAAGGGCTCTGGTCAGGTTAGACATATTGAAATGAAACAAAGCAAGATAATTGGTCAGAAGAAGAGACCCAGAAAAACTGCCCCCATGTAAGCGATTTAAATCTCCTCTCTGGTACACTTCTCACTAAGGAGGGCACCTATACTCTTCTCTGGGTGTGTATTTCTGCTTTGCTTCTGCTCTAAATAAACTGCTTCTTCTTTCTCTTTGCACATACTGTGCTTCCAATAAACTCTGCCTGCTTTACAACATCTCTTTGTGGAATTCTTTCTCCAAAGAAGACAAGGACTGAGTGAGGTCCTCTTACCTGTAGACATCAGATGTATGCATCACAATGAAGGTGAGTTGTCCACAGATCACTCGCCAACACTCCCTCCATATCTCAGATGAATAGAAAAGAAAATCAAAACAAAAGCAAAGAACAAGTGAGAAACAACTGTCTTTAAATTATGCTTTGGATAAGATCACTGTGGTAAAAAAAACATTCCCTATGCAGTTAACTGGGGCTTCCTTGGTGACTTCCCTTGGTACTACAGGCAGATGTTAAAGAATCTGCCTGTAGTACAGGAGACCTGGGTTCGATCCCTGAGTTGAGAAGATCCTTTGGAGAAGGGCATGGCTACCCACTCCAGTATTCTTGCTTGGAGAATTCCATGAACTGAGAAGCCTGGCAGGCTACAATCCATGGGGCTACAAAGAGTCAGACAAGACTGAGCAACTAACACATGTGCTTATACAGTTGATTGATGGAGTGTGTGTGCTCAGTCGCGTCCAACTCTTTGCAACCCCATGGACTGTAGACCACAAGGCCCCTCTGTCCATGGAATTTCCCAGGCAAGAATACTGAAGTGGGTTGCCGTTTCCTACTCCAAGTTAATTGGTGGAGGTATTTTTTTCTATTAAATTATTTCTTGCTCAAAACTCACACAGACACCTGGGAGCCAGATATAGCAGCATTGATGTCACCAGTAGTTTCTTTAGAAACTTGAAATTTGGAGCAGCTTTCTAAAATCTGCAGCTCTAAAAACCTATACAGTTCATGAAACAATTTCCCATTGGCTGGCAGTAGCCTCAAGTCACAGTAAAGTGACAGAAATGACTTCCACCAAGAACTTAGCAAACTTTCTCCTCTTGTTTCAAGAGGGAAGAAATAGCATCGGAGGAAAGTGGCAATGTTTCTAGATTTCCACACACATCCACACCTACAGTTTTCCCCTAAGTGATCCTCCTATTTAGACTAACTGGGTTTTCTGGAGGAGCCTGGGATGAATGAAGAGAGAAAGAAAAACTAATTGACTAGAAGGCAAATTTAGCAAAACAGAAGCATTGTATTCATGGACCAAAGACTCTGATATTTCTAGGGGGAAGCCCCATGCTTTGGTTAAGAATAGAGGCCCAGTTACAGACCAAGCCTTCCAGAGAGAACTCTGCAGTCCCTTTAGTGCAGGGATTCTAGAAGCTTCCTAGGTTTTGCATTTCCTGCAGCAAACACACCAACACAAAAAAAAGCATCAGAAAGTCAGAGGCCCAGAGAAGCAAATTCGGGTACATCCTAAAGGTCATGATTTGCTGGAAGCTTTGGCAAAACTGGGATTGAAAAAGGACCATCTACATATGTATGTGGTCCAGAAAGTGTTAGGCTGAGTAAAGAAGGCCCAACATGTGTTGCTGAAGGTAAACAACTGTCACTGCCCAGCAGCTAGTCCTCCTTGGAGTTGGAGCCCTGGTTCTCAGGGCCTGAATTTTGCACATTGGAAGGCAAGAAGGTCCCTGTTCCCATCCATTCTTCCCACTCTTGCAGGCACCCCTTCCACCAGCAACTCCAGCGCAGGCTGGTTGGGGTCCACTCCTCAGGGATGTTTCCTTCAGCCTGAAAGAAAAATTCCAAAGAATGAACAGTGGACATGGAGAGCAGGCCCTTCACATCGACGGTGACTTGTCAACATTCCATCCTGCATCTTCAGTGTCTTGTGGAGTGGATCTTGGGCAGTGAAGAGCTGGATGAAAAATATTGACTGCTGGCTGGGACACAGTGGTTAAGAAGTGCTTCATTTTCTCTTGAGGGTCTACTTAGGAAAATTTATCATAAGAAATCCTGGAATGACTTAGATTGTTTCAGAATAGGAGCAGGCTCTACTACAGCCTCCAATCCAATCTAATCCATTTAAGAAACTGACATTCAAGTGAGGGTTACTCTGAAACAATCCAGTCCCATCAGCCTCATAAAGACCCTTGCATTATCATCAGCTAATATAGCTTTTTTAGTCTAAATGCTGGGCATGTGGCTATTTGGAGGGTGAAGTGTGCTATTTGCTGTGAAGAGCAAAGAAATGACTCCTAGCCATAAAAAGCCATTTCTATCTACCCTTGTGGGAGGTAGAGAGGGTCATGTGACTCCCCTCAGAAAGGAGTCTAACACTTCTGACCACTTTTGCACAATTATTTTCAAAATATAGATGATAAAACAGTTGGATTGCATTCACTGACTTCCTTAATTTACTTTATTGGATTAGTTGTTTGGTGTTTAAACTTTAACTGCTGCTGCTGCTGCTGCTCTAAGTCACATCAGTCAAGTCTGACTCCGTGCGACCCCCTAGACGGCAGCCCACCAGGCTCCTCTGTCCCTGGGATTCTCCAGACAAGAATACTGGAGTGGGTTGCCATTAAACTTCAGAGGCAAGTCTAAATTCATTCAAGGGTCTACAGCTTCTGAAATAATTTTAGAATATTTTAAATTGTGTGCTTTTGGTTCCAATACATAAAGTAACTTTTACCTTGGACACAGTTGCCTTTTCAGAGGTATATACAGATTTCACAGAAGGGGGGTGTGTAGGGGAACAAGAGGACAGAGAATTGAGCAATAAGATTTATATCTTAAATCCCCAGGGCTTCCCTGGTAGCTCAGTGGTTAAGAATCTGTCTGCTAATGCAGGAGACACAGGTGCAATCCCTGACCTGGGAAGATCCCACATGCTTGGGAGCGACTAAGCCAGTGCATCACAGCTACTGAGTCCTCTCTCTGGAGTCCAGGAGCCACAACTACTGAAGCACTAGCACCCTAGAGCCCATGCTCTGCAGCAAGAGAAGCCTCCTCAATGAGAAACCCGTGCACCACAACTAGAGAAAAGCCTAAGAAGCAAAAAAAAAAAAAAAAAAAAAAGACCCAGCACAGACAAAAATAAATAAATGAATTTAAACAAGTTTAAGTCTTAAATCCCCATCTCCAGCAATTGTGTAGGCAAAGAAAATGAGTTTATTATGTGTTGCTGCAAAACATTCATCTATGAGCCTCGAGGGGATTACAGGCCTCCCTGTGTGCAGGAGCCATCCCTCACTGAGCACTGGAAATCTATCCAAATTGACAAACAAGAAATTCAAACACTGGTGTGACCTGGTCTCTGAAACTCCCTTTGTCAGTGTAAAATTCATTGCCCAATGATGGGGGTAGAATGGGAAGTTGTTGGTTGGTTAATAAAAATTCCAAGTACATCTCGTAAACCGAAGCTCCTGAGCCAGGACAGAGAATTCTTTTCAGAGCCAAGAGGATGAGGAAGATAAAACTCTCAATGGGGCATTGTTCTCCTCAGAGCCAATCAGTCTCCCAGACTTGTCTTGTCTACCCTGGCACTGACATTCTTATACAATGGTAATGTTGTTTCATTCCCTTACCATATTCTGTCCACAGCCTCACCAGCCGCCCAATTATCATGTCTTCCTGGCTCTTGTCTCAGCTTGACCCTGCTTCATGCAGCCTAGCCTTACCTGCTCAGTTTTCAAAGAATATTGTCGGCCGTATCAATAAACAAAGGATGTTGCAGCCACTGGGCCATCAGCTTCTGCGGCCACCCACCACGGTGCACCCTGTGAGAATTCAGGATGGAGAAAAACGGAGTCCTGGCCCTAGACATCGGAGAAGCACATCAAAGGAATGATTTCATTAAGCCCAGAGTCTTGCATCTTCCCATACATAGAAAAGCATTAAATCAATTAACTTGAGATGTCCTTTTTCCCCCTTTGATTAACAGTAATCTTTTGATGTTCAAATACGTGATTTTATTCCCCCCTCTTTCCCAAATTCCTATTTATCCTGGCTCCTCCCTTATCTCTTTGGGACAGTTCCTCCGAGCTATCTGAAAGCCTGGCTCCTGGCTTAAGTCCTCAGTATGTCTGTCAAATAAAATACAGTTCTCAAATTTTAGGGTGTACATTTTTTCGGTGGGCACTAACAATTTCAGTGGCTCCATATCGCCCTGTATGCCTTGTATGGTTGTATACACATATGTGTTTGTAATATTTATGTTGATGTAATATTTGACATATACCAAGTGTGATTTATGAATATGATATTTAACCTCTCCACAATGACTTTGAAAACCTCCAATAGGAGACCTCATTCTATACTGCTAATCACTGGGTACTGATTTTCAGGATTAAACCGTGTTTATTTCCAGTCGCATCTCTTATATGCCTCTTCTTACTCCATTTCACAGCCAGTGAATGAGTCAAAACAGATGACTTGAGGTCCAAACAAGACTTCTGCTCCCTGTGTATAATTTGGCCCTTGCTGTTGTCTCTGCCTGGTGTATGTCGTCACCATCAAACTGAAATATACCTACTTCTCTTTCACAACATAGCTCAGAAATCACCTCTTTTAAGTGTTTCTATGAGCCTTCCAGCTTCAGGAGCTGGTTGCTTTTTCTTGGACCTCCAGCTCCCAAGGCACCTGACATAGTTTCTGATTTGTTTCCATGTTTGACTGTCCCCACTGATTTGGAAGCTCACCCAGGGCTTCAGCCATGGCCTCATAGTCTTGGTCTGCATTTCTAAGTCCTGGCCAAACCCTAGCATGTGTAGTGATTGTTGTTTACTTGCTGAGTCGTGTCCGACTCTTGGTGGTCCCACAGACTGCAGCACCCCCGGCTTCCCTGTCCTTCACGATCTCCCAGAGTTTGCTCAAACTCACGTCCATTGAGTTGGTGATGTTGTCCAATCATCTCATCCTCTGTCACCCCCTAAGTTCTCATACGTATGTTTCGAACTAATGTGTGAATAGAGAGGGTCCTGCGTTACCTGATGGAAGTTCACTTCCAGAACCTGGCAGTCTCGTCCATCACCACTACATTAAAAATGGGCTGTGTTGAGCAGTAAAGTGACTATGGGAAAGAGAGTTTAAGGGAGTCCAGAAAAGAGCTTCGGGGCCAAATCAGCTTGTAATCGTAGGAGCTGCAGGTCTGACAAAACAGGCTTCTGCTCAGAAGTCACCTCCTCTGAGAGATGCTCTCTGAAATGTTAGTCCCTCCCCAGCCCTCAAGCCTCCTGTTTGGCTTTGTTTTCATCACTCTCATCAAAATCTTACAGTTTATTCTATATCCATCTATCTGTTGTCTGATCCCCAGTATAATGTAAGACCCACAAGGGTTAGAACGCTGTTGAATTCCCATGACCTATCTCAGCACTGACCACAGGGTAGACCCTCAATAAATATGGGGTGAAAAATAAAGGAATAGATTACTCCTGGTCCCCCAAGAATTGATGCATCCTGTTGCTGCTTGTTCCAAGTATTACGAATAGTAATTTAATAAGCTTGGTTTCCTGAGAGTTTGAGTTGAGAGTGATATGAAGTGGAATCAAAAGCTCTGGAGCCTGGGTGGTGAAGGAAAGAGGATTTCCTGAGGGCCGAGCCATCCATGAGTGATCACTGTGGTTCACAATGTGATCCTAGATCATGACACAGGGTGTGCTCATTGTTCCCGGGTTTATCATTCACACATGGACTTACTGAACTATTCAACTAATATACCTTTTGCACCTGGTGATGGTGGTGGTTAGTTATTAAGTCATGTTTGACTCTTGCACCTCCATGGACTGTAGCCCACCAGGCTTCTCCATCCATGGATTCTCCAGGCAAGAATACTGGAGTAGATAGCCATTCCCTTCTCCAAGGGATCTTCCTGATCCAGGGACTGAATCTCATGCATTGAAGGCAGATTCTTTATCATCTGGGCCACCAGAGAAGCCAAAAGTTGAGTCATGTTTTATTTGGAGGACAAAACTGAGGACTTAAGCCTGGACACAGCATCTCAGAAAACTCTGGGAGACTGCTCCAAAGAGATAAGGGAGGAGCCAGGATACATTCAAGTTTTTGCAAAATGACCAGGTAGTCAGAACATTAAAAGATTATTATTAATTAAAGAAAGCCAGTTATCTCAAGGAATTTAGTGCTTTTCATGCATGGGAAGAAGTAAGAGTCTGGGCTCACTGAAATCTTTCCTTTGACATACATCTCAGTTCTCTGGTGCCTGTAACCTGTGCTTTCTCATCCTGAGTTTTCTCAGGTGCACTATGGGGGTGGGGGTTGGGACATGGCTTACAGTGTCTGATGATTTGCTGGCGGGCATTCCGTTTCCATTCTGAGGCTCCCTTAGGGCTCACCTTCTGTTGATCAAAGCGGCTGATGGCTTGCAATATCCTTTGCTTACTGATGTGACAGGCAGCATTGTTAGTCTACAGATATTAGCAAAAAATTTTTAAAAAGGCATCTTGGCTATCCTGAAAGCTCTGTTATTTATTTATACAGAAATCCTTTCTCTACCCAATAATACTGGATAAACGAGGTGCTGCTGGAATAATAGGCTTTTGTCATTGGTGTAGCTGGCAAAATTAACCTTTTGAATGTCTTTCTCCCATGGCATGGCCAAGTTAATTTTTATAAAGACCCAGGACATCTTCAGGCACACATTATGAATCTGAGATTCAGGGCTGTGACTGGAGAATATCCTCTTGTTCCCCAAACGCACAACCTTGGGAAATCTCTGGATATCTGGTGAAACATAGGATGTTGTACAAAATATGAGCTTTAATTAAGGTTTCCTTTTGTCCTTAAGAGTCTGCTAATTATGAATATAAGTGACATAATTCCTCAGACTATATTACGTCTCATTTCCAGAGGCTCTTAAAATTCATATGCCTACATTTACTAGACCCTGAAAGAGAAGAGTAGTGTCTGGGTAGGTGTATTAGATGGTTCTGTGCCAGCTATAAGCCTCCATGGGGAAATCTGAGCAGACATTTCAGTGCTAGGCACTGGGTGAGGGTCAATGTAACAGAGCTTCCAGGAGGTGCCTCCACTACCCAGGGCTTCCGAGTAGAAGATGTTGCCCTGATGAACTGGTAATGCTCCATAAAGACAACCACAAGTATCATGAAATATCAGCTGCTCTGAGATCAAGAGCAAGCCATGGCACACTGATCTTCTGCAAAACCTTAGGACACAAGGTCAAATGACCTAGGCCTTCCATTATTATCATATGATGGGGCTTTTTTCTTCTAAATCTGTGGGGTTTTTTTAAGTGAGAAGTAATTATTGACTTGAAAACTGTTCTAGTCAAAACAGACTGTTCAGGTGTTATTTTTCTTGTCCTATTAGAAATTAAAATTTTCTATTCCTTTTAATTATGTCTGGGACGAACAATGGGTTTTCTAGAACAAAGTGTAGCTACTAATGAGGGGAAAATATACTATTACATAAGTGAGGAAATGTCACTCTTTTACAAAGTTTGGAGTTTACTATTAAAAATTAAGAACACTAATGGAATTAAAATTTTGAGTGTTAATGAGAGTAAGAGTTCTAATTGGTAGAAATACTTTATGTTTTCTTAAATACAGTTTAAGCTAAATAAGACAAACTTTTCACTTCTCAAATTAGTGAAGATCTGCAAGTATAATAACACTCCATTGCTGAGTGTTAGGGAGACAGGTTCTCTTACATTAATGGTAAGATATGACTTGACAGAATCTCTCTGGCTGAAAATTTGGCAAAACTCTTCAAAATTATACATCTGTGTTGCATTAGGTGGGGCTGAGGAAATAAGCCTCAGTGCATGGAAGAAGAGAGGGAGCTGTGGCAGCCTGAGCTAAGGAGGAGGTCCATACAGAAGAGTGAGCAGACTCCAGGTGTCAGAGAACAGGAGGATGAAAAGGATGCCCAAGTGGGTGGATGAGGGTAACAGCAGACCACTCACTGCAGGCCATCAGAGCCCAAGAGGGATGGGGAAGCCATCTGCATGGTGTAGGGCAGCTTGACACAGGGTTTCAGAGCCCAAGTAGGGAGAGGGAGGGGGAGTCTGGAAAAAGGAATTAAAACCCAGTGGAGAGCTAGTGGAGAGTGTCAGCATCTTAATGAAATGAGGAGGGAGTTGGTGCATTGGCAGAGTATCATTATTAAATATATTGAGTGTAACATGAGGATTCTCACTGTTGGAGAGTGCAATTACAGATATGAGAAGAGAGAAGACTAGAGTGAACCCTGGGGTGCTGGATTATAATTGAGGATATTGCTGTGAACTCTTGGCTTCTAGTTTGTAAAGATAGTTATAGAAGTAAGTATACATAAATATGTGTGTGTGTGTGTGTGTCTACACATAGGTTCCAGCTCTGTCCATTGGAAAGGTCTGGAAACTGTGACACCTAACATCAGTGAACACACCTGATGCCTAGATATTGGTTTCTAAACACCCATCTGTACTCAAAGGGACCAGAGATTTTTGAACAAATGGCTGATACCAGGGCTGGAGCAGAGAAAGTAAACACTAATTCTAAACATCTTGTTATACACACAACACACAAAACACACAAGGAAGTGCTCCAGTAATGATGGGGTTATGTATGAAATAAGCAAGCCAACTTAAATGGTTTCCCACTGACCAAATCTGGATTATTTGAACATCAAAAATAAGTATTGATTTTAGGAATCCATGAGTTCATAATGGTATGAATGAATGAATTGCATTGAAAATTTGAAGGTGTATGGGATACACACATGATTTCAAAATACCTCCCACAAAATATTTATTTAAGGGGAAGAAGAGTACCTTGCCTGGTCGACATCCCCTTAGTCAAGCAAAGAGAAACTAATAGGGCAAATTGAAGTCATGCGCCATCTGATAGAAGGAAAAAGAAGACTGCAGTGACACCCCTCTGACAGCTGAAGTGTGCACACTTGAATCTAATCGTCAGGAAACAGCAGACTAACCTCAAGTGAGGGAAGTCCTGCTAAATAACTGACCTGAAATCTTCAAAAGCACCAATGTTGTGAGGGTCAAGGAAAGTCTGAGGAACTCCTAAAGAGAAAACTACGTGCAACATGTGATTCTGGACTTGATCCTTTTGCTATAAAAAACATTTGGGACAACTGGTGAAATTTGAATGGAATCTAAGATGGAAGGTATACTGATGCTGCTGCTGCTGTTGCTTAGTCGCTTCAGTCGTGTCCGACTCTGTGTGACCCCATAGACGGCAGCCCACCAGGCTTCCCTGTCCCTGGGATTCTCCAGGCAAGCACACTGGAGTGGGTTGCCATGTCCTTCTCCAATGCATGAAAGTGAAAAGTGAAAGGGAAGTCGCTCAGTCATGTCCGACCCTCAGCGACCCCATGGACTGTGGCCTACCAGGCTCCTCCATCCATGGGATTTTCCAGGCAAGAGTACTGGAGTGGGGTGCCAGTGCCTTCTCCTATACTGATGCTAACTTCCTGAATTTGAAGTTTATAGCTGTACAAGTGAATATCCTTGTTTGCAGGAAATATGTAATAAATTATTTGGGGATTGGGGCATCATGCCAGCAACTCATTTTATATGTTTCAGGGGAAAAAAATCTTTGCACTATTCTTATAACTTGCCTGTGAATTTTAAGTTGTTTCTAAGTAAAAAGCTAAAGAATCCATAATGAAACTCTACTTTTGTAACTTACATGTGTAGCTTTTTGTCCTGTAGATGTGTACTTTCACATGTGCAAAATATGTGTATGATAAAATTCACCTATGCATTGAAACAAAAGATAATATACAGTGAGAACACAAGAAATAAAACCTGGTTCTCATTACTGCCTCTGTTCACCATTCCAGCTTCCAGTGAGATCACAGTGGGATGAGGAGGTCATCCTTATAGGAAAAGGATTGCTGGGCATGAGTAGGACATCAATGTGGAGGGTTGGGGTGGCCCAGAAAAAAGTGTAGTTCTCAAAATCAGATGTACAGAAACCAAATGCACTCTCCACCTAGCCTATTAGATAAGTGGTAACTTAGAACACATTTTTCAAAAGTCAATGCTGGAACTCAACATGAAGCAAAGTGGGAGATTTTCCACCAGTGGTTCCATCACTAGCTCTGGCCGCACCTTGCAAAGAGAGCTTTAAAAATCCATCCATGGACTCACACTCAGAGATTCTTATCTAATTGGTCTGAAGTGGAGCCTTAGCATGACTGATTTTTTGGAAGCCCCCGGGCAGTCCTACTGTGCAGCTGTGATGTGAACCACCTTCTGTGAGTTAAAGATACACACTCAGCTTTGAGGACCCTACTAATGAGATTTTGGAATGTTAAATCAGTGCTTTGCAACAGTGTTCATTCAAATTCCAACTTCACAGATTTTCACCATGTGTGTGTATCATCTACACTATTATTAAATTTTTTTCTTCCAATTGACCCTGTTTTACTTAATTCTATTGTAAAAAGAATTTTTAAAGAAATGCATCACCGCTGGGTGTGGACCCTCAAGACTGCTTGCCATAAAGGGAAGGTAAAGGTAAAAATAAATACTTAAATTCCCCTCAAATGTTATTATCTGCTTAATATTTAATGTAAATGAGACAATAATGATCAATCAAATCCATTTGTACAAAAAGTGAATATCTGAAATATAGCTTCTCCCATGGGATTAAAGTGATTTGAGCAGTCATTCATAAAAGGCATCATTTGGTTAGTTTTTATCTAGGAAGTTAAAGGAGAAATGAGTTTCTAGGCCAGTGAGATGATTGGATTTTCAGTTTTACAGTTAACAAGTTCAGAGACACTCTATCAACACATCGTACAGAACTATAAAAACAGGGCCAAGGATTATCGGAGCATTGATTTCTAAGCCAAATGTTGTAAGAGACTTCTGTTCAATGAAATACGGTTTTAGGAAGCAATTGTAAATGAGTTCCAGATGCCACTAGTGGACTAGGGGCCAGAATCACTCAATCTTCTTTGCTCCCCTCCCCGCAAACCCCCAAGTCTAGCCACCTCCACTTAAAATCAGCAGGGCTGGCCACTGTGGGAAACTCTCGCCAGACAGTTACCTGCTAACCAGTGTTTACTTGAGAGCGTACATTTCAAACACACCTCTCTTCCTTTCCTCTTGTTCCTTGGCTTAAAAAAAAAATAATTTATGAGTCTTCTTTACTGCACACGGGCTTCCTCTAGTTGCAGAAAGTGAGGGGTACTCTTCCTTGCAGTGCAAGGGTTTCTCACAGCGGTGGCTTCTCTTGTTGCAGAGCTCGGGGTCTAGGGCATGGGCTCAGTAGCTGTGACCTGTGGGTTTAATTGCTCTGTGGCATGTGAGAACTTCCTGGACCAGGGATCGAACCTGTGTTCTCTTCACTGGCAGGAGGATTCTTAACCACCAGACCACCAGGGAAGTCCCCCTCTTTGTCTTTTATAGAAACACTATCTCCTGAAATTTCAGGCAATATTTTTAAACAGGGTGGGCTTTCTTCTCCTGTTTCTATTGCTTTTTTCTTTCCAACCCTGACTCCTAGGGACCAAGGGTCTCTCCCTCTCTCTCTCTAATCATGCTCAAAAGACCCTTTCAGGGAAGAGTTTTTGAAGGCAAAGTTAGGGATAAAGCTTGTAGGATGCCTGATAAACTCTGGACATCCTTCTGATTGATTGGTAGTGAGGTAAAGATGTTTTGGAAATCTTAACCATCAACCTTCTTGTTCTAACTAATCGGAGTCTATGGGTTTGTGGTCAGTATGCAGTTAACTTCTTCCACTTGGTGGGGGTTACAGTATCTGCAAAGCAACTCAAGGAAATGGCTCAGGATATTATTAATATCCATGGACCTTGAGGAGGAACTTAAAGGTCCTTACTTTATTTTATGGTTAAACTATTATTATTTTGTTTTGCTTGACTCTTTTCTTTCTGTATTTTTTTTTCATTTCTCTGATTTTTTTTTTTTTTTTTTGAAATTCAGGGAAAGCTTAGAAGACTAAAGCTTTTTTGCAAAGAAGAACCAAAGGACACAGGTTGTTGTGTGTGGAGGGGGAGGTCTATCCCCAGGAAAACCCACCCACTTGGTTTAGGAGTGTCTTGGATCCCTGAGTCACTGCTTGGAGCGGAGCTGTCCTGGAGAAAGCCACTTGGCTCACAGTGGCATTTACATTGATTAAGAAAAAGTTTTTGAGCCACTAAGATGCCAAGGTTTGTTTATTCCTCTTGAATGGCCTCTCCCAAGTACAAATATTCATCCTTATAAAAGACTGGAAAGCTAGAAAGCAAAATGAAGACAGTGTCTACATTTCAGTGGTGGGCTCGTCAGTTCTCACTTATTCATTCCAACAGAGGTTTCCTGAGCCTGCGCGCACCAGTGCTGTTAGAGGTACAGCAGTTCAGTGACAAGCATGGAGCTGTCTCCACTATAAGGTGCTCATGGTCCTTTCCTATGTCAGAAGACAGGGCAGGTAAGACAGTCTTCAAACAAAATGGAAAACATTTGTAAAAAGATCATCCTAAACACCTAAAGGAGAAAATCCTACACCCGTAACCTGACGAGACAGAAGTACCCGGGCACACCCTCCATACACCTTTGATGGAGTATATTTTGTACAAGTTGGTACAAACTAAGATGAGAAATACAGAGCCCCCAAGACGTTCTGTCACGTTTGAGCAGACCCAGTCGCGAACATGGCTTGTCAGAGATTTCATCAGATTGTATAAAAGTGCCACCTCTGTTTAGGACTAGATGTTTGTAATCTTTCTGCTCTATTTGTCGCATGAACATTCATTATTTCAGATCAAAGCAAACAGAGGAAGCCACTCACACTCCCCCAGTCTCTCTCTCATTAAAATTAATTATTTTCCCAGTTCAGCCCTCTTTGTTCACAATCGTGTCCAGTGAGAGAAACAGGTCTTAGGAAACCCAATTATGTCGGAGGCAGTTTCAGAATCAGATAAAAAGGGCTGGGGGCTGGGGCTTAAGAAAGGTCGGGAAGGAAGTAACTTCACATTTCCAAAGCACTGCCATATTAAGTATTCTTCTCCTTGGGATTAGTTTTGAAAGCACTTTGCCTTAAATACAGGCATTTTCCAATTCTAATTTCTAAAACTGAAAAGAATGAATTTCATTCAGAAAGGAATAGACCAGCTCTCTGCATTGCTTTATAGCACATGAATTTAATTACCACATCGGCCAATAAAGGAATCTCAATGCATCCTGTGAAGTATTTTGCTATATTGTGCAGCTGTGGGTTTCACTTGTTTTATTTAAAGACCCCATAACATACGTATAAATGATTCCTTCAAACACAGGGATTTGGTTCTCAACTCACTGGGGAATGAATATATTGATCATTGTCAATGCATAAACCATACCCAATTAAATGTTTCAGCAGAAATAATCTCATCGAAATGAAGTCCTGACAATTCAATTTCATGTGTTTATTTTAATTCTCATTTATTAATAGAACATGAGAGCTTTGTGTTCCAAAAACAATGTCTTGAAAATTTCAAAGGAATGGTAAAAAAAAAAAAATGAAAAAATTACTGCTCTTTTTCTCTTAGACTCATCTTGACAGGACAGAAGAGTGTCAATGTTAAGTGGATATATGAGGAGTCCAAGAAGGCTCTGGAGAACAGCATTCCACAATACACTGCGATCTTCCATGCCAGTAAGCTGTGTGCTTAATGGTGGTGTTTGTCTGTACTTGGAAACAATGGCAACCCCGCTTCCTAAGAGGTGCAGCTGGTGACAGAGTCCCTGGAGGATGCTTGTCCAGAATCCTCTCCAGGGAGAGAAAGAATGGTCTGGGTCCGGTTATTGAAGGATCTTAATGAATTCAGGCTGCTGTGAAGTACCTTAGGAATGTGGGGGGTAATAGTGAGAAGGGAGGACTCGCCAGGTCTGCTGACGGCATGCATTATCTGCTGATGACTGAATGCTATGTCCCCCCAAATTCATACATTGAACTCTACTTCCCAGTCTCCAAAATTACTGCAGATGGTGACTGCAGCCATGAAATTAGAAGACATTCATGTCTTGGAAGGAAAGACATAACGAATTGTTTCGTTGCTATTGTTCAGTCACTCAGTCATGTCTGACTCTTTGTGACCCTATGGACTGCAGCACATCAGGCTTTCCTGTCCTTCACTAGCTCCCAGAATTTGCTCAAACTCATGTCCATAGAGTAGATGACAAACCTAGACAGCATATTTAAAAGCAGAGACTTCACTTTGCCGGTAAAGGTCCGTATAGTCAAAGCTATGGTTTTTCTAGTAGTCGTGTACGGTTGTGAAAGTTGGACCATGAAAAAGTCTGAGTGCTGAAGAATTAATGCATTCGAGTTGTGGTCCTGGAGAAGACCCTTGAGAGTCCCTTGGATTGTATATCCAGTCCCTTGGACTGCAAGGAGGTCAAATCAGTCAATCCTAAAGGAAATCAACCCTGAATATTCATTAGAACTGAGACTGAAGCTGAAGCTCCAGTACTATGACCACCTGATGCCAAGAGCTGACTCATTGGAACAGACCCTGATTCTGGGAAAGACTGAAGGCAGGAGCAGAAGAGGATGACAGAGGATGAGATGGTTGGATGGCATCACCAGCTTGAGGACATGAGTTTGAGCAAGCTCCAGGAGTCGGTGATGGACAGGGAAACCTGGTGTGCTGCAGTCCATGGGGCTGCAAAGGGTCAGACACAACTGAACAATTGAATAGCAATAATAATCCCCAGTGTGATGGATGGTGTGTGAAGGTGGGCCCTTGGAGAGGTAATTAGGTCATGAGGGTGAAGCCCACATGAATGAGATCAGTGCCCTTAGAGAAGAGACACAGAGAGCCCTGTCAATCTTCCACTCTGTGAGGACAGGGCAAAAAGAACCACTGTTTATGAACCTGGGAGAAGGTTCTTATCAAACACCAAATGTTCCAGTACTTTGGATTCCCCAGACTCCTGAACTGTGAGAAATAAATGCATGTTGTTTAAATTACCAAGTCTATGGTGTTTTTGTTATAGCAACCTGAGTGAGCTAAGACTCAGTGCAAATGTCCAGTACATATATGAGCAAGTGAAGATGGTTTTCTTACTTGCCAAGAAAATGCACTGGTCATAACAAACACCCTCTTCCAACGACACAAGAGAAGACTCTATACATGGACATCACCAGATGGTCAACACCGAAATCAGATCGATTATATTCTTTGCAGCCAAAGATGGAGAAGCTCTATACAGTCAGCAAAAACAAGACCAGGAGCTGACTGTGGCTCCGACCATGAACTCCTTATTGCCAAATTCAGAGTGAAATTGAAGAAAGTAGGGGAAACCACTAGACCATTCAGGTATGACCTAAATCAAATCCCTTATGATTATACAGTAGAAGTGAGAAATAGATTTAAGGGCCTAGATCTGATAGATAGAGTGCCTGATGAACTATGGAATGAGGTTCATGACATTGTACAGGAGACAGGGATCAAGACCATTCCCATGGAAAAGAAATGCAAAAAAGCAAAATGGCTGTCTGGGGAGGCCTTGCAAATAGCTGTGAAAAGAAGAGAAGAAAAAAAAAACAAAGGAGAAAAGGAAAGATATAAACATCTGAATGCAGAGTTTCCAAGAATAGCAAGAAGAGATAAGAAAGCCTTCTTCAGCGATCAATGAAAAGACATAGAGGGAAACAACAGAATGGGAAAGACTAGAGATCTCTTCAAGAAAATCAGAGATACCAAGGGAACATTTCATGCAAAGATGGGCTCAATAAAGGACAGAAATGGTATGGACCTAATAGAAGCAGAAGATATTAAGAAGAGGTGGCAAGAATACACAGAAGAATTGTACAAAAAAGAGCTTCACGACCCAGATAATCATGATGGTGTGATCACTGACCTAGAGCCAGACATCCTGGAATGTGAAGTCAAGTGGGCCTTAGAAAGCATCACTACGAACAAAGCTAGTGGAGGTGATGGAATTCCAGTTGAGCTATTCCAGATCCTGAAAGATGATGCTGTGAAAGTGCTGCACTCAATATGCCAGCACATTTGGAAAACTCAGCAGTGGCCACAGGACTGGAAAAGATCAGTTTTCATTCCAATCCCAAAGAAAGGCAATGCCAAAGAATGCTCAAACTACCTCACAATTGCACTCATCTCACACGCTAGGAAAGTAATGCTCAAAATTCTCCAAGCCAGGCTTCAGCAATATGTGAACCGTGAACTTCCTGATGTTCAAGCTGGTTTTAGAAAAGGCAGAGGAACCAGAGATCAAATTGCCAACATCTGCTGGATCATGGAAAAAGCAAGAGAGTTCCAGAAAAACATCTGTTTCTGCTTTATTGACTATGCCAAAGCCTTTGACTGTGTGGATCACAATAAACTGTGGAAAATGCTGAAAGAGATGGGAACACCAGACCACCTGATCTGCCTCTTGAGAAATTTGTATGCAGGTCAGGAAGCAACAGTTAGAACTGGACATGGAACAACAGACTGGTTCCAAATACGAAAAGGAGTTCATCAAGGCTGTATATTGTCACCATGTTTATTTAACTTATATGCAGAGTACATCATGAGAAACGCTGGACTGGAAGAAACACAAATTGGAATCAAGATGGCTGGGAGAAGTATCAATAACCTCAGATATGCAGATGATACCACCCTTATGGCAGAAAGTGAAGAGGAACTAAAAAGCCTCTTGAGGAAAGTGAAAGTGGAGAGTGAACAAGTTGGCTTAAAGCTCAACATTCAGAAAACGAAGATCATGGCATCTGGTCCCATCACTGCATGGGAAATAGATGGGGAAACAATGGAAACAGTGTCAGACTTTGTTTTTCTAGGCTCCAAAATCACTACAGATGGTGAGTGCAGCCATGAAATTAAAAGACGCTTACTCCTTGGAAGGAAAGTTATGACCAACCTAGATAGCATATTCAAAAGCAGAGACATTACTTTGCCAACAAAGGTTCGTCTAGTCAAGGCTACGGTTTTTCCTGTGGTCATGTATGGATGTGAGAGTCGGACTGTGAGGAAGGTTGAGCGCTGAAGAATTGATGCTTTTGAACTGTGGTGTTGGAGAAGACTCTTGAGAGTCCCTTGGACTGCAAGGAGATCCAACCAGTCCATTCTGAAGCAGTTCAGCCTTGGGATTTCTTTGGAAGGAATGATGCTAAAGCTGAAACTCCAGTACTTTGGCCACCTCATGCGAAGAGTTGACTCATTGGAGAAGACTCTGATGCTGGGAAGGACTGGGGGCAAGAGGAGAAGGGGACGACAGAGGATGAGATGACTGGATGGCATCATTGACTCGATGGACTTGAGTCTGAGTGACCTCCGGGAGTTGGTGATGGACAGGGAGGCCTGGCATGCTGCGATTCATAGGATGGCAAAGAGTTGGACAGGACTGAGCGACTGACCCAATCTGATCTGATGATGTTTTTGTTATAGCAACCTGAGTGAGCTAAGACTCAGTGCAAATGTCCAGTACAAATATGAGCAAGTGAAGATGGTTTTCTTACTTACTTTTCATTAAAAGTATTGGTTCATTTTTGCTATAAAATATAATATGACCACTGTATGAAATGTAAACCATATGAATTAGCCAGAAGAAAGAAAAATTTCAATCATGTGTATTTCCACTGTTTCAAAGAAATAATCATGTCAATATTCCGGAGTCTGTTATTTCAGACTTTTTCCTGTGCATATGCTTAACAATTTATAAAAAGCATATATTTTTAAGGTTTTTTTTTAATTTGATTTTTAATTCAGTCATTTCAATAACACTTTTCCATAATACCATGTATGCATGTGTGCCAAGTCGCTTCAGTCATGTCCAACTCTTTACAACGCTATGGACTGTAGCCAGCCAGCCTCCGCTGACCATGGGATTCTCCAGGGGAGTGGGTTGCCATGCCCTCCTCCAGGGGATCTTCCAGACCAAGGGATTGAACCCATGTTCCTTATGTCTCCCATATTGGCAGGCAGGTTCTTTACCCCTAGTGCCACCTCGGAAGCCCATTACTATGTCTGCATCTACATAATTTTAATTGCTACATCCTACTGTTCTGTTATGAAGCTAAAACCCAATTTACTTAAACAAGACTATTGACATTTGGCTGTTCCTATTTTATTCTATTATATGCCATTCCATAAAAAAATGTTCCTACATTCTTTTCTTTGTATACTTTTTTCAATTATTTCCTTAGAACAGATGTGTCAATAAAATGTACATTTTTTTTTTTAACACTTTTGACACCTATTGCCAAATTGTTTCCTGGGTGAGCAGCCTCTAAGATGAGGCCCAGTGATCCTCACTTTTCGTTCTTATGTCGTCAAATGTGTGGGCTTGAATGTGGCCAGACTGACGTCTCAGACCAGAAAGAACCGATTACCAGCAGGGAGGTGGGTCCTCCTGGTCGTGGAGCCTTGAGATGACTCACTCCTCCATGCAGCTCATGGCTGCAGCTTTGAAAGGGTCCTTGGGGTAAAGGACCCAGTTAAGTTGCACCCAGATTCCCAAGGAACTTGTGAGAAAATGTTTGTTGTTTTTATCGGCTAAATTCAGGGCAGCCTAAGTGTATCCCCTCAAATCAGTCCTAATCAGGAGTCTCAATGGTAGTGGACATGAGTGTGCATTTCTCATTTGGTCTTTAACGTTGTGATTTTGGTCCTTGCTGGACTGTTCACGTTTCTTTCATTACTACCAAAGTTTAATATTTGAATAAATATGTATAGTTTCTTCGTATTTTCTTTATTGAATTGTCCATTCATGTCCTTTGCCTGTTTTTCTATGAAAGGTTTGTTCTTTTTATTGAAGATATGAAGAGTACTTTAATATATTTGGGATACTGCAGATTTCTATTCCACCCCTCTGTGTACAGATGCTACACACACACACACATGTTTTCTACATAGCATCTATTTTAATTTGATATTGTTGTTACAAAAATCTTTTGCAGTTTCATGCCATCAGATTTTCACATAGTAGATTTTGTTCTTTCTTTGATATTGTACTTTACGTTTTCTTTCAGTAACTTTATAATTTCAATATTCGTGTGCACCTTTAGTCACTCAGTCGTGTCTAACTCTGTGACCCCATGGACCGTAGCCAGCCAGGCTCCTCTGTCCACAGAATTCTCGAGGCAAGAATACTGGAATGTGTTGCTATTCCCTTCTTCAGGGACTCTTCCTGACTCAGGGACTGAATCCTGGTCTCCAGCATTGCAGACAGATTCTTTACCATCTGAGCCAGGAAAACCATGGAGCCAGGAAAACCAGGGAACCATTGGAATATTTGTAAAAAATCATGTTTTTCTAGAATTTAATTTGGCATAAAACATAATATTTTTATATTTTATAAATATACTGTAAGATTTTAACCTTTCCCCCACAATAATTAATCAGCTGCCCTATTACCATTTAATAATTCTTTTCCCAATTATTTTAAATACTGAGAAAGTATAATCTGTTTTACTATCATATTAGCCAAATCATCTATTATAACCATTTTCTATATAATTTTCCTGAGATATTTTACATATTTATTTTTATAAATTTTTAATTTTTAAATAACATAAGAATTAACATCTTTCTAAGGTTAACTATTCCCATCCAGAAATATAGTATATCTCCATTTATTCAGTCTTTCTTGTGTGTGTGTGTGTGTGTGTGTGTGTGTGTGTGTGTGTGCACGCTCAGTTACTCAGTTGTGTCTGACTCTTTGCCACCCTATAGACGGCAGCCCACTAGGCTCCTCTGTCCATGAAATTTTCCAGGCAAGAATACTGGAATGGGTTGGCATATTCTACTCCAGGGGATCTTTCTTTCTTTTGTGTACTTTGGCTAAAATTTATTATTTTCTTTAAAATGATCCTGCACATTTTATCTTACATTTATTCCTAAGGATTTTGTTCTGTTTTTTATTTTGTTGTTGTCATTATTATGGTAGCAGTGTTGTTGGCGGCTCCTCTGACTCATAGAAAGCATTTGGTTTCTGCTTCTTGAATAGATGAATGAAAGAATAAGCAAATAAGTGATAAATTGGCCAAAGGTTTGATAACACAGAGTGAAGCAAAAGGTATGAGAGTTTCATAATAAAAGCACATGACTGCTGTACACATCTGGTGAAAGTGAAAGTCACTCAGTCGTGTCCGACTATTTGTGACCTCATGGACCATACAGTCCATGGAATTCTCCAGGCCAGAACACTGGAGTGGGCAGCCTTTCCCTTCTCCAGGGGATCTTCCCAACCCAGGGATCAAACCCAGGTCTCCCGCATCACAGGCAGATTCTTTACCAGCTGAGCCACAAGGGAAGCCCAAGAACACTGGAGTGGGTAGCCTATCCCTTCGCCAGCAGATCTTCCTGACCTAGCAAATCGAACCGGAGTCTCCTGCATTGCAGGTAGATTCTTTACCAACTGAGCTCTCAGGGAAGCCCACCTCTAGAATACCATTAAAAATCTGCAACATGAGAAAAAAAAAATTACAAAAGGGGGAAAAAATCCTTACTGTGCAAAGAACTCTTTCCAACAGAAGAGAGAACACCAGAAGAAGTGGGCAAAAGACATTAAAAAACATTAATTCAGAAGAGAAGAAAGGTAAATGGCCAATATCTATATGAAGAGAAAAGAACATGCAAATGGAAACAAAATGAGCTATCACTGACAAAGTCATGTTGAAAACAATTTTAAGTTTGATAATAAAAGCCAGTTTTGTTTAGAGAAACAAGCAGTTTCTTATATTCCTGCCAGATAGGGTTTTAAACTGGGACAATCAACCCCTATTGAGGGCAAATACATGTCAAATTTGAAAATGAGATTATGAGTAGATGCAGTAATTTAATCCTAACTTTATCTTAATTTAAATATTTAATTTGCTTTTAAAATAATTACACAAGCAAGTACATTTGGAAGAAATTAATAAGACTAACCACCAGGGAACCTACTGCTTGGATAAATCATCTGTATTTTCACACCAGTCCATATCACTGTGAAGTGTCTCTTTCATCATCTTATGCTTTCTCTTTTTCCTTCCCTTTTCTTTTTCCTTCTGGGCAAAAATCAAAAATAGTGTTAATTATAAGATTAATAAATGGCGATTGAGATCAGTGAAGGGTTAGATGCTGTTTGCGTGCCCAGAAATGGATATTCCTTAACTCTTGATACCATCATTAAAGTTGTGTTTATGCCTCCCCTTTTTGTAGGAAATTCAGTCTGCTCCAGTGCTGCTTCTCACAGTGAGTCAAGCACATACATGGTCTCTCCATTCACAAGGCAAACTGGAAGCCAAGCCTGGGGATTGCCTAGGTGGGCATGTCTGGACTCACCCAGAACAGGCAGGAGAAAGTAAACTTCTTAAGATACTCAACATATGGGAAACCTTTACACATTTATGACCATTTTCTGACTTTGCACCAGTTGATTTTCTTTTTGTGCTGTGTTTTGCTGACCACTGGGGTGAGACACACCCTGGGACTCACTGCTGCAGAAACTACTCCCTCTATCCCATCACGGGTCCCAGAAGAGATGCTGAACAGGTGACAGGAATTTTTCTCTTTTTAATCAGAGGTCCAGAATCTTGATTGTTGATTCCATGTTTCTTTCTCTCCCTCTACAGTAGGGTTTCTCCATCTCAGGAAATTTAGACATTTGGGACCATTTATTTTGGACTCTTTTTGTTGTTCACCGTTGGATCATTTTTCATTGTTCTGAGCATTGGAGGATGTAGGATGTAGTGGGCTCTACCCACTAGATGCCAGTAGGGATCCCCAACCTTGGCCAATTGTGACAATGCAAAATGTCTCCAGATATTACCAAATGGGCCCTAAGAGCAAAAGCATTCCTAGTTAAGAACCAGGGCTGTACACCCAAAGTTTACACTTGCTAAACTCATTTGTATGAAAAACATATATTAGGTTTTGGTTTTGTGTGTGTGTGTGTGTGTTTGCTAGGCATTCTTTAAAAAAAGGTGGTGGTCGGGGTGGGGGGTGCCTTCCCAGGTGTCCCAGTGGCAAAGAATCCACCTGCCAATGCAGGAAACACAGGTTCAATCCCTGGGTCAGGAAGACCTCCTGGAGAAGGAAATGGCTACCCACACCAGTATTCTTGCCTGGAGAATTCCATGGACAGAGAAGCCTGGTGGGTTACAGTCCATGAGGTTGCAAAGAGTCGGACATGACTGAGCGACAGAGCATGCGTGCTTAAAAAAAAAAAAAAATGGAAGAAAGAAAAGGGGAGAAAGAAGACAGGAAGAAAGCAGACAGAGAGGAAGAAAGAAAAGGAGGAGGAAAAGGAAGAAAGAAGAGAGGGAGAGAGGAAGGACAGGAAGAAAGAAATAAAATGGTCAACTTGGGCCAGGATCTCTGGGCACTTACATTTCAAACAAGATGCTACACAGACGTAAAAATAGACATAATGCTTGATATTATGGACTTGCATTTCATGTTCAAAGAAAACTAAGGCCAAGTGTCAACCCCTCTCTAGCCAAAAGAAAGATAACTCTTAAATTAATACATGTCACATGAACCCAAGTAGAGAGACCAGGATCATATCCGAATTTTATTCACCTTGCAAACTAGTTTAAAATGCAGGACCAGAAGTTGAGGTGACCAGGTGTCCAATTATAGTAATCCCACTAACAGTGACTTGGAGAAAATGGTGTAAACATTTTAAACTTTTGCATCACTCGTCTCCCAGGGCTCTGGTTTGTAGATCGTTTTCAGTTGCATCAGGTACCACCCTACTGGGCTTCCCAGGTGGTAAAGGACCCGCCTGCCAATGCAGGAGACATAAGAGATGTGGGTTCAAGCCCTGGGTCAGGAAGATGCCCTGGAGGAGGGCATGGCAACCCACTCCAGTATTCTTGCCTGGAGAATCCCGTGGACAGAGGAGCCTGGCAGGCTATGGTCCATGGGGTGGCAAAGAAGTCGGATATGACTCAGCTACTAAACAACAAAATGTATATGTGTGTGTGTATAAATATATATATATATATATATTTATTTATTTTTCAGATTCTTTTCCTTTTAGGTTACTACCCAGTACACTTCCCTGTGCTATATAGTGGGTCCCTATAAGAGTCGGACACGACTGAGTGACTGATCTGATCTGATCTGATTGGTTGTCTATTTTATATATAGTAGTGTGTGTATATGTTAATCTCAAACTCTTAATTTAATCCCTTCCACCCTTTCCCATTTGATAACATAAGTTTGTTATCTATGTCTGTGGGTGTATTTCTGTTTTGTAAATAAGTTCATTTACATCATTGTTTTAAAGATTCCATACATAAGCAGTATCATACGGTATATCTTTCTCTGTCTGGATTATTTCACTTAGTATGATAATCTCTGGGTCATTTCAGGTTGCTGCAAATGGCATTATTTCATTCCATATTTTATTCCTTTTCAAGCCTTTTAATGGCTTTATCCGAGAAGGCAATGGCACCCCAGTCCAGTACTCTTGCCTGGAAAATCCCATGGATGGAGGAGCCTGGTGGGCTGCAGTCCATGGAGTTGCTAAGAGTCAGACACAACTGAGCGACTTCCCTTTCACTTTTCACTTTCATGCATTGGAGAAGGAAATGGCAACCCACTCCAGTGTTCTTGCCTGGAGAACCCCAGTGATCGGAGCCTGGTGGCTGCCGTCTATAGGGTCGCACAGAGTTGGACATGACTGACGCGACTTAGCAGCAGCAGCAGTATTCAAATATATATGTATATATATATATTTCCTATAAATATATATGGGCTTCCCTGGTAGCTCAGCTGGTAAAGAATCTGCCTGTAATGCAAGAGACCCTGGTTCAATTCCTGGGTCTGGAAGATCTTCTGGAGAAGGGATAAACTACCCACTCCAGTATTCTTGGGCTTTTCCTGGTGGCTCAGCTGGTAAAGATTCTGCCGGCAATGCAGGAGACCTGGGCTTGATCCCTGAGTTGGGAAGATCCCTTGGAGTAGGCTTCCTGGGTAGCACAGTGTTAAGGAATCTGCCTGCAATGCAGGAGACCCAAGAGTCATGGGTTCAGTCCCTGGGTCAGGAAGATCCCCTGGGGAAGAAAATGGAAAACCACTCCAGGATTCTTGCCTGGAGAATCCCATGGACAGACGAGCCTGGTTGGCTACAGTCCACGGGGTTGCAGAGTTAGACATGACTGAGCACGCACACACACATATACACTGCACCTTTATTCATTCATCTGTCAATGAACATTTATTTAGGTTGTTTCCATGTCTTGGTTATTGTAAATAGTGATGCAATGAACATTAAGGAGCACATATCTTTTTAAGTTAGAGCTTTCTCTGAATATATGCCTAGGAGTGGGGTTGCAGGATCATATGGTAACTCTACTTTTAGGGTTGTTTTTTTAATTATTAGAAACATTTTTAAGGAAACTCCATACTGATCTCCATAATGGCTATACCAATTTACATTCCCACCAACAGTGTGTAGGAGGGCTCCCTTTTCCTCACACTGTCTCCAGCATTTATTATTTGTAGACATTTTGATGATGGCCATTCTGACTAGTATGAGGTGATACCTTATTGTAGTTTTGGCTTGCATTCCTCTAATAATTAGGGACATTGATAATTTTTCTTGTCCCCTGTATTTTCACTTTGCCCTGGACCCCACAAATTCTGTAGCCTGTCATGCTGATGAAGGATGTTTTCTCAGGGGTACTTATAAACTAAGCTAATCTCATTTATTTCACTTGCAATCATCCCTCCCCTGTCCCATTCCTATCTCTGAGGTTCTGCTTTGAACACCTGTAATAGTAACTACAGGTACATCTCCTGGGCACTTGGCCTGTATCAGTCACTACATACTTTATAGCTATTATGTCAGTCCATCCTCAAAACATCTCAATAAAATAGTGCTATTATGACATCAATTTCACAGATGTGGAAATAGTTGAGAATGTGCCCAGTGGTCCCCATTATCCACGGTTTTACTTTATGTGGCTTCACTTACTCATGATCAACTGTGGTCTGAAAATAATAAACGGAAAACCCTAAAAATAAACAATTCGTACATTTTAAATTACATGGGTCCCCAGTGGATCTAAAGCCTGATGATCTGAGGTGGAACTGATGTAATAATAATAATAGAAATGAAGTGCACAATAAATGTCACTTACTGAACCATTCCCCCATCCCAGGTCCATGGAAAAATTGTCTTCCATGAAACCAGTCTCCAGAGCGAAAAAGGCTGGGGTCGTTGTTGACAACTCTGAGCAGTGTAATGAAATCTCACACCATCCTGCCCCATCCCACCTGGGATCCCCAACATTCGAAATCATCTGCTCCTGACAGGCAACCATTGACAGCGTCAAGGCTCATTGATCCAGGATCACCAGAAGGAGATGATCCTTTTTCTGAAGGTCAATAGTAACCTATACTATGTCACAGGGCCTAAATCCTCATCACAGAGGTATTTTTATCATCTCACATCATCACAAGAAGGATGAGTAGAGTACAATAAGATATCTTGAGAGAAACAGGCCAAATCCACGTGACATTCATTATGGTGTATTATTATTGTTCTATTTTATTATTAGTCCGGAGAAGGCAATGGCACTCCACTCCGGTACTCTTGCCTGGAAAATCCCATGGGCAGAGGAGCCTGGTAGGCTGCTGTCCATGGGGTTGCAAAGAGTCGGACATGACTGAGCAACTTCACTTTCACTTTTCACTTTCATGCATTGGAGAAGGAAATGGCAACTCACTCCAGTGTTCTTGCCTGGAGAATCCCAGGGACAGGGGAGCCTGGTGGGCTGCTGTCTATGGGGTCACACAGAGTCAGACACGACTGAAGTGACTTAGCAGCAGCAGCAGTAGCATTATTATTGTTGTTAATCTCTTAGTGCACTTAATTTATAAATGAAATTAATTAGGTTAAATCATGCTAAGTTGATTCTGTCCTATTGAACTCTTTGCAACCCTATGGACTGTAGCCTGCCAGGCTCCTCTGTCTATGGGATTCTGTAGACAAGAATACTGGAATGGGTTGCCATGCCCTCCTCCAGGGGATCTTCCTGACTCTGGGATCAAACCTGCGTTTCTTAGTCTCCTGCACTGGCAGGCAGGTTCCTAACCCCTAGCACCACCTGGGAAGCCTCTTTTTCCTTTATCAGCTAGCTCCCCAATCCCTCGAGCTCAGCCTCTCCAAACTACCTCTCTTGTGTAGTTTCTGTCTCCCTTTCAGTTAGGTTCAATTCAGATGCTGAGTCGTGTCTGACTCTGCGAAACCATGGACTGCAGCACGCCAGGCTTCCCTGTCCATCACCAACTCCTACTCAAACTCGTGTTCATCAAGTTGGTGATGCCATCCAACCATCTCATCCTCTGTCTCCCCTTAAAGGAAGGTAATTCTCAAAGAGCAGGCCCCTATTGTGTCCACCGACATGCCCCGCACATCCACAACGTGTCTCCAAGTTCCTAGGAGACGTTCAGTGTCTGTTGAAGTAGCCTGTGAGCAAATGACTCATCGCTGTTCATTTCCCTTCCGCCCAGTCATGTGCATCACTACCTCCCAGTGACGATTCCTCTTTCACAAGCTGAGCGGAGGCGAGGCCAGCATTACAGTGGAGAAAAGTAAGAGAACTTGCATGAGGGAAACCACTCCCAGATGAAGGAGACTAGACCCACGTCTCCCTCCACACACATCTTGGTTAAGACTTCCACCCTCCATTTTGCCACTCCCAGCAACACTTCCTTCAAGTCACTGCCAATCTTCTGCTCCACCGGTCTTACTGTGGCCTCAAACCCAACACCCCCACACTGCCTCTCACGGAGATTTACATAAACACAGACACACCTTGCCCTCTTAGAAGAGAACAAAATAAGTCATCTCTGATGAGAGAAATGGGTGACGACATGGGGCATTTAAGGCCCTCAGCATTTGTAAGTGCAAATGTGTTCATCGTATAAAATTTCCTAGCAGGCATCCATGCATCCCAAACTGCTTTAGGGAGTACGTAAAATTCTATGGTGTGTTTGTTGCCAAGGCAGGGGAGAAATTTCCTACACTGCCCAGTATAATCTGGCCACCCTTTCAGAAGAGTGCAAAGGCAGGATGGTTGATTCGGGGATGCCACGGTCGTTTTCAGGGCACTCCCAAAGCCACGGTCTTGATTTTGTCATCACTTTGATCTATTCTATCAGTGGTATCTCAGATTCTAACCCAGACACCCGTGGCTTATCCACAGAATCTCCCCACCTCTCTCACTCTGACCACTTCTACTAAGTCTCCTGTCCTTCTTGGCAAGACCTCCCGGTTCCTTCCACCCTCCTTGGATATGTGGAATGCAGAATCGCTCCCCTACCCACAGTTTCTTGAACCACACTTGAACTCCTTCCATTTTTTCTCTATGACTCCTCTGCTGCACCTGTACTGCACCATCTTGCCAGAACCATCTCATTTCCCCCTCTTCTCTGGTTTCAGCTTCCCACGTTCTCTAAGGGCAACAGTAACAGGCCAGGCAGCTAACAGACCGCTCTCTCTGTTGGGTCACCGGCCCCCACCGCTCCACCAACCATCACCCACCAACAGCAATACAGACAACTCCATCACTTCCTTCAAGTCTTTGAGGACAGTGAGGATTTCCCTGAAGTGCTGATGTAGAATTTGAAGTCACAGCTCCCCGACCCCAGGATAATCTGATTTCCCTTATCCTGATCTAGTATTTCCACAAAACTCGTCACCTACTAGCCATTCCATTCTTCGTACTAATCTGTTACGCTTATTCTTTTTTATTAGTTCCCCTCTCCAGCTAGAATATTTCCCAAAGGCTTGGACTTTTTTCTACTTGTTCATTGGTATATCCTCATGTCTTTTTGTTTTTTAACTGTTTATTTTTTTTCTGGCATGGCCTTGCAGTGGCTTGTGGGATTTTTAGTTCCTTGGAGGATTGAATCTGGGCCCTCCTCAAGGAGAGCCTGGAGTCCCAACCACTGGACCCCCAGGGAATTCCCTATGGTCATCTTTTAAAACAGTGTGGTCACATAACAGATGCTCAATAAACATTTCTTAAGTACACAAGTGAGCGAACAACTGGTTTCCAAAGTACCAGTGGGCCCTTAGCTCCACAAGGCCTCTCCCACCACGGTTCCCCTTTTCTGCAAATGTGCTTGACCCTCAGGTACTGTTCTCCACCTTGTTTTTGGACCCTGTTTCATCATGAAATACGGAAGGAAACTGACCCCAGATCTCCCCCTCCAAAAGCATCTACCCACCCAGCCTCCCTCTCTCCTTTTAAAGTCTGACCCTTCCACCCGTCGGCGCTTCTCAATCTTCTGCCCTCCCCATTTTTATTTTTTAGGAGGGAAGACTTGCTCAGTCATGGTTCCCCCAAACTGGTGGGGGTTTTGCACCCTGAAAGAGGTACCTTTCTTTCTGTAAGAAGAATTAAGAAAGAGAGAAGGGCATTCCTGCACCCTGGGGGAGGGAAGATCTAACCAGGAAGTGAGCACAGCTTTGCAGCTCAGAGTTCGTGCAACTGAAGGGGGATCCCCGGGTTTGGCCAGGACAATCGTGAACGTTTGCCTGGGCAGGTTTAGGCTGTAGATTGCCGAGTGCAGGTTGCTCGGCCCTGGTGAGGCCGGTCTCAGAGAGACACCCCTGAACCCAGTGAGTCAGGAGAGGCTCCAGGCGAAGAGGCAGGGCCTAGGTCTCCAAATATCTTTTCCTTCTAAGGCGGCGAGCGAGGGAGGGTGGAACCTGGCCAGCAGCCTCCCACGACTGGGAGCTTTCAACCCAGCTCCCCCCGCCCCCCGAGGTCAGGGACAGTGGCATCCGCTGGAGAAGCAGCGCCACCTCGTGGCCACGACGGCACCGGCTGCCCTTGCGTACGGAGCCCGCCGCCCCATTCTCTTCGCTTCACACCATTGTCCAGTGGAAGCACGGAGGAAGGTGCTTCATGGAGGGGGCGTTGCCTAGGCCGATCTTAAACGAGATTCAGGGGATCTGCGTGAAGAACATTTATCACACTTTCAATGTGATGATCTCTTTAGGCCTATATATTCATCTCCTAGGGCTGACATAATAAAATACCACAAACTGGGTGGTTTAAAGCAACCACCAGGGGACTTCTCTGGTGGTCCAGTGGCTAAGACTCCATCCTCTTGATGCTGGGGGTCCAGTTAAGATTCTTGGCCAGGAAACTAGATAACGCTGTGCTGTAACTAAGCAACCAACCAACCAACCAAACAAACAAACCAAAAAAACCACCAGCCACCAAGGAGTGGCTTAAAATATACTCTCTCCTAGTTCTGGAGGTTAGAAGTCGGAAGTCCAGGGGTCAGCTGGGCCATGCTCTGTCTGAAGGCGCTAGGGGAAGATCCTTTCTCTTTTCTTCTAGCTTCTGGGGGGCATTTCTGCTTTCAGATCAGAACAGATCAGATCAGTCGCTCAGTCGTGTCCGACTCTTTGCGACCTGATGAATCGCAGCACACCAGGCCTCCCTGTCCATCACCAACTCCTGGAGTTCACTCAGACTCACATCCCTCAAGTCAGTGATGCCATCCAGCCATCTCATCTTCTGTCGTCCCCTTCTCCTCTTGCTCCCAATTCCTCCCAGCATCAGAGTCTTTTCCAGTGAGTCAACTCTTCGCATGAGGTGGCCAAAGTACTGGAGTTTCAGCTTTAGCATCATTCCTTCCAAAGAAATCCCAGGGCTGATCTCCTTCAGAATGGACTGGTTGGATCACGTTGCAGTCCAAGGGACTCTCAAGAGTCTTCTCCAACACCACACTTTAAAAGCATCAATTCTTCGGAGCTCAGCCTTCTTCACAGTCCAGCTCTCACATCCATACATGACCACTGGAAAGACCATAGCCTTGACTAGGCGAACCTTTGTTGGCAAAGTAATATCTCTCCTTTTGAATATGCTATCTAGGTTGGTCATAACTTTCCTTCCAAGGAGTAAGCGTCTTTTAATTTCATGGCTGCAGTCACCATCTGCAGTGATTTTGGAGCCCAGAAAAATAAAGTCTGACAGTGTTTCCACTGTTTCCCCATCTATTTCCCATGCAGTGATGGGACCAGATGCCATTATCTTCGTTTTCTGAATGTTGAGCTTTAAGCCAACTTTTTCACTCTCCACTTTTACTTTCCACAAGAGGCTTTTGAGTTCCTCTTCACTTTCTGCCATAAGGGTGGTGTCATCTGCATATCTGAGGTTATTGATATTTCTCCCAGCAATCTTGATTCCAGCTTGTGTTTCTTCCAGTCCAACATTTCTCATGATGTACTCTGCATAGAAGTTAAATAAACAGGGTGACAATATACAGCCTTGACAAACTCCTTTTTGTATTTGGAACCAGTCTGTTGTTCCATGATCAGTTCTAACTGTTGCTTCCTGACCTGCATACAAATTTCTCAAGAGACAGATCAGGTGGTCTGGTATTCCCATCTCTTTCAGAATTGTCCACAGTTTCTTGTGATCCACACAGTCAAAGGCTTTGGCATAGTCAATAAAGCAGAAATAGATGTTTTTTCTGGAACTCTCTAGCTTTTTCCATGATCCAGCGGATGTTGGCAATTTGATCTCTGGTTCCTCTGCCTTTTCTAAAACCAGCTTGAACATCAGGAAGTTCACGGTTCACATATTGCTGAAGCCTGGCTTGGAGAATTTTGAGCATTACTTTCCTAGTGTGTGAGATGAGTGCAATTATGTGGTAGTTTGAGCATTCTTTGGCATTGCCTTTCTTTGGGATTGGAATGAAAACTGACCTTTTCCAGTCCTGTGGCCACTGCTGAGTTTTCCAAATGTGCTGGCATATTGAGTGCAGCACTTTCACAGCATCATCTTTCAGGATCTGGAATAGCTCAACTGGAATTCCATCACCTCCACTAGCTTTGTTCGTAGTAACGCTTTCCAAGGCCCACTTGACTTCACATTCCAGGATGTCTGGCTCTAGGTCAGTGATCACACCATCGTTATAATCTTGGTTGTGAAGATCTTTTTTGTACAGTTCTTCTGTGTATTCTGGCCATCTCTTCTTAATATCTTCTGCTTCTTTTAGGTCCATACCATTTCTGTCCTTTATTGAGCCCATCTTTGCATGTATTGTTCTTTTAGTATCTCTGATTTTCTTGAAGAGATCCCTAGTCTTTCCCATTCTGTTGTTTTCCTCTATTTCTTTGCATTGATTGCTGAAGAAGGCTTTCTTATCTCTTCTTGCTATTCTTTGGAACTCTGCATTCAGATGCTTATATCTTTCCTTTTCTCCTTAGTTTTTTGCTTCTCTTCTTTTCACAGCTATTTGTAAGGCCTCCCCAGACAGCCATTTGCTTTTTTGCATTTCTTTTCCATGGGGATGGTCTTGATCCCTGTCTCCTGTACAATGTCACGAACCTCATTCCATAGTTCATCAGGCACTCTATCTATCAGATCTAGGCCCTTAAATCTATTTCTCACTTCCAATGTATAATCATAAGGGATTTGATTTAGGTCATACCTGAATGGTCTAGTGGTTTTCCCTACTTTCTTCAATTTCAGTCTGAATTTGGCAATAAGGAGTTCATGGTCTGAGCCACAGTCAGCTCCTGGTCTTGTTTTTGCTGACTGTATAGAGCTTCTTCATCTTTGGCTGCAAAGAATATAATCAATCTGATTTCAGTGTTGACCATCTGGTGATGTCCATGTATAGAGTCTTCTCTTGTGTCGTTGGAAGAGGGTGTTTGTTATGACCAGTGCATTTTCTTGGCAAAACTCTATGAGTCTTTGCCCTGCTTCATTCCATAATCCAAGGCCAAATTTGCCTGTTACTCCAGGTGTTTCTTGACTTCCTACTTTTGCATTCCAGTCTCCTATAATGGAAAGGACATCTTTTTTGGGTGTTAGTTCTAAAAGGTCTTGTAGGTCTTCGTAGAACCACTCAACTTCAGCTTCTTCGGCGTTACTGGTTGGGGCATAGACTTGGATTACTGTGATATTGAATGGTTTGCCTTGGAAACGAACAGAGATCATTCTGTCGTTTTTGAGATTGCATCCAAGTACTGCATTTCGGACTCTTTTGTTGACCATGATGGCCACTCCATTTCTTCTGAGGGATAATTTCTCCCTTACGGATCCATTATTCTGACCTCTGCCTCTGCCTTCACTGGGATTTCTCTCCTCTGAGAGGATGTGTCTTCACATCTCTTTCTCTTTGTAAAGACACTGGTTATTGGATTTAGGGCTCAGCCCCATCCAGTATGATCTCATCTAAACTGATTACATCCTCAAAGCTCCTCTTTCTAAACAAGGTCACACTCATAGGGTCCAGTGATTAGGGCTTCAACTATATCTTGGAGGGATAGCATAGTTTAACTCATAACAGCCTGTATGTTGGTGTTTTTGCAGTGAGAATGCATGACTTTTGTAATCTGAAAACCTACTCTGAAAAAATAACACAAGAAGGTTTTTTTAAAGCTATTTTGTCCAGCAAAGATGAAGAAGAATGATGACTTACTGATAGTCTAGGAGGGAAGAGGGACTCCTACATTGAGGAGGAGGGAAGGATTGGTTCAATCTTTGTTAAAAGCAGTGTACAAATAAGTTTAAAAGTTTTAAATGAGCATACCTACCCTTGGACCTGAAATGAAAATGAAGGTCATACCTAAAATGAAAATGACCTGAAATTTTCACCACTGAAAATTTAAATGAAGGAAATAGACAAATGCTCAGAAGAATGGGGCTGAGGATATTCACTACAGTGTGGTTTTATGAAACAAGTGATAAATGGAAACTACTTAATATAGGCGGATGACTGGGGATGAGTTGGGAGGGCATTCTGGGCAATTAGCAGCAGAGACACAGATGGACTGGAAGGGCTGCGGAGAATAGAGCCAATGAAGTGCACTTGGATCAACATGATTAGAGTTTAGGGATTATGATGAGTAAAGAGGGATGGAGAAATCAGGCAGAGGTTTGCCATGCTGAGTGTGCCCAATTTATGTGGGTCATATATGGAGAGAAGGACTTTAAACAGGGGAGATAATTAATTGGGGATTGCTTTAGAAACAAGACCCAGATGTGTGGATGATAGCAAACAGATGAAGAGGGAGAGGGAGATGAGAATGAACGAAAGCTGGGGGATCACAATATTCCACAATATTCTTGAGGGTCTGGGACAGGAATAAGGGGTCCGGAGAAGTCAATGGATATGACAGATACCAAGAATGGGAATCAACAGGACCAAGCAATTGCTGGTCTACTGAGGGCAAAGGGGAGGTGTGTTTGGCTTGAGTGATTCAGTGGATTGTGGTGTCAGTCACTGAATTAGAGAATTGAGGAGGAGGAGGAGCAGATCTGGGGAGAAAGCACATGAATTCATTTGGGGACAGGTTGGGTTCTGGGTGCCGGGGAGCCATCCAAGAGAAGAGCATTTAAGCAATTCTGCGTGCTGGTACAGAGCTCATGAGACAGCTCCAGGTTAAAGAGAGAAATGAGGAGTGTGCTGAAGTCATGGAGTGGGTGGAATGCCCATAAGGTCATGTGCAGTGAGGAGAGAGGGGAACTCAAGGCCAAATCCTAGAGTATCACTTAACGTTCTCTCGTTGCAAGGAGAGAAAACAAACCCAATAAACGTAAGCAATAGATAATGAAAGAATGTACTGGAAGCCTGATGGGTGGATCACAAAATAGTTGAATAACCAGGATGCAGGGAGGAAGGGAAGGAAGGGGGAGAAAGAGGAAGTAAGAAGTCTTTCTTTCTCTCTTATGTAAGCTACGTGTCTATTCTTGTTGGGGTTCAGTTGCTAAGTCGTGTCTGACCCCAGGGACTGCAGCACATCATTCTTCCTTGCCCCTCACCTGGAGTTTGCCCAAGTTCACATCCATTGAGTCAGTGATGCCACCCAACTATCTCCTCCTCTGTCACCCTCTTCTCCTTCTGCCTTCAATCTTTCCCAGCAGCAGGGTCTTTTCCAGTGACTGGTCATCAGGAAGGGCAGGCTGGGCCTCTCCTGCAATGCTGTCCATGGGCAGAATTTCTTCTTTGCAGGGAGGCTTCAGCCTGGATTTTAAGGTCTTTCAACTGATTGAATCAAGGCCACCCAGATCATCTACGATAATCTCTCATATGGAAAGTTAACTGATTATGGAGTTTAACCACATCTACCAAACACCGTCATCATAACACCTAGATTAGTGTTTGATTGAATCACTGGGGAGTGGAGCCTAACCAAGCTGACACAGCAAAATATTCTTCACAAACACATTCTAAATATTTAATATACTCTCAATACTATTTCAAATATTCTAGCCAGAACACTCTTTTTGAGGGTCTATGCTTACTTTTTTTTTTTTTTCCTTCTGCAGGTGAAGATGCTAAAACTCTGAATGAATGAACAACTTGCTTAATACTTTGCAGCTAGTGAAAGGTGAAGCTGGAGTTTGACCCAGATAATCACTCTACAACCAACCAGCTGAGCCATTTTCCTGCTGTCTCCTTGGAACAGATAAGGAGTAAATGCCTGGATAGCAGACACCAGCTGCACTCATTTCTGTGTTCTTAGGCTCTAGCCTGGTGGATAATAGGAACTCACATGTTGAGTCAACTAGTTAAGGTGTAACATTTAAAACTGTCTGTGTATACTCAAGGGAAGATCATTGAAATCCATTTAACAGAGTCTTCAAAGTGCAAACTCCTAAAATAAACTTCCTTAATTACTATTTAATCGTTCTTGGGTTATCTAAAGGAATTAAGCAGTATTTAGTTCTGAGCTGAAGTTTTAAGTAAAATATTTTGAGAGGTTTTTTTCTAAATTAGCCCATTAATTTTCTACCATGTCGCTTTATCCCTTTATGCATGACATGAAGCCAAATTCCATATTTAATTAAAATTCAATACTTTCATGAGAAGACAGGAGGTATTTTTATGAGTTCTTTTTTTGAAAACTAAATAGAATATGTTTAAATATATTTAGTGACAAAACTCAAATTGGGGTTTTTCAGTATTTAACTCCTTTTATTGACTATAGAACCAAAAACAAAATTGCAAAATGAAGTCTCTGTAGCTCATAAAATTTCTTTCAATCAAGGAAAGTAAATGAAAACCAAAATTACTCAAAATTCTGGAAAATCCAAGTGGAAAAACACTTCACAAAAGAAGTGAGAAGTGGGGCACGTAAATCCTGTTGTATTCATGAGGCTTCTTTTAAAATTCAGAGATAGCTGATATTCTAGAAGAATAAGAATCTGAAATAAATTTGACAGATGTCCGTTTGTTCATGGGTGCTCAGTTGTGTCCAACTCTTTGTGACCCCATGGACTGTAGCCCCCAGGCTCCCCTGTCCATGGAAGTTTCCAAGCAAGAATACTGGAGTGGGTTGCCATTTGCTACTCTGGGGATCTTCCCCACCCAGGGATTGAAAACTTGTCTTTTACATCTCCTGAATTGGCAAGTAGCTTCTTTACCCACTGTGCCACGTGGAAAGGGGTCTTGGATATGATCTAATCCCATCTAGGGCATTTTGACAGAGAGACTAGATCTAGAAGCCCAGGAGGATAAATTAAGTATTGAATACAATGCCCAAGGGCATAACAGGACAGATCCTGTCCTGGATTGTGAGTCCCCTGCCCACCTAGGACGAAAGCTCCTATGGGCAGAAGTCTGTAGGCAAGTGTCCACAGCTCCTACCCTACCAACCCATCATCGACTCTTCACTCATTTAATCTGCAGTTATTCTCTCCACTTTGCCTCAGATTCCCAGGCCTACCCTCGCCCTTCAAAATGCCGCTCCTCAATGTAGAACCCAGCTTACCTGCTTACATTTCAGCTCTGTTTTTCTCCTTTGGTTTTGAGGGTTCCTGCCTACTTTGGCTGGGAAGTCGCTGCTTCCTCCCCTGAACCTGTAGGCAGAGTCAGCGCTCATAGGCAAGGGAAGTGAGACGTTCAAACACTGCTGCGTCTTGGGTTTGAGATTAAGTTTGGTGAGGAAGCCTACTTGTGAGCTCACCCTCAAGGTACTTTCAGGAGTGGACTGTTTCGTTCTCAGCATCTTGTGCTTTTAAAGCCACAGAATCCCGTGTTCAGAGCGGACTTTGGGTCCATGTCTTGAGCTAATCTTGTGACCCATGATTGACCTGGAGAGCGTCCTTGTCCAGGGGTTGATACCCACACCAGGAACTACCACCCATTCAACTTCAGAAAATGCTGGCTCTTAGAAACTTGTTTACATGGAGCTAAAAATCTTTCCCTCGGAGGCTTCCATCAGGGAGATGACAATCTTGACTCTTTCTTGAGCCCTGGGCTCTTGGAAAACTGTCTCTTCTCCCCTTGCGATATTCCCTTTTGAATAGTCTCACTTTATTCAACCAAGATTTGTTTATTTTTTAATTGGCGTATACTTGCCTTACAGTATCATGTTAGTTTCTGCTGTACAATGAAGTGAGTCAGCTATACATATACTGATACGTATACATATATAGCTGATATGTATATCAGCTATACATATAATATCCCCTACATCCCCCCACCCACGCCTCTAGTCATCATAGAGCACCAGGATAAGCTTCCTGTGCTTTCCAGCCGCTCCCACTAGCTCTCTCTTTTACACATGGCAGTGTATATATGTCAGTGTGACTCTCGCAGTTCATCCCACCCTTCCCTTCCCTGCCCTGTCATGTCCATCTGCTACGTCTGTGTCTATATTCCTGCCCGGAAAATAGGTTCATTTGTACCACTTTGCTAGATTCCACATATACCCTTTCATATACGATATGTTTTTCTCTTTCTGACGTCACTCTGTGTGACAGACTCTAGGTCCAACCCCATCCACAGAAAACTGAAAAATAGATAACTATCTTATGACCCAGCAACCCTGTTACTAGTCATATACCCTGAGAAAACCGTAATTCAAAACGACACACGTACCCTGGTGGTCACTGCAGCAATATCTACAACAGCTAGGACTTGGAGACAGTGCAGACGATCCTTTCCTAGACATCCTTTATCTGAAATAGACCCTCCCCTCTACTGCCAGACCCCCATCTCATCACTCCATTTACTTCAACCATAGAAATGATCAGTTTCTAGATTTTCCTAACTTGTTTATATTGTATGTTTACATTCTAGCTAGAACCTTCACAAGGGTAGGGACCTTGTCCATCTCACTCAGAAACCCCAGAGACCCCAGATAGTTCTTGACATGGTGAAGTGAGCAGTAAATATTTCACTGCAGGAATAAGTCATGTGACTTAAGCTCATATTAGATTTGAGGGACATTGCCCTCATGTGGTATCCTAAATTTTTTTTAACCAGCACAGCTAGTTCATTTATCTTTATTTTCTTGCTGTCTGAGTCAGAGATGTTCCACCTCCTAATCCATGTATAACTTTGATGAAGGGGATCAATTTGGAAGGCAAAATGAAATCCATTCCCTTAATGGTCTAATTTTTTTTGAATAGGTGAGAATATATGAGTTCTGAAATAAGTCAGACAGATAATATATGAGTGTATATGTTCATATATTATATTCTGTTCATCACTGAAGCTTCTATTGTATGATAGGTGCTGTGTTAGGGATGTGTAAAATATGTATTTCTATACAGTTATATATATATAATTATGCATATAGCAAGATATAGACATAGATCAAAATCTCTATTAAATATAAACAAATACAGATGTTCTCTCAAGACCCAACTGCTCATGAGAATAAAAAAAAGGAAGGGGGGGCGTGGAATCAGAATCTCAACCAAGCTAAACAAGCTAACAGGATTTGGAACAAGAAGAAAAGATGTGCCAAATGTGTTCTGATTTAATCTCAGTTGCTAATCCCTCAGTCCCACTCATAGGGTTCTTTCAAGCAATGGGTGAGATGCCTGCATAAGCCTCTTACCACAGAGTCTGGCAGAGAATACATGTTCAGTGAAGGCTAGCTGTTTCTAAGGATGGTTTCTACTCATTTCAAAATGGCCTTGCTGTTGTGACTGCTAGGTGAAAGGGCTTGGCCTCTGGAGGTCGCAGAAGTCCTATGGAGGCCCCTGGGGAGGGGGACAGCTTCCCTCCATGACTTCCAAGGCCTGCACTGCAATCCTTCCAGCAACCAGCTATACATGGGGAGGGGGGTTCTGATTTCTTCACATCCTTGCCCACTTCTTTCTTTTTTTCTTTCTCTCTCTCTCTCCCTCCTTCCTCCTCCTTCCTTTCTTTTTTCTTCCTTCCTTCTTTCTTTTCTTCCTATTTCTTTCTTTCTTCCTCCCCCTCCCTCCTTCCTTTCTCTCTCTTTTTTTCCTATCCTTCCTTCTTTCCTTTCTTTCTTTTTTCATAATAGTCAAACTAGTAGAGGGAACGGTTTCTCACCCGCACTCTGAATTGCATTTCCCTAATGGATTGTGAAGAAAGCTGAGTGCTGAAGAATTGATGCTTTTGAACTGTGGTGCTGGAGAAGACTCTTGAGAGGCCCTTGGACTGCAAGGAGATTCAACTAGTCCATTCTGAAGGAGATCAGCCCTGGGATTTCTTTGGAAGGAATGATGCTAAAGCTGAAACTCCAGTACTTTGGCCACCTCATGCAAAGAGTTGACTCATTGGAAAAGACTCTGACTCTGGGAGGGACTGGGGGCAAGAGGAGAAGGGGACGACAGAGGATGAGATGGCTGGATGGCATCACTGACTCAATGGACATTAGTCTGAGTGACCTCTGGGAGTTGGTGATGGACAGGGAGGCCTGGCATGCTGCGATTCATGGGGTGGCAAAGAGTCGGACATGACTGAGCGACTGATCCGATCTGATCTGATGATGAACTGAACTGAACTGAATGGCTGATATTGTCGAGCAGCCAACCATTGCCCTGTCTGGATACAAACCCTGAATCTTCACTTCATCCTCAACTTCATTTTGCCCTGTGTATGCCTCATTTCCTGTTACTTCAAATTGATCTCCCAATTTCATTTGTTCTTAGCATCCTCTTGTGACTGTCCTTTATTGATGCTCTTTATTGATGTCCTTTATTGATGACAGGGTAAAATCCATAATCTCTACCTGCCCACAAGTCTATTTGAGCTCACCATTCTGGCTGTTGTGATCTGACCCATTCCACAATACTCCATCTCTATGAAAACAAAGGTAGATAAAAGGTTTAGGAGCAAAGGACAGAGCTGAGAAGGAAGCAGGTCACTTCCCAGAGCCCCAGAGGCAATTTCAGAGTTTAGGGGTAAAACTTATATGGACAGTTTCAGCCTCAGGCCTCCTTCAGATATTTCTCATTAAATGTGAAAAGAAAAATTACTGAAGAAAGAAATGCAACCAAGTAGATCATAGGTTAGTGTTTCTCAGACCTGGTTGAGGATGAGAATTATTGACAGTACTTTAAAAAGCCCTGATTTCTATACCTCACCTCACAGGCTATGATTTAAATGATCTGAAATGAGAGTAATGGATCAACATTTGAAAAACTTCCCCCTCTCTCTGCTCCCCGTGATGTCCATGAGCAGCGGAGATTAAGAACCACTAGACTAAGGGGAACCAGGACTATAGTTCTTCCCTGATTGTGGTCAGCAAAGGACAGGACACTTGGGTGAGCAGAACTTACTTAAATATGACAGCTGCAGTTTGAGAAGAGACTTCCCTCAGCCTCACAGAAAAATATAAGGGAAAATATTTAGATCAAAAAAGCCATTAGTTAGGGACTTTCTTGGTGGTAAAAGAGTGAAAAGGCTGGCTTAAAACTCAACATTCAAAAAACTAAGATCATGACATCCGATCCCATCACTTCATGGCAAATAGATGGGGAAACAATGGAAACAATGAAAGATTTTATTTTCTTGGGCTTTAAAATCCACTGTAACCACGAAATTAAAAGATGAAGCCATAAAGTTAAAAGATGCTTACTCCTTGGAAGAAAAGCTATGACAAACTTAGATAGCATATTAAAAAGCAGAGACATCACTTTGCCAGCAAAAATCTGTATAGTCAAAGCTATAGTTTTTCCAGTAGTCATGTATGGATGTGAGAGTTGCATCATAAAGAAGCCTGAATACCAAAGAATGGATTATTTCAAACTGTGGTGTTGGATAAGACTCTTCAGAGTCTCTTGGACAGCAAGGAGATCAAACCAGTCAATCCTAAAAGAAATCAGTCCTGAGTGTTCACTGGAAGGACTGATGTTGAAGCTGAAGCTCCAGTACTTTGGCCACTTGATGCAAAGAGCTGACTCACAGGAAAAGACCCTGATGCTGGGAAAGATTGAGGGCAGGAGAAGGGAGTGGCAGAGGATGAGATGGTTGGATGGCATCACCAACTCAACGGACATGAGTTTGAGCAAGCTCTGGGAAATGCTGAAGAGCAGGGAAGCCTGTTGTCCTGCAGTCCATGGGGTCGCAAAGAGTTGGACATGCCTTAGTGACAGAACAGCAACAAGTGGCAGTCTAGAGGTTAAGAGTCTGCTTTCCAATGTAGGGGCTGCAGGTTTGATCCCTGGACAGGAAGCTAACATCCCACATGCCACTCAGCCAAAAACCCAAAACATAGAAAAACAGAAGCAGTATTGTTACAAACTCAATAAAGACTTTAAAAAATGGTCCACAATGAAAAGAAAATCGTTTAAAAAATTAGTTACAATAGAACATTATATCCAACGTAGCCATTTTTTCCTAGAATGTTTTCTCTTTAGCATATAACCCAGGAAAATCACATCAATGGTGTATTCATAAGCTTTAAAAAAATATACCATTTACACAGTTCCATTGCTATGCCTTGCTCAGCACAAGGTTGGAAAAATGGCCCATGTTTATACAGCTTTTCATATCCATTAATCAGAAAAAGGTTCAAGGCTTAGTAAGGACCTGTCTGAGGAACGCTGGAGCCTGCTTGTACCAGCTCCGGAGATCTGATTGTTATTATTTCTCAAATCCATGTCCAGTCACACTGCATTGTGGGAGTATTTATACTATGAAAACTGGTAAATGCTGCAAATCAAGATTTTCCTTTTGAACGTCTGATTCTTGTTCCCAGCACACCTCTGGACCTGATACAAAAGTTTGATGCTCACTCTTTGATAAACTCATGCCAAGTATTTCCCTGCATCTTTTGCTTTCAATGAAATGAAATGCTACTGCTGACTGTGCAAAGGTGTGGTGGGGAGTCCGTGCACCAGGACATTGAACCTGGAGCCATCCTAGAGTCTGAGCTGGTAGGGTGAACAGCAGATCAGTCCATTCAGTCATGCAGCTCATCTCTGTTCCACTTTTATCCACAGTGGTTGATCTTTATTGGCTTTGCATGTTTTATCCTTTAGGGAACTTACGTTGGTTAGAATTCTATATCACTTAATAATTAGACAGTTCTATCGACAGTAATTCTAGATGCTCTTTTAAGTATTGCAAATTAAAAAACATAGACTGTGACACAGGAAGCATCTGAAAAGAAAGCGTGAAAGGATGTTCTTCCATCAAACTACCAAAAGTGAAATTCCTTTCTCATTAGTAAAGACTATGCAATTTTTGTTACTAAGTTAATGTATAGGCTATGTACTGACCATGTGTATATATATATATAAAATTTAAAATACACAACATACACATATGTGCATGTGTGTATTTTAAATTTTGCCTGGTTCTTTTAACTTTTTATATTTTTTATCGAAGTATAGTTGATTTACAATGTAAAACATTGTAACACATATATTGTATATATATAAAGACTAACATTATTGCTTGAAGTAGTATCCTGGAAAATTTAAAGACAAAGCCAAAGTCATCTTAGTTCAGATCATATGTGTGTCTGTCGTGTCTGATTCTTTATCATCTCATGGATGGTATCCTATCAGGCTCCTCTGTCCATGGGGATTCTCCAGGCAAGAATCCTGGAGTGGTATGTCATTGCCTTCTCCAGGGGATCTTCCCAGCCCAGGGATTGAACCCGGGTTTCCTGCAATGCAGGAAGATTCTTTACTGTTTGAGCCACCAGGAAAGTTCATATCATAAAATTCTTAAATATCTTGTTTTCAGAGGTCAATTTCTATCCCATCCCAGGACTGGTATAGGTCTTGCTTCCTTTTGATCTAAATCATTTTAATGTAGAAAGATAGGTCCCTTCTGTTACCAGTTGGTGAGCACTCCTCAAACTCCTCACCCTTGGCCACAGCATTTAATCTTCATCAGACATGGTATACGCAGTTAGGTTCATTATGCTCTGAAAGGCTATAGATGCTGATTATTATCTATTGCCTCACACCATCAGCCCACCAAGTTATCTCTATTTTCTTGGCTTATTATTGGTTAATGTTTGTCATCGTTCAGTACATATGGTACTGCTAGTGATGGGAAATGGGGCAGTTATTCACCTCAAGACGGAATGTAATTAAAGATTACTAGATTGTTTTCTAAATGTCTAATCTGTGCCATGTGGGGTTTTTGAAATGATGGTTACTACCAAGAAAAGTTGAGACAGAAGTCTGAATTAGCATCCACTTCACAGGGTTGCCAAAAATGCCTATTTTTGTCCTAGGGTCAATGAGCGCAATACATTTATGAACAGAGTAGAAACTTCCCAGTACACGAGGCAGCATCTCTCTTTGGAGTGACCCTGTCTATATGCCACTGCCGTGAAAAGCAGATCTCATATGCAAACCCTTGAGGTAAAAACGTCCTCCAGTGATTCCCACAGTTTACCAGTAGGGGCGCCAAAAAGCCAGTCATTCAGCTACAAAGCACGTGTGAAACGTTTCCAGGCAAGAATATTGAGTGGGTCGTCACTCCCTTCTCTAGGGGATCTCCCCGACCCAGAGACCGAGCCTGGGTCTTCTGCACTGTAGGCAGATTCTTTACCGTCTGAGCCACCAGGCAATCAAATACATTGACGGACGTATTTCACATAGAATTTGCCAAGTAATTCTGCAAATGACCCAGAAAATGACGCTCTTAACACCAGTGACAACCTCATTTTCCCTGAATCAATTGTTCTCTTCTCCCACGTTTTTTTCCCCCCGCTTCAGAGCCCAAGCTCATGAAATCTTCATGCCTTTCTGGCATGTTTACAGAATTTCCAAACATTTATCTGTTTAAATGTCTAGATCCTTTTAAGGAGCAGAAGAATGAGTTACTAATTGGGTATTCTGAAGGAAGATTCAGTTCATTACAACTGATCTGGGAGCTGTATGCGCCATTCCAGCTATGGAGAATCAATCCTTCTCAGGGAACTAATGAACCCTAGCTTCTGCGTTAAATTGGTGCCTGTCATTTAAAATTATACACGGAGGTATACATACCTGCATGTGGGGTGAGTTATTTATATGGAAATAGTACATATACCCAGTTTTTCTAAAAAGGAATTTATTTGCTCCAGACTTTAACATCTGTACTTTTTTTTTTTTTTTTAAGGGATTTATCAGAGCTCTAATTTAAAACTCTTTCTTCAGTTAGCACGTGAGAGGAGCATGTATATCTTTGAGGAGATACGTGATGCAAAAATAAATGTTCATTAAATCATACCTGCGTTTCTGATCCCAAGCTTACACCTGCCTCCAAATAGTGAGAGTGGCTCCCCGCTCCCTCCCCACAAAAGGGTATTAAGGTGTGGGATTCTGTTTTCATTTTCTCTCTTCATCAGCACTGATTTCCAGTTTCCATCACAGCTGTTAGGGCTGCTGAGCGGAGCCATATCACAGGATCTGAAGACTCCGCAATGACTCCGATGAAAACAAAAGCATAAATAAAAGAAGTAGCTGCAGTCTCTGTGGCGGGGGAAGGTGGAGTCTGGCGTGAAGGCTAGCTACCTCCGCAGGAAAACTTGGGTGAGTCAGCACACTGACAGGAAGCTCGTAGTCCCAGGATGGGGGAGATTTAGGCATCCCAAGCAGAGTTGTCTGTTTTGTTAATTCGTTTGTCAGTTCCTTTCCATTCCTCTCTGTTTAAAAGATACACACCACTGCTTCTCCTCACCGTATTTTTAAAACAAGGTCTGCAAATATTCTCTGTCGGGAAGATCCCCTGGAGAAGAAAATGGCAATCCACTCCAGTATTCTTGCCTGGAGAATCCCATGGACAGAGGAGCCTGGTGAGCTACAGTCCATGGGGTCTCAAAAGAGTTGACACAACTTAGTGACTGAGCACTCATGCACACGCAGTACATATATAGGGGGAAATGCTGGTCAGTGTTTGCTCCAGGGTTGTATATATTACACACACACACACACACACACACACACACACACACAGAGAAATTTGTAAGTGGCAACTGTCAATCACGCTCTTTCCCTGTGGATGTAGTCATGTGATTGGCCTCAGCAAATATCAGTTCAGTCGTTTAGTCGTGTCCGACTCTGCATCCACCCCAATTTCCAGGCAAATATTTATCCCATTATTTACAATATTTGTGGAATGTGGAGACCTAAAAATGAGACTGAATAGAAACACTTAATGTAATGCCCCTAACGATAAAGCCCAGAAAAAAATTTAGAGCAACAATGAAAAGATCAATTTTAATAGCACCAGAAATCTCAGAGTTTCACATTCAGCTGGCACAGACGTTAAAGTCTTCATCGCTATAATTTTTAAATCTTCTTTGAGACTAGAGTGACAGGTTGGTGTCAATATACTGAGAACATTTATGAAATATTAGGATCTGTCCTACCTAAAATTTTGTAAGAGGTTAAGTTTGTCTTCTAGGGTCTCAGCCCCGGTTTGGAAGAAATTTTTCTTTGCACCCTTGTAACGTCTTCTGTCTTCAAGATTTATTTATATTTTACTTTTGAAAAACTAATCTTAGAAAAGGAGCTGATAAATTCACTCATGATAAGATGGCATCACCGACTCGATGGACGTGAGTTTGAGTGAACTCCGGGAGATGGTGATGGCCAGGGTGCTGACATTCATGGTGTCTCAAAGAGTCCGACATGAGTGAGCGACTGAACTGAACTGAACTGAAGGTGTGAAAACAACTGGAGATGGAGTCTCAGGGGTTATGCCGTAAGCCAACACTAAAACAAATTCTGACAGTGGAATTTTAACCAAAATCATGAAAAGAACCAAATTTTAAACTTAAAATATTAGAAAGGCACTGACAGCTTTGCCCTCAAGCATAAAGAATACCTGTAAATGAAATACCTTGGCTAAGTTCTGTGATTATAAATGACTGTAACCTAAAAATTTGCCATGGTTTAAAATTTTATGTCAAAATTCCATGGTTAGCTAAAGCCACCATGAAAAATCTCTCTTTCCAGTGAAATGCCTGTGACATGTGTGTTCAGATTCATGACAGCAGTATTTATAATAGCAAAAAATCTGCAAACAACATAAATGTCCATCCATAGGCGCATGGTAAAATGATTGCAATATAAAGAAATACATCTATGCAATCATTTTTCGGTGATTAAAAATTCTGATAAAATACATGTATAACATGCCACATTTTAACCATTTTTAGGTATACAGTTCAGTGATATGCAACCATTTTAAAACCAAGTTGATCTCTGTGTGCTAGAATGATTAATACCCTCCAATATATATGGTTAAATGGAAAGAGTACAATACAGAGCAGTATGTGTTGAATGAATCTACTTTGTTTTTAAATTTTGTATTTAAAATACATTTAAAAATAAATACTATACACAGAATAAGTTTCACCCATAAACCTACTCCTGAAACTGGCAGTTCTTTTTTTTAATTTATTTTTTTATTTGAAGGATAATTGCTTTACAGAATTTTGTTGTTTTCTGTCAAATCTCAACATGAATGAGCCATAGGTTTACATATACCCCCTCCCTTTTGAACCTCCCTCCCATCTCCCTCCCCACCACACTCTTCTAGGATGATACAGAGCCCCTGTTTGAGTTTCCTGAGCCATACAGCAAATTTCCATTGATTGTCTTATTTTACATATGGTAATGCAAGTTTCCATGTTACTTTTTCCATACATCTCACCCTCTCCTCCCCTCTCTCCATGTCCATAATTCTATTCTCTATGTCTGTTTCTCCATTCAGTTCAGTTCAGTTCAGTCTCTTAGTTGTGTTTGACTCTTTGTGACCCCATGAATCACAGCACGCCAGGCCTCCCTGTGCATCACCAACTCCTGGAGTTCACTTAGACTCACATCCATCAAGTCGGTAATGCCATCCAGCCATCTCATCCTCTGTCATCCCCTTCTCCTCCTGCCCCCAATCCCTCCCAGCATGAGGGTCTTTTCCAATGAGTCAACTCTTTGCATCAATTGGCCAAAGTACTGGAGTTTCAGCTTCAACATCAGTCCTTCCAATGAACACCCAGGACTGATCTCCTTTAGGATGGACTGGTTGGATCTCCTTGCAGTCCAAGGGACTCTCAAGAGTCTTCTCCAACACCACAGTTCAAAAGCATCAATTCTTCTGCATTCAGTTTTCTTCATAGTCCAGCTCTCACATTCATTGCTGCCCTGTAAATAAATTCTTCAGTACCATTTTTCTAGATTCTGTATATATGCATTAGAATATGATATTTATCTTTCTCTTTCTGACTTACTTCACTCTGTATAATAGGTTCTAGGTTCATCCACCTCATTATAACTGACTCAAATGTGTTCTGGCTGAGTAATATTCCATTGTGTATATATGTACCACAGCTTCTTTATTTATTCATCTGTCAATGGACATCTAGGTTGCTTCCACGCTCTAGCTGTTGTAAACAGTGCTTCAGTGAACAGTGGGATACATGTGTCTTTTTCAATTTTGGTTTCCTTGGGGTATATGCCTAGGAGTGGGATTGCTGGGTCATATGGCAGTTTTATTCCTAGTTTTTAAAGGAATCTCCATACTGTCTTCCATAGTGGCTGTATCAATTTACGTTCCCACCAACAGTGCAAGAGCGTTCCCTTTTCTCCACACCCTCTCCAGCATTTATTGTTTGTAGACTTCTTGATGATGGCCATTCTGACCATTGTGAGGTGATATCTCATTGAAGTTTTGATTTGCATTTCTCTAATAATGAGCTACGTTGAGATCTTTTCATGTATTTGTTAGTCATCTGTATGTCTTCTTTGAAGAAATGTCTGTTTAGGTCTTTTTCACACTTTTTGATTGTGTTGTTTGTTTTTCTGCCATTGAGTTGTATGAGCTGCTTGTATATTTTGGAAATTAATCCTTTGTCAGTTGTTTCATTTGCTATTGTTTTCTCCCATTCTGAGGGTTGTCCTTTCACCCTGCTTACAGTTTCCTTTGCTGTGCAAAAGCTTTTTAAGTTTAATCAGGTCCCACTTGTTTACTTTCGTTTTTATTTCTGTTACTCTAGGAGGTACATGTAAGAGGTACGTCATAGAGGATCTTGCTTTGATTTATGTCATTGAGTGTTCTGCCTATGTTTTCCTCTAAGAGTTTTATAGTTTCTGTCTTACATTTAGGTCTTTAACCCATTTTGAGTTTATCTTTGTATATGGTGTTAGGAAGTGTTCTAATTTCATTCTTTTACATGTAGCTGTCCAGTTTTCCCAGCACCATTCATTGAAGAGGCTGTCTTTACCCCATTGTATATTCTTGCCTCCTTTGTCAAAAATTAGGTACCCATAGGTGCATGGGTTTATTTCTGGGCTTTCTATCTTTTTCCATTGGTCTATATTTCTGTTTTGTGCCAATACCATACTGTCTTGACGACTGTAGCTTTGTAGTATAATCTGAAGTCAGGAAGGTTGGTTCCTCCAGCTCCATTCTTCTTTCTCAAGACTGCTTTGGCTATTTGGTGTCTTTTGTGTTTCCATATGAATTGTGAAATTTTTTGTTCTTGTTCTATGAAAAATGCCATTGGTAATTTGATAGGGATCACACTGAATCTGTGTATTGCATTTGGTAGTATAGTCATTTTCACAATATTGATTCTTCCTTTCCAGGAACATGGAATATCTGTCCATCTGTTTATGTCATCTTTGATTTCTTTCAGTAGTGTCTTATTTTCTGTGTACAGTTCTTTTGTCTCCTTAGGTAAGTTTATTTCTAGATATTTAATTATTTTTGTTGCAATGGTAAATGGGATTGATTCCTTAATTTCTTTTTCTAACTTTTCATTGTTAGTATATAGAAATGCAAGTGATTTCTGTGTATTGATTTTGTATCTTGTAACTTTGCTAAATTCACTGATTAGTTCTAGTAATTTTCTGATACTATCTATCTTTAGAGTTTTCTATGTAGAGTATCATGTCATCTGCAAACAGTGAGAGCTTTACTACTTCTTTTCTGATCTGAATTCCTTTTACTTCTTTTTCTTCTCTGATTCCTGTAGCTAGGACTTCCAGACTATGTTGAATAATGGGGAAAGTGGACACTCTTGTCTTGTTCCTGATCTTAGGGGGAATGCTTTCAGTTTTTCTCCATTAAGAATAATGTTTGCTGTAGGCTTATCATATATGGCCTTTACTATGTTGAGGTAGGTTCCTTCTATGCCCATTTTTGAAGAATTTTAATCATAAATGGGTGCTGAATTTTGTCAAAGGTTTTTTCTGCTGTATAATCTCTTCAAAAATTTTTTCATACCCTTTCTTTTTTCTCAGATCCCTATAATTTGAATGTTGGTGCATTTAATATTGTCCCAGAGGTCTCTCAGACTATCCTCAGTTATTTTCATTCTTTTTACTTTATTCTGCTCTTCAGAAGTTATTTCCACCATTTTATCTTCCAGCTGGAAGAAACACAAGTTGGAATCAAGATTGCCGGGAGAAATATCAATAACCTCAGATATGCAGATGACACCACTCTTATGGCAGAAAGTGAAGAGGGGCTAAAAAGCCTCTTGATGAAAGTGAAAGTGGAGAGTGAAAAGGTTGGCTTAAAGCTCAACATTCAGAAAACGAAGATCATGGCATCTGGTCCCATCACTGCATGGGAAATAGATGGGGAAACAGTGGAAACAGTGTCAGACTTTGTTTTTCTGGGCTCCAAAATCACTGCAGATGGTGACTGTAGCCATGAAATTAAAAGACGCTTACTCCTTGGAAGGAAAGTTATGACCAACCTAGATAGCATATTCAAAAGCAGAGAAATTACTTTACCAACAAAGGTTCGCCTAGTCAAGGCTATGGTCTTTCCTGTGGTCATGTATGGATGTGAGAGCTGGACTGTGAAGAAGGCTGAGCGCCGAAGAATTGATGCTTTTGAACTGTGGTGTTGGAGAAGACTCTTGAGAGTCCCTTGGACTGCAAGAAGATCCAACCAGTCCATTCTGAAGGAGATCAATCCTGGAATTTCTTTGGAAGGAATGATGCTAAAGCTGAAACTCCAGTATTTTGGCCACCTCATGCGAAGAGTTGACTCATTGGAGAAGACTCTGATGCTGTGAGGGATTGAGGGCAAGAGGAGAAGGGGATGACAGAGGATGAGATGGCTGGATGGCATCACTGACTCGATGGATGCGAGTCTGAGTGACCTCCGGGAGCTGGTGATGGACAGGGAGGCCTGGCGTGCTGCGGTTCATGGGGTCGCGAAGAGTCGGACACGACTGAGCGACTGATCTGATCTGATCTTCCAGCTCATGGATTTCATGCTTCTGCTTCAGATATTCTGCTATTGATTCCTTCTAGAGTATTTTTAACTTCAGTAATTGTTTTACTTGTCTCTGTATATTTATTCTTTAATTCTTCTAAATCTTTTTTAATTGATTCTTACATTTTCTCCATTTTGTTTTCAAGGTTTTTGATCATCTTTACTATCATTATTCTGAACTCTTTTTCAGGTACTTTGCCTATTTCCTCTTCATTTATTTGGACTTCTGAATTTCTAGTTTGTTCGTTCATTTGTGTAGTATTTCTCTGCCTTTTAATTATTTATTTATATTTTAACTTATTGTGTTTGAGGTCTCCCTTTTCCAGGCTTCAAGGTTGAATTCTTTCTTCCTTTTGGTTTCACTATCCTAAGGTTTGTCCAGTGGTTTGTATCAGCTTTGTATAGGGTGAGATTTGTGCTGAGTTTTGTTTGCTTGTTTGTTTTTCCTCTGATGGGCAAGGCTGAGTGAGGTGGTAATCCTGACTGCTGATGATTGGTTTTGTTTTGTTTGTTGTTTAGATGGGGTCCTCCACAGGGTGCTACTGGTTGTTGGATGATGCCAGGTCTTATATTCAAGTGGTTTCCCTTGTGTTAATTCTCACTATTTGACACTCCCTAGGGTTAGTTCTCTGGTAGTCTAGGGTCTTAGAGTCAGTGCTCCACCTCCAACGGCTCAGGGTTTGATCTCGAGTTTTGCCTGGTTCTATATATACTTTTGGAGAAGGCAATGGCACCCCATTCCAGTGCTTTTGCCTAGAAAACCCCACGGACAGAGGAGCCTAGTAGGCTCCAGTTCATGGGGTCGCTAAGAGTCGGACATGACTGAGCGACTTCACTTTCACTTTTCACTTTCATGCATTGGAGAAGGAAATGGCAACCCACTCCAGTGTTCTTGACTGGAGAATCCCAGGGATGGGAAGCCTGGTTGGCTGCCGTCTATGGGGTCACACAGAGTCAGACACGACTAAAGCTACACAGCAGCATATATACTGTTCTGCTTGTCAGGTACTCCTGTCTACTCTCAGCTGGTGTTCTGCACGCACTTCGGTGTCTGAAGGAGTATTCCTGATGTATCTGTGGAGAGAGATGTACTCCATGTCCATCTACTCCTCCACCATCTTGTTCCCTCCTGAAACTGACAATTCTTAACATTGATCATATTTCCTACAATGAGTGTGTATGTAAAAAAATTCCAAGTACATCTGAGGTCCTTTACTCCTTATCCCTTGCACCTTTCTCACCTCTTGAGAACCATGAGTTTAGTCTATTTTTATACCTTTTCATGTATCTATAAGTAACATGAATACATTATTATTGTTTTGTGTGCCCTTTAAAATTTGCTTAAATGTTATGACCTCTTCAACTTGCTTTCTTATTTATCACCCTGAAGCTTGTCTTCTTCATTCAGCAGTTTTTGAGTGTGAATGCCAACGTGCTTTTTGTTTAAAAAGACGTATGTGTATGCTTGGTTTTGGAAGACAGCTTCCTGGTAGCACATTTGCTAATGCTAATGCTAATGCTAATGCTAAGTCGCTTCAGTCATGTCCGTCTCTGTGCGACCCCATAGACGGCAGCCCACCAGGCTCCCCCGTCCCTGGGATTCTCCAGGCAAGAATACTGGAGTGGGTTGCCATTTCCTTCTTCAATGCATGAAAGAGAAAAGTGAAAGTGAAGTCGCTTAGTCATGTCCGACCCTTAGCGACCCCATGGACTGAGGCCCACCAGGCTCCTCTGTTCATGGATTTTCCAGGCAAGAGTACTGGAGTGGGGTGCCATTACCTTCTCCAGGTAGCACATTTAAGACCCTGTTAATAGCATTCACATTTTGCAAGAAACACTGGAGAACAGTGTGTGGGTGGTGGGGAGGGGGACAGGAATAGGATTTTTGCTTTTCATTTTCTATCCTCTGAAGTGTTCAAAATTTTATTATAGTTATTTTTTAGTGAAAATAATTTGTTGAAAGATGTAAATTTTTAAAAAATTATTGATTTATTGTTGGCTGCACTGGGTCTTTGTTGCTGTGTGTGGGCTTTCTCTAGCTGAGGTGAGTGGAGGCTACTCTTTAGTTGTGGTGTGTGGGATTCTCACCGTGGTGGCTCTCTTCTTGTGGAGCACAGATTCTAGCCCTCGGACTTCAGTAGTTGCTGCAAGCGGGGCTCAGTAGCTTTAGCTCTCAGGCTCTAGAGCACAGCTTCAATAGTGGCGGCACATGGGTTTAGCTGCTACATGAAGCATGTGGAATCTTCCTGGACCAGAGATCAAACCCATGTCCTCTGCATTGGCAAGTAGATTCTTAACCACTGGACCACCAGGAAAATCTAAAAGCTGTAAAATTTTGATCCTACTCATGTGACAAAGGATGTGAACATATCATGGCAGCCTAGATGGGTTAAATGATTTTTCCCCATCCACACACCATGTTTCCATGTGAACTGGGGCTGTCAAGGACATGGTGTATTACAGTGAAAGTGGTAGGACTTTTATAGAAATTATAGGTTCTAGGAGAAAGGAGGTTGAGAGATTACACAGAAGAGGCCACTCAGCTCCCAGCTTGTTGAGTTTGTGAAAAGTGAAGCAAATATGTCTGCTGGGAATGCATGGAGTAGGAGCAAAGAAGGTGACTGAAAGGGACCCCCAAACAGGTACACATCAGAATGGGAATCCATAGATTGGATTTCATCTATGAAATCTACTTATTTCATCTATTTCATCTGGTTCTGTCAGTAACAACCACATATTTTGACCAATTCACTTGACTTTCTCATTGTAGTATTTCTGCTCCATAAAGTGAAAAGATACAGATTTCTTCATTCTGAAGAACCTCTCTATATATGTTTATAGAACCTCTAGGTGCCAGGCAGTGTATTATGTACTAGAAATATAAAAATGAACCAAGATGAAATTCTTAGCATCATCCTAGAAGTTGCCTGACATTCTAAGATTCCAGCCACCAAAGGCTAAAAATAGGCAGAATGCCAACCATCAGAGGCCAGTGAGTTCTGGTTATTTCCCTGGGAAGACTTGATGGTACCAAGTCAAAGGCCAGATGAGAGAATAGTTATTCCAAGGGTCTCAGCAGAAGTCCTGGGGCCAAAACAAAGAAAAGTCCGCACTTTTCTTGGGACTTGGGGGAACTCAGCTTCAGTGAGGAACTACAGAATGAATAAGAAGAATCATAGCCAGGCTGATAGAGGGAACCTTGAATGTAAAATTGTTAAGTCATTCAGTTGTGTCCAACTCTTTGTGACCCCATAGACTGTAGTCTGCCAGGCTTCTCTGTCCACGGGATTCTCCAGGCAAGAATACTGGAGTGGGTAGCCATTCCCTTCTCCAGAGGAAGAAATGGGAGGGGGGATGCAATAGTGAGTGAGTTGAAGAGGATATTTGATTCTTTTCACCTCAATCAAGTTAAAGGAGAATATGGAATTTATTCTACATCTTAATAGTTTACAGTTTGAGATTCTCTTAAATATTTAAGTGTATGGAATCTTAAAACGGCTGACCACAAAAACTGTATCCAAATGGGTCATAGAGGAGACAGAGTCATTTTGGGGGGAAAATTTCCCTTTTCATATTATAATTGCCTATCCAGTGACTGCAGAGATACTGTGAGTCACACAGAGGAGATTTCTATGTGCTGGGGGCTAAGAAGTGGCCCGGGCATTGTCTAGGGTTCTGTCCACCAGAAGTGGAGCCAAAGTTGTGGATGAGAAAACAATAACACCACCAAAGCACTTCCCACCTTGGTATTAAACTTTGAGGCCCATCATTTAAGAAACTAAATTAGTATCTTCTAAAATGGGGTTGATGAAGGTTTCCCTGGTGGTTCAGTGGTAAAGAGTCTGCCTTCCAATGCACGAGACATGGGTTCTAGCCCTGATCTGGGAAGATCCCATGTGCCATAGGGTAACTAAGCCCACGCACCACAACTACTGAGCCTGTGCTCTGGAGCCCTGGAACTGCCAGTCCTGATCCCACATGCTGCAACTACTGAAGCACGTGCACACTCTAGAGCCCATGCTTTGCAAGAGGAGACTCCACAAAGGCAATGAGAAGTCTGCACATCAGAACTAGAGAGAGCCCCTGCTTGCTGTAACTAGAAGAAAGCCTGCATAGCAATGAAGACCCAGCATAGCCAAAAATAAATAAATGTTTTTAAAATGAGGTATGCAGATGACACCACCCTTATGGCAGAAAATGAAGAGGAATTAAAAAGCCTCTTGATGAAGGTGAAAGAGGAGATTGAAAAAGTTGGCTTAAAACTCAATATTCAGAAAACAAATATCATGGCATCCGGTCCCATCACTTCATGGGAAATAGATGGGGAAACAGTGGAAACACTGTCAGACTTTGTTTTTTGGGGCTCCAAAATCACTGCAGATGGTGACTGCAGCCATGAAATTAAAAGACGATTACTCCTTGGAAGGAAAGTTATGATCAACCTAGATAGCATATTGAAAAGCAGAGACATTACTTTGCCAACAAAGGTCCATCTGGTCAAGGCTATGGTTTTTCCAGTGGTCATGCATGGCTGTGAGAGATAGACTGTGAAGAAAGCTGAGCGCTGAAGAATCGATGCTTTTGAACTGTGGTGCTGGAGAAGACTCTTGAGAGTCCCTTGGACTGCAAGGAGATCCAACCAGTCCATTCTGAAGGAGATAAGCCTTAGGATTTCCTTGGAAAGAATGATGCTAAAGCTGAAACTCCAGTACTTTGGCCACCTCATGCGAAGAGTTGACTCATTGGAAAAGACTCTGATGCTGGGAAGGATTGGGGGCAGGAGGAGAAGGGGATGACAGAGGATGAGATGGCTGGATGGCATCACTGACTCAATGGGCGTGTGTCTGAGTGAACTCCAGGAGTTGGTGATGGACAGGGAGGCCTGGCGTGCTGCGATTCATGGGGTTGCAAAGAGTCAGACATGACTGAACGACTGAACTGAACTGAATGATACTTACTTTAGAGAATTACCATGAGAAAGAGTAAATTTTAAAATGTGGACACATGGTATAAACCTTTATAGTTTACAAGCTTTACAAGCATGAGGCTATAACTATTTTTGTTGGAGTTTTGGAAGACATAGGTAGTGTATTTCCAGGAATTATTTCATTCCCTGGACTTATAAGGTGTGTCAAAATCCTAGCTGGCTCTCTCTCACGCCTCATTGGTGGACAGTCACCTTATCTCTTATTTCTTACTCTCATTCCTAGAGAGTGGATTATGTGACCTAGTTTTGTGGAGGTCTGAGGACATTTAGGGACTTCCCTGGTGGCTCAGATGGTAAAGCGTCTGTCTACAATGTGGGAGACATGGGTTCGACCCCTGGGTCTGGAAGATTCCCTGGAGAAGGAAATGGCAACCCACTCCAGTACTCTGGCCTAGAAAATCCCATGGATGGAGGAGCCTGGTGCAGGCTACTGTCCATGGGGTCGCAAAGAGTCAGACACAACTGAGTGACTTCCAAGAGGGGAATTCAGATGGGTATTTAACTCAGGAAACACAAACATACCAGAACCTTTCAGTCCTTATGGGGTTTGACTCATGATGGCAAATAAGGAATTGAATTATGAGCTCTGACTTTCTTCAGTTGTTCTCAGTTATTCCTAATTGTGGCAAATATATTGTCATAAAAATCTAAACTCTAAAAATGTTTTCAAAGACTTCTGAGACAATAATGGTAATGATCAAATTTGACTTGCATCTTTTTTTAAATCTTAATATCCTTACAGTTTTTGCCACAAAAGATACAGGGCTCAATAGCTACACATTTAGAGAGAGATAAGTCCAAAGATAAAACACTTTTGCAATTGCATATTCTGTTTTCTGTAAATACAAACAAGAAAAGCAATTTCTTAATGCAATCCAATCAATACCCTCCAAAGATTTTCCAGTGTTCCAATGATGAAATGCTTTCTGCATGCATAACTTAAATTTAACAATTTCTAGTCATTATTTAAATGAGAAACTTGAGTATGTTAATAATTTAGAAAGATATTTACATGAAAAGAAGTCATTTCGGCTTGATAATTATCTAGTCCATGAGAAAATTATGGGGCACTCCTCTGGGAAATACAGAACAGAACAAATGGAAAGAAAAAGAAATAGAATATAATGGAAATTTGGAAAACAAAAAGAGGAAAGCATGTCATTTGAAAAAAGGACAAGTTGCCCTGATTAATGCAACAGCTTTCGGCTAGTTTGTGAGAGAGAATTCTATGCCTGTTGGACCCAGGTGCTTATTTTGGGGGACAGTTTGAGAACTAAACAATTCCCCCTTGGGATTCTTGAAACTTTTGGTGATTTGGGGATAAAGTCAAAGCCCTAAGGTTATTAATGCCAATGTGTAACTGAAAGTGGGGGCTGGGGGGCTGCTGCTCACTGCTCAAAAACCATTAAAGAGACTAGGTTCGTGGAAAGGGAAGTTTGCTTTACTTTGGGTGCCAGCAACTGGGGTGGGGGAAGGGCAGACCCTTGTCCAAAAGCTGACTACCCACCTTCCCTCGACTCCTGCCCTGACAATCAGTGGGCAAGAGCTTTTATAGGCTGAGGGAGGGGTCTACATGCAGAAATAGCACAATCAGCTCTGACAGTCATCTTGAAATTGGTCATCAGTGGTCTGACCAGTGACACCTTGATTGTTTTAGGTACAGTTAATCTTCAGTTACAGGGTCAGCTTGTTTCCATTTCTTTGAGGCCAATTCTCAGTATTGGGCTTCCCTGATAGCTCAGTTGGTAAAGAATCTGCCTGCAATGCAGGAGACCCTGGTTCGATTCCTGGATCAGGAAGATCCCCTGGAGAAGGGAAAGGCTATCCACTCCAGGATTCTGGTGCTGGAGCGGCTGTGAGGAGATACTCCATGTCCAAAGGCAGAGAAGCCCCAGCAAGATGGGAGGTGCTGGAGCGGCAGCTGAGCAGTGCTAGAGCGACTTTGAGGAGATACCCCACATCAAAGGGCAAAGGAGAAGAACCAGCAAGATGGTAGAAGGGGCAAAATCACATTTAGAATCAAACCCCATACCTGCCAGACACTCAGAGGGCTCAGACAAACCTTGTGTGCACCAGGACCGAGAGACCCCACACAGACAGAGACAGAACTGTGTTTGAGTGTCTCCTGTGGGGGAACAGGTCAGCAGTGGACTGCCACAGGGACAGGGGCTCTGGGTGCAGCAGAACTGGGTATGACATAAGCCCTCTTGGAGGAGTCACCATTAACCCCACCATAGAGCTGCCAGAATGTACACAAGACTGGGAAAACAGACTCTTTGAGGGCACAAACAGAACCTTGTGTGCACTAGGACCCAGGAGAAAGGAGCGGTGACCCCATAAGAGACTACCCAGACTTGCCTGTGAGTGTCCAGGAGTCTCCAGCAGGGATGTGAGTCAGCCATGGACTGCTGCAGGGTTGGGAGCACTGAGTGTAGCAGTACATGCATGGGCTCTTTTGAAGGAGGTCACCATTATCTTCATTACCTCCACATAGTTTGGCCCCAGGTAAATAACAGGGAGGGAACACAGCCCCACTCATCAACAGAAAATTGTATTAAAGATTTACTGAGCATGGCCCCACCCATCAGAACAAGACCCAGTCAGTCAGTCTCTCCCATCAGGAAGCTTCCATAAGCCTCTTAACCTTCTCCATCAGACAGTAACAGAATGAAAACCACAATCACAGAAAACTAACCAATCTGATCACATGGGCCACAGCCTTATCTAACTCAATAAAACTGTGAGCCATGCCATGTAGGGCCACCCAAGACAGACAGGTCATGGTGGAGAGTTCTGACAAAACGTGGTCCACTGGAGAAGGGAATGGCAAACCACTTCAGTATTCTTGCCTTGAGAACCCCATGAACAGTATGACAAGGCAAAAAGATAAGACACCCCCCAGGTCGGTAGGTGCCCTATATGCTACTGGAGATCAGTGGAGAAATAACTCCAGAAACAATGAAGAGATGGAGCCAAAGCAAAAACAACACCCAGTGGTGGGTGTTACTGGTGATGGAAGTAAAGTCTGATGCTGTAAAGAGCAATATTGTACAGGAACCTGAAATGTTAGGTTCATGAATCAAGGCAAATTGGAAGTGGTCAAACAGGAGATGGCAAGTGTGAACATCAACATTTTAGGAAGTGGTGAATGAAAATGGACTGGAATGGGTGAATTTATCTCAGATGACCATTAATATCTACTACTGTGGGCAAGAATCCCTTAGAAGAAATGGAGTAGCTATCATAGTCAACAGAGTCCAAAATGCAGTACTTGAATGCAATCTCAAAAACGACAGAATGATCTCTGTTCGTTTCCAAGGCAAACCATTCAATATCACAGTAATCCAAGTCTATGCCCTGACCAGTAATGCTAAAGAAGCTGAAGTTGAACAATTCTATGAAGACCTACAAGACCTTCTAGAGCTAACACCCCAAAAATATATCCTTTTCATTTTAGGGGACTGGAATGCAAAAGTAGGAAGTCAAGAAACACCTGGAGTAACAGGCAAATTTGGCCTTGGAGTACAGAATGAAGCAGGGCAAAAGCTAATAGAGTTTAGCCAAGAGAACTCACTGGTCATAGCAAACACCCTCTTCCAACAACACAAGAGAAGACTCTACAGATGGACATCACCAGATGGTCAATACCAAAATCAGATTGATTGTATTCTTTGCAGCCAAACATGGAGAAGCTCTATACAGTCTGCAAAACAAGACTGGGAGCTGACTTTGGCTCAGATCATGAACCCCTTATTGCCAAATTCAGACTTAAATAGAATAAAGTAGGGAAAACCACTAGACCATTCAGTTATGACCTAAATCAAATCCCTTATGCTCAAATGGTAACGTGTCTGCCCACAATGTGGGAGACCTGGGTTTGATTGCTGGGTTGGGAAGATCCTCTGGAGAAGGAAATGGCAACCCACTCCAGCACTCTTGCCTGGAAAATCCCATGGATGGAGGACCCTGGTAGGCTACAGTCCATGGGGTCGCAAAGAGTCAGACACGACTGAGTGACATCACTTTCACTATGATTATACAGTGGAAGTGAGAAATAGATTCAAGGGATTAGATCTGATAGACAGAGTGCCTGAAGAACTATGGATGGAGGTTCGTGACACTGAAGAGGAGGCAGGGATCAAGACCATCCCCAAGAAAACAAAACACAAAAAGGCAAAAAGATTGTCTGAGAAGGCCTTACAAATAGCTGTGAAAAGAAGAGAAACAAAAGGCAAAAGAGAAAAGGAAAGATATACCCTTTGAATGGAGAGATCCAAAGAATAGCAAGGAGAGATAAGAAAGCCTTCTTCAGTGATCAGTGCAAAGAAATAAAGGAGAACAACAAAATGGGAAAGACTAGAGATCTCTTCAAGAAAATTAGAGATACCAAAGGAATATTTCATGCAAAGATGGGCACAATAAAGGACAAAAATGGTATGGACCTAACAGAAGCAGAAGGTATTAAAAAGAGGTGGCAAGAATACACAGAAGAACTATACAAAAAAGATTTTCATTATCCAGATAACCACAATGGTGTGATCACTCACCTAGAGCCAGACATCCTGGAATGCAAAGTTAAGTGGCCCTTAGGAAGCATTACTACGAACAAAGCTAGTGGAGGTGATTGAGTTCCGGTTGAGCTATTTCAAATCCTAAAGGATGATGCTGTGAAAGTGCTGTACTCAAAATGGCAGTAAATTTGGAACACTCAGCAGTGGCCACAGGACTGGAAAAGGTCAGTTTTCATTCCAATCTCAAAGAAAGACAATGCCAAAGAATGCTCAATCTACCGCACAATTGCACTCATCTCACACGCTAGTAAAGTAATGCTCAAAATTCTCCAAGCCAGGCTTCAGCAATACGTGAACTATCTGGATTTAGAAAAGGCAGAGGAACCAGAGATCAAATAGCCAACATCCGCTGGATCATGGAAAAAGCAAGAGAGTTCCAGAACAACATCTATTTCTGCTTTATTGACTATGCCAAAGCCTTTGACTGTGTGGATCAGAACAAATTGTGGAAAATTCTGAAAGAGATGGGAATACCAGATCACCTGACCTGCCTCCTGAGAAATCTGTATGCAGGTCAGGAAGCAACAGTAAGAACTGGACATGGAACAACAGACTGGTTCCAAATAGGAAAAGGAGTACGTCAAGGCTGTATATTGTCACCCTGTTTATTTAACTTATATGCAGAGTACATCATGAGAAACGCTGAAGTATATGAAGCACAAACTGGAGTCCAGATTGCTGGGAGAAATATCAATAACCTCAGATATGCAGAAGACACCACCCTTATGGAAGAAAGTGAAGAAGAACTAAAGAGCCTCTTTATGAAAGTGAAAGAGGAGAGTGAAAAAGTTGGCTTAACACTCAACATTAAGAAAACTAAGATCATGGCATCCAGACCCATCACTTTATGGGAAATAGATGGGTAAACAATGGAAACAGTGTCAGACTTTATTTTGGGGGGCTCCAAAATCACTGCAGATGGTGACTACAGCTATGAAATTAAAAGACGCTTGCTCTTTGAAAGAAAAGCTATGACCAACCTAGACAGCATATTAAAGAACAGAAACATTACTTTGCCAACAAAGTTCCATCTAGTCAAGGCTATGGTTTTTCCAGTGGTCATATATGAATGTGAGAGTTGGACTATAAAGAAAGCTGAGTGCTGAAGAATTGATGCTTTTGTACTGTGGTGTTAGAGAAGACTCTTGAGAGTCCCTTGGACTGCATGGAGATCCAAGCAGTCTATCCTAAAGGAAATCAGTCCTGAATATTCATTGGAAGGACTGATACTGAAGCTGAATCTCCAATACTTTGGGCAACTGATGTGAAGAACTGACTCACTAGAAAAGACTCTGATGTTGGGAAAGATTGAAGGTGGGAGGAGAAGGGGATGACTGAAGGTAATATGGTTGGATGGCATCACTGACTCGATGGACATGAATTTGAGCAAGATTGGTGTTGGACAGGGAAGTTGGTGATGGACAGGGAAGCCTGGTGTGCTGCAATTCATGGGGTCACAAAGAGTTGGACACAACTGAGTGACTGAACTGAAATGAACTCTAAACAACTTCCCAGGTGTCATAGCTCTGGGGCCTCAGTTACAGGTACATGCTTGTAACTTTGGGGACAGCCTTGTCCCCCCTCCATCATGCTGTACCACTGTGTGACCTCTCTGTCTCTCATTTAGCGACAACTTGGTTAGTACATGCTATCAAGCCCAATGGCCAAGCAAATATTCATTTAGGAAACAAGCGGCCAGTTTCCCTTTTAAAAATAAGACTGCAGATCTTAAAAGTCATTCTCTAGGTTGTAGAATCATTAGAGACTTGTCTTGTAAAAAGACAGGGTGCCGGAGGGGTCCCCCCAGTGCACACATTACCTGTGGAGGCAGTACATTACCTGTGGAGAATTTAAAAACAATAGTAAACTGAATCTGGAGAATCTGAAAAAGAAGGATATATGTATGTGTATTAGATGGTGACTGCAGCCATGAAATTAAAAGACGCTTACTCCTTGGAAGGAAAGTTATGACCAACCTAGAGAGCATATTCAAAAGCAGAGACATTACTTTACCAACAAAGGTTCGCCTAGTCAAGGCTATGGTCTTTCCTGTGGTCATGTATGGATGTGAGAGCTGGACTGTGAAGAAGGCTGAGCGCCGAAGAAGTGATGCTTTTGAACTGTGGTGTTGGAGAAGACTCTTGAGAGTCCCTTGGACTGCAAGAAGATCCAACCAGTCCATTCTGAAGGAGATCAATCCTGGAATTTCTTTGGAAGGAATGATGCTGAAGCTGAGACTCCAGTATTTTGGCCACCTCATGCGAAGAGTTGACTCATTGGAGAAGACTCTGATGCTGGGAGGGACTGAGGGCAGGAGGAGAAGGGGACGACGGAGGATGAGATGGCTGGATGGCATCACTGACTCGATGGGTATGAGTCTGGGTGACCTCCGGGAGCTGGTGATGGACAGGGAGGCCTGGCATGCTGCGGTTCATGGGGTCTCAAAGAGTCGGACATGACTGAGCGACTGATCTGATCTGATCTGATAAGTGAATCACTTAGCTGTACCCCTGAAACTAACACAATGCTGTAAATCAACTGTACTCCAATATAAAACAAAAATTAAATTTTAAAAATTTAAAAAACAGTAATAAACTATCAGTTGCAGTGCTTTTGATCATCACCATATATCACCAATTCTAAACAACATTAGTGACAAAATATTTCTCTGTGTAAGTATCTTTTGTTGGTCTAAGTTCTAAACAATTATTGGTATTTGTGTGCTTCAAATGAATATATTTTTATTGCTTTTTTTTTTTTTTCCCCTGGCATACAAGATCTCAGTTCCCCAACCAAGAATTGAAGCCATGCCCTCTGTAGGGAAAGCATGGTATTTTTTTTCACCCCACTTATTTGTATTTTTATCCATCTGTTCAAAAAATAATTGAACAACTATTATCCGCTAAGCACTAAGGATTCACAAATAAGTGAAGATTATCCTTATGTACAAGGGTCTTACTACAGAACATCTCGTCTTAAATATTTACTTATCTGCTGAGATACATGACTGATGACACATAGAGGATACATTCCCATGGCTGATTTACAGTTACAAGCTGCCAGCTATCATTATTTCCTTCTTCACAATACAAGAGTTTACATGAGAATGTAAGCGACTCAAAGTGTTATTATAAAGGTTAATCTTGAACCATACTGATTAGTCTATTCAAAAATATCAGTATCATAATTATAATCAGTAGCAATATTCTTCACATATACCTCAGAAATGATTATGACATAGAAGAGCTGATAATAGATCTAAATAATATAATCTAAACAAAAGACAGCCATAGACAAAAGGCTATAACTTATACTCCTTATTCAGAGTGTACTTAAAAAAAATCATTTTGGAGTATACTTGATTTACAACACTATGTTAGTTTCAGGTATACAGTAAAGTGATTCAGTTATACCTATACATATATCCACTTTTTAAGATTATTTCCCCATATAGGCCATAACACCAGAGAAGGCAATGGCACCCCACTCCAGTACTTTTGCCTGGAAAATCCCATGGACAGAGGAGCCTGGCAGGCTGCAGTCCATGGGGTCGCTAGAGTTGGACATGACTGAGCGACTCCACTTTCACTTTTCACTTTCATGCATTGGAGAAGGAAATGGCAACCCACTCCAGTGTTCTTGCCTGGAGAATCCCAGGGACGGGAGAGCCTGGTGGGCTGCCGTCTATGGGGTCGCACAGAGTTGGACACGACTGAAGTGACTTAGCAGCAGCAGCAGCAGCAGCATAGGCCATGACACAGTACAGAGTAGAGTTCCCTGTGCTATACTGTTCAGTTCAGATCAGTCGCTCAGTTGTGTCCGACTCTTTGCGACCCCATGAACTGCAGCACGCCAGGCCTCCCTGTCCATCACCAACTTCCAGAGTTCACTCAGACTCACATCCATTGTCAGTGATGCCATCCAGCCATCTCATCCTTTGTCGTCCCCTTCTCCTCCTGCCTCCAATCCCTCCCAGCATCAGAGTCTTTTCCAATGAGTCAACTCTTCTCATGAGGTGGCCAAAGTACTGGAGTTTCAGCTTTAGCATCAGTCCTTCCAAAGAAATCCTAGGGCTGATCTCTTAGAATGGACTGGCTGCATCTCCTTGCAGTCCAAGGGACTCTCAAGAGTCTTCTCCAACACCACAGATCAAAAGCATCAATTCTTCAGTGCTCAGCCTTCTTCACAGTCCAACTCTCACATCCATACTTGACCACTGGAAAAACCATAGCCTTGACTAGACGGACCTTTGCTGGCAAAGTAATGTCTCTGCTTTTGAATATGCCATCTAGGTTGGTTATAACTTTCCTTCCAAGGAGTAAGCGTCTTTTAATTTCATGGCTGCAGTCACCATCTGCCGTGATTTTGGAGCCCCCAAAAATAAAGTCTGACACTGTTTCCACTGTTTCCCCATCTATTTCCCATGAAGTGATGGGACCAGATGCCATGATCTTCGTTTTCTGAATGTTGAGCTTTAAGCCAACCTTTTCACTCTCCACTTTCACTTTCAGCAAGAGGCTTTTGAGTTCCTCTTCACTTTCTGCCATAATGGCGGTGTCATCTGCATATCTGAGGTTATTGATATTTCTCCCGGCAATCTTGATTCCAGCGTGTGCTTCTTCCAGTCCAGCATTTCTCATGATGTACTCTGCATATAAGTTAAATAAGCAGGGTGACAATATACAGTCTTGACGTCTCCTTTTCCTATTTGGAACCAGTCTGTTGTTCCATGACCAGTTCTAACTGTTCCTTCCTGACCTGCATGCAAATTTCTCAAGAGGCAGATCACGTGGTCTGGTATTCCCATCTCTTTCAGAATTTTCCACAATTTGTTCTGATCCACACAGTCAAAGGCTTTGGCATAGTCAATAAAGCAGAAATAGATATATTTCTGGAACTCTCTTGCTTTTTCGGTGATCCAGCGGATGTTGGCAACTTGATCTCTGGTTCCTCTGCCTTTTCTAAAACCAGCTTGAACATCAGAAAGTTCACGGTTCACATATTGCTGAAGCCTGGCTTGGAGAATTTTGAGCATTACTTTACTAGCGTGTGAGATGAGTGCAATTGTGCAGTAGTTTGAGCATTCTTTGGCATTGCCTTTCTTTGAGATTGGAATGAAAACTGACCTTTTCCAGTCCTGTGGCCACTCCTGAGTTTTCCAAATTTGCAGCACTATCACAGCATCATCTTTCAGGATTTGAAATAGCTCAACTGGAATTCCATCACCTCCACTAGCTTTGTTCATGGTGATGCTTTCTAAGGCTCACTTGACTTCACATTCCAGGATGTCTGGCTCTAGGTCAGTGATCACACCATCGTGATTATGTGGGTTATGAAGATCTATTTTGTACAGTTCTTCTGTGTATTCTTGCCACCTCTTCTTAATATCTTCTGCTTCTGTTAGGTCCATACCATTTCTGTCCTTTATTGAGCCATCTTTGCATGAAATGTTCCCTTGGTATCTCTGATTTTCTTGAAGAGATCCCTAGTCTTACCCATTCTGTTGTTTTCCTCTACTTCTTTGCATTGATCGCTGAGGAAGGCTTTCTTATCTCTCCTTGATGTTCTTTGGAACTCTGCATGCCAGATGCTTATATTTTTCCTTTTCTCCTTTGCTTTTCACTTCTCTTCTTTTCTCAGCTATTTGTAAGGCCTCCCCAGACAGCCATTTGGTTTTTTGCATTTCTTTTCCATGGGGATGGTCTTGATCCCTGTCTCCTGTACAAGGTCACGAATCTCATTCCATAGTTCATCAGGCACTCTATCTATCAGATCTAGGCCCTTAAATCTATTTCTCACTTCCACTGTATAATCATAAGGGATTTGATTAACCCTGTGCTATACAGTAGGTCCTGCATACAGATTTCTCAAGAGGCAGATCAGGTGGTCTGGTATTCCCTCTCTCTCAGGACGGAAGCAACAGTTAGCTGGTCATGGAAAACTGGTTCAATGGAGGGTACGTCAGGCTGTATATTGTCACCATGTTTATTTACTATATGCAGGTACATCATGAGAATGCTGGACTGGAGGAAACACAAGCTGGAATCAAGATTGCGGGAAAATCTCTCAGTTGCAGGTACACCCTTATGGAGAAAGTGAAGAGGAACTCACCTCTTGATGAAAGTGAGTGGAGAGGAAAAGGTTGGCTTAAGCTCAACATTCAGAACGAAGATCATGGCATCTGGTCCATCACTTCATGGGAAATAGATGGAGAAACAGTGGAACAGTGTCGACTATTTTTCTGGGCTCCAAATACTGCAGTGGTGATTGCGCCATGAATAAGACCTACTCCTTGAGGAAGGTTATGACAACCTAGATAGCATATTCAAGCAGAGACATCACTTTGCCAACAGGTTCGCCTAGTCAAGGCTATGGTCTTCCTGTGGTCATGTATGGATGTGAGAGCTGGACTGTGAGGGCTGGCACGGATGATGCTTGAACTGTGGTGTTGGAGAGACTCTTGAGAGTCCCTTGGACTGCGGGATCACGGCCTCTGGGGATCGACCTGGATTTCTTTGGAGGGATTGATGCTCAAGCTGAAACTCCAGTATTTTGGCCACCTCATGAGAAGAGTTGACTCATTGGAGAGACTCTGATGCTGGGAGGATTGGGGCAGGAGGAGTAGGGGACGACAGAGGATGAGATGGCTGGATGGCATCACTGACTCGATGAATGTGAGTCTGGTGAACTCCAGGAGTTGGTGATGGACAGGGAGGCCTGGCGTGCTGCAGTTCATGGGGTCGCAAGAGTCGGACACGACTGAGCGACTGATCTGATCTGATACAGTAGGTCCTCATTAGTTATCTATTTTAAATATACTAGGGTGTAGATGTCAATCCCAAACTTCCAATTTATCCCTCCTCCTCTTTACCCTCGGTAAACTGTACCTTTTTTTCTACATCTATAACTCTATTTCTTTTTTGTACATAAGTTCATTTGTACCCCTCTTTTAGATTCCACATGTAATTGATATCATATATATTTGTTTTTCTTTGTCTGACTTACCACACTCAGTAAAACAATCTCTAAGTCTATCCATGTGGCTGCAAATGGCATTATTCCATTCTTTTTTATGGTTGAGTAATATTCCATTCTATAGATATACTACACCTTCTTTACCCATTCCTCTGTTGATGGATGCTTAGATTGTTTCCATGTCTTGGTTCAGTGACATATTTTATCTTTGGGGGCTCCAAAATTACTTCAGACGGTGACTACAGCCATGGAATTAAAAGACATTTGCTCCTTGGAAGGAAAATTACAACAAACCTAGACAACATATTAAAAAGCAGACTTTGCCAACGAAGGTCCATATAGTTAAAGCTCTTATTTATGCAGTAGTCATGTATAGATGTGAGAGGGGAACCATTAAGAAAGCTGAGTGCCAAAGAATTGATGCTTTCAAATTGTGGTGCTGGAGAAGACTTTAGAATCCCTTGGACAGTAGTAAGATCAAACCAGTCAATCCTAAAGGAAATCAGTCCTGAGTATTCATTGGAAGGACTGATGCTAATGCTGAAGCTCCAGTATTTTGGCCACCTGATGCAAAGTGCTGACTTACTGGAAAAGACCCTGACTCACTGGAAAAGATTGAGGGCAGAAGAAGTGGGCAACAGAGGATGAGATGGTTGGATGGCATCAGTGACAATGGAAATGAGTTTGAGGAAACTCCAGGAGATAGTGAAGGACAGGGAGTCCTGGTGTGCTGCAGTCTGTGGGATCACAAAGAGTCAGACACGACTTACTGTCTGAACAACAACAACAATGTCTTGGCTCTTGTAAATAGTGCAGCAGTGAGCTTTGGGGTGTATGTATCTTTTCCAATTATGGTTTTCTCCAGATAAATGTTCAGAAGTGGAATTGCTGGACTATATGATAACTCTTCTTGGTTTTTGAAGGAACCTCCATACTGTTTTCATAGTGACTGTACCAATTTACATCCCCATCAACATTGTAACAGGGTTTCCCTTTTTCCACATCCTCTCCAGCATTTATTATATGTAGGCTTTTTAATGATGGCCATTCTGACCAGTATGAGGTGATACCATATTATAATTTTTATTTGCATTTTTCTAATAATTAGTGATGTTGAGCATATTTTCATGTCTTTTTTAGCCACTGTATGTCTTCTTTGGATAAATATTTAGATATTCCACTCACTTTTTGATTGGGTTGTTTGTTTTTTTATTGAGCTGCATGAGCTTTTTGTATATTCTGGAGATTAATCTCTTGTTAGTTGCTTTATTTGCAAATAGTTTCTCCTATTCTGAGGGCTGTCTTTTCATTTTGTTTATGGTTTCTTTTCCTGTGCAAAGGCTTTTAAGTTTAATTAAAACTTAATTAAATTCATGCCCTCAAACCTGTGCCCTCGGCCGTGGAAGTGCAGATTCTTAACTAGTGGACTACCAAAGAAGTCTCTATTGTTTATCTCTTAATGAATATTTACTCTGTGTGGAAGTTAATTTGAGGAACTCCCATTAATCAGCTGGCTCTCAACACACAGGAATACCATTACTTGCATTCCTTCCAAGAGTAAGTTCAATGTTTTTTAAGGTTCAATTTGGTCATAACAACTATGGTACTCCATATTCCTTCTTTACAGCTGAATCCTTCTTTCAGTGTTTCAGAGTTAAATAATGGCAGTTTGGGATTAATATATACACACTACCATATATAAGGTAAATAACCAACAAGGATTAACTGTATAACACAGGGAACTATACTCAATATTTGTAATAAAATTTATAATTTGTAGTAATAATAATAAGAGAAAAGAATCTGAAAAAAAAAGATATAGATGTATATATAACTGAATCACTTTTCTGTATACCTGAAACTAACACAACATTGTAAATCAACTAAACTTCAATTTTAAAGAAGTGAAAAGAAGAAAGAAATTTTAATTCTCTAATTTTAAAGAAACAAATAATGATAGCATAGCAATTGTGAAGAGAAAGAAACAGAACTAAAGAACTTCAATTCTGTTACTTTATGCAGCCACTTAGAGTTTTTATTTTGTTTGAAATGCATAAGAGTAGAACTGCAAAGTGTGAAGTATGATACATCTGGTTGGTTTGTGTAAATTTCAGTTTGTACAGGAAATATTTTACTGAATTTGATTGCTATCTTTAAAGAGTTGAAATACAGTCTTTTTAAATTCCTAGCTAAGGAATGAATCAAGAAAATAAAACATTAAATCAATGGTACTGATGTAGGAGATAGATGGGCTCCAGGTTACATATAAATATAAATACCTGGTCTCCTGTTCGTATTTCATGGGGCATGAAGAAGTGGGGTTCAGGCTGCATGCTTACAACTGTTAGCATTTTCTGAGACAAGAGATAGTTGGGCTCCTGTTAAAGCATTTACAATCAGCCTCCTGTTTGCCCTCTGAAATGGAAGTAACAATAGAAGCAGGTTAAACAGCCAGTGTATGTCCCTTGTAAATACCTTACAGTAATCATCGTGGCAGTAGTTAAGGTAATATTCTTGGGGAGGACAAAGAGGGGCAAAACCCTGTTTGAGTTAAGGGTTAAGGGATCTCCACTCCCCATTTTTTAGGACAAGGGAGACACTACACATGGGCAGAAAGGCTCCTTGTGGGTCAAAAGTCAAAGAGTAACTCCAGGCCATAGTGAGTCTTGCTCCTCCCAGAAGCCTTCATTTTGAGATCCATCTTGGCTGAGGGATGTGTGCACACCCAGGGGAGGGTCCCAGGGTAGGTCAGGTGTATAAAAAGAAACCAGATAATTGGCCTGATGGAAGAAAAAGACCCAGAAGAGCAGACCGGTACAAGTGACTTAACGGCCTCTTTGCTCTGCTCCTCCTCATGAGGGGACCACCCAGAGCCTTTCTCTCCAGGTGTGCATCTTTGCCTTGCTTCTGTCTTAACTAGACAAACTATTTCTCTATGTGCTCTTCCACTTCTTGTGCTGTGTCTCTAATAATAAACTCTGTATCTACATTTATAGTTTCTGCCTCCATGATAAATGCATTTTTCACTGGAGGCAAAGATCAGGAAAAAATAGCTTCTAGCTTCTAGCCCTTGCTGGTCCAGTGGCTAGGATTCCTTGTTCTCATCCAGGCTACCCAGGTTTAATTTCTGGTCAGGGAGTTAAAATCTCATTTCATGTCACTGCTCACTGCTCGCCTCGCTGAGATCAGTACCACTTAATAGAGGCAGATATTTTAAAAGCACAATGCTTAGGAATCATTTCTGCTACTACTCTCCATGTTTCGTACACTAATCAAACTTGCAAAGTGGCCAGATAGATCCATGTTGAAGATGGAAATGTTGAAATAAAAGAGTCACTTTTGGGTTCATCTGCTACTTCTGGAAAACTCATTACTGAACCCATAGAAGAGACGTTGAAACAACTGAATGGTGACAAAGCTGAAACTATGACAAATACTTACAGTGGTGCAGGCATCAATCAAAAAACTATTCCCAATCCTGTGTGTCTTATGTAAAGCACTCTGAACTTTTGCAGAGTTCTCTTCTTTTGAAAGTGTCATGGTTCTTCTTGAACTTTGGAAAATATTTACTCATTCATTCAGTTTCCCCCTCACTGGTGGAAAATACTGCTGAGTATGTGCTGAACAGTGAAAAGACCTTCCCAGACTAAATGTCACACCCATATGGATTTATACAGTCAAAACAAGTTTGAAAAATTGATTTCAATCTTCAAAGTACAATACAATCTAGAAGAAAATGTGGACACAAGAGAATTAGCTTACATTTCCTCTCTGTTGCATGTAGTGTTTTTTTTCTGAGTTACCTTTTTTTCTAATGTGAAGTGTTAGATGAAGTTAATCAGACCTCAGAATATTTGCAAACAGCCCAAATCAACCTTGAGTAACATATAGTGAAACAGCAAGTTTTAAAATGATTGCTTGAAGATCAATACCCAGAAGTTCTGAAGAAGGCTGTAATTACACCACATTACATTGAAAGGAACAAAAGTCAACCAAAATGTTATCAGAGTGAAAACATCTGAGCTAGAGCAGAAGCAGAAAGAAATCATACCTGAATTACAGAAATCAGCTATCGTAGAGGCAACTGTCCTTAGGCACTGAAATATATATATATTTTTAACGGGTAAGGTCGCACAGAGTCGGACACGATTGAAGCGACTTAGCAGCAGCAGCAGCAAACAAGCCTCATCAGAATCTTCTTCCATCCTTCAATGTTCTAACTCAGCACCCCTTCCTACACGGGTAAGCTGGTATAGAAACCTTTATCCCAACGTGTCTCTGTAAAGTACTCACACATGTGTAATACATTTTTGTCCTGTTAATATGTCTGTTAAATTTTGTCCTGTTAAATTGCCAATTAATTCGCAGGCCCCTGACCATACAGTTCTAAGGTGGTAGAGAAAAAGTTTTCCTTCCCAATAAGATACAAGAAAATGGATGTTTACATAGAAAAAAATTAAAATTTAAAGAAGAATGCCAAGAGGAATAGCAAGAGATGCTAATCTTACATTACTAGAATATATTAAAAAAACAGCTAGAAAAGGTCCATCTAGTCAAAGTTATGGTTTTTACAGTAGTCATGTACAGATGTGAGAGTTGGACCATAAAGAAGGTTGAGTGCCAGAGAACTGATGCTTCCAAATTACGGGGCTGAAGAAGACTCTTTTGAGAGTCCCTTGGACAGCAATAAGATCAACCAGTCAATCCTAACAGAAATCAACCCTGAATATTCATTGGAAGGACTGATGCTGAAGCTGAAGTGCCAATATTTTGGCCACCTGGCACAAAGAGCCGACTCATTGGAAAAGACCCTATTGCTGGGGAAAACTGAGGGCAGGAGGAGAAGGGTTTGACAGAGGATGAGATGGTTGGATGGCATCACTGACTCAATGGACATGAATTTGAACAAACTCCAGGAGATGGTGAAGGACAGGGAAGCCTGGTTTGCTGCAGTCCATGGGGTCGCAAAGAGTTGGACATGACTGAGCAACTGAACAACAACAAGGGACTGGACCACCTCGCTGTCTACCAAGAACTGGACTTTTGTTCTAAAGTGAGGGATCAAATAGCCTCTCTGATTTTTTCAGAAGAAAGAAAAATCTGCGAGTGTGTATGAAAAGAGATAACAATATATGTTGAATTTACCAACTGAAGACATTTTAATGAAAAGGTTTTTGATGGAGACGTCTGGGGAGTATGTGATTTCCTCAGTTCTGTCTCACCGCAGCAAAAATTTGAAGTGATGGATGGACCAGTGCTACAGCTCAGTGTTACAGCGTAACTTTATTTGGAACGCAAAGGAAAATACATCCTTGAGGCATGAGGGCGGGCTGACACAGAAGAAGGGAAGAGAAGGGAGAGAGACAGAGGGGCTCAATTTTTGGCTCTTCTTTTTATATGTTTTTTCTCCTCACCCTGAGCTTGCCCTATGTAAACTGAGGCTTCACCTGAGGTTCCACTCTGGTCCTTGGACCTTCCTTTGTTCTATTTTTGTGGGCTTTTTCCTTTCTTTGTCTGTTAGCCACTGCTATTTTGGACTCCTTTTTCCTACTGTAGCTACCTAACAGAGACATCCGGGGAAGGCAATGGCACCCCACCCCAGTACTCTTGCCTGGAAAATCCCATGGACAGAGGAGCCTGGTGGGCTCCAGTCCATGGGGTTGCTAAGAGTCGGACACGACTGAGCGACTTCACTTTCACTTTTCACTTTCATGCATTGGAGAAGGTAATGGCAACCCACTCCAGTGTTCTTGCCTGGAGAATCCCAGGGACAGAGGAGCCTGGTGGGCTGCTATCTATAAGATCGCACAGAGTCGGACACGACTGAAGCGACTTAGCAGCAGTAGCAGCAGCAACAGAGACATCTGAAAGCTGTAAGAATTGAGTCCAAAGAAACAATGACATGCTCAGTACTGCAATTTTTGGAATTTATTTTGAAATGCAAATTGTATAAATCTCTGCCAAACTTACCCTTTGCTTAAGACTTTTCACTGTTATTTGTATATGTAATGCATCATGTGAAAAAATCTTTTGAAATTAAAATGAATAGAAAGTAGTTTTTCAACCAACCATGAGGGAAGATAGATGGACAAAGGCAGAAAATATGAATATGTGAAAATCTATTTTGAAAACATTAAGGTTTGAAAATAGAAATTTTAATATTATTCATTATTGTGCTAGGCCAATATGAAGGAATATATTTTTCCTTTTTTCAAGAAATGTATTAATATAATTAAAATATATAAAGCTATTATTTTTTACCTTTTTCTGCAATATTTTGTTAATTTTTTATTTTATTTTTCTGGCATGATCATAGTTATAAAAATTAACAACACACTTTTCACTGTTTGCATTTCTTTTCTGTTCATTACTATGTACTTGTTTCAGCCTGTGATAATTACTGAAATAATTTTATGATGGAGGGTATGAAGATACTCTCAAATACCTTAGGGGACCCTTAGATATACCACTGCTTGAGCCCCCTCCTCAGCTTCCCCCACAAACTTGCCTCCCACTCAGCCTCTCCTTCTCCCTCTGGACCATCTCATCTCAATCAGAGAGGAGAGGCTGAGGTTGAAATGCAAGCTTTGTGCCATTAAGGACAATCAGCAAACCACAACCCCACCTCCAACATGCCTAATCATTCTTTGAGCTAGAATGTTGGGTACTTAGTATCATTTATTCTCAGAATTGCTGTTCTTTTCAATTTTGAAAAACAGGAAAGATTTTGATCAGCCCTCACACTAGCACACATTTTAAAACAAGTAGGAGATCAGTTCTTGAATCGATTTCTTCTACTGAACTTGATTGTACCAGATTGGCATTATTTAATATGAATATAAAGTAATTTTGGTTTAATGGGATAACTTTGAGACTTTCCTTAATAATCTTTTTCTTAAATTCTCACCTTTAAGTATCTGTCACTTAAACTTGTTCAGTTCAGTCACTCAGTTGTTTCCAACTCTTTGTGACCCCATGGACTGCAGCACGCCAGGCCTCCCTGTCCTCACCAACTCCCAGAGCTTACTCAAATTCATGTCCATCAAGTCAGTGATGCCATCCAACCATCTCATCCACTGTTGTCCCCTTCTCCTCTCACCTTCAATCTTTCCCAGCATCAGGGTCTTTTCTAGTGAGTCAGTTTTTCACATCAGGTGTCCAAAGTATTGGAGTTTCAGCTTCAGCATCAGTACTTCCAATGAATATTCAGGGCTGATTTCCTTTAGGATAGACTGCTTGGATCTCCTTGCAGTCCAAGGGACTCTCCAAGAGTCTTCTCCAACATCACAGTTCAAAAGCATCAATTCTTTGGCACTCAGTTTTCTTTATACTCCAACTCTCACATCCATACATGACTACTGGAAAAACTATAGCTTTGACTAGACAGACCTTTGTTGGCAAAGTAATGTCTGCTTTTTAATATACCATCCAGGTTGGTCATAGTTTTTCTTCCAAGGAGCAAGTGTCTTTTAATTTCAAGGCTGCAGTCATCATCTGCAGTGATTTTGGAGCCCCCCAAAATAAAGTCTGTCACTGTTTCCACTGTTTCCCCATCTATTTGCCATGAAGTGATGGGACCAGATGCCTTGATCTTAGTTTTCTGAATGTTGAGTTTTAAGCTAACTTTTTCACTCTCCTCTTTCACCTTCATCAAGAGGCTCTTAAGTTCTTCTTCGGTTTCTGCCATAAGGGTGGTATCATCTGCTTATCTGAGGTTATTGATGTTTCTCCCAGCAATCTTGATTCCAGCTTGTGCTTCATCCAGCCTGGCATTTCACATGATGTACTCTGCATATAAATTAAATAAGTTGAGTTGTCATGGGCTGGGCACAGGTTGGAAAAGAATTTCCAGACATGAGACAGAATGAGAGGGAAATAAAGTTTATTAGAGTGGGAGATGCTGTTAGAACAGCAGGCCAGCTCAAGGGAGAACTGACGTTGAACAGAGTACTTTAGTCCACTATTATACCCAGGGTACAAGGAGTGGGATAGAGGTCTTGCATGTCATTTGCTGATTGAATGAGGTACATATACTGGGTAGGTGGGCGCAGAGAGTAAGGCAAATACCTTCTCCCTATAAGGTAGGAAGGGAGACAGGTTATACTGTTCAGGAGGACCTGAAATCCGTTAATAGTTATAATATGGGGGAGGGAAGGATGATAAGGGTCTGGTTTTTCCATTTCTGCACTCCAAGACCCTCCTTGGTTTTATCTGTTCATTCTTCCTTCGGTCACCCCAAGGGTGACAATATACAGCCTTGATGTACTCCTTTCCCAGTTTGGAACCAGGCTGCTGTTGGATGTCCAGTTCTAACTGTTGCTTCTTGACTTGAATACAGATTTCTCAGAAGGCAGATCAGGTGGTCTGGTATTCCCATTTCTTTAAGAATTTTCCACAAATATTTTTCACAAAATAGAACAGTAGAAACATTTAAAATATGTGATCATACCTCTTTAATGCACAGGAGAAAAAAATTAGACGAATTCACTTCTTTGCAGCTGCAGCAATACTGACAGGATCTGTTGGTAATGGATACTTTGTTTTTATTCCCGGTTGAGAAAGACAAAAATAGTTCTGATATGCATAGTCAGTTATTTTGCAAAGAGGTGTACTTATTAGATTAAGTTTAAAATTTTGAGACTATGTTACAAAAATCCTCTCTGTAATTGTTCAGAGCTGCTCTCAGGCAAGTCAGCTTCTGGTTTCTTATTTGCGTTTGCTTCTCCTCCAGGCTGCAAGAATGAGAGTTTGAGGGCAAATTATCTGTGTTGTTCCCCCCTGGGGAGAAGTTATCAGTGCAGGACTGACCAAACATGAGCAGTGAGGCTGTGTTACTTGGAGGATGAGCCAGAAGGCTGGGCAAACGGAAGACGGCTTTTGTTTGTTTTTCTTCCTGTTACCGGTTGGCGATTTAGGGTCTTGAGATCAGTGTGCACTTGACCTTTCTCTGTGTAACAAAGCCCTTTGGGGACAGCCCTTGGAGTAACATTGCAGAAAGGGAAAGAGAAAAACAAAATCATGAAGCTTGTGTGTCTCTCACTTTGGAAGGGTGTTCAGTGACTTCTCTACAATATACACTGTACATAAGGACAAAGGTTTTTGAACCTCTGTTTCTCCTAAGAATATTGGTTCTGGTTCACTGACAAAGAGGCAGGAAAGTTGCTAAGATGAATTCAGTCAACATAATTGATGGCTTCCTGAGAAAAGTTTTAAAATCATGCATCTTTTATCTTTTAACGAGAGGCTATCTAGATCTGATTTTTTTAAAAGTCCAAAAATGTTTAAAGACTGAGACTTCAAAGGAAAAAAGCTTAATCATAATGGTCACAGTATGGTCTCCATCTATCCAATAAGGTTACTTAGTTGGGCCACACTACCAGCATTAGGAAATTTCCTTTTTATCATTCTTTGAAATGGCAATACTTCAATAAAATACACTGGGACCTGAAATAAATATTTTCCCAAGTAATTAAGTTTGGCTTCCTGTCCTGTAAGTCCCAGACCACTTGGGTCGGGTGCCTAAAAACCTTTTTGAAATGCTTGTAGTGTATGCCCATTGTAAGAAAAACAGCTGTGAAACTCTAAATAGACGCTCACTAGAAAGAGAATTCCTGTGGACAAGGAGCCTGGTGGGCTGCTGTCTATGGGGTTGCACAGAGTTGGACACGACTGAAGCAACTTAGCATGCATGAATGCATTGGAGAAGGAAATGGCAGCCTACTCTGGTATTCTTGCCTGGAGAATCCCAGGGACAGGGGAGCCTGGTGGGCTGCCATCTATGGGGTCGCACAGAGTCGGACATGACTGATGCGACTTAGCAGCAGCAGCAGAAAGAGAATACTGGTTGTGTCAATCTTACTAATGTATGGTTAATGAAATTGACTGAGCCCGCAACTGGATTTTGTCTTCTAAACAAATTTGCCAATCCCATTCTTCTCAAAACACAGGGCTAAGATGAGCTAATTAATCCTCATGCGTTTTCTACTTTGGCAACTATATTGATCAAAGTGTGTCCTTGTCCATGCAGGGCAACTCCTTCCTCGGAGTTGATAAAGAAACACACCGAGGAGGTGGCTAATGGCTCAGTGGTAAAAAAATCCACTTGCCAATACAGGAAGCGTGGGTTCTATCCTTCATCCAGAAAGAGCCTACATGCCACGAAGCAACTAAGCCCATGCACCTCAACTACTGAGCCTATGTTCTAGAGCCTGGGAGCCATAACTACTGAAGCACAAGTGCCCTAGAGCCTGTGCTCCACAGAAAGAGAAGCCACTGCAATAAGAAGCCCTCACACCTCAAAGAAGAGTAGCCCCTGCTCGCTGCAACCAGAGAAAAGCCCACACAACAACGAAGACCCAGCACAGCCACAAAAAAGCTAAATAAATAATAAATAATTTTTTAAAAAATAAATAAATTAATAAACACAAAGAGGAAAAGAGTTCTTTCTCTCTGCTGAATTAGGATTGCCAGAGGACAGGTTCCCCTGCCACAGGAGATCAGTAGGAAAGGATGACCACGAGTAGAAGACCCAAAAGCCAGATGTGGAGAATGAATGGCCCCAGTGACCTCCAGGTCTGTCTCTTAGCGCTGGTTCCTGAAGCCCTGCCGCCAGGTCTGTCATCTACCACAGGAGCTCATCCGGGCTACCTGAGCAGTCAATCAGCTCTCTCTTTTTTTGTTTGTTTTACTTAAAAACCATTTGCTTCTGGACGTCCCTGGCTGTTCAGGGGTTAAGTGGTTCAGTGCATGCTTCCATGCAGATAGGCGTAGGTTCCATCCCTGGTGGGCAAACTATGATCCTACGTGCTGTGCAACTCAGCCAAAAAATTTAAAAAACAAAAACAGAATCATTTGCTTTTGCAACTTGCAACCCCAATGTCCAGACTCATACATGAGCCATTTTTACAGCATTCATTTTTGCCCTGTTTTTTAAATTTAGGTTTTAGTTTACATACAGGAAAACTCACTTTTTTTTTTTTTTTGGATGTGCAGTTATTTCACTTAAGTTAGCTTTGGCACATGCCTAGAGTCATGTAACAACCACTGTAACAAAACACAGAACAATTCCGTCAGGCTCCAAAATGTCCTTAGGCTTATCCTATATGGTCACTCCCTGTACCCAAGCCCAGCCCCTAGGAATTAGCAATCTATTCTGCATTCCAATAATTTTGCCTTTTCCAGAATGTTATATAAATGGAAGCACAAAATATGTAGTCCTTTGTGTATGGTTTCCTTCACTTAGCACAGGAATTGGAAAACTTGTTCTGTAAAAGGCCAGGTAGGAAATAGTTTTGTGAGCCATATGGTCTCTACTACAACTATTTAACTCTGATATAGTAGCATGCAAGCAGCCACAGACAATACATAAATGACTAGGTGTGGCTGGAGTTGGCAGACCAAATAGTTTGCTGACTCCTAACTTAGCATAGGGCTTCCCTGGTGGCTCACTCAGTATAGAATCCACCTGCAATGCAGGAGATCCAGGTTCGACCCTTGGGTTGGAAAGATCCCCTGGAGAAGGAAATGGCGAGCCACTCCAGTATTCTTGCCTGGAAAATGCCATGGACAGAGAAGCCTGGAGAACTACAGTTTATGGGGTCCAAGAGTTGGACACAACTTAGTGACTAAACCACTACCAACTTAACATATTGCTTTCAAGATTCCTCCATCATGTTACTTGTTTATTCATTTTGATTGCTGAGTAATATTCCATTGTGTGAATGTACCATAGTGTATTTATCCATTCAACAATCAAAAGACACCTGGGTGGTTTCCAGTTTTTGGTGATTACGAATAAAACTACTATCAACTTTTGCATAGCATACATGTTTTTGTATGAACTTGTTTAGTTTCTCTGGGGTACAATATCCAGGTGTGAGATTGCAAGGTGGTTTGGTTTTTGTATGTTTAGCTTTTATTTAAAAACTTCCAAACCATTTTCTAGAGAGGATATTCTATTTTGCACACCCTCCCACAACACACGATGATTCTATCTGCTCCTTGTCTTCCCTAACACTTGATACTGCTAGCTGTTTTCTTTCTTTCTTTTTTTGCCATTCTAATATCTGAGTGTAATAGTATTTTATGCTTTTAACTTAAATTTCCCTGTTGAGTAATGATGTTGAGTATCTTTTTAGGTGCTATTCATCTATCTTCTTTGGTAGAGAGTTTATCCAAATCTTCTGCCTATTTTTAAATTGGGTTTTTTGCTTTCTTGTTATTGTTGAGTTTTTATATTTTTTCTTATATGCTGAACACAGGTTTTTCCTCCTATGTGATTTGTAAATGTTTTCTCTCTGTTTCTTTTCAGTCTCTTGAAAGTGTCTTTCACAGAGCAAGTTTTAAAATTTTGATGAAGTCTGATCATTTTGTTGCAGTCATGCTTTTGGAGTCATATCTAAGATTTCTTTCTTCAATTCAAGGTCACAGAGCTTTCCCCCTATCTTTTCTTCTGAACATTTTACAGTTTCATATTTTATATTTAGAATCATAACCTATTTTGTGTCCATTTCTTTGTTTATGGCTGGACAACTATTCTTTCTCTGTTTAATTGCCTTTGCATTATCGTTAAAAGCCAGTTGACTATATTTGAGTGAGTCTATGTCTGGACAGGTCAGGAAGCAACAGTTAGAACTGGTCATGGAACAACAGACTGGTTCCAAATAGGAAAAGGAGTACGTCAAGGCTGTATATTGTCACCATGTTTATTTAACTTATATGCAGAGTACATCATGAGAAATGCTGGACTGGAAGAAACACAAGCTGGAATCAAGATTGCTGGGAGAAATATCAATAACCTCAGATATGCAGATGATACCACCCTTATGGCAGAAAGTGAAGAGGAACTCAAAAGCCTCCTGATGAAAGTGAAAGTGGAGAGTGAAAAGGTTGGCTTAAAGCTCAACATTCAGAAAACGAAGATCATGGCATCTGGTCCCATCACTACATGGGAAATAGATGGAGAAACAGTGGAAACAGTGTCAGACTTTATTTTTCTGGGCTCCAAAATCACTGCAGATAGTGACTGCAGCCATGAAATTAAAAGACGCTTACTCCTTGGAAGGAAAGTTATGACCAACCTAGATAGCATATTCAAAAGCAGAGACATCACTTTGCCAACAAAGGTTCGCCTAGTCAAGGCTATGGTCTTTCCTGTGGTCATGTATGGATGTGAGAGCTGGACTGTGAAGAAGGCTGAGCTCCGAAGAATAGATGCTTTTGAACTGTGGTGTTGGAGAAGACTCTTGAGAGTCCCTTGGACTGCAAGGAGATCCAACCAGTCCATTCTGAAGGAGATCAGACCTGGGATTTCTTTGGAGGGAATGATGCTCAAGCTGAAACTCCAGTATTTTGGCCACCTCATGCGAAGAGTTGACTCATTGGAGAAGACTCTGATGCTGGGAGGGATTGAGGGCAGGAGGAGAAGGGGACGACAGAGGATGAGATGGCTGGATGGCATCACTGACTCGATGAATGTGAGTCTGAGTGACCTCCGAGAGCTGGTGATGGATAGGGAGGCCTGGCGTGCTGCAGTTCATAGGGTTGCAAAGAGTCGGACACGACTGAGCGACTGATCTGATCTGATCTGATGTCTGGACTTTCTGTTTCATGGAACTACACATCTATAAAGGTTGGCTTAAAGCTCAACATTCAGAAAACGAAGATCATGGCATCTGGTCCCATCACTACATGGGAAATAGATGGAGAAACAGTGGAAACAGTGTCAGACTTTCTTTTTCTGGGCTCCAAAATCACTGCAGATGGTGACTGCAGCCATGAAATTAAAAGACGCTTACTCCTTGGAAGGAAAGTTATGACCAACCTAGATAGCATATTCAAAAGCAGAGACATCACTTTGCCAACAAAGGTTCGCCTAGTCAAGGCTATGGTCTTTCCTGTGGTCATGTATGGATGTGAGAGCTGGACTGTGAAGAAGGCTGAGCTCCGAAGAATTGATGCTTTTGAACTGTGGTGTTGGAGAAGACTCTTGAGAGTCCCTTGGACTGCAAGGAGATCCAACCAGTCCATTCTGAAGGAGATCAGCCCTGGGATTTCTTTGGAAGGAATGATGCTAAAGCTGAAACTCCAGTATTTTGGCCACCTCATGCGAAGAGTTGACTCATTGGAGAAGACTCTGATGCTGGGAGGGATTGAGGGCAGGAGGAGAAGGGGACGACAGAGGATGAGATGGCTGGATGGCATCACTGACTCAATGGATGTGAGTCTGGGTGACCTCCGAGAGCTGGTGATGGATGGGGGGCCTGGCGTGCTGCGGTTTATGGGGTCGCAAAGAGTCGGACACGACTGAGCGACTGATCTGATCTGATCTAATAGGAAAAAAATCTTGAAATCAGGTATCATTCATTCTCCAACTCTGTTCTGCTTTAACAGAATTACTTTGGCTATTCCAGTTTCTTTGCCTTTCTATATAAATTTTAGAATCAAATTTTAGCTGCTGCTGCTAAGTCACTTCAGTCGTGTCTGACTCTGTGCGACCCCATAGACCTACCAGGCTCCCCCATCCCTGGGATTCTCCAGGCAAGAACACTGGACTGGGTTGCCATTCCCTTCTCCAGTGCATGAAAGTGAAAAGTGAAAGTGAAGTCTCTCAGTCGAGTCCAACTCTTAGCGACCCCATGGACTGCAGCCTACCAGGCTCCTCTGTCCATGGGATTTTTCAGGGAAAATCCCTGGAAAGTAGGGTGCCATTGCCTTCTCCAAAATTTTTGCTAACTAAAGAATATTCTGTCAGAGTTTCTATTTGGATTTTCTTGTATCTATAGATTTGGCAAGAATTGACTTCTTAATGATATTGAGCTTTCCATTAACATGGCATATGTCTCTAACTATCTAGTTCTTTGATTTTATTCATCAGGATTTTATAATTTTCAGTATGGAGAAACAACATCTGTTTTGTTGAACTTACACTTAAGTATCTGGATTTTTTTGAAAGGATAATTTCTTAATATTACTAGTACATAAAAATACAATTGATTTTTCTGTATGAACCTTGTATCTTTGAAATGAACCTTGTAATTTGAAATGGCAACCCACTCCAGTATTTTTGCCAAGGAAATCCCATGGACAGAGGAGCCTGGTGGGCTACAGTCCACGGGGTCTCAAAGAGTGGCATAGTTTAGCAGCTAAACAACAGCAATGAAGTCCTTCTTTAGTTACAGTTGGAAATTTTGATCTCCATTCAGTTCAAAATATTACAGAGCTTTGATTTCTTCTTTGTCCCATGTATTATTATTTAGAATTGTGTATTAAATTTCCAAATATTTGGGGATTATTAAAATATCTTCTTCTTACTGTCAAATAGGCACATGAGATGTTACAAAACTATCTAAGCTTTCATAAAAATGAAAGCCTGAAAAATTGTGACAAAAATTACTAACACATAGAAATGTTACCCCACCTCAGTACTTTTGCCTGGAAAATCCCATGGACGGAAGAGCCTGGTAGGCTACAGTCCATGGGGTCGCTAAGAGTCGGACACGACTGAGCGACTTCACTATCACTTTTCACTTTCATGCATTGGGGAAGGAAATGGCAACCCACTCCAGTATTCTTGCCTGGAGAATCCCAGGGACGGGGGAGCCTGGTGGGCTTCCGTCTATGGGGTCGCACAGAGTCGGACACGACTGAAGCGACTTAGCAGCAGCAGCAGAAATGTTAACCATAGACAAAATTGTTAGTCGATTTCGGTTCTCCTCTCTTCTTTCCCTTCAAAGTTTTTATACTTTAGAAATTTAGGTAAATGTTTTCATACTCGAAATATGGTTAGCAACTTGCTTTTCCCTTCAATTTAGCCTGAGATTGATACCTGCTGTTTCAGTGTGACCAACTCTATTGTTAGCCGTTGAGCAGTGACTGCTAAAAGCAAGTATTTATCCATTCTCCTCTTGGTAATGCTGTTTCCTGACTGATGCTATTGCCAACAATATTGTCTTGTTTCAACCATCTTATTTCATATTTTTTTGTTTATTTTTATTTTCTTTAGTTTTCCCTCTTTCAGTTTGGAAGCTGTGGCTTGTATTTTATGCATGACAAATTACATTTAAGTTTTAAATATAAATATTTAACTATATATTTTTCAAACAGTACTTAGTTTTTCAGTACTTCATTTATTTTCCTGAATAGGATACAAGCCACAGCACGCTTCAGCTGTTCAGTGAAAAACTCCTTCCTTCCTGTTATTTTTATCTTTTAATTTTTTGACACACAAAAATAGTAGAAGCTGTATTTTCAGTAGCTAATTTAAGACTTACTTTAATCTATTTTTGCTATGAATTTTGTTTCTTGTAATTCAAGACTTAGGAATTCATTTCTTTTTGAATAGTGCATTGTTTAAGAATCCTTTAGTGGGGTTATGGGTTAAAAAATACTTAGCTTTGGTCTGAAAATGCCTATTTTTGAATCTCATTCTTGAATAATAATTTACCTAAGTTTAACAAAATTCTAGGTTGATAGTTACTGTCCCCTTTGCACTTGGAAGATATTAGTGTATTGCCCTCTGTTATTCTTTGCTGCCTGTAACAAATATGCTCTCCGTCCAATAGTGATTTCTTTGTCATAATAGCTAACACTCTTTAACTGCCTGCTCTGTACCAGTGTGCTAAGCACAAATAGGAACTTACACTTCACAGCAACCCACTGAGGTAAGCATTGTTAATATCTTTGTGTTATAGATGAGGAAACCAGCATGCCTAGAGTTAAAGCATCTTGATCAGGGTCCAGAGTCAGTTGGTGGCAGAGCTGGAACAGTGTATTGATCTTTCTCACGCTCAGTACTCTGAATGTGCTGTGGAGTTACTAAATCGTGTCCTCCAACGCTGGAAAATTCCCCATTCAAATCTCTTCAAACACGTTTTTCCATTATTTTCTTTTCGTTCTCTTATCAAGTTTCTGTATTGATAAAGGTTGAGCAGGGAGTGCACTGCACCATTCCAGGGGCACCATTCACATCGGAGGTTATGAGCCTTTAATTTTTAACTCATTTCAGCCAGTTAGAAATATAGAAAATGCAAAGGGAACAGGTCACATCTGTGCTCAGGTGGCCTTGGTTGGTTAACAATGCCTTTTACCATTATGGATGTGATTGTAGTTGGAGGTTACAATGAAGAACATCTTGTTCTTGCATGAACACATTTTCCCAGAGTCCAGTGAATTCTTTATTACACCAGATCCCATTGTTATTATGTCATCTTAGAGACATTTACTTTAGGAGGTGTTTAGCATCTTTGGGGCCATCAGAATGTTGTTTGGGGAGTGGTTTCTTCAAGTGCCTGAGCATTAGGATCCAATTCAGGATCAAAGCCTCAACCCTTACCTCAAAGGCTTAGAGTCCTAAACACTGGACCACCAGGGGAGCCTCTGGATTTTTAAATTCATTTAGATAGGAGCACAGCTGTATATTATCACTTTTATGACAGGTAGGTGAGCATGTTTGTTTTTTTTTTTTTTTTTTTCATTTACCCACAGGAGGATTTTTCTTTTTGATTTCTGAATACAATGATATAGTGCCTACCATTGCCATGTGGAGCACTAGAGCTAACTGCAAAGGATGCCTCTCTCCTCTAAAAAAAAAATAAGAAAGAAAGAAAGAAAAGAAAACCTTCTCTGAAAGAAGACTGAGTAGGTCTGCTACTTCCTTTTACCAATGCATCGCATTAAGTGCACAAGAAAACCTAGTTACCATGGGGCCTCCAATGACAGACAATAATTTCCAATATTCTCACAAACTTGGTAAAAAGCAAATAAATCACATTATTTAACTCAACATCCATGTTTCTTCCCAAGAGTTGGAGGAGTCCCCTAGCGGCCTTCCCCTTCCTTTTGCCATCATTCAGAAATTATTCATTTCCTATGAATAATATTGAGAAAGTTTATACACTGTGAAAAGCCAGGAATAATGGTCACATTTAAAACTTCTCTTCAGAGTGAAAAGAACAGCTGCTGATGGAAAATTATTTCAGTGTTGAGAAGAATATTAACACTGACCAACGGCGCACTAAGAGCGCCCTGCCGGCTGCGCGGCCGAGGGGAGCTACCCCACAACCTAGGAAGGACGGCGGTGAGGACTGGTGCACTAAGCACGGCCGAGAGGAGCTACCCCACGACCGAGGTCAGGAAGGGTGGCGGTGAGGAGATACCCCTCCCCCAAGGTCAGGAAGGGCAGCGGTGAGGAGAGACCCCTTGTCCAAGGTAAGGTGCGATGGCTGTGCTTTGCTGGAGCAGCCGGGAAGAGATACCCCACGCCCAAGGTAAGAGAAACCCAAGTAAGATGGTAGGTCTTGCAAGAGGGCATCAGAGGGCAAATACACTGAAACCATACTCACAGAAAACTAGTCAATCTAATCACACTAGGACCACAGCCTTGTCTAACTCAATGAAATTAAGCCATGCCCCTGGGGCAACCCAGGATGGGTGGGTCATGGTGGAAAGATCTGACAGGGTGTGGTCCACTGGAGAAGGGAATGGCAAACCACTTCAGTATTCTTGCCTTGAGAACCCCATGAACAGTAAGAAAAGGCAAAATGATAGGATACTGAAAGAGAAACTCCCCAGGTCAGTAGGGGCCCAATATGCTACTGGAGATCAGTGGAGAAATAACTCCAGAAAGAATGAAGGGATGGAGCCAAAACAAAAAGAATACCCAGCTGTGGATGTGTCTGGTGATAGAAGCAAAGTCCGATGCTGTAAAGAGCAATATTGCATAGGAACCTGGAATGTCAGGTCCATGAATCAAGGCAAATTGGAAGTGGTCAAACAAGAGATGGCAAGAGTGAATGTTGACATTCTAGGAATTAGCGAACTAAAATGGACTGGAATGGGTGAATTTAACTCAGATGACCATTATATCTACTACTGCGGGCAGGAATCCCTCAGAAGAAATGGAGTGGCCATCATGGTCAACAAAAGAGTCCGAAATGCAGTTCTTGGATGCAATCTCAAAAACGACAGAATGATCTCTGTTCGTTTCCAAGGAAAACCATTCAATGTCACAGTAATCCAAGTCTATGCCCCAACCAGTAACGCTGAAGAAGCTGAAGTTGAACAGTTCTATGAAGACCTACAAGACCTTTTAGAACTAACACCCAAAAAAGATGTCCTTTTCATTATAGGGGACTGGAATGCAAAAGTAGGAAGTCAAGAAACACCTGGAGTAACAGGCAAATTGGCCTTGGAATACGGAATGAAGCAGGGCAAAGACTAACAGAGTTTTGCCAAGAAAATGCACTGGTCATAGCAAATACCCTCTTCCAACAACATAAGAGAAGACTCTATACATGGACATCACCAGATGGTCAACACCGAAATCAGATCGATTATATTCTTTGCAGCCAAAGATGGAGAAGCTCTATACAATCAGCAAAAACAAGACCAGGAGCTGACTGTGGCTCAGACCATGAACTCCTTATTGTCAAATTCAGACTGAAATTGGAGAAAGTAGGGAAAACCACTAGACCATTCAGGTATGACCTAAATCAAATCCCTTATGATTATACAGTGGAAGTGAGAAATAGATTTAAGGGCCTAGATCTGATAGATAGAGTGCCTGATGAACTATGGAATGAGGGTCGTGACATTGTACAGGAGACAGGGATCAAGACCATCCCCATGGAAAAGAAATGCAAAAAAGCAAAATGGCTGTCTGGGGAGGCCTTGCAAATAGCTGTGAAAAGAAGAGAAGTGAAAAGCAAAGGAGAAAAGGAAAGATATAAACATCTGAATGCAGAGTTCCAAAGAATAGCAAGAAGAGATAAGAAAGCCTTCTTCAGTGATCAATGCAAAGAAATAGAGGAAAACAACAGAATGGGAAAGACTAGGGATTTATTCAAGAAAATCAGAGATACCAAAGGAACATTTCATGCAAAAACGGGCTCGATAAAGGACAGAAATGGTATGGACCTAACAGAAGCAGAAGATATTAAGAGGTGGCAAGAATACACAGAAGAACTGTACAAAAAAGAGCTTCGCGACACAGATAATCATGATGGGTGTGATCACTGACCTAGAGCCAGACATCCTGGAATGTGAAGTCAAGTGGGCCTTAGAAAGCATCACTACGAACAAAGCTAGTGGAGGTGATGGAATTCCAGTGGAGCTATTCCAAGTCCTGAAAGATGATGCTGTGAAAGTGCTGCACTCAATATGCCAGCAAATTTGGAAAACTCAGCAGTGGCCACAAGATTGGAAAAGGTCAGTTTTCATCCCAATCCCAAAGAAAGGCAATGCCAAAGAGTGCTCGAACTACCGCACAATTGCACTCATCTCACACGCTAGTAAAGTAATGCTCAAAATTCTCCAAGCCAGGCTTCAGCAATATGTGAACTGTGAACTTCCTGATGTTCAAACTGGTTTTAGAAAAGGCAGAGGAACCAGAGATCAAATTGCCAACATCTGCTGGATCATGGAAAAAGCAAGAGTTCCAGAAAATCATCTATTTCTGCTTTATTGACTATGCCAAAGCCTTCGACTGTGTAGATCACAATAAACTGTGGCAAATTCTGAAAGAGATGGGAATACCAGACCACCTGATCTGCCTCTTGAGAAATCTGTATGCAGGACAGGAAGCAACAGTTAGAACTGGTCATGGAACAACAGACTGGTTCCAAGTAGGAAAAGGAGTACGTCAAGGCTGTATATTGTCACCATGTTTATTTAACTTATATGCAGAGTACATCATGAGAAATGCTGGACTGGAAGAAACACAAGTTGGAATCAAGATTGCTGGGAGAAATATCAATAACCTCAGATATGCGGATGACACCACCCTTATGGCAGAAAGTAAAGAGGAACTAAAATGCCTCTTGATGAAAAGTGAAAGTGGAGAGTGAAAAGGTTGGCTTAAAGCTCAACATTCAGAAAACGAAGATCATGGCATCTGGTCCCATCACTACATGGGAAATAGATGGAGAAACAGTGGAAACAGTGTCAGACTTTCTTTTTCTGGGCTCCAAAATCACTACAGATGGTGACTGCAGTCATGAAATTAAAAGACGCTTACTCCTTGGAAGGAAAGTTATGACCAACCTAGATAGCATATTCAAAAGCAGAGACATCACTTTGCCAACAAAGGTTCACCTAGTCAAGGCTATGGTCTTTCCTGTAGTCATGTATGGATGTGAGAGTTGGACTGTGAAGAAGGCTGAGCGCCAAAGTATTGATGCTTTTGAACTGTGGTGTTGGAGAAGACTCTTGAGAGTCCCTTGGACTGCAAGGAGATCCAACCAGTCCATTCTGAAGGAGATCAGCCCTGGGATTTCTTTGGAAGGAATGTGCTAAAGCTGAAACTCCAGTATTTTGGCCACCTCATGCGAAGAGTTGACTCATTGGAGAAGACTCTGATGCTGGGAGGGATTGGGGGCAGGAGGAGAAGGGGACGACAGAGGATGAGATGGCTGGATGGCATCACTGACTCGATGAATGTAAGTCTGAGTGACCTCCGGGAGTTGGTGATGGACCGGGAGGCCTGGCGTGCTGCGGTTCATGGGGTCGCAAAGAGTCGGACACGACTGAGCGACTGATCTGATCTGAACATTAAGGTCATAGAATGACATAGAAAGCAAAATAAATTGGGACGTTGTCAGAAGAATTCCATGCTGCCTGAGACAGATTTAGAGGGACAAGGTAGAAAGACTGACCAGGCCAGAGGACAGTGTGGATGTAGTATGATGTGTCCTTATTATGGTCACCATGGCCAGCATCTATGTACCAGCTCCCTGGGGTCAGGAACTGAATTTTTCCAACATTTTCAGAAGCATCAGGCTCTAATGACATGAAAAACAAAAAGCCAAGCAAATCCTTTCATGTGACAATGTCAGTTTATTAGTCTAGAGATCCATGATCAGGACAATCCCTGGTCCTACATTTCTGCCACAGGAGTACCCTGTTTGCCACCAGGATCTGGGGAGGATCAGAAGGCTACTTGGTGAGCATAGGACTGGAACAAAGGAAGGTGGGAGTCAGAAGGCTGAGTCCCTCAGGTCTCAGCACAGCTTCACGAAGGAAATGGTCTCTGCTGCTCGGGAGGAAGTGCCATAGCGATGGGTGGATGGACTGGGGAGTCAGATCTGGGTTTTGGCTCAACCCAGCCATTTACCAACAGTTGCCTCCAGAGAGTTAGACAGCTGCTTTATTATTCTAGTTTATTTATGCTTAATTGGAATATAATTGCTTTATAACGTTGTGTTAGTTTTTGCTGTACAATGAACTGAATCAGCTGTACATATACACATATTCCTTCCCTCTGGACCTCTGTCCCTCCTATCTAAGTCACCACAGAGCAATAAGCTGAGCTTTGTGCCTTATAGCATGTATTAATACAATAGCCAAAACAAGGAAGCAATGTAAATGTCCATCAACAGATTAATGAATAAAGAAGATGTTATATATTTTTCAGTTTAGTTCAGCCTCTCAGTTGTGTCTGACTCTGTGACCTCCATAGACTGCAGCATGCCAGGCTTTCCTGTCCATCCAGCAACTCCTGAAGCTTGCTCAAACTATGTCCATAGAGTCGGTGATGCCGTCCAACCATCTCATCCTCTGTTGTCCCCTTCTCCTCCTGCCTTCTACCTTTCCCAGCATCAGGGTCTTTTCCAATGAGTCAGTTCTTCACATCAGGTGGCCAAAGGATCAGAGCTTCAGCTTCAGCATCAGTCCCGATACAGTCATACAATGGAATATTCAGTTCAGTTCAGTTCAGTTCAGTTGCTCGGTCGTGTCTGACTCTTTGCAACCCCATGAATTGCAGCACGTCAGGCCTCCCTGTCCATCACCAACACCTGGTGTTCACTCAAACTCACGTCCATCGATACCATCCAGCCATCTCATCCTCTGTTGTCCTCTTTTCCTCCTGCCTCCAACCCCTCCCAGCATCAGAGTCTTTTCCAAAGGGTCAGTTCTTCTCATCAGGTGGCCAAAGTATTGGAGTTTCAGCTTCAGCGTCAGTCCTTCCAGTGAATATTCAGGACTGATTTCCTTTAGGATGGACTCATTGGATCTCCTTGCAGTCCAAGGGACTCTCAAGAGTCTTCTCCAACATCACAGCTCGAAAGCATCAATTCTTCGGCACTCAGCTTTCTTCACAGTCCAACTCTCACATCCATACATGATTACTGGAAAAACCATAGCCTTGAGTAGATGGACCTTTGTTGGCAAAGTAATGTCTCTGCTTTTCAATATGCTATTACTTAGCCATAAAAAGGAAAAAAATTGGGTCATTTGTAGAGACATGGATGGGCCTAGAGTCTGTCTCCATATAGAGTGAAGTAAGTCAGAAAGAGAAAAACAAATACTGCATATTAATACATATATGTGGAATCTAGAAAAATGGTACAGATGAACCTATTTCCAGGGCAGGAATAATTACATAGACATAGAGAATGAACATGTGGCCACAGAGGGAGAAGAAAGAGTGGGCTTAAATGGGAGATTAAGATTGACATATATACACCACCACATATAAAATAGATAGCTAGGCAGCTTCTCTTAAAGCTGCAGTTTCATCTCTGAAATGTTCCATGGATAATAGTGATCGATATTAATAACTCTTAGGGAGCACTCTGGATCTGCCCGTGTGCCCACCACTCTGCAGACTTCTCTCAACCAACAACAAGCCTCAGGGTGACTGATGAGAAAACCAAGGCCCTGCTGCTCCCTGCAGAAACAGTGACAGGCCAGCCCCACTGTGACAGCTTTTAGAACTGTCCCATTTCATGGAGAAGGACTTGCTACTTCTGCAGGTTTCTCCTGGCTCCCAGAGGAGACGTGAGTAAACTGCTCTCTGTTCCCTCTGATCCCTTGACTCCTGGAGGCCCCTGGGGTCTAGAAGGGAAGCAGGAATCCTAGTTTTGTGATGCCAAGGGTGGAGGGGGAGTGGGATCTTCCAATCTAGCTTGGGTTCCTTGTCTCCTAAAATATCGAAAATCAAAAATTCATCACACCAAGACATACAATTTTTTTTCTGTCCCACCCTTCAAGTTTCCATGTTGCCCATGAGAATGGTTCATATTTCTTTTTTTTTAATTGGAGGATAATTGCTTTATAGGGGCTTCCCTGGTAGCTCAGACAGTAAAGAATCTACTTGCAATTCAGGAGACCCAGGTTTGATCCGTGGGTCTGGAAGATCCCCTGGAGAGGGAATGGCTACCCACTCCAGTATTCTTCCCTGGGAAATTCCAAGGACAGAGGAGCCTGGGGGGTTATAGTTCACAGAGTTGCAAAGAGTTGGACACGACCGAGCGACAACTAACACCTTTTTTCTGCTTTACAATGTTGTATCGGTTTCTGCCGTACAAAAATGTGAATCAGTCCTAAGTATACATATACCCCCTCCCTCTTGAGCCTCTGTCCAGTCCCCGATCCCTCCCTTATAGGCCATCACAGAGCACTGGGTTGAGCTCCTTATGTTATACAGCAACTTCCCACCAGCTATTTTACATATGGTAATGTATATGTTTTATTGTTGGTCTCTCAGTTCATCCCACCCTCTCCTTCCCCGACTGAGTCCACAAGTCTGTTTGTTCTCTATGTCTGTGTCTCTATTTCCACCCTGGAAGTAGGTTTATCAGTACCGTTTTCTAAATTCCATAATATATGCATTAATACGTGACATCTGTTTTTCTCTTTCTGACTTATTTCACTCTGTGTAACAGGATGTAGATTCAACAATCTCAGTTCAACTGACTTGAATTCATTCCACTCAGATTATTACTAATATTACTCAGGGCTGAGTAATATTCTATTTTATATATGTATATATACCCCATATATATATACCGCAACTTGTTTATTCATTCATCTGTTGATGGACATATAGGTTGCTTCCTGCATATGTATATATACCCCATATATATATACCGCAACTTGTTTATTCATTCATCTGTTGATGGACATATAGGTTGCTTCCTGGCTGTTTTAAATAGTGCTTCAATGAACACTGGGCACAGGTGTCTTTGAATTATGCTTTTCTCAGGGTTTATGCCCAATAGTGGGATTGCTGGGTCATATGGTAGTTTTAGTCCTAGTTTTTTTTTTTTTTGTTTTTTAAATCTCCATAGTGTTCTCCATAGTCGCTGTACCAATTTACATTCCCACCAACAGTGCAACAGGTTTCCCAAAGCAAGGGATTAATCTCCAAAATGTACAAGCAGCAATATTAGAAAAACAAACAACCCAATCAAAAAATGGACAGAAGATCTAAAATATTTCTCCCAAGAAGACATCCAGATGACCAATAAACACATGAAAAGATGCTCAACATCGCTCATTAATAGAGAAATGCAAATCAAAACTACAATGAGGTATCACCTCACACCAGCCAGAATGGCCATCATCAGAAAATCTACAAACAACAAATGCTGTAGAAGATGCAGAGAAAAGAACACCCTTATATTTCTTTTATTTGAGTATTTTTACCCTTGGTTTGTGTATAACTTCTGACTTTGGTTTGTTGACTGCATTCCTTCCTTCCTCTCCTCCGGTACATTCTTAGGCGTCCACTCACTGGCCAGCCCTGAATGGGGTTGTGCCCCAAAGCACCCTTCTTCTTTGCTTCCTCCCCTGGCTACAGAAGAAGCTTGAATACAATTATATTTCACCCACTTCACCCACCCACAGGAATTCTTTACTGAGTGGCCAGAATAACCGCATTTGCCAGAGCACGTGTTTTTCTTCTATGGGCAGGGTGGAAAGAACACCATCAAGGTCTTTAGAAATGTGTGTCACACATCCAGAGAAGGGCAGAACTGGCCAAAGTGACACTCATTCAAGAGAGCTTCTGACCTAGTCTTCCCACCGAGGGTACCAGAATCTGAAGGGTAATCATCACTCATTACAGAAGACAGGTTTTATTATCATTCAGATATGGCAAGGCCAGCAGATTGAGACAAGTGCCATGGAAGAGAGAGTTTGTTAAACTCATAGACTCTAAGAGGAGAGGACGTGCCATGTTAAGGGGGTCACACAGGAATGCACCAGGTTAAAGCAGGAGACAGAGGGCACCAGGGGAAAATGTGGGCGTGAGCCTTTAGTTTAGTTCCTGTGAGAAGAAACTGGTGAGGCAAGCTGAACTGGCTTAGGATCCACTAGTTGAGATAATATCAGCAGACCCCGGGGGTACAGAGGCAGTCTCTGGTTGTCGGGCACCTGACCCTGGGGTGATTAAGGCAGGTGGATAGTGGCCCAGAGTGTGAGACCCTGATAAAGGAGGTGCTTGAGGGGCACGGGCTCTGGATTGGCTGGTTTCCTTAGGAAAGGTGCCTTCACAGGTGAGTTGTTTGCTGTCTCTGGGCAGTCCCACCAGGGTCAGCAAGTTCTCAAGATGTCAAAGCCTCAGGAAAGCAAAGGTCTGGTTAATACACCAAATGAGATCAATTAGATGTAGACTTTTGTACTAGAGACCCTCATTAACGCAACCCTGCATAGAGATCACAAAAGGAGTGATTGAGGACAACTGAATGAAGACCATATGGTATAAGAAGTATAAACACATTACTCTGAATTAGCTTGGGCATGATTCTTCACTACCAACTGTAAGCACTGTGCACGGTGGTATTTATAATAACTTCCAGCCTGGTCTCATGGCGAATTCCTAGAACCCTTAGGGGCATGGCTAGAGGAGTTTAGTCTTCTATCTGATTTACCTCAGTCCAGATACTTCCTCACCTGCTGATCCTCTCTTTCATGATTCTCCTTGTTCTGTAGGAATGCTCATTTTTAAGTATTCTTCACAGCTAATTTCACAACTTTTATTCTCTTGATCTATAAGCACTGAACATTTAGATTTTAGGAAGGCAGATTTCTCCAGTTGTATTTCTACAAATTTGTCAATCTGTCATTAACTTAAAATTTTTTTTCAGGACTTTCTCATGAAAGGCCCATTGACGGTTACTTACATGAGAATCATGCAGATATGCAGTTGGAATTTCATTGGTTTTTTTGCTAAGAGACTTTTCATCTAATATTTGACCGTGAAATAAAGTAACATTTTCTTCATAATTGAGTGCATCTGTTCATTTATTGTCCCTTCAAGTTTTCTGTCTCATGTTTTGGTTTAATCCATTTGAAGTCCACCCTGTCTGGGTTTCTCCCCAAAGTTCCATTCAGACTATCTGGTTTGGAATTTTTTGAGGTTTCCTACATCTGAGAATTTGAGTCTTTCTACAATTTTGGAAATTTTGAGTATCTTTTTGGATATTTCCTTTCCTTTTGCTATTCTCTTTTTCTAAAACTCTGGATTGAATATAGTTAAAACTTCTTACTAGAGACCTTACTTTTATATCTTTTGATCTTGTTTATCTCTAATTTAATTGAGTAATTTCTTCAGATCTATTTAGCTTCCAGTTCACAAATCTCCTTTATCTGTGGAGTTTCTCATTTCAATAATTATTTATTTTCCAAAAGCTTTATTCTTTTTTTTACCCTACCCAGTCATTTTGTAAGTTTTTTTGCCCCACTCATATTCTCAATACTTTTCATTTTACTTTAAGCATAGTAAAACTATTTTATATTCCGGTATCAAATATCTCCAATACCAAACCTCTACTTCTGCAGTTTGCTGTTTCGGCTAAATCTTGGTTATGGTAGCTTATTTCCTCTTGCATTTAAGAGGTTTTTAGTGAACTCGTGTTTCCTGGAACGTCTTCTGTAAAGATTGTTTTGTGTGTTGGGTTTGCAGCTCTTACAGTAGAGAACAATACCATCTCCCAGTATTGTAACCTTGTTTGGAGCCGCTGGTCAGAGCTAATGCTCACCTCTGGACTGGCTCACAGTCCCTCTGGGGCACCTCTGCTCCATGAAGGTTGTCTGGTCACAGCAGCCCTGGGAAAGAGAACTTTGAATGGGGCACCTCCGCAGTGACTGAAATCTCAAAGGCCAGGGAGTAAAATCGAGGAAAAGGGAATTAACATTTGTTAGGTGATTATTGTATCAGTTCAGTTCAGTTATTGAATGACAAGGTCCAAATTGGGTAGTTTTTTTATTTAAAGCTTTTTTGTTGTTGCTGTGGGCCATTTTAAAAGACCTTATTGCATTTTTTACAATATTGTTATTGTTGTCTTTTATGTTCTGGTGTTTGGGCTTCGGTTATGAGATCTTAGCTTCCGGACCAGGGATTAAACCCACACCCTCTGTGTTGGAAGGCGAAGTCTTGACACTGCCTGCGTGCATGCTGTGCTTAGTCTTTGTGAACTCATGGACTGTGGCCCACCCGGCTCCTCTGTCCACGGGATTCTCCAGGCAAGAATACTGGAGTGGGTTGCCATGCCCTCCTCCAAGGGATCTTCCTGACCCAGGGATTGAACCCGTGTCTCCTGTGGCTCTTGCATTGCAGGTGTATTCTTTGCCACTGAGTCACCTGGGAAGCCTTGTCTTAACCACTGGACAACCCCAAATCGGTTGCCTATGTTTAATCTGTCTTTTAATCTGGAAAGTAGCTATCAATATCTCACATCTTGAACCCTACACTCCTACCACTTGCTAAGTGACTCAAACAACCAGGAAAGACTAGAGATAATTGGTCTCCTGAAAACACTGGCCCTCTTAGGTACCATCTTGTTTTGATTCATAATTTTGGAATGAATGCCTACACTAATTTAGTCTCTAGGGTTATAGACCCAAGCTCCTCCTAGATCCATATGGATCTGAATACTGCCCTCTCTAGCAGAATGTTCCAAGTGATGTGGTAACATAGATTCCAGCTTTGCTATAGAACACAGGTTCATTATATCCTTGGGATGGTGTCAAAAGTTTGGCTTCACTTCCAAAGGGACTGTGTTTATCTACAGTGATTAAAAAGTATTCCTTGACATTTTTGAGAAATGTCCTAGCACTATTTCAAAACCTTCCTAATCCAGGTAGATCAATCCTCCTGTGTACAAACTATCGATATTTCCATAGGATAGTTTCCATATGGATCGTCCCCACGTTAACATATTAAAGCAGTATTTAAAATGAAATATTTTGCTTAAATGGAGAGGTGTTAAAAACAAAGACCAGCTGTTGTGTCTATGAACTTGGTAAAGAAACAGCTGGAATCAATATAGCATTTGGACACATGGCTGAAGATGTGTTCTGTGTGAGGAATACGCCCTTGGAGGGGAAAAGCCTTTGCCTTTGTGTGCAACTGAAGTGGAAAATAGAAGAGAACCTTGAAAGCCAGGGACTTTCTTCAGTTACATGACAGAAGCGAAGAGTGAACGCTTTAAACATTAGTGATTCCAAGGCAGCCATGATAAACCATGGAGTTTTAATTAAATCTTGCTCACCGGCAGTGAAAGCCCAGTCCAGGATTTGTGCTAAGTTTTAGCAACTGAGTATTAATAGAGCGTCGAAGGGAAGCTTAGTGGCCTGTACATAGTAGATGTGTGCTGTTCAGGTTGATAGCAGTAGCCACGTGTGGCTGTTTACATTTAAATTAATTCAAATGAAACACAGTTTAACATTCAGTTCTTTGGTCTTTCTAGACACTTTCAAGTGCTCAGTAGTCACAGGTGGCTACTATGTTGAGCAGTGAACATTTTCCTCTTGGTGGAAAGTTTCTTTAGACCGAACTGTCTTAGATATTCAAGAAATAAATTAAGTTTGATACACAAATTGAATGAACAAATGAATGCCCAAAGTTCAAGAGGGGAAAAAAGGTACCACTTTGGTAAACAGTTGAGCCAGTCCTCTTATGAGCTGTGTGTTCAGTCATATCTGACTCTTTGCAGCCCCAAGGACCGTAGCCCGCCAGGCTCCTCTGCCCGTGGAATTCTCCTGGCAAGAACACAGGAGTGGTTGCCAAGTCCTCCTCTAAGGGACCTTCGTGACTCGGGGATCGGGACTGTGTGTATGGCCTCTCTTGCATTGAAAGGTGGATTCTTCACCACTAGTGCCACCTGGGAAGCTCCCAGTCTTCTGAAAGAAGACATATTTACTGGGGGTGGGGGTGGGAATAGAACTCAGTGGTGAAGTGATAGAACAACCTTTAAGAGCATAACTGGGGCTTCCCTGGGGGTCCAATGGGTATGGCTCTGTGCTTCCAATGCAAGGGATGCAGGTTGGATCCCTGGTTGAGTAACTAAGATCCCACATGGCCAAAAAAAATATTTTTGAAAAGTATAGTGTCATGATCCCATTAGATATAGCTTAGGCTTGTGGCAAATTTCTCCTCTGAAATCTTAGGTAAAGTCTGTTTTGTTCAAGAAGGCCTCTGTGGGTGGGGACTTTTTGAGTTGCTCAGTAAAGGGGCTCTGTTTCACAGGAGGGTCAGCAGGGTGTAGAGTAGAAGCCTGAAATGAGGAAGGAGGAGCCTAGAGGTTTGAGGGAGTCTTGTATTCACCAAGAATAGATGGGAATCTTAGGGACAGCTCTGAAATTCCACAAGCCAAAACTGGATTCAAGCCAGTCTTGCCTCTAATTAAATTACCCTGGTTGATGTCTACTCTGCACTTTGATATACTATATCAGGGCTGGCAAGCCCAGTCTGACCCACCATCTGTACCTGTAAAGCCCACCAGCTAAGAATCTTTTAACATTTTTTAATGATTATAAACAAAAAAGGATATTTTATCACATATGAGAATAGTATGTAATTCGAATTCCCAAGTTCATAAAAAGTTTTGTTGAAGCACAGCCATGTCATTTGTTTACATATATATTGTCTACTGCTTATTTCATGTTCCAATGGAGAGTTGAGTGGTCCCAACAGAGACCACAGGGCATGCAAAGCTTAAAATACTTATGCCCTGGCTCTTTATAGAAAAAGTTAGTCAACCTCGTCCTGTATGATCAATAGTGAGAAAAGGGATCTGTCTACCAGACATCGCAAAACATGGAGGCCAGGAATGGGTGTCACTAAAACATGGCTGTGTCATGGGGAACCAGAATGCAAGAGAAGTTTTTAAAAGATTAGAGATGGTGAGAGGTGTAGAGAGTTACTGAACTGGAAAAAACCTCTCCATCAAATGTAAACTGCTACATTTTTATTGATAAGGATAGCAGGAAACTAGACACATAAACAGCTGACCAATGAGAAAGCTAGCCTTCTGAGCTCAACACCAGGCAAATAACCATCTATGAGATGGTAGAGTCCAGCACCAGAGGCTGCCACTCATTTGGCCAAGAGGTGCCTCTTTAGTGCCTCCCATGGGAAGGCCCTGTGCTAAAGTCAACGGGAAGGAAGGATGGGAAGCCTGAATGTTGGCCCCTGTTCTCTCCTTGGGGAGATAAGAAAATACATTGGATTATTGCTGATAATCAAGTGACAAATGAGAAATTTTGGAAACAAATGATGGAAAGGAATGAGCTACAAATCAGCAGAAGTAGTCAAGAAAGTCCTCCTAGGGAATTCCCCGAGGGTCTGGTGCTAAGGCACCTATTTTGCAAAGCAGGAGATGAGGGTTTGACCCCTGGAGAGGGTACTAAGATCTCACAAGCCATGGAGCAACCAGCCCCGAGCACCACATCTAGAGAGCCTGTGCGTCACATAGAAAGATCCCTCATGATGCAACTAAGAAACTAAGACCCAAGGCAGCCAAATAAATAAATAGATGAAAAAAGAAAAAGCCCTTCTAAAGAAGGAAGGAAGGAACTAGGTTGGAGCTTGAAGGCTGGTTGGGTGGAGGGAAGGGGAACAAAATCTGGATGGGGAAATGGACAAGTGATGGCTCAGCATTGCGGGGAGAAAGGCACCCTTCCCAAATGAGATCAACGGGGCTGAAACAGATCAGTCTGATGGGGAGAAGCCGGAGACAGAGGAGTAGAGCAGGGACTGGAGTTTGGGAAAGTTTTCGAAAGCCAGGATGAAGGGTTTCCCAGATTGATAATGGAGAAACCTAGTTTATCCAAGTAAAAAGAAACTAGTATTCTTCAAAGCTATAGCACAGAGAAGAGTTACATAAACATAAAACAGACAAGTCTAGTAGACTAGATATTCTAGTAGATATTCTAGAATATCTAGTAGAAGAGAAGATGAGCAGTAAGCAAGACTGTGCGTCTCAGGTTTTACAAGCTGGGAAAGAGTCCTAATGGACACAACATCTAGAGCGTCTGAAGACAAAATACAACAGGAGTCCATGAATAGGGACTTCCCTGGTTGTCCAGGGATTAAGAATCTGCCTTGCAATGCAGGGCACGCTGGTTCGATCCCTGGTTGGGAAACTCAGATCCCACATACCACAGAGCAACTAAGCCCACACGCCACGACTACTGAGCCCTGCACTCTGGAGCCCAAGCACCACAACTAGAGAGTGCTTGCACCCCAACAAAGAGCCCATCTGGGGCACTAAGAACTGACGCAGCCAAAGCAATCAATCAATATTGTTTTTAAAAAAGACGACTTTGGCGAGGCCATCAGTGAGCCCTGATTTGAGCAGATCAGACAGGCTTGGGATGAATGACCCAAAAGTCACGTTCATCTGACCTGGACGTTCTTGCCAACACTGGCCATAAATGCACTTATTGCTTGCATGAGAACAAAGGCAAAGAGTTTGTATGAGACTAGGGAAAAAATATCATTAATAAAAATTATTTATTCCATGATTAAGATGGCTCCTTGTAGATATGAAATGGAAGATAATCAGTTATCAGACTGATCTTGTATACTTGAGGAAACTGGCTTGGAAAAAAAATTAAAACTTTAGACCACTATATTTTGATGAACAGAATTAATTATTTTATGTAAAAGTAGATTTAATGTGATAGTGAGAAAACATAGACTATCCAGTTTTATATTTAAAAAGGTGTCCAAAACATCTAAATCTTCCACTAATTAATTTACAACTATATGAGTAACTAGAATGGACAGGAATTGACAGTGTTGATATTGAAACATGTTTCTAGATACACTGATTTCTGTATACTAGGGGAAACAGTGGAAACAGTGTCAGACTTTATTTTTCTGGGCTCCAAAATCACTGCAGATGGTGACTGCAGCCATGAAATTAAAGACGCTTACTCCTTGGAAGGAAAGTTATGATCAACCTAGAGCGCATATTGAAAAGCAGAGACATTACTTTGCCAACAATGGTTCATCTAGTCAAGGCTATGGTTTTTCCTGTGGTCATGTATGGATGTGACAGTTGGACTGTGAAGAAGGCTGAGCGCCAAAGAATTGATGCTTTTGAACTGTGATATTGGAGAAGACTCTTGAGAGTCCCTTGGACTGCAAGGAGATCCAACCAGTCCATTCCAAAGGAGATCAGCCCTGGGATTTCTTTGGAAGGAATGATGCTAAAGCTGAAACTCCAGTACTTTGGCCACCTCATGCAAAGAGTTGACTCATTAGGAAAAGACTCTGATGCTGGGAGGGATTGGGGGCAAGAGGAGAAGGGGATGACAGAGGATGAGATGGCTGGATGGCATCACTGACTCGATGGACATGAGTCTGAGTGATCTCCGGGAGTTGGTGATGGACAGGGAGGCCTGGCGTGCTGCGATTCATGGGGTCGCAAAGAGTCTGACACGACTGAGCGACTGATCTGATCTGATATTGTGAAATGAACTAAATTCTATTAAGAATAAGGGTATCGTGATCTAATTTTGCATGATTTATGTCTACCAACAGAGAGGGGAAATAAAGAGTTAAACCTGAAAATAAAATGTAACTGGTTTACTGTGAAAGCTTTTACATTTTTCCATTTAAAACATAACTTCTGGATTAAATTCTTCCTTTTACATTGTAATGTGATCTTTAGGCAATTAGAATTAGATTTTAAAGCTCGAGGAAATGCTTCCAAAAGGAAAGGAAAAACAAAACTTCAAAATACAAATAGGCAGCTCAGAAAAAAATGATTTGTGTACCTTTCAAATGAAAATAAAGCACATTTCAATGTCTGATTTCTTTAAAGGTCATTTTAAAAATCTTGAAGTTCAGGTCAGTTCCTGTCATTAATACTAATGAATAGTGAAAACTTATTTCAGATGCTTTCTCCCACACCATAAATTTAACAGTGGTGCAATGTCAAAATAAAAGAATATTTTTATCATCTGCTGGGAGAAGCACCTCCTGAACCCTAATTAGAGGGTGATGCATAAAACATTTTGCTAACATATTTGGAGGCGAGATACTGTCCAGGGAACATACGCTCAAATAAAGGGAGAGCTTATTTTGTGTAATGATTACTCTTGATTATTACATGTCTTTTACTTCTCTGCTTAAAATTGAATTGCTTTGAGAGAAATTTTATATGTTTTTTCAGTTTTTATTTTATATTGGAGTACTTTGTTGTTGTTCAGTCACTAAGTCTTCCAACTCTTTGTGACCCCATGGGCTGCAGCAGGCCAGGCTCTCAGTCCCTCACTATCTCATGGAGTGTGCTCAAACTCATGTCCGTCGAGTCAGTGATGCCATCCAACCATCTCATCCTCTGTCATCACCTTCACCTCTTGCCCTCAATCTTTCCCAGTATCAGGGTCTTTTCCAATGAGTCGGCTCTTCACATCAGGTGGTCAAAGTGTTGGAGCTTCAGCTTCAGCATCAGTCCTTCCAATAAGTATTCAGGGTTGATTTCCTTTAAGATGGACTGATTTGATCTCTTCACAGTCCAAGGGACTCTCAAAGAGTCTTCTCCAGCACCGTAATTCGAAAGCATTAATTCTTGGAAGCTCAGACTTCCCTACGGTCCAAATCTCACATCCATACATGACTACTGGAAAAACCATAGCCTTGACTATATAGACTTCTGTCTGCAAAGTGATGTCTCTGCTTTTTAATACACCATCTAGGTTTGTCATATCTTTCCTTCCAAGGAGCAAGTGTCTTTTAATTTCATGGCTGCAATCACAGTGTAGTTGATGTACAATGTCGCGTTAGTTTCAGATGTATAGTGAACAATTCAGTTATACATTTTCATTGTAAAGAAATGTTTATTTTAAAGAGTAAATAAGGAAAATGGAGATAAATACAACCAAGTTCACTGTTTATGGGGCAAAGATGTACTTATAGATGAAATTTAACTGTAAAACAAATAATTTATCTAAGACTCACTTGTTTGCTAGGAAAAAAAAAGAATCAAGATGTCCCACCTTTGTGTCCCACCTTTGTGTTTGGAACCCAAATTAAGCAGTGCAGAGGTAGAAACGAGGGCATTTGGCACAACTGGTTGACACAACCTAACTCAGCACAGAGCAGGGGTAGCCACTGAGACAGCTGACTGTGAACCTATGTCAGAGAGGTTCCGGTTGCTCTGACAGAATGCAGAATTCAACAGACTAGAACTGTCCCTATCAGAGACTTGAACAATCCCAGAAGAGTAACAAAATAATGCTTTCCAGTAAATAGGCCATCCCCAGATAATATAATACATGGTCCACACAGCCTGGGAGCCCTGCTTTCTACAGCTACAGTTCTTGTAAACAAGTGTCTGCAGGTCTGGAGCACCATCTTGGACCCTCAGCCTCACAGCGATATAGCCTAACAGGAAGCTGGTGTTCTCCTGGAACAACAGGCTAGTCTTATCTGGCTGAACTGATAGGGATTTTCTTCTAGTGTTCAGAGGTGCATTCAAATTTTATGGAGTTTTTATAAAATTAGGTATGAAAATAAACATTGGTTAGGGTGAGGAAAGGGGCTTCCCAGGTAACACTAGCAGTAAAGAACCTGCCTGCCAATGCAGGAGATGTAAGAGACACAGGTTCAATTCCTGGCTTGGGAAGATTCCCCTGGAGGAGGGCATGGCCACCCACTCCAGTATTCTTGCCTGGAGAATCCCATGGACAAGAGGAGCCTGGTGGGCTGCAGTCCATAGGGTTACTCAGAATCAGACTGAAGTGACTTGGCGTGCAGGCATGCAGAGTGAGGAAAGATAACACCTAAAATTATGAAATAAAAAGACTGACAAGTACCAACATTCCCAAATGCAAAAAGAAGCATGTCTCTTATAATTAAGTCCCTAATGCATCAAACATTATTTTATTGTATATTCCTTGATCACTTCATAAGAAAATTAAAATTATTTTTATATCCAGTTTTCTGGAGATAAAAACCATTCATTCTTTCCTCTGAAAGACTTCATTGAACTTTTCAGAAATTGTTGAGAGTGTAGGAAAGTTTATTGGAACTTCACATCTCATTATTGTTAATGGATTGTATATTTTTAGGAAATTTCTTCCATGTATGTATTGTAAGATTTCAAGGCATTTCAGTTTTTTTTTTAATACAGTGAATGATCTTAAATACTATTTGAAATAAAAAGTGTCAATTAGGCAACAGATAAAGCTATAGAATTACGAAGCTGGAAAAGGCATATTCTTGACCAAAGCAGACAACATTCTGGGACTTCCCTGGTGGTCCAGTGGTTAGGAATTCGCCTGCCAAAGCAGGGGACACAGGCTCGATCCCTGGTCCGGGAAGATCCGATGTGCCTTGAAGCAGCTAAGCCTGGGAGCCACAACTACGGAGCCTGAGCTCTAGAGCATGCGCTTGGCAACAAAAGAAGCCACCACAATGAGAAGCCCATGCCTCACAACTAGAGAGGAGCCCCACTCACCGCAACTAGACAGGAGCCCCACTCACCGCAACTAGAGAGGAGCCCCACTCACCGCAACTAGACAGGAGCCCCACTCACCGCAACTAGACAGGAGCCCCACTCACCGCAACTAGACAGGAGCCCCACTCACCGCAACTAGACAGGAGCCCCCCTCACCGCAACTAGACAGCCCCGGCCCCCCTCACCGCAACTAGACCCCCCACCGACTAACAGGAGCCCCCCTCACCGCAACTAGACAGGAGCCCCCTCACCGCAACTAGACAGGAGCCCCCTCACCGCAACTAGACAGGAGCCCCCCTCACCGCAACTAGACAGGAGCCCCCCTCACCGCAACTAGACAGGAGCCCCACTCACCGCAACTAGACAGGAGCCCCACTCACCGCAACTAGACAGGAGACCCCACTCACATCAACTAGACAGGAGCCCCACTCACCCAACTAAAGACCCCACTCACCGCAACTAGACAGGAGCCCCACTCACCGCAACTAGACAGGAGCCCCACTCACCGCAACTAGACAGGAGCTCCATTCACCGCAACTAGACAGGAGCCCCATTCACCGCAACTAGACAGGAGCCCCCCTCACCGCAACTGACAGGAGCCCCCACTCACTCACATCAACTAGAGAGGAGCCCCACTCACCGCAACTAAGAGGAGCTCCACTCACCGCAACTAGAGAAAGCACATGCATAGCAATGAAGTCCTAGTGCAACCATAGATAAAATAAATTAATTAAAATTTAAAAAGATATCAGTATACTTAATTAAAAAAAAAAAAAGAAAATGTTGTGACATTCTGCACTGTTTCTGAGCAGTTGTTTCACAAAGTACATCTAGCTTTCACATGAGAGAAACTTCCACGTCATTTAAGCCACTGTAACCAGGGCTTTGTCTTTTAGTTGCAGCCCAAACTATCCTTAACTGAGAGAGGGGAGTATCAGGATCCCCTGGGGAGGTTTCCAAGTGACCTCCTCCTCCATTCTGCTGTCCTCTGATGCTGGGAGGGGCAGAGTGTGAGGCCTTCTGCTGGAGAGAAAGATGGAAGACTTGGTGCATTTCAGCTGTCTACGGCACTGAAACAGGCCACATGAAAGCTTAGTGGATTAAAATAGTAACTTCTTATTAAAACTTCTTATTTCCTGTGATGGCGTGAGATGGATTGGCTTGGCTGCCCACAATAGTGATTATATGGGTAAGATGCATTTAACCAGGCCCTTAGCTCAGACTGGAACACCCAGGATGTCTTCACTCATGTCTGGACCTCGGGTGGGGCTGGCTGGTTCTCACCACGTGGTCTGCCATTATTCAGTAGTGTAGACTAAGCTTGCGGCTTCCCAGGTGTCTCAGTGGTAAAGAACCTGCCTGCCAATGCAGGGGACGCTGGTTTGACCCTGGGTCGGGAAGATCCCCCAGAGAAGGAAATGGCCACCCACTCTAGTATTCGTGGCTGGGAAGTCCCATGGACAGAGGAGCCTGGTGGGCTAGAGTCCATGGGGTTGCAGAGTCAGACGTCACTTAGTGACCAAACAACAACAGAGTAAGCGTCTTTACACAGGAGCTAGAGCCCATGAGAGCAAAAGCAGACTTTATAAAGCCTGGGATTAGTGCAGCATCACTCCCACCACGTTGTGCTGGTCAAAGCAAGTCACTGAGCCTGGCTAGATTCCAAGGCTGGGAAAACAGGCTCTGCCTCTTGGTGGGGCAAGTGGTCTGCAGGTGCAAGAGCAGAAAATGTGTTAGCAGCCATCTTTGTAGACAGCCTATGTGCAAAGAGATGGGTAGAGAAGTAAAATGATTTCTAAAAGGACCAAAAAGTAGGATGGGATGGAACCTATATTTTTGGTACCAAGAATGCAATGCCACTGTCAGATTTCAGCCATTCAGTCATTTCGGCTCTCAATCACTTGTCCCTACTGAAAATGGATAGTGCTTGGAAAAGGTGTGCTGCTTGCTTTCCTGGATGGACCACCCAGGATGGAGTAACCGTTGGAACCATGTTCCAACGTCGAGTTCCAAACTAAAGTTTTTCAAACACGTCACACACAAACACACACACAGAGGTCACAAAACTCAGATTGCCAATTTATTAATTTGAAATTAGAAAATAGCTGCTAAGTAATTTAGAATATTGTGTTTTGTGATCAGGACATTTTTCTTTAGACATTGGACAATCTACTTGGAAATATAAATTCTTTTCAGAGGTTGTAAAAAGAGTACTGAAATCAGAATGGAGGAATTAGATTATCTTACTATGGGATCTGCTTCTATAAGGCTTGAAGGAAGTACCTGCCAAGTGGGCAATTGCCTAGATCTCCATAGGTTGCATCCAACCTGTGGTCCATTTGTGTATGAACTTTGAGCTAAGGATGAAAGTGTTATAAAGACAAACAGAGAGAAAAACACAACAGAGATCACATGTGACCAGTGAAGCTTAAGATACATTTTCTGTGGTCCTTGACAGAAAATGCACACCAAGCCCTGAGCTGGACAATTATTTGACAGAAGGAGCCCTCTGTTTTTCCTTGAACAGTTTAAGAACTGGATGTCACAACCCAATAATGGGCTGAAACTAAGTTACTGAGTAGATATCAGGGCTGAATGCAATATACTACTGCTATGTTTTGAATAATTTAGCTTAAATCTAAGAGCTAAGTAGAAGTTTTCTGCTTTCTTTTTTAATTGCCGTGTTTGAGACTGAGATGAATACAATTCTTTGTTACAAAGTAACATCCTATTCATGCTCGATCTTAATTTCCCAACTTCTGTTGATGCTAACATATCTAGATGAAGCGATGATGGTGATGATGACATACAAGCTTTTGCAAAGCTTGTATTATTGGTATGCTAAAGGATGAACATGTAAAATGTCACACTTAAGAATTTTATGACCCAGTCACTCAGAGAGACCATCCCTGAACTGGTTACTTGACAGGATGGAACAAAATGATCTCAAGTTCAAAAAAAATCATGGCTGAAATGTTGTAGATGGGATGAATTGTGTCCTACAAATTTATATGTTGGGGTCCTAACCCCTAGGACTGCAGAATGTGACTGTATTTGGAGATAGGTCTTTAAAGAGGGAATTAAGCTAACATGAGGCCATTCTGGTGGGTCCCAATCCAATGATGTCTTTATAAGAAGAGGGCCTTTGAATACAGACATGTACAGAGAAAAGAACATGTGAGGATACAGGAAAAGACAGCTGCCTATTAGCCAAGGGGAGAGGCCTCAGAAGAAGCCAACCCCACAGACACCTTGATCTCAGACATTTTAGACTTCAGTACCGTGAGAAAATACATTTCCACTGTTCAAGTCATGCAGTGTGTGATACTGTGTTATGGCAGCCCAAGAAAACAAATACGGAGAACTTTAGGAATACGCAATAGATCACATGGAAAATCTCCGGGAACCATTGTATATTGAATGTGTTGTTGTTTAGTCACTAAGTCATGTCCAATTCTTCGTGACTCCATGGACTGTAGCCCACCGGGCTCCTCTATCCACAGGATTTCCCAAGCAAGAATACTGGAGTGGGTTGCCATTTCCTCCTCCATTGGAATCTTCCCGATCAGGGATTGAACCTGTTTCTCCTGAACTGCAGGTAGATTCTTCACCACTGAGTCACCCGAGAAGCTGACTGAAGGAGTAAATATTGTTTCATATAGCTCTGAGGAGTGAGTGGTGAGAGGCATAGATTGGACACCCCAGTCCTGGGGTTCCATGCAAGGCAGAAGAGCCCTCCTGTGTGGTTGGAGGACCACGGGGACTAATAGGAGGAATGTGGGGAGCCTGGAGACTGCTAGAGAGGAGCACCGGTGTGCTGGCCTGCCTCCAGACAGGGTGAAGAGAGGTCTGCTCTAGGGTTGCTGTGTCTCCTGTGACCACCTCGGCGAGTACCCCCAGCCCAAGCCAAGCAAATGCTCCAGCCCCGCTCACCCCATGGCACAGTGCTGCCCCCGTGCTGGGATGGCCATGACCAGGAGAAAACTCACACTCAGATGCAGAAGCAACTTGGTCCCGGGGCAGAGCTGGGTGGGGCGGTGGTGGCCGCTGTTGGCCATTAGTCAAGCCGCTCCTCAGGAGCCCAGATCTCCGACAGTGGCTGCTCTACCACGCAGCTGCTCTATCACAGCTCATCTCCTCAAACAGGTTGGAAGTCTATGCGGGCCCCACCTGTCGTGGCTTGAGGCTTCACAATAGGGCTGGAGAGGCAGGGGGCCATGGGCGCTGTGAGGGATACAGGGGACTTGAACCCAAGCTGTGTCTGAGCAGAGCAAGGGACACAACTGCAGGTGTCAGCACAGGCAGCTCACCAGAGACAGCCTGGGCCTGTGTCTGCGGCTGACACGAGCCAAGAGCTCGCTCAGGCCCCACTTGCTTCAGCGCTCTGGAGTGGGGGGTCCCAGTGGTGTGGGCAGAGGAGAAAACACACATTTAAAAGGGAATAAAGCCAGCTTGGGCCTGACCTTCAGGGCTTCTGCTCCAGGAACGTGGGATCAGCTCCTGCCTCTAATGAGGCAGTGACAGCAACTGAGCAGACGGAATGTCCCACCTCATATCCAGCTCCGGCTCAAGCACCTCCATCTCCAAGCTCATCCCCCCCACAAGGTGATGGCTGCCAGAAGCCCCCCAACAAAAGGACACGCCTTGGCATTCGTGTCAGATTCAGCTCCCCTCCCCCAGTAGCACTGGGCATGTACAGTCTGTATAAGGATGTTCCCACATAAGAACACTCCCTCCTGACTGTAATAATTAACTGTTTCACCTAAATGCCTAGAGGTAGAGAAAGTTAAGCAAAAATCAAAAGGCAGGGGAACTACTCTGAATTAAAAGAGCAAGAGAAAAATCCCTGAAAAAAAAAAAAAATCTAGAAATAAACAATTCGCCAGATCAAGAATTCAAAGCATTGGTAGTAAAAATATTAACTGAATTGGGGAAAATAATAGATGTATATGATGAAAATTGTAATAAGGAACTAGAAAATATAAAAGAGACCCAATCGTAAGTGAAGAATTCAATAGATGCTATCAAAAATCACTAGACAGAATGGCTAGCAGAATGAGTGATACAGAAAAATGCTTAACTGACCTAGAAGACACAGTAATGGAATTCATCAAATCAGAACACCAAAAAGAAAAACAAATTTTAAAAAATGAAAGTGGTTTATTAAGAGATCTCTGGAATAATACTAAGTGTATCAACATTCACCCATGGGATTGCAAAGAGAGAGTCACGACTGAGCACACACACAGACACATCAACATTCACATTATAGGGGTCCCAGAAGGAGAAGAGAGAGAAGAGGACTGAAAATGTATTTGAGGAAACTGTGGTTTCCCAAACCTGAAGAAGGAAATGGACATTTGGGTATAGGAACCACAGAGTCCCAAACAAGATGAACCCAAATAGAACCACACCAAGACATATCATAATTAAAATAGCACAAGTTAAAGAAAAAGAGAAAATTCTAAAGGAAGCAAGACAGAAACCAAGAGGCTTATACAATGGAACTCCCATAAGTCTATCAGCTGATTTCTCTACAGAAAAACCTACAATCTAGGATACTGTATCCAGCATGATTATCATTTAGAACAGAAGAAATAAAGAATTTTGCAGATAAGCAAAAGCTAAAAGAGGTCATCAATACTAAACCAACCCTAAAAGAAATGTTAAAGATCTTCTCTAAGTGGAAAACAAGTAAGAATTTATAAAGGGAAAATTCCAATAGAAAAGACAAAAATATAATGACTGAGAATCAACCACTTAATAAGCCAATATGAAGCTTAAAAGACAAAAAACTGTAAAAGCAACTACGAATCAACAATTAAGGGATAGACATGAAGATGTAACATACAACATCAAAAACACAAAATGTAGGGGAGGGGAGTAAAAATGTAGCTCTTTTAGAATGTGTCTGAACTTAAATGACTACCGGTTTAAAACAAGTGGGTACAGTTATAAATCAACATATATGAACTCCATGGGAAACACATATCAAAAACCTACAACAGACACACAAACATAGAAAGAAACGAACACATTGTGTAGCATAAACAGCCAATGGGGAAGCTATTCATTAAGTAACAGTGGCAGGTCTATTTCCACAACATTGTGCTGTTAATAAAATAGCATAAAATTGAAGAAAGTCGTATGACTACAGTTTGAGAGTCACCCATCTCGATCGCTTATTTCCAGCATTCTTCTCTGCTTTCTTTCTGTAAAAATCGTCATAGAGCCTCTAATACCTCTGATCTCCATTTTCTCCATTTTTCTTCTTGTTTCTGGGCTCCCCATGCTTCAGTTGGCTCTTGCAAGAATTTTGCTGAGGTACCCTCCTTTTCAAGTGGCTTGTCTGTTTCCACAAGAGTCCTTAAAATCACACCTGCTACGACAAGTCCACTTGCCCTAAATTAGATTTTTTTAGTGACTTTCCTGTATGCATCCTATTTCATTTCTCTTCACTTTCTCCTAATTTCAGCAATTCATCCCCACATTTTTTTGGCATATAAATAATTAAGAAGCTCACCAAAATTCCCAAAATGTCAAATCCAAAGGATATACCTGAGTGTTTGTCTGATCTGACTTTTCTTTGAGACAGCTTCCCACATAATATTAGATCCTTTCTCCTGGCTTTCCCACTTCCCTGGGTGATTCTTCGTCTTCCGTTCTCCAGGTCTTGCTGAACATCACAGACACTGTGTTGTCTGATGCTGAATTTAAGCACCTGGGTGTTTCACCTCCTTCTCAAATTCACAGTGACCAAAGCCAGCATCATTATCCCCCTGTTTTAACTGCCTCCACCAATCAAGTCAGAAAATGTGGGTATCAACATCTCTCTCCCCAACAGCTAATAAGACATCTGCATGGCCATGACCCTTGCCCAAGCCCTTATCATCCCGAGTTACCTTTCTCCCAGTCTCTATTCTTTCCAACATCACCTTTCCCTTCACTCCATCTTCTCCTCTCACTGCCAACTCTATGATTTTCTGAAAATGTAAATATGATTCTTTGACATTCTTGCTTTCAACACTCCGATGTCTTCAGATCTCTACAGCAGCGCTTCTCAAACATCAGTATTACTCAGTCACCCAGGAGCTTGTTAAAATCTGACTGTGATGGGGTGGGGACATAACCGGCTCCCTGTGCTGCTATAGCTCCTTGGATTACACTTTGAGTAGAAAGAGTTCCAAGTTCATGTCCAAATCCCATAACCCCTACAGTCTGGTTCCTGCTTGACATGCCATCTATGACACCTGACCTTGCCCAGGAATTACGTGTCAAACCTTAGTCACTTCAAACCTTCATTCCGCCTCGATCCAGGGACCCTCAGAGTTTCTAGATACATTTCCCATTTCTTTTGTCTGCCAGTGAAATAAGCACCAGCTGGGGATTAGTCCATATTCAAAAGATAAAAATCAGATAAAATTTCCATAATAGCAGGGCAATACATGTTTTACAAGCTCTTTAGTGTGAAATGGTTCAATAATATCACATTTGTTTCAAACTTCTTAGCAATTCACCTTTGGGTCTTTACCACAGTAATCTTTTTTTTTCCTTAATGAAAATCTCACTAAAATTTTCATGAGGCTAGTGGTAAGAGAACAGAACTATATTGAATCTTATGAAAAATATATTATACATCTTCTTCTAGATATTGTCTTTAATATTTTCATGAGATGATCAATTGCTTATCTTCATTCTAGCTTTATAGATTTTTTTGCTTTTATCATTAAAATATCTAATAAAAAGGTAGATTAAAATATATTCGGCTGCTTGACCAGAGCTGAACACCATGAATGTTGGGAAGCAACGTTTCTTTTTAAGGTTTTATTGGAATATAGCTGATTTACAATGTTGTGTTAGTTTCAAGTGTACAGCAAAGTGATTCAGTTATATATACATACATATATATATACATATATATATATGCACATATATATATGCATGTGTGCGAGTGCTAAGTCACTTCAGTTGTGCTGCACTCTGTGCAACCCTATGAACTGTAGCCTGCCAGGCTCCTCTGTCCATGGGATTCTCCAGACAAGAATACTGGCATGGGTTGCCATGCCCTCCCCCAGGGAATCTTCCCGACCCAGGGATTGAACCTTGCATCTCCTGCATTGGCAGACGGGTCCTTTACCACTAGCACCACCTGGGTAGCTTACACATGCTGCTGCTGCTGCTAAGTCACTTCAGTCGTGTCCGACTCTGTGCGACCCCACAGACGGCAGCCCACCAGGCTCCCCCGTCCCTGGGATTCTCCAGGCAAAAACACTGGACTGGGTTACCATTTCCTTCTCCAGTGCATGAAAGTGAAAAGTGAAAGTGAAGTCGCTCAGTCGTGTCTGACTCTTTGCAACCCCACGGACTGCAGCCTACCAGGCTCCTCCGTCCATGGGATTTTCCAGGCAAGAGTATTGGAGTGGGTTGCCATTGCCTTCTCCATACGTTCTTTTTCAGATTCTTTTTCATTATAAGTTATTATAAGATATTGAGCGTAGTTCCCTGTGCATTACAGTATGTCCTTATTCGTTATCTATTATATATATAGTAGTGTATATGTGTTTATCCCAACCCAATTTATGTGAGAAAAAAATTAACTTCCTTGTTCCTTGAGCCCAGAACAGAACCCACTATAGAAAAAAATCTCACATCACCTAGTTGAGCCGTTAGGTTCAGCCTCATCTCTTCCCAAGTCTAGCAACACAACCCAACACTTCATATTAGTTGTGAAAACTGCTGAGCTGTCTTTACACTCATCTGTACTTTTGCATATGCTACTTGATCTGCTTAAAATTCCCTTTCCCACTTCTGTAGCTAACTCATCCTGATCTTTCAGAACTAGGTCAAACATCACCTGGATCAGGAAGCCTGAGCTGCTGGCCTTAGCTGAGCTAGCTTCTTACCAAGTTACCTATGAGGACCACCACTTGTAATGTGGAAAATCGGATTTGTCTGAAGGATCCCAGTCCCCACTCCATTAGAGGCAGAGACCTCATATCTCCTTCGCCTGCTGGCACAGTGTTGAATCACATGGTGCTTGGGGTAGACAGAATGCCCTCTCCTCTCAAAGGTATTCATATCTTTATCTCTTGCACCAGCTTTCCACTGGTTAAAGGGACTTTGCAAATGGAATTCATGATCTTAAAATGGAGTTTTCCCTAGATTGTTATCTGGGTGGATCCAATGTAGCCACAAGGATCCTTCTAAGAGGAAAGATGGGTCAGAGTCAGAGAAAAAGACATGAGGTTGAGTGATACAGCCTGGAGCTAAGGCCTGTGCAAGCTGAAAAAGGCCAAAAAAAAAAAAAAAAAAAAAAAATCTCCAAAAGTCAACAGAAAGGAATGCCAACACCTAGATTTTGGTGGGTGAGACCCATTTTGGATTTCTGACCTCCTGAACTCTAAGATGGGTTTCCCAGGTGTGCTAAAGACCTGCCTGCCAATGCAGGAGACTCATGAGACATGGGTTCGATGCCTGGGTTGGGAAGTAGAGGAGGGCATGGCAACCCACTCCAGTATTCTTGCCTGGAGAATCCATGGACAGAGGAGCCTGGTGGGCTACAGTCCAGACCGCAGAGTCAGACGTGACTGAAGCTTCTTAGCACACATGCACGACCTCTTTGAAAATCAGATTTTCAACATTACAGATGGTGGAAAGCCTTCATAGGTAACTCACTAAGAAGCTAGCTCAGCTAAGGCTCTGATGCAGTCATCAGACTTTGCGGTCAGCCCAATGGTTAAGACTCTGAGCTTCCAATGCAATGCAAGGGGCACAGATTCAATTCCTAATTAGGGAACTCAGATCCTACATGCTGCTCCAGTATGCCAGCACCGTGCTGCCAAAAAATAGTATTTGTGTTATTTTAAGCCACTACATTTAGGTGATTTGCTACAGCAGCAAAAGAAAACTAATACAGTGCTCAATTAACGTTCTTTCACAGAACGCAGGAATAGAAAAATGCCTCTGGGCTCAGCTCCTCACTTTTGTGCTCTTTCTGTCTCCTCTTTCTCCCTCAGCTGCAGGTAAAGATGCAGATGATGGCTCTAGGACCTCAGGAAGACACCTTTCACACGTATAGGTTTACTGCACACCCCGACCACTATTCCAAGCCCCCACCCCGCCCCCACTGTGTTCTGTTAGTCCAGCTGGGGCAGGGCTGGGAGGGAATAATGAAGGGCTTGTGTAATACACTGTCACTCCACTGAAATGCAAAGTGCTGCTTCACTAAATATTTTCTGTCACCTAGTGGTGAAGGCCCCGTGGTTGGTGCTGTAGGAAATCTTTATTTGGTTTCTAGTTTAAGATCCTCTAGCACTCTTTGAGAACTGCAACAAGGTAAATTCAAGCATACTACTGCTGTTGATCCCCCACCCTCCACCGGGTCTCTCCATGCTCCTCTTCTCCCCCAGGAACACAGGACGGCTTACCTCCTTGGAGAACCTAGGTTTCTTGACTCTCTTAGGTTAATCTTCTGAAATACTGCAAAAATTACCCCTCCTCAGGCCTTTATTTCCAATGTAAGGCAGTACATATATACTGAAAAAGACCTTTTTCGAAAGGTAGCTTTCCTTTTCACAACTGTCTGCATAAATCTTTTAATTGCAATGGTGATGGTTAAAATCCAAGAGACGACGTCCACTCTGTAACTTGCATTCAGTCATCAGGCCTCTAGGTGTCACCACCACCCAAGTCCACTGGCCCTGCACAGAGGAACTCAGTGTTCAGTATTGTTTCAAGATTATTCAGGAAAAAAAAAATGTGTAAAGTATACATTATATATATTATACATATAATGTATGGGTTTCCCTAGTGGCTCAGATGGTAAAGAATCTGCCTGCAACATGGGAGACCTGGGTAAGACCCCTGGGTTGGGAAGATCCCCTGGAGATGGAAATGGAACCCACTCCAGTATTCTTGCCTGGATGCCAGAGAAGCCTGACAGGCTACAGTCCATGGAGCCACAAAGAGTCGGACATAACTGAGCAACTAACACTTCCAATACACAATGTATATATTTGTGCCTGTATTACACATATAACAAATTTTTTGGCCTAGATCTTATATACATATAAAGAACATTGGCATTTTCCTCCACCCCATTCCAGCTCTAGTTTTCTGAGCAAAATTCAAATAAGAGAGTAAAAGTGGTACAGTGGTAAAGAATCCACCTGCCAGGGCAGGAGACTCAAGAGACACAGGTTCGATCCCTGGGTCAGGAAGATCCCCTGGAGGAGAAGATGGCAACCCGCTCCAGTATTCTTGCTTGGAGAATGTCCAGGACAGAGGAGCCTGGTGGGCTGCAGTCCATGGGGTCGCAAAGAGTTGGACATGTCTGAGCACATACACATACAAGAAAGTAAATGATGTACCTAGCTACTTTTAAATTTTATTCTTTTGTTCTGTTTTCCACATTAGCACTGGAACATCCTGGATTTTGTTTGACTATCAAAATATTCATTAAAGATGCACCCAGTTCTATAGATACACACGAAAAATTGTTCATTTCATATAGCACGGTCAGTGTTTTCCCTTCCTCTGGAGTCTCATCTGTTTTTGGAGACTACTGTGAGTTGGGTTTCAAAGCAAGTGCAAAGCAGCAAACAGGAAAGAAGGGAAGCACTTAGAGTTCTAAAAATACTCCAAAATGTCACTAGTTAATCATTAACCTTCAGTTCTTTCCCATTCTGAAGTTTTACGCTTACGTATTTGTACATATATGGTACTTGTAATCTGAAATAAGAATGCTGGGTGGGTGAATTCAGAAGGGTTCAGAAGAGTTGCAAGTCTGCCTTCCAATTCTGCTCCTCTGTGATCTTAAGAAGGTTTTCTCTAAGTAGCCACTTCAATTTGAAAACATATGACAAACTTCTATAAAAATGATCAGTTCAGTTGTTCTACTTTTCCTCTTTACGCTGAAATTTGCCTCCTTCGTTCTCGAGTCTTTATTTACACCATGGCAGGGCTACGGCTTCTGTGGTTTGCTGGTCACTCTCACCCCAGGATTTCTCTTGCTCCTGATTCTGTAATTATTGCATTTTATTTCTAATAGCTGATGTAGGTCACATTTCATAGGCTAGGCCAAGATAAATAATTAGAAAGAACATTGTGCTTACAGATATTTCTTGCCTCTCCTTTTTTTAAAAACTAAGGTTTGGTACAACTAGAAACTGAGACAAATCTCCATCAAGACATGTGTCTGTATGTGTATACATGTGCACATGCACACACACACATACACACGTGTGTGTGCACACGGACATAAATAAATCCACATCTTACATTTCAGATTCAGACAGCCATTTTCTGAGAACTTTGAATATAACCAAAGCTATTGTTAGGCAAAGAACTTTGACTGTAATCAAGGTTATTGTAACACAAGAGAACATGCTGTTTTTATCATCCACCCCCTTGTTCTACCCAAGAAAAATACCGAACAGCAGTGAGCTCATATTAAGGCCTATGTCTAGTTACTGCTCAACTGGCAGATTTCTGTCAGGCTTCTAAAAGCAATTCACATTGATTTCTGACTTTGGAGCTAAAATTAATAAGGAGCCCAGGAAGGCCAGGGTTTTTCCTTGAACAGAGAAACAACCCAAAGGCTATGTTAGTGAATGAATTGGCTGTGCTCATGAAGTCTTGTTGTTTTAAAGTGTGTATATAAAAGAATAGCAACCAAATCGAAAAGGTGGGGCCAACTACTACATACAGAATGGATGAACAACAAAGTCCCACCGTATAACACAGGGAGTTCAGGATCCTGTGATAAACCACAGCAGAGAGAAAATGAAAAAAGAACGTACACGTATCTATAACCAAATCACTTTGCTATTCAGCAGAAATTAACACAACACTGTAAATCAGCTAAACTTCAATAAAATAAATATTTTTTAAAATTGAGAAAGTGAATAATTACACAATGAAAGTAGCAAATTTGGGTCTGCTTCCATTGTAAGTCAACAGTGACTCTTCCACTTGACTACTGGGGAAATTTGAATATTTACTTAACTAATACTTTTGTAAAGTAATAAGATCTCAAACCTCCCTGGCATACCTAGTAACAGCTGACAAGTCTGGGCTTGTGGGTAAAGGAAATTAATTCCCAGAACTAACACCAGTGTTACCACTGACTTACTGACACCTATGAAATCTAGACGCTTACTCCTTGGAAGGAAAGTTATGACCAACCTAGATGGCATATTCAAAAGCAGAGACATTACTTTGCCAACGGAGGTTCGCCTAGTCAAGGCTATGGTCTTTCCTGTGGTCATGTATGGATGTGAGAGCTGGACTGTGAAGAAGGCTGAGCACCGAAGAATTGATGCTTTTGAACTGTGTTGTTGGAGAAGACTCTTGAGAGTCCCTTGGACTGCAAGAAGATCCAACCAGTCCATTCTGAAGGAGATCAATCCTGGAATTTCTTTAGAAGGAATGATGCTGAAGCTGAAACTCCAGTATTTTGGCCACCTCATGCGAAGAGTTGACTCATTGGAGAAGACTGATGCTGGGAGGGATTGAGGGCAGGAGGAGAAGGGGACGACAGAGGATGAGATGGCTGGATGGCATCACTGACTTGATGGGTGTGGGTGTGGGTGACCTCCGGGAGCTGGTGATGGACAGGGAGGCCTGGCGTGCTGCGGTTCATGGGGTCGCAAAGAGTCGGACACGACTGAGCGACTGATCTGATCTGATGAAATCTACACCATATAATCTAAGAATTCCAAGAGTGCAGAGGGTGCCCAGGGCAGCTCCTCAGCACCCCAGAAATCTTCTCTACAGGCGGGCTTTGTACCACCAACAGTGACATCAACACGGTAAGCTCCTAAAACGACAGAGCCCATTGGAAGTTACTTTTCTATTCCCAACAAAGTCCAGAATGGTGCTGGTACTATGAATATCTGTTACTCTTGATTTAGTAAATATGGCTTGATGGCACACAAACCCCTCCAGTACTGTTAAGAAACTGAATCGAGAGACAAAGATTTCAGCAGCAAGCTGAGAAAGGCATTGGGAAGGAGCAGAGAATCCTGGACAGGTCATCTCGTGAAGCCAATTACTTTCTCAGTAAAATTAATTTTTCTTTCACTTCAGGCCCACTTAAAAGTTAATAAAGGAAGGCTATCTGGCAGGATAATCTATCTCTCCTTTACCCATCTGCTTAATCACTAGCCACCATGGACTGCAAGTCTGGGAAAGCGCCTAATCATTGGATTTAATTGGACCTGGCACCTACCTTTTCCTAATAACTTTTTCTGCCTTGTCTTCCATTAGAGGTAGATCTTTTAGGGTGAGTAAATAGGTCAGACTTTACAAAGAGTCTTTTCAATTTTCTGCTCACCACAGGAGTAAATTAAAAACAATTATAGAAAGAGAAAGAGCCAATAAGCTATGTCCTTTATGCAAGTATTAGGTTCTTGGTATTTATTGTTATGGAGAAGGCAATGGCACCGCACTCCAGTACTCTTGCCTGGAAAATCCCACGGATGGAGGAGCCTGGTAGGCTGCAGTCCATGGGGTCGCTAAGAGTCGGACATGACTGAGCGACTTCACTTTCTCTTTTCACTTTCATGCATTGGAGAAGGAACTGGCAACCCACTCCAGTGTTCTTGCCTGGAGAATCCCAGGGACAGGGAAGCCTGGTGGGCTGCCGTCTATGGGGTCGCACAGAGTCGGACACGACTGAAGTGACTTAGCATAGCATTTATTGTTAGGGAATTCAAGAGAAATTCTAGTGCTAGGCCAAGATCAATGCTCTAAAAATAGGTTGATGTATATCCTCTAAAGAACTGATTATATGAGGAGTCACTTCTAGAAACTTTAAATATATTCCTTAGCATCATGTTTTGTTTTTTTTTCCTTTAAATTAAATTTCAACAGCTTTATAAAACTGAGAACCACAAAGTAAGGATGACTGGAAATCAGGTTTACATCCTGAGCTTCACATCCTCCTGTAACATTTGTGCTTTTGACAAGACGCTCACCAGCTTAGTTAGCAACTGAGTGGCCAGCTTTACAAATTTGACAGCCAGGCCTCAGGTACTGTTTGAGATGCAGGTTTTCACTTAAATTACCAGGTTACTTCACAAAACACGGATCGTCCTTTGTTCTTAATGAACACGTGTAATTCCAGATGAGAAGTTATGACAAAGAGAATCCTTTTACGATATGTGCCAGCTGTCACCGTATTGTGTCTTAGCTCCAAATTCACCTGCCGACACATGTTCTGTAAGGATGGACAGAACTCCTGTGAGCATCTTCCCATCACAGTGAGCACGCTGTCCCACTTGTTCAGACAGAAGGTGCTGGAGGGACAATGCAGGAGGAAGGGGTGCTCCTGTGAGGCTGCAACGTGGTGGGGCAGTGGGTTGGGTCTGATGGCGCTGTTTTAACTCCGGGTCCTAGAACATGCAGTGTCTTGGGGAACTTGCAGCTCTGGCCTGGCCATGCTCACTTGGTGCCCCCACCACCCACCCCGGCCCCATGCAGGAGGAGGTGTTTGCTTTCTGTTGCCAAGCAACTGTAGGCCAGTCCTGCCCAGGGAAACCTGTTAACTTCTCCGCTAACCTGCAGACTGTAAATACAACTTTTACAACAAACTGTGAAGCCCGACCTCCCTTCCTTCCGAGTTTGTCCTTCCTTGGACGCTCTCCCTCAGCCACAGGGTAAAATGCAGTTTTCTCATATCTGAGAGTCACCCTTTCATCAAAGTGTAATAATTCTCGACATTTAACTTCCCTCGTTTAAATCACCGAGTGGTGTGTATCTTCTGATTGGTCACAGTCTGATACAACACATTTCCCACTTCACAACCAGTAATTGTCAGCAGAAAAGACACAAGGCATCAAAGCTACTTGTGACACACTAAGAAAACAATTCAACTTTTCAGTACCTGGTCATACATTTAATTATCAAATACACCATAAACTATTACATAACAAATTTACTGTATACAAGTAAAAAAGAGGATATATATGTAATTCTGCTCTCTTAATACAAAGCTGACCCATACCAAATAATATAAGATAAAAAAATGAAAAAAAGAAGCTTTTGAGATACTAAAAAGTACATATTTATGCTCCCAGATAAGGTACAAAGAACATCGTGCTGTGCTGTGCTCCATTGTGTCCGAATCTCTGCCACCCTATGGACCATAGCCCACCAGGCTCCTCAGTCCAAGGATTTTCCAGGCAAGAATATAGGAGTGGGTTGCCACTTTCTCTTCCAGGGTATCTTCCCAACCCATGGATCAAACCCACATATCCTGCACTGCAGGCAGATTCTTTTCTGCTGAGCACCAGGGAAGCCGGTACAAAGGGCACTATATCATAAAAATGTAAATATCTGTACAGGTACCAATGTAGGTATCAACAAACTCCAGGTGATAATATGGATCTGGTTTAATAACATCATGTTTGAGTTTGACTGGTGATTATGCCACTTCTGTAATAGGATAGGGCATATTCTGTCCTTTCTCAGATGTTTACCAGGAAAAAGATACAGAGGAGCCTGGCAGGCTACAGTCCATAGGGTCACAAAGAGTCAGACAGGACTGAAGCAACTTAGCACGCATGCAAAGGGCTATTTGCAATGAGAATGACTAATACACAATTTTCAGGAACACTGGAGAAAACTTAAAGTCCATTCTCTGTTAAAAAGACCCATATTTAGGGAGACACCCTCTCCCTGGATAGACACTGGCACCACTGAGATCTCCTCATTCACTTGTTGTTCTGCCTGCACTGTCCCGACTGCAGCGATAGCTGCCTGTCCTCACCGCAGATGGAGCTGTTCACACTGTGTGACTTGAGTAAAGCTGTCCCTAGAGAACTGGGTCATGGGTCCATGATGGCGAAGAGGTTGGGCTTCCCTGGTAGCTCAGTGGTAAAGAATCTGTCTGCAATGCAGGAGACGCAGGAGATGCGGGGTTGATCTCTGGGTCAGGAACACCTGCTGGAGGGCATGGCAACCTACTCCAGTATTCTTGGCTAGAGAAATCCCACGGACAGAGGAGCCTGGCAGGGTACAGCCTATGGGGCTGCAAAGAGTCAGACACGACTGAGCACGCACGCACAGGAAAGAGGTTGCCTGCTGTCATTATTCAGAAACTACCCACCAGTCTGAATGCTACAGTCATCTTACCTGGTGAATATGTAACTGATAACACTGTCTGTGCCCAGTCATTTTTTGACTAGGATGGAGATCCTGTCATATCTGATTTCTCATTTACGACTGGGACACAGTAGAATAAATATTTCTTAGGCATGTAAAACAGTACAGGAAGGGAAGCAGCTGTCTGAGTCCTTCCTTCTGGGTGCCAATCTGGGGAGTAAAAATATTGCTGTTGTCATCACTTCTGTTCCCTGTACTTGTTGTTTAGGATGTGGCTAGGAGCGGATTGTTTGAGTGGCTTACCATGAAGACAGGCAGGGAGAGAGAAAAAGACAAGTCTGGGCAAGGGAAAGAGAGTCAGTGACAAAATGCTGGTCTTCCTGTTCCAGCTGTTGAGCTCAGAGTGCTCTCTGAGCCTAACCACGGGCTGTCCTGGAGCCCAGGATCTTCATTTCAACCTTGTGGTACTATTAACACACGACATGAAATGGATTGACAGGGAGAAAATTAAGAGAAAAATATGATCTCAACTGAACAGATGGGACAATAGTACCAATAAGCTAAATAAAATCAGCATGAAAAATGTGTCTATCATTTATCTCAGACAAGTTGTTCCACCCATTAGTGCTCAGTCCCTCAGTCGTGTGCGACTCTTTGTGACCCCACGGACTGCAGCCCACCAGGCTCCACTGTTCTTCCCAGGTAAGCACAGTGGAGTGGGTTGCCATTTCCTCCTCCAGGGGATCTTCCCGACCCAGGGATTGAACCCGCGTCTCTTGCACCTCCTGCATTGCCCGGTGGGTTCTTTAACACTTCACCACCAGGGGAGCCCAGAGACTAAATCCTGTCTAAGTGTGGTGGCTCATTAGAACGACAAACCAAGAACCCCAGAGCAGCAAGCAACACAGATGGCTGGCATCTCTGGGCTGGAAAGGGCTATATTACAATCTCTCTCTTATTTCAGAGAAGGGTCCTAAATGAAATAATCTGAAGAAACATTATTGCACTTAGTAAGTACTGTTACCATCAATTATTTTCACGACAAAAATAATACATGTTTTCTCCCAAACTATTTTGCTGAGAGAATAATAACAACAATGAAAAAGGCTAAAACTCTTCTGGGCATGAAAAGGAGCTATTCTCCCTTAATACTCACATTTTGTTTTAATCTTTGGCAATGAGATCAGAATGAAACTTTTAAAAAGCAGATGATCCATATATTCTTCTGAGCTCAAGTTTTACAGATACAGAGAACATTTTAGGAAATCTAGGACAAAAATCCTATTAATATTCATCACTGTTCTGCAGATTATAGATGGGATCTGTGATTCATTAAATTCCCTCCTTCTTAAAAAAAAAAACAAAAAACCACAAAAATGCCACCATGACTTAGTTCACAGGTATGAACCGATTGTACTCTTGCCTGGAAAATCCCTTGGATGGAGAAGCCTGGTGGGCTGCAGTCCATGGGGTTGCTAAGAGTCAGACGTGACTGAGCGACTTCACTTTCACTTTTCACTTTCATGCATTGGGGAAGGAAATGGCAACCCACTCCAGTGTTCTTGCCTGGAGAATCCCAGGGACGGTGGAGCCGAATGGGCTGCTGTCTATGGGGTCACACAGAGTCGGACACGACTGAAGTGACTTAGCAGCAGCATGAACCGATTCAACAGGGGGACATCAACATGATATGGTAATAAAGGAAGAGGCTGGACACAGAGAGATGTCCCGCATTACAAGACACACACATTACTCTTTTGTTCCAGAAAAAAAAAAGAACCTCTGCCTTGAATGGTTCAAGCTAGAGGGACAGAAAAACCAAGTGAGAAAAGCATTTATCTTGGCAGCATATTAGAAAATTATATTCCAGAAGATGTTCACACTTCCTTTCATATTATAAATAAAGAAAGGAGATATTTTGCCAAAACTCAAAAACCTATTTAAGGTCTCTTATAAATTCAGGTAAAGAACAGTACTGTCCAAGGGAACTATAATATAAGCTATATATGTAATTGAAAATTTTCTAGTGGCTACATTAAAAAAAGGTGAAATCAGTTTTTAACATTTAAACCAATATGTCCAAAATATTATCATTTAAAATTTAATCAATATAAAAATTAAGATATTTTTTCATAAGTCTTCAAAATATGAACCATATTTTAAATTCACAGCACATAACAAAGTCAGCCAAGTACATTTCAAGTGTCCAATAATTCTATGTGGCTTACTGGAACCACACTGAGCAGCTGTTCTTTACTATTGAGTTTTCATTTCCATTACATTAATGATGATAGATATTTGCACTAGAGCTTTTTCAGTGGAAAGACTGGTGACAGTGAAGTTTATGATTATAGAACCCAAAAGGATATATACTACAAGAGTGTGGACTGCTGTTTTAATAATAATTTTAAAAAAAAAGGTCTAAATCTTTGTGCCATTCATTGTAAGCAGTACCAAGTTTTCAGTTAGTATGCTTTCAAATGCCAGAGTCCTTGGCCCATGAAAAATTCAGCCCCCTGGTTAGCAGGAGCCTCAGAAGACTGCACTATAATTTCCTGTTCTTATACCTGCCAATCAGATATGAAAACATTCACATCACTTTTCTGACAAAGGTCCATACAGTCAAAGCTATGGTTTTTCCAGTAGTCATGTATAGATGTGAGAGTTGGACCATAAAGAAAGCTGAGTACAAAGAATTGATGTTTTCGAATTGTGCTGGAGAAGACGCTTGAGAGTCCTTTGGACTGCAAAGAAATCCAATCAGTCAATCCTAAAGGAAATCAACCCTGAATATTCATTGGAAGGATTGATGCTGAAGTTCCATAACTTTGGCCACCTGATGTGAAGAGCTGATTCAGTGGAAAAGACCCCTATGCTGAGTTAAAGTTGAGAGCAGAAGGAGGAGGCGGCGACAAAGCATGAGATGGTTGGATGGCATCACTGACACAATGGACAAATGAACAAACTCCGGGAGATAGTGGAGGACAGGGAAACCAGGCTTGCTGCAGTCCATGGACTCACAGACTTGGACATGACTTAGTCACTGAACAACAACAGTCACAACATACTGGGTTTATTCACATGATGGTGATATTTCATTCAGTTTAAGAATATTTAGTTATGAGAATAGGTTCAATACAACCTCCTTCAACTCAAAGAAATTATTCTGGTGGAGAACAGGTGAAGTAGAAAAGAAGAGCTTTATTCCTTTGCTGGGCAAAGGGGGGTCTTAACAGGCTAATGCCCTCAAAACTGTGTGCCCTACAAAAAAATTATTTTTTAAATGTCCTTTTAAATATACCATCATTTTGGCCTATTGCTGTAAGCCTATTCTATATTGACATAAAAAGGAATTGTGCATAAATAAATATGCAGTCTACATAAAGATTTCCTTTTGGTTTTATTCTACAGCAGGAAAATAAATCACATTTAATTTCCTAACAAATAACTGGAATTGATGAGCCTTAAAATTACCTCAAAGAAAGAACACTTCGAGAGCATAGTTTGTGTGTGTGTGTGTGTGCACACTTACTTGTTAAGTTGTGTCCAACTCTTTGTGACCCATTAGACTGTAGCCCGTCGGGCTCCTCTGTCCATGGGATTTTCTAGGCAAGAATACAGGAGTGGGTAACCATTTCCTTCTCCAGGACGTAGAGAGGTTTCCAAGGTACATCTTCTCTATGCTGAGATGCTGAGGAGGTGAAAATTAGCACACAACACATAATTTACGCATTTAACTTTATTTCCTCCAAACAGAATAAAGTTTCACATGCTTTTTTCATAATTTTGGAAACAATTTCAGAAGAATTTTAACTCTAAATATAGTTTCTACCTTATTAGTTAAGCATTTACCAATAAAACTAGAAAGAACTTTCAAAATTTAATTTAAAAAAATATAATAAAAAAAATGGTAGAAGACCTAAGAGGGATTTCCAGGAAGAATAGGAATTCCCATAGTAAAACATATTTGTCATGTTAGTGATCAAATAAATGAAACCACAAGATACCATTTTACACTCCTCAGCTTGGCAAACTGTTGAGTCTGATGATCATAAACCCTGGTGAGGTCGAGAGTACCAGAAATTCTAGAACCCCGGTAGGACTGTCAGTAGGTACCATTACTTTGGAAAACAACTTATCCTTGGCTATTTAGGTTAACGATGTGCCTTAAAGCAAGTGTGATACAGCAATTCCATTCAAGGTTTCCATCTACTTGTGTGTGTGCCCCGGAAATAACCAGAATAATGTTTGTAGCAACATTTCCTTTTTGAATTTCAAAGAAAGGTGTGTTTCCATATGGAGAAGGGAAAAACTGTGATATATTTATACAGTGAACTAATACTTAGCAGTGAAAATAAACAAGCTGGGGTACTTGCTTCAAGATGATTATGCCCAAAAGCAGTGAACATAAAAACGAAGGCGGCAGAAGAATACAGTTGAATTCCATTCATTCAAGATATACACACAGGTAAAATAATAAAGGGCAGAAAGGTTACGATCAACACAGCGTTCAGGACGGTCTCCCACTATTAAATGGGGATGGGGTAGGGTCAGGGAAGGCCACGTGGTGCCACAAAGGGACGGCAGGAAGCTGCTGGCAGACACTATCGGGTGTGTGTATTTTTCTTTATGTAGCAGCATATATATGACATACGTGTGTGTGTGTACATGCATGCTGATTCCACTGCAGGTATGAGATAATTTAAAAAACCAGAATGGTTCAAACATACAAAGAAAAAGATTATACACCATGTTTCAGATGAACCATCACCCAGAACACTGAACTTACCCGTCTCTCAAATCACCACCCGCTGTCCTTGCTGTGACTGCTTCTCTGTCTCTCTCCTCCCGGAGGCCTGAGACTATCGTCCTGCTCAGACAGCCCCCTCGTGTTCTAGGGGCGCAGCACACACTGATTAACCGGGCGACCAAACTAACCCAGCCCGCACGGCCAGAAAACTAGCAAGTTGGAAAATCTGGGCTACAAGTAGGCGGGGATTTTCTTGGCTTCCCTGGTTTCACAATTTAGCACTTTTCTGGAAACTGACAGCCTGTACTCTTTATCTCCTCCTTCGCCTCCCTCGTCTTGGTGTCTAAGGTTAGAAACAGTTCAGGGACGCGCTGAACTTCAGACGCTGCCTTCAGAAATATCTTCTGCCTTCAGAAGTATCTTCTGCCTTCAGAGGTGGCTGCAGCAAACGGAGCCCTGCTACTACAGGTTGTGGCTACACTACTTTTCCTTTTTTTTTGCACAGAATTAGGGAAGCGATGGAGAAGGAATGGCAACCCACTCCAGTGTTCTTGCCCAGAAAATCCCTGGACAGAGGAGCCTGGCGGGCTACAGTCCATAGGGTTGCAAGTGTCAGACATGACTTAGTGACTAAACCAGCCAAGGGAAGAGAATCCACAGCCCAGCGCTTCAGTGTACTCAGGAAACCACTGTCAGGCATTTGAACCAAGCAAGGGATGAGTGATTTAACGCCATTCTTGGTCCTGGTCACTGAGATGATTCTGCAGTCACCTCCAATACACACACACACACAAGATCCTGCAGTCACCTCCAATACACACACACACACACACACACACACAAGATCCTGCAGTCACCTCCAATTACACACACACACACACAACATACACACTGAGATGATTCTGCAGTCACCTCCAATACACACACACACACACACACGTAACTGTCTCTGAGTGCTCAATGAGCCATATGCATTTTTACAACTAATCTGTAGCTTTCAGGTATGGAGTTGAGCAGCCCAATTAAATAGGAAGATTCAAACAAACACAAAAGTAAAATTAGAAAAGGTATAAGACACAGTAAGGAACAAACACTCCATTTCCAGACTGTGGGTTTTCGGGAATTTATTCCTCTTTAATGCTGAATATAAAATCTTTCACCAATGCCTTTAGAAACAAATGCATACAAATTGAAATCTAAAAACAATAATTTTGCAGATCAAAGTGGGTCTTGACACTTTAGAAAAGATATTAAATGAAAAGCATCTGTAGAAAAAGCAAAACCCTATATAGCAGAATCAAATTAAAAAAAAACAAAAAAACAGCAAGAGGCTTTGGTACCCTTCAACAACAGAGGACAAATAAGTTTAGTTCATTATTAAATTCATGTAATATAAAAACATCTATGTGGGAGTATTGGATAAATCTATAAAACAGAAACAAATCTAAAATATATTAGAGCCTGAGAGAAAAAAAAAAACCTTCCTTTTCTCCTCTTTGATTTTAATAGAACACCAGAATCTGGAAAGACAAGTACTTCCCCAAATAAATTTTCTTCTGGTCTGCATATACCTAGCAGGATGGCACTCTGTATTTGGTCTAATTTTAAAAAGGCATAATCTGATTTTTTAGCAGCACATTTCCTTTGCTCCAACAAGCCTGCCATAGGGAAGAAAAATTCTGTCTTGAAATGCTCCTGATATAACATCTATGTCTACAATTCCCATCCACTTCTTTCCTAGGTGATTATCCAGATCTAAAGGCAGCTAGTTAAAGAAGGGATGAAGAAAATCACTACGTGTTTGGAATTTAGCTGGTAAAACACCACAAGTAAGGGCACGGTATTATCTGAACACTGCGGCTCACGTAAGCCCAGACAGCAATGCCCTCCGGACTCCGCAGAGCCCGGACACCACGGGAAATACCACACAATGTACTGCTAAGCTCACTCGTAACAAGCACAATACCAGCTCAAGCCGGTCCCTCCTATTTCTTTGCTGATCAAAAAAAAAAAAAAGTACAGGTGAAGGTAGATGGTGTGTAACTGTGATAATAATTTAGCTCTCCTATTCATCTAGTCCGCTTAGGAGAATCTACTACAATCAGAGTAATTCAAAGGTTTTGAGACAAACAAGTCTGAGTTGCTTTCTTGGTATTGGCAAGTATTGTATTGATCCTATGATCCCAGAATTTAACTCCCAAAGACTCAATCTTACCAAGTTGCTTCTTGGTACTCACTGGCAAGAGCGGACAAAATGTAAGTTAGATCACAGTAACATTAATGTTTTAAACTGCCGTATCTTAAAAAGAAATACCGAGTCTTATCAGACTTTAATACAATACCCAGTTCAAAAACAATTTCCTGGATAGTCCCTGGGATTTATCAAGTGGAATGTGACCTGGATTGTATTTAATGCCAACTAAGCAGTCATACTCGTGATTTCACAGCAGCTTTCCTTGGACAGAAAACTGTGGATTATGTGTCTGTTCCAGTCAAGTAGGAATCAGTGGAATGCTTTCCTTTGGGTTATAGTCCTGGACTGCAAACCTCAGGCTGGGGTGTCAGCTTTAGCATTCAACAAGTTCTTTAGAAGAGTCCACATTTAGCAAGTTGGAGGGAGAGAAAACACAGGTGACAGGAACTCAATTCTTTTGTTCTTTTCCTTTCTTACAAACTTCCTGCTCAGAATCCAAAGGGCAGGTCCACCATCAGGATGCTGAGAATAGCAGAATATCTTACACAGTCCTCTAAGAGTTTATCCCATGCAAGACTACTCCCAGGTTTGGCCACTAAAAACTCTTAAGAACTGTGAGCAGGGACAAGGATGCAGTAAAAGGAGCCTCTGCCTTAATGAAGTAGACAGGTCCAGTGTTTATCTGCATCCACTTCAAAGGGAGCAGAGACCTCACATGCCATGTACTGTCCAGAGTGAATCTCTGACAGCCTCTTTTTTGTACATACTCTGTTCTGAAAAATCACTGGTGCTCATACATGGAACAAGAATACGTATCTACATTACTCTGAAAATCTGGGACTGTGCACTGGCCAGAAATATGAGTTGGCAGAGTGAGAGGACCAATGAAAAGTAACACAGGAAAAAAAAATTAAAATGTATAGCAATATTAGTTATTTTTTTAATATGCCTCATCAAGGGTTCCCCAAATACATCTAACCAGATCTTCCTTTCTCAAAAAATATAATCCTTTCACAAAATATATAAGCAGCTACTAGTTAGGGGAGCTGCATTCAAAAATATATGTGTACTTATGCATATTAAGTTGCTAAAGTTGAAATGCTTTCAGATATGAATCAGATAATGTCGCCTATAAATTTACTATCTAATTAGTATACCTCTTGAAATATACCTTTTATGCAATCTTATGTATTAAGTGAGACTTGCCCCTTGCAAGAGATAAAGAAGCATGTATTTTTCAAAATAGCAATTCTTTTCATCCCAAGAACTCCGTTCTGATCATATACTATAATCAACTATGATTTCTGGACACATCAGGAGGATCTTGGAGGATTTATAGGGCTAAGAATTTCCATCATCAAAAGGAGGCCAGAGCACCTAACTTTATCTACAGTTATGACAAAGCACTGGAATATTTGTGATTCTGCAGCAAAGACCTTCAGCCCTTTGTCAACCAACACTGCTATTTTTCTTTCTGATCAAAATATTCTAAAAGCCTGGCAGACTAATTTCAAGGATATCACCTAGGTAGTTAGAAGAGAAGCAGGTTTGAGCAATCCTGGCATCAACGACAAACCAGGGCAGACCCAGTATTTTCTCTCTGATGGTGCCACCCGCTCATCACTCAGCCATTCAGGAAGCACACCTGGAACAGGTGACAGTTCCTCCGGGTAAAGTGAGGCAACTGCAGGCAATTTTGAAAATAAGAAAAAAACCTACCACCGTCCTGATTTGGTTTAAAGCAATCATGCAATCCCATTAGACCCACGTCTTCCCCAAACACCTTTTCCATGGCAAGCAAAGTTACTGAAAACGCATGTGGCTTCTGTCACAGTGATGCATTAGGTAAGCAGGTGTGCGCCGAGTACCAGAGGGACTCTGAAATGCATCTCCATCTCTTCCATTTGTCTTCGCTAAGATTCTACCTATTTAAAAAAAAAAAAAAAAGCTAGTTATTGCATTACATGGACAAGAAAATTCACCCTGGCAAGTGATCTATATTACTTATTCATTTAATTTATTTATTGTTCGCACCATGCAGCATGTGGGATCTTAGTTCCCCGACCAGAGGTTGAACCCCCCCCGGCCCTGCACTGGGAGCACGGAGTCTTAACCACTGGACCCTGGCAGTGATATTTGAAATGTCAGAACAGAGAGGTTGGGAATCACAATAATCACCCTCACGTGATGGGTAAGAGCAAATCCTAGGTTTCAGGATCAGAGCCCAGATTTAAGTCACACCCACCTGACCTGCCAAACAGAAAAGGGGAAAGGAAGCCACCTGTTTTCAACACTGATGAAATGCCTCTTGCACCTGGGTGAGTGGGGTGGGGGGCAGTTACCTCACTCAGGGGCCCCGCAGAGGGTAACCTGAGGGGAACACCACCACACCTATTGGTAAACAGCTGATACCCCAATCCCCCAGGAGCCACCATGATCCAACAGCTGGATGGCTGAGCCCTGGTGTGGGAGGGGGCTGGGAGCTCTGAGAGGAGCCCCCTGTTGGTTCAGTGCCCAGGGTTTACTGGTGGCTACATGTTTTCAATATCAGCCCTGAAGGGGGGTGATCCGAAAGCAGAAACTGCCATTTCAGACTCTGTTTTGAGTCTATTATGAGAATGATGTTGATGATTTCCTTTGAAAATTATTCATGGAAAGGTCTTTTCTCGTAGGTAGGTACCACAGTGAGCTCCAGACATCCAGATAGGAGGGTGTGCCTCCGCTCCCCCACTCCCAACCAGGGTTTGTACAATTCAAGGAATAGAGAAACATGGGAAATCAGTATTTTAAGTATCAGCAACTCACTTGAATTCTTTAAAAATGTACATGCAGCAGAGTGTTAGTAGCTACAAGGATGTTTCTGGGCACTATTAAGAACGCAAAAAGTTGGAAGCAAACTTGGTGTTCAACGGATTCATTATTCTGCAGGGCACATTGGCTCCGGATGTGTCTGTCCTGCATGGACATTTTTTCTTTAATGTAATTAAATTTTATTCTGAAGCATGACTATATATCATCCCATTATACACACACACACACACACACACACACACACACACACACTATATGGGATGATGGCCCTGTGGGCCACCGTTCTGTGACCTTCTACCATCCTGTGTCCCGTCCACTCTGAACTCTGGCCAGTGTCTACACCTGGGTGCTGAGTGTTCTTTTTCTATTGAGCTTCTCTCCCCTCACTGTTGCACGGAGCAATCAGATGCTGATGCAGTCTTTATGTCCCCTGGTGGGCTAGCTCTGTCTTTCATGTGCTTGTGCTGCAGAGAGGGTAGGAAAGAAGACAGGAAAGGAGGCTCCATCGTAGAGTATATTACACCCATGAAGGCTCCATCTAGGCCTTGAGAGTGTAGACTGTATAATGAATTACTACCAAGGTACAAAATACATACAGATTCCCAGGTGGCTCAGTAGTAAACAATCCGCCTGCCAATGCATGAGACGGGTTTGTTCCTGAGTTGGAAAGATCCCCTGGAGAAAATGGCAACCCACTCCAGTATTTTTGCCAGTATTTTTGCCAGAAAAATTCCAAGGGCAGGAGCCTGGAGGGCTACAGTCCTTGGGATGGCAGAGGGGGACATGACTGAGCACACATAAAATAAATAACTAGAAAGGGGGGAGATGCTGATTTGCTCTAAAAGATACTTGCACTTCTCTCCTACGGGACTGACATATGAGTTGCTATTAACGCTTAAGGCCTTGAATGGTTCATGAGAGTAGCACGTACACTGCGCCACAGCCCTCCGCCTGGGCTCCATGGCTCCTGCTCATGTTATGATTCATTCAGGAGTCTGAAAATGGGGGTCGGAATGGGTGGGGATGCCCAGAGCCCTCACTGCTGATGGGATGGTCTCCTGAAATCAAGCAAACCTCAGTGGCATCAAAACCAACCTTGGGACTTCCCTAGTGGTCCAGTGGGTAAGTCGCCATGCTCCCAATGCAGGGGGCACGGGTTTGATCACTGGTTAGGAACAGAGATCCCACATGTGGAGTGGCCAAAAATAAATAAATGAACTCTATGCCTGTCGGGATAGTTACACAGCCCTGTAAATATATAAAAAATCGCTGAATTGTAAAAACAAGTGAAATGTACGCTATGCAAATTATAAATCCATTAAAACATTTAAAACATAAGACCAAGTTTAATCCTATGACCACAAGTTATGGGAGAATGCATATTTTACAGATCATAGGTTTCCTAAAAACTTTCTAAGAGAATATAAAGATTTTCAAAGAGTAAAAAAGGTCAGCCCACAGAATCTCAAAGGAATCTACATCTTCCGGGAAAATGAGAACAAAGATGGCAAGCACACAGTATTTTTCAAAGATGTTTGCACAGACAATGTCCACTGGATTTATGCATCCATTAGACTGCCCTTATCCCAGTTTTTTCCAGTTCTTTGAAGATAGATCTGGATTAATATCTTTGTATGAAACACGTTATAAAAATACTTGCATTTTCCCAAGTATTCCAATGTTCCATCTTTATAAAAATAGCTTTAAGAGCCTTTAAATATTTTCTGTGTGGGTTTTGCCTCTGTTTAAAACATGTGCACAGAAACCACCCACCACCATCTGTGGACTTACTGACGTATAACAAAGCACAATTTCACACTGGCGAGGAACTACAGGTGCTGGGGTGTAATTTATATTATTGATAGTCTCTGCCTTCCTCCCACAGGTGTTCCAGAAATGGTACAGATCCCGGGTGGCCTCAAAAGATCTATTACTTATAGACATCTAAGTTTCCCAGTAATGCTGTTTCATTTCAACTCAGTGTTAAAAATAGATGCTTTAGAATTCAGTCTCAATTTGAAATACAGTCAAAACCTCCATTGCCATGTACATAAAGACTGCAAGGAAATACATCAAAAATATTTATGTGGTCTTCTCTGGTGACTTTTTATTTTCTATTTTATACATTTTGCGTTTTCCCAATTTTTTAAAAATGAGTCTAGGCTATTTTCATAATCAGAAAAAAAAGTATTTTTTGAAGAGGAAATAACACTAAAAATATTACCTTATTTAACAAAGAAATGGTATTTTTTATTTTGAAAATGAATTTATGTGCTTTACAAAGTTACAATAATATATATCAACTATAGTTCTAAATGTTAGAAAAGCTTGAGGCTTTTACATTTTCTAAAAGACATTTGACACAATAAAGTGGCTTCAAAAACACTTGGACTAGTTTAGGAATTACCCTTTTTTCAAGGTTGACCATTTGTTATTGCAAATCATGTCCCTTCCAATGTAAATGACTTAAATAGGAGAAGACCTTAAAAGCATGGCTTTCATTCTTTTTCAAAAAAGGTAAAGTAATGTGAGCTTGCACTTTAAAGAAGCACCTATGATTTTTTGCTACCTTAAGTTTTTCTTGGAAGAAGGAAGTCCAAATTATGAATAAACTGAATTTTAAATAAAGATAAATTCTAATATACAGCAACAGTTAAAAATGAGAAAGAAAGAAAAAAAATGGCATCTTTATGTGGCTTTACCCTGGGCAGTCCTAACTGTACACCTGAGAAAGCAAAAGCTGAAAATCGGGAAGACTAGCTATACACTCCTTTTACCTCAATCCCTAAGAACAACTCAAGAAAGACACATTTTAAAACAAGAAAAGATTAACCTACCTTTGACGCCAACTGTGATTTCAGGCCTAAGAATGAAAAGACTGTGTTGCTCTCCTTGGATTCAAAAAAACTGTCATAATCCTAGAAAAAGGAGAAGAAGAAAATAAAAGCAAACAACCATCTTCGTATTTGGTGCTTTTGACAAAGTCTTTATGTCAATAAAAAATGTACCGCTGTTCCATCCAGGCCAGGGAAAAGCTACATAAACCTACTGGATTTGCTCTGTTTGAGTCTCAACACGTGAGCATGATGATGAGGGCAACACATTTTTAATCCAAAGCCTGTGACAGGAATTAAAATGTAAACCATCTACAACAGAAAGGCAGTCAGAACATGCTCACTCGCGTGTCAAACTAACATTAATTTGTGCGGAGTCACTCTGCCCCAAGATTTTTACTTAAGCATTTCAATCTGGAAGGCAGCCTCCCAATTCCACTCTTGATATTTTGTTATGTAGGGCTTAAAAAAAAATCACTGCGTAAACAGAAAAGTTGTAAAGGTTTCCGTGTGTCAATGTGCGTGCTTCTATTCTGCTTTTGACGTTTCTCCACATTCTTTGAGACTATGTCTTCAGAGACAGAGAGAGAAAAAAAAAGATCAAGTAAAACCTCAGGGAGGAAATATTCTAACATTTATCTTTTCCTCAGACACAGAATCACTTTTCTCTTCCTACTTTCCAGAGAGAAGCCATCAAGGGGTTCTGGCCAATGTTTTCATCACTTGTTTTCTTTTCCAAAGTCTGCCTGTATAATACTACACAGTTGCTAAGCTGATGTGAAGGTTGGGGGCAGGGGGAGGTTCTTAAAATCTGACATAAGTCCCCTGGGTCACTTTATGCAGAGGATAAACATGGCAAGCAATGATCAGCATCAGTGGCAGGCATTTGCTTTGGGTTCGGAGTCTTATCATCAGATACCGAACATCATTCAAAGGTTATTTCATAATTTTTAATGGGAGAGGTTTTTGCAAAATTATTAATTTAATTTCCGGTTGTGCTGGGTCTTTGCTGCTGTACACGGGCTTCTTTCTCTAGCAGCAGCGTGCCAGGGCTCCTCTTCCTCGCGGCGCATAGCTTTCTCATTGCAGCAGCTTCTCTGCTTGCAGAGCACGGGCTCTAGGTCGCTTGGACTTCAGTAGCTGTGGCGCACGCACTTAGCTGCTCCAGGCCATGTGGAATCTTCCGGGAATGGAGAGGAAACTCGATGGAGAGGGAACTCGTCCCCCCACCTCCCCCCGTCCCATCCCCAGCCCACCCCCCTCCCCCCATCTCACATTGGCGAGGAGGATTCTTAACCACTGGACCACCAGGGAAGTCCAGCATATTATTTAATCCCTACCACCAGGTTAGAAACTGGCTCAGAGCAAAGAATTGTGGTACCCAAGGTTGACAGCTGATGCATTGAGATCTGGGCCCAAGTTTCACTGCTGTTGAAATCAATGCTTTTTGTATTCTGCAATGCTTCTTGCCCAAGAGGAAACTAGGTATGGGGCACCCTGTACATGAGTCACTGAGCCCTAATGAAGCCGCTGCTGAGCTGGGTCAATGGCATTACAAATACTTTTGAAACCTGTCTAGGAATCTAAAGAGAGTCAATGACTCAGAGTGGAGATCTGCTTCTTGCAAAGCAGTCCTCAGTGGATGAAAAATCTTTAAATGATTTGCCTTTGCGTAGAGACTCTGTTGTCCAAGTGTTTTAGTAAGTTGAGTCTGTCTGGCTTGAAGGAAGCTTGATTTTCTGTGCCCAGTCATCCAGCCCCAGGGATGCATGCACAGCTCCTTCTGTAGATCTGGGAGCAATCACACCTGCTGTCATTTCAGATCAGCCCTGAGGCTAGTCACCCCAAAGAGCGGCCTTCCCTGACCATGCCAAGAAGGAGAAACACCTCTAAAGAGGGAGACTCTTCAGCAAATACTTCCTTGGAAAATGGAGTTTTAAGCTGAAATTTTTTAGAATGAACAGAACTTCCTGAGCCAGGAAGATCCCCTGGAGAAGGAAATGGCAATCCACTCCAGTACTATTGCCTGGAAAATCCCATGGACAGAGGAGCCTGGTGGGCTACAGTCCATGGGGTCGCAAAGAGTCGGATACGACTGAGCGTAGATTTCACTTCACTGAGAATTAGATAAGTGAGGGGCTGGGATAGGAGCCTTTGGGACAGGAAATAACACCAAGGAAGAGCAAGGCTGGCAGATATGACTGGGATCAGCATGTGCTAGACTTCAGAAAGCAAGAGAAAGATTTTGAATTTTACCTTAAGCACAAAAGGAAATCATGTGCGGGTTCTGAGTAAGGGAGCAAGCAGAATGATCTATATAGTAAGCTCCCTACATAAGAACCTTCATGTTGTGAACTTTCAAAGACGCAAATGTACGCTTCCATGTCCAATCACGTAAGTTCACATGTCTGGTATACACGGTCCTGAGTGTGCATCCTCTACAACTGGCTGTGCTTTTGTGTACTTATATGTGCTTTTGTGTACTTATATGTGCTTTTGTGTATAGAGTACAGTAAGTACAGTATCTTTATTTCAAGCCCAGGATGTCTGGAAGCAAACATAAAAGCAGCAGTAGAAAGTTGATTGTGTTAGCGGGGTACCTAGGCTAACTTCATTGGACTCATGAACAAATTGGACTTATGATCGTGCTCTCAGAACAGAACTTGTTCGTATGTAGGGGAGACGACTGGAAAAGGCAACGGCACCCCACTCCAGGACTCTTGCCTGGAAAATCCATGGACGGAGGAGCCTGCTAGGCTGCAGTCCACGGGGTCTCAAAGAGTCGGACATGACTGAGCAACTTCACTTTCACTTTTCACTTTCATGCACTGGAGAAGGAAATGGCAACCCACTCCAGTGTTCTTGCCTGGAGAATCCCAGGGACAGGGGAGCCTGGTGGGCTGCTGTCTGTGGGGTCACACAGAGTCGGACACGACTGATGTGACTTAGCAGCAGCAGCAGGGGACACAACTGAAGCGACTTAGCAGCAGTAGCAGCAGCATACTTTGCCAACAAAGGTCCATCTGGTCAAGGCTACGGTTTTTCCTGTAGTCATGTACAGATGTGTAAGTTGGACTATAAAGAACGCTGAGTGCCGAAGAATTGATGTTTTTGAACTGTGGTGTTGGAGAAGACTCTTGAGAGTCCCTTGGACGGCAACCAGTCCATCCTAAAGGAAATCAGTCCTGAATATTCACTGGAAGGACTGATGCTGAAGCTGAAACTCCAATACTTTGGCCACCTGATGCAAAGAGCTGACCCTTTTGAAAGACCCTGATGCTGGGAAAGATTGAGGGTGGGAGGAGAGGGGGACGACAGAGGATGAGACGGTTGGATGGCATCACCTACTCAATGGACATGACTTTGGGTGAACTCCGGGAGTTGGTGATGGACAGGGAGGCCTGGAATGCTGCAGTCCATGGAGCCGCAGAGTTGGATATGACTGAGCAACTGAACTGATAAACGGAGTAGAACCTTTAAAAATTGTGAATCACTGCTGTATGCCTGAAACATACAATATTGTAAACACTATAGCTCAATAAAAAAAGTTTTTTGGAAAAAAAAATTAAAGAAGGTCTGAGCTTTGTGACTTAAGGGGAAAGACCAGAGGGAAAAAGCAGGTTTGAGGATAAGGTTGAAGTTGACTTTCAAAATGTTAAATTTGAGCAACTGTATAAGACACTGAGTGAAGAATATCTCAGTGGAGCACTTGGAAGTTTCAAATAACTCTAGTTATTATAGATTTCATAGAATTTTTTTTCATGGAAAACTTTTAATAAAAATTATATCTCAATTTGATGTAGAATTCAGGCAAATTTCTATGAACTGAAAACGTTGTTACTGATAAGTCTTTGTAACAAAAGTAGTTCTAAATAGTTGAGTAGCATTTTACTGGCCTTGGTTCAGGAAATAATCCTTGACTCATACTTTCTCTACCTGATCATGTGCCGCTTATATTCAGTGTGGTAACAGGAGGAGGAGTGCTAAACTACATCCAGCTTATCTCATCCTTTTAGATATTTACCATGTGAACATTGGTGGACTTGTTTCTCTCCACACCATATTCTGCCACCACTGGATCTAAATTCTTTCCCTTACAGAATCTCACTCAAAGCCGTGGTTCTAATTAAATTCAGATCCCAAGCTCTGATTCTCCTATCAACTTCGATTCCAAGTAAGCAACTGTTCATAGACTCCTTAAAAATATATTTTTTTTATTTAAAATTTATTTATTTATTTATTATAATTACTTTATAAAAAAATTTAGGTGTTTATTTTTAATAAATAATATTGTTTATTTTAATAAATAAAAGTTATTTATTTTAATAACTAAATACAATTTATTTATTTTTAATAAATAAACATTATGTATTTATTTGGGGGTCTTTGTTGTTGTATGGGCTGTAGTTGTAGTGTGTAAGCTTCTCATTGCGGTGGCTTCTCTTGTTACAGAGCATGGACTCCAAAGCGCAGGTCTGAATAGTTGTGGCTCATGAGCTTAGCCACACTGTGGCATGTGTTGTCTTCCCAAACCACGGATCAAACTGGCGTTCCCTGCTTTGCAAGGCAGATTCTTAACCACTGGATCAGCAGGGAAGCCCTGTTCATAGACTCTTAAACATAATAGTTCTAAATGGCAATTCATGCTCTTCCTTCTATTCCACAAGTGGGGCGTCTCAGAAGAGTGGCATCGCCATCTAACACGCTAGTCAGAAACCAAGGCGTCAGAGAGCTCCGCTCTTCCCTCAACCAATAACTATCTTACATATCCTTTCAACTTCTCTCTTTTTGTACATCAGTCTCACTGCCCTAAGTCAAGCTAGACATCTGCAATAGCACCTCAACACACCAACCACCTTCCAGTCCAGCCTATCCCCCCAGTCATTCTCAAGTGAGGATGTGCTTATCCTTTAAAGTTGTAAATCGGAGTTCAGCTCAGTGCCCTGTGGTAACCTAGAGGGTTGTGATGGGGTTGGGGGTGGGAGGGAGGTTCATGAGGGAGGGCATATATGTAGACATAGAGCTGATTCACTTCACTGTACAACAGAAACCAACACACTATTGTAAAGCAACTATGCTGCTGCTGCTGCTAAGTCGCTTCAGTCGTGTCTGACTCTATGCGACCCCATAGACGGAAGCTCACCAGGCTCCCCTGTCCCTGGGATTCTCCAGGCAAGAACACTGGAGTGGGTTGCCATTTCCTTCTCCAATGCATGAAAGTGAAAAGTGAAAGTGAAGTCGCTCAGTCGTGTCCGACTCTTAGCGACCCCACGGACTGGAGCCTACCAGGCTCCTCCGTACATGGGATTTTCCAGGCAAAAGTACTGGGGTGGGGTGCCATTGCCTACCCCCGATTAAAAGGGCAAAACCCCAAACAAACAAGCAAATGCAAATTTGATCATATTCCCCTCCACTTAAGTCCTCTCCTTCAAGACTTATGGCTCCTTGGGGAGAAGAGGGGATTGTATGAGAGTTGTGGGACAGCTGTTTTAATTCTTAACTCTCCCTAACCTTCTACATCAGTTCCACAATTGAGCACGATCAACTCTTCCTCCAAAATATATCTCCAGTCCATTCCTGTCTTCATTACAATGGCTCTGGTTCTACCTGAACCAAACCAATGACTGTCACACCTTTGTTTCTGGAAATTGAGTGGTACATACAATCAGACAACCTACTATCTAAGTCATGACCATGACCAACTCATTTGACCTCCTCAGACGGCTTCTTACTTCTGTATCAGACATGACCAAAGCCCCTTGAAGCTCCAGAACTCGATAAAATGATGGTGCATTCAGTGAAGTTGCTCTTAAAAGGGCTGTTGGCTGTTGTCCAGATGTAAAGTCCAGTCCATGTATTCCAGTTCCTAGAGATACACGTTTGAAGAGTTTACCCCTCTCCGAACAGGAAACAGATTTAATAGAACAGGTAAGGGAAGGGTCAAAAGTGACAGAAAAAAAAAATTGAGGACTAGTGACTGTTATCAAAATGTTATCCCTGCTCTTGAATTCAGAAAGACCTTTTTACCTGTTTCTACCTAATGAATAATCTCTGATGTCAGTGTGAAAACAGAGGAATGGGAAAAAAAAAAAAACTAATAATATAAAAAATGAAAAATGAGAAACAGTACCTGACTCGACTCTACAGACGTAGTGTGAATTTTCTTGAAAGACCAAAGTGCTAACATGAAAATATAGTGCATGCAGAAGATTAAAAGGCAAGTTACAACAAGATTTAATATGTTTAACTCAGGTTTCAGTGTTTATACTCAAAACCTTAATCTTAAAATGATTACAGTTCTCCACGTCACAAAACTAGAAATAAACTCAACTGTCAAAAGCAAGTTTTATACATATAAAACAAGACAGACTATGTACACATAGAGAAAAATATGTAACATTATAAATGATCCATTTAACCACACTGAACCATAACTATTCTTAATAGGAGGTGATTTTAAAATTTCTAATACTATTTTCTGAATGTTGAGCTTTAAGCCAACCTTTTCACTCTCCACTTTCACTTTCATCAAGAGGCTTTTTAGCCCCTCTTCACTTTCTGCCATAAGAGTGGTGTCATCTGCATATCTGAGGTTATTGATATTTCTCCCGGCAATCTTGATTCCAACTTGTGTTTCTTCCAGTCCAGCATTTCTCATGATGTACTCTGCATATAAGTTAAATAAACATGGTGACAATATGCAGCCTTGACGTACTCCTTTTCCTATTTGGAACCAGTCTGTTGTTCCATGACCAGTTCTAACTGTTGCTTCCTGACCTGCATACAGATTTTTTAAGAGGCAGATCAGGTGGTCTGGTATTCCCATCTCTTTCAGAATTTTCCACAGTTTATTGTGATCCACACAGTCAAAGGCTTTGGCATAGTCAATAAAGCAGAAATAGATGTTTTTCTGGAACTCTCTTGCTTTTTCCATGATCCAGCGGATGTTGGCAATTTGATCTCTGGTTCCTCTGCCTTTTCTAAAACCAGCTTGAACATCAGGAAGTTCACGGTTCACATATTGCTGAAGCCTGGCTTGGAGAATTTTGAGCATTACTTTACTAGCGTGTGAGATGAGTGTAATTGTTCGGTAGTTTAAGCACTCCTTGGCATTGCCTTTCTTTGGGATTGGGATGAAAACTGACCTTTTCCAATCTTGTGGCCACTGCTGAGTTTTCCAAATTTGCTGGCATATTGAGTGTAGCACTTTCACAGCATCATCTTTCAGGACTTGGAATAGCTCCACTGGAATTCCATCACCTCCACTAGCTTTGTTCGTAGTGATGCTTTCTAAGGCCCATTTGACTTCACATTCCAAGATGTCTGGCTCTAGGTCAGTGATCACATCATCATGATTATTTGGGTCTTGAAGCTCTTTTTTGTACAGTTCTTCTGTGTATTCTTGCCACCTCTTCTTAATATCTTCTGCTTCTGTTAGGTCCACACCATCTCTGTCCTTTATTGTGCCCATCTTAGCATGAAATGTTCCTTTGGTATCTCTGATTTTCTTGAAGAGATCCCTAGTCTTTCCCATTCTGTTGTTTTCCTCTATTTCTTTGCATTGATCACTGAAGAAGGCTTTCTTATCTCTTCTTGCTATTCTTTGGAACTCTGCATTTAAATGTTTATATCTTTCCTTTTCTCCTTTGCTTTTCGCTTCTCTTCTTTTCACAGCTATTTGTAAGGCCTCCCCAGACAGCCATTTTGCTTTTTTGCATTTCTTTTCCATGGGGATGGTCTTGATCCCTGTCTCCTGTACAATGTCACGAACCTCATTCCATAGTTCATCAGGCACTCTATCTATCAGATCTAGGCCCTTAAATCTATTTCTCACTTCCACTGTATAATCATAAGGGATTTGATTTAGGTCATACCTGAATGGTCTAGTAGTTTTCTCTACTTTCTTTAATTTCAGTCTGAATTTGGCAATAAGGAGCTCATGGTCCGAGCCACAGTCAGCTCCTGGTCTTGTTTTTGCTGACTGTATAGAGCTTCTCCATCTTTGGCTGCAAAGAATATAATCGATCTGATTTCGGTGTTGACCATCTGGTGATGTCCATGTATAGAGTCTTCTCTTGTGTTGTTGGAAGAGGGTATTTGCTATGACCAGTGCATTTTCTTGGCAAAACTCTATTAGTCTTTGCCCTGCTTCATTCCGTATTCCAAGGCCAAATTTGCCTGTTACTCCAGGTGTTTCTTGACTTCCTACTTTTGCATTCCAGTCCCCTATAATGAAAAGGACATCTTTTTTGGGTGTTAGTTCTAAAAGGTCTTGTAGGTCTTCATAGAACCTTTCAACTTCAGCTTCTTCAGCGTTACTGGTTGGGCCATAGACTTGGATTACTGTGACATTGAATGGTTTGCCTTGGAAACGAACAGAGATCATTCTATCGTTTTTGAGATTGCATCCAAGTACTGCATTTCGGACTCTTTTGTTGACCATGATGGCCACTCCATTTCTTCTGAGGGATTCCTGCCCACAGTAGTAGATATAATGGTCATCCGAGTTAAATTCACCCATTCCAGTCCATTTTAGTTCGCTAATTCCTAGAGTGTCAACATTCACTCTTGCCATCTCTTGTTTGACCACTTCCAATTTGCCTTGATTCATGGACCTTGATTCTGGTCCCATCACTGCATGGGAAATAGATGGGGAAACAGTGGAAACAGTGTCAGACTTTGTTTTTCTGGGCTCCAAAATCACTGCAGATGGTGACTGCAGCCATGAAATTAAAAGACGCTTGCTCCTTGGAAGGAAAGTTATGACCAACCTAGATAGCATATTCAAAAGCAGAGACATTACTTTACCAACAAAGGTTCGCCTAGTCAAGGCTATGGTCTTTCCTGTGGTCATGTATGGATGTGAGAGCTGGACTGTGAAGAAGGCTGAGCGCCAAAGAATTGATGCTTTTGAACTGTGGTGTTGGAGAAGACTCTTGAGAGTCCCTTGGACTGCAAGGAGATCCAACCAGTCCATTCTGAAGGAGATCAATCCTGGAATTTCTTTAGAAGGAATGATGCTAAAGCTGAAACTCCAGTATTTTGGCCACCTCATGCGAAGAGTTGACTCATTGGAGAAGACTCTGATGCTGGGAGGAATTGAGGGCAGGAGGAGAAGGGGACGACAGAGGATGAGATGGCTGGATGGCATCACTGACTTGATGGATGCGAGTCTGGGTGACCTCCGGGAGCTGGTGATGGACAGGGAGGCCTGGCGTGCTGCGGTTCATGGGGTCGCAAAGAGTCGGACACGACTGAGCGACTGATCTGATCTGAATACTATTTTACTCTTAAAAATTAGATCACTCATCAACAAAGAATAGTCATCAACCAAAATTATTTAGAAATGTCAGACATTTAGAAATCTCAGAATGGCAACATTACTTATTTATATAAAAATTCTCTTAAACTGTATTTCTGTTATAAAAGTTATAACCATTACTTTTAGTTTATGAACCTTTAACATATCACACTCTGGCCAGAGGGCTTCTGACCTGAATATTAAATCAAATGCTGCCAACAGTTTAGAAATTGTCACCTAAGGTAATTAATTCCTTCTGGAGTGATGAATACAAAATTTGGCAATTAACTTTAAAAGCAAAACAATTCAAAGGAAGCTATTTTTAAAAGTCAATGTGATAAAAAAAAAAAAAAAAAATAAAAAAAATAAAATAAAAGTCAATGTGAGAACAGTACCTGACACACACCAGGCAAAGAAGGTGATGAGCTGTGTCTGTTAATAAATGACCAACAGATCATGTTTTAGGTAATCTCACGCTAGTAATGTAATTTTGAGTAAGTTCTATTTCTACTCTAAGTTAGTTATAGATTTTAAATCATGTAAAAAATGTACCTTCTGACATATAAAAGCTTTTGAGTGCTCTGATGAATCTCAAATTGTAAGAAGATAGGTTCTTCGTCATGTTGAGACAGAGTAAGTGATTGATAATTTAAAATCTAGACCTTCTTAATACCTTCTTTTAGAGATAATAAACTAAACAGTATGATCTAATTTGAGTAAAACAGTATTAGAAATTTTAAAATCACTTCCTATTAAGACAGAAGTTCTTATATTATGGCCTTAGGCATTCTCCAATAAAAGAGAAAGATTGGCTTTCTTAACAAAATTCATTTCTATTTAAAAGAAAACACACTAAGGCATATACTGCAAAAGTTAAAAGCACTGCATTTTTAAAACTCACTATAAAGTTTCTAAATGGGCTTGCTGAATTTCTTATACTCAAAAACACTCTCTATAAAAAGTGTTTGTAAATACACATCTGCAAACTGTACATTGTAAGACAATTCCTATGACTATAGAATATAATAATCAGTTAATATCACCTTTGGAGAAAAGTACACATACATAAAGCATATACAAGGAAAAAAAAAACATTCAGTTTCAGAAGTTGGTACATTTAAAACAAAGGCTGAAAAATTTACTCTGCTTCTAGTGCCAACTACTCAGGAAAAGAAAAAAATTCTGGGCTATAAAGATATCAGCATAACTGAGCACTGTTACAAATGGGATATTTATCTAAATGCTGCAATTTTAAGAAGAATAGAGCTTAAACAGCTGTTAAGAAAAAGGGGGGAAAAAAAGCTTCCATTACCTATACTTGGGTTTGCTTTTCAAGTGAAAACCAATGTTAGAGACATTTATAAGCTCATGATAAAATCTACAACAGGTAGAACTCACAATAGTTTCATTCATCCACAGAGCTTACTTAAGAACATTACCCGTTCACCATGGTTAGACTATTATGGACTGGACAAGCATTTGAGACAAAGGCTTTAAAGTTCTTTGCCCTTTAAGCGTTCCCTAAGAGAATGGCCAGGAAAACCCACAGCACCCACTCTGAAAAGCGGTATCGCTTCCCACGCTAAGTCGATGACAATTATGTGACAAACCCATATTATTTCTACACACCAAGGGCCTTTCCAAACAGAAGACCACAGGGAACACAAACAACACGTGGCCCATAAGGAAACAGTGGCAGCAACCACCTCTAAATGAGCCAAAGAGAATGTGGTTTACCCCAAAGAAGAAATTCTTTTAAAACATTCTTGCTAAGACTACAAGAGTTACTGCTGCTGCAAATGCACACAGACTCCTTCCTGACATTTCTTTCAGGTCTGAGAGTAGCCTCTGAGCAGAATATCTTCATTCAGTGGTTAAGGACCATTAATGCTATAGTCTATTTTGCGAAATCTTGACATAGAAGGAAAAAATAGTTGACAGCTCCAATCCTGGTAGGACAGGCAAGATGCGATTGTCTAAGATAGCTTTATTCAACAACTTCTAGGCCAAATACCAAAACTATGAATAAGCCCAAAGCTGAAGATTTAAGATTCCTAACTTACGTTTAACATTTCTGACCGCTCTGATACAAGAGGGCAGAGCAAGCAAACACATCTGCCCAAGCGCCCATTGAAATTGGGTGGGAAAAAACTTTGTGCTAAACATAGCAAAGGCAACCAGCAATAAAAGTTTAATAAATACCCAGAGGAGTAAGTGCAAAGGCTAAAGTCAGTTACGAGAATCTCTCATTAATAAAGTCATTCTCCTTTAAGCCACAGGAATTTAATAAAATAGGATTACATACCCTCCGGTACAAGTGCTCATACAACTAAACAGTTCTGTAGAGAATAATATGTCTAAAACAATATAAATGTGACATATTTACATAGTATAGAATAGTTATTACAGGTACAGAAGACAAGTCACTGTTCGAAACTTTAGTGATGCCATATGTGTGTGCCCACAGGATGTGTGTGCATGTGCTTGTAAATCAAAATGGGGGAGAAATGAGAGAAGCTATATGAATTCCAATTTCTCATTCTCTAAAGAAAAAAGCAAATACTGTCCAATTAAAAATCAAAGAATAGAGATACTAGTATCTCTAGTATCTAGAACATAGAAACAGATGAGAGAAACATATCTTCGTGTTTCTCTAGACCTCTATGTTTTCAGAGAGGCGATAACTTCAAATCACAAAGCAGCATATCTCATAAAAGAGGCTGTATCTTGGGAATCTGGGGGAGACTGACCTTTCACTATGGACCCTCCTGTCGACAGACTTTATTATCTTAACGCTGATATTAACATGGTCTTAGCGCTTTACAGTTTGGTTCTCTTTTGCTTAACTGCGTAGGCTCAGAAAAGAGGAAAAAAATTAACAAAAAGAAAACCGCCAGTTTGGATATCTATTAAGATACACTGCTAAGCATACACCTAGGGTGCCTTGAATGGATGGAGATGTTCAAGATTCAGAGCACAAGCCATCGTTTTCATGAAAGACACGTCCCAGGGACATGTCACTGTAGAATATTGAGACAAACATCTCAACCAGGTGAAAACGGGAGATTAAACAATTATAGAGAGGAGAATAAAAAACAGGGTTATACAGAAGAGAGAAAACTCCAAAGAATATCTAATGAAAATGCTATGCTTTTGGGCATCCAGTAATAAGGAGGGACTGATATCCCCCTTCCCCACCACCCTCTAGTATCTGTGAGGATGTTGCATGAGATCATTTACAGTAGAACATTTGAAGAAGAAGATTCCCCTTGATTAGATCTCTCATCTTTTAGACAGAAAACCTTGGAATACAGATTTTCAAATTCACATCAAAAGGTTCCTAAGAAAATTCTACCTGCAGTGCAAGTGAGCTTCTAACAGAAGTAGTTTCCCCAATAGATTTCATTGTAAAATTTAGAAGATAGTTCAATATGCTTGCTTTTGAGATATTTGGCTTTGAGCTTTATTAATAAACAGGAAGGCAAAATGCTCAGGACCTTGACAGGGCAAGATCCAACAGAATGGGTTAGCTACCTGCTTGAGTGAAAACATCTGTGGAGCTATTCACCCATTCCTAGAACCAAATTTTGTTAATATGTTCTATGTTCCTAGTGTTCTCGTAGGAACCAGGTACTAAGATAAATATGCCATGGAGTCTGCTGAGGGTGAGCACAAGCAACTCAGAGACTGGTTGGAAGCAAAGTCAAGAAAACAAATCCTAAGAGCTAAAGGTCATGTTGAGAGTAATGAGACAGGATTTGGGCACGATGCGGGGGATGGGGAATAACCAGCATCCTAGTGAATTAGAGAGGGTCAACAAGGCCCATCTGAACTCAGCTTTGAAAGAGAAGCAGGACAGAATTTTGTAGGAGGTAAAAATCACAGGACTTGTTAATCAAGGGAGTATGCAGATGAGGAAAATGGGTATGGGGTGACTCTCAGGGCTTTGCCTAGGACCTAGATAAATAACATCTATGGATGTTGTAGCCCTGAACCTATATAACCAACATCCATACTTTATAGAGACAGACCACATCTCTTGTGGATGATGAAAACTGGACTTTAACTTTCCTTTTTATTTTTCTAACTGACTCTACCAAAAATCCTATTAACTCATAATTACTGCAAACAACTGGACTTCAACAGGGGCCAAGCTGCTCTCCATCACTATGTTCTACGCCATTCTGCCAGACAATATGGTTAATTTTCCTGAAGGAGACTTGAAGAGCTAATTCCATGTTTCTCCAATGAGACGGCGACTGAACTCTAGGAAGCACAGGGATACGTAAGTGGGTCATGAAGGGGCCCATGAGCCAGGAGATTAGAATGGTTTGCCAGTTACAAACTATTGTTTCAAATGGCTGAAAACAAACCCAATGGCCCATGGCAGGTGGGAGGACAGGTGATGATTAACTAAGTCCTAATAACCCTTCTAATAATCTTCCCAACCCAGGCATTGAACTTAGGTCTCTTGCATTATAGGCAGATTCTTTATCATCTGAGCCACCAGTGAAGCCCTCTAATAATCCATCCAAGAGAAAAATATGCAACATCTAAAAAATTAAGTTTGCAGTGACATGGAAAATATTTTTGTTGGCGAAACAAAGCAAGGCACAAAATGGTAGATACAGTATGCTCATTCATGGTCCTGGAACCACTCCCCTGCAGATGCCAGTTCAGTTCAGTTCAGTCGCTCAGTCGTGTCTGACTCTGCGAACCCTTGGACTGCAGCACACCAGGCCTCCCTGTCCATCACCAACTCCCCGAGTTTACCCAAAGTCATGTCCATTGAGTCGGTGATGCCACCCAACCATCTCATCCTCTGTCGTCCCCTTCTCCTCCTGCCCTCAATCTTTCCAGTATCAGGGTCTTTTCAAATGAGTCAGTTCTTCGCATCAGGTGGCCAAAGTATTGGAGTTTCAGCTTCAACATCATTATCATTCCTTCCAGTGAACACTCAGGACTGATCTCCTTTAGGATGGACTGGTTGGATCTCCTTGCAGTCCAAGGGACTCTCAAGACTCTTCTCCAACACCACAGTTCAAAAGCATCAATTCTTCGGCACTCAGCTTTCTTTATAGTCCAACTCTCACATCCATACATGACTACTGGAAAAACCATAGGTTTGACTAGATGGACCTTTGTTGATAAAGTCAATTCTCTGCTTTTTAATATGCTGTCTAGCTTTGTTGGCAAAGTAATGCCTCTGCTTTTTAATATGCTGTCTAGGTTGGTCAGGGATGACTATATATATGTACATGTATGTGTGTAATCTTTTTTAAAATAAAATTACATGTATGAGGTAGGGATTTGTAAAACTAGTAATTAAAGGAGTTGGTTCTTCCGTTTCAGAAAAGATTCTAAAACACACTTAAAATATATCACCCACAGACAATCTTTTCAAAAGTTACATAAAACATTGCACTTGGGAATAATACAACTGCATACATTTAGGTATTCTAGTGTGCTTCTGAGTCTCTACCCATAGTTAGAAAATGCTGACATATCTCGTTTCCTTTCATACCTAACAAAGAAAAGTGGAGGAGACTCCACAAAGAACCATGGCTGGTCATTTAGCATTTCTGTGCCTCCTGAAGTCTACCCTATCTGTTATCTACTTTCAGACTCCAAGTAAGCAAGGTAATATGGGGAAAGGCAGTCATAGCTGTCCCTCAAATCATTACTTAAACAAAACTAGTCAATAGCATTAATGTAATCTTATTTGGTAAGCAATACACCCAATGCTTAGGTACAAATTTAATATTTTGCAAGTAAGATCTAAAAATGCAAAAAAGTAATTCAATAGTTTTAAAATAATAAATAATTTTATAGGTTGCCTCATGGAAACTAATCAAAAGGTTGTTTTTCTATAAAAGTCTGCCATCTGTCTCTTAGCTGAACTGCCCTCTCTTCATTAGACAGGATGCTACATGAGTAGTTCTAGACACAGATTCCATGTCACTTCATCTCTCTCCTCCACTTCACCCATAACCCAATTCTAAGTATTGGTATCCTTAGCCAAACACATACCTGCTCATCTCAATTACGTGAAGAGTCATTGTGTCTTTCCTGCTAGATGGCGAATCCACAAACTGGTTAACAATTTGATCCCAAGTCTTTAATAAAATTTGGCTGCATTCCTAATTCAAATTCCCAACTTTTTAATAAAATGAAAGAATTAATAAACTTATTTAGCAAAGTTGCAGGACAAAAAGAAAACATCATATAAAATTCACTTGTGCCTCTGCTGCTGCTAAGTCACTTCAGTCGTGTCCAACTCTGTGCGACCCCATAGACGGCAGCCCACCAGGCTCCCCCGTCCCTGGGATTCTCCAAGCAAGAACACTGGAGTGGGCTGCCATTTCCTTTTCCAATTCATGAAAGGGAAAAGTGAAAGTGAAGTCACTCAGTCATGTCCTACTCTGTGCTCTACACACTAATAATCAACAATTGGAAAAGGATGCTAAGAAAATAATTCTATTTATAATAGCACTTAAAAAAAAAAACACCCACTTAGGAATTAACCTAACCAAGAGGTAAGAGACTTGAACACTAAAAACTACAAAACAATGCTTAAAGAAATGAACAGAGACATGCAAAATGAAAAGAATCCCATGTGCATAGATTGAAAGACTTAATATTGTCAAGATGTCAATGCTGCCCAAAGCAATCTAAAGGTCCAACATTTCCATATCAAAATTCTAATGGCATTGTTTTTGCAGAAATAAGGAAAAATTCTAAAATTCATACAGAATTTCAGGCCAAAACAAGTCTGAAGAAAGACAGAGTTAAAGAAATCACACTTCCCAATTTCAAGACATATTACAAAGTTACAGTAATCAAAACAGTGTGGTACTTGCATAAAGACAGGCATATAGACCAGTGAAACTAGAATAGAGTCCAAAATATAAATAAATAAATAAGCCCTCACACATACAGTCGAATGACCTTGAACAAAAGCGTCAAGATCACTCCATGGGAAAAGCACAGTGTCATCAACCAATGGTAATAGGAAAACTAGATAATGACATGCAAAAGAATGAAGCTGGACCCTTATCTTATATTATATTTAAAAAATCAGCATAAAAAAATGATTATAGACCTAAACATAAGACCCCCAAACTACAAAATTTCTAGAAGACAACATAGGGAAAAAGCTTCATAACACTGCATTTGGCAAGTAATGATTTCCTGAGTGTGACTCCAAAAGCCCAGGCAACAAAAACAGAAACAGCCAAAGGAGTCAATATCAAACTTACAAAGTGTGTTCATCAAAAGACACAATCAAGAAAAGTGAAAGGCAGCCTAGGAATGGGAGAAAATATTTACAGATTACGTATCTGATAGGAGGTTAATAGTTAGAATATACAAAGAATTTTTACACAGTGACAAAAAGTCAAATAACCCAATTAAAAACTGGGCAAAGGACTTGAATAGACATTTCTCCAAAGACAATATACAAACAGAAAACAAAGTATAGGAGATGTTCAACATCACTAATCATCAAAGAAATGCAAATTAAAACCACAATGAGATATCCTTATACCCATTAGGATGGCTACTCTCAAAAACAACAACAACAAAAACCAAAGAACAGAAAATAGCAAGTGTTGGGCGGATACGGAGAAGTAGAACTTCTGTGCACTATTGATGGGATTATAAAATGGTTCAAACACCATGAAAAACAGTCTGGCAGTTCCTCAAAAAATTAAAAACAGAATTGGCATATGATATGCAGCAATTCCACTTTTATCTATGTATCCCAAAGAACTGAAAACAGTACCTTGAAGAGAGATTGTAAACCCATGTTCATAACAGCGCTATTCACTATAACCAAGAGGTAGAAGCAACCCAATGTTCATCATGGATGAGTAGAAAAACAAAATGTGACATACACATACAACAGAAGCCCCTCAAAATTCATACATTGCAACGCCAATGCCCAAAGGAGGCAATTAGGTCTGCAGAGCCCTCTTGGATGACATTAGAGCTCCATTAACCCCTTCACTACAAGAGGATACTACAGTAAGTTGGCAATCTGCAACCCAGAAGAGGGCCTTCACCAGAACCCAGCCCTGCTGCTGCTAAGTCACTTCAGTCGTGTCTGACTCTGTGCAACCCCAGAGCCGGCAGCCCACCAGGCTCCCCCGTCCCTGGGGTTCTCCAGGCAAGAAGAACACTGGAGTGGGTTGAACCCAGCCCTAGTGTAACCCTGATCTTCCAACCTCCAAAACTCTGAGAAATAAATTTCTATTGTTTGTAAGCTACCCAAGTCTGTTGTATTTTGTTACAGCAGTCTTAATGAATGAAGACATACATGATGGATGACATAGCAGAAAGGACAAAGACTGTATGATTTCACTTCTAGGAGGTCTCTAAACTAGTTGAATTCAATAGATATAGAAAGTAGAATGATGGTCATCAGGGGCTGGGGTAGTGGACAAACAAGTGTATTTAATGAGTATAAGAATCTCAGTTCTGCCAGATGAAAAATCGTGGGGAACCTGTTTTACAGCATTGTGAATATACGTAACATTACTCAATTGTACACTTAAAAGTGGTTAAGACAGTAAATTTGGGGGCCTTCTTGATGGTCCAGTGGGGAAGACTGTGCATCCACTGCAGGGGTCAAAGCTTCAGTCCCTGGTTGGGGAACTAAAATCCCACACGTCAAGGGGTGCAACCAAAAAAATAAGTAAGTGTAATGATAAATACTTTTAAGAAAAAAAATATATAAAGAAATCCAAATCTTTTCTTTATTTTTTTCTTCCTTCTAAATAGGGAGGCAGAAAAGAAATGGGAGGACATGTTTTCATTATGTGCAGATGTGTGCATTTTCATTTCTGGTGCATTCCACACATGCCAGTTCCACAGAGAGAGAACAGACTTTAAACCTGGAACATGAGGATCTGAGCTTTCTAAAAGGAGGGAAAGCCTACATGTTGGGATGCTGACCTTTAGGCCTTCCTTTCCAGAGAAGAATCTTGCTCATGGTAGAACATTTCAGGGAGATAGAAAGAACCACCAGTCTGTGTTAATAAGTGTTCTTGCCCACAAGCTGAAATAGACACTGGAAACTTGAAAGAAATGTATAAAGGTATGGGGGGAACTCACAGAATCCGTATTAGGGCTGGAGATCCAGTTTAGAAAACACGAGGAATTTCCATGTCTGGGGAGTCAAGAACACATCCAGGCCAAACCCCAGGGTCAGCTTCCTCAAGGTGCCAAACATACGGTGTCCAGCCACCAGCTTACACCTGGCCCCATCACTCCCTGATGCTCACTGAGCCACCTCCAGCTGATGCTCTTTCTGCATCATTTCCTTCATGTCCAAATCTAGGGTGGGAAGAAGCCATGCCAGGATGCTTTCATTTGGTGGGAAACTTCAAATGCTAAAGGCAGGATTTTCAAGTGTTAAAGGAGAGAGAGGGCAACTGTCCACACTGGTTAGCAAATAGCTTAGCAGCTATGAATGTCTCACACGCCTAGCTCATCCAGTTTAAAACAAAGTAGTAAAATTTCCAGCCAATTTAGGAAACAGGAGAATCTTTGTGCTTACTGGATCCTGTAATTTGCAATACGGCAGGTTTCCACAGGTTATCCAACCAGACAACACCACTCATAAACTGTCACTGGGCAAAAAAAGGTGCACAGGAGCAGGTGGTTTGAATGAAGCCATGGTTCACTGCCCTCTAATTCTTCTGTTTTTCTCAAAGTCGAAGTCATTGGACCTTGATAAAAGCAGACACTGTCTTCAAAACCGCTGCCAGAACAGACTATAAAGACAGAATGCACACACAACACTGCCATCACCACCACTGCGGGACTGACTCTTCTCTACCAGTTCAGTTCAGTCGCTCAGTCGTGTCTGACTCTTTGCGGGCCCATGAATCGCAGCACATCAGGCCTCCCTGTCCATCACCAACTCCCGGAGTTCACTCAAACTCACGTCCATCGAGTCGGTGATGCCATCCAGCCATCTCATCCTCTGTCATCCCCTTCTCCTCCTGTCCCCAATCCCTCCCAGCATCAGGGTCTTTTCCAATGAGCCGACTCTTCACATGAGGTGGCCAAAGTATTGGAGTTTCAGCCTCAGTCCTTCCAATAGAAGATGCCATTTATCTGGCACAGTTGATAAATATGGAAGCCTCTAACCAGCTGCCAGTCTACCTGAAAAAAATCCCATAGACTCCATAGGGCAAAGATATACAGAGATTTTGAAAGTCATAAAGAAGTGAAAATAAAGAAAAGAAATTGACTTTATTCCACATCACATTCCTTTTTATTCTTTAAATACATTCCTCTACTCAAAAGGGCCCTAAAGACTTTGGTTTTTATGGTGACAAAGCAAAGATGTCTCTACCTGCCTCCTCTTAATAGGGCTATGAAACGACAAGGATTAAAAACAACTCCACTTTTAAAATAAAACTAGGAGATGCCGAGAGTCCTGAACCACATAAGCAGCAAGTGGGTAGAGAAATAGACAGACAAGTTGAGAGCACAGGATGGTCACACTTCAGTGTCTGAAGAGGCAGCATCAACAAGAAATAAGCTGCATTATTATATAAGAATAAAGGTTACTATTTTTGTGGGGTTTTTTGAGTCATGATCACATATTTTATCAAGGAAAATATATGGTAATCAAGGGTGTATCCCACTCACGATTACAGAGTCTAGAAAATGTATCAATCCTTTCATGCCTGCAGGCCAAAATGAGATAATAGTTGAAAATTTGTGTAAACTGTACGATTCAAAATACAGCTGCTAGGGACTTCCCTGGTAGTGCAGTGGTAAGACTCATACTCTGCTGCAGGGGGGCCCAGGTTTGATCCTCGGTCAGGGAACTAGATCCCACATACATGCCACAACTAAGAGTGTCCACATGCCACACATACCAACGAAGATGGAAGATCCCGCATGTGGCGACTAAGACCCAGGGCAGCCAGATGAATGTGTAAATATTAAAAAATAAAAGCGATTAGCTAAACAGTGCAAGAAAACTTAAAAATCCAGTGGTTTTGTTGGAGTCTGTTCCTCAGATTCTGCAGCTGCAAAAATGCCTTTATTCTCCTCTTGTAATGGAGTGGTAATTTGGCTGGGTATAGAATTTTAGGAGCACTTTAGAAACAGTCACAAATATCCTGGGAAGTAAGATAGATACTATCATCCTTTGTGTAAACATGAGAAAATTGAGGTACAAAGACATAAGTGACTTTCCAAAGGGGTCAAGCCAACACAAAGTGGTGCTAGAACACAAATCAGGGTCTAGCATCAGCTTCAATTTTCTCTTCATGACGTGCAAAGATGCTGGGCACAATCTTTATGGCTTTATGTCTCAACATCTCATTCTCTCTCATGTTCACGGAGACCTGTTTCCTTTTGAGCCACCTAAAGCACTGTTACCCCGTTTCTCCATTTTAGCCACAACCCAGTTCTCTATTTCACCTTAAGTAATACCACATTGTAGCCCCGCCCTCTTTCCAGGCCATCCTTAGAGAACTGCAATGCAGGTCTCAAAATAGACACTGACTTACATACTCAGAGCACTGGCAGAAAGCAAATCCTAACTACTCATTACAGGAATTTCTCAAGTTAGGAAAATAGACAGTCAAAAATGCCTTCATTTTCTCAATGCCACAAACAGCAAGAAGGCATCTGATATATTTTAGCTGTTCATAGTGACCCAGAAGAGCCTGGCAGGCTCTTGGGGTGCAAGAGTCAGACATGACTTAGCGATTAAACCACCACCAACAATGACCCATCTGCTTCATGATCATCAAAAAGCAAAACACTGACTTATAATCAGGTATTAGCAGTTTTAGAGAAATAAGTATTTAAGAACATACCCTTTCCATTCTGTCCCTCAAAATGTATGAATCAAATAATATGCTTTAAAATGTAGAACACAATAAACACACATATGCACAGCTTCTCCTCCCATCCCCTTGTCTCAAAGCAAACAGGAAGACATAGTCTGTGACCTTGGACTCACACGCCCACATAACTTCACTCTCTGTTAGATTTGTGGACCTGAACAAGTACTAAGTGAGGAGGTCACAGTCTGCACTGAAAAACCCCAACCGCACTCCAGGCAAAGAAATGATGTGGTAACAATCTAGCTACTTACTCCACAGTATTGGTCATCATTAAATATCTGAGGCGGCAGAGGGTTGCCCTGAGCAGGCTTCTTCTCCGGGGGGATGTTCTTATACATCCATTGCCTCTGCTCTTCTGACATTGTGATGTCCACCTCCTCAAACTCTATCTTGTTGGCTTCCAGAAATCTAACCACATCCTGCTGTTTCTTCTTGATCTGCAGAGAGAAGACAAATACATAAGGAGAAATGCTCCTCTGAAACCATATGTACAAGCTTCCCATGTGAACTAGATTTGATTGCTCACTGTCAATCAAATCTAGCCACTGAGCCACCCCTCCCCCACAAAACAGGTGATTTTTGCAGACCCCACACACCACCACTCCCTGGTTATCAAGCAGATGGCCAAGCAAGCCCTGACACAGTGATTTCCGCACAGAATTCTGGGGCACATCTCAGACGGTCTGGGAGGGACAGACTAGGTCTGAGGTGGGAGATTCACTCAGCTTTCTGGGAGCCATAACCACTCCCCCTCCCACCCCTCGAAGTTGACAGGTACAGTCACAAAGACCCCCCGTACCCCCAACCATTTGAAAACCACATATAGCCCATCTGAGATGTTGACACTTGATTGATTCCTGGGAGTGGCCACATTTTTATTCGCCTCAGCAGCCTCTTTCAGATATTCCACAGCTGTAGCCACTATCATGAAAGCATCCTTTCATCAACTCACAAGAGGAAAATGTTCTCCACTTCTAAGGTGAGAGTGAACAACAAGCACCACCTCACTTTGAACTCCCTTTCTTAACCCTTCTTGTTTCTCTGATCTTTATGTTTCCTTCCAGTCGCTAGGGGTCAGGTGTGCTCTTGAAGAGCTGCAAACACCTGTGCAGGTTTTCCAACTGTTACAAATCTTTGTCTTTTAAGGTATGTATTAACAAACCAAGATGCGGTGACAATATCCAGTATCTTCAACACAGCATATAAAACATATGAGTAAACAGGTGTGCTTTTTCTAAATGATTCTGGGACATATGCATAAAAGCCAAACAAAGGAATTCTCAAGTGGTCCACTGGTTAGGATTCCATGTTCTCCCTGCTGACAGTGCAGGTTTGATCTCTGGTCGGGTAACTAATGACACAGACATTGAACATGACATTGAAGTCGCTCAGTCGTGTCCGACTCTTTGCGACCCCGTGGACTGTAGCCTACCAGGCTCCTCCGTCCATGGAATTTCCCAGGCAAGAGTTCTGGAGTGGGTTGCCGTTTCCTTCTCCAGGAGATCTTCCCGAACCAGGGTCCAAACCCGGGTCTCCTGCATTGTAGGCAGACGTTTTACTGCCTGAGCCACCAGGGCAGATCCTGCAAAGCCGACATGCAGCCATTAAAAAAAAAAAAATCAAACAAAAAAAACTTAAGAGGTGAAGTAAATGTTATAATGGCCAAAGGAAAGAATCATTTTGAGAAATGAAGCAGCTAGAAAGATCTCCCAACACAGAAAATAAAATGCTGAAGAACCAACCTTCACATACCATAGCCCCAACCAATCCCTCCTAGCACCACCCCCCAATCCAACTTCTCCCCCAAAGCTTCAGTGACATCTTTCTCTGAGGTGGAAGTCTGTTAAATGCCAGGAGGACAGAGGCATTGGGAAGCCCATACCTTATATACAGAAACCCAGATCACTGGGTTCAAGTGTATGAATGAATACAGAGATGGCATAATTAGTACAGACAGAAATAAAAGGCTGGCAAAATATGACATCTTTAAGCTCAATATTATAAAAAGAGAAGTGAACACAAACTTTAAATGATACAATACACCAGTTAGACCTAATTGATATCTATAGGACATTTCATCCCAAAACAATGAATTTCACCTTTTTCTCAAGTGCACACAGAACCTTCTGCAGGATAGATCACATCCTGGGCCATAAATCTAGCCTTGGTAAGTTCAGAAAAATTGAAATCATTCCAAGCATCTTTTCTGACCATAATACAGTAAGATTAGATCTCAATAACAGGAGAGAAACTATTAAAAATTCCAACATATGGAGGCTGAACAACACGCTCCTGAATAACCAACAAATCACAGAAGAAATCAAAAAAGAAATCAAAATCTGCATAGAAACGAATGAAAATGAAAACACAACAACCCAAAACCTGTGGGACACTGTAAAAGCAGTCCTAAGGGGAAAGTTCATAGCAATACAGGCATACCTCAAGAAACAAGAAAAAAGTCAAATAAATAACCTAACTCTACACCTAAAGCAACTAGAAAAGGAAGAAATGAAGCACCCCAAGGTTAGTAGAAGGAAAGAAATCTTAAACATTAGGGCAGAAATAAATGCAAAAGAAACAAAAGAGACTATAGCAAAAATCAACAAAGCCAAAAGCTGGTTCTTTGAAAGGGTAAATAAAACTGACAAACCATTAGCCAGGCTCATCAAGAAACAAAGGGAGAAAAATCAAATGAATAAAATTAGAAATGAATATGGAGAGATCACAACAGACAACACAGAAATACAAAGGATCATAAGAGACTACTATCAGCAATTATATGGCAATAAAATGGACAACGTGGAAGAAATGGACAAATTCTTAGAAAAGTACAACTTTCCAAAACTGAATCAGGAAGAAATAGAAAATCTTAACAGACCCATCACAAGCACGGAAATTCAAACTGTAATCAAAAATCTTCCAGCAAACAAAAGCCCAGGTCCAGACAGCTTCACAGCTGAATTCTACCAAAAATTTAGAGAAGAGCTAACATCTATCCTACTCAAACTGTTCCAGAAAATTGCAGAGGAAGGCAAACTTCCAAATTCATTCTATGAGGCCATCATCACCCTAATACCAAAACCTGACAAAGACGCCACAAAAAAAGAAAACTACAGGCCAATACCACTGATGAACATAGATGCAAAAATCCTTAACAAAATTCTAGCAATCAGAATCCAACAACACATTAAAAAGATCATACACCATGACCAAGTGGGCTGTATCCCAGAAATGCAAGGATTCTTCAATATCCACAAATCAATCAACGTAATACACCACATTAACAAATTGAAAAATAAAAACCATATGATTATATCAATAGATGCAGAAAAAGCCTTTGACAAAGTTCAACATCCATTTATGATAAAAACTCTCCAGAAAGCAGGAATAGAAGGAACATACCTCAACATAATAAAAGCTATATATGACAGACCCACAGCAAACATTATCCTCAATGGTGAAAAATTGAAAGTATTTCCTCTAAAGTCAGGAGCAAGACAAGGATGCCCACTTTCACCATTACTATTCAACATAGTTTTGGAAGTTTTGGCTACAGCAATCAGAGTAGAAAAAGAAATAAAAGGAATCCAAATTGGAAAAGAAGAAATAAAACTCTCACTGTTTGCAGATGACATGATCCTCTACGTAGAAAACCCCAAAGACTCCACCAGAAAATTACTAGAACTAATCAATGAAAATAGTAAAGTTGCAGGATATAAAATTAACACACAGAAATCCCTTGCATTCCTGTACACTAACAATGAGAAAATAGAGAAATTAAGGAAACAATTCCATTCACCATTGCAATGAAAAGAATAAAATACTTAGGAATATATCTTCCTAAAGAAACTAAAGACCTATATATAGAAAACTATAAAACACTGGTGAAAGAAATCAAAGAGGACACTAATAGATGGAGAAATATACCATGTTCATGGATTGGTAGAATCAATATAGTGAAAATGAGTATACTACCCAAAGCAATTTATAGATTCAATGCAATCCCCATCAAGCTACCAACGGTATTCTTCACAGAGCTAGAACAAATAATTTCTCGATTTGTATGGAAATACAAAAAACCTCGAATAGCCAAAGCTATCTTGAGAAAGAAGAATGGAACTGGAGGAATCAACCTGCCTGACTTCAGGCTCTACTACAAAGCCACAGTCATCAAGACAGTATGGTACTGGCACAAAGACAGAAATATAGATCACAGGAACAAAACAGAAAGCCCAGAGATAATTCCACGCACATATGGACACCTTATCTTTGACAAAGGAGGGAAGAATATACAATGGATTAAAGACAATCTCTTTAACAAGTGGTGCTGGGAAAACTGGTCAAACACTTGTAAAAGAATGAAAGTAGAACACTTCCTAACACCATACACAAAAATAAACTCAAAATGGATTAAAGAGCTAAACCTAAGACCAGAAACCATAAAACTCCTAGAGGAAAACATAGGCAAAACACTCTCTGACATACATCACAGCAGGATCCTCTATGACCCACCTCCCAGAATATTGGAAATAAAATCAAAAATAAACAAATGGGACCTAATTAAACTTAAAAAGCTTCTGCACAACAAAGGAAACTATAAGCAAGGTGAAAAGACAGCCTTCAGAATGGGAGAAAATAATAGCAAATGAAGCAACAGACAAACAACTAATCTCAAAAATATACAAGCAACTCCTACAGCTCAACTCCAGAAAAATAAATGACCCAATCAAAAAATGGGCCAAAGAACTAAATAGACATTTCTCCAAAGAAGACATACAGATGGCTAACAAACACATGAAAAGATGCTCAACATCACTCATTATCAGAGAAATGCAAATCAAAACCACTATGAGGTACCATTTCACGCCAGTCAGAATGGCTGCGATCCAAAAGTCTACAAGCAATAAATGCTGGAGAGGGTGTGGAGAAAAGGGAACCCTCTTACACTGTTGGTGGGAATGCAAACTAGTACAGCCACTGTGGAGAACAATATGGAGATTCCTCAAAAAACTGGGAATAGAACTGCCTTATGATCCAGCAATCCCACTGCTGGGCATATACACTGAGAAAACCAGAATTGAAAGAGACACGTGTACCCCAATGTTCATAGCAGCACTGTTTACAATAGCCAGGACTTGGAAGCAACCTAGATGTCCATCAGCAGATGAATGGATAAGCAAGCTGTGGTACATATACACAATGGAGTATTACTCAGCCATTAAAAAGAATGCATTTGAATCAGTTCTAATGAGGTGGATGGAACTGGAGCCTATTATACAGAGTGAAGTAAGCCAGAAAGAAAAACAGAAATACAGTATACTAACGCATATATATGGAATTTAGAAAGATGGTAACAATAACCCTGTTTACAAGACAGCAAAAGAGACACTGATGTATAGAACAGTCTTATGGATGCTGGGAGAGGAAGAGGGTGGGATGATTTGGGAGAATAGCATTGAAATATGTATAATATCATTTCTGAAACGAGTCGCCAGTCCAGGTATGATGCCTGATAACGGATGCCAGGGGCTGGCGCACTGGGACAACCCAGAGGGATGGTATGGGGAGGGGGAGGAGGGAGGAAGGTCCAGGATGGGGAACACATGTATACTTGTGGCAGATTCATTTTGATGTATGGCAAAAGCAATACAATATTGTAAAGTTAAGCAAAATAAAATTTAAAAATATATAAATAAATAAATAAAATAAAAAGAGAATTGCCTTGTGGTTGTAAATCCAAGTTGAAAATGCCATTATCTTAATTTCTTGAATTAAGCCATTTCTCATGTCTGAAAAAGTTAACTTTTTCTCCTCACTCATACTATTTCAGAAAATATGTTATTTTGCAACCCCAATGTGCAAAACGTTATCAGCCATCCTACTTAATTTTCCCTTACAACCCTACCAGGTAGAGTTCATCATCCCTGAGGTTGAAAGTGTTCACCTATTTTGATCAAAGTCCTAGTGGGTGTTCCTCTCAAGACAATCATGTCATTGTCCTAAAATCCTTGTTCAGTGGACCCCCACTGATCTTTGTAGAACAAACAAAAAGTTACCTACAATTCTTCTATCCAACAGCCACTGCCAAAATCTAAACAGAGAAAAGGGTTGGATTTTATGTCCCTGTTTGGAGCTCTACGTACCCAGCACGTTTCAATCACTCATGAGTGTGATCAAAAATGAAACTTATCTTGGTTTTCCATATATAAGGTGCGGGCTTCCCTGGTGGCTCAGATGGTAAAGAAACTGCCTGCAATGCAGGAGACCTGGGTTTGATCCCTGGGTTGGGAAGGTCCCCCTGGAGAAGGGAATGGCTACTCACTCCAGTATTCTTGCCTGGAGAATTCTATGGACGGAAAGAGTCGGACACAACTGAGTGACTAACACTTTCACTTGTCACGTGTAAGGTACAGACATATAATAACATCCACCACCACCCCAAAACGTGGGTAAAGGGTCAAACATTTTCAGTATGAGGATATTTCGAGACATATACACAACTTCTTTACTCCCCAGCCTCCTGACCCTAAACATAGAGGCACAGACACACACACACACACACACACACACACACACACACACAGTATTTACTGTTGGACTATAATCCCCTAGAGCCCACCTCATCATTTCTTTCACAGGATCACAGTAAAAATAGCTGCACCCACCCATTTCATTCAAAAATATATCATGAGCACTGGCCCCTGTCATTTAAAACTTTTTTCAAAAACACTAATTTTAATATCTTCCTGGCAATTTCATCATGTAGATGTATAAAACTATTACTCTATTGTTTTATACTCAGCACCTTTCTAAGTTTCACCACTAGAAACCATATCATGTGAACATCTTTATAAATTTTTTAAAAGCATTTTACTTATTTATTTTTGGCTGTGTTAGGACTTAGTTGCAGCTCTCTAGTTGTGGCTCATAAGCCTGGTTGCTCTGCAGCATGTGGGATTTTAGTTCCCCAACCAGGGCTTGAACCTGCATCCCTTGGATTGGAAGGATTCTTAACCACTGGCCCACCAGGGAAGTCCCTGTAAATCTTTGATGGTATCTCTCTATACTATTTTGCTTCCCTCATAGTTCAGTCAGTAAAGACTCTACCAGCAATGCAGGAGACCCAGGTTCGATTCCTGGGTTGGGAAAATCCTCTGGAGAAGAAAATGGCAACCCATTCCAGTATTCTCACCTGGAGAATCCCACAGACAGAGGAGCCTGGTGGGCTAGAGTCCAAGGGATCACAAGAGTCAGACACAACTTAGCAACTAAGCCGCCACCACCACCTCAATACTATTTCAGGACAAAGCCCTATGAATGAAAGCCAGATGAAAGGGCAAAGACATTTTTCAGACTCCTGAAGGACTCAAGCTAAAAATGTCTTTCAACATGGCCACCTCAATTTACATTCCTCAATTTACATTAGCAATGTCTAGGAGTGTCCATGTCTCAACATCCCTCTTCCTTAAAACCAGCATCTGCAAGCTGTATTGTAGAATATTAAAATTCAGATGGCATGGGGTGTTGGATGTTAACTAAACTTATTGTGGTGAACAAATCACAGTGTATACATACATCAAACCATTATGCTATACACCTTAAGCTTATACAGTGTTGTCTGTCAATTATACCTTAATAAAACTGGTGGGAAAATGGTCATTACTCTAAGAAGAAAATTCAGATGCATCATTATACCCTATCAACTTTCAGGAAGCAGGTCATCACTCACACTGGCAATGGCTGATGGGAGCATCAGGACCTAAATGCAATTCTACCTGTATTTTCAGAGAAAATCAGAAGAGGCATGACCAGGTTTATGTGCAAAGAGACCACTTTAACACTATGCATCCTAGAAAGAAATAAGGAGGGACTTCCCTGGCAGTCTAGTGGTTAAGACTCCATGCTCCCAATGCAGGGGGCATGCGTTCTATCCCTGGTTAGGGAACTAAGATCCTGCATGCCATATGGCGCCACCAAAAAATAAAATAAAACACCTGCATACTTTCTAAACAATTTTTTTAATCAATAAAAAAATAAAAAAGGAGAAATTCTGTATGCACTGTTGACACCGCTATGAAAAGGTTCCTAAGGTTTATAAGTGAAAAAAAAAATTTGGGTGTACATTAAGCACTTTTTTAAAAAGAAATAGAAAAAAATAGGAACATATTTATATTTATTTGTATTTTCATTTCTTAGAAAAATGGCTGAAGGTTATATAAGAAACTAACAAAAGTGGTGGCCCAGGGGGTGGGGCACGAAGAGGGGGACACAGAAGGAGCAAGAGTTAGCACTCTCTGGATATACACTTTTTGAAAAATGTGAATGTGTCTATATTCACAAGATTAAATACAAGAAATTAATTTGAGAGAGAAAAAACGTCCCATAGAAGACAACCTGGAGGGGGATGGTAGTCCACGTCCATAGAGAACTGGGACATTTTATATAAATCATGCTTCCTCACAGGGTGTGAAGCTGGACTCTGGGCATTTTGCTGCTTGCTGGCCCTCTTGACTCTTTATATATATATAACAAAAAAGGAGAAAAAAAAAAGAGAGAGAGAGAGCTCTAAATCCTGGTTTCTTAATTTATTTACTGGGTGAGTTTGAGCCAAGTTACCTCTCTATACCTCGGTTTTTCCATCTTTAAAATGGGAACAATAGTATTACCTACCTCATTGGATCATTGTAAGGGTTACATTTAAATTATGTCTAGCTTACAATACTGCCTGGCACATAATGTCTAATGTTTCCAATTATTGTTGAGTTTGCCAGCACATAAAAAAAAAAAATCTTTTAGAATGCACTATCAGTTTCAAAAAAGTTCACTTTTTTGAGACAAGGTGAATCGAAATATATTTTGCTTTACTATTGTTGAAAAATAGAGAGACAAAATTAAAAAAAAAAAAACAACTTAGGTCACAGAAAAATTGATATGATAGCAAATCAACCAAATAAACAAAAGGGAGAGATTTATCCCAGAGAAGGAAGTTTCGAGGGGATGTTTGCTTACAACATTAGCCTCAGGAAGGAAGATGAGTCATGGCACTTGGGCTGATTTTGAGATTTATCAGGTGAATGTGGTTGGAACAGTGGGAGGCCAGGGATGAGCGGCAGGGACGGGCAGGACCCAGGAGAGGCGGGGGTACCAGGTAATACAAGGCAAGAGGAAGCCATCAAGGGCACTGCACATACTGGCATAAACCCAGGGTTCAGTAACAACACACACCATCACTTCCTTGACAAAGAGCTTTATTCTTTATTTCAACTGTCCTGGAACAAAACACACCTTACAATGAATATTAAAGGAAATCGGGGAGAGAAACTTGTGAAAGAGAACAAGCTGGGGTGTCTGTAGCTTCCTTCACTCCCATGTCAATTTAGCCTGGTAGCTGTTTTTTTTGTTTTGTTTTGTTTTTTAAACAAAAACATTTACAAGCCATGGCAGCTAATGCTAGTTATTTACCCACTAGCTAATCTCCCATTCTTTCTTAATAACTAAAAGCTGATTTTATTTAAGAAAGCAATGTGCTCAGCTACAAAAACTTGTTGACTCAAACTTCTCCGAAGCTAGGGGCGATTACAGAACACAGTGCTGACCAGTGAGATGTGAGGCTGCCATCTCCACTTAATGAATGAAAAGACAAAGCCCATTTTCCACCTATTCATTGGAAAGACTGTTCCTGAAGCAGAAGCTCCAATACTTTGGCCACCTGATGCAAACCAACTCACTGGAGAAGACCCTGATGCTGGGAAAGACTGAAGGCAAAAGGAGAGGGGGTGGCAGAGGATGAGATGGTTACACAGCATCACTGACTCAGTGGACATGAATAAGAGCAAGCCCCGGGAGATACTGGAGGACAGAGGAGCCTGTAGAGCTACCGTCCATAGGGTCGCAAAGAGTTGGATGATTTAGTGACTGAACAACAACAACAAATTCTTTGTCTCTTGCAGAAATGCACCCGTGGTGCCTGGAGGTACACAAACTATTTGGCAAATGTGAAAACCAATGCCTTATGCAAAAATGGTGGTGATCAAACAGAACAGAAACCTGAGTCCCTGGTATTTTACAACTGCCACACTAGTCTTATGCAGCCCAAGCTGACCTTTCCCTATTAGACAAATAAATCCATAATTTTTAAGCCACTCTATAACAACTTTTCTACAGCTTGCATCCCAATGCAATGCTATTTAGTAAAACTCTTAATTGCTACATAAAATGTCTTCAGCAATACTATGGTATGATGGGTTGAAAATAAAAGCTACTATTGCATAGCAGAGTCTAGAAATAGCAGCTGTAAGGCATAAATTTCACATAAGTGAAATGAGTATCTGTTACTAGATGAACGGATGAATTTTCCTTTTCTTCATAAAGCAACAACAAAGATGTTGGACCTAAAACAGCAAGATATCTACAGAAGCAGGAAAGTTGCATTTCACCTTATCATTAACCAAACACCATTACATGTCATCCAAAGCAATTAAAGGGAAGTTGTTGTTCTTGTTCAGCCACTCAGTCGTGTCCCACGCTTTGCGACCCCATGGACTGCAGTACACCAGGCTTCCCTGTCCATCACCAACTCCTGGAGCCTGCTCAAACGCATTTTCCCTTAGTTGGTAATGCCATCCAACCATCTTATCCTCTGTTGTCCCCTTCTCCTCCTGCCTCAATCTTTCCCAGAAACAGGGTCTTTTCTAATGAGTTGGCTCTTCATATCACTGTTAAATCTCTGAGGCTGTAACACAGGGAGGCCCTCAGACCAATTCTAGCCCACGAAAACAGTCTTTATCTTTTAAGTGGTTGATAAAAAGCCAAAAGAATAATAGTATTTCATGACATGTGAAAATTCTACGAGATACCCATTTCAGTGTCTATAAATACAGTTGTAGGCAACTTCCTGGGGGGTCCAGTGGTTAAAACTCCACATTTCCACATCAGGGGCCGCAGGTTTGATCCCTGGTTGGGAGCTAAGATCCTACACGGCCTGCAGTGTGACCAAAAAAAAAGTAAAAAAAAAAGTTGTATCAGAAGACAACTATATCCATTCATTTACATACTCTCCACGGCTGCTTCTACCCTAGAAAAATTAGCATCGTTGAGCCATTAAAACAGAGGTTGTATGGTTCCCAGGTGGCTAGGTGGTAAAGAAACCACTGCCAATGCAGGAAATTCGAGTTTGATCCCTGGGTCGGAAAGATCCCCGGTGGAGAAGGAAATGGCAATGCTCTCCAGTATTCTTGTCTGGAAAATTCCATGGACAGAAGCGCCTCGTAAGCTACAGTCCATTAGGGTCACAAAGAGTCAGACACGCAGGCGCACTGCGTGGTTCCCAAAGCCTAAGGTTATTTCCCAGCTGCCCTTTTCAGAAAAAGTTTGCCAGCTCTGCCCTAAGTCACAGATCCTCATTTCCGGCTCAAAGGTCACTTTCTTGGGGAGGCCTTCCCTGAGACCATGTGATTTTGTATTTTCCCCAGACACCACCTTGCCCCCACCAACCCCACAACCCCCTACTCTTCCTTCAATGCTTTATTTTTCACCATAGCACTGAGCATCTGATGTATAGGTCTGTTTCACACATGTGTTTGTCCACCTCTTCCTATCAGAATACAAAGTCCACTAGGGCAGGGTGTTTTGTCTGCTGTTGTGTTCACTGCTGTATCGCTGGGTCCAGAATGTTATCTGGCACAGAGGAGACACTCAGTAAGTGGTTAATGGACAGCCAGGACTTTCACTGATTCATTCATCATGAGGATGAGATACCTCAGGTACCACCCTTCTCGGAGAGCCCTCTCTAGCTTCCTCAGCTGAAGTTTTATTAGTTACATTTATTATAGTTTTATTTATCTGTTTACTTGTTTTTGTGCTCACATCTCCCTCCACAGTGTCAGCTCTCTTTAAGCACAGGGCCTGGTACACAGGAGGTGCTCAGAAAATATTAACTGATGATTAAAGAGTTATCGCCCCAGTGCTGAACATCAAAGCTTTCCAGGTGACATTCAAGAGATCACACTGAATTGATAATTTAAGGTAGGAACAAATGGAATTGAAGTTTAGCCAAACAGGAATGTAGATCAAACACCAATATTTTTCAATGAATGCTACAGATGAATGACTTTTAAAAGGTCTACCATGCTACTTGGAACTGGAAACAGCCTAAATAATTCAGAAGAATCTCTGGACCCTGAATGTGAAAAAGGCATCCCTTCTAATGTTGCCACTGACCTTGAAGAAGGAAGTTGGGTGTGATTCTATGTTTAAATAAATGCTACAGTCAGTTAATTTTAAAAACTGCAAGTGCATTATGTATCATAGTGTTTTGTTTTGCCCAAATGGTTTTTTTTTTTTTTTTTAATAAGACTGCTGATAGATTCTTCCCTGCTGGTCCAGTGGTTAAGAATACACCTGCCAGTGTAGGGGATACAGGCTCGATCCCTGAGCCAGGAAGACTGCATATGCTGCTGAGCAGCTAAGTCCAGGCACCACAACACTGAGCCCACGTGCTACAACTGCTGAAGCCTGCATGCCTAGAGCCTACACTCCACAGCAAAAGAAGTCACTACAGTGAGAAGCCTGCACGCTGAAGCGAGCCAGCAGCTCCCGCTTGACACAACCAGAGAAAGTCCATACATAGCAATGAAGACCCAGTGTAGCCAAAAACAAATACATATATTTTTTCTTAATATATACATATATATATGTATTTTATTGAAGTATAGTTGACTTACAATGTTTCAGGTACACAGCTAGGTGATTCAGTTTTACAAATACACATATATTATTTTGGAAATTTTTTTCTATCATCGGTTATTACAAGACATTGACTATAGTTCCCTGTGCTATGCAATAAACCTTTGCTGCTTGTTGAATATCTATTTTTTAATTAAAAATTCAGTATTCATATTAAGTCAAACAAGTGAATCAAAATGTCATAATTTTTTTAGTTAGGCAAAAATTCCAAGTTTTTAAAAATATATATACTATACCTATTATTTATATATATGTATACAAAAGCTTTTCTACTACGGTTGATAAAGGCTTGAGAAAGAACATTAAAAAAAAAAATGAAGAGATGGAGAAACTGGAAAACATAAACTAAATGAAATGGGAGCCCTGAACATGAAACAGAAAAAGTGAGACAAACTAGATGCAAGTAAAACATCATCATACAGTCCAATTGTTTTTAAACATGATGCTCATTAGAAACATATCTGGAGCTCAGGAGACCATTTTTACAAAGGTTTGTTGACATATCTGCTAACTGATGGCAACTGAAAACTAAGCAAATATGTCGGTATTTCCTGACCCTGCTTCCAACTGCTACCATAGAACTCTATCAACACCACCTCTAACCCCCCCCAACCACTTCCCCCAACATGTCTCCCAGAACTCTGAAGAGAGCTCCTCACACGTGTTTCAAAGCAGCCTTCTTGGCCACTGCATTGGAAAGTGCTGCGCCCTGAAGGTGTCACCCCCGAACTCCGATGTTGAAACCTCACCCCTAAGATGACAGCATCGGAAGACCAGGTTAACGAGAGGGAGGTAATCAAGTGATGAGGATGGAGTGCTCTTATCAAGGAGGCCCGGAGCTCTCCTGCCCCCGGCCAGATGCGGGGACACAGCCAAGATGACAGTCTGCTCCCTGGAACTGGGATTTCCCCAGCACCCAACCACGCTGACACCTTGTTCTTAGACTTCCAGCCTCCACAACAGTGAGAAACTTCTGTTGCTGAGGAGCCACAAAGTCTGGCATTTTCTTTTAGCAGCCTAGATGGACTAAGACAAGAAACCTTTCACCCTTTCAACTCCGCGGAGCCCCTCAGGACCCAGATCTCAAGCTCTCAAGTCCTGACGACCCACCCCTGGTGATAAGGTGTCTGGGCTGGGACTGCTGAATCTGCTGACGTGGCATGAACCCTCAATGACTCGTGGACACCCTAGTGAGGATGCTGGTAGCTTCCACTGGCAACCTCCTGACTCCAGGAAGCCCTAGGGTTTGGATCAGAGGCCAGGCTAAATAAAGGACACTCACTTGACTTACACTTACCCCTGTTCTGAGGAACTGGCTTAGAAGTTAACTTGCACTCCTCCACTCTCTCTCTCTGTAGGATTACTTCTCTCCCAGAAGGCTGCCACTTAACTTACATAATTAAGCAGCCCCTGCCAGATTCCTTCCAGACGTGTCTAGTCATGTTTGAATTCCAGGCTGAAAACAGCCAAGGCTGTATCCTGGGATTTTGGGAGTCTACTAGTAAATAAAAATATTATCATTTAGAACAAGAGAGGGCTTTTTTTTTTTTTTTGCTTTTGAACTAAGATTTAATGTGAGCAAGTGTGGGAAAGCAAGTTTACAGAAAAAGCACAGAAACACAAGAAGAATGAAATAATGCCATCTGCAGCAACATGGATGGATCTAGAGACTGTCATACTAAGTGAAATAAGTCAGACAGAAACAAATATCTTATGATAACACTTACATGCAGAATCTAAAAAAACAAAAAAAAAAATACAAATGAGCTCACTTATAAAACAGAAAGAGTCACAGACATAGAAAACAAACATGATTACCAAAGGGGAAGAGGGAGGGAGATAAACTAGGAATTTGGAAGGAACACGGACACACTACTATACATAAAATACATAAACAACAAATACCTAGTTTATAGCACAGGGAATACTCAGTATTTTGTAATAATCTATATGGGAAAAGGGGCTTCTCTGGTGGCTCAGACAGTAAAGAATCTGCCTGCAATGCAGGAGACCTGGGTTCGATCCCTGGGTCGGGAAGATCCGCCGGAGAAGGGAATGTCAATCCACTCCAGTCCCCTTGCCTGGAGAATTTCATGGACAGAGGAGCCTATGGGCTCCAGTCCACGGGCTCACAAAGAGCTGACACAACTGAGAACTAACATACACACACACACACTGGGAAAGGAATCCGAAAAAGAACGTATGTGTTTGTGCACATCTGAAACACTTGGCACTACACTTGAAACTAACTCAACACTGTAAATCAAATCTACTTCAATGAAGAAATTAAAAAAGAAAAAAAAGACAAAGCACAGATGGAAGACAAGGAAAAACTAGAGGAAAAAATAAGTATTTTAGAGTTAGACTGTTCTGGTTTTAACCCTGCCCCTGTCAGTTGAGGAGCCTTCCTGTTATTATTAAGCTTCTCTTTCAGCCCTAGTTTTCATATCTGTGAAACAAACTCAGTATCTTTTTTCATAGGTTTATTGGGAGGATTAAGTAAGAAAAGAGCTAAACAGTATTTTTGCCTGAGACATCCCATGGACAGAGGAGCCTGGTGGGTGATGGTCCACAGGGTCACAAAGAGTGGCACAGGCCTGTAGCAACTTATCATGCGTGCAAACAGTAAAGGGCATTGCTCAATTATTTCATTCATTCAAGCATATTAACTTTTCTTCCTTTACCCTAGATACAGCCTTTAGCAAAAAATACAAAGTAACTTCTGAGAACTTTCAAAGGCTTTAGGAATTGGATGCCATAGTTCTTCATTTCACCTCCTTCTGCACTTCAAATACACACATTTCTTTCTTTTGACTTGAGGCAGATGTAAGGCTGGTTAGGGCCTTTTATGTCTCTCACGAGGAAACAGTCAAAGGCAGAGGAAGGGCAGAAAAGACATTTTTGTATAACTTGATGAGACCTACAGAGAAGGAGCTAGACTAAACTAGGAAGCGGAGGGGGCCTGAGGCCAACTTCTCCTTCCAACCAAAAAGGTAGGAATGGGCTCATAATCCTTCCCTGGTCAGAGACCCAGGAACTTTCCCAAGATGAAGTAGGGTGCCTCAAAGATCAATCATTTTGTGGCAAATTCTTCAACTAATACCACACTGTGGGACTCACTAGGCATTATATTCTCATACTGCTACTGCTGCTACTGCTAAGTCGCTTCAGTCGTGTCTGACTCTATGTGATCCCATAGATGGCAGCCCACAAGGCTCCCCAGTCCCTGGGATTCTCCAGGCAAGAACACTGGAGTGGGTTGCCATTTCCTTCTCCAATGCATGAAAGTGAGAAGGGAAAGTGAAGTTGCTCAGTCGTGTCTGACTCTTACCGACCCCATGGACTGCAGCCCACTAGGCTCCTCTGACCATGGGATTTTCCAGGCAAGAGTACTGGAGTGGGGTGCCACTGCCTTAAGAGAATGCAAATGGCAGATGCTAGTTACCCCAAAGCTATTCTCTACTTCTCCCATGAAGCCTGGAAAGTGAGAGCCCCGAGTTCCCAGCCATCCTTGTAGCTGGGCAGCCATAGGACCCAGAGGCCACAGCTGAGCAGGGGCCGAAGTCCACGGGGCAGGGCTTCTGAACAGGGCTCTGCTTTCCTGCTGTAGCTGCCCTTCCTTCCTCTTCTTGCTCTAAACCACGGCATGAGGGCTGCACGTGCAGGGGCCACCTTTCCACTGTCGGGCAACAGGCGTCAGGAAAATGCCACGGGAATCCCAGAAACACAGGTCTGAACAAATCAGTTTCCTGATTTACCAACAGAGACCAAAACACCTGCTCATTTAAGCTCGGGTTACTCAGGTTTTACCTTCAGAGAGACATACTCCTTCCTGAAACAGCCATTGGTATGTCTCCTTTCTGGAGAGCAGGGCAGGGGTGCAGACTACACCCCAACAAGCCATCAACTCACTGGCAGCATTCAAATGCTGTTTAACTCCACATGCGATTACACACGAACGGCTGTGTCTCCGGTGTCTATTTCAGTCTGTCTTACTAGAAAGCAAACACCAGGTCACCACGCCAGAGATAACGAGAGAGGCTGTCCTGCAAGAGATTGAAACTTGAGTTTCAGGGAATCAGAGTGTCAGAAAGGGGAATTGTGAACCACAGGGCAATGTTTGAAAGAATCACTATCATATGTTGTAAATTAAAGCAACACATTTTTAATGATGGAAAAGAGCATGCTTTTTCATCTGTGTATCATTATCAAACTCCCTGGTACTTATGAGGCCCTCCATATGTTTGCATTAAACAAATAAACATTACTGAGCTTGAATAAATACTATTAACATACTTTCTTTTTAACCAGTAAATATTTTGGATCCTGTTTCCTTGCATTGCCTTCTTTCCCCCATGTTTATAATGTGAAGTCATCTTTTTAATAATAAAAAAAAAAAAACCGTAGTATCATCCTGAAGTAATTATTTTTCATGTTACTTTCCAAGGATTCAACATTCATAAATAGATTTTATATGGCTGCCACAATAACATATATACTTGGGGTAGAATGTTTCAGATGTATTACACAAATTTTGTGCTTTTATAATCTTCACAGTTATCTTACCGTATGATGGATTCTCTTATTTACTCCAATATTTAGAACATTATCCTACCACTGGAAATTTAAGTATATACTAGAGATATTTTTCTTTTATATAAAAAAAATGTTCTAAATGGGCTGACATTTTTCATGGTAACAAATGATATCAACAGTAAGCTATCTAATGGATAGGAAAACACAAGAGTCACTCGCACACACACACACACCCTATTCTTTCTTTATTTGTTCCTTCAAACTAAAGATGATACTTTTGTCAAGTAAGTGTCTCACAAAATGGATTTTAGGAAATGTTTGATATTTTTATTTTGTTACTGTAAACAGAGCGTGTCATCTATAAAAACTGTCACTATGAAAACCTAGAAACATAATTTTCTTATCTACTAAGTCTTTCAAATGAAAAATTCCAGTGCCTTTTTTTAAGTGTAGAAATCTAACAACATCTTTCAGTTAGTTTTCAGGAACAACTAAAAGATATCAGGGAAGACAGTAGGATTTTAATGACAAAATGTTTACCACTTCTGCACTATTGATGAATGGGATCAGAAAAATGATTATCACTGCCCTTTAATTCTAATGATGCTTATCCTGCATTTGCACGGACATATTTTTAGGAGTTACAATGGCTGGACTTCCCTGGTGGTCCAGTGGTTAAGAATTCACTTGCCAGTGCAGGGGACATGAGTGTGACCCCTGGTTAGGGGAGAGTCCATGTGTCTCGGGGCAACTAAGCCCACGAACCACAACCGCTGAGCCGGCGCTCTAGAGCTTGTTCCGCAGCAAGAGAAGCCACTGCGGTGAGAAGCCCGTGCTCCACAACCAGACAGACCCCTTGCACGGGGCTGAAGACTCAGCCAAAAATAAATTAGTTAATTAAAAAAAAAAAGACAACTCATTGTCTCATTGTTCTCATTAAGAAAAAAAATTTATGATGGAAGATTTTTATCATTAAAAATAAAATTAAGAATGCAATTTTAACTGTATCCCATTTATTCTATAATTGCTTTAACAGATATTTAAAAATAATGCATGTACTTTATTAGTATAGTAATGTATACATAAAATTCATTTAAAATACATACATATTGGGGAAATATGCTCAAAGAATTTTTTATCATTGGGATATGTGATCAAAAACTTTGTAGAGCACTGTACTAGAGAACTATGGGCACCACAAGAAATGTAAGCATGCAAATCAGAGGATTTTACATTATTTTCTTTTATAATATAAAATAACATGTCTAAACAGCTTCCAAGTCAGTAGGCAAATCTCTTTTTCAGACATTTGATAAACATTAAATTCTATTATTCTGATTTTTTAGTTTCTTGTTTCTCAGACTATGTTTGAAGGTCAGCTTATAAATTCCTATCTTACAAAACCAGCAAAAATGGAGGGAGGTGAATCCCACCATATTCTCTAAAAGTTCAGAAAACTAACCAGAGTTTCACTGTAAATATATAAATATACTATCCTGCCAATATATTTTCTGTTGAGTTAACATAACTGAGACATGGTAATAAATCTAGAGGCAGGAAAGACAGGAATATAAGCACATACTAATATAGCTGAATCAGGCAATACATGCTTGAATCATCACATCTTACAACGTCCTTTTTAATCTGCTTGCTCTTCACACTACTATTTTGAAGACATCAAACACTTCCACAGCTTCAACTAGCCCCTCTATGGAAAACACATGTAAAATCTGCATTTCAAAATTGGCCTCTTTCACAATGGCCAACCCACAGTTCCAAAGCCTTTCTCGAAGTGTATGCTCACATGTCCCACCATCATTTCAAACTTGACTGCTAAAACAAAACAATAGAAATGATAAAGCCCTGTTGTCACAAGATTTACCTACCAATCTACCTCCTCCTAACTTCCCTCTTCCTGTTTAGGATACGTCACTTTGCTGATGACTCAGCACAACCAGAGACCTACCCATCAGTCCAACACTTAACGTTAACAATCTACCTAAATGACAGCCTTCGCTTTCTCACACTCTCTCCCCGTTTTTTATTTTTATTGAAATATAGTTGCTTTACAACACTGTGTTATTTTCTGCTGTGCAGCTAAGTGAATCCGTTGTTATGTATACATATAGCCCCTCTTTTTTGGATTTCCTTCCCATTTAGGTCACCACGGAGCACTGAGCAGAGTGCTCTGTGCTGCACAGTTGGTTCTCACAGTCCTCTATTTTACATTAATACCCAGCAGTGTATGTATGTCAAACCCAGTCTCCCAATTCACCCCATCATCCCCCTTCTCCCCTTGGTATCCATAAGTTTGTTCTCAACATCTATGCCTCCATTTCTGTTTTGCAAATAGGTTCATATGTACTATTTTTCTAGATTCCACATACAGATGACGTTATACAATATTTGTTTTTCTCTTTCTAGGAAGAGTGTCTCCAAGCTCAATGTGGCAGTAATAGAATAGGAATGGTGTAGAAAAGGTACTGGAAGAGCGCCTCTGAGGGGTCCTGGTTCATCTGTGACTTTTTCCTTGATGGTTAGAACATTTGATGATGATGTCAAGGGCAGTGGCCTGATCCTCACTTGGGCCACTTAACTTTGATTTATGTTCTACTTCTGGATAACCAGCAAGGGATGGATCTGTGTCACTTCAAGCAAATTACTTCTTCTATCAAAGCCTCAGTTTCCTTATTGGTAAAATGCAGATCAAAATGTAGGGCAGACAGTGGCAATGAAATTTTAAATGATGCAATCAATACTCACAGTTAAGCCATAGCAGGCACCCACTGAAAAAGCTCAGCACACTTAATTACTATTATTGCTACTCTTTTTTTAAGGCTATCTTGCTGTATCTATTTATTTTGGCCGTGCCCTGTGGCAGGTGCGGTCTTAGCTCCCTGACCAGGGATCGAACCCGTGCTCCCTGCACGGGCAGCGCGGTCTCAATCACTGAACTGCTAGGGCCAAGGCCACAAACCTCATTAGCTGTTCTGTTCTTTGGTAAGTGTGCGCTCTCACTAGTCACCGAGGACACAACACCATTCATTCAGTGAGCTCCTCATCTGTTCTTTCCAGAAGGGCGTTCTGAGGGTTGAGCAGGTGCAGGGCACTGCACTAGGCTTAGGGGGGATGCACCCGCCTTCCTTCAGCTCGCCACCCAAGAAAGCTGGGAGTTACAGGGAGTCACCAGTCAGAGGCCCGACAGTGCCTGAACTGCAGAACTAGACAATGCAGAAAGGACTGATGACAGGAATGTCCATGTCTGAGAGACAGGAAGTCACTGTGGCGCATCCACGAGTTAACTTGAATTTCACGCTAACTGAAACAGCCTGTTTATGGTCTATCAAATATACATTGTACATCTGCTCTAATTACTAGAGAAAAGGACACGCTGACCAAAAGTAAAGACTGCCCAAGTTAAAAATAAAGATTAAATGCCTCTCCTCCTGGGATGCCAATGCTGGTCCTCCTTTGAGGATAAGACTCCCTTCCCAGGGACCAAGGCCATGCTGACTTGCTGTGAACTTGTTGGACTGTTCTTTTTTTGAAGCCTTGAAGAATGTACCCCTGACTTGTTTAATGTTCTTTGTTCTAACAGGAAATAAAACTGCGCTGAAAACCCTGCTTCTCAGGAGCAGATTATCAGAATTGTCTGGGAAGCAGGCTTCTAGGCTAGTCCTCAGTTTGGCTCAAATAAAGCTGCTTTCTATTCTTATAGCTGACTGTTATATTCATTATTACTGTCAACAGGATCCACTCCCTGGGAATATGAAGTGAAGTGAAGTCACTCAGTTGTGTTCAACTCTTTGCGACCCCATGGACTATGGCCTACGAGGCTCCTCCATCCATGGGATTTTCCAGGCAAGAGTACTGGTGTGGGTTGCCATTTCCTTCTCCAGGGGATCTTCCCAACCCAGGGATCGAACCCGGGTCTCCTGCACTGAATATACCCATTGATAAAAATGGGTTTCTCTTTAGATGCAAGCATGACTGCTGTCACACTAGCATAGATTCTGTGAGGCTGTATTCTCATGCTAACACTGCCATGTTCCCATCCCGGGAAGCAGGCTAGGGCAGCATGAAGGTGATGAGAGCAGGAAGGGGTCTCCTTTGGGCATCCCTGCACAGAGCTCATCACAGCAGAATGCAGCTCAACTGCCCTGGCCAGACTCACCAAACCCAGGAACAGGCAGGCGCTGTCCCTCGTTGTCTGTTCACAGCAATAACCTTTTGGACTTCCCTGCTGCATACAGGGACTGAGAAAAAAGAATGCTAGAGTTAAAACTAGAAAGTGGGGGCGGGAGGAAAGGGAAAGATTGGGAATTTGGGGTCAGGAGATGCAAACTTATATAGAGAGTGGATTGACAACAAGGTCCTACTACATAGCACCGGGAACCATATTCAATATCCTGTGATAAAGCAGAATGGAAAAGAATATAAAGATGAATGTTTAAGTAGTATAATTGAATCAATTGGCTCTATAGCAGAAATTACCACAACACTGTAAATTAACTAGACTTCAAAAAAAAAATAAACTAAAAAAAAAAAAAAAATTGGAAAGTGGAACGGAAAGAACCACAAATATCAGACAAGTAAAGAGTAATTAAGGCCTTCCCTTGTTGCTCAGTTAGTAAAGAATCTGCCTGCAATGCAGGAGACCAGGGTTCAATCCCTGGGTTGGTTCAATCCCTTCTTTTCTTTGTTCCTTTGCTTTTTCCTACAGCTGCTGAAAATTCTACTGCTCCCTTCATCTTGTCGATTTCCCCCCATTTCCACGGTGCTTAAGCTGCTCTCAGCCTTACCCCCAGGGGTTTTACTTTCTTACCCACGCCCCTCCAAAAGCGCATGAGAATGTTCTTCTCAAGCACATATTACTACCTTTCCAGACTTGCACAATTCCTCACTGGCTCTTGACTTTGAAAAAAATTTTCAGTTCTACTGTCTCCTGCCCCAAGATTCCCAGGCCTCTCAGCAGCCATGCCCTGTCTCCATCTCACCTTCAGAATCCTGGATCACACAACCCTAACAGCCAAGCACCTCACCTCGCCCCGGAGGCCCTTCCAGAATTGACCAGAACCTCAGATCTCTTCTCTCCACTCATCAAACACTCCCATCTCTTCTCTCTAAACTATGGAAATTCATTTCATGTGCTTGCAAAGACACACACCTGAGTCCAAACACCTTGGTTACACCTTTATTTTCTAACTTCTCAGATATTATTTTTATATATACTCAATAGTATTAATATTATGGTTCTAGATGTGTAGGTGTGTCTCCTGAGAGTATTTTCCGCATAGTATGTACTCAGATGTCATCTGATACACTGTCCCCAAGGGTTGCTTGAGTAGATTCCCAGGAGAGGAAAGGAGACTAAGATTTACCCACATATTAGAAAACTAGAAAATTCAGACCATCTGGTGATGGTACCAACACCCACACATCTGCCCAACCCAGAAACCTGGATTCTATCTTTGACTCTACCCCAATGATACAATTAATCATCAAGTTTCTGCTTTCAAATTTTTTCTTGAATCCATCCATGTTTCTCCATTTTTCACCCCGACTTGTCCATGCCAAGCTATCATCTCTGGTCTTCCTATATCTTCTTTTAGCTAGATTTCCCCCGAAGCTACTTTTTAAACAGGAGCTAAAATGAGACTTTAAATTTTTTTATCTATTAAAAATTTTTTTTTTTACTTTTATATAATTTAAAAGGTTACTTTCCATTTACAGTTATTACAAAATATTGGCTTTATTACCCACTTTGTACAAACAGTGTATAGAGTTAGTTGCTCAGTTGTGTCCGACTCTGCAACTCCACGGACTACAACATGCCAGGCTCCTCTGTCCATGGGATTCTCCACAAGAAAGTTGTTAAACATCCTTTCTAGAATGAGATTTTTAAAAAAGCATAAACCTAATGGTTTTATACCTTTAAGAACTTTTCAGAAACCTCCATTATCCTTGAGATGAAGGTAGAAATTCCTGCCCAGGCCCACCTCTCCAGCTGCCCCACCCCTCGGGAGCCCTGGCTCTCCACCCCTAAGTACACTTGAGTCACCTGGAGGGTTTGTCCTGGAGGACTCCAAAGTTTCTCATTTGCTAAGACTTGGGTGGGGCTCAATAATTTGCATTTCAGAGACCTCCCTGATGATCCAGTGGCTAAGATTCTGTACTCCCAATGCAGGAAGCCCGGAGTTCCAAATCCCGGTCAGGGAATTCGATTCCACATGCTGCAACTAAGATCCCGCATAATGCAATTAAGACCCAGTAGAGCCAAAGAAATGAATATTTTTTAAAATAGAATTTACACTTCATATCCATCAATGAACGAAGTATGGATACTCACCACAATATGGAAGAACCTTGAAAACATTATGCTAAAGTGAAAAAAAGCTAGTCATAAAGGGTCATCTATTGTATAATTCCATTTAAATAAAATGTCCAGAGAATAGACAAATCTACAGACAGAAAGCAGACGAGTGGCTGTGCAGGGCTGGAGTGAGGAGGATGGCAGGTGTGGGTAAGGGGTGTGGGACTGTCATCCGCGGTCCCAACTTCTCCATGCAGTCGACCACCTCTTCTTTCCTACACTTACGTCCTCACCACACTGATAACCCTTGCTTTCCATACCTGGAATGCCCTCTTGCCTTCTCAACAATGAATTCCTACCCCCTACAAAGCTCTACTTCAAGCCTACCTCTCTCACACAGGACCACCTCAGTCCAGAATATTCTCCAGTTACTTCCCCTGAACTTCCAGAGAACGTGACCCACATTCATTGTATGTCTAAGAGTTACTGGGTCCTGTCGAGTCAAGGAACTTGCAGTCCTGGAGGACAGGGAACTTACGCTATGTCTCTTTGACTTTAAAGTACTTTGCACGCTGCCTCAGCAAATGATGAAGTTGCAGAAACGATGGACGTGAAATTACCAACGCCTAGATGACTATGATCCTGAAATGAGTCATTTATTCTACATCTATTCAATGACCCATCAACCTACGCTTCTGACAAAATGATAAAACAGAAACACAAGTTAGTTAAGTAATTTACCCAGTAGACAGGGCTGGAATTCACATCTCCTAATAAGCAGCCCCACATCCGCTTCCCCTCTGCCAAGTGATTTTTGTTGTGTAGTTGCCAAGTCGTGTCTGACTCTTTTCGGCCCCATGGACTGTAGCCTGTTGGCTTCCTCTGTCCATGGAATTCTCCAGGCAAGAATACTGGAGTGGGTTGCCATTTTTTTCTCCAGGCGATCTACCCAACCCGTGGATCAAACCCCCATCTCCCACATTGCAGGTGGATTCTTCACTGCTGAGCCACCAGGGAAGTCCTGCCAAGTAATTTACGTTCAGGAATTGGGAAACTGAGAATTCTTGTCCCAGACTATTATCCCAAATGAAAATACAAAGCCTTGAGCTCTATGCATTATTTCAAGCAACTAGTTTCAAGCAAGGAAGCAGTTAATATTCAAAATTGAACCGTTCTAGAAACACACAATGAACCATGAGTCAGGGACGCAAAATAAAGAAGGGAAGAAAAAAAACCCATGAACACTTTAGATCTTAAAATTATCAGATATGGAATATAAGTAAGTGCAATATGTTCAAAGAAAGAAAAGAGGGATAATTTAAAAGTAAGTGGCAGAAGGGGGTGGGTTGGGGGAAGGAAGAATTGGGAGTCGGATTAGCAAATGCAAACTATATTATATATAGACTCTGGATAAACAACAAGGTACTACTGTATAGCACAGCAAACCATATTGAATATCCTATGATTAACCATAATGGAAAAGAATATGAAAAAGAATTTATATATATATATATATATAACTGAATCACTTTGCTGTACAGCAGTAATTAACACATTGTAAATCAACTATACATCAATAAAACTTAAGAAGAAAAAAAGTTCAAGCAGCAGGTGGAATTTTAAAGCAAACTTTCAAAGTTCTTCAAAGCTTCTTGGAAAGATAAGCAAAGGACCACAGCCTTAGGCTAAACAATCGGCCTCGACAACTCCACATGCACACCATCCACGTTGTCCAAACAGGTCCACGTGTCCAAACAGGAATCCAAATTACAAGTAGAGAGGCACATACCCACCAACGCCACTATAAAAACAGTGCCAAGGGCACAGACCTTTCTCCACTCACAGAAAATGCAAATTCGCCAAAACACATCCTCCTTTCTTTCCTTAAGAAATGGCCTTAAGCACTGGCAAATAATCACAAAAATTACTTTATGCCAAAGACATGACTCAGTGACTTCCCTTTCACTTTTCACTTTCATGCATTGGAGAAGGAAATGGCAACCCACTCCAGTGTTCTTGCCTGGAAAATCCCAGGGATGGCAGAGCCTGGTGGGCCATCTATGGGGTCACACAGAGTTGGACACAACTGAAGTGACTTAGAAAGGTACTAAAATGAAAGTGAAAGTGAAGTCGCTCAGTCGCGTCCGACTCTTTGCGGCCCATCAGGCTTCTCTGTCCATGGGATTCTCCAGGCAAGAATACTGGAGTGGGTTGCCATTTCCTTCTCCAGGAGATCTTCCCAACCCAGGGACTGAACCCGGGTCTCCTGCGTTGCAGGCAGACTCTTTACCCTTTGAGCCACCAGGGAAGCCAAAGATACTAAATTGTTTACAAATCCCAAGAGGGAAAGACACACAAAAGGTGAACACCAAGTCTAAAATATATCAATGAAAGTTTCAAAATCATGGTCCTAGGGCAAGCAACTAAAGGTTTCTAAGTGGGAATAATCAGATGACTGAAGACTAAACCCAGAGACGGGCCAAATGACAAACACCCTCCTAAACATCACCCCTTTCTCAAAAATATCCACTGGGTCCCCCCGCCGAGATCCACTGCCCTTGGGGTGGAGGCTTTCCAGGCATTCATTCATTCAGTCATCCTGAAAATACTGGAGTCATCACGTCTAAGACGTGGCAAGCACCCTGTGAGGGCTCAGTCCAACTCCATGGTCCATACAGGCCAAACCTAGCCCATCTTATTTCACACTGTGCATCCTAAGTCCAGTCTGGTCAGAGTCGTGATGAGGTCTAGAGCGTCAGTGGTAAAGGACCACTCTGCTATTGTTCTTACTGTTTTACTGTTCTCATACTGCAACCTTCCAGTGTTCTTTAATATTCTGAGAGATTGTCATAAAATGCATTTCTAGAAAAATGAAATGATTAAAAACATACAAAACAGAAGCCTAAAGTTTTCATGTCTATAGTCAGAAAACCATAAAGTTAATTCTGTAAACCTGCCACAGAAGTTGCGAAATGTTTACCCTCAATTGCAATACTTATATCAGCAACAAGGTCCAGTCCACAGATGCTACTCTGAGCAGGCTGCTCCAAGACTGACTGGGTCTGGGGGTGGGGGGATGGGGTTGGGGGGAAGAATAAATTAGGAGGAGTTTGGCATTAACATATACACCCTGTTACATACAAAATAGATAAACAACAAGGACCTACTGTACAGCATGAGAAACTATCCTCAATATCTTGTAATAACCTATAATGGAAAAGAATCTGAAAAAAAGAATATATACCAAATCATTTTGCTGTACACTTGAAACTAACACAATATTGTAAATTCACTATACTCAAATAAATAAATCAAAAATCAAAACAAAAAATTGACTGGGTCTTTACATAATGGCGCCTGGTAACTAAATCATCTCCAAATAGTCCACACTTCCTATCCAAGTTCTACTTATTCTTCAAGATTCAGCCCTAAACCCACACTGTGCTCAACTATGCCTACCCAGTGGTTCAAAGCTGGGGCAACTTTGTTCCCCCTAGGAAACAGTGGTCAATATCTGCAGACATTTTTGACTGTCACAATTAAGGGATACAATTGGCATTTGGGAGGCAAAGGCCAGAGGTGCTACTAAATATCCTCTGATGTACAGGACAGCCCCCCAGAATATCAACAGTGATGACGCTGAGGAATCCTGACTTATGCCAACCACTGCCCTCCCAGATCGTCTCCTAACCAAACTCCCATTATACCCACGGTCACCAGCAACCTAGAATTTAGTGATATACAGCCTGGCACTGTTTATTAACAGTTGTGTGTGTGTGTCTTTCCCCAACTTAACTGTAAATTCCTCTGGAGGATGAAGACCATATGTGTATCACATCTGAGTCCCCCACAGGACTTGGGAGGGTTACTCTGAGGACTGTTCGTCACATATCTGTTAGCTGACCTGTCTCCTTTCCCACCTGCTTGATGCAATATATACAGCTCTAACTAATTTCTCTATTAACTCATGCATTAAACTACTCTTACTCTGCACTTTAGCAAAAAAAAAAAGGAAAAAAAAAAACAAAACCAAACTTGTGTTACTTAGCAATGTGAAGCCATTAAAAAACATTAGCAAAAACCTGGAATGAAAGATGTGGGCGGTTTGATGCTATTGTTTTTACATTCCCTGTCAAGATTACATGTTTATTTCCTCAAAAGAAAAAGTCAGCCAAGTATAAAATACCAACTTAGAATGCCACTATCTTGCAGGACTATCTACGAAAATTGTATACTACTGTTCTCACACACGTTTCCTGTTAATTAGAGGATACTTTGTAGAAAAAGCTGCTCCAGCAGAACTCGCTATAATAGTCCAAATCCTCTGCAGTAAGGAGGAAATCCTGCTGACGATGGGTATTTTCCACCAAATATGACAGGACTGCAGCCAAAAGCCAAGCCTTTATCAATGGCCAGGGTGCTACACTGCAACAGTGTTTTTGCAACACGGTCTTCCCATTTCTATGCTAGTCCATCCTCAGATGTGCATAAAGAGATCCTAAGAGGTAATTTAGAAATGATAACTATTCACATTTGACAAAAGAGTATGGGGACAGTAGACTGTTCTCACAATTACATTTCATGGGAGATCACACAATGAGTGCACATTTCCATAGTGGGCACACACTGATGCCCCAGAGACGTTCTGGGCATTCTCATCCACATCCCATGGACCAGGTCCCATCAGCTTTCTCCTCCCTCGGTGGGCTACAAAGCCAGGCCAAGGCACCCTCTCTGCTGAAAATTCCAACTATCAAACTTCATTCACAGCTTCCTGGGTGGGTGGCTCAATCAGTAAATAACTGGCTTGCAATGCAGGAGATCCAGGTTTGATCCCTGGGTCAGGAAGATACTCTGGAGAAGGAAATGACAACCCACTCCAGTATTCTTGCCTGGAGAACCCCACGGACAGTGGAGCCTGGCAGGCTACAGTCCATGGGGTCGAAAGAGTTCATGACTTAGCAATTAAAGTACCACCAACTTCATTCAGTTGGACACTCTGTTCTGTTGAGATCCCAAAAAACCACCATGAGGAGCTTTCAAGTCTAGTCGTATCTCCGGAGGCACTCACCCTTCCCACAGATGACCCTGATTCCTGCAGTCCAGATGAGATAAAGTCTGTCTGGAAGAATGTCTCTAAATTCTTGAAGAATGTCCTCAAATTCCTATCTTCAACCGGGTCATTTCTGAATTCCATCTTGACTCCAAAGAGTCAGTGGAAGAAATTAACAAAGAACTAGAAATTAACACAACCTTGTAAATCAACCAGGAAAGTGAAAAGTCAAAGTGTTAGTCGTTTAGTGATGTCCGACTCTTTGCAACCCCTCGGACTGTACCCCGCCAGTCTCCTCTGTCCATGGGATTTCTGGACACCCAGTGTCCAGAACACTGGGGTGGGCTGCCATTCCTTTCTCCAGGGGATCTTCCTGACTCAGGGATCGAATCCACATCGCCCGCATTATGGGCAGATTCCTTCCGTCTGATCCATCAGGGAAGCTCAAGTAAAAAAAAAAAATATTATAACTGAAAAAAAAAAATTAGTGAGAGGGGGTGGCAGCACAAAGAAAAACCAAATTCTTTAAAAGGTCAAGGAGCCATGGTTCACTCGACAGGCTTTACAAGACCTTGTGCGGACCTTGAAAGGGTGTAAACGTTGCCATGGGAACTAGGAGAGCACAGGTGACAAAACAAGGCCTCTGATTTGAGGCGGAGCATAGTCACTGGGGCGAGAGGAGAGAGTCAGGGCTTGTCAACAAGCAACCTCCTTATGAAACCGGCAGTAACTCAGCAGTGCCCACAGGCTCAGGACAGCCCAAAGGCAGGTGTTCTGTGGGGAAGGTACTGGGGATGAACCATCACACTACAGCTAATGTGTGGATGGGAACAAAAGCACAGCATGAGAACTACAGAAAGAAGGAATATAAAACAAACGGCTCCGAGGATGATAAGGAAAAAGAGTCAACATCTACAATACTGACAGACAGAAAGAAAAGTGGGAAGTGAAGAGCAGGTGCCATATGGGTACAGAGTTAAGAGTAAGCAAGTTACTTTCTCTTGGGATTGGAGAGGGAGGTTTTCGGCATAAGTGAAACTCAGCCCCTTAAGCACAAATTTATGACTATCTTTTTCAAAGTGTGCAAGTGCTAAATTGCTTCAGTCGTGTCCGACTCTTTGGGACCCCGTGGACTATAGCCCGCCAGACTCCACTGTCCATGGGATTCTCCAGGCAAGAATACTGGAGTGGGTAGCCATTTCCTGCTTCACGGGATCTTCCTGACCCAGGGATCGAACGGTCTCCTGCACTGCAGGCGGATTCTTTACCATCTGAGCTACAAGGGAAGCTAGTAAAGAATCCATCTGCGATGCAGGAAATGCAAGTTCAATCCCTGAGCAGGAAGATCCCTGGAAAAGGAAATAGCAACCCACTCCAGGATTCTTACCTGGTAATAACCATGGACAGAGGAGCCTGCCAGGCTATACAGTCCATTGGGTCGCAAAGAGTCAGACACGACTTAGCAATTAAACAACAACCAAAGTTACTTTCTCCTGGGATTGGAGCCTGAGGGTTTCGGTATAACTGAAACTCGGCTCTTTAAGCACAAATATCTTATTTTAAGCCACTTTTATTTTAGACATCTTTCTGAAAGGTACCACACGTGTTCTTGCCTTGTTCAGCAGGGTACATCAAGTCAAAATATCCCAACTCTGATTTGATCTCTCCTGGACTGAGCGTTATCTTGCTGACCCATTTTTGTCCTCTGATGTGGTATGCTGACATTCTCAGAGCCCACTTCCATCTCAGAGCCTGCTGGCTTATTCTATACCAAACAGACCAAAGCTGTGCTTCTGGAATGCTCCATGTCTGACTTCAGAAGGCGACTCCCCTTCTCAGAGCTTCCCCTGGTGACCCCGATCCCCACCCCATGGGGCCAGGACTGCAGGACCCCACGGCATTCCCAGTCGTCTGGAAGAAGGCAGCCCCCCAACTGGCTGAGTGGAGACCAGCCAACTGCCTTTCAGAGGTCTCCCTGCTTCCTTCCAAATGAAGATTCTAGAATCCTGGTATCAGGATAAGAGAAGTAATACTGTAATAAAATTATCCCTAATGACGTAGATTCTTCACGCCATCTGTTTAAGATGCAGTGAAATGAATCACGCCCCTCGCAGCCTTTCTCTTTTCCAACCAGACTTTCATCTACCTACTCCATGCCAGGCCCCCCCTGGCAAGGTCACAAACTCTTATTAGCTTTCCTTTCTGATGTGGAAGCTATAGAAATAATATTTCTTTTCCATGTTGTTCAATAAATTCAACATGCCAAGTTCTCTGACAGGAAATGTGTGCGTACACACTCAGTCATGTCCAACACTGCGACCCCATGGATTGTAAGACAAGAATACTGGAGCGGGTAGCCATGCCCTCCTCCAGAAAATCTTCCTGATCCAGGGATTGAACCTGAGTCTCTTAAGTCTCCTGCACTGGCAAGTGAGTTCCTTACCACTAGCGCTACCTGGGAAGCTATGACAGGAAGCGTGGGGGGAATAAAAGGATGACTAGAAAACTGCATATGAGAAGGAAGGAGACATATGGGAAATCTCTACTTTCTATTCACTTTTGCTGCAAATCTAAAATTGCTCTTAAGAAAATAACGCTATAAAAGCACTTGTAAAACATAAATATTTTCCTTTAAAAAAAAAAATGAACAGAACCTGACCTCAGCGAATTTAGAACTTAAGAGTTCAAATCACCTGGGTACAAAATCACTGTAACCAAGTGTGAAATGGGCGTCCCGGGGGGCGCAAGCGGTAAAGAATCTGCCTGCCAATACAGGGGATGCAAGAGTCTCAGGTTCGATCCCTGGGTTGGGAAGATCCCCCGGAGTAGGAAATGGCTACTAGTATTGGCTCTAGCATTCGTGCCCAGAAAATCCCGTGGACAGAGGACCTGGCGGGCCACAGTCCTTGGGGTCACAAAGAGTGGGCCACGACTGAGCACACACGCACAAGGCTTACACGTGTTGAGGCCGCAGGAGAGCAGTTCCCCAGGTTGGACTTTGCGGGGCTGGGGAAACAGAGTCCTCCCAATTTAGAAGGTGAAAAAGGGAGACAGGTTGGATCATGAGGCGGATGTACTGGGAAATGTTACTGGCACGGGCTTCAAAGAAGGAAGAGGCCTAGTCCCTGTGCAAGGTCAAGGGAAAGAAAGTGGCGTGAGAAAAGGCGCAGAGGGAAAGGATTTAAAAAGCTTGGTATGGGGACTTTCCTGGTGGTCCAGTGGCTAAGACTCCTACTCCCAATGTAGGGGGCCTGGGTTTGAACCCTGGCCAGGGAACTAGATCTCACATGCCACAACTAAGAGCCCGTGTAGTCTCTAATAAAGAGAAAAGCCTGGTATGTATATATAGTTGGAGGAGGATGTGGCAATCCACTCCAGTATTCTTGCCTGGAGGATCCCTTGGACAGAGGAGCCTGTCGGGCTACAGTTTACAGGGTTGCAAAGAGTCAGACGTGACTGAAGCAATTTAGCACATATGCATGCCAACAAAGGTCCATCTAGTCTACAGTTACGGTTTTTCCAGTAGTCATGTATGAATGGGAGACTATAAAGAAAGCTGCTGCTGCTAAGTCACTTCAGTTGTGTCCGACTCTGTGCAACCCCATAGACAGCAGCCCACCAGGCTGCCCCATCCCTGGGATTCTCCAGGCAAGAACACTGGAGTGGGTTGCCATTTCCTTCTCCAATGTATGAAAGTGAAAAGTGAAAGTGAAGTCGCTCAGTAGTGTCCGACTCTTAGCGACCCCATGGACTGAAGCCCACCAGGCTCCTCCATCCATGGGATCCTCCAGGCAAGAGTACTGGAGTGGGTTGCCACTGCCTTCTCCAAAAGAAAGCTGAGTGCCAAAGAATTGGTGCTTTTGAACCGTGGTGTTGGAGAAGACTCTTGAGAGTCCCTTGGACAGCAAGATCCAACTAGTCCATCCTAAAGAAAATGAGTCTTGAATATTCATTGGAAGGACTGATGCTGAAGCTGAAACTCCAATACTTTGGCCACCTGATGCGAAGAAGTGACGCATTTGAAAAGACCCTGATGTTGAGAAAGATTGAAGGCGGAAGGAGAAGGAGATGACAACGGATGAGATGGTTGGATGGCACCGCTGACTGGCTGGACATGAGCTTGAGCAAACTCAGGGAGTTGGTGACGGACAGGGAAGCCTGGCGTGCTGCAGTCCATGGGGTTGCAAAGAGTCAGACACGACTGGTGACTGAACTGAAGTGAACTGATATACACAGTAGAGAAAATGCTGCAGAGGTAGGTCAGGATTGGATCAGAGGGCCCATGGTGCCAGCCTAAGAAGTGAGGCCCTGAAGGGAGCAGGTGTCAGCAGACAATGGGGTTTTCCTACACTCTCTGAACTGAACAGACTTCATCTTGTTAGAAGGAAGATGCTTAGTTTCCCGTTTTTAATGGAAAAGGAATTTTAAAAGGTGAAGTACTAATCTCATCTCTCTTAATCATTTCTTAGAACCAAGTTCACCACTTAAATATTACTGTGGAACTCAAACAGCATATGTGTGCGTCATGCTCTCACTCTACAAGCGAGAAATGCATGCCAGTGGAAAAGGAATCATCCAGACTAAGACACGGAGAAGGCAATAACACCCCACTCCAGCACTCTTGCCTGGAAAATCCCATGGACGGAGGAGCCTGGTGGGCCACAGTCCGTGGGGTCGCTAAGAGTCAGACACGACTAGCGACTTCACTTTCACTTTTCACTTTCACGCACTGGAGAAGGAAATGGCAACCCACTCCAGTGTTCTTGCCTGGAGAATCCCAGGGACGGGGGAGCCTAATGGGCTGCTGTCTATGGGGTCGCACAGAGTCGGACAGGACTGAAGTGACTTAGCAGCAGCAGCAGTAGGCTAAGACACCAGGCAGCGTGGCACACAATCCAATCCATCTCTTTGACAAAAAGAGAATAGGAAAGGTGATATCTGTTTCAGTTCACACTCTCGTACAAAATATTTTGAAAAAAAAAAAAAAAAAAAAGTCTCTCAATTTCCCACTAAAGTCTTTTATTTAAGTAACACTTCCTAGAATCTTAAAAATAGTTATCTTCCCAGTTGAAGAGACGCTATCTTTCTGGCTACTTCAGAATATGGCTTTCTTTGCCCTCATCCAGATAAATCTACCTGCCTTGGAGGCTTACTGACAGGACAGATCATTCTAGCATTACATTCCCTAGGACTCTGTTTTCCGTGCTCACCTTTTCCACTCAATCAGATGACTAGCTATCTGGAGGAAAGGGTCATGCCACGTATTCATGTTGTGTCCTGAACATGGGTGAACACTGGGCAACAAAAAGTACTCATGAATATATAGGAAAGGATTAATTCAATTAATTTTAAATCTATACCTTCCTTACCCATGGATCAAAAGCACATCTCTGGTGTCTCCTACATTGGCAGGTGGGTTCTTTATCACTAGTGTCACCAGGAAGCCTAATATATATAAGTAGAGAGAGAGAGAGAGAAATCCCTTAATGACTCAATTCTGTCATATGGGTCTAAGTGTGGAATAAAAGAAAAAAAAAAAGTAAAAGTGTTACTTGCTTAGTCACGTCCGATTCTCTGCAACCCCATGGACAGAGGGCAGACTAGCCAGGCTCCTCTGTCCACAGAATTCTCTAGGCAACAATACTGGAATTGGTAGCCATTCCCCTCCCCAGGGGATCTTTGCAATCCAGGGATTGATCCTGGGTCTCCTGCGTTGCAGGCAGATTCTTTAACATCTGAATTAAAAAGTTAGAGTTAGCTCTGGGGAAAAAAAAAGATCTAAACCAGTTCTTAAGAAATAACAGCAACATTATTGGTCGCAAGGGACATGCAAATCAAAACCATAGTGAGATTCCATCACATACCCACTGCCCCCAAACACCTAATAACCATTTAGGACTATTATGTCCTTCCTTCCACAAAAAAGACTTTCACTAGCTCCATTCTTCATGAAACACATCTAACCTTCTCACAGACTCTCAGCTTTACCTACTTTGATAGTCATGGATGCCAAGAAATAGGTTCTAGTGTATGAAAAAGAGACGGTTGGATGGCATCACCAATTCAATGAACATGAACTTGGGCAAAATTCAGGAGATGATGAGGGACAGGGAGTCCTGGCATGCTGCAGTCCTTGGGGTTGCAGAGAATTGGACATGACTTGGGGACTGAACAACAATAAATATGAAAAAGAACAGCATGAGCTCAAGAACAAATGGCTCAGAGTTGGAAAGATGGCAGGAATGATGGGGAGCTGTGAAGACCCCAGGGGTATGTGCCCTGATGAAGAAGGGCCACCACGAGCCATCTTCAGTGGGTCTTTGCCTTGATGGAGGCCAAAAAATCTTCCCATGTCTCAAGAAGAATGGGAAATCCAGATCATGTGTCGGAGTGAGAAAGACATCCCTAGGATATAAAATCTTTGCTCAAAAAAATTTAAACACTGTTAAGTTAAAAACAAAGGGGTTCTTTTTATGGCTGGGTAATATTACTGTATATACACACCACAACTTTTTATCCATTCATCTATTGATGGACATCTAGGTTGCTTCCATGTCCCAACACTATTGTAAATAGTGTTGCAATGAATATTGGGGTACATGTATCTCTTTCAATTATGGTTTTCTCAGGGTACATGACCAGTAGTGGGATTGTTGAGTCATATGGTAGTTGACTTCTAGTAGAGGTGATGGAATGCCATCTGAGCTATCTCAAATCCTAAAAAATGATGCTGTGAAAGTGCTGTACTCATTATGTCAGCAAATTTGGAAAACTCAGTAGTGGCCACAGGACTGGAAAAGGTCAGTTTTCATTCCAATCCCAAAGAAAGGCAATGCCAAAGAATGTTCAGACTACGGCACAATCGCACTCATTTCAAACACTAGGAAAGTAATGCTCAAAATTCTAAAAGCCAGGCTTCAAAAGTATGTGAACAAAGAACTTCTAGATATTCAAGCTGGATATAGAAAAGGCAGAGGAACCAGAGATCACATTGCCAACATCCGCTGGATCAGAGAAAAAGCAAGAAAGTTACAGAAAAACATCTACTTCTGCTTTATTGACTATGCCAAAGCCTTTTGACTGTGCATCACAACAAACTGGAAAATTCTGAAATGGGAATACCAGACCACCTGACCTGCCTCCTGAGAAACCTGTATGCAGGTCGAGAAGCAACAATTAGAACTGGACATGGAACAAAGGACTGCTTCAAAATTGGGAAAAGAGTATGTCAAAGCTGTATACTGTCACCCTGTTTATTTAACTTATAGGTAAAGTACATTAGCGAAATGCCCAGTTGGATGAGCACAAGCTGGAATCAAGATTGCCGGGAGAAATATCAAGAGCCTCAGCTATGCAGATGACACCACCCTTATAGCAGAAAGCAAAGAGGAACTAAAGAGCCTCTTGATGAAGGTGAAAGACTGAAGAACTGAAGGTGAAAGAGGAGAGCGAAAAAGTTGGCTCCAAACTCAACATTCAGAAAACTAAGATCATGGCATCCAGTCCCATCACTTCCCAGATGGGGAAACAATGGAAACAGTGACAGACTTTATTTTCTTGGGCTTCAAAATCCACTGCGGATGGTGACTGCAGTCATGAAATTAAAAGACGCTTGCTCCTTGGAAGACAAGTTAGGACAAACCTAAACAGCATATTAAAAAGCAGAGACATTACTTTCCCAACAAAGATCCGTATAGTCAAAGCCATGGTTTTTTCAGTAGTCACGTACAGAAGTGAGAGTTGGACGGTAAAGAAGGCTAAAGGCCGAAGAAGTGATGGTTTTGAACTGTGATGTTGGAGAAGACTCTTGGGAGGCCCGTGGACTGCAAGATTAAACCAGTCAATCCTAAAGGAAGTCAATCCTGAATATTCATTAGAAGGACTAATGGTGAAGCTGAGGCTCCAGTCCTTTGGCCACCTGATGCGAAGAGCTGACTCACTGGAAAAGATCCTGATGCTGGGAAAGACTGAAGGCGGGAGGAGAAGGGGATGACATCGGATGAGATGGTTGGATGGCATCACTGACTCAATGGACATGTGTTTGAACAAACTCCAGGAGATGGTGAAGGACAGGGAAGCCTGGTGTGCTGCAGTCCATGAAGTCAACAAAGAGTCAGACATGACTGAGCGGCTAACTGAGCAACAGCAACAACGTGGTAGTTCTATTCCCAGCTTTTAGAGCCTGTTATATAGAGTGAAGTAAGTCAGAAAATGAAAAACATATATTGTCTATTAACATGTATATACTTGGAATCTAGAAAGATGGTACTGATGGACCAATCTGCAGGGTGGCAATGAAGACACAGACATGTGGACAGAGGACAGACTTGGGGACATGCTGGGGAAGGAGAGAGCGGGATAAATTGAGACCATAGCACAGCAGTCTACAAATTATCGTATTTAAAATACATAGCCAGTGGCAATTTGCTTTTTGATGCAGGGAGCTCCAATCGGGTACTCTGCGACAACCTGGAGGTGTGGTAGGTGGGAGGAAGGCTTAAGAGGGAGGGGACATGTGTGTACTTATGGCTGATTCATGTTGATGTATGACAGAAACCAACACAATACTGTAAAGCAACTACCCTCCAATTAAAAAAATTTTTTTAAAAGGGGGTGCCAGCCTCTGCAAACAGGCCATGAGGTAGCACATGTTAACCCCAATAAGCAATGTCAAATTCAGGTCTTCCTAGGAATGTGTTCCATCGAATACAGGACTTATTGTTTGGTTATAAGAACAATTCCTTTTCTTTAGTTAAATCTTAATAGTTTCACTTGAAGTTGAAAATTTACCAAGACCAGAGAATTACTGTTAACTTAAATTTAAATGAGCTCATAATATTATTGACAGCTGCCATTTCTTGAAACTCCCAACAACTTTACAAATGGGAACGCTGAGGTCCAGAGGAATAAAAAGACTTGCTAAACTATCCTGCTAAACTCTACTGCCAGTTGGGGAACCAGAAGCATAATCTGAACCCAGGTCTTTCTGCGCTGAAAATCCATTCTCTCCACTTCCAGTGGCTACCAGGCCAAGTTCCTTTAAGGAGTACAAATAACAAACACATAGCCCTGAGTACTTCCTGCACATGCTGTGAGTGACAGTTATTATTATGAAAGATTAGCTTTCCATGTCAACCATACTTTAAACATTTTTTTTTATTTTAAAAATTTACTTATTTTTATTTTGGCTGTGCTGTGCCTTCATTGTGGTGCAAGGGCTGAGTTGCCCTGTGGCATGTGGGATCTTACTCCCCTGACCAGGGATGGAACCCATGTCTCCTAAATTAGAAGGCGGATTCTTTACCACTGGACCATCAGGGAGGTCCCTCAGTCTATAGCATCCCTGATAGCTTTCATCAGTCTCTAAAGAAGCAAAGCCATTGTTTAAACAAGCCCTGAGGACACTGTGCCTAAAATGACCTGCTCCACAGCTGAGTGGAGGCCCCTCGAATGGCTCTGTGGAGTCTTGACCCCCACCACCCTGCTTTGTTAGCTTGGGCTCACACACTGTTATCCTAGCAAGTTTTCTGGGTCAGCATGGCCAGGTTCTCACTGGCCTCCAATCAGAGGCTTTTATGGTGGGGCAACGTGGGGTTAACAAAAAATGGACTAGACACAAAACCAGAAGACACGGGTTTCACTGAGCTAAATGATGCTTGGCATGTGACTTAACCACTCTTGTGCCCCCAATATTCTCATCTGCAAAATGGGTATAATAGCCTGCAGTCTGTACGGTGACTGTAAGGACTGAATTACCTGCAGGAAAAAACTGTTCAAGAATGCTGGGCATGGGTAAACACTCATCACTCACCCAATCTTTATTGTTCAAGGCTCAGTAGGGCACACAGGCTGATCCTCTTCTATTCCAGCACTTTTCTCCCTCTCTTGTCTCCACCACCTTGCTCCACAAAGCCCCTGCTCTCTTTGACCACCATCCCTCTGCCCATCTGCCAGATGTGAAAGAACCCTGCATCAAGGTTCGTTCTTCAGTTTCACAGTCAGAATAATCATGATGGTCTTTTCTGGAAGTTATCACTCATCTTCATTAAACACGGAGAGCCTGACCTTTCTCTGCTGCCACCCCCTTATTTAAGGGTAGATGTTTGCAAAGGATCAGACAGATCAGATCAGTCACTCAGTCTTGTCAGACTCTTTGCGACCCCATGAATCACAGTACAACAGGCCTCCCTGTCCATCACCAACTCCCAAAGTTCACTCAGACTAACATCCATCGAGTCAGTGATGCCATCCAGCCATCTCATCCTCTGTCGTCCCCTTTTCCTCCTGCCCCCAATCTCTCCCAGCATGAGAGTCTTCTCCAATGAGTCAACTCTTCACATGAGGTGGCCAAAGTACTGGAGTTTCAGCTTTAGCATCGTTCCTTCCAAAGAAATCCCAGGGCTGATCTCCTTCAGAATGGACGGATTGGATCTCCTTGCAGTCCAAGGGACTCTCAAGAGTCTTCTCCAACACCACAGTTCAAAAGCATCAATTCTTCTGCGCTCAGCTTTCTTTATAGTCTAACTCTCACATCCATACATGATCACTGGAAAAACCATAGCCTTGACTAGGCGAATCTTTGTTGGCAAAGTAATGTCTCTGCTTTTTAATATGGTATCTAGGTTGGTCATAACTTTCCTTCTAAGGCGTAAGCGTCTTTTAATTTCATGGCTGCAGTCACCATCTGCAGTGATTTTGGAGCCCAGAAAAATAAAGTCTGACACTGTTTCCACTGTTTCCCAATCTATTTCCCATGAAGTGATGGGACTGGATGCCATGATCTTCGTTTTCTGAATGCTGAGCTTTAAGCCAACTTTTTCACTCTCCTCTTTCACTTTCATCAAGAAGCTTTTTAGTTCCTCTTCACTTTCTGCCATAAGGGTGGTGTCATCTGCATGTCTGAGGTTATTGATATTTCTCCCAGCAATCTTGATTCCAACTTCTGTTTCTTCCAGGCCAGCGTTTCTCATGATGTACTCTGCATAGAAGTTAAATAAACAGGGTGACAATATACAGCCCTGATGTACTCCTTTTCCTATTTGGAACCAGTCTGTTGTTCCATGTCCAGTTCTAACTGTTGCTTCCTGACCTGCATATAAATTTCTCAAGAGGCAGATCAGGTGGTCTGGTATTCCCATCTCTTTCAGAATTTGCCACAGTTTATTGTGATCCACACAGTCAAATCCACTTTGATCCACTTTGGCATAGTCAAAAAAGGAAAAACAGATGTTTTTCTGGAACTCTCTTGGTTTTTCCTTGATCCAGCGGATGTTGGCAATTTGATCTCTGGTTCCTCTGCCCATTCTAAAACCAGCTTGAACATCTAGAAGTTCACAGTTCACATATTGCTGAAGCCTGGCTTGGAGAATTTTGAGCATTACTTTCCAAGCGTGTGAGATGAGTGCAATTGTGCAGTACTTTGAGCATTCTTTGGCATTGCCTTTGGGATTGGGATGAAAACTGACCTTTTCCAATCTTGTGGCCACTGCTGAGTTTTCCAAATTTGCTGGCATATTGAGTGCAGCACTTTCACAGCATCATCTTTCAGGATTTGGAATAGCTCAACTGGGATTCCATCACCTCCACTAGCTTTGTTCGTAGTGATGCTTTCTAAGGCCCACTTGACTTCACATTCTAGGATGTCTGGCTCTAGGTCAGTGATGACTCCATCGTGATTATCTGGGTCGTGAAGATCTTTTTTGTAGTCTTCTGTGTATTCTTGCCACCTCTTCTTAATATCTTCCACTTCTGTTATGTCCATACCATTTATGTCCTTTATCGAGCCCATCTTTACATGAAATGTACCTTTGGTATCTCTGATTTTCTTGAAGAGATCCCCTAGTCTTTCCCATTCTGTGGTTTTCCTCTATTTCTTTGCATTGATCGCTGAAGAAGGCTTTCTGATCTCTTCTTGCTATTCTTTGGAACTCTGCATTCAGATGTTTATATCTTTGCTTTTCTCCTTTCCTTTCTGCTTCTCTTCTTTTCACAGCTATTTGTAAGGCCTCCCCAGACAGCCATTTTGCTATTTTGCATTTCTTTTCCATGGGGATGGTCTTGATCCCTGTCTCCTGCATCAATTCAATCCACTGTCGGATATTTCTATTCCCTCTTACTCACAGACTGGAAACATTCTACACTCACTTACATGAATCTGAAACGTGCAAAGAGTCAGAGACAGGACTGCCAAGTACGGGGACGAGCCCCAGGCCGCCTTCTCTGGTATCAGAGCAGACATCAACAATCAGTCACACTGTGTGGTTCCCAGCTCATCCCAGACAAGGCTCCCAAACCCCTCTCCCAGCTCTCCAGGCAGCCACCATCCATCGGACAGGGCTGCCATTTGGGATGAAATCTACTTGCCAAGTTTAGGAAGCCTTAAGTCAGATGAGGACTCTAAAATCACATACCATGTACAGCAAAGGACAGTGTCCGTTTGCATCATAGCAAGCACTTTGTCGGCTGTGAATAAGCATGGCTTAATGACTCACGCACAGCATGCTGTGTCCCTATATGGTGCTCACACATTACAGAAGAACTCTAATTAAGTGATTTGCTTGGGGAATGACCTCAAATAATTATGCTCTTAATTTCAATTTCAGTCAAAAACTGAACTTAAACTTACTAAAAGCTCTCTAAAAATTACACCAGCGTGCACCCTTGGTTTAGTAAAGTATTATGTACTGAACACAATATTTTTATGATTAAAGATTTTGTACGATCCAGGGTTAAAATTTTTCATGTTTTTATTACTGCTGTTATTACTACTGCTGCTGTTAATGATGATACACTGAAAATAATAGATAACAGGCATTGAATACTTTGTGTACCTGGCACTCTATATGGAATACTTCATTGAAGAAATCATTGATGCTCACAGCAATCCTATACAGAAGGTACCACTCCAGTCCCATTTTTACAAATGACGGGACCGAGTCTACTTGCCTAATGCCACATCCCTCACCAATGGCAGACTAGGATTTGGACCAAGCCCCGCCTTAACCATGAGACTACACCAATGTAGCCAATGTGCTTGCACTGGTGATATCTACCCAAGGGAAGATAATCCAAAGATCAGGCAGAAGTAGGCACTTGAGTTGAATGTAAACTGACTCCAGAATTAAATAAATCAGCAGATATTTAATGCAAAGATCTACTTTGGCAAATATGTTGTTTTGTCATAAAGGGATAGTTCAACCCAAACCTCCTGTCAAGGGGGGAATCCAGGCTTATGGAAATGGCCGATTCTTAGGCAAAGGATCTGTCCTAAGGAACATGATTACTAAAGCAGAGAAGCTGGAAGCGTCAATCTACTTGGGAATGTCATGAATGGAGACATACTCCCATTCCTCAGGCAACCCACAGAAGGAAAACAAACTGACTCAAAAGTTATGTTGGTTGCGTTGCTTTGAGGGTTTTTCTTTTGCTTTGATGTCTTGTTTTTCATTTGAACGTGTTCTATTTGAAGTCAGAGGTATTCATAAACCGATTTAAATGAGATATAGCCACAAATTGTTTCCCAACTTAACATGCACAACAGGTGGTGTTTTTTTTTTAATTTACCTTTTTCTCTTTTAATTAAAGTACAGTTGATTTACAATGCTGCGTTAGTTTCAGGTGTAAAGCAAAGTGCTTCAGTTACACATATATACATATATCTCTATTCTTTTTCAGATTCTTTTCCCTTACAGGTTATCACAAGACACTGATACAGTTCCCTGTGCTATACAGGGAACTATACAAGCTATACATGGTGCTAGACAAGCAACCTTGTTGGTTGCTTGAATACTAGATGGCTAGGTAGCAACAGCTACTGACTTTAACTCCATGTATTTGCATTTACTAAACACCACTGAACTGACCTGTCAGGCAAGTCACCTCTCACTCTTCCACTCCCAAAGGCACTAGAGCCAAGGTGATAAAAAGCCATTTCCAGATATGGGCTACTCATCACCACTGCTGCTGCTGCTGCTAAGTCGCTTCAGTCGTGTCTGACTCTGTGTGACCCCAGAGACGGCAGCCCACCAGGCTCCCCTGTCCCTGGGATTCCCCAGGCAAGAACATTGGAGTGGGTTACCATTTCCTTTTCCAATGCATGAAAGTGAAAAGTGAAAGTGAAGTCGCTCAGTTGTGTCTGACTCCTAGCCACCCCCTGGACTGGTACTAGGAAGTGGAAAATGCATCCTGAAGCAGTACAACTCTCTGCCCAGAGTCAGAAACAAGCTCCATTTCCGGCTTCAAGAGCCGGGCTGTAATGTTGGCATGGAGCCCACAAAGGTCCCACAACAAGGCAGACACACCCCGACGCACACCACTCCTATCCTTCCACTGTCAGGCGTCAGTTCCAGGAAACTCCCTTTGGGGTTTTGCCAGTTACAAAGGAGTCAGGTCCTCTCAGAAATAAATAAGTTGTCAAAGCTAACACAAGGGATCAGATGTAGGAGACCAATCAAACTGCTCCAGCACCTCCCAGGGGCCATACCAGCCTAAAGGGCCCTGGGGTTATAGGTGGAGGGCCCCCTCTGCCAGCATCTGGTTCAGCTGTCAGTTTACAGCAAAGCTGTCATGAGTCTGGAACAGAAGCATTCAATGAAGTACTTTTCCTAGGTTGATTTCTCTTTTAGCATTTGTGGGGAAAAAAAATCAAACGTAAAAGAAATAACAGCACTAACTTTAAATTGCTATAGTCTTGGGACTTCTCTGAGGGTCCAGTGGTTAAGACTTTGTGTTTCCCCTGTAGGGGGAATGGGTTTGACTCCCCTGCCCCAGTTGGTGAACTAATATCCCACATGCTGCATGGCCAAAAAAAAGAAAATATCTGCTACAATCCTGGTCCTGAGGGACTAGCCTGTACTGGCAGGAAAACCCAGATAAGCCCCTGAAGAGGACAGAAGGGAAACCACTGCTTTAACCTAGATGCTCAGCAGGTGTCAATTTCCAATCTCGGACTCCCCCTCCCTTGCCCCCGCCCCAGCCATCCCAAGCACCAATCAGAAACTTGGCAATGGTAAGACCTGATCCCTATTGGTTTAAAAACACCAAACAGAAGAGTTGGATGACTTGTTGTTACAAGAGGACCCCAAAAACCAAGTGAACAGCATCAGAAGCGGAGGATTTCCCTCACAGGTTAACAAGCATTCACCATTTTACAGAAAGAATAAATTTTCAATAAATTTCTAATTTGGAAAGCTAAGCTCCTTCCCTGCAAAATGGATAAGCAAAATAATACAAAGTTGACCACAGAAAAATAACGAATACAGGAATGTGATTTAAATGATAACTTAAGTTTCTAACTAACCCTGCAGCTAAACTGCTGCTACTGCTGCTGCTAAGTCGCTTCAGTCGTGTTCGACTCTGTGCGACCCCAGAGACAGCAGCCCACCAGGCTCCCCTGTCCCTGGGATTCTCCAGGCAAGAACACTGGAGTGGAGTGCCACTGCCTTCTCCAGCAGCTAAACTAACACCTATTAAAGCAGTCTGTACTGAAAAACAGATGAAACCTAAAAGGGTCTCCTTCTGAGTTTAGAGTTTGGGGGACAAATTTTTAAAAAATTAACGTTTGGCAGCTAAACTAAAAATTTCTTGATCCCATTTTTTTCCAAATCCACATTTCAAAAAAGTGTTTCAAACTTTCACATATAATCATTAAATCATAATAAATTTTTATGTTAAAAGTGGCACAGTCGATAGGAATTAGAGCCCACACATCTCAACGAAGAGTAGCTCCGCTTACTGCAACCAAAGAGAGCTGTGCAAAAGCAACAAAGACCCAGTGCAGCAAAAAATAATTTTTTTCTTAAAATGACATATTCACTAAGAATCTTGGTGTTCAGTCACTCAGTTATGTCTGGCTCTTTGCGACCCCATGGATGCAGCATGCCAGCCTTCCCTGTCCGTCACTATCTCCCAAAGCTTGTTCAAACTCATGTCCATTGACTTGATGATGCCATCCAACCATCTCATCTCTGTCAAACCCTTCTCTTTCTGCCCTCAGTCTTTCCCAGCATCAGGGTCTTTTCCAATGAGACAGCTTTTTGCATCAAGTGGCCAAAATACTGGAACTTCTACTTCAGCATCACTCCTTCCAATAAACATATTCAGGGCTGATTTCCTTTAGGATTGAGTGGTTTCAGCTCCTTGCTGTTCAAAGGACTCTCAAGACCATTCTCCAGCACCACAGTTCAAATGCATTAATTCTTCGGTACTCAGCTTTCTTTATGGTCCAACTCACATCTGTATATGACTGCTGGAAAAACCATAGCTTTGACTATACGGACCTTTGTTGGGAAAGCGACATCTCTCCTTTTTAATATGCTCTCTAGGTAATCTAGCTAATCTAGATTTTTTCTACTCTGTTACCCATTTCTAACTTTACTGACAAAAAAAAAAGCATGCAATTCATTTCACAACTTTTTAAACATGAAAAAAAAATCTGAGGAAGAAATGTTCTTTAGTGGTAGTATCTCACTGCGTCCTGCAGAACTGTTGGGGTTAGTTTCACAACAGTTATTCTCTGGTGCTGCTGCTGCTGCTGCTAAGTCTCTTCAGACGTGTCCGACTCTGTGACCCCATAGACGGCAGCCCACCACGCTCCCCCGTCCCTGGGATTCTCCAGGCATTGGAATGGGTTGCCATTTCCTTCTCCAAAGCATGAAAGTGAAAAGTGAAAGTGAAGTTGCTTAGTCGTGTCTGACTCTTCGCGACCCCATGGACTGCAGCCTACCAGGCTCCCCTGTCCCTGGGATTCTCCAGGCAAGAGTACTGCAGTGGGTTGCCATTGCCTTCTCCGCTATTCTCTGGTTTTGGTCAAAAAATTGAAAAACACAGAAAAAAGCAAGACAACTAGACTTACATTCCTGCGACATGGAAAGCACCTCATACTTTTATAAACAGCTGTAAAAATTTAGTTTCCTCAAATAGAATGGAATATTTATTTAAAGTGTCCTAATGCAAACAGATTTTTAAAAGTCCCTAATTTCGTAAAGGGGTCCATGCTCTTGATTATATTTACAAATTTAAAATATCACAGAACGGAAAAAAGATGTTAAATTTGGGAAATATTAGAATGAACTAGAAAAACTGAGGTCAGGTCTTCACTTGGGATGATGAAGAATCTCCCTCGCTTGTAATGGACCTTAGTGTATACAATGACTAAAATTTCATACCCTGCTGCTGACTTTAGGACTCAGGAAATTTGCCCATAGTCTTTCCAATTAAAGGCAGGAAGTGCCATCAATTAGTACTTCTAGTTCAACCCTCAACTTGCATGCTGTTATGGGAACTGGATTGTGTTCCCCCCAAAAGATGCTGAAGTCCTAGCCCATAGTACCTGTGATGTGACCTTATTTGGAAATAGGACCTCTGCAAATGATCAAGTCAAAATTAGGTAAAAGGGTAGGCTGAAGTTCAATATAGAAAGAGGAAATGTAGACAAAGACACACACACAAGGGAAATGCCATGTGGACATGAAGACAGATATAAGGGTAATCTACACACCAAAGAACACCAAAGACTTCCAGCAAACCGGCAGAAGGTAGGCGAGAACCATGGCGCAGCCTCCTTCACAGCCCTTGGAAGGAAGCAATCAGACCAGCACCCTGGTCTTGACTTTCAGGTTCCAGCACTTTGAGACAAATGTCTGCTGCCTAAGCCCCACAGTTTTGGTACTTTGGTAATGGCAGCCACAGAAAAACAACACTCACGTCTTCCCAGCCTGACATTCTCTTTCACCTTTGTCCCTGTGTTAGTCTGTTAGTCGCTCAGTCACGCCCGACTCTTTGCAACCCCATGGACTGCAGCCCACCAGGCTCCTCTGTCCATGGGATTTTCCAGGCAAGGATACTGGAGTGGGTTACCATTTCCTTCTCCAGGGGATCTTCCCAACCCAGGGATCGAATCCGGGTCTCCTGCACTGCAGGTAGATTCTTTACCATCTGAGCTATGAGGGAAGCTTATTCTTTTTATCTTCTAATATTCTTATATGCTCCCACCAATTCCCTAAAGTCATTCCACACCTCCCGCCACCAAAGGCCTTCAGCAGTATTTCTTGTCGGGTACCACTGGCATTTTGCATGGAACAGCTCTTTTGGGCGACTGTCCAGGACACTGCAGGATGTTGAGGATCCCTGGCACTTCCATTCCATCAAGGACATGACAGTGCCCACAGTGCAGAAACTCGGCTCTGGAAGCTTTAGAGCCACCTGCCAGCCAGACTCGGACTCAAGGTCTCACCAGCAACTGCAAATGATCTCAATCAGGTCAGTTTCCTTCAGCCTCTCCACTTGTAAGACGGCAATCAACCCTGCCATGTGGCTCAGGATTGAATTAAAGATCCTAGCAAGTCCAGGCTTACCCTCACCAGCTTTTTCTGGGATTACAGTCACTTAAGAATTAATGCTCAGTCTGTTCTACATGGTCACATCCTGATTTACATTGGAACTCCTTTCGGAGGTTGCTTTACACAAATAAAGCGTCATGATACATTCTGTGGAGATGGAACAGATCTCTCTGCATGTTTCAAATAGTTATAAATCAGGCAAAATAAAATGCCTTTCTAAGCTCAAAAGAGCAAGACAACTCTGAGCACAGTTCCATTTCCTATCCACTCCCAACCTCACTTGAAAACAGCGTTGCAGCTGTGGGCAAAGGTCCACGGCTTCCAACTCTGCTTCCCATTTCTCTGTATCTTTTCCTCCCAGTGACTGTCCCCTCCAACATCCAGCGATATACTACCTCTGTCTGGCTCATTTCACCTTGTCCCATGGAAACATCCCCCAGGCCAGCATCAGCTCTGTATTCTCTTTGGTGAAATGGTTTACAGTCCAAGTCTCTGAGCTGTGGGGTTTCAGCACTGATTTATGCCGTGAAGGCAGTCTGTGTCTGTTCTCCCGACCATGGTATACACCTTGCACATAATAGCACCTCACAGAGCCTCGTTCTTGTTCAGTTGCTCAGTCGTGTCTGACTCTGCGACCCCATGGACTGCAGCACGCCAGGCTTTCCTGTCCTTCGCCATCTCCCAGAGTTTGCTCAAACTCATGTCCATTGAGTCAGTGATGCCATCCAACCATCTTTTCCTCTGTCATCCCCTTCTCCTCCTGCCTTCAATCTTTCCCAGTATCAGGGTCTTTTCCAATAAGTTGGCTCTTCGCATCAGGTGGCCAAAGTATTGGAGCTTCAGCATCAGTCCTTCTAATGAATATTCAGGGTTGATTTCCTTTAAAATTGACTGATTTGATCTCTCTGCAGTCCAAGGGACTCTCAAGAGTCTTCTCCAACACAACAGTTGGAAAGCATCAATTCTTTAGCACTCAGCCTTCTTCATGGTCCAACTCTCACATCCATACATGACTACTGGAAAAACTATACAGACCTTTGTCGGACAGAACCTGGTATTCAGTTGATTTTCAGTGATTAATGTATGAATGAGTCCATCAAGGCACGAATACACTCGGGGCCGAATGAACACAGGAATGAACACAACACATTCAGGAGTCAGGTGACTGGGACGCCATTTAACCCTCAGCTCAGCACAGACTGACATAAATGACCTCAGAACAGGTCACTTATTCTCTCAGCCGTATTTCCTTCTCTGTGACATGAGGCGGTTGGACTTCACAAGAAAATCTGTCTCGGTATTCTGCCAGCCCCAACACTGGAGCCCAAGGACTTTAATTAAGAGTGAAAAGCTTTCCTTCCTTTTGGAGAAATTTCAGTCAAGACAGGCAGGAAGGGAAAGAACCTTCTGTAATGACATCCCGGGGGGTCCCTCCCTATCAGACCACACCTTCCTCCCTGGGGACAAAGGTCCAGCGAGCACATCAGCTGCAGACTTTGAAGACATCTCTGAGACACTAAGCACTCTGGATGTTGTTATCATGGGCTTCTCTGGTGGCTTAGGCATAAAGAATCTGCCTGCAATGCACCCAGGTTCAATCCCAGGGCAGGAAAATCCCCTGGAGAAAGGAATGGCTACCCACTCCAGTATTCTTGCCTGGAGAATCCCATGGACAGAGGAGGCTGGTGGGCTACAGTCCTTGGGGTCACAGAGTTAGACACGACTGAGCAGCTAACACTTCACGGACTCAGAGTCTCCCCTGTCCTCAAGAAAGGTCCACAGGGAACCCTGCAGCCTGCCCCCTCCCATCTAAGGTGCCCCCTTTCCAGCCTGAACAAGGTGGGCTTGGGCACTCTGCCCTCGTTTCCAAATCCAAGTCAGTCCCTCTCTCCGCCATCTGCCTGAGGCTCCCACATGCATATTTTATGACTTCTGGCACATCTCCTCCCTATCTGACATCCTGCAACGCATCCCTCTGCTGCCTCTATTATTTCTATCTCTGTTAAGAATGTTCCCGAAAGAGGCAAGTGTCCTTGGGTTGTACTTTATTACTGGTGGTTTCACCTTTCCTATCTTATCTCCCCTCGTGATCCCCACCTGAATTCTTTGAGGACACAGAAACCACACCCTCTGCTCTCCTCCAGTTCCCACAAGAATTGCCTTGCCCAGGCAATTCTTGTCCTTACAGAGCTGGGCAAGCAGCAGACACTTAGATGAATGAAAAAATGCTTGCTGAATGAATAAAATAATGACTATGAAATAACAGGCTGATTTCAATGTTTTTCAGTAGAAGACACATGTACATGTATGGCTGAGTCTCTTTGCCGTCCACCTGAAACTATCACAGCACTGTTAACTGTCTATGCTCCAATACAAAATAAAGTTTTTAAAAAGTCATATTAATAATACATTTTTTGGATAAAGTTACCAAGATCACCCCTGCTGGGTATACAACCAAAATAAATCAAGACATCTTAAAACAGCACTTCTATGACTACAGTATTTTCTTAGGACTGAAATAAAATGCGCTTCACTATGATATGAATGACAGCTGGATAAGAAATCTGATTTTCAGGTAGCCACAGCATAATAATGTGGCATTGCTTTTATTTCTTAGAAAAGCAGATTTTACATTGAGCTGAGGAAGAGCAAAGGGCAATCACCTTTTGGTGTGAATTATTACAATGACCACTGTTAGGTGTTGAAGCTGGAGAGTTCAAGGAAATCAGAACAAATATGAGGGTTTTCCCTAAACAGTTTACTTAACTCTATTGTGGACTGGGGCAGGGCGTCTTTTGTGAAATTCCTGGCACTTAAGTCACATTACTTCCATGTGGTTTAATCAACTTCAGCTAAAACCAAACTGACTTAGGAATCAAAATATTCTTTCTCCCTTGCACTTGCTGGTCATGGTTGGCCACTGGATAAAACAGAGCCAATGGTCAGGACAGCATTGCTGGAGGGAAAACCCTGCTCTGCCCTCACAGTTCAATACAGCATAAAGCCACAAGCCCCAGGCAGCCTCTACTGCTCAGTAGCTGACCTAAACAACTTCATTATCTCTTAGAAATCACGATTCTTGTATAAAAGCAGAAACTTATCATTACCAAAAGTATCAATGATATATTAATTACAGAAAAACTGTGCAGGGATACAGGAGATATTACAAGTGGAGAGATTCAGTGACTGAGGATTGTCTGAGACCCAAAAAGATCAGGTACATTAAAATAGATAATTAGTGCTTATGGGCTATACATATGGTACATGATAACAGAGTATGTCTTCCAGCTCAAACCTTATCTTGTTAGAACACAAACTGGGTGGGGAAGGGAGGGAATCCCAGTTAAACACCAAAGGGAAAAAAAAATTCACTTTGATACTAGCATGTATATTGTCAATGTGAAAGAAGCTGTTATGAGGATTCATCTGCATTTATCCAACTAATTAAGCCAAAGTACTTTAAAGCTAGAGTGGAATGCTGACTTTTTCATCACAACTCTTCATTCTATCGATGAGAAACTTAGGCAGAGATAAGGTACTTCAACCAAGCTCATTCCGCTCATCGGAGCCTGCCTGGGTTCTCTCAGGTCTAGCTTCATGTGCAAAACACCCATCACTGAATTTAAAAATTAAAAAGGCACATAGCAGACAGGCAATAAATATCTGTTAATGGAAATAAGTAAAGAGATGCAGGGTTCCAGAACTTTCTTGGTATACTACCACTGAAGGATAAGCCAAGTAATGACCTCAGAATTTTGACTCTGACTTGTCCAACACAGATAACATAGGTTTCTTAATATCAATACTATAAAGCATCCCTCCCAGTCAATGAAATACTATTGCAATAATTATGGAAGCATGAAACCAAAAGCTTTGTAGAACTTATGAAGGAGTGACTATGAAAAAAATCTACCCACAAACTCTATGGGTTCCCAAACACACGAAGTGTAGCTTCGGCAGAGCGGTGGAGGGATCTATAAAAGGCAGGTATGACTAAGCAGCCCCAGAGAGCAAGCAACACTAAAACTATCAAGAGTCTGGGGACCAGAACATCCCTGCAAATAAAGATAAACTGGAGTTTCCCACCTCCTGTTACTAATACAAAAGGGGGCCTTTCTCCTACCACAAGTTAATTCTTTTTAAAGTTAAAAACTTCAGAGTTATGTTGCAAACGACATTTTCTTCGATTCTCCATCAAACCTCCCCTCTGAAACCAATTTGGGGAAAGCCTAGTTGAGTCTCCGGGCGGCAACCAACTGGCCGGACTAAATTTGAGAACAATCAATACCATAGTTTTCGATGTATTTAACTCTATATGTCACCAGAGAGCCCCTGAAATCTGCAGTTTAAATCAGCTAAAGGTAACCAAATCTTAATAATGTAAAACATACTGCTACATCTCTTACTCAGTGAGCTATTATTACTGAATTTTTCCTTGAAGTCTGACATCTAGCTATGTAACTTCTCCCTAAAAAAAAAAAAAAAAATACGAGAACATCGGACCAAACAAAATAGCTTAAAATAATTAGAGACCACAATTTACATACCCCCAAGATGAAATTGAGCACACAGAGGAAGATGAACCAAACAAATCATATTTACATATAGATGTAAACATATTTATAGCACCTTAGGCAAAAAAAAAAAAAAAAAAAAAAAAACCCTGGCACAACAGGACAAACCTGGTTTACCAATCTCTCTGCGCAGGTATAAAACTGAAGTAACGTGCTTGGCAGCGGGGCACAGAGGGTGGAGAGCAAGTTCCACTTAAACTTGTTCCATTCAGGAGCTAGGTGAGCAAACCAAGCAGCTTAACAAGCTCCCGTACCAAACGGAACCAGGCTGAATGTCCCAAAACGGTCAAGCTCATCAAGGAAAGTAGGACCCCCGCCCCCAGACCGAAGCTCTCTGACCACCCCCTCTCCAAACCCCCGAGCCTCGCAACTAGAGCCTGGGGCTTCCCGCCGAATCCATTTCCCGGTCTCCCTCTCGGACCGTGAAGGGTGGGCATGTGGGGTGGGTCCGGGGTCTCCCCCCAAAACACACACACCCTGGCTCCCCGCCCCGTTCATTGTCGTCCGAGGGAGATGGATCACCTGCCGGGCGCGGGCTCCGGCCGCCCGCCGCGCAGAGACGCACAGGGGCGAGCGCCGCCCGCGTCTCGCGGGACCCGCGCCCCCTTTCCCCGCGGGACCCGACCCCGGCCCGCGGCCGGTCCCCCTCTGCGTGCTTACCGCCACGAAGCCCGAGGAGGAGGCGAGGAACACGCGGATGACCATCCTCTCGCCGGGTCGGGACGGACCTTCTGCGCCCCCCCGCGGGCTCCGGGCTGGCGGGGACGCGGAGGCAGAACTCGGCTGGGAGCCGCCGCCGCCGCTGCTGCTGCTGCCCGGCACAGCGCTCGCGTCTGGGGAGTCGGCAAGGACCCCGAGTTCGCCTGGCCGCCCGGTCTGCAGATAAAAGCTCGGCGCTGCCCGACCGCCGGCCGAGGTAGGGAGGCGGGGCCGGGCCGGGGAGGGAGCCGGCTGCGGAGCGTGATGGGAGTTGTAGTCCGAACCACTCCCGGAGTGGCCGCCTCCGGGCTCCTTCCCGCCGCCTTGTCCCTGAGCCTGCGTCCCAGGCGCGCGCAGGTGCCGCGAGGGCCACCAGAGGCCGCGGGGAGACGGTATGCCCGAGTGGCGAGGATCCTGGCGAGATGAGGCCGGGGAGAAAAGAAAGCTAGGCGAGGACAGCTTGGTTCGGTGCCCGAGCTGGGATTCTGTGTGTAGTGGTTTACTGGTTTGAAGCGTTCCCCACACCCAGAAACCTCAACAAAAAACGGTGGTGCCTCGGAGACCCATCGTCTCTGGGTCGCGCGTGGGGTGGGCTGGGCGGCTGGGAGGTGGCCGCTGTAGGGACGGGATCGCGGGGCGCGGTGGGGCTATGCGGTCCTGTTTTCCCAGCGGCTCAGCAGATTGCAGAAGGGTGATTCTTGGGGAATAAATACGAGGCTTTTTTTTTTTTTTTTCTCGGTAGACACTGAAAATTACAAACCCAGGTGAGAGCACAACCGATATTTTATTTTTCTAGCGAAACTGTAATAATTGTTGTAGGAAAAAAAAAATTCCCAAACGAAACTAGAATCCTACTAATCAACGTCGAGAATCAGGACCCCGCCCGCTCCACCCCGATTCCCTACACAATGGCTTCAGCTCTGTGCACCTAATATTCACAGATTTAAGCCAAATCTGTGCCGTTTTCAGACCTGCTGCACATTCCAGCGCAGTCTCCCAGGAGGATGCTGTTAAAATAAAAAAGCTTTTAGGTAGTTTCTAATAGTTTAGGAATAGTTCTTCAGCAGTGTTTTCTGTTTGGCAAAAGCGCAAGCCTCTTACAGTTCCTGTAGAATGAACCAGTTTTCTCTGCAGTACTGTATTTACTTTCTTCCTTTCAGCAGGGGAGTTTTAGCAGAGTTCTGGGAACAATGTTAATTAATAGTTCTAGGAAGAAAGAGATTAGATGATGAGGTCTCTGGCTCTTTGGTAAAATTCTTGCATAAACATTGGAGCATTTTGGTTTTGGAGCATTTGTTTTTTAGAGCGATTTTGATTACTTCACTTGTATAACCCTCCCTATTATTTATCAGACGTCATGTCTGTACTATTCCAGTTTTTAATTTATTACGGTAACAGAAAAGACAATCCTAATAGGACTTTATTTCTTCTTACTATTAGACATTTTTAAATATACATTTTGCTGGCTGTAAATAATCTCTCTCTGCACATGTACTTTAATTTGGCTACCCTAAATGTAGAAATGAATGTTTATATCTTGAAAAATATTTTCTTAAAAGTAGATACCGTATTTCCTGTATTGATGCAATTTTATAAAATCTAAATTTCTTCCATTTGGAATTATTCAGCTTTGAGGATATAGTTAAACTCGACAAATGAGCACTCCAAGCCTGTGCTCTCACAGGTACCAGAGTGCATGAAATGCTGAATAAGTCCTTTACTCAGTCAGCAGAGCATCTATTGACTGCAAAACAAAAAAGTCAGATACAGAAATAGCAATGAGACAAGACGCACTGTACTAATAGAGTTGTGTGGATATAAAAAGGAAAGAGAGGGCAAAGATGGCCTTCTAGAAGAGACTTTAAAGATGAATAGAATTTCTGCTAGCAGATGGAAGGGATACAGGATGGAATATTGGAGAAGGAAATGGCAACTCCCTCTAGTATTCTTGCTTGGAAAATCCTATGGACTGGGGAGCCTGGCCACCTGCAGTCTGTGGGGTCACAAAGAGTGGGAGGCGGCTGAGTTCACACATCCAGGATGGAATATGCAGGGTCCATAGGAACAGCAAGGGATTCGTTTTATTTCAAGAAGAAGTATCAGGGTTCTAATAGGGGACGATGCTGAAAATACAGCTTTGGATGAATGCAGACAGGGACTCTCACTGACTTGTCTGCCCAACTCCTTGCCTTTTTCTGGAATCTGTTCTTCTGCTTTGATCTAAGAGATTTGGGGGATGGGGGTCCCAACACCCTCCTGGTTCATAAAGCAAGACCCAAACTCCTGGCCACAGCTGATTAGTCTTGGGATAAGTATCTGACTCAAGAAAGGACTGGCCACATCTCTGCCTGAAGAATTTAGAATGAGGACTAAGAAAGAGAATGAGAACACTTGAACTTTAGCTTGTGACCTGAAAGGTCAGTGCTTTCAGAAGCCATTTTCCAACATGAGCACCAGAGATGCTAAGGATGGTAGTCAGCAGGAAGAGAACAACGAAGCAGGTGTGTGGAGGATGACAGAGATGTTTCAGTGAGCTCTGATAATGCTTGAGCTCACGGACCCTAAAACTCGGGCCTGTGTGTCAAATCCAGCTGGGTGTCTATTTTGTAAATAAAGTTTTATTAGAGCACATTACTTTTCCTATTGTCTCTGGCAGAGTGCCAGGAACCAGATAACTTGCAAAGCCTAGTATGTGTACTCCGTAGTCCTTTACAGAGAAAGTTTGCCAGTCTCTTTATGGTTCAGCCTGTCCTGATCTTTGCTCTGGAGGCCTGTGTAGTATTCCTGTATCCATGTCATAAATCTGACCTCAGTCACCCCAAGTAGGGTTCTGTTTTTTTTACAACGATAGCTGCCTTAATTGAGAAGTTTAGACTTAATTTGCAAGCATTCTGAGGAAGAGAAGGATTCGATCAGAACTATACTTTGAGAAGATTATTCTGGTCCTGGGTCGCTCTGTTTTTAAATACTCTCGGTGAAGAAGATTGTCTCCAGAGCTTGTATGCAGGACAAAGTGTCAGCAGTCCAGCAACCCACAGTAGCCAGGATGGACCTGAGACCCAGAGAGTGACAGAGTAAAAAGCAATCTGGGATATAATTTAAGTGTCCAAGATCAGCCCCAGGGTATCATAGCACAGAGAGGATCCACTGCTGACCTGAAACGGCAGGTCTGCAAATAGAGCAGGTGGCTGAAACTTAAAGACATCTCAGAAAATGGAGTAGGCCATTGGACATCACAGAAGGGGCTCCTGCATTGTCTAGGACTTGATGGTTTTTACAAGTCATGATAGACCATCTGGCAAATGTGGGTTTTTTCCTAGTTTTATTGACATGATTGACATATAACATTCTGTAAGTTTAAGGTGTATAATATCTCTTTTCCTGGCAGCTACACAGTCCCGACCAGAATATCCATGCAAAGCACTGAGAGCAAATACTGCTCGTATAGGGAGTAGGCAGGTTACATAAATGAGAGAGGTCAGATAGATCCACGTGTACATATATTCACCGTGAGAACTGTAGCAAACTGGGCAGCACCGCTCAAAATACAGACTTTTGTCTAAGATATTCTGATCTTTTAATACTCACTTGATTTTTAAAAATCGAGCCAACCAAGCCAAAACCATCTGCAAATCCAGTACAACCCTAAGGTTCTCCTGGTTATTCCAGTGTCAAGAAAGCTCCAGCCATGGGATTTGGAGCCCAGTAAATCCACAGGAACCACTGGATATTATTATAATGATGGTCTGTTATCATTGCTGACCTTTGGGAGAGCGCTTCCAGCAGGAGGGTGGAGGCAGAAGTCAAATGGCAGAGGCCGGAGACCTGATGGCTACTGAGGCAGTAGAGGCAGCAATCTGCTGCTGCTGCTGCTAAGTCGCTTCAGTCGTGTCCAACTCTGTGCGACCCCATAGACGGCAGCCCACCAGGCTCCCCCCGTCCCTGGGATTCTCCAGGCAAGAACACCGGAGTGGGTTGCCATTTCCTTCTCCAATGCATGAAAGTGAAAAGTGAAAGTGAAGTCGCTCAGTCGTGTCCGACTCTCAGCGACCCCATGGACTGGAGCCTACCAGGCTGCAGCGATCTAGTCTATTCTAATTGGAGGATGAGGAGTAATAGGGGATGAGTGAGGACAGAAGCTTGCAGGGGAGCCAGGGAGCAGAAATACTCTTCATTAAGGTTTCCTAACGGATTAAATGAAGAGCTCTTTGAAACAGTCTGTGGAGTCCCAACTGTCCAGATTTTATTTTTAGAGTAGAATTGCATCTGATTGATAATTCTGTGTTATCAGGGCTGCCCTGTTCTTTTTTTTTTTTTTTTGGCACACTATTGCCAGGCATGTATGGTCTTAGTTCCCTGACCAAGGATCAAATCCACATCCTCTGCATTAGAAGCACAGAATCTTAACCACTGGATCGCCAGGAAAGTCGAGGATTGCCCTATTTATAACAGCACTTAATCCAATACTATCTGGCTACCCAAGAATTTCACTTTTCAAGGAATGTCGGTCACCACACCATGCCTGCCATAATCCGTGCCCCGCTGCAGGCAGCAGCTGCCGTGAATGCTGAGTGAGTGTATTTGGCTGATAGTAGGCAATAGATTTGTGGGAGAGGAGGTTATAAGCCAAAGGGCAGAAGCAGGTCAGAGTGGTTAAAGAACCGGCCTGGCCTCTGAGTCCGACCTGAAAGGTGTCACACCTTCCTAAGGACCTTCCTAATGCAGGAGACCTGGGTTGGATCCTTGCCTGGAGAATTCCATGGACAGAGAAGCCTGGGGGCTACAGTCCATAGAGTTGCAGAGTCAGACATGACCAAGTGACTAATAACTAACTAAGGAAGGTTTATATAACTTGCCAGTGTCTCCCCTTCTTCATTGTTGTTAGGGGACTTCATGGAGAAGATTGAGGAAAGTGCTTTTCACACAATGACTGGGACATAGTTAGGACTCAGGAAGTATTAGCTGTTATGAATCATGCAAAGTAAATCAAGGAATGGCCTGTATTTGCATAAAGCATGTGAGCCCTATAAATATTTCTGTCTTAAGTCTGTGATTTGAACTTGCTAAATAACAAGAATCTGGTTCTTATAAGACTCTTTGTACAGTGCCATGTTCCATTAAAGTGCTTAACAAAATCTTTTTGATGTTAATGAAGTTTAGAGGCCATGCTTAAGATAAAAGGAATATTAGAGAAATGAAGCAGGCATAAAGTCAAATCAGGCAGCTTGGATTTCATGAGAGAATTCATCCGGTGCTTTTATGTGGCTTCATCAGGCCCATTCTGTCTATTCTTAATAAAATAAAATCTTAATTAATAGAGTCATACTGAGCAATCCCTGAATTGGATGAAAGTTTCAGCCCTCATGTTTAGGAACGAGGTAAATCATAAAGCAAGGAATTAGGCTTGAAACCAACATTTAGGACATATTCTTTTTTTTTTTTAATTAAAGTACAGTTGATTTACAATGTGCTAGTTTCAGGTGTACAGCACAATGATTCTGTTATTTATATATATATAACTTTTATACTTATATATATACACATATGCACATATATTTTTTTCAGATTCTCTTCTGTTAGAGGCTATTACAAAATACTAAGTATAGCTCCCTGTGCTATACAGTAGGTCCTTGTAGGTATATCTGTTTTATATATATATGTAATAGTGGGTATATGTTGATCCTAAACTCCTAATTTATCCCTCCCCCACCTCTTTCCCCTTTGGTAACCATAAGTTTGTTTACTATGTCTATGAGACTCTTTCTGTTTTGTGAATAAGTTTGTTTGTATGTTTTGGTTTTTTTTTTTTTTTTGATTCCACATACAAATAATATATGATATTTGTCTGCCTCTTCTGGCTTACTTCACTTAGTATGATAATCTCTGGGTCCATCCATGTTGCTGCAAATGGCATTATTTCATTCCTTTTTATGACTGAGTAATGGAGAAACAGTGGAAACAGTGTCAGACTTTATTTTTCTGGGCTCCAAAATCACTGCAGATGGTGACTGCAGCCATGAAATTAAAAGACGCTTACTCCTTGGAAGGAAAGTTATGACCAACCTAGATAGCATATTCAAAAGCAGAGACATTACTTTGCCAACAAAGGTTCGCCTAGTCAAGGCTATGGTCTTTCCTGTGGTCATGTATGGATGTGAGAGCTGGACTGTGAAGAAGGCTGAGCGCCGAAGAATTGATGCTTTTGAACTGTGGTGTTGGAGAAGACTCTTGAGAGTCCCTTGGACTGCAAGGAGATCCAACCAGTCCATTCTGAAGGAGATCAACCCTGGGATTTCTTTGGAAGGAATGATGCTAAAGCTGAAACTCCAGTATTTTGGCCACCTCATGCGAAGAGTTGACTCATTGGAGAAGACTCTGATGCTGGGAGGGATTGAGGGCAGGAGGAGAAGGGGACGACAGAGGATGAGATGGCTGGATGGCATCACTGACTCGATGGATGTGAGTCTGAGTGACCTCCGGGAGTTGGTGATGGACAGGGAGGCCTGGCGTGCTGCGGTTCATAGGGTCGCAAAGAGTTGGACACGACTGAGCGACTGATCTGATCTGATCTGATCTGATGGCTTCCCTGGTGGCTCAGAGGTTAAAGCATCTGCCTGCAATGCAGGAGACCTGGGTTCGATCCCTGGGTCAGGAAAATCCCCTGAAGAAGGAAATGGCAACCCACTCCAGTATTCTTGCCTGGAGAAGCCCATGGACAGAGGAGCCTGGTGGGCTACAGTCCACAGGGTCGCAAAGAGTCGGACAGGACTGAGTGATTTCACTTCACTTATATATATATATATATTTATATTTATATATGTGTGTGTGTGCATGTGTGCACCATATCTTCTTTATCCACTCATCTGTCAGTGGACATTTAGTTTGCTTCCATGTCCTGGCTGTTAGAAATAGTGCTGCTATAAAAATTAGGGTGCATGTATCTTTTTGAATCATAGTTTTCTCCAGGTATATGCCCAGGAGCTGTATTGCTAGGTCATATAGTAATTCTAGTTTTAGTTTTTTAAGGAACCTCCATACTATTCTTCATGGTGGCTATTCTAATTCACTTTCCCACCAACAGTATTAGAGTATTCCTTTTTTTCCACACCAGAACTTATTCTTGAATCAGTTAATATTCAACCAAATCAATAGGGTTCCCCAGCCTCTCTAACAGGAGAAAACACTTTCATTTCCCCAATACCTTATTCCCACTAGAATCTGAAAAATGTTAGGAGAAGGGAGGTGAATGGCACAAGCCAGCATCTTGGAGCACTATTGGAACTATACCAAGGAAGTTATAGGTCTGCTGGTAACCACAGGAAGAACTGAAAACCTTCGTGCAGTCCGTTTCTTTCAGCTGGAGTCATTCAGTATGTGTCAGATGCTATGTTAGCTGCTAAGGATTCAGCAGTGGATCAAACACAGTGCCTACCCTCATGGAGATTATGGCTAATCAGGAAGATGAAAAGAGTATGCTAGGTACTTGATGAAAAGAATCTTTTTATTGTGTTGTTTTGCTTTATAATCTTATAAGACTCTCCTAATCAACTTTTTAAAATGATATATGGCTTCCTTGGTAGCTCAGATGGGAAAAAATCTGCCAGCAATGCAGGAGACTTGGGTTAGATTCCTGGGTTGGGAAGATCCCCTAGAGAAGGGAATGGCTACTCACTCCAGTATCCTTGCCTGGAGAATTCCATGGATAGAGGAGTCTGGCGGGCTATAGTCCATAGAGTCACAAAGAGTCGGACACCACTGTGTGATTAACACTTTCACTTTCATATAGATAGATAGATAGATAGATAGATATACACAGACCCCAACCCCACCCCACCCCTCAAGATTATATTCCAGATCAGGAGATAATATCACCATAACAAAATAAAGGTTAAAGTTGATATTGCTTAAGTAATTGTAGGCAGCACTATTAGAGGAACTCCCAATACACTAGTGTTTTGGTTATTAGCTCGCTACTTTATAAATGAATACCATATGGTAATAAACAAAAATTTACATGTAGGTTGTTGTTGAATTCTGAAATTATTTTGATTCCTTATGAATACATTGCTAATGAGTTTTCAGTTCATTATAATTTCTCATTATGCTAGGCATAAAGGCCATTTAGAATAATTGCAACATAGCAAGTGTAAGAAAATGTTTATATATAGCTATAATTAGAGAAAATAAGAAAGTCAGCTTAAACAAATATAAAGTGGTATTGTAGCAATTGTTATTTTTTATTATTACTTACCCTAGGATTCTGAAGGGTCTACTGAATGGAAATGATTAACATTTGTTTATAGTACTTTTAAATACCTTGAGCCATATGATTTTAAAAAGAACAATGAGGTCTTTACCTTTAAATTTTTCAACTCTTTCCTGAAAGTAAAATTAAAGAGCAACAAAAAATATAGAGTACTTTATTAGGTTACCATTTCTTTTCCTCAGTTCTTTGCATCCTTCTCAAATTAGTTTATTTAGAAGCAATTTAAGTTTCAAGCATCACTCTACCTTGGTGTCCACTGCAATGAGAGCTGTTGGGTTTAAATAGCATCTTTGAGAGGGAAGGCATTTTTTTGCATTAAGTGGGATTCCATTTAACAACAAGGTCAGGGAACTAGACTTCGCTGTGAATGCACTCACTGTACTGGGGAGCTGTAATCTGGTCCAGGTATCACTAACTTTATGACAAAATGAAGCACTTAATAATGTAATGAAGCTCTAGTCCTTGTAGTGTTAATTGCTTTCTGGTTATAAGCCAAACTTATTTGAAAAATCCATTAAATTCTTCTTGCCCTGAGAACAATGTGGTGGAAATGCCTGATTTTACTGGAACCAAATTTACACTTCTCAGAGCATGTAGCTTTTTATTTTTTTATTTAAAAAAATGTTATTGGGGTATAATTGATTTACAATGTTGTGTTAGTTTCAGGTGTACAGCAAAGTGATTCAGTTATACATATACATATATTCATTCTTTTCGAGATTTCTTTTCCATATAGGTTATTAAAGAATATTGAGTAGAGGCCCTTGTCATATACAGTAGGTCCTTATTATCTATTTTATATATAATAGAGTCAATCTCAAGCTCCTGATTTATCCCCTCCCCACTTTATTCCCTTTTGGTTAGTTTGTTTTTGATATCTGTGAGTCTGTTTCTGTTTTGTAAATAATTTCATTTGTATCATTTTTAAAAAATTAGATTCCACATGTGAGTGATATATTGATCTTTCTCTGTCTTGCTTTACTTAGTTTAGTAATCTCTAGGTCTATCTGTGTTGCTGCAAATGGCATTTTTTTGTTGTTTTATATGGCCAAGTAATCCATTGTATGTATGTACTATTCTTCTTTATTCATTTCTCTGCTGATGGACATTTCATGTCTTGGTTATTGTAAATAGTGTTGCAATGAACATTGGGGTGCCTGTATCTTTTTGAATTATAGTTTTCTCCAGATATAAGATTGCTGGATCATATGGTTAACATGTAGCTTTTTAAAAGCCAATCTGTTTAGTTATTTGTTGACCACTTGAGCATTGGCTGTCTATTAGCAACTTATCAAACTTCCTCTCCTCAGCAATTTGCATTTCTTTAAATGTTTCATCATTAAAGAAATCATCTCTCAGGATCTGGAAAATATTAATATATTTGTAATTCCTGAGATGCATGTGACTTTGATAACTGTTTAATAGAGAGGATATAATGCAATTTTACTTCCATACCACTGGTATTTATCAAAATCCTAGTAGACATCAGGCACTCTACTAGATGCTGGGAATATGAAGATTCCTAAAACAAAGCATGCGTGTTGGGGACAGAAAGAAACAGTTTTAGCACAAACTGAAGTCCTAGATGGTTCAGTGGTAAAAAATCCACCTGCTAGTGCAGGATACTCAGGTTTGATCCCTGGATTTCATGGAAATCCACTGAAGAAGGAAATGGCAACCCACTCCAGTATTCTTGCCTGGCCAATCTCATGGACAGAGGAGCCTAGTGGGCTTCAGTTCACAGGGTTGTGAAAGAGTTGGATACAAGTTAGCAACTAAAAGACAAAGTCCTACATAGAAGCACAACTGTGAGCATGGGTAAGCATGTGGCTCTGTGTGAACAATGCAGGGACAAAGTCTATGGGTCCTTGGGAAGAATGCCTGTAGTATGAACTGATGTTTACTTGCAATATGTATCAGTATTGTTCTGGTTTTAGTAGAATAAATTTTCAGTAGTTAAAAATCTCATCAGTATGTAGTTTCCTACAATTTGCTACATTTTGCCTTTGTTCCTCACTTAGGAATAACAACTGTGTATGTGAGGTCAAGGTTGAGGGTAGGAAGTGCTGTTGGAGATGGAATTCTGGGATACTGAATAGCAAACTATCAGCCTAAAATAGAAACAGGCTTCCTATGTCCAAAATCCACTTCTGTTCCCATAACTATAGTTGATATACATGCAGCTGTAGGTTTGGCTAAATGTAACCAATTTCCAGCAGCAATAGTTTACACTTGATGTGAAATATCACATAAGAAGAAGAGGCTAGGGAGATGAATCCAGGTTTAGCATAACATCTAGCAGTATCCTCAAAATGCACGACATATTCCACTTTTCAACCTACCATCCTCAGTGTAGCCATGCTTGTCCTTGGACTTGTCACCTTACCGTTGCAGAGTGGCTGCCTGAGCCAAAAGGATGACGTTGTCGTTGATTATCATCCTAAGCAGGAAGAAGGCAGGCAGAAAAACTGCTTTCTTCTCTCACAGAGGAGGGCTTCCCAGGTGGCTCTAGTGGTATAGAACCTGCCTGCCAAAGTGGGAGACCTGAGTGTCACAGGCTCAGTCCTGGGAAGATCCCCTGGAAAGGATGTGCAACCCCCTCCAGTATTTCTGCCTGGAGAATCCCATGTCCAGAGGAGCCTAGCGGCCTGCAGTCCATAGGGTCACAAGGAGTCGGACACAACTGAAGTGACTTAGCACGCATGCACATCACAGAGGAAAATCTTTCTCAGAAGCCCTCCAGTGGACTTCTGTCTAAACCTATTTGATCAGAACTGGGTCACATGGCGAACTACAAGGGAGACTGGGAAAGTGGATATCAAGAAGGAGCATGCCAGAGGCAAGGTGGGTGTAGGTCTTTTTCTCCAGGGACTGGGGTGGAGTGTGGGCCTATAGTCAACCTAAACTCTTGGGGTTCTGCTAGCAAAGAAGACAGTGGAGGTGGGAGGGGGGCCTGACAGCAGTGACTGTCATTTGCTCAGTGTGACCTCAGGTAAGTTAATCAGCATCCTTGCCTCAGTTTCCTCAGTGGTAAAACTGAGGTAATTATAAAGCCTAATACCTAGGCTTGAGGTAAGGATTAAATGGCATAACCCATGCTAAGTGCTTGAATAAGTACGTGGTTCAGATCAGTTCAGTCGCTCAGTCGTGTCCCACTCTGCGACCCCATGGATTGCAACACGCCAGGCCTCCCTGTCCATCACCAACTCGCTCGTAAATATTAGCTACTAAAAAAAAGAGGTGCTGTATTTCCCAAAATGCTCTGGGTACAAGCCAATTCCTCAGATTCTTTGGATAGCACCATGTGCAGAAGATACTGAACTGGAAAACATGGTTTCCAACCCTCAGAGAATTCTTTCCACCAGAAATATGTCTCTTGGCCAAAAAGTTGGCCCTGTTAGGTTGGCCAAGAAGTTCATTTGTGTTTTTCGGTACATTGTTTCAGAAAACTTCAGACTTTTTGCTGCTGCTGCTAAGTCACTTCAGTCATGTCCGACTCTGTGCGACCCCATAGACGGCAGCCCACCAGGCTCCCCCATCCCTGGGATTCTCCAGGCAAGAACACTGGAGTGTGGCCACCTCCTTCTCCAATGCATGAAAGTGAAAAGTGAAAGCGAAGTCGCTCAGTCGTGTCCGACCTCTAGCACGGACTGCAGCCTCCCAAGCTCCTCCATCCATGGGATTTTCCAGGCAAGAGTACTGGAGTGCGGTGCCATTGCCTTCTCCTCAGACTTTTTAGCCAGCCCAATAATTTAGAGCTTTGTGCTCTTGCCTGCAGTAGCCCCCATTTCTCTTCTTTTCTCCCTTCCCTCCCTCTTTCTTCCTTCCTTGCCCTCACATCTACTCTTCCATCTTTTCCCACTCATGCCCTTTTCTCCCTTCTCTTCCTTTCAGGCCAGGAAGTAATCATTGCTTTGCCCCTGCTCCTGACTGCAAGGCTGAAAAGGATGTTGACCCTCAGCTAGGGTTTCAGATTCCTATGAGACAGTTATCCTTCAAGGACTAATAGGTGATCTCTTCAGAGCTTGATTAATTTATTCCGTGTGTGCTAGAGTGTAAGTAATTCGCAAGCCAGGCGACAGTCATGCATCTAGCATGCGTGGATTAGGTGATAAGCACACTGTATTGCATTAGTTTCTTTTTGCCATGTTACTCAAAGGTCAGAAGAAAATCATTGCAGGGAAAGGCAAAAAGCTTTTAATTTCACCAAAATGGTCTTTTTTTTTTTTTTTTTTATAATGAGTGGGGCAGAAACGAAACAAATGACTTAAGAAATGAATTTTGAAAGAATGTACCTGCAAAAGAATTACCCAGCAAAAAGAAAATAAGAGAATGTGTTATGAGCTTTGAAGAAGAGCACAGAAAAAAGTCAGCATTAAGAGAACTCACATACTGAATATTTAAGTTATTCTGAGAAATCCAAGACATGAATTTTGAAGATGAAAGCTCCAACTCCAGTGTGCAGTAAAATCTTTCTTCAATCTAATGATGTGTCTTTTGAATGTTAGTAAAATCTTGTGCTCTGTTTTCTTTCTTTTTTAATGCCTGTAAGTTAGCACAAGAGGAAAATGATTCCAATTTGTATATAGTAGAGAAAGGAAAGGGAAGGGGAAAAAAAAAAGAAAACCTGGAAGTTAACTCCAAGCTGTATTAAATCAGCACTCTCCCCTTGGTCATTAACCCCCAGCTCTCCATGGAAACAGAAAAAAGCCCAGGGTGCCTGGGGCTGGATCTGAGGGAAAACAGCCAAGTTAGGTTCCTCATTACCCTTATCTCCACCAAATGCAATTAATGGGATAAATCTGGGAATTGACTGGACCTGTGTTCCCTGCTTCTGTCCCACTGGAGAGCTTTAGCAGAGGTCACGACCTCAAATGCCTGTGAGGACCAGAAGAGCATGAACAAAGGCAAAAAGAGCCACGAAGTAACAATACAAGCACAACTACTACTACTACTAAGTCGCTTCATTCGTGTCCGACTCTGTGTGACCCCAATAGACGGCAGCCCACCAGGCTCCGCCGTCCTTGGGATTCTCCAGGCAAGAACACTGGACTGGGTTGCCATTTCCTTCTCCAATGCGTGAAAGTGAAAAGTGAGAGTGAAGTCGCTCAGTCGTGTCCAACTCTTAGCGACCCCATGGACTGCAGTCTACCAAGCTCCTCCGTCCTTGGGATTCTCCAGGCAAGAGAACTGGAGTGGGGTGCCATTGCCTTCTCCACAAGCAAAACTGCTTGAGACCAAATAGCAACAAAAGTGTAGGACCACAATAAAGGATGCAGTAACAAAAAACAATGAGGAAGATATGTAGGAACTAGATGGATTCTCAGCATGCGTTGTTAATATTATTAGGAAGAAAACAAGGCACACAGCAGTAAATGTAGATTGCTTTCATTTGTGTAAAGGGGAGAGAAAATCACACATACACATACAAAGTATCAAACCAACAGAAATGAAAGTGTTAGACCCCTGGAGGTAGGGAGGAAGGGGGTTCAGGTGGAGGGGGATATGGATGAAAAAAGTTGATTTCTTCAACTATATTTTTATGTAATTTTGAATTTGAGCCACAGAAAGGCTCAAATGCGTTTTACCTGTTCAAAACTAAAACTTACAAAGAAAATAAAAGCAAACCAAATTTGAAATCAAACCACAACAAGTTACTCTAACTATTTACCAAGTCCAAGCTCCTTCTGCTGCCTGCACAATAGGCCAATAAATCTAGGAGACGAGGTGTTGAGGCAAGGAATACGACTTTGTTTGGAAAGCTGGCTGACTGAGAAGATGGCGGACTAATGTCTCAAAATAACCATGGTGTTGGGGCATGGATGCCAGGTTCTTTTATGAATCAGAGATGGAGGAAGGTAAGGAAACAAAGGAAACAAGGTAAAAAGACCATTTAATTGTTGCAAATAACTCCTAGAATGGCAAGCTTCAGGCGGGGGATGCGTTAATTTCTTTCTTCCTGCCATCTGCAGGTGGACAAGGTTATGAACATAGGCACTTTAGTTTAACAGGCAGAGGAGGGCAAGATTCCTTAAGGCAAGCCATTATATTCGCTTATATAAACAAAAGCAGCAAAACTTAAAGCAAGAGGAACAGATTTGGCACGGAGTCATAATTAACCCTTCCCAGTTACATACGGATAACATAGTAAATATAGAAAATAGTTCTTTCAAGTGATTTTGGAATACGATACTCTTACTGTTCATCGTTTTTCTTTTTTTGCTCTGCTGGTCTTCATTGTTGTGGGCAAGCTTTCTCTAGTTTCAGCGAGGAGGGACTACTCTTCTTGAGGTGCACAGCCTTCTCATTGTGGTGGCTTCTCTTGGTTTGGAGCCCAGGCCGTAGGGTTAGTGGGCTTCAGTAGTTGCTGCACGTGGGCTCAGTAGTTGTGGCTCTTGGAATGTGGAATCTTACTGGACCAGGGATTGAACCCGTCTCCCTTGCATTGCCAGGTGGATCCTTAACCACTGGACCGCTAGGGAAACCCTTACTATTCATCTTTAATTGAGTGTATTCTAAGGACGAAAAGAAATACCCTCTTAAAAAAATCTAAACTTCCGCCATTCTACTTTATATCTTTTATAAACAAAAGGAAATTAGTAAATATTTTAATGTCATTAGAAACTGCATACACACACACAGAAGCTGCTATGAGGGAAGAGGTATGATATAAAATTTTGAAAGTTGAACTCATGATTTAAGTACATGTCTTAGCTTTAACCACGAAGAGAGCTTACAGGCAATAACACTCCAATGACAATGAACTCTCCGAGTTCAGAGATTTGGGATTTTAGATACTATTCTCCAATAAAAGATCTCATGGCTCCTTATTCTGGACCTGGGGTGTGGAAAATGCAAGATGAGTCCAGGACATTTTCTCGTGCTAAAAAGCAAGAAAGTGCTCAAAGAATCATGTGGACATCTCAAAGGACACAGGATCCAGCCAAATTGAAGGAGCTCCCTCTGGCCAAATTTGGGGCAGTTTGAACCAAAAATGATTGCAATTTACTATAAAAATTGAATCAATAAAAAGCCACAAGTCCATATCACTGTTAAAGAGAGACAGAAAAAACCCCAATTTGCATTTGGGGTTGTAAGCATTAAAAGTAACTATGGCTATTTCTTATTCTGAAAGTTAGCAAAGAAAAGGGGGCACTTACCCTGCCTTTTAAAAAGAAACTAACTCATTCCCAGTAGGTAAGGAAAAGCTCTTTATTTTTTCTTTTACAAAGATATGCCTGCAAATAAAGGAAGAAGAAATGAAAATTTAGAAAATCACCATTTTGTAACTATCAGTTAAACAATATATACAATAACAAAGGGTGTGTTTACTCTCAAGTACAGAATGGATGATCCACACTCTGCCCTAGAGATTTTCAAGAGAATCCCACCTTTACAATGGAAAGACCAAGTGATCATATTTAACTTCATTTAACATCCCAGCATTGTATCTCCTGATGGAGGTGATGTGAAGTACAATCACCTTTGAAGTATCCCCATCTAACGTGTTTAACATACTTCCAATCCAGTCTTTAGACCTACCCTCCAGTTTATAGGAGAAATCAGAAGGAAAAGTTAAGTAACACCACAAGGAAACAATCAGAGAAATCCAGAATAGGGGTTATTCTACCAAACTTTGACCTGTGCTCTTCTAAAAGTCAATATCATAAAACAAAACAAACTGCAGACTTTGAAGAGCTGTTCTTGTTTACCTTGTTTAGCCAAATACTATGAGTCAAGCTTGATTGAACATTGGTTCAAAAACGCAAGTAAAATGTACAAATGCAATTGGGCACAAGGAAATTTTAATCTGGACTGCCTGTTAAACTTGGATATAAGTAGGAAACTATTGTTAATTTTCTGAGGTGTGATAGTGGTGCTTTATACTAAGTAAGAAAATATCCCTATTCTTAAGAAGATACAGAATGAAATATTTAGGGAAAAAATCTTGAGATGTTCACCTGTTAACTTTGTTTCAAAAATTCTTATAGATGATAGATTATAGATGTAGGGTAAGGGAGTTAGAGAAGGCGAGGCTCGGAAAAAGAAAGAGATCGGCAGTTTACAGGAACAGATCACCTCTAATGAGGTGAGAAGGGGCATCAGTCAGATTCGTGAGCTGCTGCACTAACCCAAGAAAAGAGTGAGTATATATAGGCATATATGTGGAAAGCTACTGTCTTAAGGGGGCCTGTTCTTCTCCAAGGTTGTTTCGGATTAGTTATCTCTTAAAAGGCTGGGGCTGCTGCTGCTATGTCACTTCAGTCCTGTCTGATCTGTGTGATCCCATAGACTGCACCCCAACAGCAAAAGGCTGGGGCAAGGAATTCCAGAGATCTGCCAGAGGCTGGACCGGCTTGGAGCTGGGAGTAATCAACCTTAATGTCCTTTTTTTTTCCCCCTGCTTTGGGTGAGAGAGTTCTTTGTTTTACATAGAATGGTAGGGAGGACCTGGAGGGGAGTTTTAACTCCAGGCTATTTTGAGCCAAGTAACTTTTCCTTCAATAGATGATGGATAGATATTTATGGGCGAAGCAAAGGTTGCAAAGTTTTAATAACTGCTGAATCAAGGTGTTTGTTATTTTTTAAATATTTATTTATTTTTCTATTTGACTGCATAGGGCCTTAGTGGCAGCATGTGAGATCTTCTCTGCAGTGCACGGACTCACTAGCCACGGAGCATGGGCTCCGGAGTGCTCAGGCTCAGTCGCTGTGGCTTGTGAGCTTTGCTGCCCTGCAGCATGTGTACTCTTAGTTCCCTGACCAAGGATCGAATGCCTGTCCCCTGCATTGCAAGGCAGATTTTCAACTATAGGACCACAAAGGAAGTCCCAAGATTTTGATAGTTTTCATAATTTATATACAAATTAAACAGAGAGACAATATCTGGCACTTAATAAATAGATACTCCGTGCATTTTCTCTTTGCTTCCCTGGATCACTGAGCGGAGCTTCCCAAAGTGACAGGGGCAGCATGTGAGAGGTGGACAGGACTATGGAGAGCACCTGTCCAACCCCTTACTGTGATCACCAGAGTCCCTGAGCGCAGAGATCGGTGCGCGTGTAGGACCAGCCTCCCTGAGGCTTTGTTGGTCTTCCAGTGAGAGAATGAGCCCTGGAATCAGGAAGACGTGATGCAAAGCCCCTGTGTGATCTCAGGCAGGGATCACTTGATGTCCTTGAGATTTATCTGCCTCCCACATCCTCCTAACAGGATAATCATCTCATCTCACATAGTCATTAGAGGATAAAGTGAGAAAAATATGCACAGAGCCTCAGGCAGAACTGCCAGGGAGCCAAGAATCCCAGGAGGCCCTGGTTCTTATTACTCCTGCCCCCGACTCCTCAGCACCCTCTCTCTTTCTCCTTCCTTCAGCCTTTCCTACAGTCAGCCCCTCCAGCACCCATCTCTTTGGGCTCTTACAAGCAAGGCCAGGTGCAGGGTCACGGTACGGGTGGGCTTGTGTGTGTTGCTTTGGCTGTGCGTGCCCCCATCTGGGTTGAGGAACTGTCTTGAACAGCCCTTAGGGCCTCCTGCCCACAAACCTGGCCAAACAAGGTGGCTCCAGCCCACTTTCTTATAAAATAAAACTGTGACAAAATCAAGGGTGGCTTTAAACAGGTTTTATACAAAGAGATATAAAATATGAATAAAAATATAAACCAGAAACCCTTTGACGAGGACAGTTTGTTGTGTGCCTCAGCTCATAGACAGGAGGAGACAATGGCTTTTTAAAAAAATTATCTTGACTCTTCATGATTGATTTTTGGGTATGTTTTTTAAAACACTACTCTTTCCCTTCAGTCGTTCATAATTCTTCTAGAGAGTAGAACACAGAGCAGAGAGCATTCAGTTTTATATTTATTGTTAAAAAACATACATATGTACACAGTCAGAAATAGCATTGACATAGCTATTTTTAAACTTATAAAAAATTTATAATGCCAAAGCATGCCAGACTTTTCAAAATGCTCATGGTATTGACTTATGATATCTTATGATATTTACTTTCATGTCATTCTCAAGAAATGCTTTGCAAATGCACATCCCGGTAAGTATGCGCTTTGAGGAAATGTGAATGGAACCCTCCTGTCTCTTATTTAGCAAGATAACTACCATGTTTGGAAGCTGCTGCTACTGCTAAGTCACTTCAGTCGTGTCCGACTCTGTGCGACCCCATAGACGGCAGCCCAGCAGGCTCCCATCCCTGGGATTCTCCAGGCAAGAACACTGGAGTGGGTTGCCATTTCCTTCTCCAAGGAAGGAATTCATAATTTGGAATTATGAATTATATCATAATTTGGAAGCATCCCCAGTTAAATCCACACAACAGAAAGGCTATTATCATTGAAGCAAAATTGTCCTGCCACCCAAGACAAGAACAAAACAACCAACTTTTTGCTGACAAAGTTAGTCCTGCCACCTGATTACAATCACCCAACCCAGACTTTTTTTTTTTTTTAAAGACAATTGTCTTGAAGTAAAAATAACCATTCTGTTCCTTTTAGTGGCCAAGGAATGTTCCATTGTATATATTAATATGTACCACATTTTCTTTATCTAGCCGCTGTAATTGAACATTTAGCTTGTTTCAATGCTCTGCCTATTGTAAATAGTGCTGCAGTGAGTGAAACACGGTCCTTTGTAGAGATGTGGATGGACCTAGAGGCTGTCGTACAGAGGGAAGTAAATCAGAGAAAAACAAATACCGTAAATTAACGCATATATGTGGAATCTGGAAAAACGGTGCAGATGAAGCTCTTTGCAGGGCAGGAATAGAGACACAGACGTAGAGAATGGGCATGTGGACACAGTGGATGAGGGGGAAGGTGGGACAAATCGGGAGATTAGGTTTGACATATATACACTGTCATGTATAAAACTGATAGCTAATGGGAAGCTGCCATATAGCACGGGGGGCTCAGCTCAGTGCTCTGTGGGGACCCAGAAGGGTGGGTGCGGCTCAAGAGGGAGGGGACAGATGTATACGTATGACTGATTCACTTTGTTGTACAGCAGAAATTAACACAACATTTAAGGCAATTATACTCCAAAAAAAAAAATAATAATAACCACAACGTATGCACTGGAGAAGGAAATGGCAACCCACTCCCATTCTTGCTTGGAGAATCCCAGGGACAGAGGAGCCTGTTGGGCTGCCGTCTATGGGGTCTCACAGAGTCGGACACGACTAAAGTGACTTAGCAGCATGGAATTGTTCATAAGTATCAGTTACTGCACTTGACGTTTTATAAATATGCTTACACTTAATCCTCGTGGCAACTCTTTAAGAGAGATGTTCTTCTCCTTTTACAGACGAGGACATGGAGTCTCAGAGAGGTTAAGTACTTTATCTCATAAGCTGCAGTGCCTTATTTGCATGCAGGCCCGGCTCCAAAGCCAGTACTTTTATTCACCAATAAACTACACCAGCTGCAGAGTTATCCTGCCCCGAAGTAGCCTCATGGAGGTCACTGTGGTGATAAGGTCCATTTGACTGGACTCTTAACCGCTGTTTTTTTCTAACTACATCAGTCAGGCAGTATAATCCGGGAGTCAACTCATCACTTAATTGGCCCACCCCTGTTGGCTTGTCTGAAACTGCAGCTGTGCTTGAGCACACGCTCTCTCACGCCAAGAACACGTGATCCCCACTGTGAGGCTCCTAAACCTATGGCATCCGTGGCCTCATGGCCTCCCAAGCAGAGGCTGCACCCAGCCAACCCAAGAATGTCTGAGCACTGGTGCTGAGCCCACCGTACCCCAGTGATGTTACTGCCTTGCCAGTACCTGTCCAGGCAGTCTTTAGGCTGAGCCCTGAGAGGGGACCAGGAGTGGCTTTCTTGGACTGAAACCAAGGGAATAAACTTTCAGCTGATCTTGGGTCACTTCTGTGGCTCTTTCTGTTTCTGCTCCCAAAGTTCCACCACATCAGGAAGTGACCTTAGCCTGCTCTGCTCCATGGACTTGCCTGCTATCTGTCACGGATTATAGCCTAGCCCTTCCTAAAACCCCCTTTCCCTCTCCTATGACCACTGACCTCCAAGAAACCCATACTTCGTCTCCATCACAAGACCTGAGTCAGGCTTTGTCTCAGTTTGAATCAGAGGCTTTTTTGTGTGTGTCAAATAGGTGCTTGAAAGCTCCCCTGAATCCTTCCTGGAACTAGTTGGATGAGGAAGTAAGTATCTACTACGTGCAGAGCTCTGTTGCTTAAGAGCCCGCAGAGGGCAAGACAAGGCAGATGCCGAGATGGTTTGAGGCCCAATGCAGATGCTGTAGGAACAAGCGTAGACAAACAGTAGGACAAGGAAAACCTCTGGGCCTCAGGCATAAAGAAAGATTTCAAAGAGGCCATACCGTCTTCCAACATTTTGGAGCCCCAAACATTGTGTGCCAGGGAACAGAAAGGAATGAAACTTGTATCTACCTTATCTCTTGCCATCCCCACGCATGCATCCTACATTCCAGCCAAGCTAAACTGATTGCTTTACCCATAATGTTGTCCATCATTTTTCACCTCCAACTCATAACTTTTTCTACATGGATCGCCTCCTTCCAATCCCCAATCTCCAACTGGCTAACTCTAATCACCTTTCAAGACTCACGTCAGGGGTCGCCTTCTCTGGGATATGCTCCGTGAGGTCCTCCCAGTAGACTCCCACAGCAGCATGTGTCTCTCTTCATCATTGATGATTTTTAGCATGGCTTCTAGAGCTAGACTATCTGACTGTGATTCCTGGCTCTGACACCTGCCAGCCAAATTACCTTTCCTTATTTAAGACAACTGAGTTCGTACCCACATAGCACTTAGAATAATGCCTGGTCATAAGAAGCACCAAACAAGTGTTAGTCAGATTGTTAACTACTACCATTATTGCCACCAGCAGCAGCATGGAGTATACCCACCCCGGATTGTAAGTCTGCCTTTCTATCCCCAGATTAGGGTCTTCCTGAGCACAGGATTGTGTATTACATGTCTTGGTATTTTCCACCCTTCATGAATTTCCTGGAACATTCATTAGTAGCATTAAATAAATGCTTGCTGGTATTGAAGGTGGGTGGGTGGAGATGAATCTGGGAAGTTCCATAGGATAAGATCTGAGAACAGTGTCCAGGGACAGTATGGTCTAAGGTGAAGTCTTGTTTCAAATGATGAAGGTAGAATGGTGTCATCGGAGTCAAGGAAACATAGAACTATGAATCCTGATGTTAGAGGCATGTGGGTGTGTTTTGAAATCACCAGGGCTGGTATCAGGAAGTGAAGACAGGAATGCCAAGGGTGAGATCCTTGCACCAGATAGGAATGTCCCCAAGGGTTGGAAAGATGCTACTGCAAAGGACAAGAGAAGGTATGGCATAAGGAGAAGGATTGCCTCACCCCCACTACATCCTGAGTGCCCTGGCCACCAGAAGTTTAAAACCATGGCCCTGGGTGGCTAGCTGCCTGTTCAGAATCCTCCCCAAGCCCCCATAGCTTGTGGAGTTTGTACGTGTGAGGACGGATTTGTGAGCACACACAAAGCATCATGCTGACTCACTGGCTTACTGACCTCTACTGCCTACTCCCTTATCTCGCCAATCTCCCCTACATCCTGTTTCAGCCCTCTTTGCCTCTCTGTATCTATTGGCTATTTGACCTTGGACGAGTCACTTTTTTTTTTTTTTTTTTTTAATTGGACGAGTCACTTCATTTTTCTGGGCTTTTGATTTTTTTTTTTTCTCCACACAACATGGAGAAGTTGAACTGTGATCTCTACCGCAGTATTTTTAAAACTTCACATCGTGATCCATTAATGGGTCAAGAAACCAATTTAATAGGCCAATGAGATGTTAAAATGCGAAATAGAATGTGTGTGTGCGTGTGTGTGTCCCGAGTCACGTGTAAATGTGTTTCTTACTATGTGTTACGGTCAAAAAAGATTGAAAGCATGGTTCTTTACATCCCTTTCTACTTTGAAATTTGAAACATGTATCTCCAACCTTCCTATGCAACTTTGAGGGTGGAAATGAGAAGAAGAATTTCATTTTTTTAAGGAAGAGGTGCTCATGACAACAGTCAGCAACTTCCGGTTGTGCTGGATGACAAGGCAGTTATCCTCTGCTGCTTCAGTTCAAGAAACTTTTGGTGATAATGGGACTACGGCACCAGATTGCTAGAGTAACGTAGTATCTAGCTCAAAATGTCACGCTGAAGGGTAAGGAGAAGCCCTCTGCCTCCGCTTAGGCCACAGTTCTGTGTTGAACACAGGGTATCTGCCAAAGGATGAAAGGCAGAAGGGCAGGAAGAGGCGGAGAAACCGGAGGAGGGGTTCATACTTCCTTCTCCCATATCATGCAATAGTTAAGTAAGACTTCAAAGGAAATGGCAACCCAACTCCAGTACTCTTGCCTGGAAAATTCTATGGATGGAGGAGCCTGGTAGGCTCTAATCCATGGGGTCGCAAAGAGTCGGACACGACTGAGCAACTTCACTGGTTCACTGGCTCCCTGCCTGGTGCATAAAATCCCACCATCACCAATCTAGTGCTGTGTGGTCATCACTCCTCCTCCTAGAGATCCCTCCCGAGAGGGTTACAGAACTTATAACATGACACGTGAGTGTGAGCTCCGCAGAGCCTCGAGTCTTGTTAAGGTCTTGAGTTTGACTCTCACAGGAAAGACAAATTCAGATCCCAGCACCGACGTTCAAGGTCTGGTCTCCTTTCTGTGTCTTTTGAGCATCTATTAACTGCATAAATCTGTTTTTTCTTTCCTAATATAAAGAGGCTTAATTAGAACTTCTCTGAGGCTCCTGTATACACTCCCTTCCGGCACTCAGATCCCACTGTGCTAGAGGCTTCATACACTTTCTACTGTTTTTTTCCGCACAGTAACCCCATGACAGACATATTTTCTTCATTTTTGAAAACTTTTACGTGTTTATTTTTTATTTTTTTGGCTGTGCTGTATCTTGTTGTTGCCCAGGTTTTTCTCTAGTTGTGGCAAGTAGAGGCTACTCTCAGACCTCGGCGGGCGTACGGGCTCCTCATTGTGATAGCCCCTTCTGTTGGGAAGGATGGGCTCTAGGACACGTGGGCTCGGTAGTTGTGGTTTGAGGGCGCGAGAGCACAGGCTGAGCAGCTGTGGCTCTGGTGCTTGGTTGCCCTGCAGCATGTGGGATCTGCCTGAACCAGGGATCAAACCTACGTCCCCTGAACTAGCAGGTGGATTCTTTACACTAAGCCATCAGGAAAGCCCGGCAGAGGTGTTTTTATGCTGAGTTTTTGGATGAGGTGTGAAGAGTTGAGGGATGGGTCCCAGGTCACATGACTTGAAATCCACTCTGGTCTCTGCCTCCAAAGCTTTTGCTCTTCCCCTTATACTCGTGGTGTCTGAACACCAGTCTCCGCAGGCCTGCTTGGAGGTCAGAATCCGGGCCCCATCCAAGCTTGTTGACTCAGAACCCAGCAAGGTGGTTAGCTTCTGGGGCCATTCTGCTTTAGTCTCCATGTTTGAGGACCATCAGTTCAATTCAGTTGCTCAGTCATGTCTGAGTCTTGCAATCCCATGGACTGCAGCATGCCAGGCCTCCCTGTCCATCACCAGCTCCCGGAGCTTACTCAAACTCATATCCATCACATCAGTGATGCCACCCAACCATCTCATCCTCTGTCATCCATTTTCCTCCGGTCTTCCATCTTTCCCAGCATCAGGGTCTTTACAACTGAGTCAGTTCTTCACATCAGGTGGCCAAAGTATCGGAGCTTCAGCATCAGCATCAGTTCTTCCAATGGATATTCAGGACTGGTTTCGTTTAGGATGGACTGGTTGGATCTCCACTCCCAAGAGTCTTCTCCAACACCTCAGTTCATAAGCATCAATTTTTCAGTGTGCATCTTTCTTTATAGTCCATCTCTCACATCCATACATGACCACTGGAAAAACCATAGCTTTGACTAGACAGACCTTTGTCGGCAAAGTAATGTCCCTGCTTTTTAGTATGCTGTCTAGGTTGGTCATAGCTTTTCTTCCAAGGATCATATGATTAAACAAAAATGGACAGAAGCCTACAACAACAACAAAAAGTCTGATACCCTTTAGTCCAGATGAGCTGATGAAAGGGCTTTCCTGAGAGACCACAGGACCCTACACGTACAGCACCCTTTCTAACGGCCAGGTGCTACACTAGGTTCTTTATGTGGGCCCGTTTCATTGCAGTCAGGTTACAAAGTGAATGACTCCACATCTCCATGTTATAACAGTGACAAGTCTGAGGCTGAGGAACTTACTGAGGTCATGCGGCCGGTAAGCAGCAAAGCCTTGAACCAGGCAGTGTGATTCCACTGTCCCCACCAGCAACAACCTGTTCCTCGGGCAAGAAAAGAAGCCAAGTAGCATAAGAGATGGAGAAGGCGATGGCACCCCACTCCAGTACTCTCGCCTGGAAAATCCCATGGATGGAGGAGCCTGGTGGGCTGCAGTCCATGGGGTCGCGAAGAGTCAGACATGACTGAGCAACTTCACTTTCACTTTTCAGTTTCATGCATTGGAGAAGGAAATGGCAACCCACTCCAGTGTTCTTGCCTGGAGAATCCCAGGGAGAGGGGAGCCTGGTAGGCTGTCGTCTATGGGGTGGCACAGAGTCGGACACGACTGAAGTGACTTAGCAATAGCAGTAGCAGTAGCACAAGAGAACAAGGAAGAAGGAAGACAGGACAAAGAGCAAGAAATGAATCTGAGAAGGAAGGCCAGGGCTACTGACTACAAATATCCTTTTATCTTAGTGTTTTCTATCAAGAGCCTTCTTGAGAGAGTTCGAAGAACTAGACACAGTTATGTAATGTTTATTATGAAGCAAAATTAGGAACACAACATTTCCATTTCCAATTTCTAGTTAAAAGAAGTGCCTCTGTCATCAAGGAAGAATTCAGAACTCATAGAGTATGAAGATGGGGCCTGAAACAAGCTCTGCATCACTGTGGAAACAACCCAGACTTTTATGGAACTTCTCCAAGATGACAGGCAATGGGCCCTTCAGCATGCCCTCTTGCTCTAGCTGTCTGCTTTGGTTTTTCTTTTGTCTGCACTGGGTCTTCGTTGTAGCATGTGGACTTTCTCCAGGTGAGGGACATGGGGTTAGTTGCTCCGGGGCATGTAGGATCTTAGTTCCTGGACCAAGGATCGGACTCACATCCCATGCATTGAAAGATGGATTCTTAGCCATTGGACTACCAGGAAAGTCCTGCATTTCTTTTTCTGTAAGAAATGTAGTACAGTGTGTGTACAGTGAGGCCAAACAGACTGAAGTGTAGTACAGTGTGTGTACAGTGAGGCCAAACAAACTGAAATGTCAGAGTCTGGAGCAGAGGAAGGTTTGTTACAGGTCCAGGCAAGGAGATGGGTGACTCATGCCCCCTGAATCCCGAACTTTCCAAAGGGTTTCAGCCACGAACTTTTGAAGGCAAGGTGAGGGAAGGGCATGGTTTGTTGATGTCCAACTCCTTTGTTGTTGCAGCTGTCCACGTAGGTTAGTTCAGGGTGTTTCTGTATATTTCCAACAAAAGAAATGTTTTTCTCCATTCTGTAACTTTTTATCTCTATGTGACTGGGAAAATGTTATCTTCTTAAAGGTCAGAGCCTTGAGAACAGGCTATCCTGTATGTTTCAGGCTATAGGTAGCATTCTTTTCCGAAAGGTACAGAGTCAGCAAGACTGAGCACAGGTGACAGAGCACAAAGGTTAGAGTAAAAAAAGCAGTTCTGTTACGGAGTCAGGTCTGTTCTTCCCTGTGCCAGAAGCACATAGCAATACCTGCTTCATAGACTTGCTAAAAGTATCAAACCCCGTTGAATATCTGGACCTGCCTTGTGAACCATGAAATGCTTGACATATGTTCAAGGACATGATTATCAGAAAGGTGTTTTTTTATCATACTTTATTTGCCAAGTACCAAGTGTTCACTCAGCGTTGACTAAACATGGGTAGAGAAACTAATTCGTGGGGGCAAAGCCATGGAGACCAGGTGTGAAGTAGCCAGAGTTGGGAGATCAGCGCCTCACTTTGTGCATGGTTCTTTGTCAGTTCAATCAGTGTCTTCTCAGTATTGCAGATCAAGACACGTATAGGGTTCATATAGACATATATGAAGACCCCTAGAGGGTTGCTGCTGCTGCTGCTGCTTCAGTCGTGTCCGACTCTGTGCGACTCCATAGACGGCAGCCTACCAGGCTCCCCTGTCCCTGGGATTCTCCAGGCAAGAACACTGGAGTGGGTTGCCATTTCCTTCTCCAATGCATGAAAGTGAAAAGTGAAAGTGAAGTCGCTCAGTCGTGTCCGACTCTTAGCAACCCCATGAACTGCAGCCTACCAGGCTCCTCCGTCCAGGTTAAATAAAGTGCTAGACCTTGTGTGTCTTTTAAAAGGCAAAAACAAAAAGCAGTAAAGTGCTGGAGCACTGGCTCCAGGTGAATGTGACTTTTTTTTTTAGTAAAATACAAAAGATAGGGTAGAATCCCATTTATTATTACTTCTGGTAAGTGAAAATCATAGGACTCTCAAAATTAAAATTCAGGATGGTTTGAAAATAGAAAGTCACTTAGTCTGTTTGTACTGCTGTAACAAAATCCCATAGTCTGGGTAGCTTATAAACAACAGAAATTTCTTTATCACAGTGCTAGAGGCTGTTAGTCTGAGATCAGGTGCCAGCAAGGTCAGGTGAGGACCCTCTTCTGGGTCACAGACGTCCCACTGTGTCCACACGTGGTGGAAGGGGCTGGGGAGCTCTGGGATGGGGATGGGGGCGACTCTTTTCTGGGAGCGCTGGTCCTGTCTGTGGCCCCTCTTCCTGTTCTTAAAAGGGCATTAGTCCCATTAGGAGAGCCCCAACTCACCACCCGCATGTTTGGTAAGACACTTCAATCACGTCTGACTCTTGGCAGCTCTATAGACCGTAACCCACCAGGCTCCTCTGTCCATGGGATTCTCCAGGCACGAATACTGGAGCGGGTGGCCATGTCCTCCTCCAGGGGATCTTTTCAACTCAGGGATCAAACCCACGTCTCTTACGCCTCCTGCACTGGCAGGTGGGTTCTTTACCACTAGTGCCACCTGGGAAGCCCAATTACCTCCCTCTGATGTCCTCCAGGGCTCTGCCTCTCCCTCAGACCTTGTCTCCTGTGTATTTGGCTTTTGAAAAACAAACCCTGGACTTTGTGTTTCTCATCTCGCCCAGTGTCAGAGAAACGTGGGAAGAAGGAGAGAACGGAGAATGTTTGTGGAGAAAAAAAAAAAAAAAAAAAAACCTGAGTGAACAGCACAGACTGCCACCAAGCACAGTGGCTTGGGAATCATGCATGGAATGTCTTCTGGACCCTGAGGCGGCACACGTGGCTTCTCCTTTCTCACTGCCCTGGCTTGGGACTGGGGCCAGACGCCCAGGTTCCAGCTGCCCTGTCTCACATCAGGTAATGCTTCAAACCCATCTTCCTGAGGGAAGGTGCAATAACATCATGACACAAATCAGGTCAAAATAACTTGCTTTCCAGGAGTCACTGAAGTAGAATGATCTAGAGCTGGTGATGCCAAGGTTCATGCAAATATTGTTTCTGAAGTTTACACGAAAGCTTCATCTCTAAAATAGGGCTTCCCTGATAGCTCAGTTGGTAAAGAATCTGCCTGCAATGCGGGAGACCTAGGTTTGATCCCTGGGTTGGGAAGATCCCCTGGAGAAGGGAAAAGCTACCCGCTCCAGTATTCTGGCCTGGAGAATGCCATGGACTGTACAGCCCATGGGGTCGCAAAGTGTCGGACACGACTGAGAGCCTTTCACTTTCACTTTATCTCTAGAATACAAATGCTGTCAGGTGGTTAAAAAAAAATAGTATAACTCCTTCTCTACATTATTTCCCTCCAATATCCCCAGAAATCATGAATTATAATTTAATATACTCTAAACTAAAACTTTATTTTTTAAAACATACTCTTTTTAAAAGAATCAGTTTCACTCACTGCAGGGAATGTGGCTCTTTCTTTCCCTAGGTCCCTGCTACCTAGTTCAGGCACTTTCAGGACCAAAGGCCTTCCTCTGGCACTTGAAGCACTGGGTTTTAATATGGGTTTTGATGCTGGAATAAGAATGGAGAGAGATGTCCTCGATTCTTCCCATTTCTGATTCTAAAAGAAGACAGTCTGGTTGATCTTTTATTAGCTGTGGGCTGAACAGCGCTCTGCTTGGCTTTGGGTTAACAGCCCTGCAGAGGTGTCCCCACACATGCCTCGCAGATAAAGAAAGTGAAAGTGTTAGTCGCTCAGACATGTCCAACTCTTTGGGACCCTATGGACTGTGGCCTGACAGACTCCTCTGTCCATGGGATTTTCCAGGCCAGAATACTGGAGTGGGTAGCCATTTCCTGCTCCAGGAGATCTTCCTATGTGGGAATCGAACCCCAGTCTCCTGCATTGAAGGCAGATTCTTTTACCAACTGAGCCACTAAAGAAAGTCCCACTAAGTCTGGCCTATGTCAGCAGAGTGCCTTAGATATCCTGGGTAACGCCACTAACAGCAAGGGCTGCAGTCAGATGTCCCGGAGGGCTGGCCCAGGCCCCTAGACGGCCAGGAAGAACACATGCACGTTAGTGGGACTGGCCAGTGCTGGCGGAACTCATAGAGTCAATTCTCCATGCATTTCCCACTTGATGAATAGACAGTTTTTGGTTCTATGCATTTCTGTGGATTGCTGGAGGACTTCCTTAGCAAATATTTAACATGGAACAAGCTGGGCTTCTCTGAAACCAAGTAAGTTTTTGAACTGCTTGTTTCAGTTGCTGTGAACTCAGGAAATGGCTGTTGATTTTATCCCCAGCAGAACTTAATGAGAGGGAAGTTTGTTGCCATAACATCCAAGCTTCATGTCAAGGTCAAATCAAGATTTTATTTTGTATTACTCACTGTTTGGGTTACTTATGTTTTCTGGGCTGGTATTTTAATATCCCTGTAACAGGGAGTAGGTGGCACTAACTATCTTTATTGTTGGAACCGGTTAAATTTTGTCACCTACTTATTGTCAGATCCTTGACAATAATCTGGAGGTTTCCGGATAAGGTGGGGTGAGAGGACTAAAACCACCATGGGGAATGCTGGCAGAAATCATTGCAGGCTGCAGCAGGAAGAATGGAATTTAATAGACTACACTTATTTTCTCCCATGGATGATAAAGTTATTAAAAAAAAAAACAAAACCCAGCCCTGTCTCACCTAACACCATGGACTTGTAATTATAGCTGGTATTTTTGAGCCATTCCTATGCTAGATTTTTTACATACAGTTAATCCTCACAGAAAACCTTCAAAAGAAGCATAATGATCCATATTTTACAGATGAGGAGACTGAGGTTCTGAGTGGTTAAGTGACCTGTTTAAGGTTACAGAGCTAATAAGTGGCTAATTCTAGTAAGAATCTGGATTTGCCCAACACTGGAGTCCATGACTGACTATTTAAAAAAAAAAAAAACTATTTGCCTGCTTTAGATCTTAGTTGCAGCATGTGGGATCTAGTTTCATGACCAAGAATTGAACCCAGGCCTCCTGCACTGAGAGTGTGGAGTCTTAGCCACTGAACCACTAGGGAAGTCCCCATGACAGACTATTTTAAAGTAGAGACTACAGCTACATGTGGGAGAAGGCAATAGCAACCTACTCCAGTACTCTTGCCTGGAAAATCCCATGGACGGAGGAGCCTGGTAGGCTGAGGTCCATGGGGTCACGCAAAGTTGGACATGACTGAAGCGATTTAGCAGCAGCAGAGCAACATACTCTAGTTAATTTAAGGCCAGTTAATTTAGCAAGGGCTTCCCAGGTGGTTCTGGTGGTAAAGAATCCACCTGGCAGTGCAGGAGACATGAGAGACATGGGGTTTGATCCCTGGATTGGGAAGATCCCCTGGAGGAGGGCATGACAACCCACTCCAGTGTTCTTGCCTAGAGAATCCCATGGACAGAGGAGCCTGGTAGGCTATAGTACACAGGGTAGAAAACATTTGGACATGACTTGAATGACTGAACACGTACACACACACACACACACACACACACACACACACAATTTAGCAAAGCTCTATTAACTAAAAGAGCCGAGGAAAAGTTGTTATTTAATGATGAAAATAGCAACAACCATCGTTTGTTGGGCATGTGTCACGAATATTTCTAGGAACTTCATTCCTTTCTTCCATTCAAATCACAAAACAGCCCTAGGATTATTGTCTGCCTTCGTAGATGACAACATTGATATCAGAGAGATTCCCCAGCACCTTTCACGGATCAGTTTACTAACGATCAGGCCTCATACAGGAAGATCAAGCTCTGGGTAGATAGGATATAAAATAATAAAATGATAGAATCTGAGACCCAGAAGGTATAGTCATGGTGATCTTGTCTAACTCCTCTGTTTCACATACGGGAAAACTTAGGTTTAGATCCTTACTCCCATCACTTGATTTGCTGCTGCTGCTGCTAAGTCACTTCAGTCGTGTCCGACTCTGTGAGACCCCATAGACTACAGCCCACCAAGCTCCCCCGTCCCTGGGATTCTCCAGGCAAGAACATTGGAGTGGGTTGCCATTTCCTTCTCCAATGCATGAAAGTGAAAAGGAAAGTGAAGTCGCTCGGTCATGTCTGACTCTTAGCGACCCCACAGACTGCAGCCTACCAGGCTCCTCCGCCTATGGGATTTTCCAGGCAAGAGTACTGGAGTGGGGTGCCATTGCCTTCTCACTTGATCTAGTTAGTTACAAATTCAAGACAAGAATTCAGGCTCCATTCAGTGAATTCATTTTGATGTGTGTGCCTACTATGTGCTATGCATGGCCAGGTCTCTCATCTCCCAGATCCAGGACCTTTCTGTCAGACCTTGTGTGGAAGCAGGACATGGGGCCCAACATCATGAAGCTCACCCCTCCTTCTGCAGGGGAGGATCCTGTGACCTGCAGAGGAAAGAAATAATTGATGACAGGGGTTGAAGCAGGAACTGTGTCCATTGATTCATTCATCCACTCCTTCATATTATCCACCTCTGTTGGGGACCTACTTGTATCCTGGGGACCAGTCCTTTCTTGAACTATGAAGTATGACAGACGTGCACATAACTCCTGGACGTTGTCAGACCTTGTGTAAAAGATAGGATGTGTCAGAATTGTATAAGAAGGTTGTATGTGGCCAAGACATGAACTCCAAGTCATGGGACTGAGACATAATTGGTGAGAGAAATTTTCAACCTGCGGTGAAGCCAGAGAGAAGCTGCAGCATCAGGTATCACTTGATCCTAAGAGTGAATGTCAAAAATACCATTCCCAGTGATGTTTTTGGAGTGACTTGTCCTCCACAAAATGAAGTCCAAGCATTTTGACTGGAAGTTCATTGGATGATGTATTTAAATGCAGTTAATAAAGAAAAGCATCTTTTTTTTTTTTTTTTTAATAACAGAGGGCCATATTCATCACGTTCATGACTTGTGAACTGCTGGGAACATTTTTGAAGGTAGGAGTGGCCCCATCAAGGACTTCCTTGGTGGCTCAGACAGTAAAGAATCTGACAGCAATGCAGGAGACCTGGGTTCAATCCCTGGGTCAGAAAGCTCCCCTGGAGAAGGGAATGGAAACCTACTCCAGTATCCTTGCCTGGAGAATTCCATGGACAGAGGAGCCTGGTGGGCTACCGTCCATGGAGTTGCAGAGTCAGACATGACTGAACGACTAACAGATTCACTTTCACCAGGCACAAGGCAGGCCAAGGGTGCAGTCTCCTCGTTGACCTCAAGTGCATGAGATCCTCTGTGTCTTTTCAAGCTGAAAGTGTGAACCTTTGAACCACTTTATGAGATCCTTTGGCTGTAAATATTTGCACATAATTTAAGAACTCTGTATTAAATGAAAACAATGCATGACTGAGAAAGTCATGAGTCAATGAATCAAGTAACTATCCAAAGTTAAATAACTAGTTAGCAGCAAACTTGTATAAAAGGTAAGAACCTTTGTATTCTACTTCAAGTTAATCACTAAAGGAAAGTTGCCTGTAAGCTTGCTGCTGCTGCTACTGCTAAGTCACTTCAGTCGTGTCCGACTCTGTGTGACCCCATAGATGGCAGACCACCAGGCTTCCCTGTCCCTGGGATTCTCCAGGCAAGAACACTGGAGTGGGTTGCCATTTCCTTCTCCAATGCACGAAAGTGGAAAGTGAAAGTGAAGTCGCTCAGTCATGCCCGCTGACTCTGGCAACCCCATGGACTGCAGCCTACCAGGCTCCTCCGTCCATGGGATTTTGTAGGCAAAAGTACTGGAGTGGGGTGCCATTGCCTTCTCCGGCCTGTAAGCTTAGGTTATACTTAATGGCCCATCAGTGTGAACCCTGCCTGCCAGGTAACCCTGCCTCCCAGGTAATGAGTATGAGGCTAATATACCCTTGTTTAGCTCATAGGAAACATCCTGACCAGGCTCACCTGTGAATGCCTGCAGGAAGGAAGAAATTAACATATCCCTTCTAGAAACTGACCAGAACCAGGAAGTGTTTGACTTTACTCCCTCCCTTTTAGTATAAAACAAGTCTGAATTCTAACTCAGGCAGAATGGTTCTTTGGGACACTAGTCCACCGTCTTCTCAGTGTATCCACTTTGCAAATAAAGTCGCTATCCCTTGACCTGACACACTGATTTATTGGCCTGTCATACTGTAAGCAGTATGAGCTTGGACTTGGTAACCCTTGGACTGGAGGCTTCCATCCAATTTCTCTTTCATTCTACCAGTTAGCTTCTTTGGGCTCTTTCAACACTATAAAAAATAGTAGTGATATTGTGCCCTCCTTTGCTCCAGAGTAAGAACGTCAGCAGAACGTGTTGCAATCCTTGAGGAAGCAGATGTAAAATTAGGGTTTAGAAAGGCAGGCATTAGCTCAGGCAGCATATCTCAAATTATAACAGGTTGCATAATGACATTTCTAAACTTCTCTAATTTGACATTGGAAATGTGCCTTCCTTGTGCAGAAATGCAATTCCACTCGCTGGGCCACAGGAGAAATGAGATTTGATTGGCCTGCCTTTTTTGGTTGGATAAATGGATAATAAGATTCTCCCTAGACTTTTCTAACTGTGTGTTCACAAGCATATTTGCTGCATTAGTGGAAAATAAGATTGTCTTTATAATAAAGGCTACCAGGCTGAGGCAAAATTGATTCAGTGTTTGAGAATCCTAACTGCTAATAGAAGTACAGCTATATGACTGCTTAGATCAATATATTGGATCAACTGCAAATGAATGAATGGTTAATAATCACCATAGAAAATGCATTGCCCCAACTCTGATGATGGCTGTGTTGACTTAACCACGCTATGGGGCTGAGGATGGACAGAAACATGAGGAAGGAAAGAAAGACAGGTATCTCCTCTAACTGGAAGAGATACCTGTCAGCAGGGAGAGAGCAGGGTTGCAGGTCAGGACTGCGGGCCTGGAACTGCAGGCATATTGTGAAAGCAAAGGCAGTATGGGGTACGGCCATTCTTTGTCTCCTAGTCAAATTTATCTGGATGTGCCTAAGCAGTGACCTTGGGCAAACAAAGACTTTCCAAATAATACATGCTTCCTGCCCTTTATATACATTTTCTCCTCATAGAACTTTTATTTTGCAGCCAACACGACCTCATTCCTTTGACTCTCAGCACAGCAGCTTCAAATACATCCTAACATCCAACGTCAGGAACTAGAAAGGTGCTTATTACACAAGAGACAATTCTGTTGCTTACCAGTGAGGAGGCACCTCGAGGGCCAACAGTAAATGTGTATTTAGTGTGAATGATCAACCTAAATCTCCACTGCTGCATCTTCCAGCCCTGATAAGAAGCTAATGGTTAAGAGTGCTACACCTCAGCCTGCCCAGCAATTTTGCAGGGTGTGGAAAGTTTAACAAGGCTTGCATTTCAGCATTCTCTGGGAGGAGTGGACCCAAACCTTGCCAGGCATGAGACAGTTACCTGGGCAACTTAAAATAAATGCATGTTTTCCAAATGCACTCCATGTCTAAAGCCTCAAAGTTGGTGGGCTGAGGGGAGTAGGGTTGAAACAGGGCAGCTATAGGGTCAGGGGCACTGCAGGTGGTTCTGATCTACAGCCAGGGTGGAAGACAGATTCCGAGGTTGAATTCTGGGGGAAACAATAGTAAGAAAGATACATAAAATAGATAACCAACAAGGGCCTGCTGTGTAGCACAAGAAAGTGTAGTCAATGTTTTGTGATAACCTATAAGGGAAAAGAATCTGAAAAAGAATATATGTAACACTGAATCACTTTGCTATACACCTGAAACTTATACAGCACTGTAAATCGACTATACTTCAATTTTTTTTTTTTAAAAAAAGGACCAAAAAAAAAAAAGTAAAATAAAAAGATGTGAGGGACTTCCTTGGCAGTCCTGTGGTTAAAACTACATGCCTGGTGCAAGAGTACAAGTTCGATCCCTGGTGGTGGAACTAAGATCCCCACATGCTGCACAGTACAGTGAAGAAAAAAAAAAAAAAGGAGAAATATTGTAAGTCATAAGATTTCCCCCCCTGAATAATAACTGCTGAGACACTTTAGGAATCTTTATAAAATCTATTGTTGTGATGCCCTGTTCAATTATGGTCCTGCCCTCAATTTATACTGTGATCTTTTTGGAGGAGGCTTTGGATCCTGTTAAGTCAAACATTTTGAACAGTTACCATGTGCCAAGCCCTTTGGGCAACTCAGGGGTCAAACCTATTTACTGTTCACAGGAAGCTGACACTGAATCTAGACTGTGGAAGATGAGACTCTTATACATGACTCGTCAGATGATAAGCTGCAGATGGAAAGAGCCAGAGGTACTGAGGAGCTGGTCCTGGCTCACCTTGATCCTGGTGATGTTGCTCACTGTCTTCCTAGGAGGCCAGTGAGCCGTGCCTCCTTGGTTGCGTATGACTCTTTGTGACCCCATGGACTATACCCTGCCAGGCTCCTCTGTCCATGGGAGTTTTCCAGGCAAGAATACTGGAGTGGGTTGCCCTTTCCTTCTCCTTCACCAGGGGATTGTCCCGATCCAGGGATTGAACCCACGTCTCCTGCGTCTCCTGCATTGCAAGCATATTCTTTACCCACTGAGCCATCGGGGAAGCTCAGAGTCCAGGGAGGACCCTTTTCCAGTCGCTTGCTGCTTTTCTTTCTCATGATGGATGGAATGCTCAAGGATGCAGTGTCTGCGTGCTGAGTACAGCTGTCCCAAAAAGGTTAGGACTGAGCTGAATGGAAGCACCTTCCAGCCTCTAAGGGAAGAATTGAAGAAAGGCTGGAATAGCTGGTCTGTCCATAGATCCATGGAGGAAGTGCTCAGTGGGACTGTGGGTTTAAAAAAAGAGAGATGATGCTAATAAAGAGAGAAAGGAATCAGAAGAGCCAGGAATTCTGCCTTCTGCTAGGTACACTGGGAACCCAGCACGTGCTGTTTGCCCAGCTGTGAGTTCTGAGCCTAAGGATCCAACCCTCAGCTTTCCGTCCTGGGGTCTCTCCGTCAGGTTGCTGGTTTTCTTGTTTATGCATGGTCTGTTGCAAGGCTAGAGGTCTCCTGCTGTGGTTTTGAAACTGCACGGAATCAGCTGGGGGGTGGGAGGCTGGGGGTGGGCGGGGTGGGGCGGGAGGGCAGCCCCAAACTGCAGAAAATTTTAAGACCAGCAGAACCAAACTGTATCATTGGAGACCACAGTGAGTCTGGGAGTAACCCAGGTTTCTGTGTAGAAGGGCATGTTTGTGAAACAAGATTATTTACGTTCTTGTTTTACTTTCTTTTTTATTTACTTATTTTTAACCATGTTTTCAAAATTGAAGTATAATTAGTTTACAACATTGTGTTACTTTTAGGCTTTTAGGTGTACATCAGAGTGATCAGTTGTGTGTGTGTGTGTGTGTGTGTGTGTGTGTGTGTGTGTATTCTGTCTCAGATTTGGTTTTAGAGATTATTGTAAGATATTGAGTATAGTTCCCTGTGCTGTACAGTAGGCTCTTGTTTATTTACAGTCTTGTAAAATGAGTGCTTGGGAAACGTGGATGGGATCCTGGAGTAAGGTCAGTAGCTAAGTCTCTTTTAAAGATTTGAAGAATTCTAGAGATGTACTATGGAGTGGTGCTGGTTATCTCAATAAAGAAGCAACGTGTGTTTTCCTTTTAAACAACTAGGAAAAAATGTTTATGTTTATCTCAAAACTGGAGCCCAAAGTTTGATTCTGAAAATAATGAATGTCCAAAACATAAATAGTTTTTCATTTTTTTAAAAGAATGTGATAGTAGGTAATGCCATTACCTACTATGAACTGAGTAGGTAATAGCGTTTCTTATACGATGCTCATTGTTAGCAGAACTGACTTTATTTTTGACTGCACTGGGCCCTTGCTGCTGCACATGGGCGTTCTCTAGTTGTCCAGAGCGGGGGCTACTCTCTAGTTGGGGTGTGAGGGCTGCTCATTGCAGTGGCTTCTCTTGCTGCAGCTCAGTAGTTGTGACACATGAAGTTAGTTGTCCCGCGGCATGTGGAATCTTCCTGGATCAGGAATGGAACCCGTGTCCCTGCATTGGCGTGTGAATTCTGAACCAGCATGGAGGTCCTAGCAGAACTTTCCATCCAGATTTTAGTGTGTAAGTCAATGACAAAAGACGTTCATTTATGTACACTGATCTGAAAAAGGGACTTTTCCCGAGCTTGAATGGCCCCAAAATATGGCATTTAGTAAAAAAAAAAAAAAAAAAAGAAAAAAAAAGAAGAAGGGAGAAAATGGGTTTCTGATTTCTAAAAAGTCAAAGACCAAATATCTTTGGAACAGTAACTTGTGATGTTTTAACCAGAAAGCAGATGACCTCTAAAGGTCTGCCAGCCAGACACCTAGTGTCAGATTGTTTTTCTGATGCACTGATGTCCGTCTCAGCTATAACTACTCAGCAGCGCTCAGCATGACAAGGAAATGCAATGTAGGCCTTAGCGTGATAGCAGAAAGTCTGAATTCTTCCAGCAAGGGTATCTAATGCTCAACACAAAGAAAATAAGTTTTCAGAGACCTGAGACTAGGAAAGAAGGTAGCTATACGTGTGTATATGGGCTCAGCACGAAAGAATCTATCTGCCTGCAAGGCAGGAGATGTGAGTTTGATCCATGGGTGGGGAAGATCCCCTGGAAGAGGAAGTGGCAACCCACTTCAGTATTCTTGCCTGAAAAATCTCATGGACAGATAAGTCTGGCAGGCTACAGTCCATGGGGCACAAGAAGTCGGACACGACTGAGCGACTGAGCACGCACGTAGGTGAGTATATGGCTAAGAAGAGTTAGGAAAACAAAATATATGGCCCACCAGCTAAAACCTGAAAATGTTGGGGCTTCCTTGGGGGCCCAGTGGTTAAGAATCTGCCTTCCAATGCAGGGGACGTGGATTTGATCCCTGGTCAGATAACTAAGATCTCACATGCTAGAGCCCCTGCTCTGCAACTCGAGAAAGCCTGCACAGTGCACTGAAGACCTAGCACATCCAAAACAAACACACACACGAAACAGACTAAAAATCTTGTATGAAGGTTGTCCTAGCAGGGCAGACTTGCCCTCTCCAAAGGCAAAAGGGACACTTTGCAACCCCCACCCAGGATCCACAGGATGCCCCTTGGATTTGTGAGCAGTTCCTCAGCCAGTCTGCCTGCCCGCTCAGCTCACACCTCTGGAAAGGCCCTGCAGCATCAATTTCTCCACTTGGAAAGTCAGGTTCAGAAGACCAATTGAATAGTACTCTACAATTTCATGACCTTATTATTATTTTAAAGGAGAAGCCTCTAGTTTCTTTCCATTGGGGATGAACATGATTAAGTCAGCAATTTGATGTCCAGGAGAAGAAGTAACCAAAATAAAAATTTCCACCAAGATCGTATCTCAAGGTGAAATTTGCGTCCTTGTCACCAGCTCTGTCATCGTGCTTTCAGACGCTTGTTTTCATTTCGTGATTGGCTCAGCAGGAATCATCTCTCTTTTGAGTGTGTTTAATCAAACTGACTGTAATCAACCACACGTGTTCATAGCTTTCTTTACGCAACTTGCATTTCGACTCTCCTGGGTGCCAGCAGTCAATGGATGAGAACTCTGCTTGTTCAGCTGCTTGCATTCCCACACCACAGATTTCATCACGGCACTTCATATTTGAATCTGGGTACTCATTTTCTTGCCTGGAGAATCCCAGGGATGGGGAAGCCTGGTGGGCTGCTGTCTATGGGGTCACACAGAGTCGGACACGACTGAAGTGACTTAGCACAGCACAGCACTCATTGATTCAATTCCCCACAAAAATTTAAAAAAAAGACACACAGCGACTGATCTGATTTGCTGATGAATATTACAGCTTTCCCAAAACATGGAGAATTCAAGGTGGCTTTGGATAATACTCTGTAAAGACACTTATGATCTTAAAATTTGTCTTGCTTGCTTGCTTGCTTGCTAAGTCGCTTCAGTCGTGTCCGACTCTGTGCGACCCCATAGACGGAAGCTCACCAGGCTCCCCTGTCCCTGGGATTCTCCAGGCAAGAACACTGGAGTGGGTTGCCATTTCCTTCTCCAGTGCATGAAAGCGAAAAGTGAAAGTGAAGCCGCTCAGTCGTGTCCGACTCTTAGCGACCCCATGGACTGGAGCCTACCAGGCTCCTCCCTCCATGGGATTTTCCAGGCGAATGTACTGGGGTGGGGTGCCATTGAAGTATAAATAATTCCTCATGCCGTGTCAAGGTCAGGGAATCGGAAATTAACCTGTAAGAGGAGGGGAACAAGATTATGGAGGTATTCATTCACATGATTAATAGTTCAACAGCTTATTTTTTGTCTCACGATTCCATGGGTTGCCTGGGTGATTCGACTCATCTCTCCCAGCATCATTCATAGGACTGCATCTATGTGACAGATTGGCTGGGGCCTGGGCTCAGCGGGGGCTGTCGGCCAAGGCACATTGATCTTAACCGCAGGTAGCCTCTCCATGTTGCTGCCATCGTGAGGGGCTCTAGGCAATATTCTCAGAAGAAAGTTTCTAAGAGTGGGAAAAGAGCTGTAAAATCTTTTTTTTTTTTTTTTTGCTTATGCTTTTTTTTAAAGATTTTTTTTTTTTTTTTAATGTGGACCATTTTGTCTTTTTGGAGTTCGTTCCAATATCGCTTCTCTTCTATGTTTTGGTTTTTTGGAGAGGCATGCGGGATTTTAGCTCCCTGAGCAGCACTCGAACCTGCGCCCCCTGCACTGGAAGGCCAAGTCTTCAGCACTGGACAGCCAGGGAAGTCCCTATGACACCTTGTAAATGAAGCTATAAGACCTGTGTCACTGCTATCACGTTTTACTGGTCAAAGCAAGTCATAAAGCCAGCTGAGCTTCAAGGGGAGAGAAAAGAGGCCCTGCCTCTTGGGGAGAGAAGTGGCAGAGTCACCTTGAAGAAAGCTTGCGCGATGGGAGACACTGATGCTGGCATTTTGGGGAACTGTCTACTCTACCTCCTGATACAGTTCACACCACACACCAGACACACTCATCACCACCTTTCTCCATGGCTCATCACTCAGCCATAAAAAGACTGAATGCCTTTCGCAGCCACACAGAAGGACCTAGAGATGATCACACAGGTGAAGTAAGTCAGAGAAAGACAAATATATGATAGCACTTACACGTGAGATCTAAAAAAAGATAAAAACGAACTTATTTACAAAACAGAAAGAGACTCACAGGCATTAAAAAAAAAAAAAAAACTTCTGGTTACCAAAGGGTGGGGAGGGATAAATTAGAAGAAGAAGGGGAGGGAAGCTTCAGAGGGGGTCTAGGAGACCCCAGCCTGGGTCTCCTGGGGCTGGGCGCCCAGTGGCCTCAGCCTGACTTGGACTCGGGTGAGCAGGACCTGGGTGGCTCTGCAGCAGCCCAGGGACACTACCACACTGATGTTTTAGGAAATCACAGCAAATTAGAAAGGGAAAAATATCTCCCACAGTCTATTCCATGAGCAATAACCGCTTTACATTTGGCATACATCCTTTCAGATTTCCTGTATGCATAAGCATGTCTATTTGCAAACTTAAAAAATGGATTATACTATTCATACTGTTTTATAACCTGTCCTTTTTCATTTAGTATATTGTGTGTGGCAAAAAAAAAAAAAAAAAGCAGATATATACGATATAAAATAAACAAGTTCCTACTGTTTATTTGTACAGGGAATGATATTCAATATCTTGTTATAAACTCTAATAGGAAAGAATCTGAAAAAGAATATATAGAAATTAATATCTGAATCAATATGCTGTATACCAGAAACTAATACAACATTGTAAATCAACTATACTCCAATAAAAATTAATTTAAAATAGAAGACAAGTGTTCTCCTCCCCATATACTCAACACACAATAATGACACAAAGACAGGAAAGTTGCAGATAGGTCAATGATTATACACTCTGCCTCTCCTGGCCCCTGAAGAGAGCAGAGAGTAAATGTGGGAAAAGTGGGGAAGTTCTGTCTTCAGGCTGATGGCTTAGCATCGTGCTCAGTCATCTGGTGTAGTTGTGAAACCACCACCATCTCCTGAGCACTAACCAGGGCCAGGCACTGTTCTGAGCAGTCTCCACACACTTTCTCATTCAACCTTCTTCGCTAACTTGAGAAAAATGGTACCTTTTTGGAAATCGAGGCTCAGGTCGTGACAGGTGAGATAACTTACCTAAGCTCTATGGCTAAAGTATTTGAAGGTGGGAAAGTTGAAGGTGGCTTTGAACTTTCTGGTTTGGATAGTAACCAGAATAGCAAAAGCAGAACAAGGGATAGGAGATGGAAAAGTTGAAGTAATCCTTGGATATATGGATGTTGAGGTCCCTGCAAGCTATCAGTGGGGAAGAGCTGAAGGTTAGAAACACAGACTTAGGAGTGATTGGCCTTCATGGGACCCTAACATGAGTCTTCCCCCGAAAAGCAGCTTGGGGATGAGGTGGGCAAGATTCAACAGCTGCCCAGTTCTTGCTCGTCATGGTTGCAAGTTGCTCATCTGTGGCTGGTGTTTCTAACATATCCTGTTATGGGCTATGGGTAAGGGGGTGGTGGGTGGGTCAGGGCTCAGTTTTCTGCCTGTTGTGATACAACAGTTTGGATCTCAGTTCCTGTAAACTTGCACAAGAAAGCTGTTTCTAGTCAGAGATATGAATTTAGAATATTCTCCTCTCTGTGTCCGGGAGAGTGTAATTCTTTGCACGCTCCCACATTTGAGGAAAATTGGATTTGGGGTCCATGGAGAGCCTCATTTCCTTGTGGAGAACAGTTCTTGTATTTTAGTTTACCACTGGTTTATTTGTAAATCAACTGCAATTGAAAACATGTAAATATATCAACTGCTGGGACATGGCCTAATTATAAATTAAATAAGCACAATAGCCTCTCAAAGACTGGAAAATCGGGAGCACTGCAATATTCAGAGATCCGTGATGCCTTCAGGGGAATTGTGCTTGCCCCCTGGAGTGTTTCGTGTGGAAGTAGACCTAAAAAACAGTTGTGCCGTGTTTCATTTTGATTTAGAACCACGCTTTAAAAAAATAACAGAAATAACGGATTTTCACTGTGAGTCCATTTTCATATTTATCTCGTTACAAGGTTATATAACCCTTTGGTGTGGGGTAGGCAGGAACACAGATGGTACCGTAACCATAGCAACGCCACTTAGGCTTCTTTTCTGCCTGTCAGCTCTTTTCAGCATCATGCTCCTTCCAAAGCAGAGGCTGCTCTCTCACACACACTTCCCTCCTTTTCTCCTCTCCTCTGCACTCTCTGCCTCTGACCCGGCTCTCTCAGCAGCCTAAAAAACGATGAAGACATTTTATACCGCTTCCTCTTAGTTTTTCCATCTCTATTCAAACCTTAAATATGAATCTGAATTATAATGTTTCCATCCTAAGACTGCATTTCTTACTTATCTCTCTTTTACTTAAATAGGAGATAAAGCAAAAAAAGTAATTATAAGAAGAGAAGCTACTGAAATGAAACCATTTTTCTTAACCTTTGAGTTCAGGCAAAAATCACCCAAGTCCAAAAAGGCAAACATGTCCCCTCAGGACTCTCAGAAGTGGATTCTGTGTCCTCTTTAGGTAAATCTAACTTCTAGCCATGCTTCCATTAAAAGTCTCCCTGAACTCTCGATCCCATTTTTAGGTATATTCATTAAAAATTAGATATACTAATTAAAATATATTTAGGTATGCTGCTGCTGCTGCTGCTAAGTCTGTTCAGTCGTGTCCGACTAGAGACCCCATGGACTGCAGCCCACCAGGCTCCCCCGTCCGTGGGATTTTCTAGGCAAAAGTACTAGAGTGGGGTGCCATTGCCTTCTTGGATATTTAGGTATATTTTTTCATAATTCAAGACATTTTTATTCAACATTGTATATTCGAGAGCACACATAACAAATGATTATTTTATGTATTCAGTCATATCTAGACAGTTTAACAATTTTTCACAACTTTCATTATTTATTATAATGATTACCAAACATTTGCTTTATTGGCCCCTTTATAAAGCATTGACAATAACTTCACTCATCTCTGCTGCTGCTGCTGCTAAGTCGCTTCAGTCATGTCAGACTCTGTGTGACCCCAGAGACAGCAGCCCACCAGGCTCCTCCGTCCCTGGGATTCTCCAGGCAAGAACACTGGAGTGGGTTGCCATTTCCTTCTCCACTCATCTCTGTCAACATAATTGAGAACTACCTGGTTTAGGTATGTTAATTAAAATATATTTTGGTATATTAATTAAAAATATGGAGCCTTTCAGCTTGCTCCTCTGTACCATCACTAAGCAGGATTAGTTGACAAGCACACACTGAATTTCTGCCTCTCAAAAATTAGGTCCTCTGTGAGATTACTTTAGGGTCTTTTCTGCCTTAAAACTTATCTCTGTGCAGAGACTACATTTTACCTCTTACATGTTTTTTAACTGCCACCCCTCAGGGAGGCTTTCCTGACAGAATCCTGGCTATTTTTAGTTCCCTGTAAACATCTTTAGTTGTGATTTATTTTGACTTGCTTGATTACTTGCTTATTGTCTGTCTCCCAATAGGCTCTATGGTTCTTGAGAGAAGAGGCCATCTTTGAAATGTTTAATAATGTTTTCCTATTATCTCACGTGGGAGTTGGCTCATTTTAAGTATTAAATACTTTCCAAATAAATGAATGAGTGTTTTCTTTTGGGTGAACTCCTTTTAGATTTGGTTGTAAAATGAAACCAAACCCGTTTTTCCAATTTGACGTGTTGGTGTGACTTCCATTTCCCTTTTCCTTTGGCTGCTAGGAAGCTCGAGGTAAGGCTCAACTGGTGTAGCTGTATTTACTTCCTTCTGTATATATTTATTTCCTTTCTTTATCATGGCTTTTATTTATTCATTTATTATAATTATAGTTGCATAGTAAAAATATATTTTTTTATATTTTCTATTTTAAGCCACCTCAAAAATCTCCTTGAAGGCAAGTACCATATAATCATAAATAAATAAAGATAGGGGTCTTCAGAGCAGAATGACTTTTCAGGAATCTCACAGAGAGAATATTGCATAGTGTGAATGGTTAGCCCTCAAATGTTGACATGAGCAGTGACCAAAGAATCTGAATATATTGGTAGAAAATTGAAAACGCCTTTTTACTCTTAAGCTATGCCAAAGTGTATTGAGTGATAATAAGTAAACATTTCATTTAAAAAATTATCACTTTTATCTGTGAAAGAGTTGAATTTTTAAGGGTAAAATCCATTTGCATTGCTGAGGCAATACTTTATTACAGTTCATATATATATATATATTATATATATTTTTTCTTGCAGACCCATTTAAAATTCCTTGTCTCTGTGGCCCATTGGGTTCCCTGCCACCTTTTTTTAGGGAAGAAAAATTTGCCTTAAAGTCACGATTCATGGGTTTTATCACCTTAGGTTACACAGGGTTGCCAGATGATCGAAGTTTGCAGATTCAGGACGTAAAAACCTTCAGCTGACACTGAGATTTGTTTACAGCTGGTGGAGGGGAAGAGACTGAGCTTTAGGAGTCTCCTGAGATGCTTTTCAGTGTTTGTGGTCAGAAGAGGAAGCTGTGATGACAGAGCAAATCAATGACATCAGTGTCACCTGGGAAGGTGGTGTGACAAGGATCTATTAATAGAAAGGACAACTGGGAAATTTCACACTTAGAAAACAAATGATTTGTGGCAAGAGAAGTTGGGAACCCATTTCAAGTGAAAGGAAGAATAACTTTTCTCAGCAACAAGAAGACAGATAGCATCTGCTGCTTCTGTGCCTGAGCGGGTAGGAATGGGTCAGTGTGGTTTTTCTCCCTGGCCTGGGGGAGTGGGTGGTCAGTGTGAGTACTGCAGGTTCTGGACATGAGCTTGAGTAAGCTCCGGGAGTTGGTGATGGACAGGAAAGCCTGGCATGCTGCAGTCCATGGGATCACACAGAGTTGGACACGACTGAGTGACTGAACTGAACGAACTCAAGAACAGGAAGAAGGGCCAGTGGCTTCCTCTGATCCTGCTTCTCTGGGGCAGGGGAGTGTAGCCAGGGGACAAAGGGAGAGAGTGCTGCCTTCTACCTACTGTTACTGTTCCTCTGTTCGTAGCAAGATAGAGGGTGGCCATCACCTGCATAGAGTCCTATCTTGACTCTTTGAAAACACTCCATGGACAAAGCCCTCATTTTCTCTACCTTCATTATTTCTATGACTCTGGGCTCATGCTGGCCTAATAATAGGATGCATTGCTTTTTAGGAGTTTGATAGAGTTACATTTGATAGATTAAAAGACATGTGCTTCTTGGAAGGAAAGCTATGATAAACCTAGACAGCGTATTAAAAAGCAGAGACATCATTCTGCCGACAAAGGTCTGTATAGTCAAAGCTATGGTTTTTCCAGTAGTCATGTATGGATGTGAAAGTTGGACCATAAAGAAGGCTGAGTACTGAAGAATTGATGCTTTCAAATTATGATGCTGGAGAAGTCTCTTGAGAGTCCCTTGGACTCCAAGGAGATCAAACCAGTCAATCCTAAAGGAAATCAACCTGAATATTCATTGGAAGGACTGATGCTGAAGCTCCAATACTTTGGCCACCTGATGCGAAGAGATGACTCTTTGGAAAAGACCCTGATGCTGAAGATTGAAGGCAGGAGGAGAAGGGGGTGACAGAGGATGAGATGATTGGATGGCATCATTACTCAATGGACATGAGTTTCTGCAAACTCCAGGAGATAGTGAAAGATGGGGAATCCTGGTGTGCTATAGTCCATGGGGTTGCAAACTGTTGGACACAACTTAGGGACTGATCAACAAATACCGTTGGGCTCCAAGTTTATTGTTTTGCTGTGGATACCCAGTTATCCCAGCACTGTTTCTTAAGAAGACCACTCTTTTCCTACTGAATTTTCTTGGTGCCCTACTAAAAATCAACTGACTCTGACTATATTTGAATACCACCTCTCTTGACTGTAGGACTGTAGTAAATTTGTAATTGGGAAGTGTGAGCCCCTCCAACTCTGATCTTTTTAAACATTTCTTTGGCTATTCTAGGTTTCTTGTATTTCCATATGAATTTCAGATTCAGCTTGTCAGTTTCTGCAAAGAGCCAACTATGATTTTAATAGGGATTGCATTGAATCTATAGATCAATTAGGAGAGTATTTCCATCTATACAGTATTAAGTCTTCCAATCTTCCCTTGTAGCTCAGTTGGTACAGAATCTGCCTGCAATGCAGGAGACCCAGGTTTGATCTCTGGGTTGGGAAGATCCCCTGGAGAAGGAAATGACAACACACTCCAGTATTCTTGCCTGGAGAAGTATTGTCCCATGGACGGAGGAGTCTGGCGGGCTACCGCCCATGTGGTTACAAGAGCTAAACACGACTTAGTGACTAAACCACCACCACCCATGAGCACACGACGTCTTTCCATTTGTTTTAGGTCCTCTTTAATTTCTTTCAACCATGATTTTTAATTTTCAGAGTATAATTTTTATACTTCTATTAAATTTGTTCTTTAATATTTTATTCTTTTTGATGTTATTGTAAATTGAATTATTTTCTTAATTTCATTTATGGTTTGTTCATTGCTATCGATGTACAATTGGTACAATTGACTTCTGTACCACAACCCAGCTGAATTCATTTATTAGTTCTAATAGTTTTTAAGTAGAATTCTTAGGATTTTCTGTATATAGGAATGATCATATCATCTGCAAATACAGCTAATTTTTTTTCTTTACCAATCTAGTCCTTTTATTTATTTATTTTCTTGCCTAGTTGCCCTGGCTTAAAACAGCCAGTAGAATGTTGAATAGAAGTGATAGGAGCAGACATCCTTTTCTTGTTCTTGGTCTTTAGGAGAAAGTATATAGTCTTTCATCATTATCTGGTAGAAGCTTTTCATAGATACCGTTAATCAAATTGAGGAATTTCCTTCCTATTTCTAGTTTATTGAGTGTTTTTATCATGAAGGTTAAAATTTTTTCAAATAATTTTTCTGCATCTATTGCAATGTTCGTGTGGTTTTTGTCCTTTATTCTTTTGCTTGATTTGTTACACTGATTGATTTCTGATGTTAAGTTTGAGCATTTAAAATATGCTTACAGGCCATCTGTGTTCTGTTAAATACTATTCATAGCACTTGCCTTTTTTTCTGCTGGTTGCTTGTCCTTTTCATACAACTTTTAATACTTTTTTATGTAGCCTAAATATCTTTATCAGTTATAATTTAGCAAAAATTTTCTCCAAATTTTTTGTCTGTTCTTTTTATGAAGTCTTTTGATGAACAGTAGAATCTTAACCATGTTATAAAATTTAAAAACCTTTACAGTTTGTGTCAGTTGTATTGGAGATCTGTTTTAAAATTCCTTCTCTTCAGGAAGTAAGTGTATTCTCCTGAAATGTCTTGCCAGTCACAGTTAGATCTTGACTCCCAACTAGGGTTTTTTTTTTTTTAACGTGTGGGGTAGGATCAGATGTTGTATTTTCCCATGTGGATGTCCAGTTGTTTTGGACACAGTTCATGCGGTTCCTCAGATTCACTCAGCCTCACCTTGCTCAGGGTCCTCTGCTGATTATGCTTGATGAGCTCCTGACGGCTCCGTGGCTGCTGTTGCTAATGCCTCATCTACAGCAGGGCCCCTGTCTTGACCTTGCCCGTGGAGAGCAGCAACTCCAGCATTGCCCCCATCATGTCTATTGTTGGGGTCAGGTCAGTCAAGATGGCTGTTCTCTTGTTCTCTGTACATCCCCTGATGGAGTGGTCGTTGCTCCACCTATATCCTACTCACATGACTGACCTTCCCTCTTAGTACATAGTTGCCCCATCCCAGCTAGTGATTTTGTTCTAATCTTTGATCAGAGCATCTTCACCACGATAGCTTATCAAAGGGATGGTGAAGGGCTTGCACCTCTGCTGGTTTCCTTGGTAACAGATGAGCAAACGGGATGTCAGTTCCCTCTATACACACCCCTGTCCCCACCCCCATGGCAAAGACCATCACCATGTCCTGCCTGCCATGCTGCACATGGTGGCTGTTGCTCCAGGATCTTGTTTTAGACATGTAAGATCCCCATCCGTTAAACCATTAATGTCTCTGTTGCTTCCTGACTCTGAGCTCTTCCTTCAGTTGTGAGGCTGGACAGGTACAGTGCTTGCAGGCCTGCTGGGTGCAGCCCAACATGGGCTCAGACTGAATGGACCCATGGAGACTCTGGCTCCTCCTGCCTCTGCCTGTTCTGACAAAATCCAGTATTACCTAGAGGTGGCCCAAAGAGATACTGCCTGAAACTGTGCTGGGGTTCATGCTTTCAGAGACAAACTTTGACCCAAAGAGGAACAGAAGACAGGAGTGAACCAGTAGATCAAGTCTTTGCCCATCCCCCCACCTGAAACATGCTGCATCTGAACACCCTGTCTTAAAACGTCCAGCATGACTGAGCGGTGAGCAGCCAACTGCGTCCTTACGTGAAGCTGTGGCTAGCTCAAAAATATGTTTCCCCTCCTTCACAGTCTCAGTGCCCCCTTCCCTTTTTAATCACTTTTTGCCCCCAGAAATTAGATCTCCCAGTAAAATAAAAGACCTTAAGCTTTTCCCTAGGCTCTGGTTTCTAGAAAACCAGGCTAAGATCATTATCTTAGACTTTCCTTTACTCACTTAGCTGCAATGCCTGTTATATCATAAATCAGGGTTCTCTGAATGTATCTGTTTCAAAAGTGTATATTTTGTTCCACTGATCTATTGTGTAGCTCTACTGATACCATTCTTTGTTTTTTTGGTGGTTTGTGGTCATCAGCTTTATTTATGTATTTAAAAATTTTTTTACAATGCTGTGTAGGCTTCCACTGCACAACAACGTGAATCAGCCGCAACTGCACACTTGCCCCCTCCCCCTTGAGCCTCCCCCCACCACCCATCCCACCGTGCTAGGTCATCAGAGTGCCAGACTGGGCTCCCTGTGTTACACAGCTATCCATTCTACACACGATAGTGTACATATGTTGATGCTACTTTCTCCATTCATCTCACTTTCTCCCTCCCCCACTGTGTCCACAAGTCCACTTTCTACATCTGTGTCTCCATTCTTTCCCTTCAATTAGGTTCACCAATACCATTTTCCTAGGTTCTGTATATATGCGCTAATATACAATATTTGCTTTTCTCTTTCTGACATACTTCACTGTGTATAACAAATAAGCTCTAGGTTCATCCACCTCACTAGAACTGATTCAAATTCATTCCTTTTTATGGCTGAGTAATATTCCATTGCATATATGTACCACATCATGTTTATCCATTCATCTCTGGATGGATATCTAGGTTGCTTCCAAGTCCTGACTATTGTAGCTAGTGCTGCAGTGGACACTGGCGTACCTGTGTCTTTTAGAATTGAATACCACTCATTTTTAATTTTATCATATATCCCCCAATTCATCTGAAGTTGACTTGAGGTCATAATGTATCGTAAATATAATACTTACTTAGATCCAGTTCATTAATACTTTGGCAAGCTTTTGCAGCTATGTTCGTGAGCAGAAGAGTTTGCATAAAGATGGAATTATATGATAGAATTCACCTATGATAGAATTCATCATGTGTGTCCCCAAAGATATCATCAGGTATATTGATGAAAAACTGGAAGCAACTTGCCTATAAATAGACAATTAGAAAAATAAATTTTAGTATAATAATACAGTATTTTATAATACATAAAAAAAAAAAAAAAAAAATAATATATAATAATAAAAAGAAAAAGAAGAGTGAATACTAAATGCAATATGATATCCCAGATTAGATTCTGGAACAGACAATGAGTATTAGTAGAATAACTGGTGATCTCTAAATAAAATCTGTAGTTTAGTTGTTTGTAATGTATGAATGTTAATTTCTTAGTTTGGTCGAAAGTACCATTGTTGTGTGGGATGTTGACCCTGGGGAAAGTTGAGGAGGTGATGTGTGGGTTGTCTCTGTACCCTCTAACTTTTCTGTGAGTTTAAAATTATTTCAAAATAAAAGTTTATTATCATTTAAAAAGAATGACTAGAGTTACTTGTATCATTACAGATAAATCTCACAAACATAGTGCTGAGAAAATAGCAAGTTCAAGATGAAACATAGTATGTAACCAAATACACAAATGTAAAAGCATTTAGTATAATATTGTCATTTAATGATACATTCATATGTACTGTAATTTTCCACACATATATCTGAATAATAAATATCAAATTGTGAATATTAATTATTTCTTGAAGGTGAGGGAGTATCATATGATCAGAAATTAATAACAGAATTTAAACCTTATTTGCAGTGTTTAATTTCTTAAGCTGGATAGTGTATACACACAAGATTTTGTTAAAAAAAAAATTCTTCCTTTAAATTATTTGAAATATTTTAAAATAAAACAAAAAGCCAATTCCTCTAAAAGTAAAGAACCAAGGAAGGGAAGAAGGGAGAGAGAAAGAGAAGGTTGAAAGGAGAGAAGCAATTCTAAATTCAGAGAGTTTTAAAATGAACATTTTTTCTGAATGGTTTGGAAGTCTCATTGAGAACTGGTTTCAACAAGTTCTTGTAGTAACCTTTAAGGTTTGGAGTTTGAGGCATATTTAGGACAACAGCCATCTGAATCAGAAGTTCAAAGAAGCTCATGTAAAAGTTTGATTCTAGGTCCAAGACTCCAGGAGATTTGATTTCAACCTAAGATTTGAGCTCCAGAACTTGAACTTGTATCATACTAAGTGTCCTTATGTCCTTGCAGTGTTGGAGGAGACTCTTGGACAGCAAGGAGATCAAACCAGTCAATCCTAAAGGAAATCAACCGTGACTATTCATTGGAAGGAAGGACTGATGCTGAAGCTGAAACTCCAATACTTGGACCACCTGATGCAAGGAACCAACTCATTGGAAAAGACGCTGATGCTGGGAAAGATTGAAGGCAGGAGGAGAAGGGGGTGACAGAGGATAAGATGGTTGGATGGCATCACCCACTCAATGGCTATGAGTTTGAGCAAGCTCCAGGAGATGGTGAAGGACAGGGAAGTCTTAAGTGCTGCAGTCCATGGGGTCACAAAGAGTTGGACAAGACTTAGCAATTGAACAACAGCATGTCCTTATACTATTAGACAGATTTGGTTTACTTCAGTGTGAATTAATTTTTTAAAAACTTGTTTTATCTATCTATCTGTATCTCTCACTATATATAATCTAGCTATGTTTATCTACCTACCTATGTATACTTTATGTGAGTATGAATGTATATATATATATATATATATATATATATATATATATATGATTTATAGGTTACCTGAATTACTGAGTAGTCCCAGCTGAGAGATAATTTGGCCAGGAGATTATTAGCTAGCTAGGTAGCTATCATATATGGAGTTTTTAACCTTTATTGTACTTTGGATCCTTTGACAGTCTGGTGAGGCTGAGGATCCCTTTTCGGAATAACTCATTTAAATGAATTAAAGAAATTTCATAAGATTATAAATAAAGCAATTATATTAAACTATAGCTATAAATTATTAAAAAGAAATTTGTGGTATATTAATGTGTGCTTCTTTATTAAGGCATTGAATAACAATATATACTGCAGATGTAAATACCATAATTTGAAAGTTGTGACGAACAAAAATATTTGGCGATATTTGCCACAGTCATAATGTCGCATGAAAATATCAGTCATTTCTACTGGCCTGAAGTCACAGATAATACTCATACTTTTACAGCTTGTTGCCTAAGTTTATAGTTAAAGGAAATGCTTTAAAAAATAAAATGCTAAGTTTCAATTAGAAGTTTGTGAAAATAATAAACCCTATAGATCAGGTCTACAACCAGGGTGAGGTGAGTAAAGCCATTGCCTCAACTGTAAAATTTAAGGAGCACCAAAGAACTCCACTATCAAGCTATTTAACAAATCTTTAATATATTTAATAAATCAAAAAAATTGTTTAAATATTTTATTTGTTTATTTAGCCGAGCCGGGTCTTAGTTCCAGCATGTGGGATCTAGTTCTCTGACCAGGGAGTGAACCCATGGCCCCGCACTGGGAGCATGGAGTCCTAGCCACTGGACCACCAGGGAAGTCCCTAATAAATTAAAAAAAATTTTTTTTACATTTTTTAATAGAAATTAAGGTAAAAAGAATCATGATGAGCAAAATATCAATATGTTTAAATTAAGAGAGGATCAGTACGAATGTCCTGGATTCCAACTGCAAGAATTCTACCCAGAATACAGAATTCATGCATTATAGGCAGGCATTCTCATTTTGGGCTTTGTCCTGACTCAGCAGTAAGAATCTACCTGCAATGCAGGAGACTCAGGAAACATGGGTTGGATCCTTGGTTTGGAAAGATCCACTGGAGGAAGAAATGGCAACCCACTCCATTGTTCTTGCCTGGAAAATCCCAAGGACAGAGAAGCCTTGTGTGTTACAGTCCATGGGGTCACAAAGAGTTGGACATGCATAAGTTGGACACGCATGTGGGCACACATGTGCGCGCGCACACACACACACTCTCACTTTGCCTCTTTTCCACCACTTATTTGTCACTGGTTGGCAGTCTTACAAATTTCACTATTGCATTAATAATCTTTACATGTGACAACAAATACATTTTTCAAAGAGCTACATAAATCCCTTAAACAGTTTCAAAATTGAATAAGTCTGTCTTCATTATTTGACGATAGTGACAAAGATTTTTTTAAACAGTTAATTTTGACTTCGTGTAGTTTGTTTGTAATCTAATAACAGCAAATCATTAAAAAAATAATTCTAATTATTTCTTTTATAATGTTAGACTTTTTACACTTAAAATAGGTAAGTTAGTGGTGGCATCCCTCTAAGGAGAGAAGAGAAATGGTGAGGAGAGTGTGCTAAGAGGTCAGGAACAGTCCTTCCTACCCAAACTATCTCAGAGACAGAATACCCACAGCGGTGTTAACATGCTTTTCTTTTAATTGAAGTATGGTTGATTTACAGTATTTTGTTAATATCTGCTGGGCAGCAAAGTGACTTAGTTATGCATATATATGCATGTCTGTGTGTTAGTCCCTCAGTCGTGTCCAACTCTTTGTGATCCCATGGACTGTAGTCCGCCAGGGTCTTCTGTCCATGGAATTCTCCAAGCAAGCATATTGAAGTGGATAGCCATTCCCTTCTACAGGGGATCTTCCCAACGCAGAGACTGAACCCAGGTCTCCTGCTTAGGTTCCCGCGTTGGGCTTCCCTGATGGCTCAGATGGCAAAGAGTCTGCCTGCGGTGCCAGAGACCAGGTGTTTGATCCCTGGGTTGGGAAAATCCCCTGGAGGAGGGCATGGCAACCCACTCTAGTATTCCTGCCTGGAGAATCCCCATGGACAGAGGAGCCTGGCGGGCAACAGTTTATGGGGTCGCAAAGAGTCGGACACGACTGAGTGACTAAGCCCTTCTGCGTTGCAGGCAGACTCTGCCATCTGAGCCACCAGGGAAGTCCGTTTATATATATTACTTTTCATAGCCTTTTCCATGACAGCTTTTCACGGAATATTAAATATAGTTCCCTGTGCTATACAGTAAGACCTTGTTTGTCTATCCATTCTGTATATGAAGCTTACCTCTACTAACCGCAGAATAATATGCTTTCATTCTTTATTAGGGAACACACTCTTTTGAGAGTTATTCTGAAGCAAAACATGTGCTTCTATATTCATGTTTTTCCTATACCAGGAACACAACATCGGCAACACACAAATGCAGGGATAAAGATGCCATCATTCCTTGTCGCATTTTTAGAGGACTTTGATTTATGTTGTTTTCCACTTGTTCTTGCATTTGTGGCCATCAGTACTGAGGCTCCACCTAGGGCCCTTTTGTGTAATTACATCCATATTCATGAAAGCTCATCTTCAGGATGGCAATAGTGAAAGCAGTTATGCATATTAGAGAGTGGTTGAGTCTTTGTTTTGTTCTGAGCATCCAGCACAGACAGATTAGATTCGGTTTCCCTTTGCCCCACGCTCCCCGTGTGCCCCCCAGGAACTGAAGGCTGAGGCTCTGATGCCCACAAGATGTTGCCCAGGTGAGGAAGTGGTTAGCATCTTACCTTTGACCTTGGGAAAGTGCCCTCTGGGAATGCAGCTGGCTAATCTCTGTGTAACAGGTGGTCCCAGTCTGGGGGTGGGGGAGTAGGCCGCGGCGGGTGTAGGCAGTGGGGTAACAGGTCGGGGGGTTGGTGGTGGTTCTGGGGCAGAGGTCAAGTGGAGAAACAACCTCCTTGTGCTTCACAGGGAACACCAGCAAGGAAGGTGGGAGAAGCTTCAGTCAGACAAAGCAGACAAAGATCAAAGGGCAGGCCTGAAGAATCTGGTTAGAAGTTACAAAGAGTCCCCTACACAGGAACCTTCAAGTTGAGACCTTTCAAAGATGCAACGTGCGTTTCCCTGTCCAATCATGGAAGTTAGTTCATGCGTCCGGAGTATATTGTCATATGCTTGCATCCTCTACGAGAGGTTGTGCTTTTGTGTACTGGATTGCAAGATTAAAAATATTTGGGGTTTTTTTTGTGTGTGTGTTTCTATTACATTATTTGTGTGAAAACTGTTATAAACCTATTATAGCATAGAACTATACTATATAGCAGACTGTGTTAGTTGGGTACCTGTGCTAACTTTGTGAGACTTACAAATTGGACTCAAAAACTCCTTTTCGGATGAGAACTCATTTATTTGAATGACACTTAAGACCCTGGTTATCTCCTCCACCTTTTGTTTCGATTGGGTTTTCACATTTCGCTCCTTGACAGCTGGGTGATCAGTTTTTTGATGCCCTCTTTAGCAGTAAGTAGTGCAGGATGATTTGAGCTAGCACCCCAGAGTGTTTTGACTCACACCTGCCATCTGTCTGCTTAGTCACTGTGCAACTATCCTTCCCCGAAGTGATGGTTTTTATTTGATAAGAGCTGGCAGGCAGTAGTGGTTGTGTGAGATTGGTGGAGTCGCGGTTTTCTTTATTCCTGTGATCGTAGCAGCAGAGCGTACTAATGTTTCAGATAGCCACTTGGCTTTTTCTGGGAACTGCCATATGTTCCTAAAGATTTGGAGTGTGGGGGAAAGTTGTGAAGAATGGGAAGGGGATTATTTTTGAAAAAAAAATAATTTCGAAATTATTTTGAAATTTGTAGACAATTCGAAATTGTTATTGTTGTGTTGAGCAGCTTGTCTCCACTCAGTGTAGAGCAAAGTGGAAATCTCCCAAGTTATTCCAATACAGAGTGAATACAAATAATCCCAGTGCATCATTTCATTACAACTACCCTGACTTTCCGGAGAAGGCAATGGCACCCCACTCCAGTACTCTTGCCTGGAAAATCCCATGGATGGAGGGGCCTAGTAGGCTGCAGTCCATGGGGTCGCTAGGAGTCGGATACGACTAAGCAACTTCACTTTCACTTTTTACTTTCATGCATTGGAGAAGGAAATAGCAACCCACTCCAGTGTTCTTTCCTGGAGAATCCCAGGGACAGGGAGCCTGGTGGGCTGCCGTCTATGGGGTCGCACAGAGTCGGATACAACTGAAGCGACTTAGCATCAGCAGCAGCACCCTGACTTTCTTCGTGTTCCCATTGATAGTCTTCCTCCATAGATTTTGGGTGTGAACTCATGATGAAGGAAGACAGAGCTGTAAAGAGCAAGTTCTCTTTACACTGTTATTGGGACCATGCACACAAAGCTGAAATTGTGCTCAAAGTGACTACTAAAGGTGCATATCCAGAGAATTTAGGCAAACAAAGCCACTTTAGAATCAGGATGCAAACTAGGGGCATTTAGGTAAACACTCACTACATGTGACAGCAAGGTCATTTAATTATTTCACATATGTAAAGAATGCATAATATACATATGTACAGTATAAATAGTCTAGTCAAGGCTATGGTTTTTCCAGTGGTCATGCATGGATGTGAGAGTTGGACTGTGAATAAAGCTGAGTGCCAAAGAATTGATGCTTTTGAAGTGTGGTGTTGGAGAAGACTCTTGAGAGTCCCTTGGACTGCAAGGAGATCCAACCAGTCCATTCTGAAGGAGATCAGCCCTGGGATTTCTTTGGAAGGAATGACACTAAAGCTGAAACTCCAGTACTTTGGCCACCTTATGCGAAGAGTTGACTCATTGGAAAAGAGTCTGATGCTGGGAAGGATTGAGGGCAGGAGGAGAAGGGGACGACAGAGGATGAGATGGCTGGATGGCATCACCGACTCAATGGACATGAGTCTGAGTGAGCTCCGGGAGTTGGTGATGGACAGGGAGGCCTGGCATGCTGCGATTCATGGGGTCGCAAAGAGTTGGACATGACTGATGAATGAACTGAGCTGAACTGAACTGAATAGTATAAATAAGAAAAATAGAATAATCATGCCTCTATCCACCACTCAGCTTAAGAATGAAAATCATTACATATTTTTGATCCTGGCATCACCAAGCATCACCATTCTGTCAATTTACTCTACTCCTGGCTTCCTAGGTAACCATTATCTTGAATTATGGGTTGTCGTTTCTTTATTTTTCTTTCTAGTTTCAAAAAACTTGAAAGTGAAAGTCGTTCAGTCATGTCCAACCCTTTGTGACCCTGTAGACTCTACAGTCCATGGAATTCTCCAGGCTAGAACACTGGACTGGGTAGCCTTTCCCTTCTCCAGGGGATCTTCTCAACCCAGGGGTTAAACCCTGGTCTCCTGCATTGCAGGCAGATGGATTCTTTACCAGCTGAGCCACAAGGGAAACCCAAGAATTTTGGAGTGGGTAGCCTATACCTTCTCCAGTAGATCTTCCAAACCCAGGAATCAAACCGAGGTCTCCTGCATTGCAGGCAGATTCTTTACCAACTGAACTATCAGGGAAGCCCTGAAAAGACTTACGCATCACTAAATAACATGTTTGTGCGGTTTTGTATGTGTTTCTATATACATTTTTTATAAATGGAACTGTATGCAATCTGTCACTTTCTTTCTTCATCAGTATCATTTCATTCATGTGGATGCATAAAACTCTAGTCGATTTGTTTTCACTGCTATAAATTAAGCATTCCACTTTATGTACCTACCACAATTTATTTATCCAGTTTCCTGTCAATGGTCCTGTGAACTGGTTCCAGTTTTACTATTAAAACCAGTACTGCAGTGAATATTTTAGTACCTGTAATCTTTTATTACCAGTAAATATTTTAATATTTTAGTGTTCTGTTGATCATATATGATGCTTTCTCTAGTCTGGGATATTTAGCTTGAGTTGGAATCACTAGCTATTAGGTGGGTGCATCTATACTGCTGCTGCTGCTGCTGCTAAGTCGCTTCAGTCGTGTCCGACTCTGTGCGACCCCAGAGACGGCAGCCCACCAGGCTCCCCTGTCCCTGGCATTCTCCAGGCAAGAACACTGGAGTGGGTTGCCACTTCCTTCTCCAACGCATGAAAGTGAAAAGTGAAAGCGAAGTCATTCAGTCGTGTCTGAGTCTTCGCGACCCCATGGACTGCAGCCTACCAGGCTCCTCTGTCCATGGGACTTTCCGGGCAAGAGTACTGGAGTGGGGTGCTGTTCAAATTATTATCAAAGAAGGGTGGACACATTTATCCTCTCAAGAGCAATATTTAAGAGTTTCTGTTTTCCTTCATCCTCATAAGCACATTGATCTGTCAGACTTTAAAATAGTGGCCAACATTTTGTGTGCAAGAGGGTATTTCAGCCTTTTCCTGATTACAAGTGAAGTTCGACATGTTTTTATATGTGTACTCATTATTGGCTTTTCCTTTTCTATGTAATGGGTATTTATTTTTCTGCCCATTTTTAAAATTGGTCCACACTTTTTTTTTTTTTTTAACACTGTAGTAAGCAACCTTTATTGATGACTCCATAAAGCTGTAGTATTTATTTCAACATGGAGTTGGTGTAACAGTATAATTGAAATCAGCAGTAAATATATATCTAATCAAATTTTGTTGAAATTTAGAACAAGATAAGATTATATGGAGTTAGTTTTATTTTTTTTTATCAAGAATCTCTTTTATTGATTATCAGAAACATTACAAACATCTAATATGAACAAATTGTAACATGACAGTATTTAGTTTGAACAATTAATACATTTCAGATATAATATTATACATATTTCAATGTTATTCTCCCCAATCATCCCACCCTCTCCCGGTCCCAGAGTCCAAAAGTCTGGTCTATACATCAGTGTCTCTTTTGCTGTCTTGTAAATAGGGTTATTTTGACCATCTTTCTAAATTCCATATATATGCGTTAGTATACTATATTTGTGTTTTTGTTTCTGGCTTACTTCACTCTGTATAATAGGCTCCAGTTCCATCCACCTCCTTAGAACTGATTCAAATGTACTCTTTTTAATGGCTGAGTAATACTCCATTGTGTATATGTACCACAGCTTGCTTATCCATTCATCTGTGGATGGACATCTAGGTTGCTTCCACATTCTGGCTATTGCAAACAGTGCTGCTATGAACATTGGGGTACACGTGTCTCTTTCAATTCTGGTTTTCTCAGTGTATATGCCCAGCAGTGGGATTGCTGGATCATAAGGCAGTTCTATTCCCAGTTTTTTGAGGAATCTCCAGACTGTTCTCCATAGTGGCTATACTAGTTTGCATTCCCACCAACAGTGCAAGAGGGTTCCCTTCTCTCCGCACCCTCTCCAGCATTTATTGCTTGTGGACTTTTGGATAGCAGCCATTCTGATTGGCGTGAAATGGTATCTCATAGTGGTTTTGATTTGCATTTCTCTGATAATGAGTGATGTTGAGCATCTTTTCATGTGTTTGTTAGCCATCTGTATGTCTTCTTTGGAGAAATGTCTATTTAGTTCTTTGGCCCATTTTTTGATTGGGTCATTTATTTTTCTGGAATTGAGCTGTAGGAGTTGCTTGTATATTTTTGATATTAGTTGTTTGTCAGTTGCTTCATTTGCTATTATTTTCTCCCATTCTGAAGGCTGTCTTTTCACCTTGCTTATAGTTTCCTTTGTTGTGCAGAAGCTTTTAAGTTTGATTAGGTCCCATTTGTTCATTTTTGATTTTATTTCCAATATTCTGGGAGGTGGGTCATGGAGGATCCTGCTGTGATGTAAGTCAGAGAGTGTTTTGCCTATGTTTTCCTCTAGGAGTTTTATGGTTTCTTGTCTTACATTTAGCTCTTTAATCCATTTTGAGTTTATTTTTGTGTATGGTGTTAGAAAGTGTTCTAGTTTCATTCTTTTGCAAGTGGTTCACCACTTTTCCCAGCACCACTTGTTAAAGAGATTGTCTTTAATCCATTGTATATTCTTGCCTCCTTTGTCAAAGATAAGGTGACCATATGTGCGTGGATTTATCTCTGGGCTTTCTATTCTGTTCCACTGATCTATATTTCTGTCCTTGTGCCAGTACCATACTGTCTTGATGACTGTGGCTTTGTAGTAGAGTCTGAAGTCAGGCAGGTTGATTCCTCCAGTTCCATTCTTCTTTCTCAAGATAGCTTTGGCTATTCGAGGTTTTTTGTATTTCCATACAAATTGAGAAATTATTTGTTCTAGCTCTGTGAAGAATACCGTTGGTAGCTTGATGGGGATTGCATTGAATCTATAAATTGCTTTGGGTAGTATACTCATTTTCACTATATTGATTCTTCCAATCCATGAACATGGTATATTTCTCCATCTATTAGTGTCCTCTTTGATTTCTTTCACCAGTGTTTTATAGTTTTCTATATATAGGTCTTTAGATTCTTTAGGAAGATATATTCCTAAGTATTTTATTGTTTTCATTGCAATGGTGAATGGAATTGTTTCCTTAATTTCTCTTTCTATTTTCTCGTTATTAGTGTACAGGAATGCAAGGGATTTCTGTGTGTTAATTTTATATCCTGCAACTTTACTATATTCATTGATCAGTTCTAGTAATTTTCTGGTGGAATCTTTAGGGTTTTCTACGTAGAGGATCATGTCATCTGCAAACAGTGAGAGTTTTACTTCTTCTTTTCCAATTTGAATTCCTTTTATTTCTTTTTCTGCTCTGATTGCTATGGCCAAAACTTCCAAAACTATGTTGAATAGTAATGGTGAAAGTGGGCATCCTTGTCTAGTTCCTGACTTTAGAGGAAATGCTTTCAGTTTTTCACCATTGAGGAAGATTTTCCAGGCAAATAGAGACCAAAAGAAAGCAGGAGTAGCAATACTCATATCAGATAAAATAGACTTTAAAACAAAGGATGTGAAAAGAGACAAAGAAGGTCACTACCTAATGATCAAAGGATCAATCCAAGAAGAAGATATAACAATTATAAATATATATGCATCAACTTAGGAGCACCGCAATATATAAGACAAATACTAACAAGTATGAAAGGAGAAATCAACAATAACACAATAATAGTGGGAGACTTTAATACCCCACTCACACCAATGAATAGATCAACTAAACAGAAAATTAACAAGGAAACACAAATTTTAAACGATACAATAGACCAGTTAGAACTAATTGATATCTATAGGACATTTCATCCCAAAACAATGAATTTCACCTTTTTCTCAAGTGCACACGGAACCTTCTCTAGGATAGACCACATCCTGGGCCATAAATCTAGCCTTGGTAAGTTCAGAAAAATTGAAATCATCCCAAGCATTTTTTCTGACCACAATGCAGTAAAAGTAAATCTCAATAACAGGAGAAAAACTATTAAAAAGTCCAACATATGGAGGCTGAACAACACACTCCTGAATAACCAACAAATCACAGAAGAAATCAAAAAAGAAATCAAATTCTGCATAGAAACGAATGAAAATGAAAACACAACAACCCAAAACCTGTGGGACACTGTAAAAGCAGTCCTAAGGGGAAAGTTCATAGCAATACAGGCATACCTCAAGAAACAAGAAAAAGGCCAAATAAATAACCTAACTCTACACCTAAAACAACTGGAAAAGGAAGAAATGAAGCACCCCAAGGTTAGTAGAAGGAAAGAAATCCTAAAAATTAGGGCAGAAATAAATGCAAAAGAAACCAAAGAAACCATAGCAAAAATCAACAAAGCCAAAAGCTGGTTCTTTGAAAGGGTAAATAAAATTGACAAACCACTAGCCAGACTCATCAAGAAACAAAGGGAGAAAAATCAAATCAATAAAATTAGAAATGAAAATGGAGAGATCACAACAGACAGCACAGAAATACAAAGGATCATAAGAGACTACTATCAGCAATTATATGGCAATAAAATGGACAATGTGGAAGAAATGGACAAATTATTAGAAAAGTACAACTTCCCAAAACTGAATCAGGAAGAATTAGAAACTCTTAACAGACCCATCACAAGCACGGAAATTGAAACTGTAATCAGAAATCTTCCAGCAAACAAAAGCCCAGGTCCAGACGGCTTCACAGCTGAATTCTACCAAAAATTTAGAGAAGAGCTAACACCTATCCTACTCAAACTCTTCCAGAAAATTGCAGAGGAAGGCAAACTTCCAAACTCATTCTATGAGGCCACCATCACCCTAATACCAAAACCTGACAAAGATCCCACAAAAAAAGAAAACTACAGGCCAATATCACTGATGAACATAGATGCAAAAATCCTTAACAAAATTCTAGCAATCAGAATCCAACAACACATTAAAAAGATCATACACCATGACCAAGTGGGCTTTATCCCAGGAATGCAAGGATTCTTCAATATCCGCAAGTCAATCAACGTAATACACCACATTAACAAACTGAAGAATAAAAACCATATGATTATCTCAATAGATGCAGAGAAAGCCTTTGACAAAGTTCAACATCCATTTATGATAAAAACTCTCCAGAAAGCAGGAATAGAAGGAACATACCTCAACATAATAAAAGCTATATATGACAAACCCACAGCAAACCTTATCCTCAATGGTCCACACTTTTTTAATCGAAGTTTCATAGATGTATATGATTCTAATACTTTATTCTAACTAATATATGTTGGAACTATATTACCCTGGTTTATATCTTGTGTTTTTACATTTTAAAAATAGTGTCTCCCAATACACAGAAGTTCTTATTTTGGCAGACTTCCGTTTGTCTCTTTTAGTTTATGAATTCTGCCTTTTTAAAAAGAACTCCTTTCTGTGACAGAAGTTTGCAAAGATAATCAATATTTTCTTCAGAAAGTTAAAAAATGTATATGTATCTAATCCACCAAGAATTTATTTTTTGGTTATGTATGGTGTGGATCCATATAGAAAGCAAACTGTCTGGGCATTATTTATTACATCATCTGTTCCTTCCATACTGCTCTAAAATTGCAGCTCTGGCTTCTGTCTGATACATATGTGAAGATCTCTCTCTGAGGTTTGGTTCCTCTTTTTGTTGCATTAGTATATTGGTCTATCTCTGCCCTACTAACACTGGTGAAACTAAATAATCCTCAAAATCTGGTGAGTAAATTCTCTTCATTTCCCTATGACACATTTTTTCTTCAACAGTGCATTGGCTGTTCTTTTTTTCTCCCTGGCTATTCTCGCTGTTTTGCTCTTTTGTATAATTTTATTTTTAAAAGATGATTATTATTATTTAGGTTGCACTGAGTCTTCATTGTGGTGCATGGACTTTCTCTACTTGTGATGTGCAGGCTTCTCTAGTTGCCCTGTGGCATGTGAGGTCTTAGTTCCCTGACTAAGGGTCAAATCCCTGTCCTCTACGCTGGAAGGGGGCTTCCCTGGTGGCTTAGACAGTAAAGAATCCGCCTGCAATGCGGGAGACCTCGGTTTGATCCCTGGGTTGGGAAGATCCCCTGGAGCAGGGCATGGCAACCCACTCCAGTACTCTTGCCTGGAGAATCCCATGGACAGAGGAGCCTAGTGGGCTACAGCCCGTGGGGTTGCAAAGAGTCGGACACGACTGAGGGACTAAGCACCACATTGGACGGTGGATTCTTAACCACCGGACCACCAGGGAGGTCCCTTGTGTAAATTTTAAATTCACTTACCTCATTTCACAAAAGCAACTTAATAAAATTTTTCTGCAGGTGTACTTTCTTTAATTATAATTTTTCTATAACATTGAGTCTGCACAAAGCATTATTAACTTATTTCAAAGGATTGGTGGAAGATTAAGGAATGAGTTAACTCTGTAACATCTATCCTAAAAAAATTTAATTAGCACAATTTTATTTTGTTTAAAAACATGAAATATCACAGCTTGTAGGAAACCAGCCAAGATCAGTGAAGGTGGATATTATACGCTGTGTCCCAGCCAGCTTTGGGAAAATCTAAGCTTTCAGTACAAATAGGAAAAAGTATTTATTCACAAGCAATTGTAATGTACCTAGCCCCTGTAATAGATAATATAAAGATATGCAAATGAAATAAACTGTGATTTAGGTCTTCCAAGGATTTATAAGTGATTGTGAAGACAATTGATTATCAATAAAATTCCACCTTCGTAGTTCTGACTATGAGCTCTTGTGGGGTAAGGGAAAGGAAAAAACTATGTAGATTGAACTAACCAGGATAAATTTTACATTAAATATGTAGGTTTTTTTTTTTTTTTTTTTTAAATAAGGGAAGGAAGAGCACGACCTGGTAGATAATAAGCATCTAATAAATATTTGTAAAATGAGTAACATCAAGGCATATTTGACCAAGTAGATACAGAGGTATATAACTTTTATAGGTTAGAAAGCAGAATGAATCAAGGAGAAAGACTTCCCTGGCAGCCCAGTGGTCAAGACTCTGAGCTTCCACTAAAGGGGGCACGGGTTTGATCCCTGGTTGGGGAACTAAGATCCTGCATGCTGTGTGATGTGGCCAAAAAGAAAAATAAAAAGGATGAATCAGGAGAAACTGAATCACAAAGTAGTTGATTAATCTAGTTCAAAGGCAATAAACATCTGAAAAAAGTGTTATGGCAATGTGAAAAGAACATAAATAGATGAATTAAGAAAATATTCATAAAGGCCTCTGAAATAAGTGACATATTAGATCACTAAAAAAGAATTAACAGCATCAGATCAGATCAGATCAGTCGCTCAGTCGTGTCCGACTCTTTGCGACCCCATGAACTGCAGCAGGCCAGACCTCCCTGTCCATCACCAACTCCCGGAGGTCACTCAGACTCATATCCATCGAGTCAGTGATGCCATCCAGCCATCTCATCCTCTGTCGTCCCCTTCTCCTCCTGCCCTCAATCCCTCCCAACATCAGAGTCTTCTCCAATGAGTCAACTCTTCGCATGAGGTGGCCAAAATACTGGAGTTTCAGCTTTAGCATCATTCCTTCCAAAGAAATCCCAGGGCTGATCTCCTTCAGAATGGACTGGTTGGATCTCCTTGCAGTCCAAGGGACTCTCAAGAGTCTTCTCCAACACCACAGTTCAAAAGCATCAATTCTTCGGCGCTCAGCCTTCTTCACAGTCCAGCTCTCACATCCATACATGACCACAGGAAAGACCATAGCCTTGACTAGGCGAACCTTTGTTGGCAAAGTAATGTCTCTGCTTTTGAATATGCTATCTAGGTTGGTCATAACTTTCCTTCCAAGGAGTAAGCGTCTTTTAATTTCATGGCTGCAGTCACCATCTGCAGTGATTCTGGAGCCCAGAAAAATAAAGTCTGACACTGTTTCCACTGTTTCTCCATCTATTACCCATGTAGTGATGGGACCGGATGCCATGATCTTAGTTAGTATCTAATAAAAATAAGAAGGGCTTCCCAGTGGTGCAGTGGTAAAAAACCCACCTGCCAATGCAGGAGACACAAGAGATGAGGGTTCAGTCCCTGGTAGGAAACAGCAACCACTCCAGTATTCTTGCCTGGAAAACTCCATGGACAAAGGAGCCTGACAGCCCATGACATTGCATGGAGTCAGACACGACTGAGCCACTGAGTGCATGTGCACACGTGCGTGCACGCGCACACATGCGTGGAAGCGGGAGAGTCAAAAATTAGCTCAAAGCTTCTCAGGAAGTATGATTATAATACTGATTCCTCTCCCCTCCTCCACAAATTTAAAGAAGTTGGAAACACTTTCTGGCACACTTGACAGGAAAGATAACATACTGAGTTTGGGACTACAGAAAAAATATAAGCAATTGGAAACATGAGATGAGCACACAGTTAAGATTTTAACTGAGTTTGTAAAAGCTAAAATCATAGAGGGGTCCTTCAACCTGGGAATGTGAATAGGACTCCTTGGATGGGACACTTTTAAGTCTATCTAGAGGTCTGGCAGAGACTGCGGCTTAGTCTAGGAAACTTTCTACATGAATTCAAGATGAATCCGAGCTCTAAATATCTGACACCAGCAATGATCCAGGTTTTGTTCCCAGAAATCCCTGCTCTCATTAAATCTACAATCTGGTAGGTGCTGAGATACTCTTGGGAAAGTAACTCATTCTCAGGGAGGAGAGTGTTGAACACAGGTTCTGGGATGAGAGGCTAGAACTCAGCTTCATCCTCCTCACCCTGAGACAAACGGTGGCATAGCACTCAACCCACTTTATACTATATTAAATGAAAAAAAAAAAAAGGTAACCTAAAAAATTGAGAATTATGTTTTATTAGGTGGGCATTCTGAGGACTTCAAACCTGGAGACAGCATCTCAGATAAGGCTGAGAAACTGTTCCAAAGAGGCAAGTGGGGAGCCAGAATGTATAAGAGCTTTTGTAACAACAGACCAGGTAGACAGAACATCAAACGATTACTGTGAATTAAAGAAAACCAGAGATCTCAAGTTAAGAAATTTAGCGCTTTTCCATGTATCAGAAGATGAAAGAGTCTGGGCTCACTGACATTTCCTTTGACATGCACCTCACTCTCTGGGGCCAGTATCCTGTGCTTTCTCATCCTGAGTCTCCTAGGGGTGCACTGGGAGGGGACGCTGTAGGAGCTGACTGCTAGATGGCTGGCAAATTCAGCCTCCAGCCTGAGTTCCCTCAGGGCTCGCTGTGAGGATGGCTGTAATGTGGTGACTTGATCACTGCAACATCCTTAGCTTATGCAACAGTGTAGTTCACGACTAACAGGAGGAAGCAAGCAGTACCAGTGTATGAATGGAAAGAACTGTCACAGGAAAAAGTACCAGTAATGATGTGACGGACATCGCTGCAGAAAGCTGGAGCAGGAAGAAGGGAATTAGCTGCTGCTATGTGGAGTGGCCATCATGGTCAACAAAAGAGTCCGAAATGCAGTACTTGGATGCAATCTCAAAAACGACAGAATGATCTCTGTTCGTTTCCAAGGCAAACCATTCAATGTCACAGTAATCCAAGTCTATGGCCCAGCCAGTAACGCTGAAGAAGCTGAAGTTGAATGGTTCTATGAAGACCTACAAGACCTTTTAGAACTAACACCCAAAAAAGATGTCCTTTTCATTATAGGGGACTGGAATGCAAAAGTAGGAAGTCAAGAACACCTGGAGTAACAGGCAAATTTGGCCTTGGAATACAGAATGAAGCAGGGCAAAGACTCATAGAGTTTTGCAAAGAAAATGCACTGATCATAACAAACACCCTCTTCCAACAACACAAGAGAAGACTCTATACATGGACATCACCAGATGGTCAACACCGAAATCAGATCGATTATATTCTTTGCAGCCAAAGATGAAGAAGCTCTATACAATCAGCAAGAACAAGACCAGGAGCTGACTGTGGCTCAGACCATGAACTCCTTATTGCCAAATTCAGACTGAAATTGAAGAAAGTAGGGAAAACCACTAGACCATTCAGGTATGACCTAAATCAAATCCCTTATGATTATACAGTGGAAGTGAGAAATAGATTTAAGGGCCTGGATCTGATAGATAGAGTGCCCGATGGACTATGGAATGAGGTTCGTGACATTGTACAGGAGACAGGGATCAAGACCATCCCCATGGAAAAGAAATGCAAAAAAGCAAAATGGCTGTCTGGGGAGGCCTTACAAATAGCTGTGAACAGAAGAGAGGCGAAAAGCAAAGGAGAAAAGGAAAGATATAAACATCTGAATGCAAAGTTCCAAAGAATAGCAAGAAGAGATAAGAAAGCCTTCTTCAGCAATCAATGCAAAGAAATAGAGGAAAAGAACAGAATGGGAAAGACTAGGGATCTCTTCAAGAAAATCAGAGATACCAAAGGAACATTTCATGTAAAGATGAGCTCGATAAAGGACAGAAATGGTATGGACCTAACAGAAGCAAAAGATATTAAGAAGAGGTGGCAAGAATACACAGAAGAACTGTACAAAAAAGATCTTCACGACCAAGATAATCATGATGGTGTGATCACTGACCTAGAGCCAGACATCCTGGAATGTGAAGTCAAGTGGGCCTTAGAAAGCATCACTATGAACAAAGCTAGTGGAGGTGATGGAATTCCAGTGGAGCTATTCTAAATCCTGAAAGATGATGCTGTGAAAGTACTTCACTCAATATGCCAGCAAATTTGGAAAACTCAGCAGTGGCCACAGGACTGGAAAAGGTCAGTTTTCATTCCAATCCCAAAGAAAGGCAATGCCAAAGAATGCTCCAACTACCGCACAATTGCAGTCACATGGACGGAGGAGCCTGGTAGGCTCCAGTCCATGGGGTCGCTAAGAGTCGGACACGATTGAGCAACTTCACTTTCACTTTTCACTTTCATGCATTGGAGAAGGAAATGGCAACCCACTCCAGCGTTCTTGCCTGGAGAATCCCAGGGACAGGGGAGCCTGGTGAGCTTCCGTCTATGGGGTCGCACAGAGCCGGACACGACTGAAGCAACTTAGCAGCAGCACACGCTAGTAAAGTGATGCTCAAAATTCTCCAAACCAGGCTTCAGCAATGCATGAACCATAAACTTCCTGATGTTCAAGCTGGTTTTAGAAAGGCAAAGGAACCAGAGATCAAATTGCCAACATCCGCTGGATCATGGAAAAAGCAAGAGAGTTCCAGAAAAACATCTATTTCTGATTTATTGACTATGCCAAAGCCTTTGACTGTGTGGATCATAATAAACTGTGGAAAATTCTGAAAGAGATGGGAATATTAGACCACCTGACCCATCTCTTGAGAAATTTGTATACAGGTCAGGAAGCAACAGTTAGAACTGGACTTGGAACAACAGACTGGTTCCAAATAGGAAAAGGAGTACGTCAAGGCTGTATATTGTCACCCTGCTTATTTAACTTAAATGCAGAGTACATCCTGAGAAACACTGGACTGGAAGAAGCACAAGCTGGAATCAACTTATGAGAAGCATGTAACCTACCTTAAGTATCAAATAACCATTATAGAATGCTCAGATAGTATTTGAAAAATTCATAAATGAAGAGCCGCTGTTTTGACAACTGAAAACATTCCGGAAGCAGCCTTGGATTCTCCTAAACTAATGCTTTCCAAACTTTGCTGTGTATACAGATCACCTGGATGAAGGCTTTTATTCCGTAAGCCTGGAGCGGGGCCTGAGATTCTGAGTGCCTCACAGAGATGCTGACACTGCTTCTTTGTGGACTCCACTTTGAGAAGTAAGATCTCAGCCAAAAATATCCCAGCTGACTTTAGATAAACTACTGCAAAGCAGCCAAGACTCCTTTAATATTTCAGTAGCTTCTACTGCTCCATTATATAATAAAGGATTTGAAGAAGAACTTGTACATAATTCAAAACTCCAAAGAACTTGTACATAATTCAAAACCTGTTTATAGCCTGCAGTGAAAAAAGCTCCCCTGTAGCAGTCCTGGGTTTCCCTGGTGGTCCAGTGGTTAAGAATCCACCTGCTAATGCAAGGGACACGGGTTCAGTTCCTGGTCTAGGAGGATCCCAGACAGCAATGGGCATCTGAGCCCTTACAACACGACTACTGAAGCCCATTCACCTAGGGCCCACTTTCAGCAACCAGAGAAGTCACTGCCATGAAAAGCCCACATACCGCAACGAAGAGCAGCCCCCACTCGCTGCAACTAGAGAAAGCCTGTGCACAGCAGTGAAGATTCCATACAGCTTAAAAAAAGTAACAGTCCCCCAATTATGTAAATGGAGTAAAATCTTTAAAAACTGTGAATTATTCTAAAGCAGAGACATTACTTTGCCAACAAAGGTTCGCCTAGTCAAGGCTATGGTCTTTCCTGTGGTCATGTATGGATGTGAGAGCTGGACTGTGAAGAAGGCTGAGCGCCGAAGAATTGATGCTTTTGAACTGTGGTGTTGGAGAAGACTCTTGAGAGTCCCTTGGACTGCAAGGAGATCCAACCAGTCCATTCTGAAGGAGATCAGCCCTGGAATTTCTTTGGAAAGAATGATGCTAAAGCTGAAACTCCAGTACTTTGGCCACCTCATGCGAAGAGTTGACTCATTGGAGAAGACTCTGATGCTGGGAGGGATTGGGGGCAGGAGGAGTAGGGGACGACAGAGGATGAGATGGCTGGATGGCATCACTGATTCGATAGATGTGAGTCTGAGTGACCTCCTGGAGTTGGTGATGGACAGGGAGGCCTGGCGTGCTGCGGTTCATGGGGTCGCAAAGAGTCGGACACGACTGAGCGACTGATCTGATCTGATACTTGAAACTTACATACTATTGTACATCAATTGTACCTCAATAAAAAGATTTTAAATAAATAAAAGCTTGGAAATGGGTGGAGGAAAAATAGTCCTTCGAATTTTGAAACTTCGTGCAAAAATTCTCAAATGGCCTTCATCAGGGTTCCTTAAAATGATGGATATTTCTCAAGGAGCTCTTTCTCTGTAATAGGCTGGCACGCTCCCCGTTTGATATTCAAGTAACACTGCACCCTGGACTGTTGACTTTTGTAGAAAATCTCTGCTGGCTGTTGCATGAATGGATACGCTCTTCTGGCACATTGGCAGAAAAAGTATTAAAAAGAAAGGTGCAGAGACAGACACCATGGTCATGACATTGAAGTCCTAGTAAGACAGGTTTGCATAACTATCTGAGACACAGATAGTTATGCTAGCAAGGAGGCTGCAAGTCAGAGGCATCTTCTAGAGTAATTGGTTACTGAAGGACAGGGAAGCCTGGCGTGCTGCAGTTCATGGGGTCGCATAGAATCAGACATGACCGAACAACCACCCCCACCACCACCACACCGTATGTGGTGACCACCCTATAGAAGAACTTAACAGCCCATGTGGTCTTGACCATTTGTAGGAACAGCAGTCAGGTGATCATGGAGGTAATTCCATAAGATCAGGTCTGGTTTCTGTCAGATAGGACCAGCCAGTGGGAAGCCAGGAAGCAGCAGCTCTGGGTGGAGTAAGCCCTAATGGGGAAGAGCTCCTTAGTGATCTCTGCAGTGGTCAGGTTTTTGTCTTGGTTATATTAAATCAAGGAGGAAGATGGATATGCATGTCTCATCCTACAGAAGAATCTAAAGAAGCAGAGAATCCCAGTTGGGGGAAAATTCAGGGGTGCCTCAGTAAACCCACAGCTGGTCAAAACTCTCCATTCCAGTGTCCATTCAGAATTCATTCCTTTCTGAAACCATTGCCAGTTTCTGCTCTTCAGGTTCAATTTCTGTCTTTCTGTTACCAGTAGTTACAAAATCAAGCCTCCTCTCTTCAGCAACATGTTTCAAATTCTTTATCTGCATGTTTAATACTTTACATTAAAGCCATGGTCACAACAGTTACTTTATGTGTGTATGTTTTGAGAGCCTAATGTTTTGTATCTTTTTATTTTTAAAAAATTTAAATTGTAGTATACTTGATTTATAATGTTGTGCTAGTTTCAGGCATACAGGAAGTGATTCAGTTTTATATATATTGTAGCCTGCCAGGCTCCTCTGTCCATGGGATTCTCCAGCCAAGAATACTGGAGTGGGTAGCCATTCCCTTCTCCAAGGAATCTTCCTGACCCAGGTTTCCTGCATCTAAGGCAGATTCTTTACCATCTGAGTCATCAGGGAAGCCCAAAATATATTGTTTTTTAGGTTTTTTCCCCTACAGTTTATTGCAATATATTGAGTATAGTTCTCTGTGCTATACAGTTCCTTAATAAAATTTTTTTTCTATGACGGAAGTAATGGAGATAGTAAGCTTGGACAATGTAGGGCTATAGAAAACCCCCAAAATGTCCATAATTTTTATAATTCAACAGCAACCACTATTAACATTTTGGTGTGTTTATTTCTGTTTTCCTCTTGAAGTGAAAGCCGCTCAGTTGTGTCCGACTCTCTGCGACCCCATGGACTATACAGTCCATTGAATTCTCCAAGCAAGAGTACTGGAGTGGGTAGCCTTTCCCTTCTCCAGGGGATCTTCCCAACCCAGGGATTGAACCCAGGTCTCCCGCACTGCAGGAGGATTCTTTACCAGCTGAACCACAGGGAAGCCCAATTTTCCTCTTACTAAACATTTAACAATTTACTAAAGCAGTATCAAAACTTAGAAAATCTTCTAAGTTATACAGATTTCTCTAAGACTCCTTGCCCCTCCCCCCATCACCTGTGTCAAGTCTCACTCCCCAGGGGTAATCATTTTCATCTAGTCCTCTGAATGTAAAGGATTTTATTTTTTTCTGGTGGTTATCCTCTAACTTCTCACTTCTATTTATTGACATTAATTTTAGGCGGTCTTCATCAACTAGTTATGAAAGATGAGGAAATTAGGACATTTACAGATACTCCACCTTTTTCCTTCCTGAGTTTTGTTAAATTGTCTTTACATTGTTGACATTTATAATGCTGATAGGGCTTCCCAGGTGGTGCTAGTGGTAAAGAACTTGCCTGCCAGTGCAGGAGTTGTAAGAGACATGGGTTCAATCCCTGGGTCAGGAAGATCCCCTGGGGGAGGGCATGGCAACCCGCTCCAGTATTCTTGCCTGGAGAATCCCATGGACAGGAGGAGCCTGGCGGGCTATAGTCCGTGGGGTTGCAAAGAAGTGGACACGACTGAAGTGACTTAGTGACACATATGCACGTAATGCGGGGAGTGTGCTGTGGCTTTAAGGAGCTCTTCCACGCGTGCTGCTTGTAGACTGAGTTTGGGGATATAAACCCAAGGGAAAGACAGAAAGAGGGAAAGGGGAGTAGGGAGGACCCAACTGTCTCAGTTGCTGCTGCTAAGTCGCTTCAGTCGTGTCCGACTCTGTGCGACCCCATAGACGGCAGCCCATCAGGCTCCCCTGTCCCTGGGATTCTCCAGGCAAGAACACTGGAGTGGGTTGCCATTTCCTTCTCCAATGCATGAAAGTGAAAAGTGAAAGTGAAGTCGCTCAGTCGTGTCCGACTCTTAGCGACCCCATGGACTGGAACCTACCAGGCTCCTCTGTCCATGGAATTTTCCAGGCAAAAGTACTGGGGTGGGGTGCCATTGCCTTCCCCGATACTGATAATAACCCCATCTTAAACTGACTTTTGCCAACATTGTCTCTGAACTTGGAATTTCTCTGGGCCTCATTTAGAAAGGAATTCTCTTACCTATGAAGTTTCAGACTGTAGCTTTTCACTTCTCTATTTGCACCTTCAGTCTGATCCTAATTAGTTTCTATCTTCTAGGATTTCTGCACACTTCTGGACAATTGCTATCTCTGTCCCATGGAGGTATGTTACATTTTTAATCTTTAAAATGTTTTTTGAGATTTATGTGATGGTTCTTCTGTTATCTCCCTGGGACTTCATGGGGCAGAGGGTTAGATGTGTGTGTTCAGTCCACACTTGGCAACACTAGGAATAACCTCCCCTGTATGACCACTGCATGGTTTCAGCCATGTTATTATGAATCTGATATCTCACTAATTGAATTGGTTAACTTAAATCACAGTAGAAATAAAGCTGTAGCATCTTGTCAATATTTATTCAGATACCAGAACCGTAAGCTCCTTCCCCCGCTTTGTTCTGTCTTCTACTGGTGGCCCTGCCTCCTGTCATTTTCTTCTGTTAGATCCATTCTTATCCTAACCACTCCTATGTGGTTCCCATAAATGCACTCTGCGAAAACCAAAAGGAAACTGAAGAGTAATTATGTCCCATTCCTACTTAAAACTACATTAGTTTTTTTGTTTGTTTGTTTTAAACTACTATCTTGGTGCCTAGTCTGTGTTGACCCCTGTTCTAGGTACCAGGCACATGGCAGAGAATGAAACAGAGACAAACTCCCACCTGGAGGTGCTTATATTCTAGAAGGCAGGGACGTGTTCTATCCTTGAGGACTACAGCCATCAGCTCCATACAAATTGGCAAGCCCCGGAAGCATAAAGTGTGTAGTGCTGCCAGCCTAGGAAATGCACCATCAGAAAAGCCTGGCCAGCTTACCAATACCACAGACTGTGTTCTAACGGATTACTTGGTGGTCAGAATCTCTTTGTCCATGGATCAGCGGATATTTAATAATGAAAATAATACTCACATTTAAAGTAACAAATAAATGTTAGAATTCAATTCTTAAAATTTGAAAACAACATCAGTATCCTACAATATTAATGGTTAACAAGTTGTGACATATCTGTAAAATGGAAAGACTATAATAAACATTATTTATATAGACTTTTTGAGACTGTGAAGATTTTTTAAGATGAGAAAATTGTCATCAAGTGAAAAAAAAACTCATAAAAAATCATGTATATAGCTGGATTATGTATGTTAATGAAGCTGTCTCAATATTCAAAAATACAGCAGTATCACTGCTTTTCACTGTGCTGTCTTGAATTCCAGATTAACATCTTGGGCAGATTCTATAACATGGCTCCTACTTTCAGGGTTGGAAGTGTATTTCAGCTTTAAAGCTTCAGGCTCATATCTGACTCAATCTCTTTTCCTCTCCTCATGCAGTCGAAGCTGGAACTCTGAACACAACAAAAGGAGGGGAGCTGGTCCAGCTGGCTCTGGAGTGTGGAGAGGGCCAGCCTCCACCTTCTCCTGTGATGGCCCATGGGCCTCAGTGGGGAGGTATCACTAGTCTCTCTCTGATTCATCATGTTCTTGTCTGATGCCAATTCCTCTGAGGATGAGGTGGTCCCCAGGCAGGTGAAGTGTGGGTGCGTTGGGGCAATGCTCATCTTTCCCCCAGTCCCCCCTGTTGGTGTGAGGAAGAGAAGGTCCAACCAGACTTCCTTCAGGTTGCCCTGCTGGTCATCCTTCCAGTCTGTCTGGGTTGTGCATCGACCACTCATGTGTCTCCTGGGCTGCCCCATGCTCTTCTGCTTCTCCTCTAATTCCCCGCTCCTGCACATGGACTCTTGAGGCTCCAGATGTCCGGGCTGTGTCCTTTAACATCTTGGCCAACAGAGTGGGGCCAGGAGCCCTTCCTTCTTCTAGGCACACTGTATCTTCAAGCCTTATTGGGAGTGGTTTTTCTATTTGCACCATCAGAAATTTTAGCCCAGAAATGAACATTTAGTCTCTATGCATGCCTCATAAACAATGGGAGACACCCCCAAGCCAGCTCAAATGCTTTAGTCCAATGGCAGCACAAAGTTCCCAAGAGGTTGCAACTTAGCAGGCATCATTCAGGGACCAAGATGCTAGTCTGCTCTTCTTCAAGGCATCTGATGAATCTCTATGAATTATTCTCCTGGATTTCTTCCCCTCACGCCCACCCACTAGGCCTTTCCTTTGGTAAAATGAAGGCAAAGAAATGAGTTTCTGAGGGTGGTGGTTGGTAGTGGTAAGGTTGATTCTATACTTTTTAATAAGCTCTGGAGGAACGTTTTGAGTCCTAATTCTTTATGGCTCTTTAGAGAATGATGGGGCTTCCCTGATGGCTCAGACGGTCAAGAATCTGCCTGCAGTGCAAGAGACGTGGGTTCGATCCCTGGGTTGGGAAGATCCCCTGGAGAAGGGAATAGCTACCCACTCCAGTACTCTTGCCTGGAAAATTCCATGGACAGAGGAGCGTGGCGGACTATAGTCTATGGGGTCGCAGAGTCGGACATGACTGAGTAACTAACACTTACACTTCACTTCAGAGAATGACCTAAACTTTGGGCAGTAGCTACAACTCTGGACCAACAGGATATCTCATGCAATATTAGGAAGTGGGTAAGGGGAAGACCAGAGATATTTTTCAAGTTCAATAACTTTTATCCCACTCTCTGTCTTTATATTATTTAATTTGTATTAGCTGGTGAAAAGTCTTCTCAATTCATCCAACTCTTACAGTTTTCTTAAATGTCTTAGGTAATGTCTTACCTAGTGACCTGCTGCCTGGTCTCGATACCATGACCATGACCCCACTCTTGTCTTGTCACCAGGAGCAAGCAGCTGGCCACTGTGCCTTTGACAAGAAGAAACAGGGTTCAGGGATGCCAAAGAGGACAAGTGAATCTGGCTTCCTGCTGTCTCATTTCTTGCCTGAGTCTTCAGATTCAGGTCACTCTTTATTTATTTTTTTTTTTAGAGCAGCCATAGGCAACTGGGTATATTTGTGTTTCTTATTTATTTATTTACTTGGCTGCATCTGGCCTTAAATGTGGTACTCCAACTTCTCTAGTTGTGGCAAGGGGGCTCAAGGGCGCTCGGGGTTAGTAGTTGTGGACTTGGGCTTCTTTGCCCTGTGGCATGTGGGATCTTATTTCCCCAACCAGAGATCCAACATGCATCCTCTGCATCGGAAAGCATGTTCTTAACCCCTGGTCCACCGGAGAAGTCCCAGGTCCCTCACTCTCATCTCAGGATCCAGTCTAATGAATCGCACAGTTACTGCTGCTCAGCCTGGACTGGCCCTGAGTCCTGCTTTGCTTCTGAATGTTCAGGAAGGGCATCCCATCCATGCCAGCTTCACTCAGCTTTAAAGCCAGATATGACCACCTGTGCCAGTTCACAAAAGCTTCTGTCATCAAGGCTAAGAACAGCCATGAATTGCAATATTTTTTAAAGTTGTGGTAAAATATCCCTGGTAGCTCAGTGGTAAAGAATCTGCCTGCAGTGTAGGAGATGCAGGTTTGGTCCTTGGGTTGAGAAGATCCCCTGGAGAAGGGAATGGCAACCCACTCCAGGATTCTTGCCTGGAAAGCCCCATGGACAAAGGAGCCTGGTGGGCTACAGCCCATGGGGTTGCAAAGAGTCAGACATGTCCGAGCGACTAAACCATCACCAAAATAAACATCACTGTGCAAAATTTACCACTATAAGCGTACAATTCAGTGGCACTAAATCAATGTACAAGTTGCATTACCATCACCATTGTCTATTTCCAGAAGGTTTCCATCATCTCAAACAAAAATTCTGTATCTTTTATACTGTAGCCCCCATCCCCTGCTGGTTTATTTGTTTCTGGTTACCTCTGTTCTACTTTCCGTCTCTATGAGCTCTCCTATTCTGGATTGTTCATATGATATTAATGTTTTTCCCCAAGGCTTACTCACCTCTGTCTACATTGATCATTGAGTGTCAGACTTTTGTGGGGTTTTTTTGTTGTTGTTGTTATTGTTCTTTTTTCTATTTTTAAAATTGAAGTATAGTTGATGCACAATATTACATAAATTATAGGTATACAACTTTAATGGTTATATCCCATTTATAGTTCTTATAAAATATTGGCTATATTCCCTGTGTTGTACAATATATCCTTTGAGCTTATTTTATACCCAGTAGTTTTATACCTCTTAAAAATCCTACCCCTGCCTGCCCCCTCCCATCTTCCCTGTCCCCACTGGTAACCACTAGTTTGTCCTCTGTATCTGTGAGTCTTTCTTTTTTGTTTTATTTATGAGTTTGTTTCATTTTTTAGATTCCACATATAAGAGACGTCATACAGTATTTGTCTTTCTCTGTCTGACTTATTTCACTTAGCATAATACCCTTCAAGTCTATTCAGGCTGCAAATGGCACAATTTCATTCTTTTTTTCCTTAATGGCTGAGTCATATTCATTGTATATATTCACCCCGTCTTCTTTATCTGTTTATCTGTGGACGGATACTTAGGTTGTTTCTGTGTTTTGGCAATTGCATATAGTGCTGCTATGAACATTGGAGTGCAATGACCCAGCAATTCCACTCTTAGGTATATATACAGAAAACAAAAACACTAATTCAAAGAGTGCCCAAACTTTGAAGTAGGAAAATAAGGGAGGTAACAATCAAGAAAAGTGTACAAATGCATACCACCCCTCGCCCCCTTCCTCACCAGAAAAACAAACAGGACCTTGGCTCTTGACTGTAGCACAAATGTGAAGAATTAGATCAGTCGCTCAGTCGTGTCCGACTCTTTGCCACCCCATGAATCGCAGCATGTCAGGCCTTCCTGTCCATCACCAACTCCCAGAGGTCACTCAGACTCACATCCATCGAGTCAGTGATGCCATCCAGCCATCTCATCCTCTGTCGTCCCCTTCTCCTCCTGCCCCCAATCCCTCCCAGCATCAGAGTCTTCTCCAATGAGTCAGCTCTTTGCATGAGGTGGCCAAAGTACTGGAGTTTCAGCTTTAGCATCATTCCTTCCAAAGAAATCCCCGGGCTGATCTCCTTCAGAATGGACTGGTTGGATCTCCTTGCAGTCCAAGGGACTGTCAAGAGTCTTCTCCAACACCACAGTTCAAAAGCATCAATTCTTCGACACTCAGCCTTCTTCACAGTCCAGCTCTCACATCCATACATGACCATAGGAAAAACCATAGCCTTGACTAGACGAATCTTTGTTGGTAAAGTAATGTCTCTGCTTTTGAATATGCTATCAAGGTTGGTCATAACCTTCCTTCCAAGGAGCAAGCATCTTTTAATTTCATGGATGCAGTCACCGTCTGTAGTGATTTTGGAGCCCAGAAAAATAAAGGCTGACACCGCTTCCACTGTTTCCCCATCTATGTCCCATGAAGTGATGGGACCAGATGCCATGGTCTTCATTTTCTGAATGTTGAGCTTGAAGCCAACTTTTTCACTCTCCACCTTCACTTTCATCAAGAGGCTTTTTAGTTCCTCTTCACTTTCTGCCATAAGGGTGGTGTCATCTGCATATCTGAGGTTATTGATATTTCTCCCAGCAATCTTGATTCCAATTTGTGTTTCTTCCAATCCAGCGTTTCTCATGATGTACTCTGCATATAAGTTAAACAAACAGGGTGACAACAAACAGCCTTGATGTACTCCTTTTCCTATTAGGAACCGGTCTGTTGTTCCAGGTCCAGTTCTAACTGTTGCTTCCTGACCTGCATACAAATTTCTCAAGAGGCAGATCAGGTGGTCTGGTATTCCCATCTCTTTCAGAATTTCCCACAGTTTATTGTGATCCACACAGTCAAAGGCTTTGGCATAGTCAATAAAGCAGAAATAGATGTTTTTCTGGAACTCTCTTGCTTTTTCCATGATCCAGCGGATGTTGGCAATTTGATCTCTGGTTCCTTTGCCTTTTCTAAAACCAGCTTGAACATCAGGAAGTTCACGGTTCACATATTGCTGAAGCCTGGCTTGGAGAATTTTGAGCATTACTTTACTAGCGTGTGAGATGAGTGCACTTGTGCAGTAGTTTGAGCATTCTTTGGCATTGCCTTTCTTTGGGATTGGAATGAAAACTGACATTTTCCAGTCCTGTGGCCACTGCTGAGTTTTCCAAATTTGCTGGCATATTGAGTGCAGCACTTTCACAGCATCATCTTTCAGGATTTAGAATAGCTCCACTGGAATTCCATCACCTCCACTAGCTTTGTTCCTAGTGATGCTTTCTAAGGCCCACTTGACTTCACATTCCAAGATGTCTGGCTCTAGGTCAGTGATCACACCATCGTGATTACCTGGGTCATGAAGATCTTTTTTGTACAGTTTTTCTGTGTATTGTTGCCACCTCTTTTTAATATCTTCTGCTCCTGTTAGGTCCATACCATTTCTGTCCTTTATTGAGCCCATCTTTGCATGAAATGTTCCTTTGGTATCTCTGATTTTCTTGAAGAGATCCCTAGTCTTTCCCCTTCTATTGTTTTCCTCTATTTCTTTGCAATGATCACTGAAGAAGGCTTTCTGATCTCTTCTTGCTATTCTTTGGAACTCTGCATTCAAATGCTTATATCTTTCCTTTTCTCCTTTGTTTTTTGCTTCTCTTCTGTTCACAGCTATTTGTAAGGCCTCCCCAGACAGCCATTTTGCTTTTTTGCATTTCTTTTCCATGGGGATGGTCTTGGTCCCTGTCTCCTGTACTGTGTGGCGAACCTCATTCCATATTTCATCAGGCACTCTATCAGATCTAGGCCCTTAAATCTATTTCTCACTTCCAATGTATAATCATAAGGGATTTGATTTAGGTCATACCTGAATGGTCTCGTGGTTTTCCCTACTTTCTTCAATTTCAGTCTGAATTTGGCAATAAGGAGTTCATGGTCTGAGCCATAGTCAGCTCCTGGTCTTGTTTTTGCTGACTCTATAGAGCTTCTCCATCTTGGTTGCAAAGAATATAATCAATCTGATTTCGGTATTGACCATTGGTGTTGTCCGTGTGTAGAGTCTTCTCTTGTGTTCTTGGAAGAGGGTTTTTGCTATGATCAGTGCGTTCTCTTGGCAAAACTCTGTTAGCCTTTGCCCTGCTTCATTCCGTATTCCAAGGCCAAATTTGCCTGTTACCCCACATGTTTCTTGACTTCCTACTTTTGCATTCTAGTCCCCTATAATGAAAAGGACATCTTTTTTGGGTGTTAGTTCTAAAAGGTCTTGTAGGTCTTCATAGAACCGTTAAACTTCAGCTTCTTCAGCATTACTGGTTGAGGCATAGACTTGGATTACTGTGATACTGAATCGTTTGCCTTGGAAACGAACAGAGATCATTCTGTCGTTTTTGAGATTGCATCCAAGTACTGCATTTCGGACTCTTTTGTTGACCATGATGGCCACTCCATTTCTTCTGAGGGATTCCTGCCCGCAGTAGTAGATATAATGGTCATCTGAGCTAAATTCACCCATTCCAGTCCATTTCAGTTAGCTGATTCCTAGAATGTTGACATTCACTCTGGCCATCTCCTGTTTGACCACTTCCAATTTGCCTTGATTCATGGACCTGACATTCAAGGTTCCTATGCAATATTGCTCTTTACAGCATCGGACCTTGCTTCTATCACCAGTCACATCCACCACTGGGTATTCTTTCTGCTTTGGCTCCATCCCTTCATTCTTTCTGGAGTTATTTCTCCACTGATCTCCAGTAGCATATTGGGCCCCTACTGACCTGGGGAGTTTCTCTTTCAGTATCCCATCATTTTGCCTTTTCATACTGTTCATGGGGTTCTCAAGGCAAGAATACTGAAGTGGTTTGCTATTCCCTTCTCCAGTGGACCACATCCTGTCAGATCTCTCCACCATGACCCACCCATCCTGGGTTGCCCCACAGGCATGGCTTAGTTTCATTGAGTTAGACAAGGCTGTGGTCCTAGTGTGATTAGATTGACTAGTTTTTTGTGAGTATGGTTTCAGTGTGTTTGTCCTCTGATGCCCTCTTGCAACACCTATCGTCTTACTTGGGTTTCTCTTACCTTGGATGTGGGGAATGTCTTCACGGCTTGTCCAGCAAAGCACAGCCATTGCTTCTTACCTTGGACAAGGGGGTCTCTCCTCACCGCTGCCCTTCCTGACCTTCAACGTGGGATAGCTCCTCTAGGCCCTCCTGCACCCACACAGCCATGGCTCCTTGGACGTGGGGTTGGTCCTCCCGGCCCCTGGCCTGGGGCCTGGGGTTGCTCTTCCAGGCTGCCGCACTTGGGCTCGGGCGTGGGGCTGTGGGGTTGTTCCTCCCGCCCGCCACCCCATGCCTCGGGCTTAGGGGAGTGGGGTATCTCCTCCGGGCCGCCGCCCCTGACCTTGTATGCGGGGTAACTCCTCTTGTCGCGGCCCCTGACCTCAGATGCGGGTAACTCCTCTCTGCAGATCCTGCGCTGTCGCAGACTGGTACTCTTGGCCGCTGCCCCTGACCTCGGATGTGGGGTGGCTCCTCTCGGCCCCGTTGTAGCGTGCCTGCCCCCGTCGCTGCCTGCGTTGTAGTGCGCCCGCCACCACTACCGCCATCTGTGCTGTAGCGCGCCCGCCCACTGCCGCCTGCTCTGTAGCACGCCTGCCGTGGAGATTTAAGTGTCTCATAACTGCTGCCTTCATGACTTCGGTTATTCATTTGTATCACTTGTAGCATTTATTACATTTGTTTTTAATGTAAAGAAACTTTAGATCACTGAAAAGTCAGTTTCATTCATAAATGAGAAGGAAACTATAAACACTGATAGAATGGAAAGAGTAAATACATTTTAGCTAGAAACCATTGCTTGCAAAACTTGTTTTTAAAAAATGCCGGTTTTAAAAAGTTTGTTTTGATAAAAACAAAGCCTGTTTTTAAAAAATGATCAGCAGGTATTAGCATCAGTGCTGAAAACTGCCACCAGGCTGACATTTTCTCTTTCCTGAATTCAGAAAGATTTGCAGCCAGTTATGATGGCTCATCTCACACGCTAGTAAAGTAATGCTCAAAATTCTCCAAGCCAGGCTTCAGCAATATGTGAACCGTGAACTTCCTGATGTTCAAGCTGGTTTTAGAAAAGGCAGAGGAACCAGAGATCAAATTGCCAACATCCGCTGGATCATCGAAAAAGCAAGAGAGTTCCAGAAAAACATCTATTTCTGCTTTATGACTATGCCAAAGCCTTTGACTGTGTAGATCACAATAAACTGGAAAATTCTGAAAGAGATGGGAATACCAGACCACCTGATCTGCCTCTTGAGAAATCTGTATGCAGGTCAGGAAGCAACAGTTAGAACTGGTCATGGAACAACAGACTGGTTCCAAATAGGAAAAGGAGTATGTCAAGGCTGCATATTGTCACCATGTTTATGTAACTTATATGCAGAGTACATCATGAGAAATGCTGGACTGGAAGAAACACAAGTTGGAATCAAGATTGCTGGGAGAAATATCAATAACCTCAGATATGCAGATGACACCATTCTTATGGCAGAAAGTGATCAGATCAGATCAGTCGCTCAGTCGTGTCCGACTCTTTGCGACCCCATGAACTGCAGCACGCCAGGCCTCCCTGTCCATCACCAGCTCCCGGAGGTCACTCAGACTCGCATCCATCGAGTCAGTGATGCCATCCAGCCATCTCATCCTCTGTCGTCCCCTTCTCCTCCTGCCCTCAATCCCTCCCAGCATCAGAGTCTTCTCCAATGAGTCAACTCTTCGCATGAGGTGGCCAAAATACTGGAGCTTCAGCTGTAGCATCATTCCTTCCAAAGAAATTCCAGGATTGATCTCCTTCAGAATGGACTGGTTGGATCTTCTTGCAGTCCAAGGGACTCTCAAGAGTCTTCTCCAACACCACAGTTCAAAAGCATCAATTCTTCGGCGCTCAGCCTTCTTCACAGTCCAGCTCTCACATCCATACATGACCACAGGAAAGACCATAGCCTTGACTAGGCGAACCTTTGCTGGTAAAGTAATGTCTCTGCTTTTGAATATGCTATCTAGGTTGGTCATAACTTTCCTTCCAAGGAGCAAGCGTCTTTTAATTTCATGGCTGCAGTCACCATCTGCAGTGATTTTGGAGCCCAGAAAAACAAAGTCTGACACTGTTTCCACTGTTTCCCCATCTATTTCCCATGTAGTGATGGGACCAGATGCCATGATCTTCGTTTTCTGAATGTTGAGCTTTAAGCCAACCTTTTCACTCTCCACTTTCACTTTCATCAAGAGGCTTTTTAGCCCCTCTTCACTTTCTGCCATAAGAGTGGTGTCATCTGCATATCTGAGGTGATTGATATTTCTCCCGGCAATCTTGATTCCAACTTGTGTTTCTTCCAGTCCAGCATTTCTCATGATGTACTCTGCATATAAGTTAAATAAACATGGTGACAATATGCAGCCTTGACGTACTCCTTTTCCTATTTGGAACCAGTCTGTTGTTCCATGACCAGTTCTAACTGTTGCTTCCTGACCTGCATACAGATTTCTCAACAGGCAGATCAGGTGGTCTGGTATTCCCATCTCTCTCAGAATTTTCCATAGTTTATTGTGATCCACACAGTCAAAGGCTTTGGCATAGTTAATAAAGCAGAAATAGATGTTTTTCTGGAACTCTCTTGCTTTTTCCATGATCCAGCGGATGTTGGCAATTGGATCTCTGGTTCCTCTGCCTTTTCTAAAACCAGCTTGAACATCAGGAGGTTCACGGTTCACATATTGCTGAAGCCTGGCTTGGAGAATTTTGAGCATTACTTTACTAGCGTGTGAGATGAGTGCAATTGTTCGGTAGTTTGAGCACTCCTTGGCATTGCCTTTCTTTGGGATTGGGATGAAAACTGACCTTTTCCAATCTTGTGGCCACTGCTGAGTTTTCCAAATTTGCTGGCATATTGAGTGTAGCACTTTCACAGCATCATCATTCAGGACTTGGAATAGCTCCACTGGAATTCCATCACCTCCACTAGCTTTGTTCGTAGTGATGCTTTCTAAGGCCCATTTGACTTCACATTCCAAGATGTCTGGCTCTAGGTCAGTGATCACAACATCATGATTATCTAGGTCTTGAAGCTCTTTTTTGTACAGTTCTTCTGTGTATTCTTGCCACCTCTTCTTAATATCTTCTGCTTCTGTTAGGTCCACACCATCTCTGTCCTTTATCGTGCCCATCTTTGCATGAAATGTTCCTTTGGTATCTCTGATTTTCTTGAAGAGATCCCTAGTTTTTCCCATTCTGTTGTTTTCCTCTATTTCTTTGCATTGATCACTGAAGAAGGCTTTCTGATCTCTTCTTGCTATTCTTTGGAACTCTGCATTTAGATGTTTATATCTTTCCTTTTCTCCTTTGCTTTTCGCTTCTCTTCTTTTTCACAGCTATCTGCATGGCAGAAAGTGAAGAGGGGCTAAAAGCCTCTTGATGAAGGTGAAAGTGGAGAGTGAAAAGGTTGGCTTAAAGCTCAACATTCAGAAAACGAAGATCATGGCATCTGGTCCCATCACTACATGGGAAATAGATGGAGAAAGAGTGGAAACAGTGTCAGACTTTATTTTTCTGGTCTCCAAAATCACTGCAGATGGTGACTGCAGCCATGAAATTAAAAGAAGCTTACTCCTTGGAAGGAAAGTTATGACCAACCTAGATAGCATATTCAAAAGCAGAGACATTACTTTACCAACAAAGGTTCGCCTAGTCAAGGCTATGGTCTTTCCTGTGGTCATGTATGGATGTGAGAGCTGGACTGTGAAGAAGGCTGAGCGCCGAAGAATTGATGCTTTTGAACTGTGGTGTTGGAGAAGACTCTGAGAGTCCCTTGGACTGCAAGAAGATCCAACCAGTCCATTCTGAAGGAGATCAATCCTGGGATTTCTTTGGAAGGAATGATGCTGAAGCTGAAACTCCAGTATTTTGGCCACCTCATGCGAAGAGTTGACTCATTGGAGAAGACTCTGATGCTGGGAGGGATTGAGGGCAGGAGGAGAAGGGGACGACAGAGGATGAGATGGCTGGATGGCATCACTGACTGGATGGATGTTAGTCTGAGTGACCTCTGGGAGCTGGTGATGGATAGGGAGGCCTGGCATGCTGCAGTTCATGGGGTCGCAAGGAGTCGGACACGACTGAGCGACTGATCTGATCTGATCTGATGATGGCTGGATGGCATCACTGACTCGATGGACGTGGGTCTGGGTGAACTCCGGGAGTTGGTGATGGACAGGGAGGCCTGGGGTGCTGTGGTTCATGAGGTCGCAAAGAGTTGGCCACGACTGAGCGACTGAACTGAACTGAACTGAATGTAATACTATACCTAGAGACCACTGAAGTCATTTCACATACTGGTTTTAAGAGGCCAACATTTTGGGAAGTGACATTTTGTAAATGTTTTACAGTTTGCTTATGTTTTCCCAAGTGTTATATAGGCTCTCCAAGCTTTACTTAGCCTAATGCAAGTCCCTTATATACATGTAGTGAGGAAGAACTTTAAATATCTTTTGTAATTCTTTTTCCTTTGGAATCATATTTCTGAAATTATTTTCATGATGATTTAATTATCAAGAAAAGATTGCAGATCCTGAGATGAAAAAGATTATTTGAAGTTAGCAAGGCAAAAAAGATTTTTAAAAAGGAAGAGAAAGAAAAGAGAGGAAGAAAAGAAAAGGCATGCTAATTCTTTAATAATTCAAGATTTCAGTGATCTGAAAGTACTGGGGGCGGGGGGAGTCACCTGCATAGTAATAAAGCATGCATCATTTGAATGGATTAAAGTTTAAATCACTCCAAAGCAGCTCATTTCTCATCCATCACCATGGATACAAAAAGGACAGCTCAAGTGCAGGCATCTGACGTCACAAGCATGTCCAGACAGGCCAGGGAGGAGAGCCACGAAGGAGGGGAGGCAGAGGGAAAGGGTCATTGTTAAAGTGATGAATCAGATGTTCAGTTGGGAGGACTAGATGGAAGGAGGCACAAAGCCAACTGAGAAGCTTGGAGACGGGCAGTCGTTTACAGTGACCTTTAAATACCTTCTTAGCCAGAAATAGAAGCAGAGGAAGACTGAGAGAGGTAGATCAGATCAGTCCCCTCTCAGATGGCAGTTTTGATAGTTTTTTGTTTTTTATGTTCTCCTTATTTTATGTGTAGGCTTTCATTTTAACTAATGTTCTAAGGGCTGTGCAAAAGGCAATTACCTGTATGGGTTAAGGGAACCAAAGAAGAGAGATGGGGGGTCACTAAAACTTAGGAACTCAGAGAAAAGATCCAACAGGGCTGGTATCTATACCCACAGGAGAGAAATCCAGGTATCTGGTCCGAGGAGCGGCAAAAAACATGTCAGACTAGAACCAACTGCTGCTGCTGCTGCTGCTGGAGTAACATTATAGGAACAAGGACATGAAGACGAACATCCCTCTCCTCACTGCCTGCCTTCCAGCCCTTTCCTTAATGGCTCCTGCTGTCAGAACCTGGCAGTGAGCCAAGTCACAAGGGAGCCTGGGAGATACAGTTAGCTGCATTCTAGTCTCAGCATCGCATAATAGAAAATAGAAAGGCAGGCTAGGAACTGAGAAACAATCGCATATAACTGGCAGCATTCCAGTTCAACTTTGGCATGGACATAAGTCGTGGTACTCGGTCAATCAGTGACAGCCACCAGTGAAAACTGCTGGATTCTGGAGAGAAATGAGGTAGATTGTCACATGCCAGGGCAGTAGCCCTGTTTTCTTTCCTAAGGATTACTGCTGCTGCTGCTGCTGCTAAGTCGCTTCAGTCGTGTCCGACTCTGTGTGATCCCATAGACGGCTGTCCCTGGGACTCTCCAGACAAGAATACTGGACTAGTAAGGTTAATTGTAAGTATGAGATGCTCTCTGGAAAGTCCTGGAAATTATTGATGGGGAAGTCTTGACAGTGGAGGTACTATAAATCAGAAGGTGTCAGCAGACAACCAGTTTGGCTGATCTAATAAATATTAAAGACTAGGGAACTTAGACTTATGTGTGCTTTTCTTAAAAGAATTAAAAAATCACCAGACACTATGAACCCATTTGAATAAAAGTTTATCATCACTTTTGGGGACATCTATTGGTTTTGCCCCGTATTCCTTCTTGTAGCAAGATTCCAGTTTTCCTTTGGATAACCACGTATCTCAGCTCTTCCAGATGAACATCAAAATTCTTTTCTGCCTTCCCCACCCAAAGGATCCACCTGGCCACAGTAATTAGTTCATGCTGAGGTATGAACAGAGATTTTAATACCAGGATTTCTTCTGGATCAATCAGAAAAGAGGTATTCTTTTCCAATGGGATTGTTAGATGGATAGAATGTAAGCCCAGAGCTTTGATGGTCAAACCTGACAGGGAAAGCCTGCCAGATATAAAACCTGCCCATTAGAAAATACAGGCAAGAGATAAAGAGAAAACAAAAATTTAATTGGGCTTGCCTTGTGGCTCAGTTGGTAAAGATTCTGCCTGCAATGCAGGAGACCAGGGTTCAATCCTGGGTTGGGAAGATCCCCTGGAGACGGAAATGGCAACCCACTTCAGTATTCTTGCCTGGAAAATCCCATGGACAGAGGAGCCTTGGTGGGGCTACACTCCATGGGGTCGTAAGGGTCGGACACAACTTGGGGACTAAACCACCACCATATTTGGAGTTGGGTCTACTTCTAGATTTTTCTATTATATAATTTATTCTTTTATTTTTTTTACTAAGCCATTTTAAAAAATTGAGGTTAAGTTCACATACAGGGAAAGACATCTATCTTAAGTATAAATTCTGATGAGTTTAGATAAAGGAAACACTCTTAACTACTACCTCAGTCAAGATATAGTAAATTCACATCACTCTAAATTTATCCTTTACTTCCTTTTAGTCAGTCACTACCCCGACTGTTCCAATTTTTACCAATACAGATGAACTTTGTCTGTTTTGAACTGATTCATGGAAATATACATCATATATATTTTTGTGTGTCTGACTTATTTTGCTCAACATCATGTCTTTGAAATTCATCCATGTTGATCAGTTATTAATTCTATTGATGATCAGCATTATATTATAATTTTTATTCTCATGTTAATGGGTATTTGAATTGTTTCCTATTTTGCCTAATATGAATAAAGCTGTTATAGACACTATTGATTATGTACTTTTTGGATATATGTTTTTATAGCTCCTGTGTAAATATACCTTGGAGTGAAATTACTAAGTCAGGTTAGAAATGCATGTCCCAAAGATATCTCAAACATGGTCACCAAACCACTTATTACTGTCCTTGACAAGTAGTGGATAAATACTGTTCATACTTGCCCTTCTATCCTCACCATTTTTGGTGAAGTGTGCGTGCATGTGAAATCGCTTTAGTCGTGTCCAGCTCTTTGCAACCCCAGGAGTGTAGCCCGCCAGGCTCCTCTGTCCATGGAATTCTCCAGGCAAGAATACTGGAGTGGGTAGCCATCCCTTCTCCACAGATCTTTCCCGCTCAGGGATCGAACTCTGGACTCTGGTATTGCAGGCAGATTCTTTACTGTCTGAGCTCCCAGGGAAGCCTGTCAATTCTTTCTAAAGCAGAGATAAAATCATATTGATCCCCAAATGTATTAGTCACTACCTCATGGCTTTTGGGATTAAAGGGAAGCTTAAAAAGGCATTTGGGGACTTCCCTTGTGGGCCAGCAATTAAAAATCCACCTTGCAATGCAGGGGACACAGATTCGATCGCCAGTCTGATTGGGAAACTAGGATTCCCACGCCTTGGAGCAGCTAAGGTCATGCACAGCAGCTCAAGAGTCCATGCGCTGCAATTAGGGAGCCCTCATGATGCAACTGGAGAAGGCAATGGCACCCCCACTCCAGCACTCTTGCCTGGAAAATGCCATGGAGGGAAGAGCCTGGTAGGCTGCAGTCCCTGGGGCTGCTTAGAGTCGGACACAACTGAGCGACTTCACTTTCACTTTTCACTTTCATGCATTGGAGAAGGAAATGGCAACCCACTCCAGTGTTCTTGCCTGGAGAATCCCAGGGACGGGAAGCCTGGTGGGCTGCCGTCTATGGGGTCGCACAGAGTCGGACACGACTGAAGTGACTTAGCAGCGGCAGCATGATGCAACAAAGATCCCGTGTGCTGCAACTAAAACCAGCACAGCCAAATGAATACATTAAAAAAAAAAAAAAAAACAATTCATTTAAAATCTAGCCTTTCCTTCCTCTTCAGGTGTACACTGGAGAGAGAGGGGGCCATTCCCTCGCCCAATGTATGCTCTACGTTTCCCCATGCCTTCCCCATGATGTTTACCAGATTTACCCTGCCTCTCTGGGTATATGCTGTCCTGGTTGGGTATATACTGATTTATTTCTGCCTTATATATCTTTCCACTTCTGGTTAGCTTTATGTGACATAAAGTCTAATTCAAGAGTCATTTCCTCTGGGAAGTATATCTGGGCCACCAGGCTGAGTTGAGAGTTTCTTCTCCAAGTCCCCTTAGCACCTGAGGCATATCTTTATAATTGCCCTTATTACATAGGACTTGCTGTCAGAAAACTTACCTTTCTTGTTCATTAGATAGGAGGCAGCTGGAAGACAACGATTTCATTTTTCATATCTGTATTTCTCCAAGTACTCAATATGTATTTAATGAATGAATGAAGTTTTCTAGCTCAGATTTTCCATTTTCCAAATGGCAGTTCTTCTCTATGCTATTTACCTGTTTTCACTGAGAAAAATAGCTGGCTATTCTGCTAGAACGCTGAAGTAGTAAAAATACTTTTTCTTTACATAGAATATTTATTGTCAATTAAAAATAATCACTTATTTTAACAGAATCTCCTGTGGGTTATTTTCAGTTGAGAACAGGCAAGTTTTCTACTAAGGAAACTACATTGTTCTCCCTTTCGCATGGAACAATGGGAATACAAATAGAATTCTATTTTCCTTCAATGCTAGTCCAAAACTGTGTTGAAGACAGCATTTTGATCTATAAGTTGACTTACTTAAAGATATAATTGTGGCGGAACAAAATATGAAAACATGTATTACAAACTAGCTTAAAACAACTTTGGGTTTAGTTCTTTTTATGCAAAACAAAGCTCAGATGGTAAAGAATCTGCTTGCAATGCAGGAGACCAGGGTTCAATCCCTGGGTCAGGAAGATCCCCTGGAGAAGGAAATAGTAACCCACTCCAGTATTCTTGCCTGAAGAATCCCATGGACAGAGGAGCCTGGTGGGCTACACTCCACGGGGTCACAAAGAGTGACAGGACTGAGCGACTTTCACTCACACACTCAGGCAAAACAAAAGCAACGCCCCCCCCCCATACAAACAGACTCCATGAAATTGAGAAACTATTAGTGATTTACTCACCAATTATGAAATAATAATAGTAGTAAATATCTCAATACTTTTCTTTCTCCACTAACAAAATAATTAACTTGTAAATTTCAAAGTGATCAAATAAAATTTATCCTTTAAAAAAAAGTATGTTAGTCATTCAGATGTGTCCAACTCTTTGGGACTACATGGACCATGGCCTGCTAGGTTTCTCTGTCTATGGATTTCTCCAGGCATGAATACAGGAGTGGGTAGGTATTCCCTACTCCAGGAGATCTTGCCAACACAGGGATCAAACCCACATCTCCTTCATTGCAGGCAGATTCTTTACCATCTGAACCACCAGGGAAGCCCTTATTTAAATAAAGCAATAATCAAATGGTATCAGCCTTTCTGTACTGCAAAGGCAAATAATGACAACCATCAGACTAAATTTGTTCTTATACGAGGAGACCACTTTCTGTGTCTCCAATTTTACTGTTCTTTAATAAAATTGCCAACATCTGCTGGATCATCGAAAAAACAAGAGAGTTCCAGAAAAACATCTATTTCTGCTTTATTGACTATGCCAAAGCCTTTGACTGTGTGGATCACAAGAAACTGTGGAAAATTCTGAAAGAGATGGAAATACCAGACCACCTGGCCTGCCTCTTGAAAAACCTGTATGCAGGTCAGGAAGCAACAGTTAGAACTGGACATGGAACAACAGACTGGTTCCAAATAGGAAAAGGAGTTCGTCAAGGCTGTATATTGTCACCCTGCTTATTTAACTCATATGCAGAGTACATCATGAGAAATGCTGGGCTAGAGGAATCACAAGCTGGAATCAAGATTGCTGGGAAAAATATCAATAACCTCAGATATGCAGATGATACCACCCTTATGGTAGAAAGTGAAGAAGAACTAAAGAGCCTCTGCATGAAAGTGAAAGAGGAGAGTGAAAAAGTTGGCTTAAAGCTCAACATTCAGAAAACAAAGATCATGGCATCCGGTCCCATCACTTCATGCCAAACAGATGGGGAAACAGTGGAAAGAGTAGCTGACTTTATTTTTCTGGGCTCCAAAATCACTCCAGATGGTGACTGCAGCCATGAAATTAAAAGACACTTGCTCCTTGGAAGGAAAGCTATGACCAAACTAGATAGCATATTAAAAAGCAGAGACATTATTTTGCCAACAAAGGTTCGTCTAGTCAAGGCTATCGTTTTTCCAGTGGTCCTGTATGGATGTCAGAGTTGTACTGTAAAGAAAGCTGAGTGCCGAAGAATTGATGCTTTTGAACTGTGGTGTCAGAGAAGACTCTTGAGAGTCCCTTGGACTGCAAGGAGATCCAACCAGTCCATCCTAAAGGAGATCAGTCCTGGGTGTTCATTGGAGGGGCTGATGTTGAAGCTGAACTCCAGTACTTTGGCCACCTGATAATTTGAAAAGACCCGGTGCTTGGAAAGATTGAGGGCAGGAGGAGAAGGGGACAACAGAGGATGAGGTGGTTGGCTGGCATCACCGACACAATGGACATAGGTTTGGGTGGACTCTGGGAGTTGGTGATGGACAGGGACGCCTGGCATTCTGCAGTTCATGGGGTCACAAAAATTGGACATAACTGAGCGAATGAACTGAACTGATATCTAAGTTTTCTGAAGCCATTCAATTTCTTTCTTTGTTTTTTCCTTTTTTTTTTCTTTGGTTGTGCTGGGTTTTCATTGCAACTTTACTAGTTGTGGTTTGGGGGCTTAGTTGCCCCACAGCATGTGGGATCTCAGTTCCCCAACCAGGGATGGAACCTGTGTCCCCTTCATTGGAAGGCAGATCGTCAGCCCTGAACCACCAGGGAAGTCTCTGAATTTCTTTTAAGCACCTGGTGTATTAGATTATGTTTTAAAGTTAATAATATGTGCTGACAATCTATTATTTACCTGGAAATTATTAATGAATTTAA